>JARDYH010000004.1:118592500-121092500 GCA_029215795.1 Anniella stebbinsi | reverse complement strand
CTGTAGAAGGGAAATCAGCAGGTCGTAAAAAGAGGCCCCATTTGGGAATATTTTGTTTCTGTACCTGCTGTGGTTTAAATTGCCTACATTTTATTTTTAAAAGAACTTTACCATTTATCTAAACTGAAATACTTAACCATTCCAAAATCCATGTGTCTGTTTAGTTAGTGCTGCTGTTTGTTGAAGAAAACTAACCAGAAGAATAAACAATCTTATTAGGACAATTTAAAATCCTGTTTGATGGTGGTGATTCTGGCACATCGTGACAAAAACATCATGATTAATTGAACAGTTGGAACTGGTTCATCTCCTGAATGATTTCACCAGTTCATTCTGCTTCCAATGAAATTTGCCACTCTGAATGTGTATTAAGATATTAAACAATAACATATTTCTTCCAAAAAAAATTATTAAATAAAGTTTTCCTCACTAGTAATTTAAATCATTTAAATGGAGTCCTTCAGAAAAGTGATTTAAAACAATTTGATTTAAATCAAATCAACCCTGTTGCAAAATGAAGATATATCCACATTGAGCTCTCAGATCTAGGAGTGCAATCTTATAACTAGTCTCTGGAAAGTATGCCCAATAAACTCAATGGGACTTACTTTTGAGTAGATATGTAGAATATTGTCCTGTAGACATTATCGACAGGCAATGAACATTTATAGAAACGACGCTATTCTATCGTTTTGAGGAATGTTATAACCCTTCAGAGCTGCTTTACTGAGGTAGCAATTGGCAAATTTTACTAATGTGTTTTGATAGCACATGTAATGAAACACGTTTACCATGTCAAGACATAGTGGCATTCTCCTATCTACGACTCAAGGAATACTTCCACGATGATACTAATCAGTACACCAGCACACAACTACTATCTTCTTAGCATACAACTGGTCAACACACTGATACACAGCAACATCTTCTCAATGACAAGAATTCTGCATGACCTTAATACCAGATTAGATTTTTACATAGACCCAGTTTACATGTAACAATAGTGTGTTGCTGTAAAAAAAATCCCTAAAATGAGATTCTTAAGAAATTAAACTGGATCTTTTCTGCCCAGTAATGTTCAAACCTTGCTTTGACTATCAGTCACAGGCATTTTGTTTTTGTTGACTACTTTGTTTTTGTGAGGGCAAAGCTAAGCTGGGCCTGCTTGCATGGCTGTCTGAATGTTCAGAGCCCAATTAAAGGTGCTGGTATATCAGTTTTTAACGTTCAGTGTTTTTAATCTTTGTAAACTGCCCAGAGAGCTTCGGCTACGGGGTAGTATATAAATGTAAATAATAATAATTATTAATAATAATAATAATAGCACCACCACCTTGTATCAGAAACTTACTGACCACTATGCATACACCTACATGCTTCCAGTCAGAACATAGAAAAAAAATCATGGTTTACAACCAAGCCCTGCAATGCAAACACATTTGTTCTGATTCATAAATCCTTAAATTGTAAGCAAGTACAATGTCTATCAATGAAGTGAACAAGGCCAGACTGGTAGCCAAGAATAATCTATTGCAGTACAGACCTAGAAGATAAAATGACAGAATGCTACTTGCTTTCACCCATAGCTCTCAGATAAAACCACTCCAATATATTATCAGTGACCTACAGCCCATCTTAGAAAAGGATGCTTCCCTCTCACAGGCTTTGGGTGGCCAACCTCTCCTAGCTTATAGAGAAGTCCATTAACCTGAAACAACTGCTCATCAGCAAAAGGCCACATAACAGAGAAGGCAATACAGGGTACAGACACTGCAACAAACCAGACACCAACGCTGTCCCCAGATTAACTCAGGCAAGACTATTAAGGACCTAATAACATTAACCACAATATCAAGGGTTCATTCAGCTACGAAGTGTGATATCTATTATCATCTATGGTATCTATTCTACTTTCTTATGTAGGACAAACATTTCAATCTCCCAGAACACTCTCTTGCTGACCTTGAGGTGGCTATTCTTGAACAAAGGAAAATAAATTCTATCAGCTGTGACTTGAATCGAGATTACAGGTTTTTTATTGCACTGCAAGTGTTAATTAATTTATCAATGCCAAGATGAGAGGCATTCTGAAAAGACAGATGGTCCCAATAAAACACCTTACCAAATAAAACACCTTACTTCATCTCCTTTGCTACTACTAAAGGAAGCAACATCCTTTGGGGGTATGTTAACAAAGCATATTAAAATAAAATTAAAAGACCCTTCTGTGCATAAGTGTTAGGGTGGAAAAATAGAGGATATTCCAGCCATACCGCTACCAGGACATTATCCAAAGAGCAGGTAACAGCTCAGTTCACATTGCTGCAAGAAAGAAAAACCATGAACGTTGCACTTCAAGAAAGGGAGAAGATGGTTGCGCAGGTCAGGGGAGAAGACGAAGGGGGAGCACTATGGGTTTGCTGAAGAAGGAGAAGCAGCAGTGGGGAAGGGGTTATCAGTCATTTGGAGATTTCTGCAAATTAACTTTTCCTTACCATTTCTACTGGCACTGTTTTTGCAACAATGTGAGTTACAGTTTTCCCATCATCTCTGTGTCCTTTCCTACGTTTTAATATTCTTGGGGTCAGAGGTCCATGAGCCCTGAAATTTAAAATGAACTCTGTGCTACAATTAGATTTAGACAATGCATTCTGTGAATGTAAAATAAGTTGGCTTCAAGTACACTTCACTGCATTTTTTTCAGATTGAAACACGTACAGAAATTTAAGCCTAAACAATATCCCTATACAAAATGAACATACCAGAAATGTCTTGCACAAGTTCTTAAAAATGCAGAGCGAACAAAATATGAAGCATTCACTATTTCTGTTTTTGCCAGATAACTTCATTTACAACTGAAAGAATGCACTGTAGACCCTAGAAATAGGTCATGAATAATGACTTTTAACTGAATTCTTTTGAAGAAACAAAATCTGAATTTCAACTATTTGAAGTTTTAACAGTATTCAAAACAAAGGTGACTAAGGGATGCTGGGCCAAAGCTGTCTGACAGCATTTTTACAAGCCATCCTAACGGGATGTTAGTTGTTGTTTTTAAAATAATAAATTTCTCAGATTATTAGAATTTTGAAGATCAAATTTTAAAGTGGGGCTAGATATTTTTTTCAGTTTTTATGCATGCAAAATTATGCACACTCCACCACTGGGCTATGGGCCCCTGCCTTTCAAAAGCAAAATGATAATCAACTACAAAGCCACAAGACTTGTTCAGCTGGACGAATCTTTACTAACATTATAAGGATTATTTTAACAAATTTATACTACTGTTGCTTAAATTCTATGTCTAAGATCATGAGGCTGTTTGAACTGGATGCTGACACTCTAATCCTGAATGCTTTTGTTTATAAGTCAAACAAATTTCAATGAAACTTGATTTCTGGTAAGTGTACCGAGCATATAGCTACGCTTGCTTTTCCAACTGAAGACAAAAATGGTACAAGAATGAAGTATCTATTCAGGAATTTATAACAAATTTCTTAACCATAAAATTATACACATGCACTAAAGGAACCAATTTAATAGCATGATCTTTTCATTTAATATTTATTCAACAGTTCCACCAAAGGAAAAACAGCAATAGAAGAACTAGCAATTGGGTGTGTACATAAAAGTCCAATCTTGAGATAATCAGTATCTGCCTCAATGGCACAATCTAATCAGTAACGTTTTCTTAATCAGATATGATTTAGTGAAAACTGTTGACTGGTTTTGAGAATGAGAGAATTAGTGGGATGGGGGGGGTAGTCATCTGTGATCCATTCTACAGGCACTTCAGTCACAACAAAGCATACAGCAATGGCAGGCCCCCATCAGGTATTTCCTAGCAGCCATTTCTAATGAAAACACACAAGACAGTAACTGTAGCTACACTGGCACGTGCCAATTTGTGCAAATAAAGCTACAAATACATATATACAATTGTGTTAAATGTTAAGTTGTGTGATAACATCTATGGTTGCAATCCTATACCCACTTACCTACAAGACCCACTGACCTTGAGGAGACATGTATAGGATTTGGGCTCTAACTCACTAACGAATTAGCTACACATACAATTAATAAAGCGACTGCTAGTAAAAGTAAATACCTGGACGACAGGTAAAATCATTTCATTTTGACAAATTTGTTGTTGTTGTTAAATCAGGTGTCAAATAAAATTACCTTAAGCGCAAATCTTCCCATATTTTCAACAATCCACACAGCATTATTAGTTCATAGTATTTTTTCCAACATTCAACAGCTTCTTCCGCAGTGGGCTCTTCCTTAATATTACTTTGGTAATGAATCAAGTCCAAATGCATGCTCTTGTACTTTTCCAGATTTCTTCTAAAACGGTGAGCAATTGGAGCAGGGATAATCCCATTCTGAATATCACACCAACTTTGAAGAATTAAGAAAATTAAAACGTCTCCCTTTGAAATTTTATGCAACAAAACCGAGCCCAAAATCCCACAAACTGCAGATGAGGCGGTTTACATTGCAGGATGCTTCTCTACAAAAAAAATTCCCACATAAAGGATACAAGTTGAATGTGAACAAAGGTAGTTATGTGCACTAAGACCTTGAAGTTCAGGTGAGGACTAAGGGATAGAGCAGGGGTTGGCAACTTGTGGCCCTCCAGATGTTTTGGCCTACAACTCCCATCAATCCTAGGCTATGCTTGCTTGGTCCTTTGGGAGTTATAGGACCAAACATCTGGAGGGCTACAAGTTGCCGACCTCTGGGCCAGGGGGTCACAAAAACGCTGGGCTAATCTTGAGATATTTGAAAGAACAGAGAAGCGGCACCACATTTATATTCTTAAGAAAACTTCAATCTGCCTTTCTCAAATTGATCCAGATGACTTTCATCATTAACTCCAATGAAACATGTGAAACCATCAAATTGAAAACAGGAACCTAAACCAGGGCTCCACAAATATTGACTTGGCTTATTATCTAGATTCTATTGGTGCTCATCAGAAATCACTTTCCTCAAGTCTCTTAGCCCATGTGTAGGGCTTGGGAAAGCTTGGATTTGTCTCCTTTGTGCAGTCTGTTCTTTACCTTTTTCAGACCTAAGAGCAAGGAGAGCCTTGATGTGAGCTTCACCAGAGAGCTAGGAACATTTCCTGTGGCAAGCTGCAGAGTGGATATTTAGATTTTGCCAATGAGCAAGAAAACATCTCTTCCTTCCTTCTGCTATCCAATAAGTCATTCTGAACAATGACCCTAAAAACTAAATAAATCTCTTGAGAGAATCATTCCACATAACTGGGTGCAACCGCTTAGGGATCTCAGTTTCCAGAGGAAGGAGCCATGCCAGTCCGCTGCAGCAAAAACAACAAAAAGTCTTGGGACACAGTAAGACTAACAAATTTATTATGGCACTAATGAAAGGACCTGGCTTTGCATGGGTTGGAATTGCCTTTAGGTTGATACAGAGAAGCCTTGAAGCAAATTTACACAGCTGTCACAGATGAACACACTGTGCCCACCCCGCCTAAGTGAAGGCACACCTGCTGGCATCCCTAGGCACGGCCTGCCATGGCCCACTCTTATAGCCCCCTGGGGGAAGGATCTGTCCATTCCATCCCCCTTAGATGGAATTACCGCACAGCAGAGGGAAGGAGGAGGTCCTATAACTCAGCTCACTAATCTTCCTTGGCTTCAAATTCTAATTGTTCTTTTTTCATACTTTACCATGGTCCTCCCCCCAATATTTGGGGCTTACTATTTCTAATGTCTAAAAACATGAAAAACACGAATATTATATGGTAAAATCTGCTCGCTGCAATTTGGAATCTTGATGCGAACTTTGGCTGAAATCAATCATATGATATTGAAGAAGTGTATCTTTACAAAAATTGATTTGCCACATTTTTGGTTCAAGACAGCTGTCAAAATTTTCACTATACCTAAAACCATTCTGGATAGATGTAGAACTAATACTAAAAGTTCCATAATAATCAGATGTATAGTTTTCAAGTCCATTGATGACATGCAAACATTCCTTTGTATATAGAAGACTAGCATGTTAGGGAGAAGGCTTCTAGCCTAACCTTTTCCATGATATTCTAGTCTTCAATACGTTGAAACGTTTTTTGGTGGGAAAATATTCCAACATGTTAGCCTCCACTAACAATTTGAAGTCGTACCATCCAAGCGCAGGTTTATCACTGCATCCACTGTTTGTGAGAATTAGGCATGAGAAGTATACTTACATCTTAATTCTTTCTTCTATCAATGCAGCATAGGTCTCACTATTTTCATCATCATCCCAATCTCTCCAAAGGAAGTCATAGAAAAATCTAAATCATAAAAAACTCAACAGTGGTGTTACACTGATATTTATTTTTGAAATATCTAGGTATTTACTATAATAAGATTTAGAAGCATTCATAGCCAGTAGACATAAAATCTAGCAAAAACATATTGTATAAGAATATGGTAATATAAACCTCATTGCTTAAGATCTTCCAGACTGATTTTGCTCATCTTTTGGTCTAAACTGAAGCTTGAGCACTGTATATGTGCAGAAAAATTAGTAAATTTGAAAAAATTCAAAGCTCAAGCTTTAATCTGAATTAATTTCCTCCGCACCAAATAGGCAGGGCAGCCCCTCTACCAGTGGGATAGCAAACAGTTCTGCTTGGCCAATCAGTGTGACACAAAGGTGGGCCCCAGGTGCAGCCACACAGTTAAGCTGTCACTGCTACAGGGGAGGGGAGAGGGGATAGAGATGGCCAATCAAGGCATTTGAGGGAGGGGGAACGGCCACACTAAATGTAAATTTTGGAGAGGGATTCACTATACATGAGACACATTTCCATTATTCATGAGCCCCTCTGTGGTGAGGGGACTGAGGGTCAAAAAAGTGGGAAAAGAACAGGACTACTAGCGCCCATGGTGACATGGCCTTTACTAGTTCTGAAGGAAAGGAAAATGGGGAGGGAAGCAATTCAAAACTTCAGAAACTAAATTTTGTTAATGTTACAGTAACACCTCTTAATGTAATGTACAAAAATCTACTATACACTCTGCCCCATTCTTTTGTCTTTTAATTTACTATAGGTGCTGCACTGAATTTTTGTTCTGACTGTTTTTTCAACCTGTTTATCGGAAGAATATGTCACCTAAAATGTATTTATTCTTTCATTTCTAACTGCCTGATAGCTTAGCTCTATCTGGTTTTGCTTATATAGATATCATGTTTTATTTAGATATATTGACGTTCTGCTTCAGGTTATTCTGAAACGTTCTTAATAATTTATTTTTAAAAGTAATTCAGCCTTACTAACTGAACCATTCTAAGAAAGTAATATATTTTTGCAATTATCTCTCCCTTTCTTTCTGCAGCCTAAAGTAATGCTTCTGTATGTTTAGTCACTTGGCAGTTGACCGCACTAACTACAAGATATTGTAAGCATAGCAAGTAGTAAAGCAAAGCAGGTTTTCTTCCTATACAGTCTAGAACAATGGAAACCAAACACAGAAATGGCATGAAATCACACTGGGAACATTGTCACTTGTTCCCAAATCCCTGCTTTTCAACTTCCCCAGATGGTGGAATCAATTATGGGGTGGATTTTTTAATTAGTTTGGGGCTAAAGGAAATTGAGGGAGCAATCCTATGGCCACTAGACATTATCTGAAGGGCCATAGGATACTGGGGATTCCCCCCTACAAGGTTGGAGACGGTGCCCCAGCCTCTGAAGAGGAAGTTCAAGATCTCACACACACGCACCGACCCCCTCCCAGCCGGTGTGGAAATGTGACCTTGGAGAGGCAGAAGATGCAGCTTTCGGTGGGCAGGAGGGGAGGAGACCAAACAGACCAGAATACAAGCTATCCCGAGGCCTCTCCTGCTTCCCTCTCTCTGAAGTGCCATCGCAGGATGGGAGTTGAAGATTGTTTCTGATGCTCCCCCCTCCTAGAGATGAAACATTTCCAGAAATTTTGAAGCCACGGAAAAAAAATGTTTTTCCCCAGTTTTTTTTGGAGGGGGGGACGGAAATTTTGGGGAAAATTGAAAAAATGCAGTATTAGCCGCTTTTTACAGATTGAAAGCCACTTTTTACTTTAGGAACATAAAATGTAGTAATGTACAAGTTGCTTTGGCATAAAATTATCACATTTGGTATATTAAAAGTATAGTGTATTCAAGCAATTATTACAAATTAAATTTACTTTTTTAAAAAAAATTGCCTTTTTTAAAAACAAAACAAAAAACAAATGGAGCTACAAGCTCCTGAACTGTAAGGAACCTCTTTGGTTTTGCCAGTTTATGAGGAGCAGGCAAAAAACAATTTTAAAAAATCAGAAGAAACCATCAACATTAGTAACTAAGAAAATTATGTACATAAAGCACCCCTTCCCATAAAAAGAACTGAGAAAAAAGGGGGGCACCAAGATTCAATGATATGCATGAAATTTCATCAGACTTATTTTCTGAGCTATACCTATCACTATCAGTTTCAGTCTCTGCTTCAATGGCAGTGCCCCCTAGAGGCAGAAATGTATCTTGCTCATGTATTTGAGAGTTGTCGTCTCAGTTTGCAACCTAGGACTTGCTTGTCCTCGGTGCACAGAAATTGGAATAATCTGATACTGTACATAGTTTTTAGAAATCATTTGGAGAAGTAAATATATAAACACCTTGTCTTAAACATTTTATGCATCATGCTAAAATAAAACATTCCATAATCCATTTTTTCTTTATTTTTTTTTCAATGGGGGGGGGCTCAAAATGCTTCGGGAAAAAATTCAAACCCCCCCCCCATCTTTTCCAAAATTTTTCTGAAATTTTTCTGGGTTTTTTCCGGGCCTTCACATCTCTACTCCCTCCCTGCATTAGATAATCAGAATCCTCTGAATTTGGGGCTTCTAATCATCAAGGGTGAAATTTATAGGATTGCAACCTTAATTCTTTTAAACACAAAACTTGAATTAAATAGCTCAGTTATTTACAAAACCTCAATAGTCTGTAATCACTAACATACAATATTTGAGTAATATCTCTTGAGAATCTCAAGAAAAAAGTATTTTAAATCATAGCAGGAGACAGGGCCAACTAACATATGACAGGAACTTATGGCTCCAAAGCAAGAGGCATCACATTAATGATAAGAATCAAAGTAAGCCTCCAGGGGAATAATGTTCTTACATAAAACATAGCTCCAAATGACAGACCAGTAAGAATATAAAGTACTGCAGTCATCTAGAATATACAATTGAAGCAATGGGCATATAATTTCTAGAGACCACAGATTCATAACATCAAGACTGTCAAGGAAACACCAGAACTCATAATGCCATACAATACTGTATAGTTTTCAAAATACTGATTGTATCTTTGTATCCACCAGTGAATTTCCATTAAACCAAAAATTGTTAAATAATAATGGGGGGATTTAAGGTATTGAAGAATAAGCAGGATACATTAATTTATCATCAGCTAGCTTGTTGGGTTTAAAGATTTTAGGGCTCTATTGGCAGTATCCAATGGGGCACAACCACTAATGTAACTTACATTGCACTAGTGTATGTTACTCTAGCACAATGCCAACAGTGTTAGCTGGTATGCTGATTTCCCAGCGGGCGCACTATTGGCTTCACACTAGAGTAGTTAATGCTAACGGAACAAAATTTTTGTTAGTGATTGCGCCCCATTGGACACTGCCCTATAACTCCAAAAGAAATAAAGGAAACTGCCTTTTATCAGATTATTTGTCCATCTATCAGATTATTCTCTTGACTGGCAGCAGCTGTCCAAGGTCAGGCAAACATCTTTCGTATCACCTTTAACCTGGGATGCTTTCTACTGGAGATGCTCTACTTTGGGACGATGGTTCCTTCCAAACATCAGTAATAAGTTTGTATAGTATTTGAATTTTACTGAAATATTTTCACCACTTAATCAATATGAATGATAGATCTTCTAGTTGTTTCTATTTTAACACACATTATACTTTATGTTTAATATCCTGCTGAATACCAAATTTCAGGAAAAACATACCTCACAATTTCCAAAGCCTTGGCTATATGAAGCACTACATTATCCTGCCCCTCGACAGGATAGACTTCCAAAAGAGGTACACAATGATCCATTTCCTCCAGAACTTCATCAACTAATTGTCTTGGAATATTTGCAATATTAGAGGAAAAGGGTTCAGCTACAGATACAGAAACTTTGAAGTTAGCTGAGGGATTCTGGGGAGGTTTGCAAGTAACCTAAAATTGACAAAGAAATAAACCATTACAAGGTAAAACGAGATTAAGATTCATATCTGTCAGTATGTTCCCCAACACTTTTGACTTGTATATGATAAAAAATCAATTGAGGGCACAATCCTATACTCAAGGTATGCCTGCTGAGGGGCTAGCCGCTATAGGATATGGTGCAAGTTACATCATTGCAGCAAAGTAAGTACCCACCCCCACATAAATAGAGTATAGAATTGATCTGCTTATTATAGTAGTGTAAATTAAAATGTTAACTTCTCTAAAGATCAGATTATGTAATCTATAGAGACTGGAGAATGTTGCTGATCAGCTGATTTGCAAGGAACAGGAAGAGAGAAGTAGACAGCAAATACAGAATTGACAATATAAAAAAACAGCAAGGGAAGGAAAATAAGCAATCTGACCTTACACCAGCTGTGTTCCATTACATACTACTGGCCCACATGTACTATCACACTCTTTAAGAATTCTTGTCCAGATGTAATCAAACTCAGCAAGCAAGATGTGCTGGGTCACAGAGCAAAGCCTTCTCTGTATTAGCCCCAGTGCTTCCATAGTCTTTCCTTGGTTGTTATTGTTTCCAAAGAGGGAATACGTCATCATCTCCCATATATGGTTACACTGACGGTTATGTATTAAATACAAACATACAATAAACAAACAAATGCTTGTACTATTAAAATAGTATACCTACAGTGCAAGCCTATGCATGCTTATTCTGAAGTAAGTCCCACTGTGTTCAATGGGGCTTACTTTCTTTTAACTGTGCTGAAGACTGCAGCCCTAAAAAGACTTTTAAAAAGCAGCATGATCAGAATTCGACAAGTAACAAGTCAGTGAATACCTAGGGAAGACCTCCAATATAAAAAGGCCTTCACTTGCTGACAGAAACTATGCAAAGAGGTTCCCAGGTAGACTTTCCTGGGAAGAAAATTCCAAAGAATAGTAGCCATCATGGTGAAAGCCCTACTCCGTGCTGTACTTGAGCTCGTCTGAGGAACACAGAGCAAAGCCACATTTGCTAAGCTAAAAGGACAGCGAGAAACAAAGAGAACAGGGTATTCCCTAATATAAGCCAGGCATTGGGAACTTTTGGCTTGTAAGAGTTCCCCATTCAGTCCACCAGCTTCTTCCTAAGGGCCCACCCCCATTTCCCAGGCAGGGGAAATATCTAATCTTCTATCAGTTCTGATTTTCCCTGCTGCCCCCTTCCCTACTGCATTTAAGGCTTTTTTAAAGCCTCCATTGGCACCAGTGGAGCCTAACTGCCACACAATTAAATCTTGGGGAGGGATGCTGTTGGGGAGGGGGCTAACCCTTGCTGAACACTGCAGCCCCTTTTGAAACCCACACACACTGCTATAGGGCTTTTAAAAACCCTCCATTGGTGTCTACCCTCCCCAAGTGATGAACACTTCCCCCCCACACCCCAAAATCACCTCACATGCACGGTGTCCAGGCTTTTAAAAAGCCTCCACTGGTGCTAAAGGAGGCTTTAAAAAGCCTAATTGCCATGGGGAGCATATTCAAGAGGGAAGAGTGTGTTCTCTATGTGCGTGAATGGGTTTTGAGCAATTGTGCTGGGGGCTGACTTTCTTGCCCAGACACAATTGTCCTCACAACTATCAGAAGGCTCCATTTAATTCAGTTGGAATAAAGCTCCAGAAGGGATTTTTGGACTGGTGAAGTTTAACTCCCATCCTCCTCTGTCTCAACCTCAGAAATGAAAATGCAGGAAGTTTCTAAAACAAAGTCCTATAACATTTTCTGATACAAGGAAGTTTCAAATTCTTGGCACTACTTCACAGTAAATTCTGAGTGCCTCCTCAGAGGTGGGCTCAGATGGTGGCAACAAGGGAAAGGACTATAATGGTGGTGGCTGACTGACCAATCTCACTAGTGAAGTCCACCTAGTGCCAACACAGTCATCTTTTTGGTGCTAGGTTAAGACCTTCCTCTACTCTCAGGCATTTGGCAGCAAGGTTCTTAATAGGTCCTGAGATTTCTTATTGTTAATCTATATCTATATATCTAGATACAGATACAGGGTGTATGAGTGTGTGTGTTTAAACGTTATATGTAAGTGGCTTTATGTTACATGATTGTTACAAAATTATATTTTAAAGTTTTTAGTCTTTGTAAGCTGCTAATTTTATTTAAAGCAGTATAATTTTCTGAATAGTAGTATAATTTTTTTTTAAAAAAACTAAATACATTTGTCATGGACATTTCTAAAAAATTAAGTACCAAAGATAAATTTAGTTACCTCAACAAGCACACCCACATACGGTATGGGAATTTCTTCAGAACTGACAAAAAATAGTTCTGGATTGGTCTTCCAGATTCCAAGCCATTTTTCCTTTATCTTCAACTTTTCCAAAAGGTATTTGCTAACGGCCTCATTAGCATCTTCTGCCTTTTACATAACAGAGAAGTGGGAAATGTACATTATTCAAATTATTCCTCTTTTCAAAGTTAGAAATGTATTTGGATATTATCAAAGACTAAACATAACCTTGTATTAGTAATACATGGGAACATAAGAAGAGTTGTGATGGATTAGACCACACTGTTATAGATCAGACTACAATTCACACAGTGGCCCATTAGCTGTCGACCAGGGACCCACAAACAGGACATGGGTGCAACAGCATCCTCCCACCCTTGTTCCCCAGCAACTGATATACACAGGTTTAGTGTCTCTATTACTGGAGATTGCATATACCTATCAGGACTAGTAGCCATTGATAGCCTCTTTCAAGAATTTAGCCAACCCCCTTTTAAAGCCATCCAAATTGGTGACCATCACATCTTGTGGTAATGAATTCCAGTTTAACTCTATGCTGTGTGAAGAAGTACTTCCTTTTATCTGTCCTGAATCTCCCACCAATCAGCTTCATGGGATGACCCCAAGTTCTAGTATTTTGAGAGAAGGAGACAAACGTCTCCCTATCCACATTCTCTACACCATGCATAATTTAGTACACCTCTATCATGTCTCCCGTTAGCCTCCTTTCCCCCACAAACTAAACAATCCCAACTGTTGTAACCTTTCCTCATGGGGAGATGCTCCAACCTCCCCCCCAGATCATTTTAGTTGTTCTTTTCTGCACTTTTTCCAGCTCTACAATATCATTTTTAGTGCAGTGACCAGAACTGTACACGTTATTCCAAGTGTGGTTGCACCATAGATTTGTATAAAGGCAGTATGATATTGTCAATTTTGTTCTCAATTGCTTTTCTAATTATGCCTAGGATGGACTTTGCCTTTTTTCTTCTTTTTTTTTAACAGCAGCTGCACATTTTGTTGACATTTTCATCAAGCAATCCACCATAATCCCAAAATCTTTTTCTTGATTGGTTCAGAACCCATCAAGTTATACTTGAACTCGGGCTTTTTAAAATTAATTTTTACTGTAAATTTCAACAACAAAAAACAAAAAAAGCAAATGTAACTACATACCTTAAAGGTCTCAGTTTACAATGTTCAAAAAAAGGGGGAAATTTATTTATTTATTTATTTTATTCCATTTATATACCGCCCTATAGCCGAAGCTCTCTGGGCGGTCTACAAAAATTAAAAACATTGAATATTAAAAACACCGATATACAAAATTTAAAACCATAAAGCATAAAAACAAGTTATAATTACAATATCCTTTAAAACAACAATTCTGGGTCAAAGCACAACAACAACACAAAAACCCTCATCATATGCTATTACATGCCTGGGAGAAGAGGAAAGTCTTGACCTGGCGCCAAAAAGATAACAATGTTGGCACCAGGTGAGCCTCGTCAGGGAGATCATTCCATAATTGGGGGAGCCACCACTGAAAAGGCCCTCTCCCTTGTTGCCACCCTCCATGCTTCCCTCGGAGTAGGCAACAGGAGGAGGACCTTAGATGTGGATCGTAGTGTACGGGTAGGTTCGTGTCGGAGTAAATTACACATAAACTTCGGTAAAGACTAACCAAATATCCAAATATAGGTCCATTTGTGAATGGTGCCTACATAGCACTCTTTCAAATGTTGCTAGTTTTGTTAGGTCTTCAATCCATTGGATTGCAGGCGGTGAGCTTTTTACCTTTCCTGTATTGCAGTATCAGTCTTTTTAGCAGTCAAGAGGGTGTGAAAAATCCATTTACACTGACAATGTGTTACATTCCAAGAAGCAGGTACATAATTTAAGAGAATATGTACATCAGAAAATCTTAAAAAGCTTTCCAATGCAAAGTTTATGCGTCTGATTACTTCCTCTTGAAAGAAGTATTGGGCATTTTCAGAACATATGAACAAAACAAGCATTATTATTATTATTATTAACATTTCAATACTGCCCCATAGCCGTAGCTCTCTGGGCAGCTTACATTAACTGTACGACACCTCCAACAATTACCAGAGTTAAACAACCCATTGATAAAGAGATGTTGTGGTGTCCAATAGACAAAAAACAAAAGGTTTTGCTGAATAAGACATAACTGGAGGTCCACAGACATACCAGATACCTATGCCAAAACGGCAGACCATTGCGTAGATAAAATAGCACATTCCAATTCCCTGTTCAATTTCTGAAGACGCTGTGTATCATATTTATTCATTGACAACAAGTATTTATAAATATGAATCATGAGTCAATATACTTAGTCAGCTTCAATTAGTGTTTCCAATAGAAAAGGAAACTCCAACTCAGTAAAAACTGCAGGGCCGAATCTACATTCTAACAAACGTTGCAACTGCAAGTACTGCCATTCAGCTGTAGCAGGCAATTCAAATTTATCTCACAAAGCTAAAATTTAACATCAACACCCAATAATTGATCCAAGATAAAATCATTCCGTCTGTCCAGGTTTGCCACAAAAACACTTTCCTTTCAATTTTTAAATCCCGATTTCCCCATAAAGTTTAAAAAAGTTGGAATTTATTGCCCCAACATGCATCATTTTATGCTTGCTTACACTGAACCACATTTGCCATCTGGATGCCCATTCTCCCTGTTTGGAGAGATCCTTTTGAAGTGTTCCTCACAATCCCTTTTTGTTTTAACCACCCTAAATAATTTGGTGTCATTGGTAAACTTGGTCACTCCACTGCTCACTCCTGATTCAAGATAATTTATGAACAGGTTGAAAAGCATTGGTCCTAATACAGATCCCTGTGGGACCCCACTATTTATTTCCCTCCGTTGGGACAATTTACCGTTTATTCCTACTCTCTGCTTTCTGTTCTTTAACCAGTTACTGATCCATAAAATGACCACTTCTCTTATTACATGACTGCTAAGTTTGCTCAGGAGACTTGGGTGAGGGACTTAGTCAAAAGACCTTTGGAAGTCCAAGTAAACAATGTCTACCAGATCACCTCTGCCTACATGTTTGCTAACACTCTTAAAGAACTCTAAAAGATTAGTGAGACGAGATTTACCTTTGCAGAAGCTGTGCTGATTCTTTTTCAGAAGGGCTTACTAGTTTCATCTTTAATGCTTTCAACCAATTTACCCGGAACAGACGTTAAGCTAACCAGCTTTTAATTTCCCAGATCCACCCCCAACCCCTTTTTAAAAATTGGTGTTGCACTGGCCATCTTTCAGTCCTCTGGTATAGAGGCAGATCTTAAAGATATGTTGCATATTTTGGTTAGAAGATCAGAAATTTCATATTTGATTTGTCAATTTATCAGTAAGATTGAGAATGTCATCCTTTGTCATCACAATTTGTCTCAGTTCCTCAAACTCCCTTCCTGAAAACATAAGTTCAGGCATATGTACCTGAACCATATTTTCTGCAATAAGACTTATGAGAAGTATTCATTCAACTTCTCTGCAATCTCCTTGTCCTTTTTCAATACTCCTGTAACTCTATTGTCATTCATTCAATGGTCCAACTGCCTTCCTAGCTGGTTTTCCGCTTTTAAAAAATTTAAAGAATTTGTTATTGCTGGCCTTGATATGGTTAGTGATATGCTCTTCAAAATGCTTTTTTGCATTTCTTATTGTCCGTTTGCATCGCTTTTGTGCAACCTTCTGCTCCCTTTTGTTTTCCTGGCTCGGGCAAGACTTCCATTTTCTGAAGTAAAATACAGGATTGATCCTTTTCATCCCATCATGATCTCTCTAACTAGCCAAATATAATCTCTTAAAAGTGATACTGATAACTGAAGCACAAAAACTGGCAGAAAGAGAAATAATTCTACAATAATAAAGTTTCCGGTAGGGGACAGATCCCTTTTTCTGCAGGGCAGATCACCATAAGATTTCTGTGTCTATAATCATTACTACCTAATCACACTTGAGACCATACACTTACAATCAAAAGCCCAATCCTATGTCTATGTACTTAGAAGTAAGTCTAAGTAAATAAAATTTACTTTCTGATAAAGGTGCATAGCATTGTAGTCCTAGGTGATATTTTCTACACAAGCCCCATTACATTCTTCAGCAACACTATGTACTGAATGTGGTAAATTCAACAGAAAAAAAATATTGCTGCAAAAAGGGAACAGTTTGACAAGCAACCACATTTTCTGACTGACATTTTAAAACTTTCATGCACTTGTTTTTTGCAGCCTTAACATTTCTTTAATTTAGATTATAACTAAAAAAAAATAAGAACAGTGATCCTAGCAATATAAATCAACACAATGTGACCGTAAATATATGAATATACTTTAGACATATCACATACATGTACAAATGGTACAATCTACATAAACATGTACCAATAAGCATGTAAAGAACCACAAGCCAACATAAATCAATAATCTACCCTATTTCTTCGATTCTAAGGCACACTTTTTCCCCATATAAAGTCTCTAAAAATGGGGTGTGTCTTAGAATCGATGGCGATTTTCCCACACTTAAGAGTCAAAGCTTTTTTTCTGTTGGTGGTACTGAAATTAAGGTGTGTCTTACATCGATGGCGTTTTAGAATCGAAGATATATAATGAATATATCCAATCACAATATAAGAACCTTTTGCTAGATTATATCAAGAGTTACTCAAGGCTCAAACTATGGAATTTGCTCTCTGTACTAGTTCAAGTCCCTAAGCCATTGAAATTATTAGTGTTTTAGCAGCTCCAATGAGACGCTATAACCAATACAACCACGTTTTCAATCATCTTGTTTCCTGAAAAATCTGTATATTATGATATAAAGATAGTTTAACTGGGGTGATGGTTTAAGATAATGAAGCAGTGATATTACATAGCAAACCCCTCCTGAAGTATTTATTATGTTAACGGTAATAAGCATGGCTGGTTAATAATAATAATAAAAAAAATAAATACATTTATATCATCTGGCCAATCCAGAGGGTTCATTCTGCCTAATAAATTGAATAACTTGAAGTAGTCATGTCACTTCGATTTCTTAATTAATTCTACGTGCACCAGGCCAGAGTGTAGTTGATCTGTATTGGGAGAAAGGTATACAATATGCTAAACTGTACTCGTCTCGTCTTCATTACGGCAACTTTAAAAAAAGGAAGAGGTATGACCAAAATGGCCAGAGGATAGTACCAAATGCAGCATGGCTAAATGAGGTAGGTTGGAGCCCCAGGACCAACAGTTCCTGCAATCATAGGTGTGCGCAGCATATTTCATTAGGGTGTGCACCCTTAAAGGCCCCAATTGGAGCGGAGGAGAGGAAAGTGTGCTTTCTTCCCCCCCACCTCCAATCAGGGCCTTAAGTGTGCCCGGGGGGGGGGGGGGGGGGATTACACACTTTCCAGAGGTTCCAGAAAGCACTTTCTCATCCTCTTTAAAGTTCTTGACTTGAGCAGTGGGGGGGATGCATGGGAAAGTGGAGGCAGCCCCCTGTACGTACGCCTATGCCTCCAAGATCAGTGTACCAACATGCCCCACTTTGACAAGAAACCCTATTCTCTCTGGGATCTGTGTGGTTCGACATTTTCCTCTGGTTAGCCTCCAGTCTCCAGAGCAGCACAGCACAAAGATGGGGATTATTATTTTTTTGTCCCCAGGTGTGAATGCCGGAAACTTCAACTAGTTCAAAATATGGCAGCCAGGTTGTTCACCGGTACACCTAGAGGTGACCACATTACACCTGTCTTAAAACCACTACACTGGCTACCAATTAGTTTCCGGGCAAAGTATAAAGTGTTGGTTATTACCTTTAAAGCCCTACATGGTTTGGGTCCAGGTTACCTCTGGGATCGCCTTCTCCCGTATAATCCGCCCCACACACTCAGATCCTCTGGGAAGAATTTACTTCAATCAGCCAGAACTAGGCTGACAAGTGTTACCCAGAGGCCTTTCTCTTCTGCTGTTTCCAGACTGTGGAATGGCCTGCCAGAGGAGATTCGACAAATTAGCAGACTTCTGGAATTTAAGAGAGCTGTGAAGACTGATCTCTTCTGGCAGGCCTACCCAATTGAATTTTAAGATGTTTTTAAGAATGTATTAGTTGTATTTGCTTTAATGTTTTATTTATTTTATGGTCTTTGTATTTATATTTATTGTTGTTCCCCGCCTGGATCCAGAGGGAGAGGTGGGTTAGAAATAAATAAATATATTATTATTACTATTATTAAAGCGGAGGCAGCGAGGGAAGGACACCTGGTCCTTCAGGTGTTGATTGACTGCAACTCCCATCAACTGAGGGTGAAGGCTGATGGGAAAGCCAACAGGAGCTTAACCCTAAAAACATCTGGGGGGGCACATATTCTCCATCTTAATAGCAGGTACGGCACAAGCAGGCACGGATATAACCGGGGAATTTACACGGACCCCTGCAATGGCATGTGGCCTTGTTGTGTCCTGAAGGCTCACTTCACGCTACCCAGTGTGACTGTCAAGACTCCACCGACAAGCGAGCTCGCCCCCGAAGCCAGGTAACAGGGGGAGGAGCTCTCTCCCTCACTCGCTGGTCTGAGACTCACCTTGCAGCCCTTCAGGAGGTCGTCGCAGTAAAGCGCCACCTTCTCCCGGCCCGTCAGCGCTCCCAGGTGGGATGGGAACTGCACGGGCAGCGGCCCGGCCTCCTCCTCCCCGCTATCCTCCCCAGCTCTGAGAGGGAGGAGGCGGCGGCGGCCCCTCGCATCTTGAGGCGGACTTTCCGCCGCGCTAGAACTGGAACAGGCGCCCGAGGACGTGTCGGCTCCCCTTTCTTCGTCCTCTTCCTTCTCTTCCGCTTCTTTCTGGCGCGGCGGCAACTCAGGACCCCTCGACGCCATGTCGCTTCAGCGGCTCCCGCCCTTTTCCTCCGCGCCGCCGCCACAAGACTCGCACGAGCTCCGTCCTCGGGATCTATCCGCCCAACCGGCACTACTTCTCGATAGACAATCGCGCGCAGAGAGGCGCAGCCAATGGGAGAGGCGGCCGGGGGACGTTCCGAGCTGATAGCATAAGGAAGGACCGTTATGCCTTCGAAATGTCTGTCGTTGCACGCACAGTCTTCGTCCGCGTGGTATGAGTCAGCCGTCGAAAGTAGTGCCATCATATGCTCAAAGGAGTTCTTCCTATACAACACGCTCTTCTTTCGTTGAGCGCTGCTAGAAATCAATAACCTTCACGGCTTTTGTGTCCAGAGTGAGGGAAACTCAAGTGTCTGAACCCTACGTTTCTCACCCAGGGGCCATTACTCAGACATGCCTCAGTTTTCAGTCCAGTGTTCAATTCGCTGGTGCAACCAGGATACTTGCTAATGAATGTATATGTGCTTGGGAGCACATGTTTGAACTGTCCACACGTCATATTTGTATGAGTTCACCTACCTCCTCTATGTTGGACTACAATCCCAGCATCCCCAGCCAATCAGAACCAAGAGTTAAAGCACCTTCTGAAGGAATGAGGACACACACACTGAGATGTTGTTAGCAGGAAGCAAGCAGCCGCATGCAGAGTCTTTTATTGTCTCTGAGCATGGCTTATATAGATCTTTAGCAATGCTGTCCATGAGGACAGAAGGTTGCTGTGCATGAGAACACAGCGTGATTCTACACAGTAGAGCACACACACATTATGGCTTGTCATAGGATAATACAATGGAGCACAGACTAAGAAGGCTACATCATTGCTGCAACAATGTTTGTTGGATAGAGAGAGATTTAGCTGGCTAGCAGGAACATCTTGTATGTAACTGGAAAGAGATTATAGAAAGAAAGAACTAGGTGACTCCACGTCAGGTCCTGCCCAACATCGCTTTGTCAGCTGTGTTCGTTCCTTCAATCTTCCCCATGCATAGTCCCAATCCTGCTCAGGGCTACCCCTCCCATCCCCTCACCTGCCAACTATGTTCTTAAAAACAACTACACAAGAGTACCTGAGAGATAACACATCTAGTTTGGCCCTGAATGTATATTTGAACTTGGAATTCTCACATCTGCACCTGAGATTCTAACGCATTAGCCTAATACTTGATTTAAAAACAACAACAAAAAAACACCCCATGAGTCTGGCAGATCTGGCAGGTTGTTTTAGCAGAGCTCCTACAATTTTAGCAGTGTGTATTTAATCTTGAATTAATTAGCAATATATTACACTGGGCCACTGTTCTTATAAAGGCTCTCCAAAACAATCTGTATTTTCCTGTTTAACTAGGAATCTTATAGTTGGACAAATAGTTGAATCAAAATTAATTGGCAGTTGTGTCACAATGTTCTGAGAAGAGGGACAACAATACAGAAGAACACCTGCCATCTCATATTCTCATCTGGAGGGAATCCTTGAGACACTGAGTATTTGGACTCGTTGGGCGAAAAGTATTAGCTGTGTATTGTAATGCACCGCTTGGGAGCTGTCAATCATGTTTTTGCCTTGTCTTCCTCTTCCCTTGCAATGGGAAACCCAGATGTTGCTAGAAACACAGCTGGATCTATTCCCTATACAATAAGAACAAATAGACACTATTGTGCTGTAGCCTAGCATGATTGGGTTGGATCCAGAATAAATCAATTCAAATCAATGGTACTTAACTTAGTTATGTCTAAATGGTCTCATTGATTTCAATGGGTCTAATCTAAACATGTCCAAAAGAGGCTGGACTCTGTGAACCTTTCCAGGTGATCTAAATACACACATAGAATCATAGAATAGTAGAGTTGGAAGGAGCCTATAAGGCCATCCAGCCCAACCCCCTGCTCAATGCAGGAATCCACCTTAAAACATACCTGACAGATGGCTGTCCAGCTTCCTCTTGAATGCCTCTAGTGTGGGAGAGCCCATGACCTTCCTAGGTAACTGGTTCCATTGTCATGCTGCTCTAACAGTCAGGGAGTTTTTCCTGATGTCCAGCCAGAATCTGGCTTCCTATAACTTGAGCCCATTATTCTGTGTCCTGCATTCTGAGATGATTGAGAAGAGATCCTGGCCCTCCTCTGTGTGACAACCTTTCAGGACATACACATCTCAGTTTTTATTCATAGCACTTACTGACACTGATCCCACTCCTATAGAGGCAAATTTTGCTGCAGAGGGATATACATAGATTTTAAAAACAGCTGTATGAATGCTCCAGAGTTGACATTGCATAGGAAGGGAAAGCTCATAATGAATAGAAATGTTTAAGACCAAACACTCCTAAAATGGTGGAGGACGAAGTCTGCCCTACATCTTTTGGAAATCTAGGATATTGGGGATGTAACATACTATTTCTTTATTAAATTTATATCTCACTTTTCTACACATGGTCTTCAAGGCAACTAACAACAACTAAAATAGCAATCTTATAAAACCATATAACACATAAATTAAAACAAGAGCAGGTAAAAAAATAGTAAAACTATGCAACATCAGCCAGTTAAAAACCTATTAAAAATGAACAGGAGAAAAAGCAAATATTTACCTATTGACAGAAAGACATCAGAGACTGAGATGCGATTCAATGGGCCTTCCCAAGTCGGGAGTTCCAAAACCTAGGTAAAAAAAAACCTCTCAAGTCGCTGCCAAACCCACTTTGGACACTTAAAATTCTGCAGGTTCATAATGGAGAAGACATCCTTTAGGTAAGGTGTGAAAGCATTATTCTGGCGGTAATAATTTATCCCCCCCCCCATCCTTTCTTTTTGGAGCTAATCTGCCATTATTGAATATAATGCATATTTTATGCATATTTAGAATAAATATACCACTGACTGACTGATTGCAAATCATTTCACTTGGTGACCTCAATAACAGTAAGGGTAAAAATGTCAGGAATACATTTGTAAGTTATAGGGCTTTTCTACTCAAGGTATTTATCGTGTGCTCATCATTTCCTAGTCACAGTTATTTATAGGTTCTTTAGATGACAACGTGACCCTCCGGTTTCGCTTGTAAACAGCACTTCCCAAGAGGTTTTTTTTAGTGCAGGGAAAATGGGGTATTATTTCTGATTGGCAAAAGACAGTGCAATTTCCTCTTGTCTATTTGCGCTATTCCACTATACCACAGTGCCAACTGGAGGTTATGTAACAGAAAAGTGGGAAAGGAAATGCTTCTCATGTACTGCTTTGATCTCAGTTCTGTGGTGAAACCAAAAGTCGATGTAGCAGATTAACATCCAATTAACAGGCTCGTTTAGAAGAGCTAATAGTGACCCCCCAGTGTTTCATTTCATAAGAACAATTAAGATTCCTGACACGACTGCTCCCATAGCTTAATACAGTGATTTTCAGACCTTAAGGGAGCTCTTTCCACATCATCTTCCTGCTAATCACTTAGTATCTATGATGGACTTCTTGCACGTTGCAGAGGATTCCTGGGCATATTCTAGGCCATGTGCTCAATTTATATGATGCACTGAGTGGCCAGGCTTATTGTGCTTCACGATTGCCCCATGTGAACTGAGAGGGCACTGTAGAACACCCTTAACATTCTCCTGCGTAACCAACTGAACAGGGTGGTGCTAGTTAGTTAAGCATAAAGTCTTTAGAACCACGACTACCTTTCCCTCACCCTCACCCTTCCTTTCGTTTTTATTCCTGTTTGAACCAGAAGCCTTGCATCAGTGCCAGGTTTAGAACTGTGCTCCTAAGCTACTTACATGGAAATAACCTCCATGGAAATGAATGGTACTTACTTTCACATCATGTACTTAGGATCAGGGTGTTAGAGAGATCAACACAGATGTTGAAATTGCCCTTGTGCTAATCCCTGGATGGCAATGCAGTGTGACACCGGAGAGCCCAGCTAATCTTTCACTAGCTTCGGCGCATCCTGTGTCATCAGTCACTTCTATTATGCACCTTTCTGCAGGACTTTTCTGGCATGGGGGCTTGTTCCACAAGACAACTATTTCAGACTTGGGTTTCACATTAGTTCTATGGTCAGTGTTTTAGTAGGAAATATTTGCAAGGTCAGAAGAGGTGAAAATCAATAGTTTGAAATATCTCTTCCCTTAGGTCTGAAATGCATTTGCAGCCATACATATCCATCGAAGTTGATGGCAGGTTGTGGAAAAGTGAGTTCAAGGTCAAACTGCATATTTGATCCTTCTGTCGCAGCATCTGCTTAGATTAAAACTTGCTAACTGAAATAATTTCTACTGAAACAAAATCTTCTGCACTGCAAGCTATAACATATTAATAACTGTTAAAAGAAGACGGGATTTTACTGTCCTAGGGTTGTAGCATGAACCAATGAGTCACGGGCAATATGCCTTTTTAAAAAGCTAGACCATCAATCTGTCACAACTTCACAAGCAGAACACTTGAATGCAATAGTAATTTCTACAGTTATGCATTTTGTAAAGATTTACATTTGTGCACATTGGATATAAAAAAAACCCCAAAGGTCATACTCCTTAATGCTCAATTTAAGTTCATTGGTTAGCCGTCCTATTCTTGTAAATAGCACTTACAATCTAATATTGGGATCAACAGACCCTAACCAAGGGCAAAACTACACATTGACCCAGTTCACATGTGGCAGCGGCAAATCATGGGTTAATTTACCACAATTTGCTTTGGTATGTGCCATATGCATTCCGCAACCATTTTTAATATTCAATTCCTGATTGGGGTTCTTACATGTCATCCAAACCCAGACACTATGGCTGGGTTTAGACAATCAGTGGGGGAACAACGCAGCATCAGTTGCTTCCCACCATGCATGCCAGTTTTGCAACCACAATTACCCTAATTATTCGCATCATAGGTTGCCAAGTCATCTGAACCTGACACGTGGCTTTAATGGTTTTTCACACACCCTACAACCACTATTGCAAGCCATGGGTTGTAGGGTGAATAAAAACTACTGCCATGCTGCGTGGGGTTCAGACTACACAGCAGCCTGTGATGCTGGTTATTAGGATAATCCCGGTCACGCAGCTGGCATGTGCCGGGGCGGGGCAAGAACCAACACTGCATTGTTTCCCCAGCTGATCTGAAACTAGGTTAATTATGGCTAATTTGTAGTTAGGTGAACTCTGGGTTGTTTAACCCACAATTAACCTATAGTATCTGGATTTGGACACTTTGTAGCAACTCACAATCGGTCTGATCAGGGGCTGAATATTCAGTCTCTTGTAGCAATCCTCAGTCAGGGGCATGGCCATCTGGGGAAGGCCGGATTAGGTCCCTAGGAAGGCCTAGGGTTTAATCCTTTCCCCAGCTCTGATTTCCTGAGGCAAATTGGGCCATATTAGTCATGGGTGGGGGAACATCCTGTACTGTATGTTTTCTGTTCCAAAGCAGCTCTGGGGGTGGGGAATCAATGAGCCTTCTCTGAGCCAAATCCCCTCCCTGCTTTATCCACCAGGCTGAAGAGAGACATTCAGCAAGCCTTCCCCCTAACACCCAGCCCCAGCTAGCTGCAAGGTGGTGCCTGAGCACTGCTCTCTGCTACCAACATTCAGAGGCAGCATGAGGACCACATACATGTACAACCCTCAATCTATGCCAAGGTCTTTTCCCAAAAAACAAGTTTTTCTGTATCACTTGGGGATTTTACCCAGTGTGAGAGAGCCCACTCTTGACTTCTCTGTAACCTGTTTTGACACCCAGTTCACCGAAAAGTGAAGCTGCCACTTTACTAAGGGCCAAAGCATACATTACTTTAAATTAGGGCTGTGCACGGACCCCCCCCAATCCAATTAGAGCACCGCATTTGCCAGTCGCGGCAGGTGATATCATCACCTGACATGAGCGGGAAATGCAGCGGCACACAGCGAGGAGAGAGGACGACGGGGGATGACACGGAGGAGGCAGTAGGTAAGCAGGGAGAGGGGGGAGGAGCGAGTGTTGTGATCGAATCCAGATCGGATCCGGATCGCAGATCCGGTCCGGCTCGATCCGGCCCTGGTTCGGATCCAGATACGGGAGGCCCGGATCAGCCCGATCCACTCCAGATTCGGAATCCAGATCCATGCACAGCCCTACTTTAAATACATGTCAAGTAACTACATCTTTTTTCATTATTATTTGAGAGTTGGCACAGAGCCCCAGAACTAAACTGGGACCCTAGCGTGGGTGTAGTGGGGCTTTTAAGATTTGGATTGGGAGCCCTGCACCTGCTCTAAAGTTTTTCACACACACACACACACACACACACACACACACACACAGAGCGAGAGAGAGAGCGAGAGCGAGAGAGAGCGAGAGAGCTGCTGAACACAGATTTAAAGTAATGTCTTTTTTGGCCCTTGTAGAAGGAGATAAGTGGTGTATTTTAGAAATCCCCATGTTTTATGATTGGTGCATATGATTTTAGGTGTGATAACATCTGAAAATAGAAAATAACCACTTAGGAAGGTTTTGTTTAACATTTCATTGTATACAAGAAGTGTTCAAAGCAATGTCTGTACTAGAAAACATTTTTTGAGAGTGGGGGGAAGGTTGCACTTGAAAAGGAAACAAGTTTATCTTGATACTCTGAAATGGAAACTGTCTACTTTAAATACAGTTGTATAGTTATTTCCACTGTTGGCAATGCCCACTTCAACATTTAAAAATAACATTTCCTTCCTTCATAATCTTGTCAAATGGAAAAATAACAAAGCAGCTCTCTTATGTATAACAATATTTCATTTTCAAATCATTAAGGCAGGACATGTATCTTAGAACATTCACAAAA
This sequence comes from Anniella stebbinsi, assembly GCA_029215795.1. Classification (NCBI taxonomy): domain Eukaryota; kingdom Metazoa; phylum Chordata; class Lepidosauria; order Squamata; family Anniellidae; genus Anniella; species Anniella stebbinsi. The sequence goes on along the minus strand of JARDYH010000004.1, from coordinate 121,066,248 downwards.
ATGGCCAGGAACCTCTGTGTTCCAACATGAAGTAGAACTTTGTTACCAATTACACAGGTTTAAAGTTATTTATTACCATCTCCATTGATTATTTCTCTTTTATCCTCTTCCTAGGTCATAGAAACACAACTCTATCTTACTCAAAACCCATCATATTCTCATTATATCTAAGTAATTCTGGGGGAGTGAGGTTCTGGGGGGGGGAGCCCATCCCAGGATAATGAAGAGCATCATCACATGGGGGGAAATCGCGTTTGCTTACCATCGCTTCTCTGTCTGCACATTTGACCCTCATTACTTCCTTTTTTGAAAGAGGAAGTAAACAACGTGCACCTGGCCCATTCAGTGGGCCGTTTTGATCCCACTGCTTCTGCTGCACACAGCAGGAGATAGCGGCAACTCCCATCTTCATTTTAAGTCGGATTTACTGGGGTGTTTTTTTGTGGTGCGAAGAAGGCTAGAAGGAGCGGTAGGCAGACAACATCATGAGAGGGGTCCGTGAAAATCCGTGAGTGCCCAGTAACAAGCATGCAATAAAATGCTCGTCTGATGGAACAGGAAGTCAAAACCACTGGTGGGCAGGGCCAGAGCCAAAGGTGGGCAGGGCCACCCCTTCTCTTCTCTTTTCTCTTTTCTCTTTTCTCTTTTCTCTTTTCTCTTTTCTCTTTTCTCTTTTCTCTTTTCTCTTTTCTCTTTTCTCTTTTCTCTTTTCTCTTTTCTCTCTCTCTCTCTGTGGCTTAGTTCAGACGACACTTTAGGCAACGGAGGGGGAAAGAGGCAGCTGTCAGTTGTGTTGCTTATTGTGTTGTGTGTCAGGTGACACACAACGCACACAAAACTAACAGTACGTTATTAAGCAACGGGGAAAAACAACGGGCTGCTCCATTGTTTTTCAAAGCCCCGTTGCTTATTATGAGGCCTCCACTTTCAGCTGCGCAACAGGGGAGAGGCAACATGCCGTGTGGAGGGCACTCCAAAAATAATGTACTGTCCGTTCCCTCTTCCCCCCCTCCATTGCCTAAAGTGTTGTCCAAACTAAGCCAGTGTCTCTCTCTCCCTACCTAACTCCCCACCCAGTTGGTAGCCAGGTGAGAGACAGGTATCTCATGCAAAAGGTCTGAACTTGCATGACAGATATCTCGTACAAGAGAGCTTTTGGGATTAAGCCAAGGATCACATGAAATTAGAACCACAGTTTGCCCACCATCCCTTAAAATTTGGTTCCTTCAACAACTGCATATATTTCTTGCTAACACTGGGTTTGGATCCAGATTTACTCACGCTTAGAGTAGACCTATTGAAATCAGTGGAACCTAGATTAGTCATGACTATCATGTCCTGTTGATTGCCCAAAGAGGCTCACCTAGTGTCAACATTATATGTGTATGTGTTTTTCACCTGTGGGTGAAGACCTTTTTATTCTCTCAGGCATTTTAAGGTCTGTTTTGGTGCTTTTAGACCTTTGTACTGATTTATTTTCCTGCTGGTTTTATTTTGGTTTTATTATGTGCTGTTTTATTAGCATTGCTTTATTGTTGGATCAAGATTACACACTACTGAATCTGCTAGACTGTATCTGGGAGGAAGTAGATGGTGCCTTCTGCCTTTAACAGAAGAATTGATTACCATGTGCAGGTACAAAACATGGCCACAAGAATGTGCCAATGGAAGAGGATCGCAGTGATTTGCTGTCCTTTATGCAAGGATGAAAAGCTGTGTCACAAGGTATCTTAAAATAACAAACCTAAGTTCAAAAATTTACTTGCATTTAACAGTTAAAATAAATGTTATCAAATAAATACTTATTTGGGGGAGTGGCCTAGCAAAGATGGAATAGAGACGGAACTTTCCTGCTCTCACAAGAAGCAAAGAAATATTTATAAAATCCCTAATTTGGAGGTGATGGATTCCTGATTAATGACTTGATTCTGGGTCCGAAAGCTTTACTGCATCTGCGGAGAGATTAATAGCTGGATAACTGCCTGGACGGCCGACGGAAAGTGAAACTAACGACGAGGAGGATCGGGAGTTCGACAGAGTGCCAACAGAAGGTAATTAATGGACTTTAATTAGAACCGCAAGGTTAAGACAATTTCAGAGGGAGAGGAGGAACTGATTTATGTGGAAAAGTGGCTTTTAATCTCCAGCCAAAGGAGATAGAAGTGTATTTGTTTACTTGAGCCCAGTCGAAGGGGTGGATTGGTGAGTTAAGCTTTATGAAAAGAAAGCAAAAAACCCAGTCCAAAGTCCTAGGCTGGAGCAGAGAATAAAAAAAAAATCATCCTTCCGATCGGAACTGGCAGCGTTTGGTGAGAGTTACTGGAATTATGCCAGACAAAATGTCGGACAAGCAGCAGCAAGCCGACAAGACAGGGAAATCCCCTGTCCATTCTGGAAATACTAAAGGCACAGCTTCTAAAGACGCAGGTGCAGTACCAAAACCAGCCAGAGAGAGGCAAGTAGAGTCCTCAGAAGATTTATTCAGCAAAATTCAGAAGATGGAGACTGCTTTATTTAAGCAGGAGGAAAGGATAATGCAAAGGATTAAGGACTCACAGAAGGATTTTATAGTGGACCTTCAAACTGTGGTGGATAAAATGGAGAGAACAGAGATGAATATGAAGAAGCAGCAGGAAGATACCAAGAAACATGGGGACCAACTGACAGAGATGGATTTACGTTTAATTGCTTTGGAAGATCGGGACAGGAGGGTTTTTTTTTTTTGTATAATTTTTATTAATTTTTCAACAAAACAAAACAAACATACATAATATATAAACAAACTAACTCCCTCGACTACCCCCGTGCACCCCCCCGAGACCTACTCACATTCATCCATCATCCTTCCAGAATTTTAACGATTCTTTTGAAGGCGATTGTCCCTTTCCCGATCTTAAAACATATTCCAAAAAGGGAGTCCATATATCTCCAAAATCACTCTTACTGGACATTCCCCTCATTATTTTCATTTTACATGTCAACATATCATTCAATGCAATATCCCAAATTTCTTTATACCAATCTTCTATTTTATAACTTTGTTGCCCTTTCCAATTTTTAGCAATCATTATTCTAACTGGTGCCAGGAGGTTGTTTACCAATTCTCTGTTAATTATATGCTTATTCCTACTATCCCAGATTGCTAGTAGAGCTAACTTCGGGTTTAATTCCAATTTACTTCCAATTATATCACTTATTTCTTTAAAAACCCTTTCCCAAAATTTTTGTACTTGTTCACAGCTCCACCACATATGGAAATAGGTCCCAACCTCCTGACATCCCCTCCAACAGTTCTTGGACACTTTTTTATCAATCTGGTGAAATCTTACGGGTGTTAGATACCATCTCCAAACTATCTTATAATAGTTCTCCTTAATTCTAATCGACAATAATTTCAACATTCTTCCATTCCATATCTTCCCCCAATTATCTTCATTAATTTTTCCCTTAGATCTTCTTCCCATACCTCTTTTATAACCTTGAGTGAGTCCTGAAATTCCTCCTCTATTAATATTTTATATATCTCGCTAGTGAGTCCTTTCTTAGTTCTAGCTTCATCCTTTTTTTCTATTTCTTCAATTAAATCTTCAAATCTGGTATTGTTTCTACATTTCTTATTTTTCATCCTCCATTCCTCTGTCCATTTTACCAGTTGCAGACACTTGAACCACGCTATCTTTTGTCCTTCAAACAAATCTTTAATGTGCTCACTACCCTTCATCTTTCCCATCCAATTCCTTAGCTTAAGAATATCTTGTTCTTTCAGTCTCCCTTCTATCTCTGATTTTAATGCTCTTGGGAAGTTTCCCACTACTACCACTGGGGCAAGTGGAGAATCCCCTGGTATCAACTTCCCCCTATACTTCTCCCATATCGATATTATATTTTCCAATAATGGGTTGTCCAGTACCTTCCATTCTTTCTTCTGCATTTTAGTAAAAAAGATATTCCGCAATTTACATTCTACCTCTACTGTTTGCGGTTCCAACCATTCCAAATCTTGCTCCCCTAAAATAGCATAAATAACATATCTTAACTGATTAGCTATATAATAATTCTTAATATTAGGAAGTCCTAAACCTCCTTTCTTTTGAGTCTTATACCATAACCCCTTGTTTATCCTAGCTCTTCTATCCCCGTTACAATATGCATTAATCATATTTTGCCAATTTTTAAGCTCAGCTACTGAAATTCTAATAGGTAGCATTCTAAACAAAAAATTAACCTTAGGTAATATCTTCATTTTAATAACCGCTATTCTACCAAACCATGAATGTTTTAATTTTCTATAAATCTGTAATTTCTCCCCTACCTCTTTTCTTAAGCTTACAAAATTAAGTTCCTCTATTCTTTCTAATTCTTTATCTATATTAACTCCTAAATATCTTATTATATTTTTATGTCTTAATCCTAACTTAGCTTTACATTTCTCCATCTCTTCCTTGTTATAGTTATACAACATCATTTCTGACTTCCCCCAGTTAACTTGTAATCCTGTAATTTCCCCAAATTCTCTCAAATGTTTCTGAATCTTCTCACCACTTTCTAGGGGATCTTCTATTGTCAGTAACGTATCATCCGCAAACATATTTACTTTAATCTTATATTTTCTTCCTATCCCCTTTAATCTTTCATCATCCCTAATTACATTTGCTAAAATTTCTATAACTATTGCAAATAAAATCGGTGAAAGTGGACATCCTTGCCTAGTTCCTCGGGCTAGTATTATTTGTTGCGTTAACCCATCATTAACCATTATTTCCGCTTTATTATTTTTATACATCTGATTGATCACTCCCATAAATTTATGTCCAAAGCCAAATGTTTTTAATATTATTTTTACCGCTGGCCATTCCACGCAATCAAAGGCTTTAAAAATATCTAAAGCTAATAATCCTGCTTTTAAATTTCTTTTTTTTATAATATTTATTATATCCATAACTCTCCCAATTAAATTCGGCATTTTCCTACCTAAAATAAATCCGCATTGATCATTTTTAATATATTTAAATATAAATGTACCCAATCTTTTAGCCATAATTGCTGAAAATATTTTTGCATCCTGATTTATTAAAGATATTGGTCTATATGACGCTGGATCTGTCAAGTCCTTGCCTGGCTTCTGTATTAAAACAACCAGGGACTGATCCCACGATGGCGGGGTCATTCCTCCTTCTATTATATTATTAAATAATTTTTTTAATCTAGGTATTAAAATATCTTTAAATATTTTATAAAATTCTGGCCCCAAACCATCAATCCCCGGAGACTTACCTCCTTTTAGTTTTCCGATAATTCCCTCAATTTCTTTGTCAGTAACCAAGGCTTCCATACACTCCCTATCTTGATCATCGAGTCTTATTTTCCAATTCCTTTCTACATATTCCCGAATCTTTTCTTGTGAAAGCGCCTCTGAAGTATATAAATCTTTATAAAATTCCTGAAAAATACTTAATTTATCTTTCATTACATTACATCTATTCCCTAACTTATCTCTTATTGTCCCTATCATATTCTTAGCCTTCTCTGACTGCGTGGATCTAGCCAGCAACCTGGAATTTCTATTACTATATTCAAAAAAGTCTCTCTTTAAATATAATAAATTCTTTTGAACCTGTTCTATTTCTTCTTTCTCCAATTCCTTTTTTTTAGCCTGAATTAGGGCATATAACCGCTTATCTTTTGACTGTCTCAGTCTCTCCTCTAAACTCCTTATCTCTTCTTCAGCCTTTTTATTAAGTACTTCCTGTTGCTTTTTAAGTGTGGACATTTCCCTGATACAAATCCCTCTTATTACTGCTTTCATCGTATCCCATAATAATCCTTGCGAGTTAACTCCTTTTTCATTTATTTGCCATATTTCCTGCACTTCCTTTTTTAATTTATCCACTATGTTTTTATTTTTAAAAATTCTTCCGTCCAGTCTCCATCTCTTTGCTTGTTTATAATCCTTCTTTATCTTGATATCCATCATCATTAGTGCATGATCTGTAATCTTAATTACTCCAATATCACAATCTGTTAATTTAGGTACCATATTCTTTGATATAAAAATATAATCAATCCTTGAATAGCTCTTAAATCTAGGTGAGTAAAAAGTATATTTTCTTTCTTGCCCTTTTACAACTCTCTATACATCCATTAATTCTTTCCTCTCCATTAATTTAGCTAATTCTGTCTTACCCTCTCCTCTACTACCTCTTATTATATTATCCCTGTCTTTCCCTTTATCTAGTACCATATTAAAATCTCCTGCCATCACAATATTCTTTTTCCCTAGATCTCCCACCATATTGAATACTTCTTTAAAAAAATCAATTTGTTTCCCATTTGGAGCATAGACATTTATCAGCACAAATTCTTCCTCTTCCAATGTACAGTAAATTATAAGGATCCTTCCATTCTTATCTTTCTTTATACTTTGAATATTAATACCACATTTCTTCGATATTATTATTGCCACACCTCTCGCTTTAGAAGTACCAAATGACTTTTCATACACTCCAACTTCCCTCATTCGTAACTCATTAGCCCCCTCCTTTATCTGATGAGTTTCCTGCAAAAAAATTATATCTATTTTTTTTATTTTCAACAATGTTTCAATTCTTCGTCTTTTAACCACCGTTCCTAGCCCCTTAACATTTAGAGTTGCACATCTTAATCTATTCTCCATTTCTTACTTTCAACCACGTCATTAAATTGGTCAGTGACACCCCCCCACCCTTCCCCCCCACACACACCCATTTTTACCCCCCTCCTCACCAGTCATCTGGGCACTGGTCCCAATTATTTTAGAACTCTTCAGGGGGGGGAGCACGGCCTAACCCACAGAGCAAAGTCCGATCCTCCCCTCCATTTTTACCCTTTCCCCACTAATCCCTTTTCATTGACTGGAACCTCCAACCGCTCCTTCTACTTGATCTCTGGAACCTCCAATTGCTCCTTCCACTTGGACTATTTGTCCCACATCATTGGCATCGATTATGCCCAACTTCTCCAGCAGCTCGATTCCCTGTTCGCATGATGTTATTCTTTCTTGCTTCCCTTGCCAGTAGAATCTCAGGAATACTGGGTAACCCCAGTTGTAGGTTATCGATTTCTTCCTCAATGCTGCTGTACAAATTTTAACGCTCTTCCTCCACTGGATGGTCTGCGCCGATAAATCCTGATAGATTTCTATTGCTGTTGCTTGAATCTTTGGTTGAGCTTGTCGTCTGATTGCCTGCATAAATTTTTCTTTTTTATAATAATTTGCAAATTTAACAATTATGTCCCTTGGAAGCACTCCTTTACGTTTAGAACCAACTCTATGCACCCGTTCAAGATCAGCTTCAGCCCAAGCCTCATCTGGAAGTTGTACTCTTATCCATGTCAAAATTATATCTCTTAAATCTTTTAAAGTCTCTCCTTCTTGTTCTGGATATTTTCAAATACGAATATTTACCCGTCTATCCCAATCCTCCATAGCGATAAGGCGTAGTTGCGAGAGCTGGTCTTCCTGTTTCTTACAAACTCCCGCCAAAATTCTAGTATCTGCCTGGAGCACTCCAACATCTTTCACCACTTGCTTTAATCCCGTCATAAACTCAGTCTGCGTATCTGAAATGCGCTTCGCCAAGCGTTCTTCTAAACCAATCAGCATGTTTTTTATATCATCCTTTAATTCATCCATTGGGTCTGGCTGCCCTCCTCTGGCTGTCTTTGGAATTGCAGCTGGCTCTGAAATTTGCGACTCAGAGCCCTTAACAGGAGATTTCTTCTGCTTATCTGCCATATCTTGATCCACACGGGCCAATCTAAGCCACGATCGATCTGATCCACGCTCTTTTGAGGGTCTTACCCAGGCGGGGGTGGGAATAGAGGGCTTCTGCCATCTCTGCTTCTTACTCATACATTTCCCTCCTCCCCCTTCTGCCTGGAGATCCTTAACTCGAGTCTCTGCCTTGCAACCAAGACTTCAAATTCACTGGGAGTTAACTTTCTTCTCAAACTCCCTCCAAGTATACTATAATTCAGGCTAGCTGCCAATTATAATCCATAAATCAGTCCAGTAATGGCGTCTCTCTTCTCCGTATGCTTAGTCTTTCTTTTACATCCAGCTGCAACAGCCAGCAGCCAGCAATTTCTTGCTGCTCTTAAATCCCCTTTCAATAATTGTTCACTTCCCGTTAATATATAATGCCTTTTAATACTATAAGTCAAGCAAGCTGAGTTATATCTTCAATTATAAGTCCATAAATTACCTCATTAATGGCGTCTGTCCTCCTCCTTTTGTCCGAAAAATTTAGTTTCACTTTTACAGCCAAGACGCGCAGGCAGCCTCCGGCAAGCTCTCGCCCGTTTCCAGCTCACCCACAATGATTTATCACTTCCAGTCAATATATCATGCCTTTTATTACTCTTCACGATAAGGAATTAGTGCTCAATTCAAAGCTTTTTTAGGGAGCTCAGGAGATCTGCGACCTTACTCTGACTCGATCATAGCCACGCCCCCGGACAGGAGGGTTAATATTCGAATTAGATCTTTTGGGGAAAGAGATGGAGAGACTCCTAAGGATTTAAGAGTTATAATTTTGGATTGGATCAGGGAAATTGAAACTCAAGAAATTTGGGCGATGCAGGACATTGAGAGGGTTCATAGAGTTGGTGTTAAGAAGAAAGGACTTCTCCCAAGAGATATAATTGTTAAATTTGCTAATTATTACAAGAAAGAAAAGTTGATGCAAGCAATTAGACGTCAAGCCCAGCTGATGATACAAGCAACATCAATTGAGGTTTATCAAGATTTATGCCCTCAAATGGTGCAGTGGAGGAAGAGTGTTAGACTGTGTACAGTGGCTTTGCGGAAGAGATCGATAACATATAGTTGGGGATATCCAGTTTTTTTGAGATTTATGTGGAAAGGGAAGCAACATAGAATAACATCGTGTGAGCAAGGGATGGAGCTTCTGGAAAAGTTGGGCTTAGTGGATCCCATGGCTGCTGGAGAAACAAAGCAGGATGCTGCTGCTGGAGGGGGAGTTGGTCCTGATTATCCACAGGAGGAAGGAGCCGTGGGTGGAACCCGTCAATGAAGAAATAATATTGTAATAGGGATAAGAAAAGATTATATGAGAGGGGAGGGTCGGTTTTCTGTTCTGGAATGCTGGGTTGCTTCTCCCCCCCCTGAAGAGTTCTAAGAATAATTGGGGCCATTGCCCAGGAAGGCCTGGTGAGGAGGGGGGTGAAGATGGGGGGTAAATGTGGGTGGGTGGGTGAGGGAGGGGGGGTATGTGTATCACAGAGGGAGACAATGGCCCCCTCCACAAGGATGCGCTTTTGCGCCTGGTTCGGGGATTATGCGCATTATCGCGGAGGCGCATTTACTCCTAATCCCTCTGCATGGGAGGCGGCGAGAGGCGGCGAAGCGCATTAATTGATGTCCAAAAAGCGCTTTACAAGAAGTTAACGCGCATAATCGCTTGTTCACACCGCGAAAATGCGCTTTAACGGCTGGAGCAAAATAAAAGTCGCGATTTAATGCGCATTCGAAAATGCGCATTATCGGGGAGATAACGCGCCTGTACGCCCGTTTTGCGCTCCGCTGGTGTGGAGGTAAAATTTATAATGAGCCTTCAAGGCTCATTAAACGTCTCGTGTGGAGGAGGCCCAATATAGAGATGTGTTGGAAAGAGAGAGATGGATAATAAATTAAGGGTTGCAACTTTAAATGTTAAAGGGCTAGGAACTGTTATTAAAAGGAAGAGAATAGAAATGTTATTAAAAAAAGAGAAAGCTGATGTAATTTTTTTGCAGGAAACTCATCAAACAAAGGAGGGTGTAAATGAGCTTCGGATGAGGGAGGTGGGCGTTTACGAAAAGTCTTTTGGTACTTCTAAAGCGAGAGGTGTAGTGATTATAATCTCAAAAAAATGTGGCATTACTATACAAAGGGTGAAGAAGGATGAAGCGGGAAGGTTTCTGATTATTTCCTGCAGGGTAGGGGAGGAGGAATATGTATTGATTAATGTATATGCTCCCAATGGGAAACAGATGGAATTTTTTGATGAAGTTTTTAATGCAGTGGGAGAAGTAGGTAAAAAGAATATTGTGATGGCAGGTGACTTTAATATGGTATTAGACAAAGGGAAAGATAGGGATAATATATTAAGAGTTCTCAAGAGTGGTGGGAGGACGGGATTAAGCAAATTAATGGAGAAAAAAGAATTAATTGATGTTTGGAGAGTATTAAAAGGGGAAGAAAGGAAATACACTTTCTACTCACCAAGGTTTAAGAGTTATTCCAGGATTGATTATATTTTTGTGTCAAAAAATATGTTGTCTAAACTTATAGATTGTGTTATAGGGGTAATTAAAGTCACAGATCATGCATTAATGACGTTGGATCTTAAAATGAAGAAGGATTACAAACAAGTTCAGAGATGGAGAATCGATACAAGGTTACTAAATAATAAAGATATAGTGGAGAATATTAAAAAAGAAATGCAGGAAATATGGGAAATTAACGAAAAGGACATAAACTCACAGGGTTTAATATGGGACACTATGAAGGCTGTAGTAAGAGGGATATGTATCAGGGAAATGTGTACCCTAAGAAAACAACAAGAGGCTCAAAAGAAAAAGATTGAAAAGGAGGTAAGGGACCTAGAGGACAAGCTAAGAGAGACAAAAGATAAACGCCTATTTGCCCAAATCCAAGCTAAGAAAAAAGAATTAGAGAGAGAAGAGTTAGAACTAGTCCAGAGGGATTTGCTATATTTAAAGAGGGAATTTTTTGAATATAGTAATAAAAATTCAAAGATGCTGGCTAGGTCCACTCAGTCCAAAAAGGCTAAGAGTATGATAGGGACAATTAGAGACAAGACAGGGAAAAATTGTAATTTAATGAAGGATAAATTAAATATATTTCAGGAATTTTATAAAGAATTATATACATCAGATATGGGATCACAGGTTAAAATATTGGAATATGTAGAGAGGAATTGGAAAATAAGATTACAGGGGCAAGACAGGGATTATATGGAAGGTTTGGTTACTGAGAAAGAAATAGAAGGAATTATAGTTAAATTAAAAGGAGGGAAATCTCCGGGATTGGATGGTTTGGGGCCGGATTATTATAAAGTTTTTAAAGGAATTTTACTACCAAGATTAAAAAAATTATTTAATAGTATAATAGAAGGGGGAAAGACCCCCCATCATGGGATCATTCCTTGATCATATTAATTCCGAAACCAGGAAAGGATTTGACTGACCCAGCATCTTATAGACCAATATCTTTAATAAATCAAGATTCAAAAATTTTTACAGCAATAATGGCAAAAAGGATGAGTACGTTTATACATAAGTATATTAGAAAGGATCAATGTGGATTTATCCCAGGAAGGCAAATGCCTAATTTAATAGGAAGAGTTTTAAATATAATTAATATTATTAAAAAAAGGAATTTAAAAGCGGGATTATTAGCATTGGATATATTCAAAGCCTTTGATTGTGTGGAATGGCCAGCACTTAAATTAATTTTGAAAACATTTGGGCTTGGAGTGAAATTTATGGGAGTGATGGATCAACTGTATAAAAATAATAAAGCAGAAATAATGGTTAATGATGGGTTAACGCAACAGATTATACTAGCCCGAGGAACAAGACAAGGTTGCCCACTTTCACCGATATTATTTGCGATAGTAATAGAAATTTTGGCAAATGTTATAAGGGAGGATTCAAGATTGAAGGGGATAGGAGGGAAGGAGAAGATTAAAATAAATATGTTTGCGGATGACACATTACTGACATTAGAAGACCCCCTGAAGGAGGGGGAGCTGATTAAGAAACATTTGAGAGAATTTGGGGAGGTCACAGGTTTACAAGTTAATTGGGGGAAGTCAGAAATGATGTTATTCAATTATAACAAAGAGGAGATGGAGGAAGGTAAAGTTAAGTTAGGTCTTAGGCTTAAAAATATAGTACGTTATTTAGGAGTTAATATTGCAAAAGATTTAGACAGGTTAGAGGAAATTAATTTTGTAAGTTTGAAAAAACAGGTAGGGGAAAAGTTAGAGGTATATAGGAAATTCAAACATTCTTGGTTTGGTAGAATAGCGGTTATAAAAATGAAGATATTACCCAAGATTATTTTTTTGTTTAGAATGCTACCAATTAAAATATCGGATGTAGAGTTAAAGAGTTGGCAAAATATGATTAATGCTTATTGCAATGGAGATAAGAGAGCTAGGATTAATAAAGGGCTATGGTATAAGACACAAAAGAAAGGAGGTTTGGGACTTCCAAACATAAAGAATTATTATAGTGCTAATCAGTTAAGATATGTTATAAATAGTATATTAGGGGAGGAAGATTTAGAATGGTTAGAAACGCAAACAGGGGAACCAGATTTCAAATTGCAAAATATATTTTTTAATAATAAAATCCAAAAGAAAGATTTGAGGGGACTGGACAACCCGTTGCTGAAAAACATTCTAGAGATCTGGGAGAAAGTTAAAGGGAGTTTAATACCAGGAGACTCTCCACTCGCCCCTGTGGTAGTTGTGAGAAATTTCCCAAGGAATTTAAAAGTAGAATTGGAAGGAAGTTTGAAGGGTCAGGAAATTATTAAGTTAAGGAATTGGATGGAAAGAATGACAGATAAGGAGCAAATTAGAGAGTTGGTAAAAGGACAAAAGATAGCTTGGTTCAAATGTTTACAATTGGAAAAATGGACACAGGAATGGAAAAAGATGAATAAGAAGTGTAGAAATAATACAAGATTTGAAGATTTAATTGAATCAAGAGGAAAGAAGGAAGTAATTAAAGCTAGAAAAGGTCTAACTAGCGAAATATATAAAATCCTGACAGAGGAAGCTGAATATAGAGATTTGCTTAAAATGATTTGGGAAGATGACTTAAAAGAACAAATTAATGAACATGACTGGGGGAAGATATGGGATGCAAGAATGTTAAAGCTTTTGTCGATTAGAATTAAGGAGAATTATTATAAAATAGTATGGAGATGGTATTTAACGCCGGTAAGATTTCATCAGATAGATAAAAAAGTGTCCAAGAATTGTTGGAGGGGATGTCAGGAGGTTGGAACGTATTTCCATATGTGGTGGAGCTGTAAACATGTACAAAAATTTTGGGAAAGGGTGTTTAAAAAAAATAAGTTATATAATTGGAAGTAATTTGGAATTAAACCCAAAGCTGGCTCTACTAGCAATATGGGAAAAAGGTATGGAGAATATAAATAAGAGAGAATTAATAAACAACCTCCTGGCTCCCGCCAGAATAATGATTGCTAAAAATTGGAAAGGACAAGGGATATATACCATAGAAGAATGGTATAAAGAAATATGGGACATGGCACTTAATGATAAGCTAACGTGTAAAATGAAAATAAAGAGGGGAATGTCCAGTAAGAATGATTTTGGAGATATATGGAGTTTATTTTTGGAATATGTATTAAGAACGGGGAAGGGGCAAATGCCTTCAAAAGAGTCTTTACATTTTTGGAAAGAAGAATAATGTATAATCGAAGGTCTCCTGGGGGGAGGGGAGCACGGGGGTATGCGGTATGTATTGTATTTTATGTTGTTTAGGTTTATGTTGTATTATGTTATGTTGAAAAATAATAAAAAAATTATTTAAAAAAATAAATACTTATTTGCTTCATTTTTATCCCACCCTTTCTCCAAACAAATCTTCTTCCGCTTATCCTCACAACAATCCTGTTAAGGTAGATTAGGCTAAGAGACACTGGCTGCATTCGGACAACACATTAGTCAATGGTGGGTTGAGTAGCCAACTCACAGTTGGTTATTTTGTGGGTACTCCCCACACAACATATTCCTACACAACTGTGGGTGGTTGGGGCTGGCGTTGAGTGGACTAATAGTCAACCCGGCATTTGAATGACACAGCCCCCGCCCCTCTCCCCACCCTCCCTCCACCCTCAGTCCTCCCAGTTCTATCCCAGCAGCCTCTGCAAGTTGCACCAGTTGTAGCAGAGTGGCAGCCGCTGCTTTGGTCGCTTTTGCCGCCTGCCTCTATGGGCTTGTGTTTTAACCCACTTACCACATGCCATTAACACACTCACCCCTCCACACAACACTTTAAACAACTGGCTTCGAGCTAAACAACTTGCAAGCCAGTTGTTTCTCTCAGTTGCTTATCTAGGCGGAATAGCATACCGTCAATAGTTTGTGAGCGGCGTGTTACTCTCCACACAACACAATAAGCAACACAACTGATGATTGTTCCCCCCCTCAGTTGCTTAATGTGTTGTCCGAATGCAGCCAACGAGTGTTCAAAGGGTACTCAGCAAGCTTCAAAGCTGAGCAGGGATTTGAACCTAGATCTTGTTGCTCCTAGCTTGAGGTTTTATCTACTAGACAGGTGGTAACAATGGCTGCATTCAGACAACACAATAATCAACTGGGGGGGGGGGGGACAATCGTCAGTTGTATTGACTATGATGTCGTCTGAATGCCACCATAGTCAACTCAGCGCTGATCCTAATCCACACCATGGTTGATTATTTATTACCATGTTGTGTGGGGAGTACCCCCTAGATGAACAACTGTAAAGTTGATTATTACCCCACCATTAACTATTGTGTTGTCTGAATGCAGCCAATGACTACTTACAGTTCTTCTACCCCTCTTGACTACTAAAAAAAAACCAAAACCTATATTTTACCATCACATGAGCTATCTACAGGCATTCATTCATGACATTGCATCCCCATTCGCATGTCCACCATCTTGGAAAATGGCAACTACAGAATTCATGCTCCAGAATGGGCATGTCTATCCAAGATAAATGTGTTCTTACATGGGCCTGAAACACATATAAACTTCAAGATTATTTGCACATCTATTTTTTACAGGGGTCTATGGCAGATTCAGAACTATATGCAAGAGTCATATAAGCTGCCTCTCTGTTACCATTTATCTACAAAAAGGAAGGGCTCACAAAACTGTATGTCACTGCAGAAGAGAGCCCGTCGTCTTTCAGCTCAATCTGAGTAAATGGTGCAATCTGTCCTTTACAGTCAGAATCTCAGCATACCCTGATGTATGCAGAAGAATGAGAGGAATGTCTCTGTGGTAGGGCGGCTGTCAATGCCTTTCTGGGAGGATTAAAGCTTTATACATCAGCATTACATGAAAATCCTCTGGAACAGGACCACCAGTTCATACTATCTCAGGAAGAAGTAGCTAATGCAGCAGCAAAGTTACTTTGGGTTTGAAATATTACTGAGTTCAAATCAAAGGGCATCTCCCATATATTGGAAAGAGAAATGCAATCGTTTCACCTAAGGGGTCTGATAGAGGGCCAGAAGAAGTCCATGGGACAAAAAGCTCTCCACAGCTGTCTCAGAGCAAAATCCTTAGGTTGTAGCATGTTGCTGGCAAAATCAGGCTGCAATACTATCCTGACTTAAGAACATAACGACATAAGAAGAGCCATGATGGATCAGACCAAGGTTCCATCTAGTCCAGCACTCTGTTCACACAGTGGCCGACCAGCTGTCAACCAGGAACCCACAAGCAGGACGCAGGTGCACCAGCACTCTTCTGACCATGTTCCTCAGCAACTGGTGTATATAGGCACACTGCCGCTGATACTGGAGGTAGCACATAGCCATCAGGACTAGTAGACATTGATAGGCTTCTTCCATGAATTTATCAACCCCCCTTTTAAAGCCATTCAAACTGGTGGCCATCACTACATCTTGTGGGAGTGAATTCCATAGTGTGAAAAAGTACTTCCTTATATCTGTCCTGAATCTTCCACCAATCTGCTTCATGGGATGACCCAAGGTTCTAATATTATGAGAGAGGGAGAAAAATGTCTCCCTATCCACATTCTCCACACCATGCATAATTTTGTACACCTCTATCATGTCTCCCCTTCTCTTTTTCTCCAAGCTAAACAATTCCAGCTTTTGTAATCTTCCCCCATAGGGGAGATGCTCCAGCCCCTTGATTGTTTTAGTTGCCCTTTTCTGCACTTTTTCCAGCTCTATGATACCTTTTTAGGTGGTAGCAGTTTTATTCTCAAGTTTGCCTTCTTTACAGTGGCCACACACTGGGTTGACATTTTCATCGCGCTGTCCAGCCCAACCTTAAGATCTCTTTCTTAGTCAGTGACAACTAGCTCAGATCCCATCAGGTTATACTTACAGTTTGGGGGTTTTGCCCCACTTACAAGGATGTAAGTCCCATTGAGCTCAATGGGACATACTTCTGAGTTGTGAAGGAGTCTGTTTTAGCTGTGATTTTATTTCACAGCCAAGGACACTTTACCCAAGCCCTACTTCAGACAAGTCCCTACAAACCTCGCCTCACAGAGGAAATCATGATCCTTGGTTTTCTGCCCACCTTCTTAATTTAGTAGCACAGACACTTTATAAAGCAGGGAAAGTTAAGTTAAAAGTAAAGAATAGATGGCGTGGTACTTTGTGAAAAGTTTAGATCAGGAGGAATAAACAAGGCATTACCCATTACAGGTCTCTGCTCGCAGAAAGTCCATCCCTCATCCCTTAATATCCTTCCATTCCTTTAAATACCTATTCACTGACCTGGTTCGCACATTACAGTGACATTCAGTGGTAAATCATAGGTTACTTAACCCATGATTTGCTGGGCTGTGGGCTGTGGGCCAGCTGCCTCCAGTTTTCAGAAACAGCCTACAAATGCCCTGTATATATAATATTCTGGCCTATTCCTGTCTACCTCCCACCTTTGTTTGTTTAAAAGTTTCAATAATCACCACTGCCACCATTATGTTCTTTTGACTTCTAGACCACAATGCTGCATCTTTGTCTTCTTTGTACTTATTTTCTAACAAGTCAGCAAATGTCTAATTCTTGTACCTTCATAGGTCCCTTTTACTGTTGCCTTCTATGGCCTTGCCATTTTATGCTTATTTTGGCTTCTTAGCCAAACTTTTGCTATAGCTGTGCTACGGGGCTGTATGATATGCCTTCTGAGCTATAGCAAGGTTATATTCTACCCAAATGATTAGTGGACTGATTAATATGTGAGTAGTACAAAATGTGTGTTTGCATATAAGGTTTTATGTACCTTCATTTTCCTTCAGCAGATATACATAGGATTGCACTGTCAAAAAGGTAAATAAGTTTAAAAACAAAACTATGTAGATCTGCAGCTCTTCCGTTTTATTTGCATTTATGTGCCAATTATCTAATCTGCTCACAGAAATATTATCCAAGTTGGGCTGGACAATGTGCAGATTAAAGTCACATACTTAAAAACAGCCAACACCCTATTATGTAATACCTACATTTTCAACTGAATTTTGCCCATAATCTATACACATTCCTTTCCTTGGTACATCAAGCGCAAGAGTAGTCCAGGATATTATGACTGATTGTGATGCAATTGGAAACTGTGATGCTGGGGCATGGTAAAAAAGGGACTCCTCTCTCTACAGTTTCCTGACAACCAGTAATAATTTCAGTTAATCTGTTCTGTTCTGCTTTTAATTTATTGTTTTTAAAACTACATGTTGCCTTGGGGACTCAAAGGCAATCCATAAATATTTTAATTAAATAAATAAATACATAAATAAGTATACGTGACATACAATCAGCCTAAATGTTCCTATTATCATCCATGTTGAGAATGCAAGGCAATCGTCATAATAGGTTTTACCTAATTACCCACCCCACTACTGGAAGAACTGAGTCTGTCAGCAGAATGGGCAGCCTCCCAGCATCCTCAAAATCTGTTTGAAAGGGTTGTGGCAAGTGTGGAGACATTCCCCTCTCTCTTTTTTTAAAAAATTACATTCAGGTTGTCAAATGGTTACATGCACACCATGGGAAGTTGCAATGTGATAAATGGCAATCTGCATGCATCCTGAATTTGGAAAGGTTACTTCAGCCATTGATACTATATCCTGGGAACTAGAAACACCAGAAATAATTGCATTAACTCAACCTCTTCCCTTGCTATTAACATACTTTCTCTATCGCCAAAGTGGTAAGGTTTAAAAACCAACATATTATGTGGGGTTGGGGAAAGAGTTCCCTTTAAAATTTAAAGGAGCAGATCACTTTCCAGCATGTTGAAAGCTCACCAGGGATCCAGTTGCAAGCCATATGCATTTGTCCTGATAGGCTTTGAGCACAGAGAGAGGGAAAGCCTCTTTGGAACTCACTCCTTTGCTAGTTCTTTATAGGCAGCAACTCCAAACCAATGTAGCAATCCACTCACACACACACAACGTTGCTCCACACAGAGCGGAGGTGCTGAACCTCTTTTACCCCAAGGGTCCCATTCCATTTTGGAGAAGCTCTTGGATGCTGCATGTCAAAGACCAAAAGGGCATAGCCTCAAATACCGGCATATTTAGCTTAAAACTCTTACAGCCAGTAACTAAGCCCTAGGGGAGGCATTTCAAAGTTTTAAGAGGGAATAAACCTGCACAAAGCTTGGGATCAGCAGTCGGTGGAAATGGGGTGGAGCCAGGAAAAGGGATGTAGCCATCTGGGAACTTGGAACTTCAGAGAGCCAGATTGGGACCCTGGTCAGACCGGATTCGGCTCCTGGGTCTGAGGTTCTGCACCTCTGACATAGAGGTACACATGCGTGAAAGCCAGCTTCTACACATATGTCTCTAGCTAGATGGGAAACACCATGGCCAAACTTGCACTGAGCATTTGTTTCTCCCATCGATCCAGCTGCTAGACTTGTGTGTAGTCCAAGTCAGAAAACTGGCAATGCCTATTAGCTGTTTGAAGGGCAAAGGAAGGTTGCATTTAGTGCCCTTCACTCTCTCCTCCTCCAGAACAACTGGTTGGTGCTTTCACCAACTAACTGGCCTGTACTGTCCTCATGTGCTGCTGATTTGGGACCAAAGTGTGAATGACAGACATACAGGGGAGGCGGGGTTTTAGGTACAGCCACACAGAAGTCTAAAGGAGCTATCCAAGGTGCTGGATCCATTTGGGGGATAGGGTCAGCACCTTTGATAGCACCTTAAGACTTCTGGCTGGTTGTAACTAAAACCCAGACTGGAATTTCCACCCCATCGACACTGGAGCCAACAGCCTCCCCTGCACATGTATCCTTAAACATCTAGAAGCCCTTATAGTACTCAATTGCTATATGTATATGGATGCTTTAAGGTCATACCATTATTCATATTTTGTATGTTTGCTTAAGGAAACAGCAGGGTGTTTCCAGACTGAGGGGCCACGCATTACCAATGAGAAGGCATTGGGCAGCCATTCTGACTTTTCCTCCTTAATGTTTTGTGTGTGGAAAGAATAAAGACAGAGTAAGTGGTGGGTAAACACAGGAGGGTTACAAAAGGGAGACAACATCATATGGAGACAAGCACACACACACACACACACACACACATTATGTGAATGAAGCAGGGTGATTGCATGGTAAAAACCTTGTTTGGAAGTATTCCTAGTGTAACACAGGTATATCCACAGGAACCATATTTGCCTCATAAGGTGTGGAGTGTCTCAAAATCTCTATTAACTGAAATCAGCTTCAGTATGTCGCATGAATCTGCACTTCTAGTCTTCTAAATTTTTAAAAATATGAGCATTTAAAGCAAACCTATTTCATGACTGTTTTATCCTATGTAGTATACTATACTACTAGTAAACAGTGATCTTCCATTTCATCTGTAAATTGATTTAGACTTGCCAGTTGGAAGATCTGCTTTATGTGACATGACTAGAGGGAATTGACAAATTGACTTCAGTTCTTTCCTTCCCACATCAATTTGTACCTCTATGATTGTTGTTTGAACAAAGAAGTGTGTGGAAATAAACTTGCCTTTCCTCCTGAAAAGGCAACCAGGCTTTACACAAGAGCAAACCCAACCTTTGTTTGCATTCCTGAATCTCAAAAGGCCTGGAGAGATCCCATGGTGATAGCTGTCTCATTCTTAGGGACAATAAATCAGAACTAGACCCTAACTGCATCTGGCAGGACTGATCCATGACAACAATGACAATAACATGATTCAGACCAGATCATGCCCAGGAAGATAAGTTGATTAGGAATGACAAGAAGGGAAATGTTTTAGAATTCCTCTGCTTCAGTTCCCTCATAATATCAGCAGTAACCCAAGTCTCCTGTTCATTATTGATTGTTTTTTAAAAGCATGTGTTAATCACTTTGCTGCCCAAAAGGCTGCTGGAGGCAGGGTATAATCAGGCATGCAGACAACATTAAAATAAACTAAAATAAATGCAATAAATACATAAAAGCCCATTTTTAGCATTTTGTCAGCGTAACCAGGAAACAGAACCTGGGATGCAGCTAGGATGATAGCATTAGGCTTGATTCTTAATGGCTGGAGCCACCAAAAACAGAGAATGAATATAGTCCCAACACCAATACTCCTTTACTTTTTCCCCAAAATGTGAGTAGCTGCTATAATAATAATAATATAATAATAATAATATTTATTTATAGCCCGCCTCTCCCTTCGGATCGAGGCGGGGAACAGCAACAATATAAAACACAAAAATCACAACAGTTAAAATCTTAAAAGCAAGAGAAAAATACAACATTAAAAACATCTTAAAATTCATCTGGATAGGCCTGTCGGAAGAGGACAGTCTTCATGACTCTCTTGAATTCATGAAGACTGTCAATTTGTCTAACCTCCTCTGACAGAGAAGGTCCTCTGGGTAACACCCGCCAGCCTAGTTCTGGCTGGCTTGAGTAAATTCTTCCAAGAGGACGTAAGTGTGCGGGGCGGATTGTACGGGAGAAGGCGATCCCGCGGGTACCCTGGACTCAAACCATGTAGGGCTTTAAAGGTAATAACCAACACTTTATACTTCGCCTGGAAACTGATTGGCAGCCAATGAAGTGATCCACTCTTATGGGAAAAGTAAAGCAGTGTACTTGCTAGAATGGATGGACCCATTTCTAATTCAGCAAGACTCATGTTCATAGATGGTGGGGTTATTAAGGCACTAGCCCTAGGCACAACCTGGACAGAGGCACAATATTGACATAAAAGATAGTGGCCCTTTTCAGAAGAAACCTTAAACCCTGCTGGTTAAGGCTTTTGGTTAAGCAGCAGGGTTTAAGGTGTCTTGTGCGATGCATTTTGCTAAACCCTGCTCACTCACTAACCACAGTTGGACTGTCTTCAGCAGGGTTAGCGGCTCTAACCGTGGCTTACAGTGTTGTGTGCAACAGCATGGCTTGTGGTTAGTGCTAACCACAGAGAACTACAGTTTCACTAACCACAGAGCCTGAAGTGTTGTCTGAACAGGCCCCGTGTGATATATTGACATTAATTACAGTATACTATTACATTATGTAATTTATTATTTTCAGTATGGAATCATTCTGTATGTTTTCAAAATAATAGGTAAAAAGCCAGACATCAGTCTGTCTAGAGAGAGGATAGTAGACAGTAGCAAGGAGGTCCAGATGCAGCCTCATATTGCCTCTGTGCAAGCAGCCCAATACAGAAAAGCACATTCATCCACTGAATACTGCTGATGGTGGAGGAGAAAATCTGAGACATGTTAATTAGACACAAGCAGCCATCAGACAACAGCTTTTGAGCAGAAGCAGTGAGCATTTTGAATGTCAGTAGCACTTAAAGTTCCACAACCAATGATGCTGACTCCAGGGTGGGAGGGAATAACAGAAACATAGAACTGGGAACCTGTTTTGTGCATAGAAGTCATTCCCAACCTGGTGTCCTTCAAATGTTTTGGACTCCCAGCACACCTGGCCATGCTGGCAGGGGCTGATGGAAGTTGACAGCCAAAGCATCTGGAGGGCACAAGGTTGGGGAAGGCTGAGTTATATCCTGCACAGCTTGGGATTCACCAGGTGGTTTTGGATAAGTCACTTTCACCCTCAGTTCGCCATCTATAATATAAGAATAATGACGTACTGAGCGGGGCCGATGCAGATAAGCAGATAATATGATTAATATTAAAAGTGCAATCCTGTGCATGTTTAGACAGAAAAAAGTCCTAAAACTCCCAGCATGCTGTCTTGGGAATTCTGGGAGTTATTATAGGACTTTTTTTCTGTCTAAACATGCATAGGATTGCGCCCTAAAGAAAGTTGACGAAGGTATAGGTTCTCCCTCCCACCCTTTAAAGCTTTAACCAGTAGCAGCTAGGTAATTTTAGACTGGGCATATCAGTCTTATAGGCCCATCCTTTAGACAGCCATGTACACTACTTCAGTTGTGAAGCACATGTCTGCCCTCTCTACCACCACCACTCCATGCTTTACAACTGCTTCTACATTCCTGATATTTTAGAACAACAATACTCTTTGCTAACCCTAATTATCATCATCATGATGATCACTCTGAGCAATTTCAAATTTTAAACTCCCTTAAATCATAGCACCATCATGACTATAGGAATAAAATAGAGTTTGCTTTTGCCCCGCTGCTCTCTGGGTGATAATTTGGGGATCCCCTGAGTAACAGAGCCTGGACATAGGCTTCAAGGTTCAGCCCTGTTGCACCACTGGCTTCAATCCGTTGCATCTACAGACAATTCTTATGGCTATTGATTTCACACTTTTAAACCCACCTCTCAAAATGCTGCAGAGAGCCCTATTGAAGCTGCCATAGCTTTCATTGGTGTGGCACCTTCAGGTCCAGCGTGTGCATGCTGGTTGGTCATCAAGCAAGCACAGAGAGGACTGGTCTAGCCCCCCCCCGCCTCCCCCCCCAGCCAAGTGATAATTTGTAATGGAGTTGTACCAGCAAAAATAACACTGCGATATATTAAGTGAAACACCGCAAGTAGGCTGAGAGTCTACTGCCTACTGGCCTACAGATTCCTGAGTAAATCAGACAGACATGAATGTGGCTCTGAGAAAGAAACAGCCTTTGCTATCTCTGCCCAAACCTCTATTGCCAAAACTATCTACTTCTGTTGCAAATCCCTTCACTGGCTTACTATTCCCTTCCACATTCCAGCATAATCTCTTTGTCACCTTCAGACCTTGCCCCATCCTATTCTGTCCTTACTTCCTCATACATACATCTAGTCTAGGTGACCTTCAACTCTACTACCCTCTGTTGCCTGAAAGCCTCCTGTTCACATAAAGGACTCCAACCATTCATCATTGCTGCTGCTACTCATTCTTGGAATGCTCTCCCTAAACAAGAGATGAGGCACCTCCTAAATGGTGCCACATTGTTTTTCTTTCAAGGCCCTCCTCAAAAGCCACTTTTTCTATGAAGTATTTTGCTATTCCTTAGGCTGCTTCACATGTCAAGCTTTTAGGTGTAGACCTAAGGGTTTGTTTGTTTTTTGGTGTGATTGTGAAAGACGCTGACTTATCCAAATGGGTATTTGGACATACACAAATCATACATTAGTCCTTTTCCTAACTGAATTTAAGCCTCAGTACATGTCATTTTTGTTCATATTCTCTCTATGGGTTGTATCCAACAACTTAAGTTCCATTAATTTTAAAGGGTCTATGCTAGGTAGAACTAACGCTGGATACAACCCTTTCTTAACTTCCCTTCCCTGTATATCTCTCCTGCTGCTGAAATTGAGATCAAAGCTACTGGGACAGGAACCTGGTTGTTGTTGTTGTTTTGCCAATGAAATCCTGTAAAAGCACCATGATGGTGTTGTATACATTAAAAAGAAACGTTGAAATTGTTATAGGTAATTGCTATATGAATTGTATAGTGGATATAAAGTAAATTAATTAAACAAAAAACCTATGGTTTACAAAAACAATGTTAAGGCGCTACAGTTTCCAACCAAGCACCAAAAAGCAGGGAAATTGGGAGTTAAGGCTCACAAGCCTTAACGCCACATCCTCCCTAAAGAGGCAGAAAGTGCAAGTGAAATTCTCGTTCTCCCAAAGCAGATAAACCATGAGGACAGGGTGGAGATTATGATATGCAGAGGTGACTGTAGGGTTGTGGAAAACTGATCACAAACAACTTAGGGCCACCTACTTCTCTTTTTTTGTTTAGAGCAGCCCTTCCCCAACCTGGTGCCCTCCAAAGGTGTTGGACTACAACTCCCATCATTGCAAGTCAGTATGTCCCATGGTCAGGAATGCTGGGACTTGTCATCTCAAAAATCTAGATATGCAATTTGATCTGCAGAGGTGACTGTGGGGTTGTGGGAAATTATGATGCACAATTTAGGACTAGCTACTTCTCATTTCTTAGAGCATCTCCTTATGTTGAGAGTTGCAACCCAACACATCTGACAGGCATCAGATTAGTGAATGTTGTTCAAGAACAAGGGAAGGCAGAATGCAGATCTCAAGAAGTTTTGGAATTCAACTTGTAAAAGCCCCTATCAGCATGGGCAGTTATCAGGAATGCCACGAGTTAATGCCCAAATCATCAGGATAGATCTATTTTCTGCCCACATCTGTACTAAAGTATGATGTTTTCCAGCATTAAGATATGTGATCAATCAAGGAACTACAAAAGAGCTGCATCACTTTAAATAAACTCTCTAAACCAAATGAAACAACAATGAATGAATCTTGAATACCTAATCCAGATACCAATCCTAATCCTTTGGAGGGCACCAGGTTGGGGAAGGGCTGCTCTAAACAAAAAAAAGTTGGGCCAGTTGCAGACTCTCAGCCCAACCCATCACACAGGGTTGCTGTTGTGAGGATAAAATGGAGAGGAGGAGGATTATGTATGCCGCCTTGGATTTCTTGGCGGAAAAAAGGTGGGATATAAATGCAATAATAAATAAAAATAAAAAACTGTCAGGATTTCCCCAGATTTTTTCTGGTTTTTGTTTATCATCGGTGTCAGGGGGGATTTTATGCAATAGTCTATAATGACCTGGAATTACACACTTTCCCCTTTAAGGCCACAATTAGCATGGCAGGGGGGAATGACATGCTTTCTGGAGGTGTGTCATTCTCTCCCACTGCTCCAATCAAAGCCTTAAAAGGGGACAACGTGTCATTCCCAGACATTATAGAAAAGGGCCTGATTGGATCAGTGGGGTGGGGGTGTGAATGACATGCTGTCCCCTCCTCCGCTCCAATTGGGGACTTTAAGGTGGCCCCAGAAAGCCATTTTCCTACCCCCCCCCCCACTAGTTTTTTTGGTTTCCGAAATATGGTCACCCTACTCAGTTCTTGCACAGGCTGCATTTCCATCCATAGATATTTACTCAAAAGTAAGACCCATGGAATTTCCTTGGTTCTTGAAAAGCAACACACTTGCTTTTAGATTTGCCAGTCTCAGCATTCTATGTGTGCTATGAATGCCTGCTCTGTCTGTCCCTATAGTTTCCTGCAAGGTCCAGCCAGGGGAAGCCAGTAAATTAAACCCAGGGGTGGAGGGTGGGATTCCCTCAAGTTCACCTGACAGCAGGTGCTATAGAACATGGACCTTCCAGGAGTGTTGAGGCTGGATTTCTGGCAGACCCAGCCAGGCAACTTTATGGCCTGTTAGTCCCTCCATTTGGTAGCCCGCAGAGCACCTGCCTCATAAGGCAAATGGCCACATGAGAACTGTTATTATGGCCTGCTACTTTGTTTGGCTTTAGTAGTTTGTGGTCCAGATCTCTTCAGAAGGGGAAATAGTGTTATGTGGTTGGGGACAGTCTAAATTAACTCCAGGGGTCCCTTACTCAGTGCCTCTGATAGCAAAGAGATTGAGGATTTCCCCCAACTCTGTTACTCTTGAAGTTACTAGGCCTGTTGAAAATAGATTTTATAACATAAGCATGAAAACAGTGAATACCCCTTTAACTTGTTAAACCAATGAAAACATGCCACACAAGAAGTCTTAAGATATGAATGGTTTATAAAGAAAAGTAAATGCAAAAGAACATCAGATACAGAAGTGAAATCTGGAACATTACTATTATTATTAGTAAAATCCTGCCTTTTGCCCAATGCTGGCCTCAGGGCAGCCTTACAATAATATAATAATAATAATAATAATAATAATAATAATTTATTTCTTACCCGCCTCTCCGTCCGGATCGAGGCGGGGAACAACAACATGATAAAATACATAAAACTGATTAAAACATGACACATATTATTAAAACTGTATTAAAACATCCTAAAACATCCTAAAAACATCCTAAAAACATTCTAAAATTCCACTGGATATGCCTGCCGGAAGAGAACAGTCTTTATAGCTTTCTTAAATTCTAAAAGACTGTTAAGTTGACGAGTCTTCTCCGGCAGGTCATTCCACAGTCTGGGAGCGGCAGAAGAGAAGGTCCTCTGGGTAACGGTTGTCAGCCTAGTCTTGGCCGACTGCAGTAAGTTCTTCCCAGAGGACCTGAGTGTGTGGGGCGGATTGTATGGGAGAAGGCGATCCCGCAGGTAACCTGGACTCAAACCATGTAGGGCTTTAAAGGTAATAACCAACACTTTATACTTTGCCCGGAAACTAATTGGCAGCCAGTGGAGCGATTTTAAAGCTGGCGTAATATGGTCACTCTAGATGTACTGGTGACCAACCTGGCTGCCATATTTTGAACTAGTTGAAGTTTCCGGACTAGGCACAGAGGTAGCCCTATGTACAGCGCATTGCAGAAGTCGGGTCTCGAAGTTACCAGCGCGTGCACTACCATCTTTAGGTCTTCCAACTCTAGGAAGGGGCGCAGCTGGCGTATCAGCCAAAATTGATAGTAAAACATATACAGCTAAAACCTATAAACAGAAATATACAAAAGTTAAAAATATAATTAAATACTTTTCAATATTAAAGTGTTTAAAACATTTAAAATACATAACAATTTAAAAGTCAAAGGTATAGACAGAAATCTAGATTATTTGCCAAAGGCCTGCTGGAACAAAAAAGGGGTTGTCTGCCTCCAAAAACACATCCAGGAGGGAGCCAGTGTAGACTGCAAGGATTAGAAAGAAAATCCATGTGTACACTATGCAAAATACACAACAGTTCAACTGTTTCTAAATAATATCATGAATCTGGCCTTATGCTTATGGTCACTTTTACAGATCATAAAATATGTGGTATATAATAATGTACAGTGAAAATAACATTTTCTATTTTCAAGCAGACTTATTACTTTTCTTACAGTTCTACTCAAGAAGTTAATTACAGGAAATAGCACAGAAAGCAGTGAAATCCTTCTGGCTTGTAGGACGGAGGGGGCGGGAGGGGACTTTGGCTTTTGTTGACTAGTAATTTTTTTTTTTAAAAAAAATCCATATTGATGCCCCTCAGTAGAAGCTTTTTGAAACTTCTACATACCACAGTTTAAGACTCTTCTTTGGGCATTGAGTACTATTTTATTACGAGGCACTGAGATAAAGAGCAACCATTACAGAGGAGCTATCACAGAAACAGATTGATTCTGGTCCAGCAGGAAATATGCTGGTCCAAAACTAGGCCTAATATAAATAGGAGCAGCTGTCTCTGAAATCAGTGCAGTAAGACCACCTTCAACATAGATTGAATGTGCTCCCAGAATCTTCAA
Organism: Anniella stebbinsi; assembly: GCA_029215795.1. Classification (NCBI taxonomy): domain Eukaryota; kingdom Metazoa; phylum Chordata; class Lepidosauria; order Squamata; family Anniellidae; genus Anniella; species Anniella stebbinsi. The sequence continues at coordinate 121,038,794 of JARDYH010000004.1, read as the reverse complement.
ACCAGTTGAGGATTCAATTGTAGAAAATCAAAGAACTTACTTTATGTAGTACACATGTAAAATGGATTAGAAATGTACATCTTAAAGCACATGCATAGAAGTAAAATCTATTAAAAACAACAACAAAAAACGTAGGGCACAAACGTATGCATGTTTAGACAGAAAAAAGCCCTACAATTCTCAGGATCCCTCCAGCTAGCTATGCTGGCTGGGGTATGCTGAGAATTAATATATTTAGCATTCAATTCTGTGCACGTTTAGGCAGAAAGAAGTCCTACCATTCCCACCATTCCTCAGCGAGCATGGCTAACTGAGCATGCTGGGAGCTGTAGGGCTTTTTTCCTGTCTAAACATGCATAGCAACGGACTCTTACAGTGCAACCCCATACCCACTTTCCTGGGAGTAAGTCCCATGGAACGAATAGGCTTGAATTCGGGCACCTTTCATTTCATGAAGCTAACCACTGAGCCCATGAAAGACCCAGGTTCAAATCTCCACTAAGATGCGCAGCTGGCAGGGTGGCCTTGGGCACCGCCATCTCTCAGGTTTGTTGAGAGGACGGATGATAAAAACAAATAAATAAAAAACCTACGCTATCATCCCCAGCAGCGATGGTCCCCATTGGCTGGGAATGGTGGGAGTCGTAGTCCAAAACAGCTGTAGGGCATCAGGTTGGGAAAAGCTGATAATGGAACAGGCGTTTCCATAACAGGCAAGCTGTAAACCCACACGCTTACACTGCGGGGCGGGGGAAGCAAGCGCGGAATGGACTTCCAAGTAAGGCTGCAAATCCTATTCACACGCCTCACTTTACGGGGACGGGGGGGAGGGGAGAAGAGTCCCACTGACCGAATTCGGCGGGACTTCCTTCCGACGAAACACGCCCAGGGAGGACTTGTGCTATATTCGTGTGCAGAACCGGGATAAAATCGCCTCTGCTGTTAGCAGCTGTTTTGTTTTTGGTGAACTGTGGAGAGTTTGTGGAAGGTAACGAGAGAGAGAGAGAGAGAGAGAGAGAGGTCCTGGCGGCGCTGCAGGAAGTCCAGGATTTGCTCTCTTTCCCCCCGAGGGCTCCTTTTCCCCCCTTCTTCTTTGGCAGTAAGTTCCCACGCGGGACTTCTTCCCCATTCAAAGCATTCCAAGACGGAGGAGGAGGAGGAGGGCTCTCAGCCCAGGACCCCAGTCAAGCCCCATTGCCTCCCCCTCTACCTCCGCCTCTGCTGGAGGGCTGCAACTCCCAGCGTGCAACGCGGGTGCCCCCACCCTTTAGCAAAGAGAGGGGAGGGGAGAGAGGCTGTGTGCGCGTTGTATGCATAGCTGGTGGCTGTGACTTGGCTGCTGCTCCTCCTCCTGCTCCTGGAAGCAGCCGGGCCCGCGTCAGCTTTCCCGGGGAAGGCTGCAAGGCGAGGGTAGGGAGCGGCCGGCTGCTGGTGCAGGAGGCTACTGCGCGCGGCGGGGGCTTCTGCTCGCTCTCAGAGAGGGAAGGAGGGCAGGATGGACGACGCCCGGCTGCGCCTCGGGCGGCTCTGGCTGCTGCCGCTGCTGCTGACCGGGCTGTGCCGTGGCGCCATGGACGAGTGCGCGGACGAGCAGAGCGGGCGGCCCCAGCGCTGCATGCCCGAGTTTGTCAACGCCGCTTTCAACGCCACGGTGGTGGCCACCGACACGTGCGGCAGCCCGGCCGAGGAGTACTGCGTGCAGACCGGGGTGACGGGGGTCACCAAGTCGTGCCACCTGTGCGACGCCGTCCAGCCTCACCTGCAGCACGGCGCCGCCTTCCTCACCGACTACAACAACCAGGCCGACACTACCTGGTGGCAGAGCCAGACCATGCTGGCCGGCGTCCAGTACCCCAACACCATCAACCTCACTCTGCACCTCGGTGAGTGGCGCGGGGGCCCGGGGCAGACTGGATGGTTGAGGGCGCCCCCTCGGTGGCGAAGCAACGCCGGAGACTAGAGGCCCGCGTGGAAACGCCCGCGTCGCCTTGCCCCATCCGCGTTTCCGAGTCCCTAGAGGCGGCAATCCTATGCACGCTTACTTGGGAGCAAGGCCCATTGAACTCAGTAGGATTTAATTTTGAGTAGGTTCGTATGGGATTGCACACCTTTAGCGTTGAGTTTCTGCACGTGCCTCGCCTTCCTTTTTTTTTTTGTCTCCGCCCACTATCGACACTTGTATGATCCTCGGGGCAGGAATCTTACGAGGCTTTTTTTTTTAAAGTTGTCTTGTTGCTCTGTAAAGTGCCATGGAGGTCAGTGATGCTTAATCTGTATTAATATTATTATTATTAACGGTCAGGTAGGTCTGTACCAAAGTTTGCAACCCAGGGCATGTAGATGATGGCTATCCACTGTTGTTTCTCCCTAGTGGCCAGTCTTTGGAGAGCTAGTGCTTCTGAATATAATCACATCTGATAGTTGTTGATATTCTATCTCTTTGTAAATTTGTTTTGATCTTTTTAAAAAGCTGTTTAAAATAATGGCTGTTTTATCTTGGGAGAGCAAATAATGCTTAGTTAGGTTTGATGCCTGACTGGAAGTCGGGTTTACCAATCTCAGATGCATTTGAAGTGATGATTCAGTGCTGAGGGAAAAGTTGCATTCTGGATTCTCAGAATATATTACTTGGTCTGAAACCAGGGTTCAGAACTAAATATTGCATCAAACTAGGAGCTTAGGTGCCTTTTGTATCTTCGTGGTATGAGATTACTTTTCCTTTGTCTCTCCTATTGGGGACTTGATACATGGCTTGAGGGCTGAGGAAGGGTTCAGGAGGACATGTTACCAGTGCTAGGGTTCAATCAAGGAACATACATAGCATTAGTGAAAAAAAAGGTGCCTCTGAACAAGAGCAGAGGTGACTTTACCACATCTAGTCCCAATATACTGCCCTGGAAACTCCCTCCTTATCTTCAGAGGAAAAGAGTTTCAGGCCTGGCTCGCTTCTGAAATTAGGATCAGCTGGCACCACTAACATTTTCTCTACTGAATTTCCAGCAAATGAGGGATGTCTTGCAATTGTATTGTTGAAATACATTTACATTGCTTTATTTAGTGTACTGCTCTTTAAACTGGATCTGTTGAAGCTAAGGGGATGTCAGCATATGCTATGATCTTGGCTTGTTCTAGTGACATTCTCTCCGTCATCCCCACAATACAGAGTCAACTATATAGACTATTGGGTGTCTGCTGTCCAATTGTTTGTGTGTGCCACCCGCCCACCTGTCCACTCCCAGCAGCTACATCTATCGGCCTGTGACAGACTGAAGCATCTCCATCCTATATGTTATAGAAATCGGATGCTCTGAAACAGCAGCCACAACCCTAGTTAAGTGAGGCATCTGGACATGTTCTAACTTGATTTGTCCAGTGGAAGAGATTACTAGCATAAATGGCAGCCTTAGTCATTGCTAGGTCTGGGAAATAACTGCTTCTTACCCAATATCAGCAGCTGGCCCTAACGTATGTGGTATGAAGCATATGCATTGTGTTTAGATACATCGCCATGGCCTTGTATCTAATGCTCAGGGCAGACATTGACAGTGGTGTAGTGGAGGAGGAATGTGGAAAAGCACAGTACCGGGCCCTTTTTCAGATTAGGAGTATTGACATTCATTCCATTCATTTATTACATTTCTATGCCACCCATAGCCAAAGCTCTCTGGGTGATTCACAAAAATTAAAAAAATCACTAAAACACATTCTATGAAGTACAAATGTATTTGTATTGACCATATAAACAGGCAACATATGGAGACAACATATATGTAAAAACAAATTGTTCAACTATCAGCCAAAGATGATACATGTTCTAATTTAAAACTCATTGTATGCTGTGAAATGCCTGAAAGAAGCGGGTAATTTTAACAGGGTGCCCAAAAGATTTTAAAAAATTGGCACCACACGGGAGGCACCACCGAGAAGGCCCCCTCAGAGGAGGCACCCGGAGGAGGGCCTTGGATGCTGAGCATAGTGTATGGGTCAGTTCATTAGGTGTTGTGGTCCTGAGCTTCGTAAGGCTTTATAGGTCAAAAACAGCACCTTGAATTTGGCTCAGAAGTATACAGGCAGCCAGTGCAAGCAGGCCAGAATTGGTCTTGTATATTTGGACCTTCTGGTTCTCATTTTGCTCAAATGACACTCCAAAACTCTGGATGACCCCATTCAGCAGTTTCATGTAGATGTTGAATAACATGGGGGAGGGGGGAATAAAACCGACCCCTGCAGAACCCCATACTGGAGAATCTATGGGCTGAGAAATATTCCTCAAGTACAATGCAGTGTCTCCTCCTAACCCAGACAAATGTCCCAGAAGGATATTATGGGGTAATATCCTCTAGATAAAAGCTTAAAATTCAGTGTGGTGAGCAGACAGTTGGTGTTAAAAATGTGCAGCTTTCACACTTTCAGTGGAAGCTCATTCCACTGAGTTCAGAAGGTTGTGCTCCCATGTAAGTACATACTTCCTGAAATACTTGCAGCCTAAGTAGTTTTAATACTAGTTCATTCCTGAAGCTTGTGGACTCTTCTTTCTTTACAATTGTATTGGTGTAGAGGGAGGCTTTAGAGTTAGCATCATCTGCATTATTTATTGCATTTTTATACCGCCCCATAGCCAAAGCTCTCTGGGCGGTTCACAAAAATTAAAACCATGAAATCATTTTAAAATATATAAAACAAGGCACAATCTAAAAACACAGAATAACATACAATATAAAAACACAACCAGAATAAAACCAAGCAGCAGGAATTAATACAGATTAAAATACAAATTTAAAACAGCAAGGATTAAAATTGAGTTAATTTAACTGTTAAAATACTGGGAGAATAAAAAGGTCTTCACCTGGCGATGAAAAGAGTACAAAGTAGGCGCCAGGCGAACCTCTCTGGGGAGCTCATTCCACAGCCGGGGTGCCACAGCAGAGAAAGCCCTCCTCCTAGTGGCCACCTGCCTCACTTCCTTTGGCAGGGGCTCACGGAGAAGGACCCCTGTAGATGATCTTAGGGTCTGGGCAGGTACATATGGGAGGAGGCGTTCCTTTAGATATCCTGGCCCCAAGCCGTTTAGGGCTTTAAATGTTAGTACCAGCACTTTGAATTGGGCCCGGACCTGGATCGGCAGCCAGTGAAGTTGGAAAAGGACTGGCGTAATATGGTCTGTTTAAGGAAATAATTGCAGGCAAGATTTCTTTTGCCACCTGTCTGTATTTATAGCTAATTGGACCCTTGTGCCTAAATTGGCATAGTAGACTAGACAAGGAGCTTGACAAAGGCCTTCTCTGTATAATCTCTCACTAGCAGTTCCTTGCACATCTCTCCTCAGTGCTTTTATTCTTAGAGCAGATTTTATTATTCTTTTGTAAAGTGATAACTTCTCCTCCTCTTGCTGTGCTAATGGAATGTGCATTTCTCCATTTCCCATCCATTGTATAGGATGTAAGGCCTCTTGTTTCCTCTCCTTATCCCTCCCAATATTGCTCCTAATAAATATGGAATGAATCTTTCCCTTCACCATCCCTCAGCCTAATGATAACCAGCCTTCCTGTGTGTGTGTGCGCGCGCGCATTATAACAAGGAACTAGTTCTGCATCATCCTGAGGAGAGGCAATTCATTGCAAGTCTTAAGACTTTTCAGGTTAAATATTGACTGATTCAATCTACGAAACAGGTCAGTTTGAAATGAAGATAGAAAAATTAAAGCAATCATTTCACAAAGACTAAAAGCTTTTGTGGGGAGTGGAGCAGTGGAGAATGTGCGTAGTATACAATTCCATGTTGCCTTTGTATATCTGGGGACTTGGAATAAACACTTCAAAGGAGTGTCCTGTCTCAGGGTTAAATTGTTGCTTTGTGGTGGTCAAACATAATTAAATAGGTCACAAAGCATTTTCACAGTTAATCCCATCTCACGAAAAGCGAAAAGGAAATAGGCTGTCTCCCAAGTGGCAATAAATTGTAGAGGCTGATTTCTGCAGTATCTTAACAGGTTATTCCTCACTGGATTTGCCTCTTCTTTGGTTTGCTTTGAACAATGTGTGTGGTGGAGCTGAGATCTTGAAGTCTGAATGCAAACTAAAAAAATGAGCTGGTTTCTTTAATGACAAAGTAATTATTTAGCGGCGAAAGCTTTTGACACTTCCTGGCTGCAAATAATCAAATATTTGCACACCTGTGATGTGGTAGGTATACATTTTGGAGGCCTTTTGTATAACACAATAACTGACAACTTGGGTAAGAAATGTAATAATAACTTATTTGCCACTTGCCTTGAAAAGTTATCTTTTTCTTTATGTACATGTGAAGTTTTGGAGAAGAATGTGGATGTTTGTGTTTCTGTTGTCTAGATCATAAAACAGGAAAAGACTGGGAAATTGTCGGTGATGTGTCACTGTACAGAAGCATGTTGTCTTGTTTAAAAGGGAAAATAGTTTTCATAAAATAAGGTGGTGTCTCTCTCCCACTAATTTCTTCTGGTTGATGTTTCTCATGAAATTGGAAGAAAAGGAGGATGGTATGAAAAACGCTATCCTGTGGCAGCATGGAAAGCCCTGCCAGTATGTGGATTACTTGCTTTGAAAAGGGGTTATCATTATTCATTGCTGGAAGGAATATACTGAAATAACTTTCCCCTTCACAGTTGGTGGTAGTTCTATATGTTTGAGCTGAATTTATAATATGATAAGTTGTTTGTGAAATGTTGTTTACCAGCTGCTTTCTCAGGACAATGTGGTGGCTGTGTTGTGTTATTCTGAAGCCTCTTCAAGATGTTCAGTACTGAAAAAAAGGTTCTTAATTTAGTAAGTGAGTTGCCTGTGACTTGGAAAGTACTTGGGGACAAAAAGAAGGATTAGTGTTATGGAAGGATTGTTGGGAAATACGTCTGAATTGTGGTTTAATTTCAAGTTGGTTTGGCCAACATGGAATGGGTGCATAAACCCAGATTTGCACTCTTACAGATTTTTTTATGTAGGCTATAACTGATGTGTCTTCTAAACATTTACCTAAAGAGGTTCAACTTCTGTTAGCCGTAATTGATAATTAAAACGCTTGCAAGAGATGGAGTGATGCACAAGGTGCAAGGTGTACGTAGTTCAAGAATCCTTTATTTTAGGTATGCTACCCATGGACATTAAATTATTTTAGATCTTTCACATAACAGAAGAGGTTTACCTGGGGATGTCTCTGAAGAAAGTTGGGAAGTTTTAGTTCAGGGGTTCCCACCCAGTGTGGTGCCTGCGGTGCCATGATGCCTGCAGGGCCCTGCATTGATAGCCACGAAGCTCTCCAATACCTGCCTCCATCAAAAATGTATTTTTCATTTTAAAAATTGGAAGATGTTAGGATGCCAGATTGTCCTCCATATTCCTGAATCTGTCATTGATCAGCTGTTCAGCTGGTAGGAAGAGAAGGAAAAAGTGTCTTCCTGGCCCCACCCAATATTCTTCTGTCCCCATAGATTGTCCCCTTTTGCTCGCGCTCTCTGTCTCTCTTTCCACTTCCAGCCTTGTTATTTCTTTCCACCCTTCCCCATTCCTTGCTATTTTTCTTCCTTCCCTAGCCTTCGTTTTCTCCCTTCCTAGCCCCTAACCTTGCTGTTTCTCGCCCACTCATCCCTTTATCTTGCTCTTCCTCTCCACTCCCAGCCTTGCTATTTCTCCCCCCACTTTACCTCCTTGTTTCTTCCCCCTCCTAGTCTCTAGCCTCGCTCCTCTTCTACCCTTTTGCTTTGCTATTTCCCCCTTCCAAACTCTTGCCCCACTATTTCTCCCCCACCTTCTTTTGACTAACTATGTCCTGATGGCAGCCATTATGTGATTAGCCACATCCTCCATGGGAACCATTTTGTGGTGGTACGCACAGCAGTTTCTAAAATTCCCAAATGCACCCATAGGTCCAAAAACATTTGTGGCTGCTCATTTACTGGCTAATAGGACAGCACAAAGGACTTGGCAGTCTATTAGCTTCCTGGCCCAATTCAGGGTGCTGATTTCTCCTCTAAAGCCCTGAAGGCCCTAAATCTCACATGAGCTATACATCTCACGTATAGCTCTTCATTTTGGGGTCTGTAGGCACATCTGGAATTTTGAGAGAGTATCATGGTCACTCTCTGCCATGGTGGGCATGGCTGGTCACAAATTTCCCAGACAGCAAACTGGTGAGGCTATTAGGAAAAGTAACTTTGCCAAGAACCAAAGTACAAGGCAGAAGTGGGGTCTGGGATCCAAACACAAAACTACTCTTTTGAACCCAAAGTCTTCTGTTCCAAAATCCCATTTCACAGAAAGCAAATGCATGTGGCTCAGAGACAAGTAACTTTGCTAAGAAAATGAGTACAGGGCCTGCATGGGCCCTGAGCACAAAATGCCAAATCACATATTTGCCCTCACAATAGAAGGCAAACTGGTGATGCTCAGAGAAACACACACACACACACACACACACACACACACACACAGAGCACAGGCAAAGCACTCTCCTTTCACCCTCCCGTACCCTCTGGTCCCCAAGGTCACTCCCTATCACCCATCCCCAGTGTGCCCTTTTCTCTTTTCTGGGTGGCGTTGGCTGCAACCACTCACCAGTTTTATTTTCTAACAATGCCTCTGAGTAAAAATCAGGCAGGGCAGGAAGCTTGGTGGGTCCCAAGACAGGTACCCACAGGCACCACATTGAAGACCCCAGTTGAAGATAACCCAGAGAGGCCATACCCCAAATTCTATCAGTTGCTGTAATTAGAGCAGAGATAAGGGGAGCAGGGTGACCTCTGTTTTGGTGCCCAACTTCTCATAGGAGATTATTTAGTTTCTGCTGGTATTAAAACCTCATTGTTCTCAAAGGCTTTTTGAATCGCTTTTAGATGCCTTCTGTGTTGCTGTAACTTTTTGTTATTTGAAAAGCAACTAAATGTTAATAAATGAATAAGTCTCAACATTGTTTTTAGAATGCTGGTAGTTTTCTGTATAAGTGTCTGTGAAATATTCAATGTGATGTTTGTAAATGTACACTAAGCAAGAAAATAGACTTGTTACAGAGTTACAGGGTATTTTTAGATACAGAATGTTAGCAGATCAGAATTGAGGTATTCAAAATTTAACTATATTTTTGAGAATGTCATGTTTACTTTCCCCCCCAAGGCCTCGTGAATCTTCTTTAAAATTAAAAGTCAGGATAAAAAAAATCCTAAACAAATACAATATTTTTGTGAAGAAGTTGCTGTATTCCTTCTGCCTTTAACAATATCCATAATAACAATGTATCAGTCTTCTGCATGGTAGAGAATGAGCAGTGAAGGCAAATCGGGCTGAATGGGCTTCGTGTTGCCTGGAAACAGCTTTCTACTAGTGTGATTATTGTGCCAGGTTAGAACTGAAGAAATTTTAGATAGCTCCACTGAAAATTTCACCCCAGTGCTCACAAGGCTAAATCTTTCACATAACTTTTGTTGGCCCCTTTTGTTTCAATTCAGTTGACTCTTCTATCGAGGACTCTGTAGGATGCAATTCACTGTGGGGTTCTTGTATTCTAAGGAGACAAGAACCCGATTGAACATGCAACCATCCATGAATATGTGTGGCTCTCACACATGGTGACAGAAAAAGCATTATAGCAACCCAGACACAAAACCAGTCACCTGTCAGGGTTGATAGCTTTTTCTGCAGTACAATACAACATATATATATATATGTGTGTGTGTGTGTGTGTCCCATTAATTTTTAACGAAATAGAATGGGTGGCCTGTTTGCTCTCTGTTTTAAGTAGAGAAAGTAAAAATAAGACTTTCCCACCACGTCAGGTTCCACAAAAGGGGTCTTTTTCATTTGTGAGGTGTAAATTAGTTTTTCTTTAAATATATATGGACTGCCAATTACATTATATTTCTCTTTCACATTAGCAATATTCGGACATGGCACACAACTCATATTAGCAAGACTTCACAGGGTGTTTTTATCTTCATATATGAAAGCAGTCTAGAGCAGGTTCCTGTTCTTCAACAGTATTGTTTGAGCCATCTGAAAAACAAATTTAAATGTCAGAACAGCTTGAACTTGGGGCCCCTTCTTCAACATACTCTACATTCTAGGATACCCAATAAAGGGGGTGATCCAAAGACCTCCATACATGCACCAGTGCTTCTAAAGACCTCTGTCACTGCTCTGGGACCCTCCAAAACCTACCTTGGAACACTCACAAAGCTGCCTTTGAATGGGTACCCACTGGGCTGCCATTATTTTGCTTCATTGCATTGAAGCCTGGAGGCAAAGAAAAGGCAGCTACACTTTTGGATAGGGAGTATCAGGAGAAATGTTGGGCTAGATGGAGGCAGTATCTTACCTCCCTGTTGCCCCTGCTAGGAAACTGCAACTGCTGTACCATTAATGGCCAAACTGGCACTGCCTTATGCCCTGGGCCCCAATAAAATCATAATAAACTCTTCCACAGTTTGAGACACTTGTCTATTGTATTGTTTAAATGTGACTTGAATGAAATCTGTCTCTTCCCATCTTAGCAGATACAAATAACTAAATTGGCTCACAGGGCTCTGGACGAAACACCTGAGATTCTAAATACTGTATATACATCATCTGAAAAGTTAAGTGTTTGCCTTAATTTTGGATTGGAATTCTTTTGCAGAATTCAAAGGTATGACTTACTGATTTCTCCATGTACTCAGGGTAGCACACCTTGTTTCTTCTTCCAGTTCCGCCTCCACATTATGCTCATCCTGTGGTGCTTGGCCCTAAATCTCCCGGTCAGCTTAGTGGCTGAATGTGGCTATGCCATTGAGTTAACCTGGTTGAAGTCCTACACATAAGCCACGCTGGTTCTGTACTGCTGTATGTTCTCTTACATATGTTACCACTGTTTCCTCCATGTTGCATTCACAAAATGTGCATATATACCTCACTAACAACATCTAGCCCCTTGGGAAGTGCATTATTGGTGCATTTTGTAAATATACACTTCTAAGGATTGGCATGGGCTGATGTTTCTATGTCGCCCAAGAAAATGTACGAACAACTACTGAGGAAACAGCTATCCTACTAGTAAGAGATGTGTAAAGGCAATCAGGATTCCTGTTTGAGGAATGTGAGAATGTGATGCAGTGGTACAGTTTCGTATGTATATGGTATTGTAGGAAGTTGTATGAAGTAATTTCTTGAGTGTCGAATTCTAGAAACTTTATGGCAAGAGTCTTTCCAGGCCAGGAAATAAAAGTCTTGAGCCACCTTAAGTAAGACTTGAACAAAAGATTTGAGACTTAAATCAAATATGAAACACTACAGGCAAATGAGAAGCATTTTGCTTTAGGGTCTCAAAAAACTCCCACCACCAATTACTCTTTTAAAATAGAATGGTTCTGTCAGGGAGCAATGAAGTTAAAGTGAGAGGAATACAGATGTTCCAGATATGGGACAGGTGGTTGGCAAGGAAGGATTACAATAGCCATGGTATTAGTTCACCCCCCCCCCCCCCCCAAATCCTGTCTCAAGCATAACTCCATTAATCATTTGCAGCTTTAAAGGTCCAACTTTTGTAAAGTTTCACTGTTTGGACATCATGAGACAATTCTAACTCGCCACAGGTGACCAGGCAGTGAGTGGCTGTTTACAAGCTAGTTGTCCCATCCAAAAAAAGTCCTCTGTGGAAGTTGTGGGGAGCCAAGCAGGAATCAAAATTCTGGAAAGAATTTGATCCTGCCCCGGCACTACCTCATGTCTCCTTAGATAGGAACACCCTACACTTATAAGAATTGTAGCCTTATGCTAAGGCTAGAACATCTGGTAGATATAAATCCATTTGTCCTGCAGCTGTTGTCTGTCCTTTTCGGTTACATAACAAAATCTGGACTCATAAAACCTAGTCCAAGGCTATTGATGAAGAAATTGAGCAACAAATTAACAAGAGAACTTGCACTATAGGGCGGGACAGAAATGTAAAAAGAAAAAAAGGGTCTCCAGTTCAAATCTCACATCAGCTAAGAATGCACTAGGTGTTGTTAGGCAACATTTCTCAGCTCCCTATCTGTAATTTGGAGATAGATACTAACCTACTTTGTTTTTGAGTCTTCTAAAGTGCTTTATAAACACTAAGTGGTACCATTGTTTTTTTAATTAATTAGGCCCTTTTCTGCCATGTTCCTTTTTCAAGAATATGCATAACCTAGGCAACCCATCCCCAATTTAAATGTGAGGGGAGGGAAGAAATTAAAAGCAACACTGTTGTTGCTCATCTGTAACCATAAGCAAATAATAACCTTTAAAGCTAAGCACCCTATGGAAGCTTTGTAATGCTTAATATCGGCATTATTTTAATACTTAATAAAAAGTAATGCTTTCTCTGTCTCTTTTTTGTTGTTCTTGGATTAAGTGACTTCAGCCAATGTTTGTGATATTCTGAGAAATCATCATTTGGTGTTTTTATTGTAATAAAAGACTCCCCTCTCCATACATCACCAGTGCTAGTGGGTTTTTGTTAGATTTGAGGAGCTTTAGTTTTAGGTTCTAGTTTTTGAAGCCCTGCCATGAGGGGTTAAGCTACTTGTAATCAAGTTGGGGTAGGAATCTTGAAATATAAGGCTTAAGAAAGTGTGCATCTTTTCTGCTTTAAATAAACGATTTGACTATACCATAATGGTACCAGGGTGTATACCAGGGTGAACTTGTTAACGCTAGGTTATTAGTTATTAACTCCAGGGTGGATAAAAATCAATATTTTTAAAATAAAGGATTTAAATGGGGTTTGTGAAATTTTTTTTTTAAAAAAAATAGATACTGAATTTCTTTTTCATCTAAAAAATAACATAGTTACCTTTAAATCTCATCGCCAAAACTACACACAGTCTCATAAAAATGTATTAATGCCATTGCCACATGCATTGAATTACCTAACAACCAAATATGGACATTAATTTCAGTTTTTATCCCATGAAAATGGCTCTGGCTAGCCTAACTGCTAGCTCTTGCTCCTGTGAGTTCTGTTTCTTTGACTAAAGTCACATGTGCAAAGACATAGGCTAGATAGGATTGTTGTTGTTCTGTCCTTATGTGATTGTGGAACTGGGCCAAGCAAGACAGAGGTGTTACTTAAGACAGAAAGACAATATAGCAAGGTGTTAAAATTTAAAATAGATGCTTATTTTTTAAAGTAAATATTACATTCTCTTAAAACATAACTAGCTTAACATTAAATAACCTGGGTAGAAGCATGTTAGCCATACAGTTAATAGTTATGCTGAGTCTATCTCTCTTTTTTATGGAAATGAGAAGAACCATTTTTCTATCATGGATCATTTCTCAGATTTGAATATTTACAATCTCCCTTACCAAACATAGAAATTAATGTTCACCTGATGAAAATAAACCAGTGTTCTTCATTGCAACCACTGGCAGCTTCCAGTCTACTCAAGTTCAGCTCTCTGCCTCTCTTTCATTCTCTCATTTTCTCTTATTGTAATAACTGCTCACTTTCATCAGTAGGGACTCTGTAGCTTTGCCTTGTTTATTTTAGCCCTGGGTCAGCTGCTGCGATCTGGGCTTCTGGAGGAGACTTTGGGGGTGGGTTCTCAGGAGGCCTACCGTTTGTTCCTATGTGTTCTCTCCCCACTCCATCATCCACCTTACAGCTGATAATCAGACCATTAGCTCTGGTGGAGGAGGAGCCCAAGAGGCAAAGAGCAATGTGATTGGCTACCTGTGATGGTACACTTCACAGGTGCTGGTGGTGGGTGGGAAATTGAATGTGTGGGCAAGAGAGCAACATAGCCCAGCATTGAAAGTAGAGAAAAACCCTATCTCAGTGACAAGACAGATCCATCCCAATCTAAAGACCACATGAGCCTGTCATTTGCCTATCTGGTGACTTGGTGACTGAGGCCTGACTTGGATGAAGTGGATGGGGAAGAGAGGTGAGAAAAGGCCTCTAGCCAAGTCTGCTGCACAGCATCGCTGCCTGACTAGAGAGGAGAGGGCCCCCCACAGCCAGGGAAAAGCCCCCAAGTGGCCTAGGTGGCAGTGCCTGGAGTCAAAGTAACTCCTACTTGAAAAACAGTGAGGATGGCTGAAATAAACTGTTCTACTCGGCCTAGTAACTATCAAACCTTGCTTTGACCAACCAGTTGTAACTATTATTTTTTATTTACTACTTTGTTTTTATGAAGATGTGGCTTGGGCCAAGCCAGAAAGGAGCAACACTGGGGAAAAAAAGAGGAGTCAAAACTGTCCGGTGTGCTTTGGCTGCAATCCTGTAACCTCTTGCTTGGGAGTAAGCCCCATTGAACTCAGTGGTACTTATTCTGAGTAGACATATATAGGATTGCACTATTAACCTCAAACTATCATGGGTGCTGGTTGTAAGAAAGTCCTTATATGGAAATATTTTAAAGACATTCCCTCTAGATAAAAAGCCCTTCAAAATATATGCAGTGAGACCATAGGCTTGCGCACAGGGTATGCTGAGTGTGCCCAGGCACACCCTAATTTTCCAGGGCATCTCTGCTTTCTTGCGTCCCCCCTGCTTGAATTGGGGCTTTTAAAAGGGTGGGAAAGTCTTCAGAAAACCACCATTAGCATCCCTGAGGGAACTGTGCACTTTCTGGAGGTCCTGGAAAGTGTGCTTTTTCAACACCTCCCCCCCCCCCCCCACACTGCTGCAATCGAGGCTGGAGCAGTGGAAGGGTGAGAAAGCACGCTTTCCCCTCCTCCGCTCCAGTCAGGACCTTTAATGAACTGCGCAGGCCTATGAGTGAGACAAAGAGATGCAAAGCCTGCTTGCAAGAATGAAACAGTGTAAATAAAATACTCTATTGTGTTGTAAGTTAACATGGAGTGGTCAGATTTGCATGTTCAGAAAATATATTAAAACATTTCAATGGGAAATTTATTTATTTATTTCTTGTTGATTTAAATCAGTGGTTCAGATTGCCTTGATTTAAACCCAGAATTGTTGTTTTAAAGGATATTGTAATTATAACTTGTTTTTATGCTTTATGGTTTAAAATTTTGTATATCAGTGTTTTTAATTTTTGTAAACCGCCCAGAGAGCTTCGGCTATGGGGCATTATATAAATGGAATAAAATAAATAAATAAATAAATAAACCAATCCTGGTCTGCGGTATAGTGTGGCTGGTTTTGGACAACACTTTAGTCAGTGGTGGGTTGAGTAGGCAACTCACAGTTGGTTATTTTGCAGGTACTCCCTACACAACATATTCCTACACAACTGTGGGTGGTTGGGGTTGGTGTTGAGTGGACTAATAGTCAACCCGGCATTTGACTGACACAGCCCCTCTCCCCTCCCTCAGTCCTCCTGGTGCTATCCCAGCAGCCTCTGCAAGTTGCGCCAGTTGTAGCAGAATGGCAGCCACAGCTTTGGTCACTCTTGCCGCCTGCCTCTATGGGCTTGTGTTTTAACCCACTCACCGCACACCATTAACCCCCTCCCCCTCCACACAACACTTTAAACAACTGGCTTGCAAGCCAGTTGTTTCTCTCAGTTGCTTATTGGGGAGGAATAGCATACCGTCAGTAGTTTGTGAGCGGCATGTTACCCTCCACACAACACAATAAGCAACACAACTGACGATTGTTTTCCCCCCCTCTTCCGTTGCTTAATGTGTTGTCCGAAACCAGCCTGTGTGTCTTTTTTAAAATGCATGGGAACTCATTTTTACTACACTGAAAATAAACTACAGGCCTGCAGCCAAAGGTTTGGCTGGTCCTTTCAGATCAGTTTGTGAACTTCAGCTCTTCTACCTCTGCAGCCTTTTCTCTTCATCCAACTATTCTTGCTCTCTCTCTCTCTGTTCTATTTCGTCTCACAGATTCTGCTTGTTAGGTTTCTCTCCTGCTTCTGCTTCATTCCTCTGAACCACTCCCTGACAGCCTTTGCTTCTTAGGCCTCCTTTAGCTTGTTACTTTCTCAAGCTTTTTCCTCCTCCATTTCCCCCCTTGTACTGTGTCTCTTGTTCTTCTTCCCTAGGCCCTTCTTCATCTGTTGGTTTGGAGCAGCTCAGCAACTGGAAGCAACCTCTCTATAAGCTTGCTCAATTCTCTTGCTGTCAACCAGCTTGCTGGATTTTAAAGTAGTAGTGTGCTTGTAGGAGGAAAGAGGAAGAGGCAGATTTGGGGGCCGAAGATAGGGGATATTATTAGAGTTCCTGATTAAGGGGAGCGACTAGCTGTGTATAGCACTGAAACCTGGCATTCCAAACACTAAATGTTTTCAAAAAGAGTGTTTGGAACTTCCTTTGCCTTATCAGGCTGTAATTCTCACTGAACTGAAAATGGTGTTCTGCAGAGGATCGTCCTTGTATTGGATACATTAAAGTGAGCCTTTAGAGTGCTTACCTGGAAGTAAGTCACATTGAACTTGGTGCGGCTTACTTCTGAGTAGACGGTCATGAGATTGCACTCTTAGCTAGAATGTCAGCTTCTGTGCTTTAGTGGACAAGTAGGTGATATCTCTCTTTTATCTATTTCCTTTTTACATATCCATGAAATGAAGGTTAACAATTGAAAGAAATCTCTCAGCTGAGAACTGTATCTAACTGTGCAATTTGTCAGGAAATCCTGTGGAGACTTTGTTAAATCAAGGTCTGGGAATAGCTTGCTGAGCACTTCAGTGAGTTCACTGTGGTATTTGCAGAGCCCTGAGGGGACTCTATTTTAGTTAAGTCTCACAAAGGCTTGATTTACATTTTGCAGGTTTCAACTTGAGTAGCAAAGAGATCAGCTTTTTAAAATGGCCAGCAGTTGTTCAGCATAGTTATATAAAGTTGCTGTAAAGCTATATCTCCGCCGTGTATGTTTAAACTCTTGCGTTTTTCTCTTGATTTCTTTCTCCCTGCATCCCTTTCCTGCAACATTGGTGCCACTGTAGAAGACACTTGGGAATACTATACATGGCTGAGCATTTATTTTAAGGGATAGAAGGAGTTGGGGACTGTGTGGCATTTTGCTGCAAAAATAGCTGCTATTTGTGGTCTCGGACTGACTTAACGATGGAGAGATTTATTGCGAAATGCTTTCTAGTAGCCATATGCAATTTTTAATATTATTTAATTATTTCCTGCTCATAATGCTTTTGTAATTTTGTAGACCTTTTGAAGGGGTGGAGCTTTAAGATGAGAGTATAACAAATGTAACACTTGATGTGGTCAAAAAGGCTCAATTGAGGCATCATACCAAACCATGGTTTGTGCTAACCCTAGTTCAGAACCCAAACAATGGTTTGAGTTTCTAAAACACACAGGAAGATTATGACTTAGAGCACCTTGCTTGCTTTGATTTTTCTGGTTGCTTGCCACTCAGCTTTCTTTGGAGATAGAGCAGTGGCTGTAACTGTCAGACATTACGCCAAAGCTTCATGCAAATCTACATCAAACCATGTATGTTGATTCTGGTTAGCCAGTTACAAGCCATGGTTTTGTCAATTCAGACATGGCAAATTATAGTTAAGTTTCATGATTTGGCGTGATAACTTAATTGAACCACAGTGGTGATTCCTTAACCATGGTTAAAGGGTAGGGTCTGATTGCTGGATTGTGTGCCTTTTCTCACCTGCTTTTCTCACATCTTTCTTAAATATGATTAAAGTTTATTTTGCACTATTATTTAAATGTGCTTAATGCTAGCCAAGATCTTCAAACCACTTTCAAATTAGTCTTTCATATAAGTTCACAAAAGGTACTAGCGCTCTTAAAGTTCCTATGTCAGTCAATGGGAGAGAAGGGGTGCACTTTAATTTTCTTATGATTTATGAAACCTTCTTTATCTGGTTGTTTGGAGGGGGTTATTGCTCACTACACGTGAATGGCTATTTAGGAGAACATAAAAGAGTCTAACTTGTAATAACGCTTGGCGCGTTGCACTACAAAGCTGCTTATGTAGAATGGATGTGTGCCTGTTGACTGCCAGGAGTCAGCTAAGATGATGGATACTCTGCCTTGTCCTTATATCGAATTTCAAATAAGTAGTGACAAGTCTTACTCGTAAGTATGTGGTTTGCTGAAAGCTGTAAAATTCCAGGTTTGCTGTACTGTGGTTTTTGTTCTGCCAAGTTTTAAAGACCTTGATGGAATTGCAACTTAGCTCAGATCCTATTTTCACCGTATCTTTACTCTTCATACTGTGATGCCATAGATCAGGGTTGGGCAGCTTGTAGCCCTTAGGTGTTTTGGCCTACAACTCCCACCATCCCTCATTATTGGCCATGCTGGCTAGAACTAGTGGAAGTCATAAGCCAAAGCTTCTGAAGGGGCAGAAGCTAGGTTCATATTATCCTCAAATGATGTATGTAGGTCTGAGGATGCAATCCTGTGCTACAGAACCATTTGCTGAGAGGCTGTAAGACTTCTTGGAAGTTCTACCATGCTGGCAAACCACCAGATCCGCCAGTGCCGTGACCGATGTGCTAGTGGGACAGTTGTGTATGTTGTGCTCATAAAGTTCCTCCACCTTGTTTATGTAGAGGAAAAGGGGACTGGAAGTAGCAGGGTTATTCTTGGCTGTGCCACTCAGGCTTGTGGAGTGGGACTTCTGGCTCCCTCTGTGTGTGGGTGACATGTGGGCATTGGCAGCCATTAGTTGATGGGCACTGGTAGATTTTCCTTGGATGTTGTGGGCGTGTCTGCCATTTTGATGCTGGTTTTGTATTTCTACTCCTGTGTTTTTCCTTCCTGTCCTGAGCTGAGCACGAATTGGATATGGGGGCTGTTCTACCGGGATAGCAGCAGCATATCTCTAGTCCCAGCATAATGTGAATGTAGGATTGCTCTGCAGGGCTAGATTTGGACCAGCGACTTGCCAGTTTGCAGCTTTGTCTCCTTACCACTATGCTGCGGTAACTCCCATGATTAAAATGTTGTTTCAGATCAATTTTGGGCCTATTAGCTGGGCCCTGTGTGCAAAAGTGTACAGTGCTACAAAAGTTCAGTTTCCAAAATCCATATTACAGTAACACCTTAAAACTAATTCAAGGTCACAGTAAGTGCAAGCTTTTGAGATCCCCAGATCTTTCTCATCAGGCAAGCTGTTACAAAAAAGCAGGTGTTGGGAGGGCTGGGGGAGGAGTGTACAAAAAGGCTGATTGATGTTGAAGTCTGCATGGTCCGAGTCTTATGATGAACTGTGAGAGGAGGCTGCAGCAGTCCAAATTAGGCTCTGCCAGGTGATGTTTTTACGATAGACTGCTGCGATTAGTTCCCGATAATTGGCCACTCCTTTGATTTCAGAGATATACCAGGTATTGCCAACACAACTTTCAAGTCTATCTCTGCAGTCACAAGGGCTAGAAACTTGCCTTTTCAATACTCAATATCTCATTTCCTGCTTGTTCTGTGCTTTCAGGAATCATAGAATACACATAGCCCAGCCTATTGATAGGTGTTGTGCAAAAGTGTATGAAAGTCTATCTAATAAATTGCTGTGTGTGAAATTGTATAAGAAATAGAATAAATTGCTCGGTTGGAGTATAATTCTTTGGAGTAAACCTTCTGAATCAGGCTAATAAACTACAGAGAGCCCCTGATAAGTCTTAATTAAAAGGGAGTTTTGCAGTGCTGTGGTATTGTGTTACCATCATATTGCTTTGCTAGGTTCTTGGCTGTGGAAAAGCCTGCAGTATTGGTACTCCGTAGAACAACAGTGGGAGTAAAGTAGATTGAGACCTTCTGGGAGACCTCTGGGTGATTTGCGGTAATTCAATGGCAAAAACAATAGCAACAGCAAAGATACCCCTCTCCAATTAGACAAATGAAATTAAGAACATTTTGGGGGAAACCATGAGTGTTTTTTTTGTGTGAGAAAGGACTGTTAGTTCAATTCTGGTACTGAAAAGTTCTTGACTGAGCATGTACTCAGAGGCACTCTTTTTCCTGCACCCCAAGAGTATGTCTGTGCCCCTCTTATTCAACTTGCTCCACTTGGTTGGCCTTGAGGTTCTAGTAAAAACTAACAAACAATGTAGATCCTGCAAGTCTGAAGTCCTTCCTCCTCTTCTGTAGGACATAGGCACCTGCACTTATACCAGGATGGAGTATTTGTCTATTTAGCCCAATCTAGCTTAGTCACTGGCAGTAGTTCCTCAGAGTTTCAGGCAGAGGTCTTCCAGCACCTGTATACCCAATCCTTTTTTTAACTGGAGATGCCATAGATTGAACCTGGGACCTTCTGCATGCAAAGCAGGTGGTCCCCCTACTCTGGCCAGCTTCAGAAGCTGTGAGCCATCTCTCTGCACTGTAGAAAATTTCAAGTGCAAGGCAGAGTAAGGACAGAGGTGAATAGTAGTGTTAAATAAAGCTTTTGGTATGTGTGTATGGCCGTCTGTGTGGCACCCCCAAGTATTTTTATTAATATGCATCAGAGCTCATTTGATAGTCTCTATTGAAAGTCAGTCCAGTTGGCTCAGTTTAGGTTTTTTTTAATCTCTTTGGTATGTCATGATGGGCCTTTGTGGCTCTGTTTACTCTAGTTTACCAGAGTTTGGAATGTATCATTTAAATTGGAGAGCAATTTATGCCATTGCTTTGTCACTGCAGTAACATTCTCTCTCAACCCCCCCACCCCCAATTTATAATTGGGTAACACTTCTGACTCCGTAGTGACTCTGACACAGTAGCGGAACTCTGGGCCAGTTCACATACTTACTTGGACGATGGTCACCAGCCCAATACCTACCATATGTAACATGTGAGCTGAGGCTAAATTTGAATTGGGAGCTTCCCAGCTAACAGTCCTAGCCACTATGACCTGGTTTGCACATAACATGTGCAAACCAGGTTTGTTGAAGCATGGGTTGTTGTTACTTATGAACCTGCAACTATAGGTCAACTATGGGTTGTTAGCCTGAACAACCCATGAAGCGAACACATGACTTGTTGTTGGTTTGTGAATGGTGGGTTGTTTAAACTATGGGTTGTTACATTTGAACCCAGAACCATGGGTTGTTCATGGATTGTTTCACCAGGCTACAGAAGCAGTGGGCAAGAGTGGTAAAAAAACGCAGCCTCTTTAGATTCCAGTGCTGCAAAGGTAGTTGAGATACAGGGAGGAAACCGATGAAGGAAGAGGGAAACAAAGAACCAAGTTCTGAGAAAACAAACTATGGTTTGTTCGATCATTTGCCAGGCAAGCCCTAGGTAGGATGACAAATCATGTTTGAAATAAATCCTGAGCTAGCATTACGTGTGAACCATGGAACTCATGTAAGTTCCAGTGACATGCCTGGTGGTAGACTTCAGGGAGGGAAAAGTGCTGCTGTGATGGTGCTTCCCACACATTGCAATTCTTGTGTAAGCACTTTTTATTTCTGTAGGTAACCTAGCCTTGGCATATTGTTGGAATTGACCTGGCAATTTGCAAGCTCTCTGTTATCCTGTTAAGGGAAGCCCAGCATAAAGCTTAGGGGCTGGGTCAGGATCTTTGGAGGTCTCCAGTGTGATCTGCAGCAGTCATACCACACTTTTGCTGATCTGCCTTTGGAGTAGGAAATGAATACCCTTTGTTGGACTAAATATATCTTTTGTCAATAGCTGCTACAATAGGCCCCAGTAGCAGGCATTGGCAAATTTTGACCCTAGTTTGATTGTTTTTGGAAAGTGGGGATACTTGTTTTGGAATCTCTGGTATAGTGTTTGATAGAACATAAGTTGGTAGGTCTCTGGGTGATTTGAAGTAAATTGTCAATGGCTTCTGTCCCATAAATGAGAATTTTTGTAATGTTCTACCTTTAGGAGATCCTTTCAGGTCAACTCGTCTACCAGGAAACCCCTGCATATTTACAGTTGTAGGGCAGAGGAAGGCAAAATGTAGATGGGGATCTTCTGGTAGATGGGCATCTCTTGGTTATTTGCAGTAGATCAAAAAGGCTTCACTCTCAATTGTTTAACAACAGCAACAACAAAATGACTTTTCCACCTAAATTAGGTTGCTGAAATGAAGAAAGCTTAGGGTATCAAGGAGTGGACTTCTTTCACTGCCAGAATGGTTTAAATACCGTTCTGGTATTGAAAACAAATTTCTAGGCTCAGGGTGTGCTCAGAAGCACCCTGTTCTTTTATTCTAAGTGTACATCTTTTGCAACTGGTTCTTAGTGGAGCTTGGTGTTCACGTAACAAACATGGAAGATCTGACAAACCTGAAGCTGGCCCATCCCTGCCCTAAAACCCACCAAAGCAACTATATATAACCTTCTGCTTGCTATATTAACTTTTAAGAAAAGAAACATAGTCAGAGCTGTAGTAGCAATTTGGAGTTTTCTCAATTTAGCGTCTAATTGATATTGATGTTTAATTGATACTTCCTGGGCAACTATTTTGGCTCTTCAGCTCAATATGACTGAGATATCATTTCTCTACAGCAAATGCTAATAACATTTTAAAGCTTTGCCAACTATAGAAATCTCATGCTGCAATCCTATAATCACTTACCTGGGAGAAGCCCCATTGAACTTAATGGGATTTAATTCTGAGTCGACATGCCAAGGACTGCACTGTCCAGTCTCAGAGGCTTTTGCATATCCAGTGTGCCAGGCTTCTGCAGGCAGGACAGGATGCGCAACAGAGGTGATTTTCACCTCTCCATCTTCCTTTTTAATTTTTTTCCTTCTAGACGGGCCTTTGAGCCCATCTAGAGAGGGTGCAGTGGCAGGGACTCACCCAGGGCGGGAGATGCCATAGTATTTCTCATATCCTGGCCCCTCCCACCGAAATGTCCCTTTTCCCTTTCCCTAATGTCACATTTGCAACTGGCACAGTTCTTTCAGCAGTTCAATTTTTTAATTTTTGTAAACTGCCCAGAGAGCTGTAATAAATAAATAATAAATAAACTGCGGGAGGGTGGGGGTTCAGAACTCAACCCCCCTTCCCAAGATCGTAGCATTTTCTATGGCCTCGGGAGTGGGGACTCTGAACAATCCTATGGTCCCTAGGACGCTCTCCCAAGGACCTTAGAATTGCTCTCCTGTTTTAATCAGTTAAGCATATAAATTTGCATAATCATAAATAACTTTGAAGGAATAAAATATTCTTTGTTTCTTAGATACAAACTTGTTAGGGATTTTCCAGGAATTCAAATGGATTGGGCAACATTTGGCCTGCCAGATGTTTTTGGCTTACAGCTCCCATCATCCCTCACTATGCTGGCCAGGGTTGTAAAGCATCTGGAGGACCACAAGTTGCCCACCCCTGAATTAGAAGAAGCATTCTATGCTGGGTAGAGGACGAGCTGAAATGCCTCTTCTAAAACAAAGGCTTCCTGCCACACAATTTTTGTGAACTCATATATGTTTAAAAGGAACTTTTATAGAAAATCTGCTCCCAAGTCATTTGGGGGCACCTTTTTAATTGACTCAAAGACTAATTCCCCAGGTTAACTCAACCAGCTAAATATTTTGGCTTTTATAATGTGTCAAATTGATTTATAACTCTATATACAACCTAGGAAACAGAAACACCATCGGTGCCGTTCTCTTAAGACTGTGACTGTTTGGTCACACATGGGGCTTAAAGTTCTGGAAATGTTTCTCTCCCCTCCGCCCCCTGAGTGCTTTCTGCAGGCATGAGTTAACTGATTAAATTACATTACACGAATCACTGCTCCTCTGCTTTTTAAGCAGGCGGGTTATACATACATGTGTATATACGGCTACTTTCTCACACCCTGAGTGGCCTTTTTCCCCCATAAGCTCAGCCCCTTCCTTGCTGTGTACTTTTTGAGCAGAGATATTGGGGGATTCTTTAGGCTTAGTACATTAAAAGTGTTCAGAGGCTTGTAATGTGGTGGGTTAAAGAGCATGGTGTCTTCTAGAAAAGACCAGAGGGGATATTAAATATATCAGAAGCATAGTAACTTCTCAGTTTTGAAAGCCATGCTACTGGGCAAAGGGTAATCTTTAACTATGATAAACAGTAAAGATAGATGTGGTGGTGATGTTACAGACTACATCAAGTGTGTGGTTTAAACCACCCCCAACAGTCTCCATCACTCTAAATGTATATATATGGGAAGTGGTGGCTTATTTCTGTAATGCCTTCAAGCAAATAGTAATCACTTTTTATCTGTTATCGTTTAGCAGAAACAAAGCAAAGAAGAATGGCTCATCTGTTTAGAATAAAATCCGTGGTGGGAAGAATGGCTGTTTAAAGCACACACACCACCAAGCTCTGAGCTGATTTTCAATGCACTTTGTTCCAGTACTCTTTTTGAATGTATGATGTGTTATTTGAGCTGGTGTAGTGTTCAAAATAAGGCGAGTGGGCAGGGCCAGTGATGGGTGGAGGTCAGTCAAGTGTGCGAGGACGCTTTTCCCCTCTTTCTTTTTCCCAGCCCTATTCTCACATACATTCACACCTCCATCAGGAGGGGAGGGGAGGGGAAGGTTTTCCAGTTCAATCTCATATTTGCCATGAACACACCATGTGGCTGTAGCTTCCCCTCTGCTGCATGGGGATAATGCAGATCTACAATACTGGGCTCCTGTACATTTGACAACAAGATAATGCAAAAACATTAATTGGGTTCACACAACATGCTAACCCACACTCAGTGGTTGAGTGTGGGTTGTTGGTGAACTGTGGGTTGTCTGTAGAACCATGGCTTAGCGTGTTGTCTGAACCCAGGACATTTTCTGCAAGGTGGCTTGTTAACTATGCAGTGTGGCTTATTAACTATGCAGTTTGGCTTATTTTTCTTGAACAAACCTTCTTGAGAACCTGTGGTTTGTTGTTGGGTTGTTCAGGGTGGTTAATGAACCACAGTTCAATAAACCACCCCTCCCCCATGCCCCGCTTTGCTGCTGACCAGGGAACAGCTGCTTAGCAGGGAAGAAGTGGCTGCATAGTCCTTCTGTAGCTATGATCCCTCTTTGATGGGGAAAAGCTGAGCTGTGGCACACCACTCTTTCCCCACTGCTCAGATGTTTTGCAGGATATCATGTTCCTGAAATCCTACAAGAAGGATATTGCATGCAGGTTGGTGGTGGTTTGATCACAGATTGAAAAAATAGTTATTTTCTTCAAAGCTGAATTTTAGCTGCTGTTTTAGCAACTAACATCTGTATTATTTCAGGAGGCTACAGCATTCCAGGAAATAAGTTAACTGAGTTTGTTGAATGCCACACTCCTTTAGAGACCTATTGGGTTCCTAGTACTTTCCCCCGAGTGTTCGAGATAACGCTGCTGTTAGTGCCTTTTTAATTTGTAATTTAAGAGACAATTATACACACACACACCCTATAGTAGTGAAGGGGCAATCTACCACCACCTGCTTGCACCTTAGAGTTCAGTGTACAGCTGGGCCCCTCCCCCACCCTAGTCTTGCCCAGTAGAAGGCTGTTGGATTCATGTGTCATGGTTCATTGATAGGTCAATTAAAGCAGATGAACAACAAGCAGGCTAGGACTACCTGCATGGTGGTTTTTAAAATACAGATTTCTTTTTGGAAGGAATTTTGTGTTCTTGTTGCAATACATATCGCTTGACAGAGGAATCTCAAAGCTGTTTGGACCAGCTGTGATGCAGCTGCAGGAATATCTGTTTATGGTATTACGATTGCTGTTGGAAACATAATGTTTGTTTACAAGTCTTACAGAACTATTTTGCAAGTGGTTGCTGGTTCTCTGGTGTTGATCTGAAATAGTTTTCAAGAGGACATTGACATGATGCATCTGTATTAGGAAAGCTTAACTCCATTTGGATGTGTTTGCCCTTAACTATTCCTTCTCAGTTTTCCATTTCAAAGAATGCATTGTTTTAATGAAAACAGTCAAATTGTGCAATTGGAATGTATGCAATAACAGTCAGATCTGAAATCAAAGTTTTCAGGTCACTGTTTTTTCCCCCTTAAAATCTAAACAATCAAAGCAAAACATATGCTATTGACTTGTTTTGTCTTAAAAGATTTACAAGTATTCCAATAAAAAAAATTCGAGTGACGCTCTGAATTTATTTGAACATAACATTTAAACTATACAAAGTGTGCATTATTGATTTCTCCCCCACCCCTCAAAAACTTCAATTCAGCTACATTTGGAAAAAAAAATTGAGGAAATTATTCAGCACGCAAAATTGACATCCAAGTACTTTAAGGATGACAGTGTCCAGGTATCGAACAAAAAAAGCAGGCAATGTTCTCCTCCTAGGACTGGGGGTGGGGGGCTCCGCAAGCTAAGAACCACAGGCCAAGCTTCTTTAGGATCATCCCAAAGGCTCATGCCTCTGGTCAAGCACTGAGCCTTAAGTATTTGGAGTGGAGGGGAGAGAAACAGTTACTGTCAAGAGCCACAGATTATAGTATAATCAGTCTTTCCAGCAACAACTCCTCCAACATGGCATTAACATTAACATAGCAGTTTTGCTTAATAAATTACTGGCTGCTGCTATCCTGTGATGCATTTCTCAGATTTACTTCTCCATCAGAAGTATTCCGTGGTTGCATGTGCATTACCATGTCAGGCTGCAGGTACAGAGTCAATGAGATGCTGCAACTGCTTATTACCCTCACCAGGCCTCTGAGCAAGTTAATACCTGGCTCTTTCATCTACTAACATGCGAATACTTGGGGGGGATTAACATTAGCTTAATAACTGTCAATCTTGTATGTTTGTCTATTTTCTGCCCTTGTCCTCAGGACAGTTGACTTATTTCTCCACCCTAGTTTCACTACTACCCAGTGCAATTACATCTGTTGCTGCCGTACTGAAACTTCTCTGTGATCATAATGATGGCTGAGCACACATCCCATAGACTGTATTAACCATGGTTTGTTGCCTTAGCTATGCATTGCCTTGCAGACAAGCAAGGAAACAGTGGCCTGTTTTCCCTTTTTCTGGTTTGTTTCTCTTCCACCCATTTGTCAGCCTTCAGAGTGATTTTGGTTTCAGGCTGCTCTTGCTGGGCACCTTTGTTTCAGGATGGACAGCAGTGCAAACAAGCCAGGGAAAAGCCATGATTCTAGGTTCAGTTATCATGATAAGCGATGGTTTAAACAAGCCAGACTTTGGATGACTTGGTGCACTTGTTGTAGGTTATTTAACCCACAGTTAGCCATATTGCATGCAGGTGCCACTTTGCATATTCAACCCCTATTTGGGAGTTGCATGTCATGCAAACCCAGCATGCACTGCAGCCTCACCATGGGCTAAATAACCCACGGTAGGCTGTTGTGCCATGCAAACCAGACCACTGTAAGTCAGCAACAAACCATGGCTCCTCCTCGTGGTTTGTAGCTGGTTAACAAACCATAGGTTGTTTGTGGAGATGGCTTCAGATAGAACGACAAGCCAGATCTCAACAGACTACACCATAACTTCGCGTTGTGTGTGAACCAGGCCATAATGTTAGAAAGCTGTGCCCTTTACTTCATGATTTTTGTGAACTTGTTTACTTCTTCCTTAGAGTGGATTTGTCTCTTGTGTTTTCCTGATTATGAGCTGTTAACGTTATTTCCAAGGGATGGCATTGTACGGGATGAATATATGTGTGTGTGGATAGAAGAGTCAAAACATGTTTGTTTTGAAGTTCTACTGTTTCAGTCCACCCCCCACCCCGAGCTTGCTTCTAAATATGCCTGTACTTAAAATTACAGCCCTAGGGCTCCTTTGCATGAGATGCAATTTCCTGCACATAAGCCACTTCCATGTAGGAAATTGTGTGAACCCTATTGGCCCGGTTTGGATTGCAATATCCAGGCTTAATGAGCCGAGATATTCATGAACCTTTTGCTAACATGTTCCATTTTTGTACTGCCCCATCCCTCCTCTGTGATAAGCCAGGAAATCTTTTAAGTTAACCATAGTTTCCCATTACATCTGAACTGGGAAACTTTGGTTATCAGGCTTAGTACTATCCAGGATCTTAAACCATGATTTGAAGTTGGTTTAAGATTACGACTTGTTCCAAACCAGGTAACCATAATTTTCTGGGTTGGTCATAAGTAGAAACGAATCTTTAATTGAAGACTTCCGGGGTTAATTGTGGTACACTGAGAAGGGAGGAGGGAAGGGGCTGCATGTGCGAGCACAAGGCTTAATTCATATTTTAGTTTACCAAGCTGAGATATGATAATCTGAACTGGGCCATTGTGGAACTCATTATGTAAATAATGCACACGTTTCTGTTTTGCTACACGTACATTTGACATCCATAGGTCTTTCATGAATACATACATTCAGGATTCCATGTAGAAATTGTGTGTTGTGTGAGGTAGCACTACATAACTGCTTCTTCTATTAACCCCCCCCCCCCCCATGGTTCTAACTGGTGAAAAATGATTGTGTTAAATGGTTTATTGCATAATCATAATAAACCATCCTGTGGTTTATGGACAGGTTTGTGCCATTATTTGTTTGTATCCAGATTATGGAAAGTAGTAGAATTAAAAAGACGTTTGAGTTTGTTAATATGTACCAGTAAGGTTACACTGTGCGTGAGATATCTGGGAGTGGAACTTCATGTGAATGGACTGTGAGAAATTCCTAGGCTCAGAATATGTTCAGAGGCACCCTTTGAATGTTTAATTCTAAGTGTGTGTCTTTTGCACCTGGCTCTGGCTGGCGGACCGTGGGGTTTTGTGTTTAAAAGTTGATCCAACAAACCTGAAGTCTGCCCACCCCTGATGTGGGGTGTACTCTCAATTGGCCCACTTGTATTGGGCCTATTGCATCCTTTGGAATATGACCTAGAACCAGGGTGGATATGATTTAAATCAATTTTATTTAAATCATGATTTAAATCACAATTTTAATCACTACTCAGAAAGACTCGATTTAATCATGTGACTCCCCCCCCCCCCAACAGTGCACTCTTCCTCACTATAAGCTTAATACATATTTTACACAACTCAGAGTTACCAAAGACTCATTCTTGCTGGTATAATCTTAATATTTACAAGCAGATGCAGGTTTCATTTTTAGTTTCTTGTGCCGATCTATTCCACTCCCAACAATCTATTCATTGAATTTTTTGAAACTTCGCACTTAAGAGGTAAGGGGTTGATTCTATGTACATAGATTTGCAAAGGGACAATGGGACTGTGATCTCTGAGGACACAAATTCACAGTTTTGAGAACTGCAAAACCAAGCATCTGTGATAATATCTTCTAGATAGAAAAAATGCCCAATAATCTTACAGAAACCTCTGGAAGAGCATGACATTGTAAATGGATTAATGGAATTCATTTACCAAAACATTTAAACATTGCATGAATATACAGCCTCATGCTACATAATTAAAAACTAATCCTTATTTCATGATGAATAACCTTTGGACTATAATGTACGGTATCTTAAATAGAAAACTATTTTAGATAGATTTTTCCTCAAAAGGCATTTTATTTAAAAAATCCGATTTAACTAAAAAAATCCGATTTAACTAAAAAAATTATTTTTTTTATTTTTTTATTTTTAAATCATTGATTCTAAAAAAAAATATATTTTTTATTTTTTTATTTTTAAATCATTGATTTTTATCCACCCTGCCTAGAACGCACCTGTGGGAAATGTTGCTTTTTCACTAGGCAACATATAGGGCTAAGTAATTATATAATCCAGTAAGCACATATATAAGGCTGGCACATATTAATCTAATAATCAATAAGCAAAAGCAATTCATTTAACCTAGAGGCACATATAAAATGCCAAATGCACAGTAGTTAGGAAAAAGCAGAAGAGTATTTCTAAAGAAGGAAACAGACAGTGGAGCAAGATTGTCAGGTGTGTGACCTTTTGAACCATGAAGAAAGGCACAGAAAAGCACCGAGAAAGTTGCTCCATTTGCTGTTTTTGAAGAATTTAGCTAAGGCAAGTAGAAAGCAGGTGGCTGTGTGGTCGGGAGTGTAGCAAGGAGCGCAAACGGAGAATAGACTTAACCACTAGATTACGACAGTGGGGTCAAAGCTCTGCTAAGATCGATTGCAACTATAAGGAAACGGCTGCTTTAATAAATAAGTGTGTGGGTGCAAGAGTATAGGGGGAGAGGGGGGGAATGAACGGCGGGGATTTCAGTATTATAATCAGGCGAATTGGATAAGGTTGTAACCCTTAGGCCCTTTGGCCAATTGGAGGGGCTGGGGAGGGACTTCACCGGCTGGGACAGGTAATAAATACTGTAATGATCTTGATGTTCGGTGTGTGCCAAGCTTGTATAGCCACACCCCTTTTGCAAAAGGCTTTGCAATAAAGAAACTTGCTTTCAACTTTCCAGATTGTGTTGTCCTTTTCTAAAACAGAATGGGCATTTCTAACACACCCAACATTATCTTGTAACTATGTATTGCATTGGGAGGTCAGTAGTAGGCTGACCATATGAAAAGGAGGACAGAGCTCATGTAACTTTAACAGTTGTAAAGAAAAGGGAATTTCAACCAGTGTCATTTGTATGCAATTAGTTCCTGGTGAAATTCCCTCTTCATCACAACTGTTAAAGTTGCAGGCACTATACTAGAGTGACCATATACAAAATAAGGCAGGGCCCCTGCACCTTTAACTGTTGTGATGAAGAGGGAATATCACCAGGAACTAATTGCATACAAATGACACTGGCTGAAATTCCCTTTTCTCTACAACTGTTACATGAGTCCTGACCTGTATTTTATCTGGTCAGCCTAAACAGAAGAAACCAATGTGGCTCCACAAGAAGCTTAGATATGACCTGAAAACAAAAAAGGACACATATAGGAAGTGGAATGAAGGCCAGGTTACAAACGAAGAGTACAAACAAGTAGCACAGAGGTTCTGGAATGGTATCAGGAAGGCTAAAGCTGACAAGGATCTGAGGCTAGCAAGGGATGCTAAAAGCAATAAAAAGGCTTTCTTCAGATACGTGAATAGTAAAAGAGAGAGGAAAGAAACGGTGGTTCAACTGCTTATTGAGGATGGCAAATTGGAAACAGATGACAAAGAAAAGGCCAAAGTGCTCAATTTCTACTTTGGCTCAGTCTTCTCTCAAAAGTGGGTCTATTTGGTGACCAAATAAAATCCAAGTCAAGGCTCATGTAACTTTAACAGTTGTAGAGAAAAGGAAATTTCAGCCAGTGCTATTTGTATGCAGTTAGTTCCTGGTGAAATTCCCTCTTCATCACAACAGTTAAAGTTGCAGGGGCCCTGCCTTATTTTGTATATGGTCACTCTAGTATAGTGCCTGCAACTTTAACTGTTGTGATGAAGAGGGATTTTCACCAGGAACTAATTGTATACAAATGCCACTGGCTGAAATTCCCTTTTCTCTACAACTGTTAAAGTTACATAAGCCCTGTTCTCGTTTTCATATGGTCAACCTAGTCAGTAGTGTGTGGGTAAGTTGACATTCAGTGAAGCTTGCCTGCCATTCCTGAAGTTTTCAGTGAGGAACCCCTGATAAGCTTCCAAGGAATTCCAGAATTCTGTGGAACACAGATTGAAAACAAATAATGCTTTGGACTAACACCTGTTTAGCCAGCATTGCCGATAGTCACGGAGGAAGGAGTTCTTTCCTAGGAAACACATGATAGCATTCATTGGACCACTTTCTCTCATGGTATAGCTTTATGTAAGATGCCTGTGCATGCTTTCATGTTGCATATGGGAAGTGGCTATACAAAAGATATTGCTATACCTGATTCTTTATATGGTTATGGGCTTGTCAAATAACTTTTTAAAGTCACATTTGTGTATTCTCCCTTCTCCAGGAATGCTGTACTGATCTCATTGGGGTTATCCCACTTTGGCCTCACTACAAATGAGATGACTTTGAAATATGCACCATGGCAAACTTTCAACCCATCTAACTTCTAAGCTTAAAAAAAATCAAAATAAATGGGGGTTGTTCCAAGCTTGGTACTTACTGTTAAAGGGTGATCTGCTTTCATCACCAAGTTTTTGTAAAGCTAGGCTCCAAGTTTTCTTAATGGATTAGGATTAATATTCCCTCTGTAGTGATGAGTGAGATATAAACCAGCAGAAAACTGTCCTTAGATAGGAGGAATCTTCTGCTGCATACAGTTAGAAAGTGGTTTAAAATTGAAGGTGTCTGAAACATCAATAGTTCCTGTTAATTGAAAGAGCAGTTAGTGGAGAGCTCTTACTGTGATGAGATCCATTGTGCTAAAAAAAAAAAAAGCAGGAAAAAGGCACCCTCTGTGTGAATGGGTAATTCTGATGCGAGTCTGCACTGAATGTGTTTGGAATTACTGAATTGGAGATGCATTAGAATTATCCACCTTCAGAGGAGGTGGCTCATTACCTATCTGCAGGTAACTCCTCCAGCCTTGCTTCTTTCCTTCCTTTTGGTCACATGCTAAGAGAATGGTGGTTCATTCAAAAACATAGGGGGTTGGTTCCACCAGGCTGGGTAATACTTAGAGTGTCTAAATATCTTCTTGGATGTAAGAATGAAATTGCCTCCAATCTTTTCAGAAAAAACAATGTTCTAAGGCATAGAGTAGGTTAGGGATAGGCAACCTGGGTCCTTCTACTTGGTTGGATTACAACTACTGTAAATCCTGACAATTGGCCAATCAGGCAGGGAGTGATGGGAATTGTAGTCAAAAACATCTGGAAGGCCCACCCCAAAACTAGATGAATGATTTCCTTCTCATATTCCCTCCTTAAATAGGGTGACCCTATGGAAAGGAGGGCAGGGATCTTGTATCTTTAACAGTTGCATAGAAAGGGGGTTTCAGAAGGTGCAATTTGTATTCAGGAAGCACCTGGTGAAATTCTCTCTTCATCACAACACTTAAAGCTGCAGGAGCCCTGCCCTCTTTTGTATCTGGTCACTCTAGTATAGCTCCTGCAGCTTTAACTGTTGCGATGAAGAGGGGATTTCATCAGGTGCTGCATGCATAAAAACGACACCTACTGAAATTCCCTTTTCTATGCAACTGTTAAAGATACAGGAGCTCTGTCCTCCTTTTCATGTGGTCACCCTATCCTTAAAGCACTGCTATTCCCATTTAACCTTTAGGTTGTTTGGTGCTATGTGGCCTACCTGTGATTTTGCCTTGCATGTCTTGAGGTGAACTGGAATCCACAGCTCTGCTTAGGCCAGCCTTGCACAGCATGTAGACCTGCCAGGTGCTTCATCATTCCATGATTTTGCAGCCCCATGAAGGCAGCCAAGACTAGATCATTATTGAGCATCTGGTACACTGTGTTTGTTGTGGTGTGTCACAAGTTATGCAGGCCTGACATAGGACTTGTGCTAGCTAGCCCATTCTGACCTGTGCTGATGAGCTTCCTACCATATCACAAATGGCTCATCAGTTTTCAAAAGCAGTTTTGCTGTGCAACATGGGGGCTAGGGCCAGTTTCAGGGTAATCGAAATGAATGCCCCTTGGGTTCATGAAACTGGTCTCTTGGTTCTTTGGAAGTTGCCCTCATTTTACTCCAGAACAAGGCTACAAAGTGTGTCTTAAAAGTAAAATGAAATTTAAAATATACTATCCAGTTTTTAAGCTCTCAGTTTGGCCTTCATTAATTGCTCTGTTCAGTGTGATATGTGTCTTGGGGGAGGGGGCAGCTTTGGACATTCTAAAAAAATGGAGGAGCAGAAGTGTTACCTGCATTGCAATTCCTCTTCCTGTATCCCACACTTCTGGCAGAAATGTACCCAAAACAATTTGCAGACTTTGCAAGTACAAGTGCAGATGCAAGGTACAGAAATGGTTTGCTCACTTAATCCGCACATACTTTTCCTCCATTTCTGGCATAATGTAGGGAAAATAACCCATTGAGATTGTTTTTGCTTCTACTGCCCTTCTGCTTTAGAATATCCGGAGCCACGCTATATGCAGTGGGGCTTTAAATGAATCAGAGGGAAGGTTACATGGCCATGTCAACCAGTGACAGCTACAAGCAAAACCAAAGTTGCAGCCAGTTTACTCCTGCACCTAGCCAGTTGTTTGCAAATGCTGCTTCACACTGAATTTAGCTTCTAGCGCACCCAATACTAAAAGCCACATTAGAACATGATGATGCGGGCATATGGCCAGTGTTGCATGAGATGAAACAGTTGGAAATTGGCACAGGCTAGGTTAGGGTTGGCATGTGGAAGGCCCTGGGCCAAATCTGGCCCCTAAACCTGTAGGTGAAAGCTGTGCAGAGAAAATGGTGTGTGGTTATAATGTGCTGGCAGGTTATTTTAGGGGGCGGGGATTGATACCCTGACTTACCACTACTGCCACAACCACAACCACCACACACTCAGTGACTAAACTAACACCAATTTATAAGAACGCAGGGCAGGGGTGTTAAACCTCGAGGACCGGATTCCATTTTGGAGAAGCTCTCTCTCGGGGGCTGCATCCCAGGGGTGAGTGGAGGCTAAAGGGGCAGGGACAGAAATGGATAAATAGCGTATTTTAGCTTAGAGTATTTAGTGCTAGTAACTAAGTCTCAGGAGAGGCATTTCAACTTTTTAGAATGGGGATCGGGGAAGTGCACAAAAGCTGGGAAATCAGGGCCACCGGGCCTGAGGTTTTGCTCCCCTGGTACAGGGGATAGCAGAGGGAAGCCTTTTAGCAGATACACATTTTAAATGTTCACACCATGTGGAAATTACTAGCCAAACAATTTTGCTTGTTGCAGAATTTTTAGGTGCTGCTAAGTACAAGTGTTATGTGTGCTACCCTCACTGAAGGAATTGTTAAATAAATTATGGAATGCAACCATGTTGAGGCTTGCAAATTTTATACATAGATAAAAGAAAAGATTAGTGATGGCATCCTTTCCTTATGAATTTTGGTAGTAATATTGAGTTATAATTATTGTGTTTTTTATTTATTCTGAGCCTTTTTTCATTTAGTTAATTTATTTTGGATGTTTGTATTGTCCACTAGTAACTTTCATTGATATAAGTGTTAAACCGGTAGGCATCAAATCACTCTGTGGCCATACGTTTTCTCCCCTTCACTCTGTTAACTTTATGAACAGTTCTGTGGAAGTTGTGAATAATCTGTTGGCTGCCCTTGAGGTATGGAATAGTAGATAGAGAACACCTGAAGCTATTTCTACGAGATCCAACCTCTATTTCTACGAGATCCAACCTTCCCTATACACCTTTCTCTGTCTGTTTAATGATGGGAAATTAAGAAGAAACTATGCATTTTTCTTCAGAGTAAGCAGCAGGGCAGGAATTCCAGCCCAAGTGACTCTTCCTGAAAGGAATCCAGTGCGTCAGTGAGCATTTCTGCCTGGCTGCTGGCGTTCATTACGTGACTGGGCTGTGACTGCAGTGCAGTGCAGGCAACAGGTACAATATGTACCTTTATGTTGCTTTACTTTAGAAGGAGGGAACCTCTTAAGGATGGATGGGAATGTGTAACATAAATTGAGGTGAATGGTCAATTTTTTCCACCCTTGGGTCATATGATCATGTGACTTTTTTCCTTGCAGAAAGCACAGGCAGCAGTGTTGGGGAAATACTGTTTACAGGGAAACACTCCATAATCCTTGCTGTTCCTCAGTTTCTTTTAATAACTGCTCATATTCTGTTCTAAAATTTACTTAACTGTGAAGTGATCTGGTTCTCCTCTCCTCCCACTGCCTTAAAAAACCCTTGATGTTGTTTTAATACAATTTTGCTTCATATGAAACTTCTGAATTACTGCCACGGGGCAGCCAGACTTCACATTGCTTGCTGTGTCTTCCTGCTTGTATTTGTAATGTTTCCTAAGCATTTCCTATGATTTTTGGCAGTGGGAAGGGGGAAAGTGTCAAAACAAAAACAAAGCACATGAAATAGAAACAAAAACACATGAAATAGAAAATAAAGTTCCAACCTTTCCAGTGTTAGTTTATCTTTTGGCAGGGCTCGAAGCTAGAATTCACAAATCTTGCCATAAACATCATGTTTACTAGTAAACTGAACACACCCGCACACATTTTTGGGAAAAGGCTTTTTGATGCTGGTATTCTATCTTGAAGGACAGGGAGTTGTTAAAAAACAATAAAATAAAAATGCCAATTCAGTGAAAAATCCTTTAATGAAACAAGTCCATGTATTATGATCGCTGCTGGAAATATCAATGTTCCCCAGAATAAATGTGCAATGTGTGGATGTTGCACACCTGTATCTTTAAAAAGCAGTGTGCCTGCCTCTAGAAAACCTGGTTTATTCTCTTTCCCCATACAAGTGTTTATAAATGTATGTAAATTGGTGTGTGATGACTGTATGTTGCATATTTATACCACAGAACACCATGTGGTTTCTTGCAGCAATTGTAATGTGTGGAGCTGCACTCAGTAAACCCATGTATAGGGCTAAGATAGTTGGATTTGCGGAAACTGGAAACTACTTTGAAGTAACAATAATAAGGCCGTGACCATGATACTCTGCCAAAAAAATAAAAAAAAATAAAAAGAAAATTCTGTGCAAAGGAAAGCTGAACTCTGGAACCTGAATTTGCATGTTTGTTTACTTGTATACTTTATTCTGCTAGCTACAGACAGTGGCATTGAGCTATATAGGACACTAAAACTCCTGGAAATCATAGTCAGCTACTCCTCTGGCTTCATTGCATGCTGCACACACAACTTTAAGCATATCTTTGGAGCCATAAGATCTAGAAACTTGCTGAGTTTCTAAGTAAGCTGAATTTTCTGCCCAATGCCATCCTGTGGTTTTTCTACTTGTGCACGGAATCCAGCAGCCCTAATAATGGCCTAAGTAGTTAGTGTCATTGTGTGGGTTGAGTTCACATAATTCTCTTGCGTGGTGTTTGTTCCCTGCACCTTTCTGTTGTCTGAGTGTATCCAGTACTCATTTTCTGTTGTTCTGTTTCTGCTTACCTATGTCAGGAAGGCTAGATTGTTTCTCAGTACGCATGGGTGGAGTATACTTGCCTGTCCGCTGCTTCAAAGATCTCATCTCAGGGTTGAGTTGACATAATAACCTTGATAGGAGTTGCCCCAGCTATGAAGGCCTTGCTGTAGCTGTAGGCTGTGCAGCATGCTGGATAACGATATGCTTGTGCTTTCAATCTGTATACTCTGCAACAATCTTCATGTCTAAAATGTATGTTCGCATAGAGAGAGAAGGAAGTGTGTGTGTGTGTGTGTAAATCTGTGGTTGAGAGTTGTTTGAAACACTGAATGTTTATGTCTCAAGTGACAATGGAAGACAGAGGAAGAAAGTGATTTGCCTTTCACAAATTCCCTTAGAATGTATAGTAACTATTCTGTTGGAGGGGTGCCTTGCTTATCTCCAGAGCCTCACTTTTCTCTCCCCACCCCAACTGTATGGCTATAAAATACTCTAGTTTGGGCCTGCACACACAGCAGAGGAAATGTCCTTTTATCCCTTCCAGGTCAAGTGTCAACTTTAGGCATGAAAAAGGAGTAGCAACTTCAGGGGGTTCTTGTCAGGGGGTCCCTGCTGTAGTGTGGACCAAGAGCCCCCTGACAAGAACCCCCTGATGTTTCTCCTCCTTATCACTATTGCAACCTACCACTTGCTCTGGCCCAAACTGTGGTGGAGAGGAGGAGGAGCAGTAGTCAGTAGATGTCACTGAATACTTGCTCACCGGCTTGCTGCCTGCCAAACAAGCAAATAGTAGCAATGAGCAATAGCAGCTGCTGTCAATGGTACTGAGTCACTGATGAAGGCGGGGGCATTGAGGATCTCTTGCCCAAGGGCCTTCAGAAACCTCGAGCTGGCACTGATCCCTTCTTTACTCCTGAAACTCCTCCACACAAGGCCTGAATAACACTGCAAGGCTCCTGTTCCAGGCTGTCTGGAACCATGAAGAGGAGTTTTTCTCAGGGTGAGGATGTACTGCAACACTTTATTGTAGGCCCTACTTGTAATTTAAACTCTATTTGCAGAAATAGTCACCCTGAGCGATTAGAATAAGATGGTATAAAATCTCAGTAAGCTAATATTGAGCTAGCCAAATATATACGAAAGATAAGCTCCAGTATTGGGTTCAAATTTTAGTATGTATCAGCCAACACAATACACCTGTAGTAAGAAAGTAAACATTCTAACTATTAAATAGAAATGGAGGCACAAATAATTAAACCTGGGACTCCTGGGGGGGAAATACTATGAATTGTCTGATTGTCAAAGCATGCTGTCTACAGTGCTAGGTATTAATCCCTCACACATTGAATTAATCAGTTTTATGTATTTTATAATATTTCATATTTACTGTTGTTCCCCGCCTCGATCCAAACAGAGAGGCGGGTAAGAAATAAATTATTATTATTATTATTATTATTATTATTATTATGGTTTTTAATTTTCCATGTGTGTGTGTATGTGTGCACACGCATGCGTGTGTGTGTGTGTGCACATGTACATGTGTACATGCACTCACCTGGCACTAGGCCCTTTCTTTTTGTTGCTGCTTTTTTCTTTTGCAAACTCACATCTTTGAGGATCAAAACCCACATCTTTCAGTCAGCGTTGATTGCTGTCCTCTGCCAGTGATGAGAATCTCTACTGATCTTGCTGACTTTAATGTACAGAAGCTGAGTACCAGCTTTGGCTATAAGCACTGATGTATGGAAAAAGATCAGAAGAATAATTTCAAATGGATTCTGTTCTAGACATTCGTGAGAAATGTAAAAAAAGAAAAGCAATATATGTTGTTGCACTCAGGAAGAATTTGTGCTTCAAGAGGAAATGTTTACTTTGATGTTTGTCAGCGATTTCTTAGTCTTAAAAATGTATTCCTAAAAACTTAAGTGTCAGTTTCTGGCACTCACGATGTAGATTCTCTGTTCATATATTTGGGACAAATCGTCTTGCTAACATCATAATTAGAATGTTTAAGCTTTATAATGGTAGGATGTTCTTTGAACTATCTGCCTTAACTATATGGGCACAACTGTGCCTTCATAGTTTTCAGTTCTTCTGCCAACACTGCTGAACTGTGGCTTAACAGTACACTTTATTCAATTAAAATGGGTTGCTGCATATTAATTTAAAATGGATAATTTAACTTTGTCCTTTTGAGGAGAGAAGGGTACCTAGTCTGGGGAAGGGTTGGTGTATGGGGCCATGGGGCAGCCTCCTTTCGATGAGTTCTGGAGGAGGCAAGGCTTCTCTGAGATGTTCTGCCTCACAGTCAGAGTCAGACTCCTCTATGGCTCCTATGTCTAGTATCATAAAAGGATTTGGGTTTAGTAGTTTATATGTGGAGTTATTAACAAATGTAGGGTGCAATAGCATCTTTTGCAATTTTTCCGAAAATTTTAATTTCCCCCCGAAAACGGGTTTTTTTCATGGCTTCAAAATTTCCGGAAATTTTACATCTCTACATCCAGCACCGCAGAGATGAAATAGTGCCACTGCTTGGGTGGGAGCACTGCAGTCAGACATGGGTGGCGGTGGTGAGTCAAATTACACAGTAATTTAAAAGGCTACTCACAATAGCTTATTAGCCTACTCATGTGTCAGGGGATCATGGGCTGTTTAAAAGATAAGGTACTGTGAGTAGCTTATTAACCCATCATGGGCTATTGTGACGTCCGAATGCAGCCCATGAGTGACTTTGTTGACCCTGGGCCCTGGTTACACAGTGGAAGATGTATGGTGCTGAGCAAGCTGTCTTTTGGGGGAACTTGTCTTCTGTTACTGATTTTCCTTGAGAAACCTCTGATAAGCTTTGAAGAACCCCAGAGTTTCCTGGAAGAAAATTTTGAAAAACTCTTCTCTAAACAAGTATTTAAAACAATGTGGTGGTATGACACACAATTTGTCCAAAACACTTGAGAGAAATTCTGGCATCAACATGAATAAAATAAGTTCATTTCACCCCTCTTTTCTGGGGTCTCAGTTGTCTTACTTGGCAAAAGCTTGCCTTCCGGAGCAACCTCTTTCCCCTACAACCCCCCCTGTGGTGAGTAAAATCAGTTAGTTGGGTTGATAACTGAAAATCTGCCTGCTAGACCAAGTTATATACATGGATAGCACATTTGGGAATATGCACCTCCTTTTGAAAAACGTTAGAGAGATTTATTCTCAGTTCACAAATTACTCTGTTCATGTATTGTCTAGTTTGGGGCAGCAGCCAAACTGAAAAATTGGGAAACAATTTGTTCTGGAAGTAAACCACTTGAAATGGTTACTGATAATAACCCTGCTTGCTGAATTTAGGGGTTGCCAGGATTTAATTTGTAATCTTGAGGGAACCTCATGGCTGTGGCTGGGAGCTAAGGGCTGGTGAGCTACCTGGAATCTCTGGATTGGTCAGGCCTGGTATAAGTTCTAGGAACCTGGGCCCCCTCTACAAGAATTCGGTTTGACGCCCGGTTGCCCGATTATGCGCATATACGGAGAAGTGCATTTACTCCTAATACCAATTCACGAGAGGCGGTGAAGCGCATTATGGGCTATATGAAACACGGTTTAAAGTTGTTTACATGCGGAGAATCACATGTTTACATGAGCATAAGGCGCTTTTAATTTTTCCCGCGGAAAATTAAAACTCGCTATTTAACGCGCATTCGAAAATGCGAATAATCGGAGATAAAAAGTGCCTCGACCCCCAATTTGCACTCCTCGCTTGTAGAGGTAAAATTTGTAATGCGCCTTGAAAGAACTTTAAATCACTCTTGTAGAGGCACCCCTGGACACCTGCTTCAAGCTCAAGACCTAGGCTTCAGCTCAAGGCTCCTCCTGTTCAGCGATTGATAGCAGAGGTCTTGGATGTGAATCCCCTTGCTTGGCCCTAGGGTTAGTATATAAGTGCAATCAAGCAAAAATTAAGAGTGCAAATTTGCAAAACGGGTGTACTGTGCTTTTCAATTTGAGGGTGGGGAGAGATAAATACTTAATGGTAAAT
Source organism: Anniella stebbinsi (assembly GCA_029215795.1). Classification (NCBI taxonomy): domain Eukaryota; kingdom Metazoa; phylum Chordata; class Lepidosauria; order Squamata; family Anniellidae; genus Anniella; species Anniella stebbinsi. Next base: position 120,998,028 of record JARDYH010000004.1, on the reverse strand, counting down.
AAAGTTATTAATGGAGGCACAGCTGTGCCTCCATTGTTAAGGGTCGTCAGTAAAAAACACATTCCACTATGTTAAAGTGATAATTGGGGGGGGGGTAATTCTAACAGCCATAAAATTGAAAATGTTTCACCAATCTTTCTGAAATTTACAGGTGCCAGAAAGAAATGTTTGTTTTACATTACCTGAAAATTTCAAGAAGATTGGTGAAAGATTGAGGGAAGGAGAGCAGTTTAAGGTAGAAAAGGAATACAAACCTGTTTCCCTGCTTTTGTAAAATTACTTCCGGGTTGCGGGTTTTGTGCTCACGATTTGCATAATTTCTGGAGCCTTATTAATTAATCTAGTGGTGGGGTCTTCTTCCTCCTTGACTGTAGTTGGTGGAAAGCTTTTTGTTTTTTAAAAATTCCCTTCGGTTGACTTTTAAGGACTATTTTAACCTCTCATTCAAGTCAATGAGGCGGCCATCTTCCCTCATAGCGTGATACATGCACAGTAGCGTCGCTCTCCCCCCTCCCTCTTGCCTTAGAATGTGGGGTGGGTGAGTGAAATGGCCGCTGCCTCTAGCACAGACCTTTTGAGTGAAGAAGAAGAAGAGTTTCTCTTTTCTCTTCTGGAACATGCATTCGTTTGGCTCTGAGAGTATTTTGGGCTATCTTCATAAGGCCAGTTTGCTCTTTTGCTCCCTGGTGAAGCAGGGTGTGGTTCCTCTGGATCCATGGTAACCTGATCTTCAGATCTCTCCTGGGAATAGGTGGCTATACCTTTCTTTCTATCCCCCCACCCCACACACAGTGCTCCATCCCTCTTTGGTCCATACCGCTATAAAGTTGAAAGCTTCAAACACTTCATTTAATTAGTTTGGGCCGGTGTTAAGTTTTAAGTACAATGTTGAAACCTTTCAAAGTGCTTCTGGGCCTACAACGTTGGTTTCGGCCTATTCACCCTGTTTTTCTAATAAGGTTTAGAAACAGTTGAGCTGTCATTTATTTTGCATAGTGTACACACATGGATTTTCTTTCTAATCCTTGCAGTCTACACTGGCTCCCTCCTTGATGTGTTTTTGGATGCAGACAACCCCTTTTTTGTTCCAGCAGGCCTTTTGCAAATAATCTGGACCTCTGTCTATACCTTTGACTTTTAAATTGTTATGTTTTTAAAATGTTTAAAATGCTTTAATATTGAAAAGTATTTAATTATATTTTTAACTTTTGTATATTTAGGCTGACCATATGAAAAGGAGGACAGGGCTCATGTAACTTTAACAGTTGTAGAGAAAAGGGAATTTCAGCCAGTGTCATTTGTATGCAATTAGTCCCTGGTGAAATTCCCTCTTCATCACAACAGTTAAAGTTGCAGGCACTACACTAGAGTGACCATATACAAAAGAAAGCAGGGCCCCTGCAACTTTAACAGTTGTGATGAAGAGGGAATTTCACCAGGAACTAATTGCATACAAATGGCACTGGCTGAAATTTCCTTTTCTCTACAACTGTTAAAGTTACAAGAGCCCTGTCCTCCTTTTCATATGGTCAGCCTAGTATATTCCTATTTATAGGTTTTAGCTGTATATGTTCTAGTTTTGTAAGGCTGCCCTGAGGTCCAGCATTGGGCAAAAGGCAGGATACTACTACTACTACTAGTAATGTTTCAGATTTCACTTCTGCATCTGATGTTCTTTTGCATTTACTTTTCTTTATAAACCATTCATATCTTAAGACTTCTTGTGTGGCATGTTTTCATTGGTTTAACAAGTTAAAAGGGGTATTCACTGTTTTCATGCTTATGTTATAAAATCTAATTTCAACAGGCCTAGTAACTTCAAGTGTAACAGAGTTGGGGAAAATCCTCAATCTCTTTGCTATCAGAGGCACTGAGTAAGGGACCCCTGGAGATAATTTAGACTGATCCCAACCACATAACACTATTCCCCCTTCTGAAGAGATCTGGACCACAAACTACTAAAGACAAACAAAGTAGCAGGCCATAATAACAGTTCTCATGTGGCCATTTGCCTTATGAGGCAGGTGCTCTGCAGGCTACCAAATGGAAGGACTAACAGGCCATAAAGTTGCCTGGCTGGGTCTGCCAGAAATCCAGCCCCAACACTCCTGGAAGGTCCATGTTCTATAGCACCTGCTGTCGGATGAACTTGAGGGAATCCCACCCTCCACCCCTGGGTTTAATTTACTGGCTTCCCCTGGCTGGACCTTGCAGGAAACTATAGGGACAGACAGAGCAGGCATTCATAGCACACATAGAATGCTGAGACTGGCAAATCTAAAATCAAGTGTGTTGCTTTTCAAGAACCAAGGAAATTCCATGGGTCTTACTTATGAGTAAATATCTAGGGATGGAAATGCAGCCTGTGCAAGGAATGAGTAGGGTGACCATATTTGGGAAACCAAAAAAGAGGACACCTAGTGGGGGGGGGGCAGGAAAATGGCTTTCTGGGGCCACCTTAAAGTCCCCAATTGGAGCGGAGGAGGGGAAAGCATGTCATTCTCACCCCACCCCACTGCTCCAATCAGGCCCTTTTCTATAATGCCTAGGAATGACACGTTTTCCCCTTTTAAGGCCTTGATTGGAGCAGTGGAAGAGAATGACACACCTCCAGAAAGCATGTAATTCCCCCCTGCCACAATAATGGTGGCCTTAAAAGGGAAAGTGTGTAATTCCAGGTCATTATAGACTATTGCATAAAATCCCCCCTGACACCAAAGATAGAACAAAAACCAGGAAAAATCTGGGGAAATCCTAAAAGCTTTTTATTTTTATTTATTATTGCATTTATATCCCACCTTTTTTCCGCCAAGAAACCCAAGGCGGCATACATAATCCTCCTCTCCATTTTATCCTCACAACAGCAACCCTGTGAGATGGGTTGGGCTGAGAGTCTGCAACTGGCCCAAAGTCACCCAATGGGTTTCCATGGCTAAGTGGGGAGTAGAACCCAGATCTCCCAGCTCCCAGTCCAACACTTTAGCCACTACGCCACACCCTAGTGGTCACCCTAGAATTGAGCCATGCCAAGTTGGAAGCAGATCAGTTCGTGCCTTGATTTTTAGGATATTTTTTAAAAAAGTTTTTTCTAAAATTCAAGGCATGAACCAATCTGCTTTCAACTTGGCATGGCTAAAGCCTTACTTAAGAGGTACCATGGTGCCAAGTTTCATCTCTTCATCTTTACTTTCTTTCTTTTTTAATGTACTGCTCAAGGCCCTAGACCCCAAAGAGGAGTATTGGGTTTGAAGTTTTAAGAATTCCTAAAACTCAAGGCATAAACAGATCTGCTTCCAACTTGGCATGGCTCAGTCCCTACTTAAGAGCTACCATGCTGTCAAGTTTCATCCCTTTATCTTTAAAAATGATGGAATTGTAAGCATTTTAGTTAATTTAAAAAAATTAATTGGAGTTTTAAACATTTCTAAAAATCAAGGGATGAACGGATCTGTTTCCAACTTGGCATGGCTAAATCCCTACTTCAGAGTTACCATGGTGCCAAGTTTCATCTCTTTATCTTTAATTTCATTTTTAAAACTTGTACTGCTCAAGGTCCTGGACCCCAAAGAGATTTCTGTTTGAACATTAAAAAATTCCTAAAAATCAAGGCATGAACGGATCTGCTTCATACTTGGCATAGCTATATCCCTACTTAAGAGCTACCATGATGCCATGTTTCATCTCTTTATCTTTAAAAATGAGGGAGATGGAAGCATTTTGGTTGATTTATTAATGTTAAAAGTTAGTTCAACACATAACACTAGCTTTGATTTTATATTGGATGTCAAGATGGTATAACATTCTGGCTGATGCTGGCTTGGTGTCAACTGTATAATATCCAGTCATCCGTTACACAAAGCCATGAAATTCATTAAACAAAAAACCTACGGTTTACAAAAACAATGTTACGGCTCTACAGATTCCAACCAAGCACCCAAAAGCAGGGAAATTGGGAGTTAAGGCTCACAAGCCTTAACGCCACATCCTCCCTAAGGAGGCAGAAAGTGCAAGTGAAATTCTCATTCTCCCAAAGCAGATAAACCATGAGGACAGGGTGGAGAATATGATACGCAGAGGTGACTGTGGGGTTGTGGAAAACTGATCACGAACAACTTAGGGCCACCTACTTCTCTTTTTTTTGTTTAGAGCAGCCCTTCCCCAACCTGGTGCCCTCCAAAGGTGTTGGACTACAACTCACATCATTGCAAGTCAGTATGTCCCATGGTCAGGAATGCTGGTACTTGTCATCTCAAACACCTGGAGGACAGCAGGATGGGGAATGCTGTTCCATACCCTTACCAAATACAGGGGCTGCCCAATACTTTTCTCTCACACACATCTCGCATATAGCAGCACTCTTGATAACAAAAGGGGCACTATTCATTACAGATCTAGAACCAGAGCATGTGCAACTTTTGGTCAGTATCCTGCCTTTTTTCACTCCCCACAATCCCTGCACAATACATCATCTCATCAAAGCAACAGTGGAGCAGAAGAGGTTTAGTTTGGCTGTCTTGAACACCTTTCAGATGAGATTAGTTTGCAATCCTATACCTCTTGGGAGAAAGCCCTAGTGAATTCAGTGGCACTGGCTTCTGAGAAGACATATATAGGAATCAACCTTCTCCAGCCTGGTGCTCTCCAGGTGTGTTGCACTGTAACTCCCATGTTATGTGTTATGGGGAAGACAAAAATTAATTCATACTTAATTTTAAAATAATACTTACGCATGAAAGTATTAGGTGGTAGCAATGTCTTTGATCTCACACTGCTGAACAAGTCAGAGAAATCCTTTATCTGATATTCAAGAAACAGACATCCTATGCCATGTGTTGAAAACTAATGTTGATGTCTGAAGGGCTATCTGGATTAGGTATTCAAGATTCATTCATTGTTGTTTCATTTGGTTTTGACAGTTTATTTAAAGTGATGCAGCTCTTTTGTAGTTTCTTGATTGATCACATATCTTAATGCTGGAAAACATCATACTTTAGTACAGATGTGGGCAGAAAATAGATCTATCCTGATGATTTGGTCATCAACTCGCGGCATTTCTGATAACTGCCCATGCTGATAGGGGCTTTTACAAGTTGAATTCCAAAACATCTGGAGATCTACATTCTGCCTTCCCTTGTTCTTGAACAACATTACCCAACCTGGTGCCTGTCAGATGTGTTGGGTTGCAACTCTCAACATAAGGAGATGCTCTAAGAAATGAGAAGTAGCTGGTCCTAAGTTGTTCATCATCATTTCCCACAACCCCACAGTCACCTCTGCAGATCAAATTGCATATCTAGATTTTTGAGATGACAAGTCCCAACATTCTTGACCATGGGACATACTGACTTGCAATGATGGGAGTTGTAGTCCAACACCTTTGGAGGGCACCAGGTTGGGGAAGGGCTGCTCTAAACAAAAAAAGAGAAGTAGGTGGCCCTAAGTTGTTCGTGATCAGTTTTCCACAACCCCACAGTCACCTCTGCATATCATATTCTCCACTCTGTCCTCATGGTTTATCTGCTTTGGGAGAATGAGAATTTCACTTGCACTTTCTGCCTCTTTAGGGAGGATGTGGTGTTAAGGCTTGTGAGCCTTAACTCCCAATTTCCCTGCTTTTGGGTGCTTGGTTGGAATCTGTAGAGCTTTAACATTGTTTTTGTAAACCATAGGTTTTTTGTTTAATGAATATTCATGTTGCTTAAGCAGGTTTGAAGGCTGTGAATTATCTAGCCTTAAAATGGAATAAATATGGACCTGTGAGATCATAACTGTTCTTTTCTACCCATGGAATGATAGGATGTATTGCCATTTTAGGAGTGATTCATACACACACACACACACACCAGAGTACTTGATGATTGATACTGCAATTGCGTGAACCTTCAGAAATGAAATTCTTCCTTGAATGCAATGCTTTTTAGTGGTCCATATGCCTTGTTGCCAGCCAAGAGGAAACAAGTGGCATGCATACATAGTTAAATAAACACTCTGAAGTGGGCCTGGCTGGTACCTGGATGGGTGACTACTAGAAAAGTTCTAATTTGTTTATGAATTTGTTGGAGGAAGAAGTAGAATATAAATGAAACAAAATACAGTAAAATTATATCTCATTGGACTTGTAGACTAAGCAATGTTTTTGCATAAATGTTTACAGCTTATAATTCATGTTAAGGGCTGTGGTTGTAGCCAAACTGGCCACTTACAGCTGCTGGTAGTCCTGAGGTGGAATTCTAGGCTATTTCCAGAAGGAGTGGTGTAGTATTGTCAAGATTGGTTAGATGCCACTGGATATCATTCAATGCTTGTATAATAAATAGAGCCTCAGAATGCAACCCTTCCTTCCCAAGATGTCAGGGAAACCTGAGACTAGAACATTATTTGTTAATATCTTTATGTAATGAAATAAATTGATATGTAATAATCTATTGAACTGTCTGTAGTGCTCCTTTTAAAGCAATGCTGTAGAGCAGTGAATGAGGAAGCTGAACTCTTGTGTGAGTGGGATTAATACACCGGGCAGCTGATGTAGCATAAATTGAAAATAATGAGAGCGCATGGACACATACACCCAGCATTTTATAGCTCTGTATATTTCGATTGTATTTGCAGGGCAGTTTATCCTGTAGCACCAGTGAGTAAGGTGTGGCAGTGCTTTTGAACTTGAGTATCCTGTAAACAGAGGGGTATATGGGGTTACCTCTAGAAGTGCATTTCCTTTGGAAGCGCATTTCCTTTGGAAGCACACTTCCTTTGTAATTTAATGAGTGTTCAAATAAAGTGTTCAGCATGTATTCCATTTCTCTCTGGCTAATGGGCTTACAGTTAGGGACTGCATGCTTGGCAGTGTGGCACTGCAATGGAATGTACATCTGAAGCAGCATCTCAGAATACTTTGAGTGGTGTATGACAGCGGGTAGCATTACAGGAGCGACGTCACTAACTTTAAGTAAATACAATATTAAAAATGTAGTCTGCCTAAAAGTGCCTGCTAATTTTGTCCTGTTCTGTGTGACTCCTCCTCTACACCATAGTATCAGTTTTCAACATGCAATCTAGTGACAACTACCCTTCCACACATTACTAATAAGGCATTAATTGTGTGCGTTTGTTCTCTGCTATGTAAATTTACCCAAAATAGACTTACACAACTCTGCCTATGGTTGAGGGTTGCTGTGTATGGGATAGCCCAGATCTCTGTTTCTTTCTACGTTCTATTCCTGGCCCTCTTGACACTCTCTGTTTTTTTCTGTATCTGGAGGCAATAAAAGTTCTAATTCTCATTTCCTCAGTTTTAACTCCCCCCCGCTCAAATTAACATTAACTGGAGAGCATGCACGACTAAAATGGTGGAAACTAAATACATTTCTGTAATTAGTTCTAATGCATAGAATGTTCTAGCCACAGAATATGTTGTCGTTTCGGTGTGTGTGCATGCATGTTTGTGAGAGAGCAAAGAATAAAAGACCCTCGGCAGGTTTGGAGTTTGGCAGGATTATAAAACACTTAAATATTGGTGAAATAAGTATTTGTTAGAACAGTAGTTGACAGCTAACTACAAATATCTACAGAGCACAGTCCCTACCCAAAAGCTTTACAGACCAAATCAATGGACTCAGTGGTATCCTAACTCCTGGACACTTGTTCCCTGTCCAAATATGTTATTGGTGGGAGAGAGAGAGAGAGAGAGATGATAGTCACATGTAGCCTGAAAGTTGGTAAAAATGGAAAGCCGCCATTGCCCATGATTCTCTATAGATGCAGCTTTTCTTTATCCCTTGGCATCTATTTCAGTTTTAAACCAAAAGTTTCAATAAGGACGGTGTTGGGATTGTATCCACTTGTGTATGTTTTCTTTCTCTGTAAACCCTATATTCCTGCTTCTTGGTATTGCATATGACCATTAGGAAGCTTGCAAGGCATTGCTTCCTGTTTGTCTATGAGGTGAATAATCTTGTCTCTTGCAGGGCTAGGGGCTTTCACTCCTGGTGTTGAAGTTAAAAATGTAGGCAGCTGCTTTCACAAGAACACTCTTAACTTCATGAGGTATTTGATAAGCTTTGCTTTCACAGTCAAATAGGCGGTCAATTTACTCATCAACTGACTGGCATCCCAGTCCTTTTGGTTAAGCTACTGTGTGAAGAAACAGATTATGAAATACTTGTTGCTTGGCTCAAATGTCTTGTTCAGTCCGTTTTTAGAAATCTGGATTTTATTATATTCTCTGCCCCATAAAACCGATTTGAAGCAACACTCCCCCCCCCCACATTATGATGGCTCTGTTTCAGTCGTAGTCACATCCCCATCAGATATCTTACTGCCATCCAAATTAAATACAGTGTTTTGCATCAGGCCATAGCACTTGCTGAGTAGTATGTTCATTTGTGAGGAACTATTCATGAGACATTTTACTTATTAAGATGATATTGATCCAACTTTAAAGAGCTAGCAATATTTCTACTAATGCATTGCTCCTAATGCATCCAGAACACTTTGCTTTTGGATTCTTCACTTAAAAAGCAGTGCTTAATGGTGTGGCCCAGACCATTATATTTTAGCAGTTCAGAAGTTGTAAGGGCATAAATCACTTACCAAAGTGGTTCTTTTAGTTGTTCCCATATGGAAATTATAACACTTTTAATTCTATAAACAGAAAATGGGAGGCTTGCTTGCATTTGTGATGGGCCTGCGTTATAGATTAAAAAAAACCTGCATCAACAGACAAGTGTCTGCTAAAACTGATTTTTTTGGTAAAATGTTTGGTTTGCTTTTGTTAGAATGGCAGCATTCATTATGTGGTATATGAGCTGTGTTATGCAATCTGCTGAACATTGCCTTGTGGTTTTGTGGGCTGCATAATGTATATATTGGTGATTTGGGAAGAAAAGGGGAAGGAGAAAAGGAAAGGCCATAATTTAGTAGTAGAGCATATGGTTTGAAAATAAAAGGTTCCAGGTACAACAACTTTTAACATCCACAGTTAAAAATGATCTTGAGTAACAATGCTTGGGAAAGACTGATCTGTGGGATTGCTCTTTTAATATTATCCCAGGCAATTATAGCTACTGCAGCATGGCTCCGTAACACAATGTTGAAGTTGGTTACTAGTTCCCAGTTCCTTATTTATGTGAAACTTCAAAAGAGAAGCCAAAAGTTTTGGGCCGGACAGGACTCAATCCCATCTGACAGAGAACCCCTTACTGAACATATGGGTGTATGATTTGCTTTGGCCCGAAGTTTATTATGGGATGTACTGCCCCAATACTTTATTGTTTTCTGTCAATTCAATTCAGTTGATTGAATTCTGTGTATTTTTGCAAGTATTGGCACAGGTGCACCAATTTGAATGTGCCCTGTGAATGCAGGAAACTTTGGGCTAGACATGACTCAATGCCATCTTGTATAGGAGACACTTCTGGATGTGTGAGTGACTGATTTCGGGAGGCCCAATGTTTGATTTGGGGAGCAGAGGACCCCCATTCCTTACTTTGTCATTGCCATCTGAGGTCATTGTGCATTAATGTGTTTTGCATAAAATAGTATTTTGATTGGAGAGAATTGTTTGATTGTTCCATCTTCAAGGGAACAGTTTCTTGCTCACAGAGATATATACTATTAAGTAGCCCTAAGCTTAATTTGGATTGCAGGGACATTTAAACATTAGGGCCTTATTCAATTTACTGACTAAGGTCTCTAAAGTTTCACACAAATAAGGAACTGGGAACTACTAGCCCACTTCAAATTGTCTCCTTAAAACACTGCTGATCCAGGTCAGTAACAGGGACAACACAGGCATGGGAAGTAGCTCATGAGAACACCTTCCCTGTGAGGTCATCCTTCCAGCATTACCTCAGTGGTGTGTGAAGGGAGCAAAGCTGCAGCAGCTGCCACTCATGGGATAATGTTAGAAGAGGTTCTTAGAAAAGATCTGTGACTTAACACTCTGCTTTCTGTGCTGGATAGCCATGAGAAGCAATGGCTATCCAAAAGATTTCATTTACCTTTTTTTTTTTTTTTAAGTTAACATTCTACAGGGCTGTCAAGGTAGAAGACGTTGGGTTAACTGTTGTGACATTGCTCATTTCTGAGGGCAGGATCACTCGTAACATTTGGGCTTGTTCTCAAAGATTGCTGGCGCATAAGCTACACATCTACTCTGCCTTTTTTTGGTCTGGCTTTGGAATGAAACCCAGTGCTGCTTTATTTGTGGTCCCCCACAGCATTTCAAATTGCAAAAAAATATCAATGCAGGATAACCTATCCCCTAGCTGGTTGTGTTTTCACATGTTTATTTTCTACTTTACTTTTGAATTGCTAGTTTAATTTCTTCAACCTTTCATTCTACATTTCCCTCTCAAGGTTTATAGAAAGGCTTTCATTGTTGCTGCTGTTTTCATTTCAGCAGTTTGTGCTTCATTTTGATTATATTAACTAAATGGACCTTTTTGGCCTGATTCATATATTCATGTATGATTAAGTAAATATTAGAAAATAAGGTTCTTGTAATGCCCTATAGCAGGTAAAGATTGGAAATGGATGTTCAGTCTAGTATGTTATCTGGAAATTTCAAGGAGAATTTACTTAACACACAGTTTCACCATGAAGTCACCATATATACTGAAGCTTAATATTACTTAGGGCAGCTTTCCCCAACGTGGTGCCCTCTAGAAGTTTTGAATTCTATTACCATCATTACCAGCCAGCATGGCCAATGGCCAGGAATGCTGGAGCTTCTAGTCCAAAACATCTGGAGGACACTAGGTTGGGAAGGCTGACCAGTTGTTGTCCCACTGCTCATCTGATTATTGTAGGAGATGGTGTTATAGTTGTGCTGATTTCTGTCCTATATATCCTTAATACAGAAGTACTGTAGTCAAGGGGATTATACTGATATACCTTACAGGTCCATTGTAAAAATTGCTTAAGAGAATGTGAAGTGGTTCACATGTAACAACAACCCACTGGTTTAAAAAATGCTGGATTGTCATGCACGAGCTGGAGGGGGTGTATTAATGTTATATGCTTTTAATTAGTTTACATAATTGTATATTGTATTTTATATTGTTGGTACTAATGTTGTTCCCCGCCTCGATCCGGAGGGAGAGGCGGGTAAGAAATAAATATTATTATTATTATCATTATTACTCAGCAACCCACCATCGGCTTCTGCTGAGCTTGGACTACACTAGATGAACAGTGGGGGTCACATGTTGCTCACCCCGGGTGAAAATGTCTAAGTGTTTCTTAGATCTGTTGGGTGTAAATCTAAATAAAAGCATGTTTTTCTTGCCTTTTCTTGCCTGCTGCCTTTGGAATCTGAATTAATATCTCCACGACAAGAAGTAGCACACCTTTTCTCCCCTCTTTTTTTAAAAAAAACTTTTTCCCCACCCCTCTCATCTGAAAGTTCCCTAGGAATCATGTCTCCTTATGTTTAGGGCTTTTGAGTTCTTGGGTAGGAATAAGGGATGTTTTGCAACATGCACATGTGACCATTTGTTTGAGGTGTGGAAGATAATGATGTGTACTTTCCATGGTGTTCTTCTGCTCAGTGCCCTTTGGGATTTCTAAAATGAGAGAGCATTTCCGAGCTGCAGCTGTGATATTCTAAAAACAGAAGAAAATAAACCATGTTAAAAAAAAAAAATTAAAATAACAGGACAACTTGTGCTTTATCAAATGTTCAGACACTGGGCCAGCAAACAGATGTAGCAAATCTGGTTAGAGGAGTATGAACTTGGCAGTCCTTCTATGGAACAGTCCACCCATGATTTATACACCTGCAAAGATGAGGGTTTATCTTTCTCTACAACTTTAGAATTATGGTCTATGTGGGTATTGCTGCTTTTTCTTTTATTTATTTATTTATTTATTTATTTGACTATTTTGGAAAGTTCTGTACTAAAACACTTTGTTTTAGTTTTTGTTAAATGTACTTAGCAGCTTTTATTAAAAGCCAGTAAAGAGTTAGTGTAAACAGTCTCTCTGATGAATAGTCAGAATGAGTTCCCCCCCCCCCCTTCTTCTAATCATCCCCTATCCATCATTGAGCCCATTGCTATGAGAGGAGCAAGGGCTGTATCCGGGCTTGTTTTTGCAAACCTGGCCTTTTTGCTTGAACCAGCTATAGCATCCGAGAGGAGTGGAGGAATATCCCCACACCCCAAGCCAGAGGCTGCATTTGAGGTGTAGGCATAGAAGCAATCTCTACATTGCCTCTTTCCTGTCGCCTCCTAAGTTTGACTCTTGAGGCAGTTTGGGTGGAGGTGGTGGTGGGGTAGCTTCAGAAATATTGTGCCTGCTGCCTTGTATTGCTGGAAGAAAAGTGAGGAGAGACGTTGCTCCCTCCCCCAGTGGTGGGTCTCTCTGCGGTGGTTTGGCTCCTAAAGAGGTTTTGCAGCCCTGCAATATTGTCCCTGAGTGCAGTATCCCGCTTTCTCCCATAAGTGAATGGCTATAATTCATTCCTATGGGGAATGGGAAATGGTCGTCTACTACGGGTCCCAGTAGGGAAGCAAACTTTTTCCCTGTCTCTGGTGATCCCAGCCATTCAGAATCAACATCCTATGCTGCTCTCTGAAAAGTTTCATGCTGGGTTCTCACTGAGAGTGAGAACATTGGGACCTGCTGCATTTCAGGAAAAACTCTGAAGGGTTTCCCCCACTTTTTCTATAGTGTGTTTATCATACTATTGATTATTTTTAGTGCCATTTGTATATTGAATTAGTATTTTCTCGGTGTTGACTTTTTTTAATGTCTTATTAATTTTTTGAGGTTTACTGTTGTATTGGATTTTATCGTGTAAGCCACCTTGAGAAGGGTTTTACCGTGTCAAGGTGGCTTACAATTTTTTTTGTTGAAATACAACAAATAAAAATAATACATTTATATAATACATATGGAGACGGAGAAATAAATGTATATAATAGAACTGGAGAATAATAATAATAATAATAATGATAATAATACTTGTACAGCACCCTCAGTGTACTTGGTCCTTTAAAAGAAGACAGAGTCCTGGCCCAAAGTGCTTGCAATCTAAATTTGATCTGCTGGGGAGACAACAGACGGGGAGGGTAAGGAAAGGAAAGACAAGGATAACAAGCTGAATGTGAATAAAGGCAGCTGTGTGTACTAAGACCTTCTTGCAGTTCAGGTGAGGACTAAAGGGATACAGCGGGATTAGCAATTTGTGACTCTCCAAATGATTTGGCCTATAACTTCCATCAGCCCTAGGCTATGCTTGATCGGTCCTTTGGGAGTTATAGGCCAAAACATCTAGAGGCCCACCTTTGGGCAAGGGAGTCACAGAAATGCTGGGCCAATCTGAGATATTTGAAAGAACAGAGAAGTGTGGCATCACATTTATAATTCTCAAATGGATCCAGGTGACTTCCTTTAACTCACGCAACAAAACAACACATGTGAAACCATCAAATTGAAAACATGAACCTAAAGCAGCCAGTGTACAGGACTCCACAAGCATTGACTTGGCTTACTATCTACTCTGTTGGTGCTCACCAGAAATCACTTTCCTCAAGTCTCCTAGCCCATGTGTAGGGCTTGGGAAAGAGGCTGGGATTTCTCTCCTTTGTGCAGTCTGTTCTTTACTTTCTTCAGACCTAAGAGCAAGGAGAGCCTTGATGTGAGCTTCACCAGAGAGCTAGGAACATTTCCTGTGGCAAGCTGCAGAGTGGATATTTAGATTTTGCCAATGAGCAAGAAAACATCTCTTCCTTCCTCCAGCTATTCAATAAGTCATTCTGAACATTGACCCTAAAAACTAAATAAATCTCTTGAGAGAATCATTCCACATAACTGGGTGCAACCGCTTAGGGATCTCAGTTTCCAGAGGGGGTAGCCATGCTACACTGCAGCAAAAACAACAAAAAGCCTTGGGTACACAGTAAGACTAACAAATTTATTATGGCACTAATGAAAGGACCTGGCTTTGCATGGGTTGGAATTACCTTTAGGTTGATACTGAGAACCCTTGAAGCAAACTTACAAAACTGTCATAGGTGAACACATTGTGTCCACCTCACCTAAGTGAAGGCACACCTGCTGGCATCCCTAGGCATGGCCCTGTCATGGTCCATCCTTATATCCCCCTAAGGGAGGGGGTATGTCCACTCCATTTCCCTTAGATGGAACTGCCCCACTGTTTTTTTAAGGTGTGAAAAACTTGAATATTGTATGGTTGAAACCTGCTTCCTGCAGTGCAGAATCATGATGCGAAGTTTGGTTGAACTCGATCTAGTGGTATTGAAGCAGGATAGCTTGAATTGCCACCTTTTTTGGATTCAAGAGGGTGAACCCTCTTCCAGATAGTGGTAGAACAAATCCTAAAAGTTTCATAACAATCAGATGCACAGGTTTTGAGTCCATCAAGGACATACAAGCAAACTCTTTTATTTATATAGAAGATAAGCTCTCATACAGCCTCCTTCATCAAATGCATGAAGTGTTATCATAGTTTCCACTACATTTAGCTAAATCTGGTGCCTTCCGTTATAACAGTTTTCATGCATCTGATGACGTGGGCTCTACTGCATGAAAGCTTATGCCGTAATAACTTTGTTAGTCTTTTAAGATGCCACGAGATTCTTCGTGACAACCTTGCTTCCTGCACACAGGTGTTTAGGAAATGAGTTCCAGAGACTGGGCAGAGGGATTGAATGGCTGGAAGTGGTAGACTGGAGTAATGGAAGTCACAGACAGGGCTATGCTGGTAATTGAGGGTAGAAAGATAAAAGGAAGACAAACTGTGTGGAGTATTCATACTGAGGAAGCCCTAGACTCATGTAAGCACATAGATTGTCATGCTGGATTGGCCAAATTGATCAGTGCCCCCATCTAGCTCAGTATTCTGTTTATAACTATAGCTAGATAGCAAGATTTATTTATTATTATATAAAACTATTTAATAAAATATCCCTTTTCTATCTTTCCATCAGTATATGGTAGCTGGAAAGATGCTGTTCTGGTCAATAGAAATTATGTTTCTGACTTCCTCAGAGTTAGCATTCAGATTTCTCTAGAGTTAACATTACTGTCAGATTTTAAAAAATGCTTTAAAGTTTATGCCAGTAGCCATCACAACGTCCTCTAACCATGATTTCTGTTGCTAATTATGCATTATATTTGAAGTGCACATCCAGTGGGGTAAATGTTATTGTTGTATGTTTGTTCAGCTCTTTGAACCTTTTAACTGGGTTACTGGGGAATAATAGTAATAAAACTTACTTTGCACATTCCAAGGCAGTGTGGACACATTTTGCCCCTAATGAGACTCTTCCTCTTCCAACGTTCCTTGTTTGCATGCAAAGGTGTCTGGGAATAGGATTGGGTTGCATTCCCATATGTCTGTTTAAAGATGAGCTGCGTGAGAATTTTTAGAGGAAGTGAGCTCTTCAAACATGAAATGGTAGGAAAGGCTTTGGTTGGGAATTATTTGTGGCTTTAAGACTGAGGGTTGTTATCTGCTCTAGCGGCTAACAAATGGGCCAGAGAATAAATAGAACACTTAACTTCAGAGTCTTTAAAATTTGACATAAACTCATAGAAGGAAATCTCTTGTCAGGAACCTAAATTTAAAGTGGAATTGAAGATTAGCTGAAGAATAGTGCTTGACCATAGGATTAATTTATTTCAATCTGTATTCAAAGCAGGGAGTCACACTTAAATTTTTGAGTTCCGTTCTGGTTCAGCTTTTAACTAAAGTAGTGTGTAAAAGAGAAGTGAAAGTAAAAGAGAAGTAACTAAGAACATCTGAATCATAAAGTTGTTGTTTTTGTGGGGCACTCTAAATACCATTGCTATCACAATGCTAATCCCACTTTGCAAAGTAGCAGATCTCCAGTGAGAAAAGATCCAAAATTGGTGGCAGCCACCAAGAAGTACATGTTTTCTATTATATCTTTGCTGTCTGAATCTGACATACAGATGGTATCATTAGTATTTGGTGATCATATGTGCTCTGTTTTGTTTGTTTACCTCGTTAATGAATTGAAACTGTTTCACCAGTGTTTGTCCACTGATTTTAAGTAGGAAGACTGAAACACATCCCAGATGTACTTCCTTGTTATGCCATTCTGAAGTGGGTGGGAGATGTATACTGCCCTACTTGTGTACCGTTGAAGTGGATATGTCCAGTCTGTTTTGGTAATATCCTCAATCCATCTTGGCATCACTTGCTTGCCAGCTGTTCAAGTGAGTCTCCCTGCAGCAGTGATTACAAAATGAATGAAAATAGAACACTTTATCCTCATGTTGTCAGTGAACTACATGTGTAGTAGTAATGATGGGATCAGATTGCAAACTTTGCTGCAGTGCTACCTAATTTCATCATTTGAAATTATTCGTAATGCATTCCCCTTAACTGTACTGTACCTGGATCCCAGCTATTACACCACTGATACAGGAGGTCAAATGTGTTTCCTCATGGTAGTACTTCCATTGGAAAAGGTTTTTTGTGTCAGATGTTTAGAAGATGGGTGGGGGTGGGAACAGCCGAAATTCCATCAATAACGCAAAGAGATGTGAAGTGCTGAATGTTAACATTCTTAAAATGTAACTTACCTATTGCAAGATAGAGAAGGCAGAATGAAGTATATAGGAAATATGAGGATGACAGATTTTTTTTTTCAATATTCGGGAAAGAAATGCTGGAGTTAAATAATTGGATTGAAATTATGGCATGCAAAGGCCTGTAATTCTGATAATTCACAGATGAATTAATCGCTATTTACATTATAAAGTATGCAATGTTAGACTTACACCATCTCAGTCAAAATTAATATTGTGTAGTATTAATTTAAAAGAGCCCTCCCCTGTTATACTATTCCAAGTTGGCTTCTTTAACACCAGTAAACCAGTTGCATTCCCTGCAGATGTATCCCTACCTCTCAACCTTTCTCAGTTTCAAAAATAACGTATTGATACCTATGCACTTCCTTTTTCCAACCCTACAGTATAGGGCTGTGCACGGATCCGGATCCCGAATCCGGATCGGATCGGGCTGATCTGGGCCTCCCGGATCCAAACCTGATCAGATCGGGACCGGATCAGATCCGTGATCTGGATCTGATTCGAATCCGGTCACAGCACTCCCTCCCCCCCCACTCTCCCTGCTTACCTGCTGCCTCCTCTGCGTCGTTCCCTGTTGTCCTCTCTCTTTGCTGTGTGTCACCGCATTTGCCAGTCATGGCGGGAAATGCGGCGGCACACAGCAAGGAGAGAGGATGACAGCAGGACGACGCGGAGGAGCCAGCAGGTAAACAGGGAGAGTGGGGGGAAGGAGGGGGAGAGCGGGAGGGAGTGCTTTGCACGGATCCGGATGGGAGTCGGATTGGATCAGGCCCGATCCAGACCTGACAGATCGGGATCCGGATTGGATTGGGGGGTGGGGGTGGGCATGCAAAACCCTACTACTGTATAATCTTCCCTGAATTTAAAAATAAAACTTCATGTCAGTTTCATTTCCCTACTTCTGAATGCAAGTGAAATTGATTGGATTCCCATGTACCTGATGTAGAGGGGGAAATAATTTGGGGGGGGTTGTCTTTTTAGGAGCATGCAGTTGTGACTGACCCTAGTCTGTGTTATAGATTCAAGCTCTTTTGTGCAAATTAACCTCTTGTTCCTATCATGTTGCAACTGGCCTTCCCTTTGCCTGTTTTCATGCACATCTGACTTTTTCCTCTTTCCTCCAAGTTACAAAATTCAGGGGATTTTTGAGGATCCAAACATCTCTTTCTCTGCAGCTTTCTAATTTAGCGGTAAGGATCATGTAGGTTTTTCCTTTTTCTTCCTTTTTTGTCTTGCATCTAGATTTTTTCTTTAATGTTATCCATGATGAAGGCTATTCTATTTTCTTGCATTAAAAATGGACTTTTCTGAGTTACCATCAGATTCAATGGCATGCAAGTTCCAAAGCTATGTTTGGCTAGCAGATTTTTGATTGCAGTACTGGTGTAGCTGCTTTATAAAGTTAAACAAACTAAATAAAAACACCCCACACTAGTTAAACTTGATTACTGAGTTTGAAATCACAAAGACAAGTTATTTTTTGTTCCTGATCAATGCATTAAATATTGACGCTTCTTTTCATTGTAGAGGCAACTGCGGTATAAAGATTTTCAAAGTAAGGACTGCACTGCAGTTCTAGTGGGAAAATAAGGACTATTTCTTTTTAGAGTGAAGAATATTTGGCATAGCAGTGTCCATTATGTGTGCCAGGACAGTCATTCATTGAACCTATATATACCTATATAATATTGTTGAAGCTATAGGATCTACAGCTACTCTTGTGGTCAAGAAATGTGTAAAGGAAACAAAGTAATATTGCAAGATATTACTGAAAGAGTGAATGTGGTCAGGCTATGTTACCTAATAATTATTATTTATTATTTATTATTTATTATTATTAGGTGTTGACAGTTTGGTGCCGTACAGAAGATTGCATGAGACAGTTCATAGATTTGAAAACTAAAATCACACAAAGTAGGAAAAAGGAAAACCGGATGTTGGAGAAAGATCAAGGCTCGATAAAAAATAATAATCTAGTAATGGATATAAATAAGCTTTTCAACATTGGGAAGGATTCAAAAGTTCTAGCATCAGTTGGCAATTAATTCCAGAGATGAGCAACTAATGAAAAAGAGCAAAGACTGGAAATAGATGAAAAATCCGATATTAACCTGGAAGGGAGGGGATAGAATCAAGTGAAAGTGCAAATAGGAAGAAGAATAAAGCCAAAGCAGAGAAGAGAAATAATCTGGTGCAGGAGAATGTAAATATTTAAATGAAAGCAACACTATTTGTTTGATACTATATTAAGCACCATATAAACTAGGGATAGCAAACTCTTGTTCTGCAGGCATGATCCAGACCCCCCCCCCCCCCTTTTAGTATTTTTTCCTGGCCACTGGCAGTTACACTAAATTTTAATCAAGTTGTTATTAAAATGTCTTCTGCCCACAGTTTTCAAACTCAAAGAACACAAATGGTTTCACATTATAAGAAATGGAGCTATGCCATACATAAGGCCACAATCTCTTATGTTCTGCTCTTATGCCTCATATGCCAGAGTGCATGTGCTCTAAAACAGCAAAGATTTTAGCACTGGATAGAGTGGAATCTGACTGGGGAGAGTTAATTTTCTCTGGCAAACTACACTGCCAGACCCATGGGCCACCACGTGGAGCATAGAATGGTCTCTGATACAGAAGTTGACCATCCCTGCTAAAAGGCATAGAGGTATGATAGAGTGCGTTTGCTTGCTTTCTTTTTTTAATCCCATATCACTAATGAGATAAAAGCACAAGGATTGCAGGTTTACTGAGCTGATTTAGGATGCATGGGTTTTGTAACTTAATTTCCTGTTTGAAGTAAGTGTGTGTGTGTGTGTGTGTGTGAGAGAGAGAGAGAGAGAGAGAGAGAGAGAGAGGGAAAGATAGGAAGGAAGGTCATCAGGGGTTATTCCCACCTCTAGCCCTTGAAATACCTTACAATAAAAGTCAAACTACAGCTGATGAATTGGGGTGTATATCATACCGTATTTCCTCGATTCTAAGACGCACTTTCTCCCCCATATTTATGTCTGTAAAAATGGAGTGCATCTTAGAATCTAAGAATCGCCAGATTTCTCCAGCGCTGCCCCGGTCCACTCCGCCCCGGTCTGCCAGTGCCGGGGAGGCTGCTGCCAGCGAGGAACGGCCTTCCCCACTCACCTCCATTGCCGCCCTGGTCGCCCGCCCCGCGCTGCATGTGGCAGCCACTCCGTTTCCTCACAAACAGCAGCACACACACACACACACACACAAAAGGAGGGCGGAGGCTGCACCAACCACAACAAAAGCGACGCCGAAGGAAAAGAGCCCCTGAGGAGAGGTGCTCCGGTGAGCAGGTTTGTTTCTACTTTGTAAACCTGCCCGCCGGAGCACCTCTCCTCAGGGGCTCTTTTCCTTCGACGTTGCTTTTGTTGTGGTTGGTGCAGCCTCCGCCCTCCTTTTGTGTGTGTGTGTGTGCTGCTGTTTGTGAAGAAACGGAGCGGCTGCCACGTGCAGCGCAGGGCGGGGGACGAGGCGGCAGCGGCGGCAGCCTCCCCTCGGTTGATTCCTTTCCCCTCAGCCCCTCCGTTTCTTCCTCCTCCGCCTTCGTAATGTTGCCTGTCTCCCCCACCCCACCACTGGACGGACTGAGGGGACGTCGATGATGACGAAAGCAGCGCCTGGCCTGGGGTCTGAGGAGGGTCGCCCGCAACGGGGCAACGAAGGGGGAAGGGAGGCGGATCTTGGCCAGGGGCGACGGCTGCGGTGGCAGTGGTTGAGCTGGGGAGGCCACTGCAAGCGATGCTGGCGCTGAGGACCAGGGTGGCAATGGAGGTGAGTGGGGAAGGCTGTTCCTTGCTGGCAGCGGCCTCCCTGGTGCTGGCGGACGGGGGCTGTGCGGATGGGGGCGTCACTGATGGGGAGGACCAGGGCAGCGGGAGTGCGTCTTACAATCGACGCAATTCTTTTTCCTGACGGTGGCCCTAAAATTAAGGTGCGTTTTAGAATCGATGGCGTCTTAGATTCGGTGAAATACGGTATATGGCTTTACATTGAATGTTTCTGCAGCTGCTTGTAAAGCCTGAACTTAAATAAGTCAGATCTATCGGCTTATGTAGTAAAGAACCCTTACTGTGGAGGTGTAAACAATGAACTGTGGGAAGCAGTTCATATCTTTTTGGGGGGCAGGGGGAAGAGTTAGCTTCAGTGGGTGGCAGTAAGTTTAAAAATGTTTGTTGTGCTCTTTGCGTGTTCATAGTGTTTCACACAGATTGTTCCAGTAACTGTATAGGGGTTGTTCACACAACATGCTAATCCACACTAGGTGCGGGTTGTTTTGAACCTTGGGTTATTTGTTGAACCATGTGTTATTGTGTTGTCAGCAGGCAGCCATGGTGACTTGTTAACCATGCATTGTGGCTTGTTAACCATCCTGAACAACTGAACAATAAACTGTGGGTTCTCAAGGTGGCTTGTTCAATAAAATAAGCCATATTGCATGGTTAACAAGCCACCCATACTGTCTCAGACAACACGCTAACCCATGGTTCAACAAACAACCCACAGTACAAAACAACCCAAACTCAACTATTGAGTGTGAGTTAGTGTGTTGTGTGAATAGCCTCACAATGACCCTGCAATGTACTTGGATATTATTTTTCCTGTATTGTAGATGAAAGAGTAGCTTTCCTAGCATGGCTGAGGTGAGATTTCAACCAGGGACTTCTCCAACTCCACCACTGCACTGGGGTAGTTGTATGTTCAGGATGAAGTAGGTATTGAGTAAGTAGAGCTTAATTCTGTACATAAGATCATTCAGATTGAAGATTGCTTGGGAAGTTGCATATAGTGATATTTTGAACAGTGGGAAGTATCCAGTGGGGATGCATGGTACGATGGGTTTTCCCGGGAAACCTGTTGCGTCAGCTTACGCTAGTGGCATTGCACTAGAGGTCCCTCATTCTAGCGCTACATCCATTGCTCTTTGGTGAGATGTTGCTTTTGAAAGACTCTGAAGTGTTCTTGGTTTGAATCACATAGTAAGTTTGCTTTCGAAATTGACAGCTGAGAAAGGTTTCCTGAGGCAATAATTAGACATAACCTTTTCAATAACAGATTTTATTTGCTTGTACTTGTTAAAACAGTGTTTATAGTGATTTTTGTTGTTTTCAGCTCACACATTTCTGAGACCCTATGTAATACATACAAAATAATGGGTTGGTACAATAGACTGTACCATTTCAGGGAGCAATGGGGGATGCTATTTTTTTAATGTCTCACATTAAAAAATCACCTTCCTGTAAGTTTTTTTTTTAAAAAGGCAGGGAACAGGTAGGGCCAGAACATTTTTCCATGATGTCCAGAGAGTTTAAATTGATAAGAACTGAGTGCATGATGTGCACTGATGATCTGTGCATGTTCAGCTAAGCTAAAAAGAGTACAGAAGTTCTAAAAGCATTCTGCCGTGCATGCTGGGAAGAGTTCTGAGAACCAGTGTGGGCTAGTGTTGGATTGGGGTTCAGGAGATCCAGGTTCTAGTCCCCACTTGGTCATGAAGAGAGCCACTGTGGTGTAGTGTCTAAAAGTGTTGGACTGGGAGTCAGGAGGTTCTAGTCCCCACTCAGCCATGGAAACCCACTGGGTGGCTTTGGCCGAGTCACAAACTCTCAGCCTAACATACTTCACAAGTTTGTTGTTATGAGGATAAAATGAAGAGGATGGGGATTACGTACGCCACCTTGGGTTCCTTGGAGGGAAAAAGGCAGGATATAAATGCAATAAATAAATAAATGAAGCTCACTGGGGTGACCGGTCCAGTCACTGATTCTCAGACTCACCTACCTCACAGGGTTGCTTGCAGGAGGAAAAAAGTTGAGATATAAATGTAATAATAAAGAAATAAGTACATAAAACCCTCTTCTTGAATACATTTACGTTGGTGTTAGCCAAGTGGGCAGTGGTCTGTATGTTGCCACACCATGTTTAGAGGATAAAGGCCCAATTCTTACATTACCAAGCTTATGCAGAAGCTGCTTTTCCTCTCCACGGTTCATCTCTCATCACCTTGATGGCAAATGGAGCTCTGAATTATATGGCAGGGGGCTGGGGGGGGAGTGGAGAGGCAAATTAAGCCTTCCCACGTCGGTGTCAGCAGTGCTGGTGTGGAAAGAAAGAACATCCTTAACTTGACTCACACAATTCAGAGCTCCATATGTTCTCAAAGCCATGTTGAACCAAACAATGGGGGTGGGTTACCATGCTGTCTTGGCATGGTAACCTCTTTTCACCTTTTCCTGCAAATCTCTCTTCAGAATCCACATTTTCCTTGAAGCCAATCCTTAAAACTCATTCCCAGCTAATATTGAGGCACTGTATAGGCTCTTATTCATCCCTTGCTACTCTCACATCTCTCTTCCGCTCCTCCTTCTACTGTTTCCCCTATTGTCAGAATTTAAAGGCGCAATCCTATACATATTTAGACAAAATAAAAGTTGCTGGCTGGGGAGCACTGGGAGTTGTAGGACTTTTTTTCTGTCTAAATATGCATCGGATTGCGGCCTAAACTATAAACTTGGCACAGGGTCTTTTCTCTCTTTGCTTATGTTGCTCAGTAAATTATTATGCACAATAATAATTTTGAATTGTTAGGCTTGTCTGAAGTGTTTGACTATTTTTTTATTCATTTTTTAAAATCTTGCAAGTCAAGTAAAATCAGTTTTGGCACGCTCATGGCAGGAGCCAAGATTATTTTTAGAGATGCTTCGTGGTTTCTCTAGCAATTACACTTCTGCATTAGTAATTAATCTTGTTAGTTAATTAATCATGATAACTAGGACTGTGTGTTTCTGTGCATCACTGATAGCAATGAACAAATGAGCATTCTCTGAGAATTTAATCTTTCTTTTTTAAGGCCCTCTTTCTATGGGGATAAATTTGAAATTGAAAGCAGATGAAACTTCAGGAATTCCATAGTTAGGGTCTCATGCTGTAAATGCTCTGAATGTCACATTGGTCATCCTCATGGCTAGCCAAAGCAGTATAAATTATGAAAATAAGCAGAATATGGGATGGGGGCCTATAAGCCACCGATATCCCAAACATCATTCTGGAAGGATCTAATTAAATGAGCGGTGCTGTAAGAACATTCTACTGTTCGTGTAATTATAATAAGAATGGGAACAGTTTCTTTTTATAATTTTTGTTTGAATAGTTGACTGTTATTGTATTTGTTGACTATAAGCTCATTGTACAATGCATAATAATTGTACTATGCACAATAATTGAATAAAACATTTTTTAAAAAAAATAAGCAGAATATAAATTATGTCTCTAGCACAGTAAGCTGAACACCGTCTACACATATGATTTAACATTTCATAGAAGCTGAAAATGACTACTATGTGTTTCTGTTAAAAAAAAAAGTTGTATATGTTAAAATGTATGTCCTGAGTTGCTTGGAGAGCTTGTGTGGCTCTGCTTAACTCTTGCCCTATCTTGACCAGAGGAGAATAGCTAGATCATGGATTTGCAAACGCTTTATTTGCAAACTCCGTTATCTTGAAGGAAATAATTATTAGGCTGTTTCTGAAGAAGCCATCTCTGGACTATCGACTGACTATTGACTATCAAACAGTCACAGATATGGGTAAAGGTGTTCAAGTGGTTGGTGGTGGCCCAACTCCAGATTCTCATGGAGAATGTGGATTATCTGGAGCTATTTTATCCTGCTGGGAGACACTGTGATATTATTAATTATTAATAATGTTATTGTTTATTTATTACATTTCTATACTACCCAACAGCCTAAGCTCTCTGATCCCTTTTATGGTCTTATATAAGCTAGTTTGAATGCTGAAAGTGGTCAGACAAGTTAGAATTCCATAAAATAAACATCCATCAGTCTTGTGCCCCTTGAACACTTAATACATTTATTACAGCATAAGCTTTTGTGGACTGCAGCACACCTCATCAAAAGCAATGAATGAAGTAGGCTGCAGTCCATGAAAGCTGTTGCCACAGTAAATTGGTTCATTTTTTAGATGCTACCAGACTGTTTTTGCTGCAACAGACCGCATAGCTACCCTTTGGAAATAGTTAAAATAAGCAAAATAAGATGTTGATATATCCATATGCATGCTGGCAGTTCCAGAAGAAGTTAGTGAATGTCCAAAAATAGACACAAATTTCTCCACTTTTCAGACATGCACCAGTGAATGCTGCCAATCCCATTTAGGTGACTATCAGCAATTACCAGTCAAACAGTCCTTGGACTTTAATAGAATTCAGAAGCGATTCTCAACATTACGTGTGAACGCTGGCATCCACCAAATTCTTCCTGTTTTATGTTTTTTTAAATGACAGAATTAAAAGCAGTTTTGCAAAATCAATGTAGTTAGTAAGCTTATCTGAAAAGTATTTCGTCTTCAGCTGTTGGTGAGATTCTCAACAGTGTGATTGGTTTTGTGTGTGTGTGTGTGTGTGTGTGTGTGTCTGCTTGGTGTTCTGAGGAGCCACATGTTTTCAGGTGTAGTTGCTTTGGGCTCAGGCAAGAGGAGAAGGCTTTGGGATATTAATGTAATTCATTATTTGTTTTGAAAATGAAATACCGCAGGCATGACGCCTGCCAGGTCTGGTCTTTTCGTGCTGAATAGCGATACCAACTTGTTTGCTTTAGATACTACTAGGCAATATCAGTGACTCCAGCTAAGTCATTCATGCATTTTACATTAAAAAAAAAACACCCACCCCTATAGTCATTCTTCTTGCCTTCTGAAACCTGGTGTTTATTAAAGGAACAACACTTTCTTTTAATCAATTACTTGTATTTGCAAGATAATAGTGAAACTCGGTATTGAGATCTGTCAAAATGCATATCCCAGAGGGTACAATCCTAAAGTGGACCTAAATCCCAATCCTGATTAGTAGGCCTCTTCATTGTAGATTACTCTGTCATGGCTAAGGACTTTCACCAGGTGATGTACCAGAATGGGGTTATTTCAGTGCACTCTTTCTTGGCTGCTGTCCAACGAGTATGTCAGGACCTGAGGAGTATAAAATGCAGGCTGGTGCTATTGCTTTCAGACAGGCATGCTCTCTGGAACATTTGGCATGACATTCTTTTCTAACACTGTAATCCTTTACATGTCTATTCAGAAGCATATCCTATTGAGTTCAGTGAGGCTTCTTCTTCCCAAGTAAGTGTAGCAACGTGGTTTTTCTAGAAAATTGTGAATTAGGAAACTTTCTGGATTTATTTTTTTAATTGAGAAATGTTCAGTTTGCATCCAAATGTCTTTTGATGTCCTGGAGTGATATAATTTAGTGTGGATATTTTACTTGTATTTAGTAAACAACAAAGCTAAAGAAAAAGAAAACAAATTAACTTCCTTCCCCCAATATACTACCAATACTTGATATGAAATATTTGAAAGGGAAATTAAAGTACACCTAATATGATATTTGTTGTATTTGCAATTAAAGTACACCTAATGTTGTCTTTGCAATTAGCATCCATTCATTGTTATGAATGAAGTTACAAAATGGAATTCTTTTCCATGGAAAACTAAAGCACTGGAAAACTTGCAGGTCTGGAAAAGATTCTGCCCCACATCATTTAGTAAATGGGTATATTATTATAGCCTGAAGATGCAGGTGTCTGTAAGCCGGCCATCTCCTTCTCCGGCTTTATTCTGGATAGGGGACCAGGGGTGTGTCCTAGCCCCCTCACATTGTGATCTCTTATTTCCAGTCACATTGTGTTTTTTCTTGATGTGTGGCCAGTCATGCCACTGTAGCCCAAGCAGAATGGTGCTTCTTGCAACTTAAGGGTTCAATTATATGCATGTTTAGACAGAAAAAAAGACCTTATAGTATGGCTGGCTGTGGCATGCTGGGAGTTGTAGGATTTTTTCTGTCTTAATATGCATAGGATTGCACACTTAATTTAATTGTGTTTGCAATGGAACAGCACATTGCTGACTTAGAACTTGCAGGGGGGGGGGGGGAGACATTATTTCTGAACAGGCCAGGTTAAAAAGAAGGATTTTTTAAAAAATTGGTTTTTAATTTTTTTAAAAAAAGAAATCATAAATAAAATACTACATTTCTCTCTAATTTAAAAAATAACATAGTTACAATTAAATCTAATCATAAACATGCTAAACCCACATTTTCCATTCTTATTAAAATAAAGATATCTACTAGACATTGATATTAATTTCAGTTTTTCATCTCATGAAAACGGCTCTGTCCAATTTAACTTTGAAAATTTTGCGTTTTCATTTTTTCTGACTAAAGTAACGCATGGAGAGACACAGGCTAGATGTTCTGTGCTTACATGGTTGCGGAGTTGGGATGAGCAAGGCAAAGGAGTTAGTTAAGACAGACAATATAGCAGTGTGGATAAAAATTAATACTTAACCACCACTGTCCAAACTGAATTGAAGAAACATCGCACTGGATTGTTTCAACCCAGTAACTGTCGAACCTTGCTTCGACCCACCAATCATGGGTGTTTTGTTTTTGTTTGCTTTTTGTGATGGCAAGGCTGAGTCAAGACAGAGAGCTCCCATCAGATGGTGTGTGTGTGTGTGGGGAAATCATGCTTCCCTGCCCTCGTTTCCCTGACCCGCTTCCCTTGCTTGATCCTTCCTCTTTCAAAAGAGGAAGTAAACAACATGCACGTGGCCCATTCAGTGGGCTGTTCTGATCACGTTGCTTCTCCTGCACACAGCAGGAGATGGCGGCAACTTCAGTTTTAAAAAATATATCGGACTTTCAGGATGCTTTTTTGTGGCGCGAGGAAGGCCAGAAGGGGCACGAGGTGTGCGGGAGGCAGACAACGACATAAGAGGGACCTGCAAAAATCCATGAGTGCCCAGCAATGAGCGTGCAATAAAACACTCGTCTGATGGAGCTCAGAGTGAAACAGAAAGGAGCAACCCTGGAAAGAAAAGAAGACAAAATTGTTTACTTTGCATCTTCCCGAGGTTACAATCTTATATCCACCTACTTGGGAGCAAGTCCAATTGAACTCAATGGAACTTATTTATGGAGAGATGTATAGGATTGTGCTTTCTTTTCCCCTTGGACTTTTAATGTTCAATCTTTTAATTTTTGTAAACTGCCCAGAGAGCTTCAGCTATGGGATGGTATATAAATGAAATAAATAAATCAATATAATAATAATACCGTATTTCACCGAATGTAAGACACCATCGATTGTAAGACGCACCTAAATTTCAGAGCCACCAACAGGGAAAAAGCTTTGCGTCGATTGTAAGACACACCTTAATTTCAGCACCTCTTCCCTCCTCCCCACTCACCTCCATCGCCATCGCCTGTCCTTGCCGCTGCTGCTGCTCCACACCACTGCCAGCGCTTGCCTCGGCCTGGCAAGGCATCATTCCCAGTAACGAGGTGAGCGTTGCCAGCGATGCGGAGCGGCAGCGGCAGCGAGGACGGGCAACAGCAATGGAAGGGAGTGGGGAGTGGGAGGGTAGGGCCCCGCAAGTTCCCCCTCCCCACTCACCTTGATCACTGCTGCCTCGGCAGGCTTCAGTACTGGAAGGAGGCCGAGATCTCGCGAGATTGCGGCCTCCTTCCCAGTACTAAAGCCTTCCCAGGCCGAGGCAGCAGTGATCAAGGTGAGTGGGGAGGGGGTCTTCTGACCGGCCTTGTGGGGTCCCTCGGGACCCGCTAGGGCAAGTTGCAAGGGGTGGGCATGCAGAGCCCTAGTGCTGTCTGCAAAACGCAGGAGAAATCCCGTGATTGCAAGATGCCATCGATTCTAAGACACACCCCGTTTTTACAGATGTAAATATGGGAGAAAAAGTGCATCTTAGAATCGATGAAATATGGTAATAATAATAATAATAATAATAATAATAATAATAATTTAAGGTTTTGTTAAAATTTTACAATAAAAATTAAAGAAAGTTGTCATGGGTATATGAGGATATCTTAAAGGCATTCCCACCATAGTTAAAAAAGAAAGCATGAAAAATATATACTGAGAGACAAAGAGATGCAAAGTCTGCTCATAGGAATTAAGCTGTGTAAATAAATTTTAGTCATAAAATTTTTTAGTCATAAATTTCTTTAGTCATAAATTAACATGGCTTAGTGGTCAGATTCACCCCAATGCTTAGGAAATATATGAAGAAGTTTCAATCATTGATTTAAATCAACCTCTTTTCTTGCTGATTTAAATCACTTTGATTTCAAGCAATCCACCCTGAAGTAGACAGGGTGGGGCTGTTATTTAAAGTATACAAGGCAGGTCAGTTGCAAATACTGATATGCCAGCTGGAACCTGAACATATACTTACTGGGGAGTATGATAATAGCATGCAAGTGCCTCCTATATCTCTGTCAATCAGTGTAAATCTGATTTCAGTAAGTGCGTATTGTAAGTAGCTACAGGCAAGAGACTGGATTCAACAACATGTCAATCTATTGTGGGTAACTTCGTGTTATTTCTGAACACAGACTGCTTCCTACAGGGTTGCTTATTTTTAGGCAACAAGCCACCCTGACAGTCCATGGCTTGTTTTTGGTGTGCTTACTAGAGATGTGAAGGTTCAGAAAAAAACTGGAAAAATTTGGAAAAAAAGCAGGGTTTTCCGAAGCCTTTTTTGGTTCCCCCCCCCCAAATTGAAAACAATGAAGAAAAAACAGATTATGGATTGCTTTATTTTAGCATGATGCATAAAATGTTTAAGACAAGGTGTTTATATATTTACTTCTCCAAAAGATCTCTAAAAATTATGTACAGCATCAGATTATTACAATTCCTGTGCACCGAGCACAAGCAAGTCCTAGGTTGCAAACTGAGACGACAACTCTCAAATACATGAGCAAGATACATTTCTGCCTCTAGGGGGCACTGCCATTGAAGCAGAGACTGAAACTGATAGCGATAGCTCAGAAAATGAGTCTGATTAAATGTCATGCATATTCATTGAATCTTGGTTCCCCCCTTTTTTTTCTCAGTTCCTTTTATGGGAATGGGTGCTTTATGTGTGCTTGACACTGTGGAGGACTAGCAGAGACATAAATAATTTTCCTTGTTACTAACGTTAATGGTTTCTTCTGTTAGTTTTTTATTGTTTTTTGCCTGCTCCTCATAAACTGGCAAAACCAAAGAGGTTCCTTACAGTTCAGGAGTTTCTTACAGTTCAGGGGCTTGTAGCTCCATTTGTTTTTGTTTTTAAAAATGTAAAATTTTTAAAAAGTAAATTCAATTTGTAAAAATTGCTTGAATTCACTATACTTTTAATATACCAAATGTGATAATTTCATGCCAAACCAACCTGTACATATGTTCCTAAAGTAAAAAAGTGACTTTCAATTTGTAAAAAGTGCTAATATTGCATTTTTCCAACTTTCCCAAAAATTTCAGTTTCCCCCCGAAAAAAACGGAAAAAAACCAGTTTTTTTTCCCGTGGCTTGAAAATTTCCAGAAATTTTACATCTTACTTTTCTGACTTGTCAATTTCCTTGTATATTTCCTAGTACACTTTGTTACCTTTGACAACTGAAACAAACAGAGACATTGACAAGGTAAGTAAGTGTGTACATGTGCACCTCCGAAAGACTAACAAAAAATAATAATAAAAAAATGAACACATTTGCACAAATTCCTGGTGCTGAAATAATAATAATGATATAATAATAATAATAAATAAATAAATAAATAAATAATGACAACAGTGTAACAACAGATTTACATAGGAAATGCCATAAATTCCAAGAAACAATAGACCATGTAACAGGAGGATGTAAAATTCTGGCAGGAATCAGACAGATACAATACAGCTACAAAAATAATT
Organism: Anniella stebbinsi; assembly: GCA_029215795.1. Classification (NCBI taxonomy): domain Eukaryota; kingdom Metazoa; phylum Chordata; class Lepidosauria; order Squamata; family Anniellidae; genus Anniella; species Anniella stebbinsi. The sequence goes on along the minus strand of JARDYH010000004.1, from coordinate 120,967,646 downwards.
CACCACCAACTGGCCATGAAATTCAACCTTATCAAACAACCTTCACCATACTATACATACTCACCCAAAACAATCTTGGAAAATGCACATCGTAAAGTATATTGGGGCAGAACAATTCATACGGATAAGACAATACCTTGCAACCAGCCAGACATAACGGTCATAGACAAAAAAGAAAAACACACGTACCTCATTGACATAGCAATACCAAATGACAAAAATGTTTTAGAAAAGGAAGAGGAAAAGAGAGAAAAATATACACCACTGGCCATGAAAGTCAAAGAACTATGGCAACAGGAAAAGGTCAGAATTATCCCATTAATCACATCAAAAAACTATACAGAAAATCTTCAGAAACAGGGCCTACCAAAATACATCCACACCAACATCCAGAAAACAGTCATAATTAAAACATGCTCAATTGTCAGGAAATTCCTGAATCCGATAAAGATAGCATGACTTGGCAAAGCCCATCATGTCAGTTGTTCTGAAAATAATCCACACTGTGTAGCTTATTCGCAGGTTGAGTTATGTTGTGCAAACGTGCTCAGAGAGATGTTTCAGATGTAACGCTTCTAAGGATGCCTCTAGATATGGGCACTTTCCGTTGCGGTGGCTTTTCAGGGACGGCAGTTGGATTAAATGATGCTGCCGTCTCTGCGAAGCCATCTAGGGGCAAAGCCCCAAAGCTCCGCACTAAAAAAGTTGGGCATTTAGCCTGACTTCTTTAGGTTTGAGTGACGCGACAATGGCTTTTGCCGTCTGTTGCTGTTGCTCTGGAGCTTCAGCGAGGCATGCCCAGTCTATGGCAACCACTGATTGGTCGCCATGGGCTGGGCAGGGAAGGGAGTGGACCAGCGAGCCATAAGCTCGCTGCACCACCTCCACGCCGCGCCTCGACAGTCCTCCTCCCCATTTTAAGTTTTAAAAAAAACACTCCTTACCTCCGCGCTTCAGCAGTCCTCCCTCCATTTTAAGTTTTTTTTTAAAAAAAAAAACTTACCTCCACGCTTCCGCTGTCCTCCCCCCCCCCCATTTAACAATGTGAAAAAAACAAACCCTTACCTTCGAAGAGGAACGGGCGCGACAGCGGCAAGGAAACCCACCATGGCGCTCCTGCCGTGAAGATTGGCGGCAGGAGCGTCAATGCGCGGCACGCCGACTGTTGCCGCCGCTGCGCGCTGGAAGAGGTGCCGTGAGAGGCAGCCTAATTCTCCAGACTAGAGCGTGGATGGTTGGAAATAAGCTCTATGTAAATCCTCCAAACCATAACTGTAAGACAGGTTCAAACTGTTGTTTGCAATCCTCATTTGTAAGGCTTATGCAAACAATAGTTTACCAGCTCAGATGTAAAAGAAAACAATGGCTTGGTCAAATCCCAGGATGTTTACTCATTAAGCAGAGCATGTAAGGGCAGGGGGGAGGCATGCAAGCGCATGGTTCGTTCCTTATCATCTAGCTTATGGTTTGGAGGTGTATATATAACTCTTCAGAGAACCAGACTCCCAGAGTGACTTATAATACTAAATATAAAAATAAGAACAAATCGATAAAACAAATTAAAAGGCAAAGTAGGCAGTCAGTGTAATAAAACAGCACTAAACAAAGTTCTAAAAGGCCTGAGCAAATAACAAGGTTTTCACTGACTGGCACACAAAAAGAAAATTGAGTAGGTACCTAGTAAACCTCCCTGGAGGGTGGGAGGGGGAGAGGGAGAGGTTTCATAGTAATTTAGATTCAATTTAATCTCCCCCATTCCTCCCTGCTTATTCCCCCGATCCAGAGCAGGGCCACTTCAAAGTTGTCAGCTTTTCCTGAGAGAAGATAATTGCTGTATAGCAGGAAACATCTGTCAGGGTTTTGATGCACTGCACTCTCTGAGCATGCATGGAGTGCAAGCATACACCAGCGGAAAAAACAACAGAGGTCACTGGTAGCAGGCAGATGTCCTGGTAGCAAAAAATACTCAGACACAGTAGCGTTTTAAACTACTAGGCTAAGTTTACTGTACAAGTATTTACAGAGAAGAAAAAACACCAACTGGATGCAAAATTCTCTCTCAGTCTCAACATCCCATCCAACACCTGTTTCATCACATGTTATACTTTTATAGCATTGTGAACCTATCACAGTGTTGACTGCATATCTCCCTGTGTGTTGCTATGCTCTACAGTCCAGAGGAAGAAAACCAAATGACCTTGGTCTTAGAGCTAACCAGCTGTACTCTATTTGGCAACTGTACAGAACCTTGAGATGGCAATCTCAAATGGTTCTTTCTTTCTCAGTTCCAGAAAAAAACCTTTCACTGGACATTTAACCAAATAAAAACTTGACAACAAGGTAGTGTGAAGAACACGTGAACATCCATTTTGTGCCAAGGACAGTTGTTGCAAATTGGACTTGGTGCATTTCCAGCTATGCTGCAAATGTAGCCTCCATCCTTATAGGTATGCAAATGTGACTTGCTTCTTTCTACCCACACCTGTACACTGTGTTCCAGATTTCTGATTGACTTTCATCTGGTCACAGGCATCATTGTGTAAAATGAAAACATTTGTTTTTTTCAGATTTGTGATTTATGAGTTTCCTTTCCTTTTGTTAAAAGCAAGCTTCATATCACCTTTCTTCGTATCACCTTTCTGATAGACTTTGATGGCTTGCCAGATATTTTCTTTCCTACCATATAGGAAGGTTTTTAAAAACAAAACTGTCCCAAGATTGTTGTCTCTCTTCCCCACCCCATATAAATGGCTTCTTTCTGGCTTTTAAATATTGCTTGTGTGTGTGTTTGTGTGTGAGAGATTGAGGGAGAGAGAACTTTTCTGTGAATGGAGTGAGGCAGAAGGCAGCTGCCTTTTATTGTAACATAGTGAAAAGCACTAGAAAAAAATGGCTTGGATCTGTAGCTCAGCCCTACACCAGATTGTCACGGAATAATATGTTAGACAGCCCTGTGCTGTCTCAGGCCGCCTACATGCCAAAGTCAATGGAGCCTTTGTTCCAGGCCACATTAGAAGAATGCATGAGCTAATAGGGTGGTGGGAGTTTAGCTTAGTTACAGTGTCTTAGAGGCCTTGCTAAATTTCCCAAAGGGTCCTAGCATTTCCGATATGCTTCTCTGCTGAAGGATGGAGATAGCACAAGTCCTGCTCTGAACCATAAGGACCCCTTGTCTCGATGCCTCCACTCCCCCGCCTCCACTCCCCCAATAAAGCAGTGCCTGTTTGTTGTTTAGCAGGCCTTCAAAGCTGTGTGATAGTATTGTCACACACACAGCTTTGTGCTGTACATTTGAAGCATCCTCTATGTATGTATTTAATTAATTAGAAGACATTTATATCGTAAGAACAAACATGCTGGATCAGACCAAGGTCTATCTAGTCCAGCATTCTGTATGAACAGCTTCAGCTTAATAGTGGTTCACGCATAAGAGCGAGAAGAACATAACAAGAATAAAATAATGCATTTAAAATGGGAGCAAGGGATATTCAAGAAGAAAAACAAAAGCCAGTGCCCCACAAGGTTAAAACAGCAACATGGACAAGAGAAAAACCTAAAAGCCTGGAGAAATAAACAGTTGTTTGTATGTCACTGAAATACATCAGTGTCAGCATGATGTGAGTCTTGCTGGGGAAGGCATTCCAAATAAGAGGTACTACCACCAAAAAGGCCCTATCACACTTCTCCTCTTGAAAAAAGAGGGTACCTGGAGAAAAGCATTGGAGGAACATCAGCACCTGAATAGATTCATGCCAGAATGGGCAGTCTTAAGTTCATAGGTTCCAAGCAGTTTAGGGATTTAAAAAGAAAACCCAGCACTTTGAAGTGTGCCCAGAAACAGACCGGAAGCCATGGCATTGGTTGTAGCTAGAGGAATGTTTTTCAAAAACTTAATTATGAATGCATATTTGCAAATAACCACTTGACTGGTCATCACTGGTGAGTAAAAATGGGCTTCAGGCTATTAGGCAGGGAATCATTGTAAAGGTATTTGTTTTCAATAATATCAGGGGATTACATTTGTATATTATGGCCAATGACCAGAGCAGTGAAATAAACGTATATTGTTGCCTGCTCTCTCCAAAGCTAGTATTTTATTCTACTTAATCATCCAAAAGCTCTTTACTAATGTCTGAGTAATCACTACTCTTCCCTACCCACTAATCTCTACTGGAGGTCTTGAGTAAAGTATTTGTATTGCTGCACTTGTGATCTGGAAATTTTTTGTTAACTTTTAAGTGCCATGGGTAATGTGTGGAGACTGTTGTCCTCATGCTGTTTTTCCAGATTAATTGTCTATCATCCTGCTACCTGTGTAACTTTTTTCTCTTTCCTTTTTCTATGTTATTCTTGAACAACATATAGTTTGTTGTATACAGATATGCTTGTCCGAGTTGTGATTTTTGTCATGTACTGTATTCAAAGTGCTTAATAATATGTTTAGTTTATCCATCCATAGACAGTTAATTGAATTAGTAGCTTAGCAAATAAAGTGAAAATTAATTACATAAACAGATAAGCATAAAGTAAGGATATAAACAGAGAAGGTGAATGGAGAAATTCACCAGCAGGACCAAAACTCCACCCACCCAAAGAGGCAAACCTTCCAGTCAGTTCTAGGAAATAGAAATTTTATTAAAGTGTTCAATATGCCCAACAAGTTTTGATTGGTGATTGCCTTTTTTGGGGTGGTTGGCTTTCTTTGAAAACAGTACTTCATGTGCAAGTGAACTGCACGTTCCACTAACTATAATTCCAGAACAGCCATTTTTGTGTCACTCATACTTAGAGAGTACACTAAAGTGGTGTTATAAAGGTGATGCATTTTTTTTTATCCCATCAGCAGCTCTCCGGCAACCAAAAAGTTGCATATTCTGTCTTTTGTTCAGCATTCATCTGCAGCATTAACTTTGACCAACATTAATTGGAAATAAGGCTTCAACATTTACTCAGTTAGTTAATTGATGCTATAAAGTGTTTGGATTCAAAACTGTGCCTCTGATTGGGCGGCAGATTTTTAAAAAACTGTTAACTATTTTTAAATAAGTACTTACAAATCCATAGGCAGCAGGTGCTTCCTTTATCAGGGTGGCCTCTTCTGAGTGTGTGCTGTGATGTGCATGTCATTTAAAAAGAGTGTGTGCCTTTCCCCATCACAATTGTTGTTTATTCATATGCAGATTTAATTGATTAAATTTAATTGGCTAAGATTCAATTGATCAAATGACTGCCCTAATTGAAAAATCCAATTTGGGATTTGCCTTGAGTAGCTTAGTAAATACAGTTCTGGATTTCTTTGTCCATGGTAGATACATTTTGAACAGAATATTCTTAGGCTCAGTATGAATTTCAGGGGGATGATACATATACATATATACCTGCAGATGTACAATCTAGAGAGAAACATAATATATAAGGGAACAGGTAGAGGAAGCTAATGGCATCTGAGCCCCCAAAAGAAGAAAAGAAAAAAAAGCCCTTTATCCCTTCTCAAATGTGATAGTGGATGGAATGAGGATATTGAGGCGAAGGAAGGTGTTCCAATGACACGAAGCAGATAAGGAAATGTGTACAATCAGGGGGAAGAGGTGGAGATCTTGGACTTAAAGAAACAGATGGCCAGATGATCTAAGGGGAATGAGGAGCAAGGAAAAGGAAAAGAAGGCAAGCAGAATGGAGCAAGATAATGGCAAAATGTAAAGATAAGTTGGAAGAGCATCAACTGAATGAGGCAGAGGAGAGACAGCCAGTGTAACGGATGTTTCAGAGTGAGATTATCAAAAGCGATGTGCAGGAAAAGTGACATGGGTGGCATAGTTGAGCACAGATGAAAGTGATGGAGAATCAGCAAAGTGTTGTAGTAGTCAGCATGAGAATGAATGAGAGAAGGCACCAGTATGTTGGTGACATCAACTAGTAATAATATCCATGATTGCATCTATAGCCCTTTTTGAGTGTGTTTGTACATATCCTCTGTAATAATTGCAGTAACCCTACAAAGTTGGAGAACGCCTGAACCTGAGGGATAATACTTTGCTTATAACCACTATATGAGTTTATGGCAGAGGTAAGATTTGAACCAGCAACTTCCTAGTTTGCAGCTCACACATGCTCTCAGCCACTGCAATGGACTAACTTTGGTAAATTAAGATTTCAGAGTGGGTGTGCACAACCTGTGTTTCAGGAGCACAGTGCTACTTAAGCTTTACTAATGATTAAAATATGTTTAGGGTCCCTTCCTCTGAAAACTGAAGATATGTTTTCACAATTAAAGTAGGCATATGCCATTGGTATACCAGTTGTTATAACTATAATTGGTGTTTTGTACGTGCACAAATGCCACATATTGGGATTATTCAGTTTACATGGGGCTTACATGGTAAATACAACATAGCATTTTAATCCTGTTTGACCCCCCCCCCCCATGTTTTCCTCTGTTTCCCAATCGGATCTGGCTCCCAAGAGGATTCCTGCATGAAAGGGTGGACGTTTCATATTGTTGGCAGCTGATGAAAGGAAAGAGGCGAGTACATTGGCTGCCCTTCTAAAAAAAATCAATAATAAAAAATAATAAAGAAAACATAGAAAGGTAAAATGTTCACAAGGGTTTGGGATATTTGTGGTATTTTTCCTGAATTGAAAGGCTGTGATATGGCTCATAAAAGAGAGAAGCTTCTTCGTTGAGTCAGCGCAGTTCACAATTGGTCTTGTAGGAAGATGGTCTTGTAGCCAATGTTGTGTACAAACATTACAGCACTATTGCAAAATGATTCCAGAAGGTCATTTCCCACCTCATGCTCGTTTTCCTCCCGTTACTTCATTGTCCTGTCTCCTCCCTTCCAGTGTGTCTCCACCACGCATGGAGACTGGGCGTGACGCATGGAGATCAAATGAGTTTTTGGATCCAAGCAGACATGTCTGTGTGGCAGATCTGTTTTAGTACATTGGAATAAGAGAGGAAAGGTGACGGGGTGGAAGGAGGTTGATTTCATATAAAGAAAGGGGAGAACACTTGAATTTTAAAGTGTTTTATTGGTGTTTTATTGGTGTTTTAATGATGTACTGGTTTTATCTGCTTTTAATCAGTTTTTGTATTTTGTGTTTGGTGTTGTTCCCCGCCTCGATCTGTTGGGAGAGGCGGGTGATAAATAAATATATTATTATTATTATTATTATTATTATTATTATTATTTTCGCCATGCTTAAAACCAAAACTGCCTCTCACTCCCCCCCTCCCCACAACTTGTTTTCCAGCTGGGTTCTGAAACAAGAATAAATGTAGAGGAGGAGGCAGAAGAATGGATGGGGAGAGAGGTTCAGCATGCCTGCTGCTTCTCTGCTTTAAATCACTGGCATGACCAGCATCATAATACATGGGCTGTGTTACTATCACATCTAGTTAGACTTTCTGCATCCAGCCTGAAGTCTGGTCTAAAAATGCCATGTGTGTGTATATTAAAACAATACTGAAAACCCATTTAACCCATGATGGTGTCATGTTTAAATTGTGTGGTTGGCTCCTATGCATGCTGCCAACACAGCATACTGATCTCAGATATGCTGACATTGTCCTAGTAGATGGCAGCAACCCAATTTAAATGTGACGCCAAATGTCCAAAGTTCTTTTCTTTTTAAACAGTTCCTCCATTTTGAATAAAGGCCTTAGAGCTGTAAGTGAAGGAGAAACAAGCCCCATGTATGGCCATAGCCCTATGTTAAAATACGGCTGCTTTGTTGAGGCTGCATGCTGGGCTCTTTTGTGACTCACTTCTAACATTAAAGATTGACTGGCTGTTTAAGGAGAATTATTTTTTAGGTGGCTTGTTGAGATGTTTTTAATCCACCAGCCCTTTGGAATTTATGCTGAGAAAATACAGCATTCTGGCTTCTTTACTGTAAACCTTGTTGGTTTCTGTTATTCTTAGTATACATCATTTTGTGCACATCATTTGGAAAAGTTATTTTAAAAAATTGAAAAGCGTGCATTCACTATATGAGGGGAAGCATACTTGGAGGATTGTTGTAGACCACAAAAAAGAGAGCTGCATTGAGGCTGAAGAGAGATCAGAGATGTATTTTTAAAATAGGTGTATATATTTCCATATTTTAAAAATACTGATGGTGTATATATTTCTGTGGCGTATATATCAGCATAAACTTTTGTACTGCCCAACTAATAAATTTTGGGGAAAGTGAAAGCTAATCTGAAGGCCCACAGACTCCATGCAACCGGAGGAGGCCCATCTACGGGTCGAATTAATAGAAATCCAGACTCATTTTAATCCTTCTCATATTTCTCCAGCATCCCTAGTTGCAGTTTGTATATTGTGCTGAGGGCAGGAAGGCCTCTGTGGCTGTTACCTTGATAAAGTGGTATTCTTTCTTTTCTCCCTGCCCCACCCCTGGCTCCCGACCACCTTTGCCCATGAGTCCTTGGGTGACCTTCGTTGCCCGTAAAGTGAATTAGCAGCTTTAGTAAGCTCTATACATTGGATATTGAGAAGAGCTGCAAAAAGTTCATGATCCAGAGAGAAGAATTTTAGCTCATGCTTATCTCACAAAAGCAATCTTCTCACAATCTGGCACTTGTAGTCGGAGCGCCAGCTGGCAGGAATATTTTGTGATATAAATTATCCATCTGTTCTGAAGCGCAACAGAACAAGGGGGCTTTTGTGCTCTGAGGACAAGGGGAGAGATCTTCTCCCTTTATTGGCTTAAATGGCATCTCTACTTTCTTGTTCCTCTCTGTATTTATAGATTCAAGGCTGCAGCACTTCCTGTAGTATTGCTAGTATTTATGCACCCCCAGTCATTCCAATTCAGCATCCTTTGCTACAGATGACCATTTTTAATGCCACTTCATGGCAAGGCAGGTGAAATCGTTGGGCAAACAGTAATTTGATCAGTGCCCTATTCAAATACAACTTTCACAACATACCAAGCATTTCTGCCTGTGCTTGCACTAGTTGGTGGTAAATACCAGCCAATGTATGCGCCCCTTTCAAGACAGATCTCTCACGTACCAAGTGATAAATCATTTTTATCCCTGGAAGTAATTAGTGAAGAATACCCTGTACGAAAAATGACTTGGACAGAGCTTGCAGAAGCTGGCTCCTTCAAGTGTTGTCCAAGTGCCTCCGTCCCGTCCTGCTTTGGTCGTAGTCTGGATGGGAAGAGGCTTGGCTGGTGCTTGCAGGAGCTGGCTCCTGCAGACTCTGGCAGAGTTGAGCGGCTCCCACCATGCTTGTCCAGTTGGGGCATGAGCAGCACAGGAAGCCAGGGATTTCAGGAGACGGTTCCTGCAAGCCCTGATTTAGCATGGAGATTATTTTCCCCTAGGTTGCAGGGCTAGGGGAGGGAGCCACAAAGGGATGCTTAGCCCTCCTTGGGCCAGATTAGGCCCACAGGCCGGAGGTTGCCCTCCTCTGTCATAGGCCATATTCAGCCCTGTAGCTATTTTATTTGACCCCTGTCAAACCTATCATGTTGTAACCAAGGTGTAATGAAAATGTTTCCTGGATTGGTTTCATCAGGAAGGGAAAATGAATTTCTTTCAAGACTTGCGTAACATCGAGAGACTCCACATGTTAATGTTGCAGCTTTCTTTGGGATTTGTACTTGTTTATTTGCTATATTTACATGCCACCTTTCTGCCAATGCACCCAAGGCAGTTCTTGGTTTTAATGCAATCGCTTATCAGGGGTGTTGAACCTTTGGCCCGCAGGCCAAATCCAGTCCACCTGGGGGCCCATTCCATTGTTCCTGGGTTACCCAGATAGCCACGGCCCCTTTCCACCCAACCAGGTGATTTCCTGGCTTTTGTGTAGTTGTGCAGTCCCCATTCTAGAAGTTTGAAATGCCTCTCCTAGGACTTAGTTACTGGCAGTAAGTGCTTTAAGCTTAAGTAGGCTGTCATTTCTGCTTCACTCCTTTTGTTTTTGGCCCTGCCCATCACTGGAATTCACCTTCACCCCCTTCTCTGAAATTGAAGTTTGCCCTTAGGCTGAAAGACGATCAAGACCCTGGGTGAACACAGTCTAATACAGCCTGGTGGGCAGATTTTAGTCTTGTGGGATTTACCTTGTTTTTAACTAGAATCTTGAGCTCTGCCAACCAGACCCAGGTGTGGAATAGTGGTCCAAGGGAATGGACATGCATGTAGAATTAAGAATCAGGATGCATCTGAGCACATATTTAGCCCAGGAATTTGCTTTCGATCTTAGAACAGGACTCAGTCTTTTCACCTGGAAATCCACTCCTAGTTTTCTCCTAAGCTTTTCGCACTTCAGCAGTCTAATTTGAAGGGGGCGGTGATGCACTTTTGTTGTTGTTGCTGTTGTTAAAGAATTGGAAGCCTGAACCTCTTGCCAATCTACTGTGAATCACCCAGAGATCTCCCATTTGAGCCTGATCTACCTTCTGTGCGCTGCCACTGGTGTAACAGACATGACACTAAAGGGAAGAGGAAAATAAACCAAATGCAGGTTCCACTGCCAAGTCTAGAGGAGATAGTTCTAGGAGGGGAGGAGCCAAATGGCAGCTGATCTTAGCCAGTTTGGTGGAGGGAGGTTTGTTTCTCACCTCTTCCTCAGAATGTGACATCCCACATTTGCTGTAATTGTGGAGCTTTAACCACCAGGTGATATTGACTTTATTATAGAACCCAGCCACTGGTAAAGGTGTAAGCTTCTGTGGCAAAATAACACTGTTGCGACCCAAATTGCTGTCTGGGGAAGAAAATAGCCTTCTAGAATATTAATGTTGTCTGTTCCTTCTCTAGGTATGTTAGCAGAAGCATTTATTGCCCTGGTCAACAACTAGCTCAACTAGAGCATGACTCTGAAAAAAGTAGTGCCATAGCCCCAAGTTGCATGATCTGGTGGGCACATTTCCCCCTTTCTGGGCTAGTTTTCCAGGGGCTTTCCTTTGCCAGGGACTGTGAAGGGGGAGTGAACACCTCAGTTCAAAACTTTGTTTATATTAGAGCAAATATGTCAACCCTTCCCAACTTGGCTCCTTCCAAATATCTTAGACTACAACTCCCATCACTCCAGCCAGCTAGCACCAACCATGTGACTGGGGATGGGAACTGTAGTCCAACACATCTAGAGGTGGCAGGTTGGGGAGAGCCATCTGCCTGCCTGAGTTGACACTAGCCCAGTATCAACTCAGTGGTGCAACTAATCCAGTATGTACCTTTTCTCTTGTTTGGGGCAGAGAACTGTAGCCTTATTGTTCAAGATATCTTCTTTCAAACTGACAAGGCTGGAACTTGAACCTGAAACTCCATATATACAAAATGTCTGTGCTGCAACCATGGCTTCAGGATGTGCGCAGCCTTGGGGGCACTTCAGATAGTCAGGTGAGAGATAAAGTATTGAGTGACTTGCATATAACTGCTTCTGAATCTTGTGATAAGTGGGGGGATGATTCAGATTCTCCTGATACTGGGATGAACCATGCAACTCCCCCCACCCCCAAGTGCTGAGTAGGGAATCCTTTGCTCCAGTGTTGCTGAAGGAGCCCTCTACTGACTACAGCAGAGGATGGGATAAGTGCTGGGTATGTATGGATGCTAGTCTTGCAGATAGTCACCAGATATTCTCTAATACATTTCTTATCTGAGGAAGACTTTCTAAATTTTATTTTTTATTGGCATTATTTATATACCACTTGTCATTTGAAACAAATTTTCAAAGCAGTTTACAAAAGAATAATAAACTCCCAACAAACAAAAACTTCATGCACATGTATACGTCAGTACAGCTTCTACCCATTCCCTTTAGTCCTGCATACACCTGTTGTATGAAATATGACAGCTACTAATGAGATGAGTTAAATACAATTTTAATTTCACTTTTGTAGCATGAAATCATTTGCATCCTGAAGCCCATCCTTTTTGTTGCAGAAAGCAAAAGATCACTTTTTGAAGTGCAAAGCCCAACCTTAATATTGTTGGCATTTGAATAAAGGCCAAAAATCAGGGCTTGACCAGACTGTGCTTTAAGCTGTGAAATAGACAGTTATTTTAAAGGTTTTCTGAAGTTTGGTATGCCAAAATGATTGAGGTTTTTTTTTTCTATTTAATTATACTGACTCTTGTTCACTTTTTCCTGCCCATGACTTTTCAATTAAAATCATGAGCACTGTAGGCAGGGAGGGAACCTGAAATGTTCTTTTTGGAGGAAGGTTGGTTCGTAGTAAATAAGTGAACTGAAAGCAGGTGTGGTTTGAACCTTGACAACATGCTTTTAAAGTCATGTAATGCAGTTGACAACTGACACCTCTGGCACTTACATTTGAATTTCAGTCTACATCATACGTGTAATAGACTTCACCCTGGGTGGAGTCCATAGCCAGAGTACTTTCTGAGTGGGCCATAAATTCCTCCAATAGTAGGATTCACCTCACAAAGAGGTGAACAGAATGGAATTTTGAGCTAGCAGAGATAAACATTTGTTTTGATTTATGACAGATTGGAAAGGTGAGAAATCAAACAAGGATTAGATTATTGGTAAGTAGCCTATATTATTTAAAATCACTATTCCTTTTCCTCTTTATTTTTTATGTATTACAAATTAGAGCATATAACCAAGTTGTCTCCTAATATAACATTAACAGTTAAAATTGTTATATTGGTTCCTTCATTGGTCCGCACTTCTCTGAAAGTCTGTGCAGATTGGGCTTCATCATAGGACTAGATGGCTAGGACTAGAAGCTTGGCCACAAGGAAAAATGGCATGGGAAGAGTTAAGAGTGCATGTATTTTCATACATGCACACGCACATGCCTTCGATAACAGCGTCTGCTAAGGATAGTGTGTCTCCTCTGAATGAATGCTTGGAGGCAGTAATGGGCTGGATGAGGAAAAACAAACTGAAGCTGAATCCAGACAAGACGGAGGTGCTTGCTGTCAAAGGCCGCAACCTGGGTTTGGAGGTGTGTCAACCGGTTCTGGATGGGGTTACACTCCCCCTGAAAGACTGTGTTCGCAGCTTGGGGGTGCTCCTGGATCTGTCGCTCCAAATGACAGCCCAGATAGATGCGACGGCCAGGAGTGCCTATTATCAGCTTCGGCTGATACGCCAGCTGCGCCCCTTCCTAGAGTTGGAAGACCTAAAGATGGTAGTGCACGCGCTGGTAACTTCGAGGCTCGACTTCTGCAATGCGCTGTACATAGGGCTACCTTTGTGCCTAGTCCGGAAACTTCAGCTAGTTCAAAATATGGCAGCTAGGTTGGTCACCGGTACATCTAGGAGTGACCATATTACGCCAGCTTTAAAATCGCTCCACTGGCTGCCAATTAGTTTCCGGGCGAAGTATAAAGTGTTGGTCATTACCTTTAAAGCCCTACATGGTTTGGGTCCAGGTTACCTGCGGGATCGCCTTCTCCCATACAATCCGCCCCGCACGCTCAGGTCCTCTGGGAAGAACTTACTGCAGTCGGCCAAGACTAGGCTGACAACCGTTACCCAGAGGACCTTCTCTTCTGCCGCTCCCAGACTGTGGAATGACCTGCCAGAGGAGACTCGTCAACTTAACAGTCTTTTAGAATTTAAGAAAGCTATAAAGACTGTTCTCTTCCGGCAGGCATATCCAGTGTAATTTTTAGAATGTTTTTAGGATGTTTTAGGATGTTTTAATGCAGTTTTAATAATAATTGTCATGTTTTTAATTAGTTTTATGTATTTTATCATGTTGTTGTTCCCCGCCTCGATCCAGACGGAGAGGCGGGTAAGAAATAAATTGTTGTTGTTGTTATTATTATTATTATTATTATTATTATTATATGATTCAGATTTTCCCTTGCAAAAGCTCCCTACCACTGTATTCGCATTAACTAGCGGACACACACACTTGCTGGTTGTAACATGCTCTTTCAGTGGTAGGGCCTAACTACATGTTACATGCAAATATGTGTATTTTGTAACATTTGAATGGTTTGCAGCTAGATCAGATACATATTTTTGTATTTTATAAAAAACTTGGTGTAATTCTCAGCTCTTTCTGCTTCTTCATCTGTCTTTGTGTTTCTTCCCGAGAGAATAATCATGTTAATGTATAAATGAAGCCTTTGCTCATACTAATATATTTCTCAAAGCGTTTAGAAAGGAGACCTATTTCTCAATGACTTGGCGGAAATGGATTGTCTTCATTTTGTTGCCTTTTTTGGCACATTCTTAATTTTACTTTGCTTATAAAATGACTGGTTACAGCTTCCTTGCCCTACGATCTCTGTTGTGAAAATCCCCACAAACTGGTCCCATTAGACTCTTAAGTGAAGTAGGGTTTGACTCCAGTTGTTCTGCCTTTAAAAAAGGGCAAGACAGAGCCTCCCCAAAGGCTTGTTAGGGGATTGGCAGGTGGGTCTTTTGTCTACTAGTTGGATTAATTGTATTAGCTCTTGGGTTCCATTTGAAAGTGAACACCATATACTAGACAGAAATTAGTTAAATGGCTTACATTTGCCAAGGAACTTCAGTGGGGAAGTAATTAATTTTGGAACATTGGAGAGCAATTTTACCAAAGGGCCAGCCTTCAGGAAGCAGAAGTAAAAGGTAGTGGGACATCCCGCAAAAGTACTCAGCAAGAGTAGTACTCTCTCTGTTCTCCTTTAGCCTGACTGGCAACCAACAAACCAGACAGTTCTCATGGAGATTAATTTGGTTCAGGAGCCACGGGTTCCTGATGCCTACAATATAGTATCTAGTTCAGAATTCAAAATTGGTCTGCACATCTCAAACAAGATGGAACATTGGAAGCTACTGTATACTGAGTCAGACCCTTGGTCCATCTAGCCCCGTATTGTTGACACTGATTGGCAGCAGTTCTCCAGGGGCACAGTTCTTTCCTTACTCTACCTAGAGATGCTGCGGATTGAACCTGGGTCCTTCTGCTTGCAAAACGTATGTTCTGTCACCCAGCTACCACCCCTCCCTGTAACACTGGCCAGTTGTTGGCAGTGTCGCAAATGAATAGATAGATGCGTGCATTTATTAAATGGGGCTCCTCTACACCAGGAAATCCAAATGTTTAATGAATGCTGGTGTCCCAGTGTTCTCAGAATACAGGGCAGGACTGATTAAGGAAGCTTAGCCAGTTGATATGTAAGGTGTAATTTCTTCACACCCATGGTGTGAAGGAATAGCTTTACCAAATGCTTCACCAAATATACAGCCAGCAGAAAATTTTGCATTAGTTTGATTCAAAAACAGTATTTCTAAGGCAGGCTATCGTTCCCATTTTTGTTGTCTTCCCCTTTATTTGACTTTTGAGGGTTTTGGGTGGGAGTAAAAAGCTTTCTTATTTATTCTTGACAGTACTCCTGAATAGCAAACTTCAAAGCATTCTAGCAACGTTAATTTCTTCCGCTTTTTTCCAGGGCCCTGTGGCGCATATAGGAGAGGGAAAACAGTTTTTAATGACTTTCCCAGCAGTCTGTTTAGCTGGGTCTTTTGGTATTAACCAACTTCCATGGTTAATGTGTGAAACAACAATACCTTAGTGTAATTTTTAAATTAGACGGCAGACTTTTCTCCTCTTTGTTTTGTTTGTTTATATCTATTTATAAAATTATTTCTGAGTTGCCTCAGAAAGAACCTCCAAGGTGACTTGCATTTTAAAACTTTGAAATAGTTTGCAATCTTTAAAACACTGCACACAGCAAAATTCAGAGCAGGAGAAAAACAGTCCTAAAAACAGAGAGCAGAATAACCTTCCTAAAACTAAACAAAGAAGAGGCCAGTCTAACCTCCTTAGTGAGAGGGTTCCAAACTAGGAATGCCACCACAGAGGAGGCCCTTTCCTGTTATTCCCACCAATGTAGCTTCTCTTAGTGGTGAGACATACAAGAGGGCCTCTGGAGCAGATCTTAAAACTACAGGCAGGTTCATACAGGAGGAGATGAACTTTCAGAAATCTTGGTTTAGGTCTGGTCTAAGCACCTGGAATTGAGTAAGGACCAGCACCTTGAACTGTGACTGGAAACAAATTGGAAGTCAGCTGATGCAAGACTGATGCAATACATTCAATAAAAGCATGGGAAGCCTATGATCTTAAAGCAGACCATTTGAATCTCATGTTGTGAATAATTTCCAGAATTAATTTTTGAGGATATCCTGGTTGTTTATTTCGATAGTTATATAAAACTATATCTAGGGTGACCAGATCACCCTGGATTTCCCGGTCCTAACCGGGAAAACTGGGGCAATCCGGGCCAACAGGGGGGCGGCGGGGGCAAACCGGGGAAAGGATCAGCTCTCCTCCCACCCTAAAATGCCCGTGCTGCTCCCCGGCCTCGGCAAGAAAGGAGTGCTCTTGGTTAGGGACCGTCAACAAATTCCTTGTCTGGTGGCTAACTGCTTTAGCGACCAGACAAGGAATTTGTTGACGCTCCGTAATAATAATAATAATAATAATAATAATAATAATAATTATTATTATTATTATTATTATTTGTAGCCCGCCTCTCCCTCCGTGCTGCTCCCCGGCCTTGGCAGGAAACAAGTGCTCAGCGTTAGGGAGTGTCAACAGAAAAGGAATTTGTTGACGCTCCCTAACGCTGAGCACTTGTTTCCTGCTGAGGCCAGGGAGCACGGGCATTTTAAAGCAGGCTGTTCCTCCTCCTTTGCCTGCTGCTGCTGCTGTTGCTGTTCCTCCATGGAGCCCATGAGCAGGGCAAGAAGAGTGAGGGGGCTGCAGGGGGTCACACGGCAGTGGAGGAGATCGGCTGTGGCAGCGGAGGACCTGGTAGGTCCGGGCTGGTTTTTTTTTGGGGGGGGTGGCTTGGGGGGGGTTGTTTCGGGTGGGGGGGTGGCGGGGGGTGTATGCTTGTTGGCCGCATGGCAGGCGGCCTTTTTAATTTTTTTTATTTTATGTTTGGGGGTGCTGCTTTAGTGGGGTAACCATTTTGGACCGGGATTTTGCTTTCCAAAATCTGGTCACCCTACTATATACCAACCAGACACTGGGTAATTTTACAAATTAGGAGAGAACAGTTCCCTGCTCTAAGGGGCTAGCAACTTAGAAATTGAGGTGGGAAAGACAGCAGAGAATGTGGTCATGATAGTGGGGGAGAGAATGGAGGCCTGCATAAACCAGGATGAAGATCTGATTATGTCAGGTTACACATACTTACACTTAGTTACAGCAGTAGGAAATGGGGACCAGGTGGTTGTGCTCAAGCTTCTTGGAAGTAGTAGGTTTTGAGGGAAGTGGGGAATCATAAAGGCATTCGGGAAGGCAATTCCAAACATAAGCAGCAGCATGGGAGAAAGAACAGAGCTCTTTAGTCTGTTTAATCACCTCCATTTCTAATGGTTCCTGTAAAACAGATGTTTGTACTCATGCTCTGTCCTCCTAACTGTCAAGACTTGTGTTTCTCTTACACCCTTTCACTTAAGGTGGTATCAGTTGTACCCTTATAATAAACAAGATAAGGGAAGTCATACAAGGTTACAGCAAACTGTCTCTGATTATTAGTCTGAATATTTCTCTCTCCCCTTGCAGCCACCAAAGGTTTCATAGCTTTTTTGTGGCACAGTCCAAAGATCCAATCAGTTTGCTGCTAGATTCTTGTGCTTTATTTTTCATCAATCAGAGCCATGAATTCATGATAACACATTGCATCCCTGGAAGCTTCTGGGGATGCTTCAATTAGAAGATGAAAAATAGCAAATGAGCTTCTCTGAAAGACAACTAGTCTATTTCAACTGATCCTTCCCTTGCAATTGGCAGCTATAGGAGAATGTGTTAATGTAGCCCAACAGTCTTTTTGGGTGATCCATTTGAACTAAATGTGCATCCTAGGATATTTCTCAAAATTGTCTGCAATTCTGCATTGTCTTAATGGTGCATTGTCTTAATGGTGGTGGTGGTGGTAGGGAGCTATTTGGGCCAAAATGCGACTTATAAATTTATAAATAAATAAATTGCACAGGGGTTCCTCATAAGGCAGGACAATGCAGAATGGGCTCCCTAAAGGTAGGAAGTTCAAGAAAACAGTGCCATAAATTAATCGTAAAGGCTTGATGACTTTATAAAGTGAAAAAAAATGTAACTCAAGCTCACATATACTGCACTGAGAACACTGGTTCTAATAAAACTGACCAGACTCCAAAGGGACACACTCAAATCACTTCCATACATCTACTATACGAGTATGTGCATGCCAATTTTCTCTTCCAGTGGCTGCCGGTCATGTCTCGTGGAGTGCTGTTTTGGAGGAATACCAAACATCTGGGGACAGGTTTTCAGGTGAAGCCAGGGGCTGCCTCTAGGAAAGAGAATTTGAAAAATCCCTGTGCGTGTGCAGCATCTTGGATTCCAACTAATTGTATTTTA
The DNA here is from genome assembly GCA_029215795.1 of Anniella stebbinsi. Taxonomy (NCBI): domain Eukaryota; kingdom Metazoa; phylum Chordata; class Lepidosauria; order Squamata; family Anniellidae; genus Anniella; species Anniella stebbinsi. The sequence continues at coordinate 120,949,304 of JARDYH010000004.1, read as the reverse complement.
TTGATTTGCTGCTAATTTTGTTAATGTATGGCAGTTTTTTCTGGGGAGTGGCAGTAATATATCTGTAAAGAGTTCTCATTTAGGGCCTTCACATTTTTAGAAGCAGTCTTTTGCAAACCCAAGCTGTATTGAAAAGAAAAGCCAGGGAAATATGAGGTTTTGTGTTCTGAAGTTATTTGGAAGCTGACTGTTGCTTGCAGTTAAGTTCTGTGCTCCATGAGTGATCCGTTCTGTGATGCTGCTGTTCCTACTTTAAGCTATTGCTATGTGACATAGAACAAACACTAAACTTTCTTTCTTTCTAAGCTTCATCATTCCAGGGGAGAAAGGCACCCTTATCTGTTACACTGTGGGACTGTTTATAGTGCAGTCTTCCTCAATCTGGTGCCCTCTACATGTTTGGGACTACAACTCACATCATCCCTTGGCCATGCTTACAGGTGTTTGTAGTCCAGCACAACTGGTTGGGGAAGGCTGATACATAGCACTGGATCCAGACTAAGTTAGTTGAATTAGGTTCCCACTGAAAACAGTTGGACTCAAGATATGACTAATTTGTCCCATTGGTTTCAGTGCAATCTAAGTTCAACTAACTGGCTTCAACTCATAATCACCAAATTGCCTACACAGAAACATCCTTGCCTGAAGTAAAATGGTTATGTGTACTTGCCACTGTAATGGCAACCGGTTCTGCTACTACCTTAAATGGCAGGAAGAGAAAGATATATGTAAGACGTGGTATCACAGAGATATAATGGTGATTACAAAAAAGATTTTGCCGTCTTACACCTATACCAAGGACACAATTAAGACCCTATATAATAGTGAATTTTATAGATGTCAAGTATTTTGTTATTGCAAACTACTGTCCTCATGTGAACTGGAAGTGCAGATGGATCAAGTTACAAGTAAAATAACTGCAGCATTTCTACTCTCTCTTTCTCACACTCACACGTGCACTCATATCAGCAACTTCACTATTCATATCATGCATGTGAGGTAGGATCTTGCATAGGAAAGCACCCTAGCTGCAGTAAACATGTTAGTCTTTAAAGAGTCACAACGCTTTGTGCTTTTCTGCAACAGACAAACATGGTTACCATTTAAGAAAAAATGCTTGGTAGTGGCTTGCGCTGGGAACAAGCATGAATAACTGAAGTAAGTGAAACTGTTGTTCCAAGCCTAAGTAACCCATGTAGCTTGAGATGACAGTTACACCACATAAACAATTTGTGCTTTTCTGTGTTTAACAGTGCATGTAAAAATCGTCTGCTGTGGTTTGGAGCGAAGGGCACTCTCTTGTATGAGTTTTTGTTGCCTGGCTGCAGAAAGCGTTGATTATGGTGAGATTGTGTGTGCACACAACCTGCCCACTGAAGTGAAACAATAACAGCTGGTGTGCAGCTGTAGACCTCATCCTGGGAACTTTTCTCACAGCCAAGAAGCCTTGAGAGGAAGGTGATTTTTTTGAATCAGGTTTTTTTTACAGGCTCTTCCCACAGATGAAATTCTTGTTAACTCTTTCTGGCACCCCAGGGGCAGCTCTCTCTAGTTCTTCCTTAGCCTGCTCTGCAGGTTCATATTTCCTGATGTCAACGGAGCGTAGCAGTAAGAGAGCCCACGGTGTAGTTGGCGGCCTACTGGGTTGTGAGTAGCTCAAAAGCCATTTGTCTTGAGCTCTTGGGAGGCCATTGACCCAAAAACATAAAACAAAACAAAAACCTTTCCTACTTATATACCCTGGGTGAGGAATGGCAACCAGCTCAGCCTGTGTCGTCGTAAAATTCACAGACAATAAGCACTGTCCTGTTTCTACACTGTAGTGGAAGAAAGCTATTTAGCGAGTCCTTGTCGAACATTCCTTGAAGCGTCTCTTTAACAGAAGTGCCACTGTTCTTGAACGCTCATTTCATTTCTTAATTCAGAAAGGGGTTTCTTTCTTTTAAACACCCCCACACACAGATCTTGAAGCTGTTAAAATTGTTTCTCCGTGTCAAGGGACTTTAGCAGAATTCCTTGCCTTGGTGCTGCTGAGTGAATGAAAGCTGGGTTCATTCTGATCTGCCGCTTTCTTATCCCTGCCCCTTCCAAATCCTGCTGCCCCCGCATCACGTGGCTGTTTCGGCAGGGGACACGCCACATACTTTTGAGTATTCCACTCCAGTGCCTTTTCAGCCATGGGTGTTGCAGTCCGATACATCTGGAGGGCACCAGCTTGGGGAAGGCCGGGCAATGATAACTTTGATACAGTTCTGGAGTGGCTAGAGCAGTGGTTTTCCAACTGTCCTCCGTTGCTGATCTTCTTAATGAGGAATCCCTTAAGAAGCTGCCAAAAAACACAAAATACACTGAAAGTCAATTCCTTCCCTCTCCCATTTAGGGTCTTCCCCTGCAGTGCACAGCCACATGAGAGTGTGGTGTGTGCTCTAGAGAGTACCTTCTTAATTCACATGATGGACAGTGCTATGTGTGTATGGTGTTTGTCTTAGGAAAAAAAGAGCCATTCAACTGGTTCCCTATTGCCTCCAATTGACCAGGCAGGTAAGCATCTGTCACTGGAAGACAGCTCATTTATATTCCAGGCAAAATTTAAGCTCTTGAGTTGTGTTGGTTTTAATATGAAGGATTTAAGGGTGTGTTTAATTTCCCCACTGAAATAAATTGGTCTTAAAATGCTTAACTTCGCCAGGATCGTGCTCAAACCTCTGTTGTTTTTTGTTCTTTTTCAGACCATCAAATATAAAAGAGTTAATGGGCTAGTAAATGTTTCCGTGGAGTAATAGCTTTTGTGGGCTGATTTTTCAAAGCTGCCCTAAATATGCCCTAGAAAACTCGGTGATGTGCTGGGGTGCCTTGTCAGACAACTTGATGTAGAAAGCTTCCCCAAAAGGAAAGAAACTTAAAAACTATAGGATAAGAGGGAGTATGTAGTGAATGCCACACATTCCTAAGAAGCAAAAACTCCTGTGAGTAGTTTATTTGTCAGTTATTAGGCATGTTTGGGGATATGCCAGAAACTGGAAAGGATCTATAAAAGCCCCATATTTGCACAAACCTGTTGGGAAAATCATGTAGGCTAGAGGATGGGGGTAGGGGTTGTGTTACATCATCATTATTGCAGAGGAGGGTGCACACATTTCATGTCTTATTAAAACTTGTAAATCCTGAAGCTATTTTTTTTGTCTACAGAGACATAATGTCAAAGGAGTTTCCTCCCTCCCAGGGTGGTTCAGTTGAGCTGAAAACAGTTCCTTGATCCCCTAACTATAATGGCACAAAATGAGAAACTTAACAAAGGTTCTAATTGTAATAACAAGAGGCCCGACTGCCCCAGTCCTCTGGCTCAGTTCCAGTATTTCTTCTTTGCTGTGTCAACTTTAGGGAAAGTGAAAGTATGAGCACATCTTTTCCAGGGGTGGGGGTGGGGACATATGTTACAAGAGATCAGATCCAGTTGATTTGGTTTCTTCCAGTGCCGTATTCCAGAATCATGTCAGCAGCAGATTTGGAATTTTCTGGTACAGACTCGGGATAATCCCTTTTTAGAAAAGCATCAGATTTGTGACTTTGAAGTGTTCACAAATATTATCTCAGTGGTCCTTACAGTAGCCCTGACAGAGGCACCAATATTAATCAACCCCATATTAGAGATTTTAAATAGCTCTGTGTGAAAGTGTCTGACTGAGATAAATAGAGCCTTCCTCACCTGATGTCTTTGAGGTGTTTCGGACTGATCAGCAATGCTGGGGGGCTGTAGTCCTAAATATCAAGAAGGGACCAGATTGGGAAAGGTTGCTCTAAGAGCACAAGCTGAGTTTATGGCTGAGACGAGACCCCGGGTTCTAGTATTATGAAAGAAGAAAAAAAGTGTCTTCCTATTGACTTTCTCCATACCATGTACAATTTTACGCTCTTCTACCATGTCTCCCCTCCTGCTTGCTTCCAGGGTTATCTTTTGAAACACAAAATCCCTGTTGTGGATGTGGTCACTCTCGCAAGCGTAACAGAACCAGTGGAGGCAGAGTAGTGCCACTGAGTACTGTCCTGAATTTATATTTCAGCTAGACCAAACACTATTCAGGCATCTTTCTCACTGCTGTTTAGTTAGGTCCTTCTTGACCACTGGCGCCAAATAACTAAAGGATTTCTATAAAAGATAATCTAGAATGGTGCTATGTGTATGTTTATTTGTTTTAATCATCAGATTTTTTCCCCCGTGTGCTTTTGATTGTATTGGGGTCTTGATTTCTGGTGTTCTGCAGCTGTAAAGGTATAAAATGCTTGAAGAGCCAAGAATGTTTTCAAATCATTTTAGGAACTGCTTTCAAATGATACACTAAAATTATATAACAGCTAGTAACACTATATCTACAATATTTAGGGTCTGCAATTTAGCTAAGTTTTATTTGGTCATCTATGGATCTAATATGGCCACGTATCAGTCTTGCTGTGTAATCTATATGTGCCTACTCAGAAGTAAGCACCATTAAATTTAATGGAGCTTGCACCCAAGAGGGCATTCTCAGTTGTGGCACTCCACTTGTGGAATACCTTCTCCTTGGGGACCTGACTGGCGCCAACACTGGCTTCATTTCGGCGCCAAGTTAAAATACGCCTTTTTATCAAAGCCTTCAAGGGCTAAATTCTCTTTGGTTGCACATAGTTTTGATTGTTTTACTGCTTTGAAATTTCTCCACCGATTTTAATTTGTTAGTGATTTAATACATTTTTAGTTGTGTAAATTATTTATGCTTACATTGTTCTGATTTTATCTGTGTGTCACCCTGAGATCCCTGTGATAATAGGGCGGGATACAAATGTTTTAATAAAATAAATATGTATAGGATTGCAGCCTAAAAGAATCACCTGCTACTTGTCCCTTAGCTTGATTGTTTTGTTGAGCATATCAGTCTAAAGATAGTATTTGTACATTACTATTTTGTGTTCCTGGAAAGGCCATCACACTTGCATGCCATAACCATGGCTGAAAATTGGCTAACATCCCCAGTCAGCCCATGAAACTCACTGGCTGCATTCGGACAACACATTAGTCAATGGTGGGTTGAGTAGCCAACTCACAGTCGGTTATTTTGTGGGTACTCCCCACAGAATATATTCCTACGCAACTGTGGGTGGTTGGGGCTGGCATTGGGTGGACTAATAGTCAACCCAGCATTTGACTGACACAGCCCCCGCCCCTCTCCCCCCCCTCAGTCCTCCCAGTTCTATCCCAGCAGCTTCTGCGAGTTGCACCATTTGTAGCAGAGTGGCAGCCGCCACTTTGGTCGCTCTTGCCGCCTGCCTCTATGGGCTTGTGTTTTAACCCACTCACCACACGCCATTAACCCACTCACCCCTCCCACACAACACTTTAAACAACTGGCTTTGAGCTAAATGACTTGCAAGCCAGTTGTTTCCCTCAGTTGCTTATTTGGGCGGAACAGCATACTGTCAGTAGTTTGTGAGCGAGCAGCGTGTTACCCTCCACACAACACAATAAGTAACACAACTGACAATTGTTCCCCACCCCTCTCAGTTGCTTAACGTGTTGTCTGAATGCAGCCACTACGTGATCATGGATTTGTGACTAACCTACCTCACAAGATTGTTGTTAGGAGAAAAGGGTAATTTTCTATGTGTGCCACACTGAGTGGATCTGGGGAAAGGCTGTTTAGAAATGTGCTTGATTCATTATATTTTGATATAAAATAAGAAAATGTGAAAATAAACCATGCTGCTCTTCATGATGCACTTTAAATAAATTCCTGGTATGACGGCTTGGTGTCCTGGTATGACGGCTTGGTGTGACAACCAGCTTTGCAAATTGACAAAGGTTACGAGCCCATTTGCCCATGCACATCAGTATGAAACTTTTGTGGCATATGCATATCAGTATGAAACTTTTGTGGCATATGTTCCTGCCTCTCCCCCCGCCAGAGGCAGGGGGAGAGGCAGGAACATCCAATGTACTACAACTTCTTACCTCTCTGCCTGATGTATATATTTAAAGTATCTCTAAGGCTCAGTTCGGACGACATATTAAGCAATGGAGGGGTAAATAACATACTGACCGTGCGTTAGGCAGGAGGAGCTCCACAGATGACACACTGCAGCCGGCGCTGCTCGGAACCAGCACACGCCCTGGCTGCAAGGAACTTGCGGCTGCCATTTTGGTTGCAACTTCTCCGTGTGTCCCCCAGCCATATCCCAGCATGCACCGTGGGTTCTGCCGGCTGCATAGAGCGGCTGGTTTTTTTTGGCTGCTCTAGGCAGCAGAACTCTATTCCGAAACGGAATAGTCCACGGAGAGAGGGGGAGCTGAATTCGGACAACACTTTAAACAACGGGGCTTTGGGCTAAACAACGTGCAAGCCCGTTGTTTCACTCCGTTGTTTAAAGTGCCTGATTAACGTACTGTCAGTTGTGTGTGTGTTGTGTGCTGCGTTGTGTGCTTCCCTCCAGACGACACAATAAGCAACACAACTGACGATTATTCCCCCCCTCCTCCGTTGCCTAATGTGTCGTCCGAACTGAGCCTAAGTCTCTCCTTCATCCAGAAGGGAGATCCCAGGGCAGTATACATAAAATTATAAAAACAAATGTAGTATAGCAATCATTTCGAGCAATAGGGCATAACAACTATTCAACCAGCAAAACAAACTCACAGGCTGAATTCGGACAACACGATAGTCAATGGTGGGGTAATAATCAACTTTATAGTTGTTCATCCAGGGGGGTACTCCCCACACAACATGGTAATAAAAAATCAACCGTAATGTCGATTAGGATCAGCGCTGAGTTGACTATGGCAGCATTCGGACGACACGATAGTCAATACAACTGACGATTGTTTTCCCCACCCCAGTTGCTTATTGTGTCGTCCGAATTCAGCCACACTCTAAGACCAGTTTAGGCTGAACTGTTACATTTTACATTTGCCTGGTCAAAGAAACTTTTTAAGAAAGCAAAATTGTTTACTATGGAACCTCCCAAAGTCAGGGTGCCACCGCAGGGAAATACATAGTGGCTGAATTCGGACAACACATTAGTCAATGGTGGGTTGAGTAGCCAACTCACAGTTGGTTATTTTGTGGGTACTCCCCACACAACATATTCCTACACAACTGTGGGTGGTTGGGGCTGGCATTGAGTGGACTAATAGTCAACCCAGCATTTGACTGACACAGTCCCCGCCCCTCTCCCCACCCTCCCTCCTCCCTCAGTCCTCCCAGTTCTAGCCCAGCAGCCTCTGCAAGTTGCACCATTTGTAGCAGAGTGGCAGCCACCGCTTTGGTCGCTCTTGCTGCCTGCCTCTATGGGCTTGTGTTTTAACCCACTCACCACACGCCATTAACCCACTCACCCCTCCACACAATACTTTAAACAACTGGCTTCGAGCTAAACAACTTGCAAGCCAGTTGTTTCTCTCAGTTGCTTATTTGGGCGGAATAGCATACCGTCAGTGGTTTGTGAGCGGCGTGTTACCCTCCACACAACATAATAAGCAACACAACTGACGATTGTTTCCCCCACCCTCAGTTGCTTAATGTGTTGTCCGAATTCAGCCAGTGTATTTCTCCCAGTGATGGCACTTGGAATAGGGCCTCTTCTGGTAGATCTTAACGCTTGGGCAGGATGGTACAGGAGAAGCACTCCTTCAGATATTGCCTAATGTTATTTCTTTCTTGGCACAGGTGAGTAGGAGGTTGACTATTTACCCATTTGCAATATAATGTACGTAGCTTGTCAGTCTGGTTAGACTGAATATAACATTTTCATATGAGTGTTTGGGGATGGAAAACAAACCCTGATGGCTTTTAGAATAATGAAGAGAAGTTTCTCTTTCTACACTCAGTTGCTTTGGTCTTGCCTCCAACACTGTTTGCTGTTTTCTTCTTTGTAGGAAAGGCCTTTGACATTACATATGTACGCCTGAAATTCCATACCAGCCGTCCGGAGAGCTTTGTCATCTCTAAGCGCACTCGGGAAGATGGTCCATGGGTGCCTTACCAGTACTACAGTGGATCCTGTGAGAAAACCTACCACAAATCCAATCGAGGCTTTATCAGGACTGGGGAGGATGAACAGGAAGCACTTTGCACAGATGAGTTCAGTGACATCTCTCCACTCACTGGAGGCAATGTGGCCTTTTCAACGCTGGAGGGGAGACCCAGTGCGTATAACTTTGACAACAGTCCTGTCTTACAGGTAAGGAGAGTTGGAATTGGATTAGAGGCTAACAGGCATGCTTCAGTTCTTCATATACAAGCCTCCCAGATCCCTTCACTAGGCCTGTTCACAGGTAATGATAAACAGTTGATTAAAAAACAACCGCTGGCATTTTTAGCCGCTAAATAACCCAGCGGTCTGGGTTCACACATCACACTCCATAACTTATGAAGGAGCCAATCCTGGGTTGTGGGATAAAAATGAAAGAGGTGGATGTGCTGCAGGCAGTGCATTCACTCATCCCCTGCTCAGACGAGAACTCAATTGATTTTTTTAACTGATAGGTTGTCGTTACATGTGAACCAGGTCACTGTAAGTACAATCAGAACCAGATTCTAGCCTCCTCCTCTTTCTCTGGGTGACACATACGTAGACTTTGGGTGTGCTTGGGCAACCCATGGGCTGCTTGCTTGGGCTTTCATTAATTCACATGTGGGAAACTCATGGCCTTTGAGGCCTTCGGTGCAGCTTGTCTGTGAACCCAAGCCCTCTATAGATTCCCTTTCCCTCGTTTTTTTGGCTGCACAATTTCCCATCACATCTCTTTGGTGGGCTGGGGGAAGATGATAATTGTGATAGGGAGGGTGGCGTGTAGGGAGAGTCAGCCCTGCACTCCATCCTCATGTAAATTGTCCTCCCAACACCAACAGCCCACCAAACACCTCTTACGTAGGCTGAAGAAAGTGTGATTGACCTGCAAGCTGGATTAACCCTGCCCTCCCCATATACCATTCCTCCAGAATATTAGTATGTGTGTACTGGTGAGAAATGGGGGTAAATGGGGGGGGTGGCTAGGAAGGGTATATGTGTGTGCAGGGGGTATGAAGATGCTGATACTTACCCCAACCCACTGGCATATGGCCCCCAACACATTACTCACTACTGCATGTCATCTGTGGGTTGGGTGAGAAGGAAGATTGTCCACTCCCTGCTTTAATCGGTGAAATTCCCCACAGCGCCACTTCTTCAAGAGCTTTCTGTGCCTTGTTCTTTAGCAGCCAGTTCAAGGCAGCCCTAACATGGGGCAATGGGAGACAGCGTCTGGTGTGCGATCAAGGGAAACGAGACAGATTTGGATAGCAGGTTGCAATTTCTCATAGGTTCTCTTGTGAAAACGCTGTTGAAGTAAATGGGAGCTACAAAATATCCTGAAGACTCCTTGGACGGAGGTACATATGTAACAAATACTTTGAAGAATAATTAGTAAAACTACAATGGGAGAGAGCTTGGGAATTTGTCCCTTTGGTTGCTTCTGTGGTCCATAGCACAGGTCCTCCCGTTCTTTGAAGGGGAAACTGGTGCTGATTTTTGTCCAGTTAACTTACATTGCCTCACACCTCCTAATAAGAAAGCCAGACTTCTTCCTTTTAAGGTAAATAAAGCTGTTGCATTGTATTGAGTGGTGTTTGTTTTTCCATAGGGACCCACCTGTTTCCTTTTCAAATTTCCATCAAACAAGGCTTAAAACCATTTCTGCATAAAATGAATAGGAAATGTGCTGAGTTCTGTGAACATGGAGGCTGCACTGATGATTATTCAATATGTGCCTGGATGCAGGCTCCAACATCTACTTGAAAGACAAGTCAAATGTGGCTCTTTATTTTCAGAAGCAAGGAATTTTAGAAGCAGCCATCCGTTTTGGAGCAATTATAACTGTTTCCGTTGTGTGGTAGTGGGTCTATAGGAAAGCTAATGAGAAGGAAGTTGAGAATTAAAACAAAGTATTCACATAGCTATGGTATGTCATGTGTATTCTACACACATACTTGGTTTTGTGACTGGAAAGCTTCAAGCCACTACAAATCTCATATCCCCTCACCACTGGCTATGCCGACTGTAGTAGTTGTAGGCCAAAACACTTGGAGGATCATAAATTGCCCACCCCAGCATAGAAACAATCCAAAGATCTTCTTGCATCCATAAAGGCTAATAACGGCTAGTTGAGATACTTTGGGTGATTCTTCCTCTTCCCCTTGTGTGTGGCAGTTCCCTGTGTTGAGGCAAACTATTATTTGTCATTTGGCCTCAAACCAGAGTAAAGAGGCAGGGAATTGACACACATGAAGGGGAATTCGGGAGAGAAAAGAAACTTGAGGATCCAGCCAGGCATGAGCACATAGTGCAGACCATGGTAAGGCATTACGTTTGAACCAGGTCACTGACCTCTGCACTAGACAGCACAGTATATACATAACTGGTTGTGGTGAGCTGCGTGGTACATGTGTTTCTTCGACATTTTTGTTATGCTGCTCTTGCGAAGAGGTTGTGTGAAAGGTTGCAGTATGAAAGAGAAGTGAACAGAGAACAGCTCTGGTCATGAATGCTTTTGCCCAGCTTTGGCTAGTATGTCAACTGTGCCTGTTTGTGAGAAAGGGGGGCTTACACTGCCAAACATGACTTAGAGTTACAAGATTGGATTACTGTGATGTGTTCTGTGTGGAAAATTGCCTTTGAAAACTTTGCAGAAATGGCAGTTCGTGCAGAATGCATCAGTTGCGCTAGCTATTGTTCCCTTTCTATGCATGGTTCAAAGTGGTGGTTATCAGCTTTAAAGCCCTACGCCAGGAGTGCAGCACCTGTGGGCCACATGTGGCTCTCAGCTATGGGCTGTGCAGTCCCCACCCACTTTCCCCTGATCATTTGGGTTGCAGAGAAAAAATAATTTTTTTTAGCAGTGCCAGGAGCAGCGATCCAAATTGGAATCACTGGGTGGGGGAGAGAGAAGGCTTTCTGCAGCATTAAGCAGAGAAACCCTGATCTTATCTCCAGTGATCAGAGATCAGAGCAATTTAAAGGCATGTAAAGTTTAAATACTCCACTATTTAACAGGGTATTTGGACTTTCAGTACCTTTAAGTCACCCTTATCTCCAGTCACTGATTGATTATAAGAGTGGAGTTTCCCAGCTTAGTTCTGCTCCATTACCCCAGTTCTACTTCTGAGTAGACAGGGATGAAATTGAGCTGTGCTTTACATGCATAGAGTTTATCTGTGCAATGTATGCTTGGTAGGAAGAGATCAAAATTAAAAAGAATTAGATTTGATTATGTGTGTGCGTGCCCCTCCAGCATACCCAGGATAAGGCTGATAAGGTTGTGCACCCCTGTCATAAATGGTTTGCAGCTAGGATACTGGGTGGACAGTTTCTTCCCATATGATTCTGCCTATCCATTAAGGTCATTGGCAGAGGCCCTCTGGTGAAAGCTCTCACCACCTGAGGCATAACTGGTAGAGGAACATGTATGAGAGCTGTCTCAATTGTACTACCCATCCTCTGGAACTGCTTTGCAAGATTCATCCGCTCCTCTGTTTTGTGTTATTTTGCTACTTCTTGATAATGTTTTTTATTTAGGCAGGTTTTTGGCCTGAATTCTTGATCATTTCTGCTGGACTTGGTGGGAGTTTTCTTTCTTTTTTTATTTTTCTGCTTATCTATTAACATTGTAATTTATCTTTGTGATTGCGCTTTTAAACTTTTATATTGGCTGCCTTGTACAGTTTAGCTTTGAGTTAGAAATGCAAGGTATGAATTTTCTTAAAGGGAGTTAGGATATGGAATTGGGAGATTCTCTGTAGATATTATGAAAAGTTGTTTCCCGACATGAACTTACCCGTACACTATGATCAACATCAAAAGTCTTCCTCCGGGTGACTACCTGGAGGAAGCTCGGAGGAGGGCAACAAGGGAGAGGGCCTTCTCTGTGATGGCCCCCCAATTATGGAATGATCTCCCCAATGAGGCCCGCCTGGCGCCAACACTGTTATCTTTTCGGCACCAGGTCAAAACTTTTGTTTTTTCCCAGGCATTTTTAACAGCGTAAGTTGAGGTTTTAACTGACTTTGTGGCCAGGCTTAAAAGTTTAAAATGTTTTAAATATCAGATGTTTTATGTTTTATGGTTTTAAATTTTGTATATTGACTTTTTAATGTTAAATCTTTCAATTTTTGTAAACCGCCCAGAGAGCTTTGGCAGTATATATATGTTAATCATCATCATCATCTAAAGTGGATCTCCTTTTCACTTTGCCTGCCTGTCTTTCCTATCCAGAGATATGCCATGCACACAGGAAAAAAGCTGTATTGTGTGTTTGTGTTTTCCTCACTGTGTTTGTTCTTTTTTATCTGGAAGTCTATGGCCAGAGATCAATATTTTAAACCCATTCTCCAGTTGAGTCTCATTATGTTTACTTGCCAATAAATAGCTGTTAGATGGATGGCTAACCAAAGTTGGCCTTTAAAAGCACAAAACTCTCTGGAAATACACAGTTGACTTAGGATTTTATAAATGCTATTCCTTAGCTCTCATCTCACTTTATAAAAAATGGCAATAGTTTTGATGATGGAGGGCCTGTGTACACAAGGTAATCATGAATAATGTAGAATTGGAAGAACCTCAGCATGGCACTGATAATATTTCTGGCCACACACAACTCACAATGCATTCATATAAATATTTCAAAAATAAAACAAAAAGTGATTTTAGAGGCTGCTCCACTTCATCCTAGTTAGAGAGGGGGGAAATCCCTTTCAGATGGGAGGCAAGCTAAAGATTATATTTTTAGGAACAGAGGGAGCAATTTCATAATCATGCAAGTGTAATAAAACACTGCACTCTAAGGTTAGAATCCAATGTTCACCCTATGTAGAGTAGACTCATTGACACGAATGGGACTTAAGCTAGTCACAACTAATTTATCTCCCATTCATTTCAATGGGTCTACTCTGTGTAGGGCTAACACTGGATTCTTTTTGTTACTTTTCAGGGAGAAATGTTGACCTAATGAAAACATTGTGCTTCCACCCCATGCCTTTGCTATACAAAGAAAGTAACAATTGAACTGGAATGTTTGCTTGGATCGACATCTATGAGGAAATACTTTTAAAAGTCTACTTCCTTATCTAAGCTACATTACACACAGTTTGGGTTTCTGCGTGTCTCTTCTAATACAGGAGAATTACTATACTAGAATTAATAAACCAGGTCCAGGGAAGGTTCCCTTTCTCTGTGTGTGCATGTTTTTCTTTTGTCTCTCTTCCTCCCATCTTATCCCCACACCAGGAATATTTTTCATTCAGTTTCCTCCTCCTTTCATTTTCTTCATGTCTGTGTCTCTTCCTTTCCTTTGCTTACACTTCCCTTAAATGGTCTTGCCTCCTTCACACTTGGCATTTGTCTTTATTGAGGTTTGCTTGTCTGTTCATAACGTACTTGGATTGTGTGGTTTATCTTCTATTTTCTCTTCTAGGAATGGGTGACTGCTACTGATATCCGAGTAAGCCTCAATCGCCTGAACACCTTTGGAGATGAAGTTTTTAATGATCCCAAAGTTCTCAAGTCTTATTATTATGCAATTTCTGACTTTGCTGTGGGTGGTAGGTAAGTAATAAATCACACTTAATCCACTCCTTAATAGCTTAAAATAATTATTCGCTTAGGGCTCTGGCTGCATTTCTATTGCAGCATCTGTCTATGGCACATCTTTAACGTGTGTGTTCATTTAAAATTTGTGACATAATAAAACACTTGCTATTGAACATGTACATTAATAATCAATAGGACTATTTCAGCATCCGTATTTTATTCGTACACCCAGCTCAAACAGGATGCTTATCAAGTTCAAATGTGCTTCTCTTAATTGCTCAGCCCTGGTTGTATTTTATGAAAAGTCTAAAAGAGTGGTTGTCAATAGGTAAAAAGCATGGTCATGTGAATCTTTTTTTATGTGACCAGTATAGCAGTTCAGATGAGAAGAAAATGTGCCTTGCTAATTTGGGGGTGATATTCTCTTTTAATTGCAGCTGCTTATCTACTTATCTCTGGCTCCATTTTAATCAAGAAGTTGTTGACCTTAAATGTTAAGTAATAAAATAAGATTTGCTCAGAGCACTTCATATTCACTTTTACAGCAACCTTGTCAGATGTGCAAATATCTTTATTCTCACATATAGGCAAAAAGCTCTAATCCCATATTTCCTGAACACTCCACCCTGGGTTAACAGCAAAAGTTGCTCTGTCAGAGTTCTCTATTGATGTGTCTCAGGTATTGGTTGCCTCTCCCATACATGAGCCCCAACAGGCAAATGGAATTGAGTACCTGAATGCATAAGGATAATGCCACCAGTATTGTGATGCAGTTCATCCTGGGTGGTGTACATTTTTTTTTAAAAAAAGTCCTGCCTCTTCATGCTTTGCATGATCTTAAAAAGGGGGTATATTTTGAAGTTAGCTGCCGTCCAGGGCACAAAACATTTAAAAACTGTTTTCATACATGCTTGCTTGAACAATTCAATCTGTTCTATTTCCTGGAGCTATTTATCATTTATAGAGACTTTAAAAATTACCCCAAGTATTTTACAAACTTAATGCCTGTTTGCCTTCATAATTCTATGTATGAGAGAGCAAGAATTATCAGTTTACAAACAATGAACCGAGGCTGAAGGACAGTAACATACCCAAAATGGATCAAAGGTAGTTAAGGGATGCTAGCTTTTTTGAAACTAAAACCAATTAGCTCCCATGCTGCCACATCACATTACTTGCAAACACAATACAATTGCAAAAAAATTTCAAAGTTGTGAAGTGCTACATAAGCTATGCATACTGCTACCTCTACTAACAGTAGCATAGTGTAGCCTTTTCCAACCTGGTGCCGTCCAGATGCTTTGGACTACAACTCCCATCAGCCCCAGACAGCATCATCAGTGGTCAGGAATGCTGGAAGTTGTTGCCCAAAACATCTGGAGGGCACCAGGTAGGGAAGACTGTTATAGCAGCTAGAAGTTGAGAATGCAGATGACCTAGGAAGCTCAACTTTTGCCTCACTGATGGCCTTATGCAAGCTGTTCCTCCAGCATTCTATATTCTCCCATCTGTATGTGAGAATAAAAAGAATTGCCTATCTTACAAGGTTGCTGTGAATGTTATTGATGTAACATATATGAAGGGCATATATTGCTCTTTATACTATGGAACAGAGCAGAAGGTTAAATTGCCATTTGCACATCATGTGGCTCCTTCAAGAGAAATCAGCTGTAATTACGTAACTGGTAGCCCCTGGTGATGGTAGCCCCTAGAGATTAACTTGGGCCTGCAGGCTGTCAGCTGCTTATCCATAATGCACACTTTTCGTTGGGAATATGATTCCTCAAGTGATGCTGAAACAGTTTTTTTTTAAAAAAAAAACATTCTTTATTGAATTGCTTTCAACCCCATGACTTGGAGTTAGCTGTCACTTGGATGACGAAAGTTTACCCTGTTGGCTCATTGTATTAAAGAAGTTTTCCATTGTAGCAAGATCAAGAACTACTCCCTTTTAGGGGGAACAGCCATGTCCTTAGAGCCCTGTGTGGTGTTCCCCCCCCCCCCCCATGTGAGTCAATCTGTGGTTGTGTGGGAGGTCTGGACTTGCTTGAGGCACACGATGTACAGTTTTTCTGAGGCTTGTTCCTGCCTTGCAGGTGCAAATGCAACGGCCACGCAAGTGAGTGTGCGAAGAATGAATACGGAAAGGTTTCTTGCAGTTGCAAACACAATACCTTTGGGGATGACTGCGAAAAGTGCCTCCCTTTTTATAACGACCGGCCTTGGCGAAGAGCAACATCAGAGAGTGCCAATGAGTGTTTGCGTAAGTGTGTGTTGGGGCTGCTCTTAAATAATCTGGCTTTGTCTAAGAAGAAAAATCTTCCTGCCAGTTATTTCCACCACCTCCTACTGTCAAGTGGGTGGTAGCCAATTTTAAGACTCTTAAGTGTCTTCCCTTCCTTTTTCCTCCTGGCAGGCTCTAGTGTCTTCCTGTCTCTGTCATCTTTATTAATGCAGGAGTGAACGTATTTTTGATTTACCCTAAATGTCTTTGTTTCACGTTATCACTTGGCATATGTTATGCGATAGAAAGTTCCTGGGCCCTGCAGAGCATTGCATAATCTGTCAGTATCTCAAATCCAGACCACGCTAGCTACTACTGGTTCGTTATCTGTGGTTATTGTTGGCATACCGAGCTGTTTACCCTAATTACAAGATGAAAAATGTATTTTTCATTCAAGCAGTATTGATTTAGTGTATAGCCCTCTGGGATCAACAAATTATGACCATGAGTCTGTGCTCTATGTGCCAAAATATTGAAATAAATCATCTGTGCCAAGGTGACCCAGATTCTACAACCACAGGAATAGAATTCTGCAACCTGCATGAAGTATGTAAGTAAAGGAACTATGTTTGATTTCTCTACATACTTTATTCTGCTTCGACTAGTCCTAGAGACTGGCCAAGGAACTATACAAGGCACTGAAGCCTTACCTTGCCTCGCCTCCTGACTGTTTGGAATTCTATTTGGAAAACCCTTTGGCTTCTGAAATTTCTCTAATCAGGAAATTGCTCAAAGTGTAGTTACTGTGATGATTGCAGCTGATTGCAGACAGTGAGAAATGCTTCTTGGATGGAATCCCAGCTCATCCCATTGCCCCCCACTACATTATAATATTCATATTCCAAGTAATCTTAGTGGTGAGTTTGTTGGCATTGGTGGCTTGGAGAAGGAGAACAGTGTCATCCTCGAGAATTTGGAGGATCTGTTGCCCATTAATCGAGCACAGTGGTTGTAATGGGGATGTCCATTTCATTCTTACTCCAGCAAATAGGTTGTGGGGAGCTTCAGGCAGCTGATTTTCTGATAAGTGTATTATGCACTAAGGATTAAACTGGTGTTACTCTTGACACCTTGGCTCAAAAATTCTGTTTTGGTTCCAGGAGACACAGCCTGAAAAACTGCCAGGAACATTATTAATAAGGCTCTGGAATGCTGCAGAGGCCCAGAAGGCCTATAATATACTTTATCCTCGATTAGATGTAAGGGTGGCCATGGAAACATGCGACTGTTTCCACTACCCAGCCAGCTAACCCATGAAGGTACCTTGGAATTGGGCAGTCTAAAGCAGCCTTCTCCAACCTAGTACCCTTCAGATGCGTTGGACTACAACTCTCAGCATCCAATACATCTGGAGAGCATCAGGTTTGGCAAGAATGGTCTAAAGTCTTGTTGAGGAAAATGGCCCAATGCTGAAGCATGCTCACATGTCAAGCAGGTCAGTGAGGTCAAGCACTACCTGAGCACCCTTGATGAAGATTGAGGGGAGGCCTGATAGCACTCTTCAAATACTTGAAAGGTTGTCACACAGAGGAGGGGCAGGATCTCTTCTCGATCATCCCAGAGTGCAGGATGCAGAATAATGGGCTCAAGTTACAGGGAGCCAGATTCTGGCTGAACATCAGGAAAAACCTGTTAGAGCAGTACGGCAATGGAACCAATTCCTAGGGAAGTCATGGGAATTCCCATACTAGAGGCTTTCAAGAGGTAGTTGGACTGCCATGTGTCAGGTATCCTTTAAGGTGGATTCCTGCATTGAGCAGGGAGTTGGACTCAGTGCCCTTATAGGCCCCTTCCAACTCTAGTATTCGATGATTCTAGGAGTTACTTTGTTTTGAATTTTGAATGTTCTGAATTGGTAGGGTTTTTTATTATATTTAGCATTATATAAATATCAGTCAATCAATAAATTGTACTAAACTACCCTGTGTAACTACATAGATGTAAATTAGTCAGGGGCAAGAAACCTCCCTGTTGTTCCCTTTGTTTGACCCATCCTAAGTCCAGACTCTGAACCATGGAGCTCCTTGTTCCAAACCCTTAATTAACCCTTAAAGGCCCCCTTGACCCATGTTGTTTGTGACATGCGTATGCACTTAAGTTATGTGTCCATGTGAAAGGATGCATGGGGACAAAAGTGATGATGGGTGTTTTTTTAAGGGAAGTTGAGATTCTTAGGAAGCTGAAGCTTGTGGTTTTTCTGAGCTCTTGCTGAATCGTGGTGAACACACAATCCTGATTATGACTTTTTTTAAAAAAATGTGTGTGAGAGAAATACATTCTGAGGAATAGATAGGAATTTGGATTTGTTGCCTTTATCCTGAGTGGGGTGTTAATGAAGTCCTAGGGATTTGGGCTTAAGCATCAGTTAAAGATACTTCTGTCTCCCAAGGACCTGCTGTGATTCTGATACACCCTAGTCATAGGGCAGGTTAGATGAACCAGGAAGATTTTTAAAAGTCATAATCAGGATTGTGTTTACACCACAATTCAGCAGGAGCTTAGAAAGACTGTAAGCTTCCTCTTCCTGAGAATCTCAGTTTTCATGAAACAACAACAACAACCCCCACCACCTTTGTTGCCATGTGTTCTCATTCGCATGGGCATATAACCTGCATGCATCCACATGTAACAAACAAAATGGGTTAGCCCTGGTACCCAGAGAGCACAGCTTCTTCCAGGCTCTTTACGTTGTGCTATTTCACAGGTTCCAGAGGGACTGCTTATCTGGTGGGACACGTAGATGAGCAACTCCCTAACGTGCTCACAGATGTGGCCTGGGACCCCTGGTGTCTGGGGGGACTGCAGTGTGGCAAGGCAGATTTATTTTCTCTCTTCTGAGTGTACAATAGAGTAGGGCCACATATGGGAACCTAGGAAATCTATTGTAAAGTGACTGTCTAAAAAACATCTGTGTACAAGCGTTACTTGTTTTTCCCATGGCTTCTTCAGGAATTAATTTTCCTAATCAATAATAAGAAGAGACCTGTTTGGGTTTTTTATTTTTTTAAAAAGCGAAAAGTCTAGACCAGAGGTGTGGAACATCAGACTGGAGGACCAAATATGGCCCACTTAGGGTCTCAATCCTATCATCTGAGGTTCCCCAGAGAGCCATTCTCCCTTCCTCAGTACAGGCTCCTTTCCTGGACTTTTATGCAGTTTTTTCTCCATTCTAAAAGGTCTCTGTGCCTCTCCTAAGGCTTCACTACTGCCAGAAAGGACTTCAAGCTAAAATTTGCTGGTATTTTCCCCCACCTATCTTGCCTTTGGCTCCATCCACCACTGGAAGGAGGCCACCAAGAACTTCTCTGCAATGGAATTTGGCCCTTGAGTAGAAAGAGGTTCTGCATCCTTAGTCTAGTAAAAGCAATTTGTATGTCAGTTATATCTATCGTCTTGGTTCTTGAGTTGCAAAGTAATTATGCGTCTACCAAGATGCTACTGGTCTGCAGGTTTTTGGAACAGGCGCTGGTTTAGAATACAATATAACTACAGTTATTGATATTTCAGGAGAGGTGATAAGATCATTTATACCCGAGAAATATTTATTGCTCTGGAACTCAGAATCCTCGTTCTTTCAGGGTCATCTGGATGAATGTAGCTGAAATTCAAGTGAAGATTCTTTTCTTCTTCTTTCTTTTTTAATCAATTTTTTATTATCAGTTTTACAAAGCAAACAGACAAAAACGCAAGTATAACTACATACTTTAAAGGCCTGTTTCAAATATTACAGCATTCTAAATAAAAAGGGGAAAAGAAGTAAATTACAATTAAACTTCAGTAAAGACAGATCAAATATCCAACTATCAGTCCATTTGTGAATGGCGCCTATATATCACTCTTTCAGATGTTTATAGTGTTGTTAAGTCTTCAATCCATTGCATTATAGGAGGTGAGCTTTTATCTTTCCAATATAGCAGTCAAGAGGGCACACAAATCCATTTACACTGACCATGTGTTACATTCCAAGAAGCAGGTACATAATTTAAGAGAACATGCACATCAGAAAATATTAAAGAGCCTTCCAGTACAAAGTTTGTCCATCTGATAACTTCTTCCCAAAAGGAGGCAACTGTTGGGCATTTCCAAAACATATAAATAAAAGAAGCGCTAACTGTATGAAATTTCCAGCAATTAGCCAAGTGAAGGCTCTTAAATGACCTGCTGAGTCATCTTTGGATAGAATGCATATCATAAAAACAGTCTTCGCATGTCCGGTTCTGTAATCTGGAGCGCAACCTATTTTGTGACTTGACACTGTCATGCTGTGTGTTCTCTCATTCTGTCATTGGCTGGTGGGAGCAGGAAAAAAAACTGGACAGATGATAAGCCATATACACCTGATGGGATGGGGGAAACTCAATCTAGGGCTCTTGTTTTGGCATCAGGTTTGTGCTTCTTGTACCATGTAGTTCCACTCTGAAGGCATTCAGAGTTTCTCAGACTGGGAGTTGGGACCAGGGAAATAGCAAGACTAAATTTAAGGGCTTTAGGGGAAATTAGCTGTTTCTGGAAAAGAAGTGACATATAAGGATGCACTCTTCTGCGTTTCTGACTGGAAATTCAAAAAAGACCTGAAAGAACTACCAGTTCCAATATCTCTACTTCAGGCCAATGTCTGGGACAATCTTTTGATAGGCAAAGGGAATTAAAGAATTTCAGTTCTGCTGGAATATTTCATATCCATTCATCCTGATACAGATTCTCACTTGCACTTGCAGGATGTCCCATGTGATATAAAAACGATCATTCACACACTTGCTAAACACCAGTGGACAGGGTGGGGAAGGGGGTCCTACAAGGTACAGTAAGCTTTGGAAGGGGGGGGGTTTCAAGTTAAAAAAAATTGGGCAGTATCCAATACTGCCACTATGTTAGTAAGAATGACTGCTAGCGCTACAGGAAAGTAGCACTTGCTAGTACAAACAGAAACTACTGTTTCCAAAATTGGAAGAAGTTAGCAGAGATCATGGAAAGGCCCACTGCTGACTTCTCCCATTCCAGAAGTGATTGTTTTTGTGTTCCCAAGCAAACACTACTTTCCCATGGTGCTACTGCTTGTTCCTGCCAGCATAACTTGTTTAGAGCTGGTGGATTGCCAGCACTGGATGCTGCCCATTGTATGCTAGCTTGAGAGTCAGTCTTGGTTGAAAGATAGGGTATAAATACAACACGCAGTTTTGTTCTTATGGTAAGCTGTTTTGTTATACTAAGTCTTGCTGGTATGAAATAATTGTTTCCTTAAAATGTTTGATAACCTTTGGCATAGCAAGGGCCAGAGGAGAATATTCATTTTTAAAAAATAATCCCTGATCAGAGTGGGCAAGCCTTCTCCTGCATGGTTGTCCAGATACTATTGCTTTGCCGCACCTTGAACTACCCTTTGCCCCATCAGGCAGAGATGGGACTGTGCTTTCTGAGTAATAGTGATGCTTCTGAGATTCCCCTACACCTGTTGGCTGTAGCACAGGCTGTATCAGAGAACCCTGGTGCTTCTTATTCCTTTCCTTGGGGTGAAAGTACTGCCCATATATTGACCAGTGGGTAGGATGAGTGCTAGAAAGGGGTTCCCTGCTCTGGGGGTGGGCGGGGGGGAACACACACATAGATTGTGTGCATCCAACAGAGTGGCTTAATTTTTGAAGCACAGTTTACATAGCGTGCCCTGGCACACAATGTTTTAAATCACTAGCTTATAAGTTGGAGAGACACAGCGAACATCTTCACAATGCAGTTTTCCTTCCTTACTGGCATCCTATGTACACTGAGAGTTCCCAGCCGTCCACATGAGTTGAAAGCCGGACAAAACTGATGTCTGATGGCTCTTGTTCTGCTTCGCATTCCTAGACTTGAGCAATTAGGTCTGTCTGAGCTAAGGAAAGCAGAAACCTTTCCCCCTCACACACAGGATGCAGCTGGGGAAGGCTGGTCTCACCGTTATCTTTCCATGCAGTTTGCATGCCAGAGAGCCGCGTAACTGTGTGGGAGGGCTGTGGGAAGGGTAAAAAACTGTAACACAGCTGGAAGAACAGCCAGATGGAAAATCTAGTGCACTCAGTATCTCCCATGCCCAGCCCTTTGTCCATATCTTAGAGCGGCCTTCCCCTACCTAGTGCTCTCCAACTGTGTTGCACTACAACTCTCAGCATCCCCCAACAGCTGGAGGGCACCAGGTTGGGGAAGGTCACAGTAGTCTAATTGCTAATTGCTTCCATTTCCTGGGGGAGTGGGCACCCTCTTTTGGCAAACCAACTACATCGAGTCCAGAGCCAGGGATTGTGCTGTTCTGGTTTGCACTGTAGCACATATACAGCTCCCGCTCCTTCCCTTACTTTGGACTGGTTTTGTCCTTAGTCTGCTAAGCCAGGAAGCAGCACAAGACTGGACAGGTAGGTAGGTGTGTAGGCCTGACTTTGTTCTGATAGATTGGCAGCCAGTGGCCTGGGAGCTCAATCCAGGTTTTTCTGTTTGGCCTCTGAGCATAGCAAGAGGAGAGCTGTCCCAAAACCTCTGCTGTTCACATAGGGAGGGGAGAGTGGGTTGAAGAGCACCTCTACCTGCGCTCCAGTTCTCATTGGAATCAGTGGGGGGAGCCAGTATTACTGGTCCTTCCATTTTTGCTTAGTTCAATATTTGGCCTATGTTCTAAAAACAAATCATTGCCAACCAAAGTTCTCAGTCATAGCCAACGACCGGCCGGGCTCTCATGCTGCAATCCAGAAGCATTGCTAGTGCTCTCTGCCTGTGGTGCCCCTATCAACTAGAAGAAAGAAAACCACAGTAACCCAGTTTCCCTCCACCGTTTTTATTGTTTTAACCTGAACTCTAACGGAGAATTGTATAGAATGATTCCTTGTTTCTTTGTGGTAAAGATGAAGTCTTATGTGAAGGAGGAAACTCCTATTCCGTCTTCAAACAGGCAGGAACGGTTGCTAAATTGTCTGGCCTTATTATCCCCCGCCAGCATCCTCTCCCCCTTTTCATATTAGTCTGCATGCCTGGACTGAGCTCCTAATCCTAAAACATTATAGACATTGTGGTGTTTTCTTCAGGAACTGTTGCAGTAGAGTGGTGGCAAATGGGGAGGGAAATGTACTTTATAAATGTAGCCTATTTAACAAACGCATGTTTGTGCCTTACCTCCAGCCTGTAACTGCAATGGGCGATCGCAGGAATGTTACTTTGACCCTGAGCTGTACCGTTCCAGAGGCCATGGTGGCCACTGCACAGGCTGCTTTGGTAACACTGATGGGCCGAACTGTGAGAGGTGCCGAGAGAACTTCTACCGCCTTGGAAGCGAGGAAACATGTCTGCCGTGTAACTGCAACCCTGTTGGTGAGTGGTAGGGATGCTGAATCTTATTTTATCAAGCATCAAATGTTGGCATAGAATATGTATTCACTAAGATGATATGTGAACCATACGTCAGCTCCATTTCATAACAAGTGGGATGAACTGAGAAGGGAAAACTGTATGTCACGAAGCCCTTGTGGAGATGACAGGCATGTTCTCCCATTGCCTTTGTAGAATCCCTCTCAATGGGTCTGAGCAACCCAGTGTTAAGAGTCATTGGAGGGTAAAGATGCAGCACTGTTATCAAGTGTAATGTGTTCCTTCTCCCAACAGCAGTGGCAAATTAAACTTCCTTTCTGCTGCTAGGAATTCCAGTGTTTGGAATGCATGTCAGTTTTAGTTCCTCTGTTACGGCCTGAATTCTGACTTGGCTCCAGATTTACTCTAGATCAGTTGCGCTGGCAGAAGTGGATTTCCCCACCCCCTTCTTCCCACAGCAGTCTTTCTAGCCCCCTGAAAATACTACACAGGGAGACAAAAGACCCTCCTGAATAGAGTGTGCTGTGGTGTGTGTGTGAGAGAGAGGGGGATCCCCAAAAATCAGGTAGAGGGCTTTTCTGTGGGCGGAGTCCTTCTCGCAGAAGACAGACCCTGAATCCAATCCTCTTTGGATTCACATGACGTGAGGATAGTTAATAAGCCATGGTGGCTTGTTAACCACCCCTACACAGCTGTTTTCCCTAATTATCCTCACCAGGCATGGTTTATCGTGACATCCCGACCTGCTGGCTAGGGTGGTTATCAAACCACTCAGAACCCACACTCTGTTGTTGGGTTCTTAATCACGCCAGCCAGCCACCCTTGACGGGTCTGGCCCTGTATCTTCATCATTCAACAATGTCCTAGAAACGGAGCATTGTACTTGGGCATTAGTATAATATCTATAAATATAATTGCATATCTAAAAGGTTTAAACAAAAACTGCACACCTATTGCTAACCAAATTTACACACATGTTGAAGTATCCAAACTCAGATACCAATTTGCTTTTGTCTCAGATAAGAACAATGCAATGGTGAAAATTGACTGCTCAGGTATTCAAGGGCAAATGTACAAGACTTGATAAGGAGCATTAAAACCTTGCCGTATATTCCATGACACATAGGCAGCCAGTGTATATTTAAAGTGCGCGTGTGTTGGTTTAAGATGGTATTTTTGTCTGAGTAATTGTTTCTAAATAATTATAGACTAGACTGAAGAATGTTTACTGTATATGGTAAAGGGTTTTGTGAGCTCTTTGTTGCTAAATGATTCTGTTTTGTTTAATCCTCCTTGAGCGTATGGGTTTTGTTCTGTCAGAATCTCATTTTAGCCTAAAGGTGAAATTAGGTCTTGCTTTCCTAATAAACAGTTGACTCACCATCTCTGAGTGCATCCATCACCGAGTGCATAATTGGTCTGAGTGCATCCTAGTTTTTGAAATGTCCATCCATTAAATGCCAGTTATCCTCTTAGGCCAATTTATTAGGGTTTGACTTTCTGGGCCTTTAATGTAGGAATTAGCAACTTGAAATGCCTAGACCATATCTACTACACAGTAGGGATGTAGGAAAATCCATTTGAGTGAGGGGTGGTGTTCAACGAGTTTTCTTGTATTAGTTTACGCTGTGGCGCCCAACTCAATCTGTAGTGAGTCAGGCCAATTTATGGATTTTCCAATAATTTTGAGCATGGGGGGTGGGTAGAGGGAGAAGTTACGCAATTTGCGCAAATTTCTGGGGAATTTTGTAAACCGCCCAGAGAGCTTTGGCTATGGGGCAGTATATAAATGTAAATAATAATAATGATGATAATAATAATTTGTGCAAATTCGGTTGTAATTTGTGGAAATTGCAGAACTGTCCCCCCTGCCCCCAAATGCACAAAAACATTCCTGGAGTTTGGGGAAAAGCCTGTAGCTCAGCTCACAGACACTTATCGAGTCAAACACTCTGTGGAACTCTGTCGAGTCAAAAAAGAATTGGATTTCCCAATGATGGACATCCCTAGTACACAAGGACCTGGTTCAGACGATCAAACAATCTATGGTTAACAAACAACCATGTGAGCATGCAAGAGTGAATAAAGCAACTAAACAACCCAGGAACTGTGGTTTCGGTGTGTCATCCAAACCTGGAACCCAAGATTGTTGAAGGAAAAACAGGGTTCAGACATCACAGTTTACGGTTCAGACGTCACAGTGAACAAGTGTGTTCCTGGGTTGCGTAGCAAGGTGTTCCTGGGTTCCTTAGCGAAGTGGATGAGCGACTTTCTCCTGACTATTTACAGACCATTCATGGTTAACAAAACATGGGTTGTTTGATTGTCTGAATCGGGTCTTATCGTGGTGCTTGGCCAGTTGTCAAATTAGAGGTGAAAAACTGTGGAGACTTGTGTGACTTATGTGGCAACGGAACATATTGACAGCCCACTTTAGGAGATGACAGATGAGGTGGTGGCCCACCACACTTTATTCAGTTAGTAAAGTGATCTTCCAGGAAGGCTCAATGTGGGCCAGTGCTTTAAAGGTTTTGGACACCTGCATTATTTCGGAGAGTGTCTCTGTTAGAGATGTAAAATTTCCGGAAATGTTGAAGCCACGGGGAGAAATGGAAATGGAAATTTTCAGAAAAAAATGCAATATTAGCATTTTTTACAGGTTGAAAGTCACTTTGTTACTTTAGGAACATAAACTGTAGTTATGTACATGTTGGTTTGGTATAACATTATCACATTTGGTATATTAAAAGTATAGTGTATTCAAGCAATTATTACAAATTGAATTTACTTTTTTTAAAAAAAAAATACTTTTTTTTTTCAAACAAATGTATCTACAAGCTCCTGAACTGTAAGGAACGCCTGAACTGTAAGGAACCTCTTTGGTTTTGCCAGTTTATGAGGAGCAGGCAAAAAATATTTTTAAAAAAGGAGAAACCATCAACATTAGTAACAAAGAAAATTATTTATGCCTCCACTAGTCCTCCATAGTGTTAAACAGACATAAAGCACCCATTCCCATAAAAGGAACTGAGAAAAAAAGTGTGTGTGTGTGTGGGGGGGGAGACCACGATTCAATGAATATACCTGAAATTTAATCAGACTCATTTTCTGAGCTATACCTATCACTATCAGGCTGCCTCTACAAGAGAGGTTTAAAGCTCTTTCAAGGCGCTTAATTTTTTTTACCTCTACAAGAATGGAGCACAAATCGGGTGTAGAGGCGCGTTATCTCTCCAATTATGCGCATTATCGAATGCACGTTAAAACAGCGAGTTTTATTTTGCTCCGGCTGTTAAAGCGCATTTTGACTATGTGAACAAGCGCTTATGCGCATTAACTACTTGTAAAGTGCATTTTGGTCATCCGTTAATGCGCTTCGCCGCCTCTCGTGCAGAGATATTAGGTGTAAATGCGCTTCAGCGATTATGCGCATAATCGCCTAACCGGGCGCAAAAGCGAATCCTTGTAGAGGGGACCTCAGTTTCAGTCTCTGCTTCAATGGCAGTGCCCCCTAGAGGCAGAAATGCATCTTGCTCTTGTATTTGAGATTTGTAATCTCAGTTTGCAACCTAGGACTTGTTTGTCCTCGGTGCACAGAAAGTGTAATAATCTGATATTGTATGTAGTTTTTAGGAATCATTTGGAGAAGTAAATATATAAACACCTTGTCTCAAACATTTTATGCATCATGCTATGCATTCCATAATCATTCCATAATGATTCCATTATGCATTCCATAATCCATTTTTTCTTCATTTTTTTCAATTCTTCCAAATTTTCGGAAAAAAAACAAAAAAGGCTTCGGGAAAACCGGGAAAACCCCGGTTTCCCCCCTCCCCCGAATTTTTCCATTTTTTTCCCGGGCCTTCACATCTCCAATCTCTCTCTTTATGAGAGCCCAAAGCCCATAACTCTGAAGTTATGGAATTAACTCCCAGGTGAAAGCCTGACTTTTGACATCTGGCTTTTTGGCCTTTGGGAGAAAAAGGTCAAAGTCTTTTATTAAAAGATCTTGGATTTTTGCATCTGGACTGGTGCTGAAACTTGGGTGGTATCTGGCCTAGTTCTCGTTAAGTCTGTAAATCTCTATGTGTGTGCTATTGAACCGCTTCAGATTGCAGGTGGGAGCTCATATGATAAAATGCTCCTCCATACAGAAACATTCCCTGCATATAGAAAAGTAGCATGTTGAGAAAAAGGTGAGCCTGAACCATCCTTCCCGTTATCTGGTTTTCTTTATGCACTGAGTTTTTTGTTAAAAAATTATTTTCTGTGGAAGAACGTTCCATTACTTGAACTCCCTTCTGCAATCTGAAGTGATGGCACTGTAGACCCAAGTTGCCACCTCAGTGAAAACCAGGCATTTGTTTTATGCAATTATTTTACATAGAAGTTGTACATCCTACAACAAACAACCCCATTGCAAGGTCAGAGAGGGCAGATAAGATTTTTGTCATCTGCTTCCAAGCATCAGCCTCCTGCAGCTGAATCACAAGATGCTTTTTAAACTTCCTCAAGTGTAGCAAGCAGAAAACAGGATGCAGTGCCATTAAAATACACTCCCTTTTCCCATGCACTTGGGGCGGGGGAGGGACTGAAGAGTCAAATAGT
This sequence comes from Anniella stebbinsi, assembly GCA_029215795.1. Lineage (NCBI taxonomy): Eukaryota > Metazoa > Chordata > Lepidosauria > Squamata > Anniellidae > Anniella > Anniella stebbinsi. The sequence continues at coordinate 120,921,490 of JARDYH010000004.1, read as the reverse complement.
AAACAGTAAAGTCAAGAGTAAACCAAGGAAAGTTAAAAGTGTGCCTGTAGGGGGAAGGCTTGCTGACTAAAATGCAAAACAGCAAATAAGGAAAGGGACATGGATAGAGACGGACGGGGATGACCTAGACGTCCTAGATTAAAATTAGAAGGCAATGGCAATAATACGGAGAGACAGAAGGAAAGTAGAGAACCAATGCCAGAAGAATTAGTACTAATTGTTTAAATGCCTGTGACGCTCTTGACGTCTTGATATTTATTTTATATAGTGCTTTTAATTAATTAAATATAAGATGATTGCATCATGGATAGCAGCTGGCCAGATTGCTGAATGCCTAAACTGGAAATCCTAAGGCTGTTCAAACATTGTACAGAACACATTGTTGCATATTTTACTTCATCTTAATTAATCTACATATCACAATGTTAGTCCTTGTGGGCTACAGGAATGATATGTTATTGTACTCTTCTCTGTTCAAGAGTGTTTGTTTACACTCTTTAGAGCATAGTTTGAAGAACAGTAGACTGGTATGATTTATTTGTCTTTGTTCGCACCTTAATCCTATTTTGTTCTCACAGGCTCCCTCAGCACCCAGTGTGACAACTATGCACGGTGCAGTTGTAAACCAGGCGTGATGGGCGACAAATGTGATAGGTGTCAGCCTGGCTTCCATTCTCTCACAGAGGCTGGTTGCAGGTAAAATGTTAATTTCTCCTGTTGGTCAAGTTGAAGAGGAAGGTAGTTGCTTCAAGGGAAAGGGAGAATGTATAGTACATAAATTTGATTCCTTCTTCTTCCTGATGTTCTGACTAGGCTTCGTTCTTCTCATTCAGGCGGTGTTCCTGCGATCCTGCTGGCAGCACAGATGAGTGCAATATGGAAACGGGGCGTTGCACCTGCAGAGATAATGTAGAGGGATTCAACTGTGAGAGGTAACATGGTGTCGCATTACGTCATAGGATTTTAACCTGGGGCAATTTTTTGTTGCCTTTTTGTATTTCGCCCTTACTTCCAGGAGCTCAGAGAAGCATACTTTAGGATGATGCTGTTTTATCCTGTGAGGTAGCTTCATGGTTGAGAGCAGCGTCTTTGTGAGAAGTGAATAAATCTGTATCTGGGGTAGGAATGAGCTAAAAGTTCTCACTAGAGAATGTTTGGCAAAAATTTGTGAGGAAGGAGAAATCTGGACATTTGAAACGGGGCCATTTTGGCAATTAAGGGGCAGTGAAATTTGCTGATAGGTTTAGGGGACAGATCATCTTTGGCAGTCATGCTTGCTGTGGAGAACACTGGTATTATCACACTATAGTTGTTGCAGATGCCCAAGGTGAATGAAATTACCTATGACAGATGCATTGCCTTTAGATACCCCTGTACCTGTACTTGCATCAAGGTTGGGCCACTGCTGTCCGCCACAACACAGATAAACCCATGTTAAAAAACATTGCAGCATAAAGTGCCATTCTAAGTAAAGATCTGAGTCCAGATTTTCCTGTTCAATGTCCAGTTCTCTATTTACTACACCACAACAGAAGGACAACTTCTACCTTCCCTCAGTTTCTTCTCACAGCACTTTTTTTAGGCTGCTGGCCATTGCTTTACACAAAGGGAAGTGCTACTCTGTCATGCAGTAGTCTAGCAGGATTGATGTACTGCGGGTGTGGCCTAGTTAAATAAGTCTTTTCTGCAGAAGAGCAATAGGGGGAGATGGATTAGAAATTTCAATATTTCCTTTTACTTTTAGGTGCAAACCTGGCTTTTTTAACCTGGATTCTGCCAATCCTAGAGGATGTACTCCGTGCTTCTGTTTCGGGCACTCATCTGTCTGTACCAATGCTGCCGGGTACAGTATCTACAGAATTTCCTCCAGCTTCCAGACTGGTAAATTCAAACTTCAATCAGACATGAACAAGACCTGCCCTAAACCATGCAAACCATAAAACATTGAAATAATTTATTTTCATTTAATAAAGGGAACATCCAAACGTATTTTGATGTAACACACTTCATTTTCCAGCAATATAAATGAAGAAGTCAAGATAAAGTATACATTGATAAGATGGCAACAAGAATAGACTAGACTATGTAACAAATTAGTCTGGCAGTGCCAACTGAGTAAATTTAATTTGTTAAGTAATTGGAAGTATAAACCATGTAACGATTCACCTTCATGAGCTGTGCTTTTTCTTAAAAAGGAAAAAAAAGTTGACATAAAATCAAATGAATTTTGCAATTTCTAACTTTCACCTGAGATTTCTTAAGGCACAATCCTATGCCTGTTGAGATGGAAAAAATGTCCCACAACTCCCAGCATCCCTCAGTCGGTATGGCTGGCTGGGGAAATGCTGGGAGTTTTAAGACTTCTTTCTGTCTAAACTTGTGTAAGATTGCGCCCCTAATGGGTTAGCTCAGGGTTAACTCAGGGTTAACTAGTGTATGGGCTGAATCCATCCCCACTCCAAGCAGTTTTATTTGGTCCTGGGTGGCTCTGCTAAGTTTTAGTCAGGGTGCAGTAAAAGGTTTATTTGTATTTTGTAAGGCACAGAAACAGTGAATCTCCATGTGTTTTATTCTGCTTATGCACTTCTAGGCAGGCAAAGGACCACTGCCAAATTTACTCTTCAGGGGACCTTTCAGAAAGCGCATTTATTTCTCAGGCCTTCCCCACTGTAATCTGTGATGTCATACCATCCAGTCACACATTCTCTTCACCACTTGGCATAATCTTCTAGGTGATAGCAACCTTATTATAGAGCCGACCATTCGTTAAGGGTTGGATAGTTCTGACTCCCAGACTATCGTTTGGAGACCAGGATGGTCCCTGAACACTGGAATTGACCATCCCTAGCTTAATTGTTGCTTCTGATTCGTGTGCCTGCCATTCTCTTTTTAAATAGCATTTACCTCTGTGATGTGTTATAGTCCTGGGTCAGACATTCAGTCTCTGTATAATAAGCCATGATTTATTGGACAGCAAATGAGTGTTGTGTCCATGTGAACTCTTCCACCTGTGCCATAATGCAAACAATGTTGAACCACAATTTCCCATTACACCTGAACCAGCAAATTGTGGTTTTGTTAGTTTTAATACTGTTATTATTTTACAGTTACACTGGCCATCGACTAGATAGATAAAACAAACCAGAAATGGGAAACTTGGCATGATATCCAAATTCTGGTTTGTTGCTCCCAAACAAGCCAGGATTCATAACTCAGGAATAAATCAGGATTTGATGTTGGCTTATGAATTCTGGTTTGTTTGGGAGCAATAAACCAGGAGCCTGGCTTCAGATATCACAGAAAGTTTTTGATATCTGGTTTGTTTTACTTGCTCATGTGAAAAAGCAGGCTGCACGAGCTGCCTGCACTAGTACACTGTTCATTAATCAAGATAAGTCAGTAATTTTGGCTCGTTGTTATATGCAAATGCTCACATCTTAACCAGTTTGAGAACCCATATAAGCTTGAAAGTTGGCAGGGGTGGATCCGAAGATAGTAGATACTGATACTCTCTCATTTAGACATAGCTTGGAAGGTAAAGAATAAAGTTTTGTTGGCTGTATATAAAAGTAGGAGTCATGGCATAGACATCGTAAGAACTAAATACAGTTAGCAGCAACAAGAGAGGAGGACCATGACAGGTATTAGGAAACAGGTTGAAAAGTGCTGTGGCCCAAAACAATTTGAGTTCAAATGCTTCTTCAAAGGCAGTTGAGTTCTTTTACCCCAAGTAGACAGCAAAACGTAACCTCATGTAGTGACAGATATGAATAGACTTTGGACCAAATGAGTCATCCCAAGGGCAGCCATATCTGTTGTTCAAGCAACTGCTTTGTTCAAGCATAAATGAAAAGTAGTGACATAATTTTATCCAAAGGAATGTTGGCAACTAAGCCCTAGATCGAGTCCTCTTGCCTCCTCATGCTCCAACACTCAAACTCCTTTCTCCCTAGGCTGGCTCTGATACTGGAAGTGAGCCAAGTTGTGGAGAAAACTGTCTGAAGTAACAGAGCACAGAGAGTTAAGGTGGAGAGAGGAACGGTTTCCTTTCTTCTCATTAAACCTGCTTCTGCCCCCAACTTTATATATGAGCAGGGCAATAATATGAACAAAAAACATGCCTATTGCCCTCATGTCTAGTTTGGCTTTTCGCTGCCCCTTGAAGCAGGGCTTTAATAGGAAATTGGTTAGGCCACAGCATTTTTCCTCCCACAAACTATTTCCTAGCAACTGTTGACTTCTGCTCCTCTCTCATTTCAAAGGCTTTCCAAGGTAAGTGGACATACAAGTGTATCAAAATGCAACTAGTGTTTTTTTATTCATACACTGAGTGTAAACTAGTTCATTCTTAACATGAGATTACTTCTTCTTGTGACTATCAGGAGAAGAAGACTGGCATGCGGAGCAACGAGATGGGTCTGAAATCTCAGTTGAGTGGATTATGGAGACCCAAGACATCTCTGTGATCTCAGACACACCTTTTCCCATCTACTTCATTGCACCAGGTAACAGGAGAGAGTGGTTATTTTCATTCAAGGGTAATACAAACCTATGTGCAATTCATCTTTCTGCCTTTACCATTACTTTCTTGTTCTCCTTTTAGGCAAGTTCCTTGGAAATCAAATCTTGAGTTATGGCCAAAACCTGACATTCTCTTTTCGGGTCGATAGGCGGGACACTCGCCTTTCTGCTGAGGACATAGTCCTTGAGGGCGCTGGATTGAGAGTATCTGTACCTCTGATTGCTCAAGGCAACTCCTATCCCAGCGAGAACACACTGAAATATGCCTTCAGGTAAGGGAGTGTGTTTCTTATCTGGAGAAGTTCAAGACTGATTGAAGGAAAAGTAAACTGCTTTAACCAGAGTCTGACACGGCATTAAAATGTTTCTTTAAAGACATTGGAATTCAGGCCACATTAAATATGGGTGAATACTCCCTTAGCTTGAATGATAAATGGGCTAGCTGAAATGAACAACATCTGCAAAGGCTGGGGCTGCGGGCTGATATGGATTTTTTTCTGCATTTCAGAATTGGTTCATGACTATTGAGCATGCGCAACTCATTTTATTTGTTATACTTTTCAACATTCTGATAATCCATGTTCTCTGGGTGGTGTACTATTTCTAGAATGCATGTGTGAATTTCCAGTGCCACTTTCTAGTTGGAGTGTGGGGAAGGGCCGTATGTTGCATATTAAAAGAGGCATTCAGTCCTGTATCTGCGGGGACAAGGAACATCTTTTTAAAGATGGCTCTATCTACCTGTAGTTTTTGAAAGTATCGGTATTAAAAAATAATGTTACTTTAAAAATATCTCCTGTTGATTTAATTGAAGGCACATCGTTAATCATGCAATAAGCTTTTAATTGATTTCTCTGACCTATTAATTGTCGTAACTGTGAGATGTTAGCATAACTTTTGTGATCTAAAAATGCTGACTTCTGTGATCAAAGAAAGAAAGGGGTGATGATCCAGATAAACTCAAACATTTTCCAGTCCCATAGATTTTTAATGGTGGGAGAGTTAAGAGTGGGCCTGACTTTCACATTTTAAACAAGAGGAATTACAGATAATGAACTCAGAGCAACTTATGTGTCCAGGCAGCTTACATAGGTAGGCCAGCTTAGCATCAACAACAATAAAGCTTTCTTCCTCTGCCATCAGACCATTTTCTCTGGCCCATGTTGTCATTGTGCATAGTTATTTGTTCTGTCCTATGGACACCTTTGGTTCACCACTCCACTGTGCCCCTCTGCCTTCTTCCTCACCGCTATAATACTAAAAATATAGTCAGAACAAAACATTTAGATCTATATTCAGAGCTACATTTGACACTTGGCTGTGAAGGCATTTTAAACCCATGTCTGTTGCTTAGAGGAGTCTGCTCTAAGTGCAGAATCCAGCCTTCCTAAAGTCCCTAACCCTTTCCTCAACCCCCGCTCGTTTGGTAGTTTCCTGGCTTTTGTGCAGTTTGTTCCCCATTCTAAAAGGTCGAAATGCCTCTCATGAATAAGGCCTGGTTATTGGCGGTAAGAGCTCTCAGCTACAATATGCTGCTATTTTTGACCCCACCCCTTTTTGCCCTTGGCCCTACCCCCTTTTGCCTTTGGCGCCGCCCGTTCTTAGAATGCAGCCCTTGAGAGCTTCTCCAAAATGGAATTTGGCCCTTGAAGAGACTCTGCACCCCTGTGACAGAAAGATAACAGGCTGTTTGGCAAGGCTGTGGCACTTCTGGCCTGGGATGGCTTTGGAAGGCCTTGCTGGAAAACATGGCCCATAAGCTTATGGCTCTGCTGGGCAGGCAGGCTGCGTCAGGACTCTTGGGATTCCAATACAGGTGGGGTGGGTGGGTGGGGAAAAAAACAGTGATTTGGAGGTTGTTCTTCAACCTTTTGGCCTGGCTGGGGGGAGAAAGAGAATCAGGTGAGCGCACACCCTTCACTGAGCCCTGGCAGAAGCCCTGACAGAATGAACATGACCGTTGCACAAGTGAGTTCTTTGGAGCATTTAAAAGTGACGTGTGCTTCTTCCCTTTAGGCTTCATGAAGCGACAGATTACCCCTGGAGGCCTTCTCTCACCCCATTCGAGTTCCAAAAGCTGCTTCACAACTTAACTGCTATCAAAATCCGTGGGACCTACAGTGAGAGGAGTAAGTTGGCAATAATAGTTGAGTGATTAAGCTGAATGGATGTCAAGAAAGGGCTGAATAGTGGAACTCTTTGCCCTGGGAGGTTTGGTCAGTCCCCACCTGATCTTAACAGTGTTTCACTTCTGTTTAAATTGGTTTAAACCAGGATTTTTTGGAATCTTGTTTTATTCTGTGTGAACATGACCACTAACTTGAGGTGTGTGTGTGTGTGTGTGTGTGTGTGTGTGTGTATATATATATATATATGTATGTATGTATATATGTGTGTATGTATACACACACACACACACACGTATGTGGGACTACATATTCCTCTTCCCAGAATTCTGGACGTGAGGCGGGACGCAATTAACCTTTTAATAGGTGACATCTATGTAGCTGCAATTCAGAAAGGAGAACATGATCAGAAAACTAATCAAATTGCATGGTGTAAACTTCTGGTTCTTAAACTAATACGCCCTGTCGTCATTCTTTGTAAGAGATATTTAGCTGATAAGTAAAAGAACTGTGTAACAGGTCTCAGCAAAGTGTAGCGAATGGACGATGATGATGATTTTTATATCACTTTTGTGTTCACATAGAGCTTCTCATGGATTATCTCGGTAATCCTTACAACCACCATGTAATGTAGGTCAGTAGTATGATCCCCATTTTGCAGGTTTAGTGTGACGGGGGCTGAGAGAGTATTGCCTGAGGCCCACTAGTGAATTCATGACAGGTAGGATTCGAACCAGGGATTCCCTGATTTGCAGCTCAATCTTTTCCTAGTGCTGTTTTCTCTCTCTCTACACTCAAGACATAGGAATTATGCAGGGCTTATTTAAAGTCAGGAAGATTGGTTCCTCTCTTCTGCGCTTGAGCCTGATTTTAAAAACATGATTATCTAGCTCTGTTTCAGTACTGTTTATATGGGTTTAGTTATCCAAATTGGATAGGTTAGCTAAAATGACCCTTGAAATCTGATTTATAGCAGATTTTAATGGATCATTCTGGTTTGATCCACACCTCCCTGCTTCCCCATGTAAATTACAGAATTTTCTGGGCTGTCTGGATTATCTATGCATTGACACCTGATGGAAGTTGTCCTTAGCAGACATTAAGTTGGTAGAATGCAGAAAGCATCATGTCAAATATGTCTAAAATGTATGGAATTTAGGGGAGCATTGGGAAGCTGTGTATACTGAAGGGGGGATGTCTTTACTGAAGGTTGTGGGGGGTGGGAAATGTAGAAAGACAGTGGTGTAATTAGCATTCTTCTCATTGCCTAGGATTGTGGTTGGAGTCAGAATTCCTGGCCAGAATGTAAACATCCTTACATCAACCTATAGCCCCATTAAATATGCTGTATACATGAGGTAGAGCCCTTCCTCAGAGCAATCACTAGAGTGTAGCTGCCAGTGACAAGCCTAGTTGAACGAGGATCGTGAAGCTGGTAGGGCCGGAAAGGAGGGGTGGGGGTATCTCTCTGTTCTCTAGGATTGTGGTTTTACTGGAAGGGCTCATGGTATTCATTTGTAAAGGATGGATTTAAAAAATGGGTTTGGACTGATAGATCAACAAGTATATCTGCAAAGGGTGGGAGCTGCTGTTCCGGGTACTTTCTTGACCAAATATGCAGGAGGAATGGTGTGTGGAAATAAACGTTGTGGTAGTAAAAGCTGCGTTCTTCGCCCACTCCCATGCTTTGACAAGGAGGCTGGATGCCATCTCCATGTACTTCGTGGCCCTACTATGCAGAGCCCCTGCCCGCCTTGGTGTCTTGATACCACGTTCACACCCGGTGCGGATTTCATGCTAGTTCCCTGAAAACCTTGCTTGCCAATCAGGAACCAGCCTAACCAATACACATTCTCCCCTCTCTGGAGCAATGACCACCTTCCCTCCACTTTCCAGCATTAACCATGGTTTCATGTTATGTGTGCACTGACGAAAGCCGGAACCAGAGATTTAAAAATATAGTTTGAAATGGATTTGTAAATCATGGTTATGAAGGACCTGGGTTGTATTTAAACCTGGTTTGCTGTGGTGCACAACTAATGTGAACAGTTAATACAAAGACGAGCAGGAGGATTGGGGGGGGGGGGTACCCAAGGCTGGCTTCTTTCTTTCCAAGTAAGAAAGGCAGCCCTTGGTGCAATTGGTAGGAAATAAGCTTCTCCTGGACATTAATGGATCCCTTGCATGAACACATTTTGTTAAACTCTTGGACTGTATCAGAATGGATTAACACATTAAAACCCATTATAGCAGCAAACAGTACAAGTGACTGCGCGCTGCAGATGTGTAAGATCAATTCAGATGATTGAAGTAAACAAATCAAAGCTATATGCTGTTTAAGAAGGCAAAACGTCTCGTGGTTGCCAGCCCGACCCTAAATATGGCCACATTTAAACCAGAAGTGGGCAACTTATAGGCCAAAATATCTAGAGAGCCACAACGCCCATCATCCTTCACGATTGGCTAGGCTGACTAGGAGTGGTGGGAGTTGGAGGCCAAAACATCTGATGATCACAAGTTACCTATCCCCGATTAGCCTCTCTTGAGTATGAAATAAAATTCCACCCACAGAGCCTCCCCAGTATCCATTTTTTAAAAAATATATTTATTTGTATCCCTTCAAAAAGTGCCATAAACATTAATAAAAACATTAAAACATTTATATCAAATAAATACAATTCAGTTCTCACAGTACAGAATATATACATTGACATAGGATATTTCCATAAATCACAAGTTATTTTAAGCTGAACCCTAACCAATATACCCAAACAAGAAGATTTTCTTGACACACAACCCTACACACTCACTGCAACAGCGATACCTTCCACTTGTGGTAATTTCTGATGCCACATAGCAAAGGTAGAAAAACAACCAAAATATTAGGAGTTAACCTGGAAACCTCTGAGCTAAGTCCAACACCTGCAACAGAACTTGCTGAGGCAGCTTTAGAGCGTGGAATGAGGTGCTGGCCTGTTCTTCCCTCCCTCTCTTCTTACACTAGCCCTACAGGGGAAGTAGTTGCTGACCAGTAGCTGAGAAGAGGGAGGGTACAACTTGGTGACTCTAGCGGGCCACAATTGTGAGACCCCTAATTGGGAATGGTAAACATACCCAGCTGTGTGTTTTGTGTTTTTTTTAAAAAAATTAATTTATTATATTTCTATCCTGCCTTTTTTCCTCCTCAAGGAACCCAAGGCGGCATACATAACCCTCTTCCTCTCCATTTTAGCCTTACAACAACACCCCTATGTAGGTTGCATTGAAAATCTGTGACTGGCCCAAAGTCACCTAGTGAGTTTCCATGGCTGAGTGAGGGCTAGAACCCAGATCTCCTGACTCCCAGTCCAACACTCTAGCCACTACGCCACACTGGCCTTTGTTTTGTTTGTTTGCTATGTCTCGACATGATTGAGGTTCTTTCCTCCTGGAGACTGTTCTAGACCTCTACACCTCTAATAAAGAAACCTTATTAATCTGCCTGCCTGCCACATCTTTCCCAGGTGCTGGATATTTGGATGATGTCACGATTGTGAGTGCTCGGCCTGGTCCTGGGATCCGAGCAACTTTGGTGGAGAGCTGTACATGCCCCACGGGATATCTGGGGCAGTTCTGTGAACGATGTGCCCAGGGCTACAGGAGAGAGACCCCCAGTCTTGGGGCTTACAGTCCCTGTGTGCCATGTTTTTGCAACAGGCACAGTGAAACCTGCAACCCTGAATCTGGTAAGGAAGACTGCATGTAGCTGGTGGTGAGTTTTGTTTGAGCTTGTTCAGTAGGCCCTGCATAGGATCCATGTCTTGGCAGCTGCGTTGGAGGACTCACAGGCTCTTCATGTCACCTGACAATGGCTGAACTAGTCCTTGCAGTGCTGTCTTCTTCTCAGCAGAATTGGTGCCTCCTAATCGCAGCAGAGAACAAAACAAGCCAGTAGCTCCCTCTTCTGGCAAACTGCCATGGTAGCATTGAGAGTAAAATGCCAGGCTCTGGTTCCCAGGGTCTCTTGTTTTGAGGCCCCAGCATCTTACCAAGACATAAGCCAAGCAGCAGCCAGGATTGACATTCCTTCTTGGCCTAAGATAATACTGAGGAATTCCCCCTCTTTTCGATTTACTGTTATTAATTACTTAAAATGTATTGTTTATTAATATTTATCATGATTTATTTTTAAAAAGAATGGGTAATCTCCAGTGACGGCGCCACGCTAGCGCAAATGTTACACTCGTTCAATATCACGAGTACTTACCTAGTGCAAAGAGAAAAAGTGAAGATATGCTGCATAATCCTGACAGCAAATCTCCACGCTTTTCCTTTGCACTAGCAAGTGCTAACATCAGTCTTGTAGTGCTTCTTTATTCTAGTGCAATATAGTGCTATTGCTACCATTAGATACTATCGTATAGCCCGTCATTGAGCAATATTTCTCTCAGGGGCAGAGGATGAAAAGACAACTAAGGGCACAAACCTATGGAGATTGTCATCAGCCTCTGAAGTCGGAGGCTGCCTTGTATCCAATGCAGGGTGACCAGAGCATGAAGGCATTCCTCACCTCCGTGCTCTGGCCACCCTTCATTTTTGCTAGACGGCAATTTCGCCCATCTAGCCATGGGACATCCGAATGGGAGGGAAGGAGGCTGGGGTGCACATAGGAAGCTGTGTAATTCAGCTTCCCTGCTCTCCTGCCCTCCCCCACGACCACTCCTTTTCCCCTGTCTTTGCACTCCATTTCCAAGTGTGGAGACTTAGCCAGCGCAGAGAGAACTGTGCTGGCTACTATGGGAAGGTGGTGGAGAGGGTGGTTTCTGGGCTCCCGAGTTGAAGCCCTGGTTCCAACCTTGGATCCCAGAAACTGAACAATTCTATGTCTCCCCAGACACTGTCTAGGGACATAAGATTGCTCTTTAAAGGAACAATCCTATGCATGTTTCAACAGAAAAACGTGCCAGCGTTCCCCAGCCAGCATGGATTGTGGACTAAGACAATAAAACATTTGGGTTTTTTTAAAAAATCAAACTTTTAAAGCCCTCCTTATCTAGCCCTTTCCTTTTCCCGCAACCCAAACCTAACTCTATAATGTTTTCGAATATCACCACGTACTGGCGAAGGGAATAAAACCTCCCTCTTTCCACCATCTTGTACAGGAGCCTGTGACTGCAGGGACAATACTGCAGGTCCCCACTGTGAGAAGTGCAGTGATGGCTATTATGGAGATGCAACCACAGGCACCTCTTCAGATTGCCAGCCGTGCCCATGCCCAGGGGGTTCAACCTGTGCCATAGTACCCAAAACCAAGGAGGCTGTGTGCACCAATTGTCCAGCTGGTACCACAGGTATGTTACCTTGCGTCGAGTTCTCATCGCGCACAGGCCCAGGCTGCTTCCCAGTGGCTTGTTGTGCTGCATAGCAGGGGGCAGAAATGGTTGAACAATATCCTATTCAATTTTTATTTAATATATCAAGCACAGGATTTTGCAAACTCCATTCATAGCGAGCTTCCAAAATGTAAGGGACTGGGGAGGGGGAACAGCGACAGACGGAGTGTTTTATGCAATCCCAAGGTTAACAGTGAATGATCAACGAGTGCGGTCAAGCTGGAAATGCTGATTCTCATGCCAGATCTGGGGAGAAGAAATGAAAATGATGTCATATGGCCAGTAGGTTAAACCTTTGAGGCTTTAACCAGGCCATTTAGGCATCCCTTATGCACTCAGCACAAATTATTGAACTGGGTAGTATTACTAGTATTGGCCTACCCCCATCCGACCCCAGTTCGCTCTAAAGAAAAAGCTGATATACAGAAGTGCTTGCAGTAGGGATGTCGGAGGAATCTGCAACAGAATCAAATGAGTTAGGATTTCGATGACTCCAACCTGCAGATTCCACAGCAGATGGGCTTTTTCCCAAGTCTCACAGATTCTACGGATTTGCGGACCGTTTTTTTGTTCGTTTGTTTACTTTCTGGAATTTTACGCAAATTTACTCATAGAAAAATATGTAAAATAAAAGAACCACCTGCCAAAAATGCCCATTTCCCCCATAGGCTAAAGCATGAAAATGGGCATTTTGTGGGGGATTCGTGTGTTTGTAGAAGTGCAAATTTGTGCACATGCGAATTTGTGTAAATTCAGAAAATTAGAAAAAGTCCAATTCCTTCAATGAGTAGACAACAAAACAAAAAAACACTTGACAATCCCGCAAAGCACAGACAGAACAATTTTTACAAACTCCATACATCTTTTGCAGAGCAGTGGTGAATTCTGGAACTATTAACTTTTTCTGCAGCAGTGATGCACAATCCTTTGTATAGCTGTTGTGTGGGGAATTGACCTGGCAGCCCATTTAAGGGAGACTGGGTGGCAGGTATCCAGGGAACCATAAAGATAGCATATGAAAAATGAGGAGCTGACCCATTTAGCTCTTGGCCCCATCAGTCATTACAATCAGTGGAAGACTTTACCTACCTGCAGTCTTGCTACATCCTGTCTTTGTGACTTGCCAGACAGTTCAGAAGTAGACTGCAGGAGTTTAAAAAAAATGGTTTGCCATTCTTGCCTAACGATTCATTCTAGCGTCCAAATCATTGCTCAAGTTGTCCGTATCTAGGTGTCCGCTTGGTGATGTTGTGCATGCAAGGACAGGAGAAATTTTACTCTGCATTTCTGAATGCTGACTTCGTTGAGAGGTGTGTGTGTGGTTCCTTTGTATTTCTTATCAGACTAAACACCCATGGGGCAGACCTGAATTCCTGTTTCTCTGAAGTTCGTTTTTTTTTTTTTGCTAACCTTTTGGAGAGACAATAATTACAATAATTAAACAGTTCAGTGATTGTGGCGCTTTGTAGAAATGTGGTGGCCTTAGAGTTCAGCTGGTTGGATATTTTGTGGAGTAGCCCCCTCTGTTTAAAGATGTACTTCTTTTAACTGAGCGTTTCATTAAGTTATTCTCATGAAGTGCGTTTCTTGCCAGTGGAATGTTAAAACATCAGAAACATAGCGTGCTTTTCTGATGCAAATATGATGCTTAAACCTAGCATGTTTGGGTTCAACCTGACCCAGACTCCTGAATCAGATGCTCTGTTGATTGCCTGCCCTCAATCTTGACTTGAAACCCATTTTCTTCCCTGTCTTACTATCTTTTAATCTTTTTTTTCAGGATTGTAAATTTGATCATGTCCTTTTGCTTTTAACTTTGCTCTTCTGTTCCTTGTCATTTAATTTGAGGTTGTTGTCTTTAAAAGTTGCTTCAACTTTCCCCTCCCCCCTTTACTCCTTGATATTCCCAATCTTCTGGGATAACTTCCTCTTGTTTCTCAGTGTTCCCATTTTGGTTACAATCCAATCAGCATTCACCTCCTGGGTTCACTATTAGGAGAAATAAATTCAAGATCCATGTCCATCATTTGTTTTTGTGTAGATTAGGGTATTTGAGTTACTGTATCTCAAATTCTACATCTTTGGTTTTCTATATGATGCCCTCCATATTGTATTTTCCATGTTTCATATGAAAAGTATTAGAATTCTTCTTGCTTTTAAATTTATATATGTTTCCTGCCCTTGTAGGTAAAAAGTGTGAGCTGTGCGATGATGGCTATTTTGGAGATCCTCTGGGCACAAACGGCCCTGCCAGGCTTTGCCGCCTCTGCCAATGCAGTGACAACATTGACCCCAACGCTGTCGGGAACTGCAACCGCTTGACGGGAGAATGTCTGAAGTGCATCTATAACACAGCTGGTTTCTATTGTGACCGGTGCAAAGATGGATTCTTTGGCAATCCCTTAGCTCAGAATCCAGAGGACAAGTGCAGAGGTGAGTTTCATCCCTGTATGTAGTATGTTTTTTGTTTCACTTCATTGGTTTAGAAAAGCAGGTGCTGTTCCCTCTAACCACTAAGAGGCGGACTCTTTTTTCCAGAGGAAGGCTGGAGGATGAAGTACAGACATTCATTCTCCTTCCTCCACAGCAAATGGACGTGGGTCTCGTGGTGTGTTTTCCTGCATTAAAATCAGGATCTTGTGGCAATGGCCCTGATCCAGAAGGATGCACACACATCCAAATCCTTGGGAAAGTTGCCTTTGCAGAAGCCATTCACAGAGAACTTTTGCATATGATGGGAGAAGCAGGAAGATGAGGTGTTTGCACGTTGTGATCCCTCCATGTCTACAGCAGCTCTCAATCCTACTAATCTACAATGTTTGCTTGTCGAGCGAGATCTGGTTAGATAGAAGTAACTATACTTCTACTTCAATACTATGCAGTCCTCACTCTTCTCTTGGAACACGTTGTGAGCTTTCAAGATTGATGGATTGATTGAAACAGCCAACAGTAAATTTAGTCACAGCAAACAAAACGGCCTTAAGCCGGTCGCTGGAAGGAGTCTAGAATCCCCTCCGTTAATAAATGGTCGCAGAAAATCTGGGCGGTCGGGAAGATAGTCAGGCTTACTCTCCGTCAGAATGAGACAAACTGGCCAAACCAGAGATGTTTTCAAAGCAAACAAAACATTTCCTTTATTCATTGTTGAGAAACGAATATTTGAGATGCAGGCACACTCCTGTAATGTTTTGTCTTGAATTTGCATGGAATATTTTTCTTGCTTTCTTCTATGAACCACTGCAGTATGTATGTATGACATTTTTAATTGCAAACAGTCTAAATTACAAACTAGAGCTTTTCCGTTTCTCCTGCCCGGTGACCTTTCACATGAGTGGAGACACAAGACTTCTATCTCCAACAGGGTGAAGGAAGCCTGAAGGCGAGAAGCACGATGCACCTGGGCTTCCTGCAACCCCAACCCAAGTCTGCTTTCTGAATCGTTGCGTGCCAAAAAATGCATGCTGATGGGTTCACTTTTGCTCTTGCAGCCTGCAATTGTAACCCGTATGGCACGATGAACCTGCAGACAAGCTGCAACCAAGTAACGGGGCAGTGTGAATGCCTTTCACGTGTCACAGAGAGGGACTGCAGCTCCTGCGAGCCGGGTTTCTACAACCTGCAGAGTAGGCGTGGCTGTGAAAGGTGAGCCGGTCCCTCTGCTCTGAAATTAGCACAATAACTCTTTGGGGGATGGTGATGATGGATGGTCTTGTGGGACGGAAGGTAATGGCAGTCAAAGCAGGCCTGGAAGTAGATGTATTCTGGGTTTCGTTAAAGCCAGCTCTTAATATTTTCAGATTGAGTTTTAAGGTGAGCCACATCTAGAACAACAATGCCACAGTTCTCCCTGGTTGCCCTTTATTCTGAGGCTTCCTTCCCAGAAGAACTACATGGTGCCATCTCTCCGTTCAAAACTCTACCCCAGACCAGCCTTTTCTTGGAAGACTTTCCTTAACCCTTAGTCTTTACCCCTTTCTGAAATTAAGCTTGAATATGTGTAATTGCAGTTGTGCGTATTCTTCTCCTGTTACCTTTGCTTCTCTTGCCTGTGTTGCATTTTAGATTGTAAACACCTCAGGCAGAGATCTTTGCTTTGAATGGGTGTCAGCTGCTACTTCTTTGTCCCAGAGTGCTCAGTGTTATCTGATACCTGCAACACGTACCAGTGGCTCATTTCAGTCTGCGATCACCATGTTGAAACTGAGCCTATACGGCAGATGTCAGGGTCACAAGATCGGGCGGAGTTTTTTTAAAAACCTTTTCTGTTTATTCACTTATTTGCTGCCTCTTATACCATCTAGCCCATGAGTAGGAAACATGGTGCATGTAGGCCCCCAGTGCACCCCAGGCACCTTTCTTGGCACCCATGAAGGTACCTCCCCCTCTCCCCACGTGCTTTTTAAAAAAATAACAAATTTTATTACCAGCAGCTGGGATTGCTGTGAAATAGGTTTCTGTTAAAGCTGAAAACTGTGGCTTCAGAAGAGGGGTGGTGTTTTGTTTTTTTTAGCGTGCTGGAGCTCAGGCTCCACCTCTTCCTTTGTACTTACTGTTTTGGGCAGATTATTTGGGATGGCATGAACTCAAAAGCTTGCACAGTCTGAGGATGGCATTTTGGTTGATCCTAATGGAAGGCTTGCCTAACTGTGGATTTTGGATCCCCCCCCCCCCCCATCCTGGATTAGGAATGCATTTCCCATCCACCAAAAAATTAACATAATACAAATAATTTAGTCTGAGAAAGGACAGAGGACTGAAGCCAAAAAGAATTTTGGGTAATTTCTGATATTTTTACTCTGCAACCAGGTTGCATCATTACATGGCACGTTTCCATGATCTGCGTCTAATTTGATGCACCTGGAGCAAGAAACCTTGACTGTAAAATTTGGAAATAATACTTTAGGCTGAAAAGTAAAATAGGGAAGACCTGGAAATTCCTACTGTATTTATCGAAACAATTGGCCATGCTGGTTGGGAATGATGGGAGTTCTAATACAACACATCAGATTGGGGAAGGCTGCTCTAAATATTGGGGATGGTACTAAAAATATTCAAACCTACACTTCATATTCATTGTATACAAGACAACTTAAGTGTTAAGACCATTCGTTAGACTGACTGAAGGTCTTTGTCTTTCTACGATTTGAGATTAGATGTCAGTGCTTCTCAACTAATGGACTAGAGGGCTGTGTTATTGAGTTTGTTTAATTCCTGAAAACTAGATATCTTCTGCATTGGGGTGGCCAATTCAAACATCACAGTAAGCCAGGGTTCCTCTTTCCATTTCCTGCGCGACCTCCCGTCCATGGTTTATTTAGCATGATGTGAGTACCTACAACTCTGGCTTGTCTCTGTCTGCAAGAAGCCAGAGAAAGAAGCCAAGAACAAGCCATGTAGTCTCATTATCACAGCTATGCTATGTGCACTGTTCCTTCTCCTCCACTAGGTGTGACTGCCATCCGTTGGGTTCCACTAATGGCCACTGTGACATACAGAACGGGCAATGCGAGTGCCAGCCGGGCATCACCGGCCAGCGTTGCGAGAGGTGTGAAGCCAACCATTTTGGATTTGGTCCTGAAGGCTGCAAACGTAAGAGGGAGCAGGGAATGTTACTTTTCTGTTCCAACAACCCCTCTTCCAATTGTTGACTGCCCCTTTTCCTATGTATTGAAGGTCTCTTTGTTTTGCTTGTCTCCATTAGTATATTTATGGACTTGGTCATCACAAGAGGCTCTTTTTTCCTTCCCCCTTTGTCTGTTTCCTGCATGTTGTGTGGGTTTCAAGTCCAGTGAGGATGTTTTTGCGGTCGTACAAGTATTACTTTCTCCCTCTAGGGCATTTTGATTGCATATACTTGTAGACCATCTGCTCCTCCTTGTCATAAACACTTGCTCTGAAAGTTGTCCCAGAACTGACCTGTTTTCTGGCTGTTACACTCCTACGTCTCTACTCTGGAATGTGGCCTTTAGCTACTAACTCAGGCTTGAGAACATGCAAAGTGTGTAAAATTGGGATGTACATTCCTATTTATCTAAATCCTCCCATCTGCTTCCCTAACACTCCAAGAATAAGTTATATGCTAGTCTTGGGTGGATGCTTATGGGCATAGTGGTCCAGTATACATCCAGCACTGCCTCCCTTCAAACAGGGCTTTGCAGAAAGGAGCCGGAGCCAGAAATATTATTATTATTGGTAGTAGTAGTAGTAGTAATAATAATAATAATAATAATAATAATTTTATTCAATTGATACCCTGCCTATCTACAAAATACCCTAGGTGACACCTGGAAAGTGCTCGTTTCCCCCCACTGTGTAATAGCGGCCGCCATTAATGCAGCAGGGGAAAGGGCTGAAGCCAGAGTGGGCAGCTGCTGAGCACTCACAAGCCTTGCCAGCGCTCAGCAGGGGCTCGCAGGGCGCCATTCGTGGGGGCAGGCTGCAGTGGCAGTGGTGCGAGTGCTCGCAGAGCAAGCACCCCCTGAGCTTGCCTACCACTAGATGTCACTTTCAAATGGATACTTTAATAATAATAATAATAATAATAATAATAATAATAATAATTATCACCCGCCTCTCCCTCTGGATCGAGGCAGGGAACAACATCAACATAAAATACACAAAAGTGATTAAAAGCACATAAAACCAATACATCATTAAAATACCAAGAAAACACAAATAAAAACACTTAGTAGTCCACTTTTGCTGCAGCCCATGTATAATTGCTAGAAAGGTGTATGCATTTCAAACAAACCTATGTATGCATGTTTAAAAACTGGGGAAAATAAAATATTTTCAAGTGACCTTGGGGACCACTGTGCTTAACCGTGGTTGCCCATGAAACGGAAAGGTGAGAGGGATCACTGTGGAGGAGGGAGGAGGGAGAGCAAGGAAGCATGCTTCCCTGAGGTTTGCTTCCAATTTGCAAAACATGGTTTGTGTGCAGCCAGCATTTGGCCCAGTGATGGCAACATCGACATGGCCTCGTGTGAATGGATTTCACTCAAGATGGGGCACTGGTTAGGCCCCATCTTGAGTTTTACGTGCAGTTCTGGGCACCACACTTCAAGAAGGATGCAGACAAGCTGGAGCATGTTCAGAAGAGGGCAACGAGGATGATCAAGGGTCTGGAAACAAAGTCCTGTGAGGAGAGACTGAAAGAATGGGGCATGTTTAGCCTGGAGAAAAGAAGATTGAGGGGAGATATGATAGCACTCTTCAAATGCTTGAAAGGTTGTCACACAGAGGAGGGCCAGGATCTCTTCTCGGTCAACCCAGAGTGCAGGACATGGAATATTGGGCTCACATTACAAGAAGGAAAATTCCGTCTGGACATCAGGAAAAACTTCCTGACTGTTAGAGCAATACGACAATGGAACCAATGACCTAAGGAGGTGGTGGGCTCTCCCACAGTAGAGGCATTCAAGAGGCAGCTGGACAACCATCTGTCAGGATGCTTTAAGGTGGATTCCTGCATTGAGCAGGGGGTTGGACTCGATGGCCTTATAGGCCCCTTCCAACTCTACTCTTCCATGATTCTATGAAATGTAACATGAGAAGCGGCCCTCGAACTCCCTTTCTAGGGCTTTGCACACATGAACAGCAATGATGTAGTAAAGCTGAGTTTGGGCTATGCCACTTAACGATGCAGTCTGGGACTTGTATAATTGAATGCTCCTCTGGATGACTAAATCCTTGAACATCAAAAATTAAATGTCAGAAAGAAGGCTTCTAGTCCTCACCTGCGATTTGAAGCCACACAGTCCGGATATGGGTTTACCACTTCATTGATTGATTATGAGAATGTATTACTTTCTAAATGAGTAACCATGCTTGTTTGCTGCTTTTGTAATTAGTGCCTGACTAGTACAGTGCCTGCATTTCAGGCCAACAGCTATATATTGAAGGTGTAAGTTTATGTAAATTTGCAAATCACAAAGAGAGACAGTGTCATGCAGCCCAGATAGAACAGGTAAGTCTCACTGAGGTCAGTAGAACTACTTATGAGTAAATTTGCATAGTTATATCTTTATGTTAAAAGGCATGTCAAATATAGGATAATCATGACATATCTTTCAAAAAACATTTTTAGATGTATGGCTAGACAGATCCTGTCACTGGTGGGTTTTCATTGGTATTGCCTATGAAAGTGCACAGTGGACATTCCTTTCAAATATTAGTGCAAACTTTCAACAATTTTTTTCCTTTAGGAAGAACTAGAACGAAAGCGAGAATGTATGGGCATATGTATTTGGACCAATACAGTGTACTAGCTCATACACTGGCCACGTTCAGATGCCATGATAATCAATGGTGGGTTAATAATCAACTCACAGTTAGTTATTTTGCAGGTACTTCACACACGATCAGAGAAATAACCAACGTGAATGGGTTATAAGCAACCGTGAGTGGATTATTAATCCACGGTGCATTGACTAACTCGTCGCCCACCCACCCTCCTCTAAATCCTCCCATTTGTATCCCTTCATCCCTTGCTGCTGAAAGAGAGTTCTGCTGGCTTGAGTAGAGTGGCAGCCACCACTTTGGCCAATGTTGCCTAGCGACTCTGTTGCTGACAAAAACAACTAACAGTGCCCTCCACATGACATGATAACCAACAGTGGTTTAAATAACCCACTCTGCACATCATTAGTTATTTGCATGGATTATTTCAGCAAAATAACCCACCATAGGTTTAAAAAAACACCACTCCACACGATAACCTAACATGGGTTATCGTGTCATCCGAACCCAGCCACTAGTTTGTTGTTCGCATCTCTGTTCTCACAGAAGCTGGATTTAAGACATCAAGAGTACCAATCCGAAAAAACAACATCTCACTTTCATCCCAGGCCTTCATGATACTCACGTCAACAAGAAGTGCTTACATTTGCTATAAATGTCTACAATGCCATACACATTGCATATAATGAAGTGGACAATATCCACAGTGTCTTATGCCTTAATAAATTTATTCATTTTTAAGGTGCCACAAGACTCATGGTTGTTTTTCCTG
The DNA here is from genome assembly GCA_029215795.1 of Anniella stebbinsi. NCBI lineage: Eukaryota > Metazoa > Chordata > Lepidosauria > Squamata > Anniellidae > Anniella > Anniella stebbinsi. Next base: position 120,900,458 of record JARDYH010000004.1, on the reverse strand, counting down.
CAAGAAACATGGCTGCTCCTCCGGAAACTGTGAAAATAGCGATGGGGTCTCTCTGGCCTCTGCAGCAAAGACCTTTTTTGGACAGATGCTAGGTGGATCATTTGCAAAAAGATGCAACTTTACAAATGTACTCACAAGTAGTCCCATTGCCTTCCGCGATCTTGCCTGCTTCATCTGGCTCTCCCCCTGGTGATTTGCAAACTTCCATGTACAACATATAAGCAGCTGGTAGCCAGAAATACACATGTTTCACAGGAGCACACCACAAAGGCTATACAACAGACTAAGAGTTCTGTGTGCCTTTAGAGAACAACAAATGTTAGTTTTGTTAATCCTTTAAAGATGTTAATTAATTGACCTTCAAGTTATCCAAGACTCTCTGCTTAAGTTACCACAAGAATTCTCTGTGTATGTATGTTCTGGAAAAGATTGATTTAGGCTCTTTTTTCTCATTTTCCTCTTCCCCATCCTTTTTATACCTTGCATTTCCTCAGCTTGTGACTGTGACCTCGAAGGCTCTCGCTCTCTTCAGTGCAAAGAGGATGGTCGTTGTGAGTGCAAAGAAGGTTTTGTGGGAAACCGCTGTGACCAGTGTGAAGAAAACTATTTCTACAATCGATCCTGGCCTGGCTGCCAAGAGTGTCCCGCATGTTACGGATTGGTGAAAGATCAGGTCAGACCTACAAGAAGATTTGTGTGTATGCCTTGTTTACTTTTGTAAGCAGGGAACTCGTGTGTGTGTGTGTGTGTGTGTGTGTGAGAGAGAGAGAGAGAGAGAGGTGCTGAGACAAAACAGGCCAGCAGATATGGAATTGTGTACTGCCCCCACCCCACCCATTCATCAGTTTGAACCCCCCAGATTTCCATAAATGTATACGGTGGCCCAACAGGTCCCAATTCACATGCTGTCAAACTCTTTTTATGCACCCCAGCATTTTAACTGGAATCTTGACGATGTGTGGATATTTTCTTTTTCTGTTGCTGCTTGACATAATCTCTTTTTAAACACTTATTTTTTACAGTTTGCTTATATTAATGTTTTTAATATTTGTGCTTTTACCCAGCAGTGGTCAAATACTAACTCCCAGCAAAATTTTTTGAATTGGGTGCTGGCCTTGGGAATTCATCTCCTCCACTTACCCCTTCCTCCAGAGCAATTTTGACCCTCTTTTCTCTTCCTGTCATTAATAACTTTACAATATATATGCACAGATGCAAACCATGATCTCTTCTTTATCTAGAGATTAAAACCGTGGTTTGACCTGTGTTTGCAAATTGCGCTTATGAGGGAACTTAGTTTTGTATTAACAATGATTTGCTCTGTATAATAAACCAGCTGCTGGGGAACTTCAGCCATGTGTGTGTGTGCATGCTGTTACACTTGGGTCCATCCTGTGGGCTTCCTATCAAGGCAGCTGGTTGGCCACTGAGTGAACAGAATGCTGGACTAGATAGGCCTTTGGTCTAATTCAGCATGGCTCTTCCTGTGTTCTTACATTTAATATGAAGCTATGGCAGGGAAGGGTTTGTGCATTCCCAAGGCTGGCTTCAGATTTGCAGTCTATGATTTGCAGCAACAGCATTATGTCTTCCTAGGGAACTCTTTTTTTTTTTTTTATATTACCTTGAGTTTTGCTATGACACAGGCTATTAAGTATCATCATTTATACAGCTTAGCATTTATGTAACACTTGCCAGTTGTTCTTGCAAAAATACCTCTGTGACAGATTAGTAGTATTGTATTACACACAAGAGGTTGATTAAGGGGGCATTCCCCACTGAGTTCATGTCAGTTTTGAGATTTGAACTGGGGACTCCTATCTATCTATCTATCTATCTATCTATCTATCTATCTATCATCCATCTATCTATCACAGTTGCACAAATTAGGTATGGGTGGTGCAGATTTTAGAATTTGGTCGTTTTTGTGAATGGTTTGGAAAGAAGGGTTGGAGCTCATGGAAATACAATTTGTCTGTAAGGCGAGGTATTGCAAAGCTCTAGTAGCTACCAAAAGATTACATTCTACCTATATTGCATTGATATTCCTCACTCACACTATATACTTTGTACATTATTTTGCTGAAACCATCAAAATACTTTTGAGATTTTTACTTTGTACATTATTTTGCTGAAACCATCAAAATACTTTTGAGATTTTTCTCTACAAGCATGAATACTAGAAACCTGAGACAGCATCTTCCAGCTTGATAAGAAAGCTATGTTGAATATTGTAGCAACGTGGAATCTTACTTTCCATGCCCATACCTAGTTGTAGCGAAAGACTTGTACATGGGGGCTGAGTGACGTCTACCAGCATCTTAAATGCTCGGCCCTTGACCTTCCTCTACACTCCTCAGAAACATGTTTCCTGAGCCCTCCCTTCTCCTCTTTGTTTAGGTGACAAAACAACGGGAGAGATTGAAGGAGCTGGAAAATCTTATAGCCAACATAGGAACCGGTGATGAAACTATAACTGACCAGGCATTTGAAGACAGGCTGAAAGAAGCAGAGAGAGATGTCATGGACTTGCTTCGGGATGCCCAAGGCATCAAAGGTAGATGGATGTTCATGGAAAAGTCTTCTTTCGGGATGTTGCTTTTGCCCTGGGAATGCCTTGTGCTCTTTATTAGCCTGTAATGTGCTACAGAAGAGATGAGATCTTTGAAAGTAACATTGGAGGAACAATGTCTCATATAAAAGATGTAAAATGGGCAGTTGATTCTTTTTCTCATGTGCCCAGAGCAGAAAATACCTTGAATTTTTCAACGATGCTACTCTCATGACACAGGCAGAAGAAACTGCAAACAAAATTTTAAAACTTTTGCAGCTTGAAGTAAAGATTTAGCTTCTTCAGTGAGTATGTGGGTGGGTGTTTTTTACCCTAACCCTCTGAACAGTACAATGTTTACTCTCTTAATTTGTTGTCCATGGGTGTAAGTGGTGCTTCATGGATTATCAGAAGTACCACAAAAAAAACCATGTTCTTGCCTGAAGGAATATTAAATAAAAACTTTGACAATGTGGGGAGACATCAGGGAAAGGGGAGGGAAGGTTATCAAGGAATGTATGTGAGAAGATACATTTTATTTCTGGCAGGGATGAGAAAAGCCAAGGGCTTCACCGAAGAGGTGGGATTGGAGGAAGAGCTTAAAAGAACTTTGATTTCATCACTCTGCTCTGCTGTGTTTGGTCCTCCTAGAGAGGTTCTGTCCCCAGAATACATCTTTTATTTGTTGTAAAGGCAGCTTCATGAAGTTCCTACACAAATTCCTATGCTCAAAGTTCTTTCATTTTGACCATATGCATGAGCTTGGCGAATACCTACATCCCAGCAAAATCTTAGAAGCATTTACATCCTCCTTCCTTTATACTTCTATTCACATCTCTTTCATAGAGGCCATAATAAATCAAAATATGAGGGGAAACTTTGTTCTTGTAGAATAAAGTTTTATTTTTATATTTGTGCAATTAATTCAGATTCTCCTCGTTACTTTGCCTGTTCCAGACGTAGATCAGGGCTTGATGGATCACCTGCAGGAGATCAACAGAACCCTGTCCAGCCAGCTGGGTCGGTTAAGAAACATCCAGAACACAGTGAAAGAGACGGAAGATCTTGCTGATCGGGCCCAAGACCGGGTGGACAACACACAGGAGCTCATTGACGAAGCCTCAGATATGCTGCGGAGAGCAAGGGGGGCTGTTGCCAATGTAGTGAGTAATTCTTGTTCAGCCTCATTGCTGAAATTGTCAAGGCTGTGTATACACTATGGTTATTCTTTATTTTTCATGAATATTGGCTTCTTTTTTCTTTTTAAAACACATGTTTAGCTTGAAATCATGCTTGAAAGTGTGTAAGCAATGCCTAGTAAAATTGGTGAATTTAGGTTGACTGATAAATATGATTTCCAAAACAAATAGGAAGCAAAATAATTTTATATATAAAAGTACAAAAGTGTGGATAAATTTTGCAAAATAAGAGATCATGTAAATTTGCCTAATTTGCATAACGTACTCAAATGGATGAATTTGGATTTTCCAGGTGTAGGTTTAGGTGGCTGCAAAGTAACCCCTATATCAGGCACGTTACATAAACCCTTCTCAGGCCAAGCACCACCACTTGAAAAATCTAAGGGAGGGTTAAATAAAACCTTCCCCCTAGCTATGAGGGAAAAGGGTTTACGTCAGGATCTTCTGATAAAATAAAATAAACTGTGGGTATAATCTGGTGTGTGTGTGTGTGTAATAACAGTATGACAGGTGAATAAAGCCAAGCTGACACGTGGTATTTGGTAGCTAACAAAATAATAATAAGTTTATTTCAGTTAACAAAGTTTTAATTCAGAATTTAATATTATTCAAACCTGCTTACACTAAACTCTCCTCACTATTCCTAAATCCCTAACACCACTAAAAACTCCAACAACAACTACTCTAACTCCCTAACTCCCTCAAAAACTCTTACTAACTAACGTCACTCCCCTCAGTCACCCCTTAAATACTCCTTCCCCCACCCTGCTATTACATCATAAAACACACCTACTCAGTTCAGCATTCTATACTTACCAGAGATACTAAACTAGACATATACAAGATAAACACTTGTAGGGTAATGCCACAGTGACCTTGTGCAGGTCTTAAGCAGAACTGAGTACAGGCAGTTCTCTCTTGTAGTCAAATAGCTAAGGTTGCAATCCTGTGTTAATCAAACTTGGAATCACACCTTACTGAAGTCAGTAGAGCTTATGTCCAAGTTCACATGCACCCAGTTAGGGTTACATGTATTTTTTCTTGTCCCAGCCTTTCTCTGCTGTAGATATACAGCCTTTAATTTCCTGGAAGAACAATCCTGAATTTGGAAACTGTGTTTTAAAGGCAGCTTCATGAGGTTCCCACACAAATACTCAAAATTACCCGTAGCAGGAAATTGTTACTGTTTTGAAAGGAAGTTCTGTGTATTTCTCCCCTTCCCCCTTCTACTTGATGTTTGAAACAATTCAGTATGAAGTAACTAATGAATTGCTGTAGACGTCTGGAAAGCAGCCAGTTTTCTTGTCATGCTGCTTTGTGAATGGAGTTTGCATAGAAAGCCAAGATCAAATCCCGCTCCCAATAGTGGCTGCTGGCAAGGCCTGTTGCTACAGATGCAACTCATTTCACACACTTCTCTCACCTCTGACTTAGGAACCAGTGCTTGGGAAGGGAGCAGGGGAAGCAGGCAGTACATCACAGGATTTAGCCCATGTGCCTGTGGTTGGTGATCACCACTACAGAATTTTTTGTAGAGCTGGAATTCTCAAATTTGAGTGCTTTTAAACGTGTTGGTTGTTTGCCTGATATTAGGCTGACCGTATGAAAAGGAGGACAGGGCTCCTGTATCTTTAACAGGTGAATAGAAAAGGGAATTTCAGCAGGTGTCATCTGTATGCATGCAGCACCTGGTGAAATTCCCTCTTCATCACAACAGTGAAAGCTGCAGGAGCTATACTAGAGTGAGCCGATCCAAAAGAGGGCAGGGCTCCAGCAACTTTAACTGTTGTGATGAAGAGGGAATTTCACCAGGTGCTGCATGTATACAAATAATGCCTTTCTGAAATCCCCTTTCGTATACAACTGTTAGACACAGGAGTCCTGTCCTCCTTTTCATATGGTCACCCTACTGATATTAATGTCCAGCGCCATGTATTAAAAATGCCATAAGCTATTGGCCATCAGGAAGTAAATGCCATTGCACCTCAGTTTTCAAATATTAGCAACCTTGTCTCAGGTGCCCCCTCCTCTCCCTCGGGATGCGGCATAATCACATCATGCGTTTCCTACTCCTTACTTTATATTACTACGATCTGTCACATGTGGGGCTGCAGGGGGAAGGAGCATGTGGTGTGATGATGACGACATCCATGTCACACACGCTTCATACCTACATATTCCAAGGAGAGCAGGGTGGGTTGGGGGATGCACTACTTCTAGTTCCAGCCTATACTTGGCCTTCCCTGGTAAACCTAATACACAAGCAACTGTTGCTCATACGTTTAAAGATGTAAGAGATGCCTCCTGAAGGTATGTTCGGTTCTTTCTTCAGTCTATTACTCCACCAGAATCGACCAGTGACTCCAAGAACATGACCCTCCTGGCGGAAGAGGCCCGTCGCCTGGCTGGACGGTGAGACCCATTGAATTATTACTTACAGCGTCTGCATGGTGGGAACACTTGGCTTTAACCCTTTGCCACTGTCAGCTCCAGGCTTTTGAGGGTAGACTTACCGAGGAAGGGGGCCATTAAGGGGACAAGGGCCTACCTCCTCGCTGCCATTGCTGCTGCTGCTACGTCTTTGCTATCACTTGCTTGATTGACAGGAAGAGAGCCGGTGAGCAAGCAGCCATTGGCATCTGCTGCCTCTCCTTCAAACCACCACCACCCTTGCCTGGGCCAGAGCAAGAGGCAGGTGAACAAGGAGGTTGCAGTGGTGAAGAGGAGGAGGAGGAACCCCAGGGGGCTCTTGTCAATGGGCCCCTGCTGGAATGTGGGCCCTCAGCAGGAGCCCAACCATGCCTTGACGCCAGCCCTGACAATGTCTGTGTTGAACACATTGGCTGGTTTCGGACGACACATTAGGCAACGGAGGGGGAAATAGCGTACTGACCATGCGTTAGGTAGGCGGTGCTCCCCACACGACATGCTGCAACTCCGGTCCTTGTGCAGCTTTAAGTTCCGAGGCCATCTTCATTGCTACGTCTGCTCCCTCACCCTCCCTCAGTCCCCCAGCCGTATCCCAGCATGCACTGCACGTTCTGCCGGCTGTATAGAGCAGTTGGTTTCGGACAACACTTCAAACAACGGGCTTTGGGCTAAACAGCGTGCAAGTCTGTTGTTTTTCTCCGTGGCTTAATTGGGCGGAATAGCGTACCGTCAGTTGTGTGTGTATGGTGTGTAACCCTCCACACGATACAATAAGCAACACAACTGATGATTGTTCCCCCCCTCCGTTGCTTAATGTGTCGTCTGAAACCAGCCATTGTCAAGAAACACAAGGCTGCCCCCTCCCCACTTCACTTCCCTCCCTCTTCCCCCACATCTTCAGCCATGCATGCCCTCCCTTTTATTGCTCTGCATACTCTGTAGAGCCCCCACCTTCCGATCCCTTTGTGTGATCCGTTGCCTGTCCCTGCTTCCCCTTTTTTTTGCCCCCAAAGTGTTCCCCCTCCCACCAACATTCCCTTTCTTCTTAATTCTCTCTTCTGCTGTATTGGGGATCGAAAGAGAGGGCCCCTCATAATGGAGCAGTCGCAAAGCCTTACCCCACTTCTTATCGAATTGTGTTGCTTCCAATGATTTGAATATAGCTTACAGCTGCTACTTAGAAGATCTGTTTTACAGCAATGTACAGAGTACACAATGCATATGTACGTCGTTTAGGATATGAAGGAGCGCGGGCATGTATAAAGAATAGCTTTCCCCTTTAAAGTATATGCTGAGCACAAGCTGAGAAAGGGTCGGGTTCCACTTGTGTTTTTTTTTAAAGGGAAGTAAACCCATGAATTTAGTACACATGAAAGCCTCATAATCCACGTAGAAAATGTTTTGTAAGGACGGACCCTGAGGGCACGCAAGAGCACAGCTCCAATCTGCAGTATGGCTTCATTGTAATCCCAGTGCTCCAGTCAAGCTAGAATGACCCAGCTGCTCAAAGAGAGTAGCTCATCAGCAGCCTATCCTTTCCCTATGGGCTTCTGGTCTGATAACACTGGCATGTGTCAGCTAGCTCAAAGCTCCAATCCATTGTTCTCCCCCACCCCACTTCGGTTGAATTAGTCACTTCCTCTTTGAGCCCGTCTTGTTGACGAATGGGAGAGATATGGTTTTCTACAAGACTTTGAGGGGGAAATCATTGTGCTAACCCTTTCCAACGGATGGGAGTGCCACAACCTATGAAGCCTACGTCATGGGTGGCCAGCTGGTGGCACTAGCAGCATGGTTTTGTGGCACTTCTGGCAAGTGACCAGAAGAAGCGGACCTGGCAATGGCTTGAAGTCAAGCCTGTGCTGCCTGCAGCTCCTGGGCTGTGTTGTTGCTTGCTCTTCAGCTCAGCAAGCTAGACTATAGAAATATAGGAAGTTGCCTTTAACTAAGTCAGACCATTGGTCCATCAAGCCCAGTATTGTCCACACTAATTGGCAGCAGCTCTCCAGGGTTTCAGGCAAGAATTTGTCCTACCCTACCTATGGATACCGGGGATTGAACCTGGGACTGTAAACCAGCCCAAGACATAGAGGATTGCTTATGTGCAGTAGCATGCACTAGAATGGTGCCAAATCATTCATGCTTTGTGGCACACTTGCCCAAAAGGCTGGCTACCACTGGTTTGGGATTAAGGCTGTATTAGCTACATGCTCAGGGAAATTTCAAGCCACGTTACTGAAACTGAAGAATTACGGTTCCACGTTAACTCCCAACTATAATGCTCGGAGAGGAAATCAGGAAAAGGTGATGACATCTAACCATTTGCTTTTCCTTCCCTAATATTGCCCCAGGCACAAGCAAGAAGCCGATGATATTGTGCGGATAGCTAAAGAAGCAAATGATACATCAACACAAGCGTATAAGCTGCTCTTGGACACACTGGCGGGAGAGAATCAAACAACCAATGACATTGGTGACCTTAATAAAAAGTAAGTCTGAAATGAAGGCAGAAATGACGATGTTCTGTAGTCTTTCTTACTTTTAAAATATGCCTAGACTGCCTTCTAGATGATTATGATGCCTAAGGTGAGTTTCAGTAGTCATAAAAAGCAAAATAGCTAAAAGGGAAGTTGTTTCTGTTTGCTTTTCTTAGCTTCTGTCTCAGTTTGAAGACACTCAATGAGGCATCCAGCATATTAATGAATTTTAAAACCATTAAAATGGGTCAGTTGATTCTTAAAATTATAATTCTGATGTTGATTTTCAAAGAACAAACAGCAGAATCAAAAGATAGCTTCCTTTTCTGGATTATATATTTGCTGCTGCTAACTGAGTTATTAAAATATTGTAGGGGAGGGAAGCAGTTCTCAGCAAACCTGGGTGTGCTGCTGACTAGGTTTTGTGTAGAATGGCCACTGGCCATAAACCACAGCAAGCTCAGAAATGCCAACAAAGCTGCAGGAATGAAAGTTAGAGGATTGCAACGAAGAGCATAAAAGCCTGGCAGAATGCAACACTTTTATCTTGGTGCTGAAAGTTGCAAAGCGAAGTCTTGGGGAGGCTACACTTACAGAGCTAGCACAAGAAGGCCCTATTCATGCAGCGCCAGATTTCACTTCCCATGTCTGTGGGCCCCTGGCCCAGACTCTCTCCAGAAGCTTAACTTAGAGCAGACTTCCTCGATCTGGTGCCCTCCCAATGGGTTGGACTGCAACTCCTAGCCACCCCTCAGCCAGTATAACTGGGAGATGCTGGAAGTTGTAGTCCAACCCATCTGGAGAGCACCAGGTTGAGGAAGGTTGACCTAGAGCAAGGGGACATTTATATGAGAGAAGATGCTCCCTAAGCTGCACTGGGCTCAAGACATTTAGGGATTTTAATTAGTGTCTTTTAAATAGTGCCCAGAAACTGAGTGGCAGCCTGTCCAGTTCTCCCTTACCAACCTACCTACTCACTGAGGTTATTGGAGGGCATGATGCTGCTGGTTCCACATAGATCTATGGCCTAGTTGGAGTCCACTAGGAGAAGAGCCTTCAGTGTGGTGGCCCCTTTTCTGTGGAACTCCCTGCCCCTGTAGGTCAGGCTGGCACCAACACTGTGTTGTTTCTGGCACCTCTTCAAAACAGTCTTATTCCAGGAAGCATTCGTTGACTGACAGCCAAGGTTTCTATTGCCATTCTGTGTGTGTGTTTTAGTATAACAATGGTGTTTTAATTCCTGTATCTATTACTGTTTTAATTCTTATGTTCACCGCTTTGGAATCTGTTTCAGATATGGAGCGGTATAAGAATTGTGTAAATAAAATAAATAAGTATATTCCCTAAGCTCTGCCTGCACCAACAGTCTAGCACTGAATTTGTTCCTTCATTCCTCTGATAGCCTCTTTGATTAATGTCATTCAAAGAACTCGGGCTGAACGTAGGAACATCGGAGGCTGCCCTGTGTTGTCAGGCTACTGGTCCGTCCAGTTCAGAGAGTCTTCCCCACCTGGCAGCAACTGTCTTCCCTCTCAGGCAGAGATCTTGCCCAGCTCTGCTATCGAACATCCATTTTTAAAAGGAGAGGGCAGGGGGATGAAATGAGCGATCTTCTGCACGTGAAAACATGTGCTCTGCCCCTGAGCTACACCCTTCCCCCTTCCATCTGGAACCACCATGCCACGCACTGCTTGGATGTGGAACATTTCACCCAAACTAAGAATTGTACCAGACAGGAACATTAATAGGATTCTCTTGTTTCCTAGGTATAACCAAGCGAAGGATATTTCCCGAGATCTGGAAAAGCAGGCGAACAAGGTCCATAAGGAAGCAGAGGAGGCTGGGAACAAAGCTTTGCAGATCTACGCTAATCTCACCAGTCTACCGCCTATAGACACTGAGGCACTGGAGGTATGTGGTGTTGGACTTCTTGCATAATGTGCTCAGGCATTAATGGCTACCAAAGCTTTAAAGAGATGTTAATACAGGGATTATTTTTTTTTACATTTTGTAGATAATACCAAAGCTAAAGATTTAAGCTCTTAACATCAGCTAAGGACTTATTTGTTTAATGCTTTTTGAAATAAAAACAGAAACTTGATGGACCAAAGAAAAGTACCCACCACTCCCCGTCCCAAAAATATAGTTTAGAACACAGGACCCTGGGATATTTAAAGGCTACCAAACACATTGTTTAAAATGGAAAAGGCTACTGTGGTCGACCCCATAAATCCTTGTTCCTTGCTGAGAAGCTTGCTGTATTTCTCAATGCCTGTCTTTTCCTACCCAGTCTGAGGAACTATGAGAAAAGTACTTCGCAAGGTTGCCTCTGCCTCTCAGCGCTCCTGCTGAAGCCACACTGTAACGTCTCATGTGAGCTCTTAAGAACGTCATGAGAGCCCTGCTGGATTAGACCAAACGCGTCTTCAGTCCAGCATTTTGCTCCCACACTGGCCAATCGGATGCCACAATCGGATGCCACTGGCCAATCGGATCCCACAAGCAAGATGTGACTGCAACAGCACCATCCCTCTCATGTTCCCCAGCAGCTGGTATTCACAGGCATGCCGCCTCTGATACTGGAGGCAATATATAGGTATCATGACTAGGAGCTTCATCACACCTAATCCCCCCCACCTGGTTTCCCTCCGCATTTTTTTAACTCTGAGGCAAACGTGCATCAAGCTTATGATCCCTTTCACCTGAATAGCTGCTCTTTTGCTCCTAAGGTCCTTTGCTCTGTTGCTCTTTCACTCCACCCCTCCCTTTCTCATTCTTCTTCCAGTCAGGTCCTGGCAGATGAGTACTTCAACCAGACCGCCTTTCTCCCAGGCAAAAAATAGAACGACCCTTTAGTCTGTCTCTTTGGGGGCATCGAGGGAGTACAGTCCTGTCTCTGCAGAGATTCAGGCTTTGTATGATTTTTTAAAAATGCTTTGGAGCCTGGGATGCAAGATTTGGGATTTATATTGAGGCTTGGAGCCGGCTGCTGGGAGAGATGGCTTTTCCTTGCCAAGACCTGATGCAATCCATTCAAGGCCCCATTCCTTTAAAACTACACGGAGGTTTACCGCACATTTAATGCATTTAGGGAAAATAATCCAGACTTTTAGCGTTCCAGGAAAGGCTGGGGAAGAGGCGGGGTATCAGCAGAACAGGCACAGCGTCATGTGAGTACCATGCTGCAAATCCACACACCAGGCATGGTGAGAGTGTTGTAAATAGCTGGTGTGATGGAGGCCTAGTAGCCATTATTAGCCCTATCAGTGATACCTTCCTTCCACCCAATCTCTCACTAAATTAGGCAAAAGGGGAGTGGTAGGGAGGACTTGCATTGAGCACTGCAGCAGGGGCTCAATCCATTCCACACTGTTTGAAAGCCAGATTATTTTGCCAAACATCTGGAATATGTTCTGCAAATAATCTGAGTTCCTGAGTTATTGCTGAAGCAGGGCAGCAGTGGGGACCCACTCATCAAAGATGTGCTGCAGGTTGTGCTGTGGGATCTGGTCCTGGTTTGGGGTCTCTTATCAAGAGTGGTTTTGATTCAGCTCATCAAATATTGTTTATAATTTGCAGCCCTTTGAAAACGTATGGAGAAACGTACAGTACACAATCACAGAAGCTATTTCTCGTTCCATTTTTTTCCCTCCCTGTCTAGAATGAGGCAAATAAGATCAAGAAGGAATCCAGAGAGTTGGATCAGCTCATCAACAGGAAGCTGAAGGACTATGAGGTTCTGAGAGAAGACATGAAAGGGAAAGAGCTGGAAGTTCAAAACCTTTTGGAGAAAGGCAAGATTGAACAGCAGGTCAGCCCTCCATCTTTGTAAGCTCTTGTCCCTGGTGGAAGCCGTAGATACATGCTTATTTTAAGCGGTCTGACCTTTACAACAACTTATGTTAGCCATAACTTGGAGATACGTATTTCAGTGTAATTAGGGCTCGCTCTGGAAGTGTTCTTGAAGACAGTGAGGTCGTGTTAGTAGGATGCTTACACCATATGGAGAGCAGAGTTAGGTACGTGGTGGTGGTGGTGGTGGTGGTGGTGGTGGTGGTGAAAAACAATGTAGGCCCTGGAAAAATGGTTAGGAGATGGAGGTGAGAAAAGGAAAAGTGAGGTGATAATAGGAAGTAAGTAAAAGAGAGATGGAGACATTGGTATCAGTGGTGAACTAAGCCGTAGATCTTTTCCTGGGCATTATTTGATGTTAAGCGTGGGATGAGGGTTCTGTAGACCTACCCCTGTTGAGGTCATCAAGAGGACATTGTTCTTTAAGGCAGCCTTAAAAAGTCTTCAAAAGAAATAAAATAGCTTCTTTCTTTCTGGTTGAAATCCTGCCCAGTGGCTTTCCCAAACTCCACTCTCCTGCCATGACTGAGAGTAAGCCAAAATAAATTATAGTGGTACAAGCTCCAATATGTATCTGCTAGAGCAGCAAAATCAGCACTCAAAAACAGAGTTAGAGGGGAATCAGGGGTTTTGCCCCCATCTTTACCAACTGTTTTCATCTTTAAAATGCATCGCCTGGTTTTTGTAATATGTTATGATTTTGTTTTTATAACTGTTGGAATTTATTTCCGGACCTGTACTGTGTAACATCGTTGTGAGCTGCTTTGCCAATATAATAATTGGCTTAGACCCATTCAAAATAGACATGGCTTGCATGTCACGGCAGCAAATCATGAATTGTTGTGGGGTTAACCAATGTGTTGTTTAGCCCCTAAACAACCCATCAGTCTGGTTTCACATATCATCCTCACAAACCCCGATTAGGCCATTTGGAGGTTGTTTGTAGAAAACGGAAATGTCTTGCACCAGGCCTGGCAAATCGTAGGTTAATTAACCCACAATTTTCCTCCATGTCGTGCAAACTGGCACATAGTTTAGAGACCATTTCCTCCCTTGGGTCCTATTGTGATGCCTTGAGTTCCACCATAGATGCAAATCAGTGAGTAGGGGAATGAGCAGACGCATTCCCAACGGCTGCCCCAATTATGGAACTCTTTCCCATGTCTAGACTCACCAAAGCCCAAGCCTGTGTGTATTTCAGGATCATTGCAAGACCCATCTGGTTAGGCTGCCTTTAGAGGCTGAAATTAAGGTAGGAACATTTAGGGAAATGCCATTGAATTAGATTTGTTTTGTTAAGGTCCTTCCTTTTGATATCTGCCCTGTAATTTTTTGGGATGACACAGAGTATACACTGAAATTAGAATGGGAATTCAAATGAAATTAAATGAAACTGACCCTTGCATTTTGGGGCACCTGAATGTGACTTGGGCCAGATCTACATCAAGCAGGATATGACACTTCGAAAACATTTTGAAAACTGTATCTGGAGTGTGTCCTGGGCCCCAACAGTTGTCACTACTGTTATAAAACGTTTGAAAGCAGTAATGTAGATCCTGCCCAGATAAGGGCATTGCGGAGAGGGGAGGGCACATGCGATGACCTGTCATATGTTTGCTTAGACGGCTGATCAGCTCTTGGCTCGAGCAGACGCTGCCAAGGCTCTGGCTGAAGAAGCTGCCGAGAAGGGGAAGAATACGCTCAGGGAGGCCAAAGACATTCTCAACAATTTGAAAGGTAAGCAGCGTGGCCTTCCCAAGTGACTCAAGGCTCTCTTCAATGTGGGAATCGAGGTATACTTCCACAGAGCGTGTTGTTGAAAGTGTGTGTTCAGGGCTGTTTGTGTGCCGCAATTCTGTGGCATTCAGAATTTGGCTACCTGGGGAAGAGCAGAGCTCAGTGCTAGAAGACATGCTTTGCATGCAGAAGGTTCCAGGTTCAGTCCCTGGAATCTCCAGTGCAAAGGATCTTGGTAAAGGCCCAGTGAGAGAGCAGTGGCCAATCACAATAGGCAGTAGGGGCCTGGTTAGATAGACCGAAGTGTTCTATTTCAGCTTTTGTGTTTTAAAAAACACTTCTGGCTGAAATTGCTTGCAGGTATCTGGGAAAATCACATAATTTCTTCACGGAGAATCTGGATTGCCTGTCTCTGTTAATTTTCCTAGTGCGTTCTACGTGTGTATGTATGTACATACACAATTTATAATATGATGACACCTGGGGTGTGTTCCTGAAACTCATGCCTATAAAATGAAGGGGGAGAAACATCATCTGACCACTGGCCGGCCACTGTTGGAAACAAGGCTGCCCACGTTGGAATTTTCTTTGATCTAGCGGGACTGCTCTTTTGCATTCTTTTCAGACTTTGATAGGCGTGTGAATGATAACAAGACCGCCGCAGAGGATGCGCTGAAAAAAATTCCTGCCATCACCAGGACCATTATGGAAGCCAACAATAAGACCCGCCAAGCGGAATTGGCACTAGGCAGTGCTGCTGTAGATGCCAGGGAAGCCAAGGGCAAAGCTGATGATGCTGAGAAAATCGCTGGTGCTGTACAGAAAGTGAGTCACTGCAGGAGTCATAGATCAGTAGTAGACTACAGAAGCCTTGGTTCACTGCCAAGGTGGCCACTGCAGCTCTCTTGGAAGGGGAGGGGTTCTGTGAGCCAGGCTGCTGCCCAACTCACCTGGTCACATGACGGAGACAGGAGGAGAGGGTGCCGCAGCTTAACTATGGCAGCTGGGTGGCCTAAGAGGTGCTCCCAGCTCCCATGACCAGGACAAAGATTACTGCTGTAGCCTGTTAGCAACTACCTGCTGCTTTCCCCTTTGGCAAGATCAAGTGCTCACTATGGCCATCGGAGCTTCCCAACTGGGACCTGCAACTAAATGTTGCAGCATTGAGTGATTCTGTTCAGGACACCAGCCAGGATGCTCCATTCCTTTATCTCCCCCCCCCCTTTATCTTCCTCCTCTACCCCCAGTCCCAACAATCTGCTTGGTCCTTATTGAGTTGTTTTTAGGGTCCCCCCTCCCCCTTGGGTCTTTCCCTAATTTTTGTTCTTCTGCAAATCTTGGGATTTCCCCAAGTCTGCCAAGACATTCCTCATGGATGGGGCTGTTTTGGCTGCATCAAAAATCCACACTCGGGGAATAAGTTTGCTACTAGTATATGGGATGCTTTGCAAGTATAGGGCTCTTGGATAACAGAGCTAGGAAAGACCTTTGGGAAAACACTGCTAGTTAATGTAGGTCATAATCCTGGGCTATATGAATCAGTGGTTTGAACCGATATACAGGGTCGCCGCAAACCTTCCTTCCTTCAGTAGTGAAATTAAAATTCTTTGCTGACCCATTATTCCGGAGAATGTATTACTCCTTGCCTGTGGATTTGCATGAACGTAGATAGTACTGGGCTATATAGATCCGTGATTTTTGACAGTATAGGGCAGCCACAAAACCTGTGTCATGGGACTCTGCTGCATGTGTAGATCTACTTAGAGTCTCTGGAATCAGCACAGCATCAGATGACTGCATCAAACTTCTACAAGCTGCAGAGTTACAAGCGTCAAAAGCTGGTCCCATCAACCCCAGCCAGCACGATGGTCAGGAATTTGGGAGTTGTACTCCAAAAAATCTGGAGGGCACCAGGTTGGGGAAAACTTGTATGAGGGCCACCTCATGCATTCCTGTCTATTAAACCTGATTAAGTTAACAAAAGAGTCTTTAAGAGAAATGGAGGAACTAGTTCTGTGCAAATGCATGCAAATCCCCATTGAATTAAGTAAACAGACCCCTATGTTGCTAGACTGAGGTGTTGGCTAGGCCGAGGGAACATATTACACCTTTGCTTGGACAACTGCGCTGGCTGTTCATTCTGCTCAGGTTTCCCCCCCTCTTTTTAACACTTTGGTTGCTGCCAATGCTAGAACGCTGCCGAGACGAAGGCCGAGGCTGGCAAGACCTTTTCCACTGTTGCTGACCTGGACAAAGAAGTGGATGGCATGTTGCAGCAACTGGAAGAAGCCGAGAAAGAGCTGAAGAGGAAACAGGAAAGTGCTGATCAAGATATGATGATGGCAGGAATGGTGAGTGGCTTTGGCTGCTTTGAAAACACACACATACACACACATTCTTTCATTCATTCATTCATGATTTTGGATATTTGTGAGAGTCTTATCCGATATGGGTTGGACTGCATGCTGTTTTTATCTTTTTAAGTACGTAAAAGGGCGAGCGTTTTATCAGCACAGACGTTCCTTTTAAAATAAATTACATAAGCAGTGGAGTGCTACCACTCCTTCAGAGAAGGACCTCGCCATTCAAAAACAAAAAATAATATTCTTCCATTTCTCTGTCCTTCCCTCTCACCCTTGTCTTCCCAGTCACACTTTTGATTTCCTGTGGAAATGTCATTGCACAATGCAGTTGGGTCTGAGACTGAATTCACACATGCATATGCTCATTACTCGATTACTTTAACATATGGAAGTGGCCATCATAAATCAAACACCACAGGCGGGGGCTAATGGTTCTGAACTTTTCACAAAGCTGGTTCAGTTGAGTCTTTGGATATGCATACATTCCCTTAAAATATCTCTTTGCATTTTGCTTTTTTTTAATTTCACAGGCTTCAGAAGCAGCTCGGGAAGCGGAAGATAATGCAAGGAAAGCAAAGAACTCTGTTAACAGCTTGCTCACTATGATTAATGACCTCCTTGAGAAGCTAGGTATGTGTCTTCTTCAGAAGTTTCCCTTCAGCTGGTGAATTGCTAGAGAGTTGCGTCTTCTCACCCTTAGTGGTATGGTATTTGGGAATTCCCTTTATAGCCTTCCCCAATCTGGTACCCTCGAGGTGTTTTGGACTACAACTCACATTAGTCCCAGCCAGCATGACCAATGGTCAGGAATTCTGGGAGTTGTCATCTTAAACATCTGGAAGGCACCAACTTCAGGAAGGCTGAACTAGAGTGACTAAAATAGAGCCTAGGACAGATGAAGCTACGAAGGTGCAAGTCTGTGCAGAGAAGCCCTCCCCCCACCCCCCGAGGTGTGTTCCCCATGCACTGCTTTACTTTCTCCCATATGAGTGAATGCTTGCTATTTTACTCTTATGGAGAAGGGTAACATGTGTTAAGTGCTGTGCTTTGAGCATTTTGTTGAAAGGGCAAAACCTGCCTTCCAACCCAGTTCTCACCACCAGGGATTCCATACAGGGCACAATGACTTGTATCCAGTGTTAGTCTAATGTAAGTCCCATTTATTTCAATGGGTCTGCTGAAAGTAGAGTAACACAGTAGCCGGGTTCACATGATCCGCAGGCAAAACTTACTTGTGTTGCATTGAGGATTGCTATGTCGCCAGCACATGGCACAGCGGGGGTGCCTTCTAACCCATCCCACAATGACCTACTACCAAGTCATGGGTTGTGGGATAGGTTAGAAGCTACCCCTGCCACACACTGCACTGGATTCAGACCACATAGCAACCTGCAATGAGTAATTAAGCAAATGGCAGGCATGCTTGGTGGTGGGGGAAACAACCAATACTGCACAGTTTCCCCCATTCATCATGTGAACCCAGCTAATATTTCTCCATGTAAAGCACCAAGATTCACTACACGGTTTGGGACCACAATACCTGACGGAATGCCTCTCCCGACATGAACCTACCCGTACACTACGTTCAACATCTAAGGCTGTCCTCCAGGTGCCTACTCCGAGGGAAGCTCGGAGGATGGCAACAAGGGAAAGGGCCTTCTCAGTGGTGGCCCCCCAATTATGGAATGATGTCTCCGACGAGGCTCGCCTGGCGCCAACATTGTTATCTTTTTGGTGCCAGGTCAAGACTTTCCTCTTCTCCCGGGCATTTAACAGCATATACTGAGTTTTTAATTGACCCCAGAACTATATTTAGGCCTGACTGAGAGTTCACAGCTGTTTTAAATGTACACTGTTTTATATGTTGTCTGCTTTTATGTTTTTATGGTTTAAAATTTTGTATATCGATTTTTAATGTCCAAAGTTTGAGTTTTGGTAAACCGCCCAGAGAGCTTTGGCTATGGGGTGTTATATACATGTAATTAATTGTTATTATTAATAATAATAATAATACACCTCCATGGAGCCCTTGCAGTATGGATTCCTTGATGGTTAGATTACTATAGTGTGTGCGTGGGGAGGGAGGGTAGCTTATGTATTTACACTGATGTTGTTGACCATATGGTGATGAAAATGCTTGTAGGGCAGCAGTCCCACTCCAGGTGTACCTCCTGTGCAGCTCAATCAGGCATATTCATTTTTTAGCCCCACACCTTAGTGAGAGTTAGCAGCTGCCAGCGTAGTTGCAGCCTCTGACAATGGGATGGGATGGAATTTTTGGTGCTGCAGTGATTACGTCTTATACTGAACGCTGCTCTGTCAATCCATAGCTTGCCCTGCAAGAGAAAACTTTTGTGACCTTAATGTGAACAGCTTATGTTGTGGTTAGTTTTGCATTACAAAAGGGAAAACATTCCTATATGTGTGTATAAAAAAGCCTGTACTGAAACACAACTGAAATAAATCTCCAATAATTAAGTTCATGTTGGGGGATGCGTGGCCAAGTTCAAAAGTCATAAAAAATTGAGTTTGACACACAGCTTCCATTTTACATTTAAATTGCATAATTGGAGTGCAGTTTTTATTTTTAATCCTTGTTCTTCTATCTACTTTGATTAAACTTTCTTCCCTTAAAAGTTGTATCAACCAACTTTTCTCTTTCTCTTCTTTTTACTCTATATATAATTATATAACTTGGTTTGATATTATTTTGTAGGGGATTGAGTGTACTTATTATCATTTCTTTGTATCACTTTAAATAAAATAAAAACATTAAAAAATAATAATAATTGGAGTGCAACAGTTAGAGGAATTGTTTCCACTTTAGTGTAGAACTAAATTAGCAAGCAAGAAAGATCAGTTTTTTAAAAATGTAAATAGGGTCGATCGGCTTAATAATTTTACTGCGAAAAAGTGAATCTCTTTTGGTTTTTGCATTTGCAGGGTGAGTGGAAATCATTTCTGTAACAGATTGAAGTGGCCTTTAATGAAACGCCATTTAAATTTTGTATGTTGCTCCCATTGCAGGGGGCGTGGAGCCTGTGGACTTGGGCAAACTGAATGAGATTGAGAATACCTTGAATGCTACCAAAAAGCAGATGAGGGACAGCGAACTGGAGCAAAAAGTGTCTGACCTGGAGAAGGCAGCCAAAAAGCAAGCCAGTGCTATCAGTGAATACAACAGGGACATTAGCACCATCGTGAAAGACATTAACAATCTAGAAGACATCAAGAAGACCTTGCCAAGCGGCTGTTTCAACACCCCGTCCATTGAAAAGCCCTAAGGGTGTGCTAAGGGCGGTGGGGGCATTCCCTCGATGACAGGTGGTTCTTTTGGCTGTGGAGTGCCTTAATTCCTAGATTATGTTCTTCAGGACACCCCCCCCCCAATCTCCCACACAGCTCTCAATCGTTCTTTCTTTCCCTGTTCGGGGGAGGGGATTGGGAATGCAAGTTTCTAGACTGAAGTCAAATTAAATATCAGCCTTCAGGGTATTGAGAAGGTTTTGAGACATAAAATCTATACACTCTCTTGCTCAAGCACTCCACCTTCCTTCCCCTCTCTCAGAAAACACTTCTTTTTAATTTACACAATGATGTGAAATATTATGGACTGCTGTACCGAACTGCAGAAATAGCCATGGGAGCTGATTTATAATGGGGGTGGTAGTGTGGAAATCACAGGCTTTTTCTTCAACCCCTTCTCCTCTCCGTACCCCCAATCCTATGTTCCTTTTTTTCTATGAAGGAAATGGGTTGGCTACCAAAGTATTAAATAGTAAATGGCCAGGATAGCCACACTTCGTAAGAAACGCTGATGGACTTCAGAACCAGACTTAAAAGCAAGAAGAAAAAGCCAACCCTATTCATAAACTAGTGGCCGATCAAACCACCACTTTGGTAGCCAGCTACCAATATTTCTTTTTTAAAAAATACCTTTCTAGAGTGCAATATGTATATGAGAGACAGTTTCTCAGAAACATTTTTGGGGAGTCATGAGGAAAGAGTGGTGTGTTAGGTCTCCATGGTGCTATACCTTGGCCTGTGAAGCAGGCATGTCTTCAGCCTGTGAGAATAAAGGCAGACATTTTAATTCTTCAAGCTGGAAGAATCTGCTTGTGGTCAGAATTGTTCCTGTCACCAACCAGTCACTAGGCATCTCCAAGAGATATCTTCCAAAGGCAGCTGGATTAATATGGACAGATTCTTTCTTTAAAATAAATCAGACTCTAATGTTTTTATTCTTTATTGAAAGAAACCCAACAACCAGAGAGAGTTTTACATGCTAGGGTTGCCTGTGAAATTGAAAGTCAGCATAATTTTCTCTGGAAGAATGAAAGAAAAAAGGCCAAGAGGTCTGTGCAGTCCTCTTCAAGTTGAATCTTGTCATTTTACAATGGCAGGTTGACCTCTTGTCTAAAAGGGGAGAAATCTCAAATCACAGTTGACCCAATTTTTCTAGCAAAAAACCCCCCAAACATAACAATTAGTCAGCTTCATTTTAGGGACAAATAACTCCCAAGAGTTTGCAGTATTTACAAACTGAGTTGTTAGTTGCTCAGTATGAATTTCTGCCCCATTCAAAATCCCCCCCCCCCCCACTTCGGTTAAGCTTCCTTGTAGGGAGAAGCCTTTCCTTCCAACCCCTTCCCCACTTCATCCTGAACTAGAGGAAACTGCTGGTCTCCGCAGTTTCCTCATTAAATTAGTCTGTTGCTTCCACCCCCCTGCCTTTTTGAGATCCGTGTATACCTACCCTTAAACACTATGCAACTTTGTACGTTTGCGTAGAGGGGAAGAAATTTATTATCTGACACACACTGGTGCTATTAATTATTTCAAATTTATATTTTTGTGTGAATGTGGGTTTTTTGTGTCTTTTTTTAAAAATCATGCTTATAGTGTGAGGAAAAGTCTGTTTCTCCCACCGCACCCCCCCTGTAAATATGCTTGGTCTTGTTTCCAGAGTGGCACTGTTCTCCTCTTTCTCTTAACCACTTCCTGTCCTCCTTCAATTTGTTATTCCTTGGGGGTGTGGGCAGTCAGGTATTTTCTCTGCCCAGACTTGCCCCTTTGCAGTCCCATACTGGTAGCTAATAATAATCTGTGGTATTAGCTTCAACTTGCTTGTCCTGCGTTTTTTGCTGAAGGACAAGTTGTCTGTCTCCTCATCTAAAGCCAACCCTGTCACCTTAAGGATTCAGAGAGGTGTAGCTTATGAAAAACTAACATTCTTTGGACCTTTTCAGGTGACACTTTGCACCCTGAGATTCTGCCTCAGGTGAAATGGGGAGAAGGCCTCAAATTGTGTGTCTCCTCTGCCCCTTTGTCCTCCCCTCACCATGAGCAGAAGATAATCAGAATGCCAGGAGATCATGTATTTGAATAAATGTGGAGTTTTCCCCCAGTTGATTTCCATCTGGAGTGTGGGAGAAAGTCCCCTGTCTTATGCTGGGGGCAAAGTATCACATAAATTGGCCATTTGTTTGTGGTTTACAGTAATTATGGTTGACCTAATAGTGATTTTTATACATCATTATGAGCTTCTTGCTAGGCTTGTAGGGAAATGTAACATTACCTTATTTCTCACTGAGGTGGTGAACCTATGCCTGGGGCTGTACCATTTCTCCTCATAGAATGCTAGCATGTGAGGAAAAAAGCTAGTGTAGGACGTCTCTCTCAGATGTGCCAGGTTCTTATGTGGAGGGAAATAAGGGAGCATTTAATCATATGAGCCCCTCATTTGCCATCAAGAAGCCACATTACTTGCTACCTCAGTGAGAACTAGACCATTATTGTAGGTCCAGTAACAGGTCTATGGACTCAAAACTGAGGCCTTCCTACCTGTACCATTGTATGAATAAAAGTTTGGTCTTTAGTTTTTATAGTATATGGGACTACTGTACTCCAGGGCCAGAGAGAAGTTATGGCCAGGTTTTCATTTCCCTCTTATCCAAGTGGCTTCTTAACAGTTTACATAAAGCTGACGTGCCTGCGTAGAACCTGGAGGCAGTTAATTGGAAATGACTTTTTGCTGTGGCATGTCACACTTGACATCAGTATTTTTCATTTGGCAAGCCAGTCAGATGGCTACATTCTAACAGTATCTCTTCTCTGCCAAATAAACAATGAATAAAAGGATGATGATAATGCCCTCGGTTGTGTGCTTCTGGCATTTCCCCTGCCTTTCTAGAATTTTCCCCTTTTCTTAAAAAAACAACCACCCTGGTTTTAAGTAACAGATTTGTTTTTAAATAAATAAATTAAAAAAAAGACCTTTATAAGATTCCTCATACTTACAAATACTGTGTTAACAGCCATTATCACATTTGTATAGGTCCAAGTTATTTCTTTGCATAACAAAATGATGCAATAGCTGCTCGCAGGAACATACAACCAGGTGCCACCTATTGAAGAATTCCCCTTAATTGTGAGCACCTTCATATGTGCCTCCACTCCAATTCTTGCCTTAAATCTGTGGTCTTGCTGTCTGGGAGCAGTGAACAAAATCAACAAAAAATGCAACACTTAGCAGTTTTATGTATAAAACAGTATTTCTTATTTATAATAAAAGTCTGAATATTTGTAACCCCTCATTTTCTGGGTCCTTGAGTATTTATGGGGGAAGGCGATGTTGTTAATACCTGCTATCCAAATGTATTGGTTGTTTCTATCAAGCTTGTTGGTGTGTGAATTGTTTGACTTCTAAATGACTTTGCGATTTAGACTGGGTTCAGACAACATGTTAGTCAATGGTTGCTTAAATAGTCAACTGTTGACTATTGTGTCTTCTGTTGAGCATTTTACGCACAACGGTTGGTTAGTTCCCTGAAATAACCCAACACAAATAATCATCGGTGTGCAGAGTTGACTGTTAGCATAACCGTTGATTATTGTGTCACGTGGCGGGCTCCGTTGACTATTTCACAGGCAAGAGTGGCAGAAACCCCTGCCGCTCTTGCCCAGCTGGGCTCCATAGACACATGTCAAGTTCCTGGGAAGATCATGTCCCATCCATGGGTGGGGTGCCATGATCGGCAGCTCCCCACATGTTCCCCACAGTAGATTATCATGTTGTGTGGGGAGTACACCCTAAATAGTAATTTGTGGAGTTGACTATTAACACATGGTTGACTATTGTGTCGTCCGAACACGCCCTTAGTTTCACATATAACATTTGGAAAATATCTCCCTCTAAGGTGGCTAGAATGCTCAGTTTGAATGCCAGGAACACAAATCACTAGAGATTTCAGTGACTTATTCACTGTGATCCCCTAGAACATTTTTCTGGATAGTCATGGCCAATTAAGACTCCATCTCTATGTGTGTGTGTGTGTGTGTGTGTGTGTGTGTGTGTGGTTAAGATTTGTTTACCCAATTCCCATCACTGCAGTTACTACACAAAATCACATTTTGTTGCCCATTCACCTTGTTTGGAGAGATCATTTTGGAGCTTTTTGCAGTCTGCTTTGGATTGCATCAACTTGAATAATTGGGTGTCATCTGAGAACCTGACAACCTTATTGCTCACCCAGACTCCAGATATATTAATAAGTAAATGACTGGTCCCAACGCAGATCATTAGGAACTCACACAACTTACTTCCCTCCATTGTGAAAGCTGTCTAATTAGTCCTGTTTTTTGTCCTTTAATTAATCCAGAATCTAGGGACAACATTTAAAATCCACAGCTAACCAAAACTTTTATGATTGCACAAAGGGTTGTGCAAGCTTTTGCATCTCCACATCTAAATTGATTCTGGAATGGTAAAAAATAAAAAGTAAAATGCATATATATATATATATATATATATATATATTTGTTTAAAAAAATTTTTTTTAACATGGAGTACGGATGAAAACAGTGGCTGGTCAAGGCTTCCTGGCGTAAAAATATGTTCAGGAGGCACCAGAAATAACAGTGTTGGTGCCTGCTTGACCTCCAGAGGCAGGGAGTTCCATATAAAGGGGGGCACCACACTGAAGGCTTTTCTCTGGGTGGATTCCAATTGGGCCCTAGGTCCGTGCAGAACCACCAGGAGCATGCCTTCTGAGGACCTCAGTGACCGGGCAGGTTGATAAAGGAGAAGGCACTCGCTCAGGTATCCTGGTCCCAAGTTGTTTAGGGCTTTATACCCTAGTGCGAAAACCTTAAACCTGGCCTGGAAGTGAACAGGTAGCCAGTGCAGTTTCCTCAACAAAGGAGTTGCCTACTGAAAAGCTGCTGCGTTGTGCACTAGCTCCAGCTTCCAGTCCCGCCTTTCGGGCAGCCCCCTATAGACTGCCTTGCAGAAATCCAGTCTTGAGGTAACTAGCGTCTGCAGCACTGTGGCCAAGCTATCCCTGTCCAGGAGAAACCATAGCTGGTGTACTAGCTTCAGCTGGTAGAAGGCATTCCAAGCTGCAATGGCTGGTGGCCTCCAGGTGACAGTGATGGGTCTAGGAGTACCCCAAGACTCCACACGTGATCTTTCAAAGGGAATGCAACTCCATCCGGAGCAGGCAATGAGTCTATCTCCTGGAATTGGGAACTACCCACCCGCAGGGCTTCCATCTTGCCAGGATTCCATTTATTTGCCCTCCTCATCTGATTCAGATGTCACAGGGAGATAAAACTATGTTTCATCAGCCTATTGAGGCAGTGGTTCCAAATCCCCCAATGAAAGCTCCAAGTGGCTTCATATAGAAGTTCAACAACACTGAAGACAGGATGGTACCCTATGGAACCCCATAGCTCAATTGCCAAGAGGCTGAGGAATGGTCACCCAATGTTACTCTCTGAAATCATAATACAGTGCCTCTAATGCCCATCCCACGGAGTCAGGAAAATACCATGGTTGGTGGTATCAAAAGCCAATGAGAGATTGAGCAGAATTAACAAGGTTACACCCCCTACTCTCGGTAAAGGTAATCTATTAGGGCCACCAAGGCTGATGAGACTAGATAATCCATATCCCCCAAGAGTTAGTGTAGTTGTTCCGCCATGACCCTTTCAAGTACCTTCCCTAAGAAAAGGGGTGTTTGTGACTGAGTGGTAGTTGTCTAATACCATTGGGTCCAGAGTGGGCTTCTTCAGGAGTGGCCATGAGGTCTGCAGTATAGGCTTAGTTTCAAACTGGTGACTGTAGACCGAATGAATCACTGGTAGGTATTGCAGGTTTCAGATAACACCTAGCATTCTGGGACAAAGAAGCAATGGCTGACTCCCTTTCTGGAAACAAAAACCAGCTGTAACTGAGATCTGTCTTGCCCTGACCAAAACACATATGTTCCTGAGTAGGCAGGTAGGAAAAAATAAAGTGAATCATGATGGTCTTTATATTAGCAAAGCCAGAGGGTAATTTTTTAATTAGTTAACCATCCATAAGAGGAACTGCCCTCTTATCCCATGACTGCTGAGTTTACTTGAGAGCCAAATATTGATTTGATCAATATTTAACTAATGAATTAAAATATTCAGCTTTCTAATTTACTAATGCATTAATTCTATGTTTTAATTGTTCTAGGTATTTTAGAAAGAACAATTAAAAACAAAATGAATACAATAGTAAATTAGAACAAAAATTAGTAAGAACGATCAATATATTAATTCATTAGACAAATATTAATCAAACCATCCATGTATTAGCATAAGCAATCTGAAAAAGTAGTTCTATAATAATGAAGAAAGCAGTGAAAAGTTAAGGGCTTTGCTTTGCGTTCCAGTCCTATCTGAAACTCTTTGTTCTTTCCCAAACCTACTGAAGAGGATTTCCCCAGATTTAAAATTGATAGACCATATAATGTTGTTCATATTAGTGAAATTACATGCCTAGTTATGGTATAAGTTTTCATGGACAAGACCACATCATCTGATGAAGAAGACTGTAATCATGAAAGTTTATGCCATAATAAATTTGTTAATCTTTGAGATGCTTTGAGATACTTTGTTGTTTTTATTTTTATCCTAATTATTCCTCAAGGAATTGAAAGCAATGTATATCATTCTCTAAAACATCAGAAACTGTTAAAATATAGATATAGAAAGAATCTGTTTTTGGTAAACATTTCCAATTTAAAGCAAATGAAAAGAAATAAAAGAAAACTCTCCATGTGCATGCAACCTTAATTTAGGAAGGAGCTTTTAAATTGTGGTCCTATTGACCTTAGAGTTACAAGATGGGGGATACTTGGCTCAGCAATACTACAAGCGAGAAGGATCTTGGAATTGTTGTAGATCACAAGCTGAATATGAGCCAACAGTGTGATGCAACTGCAAAAAAGGCAAATGCTCTTTTGGGCGGCATTAATAGAAGTGTAGCTTCAGCACTGGGGGCACACCCTAATGAAATGTGCTGTGCACACCTATGCCTTTATGGTCAGTGGACACCAGGTGTATAGCAAAGGCTATGCAACAGTTAGGTCATACATAGTACATATAGAGACTAGACAGTTGTTCAGACACAATCACAAACACTTCAGACCCAACCATGGAGGCCAGCTCTACCAGAGGATGGAAGGAAACAAGTGACCTAGAACCTGCCAAAAGCGATCGTGTTCAAACTGATCTTCCTAGCTGAACTGAACATATTCAACCTGTCCTTCTTCAAGGGGCCAGTGTTTTCTCAAAGACAATATCTGAAGAAGATCCAAGGTTCAGAGCACACAAGATCCAAAGGGGAACTAGATAGCAAGGGAATGCTGGATAGAAATCTGGGAGCAGGGGAACAGGCCCAACTTCCACCTCTGAATGGCAGGAGGCTCTCCGCATCCTGAGGAGATGAGTCTACCAATGTCACCCCGGAGGGTTCAGGAATGATCTGTCCAGTCTCTGCTTACTCTCGGGGTTTCTTTAAACAGTCTGCTCCTCTGGGATATTCATCTCAGGGAGCTCCAGATCATCCTCCAAGAAGTTGGGCAACACGGCTATTAGATATTGAAGACAGATGAAGCTTGAAGGAAGGGCTTGTGTTCTTATATTGTATTTTTATACTGTTGTTATTTTATATTTTGAATGGTTTTTATGGTTTTCCTTTTTGTAAACCGCCCAGAGAGCTTCGGCTATTGGGTGGTATAAAAATGCAATCAATCGATCAATCAATCAATCAATCAATCAAATAAGCTGTGATGAAAGAATGAGCAGAGTTTTCATTGGCAGCAAGCTACTCATTTCCTGTTTACAGAATTAACGGTGCAGATGCCCCCCCCCCCCCCCCGGCCTAAGGATGTGAGAAGAGCCATGCTAGATCAAACCAAAGGCCTTTCTAGCCTAGAAGTCTGTTTGCGCAGTGACCAACCGGATGCCCGTGAAAAAGCCCATAAGCAAGACTTGAGTGCAACAGCATCTTCTTGCTTGTGTTCCCCAGCACTGGAGACAGTATAGAGCCATCATGACTAGTAGTCATGGCTCACCTTATTGTCCTTATTTCCCTCCCTCTCTTCCGTCGGCTTTGGAAAAATCCTGTGCAGACCTGTATTAATTAGCCTTGGCACAAAGCTGTATATAATCCTGCTAATAAACCAGTTAAGTCACCCACACTTTTGTGGAGCTTGCATTCCGTAGCAAAGCTTCAACACACTTCTAAAACATACCTACATGGCTGCTCTCTGTTCCATTTTCAGTTGTAGCCAATTATGTCATCTGAATCGAATGCCTAAGAAAAGGGCTGTGGCACTTTGCAAGCCTGGGGCTACTTACTTAGAGCTAGTGACTTAGCTGCTACAGTGAGATCAGGAATCCGTTGTGCTTTCAGAACTAGCCTACCATTTAAATGTGGAATTTAGCCTAAAGAATTGAATGAGAGCTACAAGCAAATCTATAATTTCTTTTAAAACTTGGTTCTTCTCAATCATCAACCTTTCAAACTTAAAACCTTACAATGATTTAGTCCTGTATAACGTAGGATCAAACTGCACATTACATTAAAGACGTGATTTCATCTGTTTTTATAGTGTTGTTTGGAACTTTTATTGGGACAGCCACACAGGGAGGCGAGGTTTTATTCTTCCCTCCCCAACCTTGATCATGCAGCTACAGGGCTTAGAAAAAAGTCCCCATTGGCTATAATGTAAATTTGTCTTTAACATGTACTTTGAATTAGGGGTGTGCACGGACCGGGACCCGGATCGGGACCTCCAATTTTGTCCCGGACCGGTTCGGACAAAATCAGAGGCCCCCCGGACCGGATCGAGTCCGATCCCGACCCAAAAATCGTAAATTTTTGGATCGGCCGCCATTTTTTCCCCCATAGACTTGCATTGCAATGCAAGTCTATGA
The DNA here is from genome assembly GCA_029215795.1 of Anniella stebbinsi. Classification (NCBI taxonomy): domain Eukaryota; kingdom Metazoa; phylum Chordata; class Lepidosauria; order Squamata; family Anniellidae; genus Anniella; species Anniella stebbinsi. The sequence continues at coordinate 120,871,594 of JARDYH010000004.1, read as the reverse complement.
GGAAAAAATGGCGGCGGGGGGGTGAGGGGGGGCCTAACTCCCTCCCCCCCCGGGGCCGTCCGCTGTGGACGGCCCCGGCAGGTAAGCCCCCTCCCCCGCGCTCCCTACCCCCCCTGGGGCCGCCCGCTTCCATCTGCTGGCGCCCGCGGGCGCCAGCGGATAGAAGCGGACGGCTCCGGGGGGGGGGTAAGCCCCCTTCCCCGCCACTGCTTACCTTCTCGGCCCGTCCGCTCCCGTCCTGCGCCGGCGGCTACTACCAGCGGGCTCCGCGGCCTACTCTCGAGTAGCGCGCCGGGTGATGACATCACCCGGCGCGCCACCCTGGAGCAGGCCGCGGAGCCTGCTGGTAGTAGTAGGCACCGGCGCCGGACGGGAGCCGCCGGGCCGGGAAGGTAAGGGCCCCCCTCCCCCCTCCGCGCGCCCCCTCCTCCCCTCCACGCACCCCCTCCTTACCTTCTCGGCCCGTCCGCTCCCATCCGGGGCCGGCGGCTACCACCAGCAGGCTCCGCGGCCTGCTCTAGAGTAGCGCGCCGGGTGGTGACATCACCCGGCGCGCCACCCTAGAGCAGGCCGCGGAGCCCACTGGTAGTAGCTGCTAGTGCCGGACGGGAGCGGACGGGCCGAGAAGGTAAGCGCCCCCCTCCTCCCCCCCCCCGCTGTCCACTTTCATCGGCGGGCACCCGCTGGCGCCCACCAATGGAAGCGGCGGTGGGCGCCAGTGGGCGCCCGCCGATCCGCCGAACCGGTTCGGAGCCTTTTCGGACCGGTTCGGATTGGATCGGCCGATCCAGCTGCGGGATCGGAAATCGGATAATTTATCCGATTTCCCACTGGACCGGACTCGGATCGTGGATCGGGTCCGATCCAGTGCACATCCCTACTTTGAATCTCAGCTTAAGACCTATACTTCTGGCAGAACTCCATGCAGTGCAGGAGATCCATGATTAGATCTCCCAAAATCTTTTACATAGGTTTACATATCATTTAGTTTCTCCCCCAGGAGACAAACTTTCCTCATGTAGCACATAGCTTTCATGTACTGTGTTACCTCTGTAGTGGGCTGCTGTAAAAGTAGAAGTTGCAGTCTCAGAATCCCTTTTTCATCTGTCCATGGAAAGCCACTGGCACTGTTATAAGATTTAAAGGCCTGCCATTGCATGGACAGGGCCACTCGCAGGAGTCCTTACCACCAAATTGTCACCTCGCAGGGATCAGGAGAAATATGTGGTGCCGGGCCCTTAAATGTTAAAGCAATGTTATGGAATGAATCCATGGGAAAATAGCTCCCACATGAACCCTGATCAGGCAATTTGCCTGAACCTGTGAAGGCTAAAAGTGTATAGAACAGGGGTGGGCAACTTCAGGAGGTCTGGGATCATTTTTGCCGGTACCACTAAAAAAAGATGTTTGTTTGTTTGTTTGTTTGGCATCTGGAGCAGCTACAGAGCACAAACAGATTCAAAAAAAATTCAAGGTAATTTTAACTGTTTTGTGCTCTAAAAGCTAAAAGAAGGCTTCAAAATGGCCAGTCTGGATGTCCCTTTTTGTTTACAATGGGGGGGGGGGGGCAGCAGGAAATGAACAGGCAAACTGCATCTTTTTTAAAAAGTGTGTGCAACATCCGTGTTCTAGCCCCTGCTCCGCCAAGGAACCTCACAGGGTGACTTTGGGCCAGTCACAGATGCTCAGCCCAACCTACCTCACAGGGTTGTTGTTGTAAGGAGGATTATGTAAGTTGCCTTGGGTTCCTTGGAGGAAAAAAGACAGGATATAAATAGAATAAAATAAGTAAATAAATAAATAACAATTATTTCCTCAAAGGGGACTGAGAGGAGCAAACATATTAAGAAAGAACAAAACCTGCTGCCCAATTAATCAGGAACACATTTTTAATCCATCAAAAACCTTTTCCCATGAGTAAACAATTGCTCGACTAAAAGTTGTAGCCCTACTGAAAACATTTGTGCCCACTGCATATATTAGATCATTGATTTTAGTAATGACTACCAGACCAGTATACTCTTCATGCCCTCCCCGAGTCACAAAACTCTTGCCTGGACCTGCTGGAGTGAGCGCAACACAATCTTAGTTAAAAGTAGGAATGTGCACAACCGAAATTATCTTATCGTATCGTTATCAGAAATTCCGATATAAAACAATTTCGGATCCAATAATATCGAAGGTTTTTGTATTGAATCGTATTGGATAGCCGATAATCATCGGATATCCGATATTTAATTCGGAGTATTTTGCCCTATAGAGTTGCTTTTTGAGACAGAAATGCCTAAAACGTCTGTATTTTAAAAGTTACAGACTTGAAACTTGGACACAGTGCAGATTGTCTATTGCTGGTCATGTGTATTAAATTTCAGAGCAATTGCTCAAACCTTCGTTTTATATGAATTTTTTAAAGATCATGCAACTGTTTGACAGCTGGTTGACAGGGCTACTCTGTTGCTTTCAAAGTACCACAATCTTTAAAACATTCATATACAATTGAGGGTTTGAGCAATTGCTCTGAGTTTTTTGCACACATGACTAGCCAGATCCCATCTTCAACGTCCCAAAGTTTCAAGTTTTTATCTTTAAAAATTAAGTAGTTACAGTGGGGGGGGGGGGGCTTTGGGGGGACCCCCTATAACTTTTTAATTTGAAAAGATAGAGACTTGAAACTTTTTGGACATTGCAGATTGGATCTTGCTAGTTCTGGCTCCCCAAGTTTCATGTCATTATCATTTAAAATAAAAAAGTTATACACATGTTTCCCCCAATGCAAGCCTATAGGGAAAAAAACCAGACAACAAGTCTTCTTTTGACAGCAGGGCGGCTCAGTCAACCAGCTGTCAAAAGTAGAATGCTCTTTAAAAAAATAATATAAAATACAGGGTTGGAGGGATTGGAGAGATTTGTATCGTATCATTATAGTTAATTGGATGTCCAATAATGCCATTATCGGATCGTTATCGGACATCGGAACGATACAATACACATCCCTGGTTAAAAGCTTTTTCAAAAGCTGAAGGGTTAACAGAAAATTCTTATCAGGATTAATCAGGAAATGCTAGGAATGCTGTTAAGGAATCCCAGTGATGTTCTCTTGCAGACCCCTAGAGAAACTAAAGGGGCTAATAATAATAATAATAATAATGGAATGGAAAATTTTATTTTGGGAGGTAGGGAGAGGTCCTTCTAGGGGATGTAGACAGGGCAAGGCCAAATGTGACTGTACTTCCCTGCCTTGCTGACACCTCAGCCACAGTCTCGCCAGGTATGCCTCACCTGGCTTGCTCGCTGGAACTGAGAATCAGGGTGTGGCTCATCACTGATCTGCCACAACCCTGGAGGGGGTGGAATTTGACTTTAACCTAAGTTTCAAGAAAGTTGCACCTTAGGCCGATTTCTCTAAACAGAGAAGTCATCACCGACTCCTAGATAACTTTTAGCCGCAGGGATGTTTGCTATGAGCTTCTAATGACAAGTCTTTCTGCTTCTTAATACCATCTCGAGGCTGTATCACATGTTAGGCTGTTCCTATATGGACAGCACTTCCACTTTGGGAAACATCTGAAACCTGCAAGAACATTTCTTGAGAGTTCAAAGCACTGATCATCTCAGACATAATCTCAGTAATCTTTACGCACCATCCTGCAAAGTAGATTAATTTTATCATACCATATTGCAGATGGTGGCAGGAGGCTTTAAAACTGGTGTGACAACCCATGCTTAGCTACAGCTTCTCAGTAAAGGAACATAATGCACACATGAACATTGTGGGATTAGAGTGCCTCTAATGCCAATTATGGCTCCAAGTGAACCGACAAGCTACAAACCTGATCCTTCATGGGAAGTGCAACCCCCTTCAGAACAGGTTGAACAATAATCTGGACAGAGGAAACACCTGTTTATTGAGCCTCTGTCTTGCCTGGATTATGCTTCAGTTTAGCAATAGTTCAGCTCAGTATAGCTGACTTTTTTTCTTTTTAGAATGAGCTAAATGTTCAATTTCACCACTTTGTTACATTTCAGTTAGGTTTATTGTTATAGTTTTTTCTTTTTACTTCTTTTTCTCCGCCCCACGTTTGTTGTTGTTGTTGCAATAACTCTGCAATAACAGAGTGCTATTAAAACATTAATTATTTAACTTGCTGGCAATTATTCCAAGCACTACCGTATTTCCTCAATTCTAAGACGCACTTTTCCCCCCATATTTACCTCTGTAAAAATGGAGTGCGTCTTAGAATCAATGGCATCTTCGATTCGCTGGATTTCTCCAGGACTGGAATGGGTTTGGGATACACCCACCCACCCATAGATCCTTTACAAAGGGGCTTTGCATGCCCCCCCAGCAACTTGGCCTCCCCACTCACCTCCATCGCATCCCGGTCCTCGCCGCCAGCGGCCTCCCCGGCTTTGAAACACGGCATTCCTACAAAGTAGAGGCAGGAAGTCCTCGATGCGCCCTGTCGAGGACTTCCTGCCATTACTATGTAGTAACACCACGTTTCCAGGCTGGGGAGGCCTCTGCAAGTGGCGCTGGTGGCGAGGACCAGGGCAGCAATGGAGGTGAGTGGGGAGGCCGAGTCGCGGGGGGGAGCGCATGCAGGCCCTTGCTGCTGCGGCCGCTGCCTCCGCCAGGCTCTCCGCACCCTTCCCTTCCTGCTTTTTGCTTCTTCCTCCTCCTCCCCGCCGCCGCCACTCCTCCCTCGCCTGGGCCCCGCTACCGCCTCTGCCTGCCCTCGCCTGCCCCGCTCTTTCTTTCTAACCCCCGTCCTGGGATTCGGCAGCGGCGGCAACGGTAGAGAAGGTCTGGAAATGCAGCATTTCCACGAAGTAGGCTGCGATCCCCCACGCTGGTGGTGAGGACCGGGGCGTAATGGAGGTGAGTGGGGAGGCTGAGTCACTGGGGGGGTATGCGTGCCCTCTCTGCCACAGCCGCTGCCTCCACCCAGCTCTCTGCGCCCTTCCCTTCCCTTCCCTTCCCACTTCTTCCTCCTCGCTGCCGCCGCCGCCACTCCTCCCTCGCCTGGGCCCTGCTACCACCTACTGTATTTCTTCGATTCTAAGATGCACTTTTTTTTCAAATATAAACGTGTCTGAAAATGGGGTGCATCTTAGAATCAACGCAAAGCTTTTTACCTATTGATGGCCCTGAAATTAAGGTGTGCCTTAGATTCGATGGCGTCTTAGATTCGGTGAAATACGGTACTCAAACTTATTGTCCTTTTTTACTGCTGAGAGAATTTCTGAGATCATTCTCTCTCTCTAAGGGCTGGTTGGGGTATATGTTATTCTTGGCATTGGGATGCAGCCAAACCCAGCATTCTTCTTGGCAGATGCTCAAACTCATCACCGGAACAATTTATGAGCTCATCTTGCATGGGGGGGGGGGGTAGTCTGGATAAGCCTATAGTCTGATCCAACAGGGCTCTTCTTAGGTATATATTTAAAAGGTTCTTATTCTATTTACCAGACTAGCTCATGTGTGCAGAGCTCCTGGTCAGTGCTGTTGTATGAACATGGAACTTTTCATTGTGAGGCCAGCCACATGGAGGTCCTATGCAAGTAAGACTTCTTAGCAGTGGCACATGCACCCTGTGGCAGTTCTAAAGTCACACTTAATGGGAGTTCCTCAATGGCAAAGGTCAGAAGGTGGAGTGTGAATGTGGAGAACCCAAAAATTCAAATTCCTGCTCAGTTGTTCCCAAACATTTTACAACCACTAAAATCCATCATACCTTGCAAGACACTTCTGATGATCTTAAGCAAGACTGAATATTCTTTTCATGTGAAATGGGGAGCTGCCTTGGATCCATCTCATGGAAGAAGGCAGCCTATAAAAATAGTTTATCTCCTAGTAAGCAATAACACAAATTAAGATGCTTTGTGAATGGAAAACATGTTGATGAATCATATGGATTCACATATGGTTTTAAAACAAACAAAGAAACAACAGAAAACAGACCATGCAAGTCTCTATCCCCACGTTTGACCCCAAAGTGGTCCTCAACAGGCATGTATGGGGGAAATTGAAGTTCCAGAGCTCAATACAGGCTCCTGAAATTGATTCCACAAATACAGCAACAAAATTGAAAGGGAGCTCTAACACCACTTTCAAGTCAGTTACCCAATCAGTTGAAAACTAACTACTTCTGAGGGGGTCTAACTGATAAGTAGTGATGGGCGAACTTACCCTGAGTGAATTTGTTATTTACTTGGAATTCGTCCATGTGAGTTTGGACGAGAGTTCGCCTTTAATATAAACTCTTATTCCCTGTAGTTTTTCCACATGTGCATCTTTGGAGTTGTAGTTTGGAATTGTGTACTGTGGCATGACTTCAGGTGTCACCATGTTATGCTCCCTTTCTGATTGGTTGTTTTCATATGGCCGACCTGTGTGATGATGCCATGTGATGTTTACTCACTGTCGCTGAAGATGGACCCTGCAGATTTCTCTTTGCAGAGCCACAGTTGCAGCAGCGACAACAAGATAAGCAGCTGTTTCAAGTACATTTGGGGTGGGTGGGTGCCTAGGTGATAGGATGACTGAAAATTTGGGCACCTGCTCAGATGCTCACAATCAATTCTAAACTTGATAGCAAATTCATCGTACATCGATCCAGGCTTGCTTCTAAACGGAGCATTGCAAGTGGACAAGTGTCAACCAACAAGCCGACTAATTATGAAATTCGGTGGCATCACTAAGGAATGCTTATAAACTGTGTAACTGATGAGTAAATGGGCGGGAGAAGTCTGAATTTTGATGATACATATCTGGTTGCTTGTTAAGCTACGCCTAAATATGCAGACACTCTCTTATTTGTGTAGTTTATACCTCGTGCACAAGATCACACCCTTGTAGTTCGCATTAGTCCACAATAACCTGCATCCCATGATTCCAGAGTTGCAATGAGAATTACAAATTATACCCCCACTTCAAGGGAACACTTTTAGCTATCAATTTGAGAGTTTGGACTTCACTGATGACTTTCCAGTGGGCTGTCAAGACTATTCTATTCTACCAGGCTTTTGATTTATCTTAATACTACCTGCTTGTGGATTTGTTTTATTGGCGCTATCCAAAGCGCCAATAAAAGTTCCTCATTCATTGTGTGACCAGTCAGCTTGTCAAAGAAGGGAGCTGCAGACACGTAGGCACTAGGCAGGCCAGCAGGTTTGATCAAGGGAAACTAGTCACTTTCCATGTCTTACTATATAAACTTGCTGATGCTCTTCAGCCTACAGAGCTTGGAGAGAAGACATAATGCCTCCTCAGACCTACTAGACTGCTTGCCTGCCTTCTTTCTGGGTCGGTCCCTTGCCTGCTCCACAAACCCTTGCCATTTCCCACTTCATCTCTTGTCCACAGTTCAGTTACTCCGTGGTTGATTTTTCAATTGCCTGGAAACTTTGAAACTCTATCCATCTCTGCTGCCTCAGCCTTCTGCTGCCTGGTCTTGCCATGGCCCAGAGACAAAGCCTCTGACAAACCAAACCGAAGCATGGTGATATCACCTCACGGTGTTCTAGCAATGCCTTTACTGATCCTCCTGGCAATGAGCAACCACAGAACATTACCCTGTCTGAACCAGCATCAGCAACTTAAGGTCGAGGAAGCTGTCAGACAACTCAAGAGATTATGGGGAAACATCAGAGCATTAATTACCTAAAATTAGAGTTTGGAATCAGCAACACTAAGCTAAGATCTGAAGGAGGCCTTCATGTTACCTTTAAGCAAATTCTGAACTCAGAGAAGTAAACACAGCTATAATGCATCTGTATAGGACTTTCCAAATGCTTTATCATCAAACAGGCAAAATAAGGAGTCCCCATAAAAAGAATGTATGATGTGGACTTGGTGTCACTAATGCTCAGCTATCACAGGTTGAGCTGAGCATCAGTATCATGTGGCCTGTCAAGGCAGTGTTTGCTGAAAAGATTGCAATGTCTCATAATGTCTTTCTTGAAATCTATGGCACAATCTCATTTAGACTACTGAGGACAGTTCTAGTCACTCCATCTTAAAAGAATAACATAGCACAGGGTACGTGAACGATCAAGGGGTTAGGGTATGTCCCATAGATGTAGGCTGACCATATGAAAAGGAGGACAGGGCTCATGTAACTTTAACAGTTGTAGAGAAAAGGGAATTTCAGCAGCCGGCATTTGTATGCAATTCGTATCTGGTGAAATTCCCTCTTCATTACAACAGTTAAAGCTGCAGGGGCCCTGCCCTCTTTTGTATCTGGTCACTCTAGTATAGTGCCTGCATCGACCATGGTATCCTTCTGGGACGACTGGCTGAGTTGGGAGTGGGAGGCACTGCATTGCAGTGGTTCCGCTCCTACTTGGGGGGTCGGCTCCAGAAGGTGGTGCTTGGGGAACATTGCTCAGCCCCGTGGATTCTCCAGTATGGGGTTCCGCAGGGGTCAGTTTTGTCCCCCATGCTGTTCAATATCTACATGAAACCGTTGAGTGCAGTCATCCGGAGTTTTGGAGTGTGTTGTCATCAGTACACTGATGACACGCAGCTCTATTTCTCCTTTTCATCTTCATCAGGTGAGGCTGTGGATGTGCTGAACCAGTGCCTGGCTGCGACAATGGACTGGATGAGGGCTAATAAACTGAAACTCAATCCAGACAAGACTGAGACGCTGTTAGTGGGTGGTTCCACTGACCGGATGGAGGGTGTTCAACCTGTTCTGGATGGGGTTGCACTCCCCTTGAAGGAGTGGGTTTGTAGCTTGGGGGTTCTCCTACAACCATCTCTGTCACTTGAGGCGCAGGTGGCCTCAGTGGCACGGAGTGCCTTCTACCGACTTCGGTTGGTGGCCCAGCTACGTCCCTATCTGGACAGGGATAACCTGGCTTCAGTTGTCCATGCTCTGGTAACCTCCAAGTTAGATTACTGCAATGCACTCTACGTGGGGCTGCCTTTGAAGGTGGTTCGGAAGCTGCAGCTTGTGCAAAATGCAGCGGCCAGATTGATAACTGGAACCAGTAGGTTCGAACATATAAGACCTACTCTGGCCCGCTTGCATTGGCTGCCTGTATGTTTCCGAGCCCGGTTCAAGGTGCTGGTTTTAACCTATAAAGCCTTACACGGCTTGGGACCACAATACCTGATGGAACGCCTTTCCCGACATGAACCTACCTGAACACTACGTTCAACATCTAAGGCCCTCCTCCGAGTGCCTCCTCCGAGGGAAGCTCGGAGGTCGGCAACAAGAGAGAGGGCCTTCTCTGTGGTGGCTCCCCAATTGTGGAACGATCTCCCCGACGAGGCCCGCCTGGCGCCAACATTGTTATCTTTTCGGCGCCAGGTCAAGACTTTCCTCTTCTCTCAGGCATTTGGCAATATCTGAGGCGCCTGGGTTTGTTTTGTTTTGTTTTTGTAGTTTTTTGAAGTGTTGAAGTGCTTTTTAAATGTACAGATTGTGTGTATGTTGTATGTTTTTGCTGTTTTAATTTTTGTATATTGTTTTTAATTGTTTTTAATCCTATGTAAACCGCCCAGAGAGCTTCGGCTATGGGGCAGTATACAAATGTAATAAAATAAATAAATAAATAAATAAATAAATAAATAAATAAAATTAATTGTTGTAATGATGAGGAGATTTCACCAGGAACTAATTGCATACAAATAATGCTGGCTGAAATTCTCTTTTCTCTGCAACTGTTAAAGTTACATGAGCCCCGTCCTCCTTTTCATATGGTCAGCCTACATAGATGTAAAGACTGAAACATTTAGAGCACCCTCATTGCTTGGAAGTCCTCGAACCTAGATGCTTCTGAGATTCCCAAGCCCTGCCAGGCTGAAGAGAGCAGAGTGGGAGGAGCAGTGAAGGTGATCTTTGCCTCCCCATCCTTCAATCTCCTGTATTTTTGCTAGATGGGCTTTTCAGCCCATCTAGCAAGGGTGTTTCAAAGGGCTAGGGAAAGAGGCTGGAGGAGGCTCAGGATAAATTGTATCCTGGCCTCTCCAGTCTCTTCCCCTCCCCACCCACCAGAATGGCCTCTTTCCTCCTCCTCTGAAATTGCTTTTCTGACCCTGGAGAGGCAGCTGTCATGGTTCTATCTGTGCTGGCTGCAAGAGAGTGGGGTCTGGGGTCAGATCTCTGACTTCCCCTTCTGAGGTCAGAACACTGTCTCTGTCTTTAGAGGATTTTTCTGAGCCATCCTATGGTCCCTGGGACGCTCACCCAGGGACCATAGGATAGCTGTCTTAGTGGTTTTTAGTTTAGGGAGAAAAAGTCTTGACACAATTGAGGTTTATCAGATTATGATTTATATAAAGGAAGTGGGTACAGACACTTTCCCAGAGGTATCTACCTAGCTACTGTTAGAAACAGGCTGTTGGTCTATATTACCCTTGGTCTGATCCAGCAAGGCATGTCTGATGTGCTTAGCTAATCCCCCAGCACTGGCCTGTGCAGACATTCCATACATTATGGTTTGGGATTTGGCCTGGGACAAATATTCATATTAAAGGCTATATTATTATTTTGAGATTCCAGGCAGAATCCAGATTAATATACATTGCAGTTTCAAATTTGTAAGTTCACTGCCCTCATGATTATAGAAGCATGTCTAAAAATAACATCATGCACAGTATCTGTAAAAGGTGACTGCATGCTGGGGAACAGCTTCTATGCCTGGGGTAGGCAACTGGTAGCCCTCCAAATGTTGCTGGACTGCAACTCCCATAAGCCCTAGCCAGCAGAGCCAATGATGAACGATGATGGGACTTACAGGCTAACAACCTCTGGAGGGTCACGAGTTGCCCTCCCTGTCCTATGCCCTACTTGACTTTCCTTTCCTCTAATAGGGATCACACTTGTGTTCCTCAATTTTACTGACTCTGTATGATATATACTCTTTGTTCCTCTTGCACCACAACTCTTTCTTTTGATTTTTTCTTCAATTTCAACATCTAAATTCTGCCAAGACTCTGATAATTAGATTCAGACTTAAGCACTCATTGATTGGGTTAATGTAGCAGTTTCAAGCTAATTCCATGTTTTTAGGATGATTTTAGGATGTTTTATTGCTATTTTAATAATGTGTACCATATTTTTAATCATTTATGTATTTTATCCTATTTTATATTTACTGCTGTCCCCTGCCTCAATCCAAACGGAGAGGCGGGTAAGAAATAAATATTATTATTATTATTATTATTATTATTATTATTATTATTGGATGCTGATGTTTCTCAGGAGCTTATCACGAGGTCCTCAGTTAGAAGATGTTGTGTCTATGTCCAACTCCCTGCTTCAAGGGGATGAAACCTCAGACAGCGATTCTGATCCTGGAGAAGGAATGTAACAGGCAGGGGAGTTGGTGCCAGAAGGAGAACTCTTTCCCACGGTGGACGCGGGAGATAATTCCCAAGGTGACGATCCAAACCGGAGAGAGAATACTTTCTCTTCTGAGACAAAGGGTCTCAAAAATGCTGTGACTCAGAGAAAGGAAAAGAGAAAGGATTTCAAACTTAAAACCGCCCGCAGCTCAGAGAGACTAGCGAACAAAGCCCTACAGGCTAATTCGTCTTACTTATGTGACTCTGCTCTCTTTTTCTCTCTAAGTTAACTCAACTGAATCGCTTGCTTATCTAACAAGCCTCTGGGCAAAAGGACCTTTTGCTAACCTTGTTTTCCTCTGACTTGCTGGAGGAGAGAGAAGGATCGTCTTTTGTATAATAAAGGATTGTATTTTCCCTCCAAGGGGTCTCTTTATTGTCCTCACCATTCGTTAGAACTTACAGAGTCACGACAGAAGATTAGTCATGGTGGACATGCTTTCCCACTACTACTGATCTTCCCTTGCAAAGCAAAACCATAAGAGACTGTTATGTGTGTCCAAGAGTGCATCCTCAGCTTATGCAGGGCAGTGGTGAGGTGTCATAAGACCCATGTGAATGAGCTGTGGGTGGCAGAAAAGCCCCAGAATTCTCTCCAGAGAACAAAGGTTTCATGGCAGATGTAGAGAGATTCCTCTGTAGAGAAGTGCACGTAGAAAATGAAAATAGAAACTTCGAACACCTCTGAGTTAATGCAGGTAAGAACAACTGGCGTTTGATGCAGAAAATGAAATATCTTGTTTGTACAGGGCTGGTGTTGTGGCGTGAGGAAAAATGAAATTTAATCCTATTTGACTATGAAATTTATTGGATAATCTCTTAGTCTAATCCACTTTAAAAAGTTGTTGTGAGAAATAAATGGTACAGCTGCATAGAGTAAATGTGAGGCACAAAAGTAATAGATCAGAAACTATTTATTATGTTAACTCAGAGATCCACAGAAAATGATTGCTAGTTTGGAGTTGAATGCAAGTCCTGCTTTGAACTGACAGTTATCAAAGCTGATTATTAGTGCTCTTTTTCTGAGGCAAGTACGTATGATGGTTTTTCTGAATTTGAACATGTACACACACACACACACACACACCCCAGAGTATTTTCATTTGGATGCAATCCAAGCCATCAGCCATTCAAACTTTGGCAGACATTTAGGCAAACTCTCTCCATCTGAATAGCACCAGGCGAGGTGGGGTTTGCTGGAGCCATAATAACAATTATAACGCTACCAAATTCTTCACAAGTATTCTAATTGGGCCAAGGTGAGTGAGCACATGCCCATTTCATTCCAGAACCTGGCATCGGTTTAACCAAAATGGCGTTACTGAAGGCAATAACTCCTTAGTGGAGTCAACGTTGACATGAATGAGTTTGCTCTGATCGAAGAACGCTCCCTGCTGTGGGGCTGGTGCTTGGCTTGCCCTGGTAGCTGACGGTCATGGGGGAAGATCTTACCATCTTTCTTTCAGTCCCTCGCCACCCATCCCTCTCCCGCTTGGCTTGCTTCCAGGGGCGTTTGCTGCTGTGCTCTGTGAGAACCGCCCCTGCAAGCTGCTAAGAAGGAGCTGTTAAGTGTGCCTCCCTGCACCGTGTATGGGATGGGCCCTCTCTCTCTCTCTCTCTCTCTCTTTAATTCATAAGGTGAGTCACACTAAAGGCAAGCTCTTTTCTTCCTGTCTAAAGTGATTCAGGCTGAGGAGGTGATAAAAGCCACCTGAAACAAGACAAGGAGGCACAGGGGAGCTGTCCAAAGCTCAAGGCCGCCACACACAGAGCCTCCCCCCCTCCCCTTGATTTCGAGACCTTGGTTTGGAAGAGAATTGGATCTGAGCACCTCCTCGGGGGAACATTAATCCCGAATCCCCAAAATGCCTCATCACTGGCTAGTCCCTCTGAGCTGCTTTGCAGTCTCTCTTCTCCTCCCTGCAGCTGCTGGAACCCAAAGAAGAGAAGGTGAGGCTTGACATGCTTAAAATCATCCTGCTTTCATTTTGGAAATGGGTTTAGCAATCTTTTCCTCCTCCCTCTTCCCCAATTCTGGTTTCAGTGTAGCAGTCTCTGCTTGCACAGCCCTCCAAAGTGCCGCACAACCCCTTGATGTGTGAGAAAACTAACTTGAGGACTCTTTCTTGATAAGCAACTAGGATTTCAGGAACTTGGGCAGAATAGTTCTTTGTAGGCCAGCTCTTTGCATGTGGGTGATATACGGGAGCAGTTCTTCATCCTATGTAATCCATGCTTCCTTCCCCACCCTTGACCTTTCCTCTCTCTTCCCAAACCTGCTCACACCTTCAAGCTAGAGGTGGATGGGGAAGCACATGCTCTGGTTGCCTAGCAACTGCAAGCTATTTTATTTACCCTCTGTGCTTTGATTGGATGACTGAGCTTGAAGTATGGTAGTCCACAGTACAGGGCCAGTGCCTGGGACAATTGTCCCATCAGTTCAGTGGATAAGTCTGCCACGGATCTTTTAGTTCAAGTGGCAAGCGGATGGATGTGCCTCCCCATACCTAAGACATACGTTCGATGTGAAATTTCTTTATTCATAAAATACATTTAGATTGATTCAGGGATCTTTAAAATTATTATGCTTTCTGTTTTCCCAGAATCTTCAGATAGGATATAAGTTGAAACAAGACATTTTCAATGTCCTTTCTTATACATTTCTATGCCTTTTAGGGCATTGCAATGGTCTGTAAAGACGGCACCTTTTCTTAGTGTTTTAGGACATGAGACAAGCCCTAACACTCTATTATTATTTACAAGACAGAAATGCAGCTTTAGGGTTCTTCATGCAAGTGTATGCAATCTCTGTGTGCACTTGTGTGCCAATAAAAACAACAAAGAGTCTTGCAGAATCTTAAAGACTAACAAATGTATTCATCAGATGTATGAAGAGGACAGTGTCCATACACATGTACGGAAGAATAAAAAGCTTTGTTAATCTTTAAGGTACCACAGGACTCTGTTATTTTAGACCAACATGGCTACTCCTTTGAAAAAACGTTTAGCAGGTTTGATGATGCTCTCAATAACATGGTTTTGTGTGTGTGATGATTTCTATGGTATAATCCACCCAGGATTGAGCAGGCATTTCTGTCAGTGTGTCTTCAAAATTAACTATATGCATCTGACATTTTCACCACATAAGTTCATAATACTTTGCAGTCATGTTAACTCTCCCACAGTTAGGAATGCTGGGACTTAGGGCTCCATCACACCTATTTTCCCCCTGGTTTGCCTCCGCGTTTTTTTACCTCCATTTCATAAGCGCTGCAGGCGCTCTTCACTTTCACAATTGTAGCTCTACCAGTGAACTCTCTTTTTACTTGTTTGATCTCCCACTGCTATTGTGTCCACCCCACCCCACCTTGCCCCACCCCACCCCTTCTCCTTCCCCCTCCAGTTCATTGGTTCATGTCGTTGACGGACATTGTGATCAACGTAGCAGCCTTCCCCCCTTGTTCATTGGAGCTCCTGTGTGAAGTAACCAAAATGCTTACATGAGTAAACAGAAGTAAGACTTCAGAAGTATCCATAGGGCTGCAGAGCACTTCTTTCTAGTTTTCTGTATTAGACTTTTTTAAAAAGCTGCTGAGTGTCCACACTAGTAAAAGTCAGCTCTATATGTGTTTACTCAGAAGTCTCTCTTTGCTCAATGGGGTTTACTCAAAAGTAAGCATGCATCAGATTTTAGTATGACTTGGATGTAAATGCAGTTGAAATTAATGGGATTTACTCTTGAGTTAGGGAACAGCAGATCTCTATTTTATGACTGGAGATACACAGCTTCACGTGATCAAAGTAAAGGAAAATTGATCCTTCACAAATGCAAACAGGTGGAAGGTCACACTAGTGGACTATCAGGAAAAGGCTTTGGGGGGGGGGAATTTAAAAAAATCTTTAAAAATCAAAGGATGAACAGATCTGATTCAAACTTCCCATGCTGAAAGCTCTACTTAAGAGCTTTCAAGATTTCATCTCTTTATCTTTAAGGGTGCATTAAAGTCGCTTGGGGAAAATAATCCAGACTTTCCCCGCACCAAAATAATAGGCAAAACAGAGGAAAAGGGGTGAAATAGGTGCAGGACGTGGACAACGTCATGTGAGTCTCACGCTGCAAAACGAGATACCAGGTGTGGCGAGAGTGAGTTAAACCGCTGATGTGATGGAGCTTTTAGTCCAATTGCCCTCTTCCTCCCCCCAACAGCTCAGAGGACTTACAATGTAAAGTTTTTGCTTTCCCAACATGGTGCCCTCCAGATGTTTTGGACTTCTACTCCCATCAGCCCCAGCCAGCAGGGCAAATAGTTAGAAATCCTTGGAGTTGCAATCCAAAATATCTGGAGGATATCAGGTTGGGAAATGCTGCATTGGGCTTTCAATGTACCTCTTCCTACTCTACCTATCTGTATCACCATTTCCCCAGTAGGGCCAGATTTGCTCCCAGACTTGAAGTTCCCCACCCCTGGTTTGGCATATTATATATGCTGAAGCGCTGCTGCTTTAGTCCAGCTCCAATGATGGAAGTAATCCAGCTGGGGAAAAACATCTTCAAACAGCCAAGCACAGGATGCGGTGGAGGGTTTTGCTCTCCTTCCCCACCCCACGCCCCTCCTTTATAGCCAAATACAGGCATGCACACTTCTGCTTTGAACCTTGGAATATAGGTAGCCTGACCATCACGAGGAGCTGAATATGGGTTGTAATGCAGAAGACTAAAGTGACATGGACCAATGGTGCTGAAGGAGTGAAGGAGATTTTGTGTGTACAGTATGCCTGCCCTGAGGAATATATATGACACTGGTACATGACTCCTGGCATGTGTCGGAGACATATATGGCCCCCAGAATTCAGCACAATCCAGGCTGGAATTCAGCCAAATGAACTCCATTTCTAACATGTTAGCAGTTATGTACTGCATTTTGAAATATACATCGCCACAAAGGTTTTATAGTTTGGAGATTTGTATGAAAATTGGAAAAGTTTTTTTTGTGTTGCATTATATATGCATTTTTAGTTGTGATTTTTTATTGTTTGTATGTAAGCCGCTTTGAGATTTTATTATATTAGGTGATATACAAGTATAATGAATAAAGTCAATAATAAATGAGTGGGGGAGAACTCTGGAGTGTGAAGCATGAAAGCCAACCTGGAGGAAGGGGGTTTATCGATATCCATCAATAGCTAGCCTTTTCTCCAAGGACCAGTTTTAAGACTGCTTTAGTGTTCTGCATTTGGAATGTTTGTGACTAGAGAGTGTAATATTTTGAATCTGGATCAGAGAGTGTAATATTTTGAATCTAGAATCAAGAGGAGGCAGCTGCAGTGAACACACAAGGGCATGCATGCTTCCCAGAGGAATTAGAACAGTGTTCCCCAAGCTAGTGCCCTCCAGATGTGTTACGCTGCAACTCCTGCAATTTCCAGCCAGCCACCATGGCCAATAGCCATGCTGTCTGGGAATTCTGGGAATTATAACCCAGCATGTCTGCAGGGCAGCAGCTTGGGGAAAGCTGCAATAGGTGAGTGGATAGGCTGGCCACCAGTCATTATCACCAGTGGAAAGGGCATTTGACCTTTGTTCTGTGCCTGTGCTCTGGATATATAGATGGAAGCATCCTGCCCTAACATGAAAGAAATCAAGCAGCAGCTCATCACCTTTATGGCTGCTGAATACAGTTATTTTCAAGGTAGGCCATTTCCAGTACTATTAGGAAAGGACCTTGAACTGACGCTAGTTCTCTATTCTTCCTCCATGTTTAGCATAAACAAAGGGGCTGTTCATTGCCACCTTTAACCTCCTTATTTCATTACAATTCAGTCTGTTTGAGTCTGGATGTTATAGTCACAGTCAGGTGTAAGTAGCATGACTAAAAAGTAGCACTACTTTCGCCACATTCAAGGCAGTTTGCACCCAATAGGTTTGACTGCTTCAAGGACGTAAGTGCATTCATCCTTCTGCCTGAACAAACAAAGTGGAAGGCATTGACCCCAGAATGCTCCCCTTCTGAAGACTGGAAAGTAAACGGCCCCATTCCTGCATGCATGCCAAGATAATCAGTGCCCAAATAGCAATCTAGGAAGCAGATTGTTCAGTGCCAAGTCACATTTCCACATTATTCTAGAAGTGGAAAGAGGAAGATGTGCTCCTTGAAGTCTAAGCTCAGAAGGCCCTGTTCCCAGAGTAAAGGAGCAGGCTGGCTGATCCCCAGTCTGGGGTGTGAACAAGGAATGCCAGAGGTTGGGACTAGTCTAAGGTCAGGTTCACACATAATGGCAAGCCATGGGTTGATAGGACTGCACTGGAGCAAACTCGTTCGCTGCATCGTGACTACTTGCCACTTCCACTTTGTTTCTGGCTTACAAAATGACCTAGGAACATGCCTGGCTTGTTTGCTGTGACATCCAAACCCGGCATGTTGACCATTGAAACTTGGGGTTGGTTTTCCCTCAACAACCCAGAGTGTATGATTTGAATATCATAGCAAACAACCCAGTTGTTTTGTGAATTGGAAGCAAAATGGAAGCTGTGAGCAATCCCAAGGAAGGGTGCCCGCTCGCTCCCATGCAACCCCGACAACCCATAGGTTAAACAACCATTGGGTTGTCCTTACATGCGAACCAGGTCTAAGTGAGTTATCTTGTGCTGAGGCCTCAGAGTCCTCTTTAGGCACAGGAAGGAATAAGAACACCCAATACCATCCCCTGCAATAGTCAGGCAACATAAAGCATCTTTATGTTGCCTGACTATTGCAACATGGCCAGGACTAGTATAAATACATAGGAGAATGACCTTCTACATTTGCCTCATCAGCAGAACATTTTACTTCCTGCAGTCCAGCTCAAGCCACTACTACTACTACTAATAATAACAATTTATTTCTTACCCGCCTCTCCGTCTGGATCGAGGCGGGGAACAACAACATGACAAAATACATAAAACTGATTAAAACATGACACATATTATTAAAACTGAATAAAAATCCTAAAACATCCTAAAAACATCCTTAAAACATTCTAAAATTCCACTGGATATGCCTGCCGGAAGAGAACAGTCTTTATAGCTTTCTTAAATTCTAAAAGACTGTTAAGTTGACGAGCCTCCTCCGGCAGGTCATTCCACAGTCTGGGAGCGGCAGAAGAGAAGGTCCTCTGGGTAACGGTTGTCAGCCTAGTCTTGGCCGACCGCAGTAAGTTCTTCCCAGAGGACCTGAGCGTGCGGGGCGGATTGTACAGGAGAAGGCGATCCCGCAGGTAACCTGGACCCAAACTATGTAGGGCTTTAAAGGTAATAACCAACACTTTATACTTCGCCCGGAAACTAATTGGCAGCCAGTGGAGCGATTTTAAAGCTGGCGTAATATGGTCACCCCTAGATGTACCGGTGACCAACCTGGCTGCCATATTTTGAACTAGTTGAAGTTTCCGGACTAGGCACAAAGGTAGCCCTATGTACAGCGCATTGCAGAAGTCGAGCCTCGAAGTTACCAGCGCGTGCACTACCATCTTTAGGTCTTCCAACTCTAGGAAGGGGCACAGCTGGCGTATCAGCCGAAGCTGATAGTAGGCACTCCTGGCCGTCGCATCTATCTGGGCTGTCATTTGGAGCGACGGATCCAGCAGCACCCCCAAGCTGCGAACACAGTCTTTCAGGGGGAGTGTAAACCCATCCAGAACCGGTTGACACACCTCCAAACCCAGGTTGCAGCCTTTGACAGCAAGCACCTCCGTCTTGTCTGGATTCAGCTTCAGTTTGTTTTTCCTCATCCAGCCCATTACCGCCTCCAAGCATTCATTCAGAGGAGACACACTATCCTTAGCTGGCGCTGTTATCGAAGGCATAGAGAAATATATTTGGGTGTCATCAGCATACTGATAGCACCCCGCCCCATGCCTCCAGATGATCTCTCCCAACGGTTTCATATAAATGTTAAACAGCATTGGGGAAAGGATGGCACCTTGTGGTATGCCACACAGCAGCTCCTTCTTTGCAGAGCAGCTATCCCCAAGCATCACCATCCGGAACCTGCCCGAGAGGTAGGACCGGAACCACTGAAGCACAGTGCCCCCGATTCCCAATCCCCTCACGCGTTCCAGAAGGATACCATGGTCGATGGTATCGAAAGCTGCTGAGAGGTTCAGAAGTACCAACAGGGACACACTCCCCCTGTCAATACTAAGGCGTAGATCATCCACTAAGGCGACCATAGCAGGTACAACAGGGCTCCCTAACCCTTTCAGGTTGGTGGGAACAGTTGGAATTTTGATAAAGCGTTGTGGGCACGCTCACAAAATATATGGGGATGGGGCCCTTCATAAAATGGCTGCCATGGTGGGCATGACTGGTCACAAAACACTCATTTCCCAGAAGGCAAGCTGGTGAGACTAAAAGGAAAGTAGCTTGCCCAAGAATCTAAGTACAAGGCAGAGGTGGGGTCTGTTATCCACTTTGTGGAAACTGATATAGTGGTAGACAACAAAAGAAAGCTGTCTGAGGGCCATAAGTTGGATAAAGGTTTGAGTTTTAATTTTTTTAAAAAAAAAAGATACCAAGAAGCAAATGTGTTTTATGTATGAATTCTGAGAGCTCACTCAGTGACCACCATTACCAGATGACGATCACTGTTAGAATTTTCAAATTACCTCAAGCACCATGCTTTCCAGTGGAGTCAATCCATATCTTCACTGCCAGTCATCAAGTGCAGAGAAATGATCTACATGAATGGATAAACCAGCCCTTAGGCTATGTCTGCATAGGGCAATCTTGATGGTGAGAGTCTGAAGTGTTTTTCTAGTTTCATCTGATCAGTGGAGGCTGGTGGCCCTGATGTCAGGGGGCGGTGAATCCGCTCCGGGTTTCAGTCAGAACTCTAAAGGAGATATCCAAGGTGATTCACACTTTGGAGAGCTCCTTTAGAGTTCTTTCTGGGTAGTTCTGACTGCAACCTGGGGCAGCTTTACTGCCCACTGACATCAGAGACACCCACAGCTTCCACTGCATCCAGTCTCCCCAAGGCCATATGGTAACTGTGCTCAAACAGCACTGAGCAAAGAAGTCAAAGCAGCCTGAGCACAAGTCATGTAATCCACACAATCAAAAGAGTGAAAGTTTTTACTGATCTCTGCAGGATTTAAATTTCAATAATTGTAAGCAATAGCTTGAATAAACAGATTCCTTCATGGGGAATTCAAATGCTCAATTGTTGGTGGAAGTGCTGGTGGATCCAAAATGGAAGTCACCCAACTGTATGCTGTAAGTCAGCCTCTTCCAACCTGGTGCCTGCCAGATGTTGTGGATTTTAACTCCAATCATCCTCATGGTCATGCTATCTGGTACTGGTGGGAATTATAGTTCAAACTTCTGGAGGGTGCCAGGTTGAGAGAGGCTTCCTGACCTTGGAGTCATGTTGAGTGAGTGTGGGCCTATTCAGATGACATGCTAAGCCATGGTTAGGCCACTAACCCTTTTGCAGCAAACGGTTAGTGAGTGTGTGTAAACTGTGATTATGTAGCCACCATGGTTCACACGACATGCTAAGCCATAATGTTTAGTTCAAAATGCTTAACCACTGTGGCTTAGCGTGTTGCCTGAACAGGGTCAATAATATGTGCGTGCGCATATATTATATATACACTGTTTTCTTGTGAAGGCCCATCTCAGCACTGCAAATCTCATTCAAAAAGCTTCACGAAATAACTCAGCAGGCAGCAACAGCCCTGGAAAGCCATGTGAAATTATTACCTGATAAAAACATGCAATTACAGACAAGCTCATCATGATGCAATTGTCTTCAAAGAAGCTACTGACAGCCTCAAGACAAGATTTTTTTTAAAAAAAAACACAGCAGAAACAAGGCATGATCAGATTATGTAATCCATAAACCTGGTGAGCTATTGGGTATAAAAATTGCTATGCAGTGCTAATTATATGCATCACTTAATCTAATCAGCAACCATTGCCACATTAGGGTTCTTTTCAGTTGCAAAAAAAAAATGAGCAAGGGGTGTCAAGCTTATTGCTCACTGAGATCGTAAGCCATCAACCTGCAGGAGAGGGAGGCCTGGTCCCTGCAGGACCAGGCTCCCAGGTACTGAGCCAGCTGCTGTGGACAATTACATCTGTCCCCCTCCCTTCCTGGGAGGGATATTTAAGCTGCTGGCTGAGGGGGCCTGGGAAAGCCATCAACCTGCAGGAGAGGGAGGCCTGCTGCCAGGGGAGGAGAGGAGCCTGCCTGCCTGCCTGCCTGCCTGCCTCCTGGTCTTTGCTGCTGCCGCCACCACCACCATCACCCTCCAGAGGATTTCAGCCTGGCAGACTGCCACTCCCTGCAGGACCAGGCCCCCAGGTACTGAGCCAGCTGCTGTGGACAATTACATCAGTCCCCCTCCCTTCCTGGGAGGGATATTTAAGCTGCTGGCTGAGGGGGCCTGGGAAAGCAATCAACCTGCAAGAGAGGGAGGCCTGCTGCCAGGGGAGGAGAGGAGTGTGCCTGCCTGCCTGCTGGCTTTTTGTTTTTGTTTTTGGGTGTTTTTTGTTTTTTGTTTTCCCCCCCCCTTTCCCCAGGCTTGAGCTATGTGCCTGGGAGGGAGGATACAGGGCCAGGTGGGGGGATCTGAGGGGAGCACAATCAGGGTAGTGACGGGTAGAGGGATATATGGTGTTGTGAGGAGGACTTGCCAGGTTAGGGGAACAAGGCCCAGACAATTAATGGCTGTGCCTTGTTCTGGTCCCCCTCACACCCACAGGCTTGTTGGTTGCCTTATCAGCCAGCCCTCAGGGAGATCTTATTATGCAGATCAGTGCATAATAAGATCTCCCTCATCCACGACTTAATTGTGGATGAGGCAGCCGATCTGGCATGTATAACCGAGACCTGGGTGGGAGAGCAGGGAGGAGTTAGTCTCTCCCAGTTATGCCCACCGGGGTACTTGGTTCAGCATCGGGGTAGACTTGAGGGCCGGGGAGGGGGGGTTGCTATGGTCTATAGGAATTCCACCCCCCTCTGCAGGCTCCCTGTCCATGTGACTACTGGTCTGGAGTGTTTGCACCTTGTGTTGGGCCAACGGGACAGATTAGGGATTCTGTTGGTGTACCGCCCACCCTGCTGCTCAACAGACTCCCTAGCTGAGCTGACAGAGGTGGTCTCTGGTGTACTGTTGAGGTCCCCCAGACTCTTGGTTCTGGGGGATGTCAACATTCATGCCGAGGGCACTTTATCTAGGGCAACACGGCTTGGGACCACAATACCTGATGGAACGCCTTTCCCGACATGAACCTACCCGAACACTACGTTCAACATCTAAGGCCCTCCTCCGAGTGCCTCCTCCGAGGGAAGCTCGGAGGTCGGCAACAAGAGAGAGGGCCTTCTCTGTGGTGGCTCCCCAATTGTGGAACGATCTCCCTGTCGAGGCCCGCCTGGCGCCAACATTGTTATCTTTTCGGCGCCAGGTCAAGACTTTCCTCTTCTCTCAGGCATTTGGCAATATCTGAGGAGCCTGGGTCTGTTTTGTTTTGTTTTTGTAGGTTTTTTTTTGTTTGTTTTTTTTTGTTTGTTTTTTTTTTTTTTTGAAGTGTTGAAGTGGTTTTTAAATGTACAGATTGTGTGTATGTTGTATGTTTTTGCTGTTTTAATTTTTGTATATTGTTTTTAATTGTTTTTAATCCTATGTAAACCGCCCAGAGAGCTTCGGCTATGGGGCGGTATACAAATGTAATAAATAAATAAATAAATAAATATTCATGGTCTCCATGACAACCATGGGACTGTCCCAACATACCATCGGCCCAACGCATGTAGCAGGGTACACTCTAGACCTGGTTTTTTCAACTGGACATGGAGATGGGGATCTGAAAGTGGGGGACTTTACATCAACCCTTCTGTCACGGTCAGATCACCACCTGCTGAGGTTTAGACTTACAGCAGCTTTTCCCCTCTGCAAGGGTGGGGGACCCATTAAGATGGTCCGCCCCCGGAGGCTAATGGATCTGGATGGTTTCCAGAGGGCTCTGGGGAGTTTTCCGGCTGATAGGGCTGGCTCTCCTGTCGAAACCCTGGTTGATCTGTGGAATGCAGAAATGACCCGGGCAGTTGACATGATTACTCCTGAGCGCCCTCTCCTGTGCAGAGCTTGAACGGCTCCGTGGTATACCCCAGAGCTGAGAGTGATGAAACAAAACAGGAGACGGCTTGAGGGCAGATGGAGACGAACTCCTGATGAATGCAATCAAACACTGGTAAGTGCTTATGGTAAGCTGTATTCAGGGGCAGTGAGGGCAGCAAAAAAAAAATACTTTGCTGCCACTATTCAATCATCAACCTGCCGCCCAGCGGAGCTTTTCAGAGTTGTCCGGGGTTTTTTACATGCTGGCCCCAAGGACATGGTAGAACCATCTGACGCCCGCTGTAATACATTTGCTGGGCACTTCCAGTATAAAATCTCTGGCATCCGTCAGGACTTAGACTCCAGTGTTATAGCAGGTGAATCTAGTGAGGTATCCAGAGCACAGGCTTGTCCTGTTTTCTTGGATGAGTTTCAGTTGGTGCAGCTTGAGGATGTTGACAAGGTGCTTGGATAGGTTCGTGCAACCACTTCCATATTGGATCCTTGCCCCTCTTGGCTAATAAAAGCTAGCAGGGATGGAACAACTGGCTGGGCCAGGGAAGTGATTAATGCCTCTTTGCAAGAGGGAGTGGTCCCAGGCCTCCTGAAAGAGGCGGCAGTGAGGCCACTCCTAAAGAAATCTTCCCTGGACCCTGAAAATCTTAATAACTACAGGCCAGTAGCAAATGTTCCATTCCTGGGCAAGGTCCTGGAGCGGGTGGTTGCGAGCCAGCTCCAGGCACTCTTGGATGAGACTGATTATCTGGATCCATTTCAGTCGGGTTTCAGGCCTGGTTTTGGTACGGAAACAGCCTTGGTCGCCCTGTATGATGACCTATGTCAGGAGAAAGACAGGGGGAGTGTGACTCTGTTGATTCTCCTTGATCTCTCAGCGGCTTTCGATACCATCGACCATGGTATCCTTCTGGGACGACTGGCTGAGTTGGGAGTGGGAGGCACTGCATTGCACTGGTTCCGCTCCTACTTGGGGGGTCGGCTCCAGAAGGTGGTGCTTGGGGAACATTGCTCGGCCCCGTGGATTCTCCAGTATGGGGTTCTGCAGGGGTCAGTTTTGTCCCCCCATGCTGTACAACATCTACATGAAACCGTTGAGTGCAGTCATCCGGAGTTTTGAAGTGCGTTGTCATCAGTACGCTTATGACACGCAGCTCTATTTCTCCTTTTCATCTTCATCAGGTGAGGCTGTGGATGTGCTGAACCAGTGCCTGGCTGTGACAATGGACTGGATGAGGGCTAATAAACTGGAACTCAATCCAGACAAGACTGAGACGCTGTTAGTGGGTGGTTCCGCTGACCAGATGGAGGGTGTTCAACCTGTTCTGGATGGGGTTGCACTCCCCTTGAAGGAGCGGGTTCGTAGCTTGGGGGTTCTCCTAGAACCATCTCTGTCACTTGAGGCGCAGGTGGCCTCAGTGGCACAGAGTGCCTTCTACCAACTTCAGTTGGTGGCCCAGCTACGTGGCTTCAGTTGTCCTGGCTTCAGTTGTCCATGCTCTGGCAACCTCCAAGTTAGATTACTGCAATGCACTCTACGTGGGGCTGCCTTTGAAGGTGGTTCGGAAGCTGCAGCTTGTGCAAAATGCAGCGGCCAGATTGATAACTGGAACCAGTAGGTTCGAACATATAAGACCTACTCTGGCCCGCTTGCATTGGCTGCCTGTATGTTTCCGAGCCCGGTTCAAGGTGCTGGTTTTAACCTATAAAGCCTTACATGGCTTGGGACCACAATACCTGATGGAACGCCTTTCCCGACATGAACCTACCCGAACACTATGTTCAACATCTAAGGCCCTCCTCCGAGTGCCTCCTCCGAGGGAAGCTCGGAGGTCGGCAACAAGAGAGAGGGCCTTCTCTGTGGTGGCTCCCCAATTGTGGAACGATCTCCCCGATAAGGCCTGCCTGGCGCCAACATTGTTATCTTTTCGGCGCCAGGTCAAGACTTTCCTCTTCTCTCAGGCATTTGGCAATATCTGAGGAGCCTGGGTTTGTTTTGTTTTGTTTTTGTAGCTTTTTGAAGTGTTGAAGTGGTTTTTAAATGTACAGATTGTGTGTATGTTGTATGTTTTTGCTGTTTTAATTTTTGTATATTGTTTTTAATTGTTTTTAATCCTATGTAAACCGCCCAGAGAGCTTCGGCTATGGGTTAGTATACAAATGAAATAAATAAATAAATAAATAAATAAATATAAACCTGCATTTACACTGTACCACGTCAGATGAAAGTGAGGGCTCAGATGAATGAATACTCCTCCATGAAGGTAGCACACTCTGGCCTCTGCCATTGACTAGGGCACTTAAGGCTAGGTCTGTGCATTGCTTTGGATCCGAATCCCAAATCTGAGGTGAATCAGGATGATTCGGAGGGCTTTGAAACATATCCAAATCAGATCAAAATAGATCCGAAGCTGTCCAAAGCAAATCGGCATGGTCCGAATCGATTCAGATTGATTTGGATTTATTCGAACCTTTTTTTAAGCACAGGCAGCCTCTGTGCTTACAATGTTTCTTTTGTTAGAGTAGGGAAGGCAGAGGAGGAGTTTGGAGGGGGAAATTGGCTGTTAAGTGACAGCTTCATCTCCCATTCCTCCTGAAGTCTCCCAATTCTCTCCAGCAGCCTCCAATCATAATGGTGGAGGAGGGCTTAAAGACAATCAGGAGATCGAGCTTCCTCTGTTCTTGCTCATTGTGGGTAGAGACTTGGTAGGAGTAGGATTGCTGATTTGGACTGCGTAGCTAGCTAGCCTAGGTTTGTGGTTGGAGTCTTGGGGTGTGTGTTTGGGTGGTGGGACTTGGTCTCTCAGCTGTCCCTTGTCTCTCTTACTGTTATCCCTTGCCTCTATTTCTTTCTGCTTCTCTTTAATACACACACACACACACACACACACACACACACACACATTATAGCCTTTCTTCAAGTGTGTTTGCTTGTTCCAACTTCCAATCCTTCCCCTTCCTCTAAAGCATCTCTCACAGTCTACGTTTCAAACCACTGTGCCTGCCTCGCAGTGCCGGTTTGAGTATTTCTTGCTTTGACTCGGCATGAGTCATGCATCATCATGTAACATCAGCTGCATTTTGAACGTGCTGCTGCCATCATGAGTGAATCCTCTTCTACAACTTTATAAGAATCAGGCAGGCTTTTTATTTAAGAAGTATTATTATTATTATTATTATTATTACCATTATTATTATTATTGGCTGTGCTGCTTACAGTGCAGTAAGATGGACTCTGAAACAATCCTCCTCCTAGCCTCCTATTAATGTCATGTTTGTCAGTTATTATTTTATTTAAGGACTCCTAGGGTGACCATATGGAATGGAAGACAGGGCTCCTGTATCTTTAACAGTTGAATAGAAAAGGGAATGTTAGCAGGTGTCATTTGTATGCATGCAGCAACTGGTGAAATCTGCTCTTCATCACAACAGTTAAAGCTGCAGGAGTCCTGCCCCCTTTTGTATTGGTCAAGAGGGCAGGGCTTCTTCAGCTTTAACTGTTGTGATGAGTGGGACCACCGATTTCCAGCTTAAACTGCTGGAACGGGGCTCAGCCAAAACAGTTCGAGAGACTCCATCATAAAGTATATGTATGTCAAAGAGTAAACGTGGATTACACACTGGTGAATAGGTCTGTATGAATGAATATCCTGGAGAGCTTAAAAGAAAGAATGTTGAATGTCTGTGCAAAGGAGTAGAGAGTAACAGTACATCTCAGTGTAAAGCTGAATTTCTGAAGAAGCTGTAATTTGCAAGATCTGGCAATCTCTATGCATATATTGTATAAAATCTATACTATAGCTATTTCCCCATCCTGTCTTCTTTATGCCTGCATATCATGTGTGCCCCTTGATTCCCCTTCTCCCTATCCACATTACTATGACCCAATTCATTCTATTCCCCCAAATATTCTTGGATACCAGGGGGCTGTTTAAATGTCTTCTTTGCCCCATGGCGGCTGCGTGGTGGTGCTGCATTGATTATACAATACAGCCGCCACCTCACAGCCACCACAAGGCTTTTCCCCGAAGCTGCACTGTAAAAAAAGTCAAGGACTTACCCTGATTTTTCCCTTGGAAGCAAGGTTACCATGGCCCTTCCACCGTGTGGCCTCGCTCCAGAGTTGATCTTGGGCGGATGACGACCAGTGATTGGTCGCCCAGAAGAGGGCAAGGGGTGGTTCCCAATACCCAGATGACCACCAGAAAACCCCATGTTCCCTCCTGGCATGTGGATTTCCCCCCCCCCACACACACACACACAACAGTGATACCGTAGGGTTTCATGGGAAGGAGTGGCAAAGTGGCACCATGAAGACAGGCCCAGATGTGTATTGCTGATTGCGGTTACTGGAGCTGTACTTTATTTGTTGCCTATATAGCCCACAATTTCTCAGAAGAGACCATGGCAGCTTGGACAAGGAACCCCATGAAATGTTTAATCTTCATGACTTGCCCATGGCCAAACAGTAGATTTCTTGGTCAAGCAGAGATTTGGACCCAGATTTGTGCTCCAGGTTTGGCGCCCTGTGATGTGTGTGACACCACGGACTGCCCAGCCACACATTATGTGATGACAAATCCAGGTTTTCAAATGGCTATGCACATGACAGGGAACTTCAGTTAACCCTGACATCCAGATGAGTATCTCTGGGTATAGTTCAAAATAGCAGTCTGCATTTGTATAGCACTTTAGAGCGTTCAAAACGTTTCATCTACATTCTCTCAGGGAACTGCCTCATGCATGCATTTGCTTGTCTCATGCATTCCGTGGAGGAAACACAGAATTCCATGTAATGTATGATTTGAGCCTTGAGCTGCTGGAGAAGCAGAGAATGACTCACTTCTATAGAAATGGCAGGGCTCCAGCAGGACTTAACTTCAAGCAAGGAAGGGGCACTGAGGGTGCCTGGGAAGGGGAACGAAGCTGCTGACAGGCATGTGAGCTGAGCAGGCTGATTAAAGGCCAGGTGCTGCTAAGGGAGCATAGATGGTCTTGAGCTCAGCTCTCCTTGGCTTGGCAGCCTTGGCAGACCAGGATACGTCCAATTTGTAGGATCCTCTCAGGTGCCTGGAATGTAAGTGGCATGCCTGAGCCTGATCATATGTGTTGGCAGCCAACTTGAGGATTAGCTGGAGCAGCTGTTGAGGGCTGTGGGTTTCTAAGAGAAATGCATGATCGTAAGGCACCTCAGCACGAATTATAGTTTGTGGAGTTGGTGGGTGACGGAGACTGAGACGTGGCTCTTCAGTATAGATTATTCTCCCCAGTTATTACAAAAAGGCAGATATATAATAATAATAATTTATATTCTGCATATGGGTGCATGCGTGCTCACACCCACACCCCTCACACACAAGCATTTTGAAGGAAACCCCCCCAATTCAAACCATGTATTTGGAAAATAGAGCATAAGCACTAATAATAAACTACATTAATTCAATATTGGTAGACTTGTTTGATTTATTTATTATTTGATTTATTTATTCAGTTTATAACCCACTTCTATACAAAGTATTCTAGGTGGCAGACAGAGTTTTAAAAGAAAATGCAACTGTTCCTCAAAATCCACTATAACACCTTAGGACATAGCTACACTACCAACTTGTACTGGTGTATGCATGTGTAACTGGCATGGCCTCTGTGTCCAACATTTTGAGTGTGGCTAAAGTCAGTAAAAGGCAGGGCAAAAGTAAAAACTGGACAGGACCAACCCTTCTCTCTCTCTCTCCCACCTTCTTTTCTCTCTTACACTCTCCCCTCTTGGTATTTTAATCATGTATTAGGTCTTATATGTTTTTAATCAGTTTTATGTATTTTATATCATTTGCTTTTAATGTTGTTTCCCGTCTCGATCCAGAGGGAGAGGCGGGTAAGGAATAAATTATTATTATTATTATTATTATTATTATTATTATTATTATTGTCCTACCCAGCGGGCTGCCAGGGAAGGTCAGGTGGCTCTTTCCAGAGGCCTGAACTGATGACTTGCACCTCTGATATAAATATAATTCATAAATATAAATGCTTAAAATAACAAATAAATAATTGCTGATATACAAATCAAAAAGCCTCCTTTCTCTCAGCTGGAAAAGCCAGAGAGCCCCTGTAGAAGTTCGGTAATGCCCAGATATTTTTTGACCACACTAGGTAACCCACCTCCTTTTACAATCAACCCTCCCAGGAAGCACTCCAAAGCGCCACTGTCAATATCAAAGCAGAGTTTAACGTTTTCTTATCTCAGCCAAAGTTTTGTGTACCATTTTAGTTGCCATGTTACAAGGATGTGAACAATTAGCAAATGTAGAGGCTCCCCAATAAGAAAAAACAGCTTTGGAATGCAGGATGTCATGGGAGGCAAAAGGATCTGGGAAAGTTTTTTTCCCAAAAAAAGAACAAAAAGTTGGGTGGGAGGAACCGAACACGTCCAGCTGTTTGATTTTCCTCTGTCATTCAAAAAGTCCAACCAGTACGAAAAATGTACACTGGAGCAAGGATCCACTGAAGCCTTGTGCTCCCCCTACCCTTTCTTTACCACACAACTGCAATGGGATAACACACAACTCTAGAGAAAATGTGGACAAAATACGTCATTTTTGATAGCCAGACATCAGAAAAACCAATGGAAAGGAAAAACAAACAGCATGAATTTTTAGTTGCGATACATGCCATAACAGCTGAAACAGCAGCAGGAGTTGAGTAGGGCCGTCCCTGCCATTAGGCAGAGGCAGCATTCGGACGACACTTTAGGCAACAGAGGGGAAAATAGCATACTCACCGTGTGTTATTTTGGCTGGGGCGCAGCAGCCACCGCCACGCGACAAGTTGCCCCTCCCCCGGTCACACGGCTGAAAGTTCCGGCATCCTTCTGGGCTGCTGCGTCTCCTCCCTCCCACTTCCATCAGTCCTCCGGCCATATCCCAGCTGCACCACAAGTTCTGCCGGCTTTATCGGAGCAGCCGGGGGGGGGAGGGGGAGTCGGCTGCTCCGGCTGGCAAACTCTATGAACAAACGGAATAGTACGCGGAGAGCGGGGGTTCCCTCCACACTACACTTTAAACAACGGAGTTCGGGATAAATACTGTGCAAGCCCGTTGTTTTTCTCTGTTGTTTAAGTGCCCCAAATAGCGTACTGTCAGTTGTGTGTGCATTGTGTGTTGCTCTCCACACGACACAATAAGCAACACAACTGACTATTGTTTCCTCCCTCCCTCCCCTCCCCTCCCTTGATTATCATGTCGTCTGAACTAAGCCATTGTCCTGGGCCATTCTTGTAGCCGAGACACACTTCTGGGCAAAAATAAGTATTGCACCAGTAAGACAGCAATTGAGGTTTTTACAACTCTTCCACACCCACCCTTCCTGGTATATCAGCAGATCCCTGATCCTGGAAGCACTTAAGGCAGGGTTTGGTCCTCAGGAGTAGAGCTTGGCGAAGGAAGCTGTTGTGTTGCTAGCTGGATGTTTTGCTTTCTAATGGTGGCTTCTGTTTGGGTTTACTGCTATAAGAGGTTTTTTTTTGTGGGGGATCCTATAGTATATGGGAACAGAGGCATGTGGTGAGGGCTATATGTTCAAGTCCATGGATTTAGTGTATGTCTAATTATGTTAGTGTACTGCTCTGGAACTGACTTTGATGGGTGAAGGTAGTCTAGACAATTCTTAACATGAATGAATGTATGAATGAATGGGTGAGATGTCCATAGTGCCTGTCCTGGAGCCTTCACTAGGGAAAGGCAAATTTTCCAAATCACTGTATATGCTGGGCTTTTCCAAGGAAGTTTTGTCAGGCTCTGGGAGCCGTTAAGTCTTGCCAGTGCTCCCTAAGACCCAATGATTCAACAAATCCCACTCATTGCTAGGGGTTAGACTTAACGCCTGAAGTGGTTTCTTCTAGGCCTGCCCATCCTTATGAGAAAGTTTCCAGTAACAGGGGAAATCCTTTATTATCTTTTGTTCGCTACTACACACACACACACACGTTCTCTGCTTATATTTTACCTCCCATTCCTAGCAGTTCAAGACTTCATGTTGAATTGCTGGTGTTCAAACAAAATAGCAATGAAACAAAGAGAGAGAGAGAAAGAGAGAGAGAGAGAGAGAGAGAGAGAGAGAGAGAGAGAAATAAAACTCAGCCATGGAGTGGTAGCATTGTCTTCAACCTCCTATGGGTAGGATGTGTGGTTCCTGAGAAAGCCAAGCTACACAGTTTGGTAGAATCACATGGTGCAGCTCTTGCTGGACTGTTCCGCTTCAGACAGGGAACTGCATATAAAACCTTGAATATAGAAAATAAAGGAAACTGATATGTCGAAGGACTTGCACCATTCACTCTGACTAGTCAATTTTCTGTGATCAGGGAGTCTAGCTAGAGCTGTATCACATGACTCTACTATTTGTGTTCCTTGGCTCTGATTATTCAAACTGAGTGGTCTTCAAAAGTCAGTCATCAAATACCAATTTCTGAAACTGCAGCCTAGATCCCTTTTGTTTAATGGTGGGCATTCTCCTTGCTTTGTCTTTCAGCCTGCGACTGCAATGGGAAATCCAGACGGTGCATGTTCGACATTGAGTTACTCAGACAAACAGGAAATGGATACCGGTGCCTTAATTGCATTGACAACACAGCAGGAGTTAATTGTGAGCGGTGTAAGGAGGGCTTCTATCGTCAGCGTCATCAAAATCGTTGTGTGTCCTGCAGCTGCAACCCCACAGGTACGCAGGGACATTACGTTTTTCAGGTGTACACCTAATGCAGTGTGTCAATGAGACCAACACTATAGAGGTACATTAATTAGGCAGCCAGGATTGGCTGCAGGTTTCTGTCAAATGTAAACTTGTTTGCAAACCCACATTTGTTATCATGTGTAATTGCTTCAGGTTGAAGGCAGATTATAGTTTCTTTTCCTTCCAGAAATCTGAAGGTGCTATTTCTCCCCATGAATGTGCATGCTAATCACTCATATTTTCTGCTGCACTGTTGCCTCTGGTTGAAATAACTTTTGTAGTGCTTCAAAATACAATTGACCAGAGATAACAGTGGGTACCCCCACCCCCTGCATATACACAATGGGCAATAGGAGCTCTATCATACTAGTACCTTGGCCCCGTCTTGATGGCGCCGCAAGGCCCTGGGCTCTTGCAGTTGCGCTTCTTCCCAGCATCTGCACGGGAAGGAACGTGAATGCGGAGTCACTGCTGCTGCACCAAGCATTGGGGAGGGGGGAGGAACGGGGCAAACAGAGGTGGAGGATGAGAGGGACAAGCAGTGCCTGAACCGGCTCTCCTGCCTCAGACCTCCCATAGGTCTGCCCCCTTCCCTGTCCAGCTGATGGCGACCAATCAGGGGCCGCCATTGGCTGTGACATGTCTCCGCAGCAAAAAAGGTTGGGGTAAGTGCCTGACTTTTTTAAAGTGGAGTTTCGGGGGTTTGCCCCTGGATGGCTTCAGGATGGCGGCTGCGTCATATAGATGACCTGCTGCCACTCTAGATCCACCCCGGAGCAAACCCGTCATCAAGATGTACTCCTTAACTCCCTTAAAAATTACTCTCTTCCTCAGCTGTTGTGAGTGCTTTTCCTACAAAACCCTTAAATCATCACTCTAATACCTTTTCTGCCATTTATGTGGATGTTTGGTTAAGATGCAGGGCAGGCTTTATAAATTAAATGAGCATTTCATCCAATGTAGGATTTATGCTGCATTTGTAACCATTTGAAAAAAGAACCATTTCAAGTGTGACCATGCTCTGAGTGTTCTATGTCCACACAGGGCAAATCTAAATTTCCTTGAAAGTTTCAAAGGCGCAGCCTTGCCCCAGGGCAACCCTGCCTGGTGGTATTCCCAAACATCCCTTGAAATCCCCAGCATTTGCATATGCAAGAGATGCAAGCTCAGTTAGGTGAATATGGATTGAAGCTTCCCTTGTTGATAAAGGTACAGTGCAAATTCCTCTGGTTCCGAATGCAAAGACTGTACAAATGAGTAAAACTGGAGTAATGGTGCTCTGCTTCCCCCAAGGGGAAATTCAACAGTTTCCGTTAGTCACCATGTGACAGTGTTATTTTGATAACTTATTGGACATGCCCTGCTCTAAAGTTACAATCTAAGGGAGTATATACACAAGGGAATGGTAAAGGTGAGAGATTAAGGAATGGAACTGGCTGCCTGTTTACTATTGGGCCAGAATTAAGGTTTTGTTGCTAGTATAAAGTCCTAAACCTCGTTACCTGAGAGACCATTTCCCCCTCTAAAGATCCATTGGATCTTTGAGGTCATCTAGTGAAGCCCTCCTGGTGGTACAATAAAATCCAGTTGAGATCCACGTCTTGCTGGCATTTATACTGGAAGGGAGGGGATGACCAGGTCAAGATTCCCCCGACCCTTGCCACTGACAGTTGAACAGGGTTTCTCTGAGAGGGAGGGGAATCAAATTACCTACTCCAGGGGTCCCCAACCTTTTTGGATCCATGGGCACATTTGGGAATTTGAGAAACTGCTGAATGCACCAACACAAAATGGCTCACAGGGAGGATGTGGCTAGTCACATAATGGCTGCTATAGGGACCTAGCCAGTCAAGAGGTGTGGGGGAAGAGAAATAGTGAGGCTAGAGACTGAGGGGGGAGAGGGGGATGGAAAGAGTTGCTTCCTGGCCTACCCAATCCTCTTCCATCCACACAGACCTTTCCCCCCCCTCTCCCTCTCCCCCCCTCTCTCTCTCCCTCCCTCTCTCTCTCTCTCTCTCTCTCTCTCTCTCTCTTTCTTTTCCTAGAGCTTCATCACACCTAATGCCCCCCACCTGGTTTGCCTCTGCTTTTTTAAACTCTGAGGCAAATGCCCATCAAACTTATGATCCCTTTCACCTGAATAGTTGTTCTTTTGCTCCTTTGCTTTTCCACTCCACTCCACTCCACTCCACTCCGCCCCTCCCCTTCTCTTTCTCCCTCCAGTCAGGTCCTGGCAGATGAGTACTTCAGCCAGACTGCCTTTCTGCCAGGCAAAAATGGCAGGAACATTTAGTTTGGCTCTTTGGGGGCATCGAGGGAGTACAATCCTGCCTCTGTAGAGATTCAGGCATTGTATGATTTTAAAGAATGCTTTGGAGCCTGGGATGCAAGGTTTGGGAGAGATCGCTTTTCCCTGCCAGTACCTGATGTAATCCATTCAAGGCCCCAGCTCCTTTAAAACCACAGGGAGGTTTACTGCGGTTTTAATGCATTTAGGGGAAATAATCCAGACTTTTACCGTTCCAGGAAAGGCTGGGGAAGAGGCTGGGTATCATGTGAGCACTATGCTGTAAATCCACACACCAGGCATGGTGAGAGTGCAGTGAATAATCGCTGGTGTGATGGAGGCCCAAGTCTCTAGCCCCGTTATTTCTTTCTTTCAACTCCTTTAGTCACAATTTATCTCCCTGCCCTATCCCTGGCCTTGGTCCTCCCTGTCGCTAGTCTTTTCTCCAACCCACACCTTTATCTTGCTGTTTCTCTCAACTCTCAGCCTTTAGCTTCGCTCTTTTTCTCCCCATCTCTTTACCTCACTGTTTCTCCCCCCTCCTAGCCTCTAGCATTGCTCTTTCTCTCCCCTCTAACCCTCTGCCTTGCTTTCTCTTTCTGCCCTCTGAACAACTGATCAGCAGCAGGTTTGGGAACAAAGATGAGAACCTGATGCCCTAACATTTTATTTTTTATTTTTTAAACATTAATTTTTGAAGAGGACAGGCAGTGATGAGCTGTGTGGGCGCCATGGGAGGTGCCTGTGAGCACTGCATTGGGGACCGCTATCCTACAAGATTTTAAGGGTGCAATCCTATGCATGTTTAGACAGGAAAAAGTCCTACAATTCCCAGTATTCCCCAACCAGAAAGGGAATATTTACTGTATTCTGTTAACTAAAAAGCAAGCTTTTGGCATTTTGAGAAACAATTTGGAGAGAAACATAAGATGAATTTGAATTCCTTCCTTCCTTCCTACCCACCCATCCCCGTCTATGAAGCATTAATAGTTTTTCTCTCTTTCAGTAACAATGGCAAAATCTGTTTATTTCTTTTCCATTTAAAATATTTGTATCCTGCCTTTCAGCTTTGCATTCCCAAAGCACCTTGGGAATCTGACATTCTAGAAGCCTGTGGAGATAGGTTGATATGGATAATACAGTAAATAATAATAATACGTGAGCAATTATAAATATGCCATGTTCTCCCTTAGAAAAAGAGTAAACCACAAAATGTATTGTGAAGAAAGAGTTAATTGTTTTTCTAAATGGCTATTTTGGGGTTGCCTCCTCTCATCCCTTACATGTGGTGAGATTCTGGTGGCATTGGATTTGAGATAGGACAAATGTTACATCAAGAATAAAATTCAGGAGTATTTAAATTCTTTGTACACTTCAAATAACAATGCAGAAATCTGCTGTTGGGGTCATATAAATCCCCAACTAAACCACAATTCCACAATAGCAACAATAACATGCATTTGTTAATTCCTGGTTATATCTTGCTCTTGTATTTTACCTTCACTCACAAGTTCCTGGAGGTGATTTTAAAAAACAACAGTTAAGATGGTTAACACCTCATCGTAATTGCTGCATAGATATAAAGTAGATTAAGGGCACACAATCCTATGCATGTTTAGATAGAAAAAGTCCTACAATTCCCAGCATAGGAGTGTGCCCTAAATAGATTAAAATACAAACAAACATATAGAAGATTAAATTGTTTGGAAAATTTCCTCAGCTGAATTCGAAGGACTCTTATTTTTCAAATTCCATATTCATTTGTGTTCCTTGAAAGAGGAAAAATGTAATAATAAATAAATTAATTTACTTAAATATCAGATCCATTTTTAAAAAATGGGGCTAAATTCTAAGCACTTCGAGAGATTCAATGAAATAAACAAAGGTCAGGAAATAATCTTGTCTCTTGAAAGCTAAGATAAGATAACATGGACTCTGTCTTAGAGGCTGTTTTGAAAAGATTCTGGAATCAGCCCAGTGTGGCAATTTCAGTTCTTGTCGGGCAGCAATTGCTGCTGATGCTGTGGAATATGCTCTTAACTGCCAAAATAGAAAGATGACCCATTGCTCCATGTGATTGTCTTCTGTTGCTGATGCAGTTCCATTAGACATGCCCATTCATCTCATCCTTAGGAGGCCTATGGGCATGATATGAGCAATGTAGACAGAATAAACCAAGTGTTCTGCAGTATTTGCCACGTTACTCAGAAAGCTGCTGAAGAAAACAGCAGCTCTTTGATACGAGAGATTTAAAGAAGTGGGTAAAGTGCTAAAAAGGCACAGGGACAAAAGCAATGTTGGCTCCAGGTTTGTGGACGTCTCTAAGCAAGGCAGTCTCCATGGGCTCTCTTAACCTGGCAAAAGCAGAACATGGAAACAGAGATCCTCTTGCGCAGCCTCTGACGTTTTTAGATTTTCTGTGCAAAGTCAGAATGGCAGTACTGATAGGGCAGAGGGCACACTGCTGGTCTTGGGCCCTCTCAAATGCTCGACTTCATCAATTATTAGGGAGTACAGCTGAAGTATCAGAAACAATATGTGACTCTCAAACCAGATCGTAAAAGATCAATTATATTTATAACGTAAAGCAGCATATAAGAAGAGCAGCACTTCCCAGTTCAACAGGGGCCTCCAAATCTGGTGTCTGGTTTTTGGCACCCAAATTAATGGTGTGCCCAGTCCTATATATAAGAAAAAAGTTCTGTCTTGGTTGGTGGAAAACTTTGTGGGAAAGGCACAGAGCCTCATAAAGACCCAGCAGCAGGCAGTCATAAAGATCCATGACAGAGCAGACTGCAGTTCCGACAGCAAGAGATAAGGCAGGAAGTCAGACCGACACAAGATCTGCAGGACAGAAACAGCTCCTAGACAGATAACTTGTTCTCTCTTTCCAGAACAGAACTAGCCTAACACAGTAATGGGAATTCTTTTCCTGATTTATACATAAGCAGAGTCAAAAGTAGAAAATATGGGCACTAAATGAGCCTGGATCTTTACATTATATATATATATATATATATATATATATATGAATGATGGTGTAATGGAAAAGTTATTTCTTTTTACTGACCCATATCTCCCCAATTGTAGCATATCAGTTACATGGAGCCTGGCTACCTTGTTTAAGACTGCCTCTGAGCACATGCAAAGTTCATAATGCAAGCAGGCACCTTTAACCTGGGCTTGAGCCTGTGCCTAATGCCTTACTGGCCCAACATGCCAGAATTTCTGGAGATGAAGAAGCTAAGCAGGCCTGGACCTGTGTAGTACAGGTGATCCCAAGTGCTGTAGGCACTCCATTAATGGCTTATTTTTGGCATTTTCCACAGGGGAAATTCAAGCATGTTGGCCTGCCAAGAGGCTGTGGGATGGGGAGAAGAGATGAAGGAAATGACATGCTCCAGGCTACATGGGTTATTTCCTCTATGTTGGCCATAGGAACACCTCAGGCTTTCTCCACAATTGATTGTTCCTGGCACTGGAAGTTCAGTGAAGCCTCCAGATCATCTAAAAATGAGGCCATGTTTTAGACAGAAATGGCAGACATGAAAATAAACATGAGCTTTTCAGTAGCACTGAAGCATTTGGTCTTCTGGTTATAACTATTCCGAAGCCCACAGTCAGACAACACCTTTATTAGGACCAGCAAAGCATGTACACAATTATGGCTGATCTTTTGATATCTCCAGATCTCTTCATCAGACAAAATGTTATGAAAAGCAGGTGGCGAGGGAGAGGGGGAAAACAGCAACTTGATGTTGAGGTCATAAAGTCTGCATGGTCAGAGGCTTAGGATGGAATGGAGGAAGGATCACAGACTTAAATGGATTAGGCCCTGTCTAAATGGATTGAGTGTACATCTTAATCTTTCCCCACATTGCATTTTAAAATGATCTTTGGGCCAGTGTTTCTCATATTCCTCATAGCTGAGGCACTTTGTTTCATGAATTAAAATTGGCATCTTACTCCGCTCTTGCAGCCCCAAAGGGTTACTTTCAGGCTGTGAAAGTAAACCTATATTTTGTGAGTCACTGCTTTAGGCATACATCCTGACTGGAAGGAAGGAAGCCACTAGCAGTAACATAAAAAATCTAAATAGGCAGTATCCTTGGGGTATAGCTAACTCTTCTGCATCTCTGTTTCATATACTGTGTGTGCGTGTGTGTGTGTATACACACACACACACACACACACACACACACACCAAAATTGCCCACACATTCAGGGGGCAGGAAGGAACACGTCGCAGAGCACTAAGAGCCTATTAACTGGTTTAAAACTGTTATAAACCGTTTTAAAGCAGTAGTGTAGATAGGCTCTAAATAACACCAAGGCATAGTGTATGGGATCTTCGGGGGCTCACAGGATACTTTAACTGTTACATGAATCTATTTCTCATAGTGCAGTAGTGTTTCCTGGTTCACTGTTTTTGAATCACAATGCAATCCTATGCCTGTTTGCTCAAAAATAAATTCCACTGTAATTAATGGTGCTTACTCCCAGGTAAGGATAAATAGGTCTAAGAATGAAACATAAGAGCATTCTTTTCTCACTGTCAGTAAAATGTCAGTAAAATGGGAAACAGTCCTGGAAACAGTTCAATTTTGTTCAAGACCGCATTTCCTGGTGTTAGGTTGTATGAATCACATGAACTGATCGCCCACAGAAACAAAAAAACAGTAATCTGACTACTTAAAATGGAATATAACAAACACATCACATTTCTTTACATACATTGTCATAGTCATCCTTATAGTAACCCCGTTGGTCAGTATTATTTTATGCAACACTGAGGGCTATGGTTGAGGGGGACAGTGGCATGCTGGAGATCTTTCATGGCTGAGGTAAAATTTAATCAGGGACTGGCTGACTCACATTTCATCTTCATTGCCACTACACTACACTACACGATCACTCTTGATAACCTGCCAATAGGGTGATCACTTGTGCATTGCCAAAAAAGAGGACAACAGAAGACACAGATTTTCATAAGCTAATTTATATGTATAGATGCAAATTTATAAATAATCCCTACAATTTAAATAGGAATACAATACATCTCACCATAGCCGGGAAGAATGTCCCCAGGTGACTATGCGCCTGGGCCCCAGCTACACTGGGGATTTACTCCAGTGCTACTGCGCCTCACAGATGATCATCGCACATGATGTTCTCCGGATTGGATCGGAGGGTCCGTGCACAGCCCTAGTTTCTTTCTTTTTTTGTATACGTTGCTTTAATTGTCTGCACGTACCATGGGAGGAACAAATCTGATTTATGAAAACGTGGTTTTAAACGGAATCACATTGGAAAGTGCCTCTGTGTAGATTGCCCCCTCATCCAGTGCAAACTGTTGATAGGAAACTGCCCTCTCTTCTTATGGTTCTTATCTTTTAACTGGACTTGGACTGGACAGCCCTTTAAATAGTGGTCACCTTCAAACAGAGGACTGTTCTATGTCAGCCCTTTAAACAGAAGACTGTCTTGTGATAGTCTTTCAAATAAAGGATTGTCTGTAAAGTAGGACAATCGGCCACCCTATGTTACAAACTGACTCCAACTGGGTTCTGTAGGCATGGAATCTGTGTATCCCATGTTATTATTGTTTTACAAACTCATTATTAGACACAAGGGATAAGGGTTTCTTTCATTTTTAATTAGAATAAAGCGAGAATTTGCAATGGATACTAAAATGGAATCCTATTTCTTTACACATTAAAAATATTCCTAATTGCTCTGTCAGAAATGGAAAATGTGTCTTACAAAAGCAGATACATCAGTAGGAGGTATTTATTCCATATATTTTCAGGCATCTTCAGAATTACCAGAGCCATGTGGCACATTACAACAAAAATTCACTTTTTATTTACGACACATTACAATAAATACACAAGTGCATAATAAAATCCTCATGTAGAAAGACTCCAGGAGGAATAGTGCTTTGGATATCCTTTGGTATTTCTTCTGCATACACTAACTGGCAGAAACACTTTTGAAGGGAAGTGCAACTTACTCCATCTAATGATCTTACTGAGAAAGAAATATATTTTTCAGAGGGTTTTCTGTGATGCTGTTACATGGGTGAGTGGAAAATATAACATTCTGTCAGCCTTGGTTACTATTCCTTTTTCATTTTATGTCCTGCTAGTTGGTATGTGTGATATAGACCTCCATAAATTATAAAAAGTTCACCCCATTTATGCTACAAATGGTGTTCAATCAACACAAAGTGGCTGGGGATTGGAAGCAGGGTTGCAATAGCATTACCTGATTCTTCCAAACAGAGTTTATGCACATAGACGTTGTATGTAGGTAGCCTATTGTCTGTGCAATTGGAAGGTTATTGTTTTGTGCTTCCCTTTCCTTGTGTGGGTTGAAGTTCAGGGTAGCTTTTCTAGGGTCTCTTTCCTTCTGGAAGAGAGCAATGGGGAATCACATCAGTTAAAATGAATGAATGAATGAATGAATGAATAAAAAAAAGCAAGCACAAGGGCCTGATTTTCATCAGGATTGCAGTGTGTGAAGACATTGAATCATTTCCTCCCCTGCTGCAATCCCAACAAAAATGCCCCTGCTCTTGCCCTTAGCCCTGGGATAGGAGCCTCCATTGGTGCCAGTGGAGGCATTCCTCCTGGGCTAATTGGTGCTGTGTAGGGTGACCATATGGAAAGGAGGACAGGGCTCCTGTATCTTTAACAGTTGTATTGAAAAGGGAATTTCAGCAGGTGCCATTTGTATGCATGCAGCACCTGGTGAAATTTCATCTTCATCACAACAGTTAAAGCTGTAGGAGCCCTGCCCTCTTTTGTATCTGGTCACTCTACAAATGAGGGCAGGACTCCTGCACCTTTAACTGTTGTGATGAAGAGGGAATTTCACCAGGTGCTGCATGAATAACAATGATATATGCTGAAATTCCTTTTTCAGTATAACTGTTAAGGATACAGGAGCCCTGTCCTCTTTTTCATATGGCCACCCTGGTACTGTGTATGTTTAGCGGAGTAATTTTAATCAGGACTGTGGCAGGGGAGAAATGTGTTAAACCTCCTTCATTGTGGCCCCAATGAAAATCACACATACACAGAAATATACACACCTGTGTCTGTTAATCCCCCCCCCCCCCAACTGACATCATAGCAAGCTGAGCATCATTTCTATTTAGGCACTTTGGGTGTCTGTAATCATTCGTTTATTTCCAAATATATAAGTTGAGCAGCCATGCTGGGGGCAGAGAAACCAGCAACCTGTTTCTGTTCAGAAACCTCCAAGCTACACAGCCTGTCAGCTTCACATTTTCACGGCTCCCTTCTTCCCCTTTTCTGGCAATATTCTACAAAACCAGGCCCTAGCATTGTCTTATCCTGTTAAGAGAGTATGACATAATGTTCAGTCCAAGGCAGCTTTCTGGATAAAGAACACAATAGCACATCAGTGTATAGGTCACAACAAACCAAAGGGGCGAGACACTTTGTATGATGGACAAGATGGCTGCTCTAATAATGCTTTAACAATCC
The DNA here is from genome assembly GCA_029215795.1 of Anniella stebbinsi. Taxonomy (NCBI): domain Eukaryota; kingdom Metazoa; phylum Chordata; class Lepidosauria; order Squamata; family Anniellidae; genus Anniella; species Anniella stebbinsi. Next base: position 120,829,590 of record JARDYH010000004.1, on the reverse strand, counting down.
TTCCTTTGTTTCTCTGGGATTGCTCTAATCCTTATAAGACTCATAAATATTGCTTTCATAGGCATGCGCAAGGGGTGTGCTGGGTGTGCCCAGGCACACCCTAATGTCTCAAGCAATAAGTGCTGAATTGAGGGGGGCATTGAGTAGGGATCCAGAGGGGGATCCAGACACAGTGAGAAGGGTCCTCCGGCTGCTCTGCTGCCCCCCTCCTACATCATGCCGTTGCTCCCGGCAGCAGGAGTGAAAAGGAATCGCTCTGCTGAGAGCCTCTCTGCCAGGAGCCATGCTTCAAAGAGATTAGGGCAGGAGGAGGAACCCCGAAGGCTAATATTGCCTTGTAAGTCCCGGCTCCGGCCAGTGTCCACCACCAAGCCCCACCAATACTGGGCTTGAGGAGCATCTCCCCATTCCCCCACCCATCACCCGCAACGGGCCTCCTGCAGTTAGGTAAGCCAAACGCAGAGTAGGGCATCAGTGTCCATAGCGTTTAATAAGTAAATGAATAAAAAATAATGTCCTTTATGGCTGAGTATTCAATAAATGTTCACCTTTTAAAAAAAACACTTCTGGGTGCTCACCCTAATGAACTGTGCTAGGATTGCTTTCCACAGCAGTCAGAAATGACCTTACTGTATTTTTCTACTATTTCTTTGTAGGTTCTACCAGTATACAGTGCGATATCCATGGACGGTGCCACTGCAAACCTGGTGTGACAGGGGATAAATGTGACCGATGCCTGCATGGTTTCCATTCTTTCTCAGAGGCTGGCTGCACACCAGCTGGCCAAGTGCAGTAAGTACCATCACTTACTGCATTACTGTAGAGAAAGGGGCGGGGTGGGGGGAAGAGCTTTCTTAAGTATAACTAAGGGGTCTGTCCAAACAGCAGGTCACGTAGTAAGATGCCATCTACTTTTCTATGTGCAGAGAGGTATTTTTTTCTGTCAGGGAAGCATATAAACATTTGCATTTCCAACACAAGTTGTCAGAAGTGGTCCAGACAGTGCATGAGGGCATTATTAAACTGTCCTACTTTTAGTGTGAATACATGTTTGACTATTCCCCATTTAAAACAAACAAAGAAACAAACAAAACTTCCCTGTACATAGAAAACTAGATGTCAGGGAGAAAGTTTCTCTCTGACATGCTATTTTTCTTTGTGGAGAGATTTTTTTTCAGTAGTGGAGGACTCAATCATGTGACACCCCCCCCCCCCCCCCCAGCCCCAAATAAATTTGAAGTGATACAATCCAGGAACAGTTTGAGCATGTGATCTGCTTGCTGATTGCATGGTGTGGCTAAGCATGCTTGGGAAATTCTAACTTTGCAAATTCTGATATGAACTAACCTGATCCACACCTCCCGATCTAATCTGTGGATTGCAGCATTGCACTTCCTTAACATTACAATTCTTTGCTCAAAAAATGTCAAATTACATTATTATCATGTGTTTTGAGGGAAATGCATCTAAAAATACATATTTCAAGAGAATCTGCATTTAAAAGAATAGGTATTTCATATTTATTTAAATGCGCTTTTTTAAAAATTGCAGATTAATGCAAAAATGGGATAGGTAGACATATGAGTGAACATGCGCAAAAGTGACCTGAACCAGAAAAAAGACTGATTTGTCCATTCCTAGAGGTGGCCTTAAGACTTATGGGTGCCTCCGCTGAATGAAGTGAAGTGGGTGGCTACTAAGGAGAGAGCCTTTTCAGTGGTGACACCCTGGTTGTAGAATGACCATCCCAGAGAGGTTCACCTGGTACCTATATTGTGATCTTTTCAGTGCCAGGTGAAGACCTCTCTATTTTCACTGGCTTTTTAACCGTTCAGTTTTTAAAATTGTGTTAGTGTGTTTTTACATCTTTGTACTGCTGCTGGCTTTTATCTTGGTTACTACTTTGGTTTTATTCTGTGTTAAACTCATGGTTTTTATATTATGTTTTACAGTGTTATTCAATTTTATGGTATAAGCTTTGTCTTTTAAACCATCCAGAGAGTTTTAGCTAATAGGCATACAGAAATGTAATAAATAAATAAAATAAAATGCTAGTATTAGGAAAGCAAAACTACTTTTGTGTGAGTTTTCCTCCCAGAAACCCAGTCACTTCTGGAATAAGGGAAATATCCCCAATCCTCTCTCCAATCAGAAACAAGAGCCTTCCTTCAGAAACCTGTGCTTGGTAATCCTAATGTGAATCATTATTTCCAAGTTTGAAAATGTCTTTTAACTTTCTCAGGATCTCTGGATGTGATTGTGATCCTGCGGGAAGCACAGGGCAATGTATTTCAGGACGTTGCATCTGCAAGGTGGCAGTTGCAGGAGATCACTGTGACAAGTATGTGCATGAAGGATTTTGTTTTTGTTTTGCTTCAAGATGGTATCTTTAAGGAATCCACTCAGTGGCTCAAATTGTTGTTTCAATTAGCACACAAATGCACCGAAAAAAATGTTGCTTTCTCTTTGAGTCTTTAGTAATCAAGGCTATGTAGAGCAGAACATGGAATTTGATACATAGATTCCATAGTTTGGATGCTGAGAACTTTGGTTCCCATTGAGGAAGAAATGTGTTTTCTGAAATATTTGGAAATGTAGACTTGTAATGTCTGCAGGACCTGAGGCAGTTCAGCAAATGGCAACCTCATATCCATCCAAGTCAAGGTGCATATTATCCAAAGACAGCCAAGTTATACTGGCACATGAGGCAGAAAAACCCACGAGTACCTCTTCCCATCCCTGGCCGTAAAAGTACAATATTAACAAATTAAATAACTAACAATTTGCTGCCCTTTCATGACTCTCAAAATCTGCTGTCCAGTGGTAGGGCCGGTCCTGAGTGTCTGACTGGGCAGAGCAGAACTCCCAGGGCCAAAAAAGAAGCCGCAGCTTTTCAATCCCTACATAACATTATGACCTTCTGCTATCATTCCTGCTCCTTCCTATCTACATACTTCTACTGCCCACCTATCCTCAGTCTATAATCCATTCCTACTTTTCCATTCCATGCTTGCCCTTTATTGCGTCTGCATTTCTGTTAATTAAAAAATTGAAACAAACATCTGTGCATTCTTGAATACCAAACACAGCAGTTATATTATAACACAACATTAGAGAACAAATTAAACTGCAACCTGCCAAAATCCTTTGAAAACACAAATCACACAGCCAATTGAATTATGCTAAGCACTGAAGGTTTACGTGAAACGTAGCATATTTGCATAAAGCGTTCTAAACACAACATTGGTATTTCCTTGGTGTGAACCTGTTATTCTGCAGCGGGCACATGACTGTCGTACTACCTGGCAAAGTCCCAGTGCCTTTGCACTCTGGTCAGGATGGATGTCCAGAGTGCCTGATCCTTTGAGATTGCTACTATTGGCCATAAATCCTCTAGGGCTGTCTGCATACATTTTGTTCCTCTTGGACTGTGAGAGATGCTGAGCAGCTGGTCATAAATAGCATAGCCTGCTGATGACACAGAAATGTGTTTTATTTATTTTATTACATTTATATCCCATCTTTCTTCCAAGGGAGGTCGAGGCATGTATGTATGTACATGCCTCGACCTCCCTTGGAAGAAAGATGTGGGCATGTGCCTTGCCCCCCACAACAAACCTGTGAGGTAGGTTATGGCTGAGAAAAAGTGAGGAATTGTCATCATCATTATCATTTCTATACTGCCCCATAGCCAAAGCTCTCTGGGCAGTTTCCGACAATTCAGAAAAATACAAAATACAACATAATAAAAATAGTCTAAAAATTTTAACATAGAAAAATTAAAACAATGTAAACAGGTAAAAATGAATAAATAAACGATGTTATTCCTAACAGACCTATTCTAAAACAGCAGACATAGATGCCTCATCATATACCATTAAATGCCTGGGAGGAGAGGGTGGTCTTTACCTGGTGCTGAGAAATTGACAGTGTCCATGCCAGGTGGGCCTCAGTGGGGAGCTCATTCCATAGCCAGAGGGCCACCACTGAGAAGATCCTCTCTCTTGTTGCCAATTTCTGAGCCTCCCTTGGAGGTGGCACTTGGAGGGGGGGCAGATGTTGATTGCAGTGTCCAGGTATGTTCAGGTTGGGAGAGACATTGCGGTCCTGAGCAATGTAACGCTGAGTGGGGATTTGAACGTGGCTCTCCCAATCCTAGGCCAACATTGGTGATGAGGGCTGGTAAGCGCTGCACCACACTGGCTCTCTATGAAGAGCTGGAATGGTTCATTTCAACCTAAATAGGTAATGTGTGAACGTTTGCGAGCATATGCATCAGACACATTTGCCAAGATAAAACTGTACATTATCAGAAACGCAGAGATGCTGGCAAAAAAGCCAGCGTCATTGGCTGGCTGGAGTGTGGAAATGCTCCCTATAGTGACTTCTGGGTATAAGGTCAGTTAAACTACCTATTATGAAGGGGAAGGAGGGAAATTGACATGAGGCTGCCATGTTTCTGATAACGTGTCAGAGAGCTGGGATTGACTGTAGTGGCTACTTATGGTGAATGTTCTCATGGGGCGGGGCATGCCCAGGTCTCTTGCCATAGGAGGACTTTCTAGACCAAAGTCCTAGGACAGGACATCCTATATCTAAGGTACTTTTGATCAATTTTTGCCCAACGTTTTCTTTAAAATTATGCAGATGTTTCCATGACCTTGAGCCTATCTACACACGCAGGATAAAACACTTTTAAAACGTTTTGAAAACTGTATATGGAGTGTGTCCTGGGCCCCAACAGTTCTCAAAACTGTTATAAACTGTTTTAAAGTGTTTTAAACCGTTTTAAAGCAGTAGTGTAGATAGGCTCCTTGTTAATCAGCCTACATGCATGCAATGGATGGAATTCTACCGAAGAGGCCAAGAGCATCCGAAGCCTGACAAATGTTTGTGTCACTAACAAAATGTGTCCCCAGGCTGAGCTGCTTGTCAGAGACAGACCCAGCATTGTGTGTGCTCAGGAGAGAGGAGAGCTCTTGCTAATTACAGCTCTTCGAGAGCTGAGCCATGTCAGAACAGGTGAAGCTACATGGTGAGATCCAGTCCAGACCTATCTTAAATCTTGGGTACATTCTGTACCTTTGAGACCAGATGCTACACCCTTCTCTGAGACAGGTATGGGTGGAAGGCTCTTTGGGAGCCTGTTCTTGAGATGGAGATTCACACACGCTGCATTCAAAGGGCTTCTGTGTGTGTGTTAGGTGATCTAATTCCATCAGATTCTGGCATTCCTCTGAAAGTGTACACATTCATTTCAGCTAATCTAAAGACCAAGGATCTTTGCATCGGCATGCTTGTGATCATGCTGCAAAGAATGAGATGTGAGAATTTAAAGTGTTCTGTTTTATTTAGTTTTCCTACTGAAAGCAAAACATAAGAGTTGCCTTGGTAGAACATATCAGCATTCTGTTCCCAATAGCAGCCAGCAAGGTGCCAGAGAAGGTTAACACCTGCGGGGCATGAAGGTGGTTGATGACTAACCACTCTAATTTCTCTGAATCATCCCATAACTTATACGTATACCACATTTAAGTGTTGACTTTCAATTGAGCTTTCATATCTAATAACTGTTGATTGAGCTTCTCCATGCACTTACGGCTGTTTTATGCTGTGTTTTTAAAATGTGCACTTAACACGTTTCTAGCCCTTATGCTGAGGTCTCTCACAGCCAAAGGGCACATATATGGGCTGTGCTGAGCTTAGCACCCTACTGCTCAAATCCACATTTTTACCAGATCATAGCACAGACTAAAATTCCATTTCTGTGCATTCTGGAGCTGTCACAAGACTACCTCTGTGCGTAGTGAATGACAGCCACAGCCACTAGGCTATTTTATCGGAGCAGTTGGGGCCAAGGTGTCTGGAATGGAAATATGTTGCCTTTCTATGCAGGTATGGATGCAGAAGAGAACAAACATATGATGTGTTAATTTCTTTCTCTTACAGTTGCAAGCAGGGCTATTATAACCTAGATGCAGGAAATCCAGAGGGCTGTTCTCGATGTTTCTGTTATGGACATTCAACTACATGCACTAGTGCGGAAAATTATAGCATCCATAGAATCACCTCTACCTTCCGGCAAGGTAAAAACTTCACTGTGGCTTGCTTCCTCCTTTAGGCATGATCAACACTTTTTGTGCTACACTATTGCTATTCTGATTGCCAATATTCAGCATATAGAGTTTGCCCTGTAGTGATGCAGGGGTAGACTGGTGGCTATATATATTACCTACACTATCCAAGGCAGTAGGTATTTCAGTGCCAGTTACTGGAGGACACAAGTGGGAAGGTACTGTTGCACTCATGTCCTGCTTGTGGACTTCCCATAGACACCTTGTTGGCCATGTGGGAACAGAATGCTGGAATAGATAGGCTTCTGGTCTGATCCAGTGCAGCTCTTCTTAATTCTTAGGAAAACTCAGTGTGAGGGGGAACGAGTCTTGCATGTGCCCTTGCCCTGCTTTCTTTTGTCAGGTAAATGAAACATCTGAGCCAGCCAACATCTTGGTTTATCAGTACCCAGAATTACTCATTCCCCTTTTAAAATCTGGGTATAGATCAAGAGTTCACAGGTGTGCCAAATGCAGGCAGCAGCCTGTTCAGACAACATGCTAATCCATGGTTAGATCACTAACCCTTTTGCAGCAAATAGTTAGGGTGTGTGTTTAAACCGTGGCTATGTAGCCATCATGGTTAGGAATGGTTCACACAACACACTAAGCCATAATGTTTAGTTCAAAATGCTTAACCACTGTGGCTTAGTGTGTCATTTGAACAGGGTCAGCAAGTCAGTATTCAGCTGGGTCAGACATTACCAGAGAGAAGGGGGCAAGGGGTTACATAAGCTTGAGGCTTTAACACACATCTAGCTGAAAAAGCAATGGCTAACTAGGCCCTTGGTGAAACTCAGAGTTATCAAATTCTTCCTTGCCATACAGGTAGTCAGTATTTTACATTTTCATTCCACCAACATATTTGGCATAGCATCCCTTCCCGTTATTTACTTGTGTCTTACTGAAGTGCTCTTTGAGGTTCAAGTGAGTTTTCAAGGGTCTCCATGACTTTTCAGACACACCTACAACAGCATAGCGTTAATCGTTGTGATTTCTTTAATACAAAACAGCAGAGCATTGTCTAGGCTTTATAGAGATTTCATCCCCAGATTTTATCTGGTGAGTGCCTTTGCTAATAATTAGGATTAGAGATTATGTGTGTGTGTGTGTAATTCCACTGAAGCTAAAGGCCAAAGGTGGCTGCCACCATTGTATCAATTTTGGCCCTAATCTAGCAGGAAAGGCTTTGGAGTTTCACATAAGGATCACCCACATCTTCCCAGAATGTGTAACTGATAGATTGGTATACATGCATGATGCACCAAGATTAGTCTCCAATGAAATGGGTCTGTTGTCTCAGAAAGGGCCATTGGCTGATTTAAAAATGGAGTTGGCCTATTTATTAGACACAGTTATTAGCTGGTATGAAATGTCACATGCCCAGGTACAAGGTAAAACTGTCTCAAACCTTTGAACTTGGAGGGGACAGGAAACTAGGGCAAAGGGACACAACTAATCTTCTACAGCCTTGGTTGCACTTCTGGGTTTTTAATAGATGGAATTTACTTTTATAAGATACAGTGATGTCATTGCCTTGCCTGACCTTTCCTCATGTCTACTTTTCTGCTTGAAAAATGGTTCCACTCAAATCCAGAAATGGCAAAACAGTTGGGAAATGACAAAGCCGTTGAATCATATTGAGAAAAGTAATAATGTAAAGGCAGAAAGTAAATGGATCCAGGGCTCTTTGCAGAGTGAAAAAATACCTAGCACTGGCTTTGGTTCAAAATGGCTAACCCTCACCCTAAAACTAGTTTTTCTAGTATCAGAATAAATTTTTTCAGGGAGATGCAGGTGGAATAATAGAAGCATTTCTTGTGTGAGTTGGACACATTTATTTCTTTTCTCCTGTGGTCATCTTGGGCCCAACAGGATTTGCAGACTTCTGAAGCATGATAAAAACCTGTCAACATAGACAAGAGTGGGAACCATGTTGCAGGTGAAAGGGGCATATTTGAATACTTCCACACACAAAAAAAGCCTCTTGCACATAGGAAATGAGCATATTTGGGACAAGGCTGAAATGACCTCTTTTCCCTGGCATGTTAGTTTTCTCTGTGTCAGAACGTTTTCCCCATGGGGCAGCATTAAGGCATTCAACCCTCATCAGCAGCCTAAGGATCTACCAGTGAAGGTGGGGTTGTGAATCTACTTTGGGTTTCAGTCAAAATCAGTAAGAACTCCAAAGGAGCTACCCCTGGTTCTGAGCTCTGGATAGCTCCTTTAGAGTTCTGACTGGTTCTGACTAAAACCCAGAGTAGATTTCTAGCCCTGCTGGCATTGGAGCCACCAGCCTTCACTGGATACTACAGTCCAGGGGAAGCATTTGATGCTGCTGACTGTACAAAGAAACAGGTCCTGTGACCTTTTATCATACAATATAGGAAAGCATATGGTAGGAGTACTGGCATGAGCCAAGAGGGAGGGATGTGTAGGTATTGGCCATGACTTATTCTTCCCTATGCAACTTTGACTACATAATGTGTATAGAGCTGTTGTTGCTTCTTTCCAGTAACATTTTCTGAGTCAGCAGGTAGAGATGGACTGGATGTCCAGTTATGTTCAATAAGCTATGGTTTCTTTATATTTCAGGTGATGAGGGCTGGCAAGCTCAAGGAAATGGGTCACCTTCACACCTCCAGTGGTCTTCACGTCATAAGGAAGTTTATGTGGCAACAAGAAGGCCAGATCCCATCTATTTTGTGGCTCCAGGTGTGTATGTCCATCTCCCATAGTGGAGAAGAGCAGCCAAAAGGACCACGCAATTACCTTCAGTATTTGTTATTTACCCATATTACCTGTTGCCTCACTGACACTCTACAGATTCTAGCACCTATTCTTGCTGGCTTTTGGATGATGCTGAGACTTTAGTTAGAATCCTCTAACTCTGGAGAATTTGTTTATGTCCCATCTTAAATATGTACTGAAAATACACCACAGTACTGTAGCTGAGGGAACACCAGTTGGTGTTTCCCAGAATGCTTCTGTGTGGTTTCTTGAATGACATTCTTCAATAAATCCATTCATTCTATCCCCTTCACTGAGAAATCCATGGGTGGAATGTTGCTTTCCTAATGGCTAGACTATCTACAAGAATACCCATCTGTGAGTACTAGTTAGTTATATTAAAAGTACACACAGACATGCATTATTGAGTAAATTAATCCTCAGTGAACAGGGAGATGGTCATTGTTCATGATGGTTTAACACAGCCTTTTCCAACTTGGTGACTTCCAGATACTTTGGACTTCAACTCCCATCAGCCTCATCTACCATGGCCAATGGTCAGGAATCCTGGGAGTTGTAGTCTAAAACATCTGGAAGGCACCAGGTTAGGAAAGGCTTGCCTAATAGCATATTTACTTTTGTATGTGAATGAACCTAGTTCTGTTCTACATAGGAATCCGCCTTAACGGAGTCATTTGTCTACTGACTGGCAGCAACTCTTTGGGGTTTCAGACAGGAGTTAAACATTTAAACGACAAGTTTTTAAAGATTTTTGTTGTTGACATTGGCTGCTTGGAAGACAAGTTTCTGCCTGAAAAGTGGGATTAAAATATAATAAATAAGTAAGCACTTAACCCTGGAATTAGAGGCCGCGGAATATCAATGGGATTTAGGGCATTGCTATTGGTAGATTCCCTTGAAGTTTTCTGTCCCACTACGTTGTCACATGACTAAAACTGGTCCAGTCAATGAAAATGTGTCAGTGACACAGTTCTATTTGCAAATGTTATCCTTCGACCACTTGTTTGCTTTGTACTTCCTTTGTAGCCAGGTTCCTGGGGAACCAGCTACTGAGTTATGGGCAGGTGTTGTCTTTTGATTATCGTGTGAACCGACCTGGACGCCGACCATCGCAACATGATGTAATCTTGGAGGGAGCTGGTCTCAAAGTCACTGCCCCACTCATGCCTAATGGAAGGACGCTGCCGTGTCAAGCCCGCAAGACCTACACATTCAGGTAAAATGCTTAGGGCATATGGAGACCCTCATACATAAAACCCTGCAGTGTAACCCCCTCAATAATGCAACAACATTGAATAAGCAGTCATTGGTTGGTTGACACATTCGTGGTTGTTCCTTCATGTAAATGTGATGTAAATATGAAAGAGACATCATAGATCGGATGCCACAAACAAAGCTTTCAGATCATGTACTATCTATCTCTTTGAACAAAGATTTTCAATGGAGTCAATTCACACATCCAGCTTCCAATCAGCAAGTGTCCAAAAACCAAAGATTGAAAAATCAGGTCATATGTACACGTTTGAACAAGCTCAGTCAGGTTTTATTTTACAATAGAGATTATGAGTAATGGTGTACAGGAGGGGTAGGCAACCTGGTGCCGTCCATGTATTTTGGACTAAAAACCCCATAATCCTTGACCATTGCCTGTGCTGGCTGGGACTTAGGGGAGTTATAGTCCAAAACATATGGAGGACACCACATTGGTTACCCCTGCTGTACCGTTTTCCTCAAAGACAGCTTGCCCACCACTCCTGATCTTTCCCTGCAAGGTGCAGCCACTGGGGCATTGAGGACATTCCAGGGCATACTCTCAGTTCACCCAAAGTGAAATTGAGGCCCAACAGGCTTGGCCAGTGCCCAACATTAACAGAATGTGCCCAATACTTTTCTCAGAATCCTCTGGTCAAAATGAAAAATGGTCCCTGAAGGTGGGAAGTTTGAAAATCAATGGCTTTGACCATTGCTTACCAGGGAAGATCCCACTGGTCTTAAACCAAGAGCACTCAATCCTTTGGGTGTGTGTGTGTGTGTGTGTGTGACCTTCCTCAGGTTATGAAAATAATTTTAGCAAAGTCCAGATAAACTGCCTAAACCAAAGAAGATGCACACATTAATTCCTGATGCATAAAGCCACTTTATTTCTCTTTACCTTGTACTAAGTTAGTTGAATGTACAACTTTCATTGTTCCTCAGGCGGTAAGACATGCAATTGGATGGGAAATGGCATTAAGGAAGCATAGATTGCATCCTAGGATTACTGAAGAAGGCAGTGCATTGAAGTACTAGTCAGCTGAATTTTGTATTTGTGTTTGATTCTCTGAGTTTCGTAGGAGATTCTATGTCCTTTACATTTTCTGCTCTTCCTTGACCACAAGGTGTTTTTTCTCCTTCTTTTTCTAAATAGCAGTTTTGGCCTTTTCCTTTGGTCAATAGCCCAACAGCAGTGTGTTGTGACTTTCCACACCTTTATCACTCCTAGATGTCTTTTCTAAGATCATTTTGCACATAAGCATGGCTGTGCAGAGGTGTTTCCCCCCCCCCCCCCCATGATCTCAGTTTCTTTCATCATCCCTGATGTGCAGGCTGGATGAGCACCCAAGCAGCAACTGGAGTCCTAGGCTAAGTAGCACAGAGTATCGCCGATTAATTGAGAACCTGACAGCCCTTCGGATCAGAGCTACTTATGGAGACAGTGAGTTGGGACACAGGTGGTGGAAAGGGTCATGAACTTTTTTTTTTTATGATTGGTTACTTAAAAATGTCTATCCTGTCATAATCTAAAAGGATGCTTACAAATATTTAAAACCAGACCATAAAGCAAGAGAGGTACATTGAAAAGCAGGCAATCACTATCAGTCAACTAAAACAATGGCTTTTAAACGTTTACTTTCAAGAAATGCTTTCTACACTAGCTTGCTTTTCAAGGAACATTGAGTGTCTGCCACAAGCATGGCGCATGTCCTAGGGCAGTTTCCCCAAACTTGGTGCTCCCCCATGTGTCAGATTACAACTCCCATCCTTCCCAACCACCATGTCCAATGCCTACAATTCAATGGCTACAACTTCTTACAACTCCCATCATCCCCAGCTGTTTACTGGCTGTGCTGGCTGGGGATTATGAGAATGGTAACTCAGTGCATCTGGATGGTGCTGCTAGGTGGGGGAAGGTTGCAGTGGGTTGGGCCCTCTAGATTTTGGAGTGCAACTCCCATCATCCCTCACCAGTTTATCAAGAGTATGGTGGAACTGGATTCTGTCATAATGGAGTTTTTCAAGCAACCCGATCCCTGCCCATTCAAATGGCTCCTGTAACATCCCAGGGCCTCTGGCTGTTTGTTCCTTTAAGCATCATGGAAACTCCATACTCAGACTCAGAGGTTTACTCACAAGGAGAGTGTTTATTAAGCATCTTAAGGCCTATACAGCTCCCACCACACACAGCGGGGGAGAAGTAGCTATGTTTTCCCACGTGGCCACTGTAAGTAACCAAGCAAGTGCCTATTTACAATCCTACGGTAGCCTAATCACCCCCCCAGCCACCTGATAAAAACCTATAAGGGCCTACATAGGCCACAGCTTCAGCTGATTTAATAGTCATTCCCTCTCAACAGGCAACACTGGAAACTGTATTTCTTTGAAGGGGGAAGAGGTGCTAGGGATCCCTATTTCAGCACCTTCAGCAAACTATAGTGCCTAGGGTGCCATGCAGGAAGCTCTGTCAATTAAATGGATATAAAACAAATGTAACTTTGTAGCATAGATATGGCCTAGAATGCTGTTCCTTGAGGATTCGGTTCAATTCCTTGACCTGAACTACACCTCTCAGACTCAGGTGCAGATTGGAATATAGCTATCCTTTGGATTTTCACTTCTCACCAATGCAGTTCTCACCTCAAACAAAATGTACCAAACTGCATATTTTTGGATAAAAGGTATTTAGAAATGGTACACTGAGAGAAAATCTATTTGGAAATGTGTATTTGTGAGAAAATACTGTCAAAAATATGTATTTAAATGCATTTTTCAAAAGGAACGTTCATGCGTTTTTAAAAGAAATTGCAGATGAATGCAGAAAAAGGATTTATGGATGAACTTGTGTAAAACAAGACCGATTCATTTATCTGTAGGCCTATTTCCCAGATGGCTGCTCCTTTCTGAGTTAGACATGACCTAGCTGGGATTTTGGAATGCATGGTATTTGTCAAGTTATCTTCTTAGGAGTATTGACTGTCTGTGCTTTCTGATCATTCAGGCACAGGGTACCTCAGTAATGTCGTTTTGGTTTCGGCGCAGCCTGCAGCTGGCACTCCAGCACCCTGGGTGGAGCGATGTGACTGTCCAGCTGGATACCAGGGGCAGTTCTGTGAGAAATGCGCTGCAGGGTACAAGAGAGAGAATTCTGCTCGACTTGGAGCTCTCAGCAACTGTGTGCTGTGCAACTGCCAGGGAGGAGGAATCTGTGATCCGGATACTGGTATGGAAATCCACAAACGGGCTATCATTGTGGACAGATTGAGTCTTGTTTTTATTTGTGTGAGCAATCTGGCCTCTAATATAAAAATCAAATGAAATAGCTAACCTAAGGCCTGTTTACCCAGGGATCATGTCTATGTGATGGAGGGGTGGCCAAGAAAGCACTTTTTCTCTTACTACTAGGAATGTTGGAGAAATCCACAATGGATCAAAATGACACCAGATTCCTATTAATCCATCCCATGGAATCTACAAAGGACCAGCTTTGTGGACCAGCTTTTAAACTTTCCGAAATTGTACACAATTTTGAGCATACAAAACCATAGCAGTTGTGTAAAAGTACAGTAATTTGTGTGCCATTTTTCACCTTTTACATGTCTCTGATATCTCTTCAGCCTCTGCAGTGTAGTTATCTTTGTTTTGTATGCTCTGCTAATTGAGTTTACGGTGACCTAAGAAAAGCGTAAAATGTTACAGATCAACGAAAGTTCCATAAATTCTGACAGATATTTTGCGTATTTTTCAAAGGGGGAGGAAAATCCTCATCCTTCAATGAGCAGATGACAAAGCATACAATGCCAGACATTCCTAAACAAACACAGAGCGAATTATAAAAGATCTTTACATTTCTACCTACTGCTCGGACAACGCAGTATTTAATGCAGGCACTATACTAGGGTAACATGCTGGTAATTTCGAGGCTCGACTTCTGCAATGCGCTGTACATAGGGCTACCTTTGTGCTTAGTCCGGAAACTTCAACTAGTTCAAAATATGGCAGCCAGGTTGGTCACCGGTACACCTAGGGGTGACCATATTATGCCAGCTTTAAAATCGCTCCACTGGCTGCCAGTTAGTTTCCTTGCAAATACAAAGTGTTGGTTATTATCTTTAAAGCCCTACATGGTTTGGGTCCAGGTTACCTGCAGAATCGCCTTCTCCCATACAATTCGCCCCACATGCTCAGGTCCTCTGGGAAGAATTTACTACAGTCAGCCAAAGCTAGGCTGACAACTGTTACCAAGAGAAGCTTCTCTTCTGCCGCTCCCAGGCTGTGGAATGGCCTGCCGGGAGAGATTCATCAACTTAATACAGTCTTCTGGAATTTAAAAAAGATATAAAGACTGGTCTCTTCCGGCAGGCATATCCAGTGGAATTTTAGAACGTTTTTAGGGTGCTTTTTATGATGTTTTATTGGTATTTTAATAATGTGCGCCATGTTTTTGGTCAGTTTTGTATATTTTGTCATGTTTTGTATTTGCTGTTGTTCCCCGCCTCGATCTGAGCGGGGAGGCAGGTAAGAAATACAATTGTTGTTGTTGTTGTTGTTATTTTTATTATTATTATTATTATTATTATTATTATTATATACACAATTAGTATGATCCCCTTTTTTGAGGGAAAATGACTGCACAAATCAGGCCATTGTATTAATGTGCATGAGTTGTATGTTAACTTGTACACTCATTGGGCACATGCATCCTTTTGCCACACAGACAAGATCCCCACTTGGGTTGGTCTGTGAACAAGCCCCCTGAGTCCTGAGCATCTCATTTGACTCCGAAAGGTTTTTAAAAAGGAGCTTCTCCTCCTCAGAGCTGTGAATAATAATAATAATAATAATAAAATAATAATAATAATAATAATAATAATTATTATTATTTATAACCCGCCTCTCCCTACGGATCGAGGCGGGGAACACAATACACATACAAGCATGACAAAGTTAAAAAATTAAAACAAGAGAAACACATAATTAAAACACAGTCGCAGAGGAGATCTGGATGAAAATCCATTAGGATACAGGTGCCCGATATCCAGAGTTACTGTTGCTGCATTGTGGATGAGGCTTTTCTAGGAATACACTGCTGTAACGTTTGGGCCAACATGGGTTGGGCGAACAGTCAAAATCCTTACTGCTCACCCATTGCCTGAGCTCAATTGGAGGCCATGATTGCCTGGTAAGATCTCATGTGATTGGCTGCCCTCCCATGTCATGGTGGGCTGTTAAAGATTGCAGAAGTCCAGTGGGATAAACTCGCAACAGAGCATCTCCCATTCCATTGCTGAGTTGTCTAAAGGGCATCACAGTATGAAGGCCAAGCAGCCATTGTGGACTGAGAACAGAAACTGCCTTCTCAGAGGAAGTGCCTCCATTATTTTTCCCTCCCACCCACTTCCTGGTACTGTCTGGCAACCAAGATAAACAGGAAACTCCAATCATTCCTCAAGGGGCAGAGCCCTTTATCAGGAATAGGCATTGTGGCAAGTGACATGGTCAGCACTGAGTGCCAGATAAACTCATCATGAACTGCAGAGCTGCAACTAATCAAATGAATATAGGTTGTATATCACTTTTATGGACCTGGATTATAGCCATGATAGACGACCATTTGTGAATTCATTGCATTTATTCTAAAGAGAAAGAACAAAAAGTTGTTCCTCTAAAACATTTTGCTGTATAGCCACCTTCCCCAGCATAATGCCCCTCCAGATGTTTTGGACTACAACGCTCATCATTTCCAACCAACATGGCCAATGGTCAGGGATTATAGGAGTTATTTTCTGAAAAACCATGTTTGGGAAGGCTGGTATATAGTTTTCAGAAAACAGGAAAGCTTATAGTGGCTCAGTTCAGACAACATGTTTCTCAAAGGTGGTTTTAGAACTCCACAGCGGAGTTTTTACACCACCATTGAGAAATGTGTTGTCTGGCAGGAAAACTCCACACAATGGTGAAGTTTTTTTGGAAACCACTTCAAGCAGAATATCCATGCTGTGCAGAGGAGAGTTCCTGCACAACCATCACGTTGCGCGTTGTGTGGCAGGCTCTGTGGAGTTTTCATTGCGTTGCGTTGACTTTTCCCACTGGCTTCAGAGTTCCTTGGCAAGAGTGGCGAAAGGAGCAAGTGCCGCCCTAGGAGAGCCACCGGGCTTGTTTTTTTGCAGCAATGGCTGATGGGATACCATTGGGAGGACAGGAGGAGAGAGGGCAGAGGAACTGTCAATCAAATGTTGCGATGGATTTTACTCAACTCCACGGTAGCCCACAGTCACACAACAGTGGAGTTAGAACATGTTGTGTTGGGAGTACTCCTAGAAACTCAACCATTGAGTGGAGTTTTCATATAACGTGTTGTCTGAACTGAGTGTTGGTGTGTGTGTGTATGCAGATGCATGCACATACACATCTACGATTTAGTAGTGTTTCCTTCTTTCAGAATTTTTTTTTTTGCCATCATATTTTCAAACTTTTCCCTACACAAATGAAAGAAGAATGCTTTGTTTTGTTCTTTAAACTGGGGTTCTCAAGGTTGTACTTCAAGTTGCACAAAGGGCCTCATCTAGGGTGGTATCATCATGGCCCCGCTTTGGCCCCACATTTCCTTAAAATCCCACGGCCATTCGGCTCGTCGGGCCTGTCCTCTACCCAGCCTTCCTGCTCTTCCAGTGACCTATCAGTGGTCATGATCTGTCCCTGGAATGCCCCTAGCCTAAAACTGAAGCGAGCTCACCACCAACAGACAGTGGGAAGACAGTGGTGACCTCGCAGCAATGCAAAAAGTCATGGTAAGTCCCCGACTTTTTGAATCCGCAACTTTGGGGAAAAGCCGTATGGTGGCTGCGAGTTGGTGGCTGTGTCGTATAACTGACGCAGTGCCACTGCTCAGCCACCACAGGGTAACTAGGGCATATAGACAGCCCCAAGGCTGCATTCAAACAATGAACCATACGTTGTCAAACTCCACTCTAACTTGCTACTCCCCCCACCCCCTTTTTATCTCTGTTCAGGAGATTGCTATTCCAGAGACGAAAACAAGGAGCACATCAGTGCCACCTGCCCGACTGGCTTCTACAGTCTCCCCTGGAACCCACAGAGCTGCCGGCCCTGCCCATGTCAGAGCGGTTATGGCTGTTCAGTGCTGCCAGGGACACAGGAGGTTGTTTGTGATAACTGCCCTTCTGGAGTCAGTGGTAATGGCCAAATTCTGATATATAACCTATACCTGCAGCCTGGAGTTTTACAGCACAGGCAGTCCTTGAATTTTTGGGGGAAATATAGAGAGAGCTCCTTCATGAAACCCACAACTCCACCTCCTGACTTCCATAAAATGGAGCCAATGTGAGGACTGAGCTGTAGGCAGCAGTCTGAGATGAGCCAGGGGTTGTGCCAGTATCAGAGTCAAGGGACCAAACCAGTGGACAGGACCAAAGAGTAAGTAGAACCAAAGGACAAGCCAGGAGGCCATACTGAGGAGCAAGCCAGAGGTAAGGACCGAAGGGCAGGTTAGGGCTAAAAGACCAACCTACAAGAAGCAAGCTACAAATCAGGCTTGGAGAATATTCAAAGGATGTAGGAGCATACCAAAGCTCAGGAAGACCATGCTGCTCAGACAAATCCCAACTGGAACAAGAAGCCGCCTCATACTCCCTCAAGTCCAGGAGGATCCAATGGCCAGCCTGGGGAGGGGTGCGAATCAGTCTAGGGCCTGAGAGTACTTCACTGGCTAGGTAGATGCTACAAACTGCTCACCACATGAGGCAGATGCACACAGATCCAGTTCAAGCCCCATTCCCAGCAGCTCCTGGCAGCCAAATTACGCCCTGGCCTGTAATTTTCAAAAAACACTAGTTAAGGGGTTCACTATAAAAGGTAAGATGGTCTGGCCACTGTGTGTGATTTTCCATTAAAAAAAAAGGCAGACTCTTACATGACGGCATGTGTGCAGACATCCATAAACAGATCGCTTGTATGATTCAATACTACATACAACTGCCTCACTGTCAGGCAAGTTAGCTCTAGGCCCAGTTGAGACTCTGCTTGGTTAAAGATGTTTGGTGCGTTGCACGTACCACACAAGTCATTTGCCCTTGGTGACCTGTGCGTCCCACCATATCCTGGCAATGGGCTATCCCTTCTTTTCCATTCCATTTTGGATTTGTTAATCAAAGGGATTTTTTTAAACAGAATTTGAAGCAGAGGGAATGGGGGAGAGCTTCACTGATGCAACCAGGCCAACAAGCGGAATAGCAGAAGAGAAATGAGGGCTGCCTTAAGTCTTGAAGGGACTTCTGGAGGGAAGAGTGGGGGATAGGGAGGGCTGCACAGGCTATGGCCAGAGGAGGACCAGAAGGCAAGGCGTGTCAGCATACAAAGGAACTGCCCCTGCAAGGGCATGCCTAGCAACTGACTTAGAGAGGGGGAGTTGCAGCAATTAAATGGCAGACAGGCAAAGGGTTAAGCACCCCTCTCCTCCCAGCTGCTTCTGTGGTTCAAATTATTCCTGCCCGCAAGCTGTTTTTCACTCAAAGAAGGAGACATCGGGGTTTTGTTGTTACATGCACTGCATTTGCCTCCCAACACCTCCATTTCCCACGCACAAATGGCCTTTCTGCCAAATGTTTGCAAAGCGCATGCACCATCTGTAGGCCTATTAAGGAAGAGAACCCAGGAAACAATTTGAGGTGGTGGTCCTGCGCAATCTGAGTCGCAACGGTTTGCGGACAATACGTGTGCACACAGTACCACAGGGACTGGAGATAGTGGGAATTTTGTGTGCTGCAGTTGGTGGCTGAGCTCAGTGTTCAGAGGGAGTTCATGTGTTGCTGGTTCAAGGCTTCATCTGCCCCTCCTTTTTTCCTCCCTAGGATCTCGCTGTGAGTTGTGTGCTGATGGCTATTTTGGAGACCCCTTAGGCGAGAACAGCCTAATACGCCCCTGTCAACCATGCCAGTGTAACAACATTGACCCAAATGCTTCTGGGATTTGCAACCACTTGACAGGGGAATGCAAGTGCAGGGATGGATTCTTCGGAAACCCTTTATCCCCAAATCCAGCAGAGAAATGCCGAGGTACATCATTATCCTGTGCAAATGAATGCTGACTTCAAGGGCATCATTACCACCAGAGATCTGCATCTGAGTTACACTATGGGCGTCTCTACAGGAGGCTTTTATCCAGCACCTTTACCAGGGATTTTGCTTCCAGATCCTTTGGGGGTTCAGATCAGTTTCTTTACATGTGCTTTTTTTTCCTGCGGTGTTTCTTTCTCTGCCTTTCTATATGTTTCATTATGTAGCCACTAGATGGCGGTATGGTATAGCAGAATCTCGCAATTACACAGTACACATTATAAATGTAAAGTCATTCAGGAAAATATTGCACTTTCCTCAATCTAACCCCCCCTCCACGTGATAATGGGATGATGTTGTGTAAAGGACCTACACACTACCATGAGTGAGCAATCACGAGCACACAATAAAAGCCTCATGTAGAAAGGCTGTCTAAAAACCTGGATTGAAGCAATCTAGGAACAAAGAACTTCTTACAGATTTTTTGTTTCCAGACATAGGATGACTCACGCTAATCACTCTTTCAGTCACATCCAAATACCTTGCCTGGATGGGTAACGTACGTGACTATGTCTCTGACAGACCTGTGAATTGCAGGGCTGTCTCTAGATATTTGGAAGTTCATGTTTCTGTTGGAGAGCCAGTTGAGCAGTTTGTCTCCCCAGAAAAGAGGTTTATATATGCATAGACAGACATGACAGCTTTTGATTGAGACACTGAAACATGCAAGGTAGCCCTAACGTATCTGGCTGGTCTGAAAAGCAGCTGTTGGCAGCTTTGGATCATGCGTATGCTTCTATCTCTCTGGGTTGGTGGGGTCTTAAAACTGACTCTTACGGCTTGAGAGCGTCTGTGATGGCTGAAAACTTCCTGCGTGAACTTTCCACTTTTTCCTGATCCTATGCAGCTTGCAACTGCAATTCGGTGGGTTCTGAGCCCCTGAGGTGTCGCAGTGATGGGAGCTGCATTTGTAAGCCTGGATTCAAAGGGCAGAGCTGTGAACATACCCGTTGCCCAGCATGCTACGGTCAAGTGAAGACTCAGGTTGGCTTCTTCTTTTGGCACTTTCCTACTTAACCCATCATTATGCTGATAAAAGGTGCAGTCTATGCATGTTTAGACAGAAAAAGCCCTACAATTCGCAGCATTCCCCAGCCAGATTGTAGGATTTGTTTCTGTCTAAATGTGCATAGGATTACACCCTAATTGCGCGAGAACCTCCAACTCCACCCACCCCACTTTTGCAGGCGTGGGCGCACACGCGCGCACATACACACACACACACACACATACACACATACACACACTGTTGTTTAAACATAACAACTAAGATTGTTAATGTAATACCTCTCACAGAACTAACCGGTGTCACTCCTGTTCAATTATTTTGCTACCCTTGGCAATCCATTTTGTGAGTTTCCTCACCTCACCCACATTTTCTTCTCCATGTGGAAGGATTATGTTCCTTCAATTATAGCTCCCCCTCCTCAACCATCAGATGGAAGAGAAGGACTTTCCCTCCATGCGCTTGTGTGGGATAAGGGAAAAGAGACTGAAGTTGAGAATTGTCCTACCGTTGGAGGTGCTTGCCGATGGAGATCTCCTAGCACTACCAGTTAGCAGTCACTGTGCAGCAATTCTGTCTTTTTCTCTTCATGGATTTTCCACAGTAAAAAAAAAAAAGGGGGGGGGGGAGAAGCAGTGGGAAGCACACTGGGGGTGGGGGTGGGGTTACAATTGGAAGGCAATGATGTCTGGATCCCCTGTACAATATTGTGAATGAGGCAGAGCAATGGTGCTACAAAAGCCTCGTCTGGAAGCAACCCATGTTCTCCCAATAACATACTGCTGCCACAGGCAATCACCTGTATTATGGAGTCAGTTGGACAGACCCTGGCTAGCAGAGAGAGACAGAGACAGAGACAGAGACAGCAGGGCCCTTGCCATTGCCTGGCCACAGAGCTCATGCAGATTCCATAAGCAACCAACTCTCTTGTAGTTGCAGCAGGAGAGGATGAGTCAATGAGGTTCTTTCCACTGGTCTGCTAAGAATTAGGGCCACTAAGTTACTTCCCTCCCAGAGCAGAAAACATCAGCAGCCACCTCTGCAGCTGGCTGAAGGAGAAGCACAAGGAGAAATAGTACTGCATTTGATGCGAATGAGCCAAGCCTCCAAACTGACTCACTTAGAATCATAGAATTGGAAGAGGCCTATGAAGCCATCAAGTCCAACCCCCTGCTCAATGTAGGAATCCGCTTTAAAGCATATCTGATATGGCTGTCCAGCTGCCTCTTGAATGCCTCTAGTGTAGGAGAGCCCACGACCTCCCTAGGTCATTGGTTCCATTGTTGTATTGCTCTAACAGTCAGGAAGTTCTTCCTGATGTCCAGCAAGAATCTGGCTTCCTGTAACATGAGTCTATTATTCTGTGTCCTGCACTCTGGGATGATCGAGAAGAAATTCTGGCCCTCCTCAGTGTGAGAACCTTTCAAGTATTTGAAGAGTGCTATCATGTCTTCTCTCAGTCTTCTCTTCTCAAGGCTAAACATGCCCAGTTCTTTCAGTCTCTCCTCCTAGGGCTTTGTTTCCAGATCCCTGATCATCCTCGTTGCCCTCCTCTGAACATGCTCCAGCTTGTCTGCATCTTTCTTGAAGTGTGGTCCCCAGAACTGGACGCAATACTCAAGATGAGGCCTAACCAGTGCCGAATAGAAGGGTACCAGTACCTTGCGTGATGTGGAAGCTTTACTTCTATTACTGCATCCCAAAATAGCATTTGCTTTTTTTTGCAGCCATATTACACTGTTGGGTCATATTCAGCTTGTGATCTACAACAATTCCATGATCCTTCTAGCTTGTAGCATTGCTGAGCCAAATGTCCCCATCTTGTAACTCTGTATTTGGTTTCTTTTTCCTAGTTGTAGAACTTGGCATTTATCCCTATTGAATTGCATTCTGTTGTTTTCAGCCCAGCACTCCAGCCTATCAAGATCACTTTGAAGTTTGTTTCTGTCTTCCAGGGTATTAGCATTCCCACCCAATTTTGTGTCATCTGCACATTTGATAAGCATTCCCTGCAGCTCCTCATCCAAGTCATTAATAAAAATGTTGAAGAGTACTGGACCCAGGACTGAGCCCTGCAGTTCCCCGCTCGTTACCTACCCCCAGTTTGAGAAGGTGCCATTGATAAGCACTCTTTGGCAGCATTCGGACGACACGATAATCAACACAACTGACAATTGCCCCCCACCCCCGTTGATTATTGTGTTGTCCGAAACCAGCCTTTGAGTCTAGTTCTGTAGCCAACTGTGGATCCACCTAATGGTTGTTCTATCTAGCCCACTTTTAGCTAGCTTGCTGATCAGAATGTCATGTGGTACTTTGTCAAAGGCTTTGCTGAAGTCAAAATATATTATGTCCACAGCATTCCCACAGTCCACAAGGGAGGTTACCTGATCAAATAGGAGATCAGTTTAGTCTTGCAGGATTTGTTCTTGACAAATCCATGCTGGCTTCTAGTAATCACTGCATTGTTTTCAAGGTGCTTACAAATTGACTTCTTCCGGCAGGCCTACCCAGTTGAATTTTAAGAGTTTTATTGATAATGTATTAGTTTTATGTGCTTTTAATCAGTTTTATGTATTTTATATTTGATGTTGTTCCCCGCCTCGATCCAGAGGGAGAGGCGGATAAGAAATAAATATTATTATTATTATTAATAATAATAATCTGCTCCAAAATTTCCCCTCTCTGGTGTAGCTGCAAAGAGGAGTTTGGAAGCTTTTACTTACAGTTTAGATTAATGACTGTGGTTAATTTTAACTATGGTTTGCTTGAAACCATTCAATCTTCAAACCATTGTTTATTAAGTTGGCTTGTTTGAACAAACCACAGTTCACATTAACTACAGTTTAAGGTTCAGATGTATTGCTAAACTGTGGTTGATTGAAATCAGAAGTGAATGCTTCTGATCTCCTCACAGCTGCAAAATGTGGAACCCTAGGGGAAAGCAAAGCTTGTTCCTGGCATGATAAACCATAGTTTATTATAATGTCTTAATGCAGTGAATGGGGCATCTTCCATTTGCCTGCTTTGACCCATTTGTTTCTAGACTTTTTGTGTTAGCTATCTTGAGGGGTTGGCCAAAAACGAAAATGAAGTGACCAATGTGTAAAACAAATTAATAACAAATCTGTCACTTCTTTAACAAAATCTTAGGAGATGAATCTATTAATAAATCAATAATGACATAAGAAAAAGCAATCATTCAGAAGGAAAAATGCTTTGCTTTCTTTTCTTAGATGATGCACAAGTATGTCACAACAGGGATCATTTTACAAGATACATTTAATTATGTGTGTGAGAGGTGGGACAAAACCTCTTCTACAGTGGTGCCTGCTACTTACAGTTTTTCTAAGTACTTCTATTAAAAATGCTTAGCATATTTTCAGTCTGCTGTCCAATTAATTAGGGGCATCTTTAATCCGAAAGTTTTTACTGGATTAGTAGTAACTGATTTACCAGTAATACATTGCGGCCCACATGGATGAATAATATTTAAACAAGCTCATAGGAGATGGTTTGAAAGCACGGGTAGCAATTTTGCTGCTGAAGCTAAGGAGGTCTAGCCCTATAAACAACATGGATGGGAGTCCTCCCAAGAACCACATAGGGTGCCTCTACAAGAGTGATTTAAAGCTCTTTCAAGGCGCATTAAAAATTTGACCTCTACAAGAGTGAAGCGCAAATCGGGGGTCAAGACGCTTTTTCTATGCGATTATGCGCATTATTGAATGCGCGTTAAATGGAGAGTTAAAGCACCTCATGACCATGTAAACAAGTGATTCTCCACATTAAACACCTCTAAAGCGCATTTCATACAACCAGTAAGGCAACCTGTTATGTGCTTAACCTCCTCCTGCGTATAGTGATTTGCCGTAAAAGCGATTGCGAGAAGATGCGCATAATCAGACAGCCAGGCGTCAAACCAAATTCTTGTAGAGGGAACCATAGAAGAGTAAGAGGGCCAATGGGAAAAAAAATAAGCAAATAAAATGAAGAGCTACCTAGATATCAGCCTTGAATCCCTGAAGCATCACATTTTGGGTTTCTTGTAGGCTGTGGATCTCTTGTGCTGCTGTGGGGCAGAATTCATACAGTTACATGGCAGGAGTGAGCACGGACCTACAGGCAGGAAGAATTGAAGTGCCGTTGTCAGATGGCAGGAATAGGGAGCAAATACCAAAGAAATCTTTTTTTAAAATTGTTGTTATTATTATTATTATTATTATTATTATTATTATTATTATTATTTTTCTGGCAACTCTGTGCAAATTGAAAGCCTGTAGCAGTGCAGATGTGCTGTTACAATTCATTTAATTTCTGCCTTCTATATCATAACTGCCCTTACTTTCATTCCCCAGAGTTTAACATCACCATGGCAGCCATTGCTGGGCTTTTCAAGCCCGCCTTCTGCCCCCTGTGCCTACCCTGTACTGGGATCTGCCCCTAGCTACCCCCATTTTCTTAATACAAACTGACAGACCAAAAAACAACTGTGGTGACATCAGCGCAATGGAAAAAGTCACGGGAAAGCAGCACTTAGAGTTGGTGGCGGCTGCGTCATAGAAACAATGGGGCGCAACTGCGCAGCCACAATAAGGTATATATAGAGCATATAGACAAGCCCCTGGTTAAGTGGTGAATGTTACTTTTTATGTGGCTTTTTCTATGCATGTCTTTCTGTTGCTTGTTGATATAGATGACTTGTCTTGTTTCCAGGTAGATCAGTACCTCCAGCAACTACAGGGACTTGAAGTGCTCATCAATCAGGTGCAGACCAGTGGAGAGCATGGCGATAACGCAGAGCTGGAGAGGAAGATGAGACTGGCTGAGGAGATGCTCCAACAAGTCCTGAGAGAAGCCCAGAGCTTACAAGGTAACTCAAGTCTTTCAGGAGCCCTTTGGGATGAGGTTAGACAAGGGATGCAGCCATAGAACTCCATTCCTTTCCTGTCGCTGGAGAGGATGGAATTAATTACCAGTTTTGAACACTGGTATAAATTGGGGGGGGGGGGAATCTCTTGCAGGTATTATTGGACTTGATTTTATTGCCCCAACCTGGCTCCTTTTCCCACTTCAATTTAGCCCACCTATTTTTGGCCCTTCCCCTTGTTTAAAGAAACAGATACAAAGCAATGTTAAATGGAAAAGTATCTCTGAGCATTTTTTTACCACTGACATTGGGCTACAGTAGCCAGTTCCAAAACACTTTGAATTAAGGAGCAGGTTTTCGTTCTAGGGCAAATGGCTAGGCTGACCATCTGAAAAGGAGGACAGGGCTCATATAACTTTAACAGTTGTAGAGAAAAGGGAATTTCAACCAGTGTCATTTGTATGCAATTAGTTCCTGGTGATATTCCCTCTTCATCACACCAGTTAAAGTTGCAGGGGCCCTGCCTTCTTTTGTATATGGTCACTCTAGTATAGTGCCTGCACCTTTAACAGTTGTGGTGAAGAGGGAATTTCACCAGGAACTAATTGCATACAAATGACACTGGCTGAAATTCCCTTTTCTCTACAACTGTTAAAGTTATATGAGCCCTGACCTCCTTTTCAGATGGTCAGCCTACAAATGGCGAGGTTCCCATACAAATCTGAGCCCTTTGAAAAACCAAACACTTCCCCACACCCATTGACAGCATTCTGACTACACACTTCAGAAAACATTTCTGAAGGTTTGAAAGGTCTACTTTGTGGGGGTACTCATTACCACTGCTAAACCTTAATGTGGACTTGGTTCCTGACTCTACCCATTCACTTTGATCACAAGTTTTATCCTATAAAAAGAGTGAACTGTGGAGTACAGATCTCTTTCGCGGCTGTGCCCTCATTTTATTAAAATTAAAATGTTACAAATGCAAGGCAAGAGCCAACCAAAGTTAAGCTCTTTTTCAAACCTAATGATTACCATGGGAGAGGTTTAAATATGTGCATTCTATTTCCATTGAACTCATTGAAACTTAAAAGTGCTTAATTTTGGCTCAGTCAGGCCCATAGCATGGCACAAACAAGCAAAAATAATACATTAAAAATATTCCTGAAGGACAAATTTAAAATACAATCTTATTGAATAGAAAATATATGAAAGCTTTATTTTTCTAGCTCCAGGACTTAAATATCGTAGAAGACAGTGAAAAGGTTATGACCAATAAAAAGTATTCCAAGATGTGATTTAGAATTTACTATTATTTCTATATAATAGCAATAGCCCTGCCATGTAGCATAATATGTATTGGATTCCCATGTATGTTGTTTTAATTACAGCTGCGGGGGCCCTGATGGTTATTAGAATTGCAGGCATGAGGAAGGGAGATTTATCAGACACACGCACACACACACACACACACACACACACGTGTCATGGGCCCCCTCTACAAGAATTTGGTTTGACGCCTGGTTGTCCGATTATGCGCATCTTCTCGCAATTGCTTTTACGCCTAATCACTATACGCGGGAGGCGGTGAAGCGCATTACCGGTTGTATGAAACGCGCTTTAAAGGTGTTTAATGCGGAGAATCGCTTGTTTACATGGGCATAAGGCGCTTCAACTCCCGCGGTAAATTAAAACTTGCTATTTAACGCACATTCAATAATGCGCATAATCGGACAGAAAAAGCACCTCGACCCCTGATTTGCGCTTCTCTCTTGTAGAGGTAAAATTTTTAATGCACATTGAAAGAGCTTTAAATTGCTCTTGTAGAGGCACCCCTAGTCTCTCCCCTCAAGTCATGATCCATGCATTAACAGTAGCCAGCTTTCCATTAATTCCTTCATTCTCTGTCCTTCTTCTGACTACTGGTATGGCAGGACTAAAGGTGTCTTGGAGAAATCTCCCCTTTTAAGTGGGGGTTTTCTGCAGGTTGCATGTGTTGCGTTTGTTTGCCATATCTGTCCATCACCAGCCATGCACCCACTTCACTTCTAAATCAACGTGTTTCCCCCTCGTGAACACTCTTTCTTGCCCTTCTCTCTTCACATTCAAGCTTCTGACAGGTCCTTAGGAAGTCGCCTGTCCAAGATGAAGGCTCAAGAGTTCAGCTACCAGAGTCGCTTGGATGAGATAAATGAGACAACCAACCGGCTGCAGTCTTTGGGCAATCACTACCAGAGCCAGGTGCAAGATGCCAGGAAGCTTGTGGAGAGAGCTCGCTTGGATTTGGAGCAGAGCAAGGCGAAGATGG
Organism: Anniella stebbinsi; assembly: GCA_029215795.1. NCBI lineage: Eukaryota > Metazoa > Chordata > Lepidosauria > Squamata > Anniellidae > Anniella > Anniella stebbinsi. Next base: position 120,802,154 of record JARDYH010000004.1, on the reverse strand, counting down.
GAGGCCTGGTAAGTATCATCCCTTGCCTATTGTTATTATGAACTAGCAAAAATGCCGTATTATTATTATTATTATTATTATTATTATTATTATTATTTATATACCACCCCATAGCCAAAGCTCTCTGGGCAGTTTACAAAAATTAAAAACATTGAACATTTAAAAACCAATATACAAAATTTAAAACCATAAAAGCCTAAAAACAAACTACGGGTGCCTCTACAAGAGCGATTTAAAGCTCTTTCAAGGTGCATTACCAAATTTACCTCTACAAGAGCGGAGCGCCAATCAGGGGTCCGGGCCCTTTTTATGTCCGATTATTAGCATTTTCGAATGCACGTTAAATAGCGAGTTTTAATTTACCGCGGGAGTAAGAGCGCCTTATGTCCATGTAAACAATTTTGTGAGGAAGCGCATTATTGATCAGATGGCCGTGATGTCATCCATAGAACTGCCCCTTCGCTGGGAAAACCTCCCACTTTTTCATTTAGTTTTATTTCCTGTCTCCTCCTGGCAACTTCCCCCTTGTTCTCCGTCTCTCCCCTGAGAGAACATTTCGTTCATGGAGACATGGGGCCAGTTGGAGATGGTTTCACAAGAAGTAAAGGGGGTAGGAAGGATGTACGGATGTGTGCATAAGTAGCGATCATATGGTCCCCTCATTTTACAATTGTTGAACTTGCTGGAAAGAGGAGGGGGAAGGAACGAAGTAGCATCCCCCTGTCTGTTTTGGCATGTGTGTGTGTGCGAGGCACATTCTCATTTACTCCTGAGCAGGTCACTTCAAATTACAATCGGGCGAAGGGGGGGACGACAAGTAGCCGAACATGTTAATCAGGTCATTCCCGGCAGGTAACCTAGGAAACCAAAGGCAGGAGATTCTGGTGGGCGGGGAGAATAAAGGGTGAAACAAAGTGCATTACTTTCAGCAACATGTCAACAACTTTAAAGCGCCTTTCATACAGCCTGTAATGCGCTTCAACACCTCCCGTGTATAGGATTTAGACGTAAATGCGCTTATGAAAAGATGCGCATAATTGGACAAACGGGCGTCAAACCAAAATCTTGTAAAGGGGTCTCAGATATCATTTAAACTATCCAGGGGGCAGTTAAAAAAGTTAAACATATGCTATTAAATTCCCTGGGAGAAGAGAAAATTCTTAACCTGGCACCAAAAAGATAACAGTGTTGGCGCCAGGTGAACCTTATCGGGGAGATCATTACATAGTTGGGGGGCCACCACTGAAAAGGCCCTTTCCCTTGTTGCCATCCTCCGAGCTTCCCTGACATTTTTGACATTTTTCTTTTCTCTCCTCCAGAGTATCCCATCTCCAGACATCCCTGGGGGTTCAAACACTTTTTTAATCCTGGCCCAAGAAGCCATGAAGCTAGCAAATAGGTGAGTTCATCGTTGCTGTCACTAGGCTGTTCCTAGCACCATTATTGTCACTTTGCCCAATCTTGAAAACACCAACAGCTCTAATTATATAGCATGGAGATGCAAATATGGTAACCATGTTATTCAAATAGAGAAATTATGCAAACATTCCTGACTTCCACAAACTTTGCGAAGGCAGAGAGGTGGCAGGTTCTGATTGGGCAGTGAAACGTCATATGTGCAGTATTGAATGTATCCACACACAGACCCTTTTTCTCTGCACAGGAGTTTATATGAGAGTTTTGGCTACTGTGTGAAGTGGCCATCATTAGGGCTGTGGAAAACAACTGTTTCTGCTTGGGAGGGCTGAAGTAGCTACTCTGAATCTCATTACGCCCCTCCCCTGTTCCTTTAATACTAGACTGCTTGGAGCTAAATTGGATTTCATGTTGAGTTACTGTTGGGAATGTAGAACTTAGATGTACAATCCAAGAAGAAGCCCCTGGAAAAAAAACTAGATTTTGGCCTCTCTGGTGCTTTGGGGATTGGCAAACAGGCTGATTGTATGACCTCATACAATCGGGGGGGGGGGATAGGAAAGAAAAAGAGAACGAGAGAGAGAAGGTGGGTGAGAGGGAGGGAATAGATTGAAAATATATATATTCTGGAATGGTTTTACCAACATGTTCCATAAAATCTATAGTTTGTGGGAATATCTATTATTTGTTTCAGTGCTCCATCAATTAAAGTTAGGATTAATTTCTTTATCCTATTTTGAGGCAATATAATGCAAAGCGGAAGTTGGAATTAGATTGAAATATAGCAAACGTATGTAGCTGTATCTATGCTCTGGTGGCTATGAAATGTGAGTGCTCTTGACTGTGAAACGGACAGTTGGCTTTTATGGTGTTTTGTCAGTTCTGCTTTTACTTGTTATTCTATAGGACCATGGCTAAACAAATAAACTTAATTCGTTCTCACAAAGACAGGGTGGGAAGGAGGACAAAGTGATGGGTAACTCCATCTTTACTTGCCAACGTTTTAATGGTCATTTCTGTTGTGCTGAATTGTTTTGGCTTGGATCCAACAATGCCTTGGAGCAAGCAGAAGGAGGGTTCTGGTTCTTGCTGCCCCCTCCCCATGTAACCATACCCCCCCCACACGCTTCATTGGATTCTTGTTCCAGGTGGTCTCCTGATCCTCAGGAATGGCTTGGGGGATGGATACAGGAAGCTGTAGGAAGGAGGAGGGTGTGAGAAACCCTGTTCCACATACCCAGCTCTGCTTGTGGTTCTTAGGATCCCAGCCATCATAACCCCCTGCTTCTAGCATTGGACAGACTTTAAAACCCCCCTCCAAGAACATAAATGAATATCAATAGTAGAGACTGGCAGCTCTGATGTCAGTGGGATGGTGCATCCGCTCCAGGTTCCAGTCAGAACTCTAAAGGAGCTCTCCAACCTTGGATAGCTCCTTTAGATTCTGACTGGCTCTGACTAAAACCCAGAGTGGATTCACTGCCCCACTGACATTGGAGCTACTGGCCTCCACTGAATGTCTGTCTGATTGCAAGGATTTACTTTAATATTAAAGCGTGGCGGGATGGGGGTTGTGAATCAGCCTCTCTCGATCAACCCAGAATGCAGGACATGGAATAATGGGCTGAAGTTACAGGAAGGCAGATTCCGGCTGGACATCAGAAAAAACTTCCTGACTGTTAGAGCAATACGACAATGGAACCAATGACCTAGGGAGGTGGTGGGCTCTCCCACATTAGAGGCATTCAAGAGGCAGCTGGACAGCCATCTGTCAGGGATGCTTTAAGGTAGATTCCTGCATTGAACAGGGGGTTGGACGATGGCCTTATAGGCCCCTTCCAACTCCACTATTCTATGATTCTATGATTCCCAACCGACCCTTTCCCCAGATATTCTCTTCTTTGCCTTTCAGCCACATGCAGCTGGCAGGTACTATTGAGCAAGCAGCCAGAGCAGCAGAAGATGCCTCCAAACAGGCACTGGCATTCCTGCAGTCATCTGTGCATGGGGAAGCCATCCTGACGAACACTGTGCAAGGCCTCCACAAAAAGTATGTCCAGTGCTGTGCATGCATTTTCAGGGCACCGGTGATTGCATTTTTCTTCTACATTTATTCCATGCCACCTCCTCACTTCAGATGATGATGATTCTTTATAGTACTCTAATTATAATAACACTTTGCATCTACGTCACGTTTTTTGAATGTTGAAAGCTCTTGAAAAATTCTTACAACAATTCTGCAATGTAGGCAAATACTGATACCCCATTATGCAGGTGAGGAGCTGAGGCAAAGCTGAGTGGCTTGCCTGAGGCCACCTTGTGAGTTCATGGCTGAGGCAAGATTTGACCCAGGGATTTCCTGGGTCACAGCTCCTATACTTCAGCCATCATGCTATAGAGGAGACCCCCCTCTCCCTTCCCCATGCCTCTGGTGGCTAAGGTGTGTTATAATAAGTTGTGTTCCAATAAAGAATAAAAGAACAGGTACAGCAAACTCTAAAGTTTGTTCTGTTGCTGCGTGCCAACCATTCTTCCTCGAACAGCATCAGAGGGACCACTGAGATATCACCACCATCCCCCAGCTTAGTGGATTGCTAGGAGAGATGATAGTAGGACTTCTAGGGAAATGGTAAATATTAAGGTCCTACCCCGCAGTGTTGATTACATCTTGGAATTGCAATACTCAAAAGTCCTGGTTGGATGCCTTGCCCAGAAATAGCCGTGGCATATATGAGAGCCCACAACAGGATTCACTCTGCTTTGCTCTCTGTGGCCTAATTCATATGTTACCTGGGAGATGTGATGTAGCCATTGGGGAAAATATGGAAGCCTGTCGCACACTTTTAGACTGAAAAGTCACCTTCTCATTTTCAGATACAATGAGGTAAAGTTGCTCTCAAGTGAACTGGAGGCTGATGCCGGCAGAGCTGCATCTAATGCTGACAGGGCCTATCAGGGTAGCCAACTGTTGCTTGGCTCTCTGGCTCATTTACCAAAGATTGACACAAGCTCCTTTCAGGTGAGATCTGTGTGTGTGTGTGTGTGTGTGTGTGTGTGTGTGTGAGAGAGAGAGAGAGAGAGAGAGAGAGAGATATTCTCAGGAACTCTCCTCTGTTTTAGATAATAATTGTTTTCAGAGGTGGAGAGAGATTAATTTTTGTGACAGATGTGAGGGGATCTAATGAAACAATGCTCCCCCCTCTCCTCTGGTATTTTAGGAGGAGGCCAGTCAGCTCCGTCAGAAAGCAGACTCTTTAACGAGCTTAGTGGAAACATACATGGTGGAGTACAAGTGGCTACAAAGCAACACAGGGACTTGGGAGGAAGAAATGAAAGAACTTTTGCAAAAAGGACAAAATGATAAACTGGTAAGGTATATTCATAATAATAAACCAGGAGATATTATTAGGCTATAGGCCCTGGGAACCATAAGATCCTTACACATTTGGCAGGGAAACTTCAAACTAGCAATTCATGTGTTTCTATGCCAACGATACTGATACCTCTTAGGGTTTGTTTATTTTTCTCCACATGAGGACTAGAAGCACACCCTGTTTTTAATGACAATCTTGGGATTCTGCAGTTGAGGGCGTATTCCATGTTCTGTGGTATAGAATCAGCCAGACAAATTCTAACCCCGTTAAATGTACCAGATATCTGGACTTGGTTCTACAAATGGCACTGGGCCCTCTGATGTTCAGTTGGCAAGCCCTGACATTGGCGAGACCTTCCCCAGTATAGCATAGTTGTTTAAGAGCAAGTTCTGAAAATGGGGCTGTATTTTCATGCGGTGTGTATCCTTTGTTCCCTCTTGCAGACTTCAGTTCAACTTTTGTCCCGTGCCAATCTTGCCAAGAGTATGGCCCAGCAGGCCCTGAGTGCTGGCAATGCCACTTTTGATGAAGTTGATGGCATCTTGAAGAATTTGAGGGGTGCGTTGCTTAAAGCTATTGAGTCTAGGCTTGTGAGTGAGGGGTGAGGAAATTGCCAAGGAATAGAGCGGAGGTAGCATAACATTTAATTCTGTGTCAAAAAGGTTTTGCATATAAATAATGCACATCAAGAAATGAAATGCAAATAAGCTCAGTTTGCACACTGTCTTCTGGATGTGACATTTTAGTATTGGCAAAGTTGGGGTCTTTTTGAAGAGACTGATGTAGTGGCATAAAAAGAGACATAGGCAATCAAGGGGCTGTATGATTATATAGGTAATGAAATATTGTATAGTAGGGTGACCAGATTTTGGAACCCAAAATCCCGGCCCCCCACCACCACCCAAAACAACCCCCCCACCAAGCCACCCCCCCACCCAAAATAACCTCCCCACCAAGCCACCCACCCCCAAAAAACATCAGCCCGGACCTACCGTACCAGGTTCTCTTCTGCTGCCGCCGCCGCCGCCGGATCCCCCGCCGGCTCGTAAGGCCAGCAGCCGCGCGGAAGAGGCAGAGGAGGGCTGGATCTGGAAGTGACATAATCGGCCCTCCCCCGCCTCTTCCGCGCGGCCGCTGGCCTTACGAGCCGGCGGGGGACCTGGCGGCGGTGGCGTGGCAGCGGACCCGGCGGCGGCGGCACGGCGGCGGACCCAGCGGCGGTGGCGGCTCTACTGAGAAACAGGCTTCGCGGCCTGTCTCTCAGTATCGCGCCAGGTGATGACGTCATCACCCGGCGCGCTACTGAGGGACAGGCCGCGAAGCCTGTTTCTCAGTAGATTCGAGCACCGGAGAGAAGCGGACGCCCCTGCAGGTAAGGAGTGTGAGGCGCGAGGGAGGGCACTTACCTGCTGGGGCGGCCGCTTCCCGGGCTCCTCCGCCGCCACCGCCGCCGGGTCCGCCGCCGCTCCTTGCTTGCTGCCACCGCCGCGTGACCCCCTGCCACCCCGGTTCGCCCCCCGGTTGGGCCGGTTCGCCCCTGGATTACCGGTTAGGACCGGGAAATCCCAAGCCATCTGGTCAGCCTATTGTATAGGTTACATATTGCCATATATTGTGTTTTCATTGTAACTTGAGGTATACATTTTTGTAGTCTTATGAGTCAATGATTACACTGCAATCTTACCACACCAATTCCTTATTTGTACAACAGTGATGTTGGGAACCACTTCATTCCTTTCTTTGTGTGTTTCATTTTCACGTGCTCTATCAAGGTTAGCAGCTGCCAACCCCTCTCCCTATTCACTAAGGATGTGTGATGAGGCCTGTGAAGAAAGGATCCAGAAAGGCTACAGTCTGGCTGGAATCGCCAGCGTTGGCCTAACTTACAGGACTGGGGCCTTGGAGTGGGAGGGGGAGAATTCTAAGGAGAAATGTTACAAGGCTTCAAACTGCTGATTCCCAGCACCTCCACCTGGTCCTCTCACTCTTATCTTGGGAGGCCCGAACTTCAAGGTCAGAGTTAATTGGAAGTAGTCTGCAAGAGCTTCAGCTGTGGGAAATGGCCGTTCATAGGGAGGTGGCTGGTGGCGTGAGCAGGATGGTCGAGGATTGGTTTCGGCTGGTCACGGTACCAGCTAACCCAAAAAGGGATAAAGGGAATACCCACCGAGTGGAAGTCATCGTCTCCTGGAAGGAGGGATCCCTACTCAGCAAGGTGATGCTGGGGGATAGATAGGTTTATTGTTTTCAGGTCTGGCACGTTGCAGGGAAAGACTTGTCACCCTTTGGGTGTGATTTAGAGTGAGTTAGACCCCCTCTACAAGAATTCGGTTTGACGCCTGATTCTCCGATTATGCGCATCTTCTCGGAAGCGCTTTATGGTAAATGACTGTACGCGGGAGGTAATTGAGCGCACAACAGGTGGCCTTACCGGTTGTTTGAAATGCACTTTAGAAGTAGTTAATGCGGGGAATCGCTTGTGTACATAGTCAAAATGCGCTTTAACGGGCCGCAGCAAAATAAAACTCGCTATTAAACGCGCATTCGATAATGCGCATAATTGAATAGATAACGCGCCTCAACTCCCGATTTGCGCTCCGCTCATGTAGAGGTAAAAATTTTAATGAGACTTGAAAGAGCTTTAAACCTCTCGTGTAGAGGCAGCCTTAAACTGTTTTATTGTTTTACTGCTGTTAACTTCTACCTCAAACCTCATCCTACCCCCCCCACTCCCCGCTACCCCTCCCTTTCTTTCCCGGCTTGCATTTTAGCGGCTTATGGGACCGACTAGAGCCTTACGTGGTTAGACATTAGGATCTCAATACATTGCTTCAGTCCTTAACTTGTGTGGTTATTTCTAATGGCTGGCTTGGGATAGAGAGGTGGGCTTGGGGGGAACTCGGCTAAAGAGTTCCGCGCCTACCTGGAAGGAAAGGGGTCTCTTTCCTTCACAAGACCCTGCTTCAAGGTCAGGTTCATGAGAATAAGGAGCAGGGCCTTTTCAACAGTGGTGCCTCTCTCTGTGTGGAATTCTCTTCCCTGGCAAACTTTGCCAGGCTAGCTCAGTTCTCATCTTCTGGAAACCAGTCAAAATGTTTTTATTCCAGCAGGCCATTTGGAGGGTCAGGCTGATAGTCAATTGTTAACTGAGCTAGGGGGTACTTTATCTGCTGTTATCCAGATGTTTGGAGTTGGATTTTTAATTGAATTGTTGAGCTGGTTTTTAACTGTAAACATGCAGATACTGGGTTTTTAATAGGTTTCATAATTGCTGTTTGGTGAGCTGCTCTAAGGATCCATTGGACTATGTGGCAGAATATAAATAAAACCATGTACTACATTCTCTGAATGTAGCTAACGAGTTCTAATGTGCCCCCCTTGATTGCTTTTCTCCCCTTTCTGCTTGTAGAATTTAATCTTCAAGTAGGCGACAAGCAAGAAGGAGCCGAAGAGGCCATGCGAAGGCTTCCTCTCATCAGCAACATGGTGGCCAGTGCCAATGAAAATACCAGGCGTGCAGAAGAAGCCCTGGGCACTGCCGTCACAGAAACCGTGGCAGCCAGGAGAATGGCTGAGGAAGCCAAGGAGATGGCTGTGGGCATCAATCAGGTATAGGGGAACTGAGACCCAGCAGCTGCAAAGTTTGGCTTGGTTCCTTTGAACTTGTATCCTACCCTACGTTAGAGGCTAAGGTTGGGTAACACTTTGTTATTCTAAACCACATCAACTAAAATACAGAGAGGCAGTTCCATCCTTAGCACTTGTATAGAACTTCAGAATATTAAAAGTGCTTCACATATGCCAGAAGTGAGCAATTTTGGGGGATCTGGGAACCACCTTTGACAACACACCGACCTCCTCCCACAGGCCACAATGCTGAAAAAAGTTACATTTGTCATTGTTATCCCTTCATAAACATTTGCCACCGAAATTTGGCAGCAAACTGCCTTTTTTTAGTCACTGCTGTGAATTTTGACAATGGGGGCGGGGGGGTTATATATGCAATTTGGGGATAATTACACTAACCTACCTTATGTACATACATGATGATGTATGTTAGGGGTAGCCAGTACATGGCCCATGAGCTGGATGCAGCCCACCCCCCGCATCCAGCCCATAGGCTACGTATTGGCCACCCTTGACATATGCTATCATATATGTACATAAGTTAGGTCAGTATAATTATCCCCCTATTACAGACAAGGACTGAATGGCATTACTGGCAGAGATGAGATTTGAACCAGGGACTTCTTCCTCCTGACTCACAGCTCTGTTGCTTAGCCATTATGCTACAAGAGCTCTCATTCTTAACTGCCAGCCTGCTAGAAGTAGTTGAGAGGAACCTGGGTGTCCCATTGATCCTGTGTGATTATGAACACCCTGGCTCAATTCGGACAACACAATAAACAACTGATGTGGGGGAAACAATCGTCAGTTGTTTTGACTATTGTGTCATCTGAATGCTGCCATAGTCAACTCAGTGCTGATCCTTATCCACACCACAGTTTATTATTTATTACCATGTTGTGTGGGGAGTACTCCCTAAGGTTAGGGTTAGAGTTAGGGTTAGTCAACCCACCATTGACTATCGTGTCGTCCGAATTGAGCCACTGTGTAGCATCTGATAGGCTGAAGATGGGACTTGAGGTTTTGAACCTATCATGAAAAGTAAAACTATAATAAATGATTGATGGAAACAGGATGCAGCTAACAAAAAGGAGATCTGAAAGGAAACATCATAGGAGATGTCTCCATCACTCTTCGGATCTTCTCACTTGGTATCTCTTGAATTTGTGGGATTTCTTGAAATCTACCTCTTTCAGTTGCTCAGGGCTTCTGCACATCAAGCCTGTTTCTTCAAATACCCATAATACCCATCTTCGTTTTCTTTTTATCACTGTGAGTCTCCTTGCCTTCTAAATATTTGTGCTATTTGTTGCTTTTGCTTCCCCAGAACATAGGAAGGCTGGCCTTAGAAGCAAATAGGTCAGCAGATGGTGTGCTAGCCTTGGAGAAGGGGTTAATGTCTCTGCACCATGAGGCAAGACAGGTGGAAGACCAATTGCAACGGAAGGCACTGGAGGTTGACGCAGATGCCACTGAGGCACAGAAAGTAAGTTTGTAACTCTTTGCTTTTTCATTAAAGGGACTGTAGAGGTTCCTGCTTAGGTGGGAAAAGCCGGCAAACACCTTTGATTTTTGTCACCTCTCCAGGCTGTTCAGCAGTCCCAGAGAGCCAGGGCAGGTGCTGAGAGAGCTGGGAATGCTGTCCAAGACATGCTCAGTGCCCTAGAAGATGTATTGCGCATGATGGGTAAGAGACAACATGATTTCCTGTTTGGCCTGCAAGCAAGATTTGGTTTGGTCATTAGATTAAGTAGGATGACCATATGGAAATGAGGAGGACAGGGCTCCTGAACCTTTAACAGTTGTATAGAAAAGGGAATTTCAGCAAGTGTCATTTGTATGCACGTCACACCTAGTGAAATTCCCTCTTCATCACAACTGTTAAAGCTTCAGGAGGCCTGCCCTCTTTCGTATCTGCTCTCTCAGAGATACAGGAACCCTTTCCTCCTTTTCATATGGTCACCCTAGATTAAGGGTATAAACCTTTAGTTGACTAATCAGTGGGATCCAGTTTTAATAGAGGAGGCTGAGGGCAAATTTTAATTTGTGAGATTGAATGTCAGGGACAGACTTGATAATTTTTGAGGCTTTTTGGATTCTGGCATGTAACCTAGATAAGGAATGAAAAAGAAATGGAGTGTGTGTCTCTAAAAGGCTTCTATTGGATGAACCAGCAGAGGAAACCCCAACTTACCCCGACTTTTTTCTCTTGGAGCGAGGCGATGATATATCTGCCATCTGTTGTCTCATTCTGGAGCTGCTTTGGAGGTGTGTCTCAGCAGACGGCAAACCATGATTGGTTGCCATCTCCCCAGACAGTGGGGCGGGCCAGTGAGCCGAATGGCCACCGGCCTGCCTCCGTGCTTCTCTGGCGTGAGAAGCCGAAAAAAAGGTTTTAAAAAAACAACCTGGGACCCGAGGAGGCGCGGGCACAGGCACTCCTCCTCACATGCAAACCCCTGCGCTTGCTCCTTCGCATGGGGATAATGCGAAGGAACACAAACGCGGGGGTTTGAGGGCTCGTGGCGCCAATGCGCCGTCGTCAAGATGAGCCCCACGTGGTTGTTGCTGTTCAATTCTCTAGAGAAGGATTAAGTCATTTGTCACAGAAGTCTGAGGCACTGCTGGGACGGAATTATCCTGAAGCCTTCTGAATTCCAATTTGGACAGACCTTAATTGCTTAATAGGCCAAGATGTATGTGGGAATTGCTTGGAGTGTAGGCAGACACTCCAAGCAATTATTGTTGATTCCTTACAAATTCTGACCTCACCCCACCTTCACATTATTTCAGCACGTGTGTTTGGAAATGTATCTTTCCTAATATGTAGTTCTGCCCTAGATTCCAACTTCTCTGCAACTTGTGTAGACCATTGCCTGGGAGGATTTTTTTTGCTGATGTCAGAAACAAAAACATCTGAAATCTAAGACTATTGGGGTAAGCAACTTGGTATCCTCCAGATGTTTTAAGCTACAACTCCCACCAGCCCCAGCCAGCATGGCCTAAGGTCAGGGATTATGGGAGCTATAGTCCCAAACACCTGGAGGGCACCAGGTTACCTACCACTTCTTGATAAGAGCATGCATTTCAAATCATTTCTGTACTAGGCTGTCTACATTTGGAGTCATTCTCAGGACTGGTTCACTTGATTGATCAAAGTTATTCGAACGAATAGCGTTTTGGGTGATAAACTGCAGTTTCTCATGATTGTTCATTCATGCAAAGTCCTTATCAGGGTCCTTTTATTTCATGTAAGAAAGCAAGCTCCATGATCACACATCTCTGACACAGTGATTCTATGTTCATAAATCAGTAGCTGTATTCACACAAGCCCCCAAGGTGTGTACAAGTGGGATTGTGCACACCTGTCCTGTTGGTCAGACCTGTCCTTTCAATTGGGTATATGCATGCAGAGCTCAGTGCCTAAAGGTCCAAACTGCAACATTTTAAATATCATTTTGGGGAGTAATTTTCACATGCAATTGGGATTACATTTTCACATGTAGTTGAACTTCATATACATGCATTGGACTCTTTGCATGTATATGAAGTTCGAAATCCTATTCAGCCTGTGAATGGAAGGTGGAGCAAAATTACCCAACTAGGCATGATGTTCTCCCACTGCATGGAGGCTCAACACACCTGGGAGTCTTCTATAGATAGGACAGTTGTAGGCTAATGGCTAGAGTATTGCGCTTGGCCATGTGCAACCCATCCACCTATGAAAAGAATGCAGGCATCTATGGAAAAAAATATTCAGCATAGCTTACCTTGTATGTTGTAGTGTTAATGTTAGTAAAGAAACAAGATTGTACAAAGTTGACACACATTTTATGAGCATAAAATTGCAGGATTAAATAATAATAATAATAATAATAATAATAATAATAATAACGATTTATTTCTTACCCGCCTCTCCGTCTAGATCGAGGCGGGGAACAACAACATGATAAAATACATAAAACTAATTAAAACATGACAAATATTATTAAAACTGCATTAAAACATCCTAAAACATCCTAAAAACATTCTAAAAATTACACTGGATATGCCTGCCGGAAGAGAACAGTCTTTATAGCTTTCTTAAATTCTAAAAGACTGTTAAGTTGACGAGTCTCCTCCGGCAGGTCATTCCACAGTCTGGGAGCGGCAGAAGAGAAGGTCCTCTGGGTAACAGTTGTCAGCCTAGTCTTGGCCGACCGCAGTAAGTTCTTCCCAGAGGACCTGAGCGTGCGGGGCGGATTGTACGGGATCTCTCAGACTGAATATATAAATAGCTCAAGAGACAGGGGAATTTCTGTCACAAATTTTATCACTTATGTTAAATGATAGCCATGAAAGGAACTGGCAGTTTCCTGGATAAATTTCGGTTGGATTAATATATCACAATCTGGTAACAACACTATCACTTTTCCTTGTCATTCATAGTCATATCATTATTTACAATAAGACAGGAGCCTAATTCTTTATGAGTTATACGATTCACAGTGAAGAAGGTAACAGACAGTATCCTCTCTCAAAGGTTGTCCACAAATTAAAAATCACAGAATACATGTGGTCTTTAAAAGCTTCCCATGTATAACAGTGGAGGACAGTGTTTGGAAACTGAGCATAGTGAAAACTTTTATAAAAATGAAATCGTGTTATACCTTGGAAGTTCATTTGCTGCTATGGTCTGTTTTCATCAAAGGATAGTACACAGAGCTCCTGTTCAGACAACACGCTAAGCCATGGTGGTTAAACATTTTGAGCTAAACATTATGGCTTAGCATGTTGTGTGAACAATTCCTAACCATGGTAGCTACATAGCCATGGTTTAAACATGCTCACTAACCGTTTTCTGCAAAAGGGTTAGTGCCCTAACCATGGCTTAGCATGTTGTCTGAACAGGCCCAAAGAATCAAGTGTTGCAGCTCATGATATGGAAGTATTCAGTGTCTATGGAAAAGATATCATCCCTGATGGTCTTTTCCTAGGACCCTGGACCATAAGCAAATAAATAATGTGACAATAGTAATTTTATCAATGAAAAAATATTTCATTACTATTACTGATTGTGTGAATTGACTTGAATTGATCTTATTTAATAAAAGCCATGATTCCTTGAGCGTCATCAGATGGGGAGAAATCACATTTCCCTACCATTGCTTTTCTGTCCCAGAATATGGACAAGCAACTTCCTCTTTCTTCACACGGGGGAAGAAAGAGGAAGCAGCAACAACCATGTGGTCCATTCAGTGGTCGGTTTGTATTGCATTGCTTTTCCTGAACACAGCAGGAACTGGCAGCAACTTTTGCCTCAAAAAAAAATCTGATTTACCGGGACTTATTTTGTTGTGGAAAATAGAGCAGAAGGAGCAGAAGGCGGATGTTGTTGTCAAAAGGACCCGCAAAAAACCGTGAGTGGCCAGTAATGAGAGTGTGATAAAACGTTCATCTGATGATGCTCATTATCTTCAAACAAGTAAAAGGTCTTGTGAGCCTAAAGCACCCACAGAGCAGATTGCCTCCTGTGTCTCTGCATGATTTACTGCTGCAACCTTCTCTCTTTCCAATGTCTCTACAACGGGTAGAAACTTCCGCTGCATCTATATTAGGTGTTAATTCAATCACTTCCAGCGCAGAGAATCAATGCAAGAGACCTTCAGAAGAGGCTACCCATTGTACCTCTGTATGAGTTACTGGTCTAGCAATGAGGCATGTTCAGAACAGTTTCTAAGACAGAAACACAGAGGTCCCCTCTACAAGGATTCGCTTTTGCACCTGGTTAGGCGATTATGCGCATAATCGCAGAAGCGCATTGACGCCTAATCCCTCTGCACGAAAGGCGGCGAGAGGCGGCGAAGCGCATTAATGGATGTCCAAAATGCGCTTTACAAGTAGTTACTGCGCATAAGCGCTTATTCACACAGTCAAAATGCGCTTTAACGGACGGAGCAAAATAAAACTCGCGATTTAACACGCATTCGATAATGCGCATAATCGGGGAGATAACGCGCCTCTACGCCCGTTTTGCGCTCCGTTCTTATAGAGGTATTTTTTTTAATGCACCTTGAAAGAGCTTTAAATGCCCCTTGTAGAGGCAGCCAGAGGCAATGTGTAACTCCTACTCTTTCACTCTCTAAACGAAAACTTGTTTTGATTCCAGAGTGAACTAAATCTAATTAAGAAAAAAGTGGGCCTCAGCTATCAAAGGTTCAGGATTACTGTTATAAAGGCTTTGGTCAATGTATAGTGGAACAGTTACTTAGACAGCATATTGGAATGAGGGAAGCACGTTGAAAATGTTTTGCTAACAAACTTTTTTTCCTTTCTTTTGCCAGACCAACCTGAGGTTGTGGATGAGCAAGGTGTGAACATGCTTGAAATGAATCTCAAGAAGGCCAGAACAAGAAACAACCAGTTGAAAGAACTCATGTTGCAGCTGGAAGGAACAGCCAGCCAGCAGAAACTTCGGATCCAGACGCTAGAGCGTAGCATTCTTGAGATCCTTGCAGATATCAAGAACCTGGAGGAGATCCAGGATAATCTCCCTCCAAAGTGTTACAACATTGAAAAGATCGAGAGACCATGAAGCCTTTGTGGGCAACGGGAAGCAGACTTTCATATACTCCATTTGCTCGATCTTGCACACACTATCAGGGTTAGGCCAATGGTTTGGGGTGATTCAAGACATCCCAGCCTCCCAAGACTGGCTGCACATAGCTCCTCTGAACAGATCCCTTAAAAGTTCTCTTCATCAGGCTGGAATAACAGCTGCATCTCTAGGGGTTGTGATGCAACTGTTACCTTTTGGTTACGGCAGCATTGGAAGAGATCGCTGTTCCACTCGTCCCACTCTGGGGAAGCGAGAGGGAAATGCCCAGGGTGCATGAAGAAACTGACCATAGCAAACCCAGCGTGTGTGACCAGGTTACTAGGAGAAGGTGCCTTGAACATAGTATGTGATCATCCAAAATTTTGACCCAACTCCCTACTATATATATTTTTCCACCCCTGCCCTCCTTCCTCCCAGCTTGATTTAATATAACAAGATGGACGTTACATGCTTTTAAATTAACTATGCTCTGTTATATTTTCATTGTCATGATTTGCTCTTTACTCTCACTTCAGTATCCCTGAAGTTCCTTATCCTTCAGAAAACCTTTCTTAAGATCTCTGTCGGTTGTGAACATTGAGGATAAGATAAATTTGGGGCTCTAAAAGCATATCTGTAACACAGATCTAAGCTTCACCCCGGGGCTTCCGGGACCTGTAATTTTGTGAGGGGCACTAGAGATCTCTAACGGAGAATTCTCAGGATTCTGATCAAACTACAATTCCCAGGATCTTTTGGGGAGGAAGTCTTGACACTTATGTGTATAAAAGCAATATAGGTTTGTATCATACTTTGGTAGATGCCATGGTAATTTAATCTGACATTGCTTCATTTGACTCCAATTTTGCCGGTGAATATGGGGATAGAACAGGTGGTTTGTTTTACTGCTGTTTGTGCTTATTAACTAGGCCAGTCCAGCATATATATAAAATTGGGGTGGGGGATTGAATGGAAATATGCTCTGAAAAGGGTTCAGGAGTGCTTTGGGAGACTTAGGTTGCTTTATAGTGACAACTACTTACCTCTGCCTTAGCTTCGTGTTTCAAATGTAGGTGTAGCCATTACCTTTATGGTCCTGGAAGGGGGGTGCTTCTTGTTGGACAGCCCAATCCCTTAGGATTATTCCTTTGGTTTTCATAGCATGTTTCCTTTTTATAACTCTGTTTTAAGTCATTGTTTCAGGCTGTACTTTTCTTCTTCTTTTTTTTTTACAAGAAAGCATGCCCTTGCCTTCCTTCAAACAGTACATCATACAAAGTTACAATGGTGCAAAATATGAAGTATTATTTTAGGGAAGGGGCACAATAAATAATGTTTCCCCATGTTTTGAGAAGGCTATGTTCATTGCCTTAATTTGTTTTCTCATTCTCCCTGATTTGGTTGGGAAGAAATATTAACCTGAACTATGAATAAAAAGCTGTGGTCCAAGAGATGAAGGAAAAATGTACTTTGTGGTTGCTATGTAACCACAGGCTCGGCTTGCCAGCCACTCATTCTAAAAGAGGATTAGGATCTTGTCCTTGGTTTATTGCACACAATGGCCCTAATCTAGCTTGGAATCAGCTTCTGATGCAACATGGGGCTCTGCTGGGTGAAAGAAAGAAGTATGATGAAACCTTGTTGCACATGACAATTTTACTGGATGCTTCCCTGGATTAGGGCTTTGCACACGCACTAGGCTGAGCAAATTGGCTGACTGTGTCATTGATAAAGCCCCTGCTTGTCACCAGGATAAACAGCACTGGGCAGAGTCTGCATGTGCTGGATGTTCCTTCAAAAATGCTACAGCCAGCCATCTAATGGATCAGTCAACTTTGGCTACAAAAAATGAAACTAGCAAAACAGAAATCTATTTTTCTATAACTGCTAAATGAAAATGATCTTTTGCTAGAGATAGAACCTGGGACTTTCTACATAGAGAGTATATGCTCTAGTAGCCAACTATGCCGTCATTAAAATGGATTTTCTAAAGTTCCAGGAACCAGGTGTTGTGCTGCAAACCATAGAAGAGTTGCTTCAACGTATTCCTGGTATAGAAGCAACGGTGAATGCCAACGCACATTTCAATAGCATAATTTTTCTTTATTATATTCTTTTTAAACATTTTGCCAATTTTAAACATTTTGTGTGTGGTCATGACCATTTTAGCAACAATGACCTAACTCCAGCGTATTCCATTTGTGTGAAACATGTCATCTTCAAATCTTTTTTTTCCTATTAAAACTTTTTTTCTCTAAATAAAGCAAATTTTTCAGTTTAAAATTGCAAGTTCAGTAATGGAAAAGAGTTACCGTCCCCCTCCCTCCCTCCCTGCCTGTGCAGCTAAACCCCACTCACTCCCTTGTTGTGTAGGTCAGAGTTTGATGCTTACTTCAATCTCCAACTCTTCCCAAGCCATTTCCACCAGACCTTCCAAATGTATGCTGCACCCTATCCCCCCACCCCAACCATAAGCATAATTGAGCATATGAAGGCAAAGATAAGACTAGTAAAACATTATATACATAATCTGTACCACTATGCTATGTTCCTAAGGCATGCTGTCCTAAACTGGATGAAATTGGAAAGTGGCCCAATAATCCACCTTTTGTTCAAGCATATGGAGAGTTCATCCTTCCTTCCCTTTGCTGTCCTCATGTTTGTTTGTTTGTTTGTTTGTTTCCACCACAAGACTGTCCTTCAAGCCTTTTTGGAAGGCCACGGTTATTGTCACATACATCCTGTGAAATATGTTGTTGGCTTCGCACTTTGCATCTTGGTATTGAGACGTATGGTGGATTCCGGCAAGAGGCTGTGGTGGCTCTCATGAACGGAGGCATGTGAAAGAGAGAGTGCTTTGGAAATAGTAGTCAATGCGCGCAACAGGACAGCGAGAGAGCTATTTAATCTAGAGTCATGTAGGATATCTAAGCCTTCCGCGAGTAGAAAAATTCTCATCAAAGAAACTGTTTCTTTTGTACATCTGCCAACGTCAAGCAGTGAGTGTTTAAGGGCACTGAATGTGTTGGGGAGTGTCCTGTAACGTCAGGTGGTGACAAAAGCCTATTTGAGCCACCCGTCTCCATGTATCCCATAGTTTCCTCCTGTTTCTAAGTGGATGGCAACTGCCTAAGCTTCTCATTATGCGACAAGAACACTTGACACAAATTGAAACAGTGGCTGCTTCCACCCTGGCCATTTCGTGTAGAATTGCCATGGGGGAGCGACCACGTGGCACTGTTACCCATTGGTAAAACTCCTGTGTTCTCCCTGTACAGCTTCTGTCATTTTTCTTGCCATGGCAAGTCTGACTTTTTTGAGGATGGAAGAGTAGGGCGATCTCCACAGGAGTAGATGCTCTTAACGCTTTTCTGCCATCTCTTTTAAGAGGCATAGTTTGGATGTGGGCAGTCACATGTTGGACAGCTGAACCTGTCACAGCTCACCACTTTGCCCTGAGCACTATTTTATAACCCCTTAAATTTCCCTCTATCACTCTTGTAATTAGCATTAAAATTATTTTCTGGTAATTTTTTTAAAATATTAAAATATTAGCAAAATACTGTTTAAATGAAACTGTGTTACAGCGCTGTAACACTATAATATTAATTTACAAATAAATAAAAAGAAAGTGTTTAGCAATGTGTTTTTTCCCCTAATTAAAAAAATATATACTTCCAATCCAATTCCCTTAAAATTAAAATATCAGTGAAATACTGCTGAAATGTGAGTGATTTAGTGCTATAACTGTATAGCACCAATTCTAAAAAAAAATAAAGGGGAAAAACACATTTTCAGTCACCATTTTAGAAATGCTTCCCCCCCACCCCCAATTAAACACTTCCAATCTATACTTCTGCCCCAAAACAAACATTGAATACTTACACAATTCTTCCTCCCTGGCCTTTGGCTTCTTTACGTGTCATTCCTGACCTCTCATGCTTTAAACCAAGTCCTTTAAACCAAGTCTGGCATACATGACTTGGGCCCAAAGGCCTGCACATTCACACTGTAAGACCCCTGTTCCTTGTGCATAAAGACCAGCATCCATCTACCAATTGCTAGAATCAGATCTGTTGTACCTCAGAACTTCAAGCAAGATCTTAAGGCAGCTTTGCCTATCTGAAGTTGCTATTTGCCACCAGAGCCATCCCTCAGTAATCCCTGGTTCCTCTCACTGGCTCTAAGACATTTGCAGCTGGCTAAGCTGCCCCACTTGGAGGTCCAGAAATGACTCAATCTAGTGCAGCTGTTGGTGTTTCCTGTACAGAGAGGAAAGATAAAAATAAATCTTTCTCAGATAAACTTAAGCAGCAACTTCCTTTCATGGTGCCTTTTGAGGAATGCGGGAAAACAACAGTGCTGTCTGCGTGTGGAGCTACGTACAGTTGCCTACAAGGAGGACGTGCGTACGTTATTGGCAGAGGAAAACAGTTACGAATTGAAGATAATCAGCCTGAGCTAAGGGGGGGGACTAGCGAGGGTACAGGGGACACAGAACAAATGATGAAATTCCAAAGAAGCTTCTGGAGGAAACGGAAAGCTTTAAAAACCAAGCAGGGGGCAGACAGGCAAGGGCCAGATCACAGCGATACCATGAGATACAAGATGAGTTACTTGAAGCATCCCAGGAGGGTGTGCTCTGTGGCTCTCCCTCTCCGCCCTGGCCACCCCCACCCCCACCTCCACCTGGGAGTGCTCCCTTATTGGTTTTAAAGCATGACAGAAAACCCATAAACCCCCACCCCTTTTGAAACAAGTATCTATTTACACCAGGAAAGAGGAGCTACATATGAAACAAGCCTGCTTGCTGGCCTTTTGGTGCCCTTTCTCCAGCCAACTTTTTTTTCCCTCTACACAAATAGCATATAAAAATGGGGGCTGTTTCTTTTTCTTTCTTTCTGTTTAAATTCAAGGCTAAATTCTTCCATGATTGACCTACAAAGTCTGGGCTTTGTACCAAGTGGGTTAGGATCTCCTTCTGCCAACCTCGTTGTAATTTTAATGGTTCACAATAAAAAAAGGAAAAAAGAGACTAGCACTAAAAATAAAAGACCCAGTGAGATTTATTTTGCTGACACATTATGGGAAAGAAAAACAAACAAACAAACAAAAAAACCCCAACCTTCCTGGCTCCCGAAGCATGCTGGGAAGGTAGACAGTGTTACTTCCCCTAATGCATGCTGGGAAGGTAGACACTGAAGCTGCCCCCTTTAGGCACGTTGTACCTGATACACTTTGCTGTTTTCCCTCCTAACTACAGGGGGAAGGGATTGCTTGAGTTGTATTTGCTTGGTTGGCTGTTGTAGGCAGCGCTTCCCTGCACTTGAAGAGGAGGGGGATGTGACGTGACGTCAGAGTGTAGCAGGCAGATACACGCAAGAGGCAGTCAAAAAAGAAAAGAGAGGGTGAGAAAGAGAGAATTGTGATGAACAACTGCAGGGAAGTGGAGTGATAGGGCTGCTTTGTTGCGATGCCGGGGGAACTTTAACCAGAGGCGTTCAGGTAGAGCTGACCCTTGAGGATGTAATCGATGACTGGCTGACACAGGTAATCCACAACATGCCCATCTCCATGCTGAAGAGCCAGTCTGTAGGAGAAAGAGCAGAGGGGGTGGGGTGGGGATGAATCAGCTCACATTGAAGCTGAACACGGTACACAGGCCAGGCCAGCCATTTGATGGATGGGACATTATTCCCAGGGCTGGGCCTGCAAAATTTGATGGTTGGCCCATTTCTGGAAAGAGAATGAAGGGGAGAAAGGCAAGAAGAGGCAGGGGGAAATCCCATGAAAACGGGCATCTAAGAATAGCAGGAGTCCCCCGCCTGCTCATGATTTTCAAAATGTCTTGCCCCAGCCCCAGCCAGGTGTCTGGAGCAGAATGGGATTTTTGACAGCATGATCCATCTTCTTTCTTTAACACAAGCGGGAGCTAGTCTATACAAACAGCAGTTCCTGTGATAAATTGCATTCAAAGAGGCAATCCCCACCCATGCCATAATGGGTAGACTTTTTGGGTACTTGTGGAAACAAGCAAGGAAAAAAGTGTACAAGCTCTACTGTTAGTTATAATGAACCCTTTAATTTGCCTGTCATCATAAAAATGGAGGAGGAGGAGAGTCTAGCAGGCTTATGGACAATTTCGATGATGTCCTGATTTTATTACTTATCTGGGAATGCTTATTCCCAGAGATAAATCCCAATTGATTAAAATAAATTTGGAGAAGTTAATCGAGGAGATTGTACGTGACATAGACAGATGGGCACCATTAAAATTGAGTTTGTGGGATAAAGTCAACACACTTAAGATGAATATTGTACCTCAAAGTCTCTACGTTATACGTGGGATTCCATTACTTATACCGGGCAAATATTTTCAACAACTTAATGCCTTGTTTCGTAAATGTTTGGGGGGTTCTTCCCCACCTCGAATAACTTTGAAACGCATGCAACTTCCGATCAAAGAATGGGGGTTTGGATTCCCAAATCTAGCTTTGTATCATCGGGCCTATTTATTGACCTGTACTAAGTTTTGGTCTTCTCCAGCTTGTTTAGATATGCCACGCTGGTCAGCTATGGAATCCTTATGGTTAGAACCGCTGCCTAAATAGATGGCACTCGGTTCTCGACATGTTAGATTAAATAATCCTCCACCTACAATCTTGGCTGCTAGAGAGATATGGTGCATAATGTCGGGTCAATTGCAGTTTGACCCATTTTCTCATGCAAAATTGACTTTATGGGGAAATCCACATTTAAAAATTGTTTTTGTGGAGGACATGGATGGTTAAGGCAATCTTTACTTTGGATCAATTAATAGGTTCAGATGATGACTTTATGCCATTTTCTGATTTGCATGTTAAATGTAATTTACCAGCTACGGCTGAATGGCAATATTTACAATTGCAACATTTGCTGAAATCTAAGTTTGGGCCGGCTGCTTTTACGACCTCAGAGCCTCCATTACTGGTAGAAACACTTATAGTAGCTGAGCAGACACATCAATCCACAACCCATATATATATAAATATTTAGTAGTAGTAAATAAATACAATACTCATAGTTTAAGACAAGATTGGAATCGAGAATTGGAGTGTCCTATTTTGCCCAATCAATGGACTGTTGCCTTAGAGACTGTATCTGAAGATTCTATGGATCTTAGGCTACGTCTCATTCAGCAAAAAATCCTCTTCCAGGTCTACTGGACCCCACAACATCTTTTAAATAAGGTCTATCTAATTTACATAATTGTTGGAGATGTAACGCACCTAATGCTTCTTTAACTCATATGTTTTGACGGTGCTCAATAGTCTCCTCCTTTTGGGAGGAGGTTAAAATAAGGATAAATTTTGTCCTGAATCAATCTTTAATATGGAAGGATGCTCATGCCCTTCTAAACTACCTGCTGATTTCTTGGAAACTAACACAGGGTCAGCGCAAATGGATTTTCAGAGCCCTCATGACAGCTAAAAGACTTATACTAATATATTGGAAGGATAAATGCTCACCTCCCATAATGCAATGGATTGAGGAATTAATAACCTTATCAACATTTGAACGGGTAATATACAGGCACAACTTGCGAATTGATAAATATGTGGCTATATGGTCTGATTTTTTGAAACCTATGTATAATTCTCTTTTTTTAACATTCGATGAAAAATGATGACATCGCTGTATATGTAATACATTTTTTCACTATTTCTTTTTGTTTTATTGTTCTGTATCTTTTGAAATTCATAATAATAATAATAATAATAATAATAATAGAAGAAGAAGAAGAAGAAGAAGAAGAAGAAGAAGAAGAAGAAGAAATTGTGTACTCCCATTCTTTGAGTTGTTAGCAAACATTGCCTTGAAAATATGGTTGCCTCTGCAATAAAACACCTGTGGAAAAGGGCCTTTTGGGAGATTTCCCATTTTATCAACAGGGCCCCTTCCCCAGCCACAGCCCCCCATCTCACGCACCTGCTTTTGGTGGAACTGACAATGGCCATGGGGTGATTCACATCGTCCTTCACAACCAGGATATTGTTCTGTGGAGGAATCATCAACAGGATACTGACATGAGGCTTTTCCCCATCCGATGAGATAATCAGGCCATGCCTTGCACTGAAACATCATACTTGTCCCTGAGGTCAGGTTGGCATGCATGAGGGGCAGCGCCTGTTTTAGTGGTGGTGGCATCCTCACACCAGAAACTCTCCCCGATAAATCAGGGTGGACAACATGTGGCTTCCTGGCCCCTGCACTGCTAAAATTTTGAGCAGCAGCAGCAGAAAAAGAACCACAGATCTGGAAACAAGCTAAATTTGGTCAGCAGTGACCCACTCGTGCCCCGTGGAATTCTGCAGGGCAGCTATGACAGAAATGTGACTCATGGGAGGGGAGGATCCGGGGGAACTAAAATGGACCCCGGAGCTCCCAAAGTTACTCACTCCTGCCTTAAATGGTCAAAATACTAAAGAAAGAGAAGAAGGTGTTGCCGCACCCCCCACTCCATACCCCAAGGATAATCTCAGAAGGCCCATCCATGACAGATCAATTTGCAAGAACCAATCATGAGTCTTTATTTAAAAACAATAACTTCCTCATGCCTTTGACACAATCAGGTTGAAACCAGTCATGTAGATAGGAAAATATACATTCTTAATGGGCATTGCCTGCTTAGATAGTCTTACATTTTCACTGCAGAAGAGAAAGAGAGGCATTCCTGATGCAAACACTCATTGTCATTACAACTGCAGAAATAATAATGTAAAGCTGCCTGTGTGAAAATGCCCTTTGTCAGACATGCAGCACATCTATTTTCCTTTGACAATCAAAGCAAGTTGTTGTGGTTACATGATACAGCCCTGGTTACAAGTAGCTCACACTGCATCAAAGTCATCTGACCCAAAAGATGCCCAAGATGGGAAGAAAAGGTAAGAATTCAGACAATGAAGGCAGGCAGGAAAGGACAGGGATAAGAAAAGCATTACCTCCATTTGCAAAATATTCATTTATCACTGCAATTTTGCAAAGGACTTACTTTGTACTTGCGGAGTACTGAGGAGTGGTTCATGATCCGGTCTGTGTCAGCACCATCTCGGGGAACTACAACAATGCCAAAGTCCCCAACGATCACCTCCATCTGTCACAAGACAAGAAGTAATTCTTTAGAACCGGGGGTGGGGGTGGGGGTGGAGAATCTTGTTTATAGTCTTCCAAACTAAAATAAGCTTCTGAATTACTGATTACCAGTGAAGATGCATTTCACACACTTGATTTTCTTTCTAATTTGAATTCTCTCTCTTGTCTTTGAAAGAAAGAGATATAACCTCTTAGGGCATAGCTACAGTCCATACTTAAAAATGCCCCCAAGTGTAGCCCTTTACTTGTCCCCATAGCCATTCATTACATGGCAGAAAGTAAAGGGTGCACCTGAGAACATAATTGGGGTGGGTACAATTCTGCCCCTGGCGAGTGCTCAGGATGAGGGTTGGTCCACTCTCTACTGTGTCCGAAACTGCAGCCTGCTTTGTTTGTAAATGAATGGGAGCCACTGAAAATCGAGTCCAGCTTCTACAATTCCACTCTTTCCTCTGTACATCCGGGCCAGGATCTCTTCTTGATCAATCCAGAATGCAGGACATGGAATAACGGGCTCAAGTTACAGGAAGCCAGATTCTGGCTGGACATCAGGAAAAACTTCCTGTTAGAGCAATATGACAATGGAACCAATGACCCAGGGAGGTGGTGGGCTCTCCCACATTAGAGGCATTCAAGAGGCAACTGGACAACCATCTGTCAGGGATGCTTTAATGTAGGGTGACCAGATAAAATCCAGGTCAGGGCTCATGTAACTTTAACAGCTGTAGATAAAAGGGAATTTCAGCCAGTGTCATTTGTATGCAATTAGTTCCTGGTGAAACTCCCTCTTCATCACACCAGTTAAAGTTGCAGGCACTATGCTAGAGTGACCATATACAAAAGAAGGCACGGCCCCCCTTGGAGTGGGGGGATGGCCACAGGCTGCAGGTCCATCTCCACAAGTGGTGAGCAACTCCGCCTCTGAGGAGGCTGAGCAATCTCCTGAACCCTGATAGCTCTGTTGCCTTATCAAGAGGCAGGCCAGTAGGGTTCCTTTGAGAAGGAGTGCTCGATTAGAAAGGAGGACTCTGCAAGGGGAAAGGACTCCTCAGGAGCAAGACCCTCCTCACAAGTAACTTTTTGACAGAGAGCTGTAATGACCTGCAGCTGAGCCTTTGGTAGGGCTCTGGAAGCTCTGGCTATATAAGCCTTCAGTTTCAACCTAACCATTGTTGGAACAACATCATTCTATCAGTTTTAATGACCGGCCTTGCTGTGTGATTGAACCGCTGTGCTACTGACTCTTGGACTCCTGTTTGACTTTACTTCTTGGACTGTGTATTGTATCTGATTGCTTATCTGTGTTTTGCCCTTGGTTGTGCCTCAGACCTCTCTTCTGTAAACCACCTACATGCCTGCATACTTAACCAGCCAAAGCAGGGTGCATACCACACACACACACAAACCCATCCTGAAGATAGTATGTAGACAAGAAAAAAATTTGCTGGCCTTGCAAATTGCAACACTTTACAACAGAAATGGGCAAATCTCACTGTGGTGGCTGTATTTTTACAACCTGGATGTGGAGTGTGTGTCCTGCCAGATTTTGTTGCAGTGCAGACCCCATTATCCCTCACCATTGTCTAAGCTGACAAAGGCTGCTGGGAGTTGTTGTCCAACAATATCTGGAGGGCCACATGTTACCCACCCGGGTTTTACAGCATGTTGGGTGTTTGGCTTCTGTGAAGTTACTGGCATGGGTGGATAGCAGACAAGCTCCAGGGTGGGCAATCTTGGTCTGCAATCTGTATCCAAAGAATACACAAGCTGGGCTATTATGGACAGAATTTCCTGTAGGACGTTGAGGTTTTAGCCTTAAAAATAAGACATGGTGGGGTGAATCCTTTCCCTTATCACTTGTTTCCTGGCTTTGCAAGAAACTTCTCTAAGAGAACCGATCCCGGCCTTGCCTCACTTCAAGTTTATCTTTGCTCTCTCCTGGGAACCTCCGTCTTCCACTGATAAGAACATCCTATTTCCTCTGCCAATGTTTATTCTGATGACCCCAAGAGAGCAGGAAACCCTCCCAACATTGCAGGCTATGGTGGGCATGCATGCGCGAGCATAACAGAGAAAGAGAAACTAAAACATAAGGTGCTTTCAGACAGACGCTGCCTACTGCTACCAGCCAAAATACATTGTGCAGCTACTCTATCTTTTCTTCCTTAGCAGATTTTTATTGTGGAAAGTAAAAAGCTGGAAAAAACACTGAGGAAAATATGGGAGGGTTACAAGTTAAAGGCATCGTTGCCTGCGATTGAGGCAGATCAACTGCCTGACAAAAGCCTCATCCGGAAGCACCCATAGATCAGTGGCATAATTGCATATCTAGTGATAAAGGAGGATGTTCAGATGAAGAGCAGGAAGGGTTGAAATTGAGGGCTCAGGCAAGATAGCAGAGATTGTTGGCCAATGATAAAAATCTCTCTACCCTTGTTTTTTTTAAAAAAATAGCAACAAGGGTCCCCTCTACAAGGATTCGCTTTTGTGCCCGGTTAGGCGATTATGCGCATAATCGCTGAAGCGCATTTACGCCTAATACCTCTGCACGAGAGGTGGCGAAGCGCATTAACGGATGACCAAAATGTGCTTGACAAGTAGTTAATGCGCATAAGCGCTTGTTCACACAGTCAAAATGCACTTTAACAGCCGGAGCAAAATAAAACTCGCTGTTTAACGCGCATTCGATAATGCGCATAATCGGAGAGATAACGCGCCTCTACGCCCGATTTGCGCTCCGTTCTTGTAGAGGTAATTTTTTTAAAGCGCCTTGAAAGAGCTTTAAACCTCTCTTGTAGAGGCAGCCAGGAGAAGAATAATCCTCATTTCCCTGAAAACCACCTATCTATATAAAGAGCTTTTACAGACAAATGTTTGTCCTAATCGTCAAATCCTGTTTTGTTGGAAGCTTCCTATCAGAACCACTAGATAAAACTTGATTACCTAGTCCTTTATTTGGCAAAAGTTTGCAGTATTTCCTCTCTTAACTAAACAAAACAGCTGAGAAGAGGATATCTACTTCAGCTCGTAGGACTGCCTATGAACCTCTTGTATTGTCTTGGCGACAAGAAAGCACAGTTCAGCCAATGTATCCAAATCTATTTCCTTTCTCTTCGACCGAGTAGCCTTAATCACTTTCCACAGGAAGGGAAGAATCCCCCCCCCCAACAAGCAAAACTTGCATCTGGCAACACTAGACTTTATTTTATTTTTAAAAAATTCTACCCTGCCTCATCACACCAAAAAAAGGAAGATCTCAAGCTGCTATTTTTGTGTTGCAGTTTCAGCCTAGCCAACACTCAAACCTACTCCATGCAAGCGAGGACTCTTCAGAAGAAGGGAAGGGAGGTTGGCCTGTCAGATTTGTGTGTGCTCTCCTTTCAGCTTGGCCGAAACCTCTTCTGCAGAGCTGCCTCTTCCCCAGAGTTCTGCTGGAAATAAGGTCTCCATTACCTGCCTACTAATTCCCAGCGATCTAGAAGATCCTCCTTATCTATAAACCAGCAACCATCTGGAGTTCTGTAAGAGATTACAAAGCCCCCATTCCAGGTCCTTTTCCCAAACGAGGATGTGCAACACACCAGACCTGACCCACATCATCTGGGCTGCATGCACATAGCAGAAGCAAATGCAGAGCAGCACTTGAATTAAAAAGGCAAAGACAATGCATACAGTCAACTGGCACAGGTCAGCCTTTCCCAACTGGGTGCTCACCAGATGTGTTGGACTACAACTCCCATCATTCTTGTCAAACTCCTCTGTTAAACCCCCCCACTTGATTACCCCATACCCTAAGAGCCTTTTAACACATAACAAAGCCACCAACCCAGGCATGCCACTAACTGTACCCCCAAGAGGGATCTGTGGTCAATCCTGGATCGCTAATGTGTGTGATAGATGTGCTTCAAAGACCTGTTGGTTACATTCACATTTTAAGGCATCAACTTCATTTGAATGTAATGAATGAATTGGACCTTAGCCCCCCCCTCTCTTTTAACCCATCCTTGCTGAGCAATCCCAAATTTGGTTTCTTTGTTTTTTAAACCTGCAAAATTGAACAATTCAGGATCCAGGATCTGGATGTGCAAATGTCGTGTTTTTATTCAAATCTGTATACAGTGTATTGATTGGCATGTTTTTATTTTTGGTTGCAGAGTAGGAGTTTCTCTTTTTGGCACAGGCCTGATTGTAATTCCTCTATCATCCAATTGGGAGGATGGTTAGGCTTTTCTGCTGCATTTTAACGGGTGATGCACGTCCTGAGCCCCTAAGCCTGGAGGGGTTTTGTAGCTATTATTATGCACACAGCACACTGGATTTATTTATTTATTCATTCATTTAAAACCATATTATTTCCTACAGTGCTCTGGAAAGATTTCTAGCCGTATTAGGTTCTGCAAGGCCCTCGTGCTAAATTGAGGGCTAAAGTTACATGCCTGTGTCTTCCTGAATGCAGCAGTTTGGGATGGCGTCCTTCAAACATCCCCTTCAAGTATGCCCTTGGGATCAGCAGCCCAGCTGCCACTCAAGCTCACACAGCGACAGGGGTATAGAAACAATGATGAGAGGGAGCAGGAAGGGTGCTTTAAATGATGCATAAAGCAGAACCAGTTGCATTTAAACTACAAAGTCCTTGGGACCGGGTGGGGGGGGCACACTGATATTTATTTACTCGAAGCATTGTTTACCCTGCTCTTCAGCCAAGGCGTCTTGCAAGGAAAATAGTGCCTGCACCCAGGCTTACAATTCAAAAAGCAGGACAGGGATCTTGCAGTTAGAGGCTCTCTGTTCCATCAGCCACTGAGGAAGTGGGGCAGTGATCAGGGATGGGTGATAGAAAGCAGGGCAGCGAGTTGTGTGAGAAAGCAGGGCAGCGAGTTGTGTGAGTGTGTTACCCTTGCGAGTCGAATGTTTTGGGATCTCTTTCGTGTGGGGTGTGTGTGTGTGTGTTTTGCATGTATTTTTTGTGTGCTTGCAATGGAGGAGGGTTTGGGGGAAATTCGTTTGGGGGTGACATTTCAATTAATTGGGTTCAAGAGTTATTTCCTCTGCGTTGTTCTCAGGTTTTGGGGTGAGTTGCTTGTCTTTTTGCCTCACCATTCTGCCTTCTGTGAAATAGGTCATGGAAGAGGAAAATATGGGTTAAATGGGATAGTTTTGAGGTTTGGATCCCACCTCTGCCTTGTTCTCAGGTTATTGGGAGAGTTACTTGTCTTTTAGCCTCTCCACTGTGTCTCCTCTTAAATGGGAGTTGGTGATAGCCCCCACATCCACCATGACAGTCATTTTGTGAATGGGCATGACATCTCTATGTCATGCCCATTTTGTGATGGTGCCTACAGTATTTACTCAAATTTCCAAATAAGTCACTAGCTCCAAAAGCTTGTGGGGGGGGGGGTGCTGGGTTGACCTATGTTGGGGAGGGCCAATAGTTCAGTGGCAGAGACCATGCTTTGCACACAGAACTTTCATGGTTTAATCCCAGAATCTCCAATATTGGGTGTCTTTTTAAGCACATCTAGGCACTACATGTATTCTGTGCTACCCTCACAAGCGGAATAGGCAACAGTCAGTTAGATCAACCTGTGTTTTGACTCTGTATATGGCAACTTCATATATGTTGTTCACATTACTATAGTAATTATGAGGTATGAAACAAATGACCACAAGATATGTTTTCAAAATCCACGATCTTCTTGGTGTTTTATGAGGCGCAAGAGCAGACCTTAAGACCTTGCCGTGAATCTGCCTTAGCACAACTCTACTGAAATCTGAGATTGTGTCGCTGCTTGCATGACAAGCTCCCCCCGCCAGAAATTCCTCTTTGGTGCCACTCTGAAAGGTACAAGAGCCCTATCTGCCTATGCATCTGGCCCTCCACCTCTGTTAGAATTAAAAATGGAGGTGTCACACAAAATGAAGTGGAGGGTAGAAGCACCAAAAACCAAAATGAAAGTCCTGGGTGAGACTATTATGCTAAATCAATGGCTACTGGGCTGTGTGAAAATGGCAGAGAAGAGAGACACACAGACTGCAACTTTGCTGCTGTCCTGGGCAACTACTCACATCAGCTTCATTCCATAGGCCTGGGATACAGAAAGACTCCAGCAAGTCGCTTCCGCACAGTAGCAAGATTCGGAGTTCTGCAGAAAAAGATACACAGGTATTCAGTCACACAGACACCAATTGTTCCCTAGATGACAAGCCCACACTCGTTTCTTTCCCCATGACCCAAAGACCTGGAAAGAGAGTTGTCTGAAGAAGGAAGTAAAGCTGAGGCTTTGACACCAAGCCATTGATCACGTTCTGTTTCCAGGCCTGGAAACAAGCGTCTCCAACGTGTGTGCGCTTGTACAGATGTCTTCTGCAAATGCATAGTTACCCTAAGTGGCTCCGGGACTGATTTGTGAACTTCTTCTGGAGTGCTGCAATTCTCAGAACTGTTGGGTAAACCAGTTGTGTGTTGTTCTGCCCATTTATGACAGGATGTCTGTTATTTGTCTGTTCTGACAGGATGCCTCATGCACTCAGGCAGTGGAAGTGACTTCCGGGAGTCATTCCATCTTTGAAAAACCCAAAGGAAGCCCACTATATGTCAAAGAAAGACTTGTTTCCCAAAATGTTCTCTGCAGATGACAAGTTGACATAGCATGCTGGAATATAGTATATTGGTATAGCATATATCTCTGTGTGTAAGGAGGAGCCGTTGCATATAGCAATGCTTTGAAAGCTTAAATGACTGGGATTATCATTACTTTCTCTGAAGACTATAAGAACCAAAGTTAGTTGCTTCTTAACCAGAGACCCCAGTGGGAATGCCCCGGTGCTCCCTATAATCTTTCCCACATCTTATTTTACTCTTCCACAAACTGAAAAATGATTTTTATCTTATTTGGCTAGATCAGCACAATCCTGATTACATCTGTTCCCAGGCCTCTTAGTTGTAGGGCAATGAAAAACAGCCCTTGGAATTTAGAGCATGTACACCACTCACTAATGCCTGATGGGAAATGAAACGTGTCTCTCTGGGTTGCCAGTTTCGTCATCAGAGGGGAGGGAGGAGAAGTAAGTCCTGTCACACTGAGACTCCCAAATTATATCTCAGTGGGGTTAAAATGGTGATCTGTAGCTATTCAGATTTGATATATAATCTGCAAATTGACAATCAGTGGCAAGTGTTGTGAATACCCCCGAGCTATACCTCTGAGTTACTTAAATGCTACTGTCACCGTCCCACACTGCAGCATCTGCCGCCTCACCCTATCTAATGATAGGGCCAGCCCTACAAAGTTACATCCAATGTTAGATGCTTGTCTGTTTGGAGGACTCAGACTTCGTTCACATGATCACTGCAGCTTAAACAAACCATGGTGGCTTGTGTCAGCAGTGGTGTGTGCTGGGCACAATTTGCATGGGTGGGGCTGGTCGTGTCATTTGAACTCAGTCAGGATGGCTTGTTTGAGGGGGAAACCACCTGTTGTTGGGAGGAGGGCTCTTTCCCCCTCAAGCAAGCCATGCTGCAAAGTTTAGATGATATGACAAGTCGCACCCAGGTGGGTAACTAGGCAAATGGCGACCGCCACTGTTGTAACTAAGCTAAACTAAGTTAGCAAATTTGTGCAAATCTCCCCAAATGTTTTTTATAGTTAAATAGGTGCAAATCTCCCTGAATGTGTAAATAAGTTACATTTGCACAAATCTCCCCAAATGTGAAGAAAAAAAGGGAATGCAGTCTAGGGAGGCAACAAAGGGGGTATTAAATTGACCAGCGTCATTTCAAGATGTAACAGAGGATATATTGTTAGCGAGAAGCAACCAGGTTTTTCACCGCTCTTACCAGGTGGCTCTACAGCCCTTTCTGACAAACCATTCACAAGCCATCATGCTGGATTCTCACATCATGACAAGCCACTTTGAAAATAAGCCAACCTGAGCAATACCATGAACAACCCAACAACAAGCCATGAGTTCTTGGGATGGCTTGTACATGGTTAACAAACCTCGCTGAGGAAACTGTGCCAGGTTTGTATATTATGGCAAGCCACCTTGAAACCATCAAGGCTGACAACTGACATTGGTTGTCATGCCATGTGAACTGGGTCCACCGTCTCACTGGACATGACCTCATTTGCCTGCTCCTGTGCCACGAGTAGCACTTGTCCCATCCCTTATTTGGCAAAGATGCCCCCTTTTGCCTGGATGCTTACTTACCAATCTCTTCATATCTCATCACTGTCCCCAAATTTGCATTTTCATCTAGAGGGGAAAAAAAGAAAAAAAAGCGCATCCTACATTTAGATTTGGCAAGAAAACCAGTGACAGATCTGCGCATGAGTTCAGAACACTGGCTGAGTCTTATTAAGGAAGCCACAAGTAAGTAATCATTCATTGATATTGCACACTTCTGCAGTTGGACTCAGAGTGGCTTAGATAAAAACACAATGAAAAACAATGAAAATTCCAATGAGTGGTTCGAAGTAGGGCAAGTCACAGGGGTCAAGCCACACATAGGGCAGCAGACCTGCCATCTAGTGGTGTAGAGGAGTCAGGGCGTACAGGGACACAGTGCCAGGTACCGGGACCAGATAAAACAACTGACATAAAAAAAAACTACCACTCATCATATGCGGTCAAATACCTGGAAGTAGAGGACAGTGTTAACCTGACACCAAAAAGATGACAATGTTGGCATCCGGCAGAGATCATTCCCCAATTGGGAAGCTACCACTAAGAAGAGCCTCTCTCTTGTTGCCACCTTTCAAGCCTCCCCCAGAGGAGGCATTGAGAGAAGGGCCTCAGATGATGAGTGCTGAATATGGGTATTGGGAGAGGTGCTCTGGCAGGTATTGCGGTTCCAAACCATGTAAGGTTTTATAGGTCAAAACCAGGACCTTGAATTGGGCTCAGAAATATACAGGTGGCCAGTGTAAGTGGGCCAGAATTGGTGTGATATATTCAGATCTCCTGGTCCCCTCAGTCTGGCCACTGTATTTTGCACAAGGTGCAGCTTCCAAGGTGCCTTCAAAGGCAGACCCACGTAGAGTGCATTACAGTAAACTAACTTGGCGGTTGCAAGAGCATAGACAACTGAAGCCACATTACTTCTGTCCAGATAAGGGCGTAGCTGGGCCACCAGCCGAACTTGGAAGAAGGCACTCCGTGTCACTGAGGCCATTTGAGTTTCAAATGACAGAGAAGGCTCCAGGAGAACCTCTCAAGCTATGAACCTGCTCCTTCATGGGGAGTGCAACCCCATCCAGAACAGGATGAACACCCTCCATCTGGTGAGAAGAAACACATTCCAATGACAGCATTTCAGTTTTGTCTGGGTTGAGCTTGAGTTTATTAGCATCCAGTTCATTGTCACAGCCAGGAACTGATTTAGCATATCCACAGCCTCGCCTTATGAAGATGAAAAGGAGAAATAGAGCTGAGTGTCAGAATATATTTGCCTGTTATTACCATACTCCAAAAACTCCTTATGACTCCACTCAATGGTTTCATGTATATGTTAAACAACATGGGGAACAAAACTGACCACTGCGGAAACCCATGCTGGAGAATCCATGAGGCCAAGCAATATCTCCCAAGCCACCATTTTTGGAGCTGACCATTCAAGTAGGAGCAGAACCACTGCAATGCAGTGCCTCCCACTTTACCACTGCAATGCAGTGCCTCCCACTTTCAGCTCAGACAGTCACCCTACAAGTGAGTTTAACCATGCATTTCCCCAAATTTTCCAATACCACTCATCAACTGATGTGGGGGCAGGGGGCAAGTTGATCTTTTTTTTACTTTTTACGGTAAGTCAACATGCTGCAGGCAGCAACTTTTAAATGACTGGGACCAGCTGCATTTCTGTAACATACCCACAAAGGTGAAACGCTCCATTGGTGGGCGAACACAGCAAATCCTGCTAAGGCTTTCTCCGACCTTCCCCAAAAACTTTGCTAAAAACAAACAAACAAACAAAAAAAACAGAGTGGGAGCAGGGAGAAGAAAAAGACAAGTCAGCAGCCAATACAGGGTAGAAGTAGCCTTAGAAATGAAACAGTGTTTTGGCTGTGTTCAATTGCTGTACCACACATTTAAAAACAACTTTTTAACATTTTAAAACACCGGAAATATCAACACAGATCTGTATTTCTTTCCCTGAATTGCATCATAATGACAAAAAATGCTTACCATGATATTTGGGTGAAAATTACTAGAATGCAAATTTCACCCTGGGATTTAGACATAAGATACAGTATTGCTGCCTTGCAGATACTTCTAGATAAAACATGCATAAGGCTGCAGCCTTCATTTATTTTATAGTTTATGAATTAATATGTAGAGGGCAATTTAATCTCAAAAGACCCTGATCCAGTTGCAGTTGTATGCAACCAGTCGTGGGCAATATAAATTGGTCACAGATAATGACGCATATCTTCATTTGCATCCAAAGACATATCCAGGCAGTTCAATGGGCCCCAGTGAAAATTTTATAAACACACGGAAGCAAATATCGGCATCAGCCATGCATGTGGACGTCTGCCTCCATATATGGGTCTTCTTTCCTCAGTCCTCCTTCTTCCTCATATTTAATTAAATCTCAATGTATAGTGCAGGAACAGCCGGGTAACAGCTCCCATTTTACAGAACTGTCCACCAAATCCTATATTGCGGCTTTCTGTGTGGTTTGTTCTACAACTCCCATCAGCCCTCGCCAGCATAGACAATGTTAAGGGAAGATGGGAGTTGTAGGCCAAAGCATCTAGCGGGCCACACATTGTCCACTCCTGGTGTAAGCTTTTGTTACTTGCTAAGGCTTATGGGGCAGAATCCAATGGCTTGTGGAATGGAGATTTAGTGCTTCCGGGGCAACTGGAAACGAGCTAAAACACTCATTTCTGGAATGGTTGGAAGAGCTTGCATAAGGGAACTCTGCCGAGCTGCTTCAGCTGAGAAACAAACAGCCGTGGCTTTTCCAATTTGCTTCCCTCCCACTCCCTTCTGCTTTCACCCTCCCCCACCTGCTGAAGCAAGCTGGAATCCAGCTGTGCCATACAGAAGAAGGGGAAATGGGTCCCACTCACACAGCGGAATTGGCATGGTGCAAGAGAACGGATGGGGGGCATAAGCGCCCCATTGGAATTCCACCCACTGACCACCATCTACGAACATCAAAAGCCCCATCCAGCCTATCCAGCCGTATGAGCATCATGATTTATAGGGGGATACGCACCCAGACGCTGCCACCAATGTGGGGCTCCCTTGCTGGATCAGAGCAGCTATGTGCTATTTTGAGGAGGGAGGTTATTATTAAGCTATTGATGGTTATTCTTTGTGTCGATTCTTATTTATTCTTATGCGTCATCTTGAGCATATGCCTGGAAAAATGACTAGAACAGTTTATAAACAAAGCGAATGTTCGGTGGCAGTGCGACTCTGAGTGACAGGGATTGGTGACGAAGGATCTGGTCGGCCAGTGTGGAAAAAGTCTACTGGACTAGATGGACCCTGATCTGGTGGGGGCACTGACATTCTCAAGGGGAAGCATGGCTAGTGGATGATCAGAAAGTAAAAATGAGGTGGGGCTTTCCTCCCTCTTTCCAATCTCTTTCCCAGCTCACCTGCATGCCCCTGATCCGCAAAATCCAGTTATTTGGACCTGAAACCGTATCAGGACCTGAATCTGTCCCACTTGCCCACTGAATATTCATGACCTTTTTAATTCCCGTTTGGGTTGCTAGGCAGAAAGTGGAGGGTTCAAAAAGCACAATGGGGGGTGGGGGTCCCCAGGTTACAAGAGGTTTTGCTGCCCCAGGTGGAGTAGTAGATGGTTCCCTGCTCTAATTTAGGTGAACCGTACCCAAGTTTTTTTGGCACCTGAAACAAGACATTCCACAAGTGCTTCTCCCTCTTCCCTGGCAGTGAAAATGCAGCCGAAGCCAATTAAACAGTGAACCATTTGCAGCCCTTTGGTGATACCCCAAATGAACAGCCTGAAGTAGCCACCCCACTCGGCCTCATGGTAGAGCTGACACTGGACTGCCTTGCTGACGTTTTTTCCAATGAAGAGGCTCTGCTTGAAGATCTGTTTTATTTATTTATTTATTTATTTATTTCTATACTGCCCCATAGCCAAAGGTCTTTGGGTGGTTCAAACTGATTCACAAAATCACAAACCACAGATACGAGAGAATAAAATATACAAAAGTTAAAACAATTTAAACCGCTAAAAACAATTTCATTAGTACACTAGACCTGACATCAGTGCCCCATCGTGAACCATGAAATACTGGCAGGAGAGGACAAAATTAACCTCGCACCAAAAAGATGGCAGTGTTGGTGCCAGGCCAGCTTCTGAAGGGAGACCATTCCATAATCGGGGTGAGGGGACGACGACACACCACTGAGAAGGGCCTCTACCTTGTTGCCACCATGGTATCCTCTGAAGGCGACTGAGCTGGGAGCGGGAGGTAGCATACTTCCGCTCCTACTTGGATAGCTACCTCAGAAGGTGGTGCAAGCATCTGAGCATTGGTGTTATATGCTCACGCCTTAGGGTCCTAGTTATTAATCTGGCTGCCACATTTTTCAAATGTGGCAGCTTCCGAACAGTCTTTAAGGGCAGCCCCAAGGTGAGTGCATTGCAGTAATCTAACTTGGAGTTTACCAAAGTGTAGATTACTGAAACCATGTTATCTGAATCCAGATAGGGTGTAGCTGGGCCACCAGCCAAGGCACTCCGTGTCACTGAAGACACCTAAGCCTCAAATGACAGAGGTGGCTCCAGGAGGACACCTCAAGCTACAAACCTGCACCTTCATGGGGAGTGCAACCTCATCCAGAATAGATTGGACACCCCTCATCCAGTCAGAAAAACAATAACAGCATCTCAATCTGGCCTGGATGGAGCTCCCGTTTATTAGCCCTCATCCAGTCCATTGCTGCGGCCGGGCATTGATTTAGCATATGCACAGTATCACCTGCTGAAGACGGAAAGGAGAAATAGAGCTGTGTGTCTTCAGCATAATGATGACAATGCACTCCAAAATTCTGGATGACCCCATTCAGTGGTTTCATGTAGATGTCGAATAGCATGGGGGGAAAACCAACCTCTGCAGAGAATTCACGGGGCTGGGCGATATTCCCCCAGCACCACCTTCTGAGCCAGCCAGCCCAGTGGGAGCGGAAGTACGCTACCTCCCACTCCCAGCTCAGTCGCCTCAGGAGGATACCATGGTCGATGGTATCGAAAGCCGCAGAGAGATCCAGGAGTGACACACTTCCCCTGTCTCTCTGCTGACGTCAGTCATCATACAGGGCAATCAAGGCTGTTTCCATGCCCAACCCCAACCTGAACCCTGATTGAAATGGATCCAGATAACTTGTAGCCACAGGGGCTTACCCAACATTGCCAATGGCACAGTTGCAACACGTTGTCGCTTTCTTCCAGGGCCTTACCTGCGGTGGGCTTGTTGGAAAGGTTGCTGTTCTGATAGATGGGCTGTGGGGTCTCATTCTGGGGCTGTCCAATCACCGGGGTCAGGGAAGGTGTGTTCACGTTGGAAAGGATGCAGCCAGTCACTCGCTGGAAGAGGCAGTGGATGTCAGTTGGTGTTTACACATTTATAGCTCATTCATAGCAACATTGGAGGAAGGGGAATTTAGGCATGTGCATTTTAGGCTTTGGTTGCTCAGTTTTCCCCCCCACTCTCCACAGGGCCATGCAGAGGGGGGGGGCAGTGGGCCAGTTGGCCCAGGCCCCATGAATTTGAGGGGGCACTTCATCGAGGTCTCCCCCCCCCAGCTTACACTACTGTTTCCGTAGCATAAGCGGCCCATCAAGAAGCGAGAAGCCCGTCTTGCGGAAACAGCGCAGGAGCCGTCCGTCATGAATACCACAGTCAGACTACAAGCTCCAGACTGGGGCCATATGCCACATGCGGGGCGGGGATATATGTGCCTTCAGGTGCTGTAGAACAGGTTTAATATGAAGGTGTTATGTAGAACGGACATGTTGGTGGGCACATGGCCCCTTGGGGCGGCCATGTTGTCCTCCTTTTTTGAAATGGGGGGGGGACACACTTCCCATCTGGCCTGGGCATATTACCAGCTCTGCGCGGTCCTGCCTCTCCAAGATGTACTAAGGCTCTTATATCCTGACAAGCCCCTGCCCATAACCTGCACTCTTCTAGCTCTAGTACCCTCTGCTACCCCAAAGACACGCATTTATATTCCTGTGTCTGACCCAGAAGCGATTGAATTTTTGCCAGCATTTCCCTCCCAGTACTTACAAAAGCTTGAAGGCTGTTACAAGTGCTTGAAAAGTGCTTTCAACCCCATACTCCCATGTGTCTACTGAGAACAGTGGAGACCTTTTATTGCTGAGACAATATTAATTTTATTGTTGTTGTTATATGCTTGTTAGGTTGCTTTGTGGTTTAAACATTTTAAAACAAATAAATAATAGGGGGAAAATAGACCACTCAAGACTGAAGTCACCCGAACCCTGTTGTAAAAATTAAATAAATCCTGACGGCAAAAGAGAATATTTAGAAATGCATTTCACATAAAGTGAACAGTCTCTTTTTTAGCCACCAGGGGGTGCTCCATTCTTTCTTTCTTAAAAATGGGTGATACCTTTTTACATGCATAATACAAGGGTGACCATATGGAAAGGCGGACAGGGCTCCTGTATCTTTAACAGTTATGTAGAAAAGGGAATTCCAGGAGGTGTCATTTGTATGCGTGCAGCACCTGGTGAAATTCCCTCTTCATCACAACAGCTAAAGCTCCAGGAGCCCTGCCCTCTTTTGTATATGGTCACTCTAGTATTGCTCCTGCAGCTATACATATAGTTACCCTATTATATAAAACAACTGTTTTAGAAGTGAATTGCCAACACCAATGGAATTGAGAAACTTGTCCCATGAAGTAAAAGTGTCCCACTGAATCAACATGCAAGTGTCTGTATTGCAAACAAGCATCATGTGGAGTTGGTGTGAATAGCTACTGCAGTGCTACCAAATCCTGGGACTACAGTACAACTCTCTACACAGCTTGCCTTTTAGCATCAGGCAGGGGGAACTGATATATCGGACAAGTCTACACATAAACTTAAACATTTCCTCTCTGTCAGAAACAGAAGGGGTGCTAACATTCTTTGCAAGAAGTCATGACAGTTAAACAGATATAAAAACAATATAAGTGATTTGCAGAGCAGTAACAAGAATGTAAGCACTAGAAATGCCACTGAATTCCTGATATATGTGGATTTTAGCAGTAGGAATTCAATTAGAAATCCAGAAGGTCCAAAACAGCTGCATGTCCATACAGCTTCAGGGACACCACAGGCTGTACCATAGTTGCGGGACCATTTTAATATTATGCCTGGGCAAATGTTTAGGGCCAGCTCTGTATCAATTGTCCACCCACCTACCATTCTCATATTCAAGGACTGTGTAAGACTTTGCCACAGAATGCTAAATTGCAATTGGCCTCTAGAAATTTCACCTATAACTTGGGAAAGCTGAGTATTTGGGCCCTAAAGTGCCTTGCGCCAGGATCAGTGCTCAATCTATAAGTGCCCAAAGTCTAGAGTAAAGGGCTTTGATTTCAAAAGTGTGCACACGAAGCTGTAAATCAAGCAGAAGCCAATTTTTGGAGAAGGCCCAAATGAATTCTGGCAGGTGAAGAGAGAACATTGGGTTTGGTGAATGCAGAAATACTCTAATCCTTTGATGTGTTGCTCAGTAGTGATAGTACATTAACTCATATTCTCTATTGCCATTTGCCTTAGCACTCTGGGATGCTTGCTGCCCACCCCACCCCCAGATCAATGAAAGGAATAATA
The DNA here is from genome assembly GCA_029215795.1 of Anniella stebbinsi. NCBI lineage: Eukaryota > Metazoa > Chordata > Lepidosauria > Squamata > Anniellidae > Anniella > Anniella stebbinsi. Next base: position 120,762,184 of record JARDYH010000004.1, on the reverse strand, counting down.
GTGTTCAGAATAATTTTCAGCACACCAGAATGAAGCTTTCATAATCATCATCATCAAATGGTTAAAAGTGTGTGAACTTGCACAAGTTGGAAGACGTAGGCCTTTGGGGTAAGAAGGAGCTTCTTCCTTCCCAGGACCCCTTGCTTTCCATAGTGCAATGTCCTCCCCCCATCTCTCTCCTTTGCGTTTCCACAACCAATTCCTCAACCCTACTTCAGATCTAAAATCCAGTCCCCCCCTATTTTCCTGCTCTGAGTTGTAATTAATTTCTGCGATTTTTTTGGACAGGGATGAATATACTAAGATTTAACCAAGCATTGCCCACATACTTTCAAGCTTGGTTAGAAGGAAGGAAGGAAGGAAGGAAGGAAGGAAGGAAGGAAGGAAGGAAGGTCTCTCTAGATGCTGAACTCTTTGACCAATGTAACATTTGGTGCAGTAGGATACCTATAGCCTAGGCATGCATGCTGCTCACAGCAGCACCTGCAATTAAATGTAATAATGAAAAACTTTTAACTATATCAAACAAAATCCCTGATCATGATTAATCTAACCCTAAAATAATCCAGTTTTTTAAAGCAAGGAAATAAATTATACATGTCTTAACTTCCCTGTCCCTGCAGACCCAGCCTCCACCGTCACTCCAAGCAGTCCACTCACTTTCATCAGATCCCGGTGATGTTCCAGTACACTGCAGGTGGTCTGCCAAGTATCCTGATAGCATTCCCAGGGGTCCACCCTATGGTGAGGAAGAAATAAAGTCTCAGTTGGCCAATTTTTCATCATCATCGTCATGTATACAAAGTTTGATCCTTTGTAAATATTTATTATCTGTATAGCCAACCATGAGGCTCTCAATGGTTTCCCATCCAGAATACTGATCAGGTCAACACTCATTTAGATTCAGGTATCTCCAGATTCCTTGACCATTCATAATGGAGGGCCACAAAGTGGTTACTCTGGTACTCCCTCAGTAGTACCATTTTGAAATTGTATCACTAGAGGGGGGGGGGAAGAGTATCAAATCAGCTTTACTGTTGACTCTACTGTCCAACTTACTCTAGATTTATTGCTGATTATTAAATCATAAATTTTGGCTGCCATTGCCATTTAAAGTAATTAATCAGAGGATGCGTGAGACATCTTATTCATCCATAACCAAGATTCTTCTGACTTCCATGCCTTATTGGTAATCTATGCTCCTCTGGGTGCCTACTCCAAGGGAAGCTCGGAGGATGGCAACAAGAGAGAAGGCCTTCTCTGTGGTGCCCCCCCCCCCCCAATTATGGAATGATCTCCCCGATGAGGCCCGCCTGGCGCCAACACTGTTATCTTTTCGGCGCCAGGTCAAAACTTTTCTTTTCTCCCAGGCATTTTAACAGCTTAAGTTGAGGTTTTAACTGACTTTATGGCCAGGCTTAAAAGTTTAAAATGTTTTAAATATCAGCTGTTTTATGTTTTAAAATTTTGTATATTGACTTTTTAATGTTCAATCTTTTAATTTTTGTAAACCGCCCAGAGAGCTTCGGCTATGGGGTGGTATATAAATGATGATGATGATAATAATAATAATAATAATAATAATAATAATAATAATAATAATAATTTAGATGTGGCATTACTATCCTGGTAAAGCCAAAATCAATTCCTTTACTTTCACTTGTATATCTATATCTGTATGTAGTCTTCAGCCCTTCCAGAACCAGGAGGAACAGTGGTGTAGTGACAAATTTAGAAATGTAGGCACTCAGCATGACAGTCCCCATAGCTATGTCCCAAAGGACAGTTCAAACACTCAGTTAGCAATTGGAACCCTCTCAACAAACTGGTTCTAGCGGTTTTGTCCCCACCAGGAACAGTGGTGGAGATAAAACTAATGGGTTTTAATTGCCCATTCAAGACCAAGCTGTACAACAGGAAACAATATATTCTTGCTGGAAAAATACATCCCCCCCAGCTACTGTGAGGATTGCAGCTAAGCTCAGAGGGAATAGGGAATTCTGAGGGGGTGGCAGATGACATCAGCATCCCTGCTAATCAAAAAGTGCTAGCAGTGCATCCCTGCAAACCCTGGCTCCATGACACCACTGAGAAGGCCCCACGCTTAATCCCAACCTGGAAAAGGGGATATTAGGCCATGTCTACACCATGTTTTTCCCTCCGGTGTCGTCCCTGGGTCGTCCCTGTGCGTCCAAATGATGCACAGGGGATCCCAGGGGCAGGCAGGGATGATCCCTTCATTTTCCTGGGAAAACGGGTTCCCCAGTTATCCTGATTTTCCCTGTGGCCCCAGGACCATCCCAAGGAATGTGGGAAGTGTGATAATCACTCCCACCTCCTTTTGAATAGTGCAGCCTTCAAAGCAGGCATGGAGCTGTATAGGGAGGCTCCGTGCCCATGGGAGTGGGGTGGGAAAAACAATTTTGCCATCCCTGCGATGGCGGGGTGGGACCCAATATCACATGGGATTTTTTTTACTCACTTTTTTGCACTAATGCAAGTGCACGACCGGCCCCTCTTCTTAAAAAAAAAAATGGTGCCCGCGACATCCCTCTTTCCTCCTGGGAAGTCACGCAGGCGTATGGACACTGGGGGAGGATCGTGGAAGCAGGTAAGTCCACGATCCTCCCCACTGCGTCCTGGAAGGCCCTGTGGTGTCTTATCTGTCCATACTAACCTTTCCAATCTCTCTTTCTCACTAGATTTCTCACTCTCGTCCTCCTCCCCCATTCCATTTTTCTCCTTTCTCCTGTGTTCCTCCTTTTTTTCTCCCAAAAAGACTGTGTGACCCACCTTAGCCAAGATAATTGTATCAATAGTACAGAGAGAACTAGAAATCAAAGAGTTGGGAAAGCAGACAGAAGGAATAACTGAGCACAGTCTTCCCTGACTTGGTGCCCTCTAGATATGTTGGACTACAACACCCACCATCTCCAGCCACTAGTGGGATGGCCTTATTGGTTCGGAATGATGGGAGTTATAGCCCAACCCATAAGAACATAAGAAGAGCCATGCTGGATCAGACCAAGAGTCCATCAAGTCAAGTGCTCTGTCCACACAGTGGCCGACCAACTGTCAACCAGGGACCTGCAAGAAGGAGATGGTGCAACAGCACCTTCCTACTCATGTTCCCCAGCAGCTGGTGTATATAGGCTTACTGTCTGTGACAGTGGAGGTAGCACATGGCCATCAAGACTAGTAGCCATTGAAAGCCTTCAGGAATTTATCCAACCCCCTTTTAAAGCCATCCAAGGTACCAGGTGGGAAAGGCGGACTTATTGCTACAGAAGAAAGATACAGGCTGAGAGAACAACAGCAACAACAACAACTAGGAAATGACTCAGCACAACAGCAAAGAGAAAGAGAGTGTGGAGAGGGACAGAACAATCATGACCCAGAAATGAGTTGCAACCCACTAGCTGGGTGGACACCTTAGGCCAAACAGTAACACTGTGTCAGACGGGCAGACCATCATGGTTTCAGTGCCCCCAAAAGATTGTGTGTATTAAGAAAACATTTCCTATGAGAGGAATATCACAATCAGACCCCCTCTACAAGAATTCGGTTTGACGCTTGGTTCTCTGATTATGCGCATCTTCTCGGAAGCGCTTTATGGTTAAATGACTGTACGCAGGAGGTAATTGAGCACACAACTGGTGGCCTTACCGCTTGTTTGAAATGCGCTTTGGAAGTAGTTAATGCGGAGAATCGCTTGTTCACATAGACAAAATGCACTTTAACGGCCCGCAGCAAAATAAAAATCGCTATTAAATGCGCATTCAATAATGTGCATAATCGTATAGATAACGCGCTTCAACTCCCGATTTGCACTCTGCTCATGTAGAGGTAACATTTTTGATGATACTTGAAAGAGCTTTAAACCTCTCGTGTAGAGGCAGCCTTAGACCTACAACTGGAAAACGGAAACATATCTAACTTCTTAGGTTGGTGTTACAATAACAAGATGTTTGTATAGCTGCACTTTCTACTGCAAAAGCTTCAAATTATCACACAAGATCTACTTTAGTTCTTAAAACAACCAAGTCCAGTTGCCCTTTTGTGTAGCAGGCAATCTAGTTCCAGCATCTCCCAGAGTTCATGCTTCTTTGATATAGCTGCCATGCAGATTATATTAACATTGGCAGGATGGCCCTGATCAGGATACTATTGGCTAAGGAGGTTAGATTAGGAGGGTCTTTTCTGCAATAGCTCTAAGGTTCTGGAATGAACATTCAAAACAGGGATGTGATTACACCTCCCAGTTAAAGATATTTACTGATAAGCAAGTCCCACTGTGTTCAGTGCTAGGTGCTTCCAAAGAAGTGACCATATGATTACAGACTTTGGACACACTCTGTACGGCCAATTTCTTTAAGCTATCTTAAGGTGTCCACGTGTCCTACTTTACAGAGGACAGTCCTCTATTTGTAGGGCTGTCAGAGGCCATCCAGCCCAAGGCCGGTTTAAAGGGTTTGCATCCAATGTAGTCTACCTTAAGTCCCAGATAATTTCAATGGGTTTATTCTAAGCAGGATTAACATTGGATACAAACCAAGGAACCATCAGAACAGAGCAAAGGGGGACTGATGGTGTCCGCCAACAGTTTGCACGTGGACAGCAGACTAAGCAGATTTCGCTGATAGTAATAATTTCTAAATTTGCATCTATACATATAAATTAGTATATACAAATATTATGCCAATCTGGGCCCTCTTTTGTCTTACCTTTCAGAGATGTGTGTAAGTGGCCAGCTTTTGTGAAATGATTTGCTGATGCCTCTTCATGCTATGGAGCTGGCATTTTTTTATTAAAAACTGTGATTTTATTGCCGCTGATAGATACCTTGCTTTTTTATTAATGTTATAAACTGTATTTGTTAGATTTGAAATCATGTTTAACTCCAGCCTATAATATGGGATTCACTTTTCATTTTTAATCATATATTATCTTTACATTTGCTACATCTGTTTATCTAGATCTGTCCTTTTATCTCTTGTTGTCAGAACAAGGACTAGAAATTGTTATGATCTTAAAAATTAAAAGATGCTACACCAGCTATATGTTTACATTCATGACAAAATAGCAATTATTTGAAAAATATTGAAAAAGCTCTACATACAGATTTTTTTAAAAAAACCTGTAGCAAAAATGACTGCTGGATTAACAGCAATTTAGGCTGTTAATTAAATATAACCTTTTCCTCAAAGCATCTCATTCAACTAACTGCAGTGGCAAAGATGAATGAGCGAAGATGTCTTGGGGCCTATGATTGCGGCTCTGCTAGGCATGGTGTGAAGAAAATGGCATGAAAGTGGTGTGAAGAACAATACCTCCTACTGATACATTCCTTTCCAGAAAGAGAGCAAAGTGGATGAGCAAAATTGACAGCAAGTTGGAATGTCGAAGAACTCTGCACAGAAGCATTACGCTAACAAGCTACTTGACAACAGCTGTATCTATCAACCTCGGCCAGATTGTCACCAAATGCGAAGCATGGAATGAAATAATGAGGCACCAAGGGTATGAAAGGAAGGAATTGACGAAGGGAATGAAATTGTGAGGCACACATTCTAAAATAGGGGATCAGCAACTGGAAGCCCTTGGACCAGATAGATGATCCCTGCCCCACCCCTCCGGTAAGGGGCCAAATGAATTCAGAAGCAAAAGAGGAACGTGGGGAGGGGCAATGTGGCAACAGGGCTCTCTGCCAGGCTACCTTGGGGGATGCACTTGTAAAGGTACCAAAGGGGACAAAGCTGGAAAGGCAAAAGTTTATACTAAAGTTTATATGATAAGAATTTATAGAACTGAATTATGCGAAGAGAGGGAATGCTTTCTTTCTCTCTGATAACACCAGGGGTTGGGTCCAGTATCTGCCTTCTGTGAGAGAAAAGGACATCCCATGAAAGGAAGGGGCTTTCTACAGGAGGAAAGGCTGTGCTCGCATAAGGTCCTTCTGCCTGATCTTTGGGGACCCCCTTTCCCTCCTACATCGCACCTTATCACCTTCAGCAGGGTCTCCTGACCCTTGTGTAGCATTTTCAGGGTGCTGTGGGGAGGTGTGCTATGGGAAGAAGGGAGCAGGGAAGTCCACTTCCATAACACAGTTGATCCAGCATAAACCTGGATCCTAGTGAACAAGTAGGGGGTCACACAGCTAAATTAATAGGCAGTGTGTTTGGGACTGAGAAAGCAATATAAACAAGGAAATTCTTATTTTCATACCCCTTAAGTGAAGGCCTAGGCCTCCACAGAACATTGGGGGGGGGGGGGGGTTTCTGGTTGTTGTCGTTGACCCTGTTCAGAGGACACACTAAACCATGATGGTTAAGCATTTTGAGCTGAACATTATGACTTAGTGTGTTGTGTGAACTATGTCTTTGCATGTTCATGTGAATCATTCCATAACCATGGTAGCTACATAACCACAGTTTAAACACACTCACTAATCATTTGCTGCAAAAGGGCTAGCAGCCTAACGATGGCTTAGTGTGTTGTCTGAACAGGGTCATTGTAATTTATTAAATTGCTTAGATGTGTTTCTCAAAAATGATACAATGTAACTAACAGCAAAATTAAAACACACAACAGTCAGAAAAGCTAAAGCAATTATCCATATCATACTAAAATACAACCAGCCCATAAGAAAGTCCTGGGCCCTCAGGAAAGAGGGCTTTACATCTTCCCTCTCAAAAGATGGAAATCTCTGCTTCCAAGTCAGACAGAGATGCTGAGCTACCACTCAGACCCTGAGAACACCAGTGCCTAAATGGCCAGGCAAACGAGTGCCCAATTGCAGAAAAGGGCTCAGTTCAGATGACATGATAATCAACGTAGGGAGGAAGAGGCAACTGTCAGTTGTGTTGCTTATTGTGTCGTGTGGAGGGCAACACACAATGCACACACAACTGACGGTACGCTATTTTGGGCAATTAAACAACGGGGAAAACGGGGCTCAGTTGTTTATCCTGAAATCCGTTGCTTAAAGTGTCGTGTGTCGTGAACCCCCCTCTCTCTGTGTATTATTCCACTCGGTCATAGAGTTCGTCGGCCGGAGCAGCCAAAAAACCCCAGTTGCTCCAATACAGCCGGCAGAACTTGCGGTGAATGATGGGATACGGCTGGAGGACTGAGGGAGGGGGGAGGGAGGGGACGCAGCAGCCCAGAAGGACGCTAGGACTTTCAGCCGTGCAATGGGGGGGAGGGGCAACATTCTGACCTGTTTCGGACGACACGCTAATCAACGGAGAGGGGGGAAACAATCATCCATTGTGTTGCTCATCGGCAGCATTCGGACGACATTTTAGGCAACGGCGGCAGCATTCGGATGACACGATAATCAACACAACTGACAATTGTCCCCCCCACCCCGATTAGCATGTCGTCCGAAACAGGCTGTTGTGTGGCGGGCACCGCAAAAATAATGCACCATGAATATGCTATTCCCCCTTCTATTGCTTAAAGTGTCGTCCGAACTCAGCCATGGACTCATCAGAAAAGGATTCATCATGAGTAAAGGCCTCCTTGTAGGACTTTTGCTAGGGGGCTTGTAATGGTCTGCAGATGAGCTTTGAGTGGGGCTCTGGAAGCTCTGGCTATATCAGCCTTCAGGTTCAGTCTAGCCATTGCTGGAATAATGTTTTATCATCACAGCCAGTGTTGTGCTCCTTTGATTTTTGCCTTGTAACTGAACCTCTGTGCTACTGAGCTCTGGATTCCTGCTTGGTTCTGCTTTGGGATTATGTTTCTGCTTGACTACCCTCCCATGTTTGGACCTTGGCTGCATTTCAGGCCTCTCTCTTGCCTGGTAAAACGGTGCCTTTGTCTGTTTATTGATCTGCCTTTAAATTGCCCCTTTGTTGCTTTAATGCTTAGTTGCACCCAGCCTAAGCAAAACAATTAGGAAGGCAGGAGTATAGTTCATAAACAATGAATTATGTAAATCCAAATCCAAATAATGAATTATGTATGTGTTTTGATTTGTAGAACCAAAACGTTTATTAACCATTTTTCTAATGGTCTGTGAGAAAAAGTAGTCACTTCGAAGTGACTATGAAAGTTTGTTGTGGATGCAGTGTAACAAAAAGCCTCTGTGAGCACATCAGGGCTTGCAAGGAGATAAACACTGTTGATCTGATGAGTCAAATACATTTGGTTGGCTCCAAACCTGCCCTTCCAGAAGCGACTAAGATCCAGCAGAAGTTCCTGCTGGAGGAAAGGGGGGGAGAATGTGATTTCTTCCAATTCTCCCTCCTCCCAGTGCTACCTCCCATGCTACTGAGAGTCTCTCAACCTACTGGAGCAGCTTTTCTGGAGAAACAGAGAGATGCAGGGAATTGATGAGAATTCCCTTCCAGCTGAAGAACAGGACTTGCCTTCTCCCTTTGCTGAAAGTGTCAAGAGTGTACAGAAGGGGAAGACCACCTGGCGCCCTCTAGACGTTTTGAACGGAAACTTTTATCAGCCCTGACCACCATGGCCAATGGTAAGGGTTTATGGGAGTTGAAGTCTAAAACATCTGAAGGGCCCCAAATTACGTATCCCTGATGCTGAATGAATTACTGTATAATTACCCTCTGTGGCTGGAGCCTCATGGGCATATTTATTGAACCGGAGCCTTGTGGGCAGATTTACTGTGGTGGGATCTCAAAGGTGATGTACTTGTAGTTGCAACTCAATTTTATTTGACAGTCCATCTTTTCCCTTGTGTGGCCTGGATTCCTGTTCTTGACTACAAGGTCTGGTTAACCCTTCAGACAGCCTTCCCCAACTGGTGCTTTGGACTATAACTCCCAGGATTCCTGACCCTTGGCCACATTGGCTGGGAGTTGAAGGCCAAAAACATTTGGAGGGCACCAGGCTGGGGAAGGCTGCCTTCAGCTGATGTATATTTGTACTTCTCCAGGACTCTAAAATTGAAAAGCGGGGAGGCATTTTTGGGAGTCAGTGTGTGTAGATTTGCAGAGTAGAAGAAAAAGAAAACAGGAGAGGAAGTGCAAGTCATTTCTAAGGGATCACTTGCAGGGAAACATGTGAACTCAATTAGAGGGGAGAGCAATGAATGAGCCCCAAGTGTAGCAGTGGGCAACTTGTAGCCCTCCAGATGTTTTGACCTATAACTCCCATGAGCCCTAGCCAGCATAGCTAAGCAATGGTCAGGGATCATGGGAGATGTGCCCCCCCCATATGTTTTGGCTTACATTTATTTGCCCACCCTAAGGCCTAGAGCCTTATCACATGGGCGGTTTGATCCACACCCGCCACAACTTTGATCCAGTTCTTTCACATGACACCATCCCCCTCGTGCTGCTCTCACGCCCCGAGTGCTTCTCTTTTCCTTCCTGTTTCGAAATATCCCCTAAAAGGGATTGTCCATTTTCTCCCCTCCTCCGCAGGCTTTGCTGAGTGTGATTGAAAAGGCTACACTTTCATAGGAAAAGGAGCGGGGAACCCGCAGAAGCAAACCGGGTAGGTGTGATAAAGACTGTAGTGCAAATGTTATTCATACATCTCACCAGTTGAGAAATGTGTATTTGACATGGGTGGGGTTGGAGAGGGTGTGTAACATGTAAAGCTACTATTATATTCTTCTGTTACTCCAACATAAGAGATATTATGCACTAGTAAATATAGGTGGGTTCACAGATGCATGTAGATTTCTCTACACTTGTGATGATTGCCACTGTGTGAAGAAGTGTTATTTACGGGAAAATATTGCATATGCAATAGCATGGAAGTTCTATCTATGACAGGGATTGGGAACATATGGCCCTCCAGATATTGGACTGCAACTCCTTTCAGCCCTAGCCAGAATAGCTAATGGTGAGGGCTGATGGGAGCTGGAGTCCAATAACGTCTGGAGGGCCACATGTTCCCCATCCCTGATCTATGGTATTGGAGCTAATACTGCAAGTGATGAAAATGCATGCATAGGGTTGCTTTTTTTAAAAAAAAGCATTTCTGAATTTGGACCCCTGTTAATTGCTCACCCCTACTTTAAGAATAGGGTCTTCCTCTGGGTGTGTGTCTGTATGTGTAGCACTTGTATACTTTGCTCGCCTATCAAATACTTTTGGATACTGAAAAGTTGTATGGATAGCTCACTTACTCTTGTATGATATGGCTTACATTTGGCTTGATGTTAGCTAAACAGAACTTCTGGAGAAACAGCACTCCTAGCAACTACACTTCCTTTAGAGGCCATGAGAAAAACTCAAAAGTTTGAGGGTTTTTTTGTTTTATACAGGTGTTTTCCTAAATAAGGGTCAAACAAGACAAGGTGCTCGAAAATCCCTGATTTTCTCTCCCATTTGTTTTTGTATTTAAGGCAGCCGGGAAGGAGTGGGGGACTTACCTAGGCTGACCATATGAAAAGGAGGACAGGGCTCATGTAACTTTAACAGTTGTAGAGAAAAGGGGATTTCAGCCAGTGTCATTTGTATGCAATTAGTTCCTGGTGAAATTCCCTCTTCATCACAACAGTTAAAGTTGCAGGGGCCCTGTCTCTTGACCATGTACAAAAGAAGGCAGGGCTTCTGCAGCTTTAACTTTGTGATGAAGAGGGAATTTCACCAGGTTCTGCATATATACCAATGACACCTGCTGAAATCCCCTTTTCTATGAAACTGTTAAAGATACAGGAGCCCTGTCCTCCTTTTCATATGGTCAGCCTAGACTTACCTAGTTTGGCCCAACAAAGAAAGCTTATTTTAATTTCTGCCGATCTATGCATTTCCTTCACGAATCCCATGCTGGGCATTTCCAGGAACTGTGGCAGTTCAGCGCCCATCTCTTGCAGGATGTGGGAGTGCACTGTGAAAGTGTGCCAAAATCCCCAAGCTCCCTGACATCATTCAGTTTGAGGAAGAGGAACCCATAAAAATCTCATAGGCTGAGTGGGTAGTGCAATGTCTTAATTGAAAAGTTAATGAGTTGCTAAATTGGGTTGTTTCTTAAACATTTTCTTAGCAGCCAAGCTCTCTTTTCTTATACCCTCCACCTGAGGTTTTCAGAGATGTGAGCTTGCTAATTACAACACCCTCACTAATAATATTGCTAAGGGCTCATTCATGCAAAACAGGGTATCTCAAGATAATTGTGGGGGTAGGAAGTGGGAAAGAATTTATCCAAGGTTAACCCATTCCAGGCAATGGGGTGATGACAGGGCCACTTCCATTAGTCCATAATAAAGCAATTGGATCAGGCTTGACAAATGGGCAACAAGCCAAGCAAAATGCTGCTGATTAGTTATGTATGGTGGACCACCAGCAGAAAACTCACAGATGTCCTAATTTTGCTAACTACCAGGTCCTGCAAAAATAAAAAGTTGGGAATGTGATCAAGCCATACAGTGACCTGGTTTGCGCAGCATTTTCAGCCACCGTGGCTTAAATAAAGCACCACAGTATGCAACACATGCAGGGCTCCCATGGGTACCGGTTCCATAATCTAACACCCACTTGCAGGTTGTTGTGTTTTCTGAACCCAGTGAGGTTTGGGGTGTTGGTGTGGTTCACAAACCATCCACAATCCTAAAACAGTGCTTGGATTCTGGGTGGGTTGTTAACCACACCAACAACCCATTCTCACCAGGTTCATATGACACAATAACGTTCGAGCAGGGATTGATTATGGAATGGGCGCCCACTGTGTCTGAAAAGGATCATGCATTGATGGGTGACAATTGGTGGGTCATGAACAGTTATGCAGTTCAGGACTAGATTTTTGATTAACATTGAGTAAAATTAACATTGAGACGTGCACCCCAATTCTCCAAGTAGTGAGAAGTCCTGGGGCGGGGAGATGCCTGCAGCATGTACCTGGGTTCACTTTCCTTTTGGAATGAAGTCAGTGGGGCATACTGCCATTTTGTTAATATTGGTTTTTATTTCCAAATATACAGGTTAAGCATAAGGATTCACAACCTATACTGCAGCAGGCACCCTAAAATCTTCCAGGGCCCCAGCTTAGCTCCCTGATCCTCAGTCCTCATTTCAACTACAGGCTACTTCATTTTTTAAATTATTTTTAAGAACAGACCTCTCTCATTCCCCCCCCCTCCCCAGGCCAGTTAGAGGGCAAAAAAGATGTATCATCTTCCTTCCTTCCTGACCAATTCTCAAAGGTAGCAGCGGATAACATCAGATAATGCAGGGACATGCCCAGGCATGGTTTTAGCCTCCTAAGCGGCCCTCTTTTCTATTTCATAGCCTACGTATGTTAATTTGATCCTTTTCACTCTTTTGTATCTGGTCAAGAGAGCAGGGCTCCTGCAGCTTTAACCGTTGTGATGAGGAGGGAATCTCACCAGGTGCTGCATGTATACAACAACCTGAGGCTTACTTCTGAGTAGACATGTATGGAGTTGGGCTGTGCATCACATCCCTGAAACTGCTGTACTGTACCTTATTTCTGAGGAGAGCTGGTGTTGTGTCTAATTCCCCTCCCCTTGCGCAGGGGAAGGGCTGTCAGACATTAATTCAGAATCAGATTCTGAACTCGAACAGACATTCCAGTCCATACCAGAAGGGGAAGGGTTGGTTCCCATGGTCTCGCTCCCAGCTGCGAATGAACCATCACCATTGCTTATCCCTGGTGATGTAAATAAACCTCGGGCTGAGAAGGAGAGGGGGTAAACAGCCTCAGAGATGCCAAATTCCGTAGGAGGGAAAACTAGGGAGGTCAGAAAACGTTCGGAGAGATTGCTTGCTCAAAAGAGGCTTGGTTTCGATCTGGCTATGTAAAGACCTTCCAAAAGTAGTGACTTTCTCTTGAATGGATTAATTGTTTTGCTTGTTCAGCATAATCATGCCTTTAGGGCAGGACGGCTTGTACCTTTAAACTCCCTTCAGCTGAGGGAAGGGGTCAATTGCCTGAATAAAGGTTGTTTGGTTTCCTAACAGACCTCTTTATTGACTTCAATGAATGCCACAGGATAGGGAGTCATGACACTTGTGTAGAACTGAGCTATGCTTTCCATGCCTAAAAGTGTGTGTGTGCCCCCCAGCATACCCCAGTTGCAGCCCTTAGGGTGACCATATGGAAAGGCGGACAGGGCTCCTGTATCTTTAACAGTTGTGTAGAAAGGGGAATTTCAGCAGGTGTCATTTGTATGCATGCAGCACCTGGTGAAATTCCCTCTTCATCACAACAGTTAAAGCTGTGGGAGCCCTGCCCTCTTTTGTATCTGGTCAAACTGGTATAACTCCTGCACCTTTAATTTCCTTTTCTACGTAACTGTTAAAGATACAGGAGCCCTGTCCTCCTTTCATACGGTCACCCTACCTTGGGACCAAAAAAGTTGTGTACCCCAGCTATAAATAAAGGTCTTTACTCTGTTGTGGGAAACAATCAGAGACGTGAAGTGGATCTCCCAAGGCAGGGAGTTCTAGATCTTGAGCGCAGTCACTAAAAGGGCCCTCGACCTTGCTCCAGTCAGACTGATCTGGCAAACACAGGAGGACATCAGGCAAGCTTATAGGAGCTTTCCTTAGTTTACAAACAAAAGATTTATTTGAGGAAAAAAACAATACGAAAAATCCATGTTTCTAAAACTAGCCTTTTCAGGTAGTTGAGAAATTAAGGGGGGGGGGGGGGGAGAATCCTATGCATGTTTAAACAGGGGGGGGGGGAAGTCCTACAACTCTTAGCATGACTGTCTGGGGAACAGTAGGAGTTGTTGGGCTTTTTGCATCTAAACATGCATAGGATTGTGCCCTAAGCATCCTTTCACTGCATCCTCAAGTTAATATTTAAATGTGCTGGTCAGCAGAAAACATTGTTCTTTACAGAAGAATACTCCAAAGACTCACCGTGTTCAATGACCCTTACTCCTTAGTGATTTTGTTTAGGGTTGCATAGGCTGACCATATGAAAAGGAGGACAGGGCTCCTGTAACTTTAACAGTTGTAGAGAAAATGGAATTTCGGCCAGTGTCATTTGTATGCAATTAGTTCCTGGTGAAATTCCCTCTTCATCACAACAGTTACAGTTGCAGGCACTATACTAGAGTGATGATATACAAAAGAAGGTAGGGCCCCTGCAACTTTAACTGTTGTGATGAAGAGGGAATTTCACCAGGAACTAATTGCATACAAATGACACTGGCTGAAATTCCCTTTTCTCTACGACTGTTAAAGTTACAGGAGCCCTGTCCTCCTTTTCATATGGTCAGCCTAGGGTTGCAGCCTTAGGTTTCTGGCTCAGAAATCCAAAGTCATTTTTTTATGCAGCTGAACACTGTCAGAGCATGCTCAATACATTGCTGAATCATTTGCTTCCTACATGCTTGTGTGCATAATTGTAATGAGTTACCAAAAAGATAATTCACGTACTCTTAAACATACGTTCATACCAGAAACGTGGGGAAAGTGTGCGCTGTCTCTTCCGCAATGTTATCCTCTGAATAAAGCTGACCACTCTTTATTTGAACTATCCGTCTGTATGAGGATGTCCAGATGCAAAAGAGGACAAGGCTCCTACAAGCTTCATAGTTAATAATAAAAATAAAAAAGATATTTATTTCTTACCCGCCTCTTCCTCCGGATCAAGGTGGGGAACAACATCAAATATAAAATACACAAAACTGATTAAAAGCACATAAAACCAATACATTATTAAAAAGCTTCATTTGTTAAATTTCCTACATAGGGGCCTTGTCCTCTTTTGCATCTGGACACCTTAGTCTGTGTACGTGTTGGCACTTCCGTAAGGAGAGAATCTAGTGCAAAGCCAGCAAGCCATGGATTCTGGATTGTAAGAGAACACATTCCTATGGGTTTTCTGACAACTGCTACATAGAGAGAAGGATTCTCTTAGCCACTGCAGAGAACATACTTTATTGATGCGCTACTATACCTTATCCAATCGGAGGACTGAACGGCCAGCTGGCACATTGTCAGACGGTGTCGGCTGGAGACCAAACCCTGTAAAATAGTAATTCATCAGCAGGAGTGATGAAAATACATTCCTCACCCCTAGACTTCCCTAAGGTTAAATCCAGTCTCTTAACTTGTGGTTCACTAGACTTGGGCTTTTGAGCCTGGGAGATATTGTGACACTGTGGAGTTAGGAGACCCGGATTCAAACTCCCTGGGTAATCTCAACTGTTCACCAATTCTCAGTCTCACCTATCACGCATACAGAATTGTTCCTCCTGAACAGCTCTGGGTCTTCCAGTAGTAGCTACTAACGATGGCTAAACTGAACACACAAAGCTTCATAGGAAACTATGAAGCTGCTGTAAACTGAGTCAAGCCAATGGCCCAGTTCTGCGCTGTGACTAGTCTCTGCTCTATGAGACCACAACAGAAGTCTTTCACAGCCCTGATTCATGAGATCCTTTCTAATAGGGGATTGGGAATGGATGCCCCTCCAGATACTGTTGGACTGCAGCTCCCATCAGCCCTGGCCAGCATAGCCAATGGTGACGGATGATGGACGTTGCAGTCCAACAACGTCAAGTGGGCATACGTTTCCCACCCCTGATTTAAATGGAGATGTTAGGGACTGATTCTGGAACCTTAAAAGCATGAATTCTCTCGCTCTGCTACAGCCACTCCTTATAAACAGTGGCTGCATTCGGACAACACGTTAGTCAATGGTGGGTTGAGTAGCCAACTCACAGTTGGTTATTTTGTGGGTATTCCCCACACAACATATTCCTACACAACTGTGGGTGGTTGGGGCTGGCGTTGAGTGGACTAATAGTCAACCCAGCATTTGAATGACACAGCCTGCGCCCCTCTCCCCACCCTCCCTCCTCCCTCAGTCCTCCCAGTTCTATCCCAGCAGCCTCTGCAAGTTGCACCAGTTGTAGCAGAGTGGCAGCCGTTGCTTTGGTCGCTCTTGCCGCCTGCCTCTATGGGCTTGTGTTTTAACCCACTTACCACACGCCATTAACACACTCACGCCTCCACACAACACTTTAAACAACTGGCTTCGAGCTAAACAACTTGCAAGCCAGTTGTTTCTCTCAGTTGCTTATTTGGGCGGAATAGCATACCGTCAGTGGTTTGTGAGCAGCGTGTTACCCTCCACACAATACAATAAGCAACACAACTGACAATTGTTTCCCCCCCCCTCAGTTGCTTAATGTGTTGTCTGAATGCAGCCAGTGTCTAAAGTACAAGCCCCTCTTCCTTCTCAGCTAGGACTACTGCAGGATGTTTATCAGGGCAGACCCTGCCATTAGGCAGAGTGAGGCAACTATCTCAGGTGGGAAGATGCTGAGGGACATGGAGGGATGGTGGAGGAGAAATTTCTGTGCATCATGCAGCCTGTCTTGCACTCCCTAAGTTAGCCTGCTGGCTCAGCTTTGGTGGAGATTCATCTGCCAGTCCAGTCAGCTTTGGTACATGGAAAGGGGGGGGGGGGGGAGGCACCATCTTGTGCTTCGTCTCAGACAGCAAAATGTCTTCGGCCACCTCGAATAGTTAAATGACTAAGCAGGTAAATTCAGCAGCAGAATCGTCCTAATATGCTAGTATACAGGATTGTGTTTCAAATGATGATTTAAAATCATAAAGAAATGCATCCCCCATCAGAGCAATTAACAGGGGATTATCTGAGCCATATAATCACCACCTTCTGTCAGTTTCACTACAGGGTGCAAACATCAGCTGTGATGGGGCGCTCTCCCTTTCCTTCAGACACTTATCTGTTCTTAGCAAGGATGCCACATTTTACTTCTGCGAAACATGCAGATATCCAGCAGGTACAGTTTCTCTCTTCTGTCAGGAAAGTTACATCTGTTGAATTTCTGCCTGTCCCATTGTAGTTATAAGAAAGATGGTGGCAAACACAACAGACTCTCAGCAACACCCATTGTGCTTATTCAACTAGTCATCATAGCTGCTATGAGCAATCATTCTGAATGGATTTTATTAGCTCAAGGCAAAGAACAAAAAGATATACTCACCTGCTTCCCATAGGAGTCATGTACAGGTGAGACAATTCCACCAATGACTATGAACCTTCCCGTCTTGTGCAGATAATCCCGGGCTCTTTCTAGTGGAAGGGAAAAAAACAGGAATATGGGGTGTTGGGAGGGAGGGAACAAAATAACATTAAATTCTACTTGTCAGAGATGAAAAAATCAACACACATATTTGTTTGTTTGATTTCTATTCTTCACAAAGAGGATGCGGGGCTGCAACGCTTTTCAAAAATGAGTCTCAAAATCAGTACAAAAGCCAACACGTTTCTAGTACTTCACAGTCCTCACTGAAATGCACTAAGGGTCTTGGGTGTAGTGCTGAGGCCTCTGAGCTGCTTCCCTAGCGTCACAGGCAGGCATCTAGGTGGGATGCTCTGTGTCAGGTGTACCACAAGTCCTTGTGGATTGTAAGTTAATGCGTTTAGAAATAGTGTTAGAAAGTCAATGGCTGAATTCGGACGACATGATAGTCAATACAACTGACGATTGTTTTTCCCCCCCTCCCACAGTTGCTTATTGTGTTGTCCAAATTCAGCCGAAGCTTATCTCAGAGTTTCTCATGGGAGTTGCTTGCGGAGGCCTTGGACGTTGCTAGTTTCCCTGAGAACTTAGGAGTGTTTTTGATAAGAAGGGGGGCACTCTTAGAAGCTGTCACTCAGATTGTAGCATCATCGTAGTGGGTGGAACAATCCCACCCTGTTGACATATGGGCATAGTTTGCAGGTTAGAGGACCTGTCTATCAAGTAGCTTTGGATAGGATATAATAGCTGAGCAAGGCTGAAGATGCCTTGCTAGAGATCACCTTTTGACGCAAGGCCTGAAACCTCTCTTGTTGGTTTGTTTTGGAAAATGGAAGTACTCTGCACATGCTCTCTCTCACTTGCTATCTGGACTCTGGATTTTCTAAGGATTGTGCCACGGAAAGTACTGGGAGGCTTTTCATAGACTGGAACTTACATTTGCTGTGGATTGTGTGATTGTGGCCTGTCTCAGGTGGCAGGGAGTTGCCAGTCCTTAGAAGAAGGATGGGACTCCTGGGCCTGAGGTCTTCCTTTCCCTGTGGTCATGCTTATGGTGGTCAGCTCAGGTTTCGGCAGACTGAGTTTTGATGGGGCGTGATTTGTCTCTGCCTGGCTCAAGGCGGCCCTGTGCCTAGAGCACTTCCCTTAGGCCCTGGCCATGTCCCCTGAGGAGCCAGCGTATGCGGCGTCTGGAGAAGTGGCTAACCCTACACCCCCGAGTGATTGCTTGAAGGATCATATCAAGAATGGAGCCTAAAGCTTTCTGATCGTCCTCAGCTTTAAGTGGTGTTGGGTGAAAAATTGAACCATTATGCTTTTGATTGTGTGATTTCTTCAATAAAAAGAAGTCTCACCGACAAGAGTGTCTCATGTCAGTTTGCCAGTTCATGTGAATGCCAGAGGGAACGGGCAGCTCACGACACTTTGGTCGGTTCCTAATACTCTCTGGCAATTACTGGCTGAGCTGCTCAAATCCTAGGAAAAGGAGAGGAAAGCACAAGGACCTAGAGATTGTAGTAGTATGTAGAGCTGGGGTGGGCAACTTGTGGTCTGCCAAAAATTTTTTGGCCTACAACTCCCATCAACCCTAGCCTGCATAGCCAATGGTAGAGAATCATGGGAGTTGTAGACCAAAAAAATCTCGAGAGCCCCAAGGCATCTGGTTGGTCACTGTGGGAGCAGAAGGCCTGACCAGTTAAGCATTTGGCCTGATCCAGCAGGCTCTTTTTATGCTCTATTTTCCAGACAACGGCTATGATTGCCAATTTTTAAAATAAATAAGAAATTCCAGTGCCTTTGTAGGACCTGGGGCCAGGGCCCTCTTGCCCAGAGTGGGTCAAGGAGAAGACTGGGAGCTGTAGTCCAACACAATGTACAAGTGCAACTTAAGTTGGATTCTTCTCTTGTGCATAGTTCAAAATCTAGCAAAACACCATTTGTGCTATAGGAATGATACATTTGGAAACTGCTCACAATGCAGAAGGTGGACAAAAACAAGCAAACTCAGGTACCAATTCAATGCTAGATGATGGATGAGGAATGGAGGAGCCCAACGGAGCAGGCTTCTCAGCAGAGTCAATAGCGTGGGCCCTGCTTCTCATTTCTCCCTCTGCAGCAGCCTGATCGACGTCCCTCTATCCATAACAGCCCTGTGGTTAAATCTAGCACTGAAGCCTCCAGCACAGCCTGGAGAACAGATCTTTTTCCAACAAAGATAAAATTGCAAATATATATTATATAAAAATTAAATGGCAACTGCGTGACCTGTTGTCCTGTTGTATTGCTACTGTGATATTCTTTTGCATTTAACTGACTGCTGGGGCAGTCATCACACTAAAGGAACTGTTGTGTGCTTTAAAAAAGAAAAAGAAAAACCCACGACGTCTTACCCTACTGACACAGTTTGCCTAGTAGTGAATATAGGCCAATCATCATGATGCGACAGACCTGGATTCTACCATGCTGTGCAAATATTTGAGAGGCAGCAATGGAAAATAACCATTTTCAAACTAGGGAGGAACAAGGACCTGAGCAACTGACATTGCAGCAGGACAGTGAGTTGTGGTGGTGGCAGCAGGTAGCATTGGCCTAACCAGGAGGAGCTTTTCGGGGTTTGAAAAAAAATAAAAAATGAGTGTAGCATTGTTCTGTTGATCTATCCATTTAAAACTTTTTTAATCAGCAAAAACAACACCTTTGATTAAATCAGGCAGCAGATCTTTCAACCTGTTGATTATTTTAAATAACAGTAGTTACCCAAAAAAAAAAAAAAAAGGCTGCTATCAGGTACCATCTTAGAAGAAGCATTCCACTTTTCTCTTTCTCGTTGGTGGAAAAAAGCTTCTAAGATGGTGTCTGCAGCTGCACAGAATCACCTAAACAAAGGACGTGTTCCCCCCCCCCCCACTTAGGATGCTTGTTTTATTCTCATGCAAATTTATGCACATTCAAAACTCATATGATTAATCAACTAAGATTTCTTTGATCGGGTGACAGCACTAATATAAACAGATAAGTTGATGTGAATTTACTCAGGGATGGAAGAGCTCAGTGAATGCCACGCAGGCATCAAAGTGTGATGACAGATGGCTCTGAGCAAAAGTACTAAAGGCAGTGATTCTAATTACCCTCTCCAATCACCACCAGACACGGCAGAGCTGGCTCCAGGTTTCTGAAGGCCCTTGAGCAAAGCACCCTCAAGGCCCCCCCTCCCTCAGTGAGTCTCCTTTCTCGTCACCATTATCACCAGCTGCTATTGCTTCTCATCCTCTTTCTGCTCATTGCGTGCTTGACAGGCAGAGAGTCAGTGACATCTGTTGCTCCTCCTTCACACTGCCATTTTTGTCTGGGTCAGAGTGAGAAGCTGATAAAGTAGTAGGTTGTAGTGGTAAAGAGGAGGAGCAATTCCAAGAGATTGTTGTTACTGGCCCCTGCTGTCCAACCATGCCTTCCGTTGACACCAGCCTTGACCAGGGACACATCAAGACGTTGCAAATTTCTTTTCTTCCGGGTGAAGGGTAGCACATTCCCCCCCCCTTTTTTTCCTATCCTTTTCCTTTTTTCAATTCCTAGACTGTTTGGCTTCCTCCTCCTTTGCACACTCCCCTGTATCCCAAATGTCATTGCGGAGCTGAAGTAATGGCATGCAGAACATCTGGATTTTTTATATTGTTCATGCCCACCACCTCTGTGGCCTGGTAAAACAATCCATAGACAACTCACAGTTCTGGGTTTGCATGTAATGACAACCCATTGTTAGAACAATCCACAGTTCGCAAACCAAGAACAAACCATTGGTTCACTTTCTGGGCCATCATTAACCCATAGTTCCAGGTTGGCACGTAACAAGCCAGTAATCTAAACCCGTTCTCTGAGTTGTCGTTAAGCATGAACTATGTTTATGTTCTACAGAAGAACACCGATAGAACAGAGGAACAGCCTGACAAAAAGGCAACCCTTAAAAACTAAACATCAGAATGTATCAGGCATCTATGGCACAGTGACAACAGAAATTCACACAGTAAAATATTAAACACATGTAGGTGGCAAAACTAAAAAAAAAAAAAAAAGGAGAAGAAAACTCAACTTTGCAGGAGCAGGAAAGTATAAAAAGATAATCCAGCAATTTCACAAGACAATCATTCCTGTCCAGGACCTTAATTGTGTAATGAAGAAATATTCTGGTCTACTATCCTGTAATCTTTCCTATGTGTATTTCTTCTTTGTGGTTTAAAACTGTTATAAAAAGTTTTAAAAGCAATAGTGTAGATAGGCTCAAAGAGAGTTCAAACCTCTCAAAGTGATCTTCAATGCAGGATTTTTGCCTTCTTTCCCATTAGCTTCCAAAATTTATGTATTTTGGAGTCTTTTTTCCCTGGTGTTAATTTGGTGGTGTTAGAATTTGTACTTTTGCTGGATAAACACCTGTCAGTGTTGTTCACATTAGAAGGCTCATGTCAAGACTGAAAGAATGACTGGGCTACTGTCTCTTTCCTCTCCTGCTAGTAGTCCGCTAAAATATGCTTCCTCCCAACAAAGCTGCTTTCCTATCTGTAGGGAAAAAGATGTGCCCAAATATTTTCCTCCATGGGGAGAAAAGCAGCTAGGAGGCAGGGTGGGGTTGTTGTTGTTGTTTTTTAATGTGCAGTTGGACACAAAATGTGCAGTTGGGAAAAATAATGTGCAGTTGTGAAAGAGAAATAATGTGTTTGGCTTGGGCAGGGGCAGGGTGTGTCTGACAAGGCATTTGTGCAGTCAGACAAGGCATTTGTGCAGTTGGGAAATTTGCTTTAAAAAACCCCCAGCTAGGAGGAGGTGATAAACCTATATAGGCCAGACTATTTGATTTAGAATTCTTCTTCTCTGCTTTCTATCTTGCATAAACACCATTCACACATGACACAAATACCGTGAGAAAAGCAGAAAGATGTTTTCATGTATGAAAATGCCCAAAGATGAGAACTGCGTCACCAGTTGAAATCTTGCCGCGTTATTGTAAGGATTACCGAGGTAACATGCGCAAAGCACTTTGAACACTAAAGTAAAGTAATAGGTACTTAGTATTTGTGTAAAAGCTATTTCACATATAGGACTATCAGAATATTGGCTGAGGCCTCAAAAGTACTGCAGAAAACAAAACAAAACTCAAACTGAACATGATGCATTCTCTGACAGAGGAAGCTTGGAATACAATTTTAAAAAATGCTGCCTTTTACATAACAAAAGGACTGTACACTAAATCTTCTAAAGCTTTTCAGTTTGGAAAGCTCAGGCTGTCACTCTGCCTTAATTTTATCCTGCCTGTCCTCGCCAAAACTCCACGTACACACAGGCACAGCAGCTCCCCTTTGCTGAAGACTGTCAGCCTTAGATCTTAATGTTGTGGCATTGTGTCTTTCAGTGTCAAAATCTTCACACGAGGTTGCGTCACTGTCCTTAATATTGGCTGGCAGAGGCCTCCCAGTTATCATGTATCCACAAATAGAAAAACGCTACAGTTTGGGAGTTAGTAAAAGAACCTGCAGTTGTCCCAGAGTTCTCTCAACTTCATAGCCTAAACTGGTAGAGGCTGGTGGCTCTGATTTCAGTAGGGCTGTGAATCCACTCCGGGTTTCAGTCAGAACTCTAACGAAGCTATCCAAGGTGCCAAGGGTTCTGACTGGCTCTGACTGAAACCCAGAGTGGAGTCATGGTCCCACTTATATTGTAGCCACCAACCTCCACTGGGCTAAACAGCCTGGTATCTACAGTCTCTAAAAAAGGGAGTCCTCTCCTCCATTTTGCCATAATCTCCAGCAGTCAAAACTCATGACTGAAACACTTTAAGAGCATTCAAACGCTTGCAAATGAATTGCAGGGAGAGAGAGAGTTAACTAGGGTTTCTGTCCTTTTCTCAGCCAGGCATTCCCCTGCCATGAAGACTGGGTCCCCAAGATGCATCATGCAGCATAAGACAATAGTGTCAAGAGTACAAATGCCCAGCTCTAGAGAGTGACAAGATCAGGCCCTTTCAAGGAGTCTCAAGGGTCCGGCCTCAACCGTACAGCCATTCTCAGTTTGTACAGGACTTCCAAGGAGGTCAAAGGCGGCATGAAATATCCGTATTGGCTTGTGGCCCTCACCAGAATAACTACAGTTTGTGGAACTGTCTACAGTACTCAAAGGTAGAACACAAGGGAAACAGGGAATTCTCAACTCAAGCAGCATCTACATTACTGCTTTAAAATGGTTTATAACAGTAGTGACAACTGTTGTGGCCCAGGACACACGCCATATACAGTTTTCAATCTTTCATATCCTGCTTGGTGTAGATCTGGGCCTTTATCACATGTACTATTTCCCCCCCCCCCCCCCCCCGGTTTGCTTCTGCGGGTTCCCCCTCCGTTTCCTATGCGAGTCTAGCGTTTTGAATCACACGTGGTCGGTATTGCTGCAATACCTCAGCTTGACCTGTTGAACTTTGCCTGTTTTGGATTTTGCCCGTTCAGGGATAAATTGAAACAGAAACTAAAAACTGCGACCTCAGGGCGAGAGAACAGCACAAGGGGGACGACGTCATGCGAGTCCAGCGCTGAAGAAATGGATCAAAGTCAAGGTGGGGGTGCTTAAAACTGCACGTGTGATAAACATCCTGGCCTCAGTGTTTTTCCTTGCAAAGCGTGTGTATGCATGCATGTAGCGTGCTTAGGGGGAGCTTTAAGGGGAGAATGTGCAGGAGGGAGGGGTGCTTAACCTTCCTCAACCCAATTCTCTCCACCAAATACCACCTCAAGTTATTTTTGTTTTTTTCCTGAGCTGAGCTCTGAAACCAGATGTAAGTTAGACTGAGGAAAACCAGGTATTTGCAGGGGAGAATTAATGGTCACTCTTCCCACCCACTCACCCACCAAACCTCCTTGACAAAAGCCTAGTCTGTTCCCAGTTTTATGTTATATTATCTTGGCAAAAGTGGCTTTGGGAACAGGCTTTCACCAAGGCAACACGTGGTTTCATTCTGTTTTTTTCTGTGTGTACGGAACCCACAGAGGATTTGCTTGAGAGGCGACCTGTAATCGCAAGTTATTACTCCAAAACTGCATTACAGGTCCCCTCTATAAGATTTCACTTTGGTGCCTGGTTGCCCGATTATGCGCATATACGGATAAGCGCATTTACTCCTAATACCTATTCACAAGAGGCAGTGAAGCGCATTACAGGCTATATGAAACACACTTTAAAGTTATTGACATGCGGAGAATCGCATGTTTACATGGCCATAAGGCGCTTTAACTCCCATGGTAAATTTTAAGTCGCTATTTAACGCGCATTCGAGAATGCGAATAATCGGAGGTAAAAAGCACCTCAACCCCCGATTTGCGCTCCGCTCTTGTAGAGGTAAAATCTGTAATGCACCTTGAAAGAGCTTTAAATCACTCTTGTAGAGGCACCCTAAATCTCCTGCCTTGCATCTCTAGATCTTTATTTCTGCCTCATCCATTTTGAAATTTTCTAATGTTGAAAGAAGGCCTGATAGCTACTGTTTCTCCAGATTTCCTCTTGACCAATTTGTGGCCCTGTAGATATTTTAGTCTACAATTCCCTTCAGCCCTGTTCAGTAGCCATGGTAAGAGATGATGGGAATTGTAGGCCAGAAATCTGGAGGGCCACAAGTTGCTCACCCCTTGACATTCTTACTTCTGGTTTCCCTGCACTTCAAGAAAGAATATGGTGGGTTGCATTTTTCAGATTCTGTAGAGGCTGTTAGAAAGTGATGAGAGTATTGGGGAGGAGGGAATATGAGCAGGGCAAAACCCAGGCAACATCTTCTTGCTCATGTAAACTAGTATAACTCGTTTGGAAGCCAGAAGATCCCTTTTAACCTCAGCAGTGACATCGGGGGCTGGAGTTACGTTCCCCCTTTCACAGATGGATGCTCCTCTAGCCCCTGAGAGATGCAGATTCTGCAGCTGAGAACAGGATTTAACAGGCAGATGCCTCCGCTCCACAATACAACAGTGAAGGAGAAGAAGGTTTGCTTTTCACAGTCAATTCTTGCATGCAGCAGTTGCTAGCTGCTGTGCTGTAGGTCATTCAAAAGTCAAACTAATTTCACCATTTCTGTGGAGATGGATGATGGGAAATGAGGTGCCTGTATCTTAAAACCTATTAAGGCAACCCAAGCTGGCAGTACTCCAATTAAGAAGCTGCCAGTGCTGCCTTTAAATATATTAATGGAGGCACAGCCGTGCCTCCATTGTTAAGGGCTGTCAGTAAAAAACACATTCCGCCATGTTAAAGTGATAATTGGGGGGTCATTCTAACAGCCATAAAATCGAAAATGTTTCACCAACCTTTCTGAAATTTACAGGTGCCAGAAAGAAATGTTTGTTTTACATTACCTGAAAATTTCAAGAAGATTGGTGAAAGATTGAGGGAAGGAGAGCAGTTTAAGGTAGAAAAGGAACACAATCTTGTCTCCCTGCTTTTGTCAAATGATTTTGGGTTTGCGAGTTTTGTGCTCACGATTTGCATAATTTCTAGAGCCTTATTAATTAATCCAGTGGTGGGGTCTTCTTCCTCCTTCACTGTAGTTGGTGGAAAGCTTTTTGTTTTTTAAAAATTCCCTTCAGTTGACTTTTAAGGACTATTTTTACCTCTTATTCAAGTCAATGAGGAGGCCATCTTCCCTCATAGCGCGAGGCACGCTCAGTAGCGTCGCTCTCCCCACTCCCTCCTGCCTTAGAATGTTGGGGGTGGGTGGGTGAAATGGCCACTGCCTCTATAGCACAGACCTTTTGAGTAAAGAAGAGTTTCTCTTTTCTCTTCTGGAACATGCTTTCCTTTGGCTCTGAGAGCATTTTGGGCTATCTTCGTAAGGCCAGTTTGCTCTTTTGCTCACTGGTGAAACAGGGTGTGGGTCCTCTGGATCCATAGTAACCTGATCTTCAGCTCTCTCCTGGGAATAGGTGGCTATACATTCCTTTCTATCCATCCCCACCCCAAACACACACAGTGTGCTCCTTCCCTCTTTTCTAAGAGTTTGGTCCATACTGCTATAAAGTTGAAAGTTTCAAACACTTCATTTAATTAGTTTGGGCCAGTGTTAAGTTTTAAGTACAATGTTGAAACCTTTCAAAGTGCTTCTGGGCCTACAACATTGGTTTTGGCCTAGTCACCCTGTTTTTCTAATTAGAAACAGTTAAACTGTCATGTATTTTGCATAGTGTACGCATGCATTTTCTTTCTAATCCTTGCAGTCTACACTGGCTCCCTCCTGGATGTGTTTTTGGAGGCAGACAACCCCTTTTTTGTTCCAGCAGGCCTTTGGCAAATAATCTGGACCTCTGTCTATACCTTTGACTTTTAAATTGTTGTGTATTTTAAATGTTTTAAACACTTTAATATTGAAAAGTATTTAATTATATTTTTAACTTTTGTATATTTCTATTTATAGGTTTTAGCTGTATATGTTTTAGTTTTGTAAGGCTGCCCTGAGGTCCAGCATTGGACAAAAGGCAGGATACTACTACTACTAATAATAGTAGTAATGTTTCAGATTTCACTTCTGTATCTGATGTTCTTTTGCATTTACTTTTCTTTATAAACCATTCATATCTTAAGACTTCTTGTGTGGCATGTTTTCATTGGTTTAACAAGTTAAAAGGGGTATTCACTGTTTTCATGCTTATGTTATAAAATCTATTTTCAACAGGCCTAGTAACTTCAAGAGCAACAGAGTTGGGGGAAATCCTCAATCTCTTTGCTATCAGAGGCACTGAGTAAGGGACCCCTGGAGATAATTTAGACTGACCCCAACCACATAACACTATTCCCCCTTCTGAAGAGATCTGGACCACAGACTACTAAAGACAAACAAAGTAGCAGGCCATAATAACAGTTCTCATGTGGCCATTTGCCTTATGAGGTAGGTGCTCTGCAGGCTAACAAATGGAGGGACTAACAGGCCATAAAGGCTGGGTCTGCCAGAAATCCAGCCTCAACACTCCTGGAAGGTCCATGTTCTATAGCACCTGCTGTCAGAGGAACTTAAGGGAATCCCACCCTCCACCCCTGGGTTTAATTTACTGGCTTCCCCTGGCTGGGCCTTGCAGGAAACTATAGGGACAGACAGAGCAGGCATTCATAGCACACATAGAATGTTGAGACTGGCAAATCTAAAAGCAAGTGTGATGCTTTTCAAGAACCAAGGAAATTCCATGGGTCTTACTTATGAGTAAATATCTAGGGATGGAAATGCAGCCTGTGCAAGAACTGAGTAGGGTGACCATATCTGGGAAACCAAAAAAGAGAACACCTAGTGGGGGGGCAGGAAAATGGCTTTCTGGGGCCACCTTAAAGTCCCCAATTGGAGCGGAGGAGGAGACAGCATGTCATTCTCACCCCCACCCCACTGCTCCAATCAGGCCCTTTTCTATAATGTCTGGGAATGACATGTTTTCCCCTTTTAAGGCTTTGACTGGAGCAGTGGGAGAGAATGACACACCTCCAGAAAGCATGTAATTCCCCCGCCACGCTAATGGTGGCCTTAAAGGGGAAAGTGTGTAATTCCAGGTCATTATAGACTATTGCATAAAATCCCCCCTGACATCGAGGATAGAACAAATACCAGGAGAAATCTGGGGAAATCCTGACAGTTTTATTATTGCATTTATATCCCGCCTTTTTTCCTACAAGAAACCCAAGGCGGCATACATAATCCTCCTCCTCTTCATTTTATCCTCACAACAGCAACCCTGTGAGGTGGGTTGGGCTGAGAGTCTGCGACTGGCCCAAAGTCACCCAATGGGTTTCCATGGCCGAGTGGGGAGTAGAACCCAGATCTCCCAGCTCCCAGTCCAACACTTTAGCCACTACGCCACACCCTAGTGGTCACCCTAGAATTGAGCCATGCCAAGTTGGAAGCAGATCGGTTCATGCCTTGATTTTTAGGATATTTTTTTTTAAAGTTTGACTTCAAAAAATTTCCTAAAATTCAAGGCATGAACCAATCTGCATCCAACTTGGCATGGCTAAAGCTTTACTTAAGAGATACCATGGTGCCAAGTTTCATCTCTTCATCTTTAATTTCTTTTTTTTTAATGTACTGCTCAAGGCCCTAGACCCCAAAGAGTATTGTGTTTGAAGTTTTAAAAAATCCTAAAACTCAAGGCATAAACAGATCTGTTTCCAACTTGGCATGGCTAAATCCCTACTTCAGAGCTACCATGGTGCCAAGTTTCATTTCTTTATCTTTAATTTCATTTTTAAAACTTGTACTGCTTAAGGTCCTAGACCCCAAAGAGATTTCTGTTTGAACTTTAAAAAATTCCTAAAAATCAAGGCATGAACGGATCTGCTTCAAACTTGACATAGCTATATCCCTATTTAAAAGCTACCATGATGCCAGGTTTCATCTCTTTATCTTTAAAAATGAGGGAGATGCAAGCATTTTGGTTGATTTATTAATGTTAAAAGTGAGTTCAACACATAACACTAGCTTTGATTTTATATTGGATGTCAAGATGGTGTAACATCCTGGCTGATGCTGGCTGTATAATATCCAGTCATCCATGTTACACAAAGCCATGTATTTGGTAAGGATATGGAACAGCATTCCCCATCTTGTTGCTCTCCAGGTGTTTGAGATGACAAGTCCCAGCATTCCTGACCATGGAACATACTGATTTGCAATGATGGGAGTTGTAGTCCAACACCTTTGGAGGGCACCAGGTTGGGGAAGGGCTGCTCTAAACAAAAAAAGAGAAGTAGGTGGCCCTAAGTTGTTCGCTATCAGTTTTCCACAACCCCACAGTCACCTCTGCATATCATAGTCTCTATCCTGTCCTCATGGTTTATCTGCTTTGGGAGAATGAAAATTTGACTTGCACTTTCTGCCTCCTTAGGGAGGATGTGGCGTTAAGGCTTATGAGCCCTAACTCCCAATTTCCCTGCTTTTTGGTGCTTGGTTGGAAACTGTAGAGCCTTAACATTGTTTTTGTAAACCGTAGGTTTTTTGTTTAATTTATATATATATATATATATATATATGGGAGCTGGAGCTCACTTTGGGTGGACACTTGACTCAAAAGCAAGTATCTATGAATAGGACTGCAGTTGCCATGGAAATTAATTCACATTGTTAGAACAAAAGCAATAGATCAGTTCTGGCATTTTGATACCCTCGGATAATAAGCCCTTGCTCCACTTCAATCACAGATTATTTTTTTTTAGAATCAAAGTCAAGGAACATGCACTCCAAATAATCAGGACCCCTTTATCATGATTTGTTATCTGGTTACAGGGTCCTTCTCCTGCAGCACTCATATCTGGATTTCCTGTACCACAGTGACTCAAGAAGGGATGACTCCAGGCGCTGAAATGCTGCCTCATTTTCTTACTTGACAAATCAACATACAAATGAGAAAATGAGGCAACATTTCAGCGCCATCTTGGAAAATGGTGGAAGGAGTACTCCGACAATTAAAATAGCATATTCTTTGAACTCCTTGACCCCAAAAAACTATAATTTGATACCAAACACAGGATAGTAACTTCTGTGGTTGACGAAAACCAGCGACCAAAAGGAAAATTGTCCACCATTTTGAAAATAGCACCTAAAAATGTTTTGCACAAGAATCAGACCATCTACCCAAATTATTGTGTTAATCCAATACCTCAAGATCACATACCAGCAGAGAAAATCTCTGGACCTCAACATTTTTACCGGGGTATATTGTGGGGACAGAATTACTACTGCTTCTCCTTCTCACCACAACAATTGTCTGGGCTAGAGTGAAAAGCAGGTGAACGTGTAGGTTGCAATGTGAAGAGGAAGAGCATAAGAACATAAGTGCCATGCTGGATCAGACCGAGGGTCCATAAGAACATTAGAACATAAGAAGTGCTATGTTGGATCAGACCGAGGGTCCATCTAGACCAGCACTCTGTTCACACAGTGGCCAATTAGCTGTCGACCAGGAACCAACAAAACAGGACATGGTGCAACTCCAGGAGGCTCTTGTTAGTGGGCCCCTGCTGTGGTATCGAGCCTCAGCAGTTGCCCAACTATGCCTATCCTTGACCCCAGCCCTGGACTCATGGCATGGACCCATAGCTATGCCCCAAGGAGAACCCATACTCATGCTTTTCTATTATTTATACTCAAAGGAATACTCTGGTTAAGAACATAAGAACAGCCGTTTGAATCTGACAAAGGATCCAGCATTCTGTTCACACAGGACATGAATGCAGCAGCACCCTCCCAGTTATGTACTCCAGCAACTGGTGTACATAGGCATACTGCCTCTGATTCTGCAGACAGCATATAGCCATCAGGGCCTTTTCTACATGAGGCAGTTAATTTTGTATTTAGTTTCAGTTTCATCACAGAATTGAGATGGTTTTCCTTTCCTGCTTTCCCCCATATAACCTCTAGGTGGAGCTGTGCTATAGCAGAATAGCACAAACACATTATTAGAAATGGTGCTTTCAAAAATAATAACCCGTTTCCCCCATTCTGAAAAAAACAGAAGCAAAGCTGGAGGATCACAACGTTGTCTAAAGAACCCATAAACACCCATGAGTAGGGAATCACAAACACATAATAAATACCTCATGTAGAAAAGCTCCAGGTCTAGTCACCATTGATAGCTTTATCATCCATGTTCTAAATTGGTAGTCATCACTACATCTTGTGGTTGCGAATTCCATAGTTTTATTATGTGCTGTGTGAAAAAGTACTTCCTTTTATCTGTCCTGGTTAAAAACTCCATTATAAAATACATAGGCTGACCATATGAAAAGGAGGACAGGGCTCATGTAACTTTAACCGTTGTAGAGAAGAGGGAATTTCAGCTGGTGTCATTTGTATGCAATTAGTTCCTGGTGAAATTCCCTCTTCATCACAACTGTTAAAGTTGCAGGGGCCCTGCCTTCTTTTGTATATGGTCACTCTAGTATAGTACCTGCAACTTTAACTGTTGTTATGAAGAGGGAATTTCACCAGGAACTAGCTGCATACAAATGACACCGGCTGCAATTCCCTTTTCTCTACATCTGTTGAAGTTACATGAGCCCTGTCCTCCTTTTCATACGGTCAGCCTAAAAATACAGGCATCTAAAACTAACCAATAATAAAATCCCATAGGTTTACAGGGCATGACTGCATCCCTTTTCATAGTTACTTGGAATTAAGCACTGAGAAATACCAAGTTTAACTTTCTTCCTAGCCCATCCAATATGAGCCTTTTCCTCTTCAGAAGAAAAATAACTTACTTGCCTCCTGGCATATGCTGAGCAAGATTTGAGGGAAATGTGTATATTTTGGACGTTACCTGCTTAGGTCCTGCTCTCTGCACATCCTACAGTGTGGAAGAAAAGGGGGAATCTAGCTATGTGGAAACTGGTGTCTCAGCCTGCCCACCCAATAAGCTGCAGCAAGCTCCATTACACTGCTTGATAAGTGGTCTGGGATGAGATGGGCAGACAGTCACACAACTTGAGGAGAGTATGCCTGGATTCTGTTTTGGGCTCAGTTGCTAACTTGTATGGAGACTGGAACACACACACACACACACACACACACACACACACTGCCAAACACCTTCTACAAAATGGAACCAGCCACCTCCATGAGCCCTTTCTTAAAGGGACAGAGTTCTACACAGTGGCACAGCATGCCAGATTTCATATTCATAATTCATGCACTGTGATCCCTTTGTGTACACATGTATGTACCATGACAACTTATGTGCAGCATGATTTTGTTTTTTGAGCTTTGCCTCTCCAATTCGGCTAACCAACCAAGAGAGAAGAATTCTAGTCAGTTCTATCAAACTCTGACTGGGTTGCAATCCAAGACCTTTGGGGCTACAACAAAACGGCCATTCCTGCAGGTCCTTTGCTATTGAACATCATGGTCTCTGTCCACCCTACAGGTACATCTCCAGCCCACAATACCCATCACCAGCTCCTCCATCCACCTTCACTAGAAAAGCACATCCGTGAGAGCAAGAATGGAGGAGGAGGGGTGTTCACAATGGAAAGGCAGTTAGAGATCATTGGGATGGAGATGTGTGAGAAAAATGTTCTAACAATGCTGACATTTTAATAAGATGCCTGACGCTGTATAGCCCTGCATAAGGACAAGAATAACTCAGCAATATGAGGCCCGCAGATATTTGGAAATGTACTAGAATCTGGATTTGTTCGCAGCATTTAATTTTGAAGGAGGGTGGTGTTGGATTCAAAAACAGGGAGAAAAGCTTATTGATTCTAGTGAATAATGCGTAGTTGTGACATCCCTCTGGTTGTCTTAGAAACAAGGCAAGAATGAATTTTAAAATGGTCTATTGTCCACCTAATTTAGACTCCTATGGACTAGTTCACCCAATTCAAGCTTATGTTCCACATTGCAATCAAAAGCTTAAATGAACAATTTGAAAGGCCGGAGGTGGGGGGGAAACATATTGACAAGAGTAAGA
Organism: Anniella stebbinsi; assembly: GCA_029215795.1. Lineage (NCBI taxonomy): Eukaryota > Metazoa > Chordata > Lepidosauria > Squamata > Anniellidae > Anniella > Anniella stebbinsi. The sequence goes on along the minus strand of JARDYH010000004.1, from coordinate 120,729,766 downwards.
TAGCACTATAAAAAGGTGCAGAGTATTTTGAGCAGAATGAAGAAATAAATGAAAGGATGGGGTAAGGTGAAATTTAGGGGGGAAATGTTCGATTTTTGGAGCCAGAGTGTCAATGAGAAATATGTGCATTGAGCTCTATGCAAAAAGTAAGCTTACAATTCTAAATGTAGAATTATGTAAAATTTAATTCTAGTTCTAAATAAGTCAAAGGCCATGAACCTTAGCAGGCCTACTTGGGAGTAAGTCTTACTGAACAGTAGGACTTACTTCCAAGTCCTTCTGAGAAGCCCAGGCTGAACAGAGGCTGGAGTGACAACAGCAGAGTGGAGAGGAAAAGAAAGAGGCAAGCAGGACATCATAGCCTTCCCCTCCCCCACACTCCTCCTGAGAAGCCCAGGCTGAACAGAGGCTGGAGTGACAACATTGGAGCCAGCTGAACAGCAGTTAGAATGTGTCAGGGAGTGGCAAAGGGAGATATAGTGATAGCAGGGCGAAATGCAGTTACAGGGGAAGGAGAGATAGATATCTAACACCTATCTTACCTTCCAGTCGCCCTGCTACCCTGGGGATCTTGGAGAAAGAACCAGGCCACCCACAGAACCTCTCCTTGCTCCTATGTAATGCCAGGTCGGTTAAAAATAAAACAAACATCATCCATGATCTTCTTCTAGATGAGAAGGCCGACCTGGCATGTTTCACAGAGACCTGGCTGGGAGATGACAGTGGCCCGACATGGGTCCAGGCCCTCCCAGCTGGGTACTGTGTCAGTGAGCAGGTGAGGGAAAGTGGGTGGGGGGGGCGGGGTAGCTGTGGTTTACAAGGATAATCTTAACCTGACCAGACTTCCTGTCCGTGAATTGAATCACATCGAGTGTGTGTACCTGAGTCTGAAGACCAGGGATAGACTAGGGATTCTGTTAGTGTACCGGCCACCCCGCTGCCTATCAGACTCCCTGGCCGAGCTCACGGAACTGATCTCGGAGCTGGTGTTGGATTTGCCCAGGCTTTTAGTCCTGGGCGACTTCAACATCCCATTCGGGACCAGTTTGTCAGGTGCAGCTCAGGAGTTCATGGCATCCATGACAAACATGGGCCTATCCCAATTGGTCTCTGGACCTACACATTCAGCAGGTCACACTCTCGATGCTGTTTTCAGTTCCGAACAGACAGATCTGTGGGCGGAGGTGCTAAATACCTCCGTGTTGTCATGGACAGACCATTTTCTGGTCAGGGTTAGTATCACGGCTACCACCCGCCCCTGCAGGGGTGGCGGACCGATTAAGATGGTCCGCCCTCGAAGGCTGATGGATCCTCTTGGATTCCAGAAAGCCTTAGAGGGTTCTATGGCTGGTATCATCGACGATCCTGTAGAAGCCCTGGTTAACAGTTGGAATCAAGATCTAACTAGGGCTACCGACACGATCGCCCCCAAACGTCCTCTCCGACCCGCTCCTAATCGGGCACCTTGGTATACTGAAGATCTCAGGGAGTTGAAGCAGGAAGGACGACGACTGGAGCGACGATGGTGGAAAACTCGACTTGTATCTGACAAGACACGACATAGAGAACATCTTCGTTCCTATGGGGTGGCAATGCCTTTAATGACCATTTCACAGATAAAATCTCTCGGATAAGAGCCAGCTTAGACGCCATCATTATAGCAGAAGCTGACAATGGCGTGTCCAGTAACTCCACGAGTGGAATTACACTGGATCAGTTTCAGTTGGTGAGTACTGAGGATGTGGAAAAGCTGCTTGGACAAGTGAGGACGACGACTTGCCCTCTCGATCCCTGTCCTTCTTGGCTTGTTGTCCAGGGAGGAGATGCAGTTCGATCACATCTACAATGTATTATTAATGCATCTCTCAGGGAACGGAGTTTTCCAACATGTTTAAAAGAGGTGGTAGTACGGCCGCTTCTAAAAAAGCCCTCCCTGGACCCTCTGGACCTTAATAACTACAGGCCAGTATCAAATCTTCCGTTTTTGGGCAAGGTGATCGAGAGGGCAGTTGCCTCCCAACTCCAAGCAGTTTTGGATGATACAGATTTTCTAGACCCATTTCAAACCAGCTTCAGGGCGGGATACGGAGTTGAGACTGCTATGGTCGCCTTAGTAGATGATCTACGCCTGAGTATTGACAGGGGGAGTGTGTCCCTGTTGGTACTACTGGACCTCTCAGCGGCTTTCGATACCATTGACCATGGTATTCTTCTGGAACGCCTGAGGGGATTGGAAATCAGGGGCACTGTGCTTCAGTGGTTCCGGTCCTATCTCTCGGGCAGGTTCCAGATGGTAATGCTTGGGAATAGCTGCTCTTCAAAGAAGGAGCTGCTATGTGGTGTACCACAAGGTGCCATCCTTTCCCCAATGCTGTTTAACATTTATATGAAACCGCTGGGAGAGATCATCCGGAGGCATGGGGCGGGGTGCTATCAGTACGCTGATGACACCCAAATATATTTCTCTGTGCTTTTGACAACATCGTCAGCTAAGGATAGTGTATCTCCTCTGAATGAATGTTTGGAGGCGGTAATGGGCTGGATGTGGAAAAACAAACTGAAGCTGAATCCAGACAAGACGGAGGTGCTTGCTGTCAAAGGCCACAACCTGGGTTTGGAGGTGTGTCAACCAGTTCTGGATGGGGTTACACCCCCCCTGAAAGACTGTGTTCGCAGCTTGGGGGTGCTCCTGGATCCGTCGCTCCAAATGACAGCCCAGATAGATGCGACGGCCAGGAGTGCCTACTATCAGCTTCGGCTGATACGCCAGCTGCGCCCCTTCCTAGAGTTGGAAGACCTAAAGATGGTAGTGCACTCACTGGTAACTTCGAGGCTCGACTTCTGCAATGCGCTGTACATAGGGCTACCTTTGTGCCTAGTCCGGAAACTTCAATTAGTTCAAAATATGGCAGCCAGGTTGGTGACCACATAACACCAATCTTAAAATCACTCCACTGGCTGCCCATTAGTTTCCGGGTGATGTATAAAGTGTTGGTTATTACCTTTAAAGCCCTACATGGTTTGGGTCCAGGTTACCTGCGGGATCGCCTTCTCCCGTATAATCCACCCCGCACACTCAGGTCCTCTGGGAAGAATTTACTCCAGTCAGCCAGAACTAGGCTGATGAGTGTTACCCAGAGGACCTTCTCTTCTGCCGCTCCCAGGCTGTGGAATGGCCTGCCGGAGGAGATTCGACAAATTAGCAGACTTCTGGAATTTAAGAAAGCCGTGAAGACTGCTCTCTTCCGGCAGGCCTATCCAGTTTAATTTTAAGATGTTTTTAATAATGGATTTGTTTTTATCTGTTTTAATGGTTTTTCTATTTTATTGTTTTTATATTTATATTTGGTGTTGTTCCCCGCCTCGATCTAGTGGAGAGGCGGGTTAGAAATGAAATAAATAAATAAATAATATATCTAGGTGCACATGTATTCAAATACTCCAATTTAGGCCTAGCTAACACACACAGACACACACACAGACACACACACACACACACCAAATTAAATTGTAGAACTGTTCCTGAATTGTACCAATTCAGAACCGCAAGCAGGAGAAATCATATGACTTAATGCTTCACCATCAGGAAAAATCTTACCTATCAAAGGGGGGGGACCCTGCACATATAAATTATAGCATATAGCTCTAAGCCCAACTTTCCTTACCAACGTCTTATTTTTTAGATGGAGGGCATTTTTTTCTACAGAGTGTGCCAAGCGGCCATCCCTCTCCTGCAGTCTAAAACAGTGCAGTCCAGGAACAATTTTACTATTTCATCTGCTATTTTGTGTGAACCAGAACTTCATGATCTCTTCAGACTTGCAAATACATTTTACAGATTATCTCTGGAAAGCCACAGCATTATTGATCACACCAACCGTCCTTTACAACATGCATGTGCGTAGACACACATGGCCAGAGCTGTACTGCTTTCCAGAGTTGCCTTACTCTGTGTGTGCAAGTCCACATTCATGTGATGTAGTGTAGAAAGCAAGGGGAGTATTCCCCAGGGAGGGGAGGTTAAGAAATTTCAAGTGTGTGTGATGAAGGCATGGACAGGTCAGAGGCTAGAGCGCTCCTTTTCACCCATTCTCCCCTTCTGCTGGTGAAATCTCTTAGGCCTCATCACCTTGTGCCCTCCCAGACAATTCTAATCACCTCACTCCCTTTTCTAGCTCGCAATGTAATATTTTCATACCAATGTAGGCTTCTGCTGGGTTTTCCTGACCTCTGCATTGCAGGCAAGCATTTCTCAAGGTAAGAGGTAATTCATTCCCCTGTTCACACCGAATGTCAACAAATGGTGGGTTAATTAACCCACGATTTGCCATGGGACATGCCAGGCATGTTCCACAGCCTTTTTGAATATTCAGTCCCTGATCAGATTGATTGGGGGTTGCTGCAAACCCGGACAGTAAAGTTTAACTGTGGGTTAAATGAGTCACAGTTAACCTAGCTATTTGTAAGTTAACTGTGGGTTGTTTAACCCACGAATAACCTATTGTGTCTGTGTTTGAATGTCACATAGCAACCCCCAATCAGCCCGATCGAGGGCTGAATATTCAAAATGGCCACAGAACGCACCAAGCATGACGAATCATGGGCTATGATTTGCTGCCATAACATGTGAACTGGATCATTCTTTGGTTTGATGATGTTCATATCTGGCCCTCAACCACCCAAAGCCCTGTGATGCTGACACCCTTCCCCTAAACTGATTTCAAAGATCAGTGTTCCTTCTGAACATGCTAAGTGAAGAATACAATACTGGTGATCCTTGTCAAGAGTTTTGTTACAGCAGTTTTTTTCAAAACATTCTACCTTTGGGAAACCTTTTCCACATTAGCTCATCTGCGGAGGGATGCCCTGCACGTCTGCCACAGAATTTGAGCACTCAAGAGCATTCTAGGATATATTCGAGGACACTCAGCTAATATGGGGCACTGACTAGGCATGCTGTTCTTCATCTTCCTCTGTGTGCACTGAGAGTGTAGTCTGGACAGGGCCGCGCAGTGGTGGGGCCAGCTGGCCCAGGGCCCACGATTTTGAGGGGGCACTCCAACGAGGAGGTTCTCCCCAGCTTACGCTACTGCTTCCGTAGCGTAAGCGGCCCATCGAGAAGCGAGGAACCCGCCTTGTGGGAACAGCGCAGAAGCTGTCCGTTGTAAAATTCTAAATGTGAAGAAGTGATGCCTTACATCTTGAATAGAAGTGCTTCCCATTAACCTTTCTTATCAATTGTTCTAGTTCATCTAGGTATTTAGCACAGAATCAGTGCCACTGGTTATAAAATACTTAATGAGCAGTTTGAAATGGGCGGTGTGTGTGTGTGTGCACACTTCCCATCTGGCCTGGGCATATTACCAACTCTGCACGGCCCTGAGTCTAGAACACACCCAACAGCATCCATGGGGGAAATCAGTAATGGTGGCAAGTTGCCTTTCAGGTAAGCTTGTCCTCTATTACTGCATTTCTCATTCAGAAACAGCTCCTGACAGTGGAGGCTGGTGGCTCTGATTTTGGTAGGGCTGTGAATACATTCTGGTTTTCAGTCAGAGCCAGCCAGAACTCTAAAGGATCTTTCCAAAGTGCTTAACTCTATCCCCAAAATGGGTTCAGCATTTTGGAGATAGAGTTAGAAATCAGAGCCAGCAGCCTCCACTGCCTCCAGAAGAGCTTCATAGCAGCCTCCCCCCAACTTGATGCCCTCCAGATGTTTCAGACTACAATTCACATCAGCCCCAGTTAGCACGTCTAGTGGCCAGGGATTGTGGGATTTGTAGTCCATAACACTTGGAGGGCTTCAAATTGAGGAAAGCTGCTTTATAGGAGCACCAGAGTTCCTCAGAACACAGACTGCAACAAACAGGACATTAGAGCATTGATGACCTACTGCAAAACATGGTACACCCCTCTCCTACACACCCACCCACCCACACACACACACACCAAGAATGTATACCAGTACATCTCAAATGCTGCCAGAGTGGTCACATATAGCCAATACAGACTCTTAATATTGGCCCTCAAGTCCTTTTCCCTTGTCCCATACACATCAACGAGTGTATTGGTGTCAATTACTTGCGCAAGACAAAAAAAAGCATCTACAATTGGGAAAATGTACCCAATCCATCCTATATCCTGAATTTTTCCTTCTTCCATACAAGAAAAGGGGTTGTGCACTCAGACAGCACCTGCCTAGAATCCAAATCTAGTTTTGTAAATTCAAGGGGACTTTAGACTTGTGTCCCCTCTACAAGAATTCGGTTTGACGCCCGATTGTCCGATTATGCGCATCTTCTCTCAATCACTTTTACACCTAATCCCTATACACGGGAGGCGGTGAAGCGCATTACCAGTTGTATGAAAGGTGCTTTAAAGGTGTTTAATGCGGAGAATCACTTGTTTACATGGTCATAAGGTGCTTTAAATCCCGCGGTAAATTAAAACTCACTATTTAACGCGCATTCAATAATGCACATAATCGGACAGAAAAAGCGCCTCGACCCCCGATTTGCGCTGTGCTCTTGTAGAGGTAAAAAAAATAATGTGCGTTGAAAGAGCTTTAAATCGCTCTTGTAGAGGCACCCTTGATTTTGTTGAACAGCAGCCCACCACTACCACCATGTTCCACAGCAAACTGCAAATTTCAAAAGCAGTATGCAGTAAGGCAGGGGCAAAGAAGCAATTGAAAGAAAAAGATAAAAATTCCACTTGAACCCAGTTGCTCGAACCCAGCAGCCCCGGAGACAGCAAGATATAGGGTGGGGAGGGTTGCCATTTGAAGCCCCTTTCCTGCTATGGCTTCCTCAATTGCAGGCATACAAGAAGTCAAATGTTAGAACTGCTGCCATTATGAATGTGCCATGGTTGCCCTTGCAGCCAGAACTAAAGCAGACTTGGGGAACACTTAATTGCAAAGCTGTCAGGATGGGCTAGAGTTTTCTCAGTACAGCATTGGTACTTCCTGCTGTTCCGTTGGCTTTAGGGTGACAGCAGCAAGTGAGATGAAGTGTGAGTGAAATGCCTGGCAGTGTCTACGGAGAAGACTAGCTGCTGATTCCATCCGTGATGGCAAGTCACTTCTCAGCAACAATCATGCCTCGCCAGCCACAACTTTTAATCCAAGCCACTGCCTACTTAATCATACAAACCACAGATATATATGTGTGACATACCACCAGGGCAATCCCACAATGTACACATATCTTCTTGATCCCCAATTAATTAAGATTTTGAAAGTGGCACTGCTTCAGGTAAACATCTGTCTCGGAGATACTAAAATCATCCTAGGTGCTACTTCCCACATCAAATTACTCCCCTCCCACAATTTTTGACAGGCAGCTGCTCTACTGGCTCTCAGTGTTCCCAATCTATTCAGCATGGTGGAAGGCCAAGTACCCACAAATGCAGGCACCGAAAAGGGCTTGGCTGCCTCTTCCACTAGGTTTTGTGTTCACCTCATCTACGCATACAGATGAGATAATACAGAGTTCCTGGGACTGTACTATTTCAGGGTGCAAATGGAGAAGCATTCAGATATGCAGTCTCCCAGTACATGGAAAACTAGCAAGTCAGGGCAAAGGTTAGATGATGATGATGATCGTTACAAGGAAGACTTGCAATAAAATGTTGCAGCGTGGAGTATTCCTGTTCTACTCCATTCCATTACCCCTCCCCACTGGTTTTCCATCTCACCCCCTACAATCTGAAATTGTAATTATACGACAGATTTATATAGCACCTTTCCACCATTGAGGTTTTCAAGACAGCTTATGAACACATTTGAATAAAGTTGTTATTATTTATATCCTGCTTTTTTCCCTCTTCCAAGGATCTCCAGGTGGCTTGTATCGTCTTCCTCTCCATTTTATCCTCACAACAACTCTGTGACGTAGGTTAGGCTGAAAGTCAGTGACTGGCACAGAGTCATCCAGAGAGCTTCATGGCCTCCTTGGGACGAAAACCCGGAACTCCCAAGTCCCAGTCCAACACTCTAACCCCTGTACTGCACTGGCTGGTGTGCTGATAGTCCCAGCAGGGCTAGGCTTCTACAGTTAGATCTACCACCCCACAACTGAGGGGGGAAACTCCCTCACCCTGTCTCTAATGTCTTCTCAGGCTGGCTTGACGGAAGCCAGAATCCTCGAACAGGGTTTGATGGAATTTCCCTCCTGCCTCGCCAATGGCCTCAGCAGTCTGACAAAGAGCAACCCCTATCGGAAAGCACCAGTCCCCCAGATTAAACATGGAAGGCATTGAGGGCTGCTTCTGCCACACAGTTCTTCCTCTACACTGCTGTTTTATGGATGCTGTGGGTAGGTAGGGGGTGAGTTGTTTAACAAATCTCTCAATGAATCACTTGCAGGGCCCCCGATCTGGATCAGGACAAGAACGGGGCAGAGGGTTAAAGTCCTCTCAGACTAGGGTTCGAATGCAGATCCAGTCACCTGCGCTTACTTTTGAGGGGGTTGGGGAAGGCATAGCTACTAAAAGACATAGCTATTGGTGTTGTCTTTAAAAGCAGAGGTGAAGAACATGTGGCCCACCAGCTTCCATCAGCCTCAGCCAGCATGTTCAATGGTCAGGGATGATGGGAAAGCCACAGGTTCCTCTAGCCTGATCCAGGGTAACCAAAGGGTCACTCTAAAATCTCACAGGCTAGACCCCTCTTCCTGACATGGCGGCTTTCTATAAGCAGGGAAATTTTAATGGGAGTGGGATGACATAAGTAGAGAAATGCTCGCATGCAATTCTCCCCCCCAAATCTACGCTGTGAAATGGCAGCTTCAGGATCTTTGTACCACGTGATTTATCTGAATGTATAAATTGGCCTTGGTACCACGGAGGTTAAAGAGGAAATTGCCCACCCCCACTCCAGCCAAACAACTGTTTGTGCCTCCTGAGGGAGTTGTGTCCTACCATTGTAGAACCATGGCTCCAAGCCAATCTCACACTCATTTAATATTTCATGTCCTTTTAATGGGGTTTCATTGGGACTAATAATGCTGAAGCACTGTCCGTTCTATTCTATATGGTAAGGTTTAATTTTGTTTTAAGCTGTTCTGTCTGCCGGCTACTGAGTTGTACATCGCCCTGGTAAGGTAAGATCTTGGTAGGCATAGCAGAGGTAATCATGTTCTTTACTCTTCAGTAGCGAGTTCAAGATTATAAAGGCTGGAAATCATTCTGAACTCTAAGGGCAGAGGGTCTTTGTTGTTCCTACTGAGAATTTTCGACGTCACTTTGTTAAAAGAAGCCAACCACCCTATCACAATAACACTAAAGCTTAAAATTCTTATTGTCCAGTTAAGAAATCTGGCTTCTTCTGCAACTTTTTTTTTCTTTTTGCTCCTCAACAAGGCCACATCTGTGCATCTGTCCCAAGATGTAAGTTAAATGGTTTTCATAATATTTCTTAGGAAATATTTCAAGGAGAGGACGCAAACTTGCAATTTGCTTCAGGGGCTTTGATTCTACCCATAACTAAGGTTGATTTTGCTCTCGGTTTATCGAGTCAGCACTTCCTGCTGCCAGTTAAAGTATAGCCTTGGGTAAGGGCATGAGGACAGTTCTCTTCAGGATGATCAAACCGCTTCTCAATGAGGATAAAGGGCTGCTTGCATTTTTCCATAGTGTCATCCCACATTATTAAGGGCAAAAGTTGAAGTGCAAGAGTTGGGGTTGCCACAAGGCAAGCTAAGACAGCAGATTTCAGGTGCCAGGAATGAAGGCAGCAAAGTGGGAAAGACCATCAGACATGACCCATGGGTATGTGTGTAAACCCTGGGAGGCTCCGCTGCACAAGTCCCATTCAGATGAATGGAAGTACTCTTGCCACAGCTCCGGTTGACTTCAGTGAGGCTTGCATAGGAGACCTCCCAGTGGATTAGGCTCTATATGAACAAATGGAAATGAGATGTCTTTTGGCTTTTGCAACTCAGGCACCAAAATATCTTTGTAGAGTTCTCCTCAAAATAAGTATAGTTCTCCTCACTCAAAGCATCAGCAGACAAGCACGCTCATTACTGACACTCACGGATTTCCACAGGTCCTTTTCACAATGCTGTCCACTTTCTGAGCGCCTCCTGCTCCTTCTGGTCATTTTCTCATTTTTTAAAAAAAGACCCAGAAAATCTGATTTTTTTCTCCTACAACAAAATGTGCCGCCATTTCCTGCTGGGTGCAGGAAAAGCAGCACAATAAAAACACCCATGGAATGGCCCACGTGGTCTTTGTTTACTCCCTCTTTCTTCAGTGTGTGAAGAAAGAGGAATCTGCTCATCCCTATTGTGGGACAGTAACACGAGGCAAAGCAACAGGAGAGAAACACGATTTCCCACCCCCGTCTGAAGTAGCTCTCTCAGAGCCTATCTACACTACTGCTTTAAAATGGTTTATAACAGTTTTAAACCAGTTATTAACCAGTTTAAAACTGTTATAAACCGTTTTAAAGCAGTAGTATAGATAGGGTCTCAGTCTCAAAAACATTTAAGCCAAAGTCAGAAAGGTTCAAAGCAGAACTGACTAAGGCTGCATTCTTAAAACATACTCACCCAGAACAGCTTAAGTCTCAGTATTAAGGGCTAGAATCAGGCTGTTGCCTAATCATAAAAGTCAAAGAAGTTCAAAATCTGAAAGGTTTCTTTTACCTAAGTATATTTTCTGGGCAAGTCTTTTGTCACATGTATATTCAATCCATCCTCTAAACTGATGGAGGCATACATGGGTCTAATTACATTTTTATCCTCACAATAGCCTTGTGAGGTAGCTTAAACTGAGAGACAGAGCCGATCTACACGCTAGGTTTTCAACGTTTTATAAGGGTTATGAAAACTCTTTGGGCACATGACGCACTCCCTATAACATTGTATATCTCAGGTTTTTTAAAACTCACTTCAGTTATATACAACGGTTTCACTTTTAATAAATCGTTTTAAGTAAAATAATGTGTCCTTCCTTACCGTTTGTGATTCATGGGGGCAGTGCTTCATTTACTGGTGCCCAAACGCTTAGCAGTTGATTGGTGGGGAAGAAAGCGGGGCTAAGGAGGAAGTGGGTGAGTGAACTACAACACCCACAATTCTTAGCCCTATACTCACTAGGGAATGACAGAGGAACAAAGGAGGAAGTGGGTGACTGAACTACAACGCCCACAATGCTTTGCCCTAAACTCATTGTAAAATGCTTTGCCCTAAACTCATTGTAAAAGCGGTGTGACTGCACACACCGCTTTAAAGACTGAAGATTTTTTTCTCCTGTAAGGTGAGTACTCAGTAATGTGGCCTAAGATGTTTTAGAACGCACCTATTTGGAACGTTTTAAAATACTATTTAAAACGTTCCAAGGGACTGTGTAGATAGGCCCACAGTGACCATCCCAAGCATTGCAGGTGGTGAGCAGGACTGGCCTCCCCTGCAATCTTGTCCCTTAATATGCTTAGGGCGCAATCCTGTGCATGCTTAGATAGAAAAAAAACCCTACAATTCCCAGCATTACCCTTGCTGAGATGACAAATCTGTGTGTCGTCTGTACCAGGCCAGGGGCTCACATTATGGAATATTCCTCTATACAAAATAATTCCTCCACTTAGAAAACTAGCATGTAAAGGAAAGGGTCTCTATCCCAGACTCTCCCCACCCACCCAGACAAATCAGTTTTCTATATGCAGAGAAATTTTCTGTGGAGAGAACATTCTATCAACTGAGTGCCCACGTGCAGTCACAAGTGGTACAGCCCAGACCATCTCATCTAAGTGGGAATTAGGCCTTGGGGCAGACAAAAATGTTATGGAGGAGGAGAGCAGGATGAAATGCTGGAAACTATCTTTTATATAGATGGAAGAGATCTGTTGCTCCTCAATCTGTCATGCAATCTGATTTACAGATTAGGGAACACACTGAAAAAACATTTCATTTTACACCACAAGACTATTCTGGTGACAATATTTTAGGGGCCAAATCCTGTTCCCACTGGAGTAATTGCTTAAGTCTTGCAGCATTATTTGTTGCAGCAGAATCATGGCTCAACCGTCCAATTCATCTTGCTAGGAGATGCTCTGATTAAATGAATATGTCCTGCAAACCACGACAGGTAATAATTTTCATGTCCAAATTAATTGCGCTGATGAATTATTTTCCCCCATTATAGTCCATATATAATATTGGCCTGTCATGTGCAGAGCACATCACGCTGTGGTGAATGTATTTGTGCAGCTTCTTAGACGAGAAAAGACCTTAAGGTTTTCAGCAAAAAATAAAATAAAATGGCTGCACTTCCAGTGATGTCAAACAAAGGTGACATTATGATCGTCCTTATAACATTCTGAGGCTTTGGAGAAATATCAAAGTGTTCCATCCCACACTGCACCACAAACCACCAAGCAACAGCCCCTCCCCACCTTTCCACATTAGGTTTAAGGTTTGAGGAGAGTTATCCATGGCACCTTTCCTCTCTTATTCCTTCTTCATCTGCCAGCCTTGGTTATGATCCCTCACTTCAGCCTTTTAGTGAATCCTAAACAATGACGCATTCAGGTCCTGATACCTTAGAATCAGGATACAAGCACCAAACTGGGCCTCTACTGCTCTGAACAGGTATCTACATATGAGGACATGTCCGCACTGCACATTCAAACCAGTTTCCAAACCTATTTAATAGTGACATCTTCCAACCAAATAACTTTAAGAATGTTTTACCCCTATAGAGAGGATAGGAGTCTCTAACAAGATAGCAGTTCTCAAGAAACATCCCACAGTTCTTTGGGGGAAACATACAACATTTAATTTCAAACTGTGTTAAAAGCAATGGTGTAGATGTGTCTATACATAGCCCACCTATGAAATCCTATGCCTGTCTGGTTGCAGCAGCTGGCAGCTCAGAGACTGGGAGTACCTCTAGACGGTCACTTTTCCCTGCAGTAGCTTCAGAGTGGCGGCAGGTGGGCCAAACCTCCGCTCTAAAAATGTCAGACATTTACCCTGACTTTTTAGCTTGGAGCGAGCTGGGCAGGGAAGGGGATGGACCAGCGAGCCATAAGCTCGCTGCACCGCCTCTGCAGTCCTCTCCCGATGCTCCCAGCCACCCCTCCAGCTGCCACTGGGCAGGCGTGGCAGCGGCAGCAGCAGGAAAACCTGCCGTGGAGGTTTGAGGTGCACAGTTTTTTAAAATCCACTGGGAGGTTTCCCTATGCAAGCCTCACTGAAGTCAACCGGAGCTGTGGCTAAACAGCTCTATCACTACTACACCTAAACAGGCATGGCCTAATATGCTTCCTAGATGGGACCTGGGCACCATAAGTAAAATAATTTGAAGTCTTCTAAGGAAGAGTGTATATTAAATAACTACACACGTTTAGAGGACTGCCATCCAAGTTAGCTGCTGAAGTGCAGCTAATGGTTAGGGGACAAATTGCAAAGGACAAGGGTCTCCATACCTTTTGTAGTTATGTAGCAGAAGGAATATTCTGTTTATTGTTATTAATTTTTTATTTATATTCAATAGATATAGTTTTTCCCATCCCTGCAGGACAAGCTGCACCTGCTGGGGAAAAACCCTGCTACATAATTTCTAAAAGTGCAGGAACTCAGTGGTATAGCATTCTGGATTAATTTTACCATATCAATTTCAGTACTAAAATGACATCAGTGAAAAGGCATTGGGCATCAGTGACTCGGCAAAATTGACCATTACAGAAAAACATCTGAGTGTCAGAGATGAAGCTTCTCCACAGCTAATGCTGTGTCATGATGAACACACTCAAGCTTCAATGGAATTGCACACACTATTCCAATTCTTATACCCAGAGGAACATGTACAGAAGAAAAGCAACATCCTTACCTCCTCTGACCCTTTGCTGCATACCGCTGCTTTGAAGCAATTTCCCTCCAGCTTGGCTCCAATCCAAGAAGTGAGATGGGGAGGAAGGAAATGGTTTAAAATTGCAGAGTGCAGGTAAGGTTAGGAAGGGGTGGATTTCACTCCTGTTCCCTGCATGCTCCTTTCTGTGTACAAAGCAGCCCCCTCCCCGGCCCATGTTTTCCATGAACACAGCAAGTACATGCTTAGAATATACAAAGTTGCCCTGCCCCAGAGTCTCCATCACCCCAAGACCTACTAATCCTTATTAGCAAGGTCAACATATTTTGCAATTATTTGGAACTAGATTTTACATCCATAGGTTCCTCCAATGAGAGCATTGGTGTCTCAAATTAACCATCTGGTTCTTCTGAACCGTGTGGCTGGGTTTGCTGCAGGCGCCTTGTGTGTTTGTTTGGGTGTTTTTGCCTTAACGGTCAGAGTGGCCAAGTGCTACACTAGGTGAAATGGAAGAACACAGAAATACCTTCAGTAGCAAAGGAAACTTTGTTTTTGCTTCTCTCATGTATTCCCTACTTAAGCCAATGTATTCAGCACATGAGAGGCTGAGGACTAACTGCAGCAAAGGAAGTTACCCTCATGACTGACTAATACAATTCTTGCAAGCACCAGATGTTGGTTCCTGATTGCTTCTAATATATTGAGATTAGTGGGATATTTTTTTCAGAATTATAGCAGAGGATTGAGGGAATCCATTCATTGTTGTTTTACGCTGGAGTGGCCTGGCTTCTGCAAGCATTGGAAAGCAAGGTACAAATTACTTAGTAGGGGAGAGCAATGACAACTCCAGACTGTGATCTGCGACCAAATTCTGTGTTAGGAAGTGGCACGGTCCACATTTTGTTATATATCACTATCCTACTTTATGGGAATACATACAATAATTAACAGTGAAAAGATAAAACAGGATGCTATATCAGTAATACAAAAATTCTATGATGGTGTGTATCAGTGTGTGTGTGTGTGTTTGTGTTATAAAGTTACCATAGGATTTAGATTACCAAACTCCTTCACCAATCTTTTCTCTCTAAGGCTGCGGTCCTGTACCCATTTACCTGGGAGAAAGCCTCACTGAATTCAATGGGACATACATAGGAATACATGAAGGTACCTTACCGTGGCTAGGTTCAGACAACATGATAACCCACACTCAAAGATTGAGTGTAGGTTGTCGATGAACTGTGGGTTGTTGTTGAAACATGGGTTATTATATTGTCTGAACCCAGCCATGATAACAAACCATGGTTTGTTAACCAAGAACAACTTACAGTTCACAGCCTAATAACAAACCATGGGTTCTCTTTATGGGTTGTTCGTGGTTAAACAAACCACGGTTTGTTAGCGTGACTGGGTTCAGACAACACAATAACACACATTTCAAAGACAATCCACACTTAACCCATACTCAGCCCTTGAGTGTGGGTTATTGTGTTGTCTGAACCCAGTGAGGGAGTCAGCCCATTGGTCCATTTAGTTCAGTACTGTCTACACTGACTGGCAAAGGCTCATTGGTGCTTTATCAAGGTGTTTTTTCCAGCCCTACTGGAGATTTCAAGATTAAATCCGAGACCTTCTGCATGAAAAACATGTGCTCCACTGCTGAACCATGGCCCACACTTTTGAATAGACATGTATAGGATTGGGCTGTAAAATTGCATACAATTAAAAAGGGGGCCAATGTTGTCCAGGCATCCCTATCAATAAACCAAATATCAAAAACAAACTGTATACTTTTAATCATTTTTAAAGGGGTGTGTGGTGCTGGTCATGCTGGTGGTGAGGAAAATGCTTAATTTAATACATTAATGGCTTGATTCTATGCATATTTACTCAGAACTAAGCCACACTGTGTCCAAGCAAGCTTACTCCCAAAGGAGTGCATAAGACTGCAACCCATTAGTGCATTCCTATATTATCTACTCAGATGTAAACCCCATTGAACGCAACAGAAAGACACTGGGCGCAGGGGCATCTTTCCATCGAGTTCAATGGGGGGTTACTTCATTTGGCAGTTCACAATACGTGGCTGCACTCAGTTTGGTGGGCCACAACTTGTTCAGACATGTTCTAAATGCAGAACATGGGTTTGCAGGGTGGGGCGGGGGTACCAGGATGCTGATCCCTTGGCTACAGCTTGTAAATTCAAACTGGTGAGTGTACTACTTTTGGCCCAGCAAGCCAGCTGGCACAAACTGCATCAGTCTTCCCCCAAGAAAGTTTTTGTATTTTTTTTCCTCGCTACTATAATTAAACTCCTTAGCTATTTTTCAACAGATTTGGAACGAAGCATCTGCCTATGTTTAGGATGGCTATTTGATCAAAATTAGACAAAAATGTGAAATGAAACAGTTTGATTTAAAATCTCATTAACATTGGGCTCATGCAACCCCCACCCCACCAGAGCTTCTATGATGGTATCAGAAAGCAAAGGGGGGTGGGGGTCGGTGGGAAATACAGCACTCAAAGTAATACTCAAAGTAACATGCATCGTGAACAGACCTCTAGTGAGTCACTGAGATGTGGGCTAAACAAGAAAAGGGCACATATACTCATCTGTGAAAGCGCTAACTCTGTGTTAATCTGGTATGAAGTCATGAAAGAACTAACTGTTCCTTGACGGCCCACCATGGCTGTTTTTAATGTTCTTAAGAGAATACTATATGTTACGGTGTAAGTAAAGAGTTCTAAAACTGGAGAGAAAATGCGGTCAAGAAATAGAACTTCTAATACTACATAAAAAGATGAGACTTTTATCTAATGGAGCAGAACAACCCTGCTTCCAACTGCTAGGTAACAGTACTTGATCTGGCTATTTGGGACTCTGTAGTGCATTTTCTAAATTTAATCTCCAGTCTTGTAAAAACAAGGAGTACCACACTTTCTTTTATTTCTGCATTCTGCTTTACTCAGGGAACGTGCATTGTGATTAGAGCAACATACAGATTCAGCTAATTGCTGCAGATCTTTAAGTTGCTTTTCTGTCCCAGCATCCACCTATGTAATCAGAAGCAGATGTGAAACATATCTCGGAGTGTTGAAAATCCAGAAAGATGTGTTTTGTTTTTCAAATAACAACAACAATGGACCTCCTACTGCCACCAGTCAGAGAGAATTCTGTATAACTCAAAAGCTTGCATACATGCTGTTAACGTTGGTTGATTCTCATAAAGGGATTTTATCATTATTGATATTATTGTTGATATTGCACTGTGAGCCGTGAGCTGAGAACCAGCCAGGTTTCAGCATAGGCGGGCAACTGCTGAGGGCCCAGAGGCTGAGAAGGCCCTGCTGCCCTTGAATCTACTGCTGCTGCCATCCTCCTCCTCCTCCTCCTCCTTGCTTCCCACCTGGCTCGCAAAAAGTAATGCTGGTGCAGCGCCCCATTATATTGTTTTACGTTACATTTTGATTAGCATTGTCCTGAACCAATCAGGCATTGCCTTTGTAGAGGGACACAGCCAATGAGGGCACAGGGTCTTTACATCACTCCTGTGCCCTTATTGGATATGTCCCATCCCAAAGGCAGGACCAGATTGGTTCAAGGTGCTGGAAATCAAAATGTAACTTTAAAAAAGTATATTTTAAAATCACGCGCTATGGGGCCTACAGGCTCCACCAGCTGGTCCCATGGGGATTTGCCAGCGAGTGGGCCGGACGGGTGAAGAAGAGGAGGCGTCACCGGTGCTATCACCACCCACGTGGGTTTGGTAGTCGTGACAGCAACCAATGTGCTTGGAACCTATGCAGCCAATGAGTGGGCTTTGTCAGCAGTGGGCAGGGGCATAGAGGGCATCAGCAGCAAGGGGGGCACTAGTGAGCCCATCAATAGCACTATTCCAAGTGCCTACTGGCCTCTGGCACCAGCCCAGCCAGACAGACATGGGGGATCCAGGGTCAAGATGATGATGCGGAAGGAAAACCTAATGCAGAAGATAGGGGCCATGATGGGCACAGCCAAGAGACAGTGGAAAAGCTAGGATAGCGTTAAAAGCTGACAGTAAGCCAGAAGGGACAGAATAAGTGAATACAGCATGTAAGGGAAAGGGGGAAGCAGAGAGGGAAGGAATGTTTGAGAGGGCTCATGACGAGAGAGAGAGAGAGAGAGAGAGAGAGAGAGGGCAGCTGGACCCAAGGACAGTGGCTAGGCTGACCATATGAAGAGGAGGACAGGGCTCATGTAACTTTAACAGTTGTAGAGAAAAGGGAATTTCAGCCAGTGTCATTTGTATGCAATTAGTTCCTGGTGAAATTCCCTCTTCATCACAACTGTTAAAGGTGCAGGCACTATACTAGAGCATATAAAAAGAAGGCAGGGCCCCTGCAACTTTAACTGTTTTCTCTACAACTGTTAAAGTTACATGAGCCCTGTCCTCCTTTTCATATGGTCAGCCTAGCAGTGGCTGGGACAACGGGGATTATTGCAACTGCGCCCTGACCTGGCAAGCCCGCAAAGGAAACAATGAATGAGTGGCAACAAATAGAGTTGTGGATAGCTGAGAGCTTCTGATGAAGAGATTTGAGAACCAAAAGTGGGGTAGGCATAGAGTGCATGGTGATAACTTGGCACAGCATCCCAGAGTTTCCCTGTATTTCTGTTGGTTGAATAAACCTGTAAGTGGTTGAATTCTGCCCTTATATTCCTGTCCAATAATGATGATGATGATGATTTCTATACAACTCCAGAGCCGAATCCCTCTGGGCGATTTACAAAGATTAAAATATATTATACAAAGTACAAAACCATTTGCATAAAAACATATCAACAGACAGCACACACAGAGACAACATGCATCTAAAAAGAAATTTAGATAATCAACCATAAGACAAATCCAGGACCTGATTAAAAACTCATCATATGTTGCTGAATGCCTGTGTAAAGAGAAAGGTCTTAACCTGCTGCCTAAAAGTTCACAATTTTGGTGCTGGGGTGGGGAGCTCATTCCATAATCCGGGGGGGGGGGGGGGAAGCACCACTAAGAAGGCCTTCTCCCTTGTTGCTGCCTTCTGAGCCTTCCTGGGGGGTAGGTCTTAGATGCTGAATGTAGTGTACAGGTAGGTTTACGTCAGGAGAGGTATGTTGAGTTGCCCCCAGCCAAGTCCAGATGCTGGGACAAGCACCCTAGCTATACACAGACCTTTCCAGAACAGCGACCTAAGGAAGCTTACCCCAACCTGGTGCCCTTGAGACGTGGACTACAACTTATAGTGAACGGATTTGTATGCCCCACTTTACACAGTACATTGTTCTCAAAAAGATTCTCAAAGCAATTCCCCAAACAAACAAGTATAACCCCCATAATTAAAATACAACATTAATTCAATTACAGTTCATTTAAATATATCAAAACTTAAATGATCACAAAACACACCAACTCGCAATGCCGGTAGAATGACAGGGGATGATGACATCTGACACATCTTGACAGCACCAGATTGGGAAAGGCTGGTGTTGGGAAAGGGTTGGACCATCTTTGTTTCACGTTTACTGCCGGCAGCTAAGCTGGAATTAACTAAAACATGGAATTCCTCCCTTCATTCTTCAAAGTTTTGGCATTGTCTGGGGTTTTCTCATTGCTGCGAAGGTTGTACACCAAATTAACGGTAGCATAGTCGGAGCTAAACCAAATACTTTTCTGCTTATCTGGTGTCCATTTATTGAGTATGCCAGGGAACTTGACAGATCAGCAGTAAATCCCAGAAAATACAGAATCATATATGTAGTTTAAAGCCTTGAATTGTTAGCCCCTGACTTAGTTTTGTAGTTTACTTTCAATATCATATGTGTTCATCAGGCCATGCCTTAGATATCACTGGTCCATAAAATGCTTTATTGACGTGTATAGCACTGAACACGTTGTCTGTGCTGTAGCTTTTGTTTCATTTTTATATATCCTATGGTCTAGTTGAGGAGTAGATAACCTTTTGGGGGCCTGTGGACCCGTTTGGAAATTTGAGACACTGTCCTGGGCACCACCACAAAATGAGGGTGCTGCAGATGAAAGCATTGGCCTGCATCCCCCTGCCATCTTTATTTCCTCATAATGGCTCCGAGGCATTCGTGGGAAAGGAAGATGGGAGCTGGTAGAGGCCTTCACGTTGCTGTGAAGCCATCCTAGCCGCTAATCAGAAGCTTTGTTTTTAAAAAAGAAGGGGAAAAGTTGGAGGGCCCCTCGGGAGGTGCCAAGAAAGATGTCTGAGGGCTCACTGATGCTCATGGGCACCACATTGCTGACCTCTTCTACTTTGTTTTGTTACTGTTCACACACTCATGTTACGTTTATTTTAACGTTTCTATGGGAAAATTCATTTCGTTCATTCATTTATTCGATTTCTATACTCCCCAATAGCCAAAGCTCTCTGGGTGGTTTAAAAAGATTAAAAACTATTAAAAATACATTATACATAGTATAAAACCCCATTTACATACAAACATAGAAACAGCGCACACAGAGACATTTATCTAAACAATTTTTAAACAAGAAAAAATTCTAGGACCTGGTTATATATATTCGTCTGCTGCCAAATGCCTGAGAGATGAGAAGGGACTTAACCTGGTGCCAAAGAGATCGCCAAGTTTTCCCCAGGCAAGCCTTGTTGGGGAGACTGTTCCATAATTCAGGGGCCACCACTGAGAAGGCCCTCTCCCATGTTGCTGCCTGCAGAGCCTCCCTCAGAGGAATCATCTGGAGGAGGGCCTAAGACGATGAATGTAGGGTACAAGTAGGTTCATGCCAGGAGACATTGTTGAAGTTCTCCACAAATAACATGTCAAGATGGGGTAGGTGAGGAGTCGTGTGGTCTATATGATGAGAGATGGGTGGTGGGAAGAGGAGTGTGCATTTCTGCTGGAGCTTATCCGAAATTCCTGAGATTTTTATTTTTCTCATTGCCCTGGAATATGCCACCATCGGTTTTTTTCTGAATACTTCCGCCATCTTCCTGTGGCAGCTGCCATTCTCCCCCTGCCCTCCAATTGACCCAGAATGATGCTGACTCTGGGGTACTGTGGAGGCTGCTAATCCAGCTACAGCAACAGCAACAAGAGAGAAGAGACTGTACTACTGACACCGCTCAAAGTGAGCGCTACCCCTGAGAAATTGTTATAGAACTTCTCTTTCCCCTTGAGAAATTTGGTGAAACTGTCCTCCCAATTTCTCTGCCAACAAATATGGTGAAAAAATTCAAGAGCTCTTATCTTTTCTGCTCATTTCCTGGAAAAGCAAACTCGGGTGTCTTGCCTTACTGTGGTTTATAAGATTTCCTCAATTAAGGATGAGGACACAGTGACAAAAATCGCTATTGATTATACAGAGAAGAGTTCATGCAAGTCCCAGCTGGTCTCCATTTTGTAAATGTGTTTTATTTTCCTTGAGCATAAACGTTTGCAGACATAGTAAATGCAAAATACACACACATGCCATTCATCTCTTAACATCCTTCAGGCAGCGTATTCTACTTAACATAGAAAGACCGTATGTGGGACTGAAATGGGGCTGAATTATTGCACTTGGTCCCCAAGAGGCTCTGGCTTGCATCTCAGCCAATCTCCTGGTTTTAAAATGTTAATGTCAGCCAGAGTGTTTTAAAAAAATAAAAAATGAAATACATTTACAGTATTCTGCTTGTAAGTCCTAGTGATGTGCAAAGGAGAAATGCTCTAGGACTTTTCCCCATTGTATCCCACCCTTCCTCCAAGGAATTCAGGACATTGTACATGGGATTACCCTATGTTCCCCTCACAATAACCCTGTGAGATCAGTATACACCTTTTTAAAATCTGAGTTGATTAAAAGTTCATTCTTACTTTAAATCCTGCCACTCACATCGTTGAATTTTTTTTCTAGTGAGGAAGGGGTAAGTGGCCTTGATGCTACAGCCAACCAGAGCTGTACTCAACCAAAAACATAGAAAGCTGCCTTATACTGAGTCAGACCATTGGTCTATCTAGCCCAGTATCAACAACACTGGCCTCATCTACACCTTGAAGCCTTCCTGGACGGGATGGGACGTGGGGGAGGATCCCGGGCTTACCCGCTTCTGGGATCCTCCCCGTGTCTAAATGGCAGCATGTCATCAAGAGATGTTTTTTTCACTTTGAGGAAGTGCGGGGTCGCAATCCGGTGGGGGGAGGGGGAAAGTAAGTTAAAACAACAACTTAAAACTCGGTGCCCCAACATGCCGAGAGCCATTCCAGGGATGGTGAAAATGTTGCCTCCCCACCCCGATGGGCACAGAGTCTCCCTGCACAGCTCCGTGCCCGTTTGAAGTGCCCCGCTACTCGCGGGGAGGAGGGAGGACCCAGGAACGCTCACCACACCACCTGCATTCCTCGGGGTTGTCCTTGGACCACAGGAAAAATCAGGAAAACTGCAGTCCCAGTTATCCTGGGACAACTGAGAGGTCATCCCCGGTTGACCCCAGGATCCCCTGTGTGTCACTTGGACGTACAAGGACGACCTTGATCTGACCCCGGGATACATGGCTGGTGTAGACATGCCCACTTACTGGTAGCAGTTTTCCAGGATTTCAGGCTGGGGTTTTCCGACCTGGACACACCAGGAATTGAACATGGGAACTTCTATAGATAAAGCATGTGCTCCATCACTGGGCTATAGGTCCTTTGAACCGTAATAGCTCCATGTATAGCTGCACTGAGCTATTGCCCCCACTGCCAGGTAGAATGGGAGAAACTTTTACATTTGAACTAAACACAGTGAGTGCTCTTCCATAGTCATTGATCAGCTCACACACGCACAACTGCAGCCTTAGAGCAGCGATTTGCTCAACCTGCGTCCTGCAGAGTTTTGCCTTCCCGAACCCAACAGGGACAAGGTTTCCATGCAATTGATGCTGTTTTCCATGCAGTTATTCAGCTTTGTCTCATACACTTGGGTCCTTGAAGATGCACCTATATCAAGAGCACCAATCACAACAAGCTCTTCAGATAGGGTTCCTCAGCATTCTGTTTTTTAAACTATTGGGGTCTATGGAGTCCAAGGAACAGGTAGCCCCTTACTGCAGACAACCTTCAGCATCATAAAACACACTAAAAGCGGCAAAATGGCTGAGGGGAAAAGTGACTTGGTGGTGAATGCATTTCCCTCACCTCCTCTGAGAAATGGCCATCGCCTTTTCCACACCATAGGGGTGGGGAGGGCAGAGAGCAGGTGAACCTGGAAGTAGCCACTTCTAGGTTCGGCACGCTCAAGCTACACCAGAATGCGAAGGCCCGGGCTTCTCCCGGGCTGTAGCAAGTCGTGGTGGCCATTTTTTTTAAAGATCCACGGAGAGCGCATGAGCACTCCTCCATAAAAGTCAGTTTTATTTTTTTTAAAAAAGCGGCATGCGATCAGCCCCCCTCCCCCCACCATCCTGGGGATGGCGATTCTGCTTCCCCCCTCTCCTGATGGCCACGGAGCCGTACAGTGCAGCTCTGTGGCCATTGGTACTGCCGCACTTACTTGCGAGTAAGCGTGGCAGTACCAGGGCAGCCGGCCACATTCTTCCGCGGTCCCAGGAACTTCTCAGGAGCCGTGGAAGAATCGGGATTTTTCTAGTTTCTGGTTTTCCAGAAAAATCCCGCCCTCACCCCCAGTACCCCCTGTGCGTCATGCGTCATCACCTATCCCAGCCCTATGACTCCTCTGATGGGATACACTGTGAGATGGCCAGTGGCACAATGGTAAATTTTGAGGTGCAAGCTCTCATCATGATGGCCTCCATAGCCATGCCCCCAAGCAGAGTCCAAAAATTGCAGGCAAGGATCAATATCAACAAACCGATTCTAGCAGTTTTCATCTCCACCAGAAGCAGGTCTTTGGTAAAGCTAATGGGTCTTAAGTGCCCATTTAAGACCGAGTGGCCTCAAAACATTTTGCATTATGACAGGGACTAATATATAGTCACTGAGATTATTCATTTCTCCCCAGCAACTGTGAGGACTGCAGCTAAATTCAGAGGAAGCAATGAAGCCTGAGGGTGGGTGGCAGATGACAGCAGCATCCCTGCAATTTGAACAAATGTGGGTACAGTGTTCCTGCAAGCCCTGGCTCCACTGCACCCCTGGAAGTGACACCCGGAACTAGTTCTCACCTGCATGATTATTGGATTACTGTACACTTGCTGTCCTTGTGGACTGCCTATTGAAAAGCACTATGCTTGAGGCGACAGCAGGCAATATGATTGCTCTTCACACAGTGCATAGTCAAACTGTGGAAATCCACTACCCCAAGTTGTCGTGATGGCCACCAATTTATTTGATTTTAAAAGGGGGTTAGACAAATTCCTGGAGAAGAAAGCTATCAATGGCTACTAGTCCTGATGGCTATATGCTGCCTCCAGTATCAGAGGTGGTATGCCTATGCATACCCATTACTGGGGAAAATGGGCAAGAAGGTGCTGCTGCATCCTGTCCTGCTTATGGGTTCTTGGTTGACAGCTGGTGGGCCACTGTGTGAAGAGGATGCTCAACTAGATGGACCCTTGATCTGACCCACTATGGCTCTTCTTAAGTTCTTATGTTCTCCATCTGGGGTATTCACACGTTAAGGCCCTTTCTGCACCATAGGAGCAGAGAGGGCGGGAAGTGGGGCACAATGAGGCCACACCAGAAAGCGACGGCCCGGACTTCTCCTGGACCGTCACAAGTCATGCCGGCCATTTTTTTTTTAAAAAAAGATCTGCAGAAGAGCGCATGAGCGCTCCTGCGCAAATGTAAGTACCCTAAAAAAAACCGTGCACGGTCCAGCCCCCCCCCCCCCATCCTGGGGATGGTGATTTTGCTGTCCTCCCTCTTCTGATGGCCTCGGAGCCAGGATAATAGCGAACGAACCAGGATAATAGCGTTCCCTGAACTCCTGGGAAAATGGAGGGCTGCCCCCTGCCTGCTTGCAGGATGCTTTGTGCATCCTGCGGACTCTCCACGAGCAGGCAGGGGCAGCCCTGGGGAAAATGGCTGGTGTGGAAAGGGCTTAAATCATTACTGCTGCTGCAGTCATCATGTGATGAATATGCAGATTTGAATCAGGCCAAGCATTCTCACATAATGCATTCCTACTGCTTAACAATATCTTTGCCAATAGCAGAGAAAAAGATGGGGAAGATGCTCTGTTCGGAATTACAGGCTCCAATAATATGAAGCTTGAAATTCAAAACTTAATTTCTTCTAATGGAAAAAGGCAATGATATAAAGTGTGGCTCTAAGGGAAGCATTTGCTTGTGTTGGTAGGTGGTAGGGCTTCAATCAGAAGCATATATTAGTTTCCTGTAGATGCTGGACAATTACAGATCAAAACATAATTCTGCCTGAGAAGACTAATCCCACTGCTTCTTAGGGTTTTTCTGCATTAGCTATCCTTCATCAGCATTAGAAAGAGAAGAATGTAAATGTCATTCTGTTCACATCAGAATGACATTGGGTTATTGCCGTTGGGAGGGATACACCCTCACAGCTCAGCCAAGTCCCTACACAAGCACAGAATAAAGTTATGTATGTCCAACAGAAATTAGCTTCTTGGGAGTCTGTGTGTGTGTGTGTGTGAGTGTGTTTAAAGAGAGCAAGACTCCAGTATCATGGATCAGCCTTCCCCAGCATGTTACTCTCTAGATGTGTTGGACAAAAACTCCCAGTCATCCATACCCATGCTGGATGGAGATGATGGAGTTGTAGTCCAACACCTCTGGAAGGCACTGGGTTAGGTTGCCATGCACACTTACCTGGGAGTAAACAGCACTGACTTCAATTGGGCTTACTTCTAGATAGATAGATAGATAGATAGATAGATAGATAGAGGCTTGCATTGTAGGTTTTTAGCCCCTGTTTTTGCCAAGACACTCTTGAATGTGCTATTTTTGCTGAAATCCAGAGACAGAATAAGAGACAGGGAGCAATGGACCTTCAGTTCTTGCATATTTCTTGTTCCTCCCTCACAATGACTATCAAAACCAGGCGTAATGAGGCAGATTTGCAAATACTGCAGAATGCATTTTATGCAAATATGAGACATTAGGCAAATATGTTTGCACATAATTTATAAAGGCCAAATAATCCCACTTTTCCTGGCACAGAAATGTTATTTCATTTTTATTTATTCTTTAAGGCAGAACACACATGGCCCTGCTCATACCGCCAAAGCTCTGCAGTAAGAAAGGGCCATGCACAAGGGCCAGGTCTACACCTGGCTAGATCTACATTACTGTTTTATAGTGATACTGAAGTGCACTGATAACTGTTGGGGCACAATCCACACCCCATCTCCTGCTTTCATGATGTTACATCCTGCTTTTTATTCCACATGCGTAATGATTTGAGACCCAGTGTAGATCTGGCCCTTGTGTCAAATCATTACGGATGTGGAATAAAAAGCAGGATATAACACTATGAAATTGGTATATGGAAGGCGGATTGTGCCCAACAGTTCTCAGTGCACTTCAATACCACTACAAAGCAGTACTGTGGAACTAGCCAAGGTCGACAGAACTACATGGTGAAGCTTTTCTAGGCCTGTATCACTTGAGGAACCTTTCCCAATCTGGTGCCCTCTGCATATGTTGGACTACAACTCCCATAATCCCCAACCAGAACTGGAGGCTGCAAATGTGAGTGGGTTGGCTTGTTTAAATGCTCCTATATAAGGGGGAAAGCCCTATGGGCCCTCGAAAACTAACACTAGAACAATTCAGCCTACTTTTCTCTCTGATGTTCTAGCTTTCTATGTTTCTACACGCAATGCATTTTCTTTAGGTGTGGGAGAACCACTCAAACATGTAGTGCTATATCTGAACAGGATATATTTTTAACCTTTTTCAGTTCAGATTTACTTTCCTCCTTTTAAAAAAAAACACATCTGGTTAACTTGTGCATAGAAAATGCCATCATCTGAGACAATTCAATATCTCACAGAATGCAATAAAGACTGCCAGATAAATATTTAACCACATATATATTTTTAAAAGAGGCCATGACTAGCTATTGGCAGAGTCTAATCCCTTTGAAGCTCATAAAAATGATAAAGGCTTGAGATGTGGGGGAGAAGAAAAGCCTGGGAAAAAGAGCAAACCATATAGGGGTGAAAATGCATTTCATTGTCATCCATTTACTTTATGGTAACTCCTTGAACTATAAGATCAGAATTCTTACTATGACAATTACAATATATAATTCTCAAGTCTTCCAATGTTTTTGTTTAGATGACAGACTCCAATGGAGGCTTTTTTCTCCCCCCCCCCCCACAAAGGAATTTTGCCCCAATGGTGGGGGAAAGATCCTGGAACATGGTGGTCCCGATCCAAATTGGAGTTGCACATGCTTACATGAGAGTTTTAAAAAAAGAGTCAAGCCTCAGCTATGCAATTAGTATAATGATGTATATTTTTATATACCTCTATTTTCAAACCTATTAATTAGATTTACTTCTTTTCCTACATTTACCTCTTACTTTAGGGACAAAAGCAAGTCTACATATTTGCCTTCCAAAAGTGTGTGTGTGTGACTATGTTAAAAATCACTTATTATTTCATCCAAAGTCATCTGTTTTAATTATTTAGTTCACTTGCAGAATTTGGATTTTCAGGTTGCAGAGTTCAGATTTATTGCTTTTAAATTTAATGTCTGCCCAGAATGTCTCATACAGAGACAGTCAGTGAAATTCCAGTCATTCTTAGTGCTTGAAGTTTCATATAACAACAGAATAGCCCTGGCACAAGTAACACAAGCTTGTAAATACCCGCCCCATGCCAGTGGTCTCCTGTGGCGAGACAGTTGTTGCCAGGCGACCAAATAGTGAGGCCTTACAAGAAGCTGGTTCTTTTTTTTCTTCTTCTTTTTTTTAGACACTTACCTAAGAGTAAGTCCTAATGAACTTAGCAGGCTCATTTCTGAGCAGACATGCATAGGATTGCACTGTCAATATAGGTTTCCGAGGGCAGGAAGGCTAGTAAAAATTTTTGTTTCCTAGTAAGTGTTCTACTCTTATTTGCAAGTTTAAACAGCACCATCATCATTTGGTTTGAAGGTACAACAGACAATAAAACTTTCAGTAGTGTGAAGGGCAAGAACCTACATTGTATTCACTTCTGTCTAGATGTAGATAGATTAGATTATATAGTTAGCTCCTTTTCATGATTTTTAAAAATTGTTTTAGGCTGACCAGATAGTGTTTGAGATGTTCCGTTAGAATAAATTGCAATTTTCTTGCACAGTGCTAGACTAAGGTCTTAAAACAGGTAAAATGATCCATTTCACTGGACCAATTTCTCACTTAAAATATGACAAGCTTTGGAGTTTATATCATATTCGTCAACAATAGGTATATAGAGTGAAAATGAAATCTGTCCTGCATTCAGATTTTGAGAGCTACTAGCTGGATCTGCTTCCTCAAGGAAGAAAAGGAAATCTTCAGCTTGGCTGATCCTACAATTTTATAGTTGGGGGAAGAAGGACCAGCCCTACCAATTGGCAGGGTAAGGCAGTTGCCTCAGGTGTCAGATGCTGGGAGGCAGCAGCAAGGCTTTGGAGCAGAGAGCTGTGGACCAAGCAGCCTGCCCTGTGCCTCCTAAGCTAGCCTACTGCCTTCAGGCATGGTGGAGAATGCCCTTCCACTGCCAGTGTCAAAGAAAGATTCAACCGCTAGCCCAGTTGGCTTTTGTATATGGAATGGGAAGGGGTGCCATCTTGTCCTTTGCCTCAGGTGGCAAAATGTCTTGCACCAGCACTAGGAGGAAGGGAAGGGATTTGAAAGAACTATTCTCCGTATACTGCAGGGAGTGAGGTTAATGGGGTACAATTTGTTCTGATTATTTGTTGTGGAGAAAGAAAACACTAAAACACTTTGGTTTAATCAAGACAGAATAGAGCTAGGCCTTGTTTAGACAAAATGGCTAGAACAGTGATTTTTGATCCGTATTCAGGGGGAAACTTGGGGTTCCTCAGAATCAGTGCCTGCTCCAGGCTTTTGAGGACCTTGGGCAAGACACCCAGACCCCTCCCTCAGTGAGGCTGCCTCTACAAGAGAGGTTTAAAGCTCTTTCAAGGCGCTTAAAAAAATTTACCTCTACAAGAACGGAGCGCAAATCGGGCGTAGAGGCGTGTTATCTCTCCGATTATGCGCATTATCGAATGCGCGTTAAATCGCGAGTTTTATTTTGCTCCGTCCGTTAAAGCGCATTTTGACTGTGTGAATAAGCGCTTATGCGCATTAACTACTTGTAAAGCGCATTTTGGACATCTGTTAATGCGCTTCGCCACCTCTCTCCGCCTCTCGTGCAGAGGGATTAGGCGTAAATGCGCTTCTACGATTATGTGCATAATCGCCTAACCAGGCGCAAAAGCGAATCCTTGTAGAGGGGACCTGAGTCTGTCTTCTGACTGACATTGTCACTAATTGCTCTTACTCCTCAACCTTTTTTTGCATCCTTGCTACTACTTGCTTGCTTGCCAGGCAAAGAGCCAGGGAGGAAGCAGGCAGTGGCATGTGGTGTTCCTCTTTCTCACCAACACCGTTGTCTGGACCAGAACAAGTTAAGTAAACAAGCAGGTTGCAGTGGTGAAGAGGAGGAGCAAGTCCAGGCAGCTCTTGTCAATGGGTCCCTGCCGGGATGTGGGCCCTTGGCAAATGCCTGACTATGCCAGCCCTGCTCAGAATCTCACCCAGAGTTTCTTATATAGAAAATCAGTAATGGCAAGCATCCATAAAAGACATCTTGCTCACACCGCTATAGAATGTCCCTGCAGTTCAAAGCCGGAACTATGCTAAGATATACTCAGTTCATACAGGGTGAAGGTGAAACCCAGCAGGCTAGGTTAGTCCTCCAGACAAATTGAGCATATGCCCTGGTTAGAACTGTAATGTGCAAGGGTTGACGTGTGCTATCCAACAACTCCAGCGTTCTCCTGAAGCTTCTGCTGCACGTAAAAATGGTTTTGAAAACTATTGAGGCTGGGCCACAATTTTCATTAAGCAGTGTAGCAATTATGTAGTACAGTAAGCAGCAAGTAAGACCAAAGCCTAGCTCTATTTCCTTAGGGGACACCCAAAGTCCTTCTCATGAATAAGGATTTGGGATCACTTACTAGGATCACCAAGTGCCCCCCCAGCTACTTTCCTTTATGCTAGAAATCAGCAAGAGGCAGCCACAAATCCAGGTCACTAAGCTATGCTAACTGGTCCCCCAGTTGGAAGAACAGATAGAAGGCCAGGTTGAAGATCAGACAGAAGAAAGAAAAGTAAGGAAAAAGAAGGCTGTGTATGAGCAGCAACACCTATGCCATCAGGCCACTTGGGAGTCAGGGCATGGGTCTTCCCTTTACCAGGGAAGTGACCCCCTTGCAAGGCTAGTTATTGATCAGGGTCAGGGCTTGTGTACACCAAGCAGATGGCATTGCTAAATGTTGGTACTTTTCCTTTATTGATTTTTTTTCTTCAGTATTGTCTTCTCTTGTTTGAGTTTGTATTCCAAGGAGAGGGGAGCCTGGTATGTAAAGCTGAGTACTGCCACAGTTTGTGACCAGCAGGCTGAAACAGATCATTGTGAGCCCATTATACACATAGCAAGCTGAGCCAGAAGAATCTTGCTAACACCATTTACAAAGATTGGAAGGTGGTCCTACATACTGGACCACATTCTCCTCCCCCTTCACTCCATGTGTTTCAGGCTCAGGGCAAAATGTTCTCTTGGCTCAGAACTAATTGTTACAGCCTATGCATGGCCCATACTGAGAACAGTGAGTAACATGCACAGGGATTCAGGCAGCGGAGACCAGACATCTTATTCCCTGACGGTCAGACACTACCAGCCCAATCTGTCTTATGCTGCAGTACCACCCACACACTGGCCAGAGCCAGAATTGCAGCTCTTCAGGCTAGCCAGAACCATGTGACTTGAGGAGCCAGTAGGGGCCTGGCTGGCTGCTTATAACTTCTGCTCTAAGCTGTGTTTCTCTGGCTGAGCCACTTGTCCAACAGTCAGAGCAACAATACAGATGGCCTCACCTCCAATATGTTCCTGCCTCTTTCTCTTTGGTTCACATTGGCCAGCTAGTACCTAACCACCATCTTCTGTCTATGTCTCTACCTATGGCCCTTGTTTGCCTGATCCAATGCCACCCCACCTTCTGTTTCTGGCCCTTTTGATCCTCACCTATATTGCCAGAATCAAACTCTGGGTTGCATCCAGTGTTACTTTTAACATGTCTCCAGTCATTTTAATGGGTCTACTCTAGTAGACTAACATTGGATACAACCTCTAGCTGCATCCTGCCATAAAGCTAGGCCCCAGGCCCCAATACAATGGCCCTACTTTTGCCTTCCCTACACTCCACCACCCAAGTATAAAAATGAGAAAAGTAGCTTGCATGACATGTCGTTACTTTGTGTGTTTCCCCATCCATGTCAGCTGTCTCCTTGTTCAGAGAAAATCCCAATGAGATGATGTCATGTCACTAGTTTGCATTTCTAACTATTATCAGGAGAGAAGGATGGCAAGAAGACAAGGGGCTCCTCTAAACAAGTGATTTATTCCACGCTCATGATTGGCTACTCAATTATGTTTATTATATGACGTTGTCAATGACCAGGAAGTCTCCCATGGTATCCCCAGTAAATCCCGGTATGAAAAGAACCACTGGTAATAGCCGGGAAAAGTGGGATCTTCCACCACTAGATGGCATTGTCTCAACAGAAGTGAAGGAAGGGGAAGTATTCAATTCAAAGCACGTGGTCATCTCTCTCTGCCCATGTAATGCAGCCCATAACAATTGTGCCAAAGAACCAGAAAGATCAGCCCCGTGTAAGCAATGCAATTTCCCCTTAATGTAGAGACGTTCATGAACTCCGTGCTTTTGATGGCAGCTGCATGGAAGCCATAATTGTGGACTAGTATCGGTCATAAATTATTTGTGTAATGGAAATAATTCTGAGGACCTGAGGTAGAAATTTTCATCCCATTGATTAGGCTATCATGCAATTGTTACAATAGTCTCCTGAATATGGAAAAGAATAAGACATGAGCGGGATCTTAGGTTAAAGTACTTTTAAAAAAAAGACTTTTCTGTCACCTTGGGTTTAACAAATTTTGTAGAGAGAAACTGCCAAACAAGAAAAAGAAAAAAGAAAGAGCAATTCAGCTATCATTTCAAGTCCAAGATTCCAAAATTGGGGCTAGATCGTGCATGAATATTTATCACTGGGCAACTGCAACAGACCTAAGACCATGTCTGGGACAATTCCAGATCTAAGGGTGTAAGTTTTTTCCTTCATTTGAAATTTTATTAAATATGGTCCCCTCTACAAGAATTGGCCGATTACGCACATCTTCTCGCGATCGCTTTTACGCCTAATCCCTATACACGGGAGGCGGTGAAGCGCATTACCGGTTGTATGAAACACGCTTTAAAGGTGTTTACATGCGGAGAATCGCTTGTTTACATGGTCATAAGGCACTTTCACTCCCGCAGCAAATTAAAACTCGCTATTTAACACGCATTCAATAATGCGCGTAATCGGACAGAAAAAGCGCCTCAACCCCCGATTTGCGCTCTGTTCATGTGGAGGGAAAATTGGTAATGCGCTTTGAAAGAGCTTTAAATCGCTCTTGTAGAGGCACCCTTAGTATAAGAGTGGGGTTATAAAAGGTTGTTGGCATAGCACAGAGAAAGAAGCTTTTGGGGCACAGAATGGGTTTAGATGGATGTACAAGTTATAGGGTAATACCTCTTAAATGAAAAACCACCAGTAAATACAAGGGTATTTCACCATTGTTTGTTCCTCACTTGATGGCTGCAACATTCAGCGAGGACCTGCAGATGTGAATGAGCCACACCAGAGTAACACCACACAGAGAGCTTTGATCGCCTCAGCCACCATGCTTTTCAAGGAGTCATAACCCAGGCCGTCTCTGGGGAGAGACCTTAAACTCTGTACTCTGTATACACAACATCTTCTCTACCACAGGAGGTACTTGGCATACAGACATTTGCCAGAGACTTTAGGGAGCTGATACCAGTCAGAATCGACAGTACTAGGCTAGAAGGATTGATGGTCTTATTCCATATAAGGCAGGTTAATATTTTTAATTTACACTCCAACTTTTGGCCCAAGTAGGCCTTCACAATGGCTCACAACCATACAGCGTACAACTGATTAAAACCATTTTTTTCAACCACAGCAATCATATAAGAAAACAGAACAAATGAACTGGTATCACCATAAAGTACAGCTCATATATTGATTATAATCTGTGAGTCATTCAGCAACTGCAGCCATCAAGGGCTGGTTCGGATATGCATGCTCATCACTTGATTCCTGTATCATCAAGTGATGACTAATATACATGAATACGCCATCACAGAACTAATACCACAGATAGAACATTTATTTCTCTGGCTATGGCCTCAAATACAATGCCTTCCAATGTAGCCAATTGATTCAGCTGCTAGTCACTAAGGCTGCAATCCTATGCTGGCTGGGTGGAGAATGCTGGAAGTTGTAGGACTCTTTTTGTATAAACATGCATAGGATTGCACTCTAAGTGTAGCACAGCCTTCCCCAATATGGCACTGCCTTGATGTTTGGGACTACAACTTCCATCAGCCCCAGTCAGCATGGCCAACAATCAGGAGTGATGGGAACTGTAATTCAAACAAGTGGAGGGTACCCCATTGGAGAAGGCTGATGTAGAGAAATTACACCCTGTAGTGTAGTAATTTATTCACTTAAATAGGTTTACATCCCACCCTTCAGTTGTAGGGGTATACATCTGCTTAAATAAATATTCCAGCAGGCTGCCACAGGAGGAGATGGGACACCAGGCGATCCCATCAGGTCTGCTAAAAGACCAGCTCAATTGGGCTTCTCCTCTCACTGAACTGTTTACAGCTGGGCATTACAGGTTGTATCCAATGTTAATCCTACTGAGAGCAGACTCATTCAAATGAATGGGACTTATGTTATTGGATACAACCCTACAAGAACTACTACTTAACATCAAGAATGGGTGCCTGAATCTGCTTATTTCCTCTTCCCTCCCACTCCATTTTCCCTTTTGTATTGTGTCTTAGGTTGTAAGCCTCTGGGCAGGGGCTCTCTTATTTTTATTGATCATATGTAAGCCACTCTGGGGGACGTTTTGGCTGTATAACAAGATAAAAATTCTTTAAATAAATAATAATAAATAGAGAAACCAACTGATGAATGTGAATGTGAGAATCAGTCAGAAGTAAATAGCAATCAAGTGATGTGCATGAATATGTGAACAAGCCCTTAATGTCATAGTATTGCAGCATGTGACTAAACCATTCTGCTGCTAGAAGTGGATTCTACAGAATCGTAAAAACCTAAATTACTTTGAGAAGGATTTAATGAAAGAATACGGAATACAACAGGCAGAGAACAGACCAGTGGATGCGCAGTGCCTTTTGTTTCAAGTTAATTTCATCTCCAATTTCTCCTGCAGTAGCAAAATGCCTTGGCTTTGGGATCAACCCCATTATAAGGTGGAAGAATTATTCAATTTTAAAAATGTTGCCAATGCTTTCACTGTTTTGGCAATAGCACTGCGCAGGTCATGCAGTCTCTGTTGACAGTATTAACACATTTTTGTCCTTGGTAATTATTACATCTTCACAATATGCTTTGAATAGGCCTTTGATACAGATGAAGTGTCTGCCATAATTGTTGGACAAGTGTTTGAAACCATTGTTGTATTAGTTTAATGTTCAAAAGACTTTTTTTTAAAAAAGCCGCAACACATCATAGATCCAGTTTTCTGGGATCAGAGATATTGCATTTTATGAATCCTTGATTTCAGTAATGTACGAAGGGCGAGAGAGGTGTCTGTCCTTGATGGCCAGGCAGGGATGCAGGAAGAGCTGAAATCATGTCATTTGTTGACAGTTATTAAAATAACATTGTTTATGTTCTCTTGCTTAAGGGCTGAGAGAGAATAGCAGGCTATGTAGAATGGCACCCCAGCAGCTTCTCATTGCCCCATGTGTTCAGCCTAACACAGTACAGCACATTCAGCCCTAAACTGCTGATGAAAGGGAGAAACATCAGAGACAGGGGACATGGGCCGGATCTACACCAAGCAGAATATAATACTTTGAAAACATTTTGAAAGTGGTATAACTCATGTGTCCTGGGCCCAATCAGTTGTCCAAAATGTTATAAAACGTTATAAAGCAGTAGTGTAGATCCTGCCATGGAACAAAAGGAGCTAGCAGCTTCTGAACAGGGGCAATCTAATTTGCAGTACCACTAAACTTCCACTCTCTCTCTCTTTCTATGTATATATGTATGCATATATGTATATATATTTGGAAATCTGCTTCAGGTATTGAAAAGGGGAGCTGCTTGGTTTGTTTTCAAATGAGGGTTTTGCTTCTCCTCTCATGGCCCTTATGTAGACTAGGGTAATTTGTAGATAGGTGGGGTATGAATTGAAATAATGATAATAATAATAATAATCAATTCCATTAATGCAATGGGCCAATCTTTATATAACTAATATTAATAACAAATTCTTACAAACATAACTACACACGCTGCCCTTTAAAACCAGATGTTTCACCTTTGTTTCCTTTTAAAAAGCTACCATCTCTCAGTATCTCGGACCAATGAAATAATGACAGAACAAGACAGCACAAACGTCTTGTATTCAATGTGTGTATCAGACCTATTTAATATGGCAGCCACTTCATGAGGGCGTATTTGCATAACCATATAATTTCACTATATAACTAACATTTGCACAACACTTCCAAGAGTTCAAGGCACTCTGTATGCACTGCGTAGTTGTAATCCCTAAAGCAGGGGTTGGGGAACCTCAGGCTCCAAGATTCCCCAGCTCCCCAGGGTTCCTCTCCCTTCTCCTAGCCTTACCCCCTTTCCCTCAAAACTAATTGTTTGTTGGTTTCCTGACTTTTGTGCAGTTTTTCCTCCTCCCCCCCCCCATTCTGAAATGTTGAAATGCCTCTCGTAAGGATTGGTAACTGGCAATAAGAGCTTTCAGCTACGATATGTTTAGGGGAGGGTTGTACTGTTGGCCCCACCCCTTTCGCTTTCAGCCTGCCCACCATATGGCCCCCAAAACTGAATTCAGCCTTCAGGCTGAAAGAGGTTCCTCACTCGTGCCCTACAACAAGGTACCTGTAAGGTAAGTCGGTATTATTATCCCTCATATTGCATATTCTGCCCTCTGTTGTTATTAGCATTATTGGCATTATTTCTATTTCACCAAAAGTGTTCATTGCTCTTTACAAAGAAACATAAGCCAAAAAAATAAAAATAAAATCTGTCCCAAGGAGCTTGCCATCCGAATTCCGATGATAGTAGGAACGACATAAGGGGGAAGAGAAGAGAAAGACAAACGTAACAAGGTATATTTACATGAGACGATGGTAATTCTGTTGTTATTATTGGAGGCGCAGTTGTGGCTCCAATAGATAAGGCAATGAGTAAAATAAGGGTTCTGTAACGTTAAATGGAAATCAGGGGTGGGTTGTTATAACCTTAATAAAATCAAAAGGATTTTGCCAGTCTTCCTGAATTATTATTATTATTAGCAGCAGTACTAATATTTATATATGCTACTCATATAATAAAATCTCTAAGCAGTTCACAAGTTCACAATGAATGAGTGATTTCTTTGCTTGGTTTGCTGCCTCCCCCTGCCCAAATAAAGAGTGGTGAAATAGAGGGTCAGAGGCTTGTATATCTTCTACATTTCAGTTTACAACCTCATGGTTCACAGTTGTTATCTCTCCCCACCTCAGCTCCAACAAATTACAATAACCTGGAAAATCATAGGTTATAATCATCTTCCGATTTAAAACACACACGTGTGTCTGATAGGATGCCGTATCACTTTGAACAAAACTATTAATAATAGCAATCAAACCCCAAGGAATTTAAAACCTCAACAACTTATTATTAGAGCTACTTTCTGCTATGTTGCATCTTGTGGGGTTTTGTTTTACCAGCATGATGAAAGTGTTTTGCTTACTATGCAGCTTTAAAACAGAATCTCAAGCTTGATGGAGAATTAGGGCATCCCAAACTTTGAAGAGAAAGAAGGAGGGAAAAACTGGCAAGCTAGCCAAAAGGGTGGGGAGAGGCAGCATCTTGGGCTAGGAAAAAGTGAAACGAATTGCATGAAGGAGTGGGAGCTAATATTGGCCCAGGACACATGAAGAGACAAGCAGGGCGAATGAGTGGGAATGGAATACCTTGGCTTTTCTTAGCCACTATACTACACTGCCTTTCCATTTCTAGCACTGCCTGATCTTCAAATACAATTCCAGCACAGTCCTGAATTATTTGGAAAACATTCCCTGGCAGGAGCCCTTACTTGCTCATTTCAATAAGAGAAACCTGGGTTTAGGGGGTCTGTGTTGTTTTTGCAGAAATCACTTTTTAAAGCAAATTCTACAGAGTTTGGAGCAGGCGACTCTACAGGAAAAAAGTCTGTGGATAACTCAGGCCTTGTGGTTTTTTGCACTGTACAAGATATCCGGCCAGGGTTCCCCCACCCTTTGCTGACACATGGGAAATGAAAGAACTCTGCAGATAGGATGTTCCCTCACTTCCTAGGATGCAGAGACTGGCATTTCACAGTGGTGCCATGTGCTCTTAAAAAAAAACCCTATGCAGATGTGAAAACCTTTATGAATTTTTGCATCAAATGAGAGAAAATGGAAATCAGAGCATTTGTAGTACAGCAGGCACCTGGCAAGGGCGGGGGGGAATTGACTTCCTGTTTCTCAGTATGCTCTATCGTACAATCAGCAAATATATTGTTACTGTCATTCAGATTTATTTCATCTGTATAACAATATTAGCATATATACCAAACTAAAATCCTCCTTTCTGTGAGCAGTTGCCCTTTTCAAAGCTCCTTTCAGTGTTGGCAAAACTCCTATTGACTACAGGAGGAATCATTGAGAGTTGCCAGTGTTGAAAACATACGGCCAGGAGACCATCCCCCTTGTTAAAGCAGGGCGGGGGAGGAGCAACAGCAGCAGAATGGTCTTCTAGAGCAGACACAAATCATTTTTAACATCCCAAATAGGCACATTATTCTGTGTGTTTCTCTTTCCTGCGAATTGGTGGAGAATTTCTTCCTCCGGCTGTATTTAATCATTCCAGTGAAACCCAGCCCGTGGGCAGCTTTTCTCAGAATGAAGCTGTATTTAGAAACCAAGAGAAAACAGGGGAAAATGACAATTCACCCACAGTCCTATCCTCTGTGTGTTTCTGCTGCATTCATAGGCACACAATTCATTTTCTAAGTTGTAAGTTGTATTTACAATTTTCTTTTTCCTGTTTTCATTTTTTGGTTTTACAGATTTCTCAATGAACTAGCTGTTTAGTTTAAGTGTCAAGTACAGTCATATATCATCATCATCATCATCATCATCATCATAATTTACTATTACTAAGACTAGTTAATCAAAACAACAGCCTCTCTAGACTCACAGTGAAAGGAAGGAGCCAAGCAGTTTCTATTCCTAACCATGAAGTAATTTCAGCACTTAGAGCTGTGGACAGCAAACAGCCCTTAACCCCCCCCCCCGCCAATGCAATGCATATAATAGCCATCAAAAAAAAATATTTCATACAGACCCCATATATATATATATATGAAAGATTACATTCATACGGGTAGCTACCAGCCGGTAGTTCTATACTCACTAGCAGGGATTAGATTCACCACACCACATGCACAAAAACAGTGGAGGAAATATCACTATCATTCTTTACCCCAAAATTGTATATAAAAGTGCGATGATTAAGAATGCCCCCCAAAACACAAGCAGCCAGGGTTGAGAACATTACGTGTATACAGGATCCAGGAATGCATACACAAACATGCAACCTCATCACAGTGATATCCACCAAATGCTGCCGCTCCAGCCTAATCAGGCAACAAGACCAGAGAAAGCCATTGAAGTGAAACTGCCTCTTGGGCTTATGACTCAAAATGTCAGATAGCCACGCCCCATCACACCTCCTAGTTCCACACAGGCTCTGAAAGGATCCATTGACTGCCTTCTCTCCCCATCAAAAATCCAGTTCAATTCACTCAGCATGATGCCGTCTACAAGAATGGTCAGGGCCCTTTCACATATGAGATAGGCTTTCAGAGGCATACGCCAAAGACGTCGAGTATATAAGGATGTAAAGTGTGACCCCAACAAATACATGTTTACAAACACACGCACACCATGGAGGCATACTTTCTGGGGAGCAAGGATTGGATGTCGCTCCTTGCTGAGTGCTCAGTGGCAAACCCGGGTTTCTGTGTCATGTGTAAAACGGCACTTTCCACTAGGGGCGTATGGAGGTTGATAAAGGCATTGACCCCACGAAAGGATGTACCCAGATCAGTCCCGGTAGGAAGGAGTGGCTGAAGCTTTTCATGTTCCTGCCTTTTCTCTCACTGTCTATTCCCGATGAGTGGCTAGGCAGGACGGCTGACATTTCTCCAAGGAGAAGAGTCTCCCCCCCATCCGCCAAACACCTCCCCCTTTGCTGACACCAGCCGCCCTCCCTTAGCTACCAGACAATCTCGCATCCATTCTCCCGCATACCCATCTGCCACCGTCTCCTTTAACCCCCCCTCCACTCCATCCTCCTTCCAAGCCAGCCATCCCCCGACCCCCGAAATGCTCCCCCCAACCCCAACCCCCTCCTTCAAAAGGATCCACCAATACATCACTCCTCACGCCCTTTCCTTAGGGAGGCCCTTCAGGACGCCAGCTCTTTTTTGAATAGCCCCCTACCCTGACGCCGCTCCTAAATGTTCCCCGTCCAGGCCTCCTCCCACCCCAGGTTGCCGAAGCCTTTCCGAAGTCGGATCGATACCGCCCCTCCCCTCGCCTGCCCTGCCCTGGGATGGCAACACAACACCAAAGGCGTTGGGGCTCCAGCAATTCCAGCTCTGCCTCTGCAGCAATCTAATCTCGAAGTCCTGTCCCCTCCCCGCCACCGCCGCCGCCGCCGCCGCCCCGCTCTCTCCACTCCAGCTCTGCGGTCCTAAAAGCCAGCCGTCCCCCAGTCTAACCAGCATCGACCCTAACGCGCCGGAGAAGGAAAAAAGAAGACACCGAGGGGCGCGCGCGCCCGCGCCCCAGCCCACGAGCAACCTCCGAGCCGGGGCTAAGGCGGGGGCGGACTCACCGAACATCTGGATGTGGCCCTTGGTGATGGGGTTGAAGCTGCCGCAAGCCAGCAGGATAACGTGGGTCTTGGTCGTCTCGGTCATGGCGCGGGCTGGCTTGGGCGCTCCTTCGCCTGCTCCCTCCGGAATCCCTCCACCCGCTCTCGCTCTCGCTCTCGCTCTCGCTCTCGCTCTCCCTTCTTCTTCTTCTTCTTCTTCTTCTTCTTCTTCTTCTTCTTCTTCTTCTTCTTCTTCTTCTTCTTCTTCTTCTCC
This sequence comes from Anniella stebbinsi, assembly GCA_029215795.1. Classification (NCBI taxonomy): domain Eukaryota; kingdom Metazoa; phylum Chordata; class Lepidosauria; order Squamata; family Anniellidae; genus Anniella; species Anniella stebbinsi. Next base: position 120,689,461 of record JARDYH010000004.1, on the reverse strand, counting down.
TCCTCCTCCTCCTCCTCCTCCTCCTCCTCCTGCTTTTTGCGTGTGCGTGTGTGTGTGGATGTGCGCGTCTCTCAACGTGTCTGCAAAGGGAGGGGAGGCGGTGAGCGCCCAGACGCAAGCGGCGTCACTCCCCGCTCCCCTTAACGCTTTCAGCGCCAGGCGCAGGTGGCTAGAAACAGGGCGGGCCTGAGCCCTCTTAGGCCGAAGCAGAGCTCTGGGGAAGGCAGGGCTAAGGCGTGGCCTCACTTAAGGAGCAAGCCTATGCCTGTTTAGAGAGAGAGAAAAAGACCCCCAACTAAATTTATCATTTTTGGGGGTCCTAATTGTATTTTGGGTGGTTGGGTGCTACTGCCTCCTTTTTGTGGAGAGAGAGAGAGTCAGTCAGTCAGTCAAGTTTATTGCTTTTGGCCAATGGCCTTTGCATAAAACAAACAATAACAGTACAATCACCACAATAATAATAATAATAATAATAACAACAACACCACACACAAAGGTTATTCATAATGTATACAGACATAATGCATATAGTACATAATATACAACATTAAAAAAAATATAGACTGGTATGTCATAGGTGATCCGTCAGTGATGTAATATAAATCAGACATGGTCAAATGCAATCATCTTTTACAATTAGTGGCTATCTCTGTTATGTATTTCTTTCTGATCTTTTTGGCAGCTGTTGGCAAACAGAGCTACACGCCAAGTCACATTTATCCATGCCCAGTGGGCTCTGGCAAAATAAGTTTCCAGTTAAGGGTGCCACAAATTGTTCCCTTGGGTCATTGTATAGGGGACAGTAAAGAATATAATGGATAAGATCCTCTGGCTCAGGGCAACCACAAACACAAGTATGCTCGTTTATTAGGATGCCCCTGTATCTCCCATCCTGAGAGAGAGAGAGAAAGAGAAAGTCCTACAACTCCCAGCATTCCCCATCACGGCTGGGGAATGCTGGGAGCAGCAGGACCTTTCTCTGTCTAAACATGCATAGGATAGTGCCTTTAGTCACTCATATTTGTCAATGGCCATGTCACATCTGTGTGTATCTCCGAGGTAAGCAGAAGAAGGTAGATCTAGAGCTGTCGGTAGATCTCCAGCCGATTTGCAGACTTGCAAGGATTTTTGGCTCCCAATTCTTGTTTGACATCAGTGGTAAATTGAATGACCCCCACCCTTCCTTCATTTTGACTGCTGGAATGAAAAAGGCTTGCAGGTAACTGGGAGTGGATTTTTGTGTGGAAGGACTGGGAACTCCCTGGGCTTCAAATCCTTGGGTTCAGAATTAGATCTGGAGAGCTCAACCGCTTGATCAGTTTTTGTGATCTTTGAGTTGGCCTATAGGGAGTATTACACTATAAGGTCTTTGGGATTTTTCTTATGGCCAACATGGCCACTTTTAATATTGGTTAATTCTACGTATGTTTTTTGTGCCGTGCTCCTTTAGATTTTGAGGTTCTAGTAAAAAGTGATCTCATAAGACTAAAATCTGCCCACCCTTACTAGGATAGAAAATCAACGAATCCTATGTAAATTCACTTAGAAGAAATTGCCCCTGGGCTCAGTGAGGCGAATTCCAAAGAAATCTATTTTGGGGATAGGTTTCAGCACCTTGGCTAACTCCTTTATAGTTTTGACTGGTTCTAACTATAACCCAGAATGGATTCACAGCTCCACTGAGTAAAGATGCATATGACTGCAACCTTACAGGAATGCACACACACACACACACACACACACACACAAGTTCTGGTAGAGTTGGAATAATTACCACAAAGCTTGCTGCTCCTGCCCACCCAACCACTAAAATGGATTATAATCCCTATTCTTATCCTCTTACTCCCACTTATTCCCATTTCCAAAAATGAAAAGAAAAGGATCGGTGGGTGGGTGGGTGGGTAAAAAGTCACTTGACAGTGAAAATGGTCTTATAGCCTCAATCCTAGTACACCTATTTTATCCCTACCTATAATAGGACATCGTCATTCTATAATGCCAGTCCCAGAGAGAAATGGTCCCATGTTTGGGCCATGTCTCAAAGAAAATGTTGCCCACTGCACTATACAGTAGCTCTTCCTGTAGCAGCAGGTGGAGGTCCCTGAGGTAACTTGGAGGACCTGGGCCAGAGTCCAAATGAAGGCAAGTGGGAAAGACTAGTCCTGACCCAGAGGAGATTTGAACATGGTGCTGCCATTACCTCAACCAGCCAGCAAGGCAATTAAAGTCTTAGAGCATAGAAAGGTAATAATAAAGTAAATAACTAAGAACGCATGACACCCAAAGCCTGCTGCTTGAGGCAACTGCTTCACTCTGCCTAATGGTATGGCTGGCCTGATTTACAGTGTAAAGTTTACACAGATTCGCTATTACTCATTGAATAAGGATGGAAAAGGGTGGGAGAGGCACCCCTTCCCCTGATTTTCTGGATTGCCCATTCCGTCAGTTAAGAGAGATCCCCCAACGTTTGGCTCTGCCTCTCCTTGAATTGTTCATATTCCAGCTGGTCATTATAAGAACTTTATCACTAAAAAGAAGCATTTCAGTTTGCTTCCCCACCCACACCCTACCCCAATCCCTTTACCTTTTGTGTCAGGCCTTTTCAAATGAAACCCCAAGGGTAGGAACAGCTTTCTAACTGAACTCTGGGGACCTTTCTTTTTTCTTTTACCCTGAAGAACAGAGCAAAAACTGCCTTAAATAACAAATAAGTCCCCCTTACCAACGTGATGAATGCCACCTCTCACTCTTCCTCCTGACCCTAGCTCAGAACCCATCTTTTCTCTGAAGCCTTTGGCTCAGCCCTTTCAATCACAGTTTACATCTGAAACAAAGCCTAATTACACATAGGGGTATTTATTTGCACTAATCCTTTTCTTAGGACAGGGTAGGGAGATGGGGTGGGGTAAGGAGGTAAGTGAGGAAGACATCTCTAGCTGGACTTTCCCCTCCCCCTTCCAAAGGGCTATCGACAACCAGCTGCCCTTTGGGTAGGATCTAAAAGGATGGCTTTTAAAATATGGCAATATTATTCCTTGTGATTTTTATTAATATATTTGGATGTTATTTATAAACCACCTTGGAAGGATTTGTATGCTGAAAGGCATTATTTATTTATATGAATAAAGTATCATATATATATATATATATATATATAGTAACAAATGCATAAATTAATAATAATTTTTTTAAAAGCACCATTAGACAGAGTGAGGTTGTCACCTCAAGTGGCTGATTTGGGGTGTCATGAAAGGCAGCAAATGGCTGTTTTGAATTATTCTTGCATTTTTAGTATTAGGCACTTGTGGGATCTTCAGCTTCAGGTGCCATTAGAATGTGACCAGTCTCAGATACTATGCACTTGGACTTGGGGGTGGGCAGGCACCATTTGCTGTTCCACCTCAAGCAGCAAAATGTCTTGGATGGGCACCAGTTGTCTTCCCCCACCACTAAATATAGATGCCAAGCTCTTTAGGGCAGAGGCCTGTGTTTTACTTATATTACTCTATAAAAACTATAGGCATTGATGATAGTGTGGAACTAAATGGGCAGTTGTTTCCCTTCCAGAAGACAAAAAAGCTTTTGCCAAAAAAGCCTCCTCAGAGTAAAATCTAGAAGGCAGTCAGCAGTCTTTGTATGCCAATGTAGAGTAATTGTACACACACACACACACACACACACACACACACACCATTTTAATACAAAAATATATATCTGTTTTTTGAAGCATCTGCTGTATGAAGCTCTCTCAGTCACAGCAGGGGAATAACTTGGCATGCAAACCTCCCTTTAGCACTGGTTGGTATTTTTAAAGCAAGAATTGTCTCTTCCTAGAAAGATTTCCAAGTATAGACACAGCCATGCTTACACTGTAAGAACTGCTATCTCTCCCTCTTATCTCAGCATGGCTTTCTTTTTTTCTTCATTGGGTTTTTGTTTTGTGTTTAATTTCAGAGCTTTTCAACCCTGATACCAATTTTTTAAAAAAACCTGCATGGAGCTATTGATGTCTTTCCTTTTATGGCTCTCAGTCCAAATCAGTAAAATCCTTTTTTGCTTGCTGAAAAGGCTGAGAGGTTTTTGGTTTTACTTTCAGAAAGTTATTTGATAAGCTTCTCGTCCACTAAAGGGCCAGACAGATCAATGTCATAAAGTGCCAGTCGCAACAAAGGCTTCTTGCAGTGACAGGAAACGGAAGTCAAGAACCATTTACTCAGTCAAGGGAGCATTATTAATCCCTTGAGACTGCATCATGGAGAGTTTAATTTAAAATTTTGAAACTTTGAAAAAGTTGAAAGCTTGAGCTTTGGGCAGTTCGAGAAGGGAGAGGGATTTATTTATTTATTTATTTCATTTGTATACCGCCCCATAGCCGAAGCTCTCTGGGCGGTTTACGTAGGATAAAAACAATTAAAAACAATATACAAAAATTAAAACAGCAAAAACATACAACATACACACAATCTGTACATTTAAAACCACTACAACACCCCAAAAAACTACAAAAAAACAAAACAAACCCAGGCTCCTCAGATATTGCCAAATGCCTGAGAGAAGAGGAAAGTCTTGACCTGGCACCGAAAAGATAACAATGTTGGCGCCAGGCGGGCCTCATCAGGGAGATCGTTCCACAATTGGGGGGCCACCACAGAGAAGGCCCTCTCTCTTGTTGCCGACCCCGAGCTAACTTGGAGGTTGCCAGAGCATGGACAACTGAAGCCAGGTTATCCCTGTCCAGATAGGGACGTAGCTGGGCCACCAAACGAAGTTGGTAGAAGGCACTGTTTCTATGAAGATTTATAAACAGAGCCCTGGTAAGTGTCAGGCACTGATGAGCTCAAACTGGAAGTATGTGGGTTTGTGTGTGGCTGCCCTGTGTGTTGAGATACTAAACTACAGCATGTAGCAATATTTGTCTTGGCGATTGTGTATCCTCAGGCCTTGGACTGACCCTACCTACCCAGGCTGGCTGTTGGGTCCTCCAGAACAGGAAGGAGTATAAGAGGGCTTCCTGTTCCAGTTAGCTCGGCATGAGTAGTTGGTTCTTAAGAACATAAGAACATTAGAAGGGACAAGCTAGATCAAACCAAGGATCCATCTAGTCTAGCATTGTGTTCACACAGGGGCCAATAATAATAATAATAATAATAATAATAATAATAATAATAATAATAAAATTATTTCTTACCCACCTCTCCCTCTGGATCGAGGTGGGGAACAACATTAAAAACAAATGATATAAAATACATAAAACTGATTAAAAACATATAAAAATGAATACATTGTTAAAATACCAATAAAACTCTTATAATTCGACTGGGTAGGACCGCCGGAAGAGATCAGTCTTTATAGCTTTCTTAAATTCTGAAACATTGTTAAGTTGCCGAATCTCTCCCCGCAGGCCATTCTACAGTCTGGGAGCAGCAGAAGAGAAGGTCCTCTGGGTAACGGTTGTCAGCCTAATTTTGGCTGATTGTAGTAAATTCTTCCCAGAGGAAGCTGTCGATGGGAAACTCAGAGCTTCTTCCTGAGCTCTGGTATGCGTCTGTACTGCAGCCTTCTCCAATCTGTTGCCCTCCAGATGTTTTGGACTCCCATCAGCCCTAGCCAGTCTGGCCAATGGTGAGGCATGATGGGCATTGTAGGCCAAAACATCTGGAGGACCACAGGTTGCACTGCTTGCTTTACAAAGAGCCAGCCTGTATTTTGTACTACTCAGCCTTCTTAAACTGAACTTACAAAAGAGAAAAGACCATCACACATACATTCTTTTATGCATGCTGTGGCAATGAATTCCATAGGCTGATTGCGCTTTGTGAAGAGAAATAATGTATGTCGTTTGTCTGGAGCATGGAGACTTTAGTCGCTCTTGTGTGTGTTTAAATTTTCAATGAGTGAATACTTCCCTCTATTCATTCTCTCCACACCACTCATGATTATATCTTTGTCTATACACCTATCTATCCTGTCCTCACTTGATTGTCAGAAAAGGTTGCAAGAACAATGTTTTCTTTCTTTGCCTCCTTGCTCATTCGTCTTCTGCAGTCTAGGAAATGCTGACGAATGGTGGCTCATTTTGACCTGGGATTCATGGCATTGCTTTTGTCTGCTTGACAAGCTTCTTTAAAACCTCCTCAGTGCGTGATCATTCACAAGCCCCTTCTGAATAAAATCCACATGTTGAAGACCATTGACACAGGGTGTGTGAAGATTGACCCACATTTCTAATCTAGCAAAATTAAAAGATGGAAAGCCCTTGTTCATGTATAAAGCATGGGAAGTCGCTTGTAAGCATCACCCAGGGCCCTTATAAATGAGGCATTTAAAACTTGATTGGAGAAAAATATTTAGAAAATACTCTCTGGCACAGCAATTATATTAGGGTCATAAATATCTGTTGGTGTCTTTAGGAGGAAAAATCCTTAGGGGGACACAGATGCTTCAAGGCACACACACACACATACACACACACACTGCTAAAAACCTAATTATTTAAGGTCGCGGACATGAAATAGTACAACATGCTTCCAATATCATAATCTTTTTGCATTTCAAGAGGCTGAACATTTTCCGGTGGAATGAATTTCAAAAGCTGACAAATAACAAACTTGTGAAAGTTGTGTTAAAGAGGTTACTTTAGGGTGACCAGATAAGATCCAGGTCAGGGCTCATGTAACTTTAACAGTTGTAGAACAGTTGTAGAACAGGTTTGTCTCCTCCTCCTCTGTCTGTCTGTCTTCTTCTTCTCCTCCTCTGTCTGTCTGTCTTCTTCTTCTCCTCCTCCGTCTGTCTCCTCCTCCTCCTCTTCCTCCTCCTCCTCCTCCTCCGTCTGTCTTCTTCTCCTCCTCCTCCTCCTCCTCCTCCTCTTCCTCCTCCTCCTCCTCCTCCATCTGTCTTCTTCTTCTTCTTCTTCTTCTTCTTCTTCTTCTTCTTCTCCTCCTCCTCCCCCTCCTCCGTCTGCCTCCTCCTCCTCCTCCTCCTCCTCCTCCTCCTCCTCCTCCGTCTGTCTCCTCCTCCTCCTCTGTCTGTCTTCTTCTCCTCCTCCTCTGTCTGTCTTCTTCTCCTCCTCCTCAGTCTGTCTTCTTCTTCTTCTCCTCCTCGTCCTCCGTCTGTCTTCTCCTCCTCCTCCTTCGTCTGTCTCCTCCTCCTCCTCCGTCTGTCTTCTTCTCCTCCTCCTCCTCTGTCTGTCTTCTCCTCCTCCTCCTCCTCCTCCTCTGTCTGTCTCCTCCTCCTCCTCCTCCTCCTCCTCCTCCGTCTGTCTTCTCCTCCTCCTCCTCCTCCTTCTCCTCCTCCTCCTCCTCCTCCTCCTCCTCCTCCTCCATCTGTCTTCTTCTCCTCCTCCTCCTCCATCCTTCTTCTTCTCCTCTTCCTCCATCTGTCTTCTTCTCCTCCTCCTCCTCCATCTGTCTTCTTCTCCTCCTCCTCCTCCTCCTCCTCCTCCTCCTCCATCTGTCTTCTCCTCCTCCTTCTCCTCCTCCTCCTCCTCTGTCTGTCTTCTTCTTCTTCTTCTCCTCCTCCTCCGTCTGTCTCCTCCTCCTCCTCCTCCTCCATCTTCTCCTCCTCCTCCTCCTCCTCCTCCTCCTCCTCCTCCATCTGTCTTCTTCTCCTCCTCCTCCTCCATCCTTCTTCTTCTCCTCTTCCTCCATCTGTCTTCTTCTCCTCCTCCTCCTCCATCTGTCTTCTTCTCCTCCTCCTCCTCCTCCTCCTCCTCCTCCATCTGTCTTCTCCTCCTCCTTCTCCTCCTCCTCCTCCTCCTCCGTCTGTCTTCTTCTTCTTCTTCTTCTCCTCCTCCTCCGTCTGTCTCCTCCTCCTCCGTCTTCTTCTCCTCCTCCTCCTCCTCCTCCTCCATCTGTCTTCTTCTTCTCCTCCTCCTCCTCCATCCTTCTTCTCTTCTTCCTCCATCTGTCTTCTTCTCCTCCTCCTCCGTCTGTCTTCTTCTTCTCCTCCTCCTCCTCCTCCGTCTGTCTTCTTCTTCTTCTTCTCCTCCTCCGTCTGTCTCCTCCTCCTCCATCTTCTTCTCCTCCTCCTCCTCCTCCTCCTCCTCCTCCTCCATCTGTCTTCTTCTCCTCCTCCTCCGTCTGTCTTCTTCTTCTCCTCCTCCTCCTTCATCTGTCTTCTCCTCCTCCTCCTCCTCTTCCTCCTCCTCCTCCGTCTGTCTTCTTCTTCTCCTCCTCCTCCTCCTCCTCCGTCTGTCTTCTTCTTCTTCTCCTCCTCCTCCGTCTGTCTTCTCCTCGTCCTCCTCGTCCTCCTCGTCCTCCTCCTCCTCCTCCTCCTCCTCGTCCTCCGTCTGTCTTCTCCTCCTCCTCCTCCTCCTCCGCAACCGCGCTAGACAAGAACAAGGCCCAGATGGCGGAGGGGAGGAGGCCAGAACGACGCGCACCCAGAAGTGTAGGCGCCCATCGTTCTGGCCTCTTCCCTGGCTGATCTGGGCGTTGTTCTTGGCTAGCGCAACCGCGCTAGCCAAGAACAAGGCCCGGATGGCACGAGAGAGGCCCAATTTTTCCAGACTTTGGGGGATATTTTAAATTCCCCCCCTGGACTCAAATTTGGCCCCCTTTTTCCGGACTTGTCCAGGGGGATCCTGACGTCTGGTCACCCTACCCATGTTTCAACAACAACCCACGGTTCAATGACAACCCACACTCAACCCATACTCAATGTTTGAGTGTGGGTTATCATGCTGTGTGAACCCATGGAATTCCTGAATTTTGCAGAGGATCCTGGGACATGTTGAAGAGCACCGCAAGTTTGCACAGGGCACTAGCCAGGCCTGTTTGACCTCTGCTTTGACGCATATGAACTGTGACTGTCCCTGGACTAGAGCACACTTGACACTCCCACATTTGCACATTGCTGGAGAGGGCTGATCAAGGGAAGACAAGCTTTCTTTCAAGGAATTCTGTTCAAAAGGACAGATCCTTTTACTGAGGAACTCCTGATAGATTTTGAAGGAAACCCAGGATTCCCTGGTACATAATTTGAAAACCACTGCATTAATATGCAGCCTGTTGCCCACAGCCTGATCAGCAACTGTCCAGGGAAAACTTTGCCATTTGATTTTGCGGTTTTGCTGTTTATATGAACTGGCTCTAGGATTAGAGCATATATATATATATATATATATATATATATAATTACATGTCCAGTTTGTTTGTTTTGTAATTATGGGATTCTATTAGGGTTAATGCTTATATTAATGTTTATATAAAAAAGTAGCAATTTTATGTATTTTAATCTATTTACTATAAACTGCTAAGAGATATTTTAAATATGGCCAGCGGTATATAAGTCAAATAAATAAATAAATAAATAAATCAGAAGCATTTGCTTGTTCAACATACCATTCATAGATAACTTCATTTTAAAGTATCATATAAACTCATTTTAATCCACACAAACTTGCTCTGAGCCCCAACTGAATGTGTACATTTTAAAAAGTTCTCTGAGAGTTCCACCACAAGCTCAGGTCTCGATTTGCTACAGTGCTGTAAATGTGAAACCATCTCAGCCAAAATATACATTCAGTCTCTAGACTGTTACAAATAAAAAAGAATGTCCTTAATAGTGTTGTGTCAATGAACCCTCATGTGAACAAAAGTGGACATGGAACTACAGCCAAAGTTTACTTCAGTATAAATAGAAAATTGCATAAGAGCAATGGGCAAATGAGGCTTAAAAAAAAGAAATTTAGGATCTTGATTGTCTACAATCTGGAAAGGGAAGCTGAAGTCCACAGTCTAATCCTGTAGGTCATCTAATTACTTTTTCAATTTATTCTTAACAGCAAGGCCTGGACCTCTATACAATGGAATGAACATCACCCTACATCACTGTCAGGAATGAAGTGGAGATGTTTTTTTATATTTATTTATTTTGCAATTTAGGAAATGATATGTATGCCACATGTGTGTCTATGACACTGAAGTCCCATCTATTTTGAGTAATGGGGCATAACAAATTATAGTTAGATGTGTTGAAAAGACTGCCTGATTACATTAGCTACTACTGTACTTTCTCTATTTCCCAGCTGTTTGAACCTCTGAGCAAAACTTTTCTAGCACTTTTCCAGGATATTTTCTGGATCAACTCCTTCTTCCCCTGTCAATAAGATTTTATTGGGGAAAACTATAAAAGCAATGGCTAATCGATATATCTACATCTATATGTACATGTCAAAGCCAGTTCCCAGCATCCTATGCTTTGCTTTTGTCTCGAAGAAAGAGGAACAGAGTGGATTTATCTCACCCTTCTCCAACTGGTACCCTCTAGATGTGTTGGACAGCAACGCCAATCAGTCATGGCCAGCTTGGCCAATTGAATACATTTTGGTAGAGCAATAGTAAATAACAACACGTAATAGTAGTTATTTTATATATTTATCACTTACAAAGTGCCTAAAATTTTCTAAGTACTGTACAGACATAAAAGATAAGACAGTCCTTGCCTGCAGGCTCACAATCTGATACAAAACGAAAGACAAATGAGGAGGAAAGCCAAAAACAAGCTTTAGAGCAGAGTTCTTTCTAGCAGGGAGGAGAACACAAGATCCCTGCTACTGTTCTTTCTCTGGCCTATGGCTGGGATCAGGCCTGTCTTCCCCTTGCCATGATGTTGTTCTTTCTGGGAGCCAACTTCCTGCGGCCTTTAGTCCCAATATCCCTATATGTATATATTATAGCTTGAATAACATCCAAGCATTATATCGTTCAAATGGATACATGCTCCCCAATAGTTGGTTGTCAAGATGCTGGTAAAATACCCATTGACCCTGTTCAGAAGACACCTTAAACCATGGCTTTAACCACAGCCTTTTGCCTTATTTACCATGGTTTAAGGTGTCTTCTGAACAGGGCTATTGACATTTAATCACAGCAGAAACTTCTTCGGCTTTCCCATGAATACCGGCATAAATTCTTACACCTGCTCTACATGCCTTAGATCTGTCATGCCGATTTTGGCCGCCGATTTCCTTCCTATCTTCTTTTTTTTTCCAAACCAGGAAACAGAAAGTTGAAACAGCCATATGCAGTAAGGGTTGCTGCCCTTTGTCAAGGAGAAAGCAGGAAATCAGAGCTGCCCTTAGGTACTGGAGCCACCTGCAGGGCTGCAACCAGAAGACGGTGAGCACCTACTGGATTAGCTGTTTCATATCCTCAGTCATGCGGTGCTGCATAGGCTGCTCAGGACTCCCTGATTTTTACAAAGTTGAGCTCTTCTTCTTCACCATAGCAGTACAAAATTAGAGCTAGCCACAGACTTACACACAGAAACATAAAAAACTCAGTGGCTGGTTTCGGGCGACGCATTAGGCAACGGAGGGGGAAATAGCGTACTGACCGTGCATTAGGTAGGCGGTGCTCCACACACGACATGCTGCAACTCCGGTGCTTGCGCAGCTGAACGTTCCGGTGACCATCTTGGTTGCTACGTCTGCTCGGTCCCCCAGCCGTATCCCAGCATGCACCGCGTGTTCTGGCGACTGTATGAGAGCAGCTGGGGGTTTTCGGATGCTCCGGCCGGCAGAACTCTATTCCCAAACGGAATAGTCCACGGAGAAAGGGGGGTTGGTTTCGGACGACACTTTAAACAATGGGGCTTCGGGCTAAACAACGTGCAAGTCTGTTGTTTCTTTCTGTGGCTTAATTGGGCAGAATAGTGTACCGTCAGTTGTGTGTGCATGGTGTGTAACCCTCCACACGACACAATAAGCAACACAACTGATGATTGTTCACACACACACCCGTTGCTTAATGTGTCATCCAAAACCAGCCAGTGTGTGAAGATGTACGTGTTGCAATGGGCCATCTGATAACCTCTCATGCAGTGCCTGCTTCAGGTTTTGGGGATCCCTTGGTCAATACGTCCTCAGAGGCTTCACCTCCTCTTTGCTGTTCTTTTTACTGCCCATTCACTGGCCTTCTCTCGTTGGCCCCAAACCACATGGATGTTCTGAGAAAGAAGGCAAGGTAAGTGGAGGCAGCTGCTCCTTCTTCATGCTTCTGTCACTTGCCTAGAGGGAACAGCCAGTAACAGCTAGGAGGAAGAGGAGCAGCAGCAGTAGCAGCAGCAGCGGCAGCAGAATCAATTTGGTACATTTTGGCAGTTGGACCCTTGAAGGAGTATGGGCCTTGGAAGGTGCCCAATTATGCCAATCCCTGGCTCCAGCCCTGTTTCCATCCCCATGTTTGAGGGTGTTTTTTTTTTAAACTTTGATACTGGCTGGCCTACCAACTGGGTAGAGTGGAGGGTTTCCAGCTCACAAGCACTGGATTTTTAGGAGGAACTCATGTGTGAGGCCTTCTGCGTCACACCTGGGTTGTCACTAACTGGACTTGCTTTTTATCCTGTCTCTCATCATTGCTACCACTTGCTTGCTTGACAGGCAGAGGGCTGGGGAGCAAGCAGCCAGGAGCATCTCCTGTTCCTCCTTCTTGCCACCACTGTTGTCTGGGTTCGAGTGAGAGGTAGGTGAACGAGCAGCTTGCAAGGGTGAAGAGGAGGAACAACTGCAAGGCATTTGTGGCAATGGGCCTCTGCTGGGGTGCCCCACCATGTGCCCCACCATGTCTACTCTGGACGCCAATCCTGCCCATGCATCTCAGTATCCTTGAAGCTGAGAACCAATTTTTAATGAATGGCAATGGCAAACACAGGGGAGGGGGAGGGAGAGAGTGGCAAATGTTGCTGTTGGAGACACCCATAACCCTTTGTGCACAACCGCATAGCACCTGGTGCGATCCAAACCCAACATCAGCTGTCTCAGACCACGGCAAGTACGTTAACATTACACCAGATGGAAACTGGCCGAGTTTTCTATTAGTGTGTAGAGGTCTCCTGGGTACTGAATGTAGGACATAGCTGAAAGCATTGAGTCTCTGGCAACCCAAAGCGGCTGGAGAAGCCTTATTAAAATATGAGCTCACTGTGCCAGATTTTTAAAAAGCTGTATTCAAGTTCAGGTTGTACTCCTTGTACAGCATAGTCCAGTTTCTAAAGAGAAAAAGAGAAATATAGATCCCCAACAAAGGATCTATATTGATTGCAATAAAAATCATTGTGTCTTTTGGTCTGGGGTGTGTTAGTTGTTTTTGATATTTATATCCTGCCTTTTTCTAGGGAAAAAATAAATAATCAAGGTGGTCAACAAAACAGCTAGCTTTTGTTATCTTTTCCGTTTAGTGCCAAGGGGACAGTAAAAACCTTAATCACTGTCTGGAGGCTGTAATGGGCTGGATGTGGGCTAACAGTTTAATCCAGACAAGTGCTAAGTGCTTCACTTTCCCTGAGTTCTCCCCAATAGGGGAAGGATGAACCCTCCCTGACCCAGGGATGTTGGAGACATCTGCAATGGAATCAAATGAGTTCAGATTTCTATAAACTTGACCTGCATCCTATAGCAGACCTGCTTTCCCTGAGTCACACAGATTCTGCAACTTGAGGACTGGTTTTTTGCTTTCTGGAATTTTATGCAAATTTAGTCGTAGACAAATTCATAAAAAAATTTTTTAAAAAAACACCAACCCAAAATGCAGATTTCCCCCATAGGCTAAAGCTTGAATATGCACATTTGGGGGAGATTTGTGCATTTTGCAGAGGGGGATTTGCACATTTTGGAGGGATTTGTGTATTTTCACAAGTATGAATTTGCGCAAATTGGAAAAAATACGATTCCATCCATGAGTGGATGATGGAATGAAAGGCACTTGACAATCCCTGAAATACAGATGAAACTGACTTCACAAAATCCATGCATCCCTACCCTGACCACAGTACCAGCTGGAAGGAGTCCACCCACCACCTTGGCCAAGGAGACTTTGATGCATGTGGGCTTTCCCTGGCCAGGGAAGGTCTGCGTGCACTGAAGATGGGCCTCCGGCTGCGGCACCAGGCAGAGAGGTACTTCTCCACCTGGCACCTCAGCTAGGAAGGAGGGAAGCTGGCTCAGTCCTGTTCCCTTCTCTGTCAGAAAGCGACAGAAGAGTAAAGGGGACTGAGCTGGCTTGGCTGTGCTCCTCCCTCGTGTTCCCCACTAAGGAAAGCCCAGGCAGAGAGAAGCAGGCTTCCTGGCCAAAGTGCTGGTTGGGGACTCAGTCATGTCAGAGATCCCCTACCCCTGCCATCTTCCAGCCCAAGGGGGTTCTGTGGGGTGGCAAGGTGGCCCCCAGACCCAAACAATTTCCCATTCTTGGCTTGAGGCTTTAACACTGAGGACCAGCACTTCGAATTGGGCCCAGAAATGGACCGGTAACCAGTCTAACTAGTACAGAATTAGGGTGACATGTTCTGATCGCCTGCCACACCCTACCCACACACAGTCAGGCAGCCACAGTCTGTACCAGGGAAGTTTCTGGACCCTCTTCAAAGGCAGCCCCCAGTTCAATGTCCTAGTTTTGACCTTTAAAGCCCTAAATGGCCCCGGGTCCAAGGTATCGAAAGGATCACTTTCTCCCATATGATTCTGCCCCTCAGCTGACATCTTCAGAGGCAGCTCCGCTCTGTGCTTTTGAAGTGGCATCTACGCTTTGGCCTCTTCACTTGCCTTTCAGCGCACGGTGAAAACAATCCTCCTCTTATGGGTTTTTAAAAATTATAATTGACTTTTCCCAGCCTCTGATGGGAAACTAACATGTCCTGTAGGTTTTGAGTTATTGGTATCCTACCATCTCGTTCTTATTTAATTCATTGTATTTTGTTTATTATTTCCTGCTCTGCTTATGTATATTTATCAACGTACACCATTGCTGAAAAGCAATACACACACAAACTTTTTACTGACAGGGATAGCAATTCAATGGTCTCAGGAGAGGGTCCCCAGGACCATAGCATCCTTCAGAGTCCTCCCTCCAAAGCCATAGACACTGCTACGGCCTTGGAAAGGGACTATGGTATCTGATCCCTCCCCTGCCCCCTTTCAGCTGCTGAAAAGAGAACTGTGCCAGCTGTTTCCTGAGGACCCAAATGTGGCCTTGGAGGGAAGGAAAAGGGGGCATTCCAGTGGGCGAGAGTGGAGGGGAGAGTAGAGGCCAGGATACGAGAAATCCTGTAGCCTCTCCAGCCCCAGTCCCCCCCCCCCACACCAGTGCACCCTCTCTAGATGGGCTCAGAGGCCCATCTAGAAAAAAAGCCAAACATGGAGAATGGAGAGGCAAATATCGTTTCTGTCCTCCTTCCACCTTTCTAGCAGCATCTCGGTAGGGCACTGGATACACAAAAGCCTCTGGATCTGGAGGCTTCCATCTCACGAGGGTGCAACCCCAGGAGTCCACCCTTCCTTCCTTATGCTGGTAGACTGACTTACTCTTGTGATGTCATCACATTGTGAGTTTCCACACATCTATTCGCTCCACCTCATTGGCTGCTGCTGGCAGAGCAACTTACAAAATAATGAAATAAGGAAACCTCTTGACTTAGCTTACGAGCCAGACACTATCTGTGACTGTGCCATGCCTATCCTCTGCATGTGCCAAAGGACTAGGGGGAGGAAGCCCATCCTTGTTTCGTGCAGGCTTTGCAGAAGCAGCAAGAGACCAGTGCTGCATCTGTCTTCTGCAAAAGCCATGTGTGAAATGAAAAACAGGCCCAGCCATTTCTCCCCTTTCAGCTAGCGCATGCAGAAGACTTGTGGGAGAGGCAGGATACTGTTCACACATACGTGCGGCTTTGGAGAAGGCAAGAGGCAGTGCAAAGGAACAGTATTGCCTTCCCTTCCTATAACATTCCCTACTAATTTCATTTTTGCTTGCAGAACATGTGAGCATACCCTGTTCGAAGCTCTAGACGCAAGCATGAGCACGTGTCCACCAAAAATCTTCGCAAATTGTCAAACGTGCTAAAGTTCATCTCGTTCCCGATTCCCAGTTCGATTTACACAAATTTCCTCAATAGACTGAATCAGCCTTGCTTTAGCCCATGGAGGACATTTGCACAAATTTGGAGACATTTGTGCAAATGTCCCATTCAATCATTGCTCAATTTGTGCACGTTTCCCATTTGCGTAAAGTGAGCAGTGAATCTAGCACAATACAAGCCGCAAGATGGTGTTCGGAGAATCCTAGTGATCTCAAACATTGCTCGTTCACCCATCCCTATAATTGCTACAATTTACAGAGAACACCGGGAGTGGGATGGATCACCACTGGCAACCTGGCAAGCAGATTTGTGGAACCCTGAATATCACGACATGTGCCATAAGCGATCTTAAACATTACAGGAATGATGGGGGAGAACCTGTTACAGGGAAGTCACTTTCAGTGGCTATGTAAGGGTCAGCTTAGTTTATATGTTCCCCACCATGCCAATGTGGTTGTATGCATTGACCTTAGTCCTTGCCTGCTTCTTCTTGAGGTTCTTTCTGTTGAGGAATTGGAAGCAAAAGGGCCAAACGCAGCTAGCGTTTGTGTTAGCACTTGGTTCAATAAGAGTCTCTGATTCAAGGAATACTCACACGCCAACTTCTTGTGTATAATACAGAGTTGTTTACTAGTGGTCCAATCTATTTACAGCACAACGGTTTTCCAATCAGATATTTACACAATTCTCCTCCTGTCCAAAATCATCTAGTCCGACCTCCTCTCATCAAATGTCTCCCACAAAGTCTTTCAAATTAGACTCACTTTTATATGTTCTACATACCAGCCCCACCCTGCACAATCTGCCTTATCTTATGCTGGTGCTTAAGCAATAATCAGGCTGGCCTCCAGTATACTCCCTCAACATATTGCTTGCAGCTGGCTGTGTCCTTCGGACCTAGATTTAATAACTTTCTTTTAATCCACTTTGTATCTGGAATTTTCCTCAACACTTTCCATCCTATTTTCCTGACATCCCCAAACTGCAACATTGGAGTCCGAGAAAGAAAAACCCTGGACCTATTCTTATAGTTACCAGCCTTTTCCGAACAAAGCCTTGGTGACTCATGAATTCAGTATCTAGCAGCAGGTCTGTTTAGCAGCTTCTTTCCTATTATTACCAATAATAGGTAATGAGCTTCCCTATGAACCTTTGAAATTATTAGTGGTGTGTGTGTGTTTGCCTATTATGGGAGGTTGGGGGATCAAAACACTAATTATTACTAATATCTCATTTTAATTCATTGTCGTTGAATGAAATAGCAAAAGTTAAACATCAGCCAAAATTATTGTTTTGCCTGTTGGAATGCCTCCAATTGCTGCCCTTGGCTGATTAATATGATTGTAAGAGAGAGAGGGGGAAACGGAAAGGAAGGGAGGGAGGGAGGGAGGGAGGGAGGGAGGGAGAAACATCTTTACAAACTTGGGTCAGTATAACAACATCCCTACTGGGTAAGACCAAGACTTCTTCGGTGGCCAGCCAGAAACACTTGGGAAGCTCACAAAGAGCTGGCAACAGCCCTCAACCTGTTCTTTGGTCTCAGCAGTTGGTAGTCTGGCATACTGCTTTTGAACATGGAAGTTCCATTTAGCCACTGATATACCTGACCGCCATGAATATACTGAATTAAAACAACAACAATGAAGAACACATCTTGGGGGGAGTTTTATATGTTAATTGTTTTGTGTGAAGAAGTGCTTTATTTTGACTGTACCAGAACCTATTGCAAATACGTTGTATGCAAAGGCTCTGATTTCAGGCATTACAGGAGATGATGAAAAATACCAGTTTTGGTTTTTAATTTTGATTTAATTTGGCTTCATTTCAAAATTGTAAAGTTTGAATTCTAAAACCACATTAGGGATAAAGGATACTCTCTCTCTCTCTCTTTAAAATATAGCTGGTTTATTGTTCTGTTTGTTGTTTTCCTTGCACACTCTTTACTATGGTTTGATCCCTCTTGTTGCCTTGGTTGCAAAACAAACACAGTTTGTGGTCATGTCAAATCATGTTCTTGGACAGATTTGGATGTGATTTGGATGCACCAACTCAGCATATTAAAGTTGATCATGCCTGTGCCCCTTGTTTTCTTCATTGATTTAGCCTGCTGCAACACCCAGACTTGAAACTGCAGTACATCATAGAAGTGAAATGGACTTTGTTTGGAAAAGCCAAGGTATATAAAGTTAAGCGCAGACAAAAGAAGATATTATTTCACTAGTGTGGACATAGGCTTCAAACTGGAACCAATCTCCCCACTAAAGCAAGAGCTAACTAAACAGAAAACTGTGCATTGTAGCTCAGTCGATTACCATTGGGCCATAAAACATATTCCATTCTGCATGGATCTCTTGGGTAAAGACTCCTGGAGTTGAATGGATGACTCCAGTGAATAGGTTCCCCTCTGCCTGATGTTTCAAAGTTCAGCAGTCCCACTGGGAGCCAGATTTATGGGAACAGACTATCTTCCCCTATACACACCCAGACTACCATTAGGATGTTCAGGAGGCCTTACTGGTCATCTAGAAAGCGGGCCTTCTCTGTAGCAGCACCTGCCCTCTGGAATGCCCTCTCTTGTATGATTCGGAAAGCAGAAAATGTGATGAGCTTTAAATGCCTCCTGAAAACATACCAGTTTACTCAAGCTTTCCCTGGGTTGTAAATGACATCATTATGTTACTCCATTTGGCTGTTTTTCTATTGTTGTTGTTTTTATAGTTTCTGTTTATTTGTTTTTGTTAAAACTGGAATGGCTTGTTAATTGAAAATTTAAAAAATGATTCCCCCCCTTTGCATGAAAATCACTTAGAGGTTTCATTATATCAAGCACAGGTATCTACAATACAAATATACAAGTATCATTAAATAAATAAATAATTTACAAAACAGCTCAAACATTCTCGTATAAGCTGGGTCCTTCTGTGATGGAGCAGCAATATTAATAATTTTTGGACAATCCGCTCTTCTTTGTGACGCCTATCTGAATGGAAGACAGCTATTTTCAGACACTGATGTATTTAACTGGCTTTCTAGATCACTTTGAAGTTTAAGAGCAATCTGCAATAATGAACTTCTGAACTGATATTGCCCATGTTCAACAACTAGAAACTGATCAGCATTTTCATGTGTCGTCCTATGAATTTTTCAGCAGAACTAAATAAAGCTGTCTTTATACAGGATTGTGTGATATCAAGTAAGCCATAAGAGAACTTTACTTTAATTACAGGTTGTATAGTAATACCCTGAGCTGTATTTTCAGGCAATACTAAACAAGCAAAGGTGACATGACTTCCATTACTGGCAGATTGCCTTTTCCTTTTTGTTTTTTTCCCCTAAAGTTCCTGTTAAACAGGCATGGCATCATCAAAAGAATCCTGGGAAATGGAAGTCTGACGAAGGGAAGATGAATTCCCTGGGGAGATACCTAACACCCCTCACAGCAGTACAGCTGATGGCTCCGATTTTAGTGGGACTAAGAATCCATTCTGGGTTTTAGCCAGAACCAACCAGAACTGTAAAGGAACTATCCAAGTTTTGGCACCTTGGATAGCTCGTTTAGAATTCTGGCTGGTTTTGACTAAACCCCAGAATGGATTCACAGCCCTACTGAAAATGGAGCGACCAGTTTCTGCTGCCTCACAGAACTACAGTTCCTTCAACTGAGGAAATGGCTCAGTTTAGGCCTGTAGTGTAAGGACTCCGCTAGATTCAGTTCCGCTCTTATCAGTGAAATATGACTTTCCTGGGTTAAAGATTTAATCACCTGAATTGCGTCAAACCCAGAAATAGTACCTAAATCTAGCTGTGAATACATAGGCCATCCTTGACTCCCAGAAAATTAAGAATTAAGGAAGAGCACTGCTGGATCAGGCCAAAGGCCTATCTGGACCACCATTCTGTTCACACAATTGCCTAACAGATAACAATGGGAAGCCTACAAACAAGTCATGAGTGCAATAGTGTCCTCCTACTCATGTTCCCAAGCAACTGGTACTGAGAGGTACACTGCCTCTGTTACTGAAGGTAATATATAGCCATAGTAATTAATTGCCATTGATAGTCTTATCCTCCATGAGTGTGTCTAATCCTCTTTTAAAGTCAACCAAGTTGGCAGCCATCACTACAGCTGGTGCTAGCAAATTTCACAGTTTATGTGAAATGTATACGTTGTATGAAGAAGTACTTCCTTTTATCTATCCTGAATCTCCCACCACCCAGCTTTGATGGATGTTTCTGCATTGCAATATTATGAAAGCAGATTACTCCCATGTAGGCCAGTCCTCCTATGAGGCCAGGCGTATCCCCTGCAGATTCCATCCTCACCCTTGCAAAGTGGGGCCCCTGCCACTGCTCTCCCACTGTGGGAAATGCTGCAACAGGAAAGCAAGGGGTGTGGCTCTGCAGACTGGCTGGCCCTATGCTTTCTTCTGAGGAGTCCTCAGAATGAGGCATGGGTCCAGCTGGTGCTCCAGAGAGCCGCACTGGCTGCTCTCCTGCTGCAGCAAATGCCAGTCTTACCATGAGGTGGAGTGAGGTGGCAATCTCAGGCGGGAGATGCTGAGGAGCCCTGCCATGCATCCCCTAAGCGAGCTATTTCAATAGGGCAGTGAAACCACTCTGGATTTCAGTCAGAACCAGTCAGAATTCTAAAGGAGCTACCCAAAGTGCTCAACCCTGTCCCCCAAATGGGATCAGCACCTTGGATAGCTTCTTTAGAGTTCTGACTAGAGACGTGAAGGCCCGGAAAAAACAGGGAAAATTCGGGGGGGGGAACCGATCCCCCCCCCTTTTCCCTGAAAATTTCAATTTCCCCCTTGAAAAAAACAGGGAAAAAACAGGGAAAAAACCCGGAAATTTTCAGGGGGGAAAGGAAAAAAACCCGTTTTCCTCCCAGAATTTTTCCGGTTTTTTTCTGGGCCTTCACATCTCTAGTTCTGACTGAAACCCAGAGTGGATCCACTGCCACACTGAAATAGGAGCCACCACCCTTCACAGCCTGCTGCCCTCAGGTCCTGGCTGCCACTGGTAAGACTAAGGTTTAACAGTCAGGCTAGTTTGCTTTTCTTCAGGGATTGGAGTGTCGTGGTGGGGGGAAACTGGCCCTTGCCTCAGGTAGCAACATTTCCTGGGCCAGTCCTGACCAATAGTCCGACTTGGTATAATGTGACAGCTTCAAATGTGTTCACATAAGCAACCTGTTTTGGGGGGAAATGGGCAAGGAAGGCCCAGTGCAAGTGAAGAAGAGCAAGTTTCTTTCTTTCTTTTTTTAAAGTATGGATGCTTTGGATTCCATCTCTACTGTAAGAGCAGAGCTAAGTTGGAGGAACACTGTGGGGGCTGCACTATCACAGCCTCTTCTAGGCAGAACCAGGAGACCTTCTCTTTAACTGTAATTGTTTCTTTTAAAAAAGAAAGAAGAAGCATGCAATCCTGATTATGAAAAATCAGTGTAAAACTAGAGCATTTAACATCCTCTCTGGAAACCAGCCCATGCTCTTTTTTTTATGAGGTATGCTGGTGCTTAGGAAATTGGAAGGTTGAGGGAGGGAGGAGAGGAATCAATGGAATACAATAGTCTAAATCCCCCAAACTGTGTTAAATTGATTGGCTCTGGGGTAGGGAGGATAATCTTCTGGTACAAAGCCCCTAACTGTGAGGAGTACAGAGTTTGCTTCTTTGGGGTGGATCTCTGTATGGGCCTGCAACCTATTTATTTTATGGATAGACTGTTTATAGTTTATAGCCCATGTTTTTACTACCTAATATAAGGTATGTATTTACCACTCAAGTATACAAGGAAGTGTGAGTCCCATGGACATTTAGGCCACAGGGCACCCAACATAACCTTTGGTTTAGATCAAAATATGTGGCTTAAGTAGGGTGACCAGATGCCCGGATTTGTCCGGACATGCCCGGGAAATGGGGAGCAAATCCGCATCCGGGCGGAAAAAACCGTTTTGGGGGGCCAAATCCGGAAATTTAGCCCCCCAAAACGGTGACCAGATGGCCCTGGGGCGAGCCAGGCCAACCGGGGGGCGGCGGGGGCAAACCGGGGCGGTGGGGGGTCACGCGGCAGTGGCGCGAGGCTGGCGGCGCGAGGCACTTACTGGGGCGTCCGTCCGCTTCCCTCCGATGCTCGGAATCTACTGAGAAACAGGCTTCGCGGCCTGTCCCTCAGTAGCGCGCCGGGTAACTCGGCTACTGAGAGACAGGCCAGGAAGCCTGTTTCTCAGTAGATTCCGAGCACCGGAGGGAAGCGGACGGACGCCCCAGCAGCAGCAGGTAAGGAGCGCGGGGCGGGTGGTGGTGGGGGCAGCGCGGGTGTGCGGGGCAGGTGGGGGGTGGGGGGCGGCGCTGGTGCACGGGGAGGGTGGGGGCGGCGGCGGCACGGGTGTGCAGTGCGGGTGGGGGGGACGGCGGGGGTGCGCACGGCGGGGGGGCGGTGCGGGTGCGAGTGGTGGGGGCGGTGTGGGTGCGTGGGGCAGGGGGGGCGGCGCGGGTGCGCGGGGCAGGTGGGGGGCGGCGTGGGGGCGTGGGGTGGGTGCGCGGGGCGGGGCGGGTGCGCAGGGCACTTACCTGCTGGGGCTTCCCTCCGGTGCTCGGAATCTACTGAGAAACAGGCTTCGCGGCCTGTCCCTCAGTAGCGCGCCGGGTGATGACGTCATCACTCGGCGCGCTAATGAGAGACAGGCCAGGAAGCCTGTTTCTCAGTAGATTCCGAGCACGGAGGGAAGCGGACGCCCCAGCAGCAGCAGGTAAGGAACGCGGGGCGGGGGGGGCGGGTGCGCGGGGCACTTACCTGCTGGGGCTTCCCTAGGGTGACCATATGACAAGGAGGACAGGGCTCCTGTAACTTTTAACAGTTGTGTAGAGAAGGGAATTTCAGTTGGTGTCATTTGTATGCATGCAGCACCTGGTGAAATTCCCTCTTCTTCACTGTAGTTAAAGCTGCAGGAGCTATGCTAGAGTGACCAGGTACAAAAGCGGGCAGGGCTCCTGCAGCTTTAACTACAGTGATGAAGAGGGAATTTCACCAGGTGCTGCATGCATACAAATGACACCAGCTGAAATTCCCTTCTCTACACAACTGTTAAAGATACAGGAGCCCTGTCCTCCTTTTCATATGGTCATCCTACCTTTGATGGTTATTGGAAGTCCTGTTCCAAGTGCCCTCATATGCTGTGGTGTGGTGCAGGGCTACTTGGGAGTGGGACTTTTCAGTAGTAGCCCCCCTGTTGTGGAATACTGTCCATAGAGAGGTCTGGCTGACACCTACTTTGCTTGAGTTGTTTGTGCCCACCTGCTTCCAGAGTGCAAAGGAAGAGGTGGGTCTCTAGCTGGTGCTAGAAGATAGCAATTCATTTTTTTAATAATGCATTTTGACCCATAGACCTTCCTCTCCAATTTGCTTTGAGATAATTGGCATGAATTGCTGATACTTATTCATCCTTCTTAAAAATGTTTTAAGTATGACTGCTTTCTGGATGTTGGTGTGGATTTATTTTGGTAGGCCCAGTTTCTGAAGGTTTTCTGTAGTGTGTGTGTGTGTGTGTGTGTTGCTGGTGACTGATGTGATTAACTGAATAATTGTAACCTTTTCCTGCTGCACAGTTCTTTAATTTCCATTGCCATTTTTTTCTCTCTTTTCCTATTCCTTTTCTGCAACATTTTTGCCATTAGGTATTGCTAAATCAATGAGGTAGGTGTGTTTTTCTTGTTTATTACTGTAATGTCTGGTCAATAACAAAGTATTGTCTTTTCCCAAAATTGTTCTGTCCCAGCAAGATAACATGTGAGTGCATAGTGTGGCTTGTCTTGGCTTGTCTGAGTGTGTCTGGATCTCCTAGGCTCTAAAAGCGTCTTTCTGGAGAGCACCTGCTGGTTGCATGATCCATGAGGCCAGGTTCTCATGAGTGCATAGTTCTTCTTGACAGGAGGGCCTTGCACTTGCTAGAGTAAGTTGAACATATGTGAAGTGGCTGCAATCCTATATTCATTTATCTGGGAGTAAGCTTTATTGAAATCATTGGGACTTGTTTCTGAGGCTTCTTTGGGCAGTTTTCTTTGGGTCCCTGATTGAGATTTCTGTTCTCTGCACACTGAAACAGTGTAAATTCAGGAGATATTTGTCTAGCATTGTGATAATGGGCATCTGTTCTGGCCTTTCTTTGTATTGCTACTGACCATGGTCTTGTTTACATGGCTAATGAACCAGAGATATAATGACACATTGTTAGATTAGTTTCTCATTGATAAATCAGAAGTTGAAACAAGCTAAGAGGTGCTAGTGAGAAGTGACAACAACAACAACCACCCTTTAGTCCATTTTATTCCATGGCTAATGCTTGCCGGGTAATAGTATTTTATACTCTTTCTTAATGCTAGGTTGCTAGTTTGTTGTACTAGCTTTTTCTGTACTTGTCAACTGCTTCATTTGTTCAGTGGTAGCAGTATGCTGAAGCTATGAGTATGAATATGAGAAAGGTGATGGAGAAAGAGTGTTAAATGTTAGGAAAGGTGAGACTATGGTCATCCAGTGAAGGATTTGCAGTCAGAAAATATATTTGAGGGAAAGAGAGACTGTATCACACAAAGTATAGCAAAATCTTTAAAGTACAGCAAAAGCTACAAAAGTAGGAGTGAAGGTAATTTCAAATACATTGAATGTCTCAGTGATTTTAACATTAAGATGTTATGTAGGACAGGTTTGCCTTAATTGTGTGCTGTGAAATCAGAAATGTGACCAAGGCCATCTTTGGGTGGACATGTCCCTTTGGGAGCCGGCCATGTTGGTGGGCATGCTCCCTTGGGGTGGCCATGTTGTCCTCCTTTTTGGTTTCCAAAATATGGTCACCCTAGGCTTAAGCTTGTGCCATTGTGCTCCATAATACTTTTTGAGAGGGTAGAGCAGACAAATCTGCCTTTAATATTTGGTCAGACCAGGCTTGTGTTCTCAGTTTCAAGGACAAGAAAGCCATATGGAGCCAAACAAAATCTTTAACTTTGGGAAGCTGGCTGCCTTTGCCTCAGGTCTACTCCCCCACCCCCGTCAACTCTCTGTGATGAATTCCCTTTTCAGAACCAGCTTTGAAATGACTTATTTGTTTATGTTCACATACACACACTGGTACCCATGTACATGGTACGTTATAGAGTTTTATATGCGACTCCCCAAAAAAGAAACCCAACCCCCCCAAGTCTGAACAGTGGGGAAAGGCAGGAGTTGAGATAACAGAGGGAAAGATGAGAGTAGCAAGGTATGAATGTGAGCAAATGTAGTTACATATATTAACAGTGCAATCCTATGGATGTCTACTCAGAAATAAGTTCCACCAGGGGAATAGCCACATATGCAATATCCACATATGCTAATTTTCATCAATATATGCACATTTAGAAATTATTACAAGGATTTATTTAAATTTCATAGGAGGCAATGCGAGCCAGTTAATTTCTCATCAAAATAATGTCAAATAAAATACATTTTTCATTTAATTTGCATCCTGCCTCAGATTATCCCAAACCAACAGTAAAAAAATATTTTTCTTAGCTTAATTGCCATGCAGCTGAAGATTATTTGCAGGCTGGTGTGTGGGTGTGTGCGTTGTAGCATGTGGAGAGTGAAAAATTAATCCTTCCCTTTCTCTCTGTACTCTGGCAACTAAGCAGAGAAACACCCCTTGCATTGACATCAGTAGGCACTTAGGGCTCTGTGGAATAGATCCGGGGCCCTGGAAAATAGATTCAGAGCCTGGGCCCCATGCCTAGCAACACCTCTGAATTCCACTATGTTCAATGGGACTTACTCCCTACCTAGTAAGTGTGCTTAAGATTGCAGCTTTAGAGGAAAGGATTTCGAGATTGGGTTACCATGGGGGTGGCGTGAGGGGAGATCCCCAAATGTGGACATGTACCAATCTGCTAGAGTGACTTGCCCAAAGCCATACAAGAATGAGTCTGCTAAACTCTTTCTAGCACAACTTTTTCATTGTTGCTTTCATGAACTTTGGTATCCACATTAAGGCTAGTGTTCAGCCCTATAGGCACGATTCGTCTTACATCAGAGATGGGCAAGAGGACGTGAGACACAGATTGTCTTTCAGTGTGAAATCTCTCTCGGGGAAAGTGCCGTAGCTTGTGTACCAATGAGCTGCCTCAAGTCCCACATTAAAACTACGACACAGCAGAAACTGATTTGGTTTTCTGACTTGGAGAGAGACATATTGAATGTTTTTTTGGCTTCTGGCCTCCCTCTGCACTTTTCTAATATGGCATAAGTTCAAGACCATCCTAGAATATGGTCTAGGGTTGCTGAGAACCCTGATTAAATTTAAGGAGTAATGTTGATATATCATTTAACATTAATTTATATATGCAAATACTCAGTTGTCTGATTGCTGTCTGCCACACATGAAGCTGCTAATAGCCTCAGAGGTGGGAAATAAAGGCACCCGCATATGTGCAGGTATGGTTTCTCCTCTGTTCTATTAGCAGCTGGGGTATGTGATTAGCATCTGGGAACAGGTGTGGGGGCAAAATGCTCACATACCATCCACCACAGCCCCCCTCAAATACGGTTGCTTTTTGTGTGAACTTCAATAATGGAATTCCCACATTACATTTTGTTTGGCCCTTAGTTTTAAAATAAGGATAAGCAGGTGAAAGATGTAATTCTGAATTGATGTTTTGCTTCCATACAGAAGTAACTTTCGACTGAGACTGTGGGCCTATAGTAAGTGTCAGCAACTGCAGACCCCTAAGCCAATCTGGTCCTCTAAAAGGTCCTACTTGCCCGCCCCAGCCCCCAGTGCCAAAGTGGAGGTGAATAAAGTGCGGAGAAAATGACATTTCATGCAAACAAGTTGCTGATCAAGGAGCTACAGTTTTATTGGCCTTCACAAAAAGTAATTCACTGGGAAAACAAAACAATGCTATTATTAGGACCTACCAATATTCACAATGTGATATGTAAACAAAGATTAACATTGCACCCTCTCCCAGAAATTTGCCCTTCTTTGTAAACTGGGTTCACACAACACAATAGCCCACCCTAAAGATGACTATGGATTGAATGTGGGTTGTCGTTGAACCATGGGTTGTTGTTGAAACACGGGTTGTGTTGTGTTGTCTTGAACCATCTCACTAACAAAACATGGTTTGTTAACCACAGACAACCCATGTAGAGAACCCATGGTTTGTTGTTGGACTGTGAACTGTGGGTTGTTTGTGGTAAACTCTGGGTTGTTTGTGCTTTGTTGTTGGGTTGTGAACTGTGAGTTGTTCATGGTTTATTATTGGTGCTGGGTTCAGATAACACAACAACATTGAGTGTGGGTTGCTGTGTTGTGTGAACCCAGTCATTGGCTGAATTTGGACAACACGATAGTCAATGGTGGGGTAATAATCAACTTTACAGTTGTTCATTTAGGGGGTACTCTCCACACAACATGGTAATAAATAATCAACCGTGGTGTGTATTAGGATCTGTGCTGAGTTGACTATGGCAGCATTCAGACAACATGATAGTCAATACAACTGACAATTGTTCCCCCCCCCCCCAGTTGACTATTGTGTCATCCGAATTCAGCCATTGTGTTGTAAGATCCAACCTGAACAAGAGTTCTGTGCAGCTCAAAAGCTTGCCTGCTGCATTGAGGGTAGCCCTATGAAAGGAATTATTTACTGTCCATTAGAACTGTCAGTATTTTGTTTCTACTGAGATTAAGTTAGCTTCTGTGCACAAAGTATCAGATTTTCCTGAGTAATGCAAACATTACCACATGGTACTGGGTTATTATGGAATGCCCAAACAATTTAAAGTTGGGATTTTGATAGGAAGGACCATTTAGAATGATATTCTTTCTCTGACAGTGATAAATGCTGTGCAAAAGTGTGTTAAAGAGAGGGTAAGATGGGAAGGAGGAAATCAGAGGGAGAAATTAACAGAAATAAGTAAACATTTGATGTCTCTTATTTTGTAATTGTTTTTAACTGTATACCTGAACAGAAGAAATATTTTCTCTTAACTGCTGCTGCTGATTTAAACTGCCCTGAGTCCTCACTTCTAATTATGACACTGTACTAAAACCACAGAATGCCAATAAAAGCCTTGGCTGTCAGTCAGACTGTTTTCAAAAGGCACTAGAAATAATGCCTGGAAATAATCCACAGAGAAGGGACTACCATGCTGAAGGCTGTTCTCTTAGGGTGCCTCTACAAGACAGGTTTCATGCGCTTTGAAGGTTCATTAAAAATTTTACCTCTACAAGAACGGAGCGCAAATCGGGCGTAGAGGCGCGTTATCTCCCCGATAATGCGCATTTTCGAATGCGCGTTAAATCGCGAGTTTTAATTTGCTCCGGCCGTTAAAGCGCATTTTCCCCGTGTGAACAAGCGATTATGCGCATTAACTACTTGGAAAGCGCGTTTTGGACATCTATTAATGCGTTTCGCCGCCTCTCGCCGCCTCCCGTGCAGAGGGATTAGGAGTAAATGCGCGTCTGCGATAATGCGCATAATCGCACAACCGGGCGCAAAAGTGCATCCTTGTAGAGGGGGCCCTAGTGGACTGCAATCAGGCTGACCAGACCCCCCGGGGTTTCCCGGTCCTACCCGGGAAAAATGGGCCAATCCGGGCCGACCGGGCCCCACGGGGCAACCTCCGGGAAACAGTCAGCTTGTTCTCCTCCCGCGAGAGCGAGAGTTGATGCAAAAGCCCGGCAAAAGCCCCTGACTGCGGCTGCGTAGAAGCAGCAGCAGCAGCAGCAGCGAACACGAGGGAGAGTGGTGAGCAGCTCTGGTGTGTGCGCTCCGCTCGCTGCCATTCTGGGACCTTCCCTGCCTAGCCT
Organism: Anniella stebbinsi; assembly: GCA_029215795.1. NCBI lineage: Eukaryota > Metazoa > Chordata > Lepidosauria > Squamata > Anniellidae > Anniella > Anniella stebbinsi. Next base: position 120,660,764 of record JARDYH010000004.1, on the reverse strand, counting down.
GGTGAAGCAGCAGTCGGCTCCCTGCCTCCTGAGGCACCCCTGCGCCTTGGCAGCATGGGGGGGGGGGGCTAGGAAAGCAGGGAGTTGCACGGTCGGCGGGCGGGCGGGAATTCCTTCAGCCCTGGGCGCGCGCAAGGCGAGTTGCCCACACCAGGTTCCAGTTGGATGGAGGTGTTGTGCAGCAGAGAGGGGCCTGACAAACCAGGCGTCGGGCGAGGAGCAGCAAACCTGGGAGAGAGAGCCCATCTTGCAGGACACATCGAGGAGGGAGAGCAAAGGCAAGGGAAGTGGTGGGCATGAATGCTCCTTCTCCGGTTTCTCCTTCTCTGCTCCTTCCCGCCCGGTGTTGGGTGGAGGAGGAGGTGGCTGCGGCGGCGGCGCTTGGCTTGCGCCCACCCTGGCAATGCAGCCCCTTATCCAGTCGCATGGCGCGCACGTGGCTTCCCCAGCCTATTCCCCCACCCGGGTCTCCAGCCACCGCAGCCACCACACTCACGGAACGGCAGCTTGATTGATTCCTTTTATTTGGCTTGCTCCTGTGAATACTCTTTTTCTGGTCTCCGTGCACGTGGCTTGGCTGCCCCAGGCAGCTGCTCCCTCCTGCCCGGTTTTGTTGTGTGTTGAGGATGTGGATCATGTCCCATGTATTTAATTTTGCTTTATAAATAAATAAATAAATAAATGGTCTTATAAACTGTGAGTCCAGGGAGCAAAAAATAAAATAAAAAGATAAATAAAAGAAGGACGGAAGAGAGAGAGAGGAACAGGGAGAAAGAGAAAAGATTGGTTGATGAGAAAAAGTAGAAAAAATAGGACTCTTAAAACCATCTCTCCGATGTGAAAGTGAATGTTTTAGTTATAAGATCCATGAATGTACATTTTAAAACAGACTTTGCTTTCTCCCCCCCCCCCCCTTTACATAAAGCAGCAGATAAGAAGTGGGTACAGAGAAAGTAATGTTTTTTAAGATGTACATCCATGCATCTTATAACTAAAGCATTCAGTTTCAAGCAGAGAGGTGTTTTTTAAAAGTCCTAGTTTTTCTCTGTGTTCAAATTAAAAAAAACAAGGGTTAAAGGGATGTGATTTCTTCGGCCCCCTCCACAAGGATGCGCTTTTGCGCCCGGTTCGGGGATTATGCGCATTATCGCGGAGGCGCATTTACGCCTAATCCCTCTGCACGGGAGGCGGCGAGAGGCGGCAAAGCGCATTAATTGATGTCCAAAAAGCGCTTTAGAAGACGTTAATGCACATAATCGCTTGTTCACGCGGCGAAAATGCGCTTTAATGGCTGGAGCAAAATAAAAGTCGCTATTTAACACGCATTCGAAAATGCGCATTATCGGGGAGATAACGCGCCTGTACGCCCGTTTTGCGCTCCGCTGGTGTGGAGGTAAAATTTATAATGAGCCTTCAAGGCTCATTAAACGTCTCGTGTGGAGGAGGCCTTCCACTCTTGCCCTTTTGGAATTCCAGGAGGACTGGGTATTCCAGTTTTGGTAGCAGAACCTTTCCCTCCCAGTGCAAAATTCCCAGAAAATCTACAAACTGGTCTGTCTTACTGCAGTTCAATGGATTTTCTGTGCTGGTTCATTTCCTACCTCACAGGGTTGTTGTTGTGAGGATAAAATGGAGAGGAGGAGGATTATGTATGCCACCTTGAGTTCCTTCAACCTTACTGAGCTTTAACCTTTTGCATGCTGCGATCCTGATCTGGTTGGGGATACTAGATTTATATGGAAAGTTCAGTGTGTAAATCACACAAGTTGAAATTGTTGTTGGTAAAAGAAGTTGGAATTACATGAAGAATGACGTTAAAGCATATAAGACAATGATATTTTCATTTGCATGGTTTGGTGGCTTTTATGTGGCAGATTCTGTTCAGAGTCAGACCCTAGATTTAGCTCTTGTCCTCTCTTTTTTTCAGCAGTAGTGGAAAGCTTCAGTTTACTGTAGGCTGATCTTATGGAAAGGACGACAGGGTTCCTGTATGTTTAACAGTAGTATTGTAGTATTGTCACTTGTATGCATGCAGCACCTGGTGAAATTCCTTCATCACAACAGTTCAAGCTGCAGGAGCCTTGTCCTCATTTGTATCTGTACACACCAGGCATGGCTCTTGCAGCTTTAACTGTTGTGATGAGGAAGGAATTTTACCAGGTGCTGCATGCATACAAGTGACACCTGAAAAAATTCTAGACATGTTGCCTGAAAGCAATTTCACGTATGTATCACAATGTATATACTGTTGATGTCTAACATCTGCCCCGCGTCTTTACAGCTACTCACTATTTCTACACAGCTTTTCAGACAAGGAAATAACTTTTGGTCATTTCACTTTAATGTGTTAACAGTTGTCCTGTAACATTTCCTTGGCATGTACTTGAATCTTATCTGTTTCAGATAAAATTATGCTGTATTGTGTAGTGGCAGTCTTGTTGTTAGGGTGAGTTGAAAAAAGCGAAGTGTTTGAGATTGCTCTTAAAAGGAACTTCCATGTGAATTTTGAGATTGGATTGGTTGTAGGATTCAGACATGCTCAGTGCTATCTTTCTGTGTTTTCTTTCAGTTTCTGGTTAACACAGGAGTAAACACTGTGCATAAATATAATGCCAAAAAACAAGTGCAAGTTCACACCGGAGTTAAAGGCCAGATTTCCCTGCTTCAGGAAGGGTCGTGATGACACGGAGGCTGAGTGCACCATATGCAGGTCTGGCACTTTTGTGAGTGTTGCACACAAAGCTGCTGCGGATCTTCAGGCCCATGTGGACTCAGCGAAGCACAGGAAGGCTGTGTGAGGAGAGAGCTCTTCCACCAAAGTGACAGATTTCTTCGTGAAACCAGGAAATAAAACGGAGAATGAACTCACTGCAGCGGAAGGTACGATGGCCTTTCACACCGTGATGCATCAGAATAGCTTTCGATCCACGGATTGTACCTCAAGCTTGTTCCGGACCATCTTCCCCGACTCTGAAGTAGCCCGGAAGTTCACAAGTGCTCGCACCAAGACTGAAGCAATTGTCAACTCTGTGCTTGCACCACACTCTATGGAAAGTGCCCTGAAAGCACTGACAGACTACAACATTCCATACTGCAGCGTCTCAACAGATGGAAGCCACCATGGTGCAGTGAAGATCTTTCCTGTTCTGGTCCAGTACTTTGACTGGAAGAACAGTGGCTTGCACTCCAAGCTCATCGAACTGACGAACACACCGAATGAGACAGCAGAGACAATTGCCAGCAATGTGAAGGACACTCTGGAGAAGACTGGCTTGTTGGAGAAGTGCATTGCATTCTCAGGGGACAACTGCAATACAATGTTTGGCGGACTACGGCGTTCTGCAGCAGGGAATAACGTCTTTGCCATCTTGAAAAGGCTGTTGCAGAAACCGACTCTGATTGGTGTGGGTTGCCCAGCACACATTTTGAACAACAGTGTACATCATGGGGCAGACACACTTAAGCTGGATGTGGAGCATATTCTTGTTAAGGTCTACAAGCATTTCAGCATTTACACCGTGAGAAATGAGACCCTGAAGGACTACTGTGAGTTTATGGACATTGAATACCGGAAGATAATTTCTCACAGCCAGACACGGTGGTTGTCCTTGTTCCCTGCCATACAAAGGCTCCTGCAGATGTTGCCGGCCTTGAGGTCCTTCTTTCTGTCTGAAGAAAATCAACCTGCTGTACTCAAGGACTTCTTTGAGGATCCCTTCAATGAGATCTACCTCTGGCATCTGCACTCACTCCTCAGCATGTTCCAAGCACACATCAAACAGTTTGAACGTGAAAACAACGCTGTAGTGGAAGTGCTGACCTGCTTGAACACTGTACTGAAGAACCTGCGTGATCGGAAGGAGCAAAACTTTATGCCCTTTAAAGTCAAGGAACTCCTGAGGAAACATAGTGAGGAGGGACTTGGCGCAAAATGTGACACATTCTGTGCGCAACTGGAACATCAATACAACATCTGTATTGACTATTTGGAGGCATGGATGGGACCCCTAGAAGAGTTCTCCATATTCACATGGACTGACCTCACTGAGGCACCCAAACGGTGTGATGTGGAGCCTTGTGTTCACTACTTGAATGAGAAGGGAGTTCTCATCAATGAAGTGAAGTGCTTCGATCAGGTCTCAAATCTGAACAGATTTGTTGAAAACATGTGTGGCCAGGAAGACTTCAAGAACTTGATGGCACACCAAAAGTGGACTAAATATTTTGAGCGGTCCAAAAGCGTGGAGTTTCATTCCGAACTGCTGAACATCGCACAGTTCTTTTTTGCAATTCCGTCCCACAACGCCAATGTGGAACGGGTTTTCTCCATGATGCAAAGCCAGTGGACCACACAAAAGAGCCAGCTGTCTGTGGAGACGCTAAAAGGACTTCTACAACTAAAATACAACCACAAAGGCATGTCTTGTAAGGATTTCTACTCTTTGCTGATGCACAACCCACCCCTTCTAAGAAAAATCAGATCAAATGATAAATATTCCAAGGGACATCAGGAAGAAGACAAGAGTTAATTTGTACAGCAATTAAAGTTTACTGTAAATTTCTGTGACATTGAATGCATCACTTGTTCTGTATTTGTGTAATTTTAATATGAAGGTGTTATGTTTGTACAGAAAGTAAAGTTAAATGTTAATTCCAGATACGTTGAATGTCTCACTCCTTTATTTCTGTGATTTTAATATTAAGGTAGCACATGTTTGTCTTAATTGTGTGCTGTGAAATCAGACATGTGACCAAGGCTATGTTCGGGTGGGCACGCCCCTTGGGGCTGAACCTGCCCCCTGAGGGCCGGACATGTTGGTGGGCACGCCCCCTTTGGGCGGCCATTTTGGACCTGGATTTTGGTTTCCAAAATCTGGTCACCCTACACTAGGAGTATGCCCTCAGTGACTGGGCAGATTTGTAAAGGAGAAGGCGTCCTCTCAGGTATTGTGGTCCTAGTCCTAATGTGATCAAAGGAGAGAAGGTGGTATCTGATGTATGTAGGACCCAAGCCATATAGAGTTTTATAGGTAAAAAGCAACACTTTCAGCTGTGTCCAGAAAACGATAGGGAGCCAGTACAGACATTGAAACCTTGGTGTCATGCTCTCTCTGGGTGCTTCCAGACAGAGGCTCCTTGTGATAACAATCCAAAGGCATTGTGCAGCAATTCTATTTTTTCCCTTAATGGATTTTCCAGGGTAAAGAAAAAGACAGAAGAAGCAGGAAAGAGATGTCGATGTCTAGACCCCATCCCTGTAAAATTCCATGAACGAGGCAGGGCAATGGCACAATAAAAGACTTTTCTGAAAACATTCTCTGTGACCTACCAGGGAAAGAAGGAAGACTCCTGCATTCTATAATAACTAAAGCTTCTGGATAGTCATCAAGGACAGACCATTGTAGAACACATTACAGTAGTCTAGCTTTTAGTTTACCAAGGCATGAATGTGAATTGCTAATTTCTAGCTAGATAAAAAGAAAAAAGGGTGTAGCCTTTGTACAAATGGAGCTTCTGAAAAGCAAACATGGACACAGCTGTTACATCCTAAGTTTCTGGGGTCAGCTGTGAATTCTACTCAAAGACTGCCTCTCTCCCCACATTAGAAGATCTGTCTGGATTACATTCATATGCTTCTAGTGCCCTCCAGGGTAGACATTGGTGAAACACCAACAGTGGAGGTTGTGGCCCAGATAAAAAAAAGATTGTAATAATACTTAGGTTTTATATAGCATTTTAGAATGAACAAACTACTTCACATACAGTATCATGTAGTAACTCCTACAACAACTCTGTAATCCCAAAATTACAGATGTGGACTGATGGAGACAGAGATGGAGGCAGTTCTAGATCTCAAAGAGAAGATGCGAAATGACAAAAGGTACTTCCTGAAGAGGCTTTGATCGTGCAACCTCCTTCATCCACATAATTTTACGAGGGTCCAGGCAACATGGTCTTTCACTTGTAATCCTGATGTGTTTTTCCACCATTTCTACCCTCTTTTTCTCTATATAAAAAAATCTGGTCAGTAAGAAAAGGTGGAATAACTGCACAAGGCCTGTCTGGAAGCAGGGCCATGTAGAGCTGGTCATATGCCCAGGCCAGATGGAAAGTGTGTGACCCCCCATTTCAAATTGCTCAGTAAGTATTTTTTAATCAGTGGCACTGATTCAGTGTTAAATACATCTATGAACTAGAACGATTTATAAGAAAGGTAATGGGAAGCACTTTTATTCAAGATGCAAGACATCACTTCTTCACATTCAGAAATGCTTTACGTGCTTTTCTTTGGGCAAATTCATCAATAACAACAGAAAAAGCAAGCAACTTTGCCTTGTCACTGTGAATGTTCAACACTGCTAGTCCATTCAAACGCTCTTGCACCATTGTGGACTGAAAGTATGACTTGATACATTTTAGGACATCATCACCTCATCCTCAACTCTAGAGATTATATGCCATGGAGAAGATTGAGGAAAGAGATGCAGTAAGGACAACCATTGCAACTTAGGCACATATATCCCCACCCCACATGCGGCACATGGCCCTCAGGAGTTTGTAGCCTGACCATGGTATTCACGACGGATGGCTTCTGCGCTGTTTCCGCAAGGCGGGCTCCTCGCTTCTCGATGGGCTGCTTACACTACAGAAGCGGAGTGTAAGCGGCCTCGTCGGAGTGCCCCCCTCAAAATCGTGGGCCCAGGGCCAACTGGCCCCCCCTCTGTCCAGCCCTGTCTGGAAGCACTCTGATACAATGCCACCCTTCCCCAACCTGGTACCCTCCAGATGTGTTAGGCCGTTTCGACACCAGGCTGTTTGCCTGGGATGGCCCCCGGCTGGTCCCTGTGTGCCGATGGTGTGTATTAGGTACTTCCGGGATTGGCCTCCCTCCGTCCCACCCTCTACACCCTTATGGTGCAAAAAGGACCTTAGACTACAAAGAAGCTGCCTTATATTGAGTCAGACCTTTGGTTCTTCTAGCCCAGTATTGTTAACACTGACTGGCTCTCTAGGACTCTTCCCTAGATGCCAGGAATCAGTACTGAACCTGGGACTTCTGCGCCAGATCATGCGGGCTACCTCTCAGCTAGGATCCCTCCTTTATAATTTTTATGGGAGGGATCATCGGAGTTGCAGTGTGACACAGCGGGAGAGCACCAGGTGGGGAAGGAAGAAGTCGCATAGAAAGAGTGGGTCGTGATTCCCAGTAAACGTAATTTGGATCGCGTTGCCCTGGACCCGTGTCTAGTGGGTGGAAACGAAGGTCTGCAGCAAGTTGCAGACTGAAAGCGAGCGCGAGGGAGAAACGGCTACATTCGGGTGGTTGGCAGGACAGACACGGAGCACAGGCCTGAGCCGCGCTGCGGTTGCCATGGCGATAGCTCACGCGCCGCTATTCATTCCCTTTTCCACCCCCCACGCACTCCCCGTTGCCATGACATCAGCTGAGCCAATGGGAAGCCGGATTGGAAGGCCGGCCCGCAGGGCGCGAGAGGATGGGGGAAGGGTTTCGCGGCGCACCGAGGCGGAAGTGTGTCCCGTTGAGCTTGGGCCGTGCCCGGAAGTGAGAGTTGAGCGGTGGGGGCGGCACTGGCGGCGAAGCTCGCCCGACTCCTGGCCAGTGCCTGCCTGCTGGATCCGCGCGAGTGAGCGGAAGCGGACGGCGTTGTTGGAGGGCGGCGGCGGCGGCTCTGGCGCGTCTCGCGAGAATTGCCTTCCTCGATCAGGAGGCGGAGAGCGGAGCCGTTTCTCCTCCCCTCGCCGCTGCCTCTTTCCCCCCTCCCGCCTCCCCCTCCTCCAGGAAGAGTCTGGGCCCGACACGGGAAGATGGCGGCGGCCGGAGGCGGCAGCGGCTGCTGCGGCGGCGGCTCTTGGGCCGCGGGAGGGCCCGAGCTGTGAGACCCCAGCGCAGGGCCGGCGTGGACGGGCGGGCAGCGAGCTGCGGCGGAGGATGAGCTTGCTTTGCGCGCAGTATCTCCGGTGAGGGGGGTAATATTGGGGGGCGAGGATGGGGGTAGATAAGGCGGTCGTCCGGGGGAGGGTATTCATACCCCTTGGAGAAGGTGGGTGGTCTGAATCTTTCCTCAAGATCACCCACCCACCCGCCTCCCTCAACGTGAATAGGAAGGCCTGGGAGAGACGAGCGTGCATGTGAGGGATGCTGTGTTTCAGGAACCCTGTGAAGGGAGGTTACCAGGTGATGGAAAGGGGGGGGGGTGGCGGCATTCGTGAGAGGAGGGATGGAAAAGCACATTCTCTGGCGAGGGGCTTTTCACAGCGTGTAATTCTAGCTTTGGTGGCCTTTGCTGTCATATGCCGATGTAGCATATAATAAAATCAGTTACCTATTTATAGTTATTTTGTGTGAATGTGTTAGCAATGATAGCATTCAGGAATGTAGCAGCATCAGTCTGGTGTCTCCCCCCCCCCCCCAATAGCATCCACAATTGGGTGTTTGGGGGCAGCACAGCTGTACCTAAAAATAAAACCCAATATGACAAGGTAAGAAGTGGGATGTGGATTCTTCTCCACCTCCTCACCCCTTCCCAATCCCATGCAACCTGCACTCTCCTGAAATAGACCAGATTCTGCTACAAGAACCCTGTGGGCTGGGCAGTGGGTGTGAATATTAGAAATAAATCAAATTTTGTGTGTGCGCGTGTGTAGAGGAGCTGCTAACGAAAAGAGGTAGTATTAGATGGTTGTCTTATGGTGGAGGGAATCTTCCAGTGCTTCTGCTGAGAAAGGAGATACAGTGAGAAATAATGTGCAGGAGGGTGCTGATGTTTTAATCGCTGATGAGCAAGAGGTTGGTTGGATGAACAAATGAGAAGAGCAATAGGCTCTTAAGGAAGTGAAGTGAGAGATCCTTGATCACTGAAAGATGCTGTGTAGTGGCAAATGAGAGGCTGAGCATGACAACTTTGCTGTCATAGATGTATTTTAATTTACTTGTCTTTCTCCCTGAATTCTGCTATACTGAACAGATGTGCTACTGTCATGTTACTCATTTCTGCTTCATATTGTTAAATGACACTAGCATTTAACCTCAAGTATAAAGTGAAACCTGTAACTGCAATGGGCTTCATACTAAGGACTCCTCTATTTAAGACGCTGTAGACTTGGATTTCAAATTACAACTTGTCTTTTGGTAGCCTGCATATCATTTTCATTTAAGCTTGTACTAAAGATTTTAAAAATCGAGTAGACTTTAGTAGCAGAAAAGGAGATAACTCAGGGGATATTTGTTGTAAGGTGTGATACTGAAAATATATCTTGAAGTCACAGAACAAGGTAGCCATGAGTAAAGCAAATAATGTTTCCCATCTTCAGTCAGACATGCCTCAGATATGACTGTACATTGTTTTCCCATGTTAATCAATGCTAGATTAGTCTAGGTTATTGTTGCTAAAGGGTTTCTATGCTTTTCACTTCCTGTAATTTATCCATTTCATACAGTAGCTCTGTAATAGCACATTAGATTGACACCTCTCCAAGTGCCCCCAAGTGATTACTTTTCCTAATTTAGGAAAAAGGTTCATTCATATCTCTGCTTATTAAGCTGAGATATGATTGTGCGAATTAGGCCAATTTCTTCGAATCTCCAGCATGTGGAAGGAATTTATATTTCTTAGTTACTATCTGTTTTAAAAGAAACCGTTATCTGCCTTCTTTAAAAAAAGCATTTCTGAATAAGGAGGACCTAGCCATTTCTAGGCCTGTGTCCAACCTCTCTTGTTAGGGAAGTTGTTGGAACGTATGGTAGAAAAGCTACTTGTATATCTTCCCTCAATCCTTTTCCATTCTGGCTTGAGATCTGGTTTTGGGATAGAGAGGGCATTGGAAGCCCTCTCTATCCCAGGTTCTGCACTTGATGACTGACACTGGAAACATTGTCCCTGCTGATCTTGTTGGTGGTTTCTGCTTTTGTTGGTGGTTTCTGCATTCTCTGGCACCTTTCAGAATATCAGGTCAGGGTGTCAAGGCTTGCTCTTTGATGTCTTCATTCCTTTGAGTCAGAGTGGACTTGGAGTGACCATTGGAAAGGTGAGTTTAGCCCCATGAAAGTTGGCATGTGATATTTCACAGAGCTGTCACGAGGACTCATTGACATCTTTATGAACCCTCTAGATCTTTGGAACTGGATATCGTCAATACATGCTGATACCCAGTTCTAAATCTCAGTATCCAGAAGCTGCCATTCTTTTCCTGAATCAGTATCTGAAAGTTGTATGTGGAAGTATGAAGTTGAACAAGCAAACTGAATCTAGATAAATTAGAGGTGATGCTGGTGGGAAACCCTTGTGTTCTGAAGGGGTTAATATGCTGGCAGTCGATGGGGTAGTTATCCTACTCAGTCAGGTTTGCAACCTTAGCTGATCCTCAATCCTGCCTGGTTCTTCGATGAGCAGATTGCTGTGGTTTCTAGAGCAGCTTTCTGTCAATTCCATCCGAGACAGAAGCTGCATTCCCTTTTGGAGGGCAGAGGCCTTGCCCTGTGAATCCCCACTCCTAATTCCCATGTTTGACTATTGTAATGTGCTTTATATTGGACTGCCCTTGAAGATGGTTCAGAAGCTTCAGCTTGTGCACAATACTGCAGCATATCTCCTGTTAAAAGTCAGGAGTATGAGCATCCCTTGCTGCTGATGTGCTTTTGGGCCCAATTCAAGATGCTAATTTTTATTTATTTTAACCTATAAAACTCTACATAGCCTGGGACCACATACATTAGAATTGATCACTCTCACTCTCTCTGCATCATCTCTCTTGTCTTTTTCATCAAATAAGGACATGCTTCAATTGCATTTTGTGTGTGTAAAATGCGTACCTGCTGTTACTAAGCAGGGCCTCTGCAGCCATGGCCTCAAGATTGGGGAATGGTATTCCTTTGCTTTCCCTCCAGAAGGGCTGTTAAACCCTCCCTTTTCATGGGCCTAAAGGATATCTCTCTGACTTTTCTGATTGGCTAATAAATTGTAAGTAGGTTTTTAAATTCTGTTTTTATTGATTTTATGACTTTGGTTTTATTTTTCCTCTGTGAGCCACTTGCAGAAAAATGCTGAAAAAAACAAAACAACTGTAGGAGCCCCTGAGAGTGCCTCTCTGGGTTCCTTTATAGTTCTACTACATAGATGTTAACTTCAGGGTGACACTCCTTGTTTGTCTAGGAAGTCATGATGGAGCATGCATTGAATGGAAGCAGTATCTTGGGTATATTGGATGCAGAGGCTCAGTTCAGACAACACGTTAATCAACGTAGTGTGAAAACTCCACTCACTGGTTGAGTTTTTAAGAGGCACTCCCCACACAACATATTCTAACTCCACCATTGTGTGACTGTGAGCTATCATGGAGTTGAGTAAAATTCATCGCGACATTGATTGACAATTCCTCTGCCCTCTCTCCTCCCCCAGTCCTCCTGTTGGTATCCTGACAGCCATTGCTGCAAAAAACCAATCCTGGTAGCTCTCCTAGAGCGGCCCTCCTCCCTTTCGCTGCTCTTGCCAGAGGACTTTATAGCCAGTGGGAAAAGTCAACTGCACACAATGGAAAACTCCATGGAGCCCGCCACACAACACAACGGTTGTGTAGAAACTCCTCTGCACATTGTTGATACTCTGCGTGGAGTGTTCCGAAAATGAACATCTACAGTTAAACTCTAGTAATATTTTAGTAGATGGCAACTCCCAGGTGATTTCTTTTCTTTTGTTTAGATTCTGTATACGAATCATCTAATGTATAATATGTGAATGTAAAACTGTATATATTAATAAAATTAGTATTATCAAAAACAAAAAAAACCCTCCAACATTGCATGGAGTTTTCCTGCCAGACAACACATTTCTCAACAGTGGTGTAAAAACTCCACTGTGGAGTTCTAAAACCACAATTGAGAAACGTGTTGTCTGAACTGAGCCAGACTGTGTAAGGCTTTCTGGGATATATATAATGCTTTTGAATTGAACCTAGAAGGCAGTAGGGAGGCAGTAGAAATGCTGGATCAGTAGTGTAATGAGCTCCTGTTTTCTTGCCCTATTAGATAGCAGGCTGTAGAATTCTGCATCTGGAGAAGCTTCTGAACAGTCATCCGTGATAGCTCAGCATAGAGGGCCCATTCAGGCGGCACGCTAACCCACCGTGGATCGCTCAAAATGTGATCCATGGTGGGTTAGCATGTCGTGTGGTGGGAGAGTTCCCTCCCCACAGTGGGCAGCGTACCCATACCTGTTACCCATCTTCTGCAAGATGATTAGCACAGGCTTGCACAGTGGTTCCCGTGCTGTATGGCGAGAATCCTGTGGGTGTTTCTGGCCATTTTGCTAGAAAAATAATGACGACCATAGAGTCCACAGGAACTTCCAGTGATGCTCTTGCCGCTGTGGACATTTTCTATGGTTGGTGGTCATTTCCCCCACCCTTAGTCCATTTTCCCAATACAGCAGCTGCCAACGGCTTGTTCAGTGTGCACAGGCTGGTGGGATGCGCAGTTAAACTGCGCAGTGTTAAGTGATCTAACCATGGAGCGTAGTAAGGTTCTGTGATCGTATGGCTGGCCCACTTGTCGTAGTTCTGTTACCACTCCCCTCTCTGTGGTCCCCCTACTCACCCACCCTCTGTGCATGTCTGAACAGGCTCAGAGTGTGTTATAGTCATTAAACTCTCCATTTAGTCTAGTGAAATAATTTCACTCTAGAAATCCATATCTTGTGTGATAATAATTCCATCTTAGCTTTTTCTGGAGCAGCTGCATATATGGATTACAGTTGTTGCAAAAATTCTATTAGGATTGTAGTTCATAAGCCTGCTATTACGATTTCAAAACATCCTTTAGTCTTGTGGCATCTAAAAGACCTACAAATCTATGAAGCTAAAGTCCAGTTCATCAGAAGCATGAATGCTATTGAGGGTTTCAGAGGTATATACTGTACACATGTTTGAAGGGGAGATTGTAAACATTGAGGTCCAAAGGAAATGAAATGTAAACTCAATGGCCCCTTTCAATTCTATGATTCTATGTAATGTCTAGGCCACGATGAGCCACGGTGCATGCAGCTGCCGTTCTGGATATGCAATCCCTGATCAGAGCGATTGGGTTGACGTGTTGTACAAACCCAGCCGCAACGAGTTATTCGAAGGTTAAACTGCAAATCGATAGGTTGCAAATTCAAAACTGCAGCCCTACTTTGAGCCTGCGGTGTTGTCTGAACCAGGTCACTGACAATCACATTATTTACAGTGGTCATTCACAAAGCAGTTGTTCCTGATAAAACAAACATCCTGGCACAAGGTGAGTCAATTAACATGTAGTATGTTTTTTTAAAAAAAACACCTTTATTATGCCTCTGGTGACAGAATTGAATCTCTTGATGAACTGTAATGCAGAAGTCTCCTTTTGAAGTTTCTTTGCTCCACAATGGCCACTTTAAGGTCAAAGACAGAGTGTCTTGGGAGGCTGAAGGGAACTCCTACTGGGTTTTGCCATTTTTGATGTTAGATTCGTGTCCATTTAACCTTCTCTGTAGAGACTGCTCTGTTTGTGCTATGTAGAATGCAGAAAGGTATTGCTGACAGAAGACAAGCAAATGAATGATTCCCTGATGTTGTGAGTGGCATTATTAAGTCCTGTAATTGTTTGCCAGAGTACATATGGGAACAGAGTTGACATCTGGGTTTGTTTCAGGGTTTGGTCCCTGTGTTTCTATCTTTGTTTTATGACCTGCTGTTGCTAGTGAGCAGTTGTTTTAAGCTGGGCAGCAATGCCCTTCTGCATTCTACATAGGACAGACGGGCCGCAAGGCTTTCTGTAGTTTGTGGTGCCAAAGACTAATATAGTTAATCCTCTGGAAATGGTTTTGTTTATTCCTTTCCCAAAAATAATGAGTTAATATCCTTTTCTTGGGAGAAAAGATAAAAAGAGTAAGCAGGTTGGGAATGGACAGACATGCTAGCCCCTCTCTAAATCATATCCTGCTACTGAATGGAGACTTAACCAGGTACAGCCAGGTACAGACTTAACCACTCCTGGATATCTCCTGAATAGCATTTCTTTAACTAGCAATTGCACTGGGGGAAATATGGCTTCTATGACTATAGGCACATTTCCAGGAGTAGTTAGCTACTATTGGTCATAGTAATAAAGTTGTAGGGAAGACTTGTTTGTGTTAATTGTACGCAACAAAGCAAAAGTTATATGAGGGGAAGGGAATTTCTTACAGGTCATTAAAACATTGTAAAAAATTGTGCCAGTGTCTGGGTAGTATATAGGACACAGTATCTTAAAGGCTACAATCCTAAACACACTTACTAGAGAATAGTCCCCATTGAGACTTACTTCTGAATAAACACTCATATTTGTGCACTATACACAGTCCCAACCCTCTTTCAGTCTCAGTGGGAGTTTGCAATACAAAAACTAAATCAATCCTCTGCAAAACTCAGGATATACGTGTGATGTTTCCAGGGTGTGAGAAAAATCCTAATCTGGCTAAAGTGAATTATGCATCATAAGGATTCAGTGGGTGTGAAACAAGCATGTTTTTTCAAACATCATTTGCAGCTACGAGTTTTTTTGGGCAAATCACAACTCTTCAGCTAACCTACCTCACAGGGTTGATTTGAGAATAAATTGCATGGAGGACTATGCATGTTTATTATTGAGCAGTATTGTAATACTGAGTTTACCACTAGGTTCAGCATTGATGGGGTCGCCCTTGAGTCTGTTTCAGGGCAAAATTAAATATTAATTCAGAATTTCAAGTATTCATTTGAAGTCTAGTGAATGAAATTGAAACCTTAACTAGAGACAGTTCTCAAAGACTGCATGAATAGCCTTTCAGGAGTTTCAGACTACATAAACTCCACAGTTCATATGAAATTGATATATCTAGTGAATTAAAGCTATTTTGGTCTTCTCATGTTCTCTGTTTTTAACCTCAAAGTGGCTAGTTAACTTTGCACATGTAGATTTGTTGGTACTTGAGTACCAATTATTTGTCATGCTAAGCCAGAGGGAGGCAAGAGCTGGAGCTGGAAAACATTTCCACCTGTGTGCGGATGTTAGCTTTTTTTGCTTCTAATAAGCACTTCCATGTTTTAACTTTTAAAGTATTTTCCTGCAGAGGAGTGGGAAGAAGTAAGTAGTAGTTTGAACAAATAGAGGGGAAATCCTTTTGCATGGCTTCTGATGCTTTGGCTAGTTGTTTTGGCACAATATCAGTTTGATTCAGCAGCAGTGTTTCTGAGCACAAGTCTGTTCCTACTGAGATGTTTGAACTATGAAATATATCGGGTAAAGCACCAGGACCAACTTAAGATTTTAAACTGAAAAATAAATCCTATTTTGTGGGAAATTTAGAAACTTATTTACTATTACGATGTGCTTGATGCAGAATTCTTGGGGGCAAAATATCATTGCAGTGTCTTTGAGATCTAAAAAGAGTATAAACTAGTAGAAATCAGTTTGACTCAGGGCTCTAACCGTCCCATCTTGCCTTAACCAGAAAGTCATCGTAGCTCAAGCCGGAAATCTGTTTGTCATTGTATTGGAAACATATCAAGAGCTAGAAGGCTTGGTGAATTTCTGTGTTCCGCTTGTGGAATGGAGACCACTGATGGAATGTGTTTCCTCTCCCCCTGCAGCCCCCTTCACCCCCAAATATGTTTTGGAAAGTCAGAGGACCCTCTAGAACAGATTTTGTGGTGCAGGGGGGAGCAGAGGATGAGGAGGGCCTATTGCAGGAGTGGAAGCCTGCTTGTGTGACATTGGATTTAAGCCTATAGTGTAATTTAATAGTAGTTTGAGACATCTTACGTAAATATGTTAGATGCCTTGCCATTGTGAGGCAACATCTTGTGTCTAGTTGACTTTTCTGAGCAGCCTGGGATGATGATGTTTAAGAATGAAATTAACAGCAAATGGTCAGATAATATTGCAGACCCTTGATATTATGTCCAGGATTTAGAAAACATGAGATGTCAAACTGTAAGTGGGGCCTCAAATAATTTTTCTCATAATTAAGATTTTTAGGCACAGTTTCCTACTGTTTTCATACTTGGGTGGGTGGGTGTCTTAAAGTTCCAATAAAAAAATGGGGGTGTCTAGTACTTTCCATAGATTGACAAAGATTTTTGCCAGTTCTTCCTGATGAGTTTAAGATCTGTAGTCAGAGAGTGCTGAAGCTCTAGAAAATGTGTGCTGAGGAATGAAGGCTGCATAGCACGTTAGCTGTCCCCAGGCATTCAGTATAGCAAGGTAGTCCTAATTAACGGGGGACTGCTGCAAAGAGTGAATTTTCAAAGGCGGTTGTGCAGTATTTTCCTTAATAAGATTCTGCAACCTCCATAACACTATTCCAAAAACCTTGAATTGTGAAAAATACAATGGTCTTTTTCAAAAGGTATGATTACACATTAGGCAGAAACATTTCAGTTTTGCCTTTTGCATCTCATTACAACATCTTAACTAGTCATGTTTAAATGTTTCCTTTATTATTGGGTCTCAGTTTGCTTCCTATGGAAGCATAAATCTGTTAGACAGAAGCAGAAAATGTTGCATTGGTGAGTTGGCTATGCTACCAGAAAGTCATATACTTTCTCAGACTGGTAATGTAAAAAAAAGCTGCTAACAATGATAGTGTACAACTTTTCTTCTAATGTGGAGATCATTGCTTGTTTTACTTCTCTTGTTCATCTTTCTTAAAGCTAACTAAGGTCTTGATGTTCAGGGCTTCAGAAAGAGGTGACTGCAGGTTTGTTTGTCAGACGTATCCCGTATTTCCCTCAAGCCCATGATGATTGCAGGAGCTCTCTTGCACTCTTATTGGTTCTTTTACCTTCATGGATGCGTGTCTTCTTTGGGGGTCATAGTTTGTACAGCATGTATTCAGCCTCACTAGCTAACAGGGGAAGCCAGGATAGAAGACTAAAGTTTGTGCGTTTGCGTGAAAAATTGTTTTGAACATCTAGATACACATCTGTTACTTAAGAGATTGTCTGAATGTATGTTTGGTAGTTTTTAAATGCCCAACCTGTAGATTGTGGTTTTAGCACTCAGCTCTTTTCCTATAGCTATCTGCTTGTGTTCATCTTAGTTATTTTGTGACCAGGAGCAGTCTACAAGTTCAATGATGAGCATGGGTCGCAAATCTTGGCTGAATCTTTATTGCCGAAAACTGGAGGGTACGTGGTGATTTGCAGGAGAGATATGGAGGCAGGGTTGTATACTGAAGCCTCTATCCCAGGTACTTCCCTCTCATGACATGACAGTCACACCTGGGATTCTTGCCTTGGGGAAAAGTATCTAGTGAAAGGGTTGCAGGAAAAGGAGAACATACCCCTGCCCAATGCTTTCCTCCTGTACCACTGCTTTGCAATGGAGAAATGGCAGCTTTGATTCTTAGACCTACATTTACTGCTGAAAGTGGTCAGCCTCCAGTTGTCTCAAAATAACAGTTTTCATGATGATCATTTGCTTTGAGAGCTCTTGCACTGTTTTCCATTGTATTTATTTATTTGTGGCATTTATATACTGCTGAGTATAGTAAAATCTTTGTTGATATTTTCTTCGCTGCAGTCTATGGACCTTCTCATCGTATAAGACCAAGGGGGAAATTAGGAAAAAGTTATATACAGACACCAATCTTTGTGTGTGTGTGCTGTTGTAAATGCAAAGAATTTATCATCTTTCAGACTTTGCTTATACTGCAACTCAAAGCTAAAGCTTTACACCTGAGGTCAGGTGATGTATACCTGCACGTGCTGATGGCTCTTGGAATTTAAATCTGAACTATGATAGTATTGTACATACCCCCAGATAGGCAACTACAGCAGTGGTGAGATGTAGCTGGCTACTTTACCCGTCAGATCATATGGATTCAGATATGAGAGAGGCAGTTGTGTGTGGGCAATGCCTGTTGAAATCTATAAAGACAGAGGAGGATTTTTAAAAGTAAGATCTCCAGTTTTTAGCAAGCGGGGATTCAGTGCTCTGCATTGTTCATGGTCTTTCCTCATGGCTAGCAGAAGCAAAATACATTATACATACTAAAGAAATACAGTGAAAACTTGCTAAATTTGCATAATTGATAAGGTGTGTGGTAACTGCAGAATATGCATGGCCTTGACTAGAATGCTGATATCCACAAGGCCAATCTAGGGATGAGAGCAGGTAGCAATGAAGTTATTTTGCCACGGGAGCAATTTCAATATTTTATTATTATATCCTTGTATAATGCTTGAACTAGCAAATCATGGATTCAGTGGAACTGACTTATTTATTTACAAGATTTATAATATTTATGTATAATATTTACGTGCATCACAACATTACGTAGCAGCTAATAGTCTTCAAGCATTTGAACCAAAGTTATTGCCTGTTAACTAACTTTAGAGTAGTTTAAATAGATGTGGCTTTTAGATAGCAGATCTTCAAAAAGGTATCTTTCTGTAATAAATCACAGGTCAACTTTTTTTGGACATACAACTTTCTCATACTTCTTTCTTCATTTTCAGTGTTTGTTTCAATATCATTTTCTTTCATTGTTTTGTAATCACCCCATAATGTATATTGCAAGGACCCCTCGGAGAGAGAGTAATGTGCCTTTGCCACAAAGTCATTCCGACATGAGAGATGGTCTTATACCAGGTCAGACTACTGGTCCATCTAGCCCAGTATTTTCTCCTCTGTCTGGCAGCATTTCTCCAGGGTCTCAGACAGAGGTCTTTCCCATCATCTGCTACTCGCTCCTTTATTTTTAACTGGAGATGCCAGGAATTGATCTTGGGTCCATCGGCATACAAAATATCTGACATTCTGGACAGCTTTTGAGGCTTATCACAAAGTTAATCCTTCTGACCCATTTGGTGTGCTAGTTCAGTTTAGTAGTACATTACAAAGAGCATAGATCCTTTTCAAAGCATGGGGCATAGGGGCCTTTCCCAATGTCCCAACTCTGGATACTAAAGAGCTGCTGTTTTCCTTGATATTCTTTCTTAAGCAATAGGAGTGATTGCAGAGAACTCTTCTTAGTTTTATTCTGTTGGGAGGCACTGCCAGTTACTTCTAAATAATGTTGAAGTGGGTGGAACTGCTAAAGTAAAGAGCAGGAATTGGAGGATGTATGTTGGGGGTGAAGGTACCAGCTGCCAGGAAGTAAGGCCTAGGGCAGGCAGGAGCATTGACAGCAGGTGTTTGAGCTTCAAGGTTAAGACTATTTTTAGGGGAAAGTGGACAAACATAGCATGGCATGACAATCTGTTTGTGTTGTGAATATTGTCTTTGCAAAAGCTATACGTTGTTATAAATTGTTGAAATGAAAATAGGTGCATACATTTTTGTAGAAAATAAGATGTTCTCTTAAACACTGAATAAATAGAAGCAGCAGTTAGGATTTCTGCAATTCATATGATAACAAACCAGTGCAGATTTTAACTGATGTGTTTCCAGAGACACTTAGGAAGTGCAGGAATTTGAGCTTCCTTAGTTATAGCATTTACATATTAGAAGCTGGGTTTCACATTTTAAGTTTATGTTTTTTAACGTACTGCAATTTATATGCATACTTCTGAAGAGAGATGTGGATTTATGGATCAGTTGAAAGAAACAGAAATCACTGATAAGATGTTGTGATTTCTATGATTCATGAATTTAAGAACTTGTAGTCTTAATTTATATAAAAGCTATAGTCAGTTATTAGACACCTGAGGCTTTATGGATATTGAAATTTAGCTAAATGACAACTTACGAGGTGGTAACTGTGCATGTAACCACTTGTAAGTTGGTAGTTGGTATTGCCATGCCAAGAGATCTGGAATCACTCTCCTGGATTTCTGAGCAGGGGCAGAAGTGTAGTAAGATTTTGGCAGTGCAGGACAAGGTATGAATTTTAAGGTGTTTTATTGGTGTTTTATTGGTGTTTTAATGATGTATTGGTTTTATGTGTTATAATCAGTTTTGTATTTTATGTTTGATGCTGTTCCCCACCTCGATCCGTTGGGAGAGGCGGGTAATAAATAAATAAATATATTATTGTTATTATGGTATCAACTTAATGAATGGATTACATGCATGCTGTGATAAGTTCCCATGCAATAAATGATTTTCTGTATTCACCAGTTATGTTGGTAACCAGTGACTCTTTAAATGTATAGCTGATATAATTTTGAAGTAGGAGGGTGTTAAACTAATGCTGTTTTAGTTTGATTTTACTGTTCTGGCCTCAGATATATATTTAAAATATAAACTTAAATATTAAGATTAAGATTACAATTGTCACTTTTTAAAAAGACTGCCTGCATCCAAACAAAGTTTTCACTTGGGAAAGCGATTGTTCAATTAATTTACCACTCACGTTTATGAAAACCATACTTCCTATGCTATTGCAAAAGCAACCACACCCAGATCTCTCCAGGAGAAATGAGTAAATGTTGATAGTTTCTGGTAATCTATCGAAGTTTAGAAAATTTAGAAGAAGTTGGGGTCACATTAGATGTCCTGGGCTGCAAATAGCTGCAAATAGCTGCATGGTAGTAATGGACTGCCATAGTTGAGCAAACAATTTGATTATGAAAGTGGCACTAAAGTTGAATTGTCCTCCGTGTTGGCAACTTCATTCTGTAAACTAGCTATATAGTAACTTTGGTTTTGTCCCAGGACGACAAGATTATGTGCACAACAGTTCCTAAACTTCCTTCAGTCATTGGTTTATTCACCTGCTCAATGGGTAAATTCAAAAGCTGAAATGATATATCATCAGTATGTAGGATAAAGGTATCAAGGTTTTTTTGAGCATGGTAGAGAGAAATAATGATTCATGAATGCAGGATCTGAGATATTTTGCTGCCTGAAATGGAGCAACAAATGGTACCCTTCCCCCCATATCAGTACTCAAAGCCAGTACCCAAAGCCAGGCAGGTTATTTTGGCAACCAAGGCAGAAAATCCTACAAGTACTCTCCCCTTTCCCCGGCAATAAAAATAAAGTAATAATACATTAAACAGCTAACAATTTGCTGCCCTTTCATGACACCCAAAATCAGCTGCTGGAAGTGGCCACCTCACCTCTACGTAATGGTAGGACCTGTGAATGACGTAAGAGTCATCAAAAGATTTGGCACAAATAACCCTGTATTTTTTGCATGGGGTGATTGTACTGGGATAACTGTTTTCTACAAAACAGCACAACATGAATATTACGTTCCTCTGTGTGGACTGTACAAGTAATAGTAAACATATTAAATCGTTTCCTTAATGTCTTCAACTTCATAGCTTTCCTCTGTTTAAAAATACTTCTGTTCTAAGTGGGTTCCAAAGATAGCTTGGACGTGATGGACTTTTAATCATAGACTGCCTTGTGAACAGCATTGAACCCATTAATAAGACTGATATCAGTACGAATAAAGTTAACTTAAGCTGATTCAGAGTTGTGTGATGCCACTTTGTGTTAGCAGTAAGACTTTTTTGTTTGTTTGATCTGGGTAGATGAGAGAGCAGCTGTCTCTAGTTGCACCTCAAGTTAATTGTTTCTGTTCTCACCTTACAGTGAATTTTGGTTGTGCAGATGCCAGATTTGACTAAAGCTTATGAGAGGGATAGGGATGATACACGACGCGCTACAGTCATAATGTTCTTGTTACTAAATGCTCATCTCAGGCATAGTAAATTTTTAATGTGGCAGTTGCAGAAACTGTATATTTAGGGTCATTCCACTCTTTCAATAAGAAAAGAGCATTTCTAGATATAATTTAATACATAAGATTAAAATAAGTGTCCAGGTAATAAATATGTAGATGGTCTGTTTCCTTCTGATTAATTTCAGTGTTATTTTTCAAGGATTATATTGGATGGTAGTTCACACCTGAGGATGCAGGCAGGACACTTGGAGATGCCTGGGCTTCATCCTGCTCAGATCCATGTCAGTCCTGGTTAGAAGTAGCTTATTAATGGGGGAATGGCAGTCTGGGTTCAGAAGAGAATTAATGTCCCCTTGAGGGAGGGAAAGCTTCCATCATTAAAAGAAGCTATTCTGAAATGTGTGTATGTGTGTGTGTGTGTGTGTGTGTGTTGTTTGTTTTGGTTAAAACTGCACTCGGCCCTTTTAAGACTAACTATAGATTGATTTCTAACCTTCACTTTCTTGCTATGCTAGTGAAGTGGGTGATGGTTTGGCAGCTCCAGGCTTTCCTGGATGAAACAGATTTTGTAGATCCATTTCCATCTGGCTTTCTGCCAAGATTGGTTGCCCTCATTGATGACTTTCTCTGGGGGAGAATGATGGGCGAATGACCTCTCAGCAACTTCCAATACTATTGACCATAATATCTTCCTGGATCGCCTGCAAAAGTTGTAGGCACTGCTTTGCAGTGATTCTACTCCTATATTGCAGGTAGATTGTAGAGGGAATAATGCTGGGGGGCTATTTAACTCTTTGGCAGTTTTTCATGGAGCTCCAGAGGGTTCCATCTTGCCCCTTGCTCTGTTTAACATATTTGTGAAGCCTCTGCAAGAGGTTGCTCAAAAATGGGGTAAAGTGTTGCCAGTATCAGGAAAACACCTCCTCTGATTGATGTGTAGTTCTTGAGCAGAGGCCCACAAATTAGCTTCCTTACCAAGCCTCTATTTGTCATTACTACCAAATCCGTCTCTCCTAAAGTCCTCATGCATGTGCAGAGTGCTTTGGGGAAAGGCAGGGATTACTCTTAGTCACGTTGAGGTGGCATGGAGCAAGACAATAAATAGCATGTGTCTCTTCTGTTAATTGTTTCCTTCTCTAGACTGCTTTGCAAGTGAGACAGTACTCAGTCTTTTGTCCAAGCTCGCTTGCTAGGAAGTTCAAAAGAGAAGTGGAGTCCTCTATCACTTGTGTGCTGCTTTCAATATGATAAGAAGAGTCTTATCAGAGAGATCCAGGTTTGGACCATCAATAGGGGAAACAATGCAGCTTTGGTTTTTTCTCCTGCCCCTGCCAGTTGTGCGACTAGGATTACCCTAATTATCCTCGCCACCTCAAGGGTTGCCATGTCATCCAAACCTGGCGTGTGTGTGTATGTGTAGTGAATTTTCACCCACCCATCAACTCATGGCTTGCAGTAGGGGTTGTATGGGTGGATGAAAACCCTCCCTTGAGCCATCTAGCAAGCCAGCTTTGGAGAAATACAGTTTTGTCTCAAGAGATGCAACATGGAGAAGGGAAGAAATGGCTGGTAAGACTCCTTCTTTCCTTCTTCAGACTGAAATGCAAAGAGAGTCTATCAGAGCTGCTAGAGTCCTCTTCGTTAGGGATCTGTGGCACTTGTCCCCAGCTAACTGGTGAGTGGAATTGTGGACACCTCTCCTTGAGTTTCTGTCTGGAATCAATAATGCACTGGATGAGACATAGCTGTTTATGCTTGGGGCTGAGGAACCGTAGAAGCAACCCTATCCAAGAAAGACAAGTCTCATACCTTGGAAGCACTCCTGAATCTGCCCCGGCTCCCAACTGGTCGCCGTGGCTGGGAGTGCATTCCACCAGCTTCTGCTGGTGTGCCACCTGTGTCTCTTTGTGGATGGCAAGGACTTTCCAACCAATTGTAGTGCATGGGTTAGGAACTTTTTAACTTGACTACTGAAATATGCTCTTTGGGACTGACCTTGAAGATAATTCAGAAACTATAGCGGGTCCTGAATGATGGCAGGCTCTTGCTTTTTGTGAGCTGCCTCAGATAATATATTGTACTCATTTTATGGGTGCTCCACTGTCTTCCAGATTGTTTGTGCAGTGGGTGGCTTAGACACATGAAGTGGATGAATTGCCTGGTACCAGCAGCTGGGGAAGGTTGGAAGCAAGAGTTTCTTGCTGCCTCTGAGTTTCCTTGAGCTTGGTGCAGTGAAATGCTGCCTCTTTCTTCTCTGGTGTCCTTGGAGTTGCACTGTGTGAGTGTGTCAGTGTCACATTACACTCGAGTTGGGTAGGTGGTCATTAAGAAAAGATTCATGGTTGCTGATGGGGACCACTTTTGTAAAACCTTTCACAATAGCAGATGATTTCACCAATATTAGTGTGAGTATCAGAGGTGATTATACATCAATTCCAAAATATTGTCTGATATATTACTAGACCAGTTCTATTATATTTGCTGGAACCAGAGAATTAACTAATACACAGTGCATCATCCATCTGCAGAATTTTGGTTATCTTGGCATGTACATGATCTTGTTTAGAAGTCTCTTTGATAACTCATATTTCCTTTAAAGTGTGCCTTTTATTATTTGCCTGGATGAAATATACCCATGGCCAGTAAGGTAAAACACCATCCCAGAAGTGTGCATGAACAGTTGGTTCAATAGCTAAACAGTCATGCATACTTCACTGAAACTTTAAATCTCTTACTCCATTACAAGTTGGACTCCTGCAGGTGTCTGCATGGAATCATTTTGTTAGCATGCTATATGACAATGACAGTACATACAAAACTAAAGGTACCACATAGAATTGCTGGGAAGCATAGTATTCCCTTCAGAATCAGCAAAGCAAGTGAGCAGCCAGATATATGAGAGGTTGAAAGAGGGGATACAAAGGGGTAGCTTGATCTTTGGAGTAAAAAGGTCGCAAGCTTGTTACCACTTTGTGATCACCTCATTTGGAATAAGGTTTGGGGGAGTAATAGGCACAAGAATGCATCCATAACCCATGGGATCTATGTGACACAGTTTAGGGTAATACCTTTGTGCACTGCCTGGGAGACAGATAACCTATGGAATTTTGTCTAAATAGGATTGAAATGGGATTAATAACCTGGTCTTGAATTGTGATGAGAATAGTTTTCGGTAGCAGGGAAGCATCTTGATCATTGAAAGATTGTGAAGCTGATCTTCAGTAGTCTTCAGGATAGTCTTCAATAGGATGAAAGTAAAGGTTAAAACAAAAATCACTAACCTTGACCTAGGGAAAATACACTGTGGGCTAGTGTTTTGAGATAACCTAACAAGGAAAAATTACTGATTATCTCAGTAAGCTGGTCAAATGCATCCTGTTCTGGTGATGGTTTCGCATATGTGAACTTAAGCACTGAATAAATGTGGGAATAAATAATAAGGAAATGCTTGAGTGATACGTTTCCTTTTGCAAGCTAGTAGCATCAAGATACTCTTTTTAGAATGAAATTCAGATAAGCTGCCTTGAGTCCATAAGAACTGAGCACTTGAGGTCTGACTGTGCTTGGATTTTTACTTAATGTATTTTTAAAAATTATTTTAACAGTTATTCTTATTGTGTGTTCCACTTGCAGGCAGGCAGAAGTCCTGAAGGCTGACATGACAGGTAATGAGTTATATTTTCATCACAAAGCTGCCAGGAATTTAGGTGGTTTGTTTTCAGCAAATGATTTTGTAATGCATGAATTTGCTTCAATAAATCTGGTCGCCATGGAGAGTATGATACCAGCCATTGCTGCAGAGCCTTCGTCCCTCCAACTTTGAAGATGAATAGGTGGGCGGGAGGGTTGTGAACCGTCCAATTAATTTTTGTGAACTGTCCAGAGAGTTTCAGGTATTGGCCGGTATAGAAATGCAATAAATAAATAATCTGGACAGCTTAGCTGTTGGGTATGGTACAATTTTGGTCTTGGCCAGCAAGGCCAGCCCAAAATTGTAGACCTGTGAACTGTGCATGAGTGAGGGTCAGTAAACCCTATTTTTTCCATTCATTTTTGTGCCTCTGCTTCTGGCTGTGCCACTATCACAAACTTGCAATCTGTTCCATCCCCTGAACCCAAAATGCTAACAAACATGAGAAGCAGAAGCTTATCTTGCAAAACTATCCAAGAAAGCTCAGAGCTATGCTAACATGTTATCATTATGGCAAAGTACCTGAATCCATATATTGGTATCTAATTGTTGCACATAAACTAGGTTTGGATGATTATGCAACGGGAAGAAGCCACCGTGGCTCCCCCCCCGCCCTTTTGTGTGCTGTGTGCAACCACTATTTCCATAATCCCCTGTAATGCAGCGTGGGTTGGCATGTTGTTTGAACTCAGCATGGGGTGCTGTGGGACGGAGCTTTGTACCCACCCTACAACATGCAAAATGCTGGGTTCAGATGACACACCAACCCACGCTGCAAATGGCAACCACGATGGCTTCTTCCCCCTGCACAATCGTCTGAACAAACCCATAGTTTGTACCCTGAGAGGTCCCAAATCACATGCTCATGTTATGGGCTGTTACAGGCTTTACGTGTTACAGGCTTTACTGATGTTCTGTATCTTAGTGAACCTTCCCTTGAGGAAGGGGGGAAATTCAGTTGCAATGATAGCATTAAAAGTAATTATTATTTGTTTTACTTAGATTCGAAGCTGGGTCCAGCTGAAGCCTGGACATCCAGACAGGCTTTGCAGGATTTATACCAGAAAATGCTAGTTACAGATTTGGAGTATGCATTGGACAAAAAAGTGGAACAAGATTTGTAAGTAACTCAGATATTTACAGTTTGTCCAAGGGAGCCTGAATTGCTTAACAGTTTAGGGTAGAATGAATGCCATTTATTAAAAATATTGCTATCTTTGAGTGTGTGAGCTTTAAAAAAGTACTGATCTTGCAGTATTTTCAAGGTGTCATTTGAAAAGCTAATTGTGAAATTTGGCTGAAAATGTGTGATGTGATATATACTCTTGCCAATTCTTTTCTTTTTGCTTTGCAAGTACCTGTTAATAAATGCCTAAGATATTATTGAAATGCAAGTATTTATTTTTATTTAAATGAAATGTTATATGAATGTTATACTCTTAATTGAGTAGGTGTCAGAGTTGTAAGATCCTGCACCAGGACATTCTAAATCCTGATACCCATTGGGATTCTTGCATGGTTATTGTTAAAAGTGATGATTCTTCTAACTTGTAGACTTGCTTCTCACTCAGTCACTTCTCCTACTTTGGGAATCAGAGACCAAACTTAAGGCTGATCTCTCTCCTGCTTTGAAATCTAATTTGCCTTTGTGCTGCTCATTTTCTCCTTCATTGATGTTTTCTGAAAAATTATTGGTTATTGAAATAATCGAGGAGTATGCCAGCTAAATGTGAAGCACTTTGCAGGGGAGCTGAGGTGCTTTATAAGTTTCGCTGAACTGGAGAAGGTCAATACTTGTGATCTGGGTCTTGTAGAAAGTCAGCAAAACTGTAGTTTAGGGATTGTCTCATGTTTTCAGCCATTAAACATCTTCAGGTTTTTTTAAAGGACCCATTTAGATCTATGATGTGGATTAATGCTGCTCACCACTTGTCTCTGTTGCTGTGTTTGGTGAAAACCTGTCTCTATCTCTAGCACTGGATCGTATTAAAACACTAGCAAACTGACCCTTGTAGTTAGAGGTTGGGTTGTGGTGGGAGAGAGGGTCTGTATGTTGCACAGATATCTGCTGGAAACCACCATCACCACCACCCATTGAGGGTGACTCTCAGAGGGCTCAGAACTGGGCCATTCCTTGTCTTCATATTCCTACTTTGGGCCCATTATTTGTTCACTCTAGACTCCTGATCAGCAATTACTTTTGTCAGAGGTCCACTTTGTAATGCAACTCAGGTTAGTAGGTCAGAGTCCCAATCCCTGAGACTAAAACTCCCCATTGCCATAAAAGCTGTCCATCCATGCCCCTTGTTTGCCTTGGTAATTCACAGTTGGGAGAGTGCGGATTCGACCCAGGACAGATATAAAATCTAAATGCCTAATTTACTCCACTTCTTCCTTGACAAGAAGATGAACAGAATTCCATAGTGACCGTGTTGAGACTTCTGTTTTTGAAAGCAGGCATTTTAACAGCTTAAGTTGAGGTTTTAACTGACTTTGTGGCCTGGCTTAAAAGTTTAAAATGTTTTAAATATCAGCTGTTTTATGTTTTATGGTTTTAAATTTTGTATATTGACTTTTTAATGTTCAATCTTTTAATTTTGTAAACCACCCAGAGAGCTTCGGCTATGGGGCGGTATATAAATGTAATAAATAATAATAAGCCATAATAATGCAGTAGTTAGAGCATTGAAATGGAAAGCAACACTTCATAGTACTTCTGCCTAACATTTAATTAGTACAAAGTACTTCCAGACGTTGAATGTACTACCTGAGATAGGCTGAGTATACTTGTTTCTAGTAGAAACATTCTAAATATTTTCACCATAGTCTGTATATGAGAAAAAGTAGGGAACACGATGCTGTTTTACTAACATGTTGTGATGATAGTTTTATGCTCTATTTATACTCTATATTTAATCTCTTTTGTGGTTCTTGTGTTTTGTATTTGTTGTTGTTCCCTGCCTCGATCCAGAGGGAGAGGCGGGTTATAAATAAATATATTATGATTAATATTATTTATTATACTTTGGGTCTGCCAGGTTCCTTCGTTGCCGGCTTTTAGGAAGGCCCTGAAAACTTATTTGTTTACTTTGGCCTTCTCCTGATGTTTCATTGGACATAATAATTATTGGACTAGGTTGTAGCTGCAATTGTATGTTGTCTTACACTGGTATTTGGGTGATTTTGTTTTTTAATGTTTTCTATTTTTATTGCTGCATCGTTTTTTGTTGTGTGAATTTTATTGAGAGGGCTCTTGACCTTAAAGTTGCTTTTGACGTATTTTAAATAAATAATAAATTACTTAATTAAATAATAAACATTTTAAAGGGTGCAGATAAAGCAATAATCTGAAGAACTGTGATAGTGCCTTTACTCTGTGGTTCTTTATAAGTGTTATTAAAAGCAGCAGCAGCAGCAGCAGCCATTTTCATGGAGACCAGTGTCATTTAGTGAGTCACTTTTGTGACGTGTAGAACAGTGTGAAGCTTCTTTCTTTCTTTCTTTCTTTCTTTCCCTAGGTGGAATCATGCCTTTAAAAATCAGATCACAACTCTACAGGGTCAAGCAAAAAACCGATCAAATCCAAATCGGAGTGAAGTTCAGGCAAACCTCTCTCTGTTCCTAGAGGCAGCTAGTGGCTTCTACACACAGGTGAGTCAAGGGGCACTATGACCATGGTGTATGGGAATTGCAGAGTTGGTTGGCATGAAATCGTTCATACAAAAACAAAAAAAAACACCTCATCAACCCAAAATTCTGCAACAAAACAAAATCTAAACCCCTCCAAACACCTGAGAATCTGAAATACCAAAGGTATGCACATGAATTAAATTATTAAGATATACTTCACTCAGGTATAAAATGTAGGATTTTAATGCAAAAGTAGAAGTTAGAAGGCATCCATTTTCCTTGCTGCCAAAGACATTCAGGTTGTTCGGTGATTCATAGCCAATATTTTAACAACTGTATTCAAGGTGGCTCACATAAAATCCTCCTCTCATAATGCTAGAACTTGAGGGTCACCCAGCGAAGCCAGATAGTTGGAGATTTAGGACTGACAAAAGAAAATACTACGTTAGACAGCACATAGTTAAATTTTGCTTCCTCAAGATATAATATTTTAATAGGAGATTAGGCAAATTTATGGTGAGTGAAACTACCAGTCAGAATGGCTATATGTTACCTCCAGGATAAGAGGCAGCATGCCTCTGAGTACCAGTTGCTGAAGAATAACGGAGGGAAAGGGCTGTCCTGCCTTTGTTTTCCCCATAAGCATCTAGTTGGCCTCTGGAAAACATGACGCTGGGCTATATAGGTCTTTATCTGATCCACAAGGGATCTTGTGCATATGTATTTATTCCATATTACTTTTGCAGACGTTCTATTGCAGTATTTCTCTTTTGTTGGGATATTGGGAAACATATGGACATAATTTAAACTTGGTCAGATCAATGGTCTATCTTACGTAGCATTGTCTGCCCTTGTCTGGCAGCAGCTATTCAAGTCTCAGGTAGAGGTCTTTCTCATCCCTGCAACCTAAGTTACTTTTATCTGGAGATGCCATGAATTGAACTTGGATCTTCTGCATATGAAACATATGTTCTTCCCCCTTCGTTTTAGCTGAGGAGAAGTGAAATAAGTCTAGAATGACCAAACATGTTCTCTGTGCTTGTTAAATTGTCATGAACTTTTAGTCTTGCGCAGAAGCTCTCTTTTTGCTCAAGGAGATGATGCTGGACAATTATAAAGTGGAAACACTTAAGCATAACTTGATTTATCTCAAGATTTGCTTTCAGTGGAAAACATCTAAGGGTAGCACATAAAATGTTCTGCAAAAAAAGAGGAAAAAGATGGTATGGGTTTACCAGATGTAAGTGTTTATTAGCGTGGTGCA
Source organism: Anniella stebbinsi (assembly GCA_029215795.1). Lineage (NCBI taxonomy): Eukaryota > Metazoa > Chordata > Lepidosauria > Squamata > Anniellidae > Anniella > Anniella stebbinsi. The sequence continues at coordinate 120,630,547 of JARDYH010000004.1, read as the reverse complement.
TGATGGCTTCAGTGAGTGAATTGTTTCCCCCAGGCTAAGATATTGAGGCTGAACAGAAGATGATGAATCATTGTTTAGTTAGTTCAATGTGATTTGAGGAGAGAGTCTGGAGAACTTAATTATGCAAAGTTAAGTCAGTTTAAATTGCTTTTGAAATATGGTTTAAATATAAAGCTAAACTGAGTCCTGGATTATCACCTTTAACTTGTGTTTGATGTAACGAACAAGATATCACAGGCCGAGAACAGCTGAGTGACACTTCCATTTGAATAAACTTTGAAATAATCTCAATTAAGAACAAGTTTAGTAATGAAGTATTTTGACCTTGAAAGAAATTGGTGAGCTATTAGGTGGAAATTCAGGAATGTTAGGGCCCTAATTAGGAAATATGGGGACCTGAAACAAGAGACCCCCATTTGAATTAGGATCTTATTGGTAAAATGTATAAAATATATAAGATGGAAATTACCATTTTAAGGAAAAATTGGAGAGAGAGATATAGCTCAACCTATTTTACAGAATGAGTAGGTGTGGATTTGCAAAAATGGTCTATCTAGACTGATTTTAGCTGACCCAAAGGAAGGTTTTTACAAAGTTCAATAATGATGTTACCTTCCCCCTTCATAGGATATCTTTAATTTGTAATACAGGACAAAATGTGTGTTGGTGATCACCTGCTGATTTGTTTCATATATCTTCCACATCTCATATGTTCAATTAATCAATTTTGGAGAAAGGATAATTGAAGAAATGTTAGGCTAATCTTTACTGGTAGATCCCAAAGTGGTTATACTATGTTGTTTGAAGAATATAATGCCAGAATCTGATTTAGAGTTTGTAATTAATTTATTAACAAGAGCTAAGATTTCTATAGCCACTCACAAGTGGGAGAAGTAATACTCCTCTTTGGATTGTTATTTAAAGATACAGCACTTTGCGGTCATGTCTAAGATTAGTTATTTGAGAAACTAAAAGGGGAGTTAATTCTGAGGGCTTTATGAGATTTTGTTTGTTGAATAATAGAATAGTAACTTTCAAGATGCCATTCATAGAATCATAGAATAATAGAGTTTAGAAGGGGCCTGTATGGCCGTCGAGTCCAACCTCCTGCTCAATGCAGGAATCCACTTTAAAGCATCCCTGACAGATGGCTGTCCAGCTTTATCTTGAATGCCTCTAGTGTGGGAGAGCCCATGACCTCCCTAGGTAATTGTTTCCATTGTTGTACTGCTCTAACGGGAAGTTTTTCCTGATGTCCAGCCGGAATCTGGCTTCCTGTAACTTGAGCCCATTCTGCATCCTGCACTCTGGGATGATTGAGAAGAGATCCTGGCCCTCCTCTGTGTGATAACCTTTCAAGAATTTGAAGAGTGCTGTCATGTCTCCCCTCAGTCTTCTCTTCTCCTGGCTAAACATGCCCAGTTCTTTCAGTCTCTCCTCATAGGGCTTTGTTTCCAGACCCCTGGTCATCCTTGTTGCCCTCCTCTGAACCCCCTCCAGCTTGTCTGCATCCTTCTTGAACTGTGGTGCCCAGAACTGGACAAAGTACTCAAAATGAGGCCTAACCAATGCCAAATAGAGGGGAACCAGTACCTCACTTGTTTTAGAAACTATACTTCTATTATTGCAGTGCAAAATAGCATTTGCTTTTTTTGCAGCCACATCACACTGTTGGCTCATATTCAGCTTGTGATCTACGACAATTCCAAGATCCTTCTTGCTTGTAGTATTGCTGAGCCAAGTCTCCCCCATCCTGTAACTGAGCATTTGGTTTCTTTTTCCTAGTTGTAGAACTTGGCATTTATCCCTATTAAATTTCATTCTGGTGTTTTCAGCCCAGCGCTCCAGCCTATCAAGATCACTTTGAAGTTTGTTTCTGTCTTCCAGGGTATTAGCTGTCCTACCCAATTTTGTGTCATCTGTAAATTTGATAAGCATTCCCTGCACCTCCTCATCCAAATCATTAATAAAAATGTTGAAGAGCACTGGGCCCAGGACTGAGCCCTGAGGTAACCCGCTCGTTACCTCCACCCAAGTTGAGAAGGTATCATTGATAAGCATTCTTTGAGTCTGATTCTGTAGCCAACTGTGGATCCACATAATAGTTGTTCCATTTAGCCCATTTTTAATTAGTTTGCTAATCAGAATGTCACAGGGCACTTTGTCAAAAGCTTTGCTGAAGTCAAGATATATTATGTTCACAGCATTCCCACAGTCCACCCAATCAAAAAATGAGATCAGATTCGTCTGGCAGGACTTGTGCTTCACTATATTGTTTTCAGGGTGTTTACAGATTGACTTCTTTATAATCTGCTCCAAAATTTTCCCAGGGATGAGTGTCAAACTAATTGGTCTGTGGTTCCCAGGTTCCTCCTTTTTGTCCTTGAAGATAGGGACAACATTAGCCCTCCTCCAGTCGTCTGGCACTTCACCCGTCTTCCGTGATTTCGCAAAGATAATAGAAAGTGGTTCTGAGAGTTCTTCTGCCAACTCCTTTATTACTCTAGGATGCAGTTCATCAGATTTGAACTCATTCAAAGAAATTAGGTGTTCCTTGACCATTTGTTTATCAATCTCAAACTACAATCCTGCTCCTTCAGCTTGTATTTCACTTTTTCCATGGGGGTCATAGACCCGCTTTTGGGCGAAGACTGAGCCAAAGTAGGAATTGAGCACTTTGGCCTTTTCTTTGTCAATTATCAGTTTGCCATCTTCATTGAGTAGTTAAACCGCCATTTCTTCTGTCTTTTACTATGCACGTACCTGAAGAAAGTTTTAGCATCCATCGCTAGCCTCAGCTCATTCTCAGCTTTCCCCTTCCTGATGCCATTCCAGCACTTATGTGCTACCTGTCTGTACTCTTCTTTTGCAGTGTGGCCTTCCTTCTATTTCCTATATGTGTCCTTTTTTGTTTTCAGGTCATCTGTAAGCTTTTTGTGGAGCCACATTGGTTGTCTTCTATCTTTTTCCTTGTTGGAATTGTTTGTAATTGTGCCTTTTTCCTTTTTTAAAAACTCCCACCTGTCTTGGACTCATTTTCTCATTAGGATCACTTGTGATGGGACCTTGCTTATAGTTCTGAGTTTTTTAAAATCGGCTTTCCTAAGATCAGGAAACTCAGCTTTTGCTTCCTTTAAAATCAAGAACTCAAGTATGACGTGGTCACTTCCCCCAGAGTTCCCCTGCCACTTTATCCACTATGTCATCCCCGTCGGTCAGTATCAAGTCAAGGATAGCTGTTCCTCTAGTTCCTTCCTCCACTTTCTGTAGGAGAAAGTTATCAGCCACACACATGTCAGGAATTTCTTGGAGGGGCCACCTTTGCAGAATTTGCCTTCCAACAGATATTGGGGTAATTGATGTCCCCCATTACTACTACAACACACTTCCTTAAAACATTGGCAATATGCTTATAAAAAGTTTTGTCGTCATCTTCTCCTTGATTAGGTGGTCGGTAGTAGACTCTGACTATCATGTTCCTTTTATTCCTTGCCCCATTTATTTTAATCCAGATGCTCTCGAAGGGGCCATTAAATCTCTTGCATTTTTTGTCCAAGAATAATTGTGAATTTCCTATGAATAATTCATAGTGTGAAGACTTTTAGGAATTGCGTATATTAAAGTTGTATGATTTGTATATTTTGTGTATTTGTAAAATTAAAAAAACCCACAATACTAAAGGTTGACCATACTGTCAGGCTTTCATTGAGAATCTGAATCCTAGAAAAACATGCTCCTGTATGTGATATAGCTACTAAATGTATTTGATTGTTTCTAATTGCAGCTACTGCAGGAGCTGTGCACAGTGTTTAATGTCGATTTGCCCTGTCGTGTGAAGTCCTCCCAACTGGGGATTATCAGCAATAAACAGACACACACCAGCGCCATCGTGAAGCCACAATCTAGCTCTTGCTCATATATATGCCAGCACTGCCTTGTCCACCTTGGAGACATTGGTGAGTAGTAGAACCAGGAAGAGGGCTGCATAGTATCATCTGCAAGAGCAAGGTGTACACAAGCTGTGCAGTCTTGGAAGGTGGGGGGGAACAGGGGTAGGCCATGTCTTTTATGGCCTCTGTGCAGTTCCAGATGATTGAGCTAGAGCTGGCCCTGGCATTAGGCACCATGAACGCTTCATCTTAGCTGGCAGGGTGTGGGATGCCATTAAAGGGCAGCAAATTATGAGATAATGAAATTTTGGCAACTCTGGGCACCATTTAGATTTTCTGCCACATATATCTTAGGTCACCTCTCTGCTGAAGGAACAGAGTGCAAGCCGTCTTCATGAGACCTGTATTCTCACTGGATATTTGAGTTGTACCATCCTTTGTGGGAGGTTTGTACAAAAGGATTGTGGCAAAAAATTGAAAACCAGTGTCTTTTTGGACAGATATAAATAGTAGAGTTCGTGTTGAGTGTTAATAGCAATATGCGATTGTAATCCGAGAAGGAAAAAGAGAAGAAGAATTGCCAGGCCGGAGCAGACCAAGGACCTGATTGCAGCCAGCCCTGATGCTTCTTGGCAAGATGGTGGTGGTTGTCCCTGTTTGTCTGCTGCATGGAGGCTTTGTCTTGGTTTCATATCCTGACCGTAAAGCTCAAACTGTGTAGATTTTATCTTATTTCATGGGTTCTCTGTGGACTATTGATACAATCAACAAGCTCTAATTATTTTAGAAGTGGTGAGACTAGTAAGTCAATGTACTAATTATTTTTAAAAAATGTTTCTTGTTTTTAGCTCGCTACAGAAATCAGACCAGCCAGGCTGAGTCCTACTATAGGCATGCAGCTCAGCTTGTCCCCTCCAATGGTGAGTTTGTGAAATACAATCCATCTGGTTAGAGTTTGCCAGTTTCTGATCAGTGCTTTGCTGCATGATCCTATGTATGTTTACTCAGAAGTATGTTTCGCTGTGTTCAGTGGGGCTTACTTTCCAGTTAGTGTATTTAAGATTGCAACCTTAAACACTTAAATGTGTAGGTTGTTCTGCCTTACAGATAAAGGCAAAGGGGATTCTAATACCAAGTGGTTAGACAAAAGTTATCACTGCTGAGAATTTTGTATAGATAAGATGTCAAGTAATTCTTTGAGGTTCACATGCCGCTTTTAATAATTATTCATTAAACAAAAAACCTACGGTTTACAAAGACAATGTTAAGGCTCTACAGATTCCAACCAAGCACCAAAAAGCAGGGAAATTGGGAGTTAAGGCTCACAAGCCTTAACGCCACATCCTCCCTAAGGAGGCAGAAAGTGCAAGTGAAATTCTCATTCTCCCAAAGCAGATAAACCATGAGGACAGGGTGGAGAATATGATATGCAGAGGTGACTGTGGGGTTGTGGAAAACTGATCACGAACAACTTAGGGCCACCTACTTCTCTTTTTTTTGTTTAGAGCAGCCCTTCCCCAACCTGGTGCCCTCCAAAGGTGTTGGACTACAACTCCCATCATTGCAAGTCACTATGTCCCATGGTCAGGAATGCTGGGACTTGTCATCTCAAACACCTGGAGGGCAGCAGGATGGGGAATGCTGTTCCATACCCTTACCAAATACATGGTCTGCCCAATACTTTTCTCTCACGCACATCTCGCATATAGCAGTACTCTTGATAACAAAAGGGGCACAATTCATTACAGATCTAGAACCAGAGCATGTGCCAGGCACTTCCAACTTCTGGTCAATATCCTGCCTTTCAAAGAACCAATGTTTTTTTCTTTAAATGTATTTATAAAAAATATACTGTTCACTCCCCACAATCCCTGCACAATACATCATCTCATCAAAGCAACAGTGGAGCAGAAGAGGTTTAGTTTGGCTGTCTTGAACACCTTTCAGATGAGATTAGTTTGCAATCCTATAACCTCTTGGGAGAAAGCCCTAGTGAATTCAGTGGCACTGGCTTCTGAGAAGACATGTATAGGAGTCAACCTTCTCCAGCCTGGTGCTCTCCAGAAGCGTTACACTGTAACTCCCATGTTATGTATTATGGGGAAGACAAAAATCAATTCATACTTAATTTTAAAATAATACTTACGCATGAAAGTATTAGGTGGTAGCTCTGTCTTTGATCTCACACTGCTGAACAAGTAAGAGAAATCCTTTATCTGATATTCAAGAAACAGACATCCTATGCCATGTGTTGAAAACTAATGTTGATGTCTGAAGGGCTATCTGGATTAGGTATTCAAGATTCATTCATTGTTGTTTCATTTGGTTTTGACAGTTTATTTAAAGTGATGCAGCTCTTTTGTAGTTCCTTGTTTGATCACATATCTTAATGCTGGAAAACATCATACTTTAGTACAGATGTGGGCAGAAAATAGATCTATCCTGATGATTTGGACATCAACTCGCGGCATTCCTGATAACTGCCCATGCTGATAGGGGCTTTTACAAGTTGAATTCCAAAACATCTGGAGATCTACATTCTGCCTTCCCTTGTTCTTGAACAACATTACCCAACCTGGTGCCTGTCAGATGTGTTGGGTTGCAACTCTCAACATAAGGAGATGCTCTAAGAAATGAGAAGTAGCTGGTCCTAAGTTGTTCATCATCATTTCCCACAACCCCACAGTCACCTCTGCAGATCAAATTGCATATCTAGATTTTTGAGATGACAAGTCCCAGCATTCCTGACCATGGGACATACTGACTTGCAATGATGGGAGTTGTAGTCCAACACCTTTGGAGGGCACCAGGTTGGGGAAGGGCTGCTCTAAACAAAAAAAAGAGAAGTAGGTGGCCCTAAGTTGTTTGTGATCAGTTTTCCACAACCCCACAGTCACCTCTGCATATCATATTCTCCACCCTGTCCTCATGGTTTATCTGCTTTGGGAGAATGAGAATTTCACTTGCACTTTCTGCCTCCTTAGGGAGGATGTGGCGTTAAGGCTTGTGAGCCTTAACTCCCAATTTCCCTGCTTTTTGGTGCTTGGTTGGAATCTGTAGAGCCTTAACATTGTCTTTGTAAACTGTAGGTTTTTTGTTTAGTGAATTTCATGGCTTTGTGTAATGGATGACTGGATATTATACAGTTGACAACCAAGCCAGCGTCAGCCAGAATGTTATACCATCTTGACATCCAATGTAAAATCAAAGCTAGTGTTATGTGTTGAACTCACTTTTAACATTAATAAATCAACCAAAATGCTTGCATCTCCCTCATTTTTAAAGATAAAGAGATGAAACCTGGCATCATGGTAGCTCTTAAGTAAGGATATAGCTATGCCAAGTATGAAGCAGATCCGTTCATGCCTTGATTTTTAGGAATTTTTTAAAGTTCAAACAGAAATCTCTTTGTGGTTCAGGACCTTGAGCAGTACAAGGTTAAAAAATGAAATTAAAGATAAAGAGATGAAACTTGGCAACATGGTAGCTCTGAAGTAGGGATTTATCCATGCCAAGTTGGAAGCAGATCCGTTCATCCCTTGATTTTTGGAAATGTTTTAAAACTTCAATTTAATTTTTTAAATTAACTAAAATGCTTACAATTCCATCATTTTTAAAGATAAAGGGATGAAACTTGACAGCGTGGTAGCTCTTAAGTAGGGATTGAGCCATGCTGAGTTGGAAGCAGATCTGTTTATGCCTTGAGTTTTAGGAATTTTTAAAACTTCAAACCCAATACTCCTCTTTGGGGTCTAGGGCCTTGAGCAGTACATTAAAAAAAAGAAAGAAAGTAAAGATGAAGAGATGAAACTTGGCACCATGGTACCTCTTAAGTAAGGCTTTAGCCATGCCAAGTTGGAAGCAGATTGGTTCATGCCTTGAATTTTAGAAAAACATTTGAAGTCAAACTTTTAAAAAAAATATCCTAAAAATCAAGGCATGAACCGATCTGCTTCCAATTTGGCATGGCTCAATTCTAGGGTGACCACTAGGGTGTGGCCTAGTGGCTAAAGTGTTGGACTGGGAGCTGGGAGATCTGGGTTCTACTCCCCACTTAGCCATGGAAACCCATTGGGTGACTTTGGGCCAGTTGCAGACTCTCAGCCCAACCCATCTCACAGGGTTGCTGTTGTGAGGATAAAATGGAGAGGAGGAGGATTATGTATGCCGCCTTGGGTTTCTTGGCGGAAAAAAGGTGGGATATAAATGCAATAATAAATAATAATAATAAACTGTCAGGATTTCCCCAGATTTCTCCTGGTTTTTGTTCTATCCTCGGTGTCAGGGGGGATTTTATGTAATAGTCTATAATGACCTGGAATTACACACTTTCCCTTTTAAGGCCACCATTAGCATGGCAGGGGGGAATGACATGCTTTCTGGAGGTGTGTCATTCTCTCCCACTGCTCCAATCAAGGCCTTAAAAGGGAAAAACGTGTCATTTCCAGGCATTATAGAAAAGGGCCTGATTGGAGCAGTGGGGTGGGGGTGAGAATGACATGCTGTCTCCTCCTCCGCTCCAATTGGGGACTTTAAGGTGGCCCCAGAAAGCCATTTTCCTGCCTCCCCACTAGGTGTCCTCTTTTTTGGTTTCCCAAATATGATCACCCTACTCAGTTCTTGCACAGGCTGCATTTCCATCCCTAGATATTTACTAAAAAGTAAGACCCATTGAATTTCCTTGATTCTTGAAAAGCAACACACTTGCTTTTAGATTTGCCAGTCTCAGCATTCTATGTGTGCTATGAATGCCTGCTCTGTCTGTCCCTATAGTTTCCTGCGAGGCCCAGCCAGGGGAAGCCAGTAAATTAAACCCAGGGGTGGAGGGTGGGATTCCCTCAAGTTCCTCTGACAGCAGGTGCTATAGAACATGGACCTTCCAGGAGTGTTGAGGCTGGATTTCTGGCAGACCCAGCCAGGCAACATTATGGCCTGTTAGTCCCTCCATTTGGTAGCCTGCAGAGCACCTGCCTCATAAGGCAAATGGCCACATGAGAACTGTTATTATGGCCTGCTACTTTGTTTGTCTTTAGTAGTCTGTGGTCCAGATCTCTTCAGAAGGGGGAATAGTGTTTTGTGGTTGGGGTCAGTCTAAATTATCTCCAGGGGTCCCTTACTCAGTGCCTCTGATAGCAAAGCAATTGAGGATTTCCCCCAACTCTGTTACTTTTGAAGTTACTAGGCCTGTTGAAAATAGATTTTATAACATAAGCATGATAACAGTGAATACTCCTTTTAACTTGTTAAACCAATGAAAACATGCCACACAAGAAGTCTTAAGATATGAATGGTTTATAAAGAAAAGTAAATGCAAAAGACCATCAGATGCAGAAGTGAAATCTGAAACATTACTAGTAGTAGTAGTAGTAGTAGTAGTAGTATCCTGCCTTTTGCCCAATGCTGGGCCTCAGGGCAGCCTTACAAAACTAAAACATATACAGCTAAAACCTATAAATAGGAATATACTAGGCTGACTATATGAAAAGGAGGACAGGGCTCATGTAACTTTAACAGTTGCAGAGAAAAGGGGATTTCAGCCAGTGTCATTTGTATGCAATTAGTTCCTGGTGAAATTCCCTCTTCATCACAACAGTTAAAGTTGCAGGGGCCCTGCCTTCTTTTGTATATGGTCACTCTAGTATAGTGCCTGCAACGTTAACTGTTGTGATGAGGAGGGAATTTTATCAGGGATTAATTGCATACAAATGACACTGGCTGAAATTCCCTTTTCTCTACAACTGTTAAAATTACATGAGGCCTGTCCTCCTTTTCATATGGTCAGCCTAAATATACAAAAGTTTAAAATATAATTAAATATTTTTCAGTATTAAAGCATTTTAAACATTTTTAATGCATAACAATTTAAAAGTCAAAGATATAGACAGAGGTCCAGATGATTTGCCAAAGGCCTGCTGGAACAAAAAAGGGTTTGTCTGCATCCAAAAACACATCAAGGAGGGAGCCAGTGTAGACTGCAAGGATTAGAAAGAAAATCCATGTGTGTACACTATGCAAAATAAACGACAGCTCAACTGTTTCTAAACCTTATTAGAAAAACAGGGTGACTAGGCCGAAACCAACGTTGTAGGCCCAGAAGCACTTTGAAAGGTTTCAACATTGTACTTAAAACTTAACACTGGCCCAAACTAATTAAATGAAGTGTTTGAAGCTTTCAACTTATAGCAGTATGGACCAAACTCTTAGAAAAGAGGGAAGGAGCACTGTGTGTGTATGGGGTGGGGGTGGGGGTGGGGATAGAAAGAAAGGTATAGCCACCTATTCCCAGGAGAGATCTGAAGATCAGGTTACCATGGATCCAGAGGAACCACACCCTGCTTCACCAGGGAGCAAAAGAGCAAACTGGCCTTATGAAGATAGCCCAAAATACTCTCAGAGCCAAAGGAATGCGTGTTCCAGAAGAGAAAAGATAAACTCTTCTTCTTCACTCAAAAGGTTTGTGCTAGAGGCAGCAGCCATTTCACTCACCCACCCCACATTCTAAGGCAGGATGGAGGGGGGAGAGTGACACTACTGAACGTGTGTCGCGCTATGAGGGAAGATGGCCGCCTCATTGACTTGAATGAGAGGTTAAAATAGTCCTTAAAAGTCAACCGAAGGGAATTTTTAAAAAACGAAAAGCTTTCCACCAACTACAGTCAAGGAAGAAGAAGACCCCACCACTGGATTAATTAATAAGGCTCTAGAAATTATGCAAATTGTGAGCACAAAAGTCTCAACCCGGAAGTAAATTTTACAAAAGCAGGGAGATAGGTTTGTATTCCTTTTCTACCTTAAACTGCTCTCCTTCCCTTAATCTTTCACCAATCTTCTTGAAATTTTCAGGAAATGTAAAACAAACATTTCTTTCTGGCACCTGTAAATTTCAGAAAGGTTGATGAAACATTTTCGATTTTATGGCTGTTAGAATGACCCCCCCCCCCCCCAATTATCACTTTAACATGGCGGAATGTGTTTTTTATTGACGGCCCTTAACAATGGAGGCACAACTGTGCCTCCATTGATTAAAAATCTCATCGGAATGGTTTTTTCACTTCCCATCTCCGTTTTTGAGACTATCTACACATCTTTATCTTTATAAAGAAAGCTATGGAAATGGTCTTTGGGGTACAGTGCAAAATTGGCAACTGAATTCATACTTCATATGAGCTGGCTATTTATTTTTATTTAATTTCTTTCTGCATTTGATCCAGAAGGATCTCCATGGTGGCTCACATAAAATGCAGATAAACTATCCATTAAAAACACATATTCACACATAGTATCCCCTCCTCCATCTATATGACCCCCATGGCAATTGGAGAAGGCCCAACCTGTTAATTACAAGTCCCTTTCCTGCAGGAGGTAAGAAATTAGTGAGCCAAGCTTTGTGGCAACTTGCTTTGCTACATGAGGATTGGCATGCTGTCAATTGACTGCTTATTATTAACAGTGGTCAAATAGTGTTAGGTAGTCCAGGAAGCCGAGAGTGTAACTCTGTAGGTGGCAGCTTACCTTTTTTTTTTTATTATTTCCTTATGGTATCATTTGTGAGCAGTGGCAGGAGGGGTGAGCAGTGGCAGGGCAAACCAAGCAGCATAACACAGCTTCTCTTACTGGCCACCTGATATAATAGCAGCCATCTCTGAACAGGAACACAAAGCAGCATCTATAGCAAAGATGTCTACCTAGGGAACCACCAAAAATTACATTGCTTGCTTCAGCAACCAGCTCCTTATGACGTCGTTTGTTTAATAGTTGATGTAACTGCAGGATGCCCTGATGTTTCAGAACAAAAGCCAAAGAAGGGAACCGTTCATTTAATTGTTCCCTTTTATTAAAAACATACAAACAAACATTAGCTAACATTGTTAAACGCTATAATTCAGTACAATTTATTTAAAAGTTAATTTCCTTGTTTTGCAATAAGTTCATGGGTGTGTTTTGTAATTAACCTAAATATCACACCTGTTGGTGATTAAAGTTTCTCTTTGTTAATGCTTTAGTAAATCTTGACCTGCCAAATGTCTCAGTCTGTGTACGACACTCTCTCAGGTTGTCCCCTCCCCTCAGTTTATTTCACATTTCTAACTTGCAAAGTTGGGATATTTTGGGAGTATGTGCTATGCCAGTTTAGAAGGAATCCTTGTTTGGAAGAGATGGAATCAGAGATGTAGTTTATTGGGAGGATTTGTACCTTAAGAATGTTGGGCAAGATAGCAAATACACATTTTAGTCCTTTAGAGGGCTTGCTTCTGTGCCAAGTTCAAGGTGATAATGCTTACTCTTAAAGCCCTGCATGGCTTGGGATCTGCATACTTCAGAGACTACTTCTTATTATATGACCCTCCATTGCAGTTATTTTCAATGGGTTTGGCCCTTCTTCCAGTGCCATTGTTACTTGAGGTAAGAACATCAGCTGTAAAGAGCAGTTCCTTCACTGCTGTTGCCCCGAGGCTTTGAAATACTCTCAATTAACCGCTGGATGTTTTTTTCTATTATTAGAAGTCCGTTTTAAAATTGATAGTTGGAGTTTTTAAAATATTTATGATATTGTAAGCTACCTTGAGTTCGGGAAAGGCAGGGTGATATAACTTTAAATAAAACAAAACATATTTCAGTTGAAAGTAGTCATATGTCTGGGTTTTGAACAGAGATAAGCAAAAGTAGATGTTGCCTAGAATGTAGGAAGGCAACTGGAATTGTACTTGTAGAATAAGTCCTGAGCTCCATAAGTTGTTTTCCCCGATTCTTTTTTCACTTGCTTTAGGTCAGCCTTACAATCAGCTGGCTATCTTAGCATCCTCCAAAGGAGATCACCTCACCACCATTTTCTACTACTGTAGAAGCATTGCTGTGAAGTTCCCTTTCCCAGCTGCCTCTACTAACCTACAAAAAGCACTTTCTAAAGCATTGGAAAGGTGAGTCTGATATGTTCTGTAGTCATTTTTAAGATTTAAGGTAAGGTTGGGACCTCATTATAAATCTTTCCTCCTCAAGGCTGCACTACGAAGGCCATGACTTACACATAAGCAATTTCCTTTCCCTTGTACCTCTTATAGACTAGAAGTAGCAACACAGTTTTTACTGTGATTGTAAATTGTAAATAAGCTACTCAATGGAAAATGCCAATGGTTTTCAGTTTATTTATATCCAGGTATGTTCGGCGCAGGGCTTTGATATATATTATGTGCATATGCACATACCTTTCACAGTTACTCACTGGTAGGATCAAATGTATGTCCAGAAATGGGATCAGGATAAGATAACTTTGTCTTCCACTTTAATCACATTCTTTTGATATGGTCTAGATCAGAAATGGCCAACTGGTGGTCTGTGGGCTGGATATGACTCCCAAAGCAATGCAACGTTTCCAAGTTATAAGAAAAAGATTCCAAGTTATAAGAAAAAGAAAAAGAGCCAACTTCTATTCCTGTTCCTGAATTGTGGTCTGAAGAGTGTAGGCCTTGAGATTACAGAAACTGGCTGTCCCTGTAATCCAAGTGATAAAATCCTATTAATTTGAGTGATTCTAAATGTTAATATTACTTTTATCTTCAATGCACTTGTCTTGGGAGGAGCTGTCAACCACAACCACTGTCTCTTCTGTTACACACATGCTAAATGCCTTAAAGGAGAAACTAGTCAGCAGTATATTTTTGTGTAGTAAAGAGCATTTTTTCTGCCTTGTATATCTGTTTACAAACACTGATATACAATTTTTGTCTTCTGATTGCAGTCGTGATGAGGTGAAGACTCAATGGGGAGTGTCTGATTTCATTAAGGCATTTATAAAATTCCATGGCCATGTGTATCTGAGTAAGAACTTGGAGAAACTGAATCCTCTTCGTGAGAAATTAGAGGAGCAGTTCAAGGTTGGTTTTACGAAATGTGTCCTGTTTTCCCTGTAAAACTAACATCCATGTGGCGATTGGTACTCTGATAATTCCCTTGTTAAAGGAGTGTAGATAAGTGTCTAGGAGCTCTTTCTCTTATTCCCTCCCCCATTTTTAAAAGATCTATTGAGGATGCCTTGCTCCAGATTTCTTTCTTTATTGAGAAATTATTGATGTGGTCATGGAGCAGGACAAACACTTACGTTAGCATGTACCTTGTGGAGCATCCCACCCAGGGATATCTAGCAAGAGATGTCTTTGATTTCTTTCCATTGACAGCTAAAAATTCATTTTATTCCTGCAAGTTTTTCAAATAACTGGTTGATTTGAGACTGTTTTGGCCTGACCTTTTGATACGATAATGTGTGTCACCTTGAGTACAGGATTTCTGCACAAATGCAATTTAATAAATGTTAATTATGATAATGATAAATAATACAACAAGCACACAAGCCAAAGGACTTCATTGGGACAAGGCTAAAGCTGCTGCCAGTGACTGTCTTCACCAAGAATCATAGTCTCATCCTGAATTCTGTTTCTTGACCATGCTGGAAAACTGTTGACTGCTGTGTGTAAAATATATGGATGCTGCATAGTAGTTGCCAGTCAGATTGAGCTGTTCAAAGTTACATATTGGGAAGGTTGCAGTGTGTGTGCTTCCTTTTTGATACAGAAGCTGCTGTTCCAGAAGACCTTTAATTCTCAGCAGTTAGTCCACATTACCGTCATCAACCTATTTCAGTTGCATCACTTACGAGACTTTAGCAATGAGACTGAACAGCACAGTTACAGTCAGGATGAGCAGCTTTGCTGGACACAGCTGCTCGCGCTTTTCAGTAAGTACTAAAATTGACTGATCTTGAAACAAAGCTTGTCTTTAGGGTAGTCAAACCTGCTGGATGGTGGGATGTTCTAGCCAGGTGGTGGGCAAAGCTTCGCACAGGGTGATTGCTAGCCAATTTCCCGTGGGCCACATGAGGAGGAGTAATTAGGAGGCAACACTAGCAGTGGCATAACTTCCACTGAAGGTGAGAGAGTGAATGAGCTGGACATGGGGGGTAAACGGGGATGACTCTCCCACTGCAACGTAGTGCCTGGATAGCCCATTGTATTGCCACTGATAGTGTATCTGGCTTCTTGGCTCCCGCTCTGTAGCTGCAGCCTGCTATGAAGTCATCTGCAAGAACTGCCATGGGACAAAGACCTGAGGAAGGGAAAGCTGGGGGGGGCACGGGTATAGGGAGCGACACAAGCCCTAGGTGATGCAAATCATACGAAGAGGGAGAGCACTGGGCCCCACCCTCTCCGTTGGGTCTTTGCCACATCTTCCACACATTGGAAGGGGAGTTTGTGTGTAGGCTTCCCATGTGATTTAGAATCCTCACTTTCTAGGTTACTGGATTGCATGGGAACCCTCTGCAAGTCCAACCAGCTCCCTGCTGCAGAAGGTCCCCCTCCAACATGTAAAAGGGACGATATGAATGTGACGGAGGGAGTGGCCAGCGAGCATGGTCCCCATCTCCCTCCTCTCACAGTTTGTTTTGCATGTGTTTGAATACCCAACTAGGGTTCATATCTCTTTGCCTGGTTCTGCTGTTGAGGCATTTTGCCCTCAACTTTTGCCAGCTACGGCCTGCCTTTTGTCTTTCTCAGTGTTCTCCACAGAGGTCAACTTCTGTGGTTACAAGTGCTTTCTTAATTCTGTTACATTGAGGGAGCCTAACCCCTCCCATCAGTTCTCAAAGTGAGCTATTATAGCCAAAGTTATATTGCCAGCATGGCCGTATCACCTAAAGTTTTTAATACCTCTGTTTTTCCCAGTGTCTTTTCTTGGATTCTTGTGCAAGTGTCCACTCCAGAATGATTACCAGGAAGAGTCTTGGGGTTCTTATCCCCTTCCTGCACTCAAAGTCTCAATGGACTGGCTGAAACTTCGACCCAGTGTATTTCAGGAGACTGTGGTTGATGAAAGACAATAGTGAGTTTTGTGTTTTCATATTATTTCATATTTTGTTTATCTGTTAGTCATTTGCTTTGATTAAGTGAGTTACTAATGAAGAATTTGTGAGAGAAGTTAGACGTTTGAATGAATACTAGTATAGCATAGTGACTGAGAGGTGTAAACAGAAAGAACCCGGTAAAATCTTGCCTCTACAATGAATTATCTAGTGGTAGTCTTAAGTAAGCCACAATCTCTTATCTGTGACCCTCTTTGTGCAATATGTAGATCATAATATTGACCTACCTTACAGGGTGGTTGTAAGGATTAATGTGAAGTACACATTAGTGCTATCTAAATTGTGATGGTTTATGCATAAAGTTCCCTTGCATATTCCTCTAAAAGCCTTTGAGTACTGGACCAAGTTGTCATATCCGTGGTGTGGTCACTTCCTTTAGTTCTCCTGTAAATTTCTGCTCACTGAACAGCCCTGTTTCTCAGAACAGAATCATCCAGCTTCTGACCCATTAGCATGTTTTCTTTACCGAGCAGGACCTGTATGTGCCCCCCCCAATTCTGTAGCAAGCCCCAATAATGAAGTACCTTCTGCCACTTGGACCCCAAGTTCTTCTGTAGCCACATTTTCTTTTCTGCCTCTCTCCTAAACTTTGGTCTTGGTCTCAGGTAGTCTCTATAGTGCATGGTTGGTATTTGCTTCTCCTTGATTTTAGACTGGGTTGGAGAAATAGTAACTTCAGACTACTATCAAAGGGTTTTCCTCAGTCAAGATTCCCAACCAACAATGGGGCACTTGCTCCCTGAATGGGGGTGATGGTCACCTGCATACAACAATCTGTTTTGGTTAATTTACATCCCACCTTTCTTCCATGATGAAATTCAGTGTGGTATAAACAGCATTCCCTAGCAGTCTCCCATCCACGCAATGACCAGATCCAGAACTGCTTAGCTTAAGCAAGGTCCGGGGGATCATGTTCCTTCAGTCTAGAAGCTGGAACCAGATTTGTTCTTTAGGTTCTACACACTTAAAGCCACACATCTGGTGGGGAAGTAGGAGTCGGAGTGTGCCTCTCCTGTTTTCCAGACCTTTGTTGAATATCCACATATTGAATGTAATGTTTGGATAAGGCCTACATACATAAAGTCCAGCAGTCATAGGCGCAAACCAGTCAGGTAGCATGCATAAAAATCTGGAAAATAGCTGCATGGTTTGGGGCTATACCTCCTGTGCCCTGGCCAGGAGTTGGAGCAGACGCAGGCCCCGTAGGTGAGGTTGGACAGCTGTGATTCTCCCCCTTTGAATTGAGGCTCTACATAGGTAGAGCTTCATCCATACTGGCCTTGTGGCAGTGTGGGAGACTTCCTGAATTCAAGTACATGTGCCATTATCATTGTTCCATGGCTGAATCTCCTGAAGCTGTTTAGAATTGTGTGGCCTCTTTGAGGGTTTTCTGACTGGCTGTACCCACTAAGAGACAAACATAAAAGATGAGGAAATGGATGGAAACCAAACAATTTGTAAAAGGCCAGATGATGGCACTTCTGTGGAAGCTGCTGGTTCTACTGTGTAGTGCTGAAACTTTAGGTGAAGATAATGTATCACTGCAGGTGACATATTTTGGTGGCACTACACTTTGTGCTCTACATGGTGAAGAAATTACATGCTTTGTTTACTCTGTGGGTGTTTTCTAATAAGCTGACTTCCTCAATTACAACAATTAATTTTGATTTGTTTTACTTTCAGTGTGTGTGCTCCAACACTAGAGGTGGCTGTTAATAGGCATGGTTAGAAGATAAAATTAGATTTTGGTGGCTAGATTATAGTGTGTTCCAGAATGATATATAGCCTTATCAGAAAGGGCAATTCGGCCTGAGCTTTGGCAAGAAAAAGGGAGGGAAAAGCCACACTTTTCGTCATCTTGGAGGTCGTGAAGAAAAGTAGACAAAATGTTTTAAGGGGAGAAGAGATATAATGGAATTGTGGTTTGTGATACTAATTGCAAGTTCCTGGGCATGCTATTTTTGCTGCACAAACGTTAGTGGGAGTTGTAGTACTCCTATCTTACCACCCATAAATCTGGTGCCTTACAGCACATCTGTGATTATGTTGTGAAGAACTGGAACTTACAATTAATTACTCCCCCCTTTAAAAATATGTATAATTACTCTTTACCTACCTTGGCATATTGCATATTTTAGCAGAGGACTGGATCCATGCTAGCACTATAAAACTAAAATAATTTAAATTCGCTTTAAAATATTGGAAAAATAAAGTTTTTGCATGATGCCCAAATGACATCAACATAGGTGCCAACCTCCGTTGTTAAGATGTTTAATGTACACTTAAAGATGTGAAGTGTGAATGGAATGCATGTTTGCAATTACATGCGGTGATTGCATGGAACTCACTGTTGAGTATACACAGTGGTAAACCCAGGTTTGCCTGTACATAATGTGTGAAATGGCCCTTAATGTGTCTGTGCATTATTACACTCATTCTTAAATGAAATAAGAATGAACTCCCATTAGTGTCCCTGGTGAGCGGGCGCTGTTTGGATCCTGTCTCCTTCATTTCACCTCTTTGTGCCGTAAGGTTGGGAGTGGGCCTTGAACTCCTGAATCAGGATTCCCTTTAATCCAACAATTTTCAGTGCTGTCTAACTGTGTGAAACTTGCAAATAGATATGAGTATAAATCCTTTCATCTAGGAAACTAATAATTTGCAAGAAGAGAGTCACACAGGCGTCCTGTTTCGAGGTGCAACTTTACCTGCAATCATGTAATTGCAGATAACTCTGTAGGAGTCTACCTCAGCAATTGCACTTCACTTGGCCCTGAAAAGCAGCATTCCTTCTACTCAAGGCCTGCATGCAGCAAGCTTTGGTTGCTTTTCTTCAGGGGATCCACACTAGTTTCTCTTCCAGTTATTTAGTTCCCTCTGAAGAGCTGAAGGAAACAGGTTTCTGTTTTAGAGTATGCTAACCCAGTCTCTGTCTTTCTGAAGAGTGTCTGTCAGCTGTACTACTCTGTGCATTTAACTCCCCAGTAGTCCAGGTTGTATAGCCTGAATAAGGTATGGAGTAGACTTCAAATTAGAAGGGGCTTTTATAGTAGGTTCTGAATTACAGTATTTAATGTATTTTTAATTGGTCCTCTACTCATTGATTGCTTAGGGTGATTTACAATAAAAGAATAAAATACACATTTTAAAACATGATAAAACACATACATTACAATAAAACAGGGGAACTCTTAAAATCAAAGAGTAGCATCAACTTTTGTAGTGTTTGCTCATTACAGGCAAAATAAAAGGCACTGGTGCATGTTTCCCCTACGCTTTCATTGTCATGAATTTGGGTGAAACATCAAGCAGCCAATTGCCTGTTCATTTTCCCCTGGAGTTCCTCAGGAACTGGCCTATAGCGTTTACAATAGTGTTTTCTAGCTTTCAAGGGAATTATACCTTAGCCTATATTTAGGGTAAACAGGGAGCTGACATGGTCCAGAAAAAGAAATGACAAAATCCCTGTCAAGATCAGGGCTCATGCACAGCTGTATGGGCACTGTGGGTTTTGCAGCAGCAGCAGCAACAACAACATCATCATCTTGCAGATACAGTTAGCCTTTAAGGAGGGAGAGACAGGGAGTAACGGCTGCTCAGGCACAATGGGAAACCTGTAAGGAAGTACAGCGGAAGCAGTAGAAGAGGTATAAATGGGCCACTAGCATATTACATCAAATATGCTCTTCTTTGCTTGCAGCATTTGGCCCTGGCTGATCTCCATTCTAAACAGCTATCAGCCTCGTGAGGAAGATCTCTCCTGCCCTAATGGTAAGGATACTCCCTTGTCAAGTGTTCCATGGAAGATGTGCTTCAACGAAGAGGGCGGTTGTGGGGAGAATAGAACCTTTTCAAGTACGAATGCACCATTCAACTTGACTATAAATTGGGTGGAGCCAAAACTACTTACCTCATTTTGGCCTTCATTTTCATAAGTTTTGAAGAGCACGTCCTGTTTCCTGTTGACTTATCAGCACTGATCTTATTTTGATTCTATTCTTCTTTGCCCTTACTCTCCTTGTCCTCGTTTGCCCACGCTGCTGATAAATCTGGTTGGCAGTTACGACTCTCATGATTTAGCCCAAGGCATTACAATACTACATCTTGATATGATGATGTCACAGGCAGTTGTAAACAAAAATCACACGGATTGCCACACCCATTCATATTAAATGACAAGTGAGGGCAAAGAAGAAAGAAAATGGCAGCGGCAGCAGCTGGGGAAACAAATGGCAGTGAATGTTCAGAGATACGAGTATTTTTCTGGTAATTTGGCAGCATCAGATGTGCTACTTGCAAATGAGTATTAAAACTGGAGAATATTCAGTGCCGCCCAAACTATGAATCACCATTTTGCTTTTGGATTGAATCTCATTTATTTATTCCATCTTGCATTAAACTCTTCTTATTAAACCTTATGGAGGACAACATATAATTGAGGGTACAATCCAATAAAGGTAAGCATTTTTAAATGTTCCATTGATACCATTTGTAGAACATATACTTGATTCTCCAGTAGAAGTCAGTGAGACTTGGGAGTGTTTGACTTTGACTGGATTGGATCCTCATTTAATAGCAGACTAGACTTGGTGATGAATGAAGTCCTGCACATTTTTTCATCTTTTTCTCTGTTTGATTGTTTACTAGCTACCCCTCTTCCAGAGGAGTTTGAGCTGCAGGGATTCTTAGCTTTGAGACCCTCCTTCAGGTGAGTGGCTGCTGGAGGTAGCAGGTTATCTTGGTGACATATGATTTTCATCAATAGTACTTGAGCAATATTAATATCCGGTAATGATTAAGTTCTTCTTCGTGGTCTCTGTGCCTCACACATATGGGCTCGCGCCGACGCCGAGCCAACCTTCGGGAAACTTCCTAGCTAGCTTAGACTTTTGGCGGGAACCCCTCCCCCCACCATCCTATCGCGCATGCTCATGGTCCCGCCCTTGACTTACCTCAGTTCTTCTTCGACCGCAACGCTGTTAGCCTCGCGGGAGACTTCGTCTTGAACGTTCGTAAATATTTTCTACAGAAAAGACAGAATAGTTAGTTATAGTTAGCTTAGGCTGTTTGTTAGTTATAGTTAGTTAGTTATATATATATATAAAAAAAAAAAAAAAATCTGTTCTTTAGTTAGGATTTGCAGTTCGCCGTCTTATGGCGCAGACCGCTTTGTTTCGACGCTGTTCGCGTTGTAGGGCCAAAATAGCCCTGACTGACGGCCATTCCCTCTGTCTAATTTGTCTTGGGGAAAGCCACATCGTCGATTCTTGTGCGCACTGTATGCGCTTTTCAAGACAAACTCGCCGCAATCGAGCGGACAGGCTGCGGAGTCTGTTGTGGACCAACGCTCTCTCGGCGGTGGATCAGCCGCGTCCAGCCATGCCGCAGCGCAAGGTTTCTGGGGAGTGTACAGCTCTCGCTACCCCAGCATCTCCGGGGTCCCCCAGTGAAGCGGTGGCACCGCCGGCATCGTTAGTGCCTGTTTCGCCTCTTCCTTCCCCTCCACCGGTGAAGAAGGCAAAAAAAGTCAAGCCTACGAAACCGGCTAAAAAGCACTCCTCGACATCGAAGGCTTCGACATCGAAAAGGCACTCGCCACCGTCTGAGAAGTCGACAGCGAGACCGTCGTCGGTACCGTCTCCTAGACCGTCGTCGCTACCGGCGTCGACATCGATTAAAGTAGTAGCCATGGTGCACAAATCCGCCTCGGTACCGACACAGTCGTCGACATCGAGACGCAGGGCATTGTCGATGCATTCGGCATCACATTCCTCCCAGCGAGTGAGCGCTTCGCCAGTGGCCTCGGCGTCGAAGCAGCGAACCCCCTCGGTATCGCCGCTCCTGAGGACTCCATCGACACCGACGATTCCACCGCAACCGGCAACCACGTTTTCGCCAGCTCAATCGCTACCGTCGCCTGTTACCATCGACTCCGATACTGAATGCCCGATACCGACGGAGCTCCCCCGCCGAACCAGAGACACCCATCGACAGGAACGACGGCGATCTGGGAATCGAGCCTCCCGTTCCCGATCGCGATCACGGTCGCGCTCTCGATCCCACGACTGGGATGTCTATTCAGACCGTTCTCGCAGCTCGAACCGTGGAAATTACCAATTCGACCCCTATACAGGGCGTAGGATTGCTGAGCGCCAATCGCCACCTCCAATTCCACCGCGTCGGACGACTTCGCTGAGTCAGCCCTCAGCCACCCGGCGGGAGCCAACGTCGCTCGCGGCTACTCGACAGTGCAAGCCCTCTACATCGCGGCAACGACAGCCCTCGCAGTCCTTTGAGGACTATGCGTCTGACACTTCGTCAGCACTATCACCACAACCATCTGAGCCATCTCCAAAAGACAATGTCAGTATTGACGAAAGAGCATCACCCACGATGGAAATGGGTAGCTTTACAGAGCAGATGTTGAGGCTCGCGCAGTCTCTCAACATTGACTGCCAGCAGCCTGCGGATGATTCCGACGATGGAATCTATGACGTTATGTCCACCGAACCATCACCGCAGTTGATACTACCTATGGTTAAGGCGCTGTTAAAAACGGTAAAGCAATCCTGGGAGCATCCCGCCACTGTAGGCCCAACCTCAAAGCGCTTGGATGCCATCTATAAAATCAAACAGACGCAAGCGCCCTTCTTATTTCAACACCCAAAACCCAATTCGGTGGTGGTAGAAGCCGCGCAGAGTAAGTCAGGCAAGGTGCATTCCGCGCCCACCGATAGGGAAGGGCGCAAACTGGACGCCTACGGAAGGCGCATTTACGCATCAGCTTCATTGGGCATCAAGGTGTCCAACTACATGGCGCTCATGGCACGTTACCAGCATTTCCTGTGGGAGAAGATTTCGTCCCTAACTGATTGTCTTCCGGACGACCAACGGGAGCTGGCGCGGGTCTTCCAGGCGGAGGCTATCAGACTTTCAAAACAAGAGCTAACCACGGCGAGACACCTTACCGATTGCGTCTCTAAGGCGATGGTAGGCGCTGTAGCTTTACGCCGCCATGCATGGTTACGCTCTGCCTCCCTGCCGCAAGAGACCAAAAACAGAATCGAGGACCTTCCCTTTGATGGGGAAGGCCTTTTCAATGCTGAGACGGACTCCACTATGGATACTTTGCATAAAGCCCGTATGACGGCAAAGAAAATGGGATTTCAGCCGCCCCAACAGCCTTATCGTCGGCAGAAATGGTATAGACCTGTTCCTTACCAGCCGAGACAACAGCAGGACAGGGCGCACCGTTATCAGCCTTTTTCAACGCAGCCTTACCAGCCTCGTAAGTCCACGCCACGCTACCAGCAGCGTACCAAACCACCTCAGTCCGGCAAGCGTCGTCTTTGACTTAACGGTGCCCCTATTTGTCAACAGGTCGATCACGTTAGCGCCTTTCCTGCACACCTGGGAGTCAATAACTTCAGATTCTTGGGTTCTGCGCATCATCGCGGAGGGCTACAAAATAGAGTTCGAAATCCCTCCTCCACTTGGTACCATAAAAGTAACATCCCCCTCGTTGGCGCTAGCTCAGGAGACTGCCTCCCTTCTTCGCAAAGCGGCTATCACGAGAGTGCGGCATTGCCATCTACCAACGGGGTTTTACTCCCGTTACTTTACGGTGCCGAAGCGGGACGGGGGACTTCGTCCCATTATGGATCTCAGAAGCCTCAACAGGTACATACGGCCCAAGAAGTTTCGTATGATTACCCTTGCAACAGTCTTGACTATGCTTCGGAAGGGCAGCTGGTTTACGCTCATAGACCTGAAAGATGCCTACTTTCATATCTCTATTCACCCTTCCCACCGTCGCTATCTACGTTTTCTCATAGGCAACCAGGCTTATCAGTTTTCTGTCCTTCCGTTTGGTCTAAAGTCTGCTCCACGGGTCTTCACCAAGTGTATGGCGGCGGTGTGCTCGCACTTGAGGTCCCACGACATCGACTTGTATCCTTACCTGGACGACTGGTTGATCGTCTCCGACTCCGAGGCTCAGGCATTCGAAGACGTACACGTCGTCATCTCTCTCCTCTCGTCGCTTGGGCTAAAAATAAATTACAAAAAATCCATCATTCAACCATCCCAAACATTGCAATTCATAGGAGTTACCCTCGATGCGACTGTGGGAAGAGCCTTTCTTTCGCCAGACAGAGTAGCGGCCATACAGCAATTGGCGAGGGCACTACAACGCCAGCGGCGCACATCTGCATTCGTCATTTTAAGACTACTGGGGCTTATGGCGGCATCCGTCTTCGTCGTCCGTTGGGCGAGGCTTCGAATGCGGCCACTCCAACAGTTCCTGCTACGACATTACTCACCAACACAAAATCCACGTCAAATTCTACTTACCGTACCTCAGCATATCAAGGAGGCTCTTCAATGGTGGACGGTTTCGCTCAACTTTACCCGCGGCATGCCTTTTGTCACACGGGGTCCGTCTCGTGTGGTGACGACGGACGCCTCGCTAAGCGGCTGGGGCGCACATTGCGGCGGCCTAGCGACGCAAGGAAAATGGTCACCTTCAGAGACTCATCTGCATATCAATGTCCTAGAGCTACTGGCAGTAAAGAAGTCCCTGCAAGCTTTCTCCCCGCATCTTCGCGGGCATCATGTTCGGATCCTAACCGACAATACCGCAGTGATGTGGTATATAAACAAGGAGGGGGGAACGCGATCTCAACGCCTCCTTCAGCTTGTGACGGACATCCTGCAGTGGGCCATCTCACACGGGATGCTTCTATCTGCACTGCACATTGCAGGAACGGAGAATGCCAAAGCGGACGTCCTGAGCAGATCCTTCACGGACACGCACGAGTGGGAACTCTCCCCTCGTGTACTCAGCCGGCTCTTTGCCCGTTGGGGGACTCCAAGCGTCGATCTTTTTGCTACGGCTGTCAACGCGGTCTGCCCGAGGTACTGTTCCAGGGCGGGCATAGGGAGGGTTTCCTTAGGAGATGCCCTTCAGTGGGACTGGTCAAGAGGGCTTCTCTATGCCTTTCCGCCATTTCCACTGATTCCAAAAGCAGTAACGAAAATAAGACGCAGCGACTCGGACATGATTCTGATCGTACCGTGGTGGCCAAGACAGCCTTGGTTCACGTCGCTACGCAGACTAGCGAGGTCGGAAGTCTGGCACCTACCGCTTATTCCCGATCTACTTTCACAACAGCACGGCAGAATCCTCCATCCCGATATCCGGACACTGCATTTGACAGCATGGAGAATTCGACGTCTTGGAAAGACCTAGCCCTGCCAGAGGGGATAAGGTCTATTTTAGAAGCTTCTCGTAAACCTTCCACCAGACTTTCGTATAGTAAGAAATGGAAGCGTTTCCAAGACTACGCAGCACTCAACGCCTTTGATTCTTGTGCCTCAAATATGTCTCACATTGTGTCCTTCCTTCACCATTTACACACCTTGGGCCTGAAACCAGCGTCCATTCGTGTCTACCTGTCTGCCATTGCGGCTAACCATGGGCTGGTCAACGGTTTTAACGTTTTTACTCACCCCATGGCTAAGGCTTTTTTGCGGGGGTTGCATAACTTGTTTCCCACAATTCGCCCGATTGTACCTCAATGGAGTCTGTCAGTCGTGCTCACCGTCCTTACAGCAAAGCCCTTCGAACCATTGGCGACAATAGATATTCGTTTATTGACACTTAAAACTGTTTTTCCTAGTTGCAATTACATCGGCTAGACGTGTTTCTGAATTAGCGGCGTTACTGATAGATCCCCCCTATTTACAGTTTTTTAGGGATAAGGTTGTCTTACGACCGGACCCTATGTTCCTTCCTAAAGTTTCCTCTACGTTTCACATAAGTCAAGACATTGTTTTACCTACTTTCTTTAAGTCTTCGCCGGACTCCTTGTCTTCGACCCTTCACACTTTGGATGTTAGAAGGGTATTGGCTTTTTATAAGTCTAGGACTGAACCCTTTAGAAAGTCACGCAATCTTTTCATTTGTTATGGGGGTCTGCACAAGGGCATGGCTGTGTCCCGACAGCGCATCTCCAAGTGGGTTGTGGAGACCATTACCCTGGCTTACCAAATTGTTCGTAAGGATCCACCATTTAATTTGACGGCACACTCGACAAGGGCACAGGCCACTTCGTCGGCCTTGCTCCAGGGGGCGTCGATTCCTGAACTTTGTAGAGCGGCCACATGGGCTAATGCTTCCACTTTTGTCAAGCATTATCGTCTCGATGTGAGAGCTAGACAGGACTCCTCTTTTGGCAGAGCGGTTCTCTCCTCCATTTGCCAGTGATCAACCAGCATGCCTACCCTCCTCCGGTAAGTCTCTGCTTGTTATTCGCCCATATGTGTGAGGCACAGAGACCACGAAGAAGAAATGCAGGTTGCTTACCTGTAACTGTAGTTCTTCGAGTGGTCATCTGTGCACTCACACAACCCACCCACCGTCCCCTCTTGGCATCGCTGTTTGAGGGCCAAGTTGTGTTGCCATGCTCATCTACTGTTCATTAGTGTTGCCTTAGTTGCGAGGCCGGGCGGTCTCAGAGAACTGAGGTAAGTCAAGGGCAGGACCCTGAGCATGCGCGATAGGATGGTGGGGGGAGGGGTTCCCGCCAAAAGTCTAAGCTAGCTAGGAAGTTTCCCGAAGGTTGGCTCGGCGTCGGCGCGAGCCCATATGTGTGAGTGCACAGATGACCACTCGAAGAACTACAGTTACAGGTAAGCAACCTGCATTTAAAGGTTGGTATAAGCATAAGCAAAACACAAAACCTGGTGTGTCTCATTTCTGTCCCCACCTTCTTCTGTATTTCAGTTTTTTTTCAGTCTATCTGTGTGTGTGTGTGTGTGTGTGTGTGTATGTATGTATGTGTAAATGTATATTTGTGTATGTGTGTGTGTGTGTGTGTGTGTATTCTTATGACCCCAATTCTAATTCTTCAAGCTGCTTTCTGCTTTAGTGTACTTAAAGTTTAATTTCTTTGGAGACTTTTAGAGGCAAACGGATGCAAAGCAAATATGAGAAAAGGAGGATTTAGACAATGTGTTTCCATTTGTCCCAGAAATAGGATTTCTCTCCCCTATCCGGGATCTCCCCTGGATCCATCCAAGAGGAAAATTATAAGGTCTTGGCAGGTCTAACTTGGCCTTTAAATGTATGCGTGGCACCTTTATATACTGTAATATATCTTATGAAAAATTCTGAAATCCAGTCTTGCACTATGCATTTTTATGTTAACATGGGGATGACTTGGAGGACAGCAGCAAGCCTGAGATTGTGAAAATGTATTTTAAAGACGAGTCTGGAGGAATTGGTCCTGACTAATTTGCATTGGGGAATCAATAATTGGTGGTCTTTGGAGTCAAATCTGACCCTCTCCCTTGCCAATTCAAGGGGGTAAAGGGAATTGTGGAGGGAGTGGTGGTGGTAGCATGAGACCTGCTGATAGACTGGGAGAGTAATACTGGGAGCTAGTTTGTCGAGCCTGGCCTTAGGCAGTAGTACGGGAGGGCATAACAGCAGTTTCAAACATCTTTTTAAAATGTCACAATGAAGTGGAATGATGGCTGTTCATCAACAAAACAGAGTGGGCTGGGTGGGGAGGAAGCATCAGGAAATTAGAAATTTTGCCCAGAACTTGTGACCTCTGTCCCCCTTTGGGGAGGTTCTTGAGAGGAATCTAGTTATGGATCTTTGTGGATCTAGGTGTAAAGCATCTTTGATTTATGGGGATTGTTCTTCCTAGGGGCAGATGGGAAGCAACTCTTGGGATCATGTCTGCCCTGCCTTGCACCCCATGATGGTCAAACTACCAAGTGAACCAGGGAGATCTGTGTTCTGCTGCACAGGGCCAGGTAGAACCCATGTTTGAATCAATGCAAGATCTCCCTGATTCACTGATTGGTAGGAAATATGAGAACCAAAGGCCTGTACTGTTTTGTCCTCTTTGCATAGAACCTCAGGACAAGGTGCTCTGTTGCTGTTTTTTTGTCTGTAATGCCATGACTCTTTACAAAGAACAGGTTTGACAGGTCCCTACTCCGAGGGGCTTACAACCTAAAAATAAACACAAGGATTTATATATAGTATGAGCTTTCATCCTTTGCTGTGAAACCGACAAGCATACTGTGTGGGCATTTATCTGCATAACATTACCGTAAAACTACCTTAAAATAGAGTTCTAGCCTTTTTAAGTTCTGTGTGTATCAGTTTATACGGAAAGTAAGATTTCGGTTAGAGTTAATTGTACCAGCTAATGTTGGTCTCACATACATCTCTTGTGCCTGGTTCAAAGCCTGACTTTCCCTTCTCTTGTTTATGTCAACATCTAGGAACTTAGATTTCTCCAAAGGCCATCAGGGGATTACCGGAGACAAAGAAGGGCAACATCGGCGTATACGGCAACAGCGCCTGATATTCACAGGCAAATGGATTGCTGACAACCAGCCAAGGTATCTGCACAGCTGCTGGCGTCATCCCTCACCCTTCTGTGCATGATGTTTCTCTTTGCCACTTAGTGTTGCTGCTGCTTGTTGATAATGACAGGTGTTAAATGTGGTTAAAGCTGAAATGAAGATGTGTTGTCGGACACTATATTTAACGCTGCATAAGGCGGTGTGTGGGTGTATGGTAGTCACACTAGGCAGCTACTAAAATGCACATCATACTAAGATTTTTAAGGGGTGAATAGCTTGTGCAGTGCTTAAGGCAATGTTAAAAAGTCTACCTCAAGTTAGTCCGGTTGTTATAATTTATTATCATTAACCTAATTTGCATATCTTTTGTGAGCATGGAAGAGACAGACCTGAACAAATAAATCTGCCTCATGCTGAATCTGACCACTGCTCCATCTAGCCTAGGGTTGTCTAGTCTGCTTAGCAACAACTCTGTAAAGGCTCCGGTTCCCAGCCCTGTTGCCTGAAATCTTTTGACAGAGGAGATACTAGGGATTGATCTGGGACCTTGTGCTTCCAAAGGTTGCTCATGATCAGAGGTGGGCTACCTGCATGTGGCCTTTGGTCTAATTTCAAAAGCCCTCTGCAGGTGATATTTCAGACCTCTGGTATGAGTGATCTGTTCCTTCCCCAGCATTCCACTCAGTACAAATGAAGAGGGGGCGGGATAACCCCACCCACCTGACTGCTTAGTTTAATATACTGAAGTATTAGGATAATTAAAATAAAGCAATGGGGAGTGGAACAGTGGACAAACATGCGCGCTAGGATAGGGTGAGAATTCTTGTTAATCCCAGAATTACTCCTGGACAAACATGTAAACAAGTCCACAAAAGTTCGTCTCTTCCCCTCTCCAAATCTTTAGCCTGCCGTGCCTAAAGGATCTGAGAACCTCATCAAAGTACCGTAAAGGATGGCTTGTTCTTCCTTCTTATAAAACATTTTGGGCAAGAAGTGACCTTCTGTTGCAGCAAAGCAGACCAGCAATATTAGCAATAGCACTATGATGGGTGTCTTGTGTATTCATGTGCTCTACTACAGATACGAAAACTAAGTTGAGGTGACATAGTATAGTTTTCTTAGTCTACAGATCTTGGGACTCAACCTATTGTTGAACTTGAGCTAGTGACCTGAGGGGTGTCAGGTGAGGATTCATCCTATGTGTCACCACTTAGCTCTGACCAAAGGAAAGAATTGCAGGAAGTTTGGCCAAAGATGCCTCCTGATGCCAATAGGCCAGAGTAGGTCAGGTGATATTCACTGGCTACTATAAAAACTTGCTCATCGGGGCTACTCACTGATCTGAGCAAATAGGAGACTTGCTCTTGCCGGGTATGGATTGCCTTCACCTAGCTCCTCTCTGCTTTTGACTCACCTCACTTTTAGATTCATAGGAACTGGGTCTGACACAGAAAGCTGTATGTTTGCTTTTCATTTAATTTTGTGTGATCTTTTTGTTGTCCCTGAAGATCTGATCAGTAACATGAGGTCAATTCCTTTTGTCTTTCTCTGAAAGGTTGATCCAATGTGAAAATGAGGTTGGGAAGCTCCTGTTTTTGACGGAGATCCCAGAACTGCTACTTGAGGAACATAGTGAAGCCAAACAGAGTCATGTTCTGCAGGAAGCATCAGAGCCACAGTTTGTAGATGGGAGCCCAGGACTTAAGTCAGTGCTGTCGACAGGTCGAAACCTGAGCAGCAGCTGTGACACAGGAGATAAGCCAATGGTGACATTCAAAGAGAATATTAAACCACGAGAGGTAAACAGAGAGCAAAGCCGAAGTTATCTAACTAAGGAAGTGGGTAGGGAAAGAAGGGACTATAGCAAAGGAATCACAGCCAATAAAAATGATGGGAAGAAGGACAACAACAACAAGAGGAAAAATGAGATCAAGAAATGTGGCATGGAAAAAATGCAGGAAGCAGGGAAACAGAACGTGGCGGTACAGGTAAGGCTTTAATACTTGGTGGCATCCTTGTGTGTAACTTTTCATGCAGCTATTTGAATGATTTTCCATCCTGGAAAGCTCCTGACGCCCCTGTGAGCTTAGGTATGTTGGCATAGTTGACCTTTGAACATTAGATGGTCTGGATCACAAGTTGCCCTCTCCGTGAGAATGAACAGAAGAAGCTTCCCTGAGCCACCATTTCAGGCAGCCCTAATGGGTACCTGCAACTGCACCTCCTTACGCCTTGCTCCATAGTTCTGGCAAAGGGAGAATCACTGCCTACTTAGCCTGACAACACTACCTCATTTTTCTCGATGGGTGAACCGAGGAAATAGCGGTCGGTGTCCTCGGTTTTCTCTTGGCTGAACTTGCTTCATTTGGGAGGGGGAAACGGAAAGGTAAAGCAGGTGAGTGCACTGCAGCTTTTTCCTTGACAGGAGCTGAAGACAAAGCTAAAAAGAGGTGTCTGTACTGGCAGTAGCCACTATAGGCACAAAGAGGCTTTTGTATGCGCGGCCCCTCATTAGAATGGTACCTTGTGAACTGACCCTATATTATTATTAGATTTGTTTTTCTTTGAAAGCTGCCATCTTTCATGGTATAGCAACACGATAGACAACTTAATTCTTTGGTATTCCCACCCTCCCCGCAAGCATAACTTATGCCAATTTAGTTGTATAGCTCTCTGGCGCTTTGCTGATGATGAAACATTTTTTGTGGCTGCTCGAGAGTTAGTCTTCAACAGCCTTTCTATTCTCCCCAAACATTTGAAGCTATGTTGAAATGTGTGTATTTCCATTTATTTCTTTACAGGCTAGGTGGTTAAGGCTGCAAACCTATGAATGCTTACCTGGGAGCAATTCCCATTGAATTCAGTGGGACTTGCTTAGGTAGACATGCATGGGGTTGCACTGAAAGACTTTTCTTTCAGTACAGAGGAGAGAGCACAAGAACTCATTTTTAATGGAAAACCTGGATATTGTTAAGGATAACTTCCTGCATTCGTCGAGTTGATTATGAGATTAAAGGGTGACTGTATCAAGAGAAAGATCAACTTGTCTACAGCACGGTAGTGATATATAAGTTAACTTCTTCAGGCTGCTATTCTGATTCATTTAAAATCTGAGCTAGGTTTTGGAAAGGGACCTATCAGTGCATTTGTATTTTCCGAAATTAGGTACTTAGTATTTTTAAGAAGTGCATGGTTGATCTGGAAACCTTCAACATTGTTAGACTATGACAAACAGTTACCACTTTATGGTAAACCAAAAACCAAAAGGAGGAGAGCATCTACTCAGGGTACAAAAAGGAAGAGAAACAAGTTCTCAGAATGCTAAGATACTTTATTATTCATGCCCAATGCGTTTCGGCCTATGTTGTTTTTTTAAGGCCTTCAGGGGGTTGGTAAGAGATGTCTGCAGAAATACTGTTAACAGGATGATAGTCTCCTATGATATTCACTGGTGACTGAGGAATGAGCGAGATAGGAATGAGCAAGACAAGTGATGTCCTGCACTTTATGGTAACCAGCAATTGCCATAAGTAAGTCTACTATAAGTGAAGTGTGTTGTCACAGTGCAGATGAGTTCTCAGTGAAGTTTCTGAAGTTTTAAAATAATTTTCTCCTCTGTCAGTATGCTATTGAATGTTGTCGGATCCTATCTGATCAATTTTCCAGAGCAATTGCTCACACCCAATTTTGCAATTGCCCACGGGCCATATATTCTCATGAAGTGCAGCTCCTTCCAGACGCCTCTGTGCTCTGCTGATTTATAAAGAGGGTGTGAAAGTATCTCACAATCAATTTTATTGCCGTTTCTTTTGGCTGTAGTCTCCACTTCAAGTCATTACTCAATTTAATTCTTGCCAGGTCTCATTATTTAGCTTTGAGAGAGTATTCATTGTTTTTGAAGCTGGCCAGTTTTTGAGCATCTGGGGGATGTCCTTCCTTGCATCAATTTTCAAAGTGGCAGGCAGGTCAGCACCTCCATCTTTTCGGAGTGCAAGGAGCAGCACAATGTGAAGGGGTTTATGCCATAGGCCAGCATTTGAAGCAAGAGAGATGAAAAGGACCATAATTGTATGGGTTTTTTCCCATAAAAGCAGCATACCTAGGTCCTAAAGAAAGGAATATTCATGGCAAGGTACATGACTTGTAACACAGGCTGATGAGACCTTAGCGTTCATCTTTAATCACTTAGCATTCCTCTTACACTAGAGCATTTTCTTTAATCACCTTGGTGATTTCTCCTTAATCTCCAAATTCGCCCGTTCATCCACTTGATTCTGCTATTTGTTGGCTAAGTGGCTTATAAAAATGTAATATTAAAGACTTTTCTCAATTTCATTATTATGAAAATCTATCTGGTTTGAAGTACTTTGAGGCTGCAATTGATAGTGAGAGAAATGGAGCTTGTACTGTGAGGATGAGGATCAGGCACTAATTTCATTAAGGCCTCGGTCATATAAGTCAGTGGCTTGTTTCGCATATAACACTGATCCATGGTTTATTTAACCCCATGGTTTGTTGCCCTATCCAGGATTTGTCTAGCAGATGATAAAACAACATGTGGTTTGTTCTCTCAATCTCTGGGTTGTTTGTTTCTTTCTTCCTTCGCCTACTCCCTCCCTGTATCTGAAATGCCTTTGCAACATTGTAGTACTGGCATGTAGAGTGGCTGTTTTTTTTATTGCTCTTGCTTGCTGCCTCTGTAGCCTGGCGAAATAACCCATGAACAACCCATGGTGCGGGGTTTGCACAAAATGACAACCCGTGGTTTAAACAACCTTGAGTTCACAACCAAACAACAAAGCCTGGGTTCTCTTTCTGGATTGTTTGTGGTTAACAAACCATGGTTTGTTAGCGCAGCTGCATTCCACATCATGACAACCCAGAATTCAACAAACCATATCTTGGATTAGTGTTTTGTGAGAACAAGGCCTTTGTCTGTAGAGGCTAAGCCCATTTGGGAAGCAGGATCATACTGAACTCACTGGGCATTCCTGCCAAGCCTCTGGGCCCACAGAGCTTTAGCATATTGGATATAACATTTTGCATATGTTTTAGAGGCATAAAATTCCAATGTGTGTACATCTGTGTAGGCCCTATGTGAATATTACATGTATAAAATTCCAACATGCAGTGCTAATAGAACTATGCCAGGTTGTGGTAGATAGGAACGAGCAAGACGAGCGATGCTATCCTGCAGTTTCTCTAATAGTTCAATACTTTTCCTATTAGGATCTACTCAGAAGTAGGTACCATTGAGTTCAGTGGGGCTTACACCCAGGGAAGCAGCATTGCACCCGCGAGAGATCTTTCAAAGCACAAAAGGTTACATGTAAAAATGCATAATCACACAAACCCACTTGAGCTGGAGCAACACTATAGAAGAGGTGTAGCTATCTTTAAAAACTGGACTTATTCTCCTGTTTTTTTCCAGCAGATGGGTAGAGGTCCAAAGTTTTACTCAACAGTGGTGAGCGTTCTACCTGCCTCTGGGCATGATGAATCCCAGGCTATCTCCCAAGCATGTGGCTAGAGAAGGGAGCAAGGATTGGCCTTGTGGTTACACATGCTTCTGAGCACCCAACCCAGCTGCAGGGATAATCCCCAGCCCCAAGATTGGGGCTTGTTTTGAGGCTGTGTTTCTGAGGCCCTTCTAATGCCTTGGAAGTACAGAACCAAAGCAAGCCCAAGCTCCTCTCCAACTCCAACATGGATGGAGATCGGGCATGGGGCTGGGTCTGATTCCTAACATGATCCCTACCCTGTTTGTAATCTGAGGAGGAGAAGAAGGGATTGCCCTTTAATCCTGTCCCCACAATATACCCCTATAAAAATGTTGAGGTCTAGAGATTTTCTCTGCTGATATGTGATCTTGAAGTATTAGATTAACACAATAATTTGGGTAGACAATCTGATTCTTGTGCGAAACATTTTTAGGCGCTATTTTCAAAATGGCGGACAATTTCCTTTTGGTCGCTAGTTTTCGTCAACAACAAAAGTTACTATCTTGTGTTTGGTATCAAATTATAGGTTTTTGGGGTCAAGGAGTTCAAGGAATATGCTATTTTAATTGTCAGAGTACTCCTTCCACCATTTTCCAAGATGGTGCTGAAATGTTGTCTCATTTTCTGATTTACTTGACAAATCAACATACAAATGTGATTTTTGGCTTTAAACTATAGGGATTTTGGGACAGGTCAACATGGCATTAATTTTGATGGAAAGGCTGTCCTTCCACCATTTTTTAAAATGGCATCCAAACACTTATCTCTATAATAGGCCATTTAATGAAAATGTGAGGCTTATATGGTCATTTTTTCATGAGATATGCTAAAATATTATGGTTTATTAAATCATTAATTTAAAAAAGAAATGAAATTTGAGTATATTTTATTTTTCTATACTAGTCAGATACTACTGTTGTTTTACATTTTTATCTTTTTTCTCAGTATGAGCATTCAGATGACACTTCAGGCTCTGTGGTTAAGGTGGCTTCTGAACAGGCCCATTATGACTTAGTGTGTCGTGTGAACCATTCCTAACCATGGGGCTACATAACCATGGTTTAAACTTGCTCACTATCAACTGCAAAAGGGTTGGAGGCCTAACCATGGCTTAGCATGTCATCTAAACAGGCCCGATATCAGCAACAGGCATAGAGAAACGGAGCTGCAAACTTGTTTCAGATTTGCTATGCCAGAAGGTGAAAAATTACTACAGTCCAGTCATTTGACCTAGTCTTCCAGAGGCCTTCATAGTCTCAGATGATATGGATATCATGTCTTCTGATGATGTTGTTGCAAAAGCATCTATGAATGATTTTTTCATAATGCTTTTTAGGTGTGGTCTGTCAAATGAAGAAAAAAAGAAAGTTCCTACATGGTGTGGAATTTGTGCCATAATCTCCAAGGATACAGTTCCATTGTCAAGGGTTTGTTTCTTGCCAGTTATACCACATCCACTTACTGACTATACAACTGTGTATACAACTCTAAAAAACATTCAAAATGTTCATGTTCGACTAAGACCAGCCTGTCCTACCAGTTTTCTGTGATGAAGAGTTTTTTTGTAACAGATATTTTTTTGTCTAGTCCAGAAGAATTCACTGATCTGTATCTCATGATGGGCATGTTCCATATGACAAAAGCAGCGTTAAGGTGTGCAGGAAAATGTATCTGTGGAAGTGGCATGGATGATGCCCTTATTGAAGTAGAATTTTTTGGCAGTAAAACTATTCAGTCTGTACTGAATGGAACTCATTATATGTTTGGTCTTTCCAAGGTATGATAATATCAGAGGCAATGCAAACACAGTGGGATGCTTTTTGGTGCAAATCAGTATTTGTGGAAGTCATTCAAAGTGCAGGATGTACTTGACCTAAGAGACCAAAACACACCAAAAAAAGCTCACAAAATGTTTGATGCACTAAGTGGGAAGGTTGAATATCTGAGAACGAAGTTTGAAGCTTTTGTTAAAGAGCGTGGAGAGAAATCTGAACTGTGTAAGAACTGGGAAGCCTTCCTCAAGATAGTTTCCCTAGTGAAAAACTTGATTGTTGATGATTGTGATGGTAACTGGAATCTGCATATTGAAACTGTGCAGTCTTTGCTTCCTATTTTTCATGACTTTGACTGCATCAATTACCTACGGTATGGCAGTTGTTACCTGGAGAGAGTAAAGAAACTGGAGCATGAGAATCCTTTCCTTTACCAAAAATTAATTGAAGGACATTTTGTTGTGAAGGATAAAGAGGGGAGATTAAGTGCTGTAGCACCTGATATGAAGTTGGAGCAAACCATTCAAAGGTCCCAGAAAAGTTCAAAAGGGATTGTTGGGCAAATGCGAAGAAGTAATTAGGTTGATTTATCAAGTAAATGAGAAAATGGTGGAAGGAGTTATCCGACAATTAAAATAACATATCCTTTGAAATCCTTGAACCTGAAAACCTATAATTTGATAAGAAACACAAGATAGTAACTTCTGTTGACGAAAACTAGCCACCTAAAGAAAACTGCCATTTTGAAAATAGCACCTAAAAAGGTTTCGCACAAGAATCAGATTGTCTACCCAAATTATTATGTTAATCCAATACTTCAAGATCACATATCAGCAGAGAAAATCTCTGAACCTCAACATTTTTATAGGGGTATATTGTGGGGACTGGATCACTTGACCTCCTGCTGGGTTTTAGAGGCACAGTGCAAGGGCAGGGTCCTGGTTGACCACAAATGGCTGGTTGGCCGCTAGAGCCGACCCAGTGATTTTTGGTTCCCTACTAATAGGGAAAGTGATCTAAAACCATTTGGAATGTATGGTTACATCTCGAGGAAATTTTAGTCTTGTCTAAGAAGGTGTGGAGAAAGAAACCAAGGGAAATACCTAGTATTAATGCTTTCAATGGCTTGCCTTCCTAGGTAAAATCCCAAACAGAGCTGAGGAAAACTCCAGTGTCTGAAGCCAGGAAAACTCCAGTGACTCAGTCCCCAAACCAGGCCAGCAATTCCCAGTTCATCCCCATCCATCATCCAGGAGCTTTCCCTCCTCTTCCCAGCCGGCCAGGTAAAATCTATTCTTCTCTGAATTATAATTATATTTGGCTTTGTTAAAAATGATTTGCTTAAAAGTCCTCCAGTGGTTTCCAAACTCTGTAGGAGGAAAATACAGAAACGGGCTTCTTTGTAAAATTTTGAGTTTCTGAAACTAGAATATGAGTGGGTGTGGTCACTATAGATACTTAGTGCTACACCGTGTGATCCTTACCAGGCATAGATTTTCCATCTTTTACATTGTCTGAATGACAGTGTGCCACAGGAACACAAATTAAGCCACTTCATGCATAATCTGCGTACCTGCTGTGGAAAAATTATTCCACTGCCACAAAATGTACTCCTTTTCAAACATGGGAAGTAATTCTCCCTGTGCTTGAAAAGATGTGCATTTTGTGACACTGGAATCATCTTTTCTGCTGCAGGTGCTCAGATTATGTATCAGGTGTTGGAAAAAGGAATGTGCAAACCAGCCCTTTATTTCTCAAAAAATAGACTTTTTAAAAAGAAATGCTTTATGCATAACATACAGTTGTAAAGAAATACAAAATTCTCTGACCACCAAGAGCCTGCTAGGATGTTGTACCCCCACTCCATCCTGGAATTGTCTCCCAAGGGAGGGTAGTGGAGCTGCAAGCTTGTTTGCATATTCTACACACACACACACACACACACACACGTGACTTATTGCAAGGAAAAATAAATGTGACTGAATCAGACTCAGTATTCAAACGGAGGATTTCCTTGAGTCTGCAAAATGAAGCTCTCTTTAAAGGGTGGGATGAGGGGAACGAGCCAAAGGCCCACTCGTTACCTGTCAAGGTTTCAAATGGTTTCCTTTTTCAAAATGTGTACTTCTCCTCTTTTTTTTTAGGCTTCCCACCTCCTGCCTACGTCATTCCCCCTCCTGTGGCTTTTTCTATGAGCTCAGGATACACTTTCCCAGGTGGCGTTTCTGTCCCAGGAACCTTTCTTCAGCCTGCAGCTCATTCACCTGCAGGCAATCAGGTGCAAGGTGGGAAGCAATCCCACATTCCGTACAGCCAGCAGCGGCCCTCTGGACCAGGCCCGATGAACCCAGGACCTCAGCAGACGCCACCCCCTTCTCAGCAGTCCCTTGCATCCTTACCAGCTCAGGCAACAGCACAGTCTGCAAGCCAGTTACAGGTCCAGGCTCTGGCCCAGCAGCAGCAGCAGCAGCAATCGCCCACAAAAGCTGTGCAGGCCTTAGGAAAGAGTCCTCCGCACCACTCTGGATTCCAACAGGTGAGCTTTAAGCAGGGCTGCGCCTTTGAGTGATTGCGGGGTGCTGGACTAGATTACCATGGATACAGATTTTTAGTCAGGGAAGATTCGCACTCAAATATGAATGAACCCGATTGCAGTGTTTACCTTTCTGCAAACTTCACGATGGAAAAGTATAAGAAAGGAGAAAAGGAATGGGGCAAGTGGGGTTGAGAGAGACCTATAAGAAGGAAGTTGACAAAATAGGAGCACAGTTGCTAGGGAGGGACAGAAGAGCAGTGTGAGAGCCTTTTATTTATTAGTAATACTTATATCTCCTTTCTGCCCAAATATGCCTGAGAGCACAGCAATTTTCCAAAAATTAAATTTGTTAAGATACCTTCTCAGAAGCTCCTTTTAGATAGTAG
This sequence comes from Anniella stebbinsi, assembly GCA_029215795.1. NCBI lineage: Eukaryota > Metazoa > Chordata > Lepidosauria > Squamata > Anniellidae > Anniella > Anniella stebbinsi. The sequence continues at coordinate 120,592,164 of JARDYH010000004.1, read as the reverse complement.
ATTTGCATATTAGGTTTCCTGTAATTTTAAAGAATACCAGGGTACTTTATAGGATGGTTGTGGAGACTATAACTAGACAATACTCATTAGTTGCTTAAAACACTTGAAAGTGCTATACAAATGCTAATTATTACTGTTGTTGCTGTTAATACCATTGCATCCATCCAAGAATTGTGGTGGGTGCAACTTTATAAACTCTGTGACATGGCAAACTATGTCTGCTTGAAATCCTCTATTGATGATAGGTGAGAGCCCTGATGTTGGAAGGCTAGCCTATCCTTGCATAGGTTCTGTCTAAACTAGCTTTTTCCTCAGAACTTTACTCTAAAAATGAAAGCTACCCGGTGGTGGATTCTGCTCAGTGGCACAAAATACTTTGGCCTGGTTCACATGACATGACAGCCCACCGTGGCTTAATTTACCCGCAGGGGCTATCACATTGCACCAGGTGCCTGCATGGGCCATTTTTGCATGGTACACTCAGCATGTTATCTGAATCCAGTCAGCCTGGCTTGTTGGAAGGTTAAACAGTCCTCAAATAATCCTACGGCAGCCCATGAGTTATTTGAAGGTTGTTTAACCCTCCAGCGAACCATGCCACCTGGGTTCAAATGACATGACAAGCCACAGCCAGGCAGTGCTTATGCAAATTGCACCCTGGATGTGCTGGTACATGCCATGGCTCACAACGAGCCACAGTGGCTTCTTTAAGTCATGGTGGCTTGTTTTGACTGTGTGAACCGGCCCGTTTGGGTGGTTGGTGGTTTATACATATGTTTATATCAGGTGGTACTCTGAGAATGAAAGATATGTTTTTGTGTAGAGAAAAGCAAAAAATATTAAAAAGAAATACATTCTATTTCTGCCAAAAAATAATCCACGGTTTTACTTCTCTATTTCACTTCTCTATTTCAGAGTTGAACACCCTGACTTGATAAGTAGACTCTTCAGGCGCTAGGGGACAGAAAGAGTCTACTTATCAAGTCAGGGTGGTCCACTCTGAAGTAGAGAAGTGAAACAGAGAAGTGAATTTGCAGGTTGTTTTTGACAGAAATAGAATATGCGATTTAGAAACCTGAATCAGTGCCTAAACTTATTTAGAGGCTGTCTGGTTTTAAGCAGTGAATTATATATACTGAATGCCGGGGTGTTTGTTCTTAGTATTCCCAGGCAGACTCCTCCAAGCAGCTCTGGAACCCTCCTCAGGTCCAAGGTCCATTGGGGAAGATGATGTCTGTGAAGCAGCCCTACTATCTTCAGGGCCAGGACCCCTTAAAACTGTTTGAGCAGTCATTGCAGCCTCCCCTGCTGCAGCAGCAGCAGCCTCTGGAGAAGAAAATGAAGCCTTTCCCCATGGAGCCATATAACCAGAATCCCTCAGAGGTCAAGGTGCCAGAATTTTACTGGGACTCTTATGGCATGGCTGATAACCGTGTTGTGATGGCACAGCAGCAAGCTAACATGGACCGCAGAGGGAAAAGGCAGCAAGGAGTCTTCCGCCCAGAGCAGGATCCAGTGCCTAGGATGGGTTTTGAGGTAAATGCGCTACTTCACTGATGAGTTGCAGGGAAACTTGAAAAGAGAAAAGTAGTTTCCTCTGTGCCCCAAACTCATTTCGAACGAAGCTGTTTATGGTGGCGCTCAGAGACGCCCGTTAGATTAGGTGGGTGGGGCATCCCCATCGAGACGGTGTGGTCAGGCGCCTGCCTAGGGCCTGCACCCCAGCAGGGGCCCACTGACAAGATCCCCCTCGACTTACTCCTCCTTGTTGCCATGACAGCCTGCTTGCTCACTCTGGCCCAGACAATGGCGATGGTGAGAAGGAGGAGCTGGAGACACCACTGCCTACTTGCTCTCTGCCTGCCAAGCAAGCCAGTGGTAGCCATGAGGAGAAAGAGGGTGAGGAGCCAGAGCAGCCGGTGACGGTGGTGGTGAGAAGGCAGACTCGCTGAGGGAGGGAGTCCATTAAGGGTGCTTTGCTCAAAGGCCCTCAAAAACCTGAGGCTGGCACTGATACCCATCTACCTGCCATATACCATGTTCCAGTCATTTAATCAGAAGCATTATGTTTCTGGCTCATTGATACTACACACTAGCCATTGTTATAAACAATCAAATGACCTGACGCATTCCAAGGGCAAACATTTTGTTTTGCTTTTTGTCTTTAAAAAGGTTGACTGACTTGAATTGATAACGTTGCTTATTCTAGGGCTGAACCGGAAGAGGTCACCCAACTTACAGGCCCTGTTAGCAGGCTATAGAAAGGTCTCCCCTTCTGATTGTTCATGGGGGCTTCAAATGGGGCAAAGTCTTTGTCCACTTTGTTATTGATAGGGCTCAAGAAAGCACCTGCATTGTCTTCAGTGGTGGAGAGTTGCTCATTCGGGAGTGGCTGCAATAGCATCATGCCTGAAAAGTCATTTTACTCTTTAAGAAGTCCAACGTGTTTTGGTCCAGTATTTTAATAATGGCCTCTTCCTCAGGGACTAAAAAGAGACAATGCATTAATTTGATAGGTCATAAATAAAATTTCACAAATGCTATTAAGATCATACACATTGCAAAGATTTCCCCTATATATATACTTCCAATTCTTTAAAAGCCTTCAGAGAACTCTGTCAGGATTGTCTCATACATTTTTAAATATGGTGAAATCAGACTTGAAGGCAATACATTATATACCATACAGTACAAATTATCAATTTGCTACACAGGTGTTAATCATAATTTGAGATTAAATGTCAGGGATGATCTGCGTGAGAAGGGGAGTGTCTCCAAATGCAAGATTTCAGTTACATGAGAGGGAAAAGTAATTGAGGCCTTGAGCTAAGGATTTCAGTTGAATTTCAAGCATGCACCTGTTTCATCTCGCCCTTCCCCCAGCCTTTCTGAAAAGTAGAATATTATTTGCATGCGTGTGTCCTATGCGATGTAAAAAATAACTGTTACCCTTTTTCTTAAAATTCTGCTTTTTTGCAGAAAAATACAATATACCCAACCATAGGCTTTTAAATCTTGCTTATAATTGCTGACCACCCAAATCTTTGTCTCTCCATAACTGAAATGGAGTACCTGGTAAGTCATCTTAGCAAGAGGACTGGGATGGAACATTTATCTTGTAGAAAGTTGTTCAAGTTTGAGCATGGATTTTTTCCAGAACTTGACAGATCAACGTAATATAAAGGTTCTCAAGCTTTATCACCATAAGCCTGCATAAATCAAGATTAAAATTGTTAGACACTCCCTAAGTGTAAATAAAGCAAATACAATCTGGCTGCACCAGTTCTTATCCACACTTTGGGAGGAAGGAGGTTAAAGGAGAAGTACCCACCTGACCTAAAGCATGACTTAAGATAGCAGAGTAGATACTGCTGGGAAAACCAAAACCTCGTGAAAAGGAGGAATAGCCCCCAGTGCTTGGCATGGGTTGGTAGGACGCTTTGAACAGGAGACAATCAAGACTTGCGTCTGCACCTCCAAACAAACGGGGGCTCAGTCAGATTATAGACCAAATAATTTCGTATAAATCTTGTATTTGTTAGAAATGGCCTTGGGCTGAGTGTGGGAACTGTGAAACAAGCTACTGCTAATACAGTTGCCTTGAAATGGTTTAGTATTTCGTATGCATGGAAGTGATCAAGGCTCAAAACCACTCTGCCAAATCCCTTTTGAGACTGTTCTGCGTGAGCAGATCACTCACACTTCTGAGTACACTGACAACTTTATCCTGACAGAAACCAGCCATAAAAATAGCCCTGATAAGTAGTGCTGGCTACAGCTCCATCAGAGAGCAGAAAACATTTAGGGGCACAAACAGCTTCCTTGCTTTTTCTCACCTTTTGCTGTGGTGATGCTTTGCCAGTTGATGTGCCAGTGTGCCTTCAGCAAAGCTAATTTATCGCAGTTAACGTCTTCCTTCTTTTTATAATTTCACCCTGAAGAACAAACCAGGAGTTCCATTGCTAGTGTTGCATTAGTAGCTGCAAGGAAGCTGCAGTAGGAAGTCAGCTCTGTTTGTTCTTTGAGACCAAGCTATGAGAGTTCATATAGGAACAGAGCCCCAAGGTTTGCCTTCAGGTAGGAAGGCCAAGCCGTGATCTTTTATGGGCCTGAGCATCTAGTTCTTCTTCGTGGTCTCTGTGCATCACATATATGGGCTCTGCGCCTGCGTGGAGCCTGTCTCGGAAACTTCTATAGCTCAGGCAAACGTTTTTGGCGGGAACCCCTCCCCCACTGTCTACTGACTCCGTGTTCCCGCCTTTCTCCTCAGTTCTTTTTCGACCGCCTTGCTGAAAGGATGTCTTGTTGGGAACTTCTGTCTTTCTCCTGAGGAGAAAGCTTTAGAGTGCTAAGCTTTTTAGTTATTTTACTTTGTTTTTAGTTCATTTTTAGTCTTTATTTATTTATTTATTTATTACAATAGTATACCGCCCCATAGCCGAAGCTCACTGGACGGTTTACATGCGATTAAAACAATTAAAAACAATATACAAAAATTAAAGCAGCAAAAACATACAACGTACACAAGTACATTTAAAACAATATAATTTATTGTTATTATATTCTTAGATATTTTATTCTCCAGCGATCTTGGGTCGCATTGAGGGGGATCGCACAGCCATTAAGGCCCCTTTTCAAAATGTGTTAAGTGCGTCAGCAAGCTTCCCCAGCAGACAGACTTTTGTCTGTTTAATTTGTTTTGGGAGAGGCTCAGGTCATCGAAACCTGTCACTACTGTATTATTATTATTATTATTATTATTATTATTATTATTTATTACATTTATATACCATCCCATAGCTGAAGCTCTCTGGGTGGTTTACAAAATTTAGAACCATAAACATAAGACAGCTGACATTTAAAACATTTTAAACTGTTAAGCCTGGCTACAAATTCAGTTAAAACCTCAACTTAAGCTGTTGAAATGCCTGGGAGAAAAGTTTGACTTGGCGCCAGGTCTGTGGATAAAAGCTCTAGAAGCCATGGTTTCTTCCAGACAATCGTTACACTTATGGCACAGGCTCCTCGATCTACTGGAGACATGGCCGCTTCATGCCTCATCCGATCTTCCAACATTTGGACGCTCCTTAGCTGTATCTACAGCAAGAGGGATATCTAAGAAGGCAGGAGCCTTCTGGGGCTGATCGCATGGAGCGATTCTACGGAGGAGAGCCCCTCTGCGTCCTCGGACCCTGACTCTGACCATGCGTCATTCTGATCGTCCAATGTTTGGACGCTCCCTAGCTGCCTCTACAGTGAAAGGGATATCTAAGAAGGCCAGGTTACATAGGACTTCCGGGGACTGATCGCTTGGAGTGATTCTATGGATGAGAGCCCCTCAGTGTCTTCGGACCCCCACCCTAAGCATAGGTCATTCTGATCTTCCAACATCTGGATACTCTCTACCTGTGTTTCTACAGCTAGAGAGAGACCAGGTTTCAACTCCTCTGCAGCTGTTAGAGGCCCCCCGATACCAAGGGTGGCCCCTTTGGCGGCGATGACTTAACTGGCTCCTTCGGTACCGAGGTCTAAGCTCTTGATACTGGAGTGTCTAACATGCATCTTCGACGTCAAGATGAGACGTCTAGCAGGCAGAATCGACATCACAGGGTGACTCAACTGCCTCCTTTGGTACCGAGCTCCTTGGTGCCAAGCTCCTTGGTACCGAGCACCATGGTGCCGAGCTCCTCGGTGCAGAGCTCCTCGGTGCAGAGCTCCTCGGTGCAGAGCTCCTCGGTGCAGAGCTCTTGGTACCAAAATGAGATGTCTAACATGCAGCTTTGACGTCAAGATGACATGTCTAGCAGGCAGAATCGACATCAAAGGGTGAGACTCAACTGCCTCTTTTGGTACCAAGAAGAGACATGCAGCTTGAACATGCAGCTTGAAGTAGACATCTCTCCACCAAGTTAATTAGCACAGCCATTACAGGCTAGCTGCCAATTACAGGGCTGCTCCCTAGAGCTGCTACAATTGGAGTGCTATGATTTCAACAGAGAAAGTTTTTATGCCTGTGATGTCTAGGGGCATCATTCTCGGGTCCCTGTAAAAAATAAATAAAAAGAGGGACAGAACTTCAACTGGGTTGTCTCCCCCGAGAATGCCATACCAGTACAGAGATTGGCATGAGAGGGACACCTCTTGCAATGGACCTGTAACTCCTGTACCAGGCATCGGTACCAACTTCTATATTGGTACATATGCCTTTCTCGATACTGAGCAGCTCCATTGGTATCGCGATTGCCACTGGAGGAAGTTTTCTCGCAACTCCCTCTAGCTCTACTGAGATCACTGTCATTGTCACCTGTCCACAAGGCTCAACCATTGACTCATGATACCGTCGTGAATGCGTCAGTACGTCCACCTAGCTCTTCTCCTTCCCAGCCCCACTCTGTGGGGTGTCAAAAAGTTCAGCTTGGAGAAGATGGGTTTAATCATAGAACTAAACCTGATTCCCCTCAATCCTTAGAGAGCTCTCAGTCGGACTCAACATTGCTCTCTTCTGCATCGCCTGTTGATGGGGTAGCTGTACAGAGTGGAGCCTCCTTTGGAAGACCTATATCATTCTCTGATTTAATATTTGGTCCACTCCTCTACAGATCTCTTAAACCTGTTCTGGATTTGAGACGGCTCCATACGTACATCAGAACCACAAATTTCTGATGACACATAAAGCCCTGCCCCAGAGTATTTACAAAATGTATGGCACTGGTCCTTCTGTTCATTTGCCTTCAAGGGGTAGAAATCTACCCATATTTAGACAACTGGCTTCTGGTGGCATCCTCGAAGGAAATGCTATCAAAGGCAGGGTTACTCAATTTATTGAGCTCTTTGGGCCTCATAGTGAACACAGAATCCAGACTCACCCTAGATCTAACAACCCTACATCGGTGTACTTGCACAGACTATTTGCTACGAGGCATGCGTTTTCCCACTTCCTCCCCCATCTCAAGTCCTCATACAAACACTTTCCTGTTCAACTGGGAGTGTCTTTGCAGCCCTCATTTTTCCTCTCATTCCATGATTACTGTGGTATGATAATATTAATATTGTGTAGTCCACACAGTCTCCATCATAGTCACCCCTTGGTGGCCGAGACAGGTGTGGCTCACTCTACTTCTGAATATATCAGCCAATGGCGACCAATCGGGTTACCATCAGCTCTGCAGATAAAAAAAGTCGTGGTAAGTACCCGACTTTTTAAAACCGGAGCTTCAGGGATTTGCTCCTGGATGGCTTTGGGATGCCAGCTGCATCATATAGATGACCTGCTGCCACTCCGGATACACCCCGACCGGGGGCAAAACTCTAGTCAAGATGTACCCAGACTGTAATTCCTAAATGGGCAATCTTTTGTCTTACAGTGCCTGAGTGGGTACAAGAAAATGAATCTGGGGAAGCCTGACCCTGACACAACAGGAGAGTGGCTTTTGTCTTGCAAGGAGATCTGCTGGGCAGCTGATGAGAAAGCAGGATGTGCTTGGATGTAATTTAGACTGCCTCCAAACACATAAGAATACAGACAACTGGAGACTGACTGAGGAATCTGTCAGTCAAGCTGTCAGCTTACTGATGTTACTTGGTTGGACATTGCCCACTTTGGGAAATCCCGGTGGGGGCATTGCCCCCCCGCCTCCCCCCCCCCGGTAGTTTACACCCCTACATATGCTCAGACCCATGGCATGGGGTATCCCAATACCGTAACTATTTTCGACATGAGGTCGAATCCATTTTTTCATCCAGCCTGTAGCCTGGCAACGAAGAAGTCATATACTGCACAATGGGATTTTTTTCTAAATACATGGATCTTCAGGGCCTCAAGCCCCATTCAGCCTCCTTAACGATGTCCTTACACTTTACACCCCCTATACACTATAGGGCTAAAATAATTGTCGATATGCGGGTATTTGACTGCTTTACCTGTTTTTGCACCAACCCCGTTGTTAGGGGATTCCTCTGGGCATTATGAATCTGGCTCCTCTAATTAGGAGTTTCATTCTGGCATGGAGTTTCTCTGTCATGCCACAATCTCTGACATTGAAACCAGTTAAACCAATGGCACCTTCAGATATCACATTAATTTTCTTAGAAAGTTGTTTTCTGATGGTTATATCAACACTACGCAGATCGAGTGAATTAGCTGCCTCAGTATTGATGCACCCTACCTGGGCTTCCACACAGGGCTAGAACTGACAAATTTCATAAGACGCAAGAGTTGCAGTGACTCGCGGAATGGATTGTACATGCTATTAAACTGCCGACGAGTTGAGGGCTTGCAACTCATTGGTCCAGTAACAGCTAAGTCGATGCGCAGTGCATCGAAGTCCGTATCTTTAGCAGGGGATTGCAGCTATTTAGTATAAGTCCTTTAACTTCATTACATGTTACCACTTGATTGTTTGTACCAGGACAAACTGCAATTTGGGGCAAGCAATTTCATTGTCTTGTGAGGGAACATTGATCTACACCTACCCTCCACCAGGAATTTAGCTTGTTAATCACCCATATGTGTGATGCACAGAGACCACGAAGAAGAAATGCAGGTTGCTTACCTGTAGCCATAGTTCTTCGAGTGGTCATCTGTGCATTCACACAACCCACCCACCATCCCCGCTTTGGTGTCGATGCAAATGTATTGTCGATACCGAGCGGTTTCTCTCCTAGTTATGAGGCCAGCAAGTCGGTCTCATGGAACTGAGGAGAAAGGCGGGAACACGGAGTCAGTAGACAGTGGGGGAGGGGTTCCCGCCAAAAACGTTTGCCTTAGCTATAGAAGTTTCTGAGACAGGCTCCACGCAGGTGCAGAGCCCATATGTGTGAATGCACACATGACCACTCGAAGAACTATGGTTACAGGTAAGCAACCTGCATTTCTGGGCTAGTCTCACTGACCTTCGACATGGACCTCATCCTTGCTGCTGCAGTTCTGAGGCTTTTGACCAGGAGCAATGCTGAGTAGTGGGAGGTGTGTGGAAAAGATGGTAGGGATGTGGATACGCCAGAAGGAAAGAAAAGGAGCAAAAGATCTGATCCCTGAGCAGTCTGTATACCTTCCAACAAGTGCTGGAAACTTGGTTGCGTGGTTTTTAAAAGTCTGATTTGCATGCAGTAGATGAACTCTGCTTGTAGTTCATCCTGCTATGGTCATGAGAACAAGGGAATAGCGATGGTAAAAGTATCTTACCCTGCATACAAACGCACCTTGGTTCTCCTGCAACTTACAAAACTACTAAGGTACTGGGCAGCTGAACAACAAAACGCCTTAGTTCGCGTGGTGTGATTATTAACGTAGTAGAGAACACATGATCCAGATGTGCAGATCCAGGACTTTTCGCGGTCTGTAATTCAAGCTGGGTGGGAAGCAGAGTGATTCCTAAAGCACAGCAGCGCACAATAAATTTGTTTGCCTCAACTTTTCTCTCTCTCCCCTTGAGTTTCTTCTTCCCCTCCTCTTTACCTCTGTGAGCTGCTTTTGCATGCTGGCGTATCTGTCTTTGCACTCCCTTCTCTTGCATAGTAGCTTGTCTTGCGTTCCTTCTGCTTCATATGGCCCCTCTTTTTGTTCCTGTAGCCTCCTTGCCTACCTACTGCTGCTTTTCTTGCTTTCTCTTCTTTCCTTGCTGCCTCTCACTGTGCTCCTTTCTGTCACTAGGACCCCAAGAGCTCCCCTCTGCTTCCTCCGGACCTGTTAAAGAGTCTGGCTGCCTTGGAGGAGGAGGAAGAGCTGATTTTCTCTAATCCTCCTGATCTTTACCCAGCTCTGCTGGGGCCTCTCGCCTCTCTTCCTGGACGAAGCCTCTTTGTATGTATTTGACTTAATTCTGCTGCTTCTTACTCTAATTTTGGTATATATTTTTTATTTCAACCCCCCCCCCCGCCCTCACCAGGTCAATAGAACATGTAAAATCATGTCCCTTACTGAAAGATTACACAGTTGTTGTAATAACAATAATAGTAACAATTTATTTCTTACCCGCCTCTCCGTCTGGATCGAGGCGGGGAACAACAACATGATAAAATACATAAAACTGATTAAAACATGACACATATTGTTAAAACTTCTTTGATCGTAGGGGTTGCTGCTTTCTGATCCGACACTTGATTCCTTAAAAGCTCTGGAAAGGGGGGGGCATTATGAAGCTCCCCCCGCCTGACTTTGGGTTTGGGCTTTTTTGCAGCAGTCATCTTGACTTTCCAGGCTCACTCCTCAGTGAGTGAGTGGAGAGAGTGGCTGGCCTCCTGCAGCACTGGAGCCCAGGTGAAACTGTTCCAGGGGAATGTGTTCCTGCTCCAGAGCTCTTAAGCAGGCACAGTCTCTGAGTCAGAAAGTTGTGACCCTAGATAACCCAAATCCTGATCTCTTGGCTTGCTGAGAACTTCCAAGTTAAACTTTTCTGTCTGTCTTGTGCAAAATCATACAGCCTATCCTTCAGAGTATATCAGAATAAGAATGAACAAGCCAATATCTAAAGAGGTCAGAGGTTGAAAAACAGCATGAGGTTAATTTTCAATTTGCAGTACTTAGTGAGTTTTGGTGACGTGCAACATTGTTCTTCTAAAGGGGTGTGTGGAATATAAACCATAGGCTACATGTGGCCCACTGAGCCCTCTCTTGAAGGATACCCAAGCAGCTTCAGTGTTTATTATCCTGTGGTGCCCATGTAAACAACTCATTGAGTCCACTGAGGGTATTTGTGGTATCTGAGAAAGATACTCACAGGTGCTCGTTGTAAGAACAGGAGAACTGCCTTGCTGGATCAGATCAAGGGTCCATGTAATCTTTCTGCAGCAGGCAGGCAGGCAGGTGCCTCTGGATACTCACAAGTGGGCATGAAGGTAGCTGCCTTCCCTGTCGTTTGCCCCCAGCCTCTGGTACTCAAGAGTATACTTCTCTGCACTTGGAGAAGTAATAGCTATTGATAAACGTATCCTCCAAGAATGTAATACTTTTGGTGTGATAGGCTAGCATAAATGAGAAAGTTCTATGTGTTTAAAGAATAGTTTGTCAAACTTTGAAGTAAAGAAGTTTTGTATTGTGTAGTATTCATGCACTAGTGTGATAGGAGGAGGAATAGATTAAATTTATCCCCTTGGGGTGGGGGGAATCCTTCATTAAGAGCTTTCATGTTTTTACCTTCAAAAGTAAACAGAATGTGAGGTGACATCAAATCACTTCCCCATAATGTGGTGATTCAGTCACATGAAACTGTTCCACATTGACTCCCACCATGGGTGTTGGCTTATGAAACTGCCTGTGTTTGGCCCAACATTGAGAGCACAAGAGGATTTTTGGGCATTATGTCAGCAACCCAAAACATCACTAACAGAAAGTACTTTTCAGCACTGTGGGATCTGTGCCTCTTCTGTTTAAATTGGCCCTCAGTAGTTGGTCTGGGGCACATCAGTGTCTTTCAGCATTAGTTCCTAACCTATGAAATAGGGATAACAATGGCCCCACCACATAGAGTGCTTGTATAAATTGACACAACAGGAGGTTACAAAGAACCTGGAAATTAAAAATGATGGGTTGGATCCAGAGTGGACCATCTGAACAGAAGAACGAGTGAAGTGAACGAGGATTCAACAGAGCCTCCCCTCTGGAGGAAGGGGGTCGGATAGCAGTATTTACCAATTCCCCCTTCTCCCTGCAGCTTCCAGCACACATAGGATTTTGGAGGGCTGCCAACCAGCATAGGGGACTGCAGAGGAGAGCAGCCCAGGGGTGGGGGATCATCCAGTTCATGGAGTTTGATTCCATGTAGCTTTAGATCCAACCCAATGAGTGTGCTCTGTATGAGTGCGTATATGTATGCATATGGTCAGTTGATGCAAAGTTACATATGGCATTGTTGAGAGGATATACCGTATTTCCTCGATTCTAAGACGCACTTTTTTCCCCATATTTACCTCTGTAAAAAATGGAGTGCATCTTAGAATTGATGGCGTGTTAGATTCGCCGGTTTTCTCCAGCGCTGGAATGGGTTTGAAACTACACCCACCCTCCCACCCATAGAGCCTTCACAAAGGGGCTCTGCATGCCCCCCCAGCAACTCAGCTCCCTCGCGCCCCAGTTCTCACTGCCAGCGCGCAGGATCGTGGCCTACTTCGTAGAAACACTGTGTTTCCAGACCTTTCCTGCCGCCGCCGCCACAGAATCCCAGGAAGGGGTGAGAGAGAAAGAGCGGGTCAAGCGGGGGCAGGCAGAGGTGGTAACGGGGCCCAGGCGAGGGAGGAGGAAGAAGCAACAAGCAGGAAAGGAAGGGAAGAGTGCGGGTGGAGGCAGCGGCTGCGGCAGCGAGGGCCCGCATGCGCCCCCCCCGCCAGCGACTCGGCCTCCCCAATCACCTCCATTGCTGCCCTGGTCCTCGCTGCCAGCGCCGCTTGCAGCGGCCTCCTAGGGGCAGGTAGTCCTCGACGCGCCCTCCCTGCTCCACAAGCCACTTAGGAATGCTGCACTCCGCCCAGTGTTTATCAAGCCTCGGAGGCTCTGCTTGTGCCTGTCGCCGCCGCCCTTTCATCCCTGCCAGTCCGGGGTGGGAGGAGGGAGGGTTGTAAAAAGCTAGCGATTGGGAAATCCTTCTCCCAATCGCTGGCTTTTGTTTACAACTCTCCCTCCTTCCTCCCCGGGACCGGCAGGGATGAAAGGGCGGGGGCTGCAGCGAAGAGGCTTGATAAACACTGGGCGGGGTGCAGCATTCCTAAGCGGCTTGGGGAGCAGGGAGGGCGCGTCGAGGACTACCTGCTCCAGGGAGGCTGCTGCAAGCAGCACTGGCACCAAGGACCAGGGCAGCAATGGAGGTGAGTGGAGAGGCCGAGTCGCTGACGGGGGGGCGCATGCGGGCCCTCGCTGCCGCGGCCACTGCCTCCACCCAGCTCTGCGGGCCCTTCCCTTCCTGCTTGTCGCTTCCTCCTCCCTCACCTGGGCCCCGCTACCGCCTCTGCCTGCCCCGGCTCGACCTGCTCTTTCTCTCTCATCCCTTCCTGGGATGCGGCAGCGGCGGTGGCGGTAGAGAAGGTCTGGAAACGCAGCATTTCTACGAAGTAGGCCGCAATCCCATGCACTGGCAGAGAGGACCGGGGCGCAAGGGAGGTGAGTAGGGAGGCCAAGTCACTGGGGGGGGCGAATGCAGGTCCTCGCTGCCACGACCGCTGCCTCCGCCCGGCTCTCTGCGCCCTTCCCTTCCCTCGCTTTCCCGCTTCTTCCTCCTCACTGCCGCCGCCACTCCTCCCTCGCCTGGCCCCTGCTACCACCTACCGTATTTGTTCGATTCTAAGATGCACTTCTTAAAAATATAAACATGTCTGAAAACGGGGTGCGTCTTAGAATCGACGCAAAGCTTTTTACTTATTGATGGCCCTGAAATTAAGATGCGACTTAGATTCGATGGTGTCTTAGATTCGATGAAATACGGTATGTATTGTTTACTGCTATGACAGTTGCTGTTCCTATTGAATTAAAATAAGGTGCAAGCTTTCCTCATGCACCAACAAAACTAGTTGGTGCATGATTCAAGAGTTTTGATTACAAGGGAGGTCAGATAATCCATACAATTTGAGGTTTGGGGGAGACAGACAAAATGGCCCATGTTGAGTGTTTTTTTGGCAACTACGTTAGATATTTTCATCCATTCAAGGGAATGCTTGATTTGTATCCAATACTAGCCTTTCAGAATTCATACACGAGAGATTTACCAGTCCAGAACTCCAGTAAAGTTATAAAAGGGTAGGTCGTTTCTAATTATATGACATCCTTTACCTTTTATTTTTGCATAGATTGATCATGCTACCTTTAGTGAGTGTTCAGGGTAATTCATCACATTCCTGCCCTTTTACCATCTATATTGTTGCATATCTGTCTCGTCTGTATTTGGGAACGTTGGACTTTCTCAAGCTTCTGGTACTGGCAAATTACACAGGCAAGGTACTGGATGAGTTATGCTGGATTATTCATTTTAGTAGAATAGTTTTTGGCTCCATGTATAGCTTCGGTATGGCTTCAACCAACTATGCTTTAGCTGCCTTCCCAGTTGCTTCAAGAACCTTGCCTTCCCATAAAACCAAGGTGATTTCTGTTTACGAAGTATGGGAAGAGGGTGTTTAGCAAGGATTGTGGTGTTTGCCAAAGCCTGTCTTGCATTCCATCCCTGACCAGATCACTGAAGTCAATGTCTAAATTTCCCAGTGATTTCTGGAAATCCAGTCCAGAACTTCCTTCCATCAGCTTAGGCAATATTTGTTAGGTAGCAGGGTCACTAACAAATCCCCATTCTATCTTAGGTTCCTATAATAATGTATCCCAAAGTAGCAGCTGTTAGCATTGGTCTCCTGCCAGCGAATAAGGAACCCTTATGAAATATCCTAATCCTGCCATTTCCCAGCCATAGTTTGGGATTGGTGCCTTGAATTACGCAACTGGCACTATATGTGTAAACAAAGGCCCTTAGGTACCACCCAGCCAAGAGGCTAATCTTATGGACCAGGTCAGAGGAATTAAGTATTAAATAAATAGGAGTACCTTCCTTTGCTGCAGACCTGTCAATAGTCACCATCAGTTCAAGGCAACATGTGGCCATGACTCAACATTCCATATTAGCTGGGTGGTGATATGTTCAATGCTTAAAAGTTTAAATTGTGCACCCAGCCACTCAAAATTCTGAAGTTACAAAATTTCTTGAAAAAAAAAAAAGCTGTATAAATTGTGCAAATCTTAATTAATATACTGGTTATAAACTGTGGAGGAACAAAATTATCCTCCATTGTAGGGTATTATGGGATTAAGGTGTGTGTGTGTTCGTTCTAGTCAGATTCAGTCAAAATATTACTAGTTTATAGGTCAAAGGTTAGAATATAGAAATCAGGAAGTGTTGCTCAGGAAGCTGCGGTTTATAAAGTTCAACAAGTCAGAGGAAGAGAGGAAAATAAGTTTTGACTCGGGAAACAGGAAGTTAGTTGGTAGAAATGAACAAGGAACTATCTTGAGGATTGGTTGGACAGAGATAAAAATAATAATAATAAAAGCAAAATGCAGAGAAGGAGGAGGCGTGTGGAGAGAGAAGGAAGGAAGACCAGAGTCCTAAAATAAAGAAATAGCTGGTGGAACTGGAGAACTGCTTAAGAGAGCTTGGAGCAATGAAAGTAAAATATTGCTTGGAAGGGACGTATATAAAATAGGGACACAGTGTAGTTAGGTTAATTGGATGTATTTATCCCTGGTTATTGCATTACTCTACTGCTCATATAGTTTGTTGTGTTTTGTGTGAGTGTGAGTGTGTGTGTGTCCATTGAGATCTTCTTTTTCCCATTTACATTTCCCCCCAGTAAAATTTAAACCTTGTTGTTGGAAAATTTGTGTTCTTCATTTTGGGTACCCACTCTATTTCTAATAGCCACCCCACACTTCCTAAAAGTAGATACTTGGGAATCCAGAGAGTTTTGAAATTATTTTGATGGAGGCATCCAGAGAAATAAGAATTTCTACCTGGTGGCAGTGGAATAGGCTACAGGAATGGAAGGGCAAAAAGAAATGTGGCTACAACTATGTTACCTATTTTAATCTTGGACTACTCTTGGCAGAGTAGTCCAAAAGCCTGTGTCAAAATGCTTACGTCATAACGTACAAAGGGTCGGCTTTCTAGACGTTTTACAAAAGTTGTGACATCTCAAAAACTGCCAATCTTAGGAGCAACTGCTGGGGCGTTTAGGGGGTGGCAGCCCCCTAAAATCCCTTTCAGGGGACAATAATTACGTCATTAAGGTACATCAAAGAAACAAGCATTATTTGTTGGGGAACCGTGTACAGGATTCCAGTGTGTCCAACCTGACTGACTTTGTTGGGGCTTAACCCCTTTCAGACCCCTCCAAAAAGGGGTAATGGGGGCCATGGATTGCGTCATAAGGTACATGGCTGAAACTGGTACCACTTTGTAGAGACCGCCTTCTTGCATCTTAAAATACCCAATTTGACTGCTTTATGTGGGCCCAAACCCAAATCAGACTATTCAGTATGGTTGGAGACATAGCAATTCCCGCTGCACAGATATGGAACTTTGCACATCAGTTCTGAAATTATGAACTATCTTAGCCATAATAGTCAAAGTAAAATATTATTTTTTTGTACAGGATTTTAATTTTTTTTTATTAGTTATGAAAACATTTTAAACAATTAACAGACAAGTAGGAGAGGGTAAGAGGGGAGTATTTGTTGGCGTTTTCCGGGGGGTTGTATGTTAATTGTTTAAAATGTTTTCATGGGTATACTGATATTCAGTGGTTCATGCATAATGTTTGTAGTTGCTGTAGCATCAATATTATTATGAAATAAAATGACTCCAGATTTGTGGTTATGCTAGGAAAATATCATGTTAATTCACACTGTAAGCCATCATGTTTGAGCAAGGGCCAACGCTACTAGTCTAAACAGCTTAATAGACAGTTACTTAGAATTGACAAACTACTGCCTGAGTCCCTTACACTTCTTTGACATGCTGGGGCATACAATGTTATCAGAATGAAGTTCCCCAGGTGACCTGCCTCTTATTTTTCTAGCTAACATAGACAGTTTACGGAGTTCTTTCTCAAATTTACTGATGCTCTTTGTTTGCTGTTGATTGCAAATTAAGAGTGGTTCTTATTTGTTTCATGCAGAGTATTCCAAGTATTTGGACTGTATGATGAAACAATCATGCAAGGGTCTCCAGTGTATTAATTTTATGCAGACAGTGTTCCAAGATATTGCTCAGTAACACCACCTAATGCTGTCTTTCCCTTCTCCGGCTTTCTGAAGAAATCGCTGCTAGAGAAACCGTCAGATCTGATGTCTCAGTCACCATCTTTCCTGTCACTCACGGGCTTTTCTCTCAATCAGGTAATTAATTGTAACAGATCTCTTCATCTCTTTCTGCTTAACATTGCCATCAATTCACGTGTTACTGTTTAAACAACATACTTCTCATAGAAGGTCTATGATGATAGCAGGTATGGGTGCCTGGCCTTAACCACCAGATTGCCGTTGGGGTTCTCCTCCCTACATAATCACCGTCATAATCTTTGCGTAGTGCAGATGGTTCAAGGTTTGGTCCTTTCTCTCTGCTACACTTGTTCTCCATGTGCAGAACATCTGGGGAGTACTCTGTTACGTGACCGCCCCCCCCCCCCCCGTTGCAGTCTGAAGCGGTACACTGCGCATACAGATTCACAAACCCATGTTTTTATTATCATTTCCATACTGTGGCTCATCTGCCCATCGCTCTCTTTCACTTGTCTGCCTAACCTGGCCCCCAGAGCGCCAGCATTTGCATGCTGAACTCTTATTTGTGTTCATCTTAATGTTTGTCAATGGGATTTTCTAAGCCCATTATCTAAGAGGCAGCGTATGCTGCACAGGTTCTCTAACTTTTGATAGTTTATGCACATCTGATAGCCTGAATTAATACTGTAGGCTATTCAGTATAGCCTCTAATATGAACTTCAGTCTTAATAGTGTTTAAGAAAAAAAAACTACTTGCCCTCAGAGGGGCCCATTCCCCTTATTTCTGTGTATTAGTCATTGCTTGCAGCATTCTGCTTCTTATGGGCAGGTAATTCTGCTGTACCTCTGCATTGGGAGTGACTGAATGAACTGATAACACCCAGTGTGGAGATTTTGCAGAAATACTTGTTGCCTAACAGAAGATGTGTGGAAGAGGCCAGGCCAGTGAATTGTGCAAGACATACAGCGGGTAGCTCTTATATAGGTGAGTACTTAGGGCTCTCAAGCATCTAATTGTTTTTAAATGTTTGTTTCTTGAAGCGCATTAGGAGTTCTGGTGTGCCTCAACGAATGTTAACCTTGGGAATGGGAATTACCGAGATAGGAGTATTGGGTTTAATTCCGGGTTGCTTGGTTTTAAACCTCATTCATATATGAAGCTCACTAGGTAACAATTACTCTCGGTAGAACATATCTCAGAAGGAACTGTAAAGATAATATCTGTGGGAACAGAAAACTGGGTGTATCACCCTGAAGGAAAGTAGGCAGGGTATTTTTTAAAAAGAAAAATGATACAAAAATAGGACTGCGTCCTCAGTATTGGTCACTGTCCTTTTTTAACAGTATGTTTCTCAGACAGTTTTGATACTGTTGCTATGAGAGCTGTAACTTCTGCAGCATGGTATAGACATTTGCTCATCAGCTAAGGCAAATCGTCTGTGATTCAGAAGAGTAGGTAGATGTAAACAAAACTGACTTCACCCACTAACACAGTCATGGATTGCATAGGCCTGAGCTCAGGTTTAATCTCTCTCTTAATTTTGTAGGAAAGATACCAAAACAGCATGTTCAATGAGGTTTATGGGAAAAACCTCAATGCCAGCACAAAAACAGAGGTTGCTCCATCAGTGGCCCACCAGGAGACTTCACTCTACTCTCTCTTTGAAGGTACTCCATGGTCTCCATCTCTTCCAGCCAGCTCAGGTAATACTCTTTCATATGGCATATGACTTAGTTATGCGGTGGCCCCAGGCAAGCATCACTCCAGATCATGGTTTATGCTAACCATAGTTCAGAATGAACCCAAAGCACAGTTTGACCTTCCCAATGTACAATAGGTAAATACCATGTTCTAGATGTGCTTGTTCATTTTAGTTTCCCATAATATAGGCTATTAGGTTTTTAGGGTGCAGCAGCCTCTGGAAGCAGAGTGATGACTAATAATGATGCTTCATCAGTTCAGAGAGCATAGCAAACTAAACTTGTGTTTCCTTAACCACGGTTTGGCATGATGTCTCAATTGAGTCTTAGCGAACTTGCTCCTTGTTGTTAATTTATATCAGCTAGGTTCTTGGTAGTCACTGTGCAAGCACGTGTATAGCATGTTAGACTTGCACAAAGTAACATTTTCATTTTCTAGCGCTAAAGCTTGTACATTTCTTGCTTATAGACCCTCTTGAGAGGAAAAAATGTACTGACATGCTCAGAGGGCAGGGCAAGTGCCATCATGCTCAGCCATTTTTCATTCACCACTGTAGCAATATCATGGAGCACATACTGGCTGAATTCGGACAACATGATAGGCAATGGTGGCGTAATAATCAACTTTACAGTTGTTCACCTAGGGGGTACTCCCCACACAACATGGTAATAAATAATCAACTGTGGTGTGGATTAGGATCAGCGCTGAGTTGACTATGGCAGCATTTGGACAATGCGATAGTCAATACAACTGACGATTGTTCCCCCCCCCCCCCAGTTGCTTATTGTGTCATCCGAATTCAGCCTCTCTGTGGAGTCTTCATTCTCCATCACATTTTAGGCTTTTCTCTGTCTTTTCCAGGGATTTCCCCTTTTTTCACTGTTCTAATTATTTATTTAGCGTATGTTTTATTGGGAGATCTCCTTTTTTCTCTCCTTTCTTTGGGTATCAGTGGCACAACAGCCTCCTTCAAGAAATGTTATGGATGCAACCATAAGTTCTTCTTCGTGGCCTCTGTGCATCACACATATGGGCTCGCGCCGACGTCGAGCCGACCT
Organism: Anniella stebbinsi; assembly: GCA_029215795.1. Taxonomy (NCBI): domain Eukaryota; kingdom Metazoa; phylum Chordata; class Lepidosauria; order Squamata; family Anniellidae; genus Anniella; species Anniella stebbinsi. Next base: position 120,572,657 of record JARDYH010000004.1, on the reverse strand, counting down.
TCGGGAAACTTCCTAGCTAGCTTAGACTTTTGGCGGGAACCCCTCCCCCCACCATCCTATCGCACATGCTCAGGGTTCCCGCCCTTGACTTACCTCAGTTCTTCTTCGACCGCATCGCTGTTAGCCTCGCGGGAGACTTCGTCTTGACCGTTCGTATATATTTGTTCTGCGGAAAGAGAGAATAGTTAGTTATAGTTAGCTTAGGCTGTTTTATTAGTGTTAGTTAGTTAGTTTCAACCAAAATATATATATATATATATATATATATATATATATATATTCTTCTAGGGTTAGATAAGTTAGCGCGGCTCGCCGTCTATGGCGCAGACCGCTTTGTTTCGACGCTGTTCGCGTTGTAGGGCCAAAATAGCCCTAACCGATGGCCATTCCCTCTGTCTGATTTGTCTTGGAGAGAGCCACATCGTAGATTCTTGTGCACATTGTATGCGTTTTTCAAGACAAACTCGACGTAATAGAGCAGACAGGCTGCGTAGTCTGCTGTGGACAAACGCTCTCTCGGCGGTAGATCAGCCTCGTCCAGCCATGTCGCAAAGAAAAGCTTCTGGGGAGAGTACGATCCTCTCTAACCCAGCATCTCCGGGGTCCCCCTGCGCAACGGTGGCACCACCGGCATCGTTACTGGCCATTTCGCCTCCCTCTTCCCCGCCACCGGTGAAGAAAGCGAAAAAGACAAGGCCAGCAAAGCCTACAAAAAAAAGCTGTCTTCGACGTCGAAAGCGTCGACCTTGACAATGCTTTCTCCGACCACTAAAAAGTCGGCATCGAGACCGTTACCATCCTCGAGACCGTCGTCGCTACCGTCTTCGACATCGACTAAGGTGGTCGCCTTAGTCCACAAGTCCTCCTCGGTACCGACGCAGTTATCGGCACCGAGGCACTGTACGCTGTCGAAGAGTTCGCCGTCACGATCCTCCCAGCGAGCGGGCGCGTCGCCGGTGGCCTCTGCATCTAAAGAGCGTACCCCCTCGGTATTGCCGCTACTGCGTACGCCATCGACGCCGACGGTAACGGCACAACAGGCAACCACGCTTTCCCCAACTCAATCGCTACCGTCGCCTGTTATCATCGCGTCCGATATCGACGAACCGATACCGACGGAACTACCGCAGCCACCTCATCACAAGGACACCCGTCGACGTCGGCAGCCGAGCTCTTGTTACCGATCCCCGCAATCACGATCGCGATCTCGATCGCATTCTCGGTCCCGAGACTGGGATGTCTATTCGGACCGTTCTCGCCACTCGGATCGTCGTGGCTATCAGTTTGACCCCCATACAGGGCGTAAGCTTACTGAGGACCAATTCCCACCGCCGGTTCCACCGCGGCGGACCTCCTCGCTGTGTCAATCCTCAGCGACACAACGGGTGCGTACAGCACTGGCAACACCTCAGCCTACTACATCGCGCCATCGACAGCCTTCACAGTCCTTTGATGACTATGTGTCAGACACCTCGTCAGCCCCATCACCCCGACCATCAGAGCCGTCCCCCTTGGACACCGTCAGTACCGACGAAAGAGCTTCCCCCACAATGGAGATGGGCAGTTTTTCGGAGCAAATGTTGAGGCTCGCGCAGTCCCTCAACATTGAGTGCCAGCAACCGGTCGATGATTCCGATGATGGGATTTATGACGTTATGTCTACCGAGCCATCCCCGCAGTTGATCCTGCCAATGGTTAAAGCGCTGTTAAAAACAGTTAAACAATCGTGGGAGCATCCGGCCACCGTTGGCCCAACTTCCAAGCGCTTAGATGCCATCTATAAAGTCAAGCAGACGCAAGCGCCTTTCCTCTTCCAACACCCGAAACCCAATTCGGTAGTGGTTGAGGCCGCCCAAAGTAAATCAGGGAAGACACATTCCGCCCCGACTGACAAGGAGGGTCGGAAACTTGACTCCTACGGGCGACGCATTTATGCATCAGCGTCGTTGGGCATCAAAGTTACCAATTACATGGCGCTGATGGCACGGTACCAGCTCTTCCTTTGGGAGAAAATTACATCTTTAACTGATTGTCTCCCAGACGACCAACGAGAGCTTGCGCGAGTATTCCAGGCAGAGACCATCAGACTGTCAAAACAAGAGTTAACCACGGCACGACACCTGACCGACTGCGTCTCGAAGGCGATGGTGGGCGCTGTAGCCTTACGCCGCCATGCGTGGTTGCGTTCCGCTGCTCTTCCACAAGAAACCAAAAACAGAATTGAGGACCTTCCCTTTGATGGGGAGGGCCTTTTCAATACTGACACGGATACCACTATGGACGTTCTGCATAAGGCTAGGATGACGGCCAAGAAAATGGGGTTTCAGCCACCCCAGCAGCCTTACCGCCGTCAAAAATGGTACAGACCTGTCCCATACCAGCCACGACAGCAACAGGACAGGGCGCAACGATATCAGCCTGCATCAACCCAGTCTTACCAGCCCCGTAAATCCACGCCACGCTACCAACAGCGCACCAAGCAATCACAGCCCGGCAAACGTCGTCTTTGACTTGACGCCGTCTCTATTTGTCAGCAGGGCAAACAAGTTAAGGCCTTTTCTGCAAGCCTGGGAGTCCATAACTTCAGACTCTTGGGTTCTACGCATCATCGCGGAGGGCTACAAGATAGAGTTCGAAGTTCCTCCTCCACTTGGCACCATAAAAGTAACATCGCCCTCGGTGACGCTAGCTCAGGAGACTACCACCCTTCTTCGCAAAGCAGCTATCACGAGAGTGCGACGATGCCATCTGCCAACGGGGTTTTACTCCCGTTATTTTACGGTGCCAAAACGGGACGGGGGACTTCGTCCTATTATGGATCTCAGAAGTCTAAACAGGTACATACGACCCAAGAAGTTTCGGATGGTTACCCTGGCGGCGGTTCTACCCATGCTGAGGAAAGGCAGCTGGTTTACGCTAATAGACCTGAAGGATGCCTATTTTCACATCGCTATTCATCCTTCCCACCGCCGCTATCTGCAGTTTCTCATAGGCCACCAGGCATTTCAGTTTTCTGTCCTTCCCTTTGGCCTAAAGTCTGCACCAAGAGTCTTCACCAAGTGCATGGCGGCAGTGTGCGCGTATCTGCGGTCTTGCGACATCGACTTGTATCCTTACCTAGACGACTGGTTGATCGTCTCCAACTCCAAGACTCGGGCGCTCGCAGACGTGCACGTGGTCATCTCTCTCCTGTCGTCACTTGGGCTGCAAATAAATTACAAAAAATCCGTCATTCAGCCATCCCAAACAATACAATTTATAGGAGTTACCCTCAACGCCATCGTGGGAAGGGCGTTTCTTCCACCAGACAGGGTGGCGGACATAGAGCAGTTGGCGGCGGCACTGCACAAGCAGCGACGAACGTCCGCATTCGTCATTTTAAGACTGCTAGGACTTATGGCAGCATCCGTTTTCGTCGTCCGTTGGGCAAGGCTTTGAATGCGGCCTCTCCAGCAGTTCCTGCTCCGGCATTACTCACCAATGCAAAATCCACGACAAATTGTACTCACCGTACCACAGCATATCAAGCAGTCTCTTCAGTGGTGGACGGTCTCGCACAACCTCACCCAAGGCATGCCTTTTGTCACACGGGGGCCGTCTCGCGTGGTGACGACGGACGCCTCGCTGGACGGATGGGGCGCACACTGCGGCGATCTGGTGACACAAGGAAAATGGTCACCTTCAGAGACTCGTCTTCATATCAATATGCTAGAGCTACTGGCAGTGAAAAAGTCCCTGCAAGCCTTTTCTCCTCGGCTTCGCAGGCATCATGTTCGGATTCTAACCGACAATACCACGGTGATGTGGTATATAAACAAAGAAGGCGGGACACGCTCCCATCGCCTCCTACAGCTTGTGACGGACATCCTGCAGTGGGCCATCTCACACGATATGTTCCTATCCGCACTACACATTGCAGGAACGGAGAATGCCAAAGCGGACGACCTGAGCAGATCCTTCACGGACACGCACGAGTGGGAACTCTCCCCTCGCATACTCCGCCGTGTCTTTGCCCGTTGGGGGACCCCCAACGTCGATCTTTTTGCTACGGCTGTCAATGCAGTCTGCCCGGCGTACTGTTCCAGAGCGGGCATAGGAAGGACATCGTTAGGAGATGCCCTTCAGTGGGACTGGTCCAGAGGACTTCTCTACGCTTTTCCGCCGTTTCCACTGATTGCAACAGCAGTAGCAAATATCAGACGCAACAACTCAGACGTGATCATGATAGCGCCGTGGTGGCCAAGGCAACCTTGGTTCACGTCGCTACTCAGACTGGCGGGGTCGGAGGTGTGGCACCTACCGCTTCTCCCCGATCTGCTTTCACGGGAGGACGGGAGAATCCTTCATCCCGATATCCGGACGCTACACTTGACAGCATGGAGAATCCGGCGTCTTGGAGGGATCTTGCCCTCCCAGAGGGAGTAAGATCTATTTTAGAGGCATCTCGTAAACCTTCCACTAGACTCTCGTATGATAAGAAGTGGAAACGTTTCCAAGATTATGCGGCCCTCAACGCCTTTGATTCTTATACCTCGGACATGTCTAACATTGTCTCCTTCCTTCACTATTTGCACGCCTTGGGCCTGAAACCAGCGTCCATTCGTGTTTACCTGTCCGCCATTGCGGCCAACCATGGTTTGATCAACGGGTTTACGGTTTTTACTCACCCCATGGCCAGGGCATTTTTGAGGGGGTTGCATAACTTATTTCCCACAATTCGCCCAGTGGTTCCCCAATGGAGCCTTTCACTGGTGCTCACGGTACTTACTGCAAAGCCCTTCGAGCCATTGGCAACAATAGATATTCGTTTATTGACACTTAAAACTGTTTTCCTAGTTGCAGTCACATCGGCGAGACGTGTCTCTGAATTAGCCGCGTTACTGATAGATCCCCCCTATTTACAGTTTTTTAGGGATAAGGTTGTCCTACGGCCGGATCCTATGTTCATTCCTAAGATTTCCTCCAAGTTTCACATAAGTCAAGACATTGTTTTACCCACTTTCTTCAAGTCTTCGACGGACCCCTTGTCCTCAACCTTACACACTTTGGATGTTAGGAGGGCATTGGCTTTCTATAAGTCAAGGACTGAGCTTTTTAGAAAGTCTCGCAATCTGTTCATTTGTTATGGGGGTATGCATAAGGGCATGGCGGTGTCCCGACAACGCATCTCCAAGTGGGTTGTGGAAACCATTGCCCTGGCTTACCAGATTGTTAAAAAAGAGCCACCCTTTCATTTGACGGCACACTCGGCCAGGGCGCAGGCAACTTCGTCGGCCTTGCTCCATGGGGCGTCGATTCCTGACCTCTGCAAAGCGGCCACATGGACTAATGCTTCCACTTTTGTTAAGCATTATCGCCTGGATGTGAGGGCCAGACAGGACTCCTCCTTTGGTAGAGCGGTCCTCTCCTCCATCTGCCAGTGATCAACCAGCATGCCTACCCTCCTCCGGTAAGTCTCTGCTTGTTATTCGCCCATATGTGTGATGCACAGAGGCCACGAAGAAGAAATGCAGGTTGCTTACCTGTAACTGTAGTTCTTCGAGTGGCCATCTGTGCAGTCACACAACCCACCCACCATCCCCTCTTGGCATCGCTGTTTGATGGTCAAGTTGTTTGCCATGCTCATGTGTTGGTTAATTTACTATTGCCTTAGTTGCGAGGCCGAGCGGTCTCAGAGAACTGAGGTAAGTCAAGGGCGGGAACCCTGAGCATGCGCGATAGGATGGTGGGGGGAGGGGTTCCCGCCAAAAGTCTAAGCTAGCTAGGAAGTTTCCCGAAGGTCGGCTCGGCGTCGGCGCGAGCCCATATGTGTGACTGCACAGATGGCCACTCGAAGAACTACAGTTACAGGTAAGCAACCTGCATTTCCCAAATATATAGGTGGACATTACCACTGTCTTCTCTGCTTTGGAGAGGAGAATTTTGGTCAGTCTCTACCTTCATTGTAGTAGATCTTCTCAGTGGCAAGTTATTCCAGTGAATCTGGGGTGTGACAGCTTTCGCTATTGGCTTCCTCCCTTACCCTTTTCGATCTACTCTGCATGTCCTCCTCCCCAGATTTCCTGTGCCACCTCCACCTCCATGGGAAGACTTTTAGCACATGGCTTAAGGTAGCTTGCAGTGCTGCTGAGACACAGATTGAATTCTTCGCCACCTCTCCCTTTGTGCTTCTTTCCACCAATACCTTTGATGCATATTCAAGCTGTGGGTTCATCTCTGCTGATATCTAATTCAGGACCAATGCAGACTGTATTTTCTTCTACCCTAGTCACGATTTTGCTACCAGTAGACCTACCTGCAGCAATTCTGATATAACCAAGAGATTTTGTATGATGTCTCTAGCAAACACTTTCCATTCTTTGCTGCAGCATTCTGGTTCACCTCCATAGATTTGAACTACACTTACTTCCATCTGTCTTCAGCATTAGAAATTCTTTCAGTTTAAAAAGAGTTCTTGCTGTTTCCAGTACTGAACTGTACTTTGGACTGTCGATCCTGAAGTTTTCCTCAACTGCAAAGTCACAATAGCTACCATCTTCCCCTATGCTGACAACTGGCTTCTGGTAGTATGGCATACTGGCACTTCTTGACTATTTGGACTTTACCTTTTGGATACTTTTTAGGTCTTGGGCTTTACCTTAACATAGAATCCAGCCCAAAAGAGCTGTTTTGGGCTCCTTCCTATTTTGCCATCAGGATGGAGCTTATCATCCGAACTATGTGCCTTGTGCTGAGGTCCAAGCAGTCTTTTATCTTCACTAATAATGTATGGCCCTTTTATGACCAGACACCACTTTTCTTCCTAAAGTGATCTCCAGCTTTCACTTAAATCAAGATTTGACTCTTCTGTTATTTTTCCTTCATAATAAGGACAGTACGGAGTGTTCTCTCCACACAGTAGACTTTCAGAGACCACTTGTCTTCTACCTAAGTAGATCAGTGCCATTTCACAAGGATGCTAATAACTTCCTCTGTTGTGGCAATCCTCAAAAGGTACAATGTCTTTCTTCACAATGCCTATTGCATTGGATTGTTTCTACTGTCAAGCTCTGCTATGAGCTAACTTTAAGGTGGATTCCTGCATTGAGCAGGGGGTTGAACTCGATGGCCTTACAAGCCCCTTCCAACTCTGCTATTCTATGATTTTAACCTGGAGACCTCTGCCTACTGCCATGTGAGGCCATTCTACGTTGGGGTTAGCCAGTTCTTTTGTCTTCTCCAGAGGGATCCTGATCTTTAACCTTTTGTAGAGTAGATACCTGGTCCCAGCCTTCCACCTTTATCAAGACGCTCCCTTTGCACCCTCCTTTAGGTTGCCACCTTGCTAGTCTCCCATAATAGTGTCTGCACACAGATACTGTGAAGAACAAAAACAAGTTGCTTACTTGTAACTGCTGTTCTTCATGTGGTCATCTGTGCAGTCACACAACCTGCTCTTTTTTCCTGCTGTGGATGTCTTTTCTGTTACTTCCTGCTTTTTGTAGGAGGAGAACTGAACAGGATTGCATTTGCTCCTCTCCTTGTGACATTGCATTAGTACTTTCTCTTGAGGGAGGACAGGTCATAAGTACCATGTTTTAGGCATTCACTCTAAAAAGCTCCAAAACCACGGAACACTTATCAGACTGTATAGATGTCCGGTCAGAGATCATAGCCAGTTACAGGTAAGCAACCTTTTTTGTTTTGTTTTGTCAACTGTTAGAACCCATAATACCCCATTTTCCCCAACACTACCATTTCAACTTTGTTAACCTATCTGATCCTAGATGCAAAAAGTGTTGCAAAGAGAAAACCAAACAAAGTAACAAAGAATAACTTAAAGCAATCAACCTGTACCTTGGGGAGTGCTATTCTGACTTTGTTCTCTAAACTTTGGTTCAACAGATCATTCAACACCAGCTAGCCAGTCTCCTCATTCCTCTAACCCAAGCAGCTTGCCAAGCTCTCCTCCAACTCACAACCACAATTCCGTTCCATTCTCCAACTTTGGGCCCATTGGGACACCAGACAACAGGGATCGGAGGGTAGCAGATCGATGGAAGACAGATAAGCCAGGTGAGCAGAAGGCTCAAGCACCAGGTGTAACGTTAGTGGTTTGCCGGACGCCTGACTTCTCCCTCTTTTCTCTTTCTCAGCAATGGGAGGGTTTGGCCTGGACTATCTCCCAGCAACATCTTCCTCTTCAGAGAGTAGCTGGCACCCAACCAGCACTCCCAGTGGCACCTGGTCAGCCCACGGCCCGTCCATTGAGGATTCATCAGCTGTGCTTATGGAAAGCCTGAAGGTAGGATGTGCATTGCAGTGTGAGGACAAAAAGCATTCCCTGCATCATTTGGAAGGTTGATCTAGAAGTCTCACACTTCAACTTGGATTCCTGCTCTCAGAATTACATTGAAGACCAGTTTGGTAAATCATGTATGGCCAAGATTGAACTGTGTATTCAGACCATTTAAGTATCCATGTTCTATCACTTTGCTGATCATTGGTATATGGCCAAACTATTGTGGTAAACTCTCACCTACTTTATGATGGTTTATTGGAATTCATCTAAATACTCTTAAATAGTCTTAGATTGTTTGGCAACTAATCTTTAAAGATCCATGTTTTGAGTTGAGCAGAAGCTAAAGGGCCAACAACATTGGCTCTGCCCACCTACTAACTCCCATGTGAGCCGAAGCATAGACAAAGGGCATCTTAAATTATTTTTCTATAGGTAAGCAGCAGAGACTTTGAGCAGAACCTTTCCCCTTATGCAGCTCAGTTGCTCAGACACAGGCAAAGGCTGAGGTGCGTAATAAGGAGAGAGCTCTGCCGGGCCTCCATCCTTTACCCGGTAAAGCAAGGATGGGGGAACATGTGGCCCTCCAGATAATTGTTAGACTGCAACTTCCATCAGCCTTCACCATTGGCTATGCTGGCTAGGGCTGATGGGAGTTGCAGTTCAACAACATCTGGAGGGCACCACACTCCCTGGTCCTGTTCTAAAGAAATACTTTTGAAGGGGCAGGCTTTGACCAAAGCCTCTGTTGCTGCTTACAGTGGGAAGGGCGGGGTTAAAGAGCCCTTGGCCTGTATGTTGTTTGCATAGGAGAAAGCAGTTAAGGTGTTGTAAAAAAGGGGGGGCTGGGATATGGGGCAGATGGGAAGCCTCCAGGGCCACCAATTGCATGCTACTTACAGTAGAAACATAGGAGGCTTTTCTGCTTTGGAACATTTTAGGTATTCTCTCGTTCTGCTTCTGCTTTCACCGTCACTTTACTGGATTTTATTGTATTTTTTAGTCAATCTGGTCCAGTTCCATGATGCATCCTGGACCTTCTGCCCTGGAGCAGCTGTTGATGCAGCAGAAGCAGAAGCAGCAACGTGGGCAAGGCGCCATGAATCCACCGCACTGAGAACGAAAGAGGGTGGCAACCTTTGCAACCGAAAGCTCCATACATCATGGCATGTTGGGTTTGCAGGACTGTCCCACACAGTCCTGTGCGTGTGGCAGCCCTCTCTTCTGTTCCTTGCCGTCAGGAGGGCGTAAGTGCTCCACCAACCCACTGAGTGTGCACGGAAATGTCTGCAGTGCAATGGGAAACCAACACCAGGAACTCTCCCATCCCTCCGGGGCCCTCTGGAGGGAGAGAGGGACTGCTGTTTGTCTCACGGTAACCCGATATCACCGCCTCTCACCTTCTCCATCGTGCATGTCCCCAGCCACGTGGGAAATTAAAAAGTTGAGAACGAAGAGCAGATGGGAGAAGCCACTGAGAACTTCTCGATCCTTCTCACTTTTGGAGAAGCCAATAGGAATCTATTACCGATAGCTCTGCTGACTGAGAATGTAGTTGGAATTTGTTCCTCAACATCGAAATTTCTAATTGTTACTATCTCAGTAGTAAGGTCACACTGAATTCTTCCATACACAAGACGTGCTTTGTAGTCAGTGTGTAGCAACCCCTCCAGTTGCTGGTCCAGCCAGAGGTGGGTGGTGGTAGATTGGGTGGGGGGCTGAGTCTTGTCTCCTGGGTTAGATAAGGCATTTTTCGCAAAGGAGAATCTGGCCCCTCCAGCGCCACTCCCACCTTTTCCTCAAAGGCTATCTCTGGACAGCCCGGAATGGGTTAGAGATTCCAGTACTGAAGCGTAGTGACAACTGCAGGGGCCCCCGTTAGGGCAGGCAAGCAAGCCACTGCAATGGGGTTTTAAGTTAAATGGTTCTGATTCCTGTACATTTTATGATAGCGTAGCGACCAGCCTCATGAAATGGCTAGCTGGTCTGTGCATTCACAGCCTGACTCCTTTATGTAGGTAGGTAGAAGCTTTCTGTGTCTTTTTTTCCCCCCTTGCCCCCTTTTCTTCCCTACCCTCTCCTTGCTGGTTGCTCGTAGTTCTATTCTTCATATACAGCATCCCAGAGTTCTAGCAAGATAATGGGGAGCAAAGGAGTTAAGTCTGGACAGGAGGATGTGTATAATCCCCGTCCCGTAGGCGTATGGCCTCTCCACAGGCTTGCACGCACCTGTAGCCACAGGGTTCCAATTCCCGAACGGAAGTTCAAGGCAACAGAGGACATCTCACATGGGACCCGCGCACAGAAGCCAACAGCCCCATTCGCCCCTCCAAGGGTGCCAAATGGGGCAGAGGGTTCTATTTGATATTTATTGAGCAGAAGAAAGACTGCAACTCTTCTTCTTGCATAGGACAAAAGGACAGCATTTTGTTTTTGTTTCCCAGGGTAGCTATGGAAGCAATCTAAATGTTCTAAACTGCTGCAGTTGCAGGAGTGTGTGTGTCAGTTCAGGATCTGTGAGCCAGGAAACAGCTGCAGAGCAAAGCACATCCAGGGTTCACAAATGACGCTGGAGTTGGGGAGCAGCCCCCAAATAGACTTTACATAAAGGGAAGCTGAATGCATAGTGCTCTCTCTAGGGTAGGAATTGAACCCCCTATGCCTCCCTATTCTAGCAGTGTTGCTGCTCTGCATTGCTAAAACATGTTCCTCTTTATTAAAAAAAAAAGGGGTGGGAAGCCTCTCAAGGACGAAGTTCCTGCCCTGGTTGTAATGTTAAGCTGAGAACCTCTGTGCTTCTTTGGCTCCCTGCCCCCGCTTTCCATCCCAGCCCTTTCTCCCAGTTTCTGTGTTTGAGCTGTGCACCCAAGGCAGCTGCAACATTCCAGTGTTTGAACCGCCACTGATTCTTGCACCCCTAGACAACCTGACCAGGTTCACCATCTCACTCTCTCAGCAGGGCCAGAGTCCCGGCCCGTAAGGCTCCCATTTCTGCATGAGAAATCTGGTGTTTGGAATGTTTTTCCCTGAATCTTTTGGGGCAGGGCTCCCTGTTCTCTCTCTTCTCCCCTGGCCCTACGCGCACATCCTTTCTGTGTCAGGAGCCTCAAGGGAAGGGGAACCCCCAGCAGAGAAAACTGGTTTGTGTCGTAAGCTTCCTTTGTGTTTTTTTGTCTGTCTGTGCGAGACCTGCAGCTGCTGAACTCAGCTTTGCCTTTAATTAAACCATGTTCTCTACAGCCAGCCTTGTGTAGCAACATCTTTCTTAATCATTGAGCTGTAGTTAATGAAACTCTTCTGAAAAGAAAAGAAAAATCAATAGAGGAAATCCCCAGCAATTGTGCAGAAGTGAAAGGAGTTTATCGGGTCACGCCAGTTCTGACTGGAGTTGAGCATGTGGATGACGACAAAGCAAGGCGGACTGGGTTGCATCTTCTGTGCCAATCCAAAGATGACCTATTGGGATTTGTATTGTTCCCATTACGGAGTGTTACCAAAGAGTAGGTGATAATAGCATGCCAGAGGCATACGCAGTACTAAATAGCAGTCCAGCAGCCAGATACCATACATACTATAGAGCTTGGCAGACTGAACTCTTTGGAGCTGGTTTATAGTTTATATGAATCTGAGCAGTAATAAAAAGAGGCACATTGAAGAACCATGACACAAAACTGCATATATCTGGGGGGGGGGGGGGGGGGAGTAATATTCACTCTGGTAAAACTGCAGACTTAACTTGAACTAGTTGACAGGTTATCACCACCTGCTGGAGACAGGTCTCCCAGATCAATGCTCTTCCATCATTACAGCTTTATTAGCCGAGGTCCCCAAGTTACAACCACTAGACTGAACGTGTACCTTCTACTGTGGGAGATGAGGCAGCGGTACCTCCTCCTGCCCCTATTACTTCATGGCCCACTATCTGCCTCTGTCTTTTGCCTGCTGTGAAGTATGCTCAGTGTTATCCTTGGCACAGGAGAAAGAGGCAAAACATACTGGAGAAGTTGAGAGAACTGGAAGGTATGTGCATCTTCTCTGGCTTGTGACATGACAGTAGTACCATGGAATGCTGGCTCTAATTTCACATTATCCCCAAGATGGAAACGGACAGCCATAGCATTTTATTTATTTATTACATTTCTATACCACCCCATGATGGGTCATAAAAGGATTGCCCAGTAGTTACTTCATATAACTGAACCGGCTGATGCTGTAACTATGAGACAGCTTAAGAAATCCAGTAAGAATTTCAATTGATGGGCTATTTAAGCAGAATACAATGTGCTGCAAAATAGTAATAATCCCAGAGGGTTCAAACTAAAGCAGATAGTCTCTGATGTAATGAGATGAGTTGCCTTGTGGGGAAAATGCATCAGGATCCCCTCACTTCTTCGGGTGGTTTGAACTTGTTATTCTTCAGAAACGGATTGAGAATTGCTGCTGTCGTACCCTTCAACAAAGGCTTTAGGGAAAATGCCCACTTTCCCATTGCACTCGCCTTCTAACCACTCATCATTCACTAGGAGATAAAATAGCATTAAGTTAGCACAAACGTCATCCATTAACGGTGAAGATCAGTCACAGGTTCCACTATTGGAGTGTAATGCTGAACTAGAAACAGTTGCACCTCTGGATCTAGCATAAAGTCAAGGAGAATGGAGGAGAGGGAATTTGGGCAGGTACAGCATGTCTTACCCTGCATGTCAAGCAGCATTTACCCGAAATTTCCCTTACTATCCCTTCCGCACGTTGAAAGAGAAACAGGTGCAGTGGTGGTGGCAAAATTCCTTTTGGAAAAGAATGTTAAGTCAAACATTTGCGCAGAAAAGCATAGTTGAAGGTTGCAGAAAAACTTGTGAATGCTAAAAAAAAAATGGAAATGCAGTATTGACAGACTAACCCTCTCCATCCATTAATATTGCTTCATTTTTAACCCTTGAAAGCCCTGTCTCTGGGTCCCAATTGTTTCTAGGGAGGAAGCACCTCTCTGAAGTTGTGCTGCTAAAGATACTCTGCTGAGCTGAGTGGATTGAGCTTGGGAGTGATTTGGGTCTTACAAAGCCAACCACATTTTTATTTATTTTATTTTGTACATTCAGAAAAATTGAGAGTTAAAACACAGTGTGAAAGGGCTCTTGTTAAATCAAACCACTTGCAGCATAAATGGGGTGAAAACTCAACAGTGAGGTTGCAAAAAGTATTGGGTGGCAGTGGGGAACCTTGGACTGTTACGAATGAATAATGGCATCTAAAGGCTAGTTGGATGCAAATATAACCGAAAACAGTCATAGGCTGTTCCCCTTGCAAGAATCTAAAATATGCATGGTTTAGATACACTGGAAAGATGGGGACCTTAAAGGCTTTCAGAGCAGGGAGTGAAGCAAAGGTTAGGGTTCCTTCACTAAGGTCATTATGGAAAGCTATGAGAAAGGGTACCTTGGCTTTGGCAGTGTTCGAGGCAAGCAGAGACATTGATTCTGCTAGGGCTTTCCCAAAAAAATCCCCTATTTTGGCACTAGCATATTATACTTCTATTTAATATGGCGCAGAAAGCATATATGATGTATCCCCATCTCATTAGGGGGTTTTGGCCTGAGCTCTAGTCTACTGTTGGGTAGACTAGAGGCTGAGCTATCATGTAGGATGGTGTTCTGAAAACAAAATTTTCTTTTCCCATTGTCCTCTGAAGTTGTCACCCCACTCTCCACCTAAGCCAAATCTTACAGCTGAGTGCTACTAAACTTGCTCTTAGTGGTCCCTCAGCAGCATGGTTTGTATGATAAGATGCCAAAGACCAAAGCAGAATATGGAGTTGTGAGAATAGTTCAAGTATGACTTTTGGACAAGAGACTGATGGCCTCTCCACCATACATGCTAGGTCTAAGGTTGCCAGATTACAGGCAGATCCTGCCTGTTCCTTTTAAAGCTCTGAGCCAGGATCTCCAGGTTGCAGTCTTACAAGTCTGGATCTGCATCCAACGGAGATGGAACCCAGGAGCAAAGGACAATAGAAGAGCTTTCTCCAGCATGCTGTGCGCCCCTACATCTGGGGCATGACACTGGGGAAGGCTGGGCTACGGGTGATGCAAAGCACCCATGGCCGGCAGTTGCAAGGCAATTATGGCCTTGGCTGAGGAAGGGAGATCTGGTTGGGAAGCAGGGTGGGTGGTAAAAGCACTGATAAGACAGAGCAGTACCTGCAGCCATTCTTAACTGTATGAAGAGTTTTTGTACAGGCTCGTTGACCTTAGAAATTTTGATTGCTCTTCATACAGATCATGGCCTTCAAGTACATTATCAATGTAATGGAATATAGTGAATCTGCAGTTGATTGGTGAATTTGAATATACGAGCCCCCAGTAGATGGAGCTATTTGGTTCACTTAACTCTTAATAAAGAGCATTTGGGTTAATAATCCCAACTCTTGTTAATACCTGTAAAATGGAGAAACTTCAGGGTGGGCCGGGGTGGGGGGTTGAAAGTAGTCTCCCACATATGGCAAATAAGGCTCTGTGGTTTAGGATTCATTTACCTTTCGCCAGAACAAGTATCGTGTCCCCCTTTTGGAACTCCAGATCCTCTGGCTGGTTGGCTTCATAAGTATATCGTGCTACAACCTGGTTGGCTTCTGTTGCTTTTAATATCTCCTGTTGAGCATCCTTGCCATCTTCCATGCTTAGATCATCTTTGCCAGCCTGATGTAAGAAAGAGCCAGCTTAAACATTTTCTTAATAAGCAGTGCCGAAAGCAATGGAAGCTAAACATTCACTGAAGGGGCTTGGAATATTGGGTGGGTGGGGGGTGGGGGTAAAGTTGATGCATGGCACTACCCGGCAAGGTGTATGGCCTTCTAATCCACTCTCACCCACCTCCTCGCTGCTACACCACAATGTCAAGCAATAGTTCTTTGCATGACTCCACAGCGTCTTCATGCGGCCCTCAGTCAGAAGCACCAGATCCTCACCATCTGAAGGCCGGTAGCTAAACAACACAGAGAAACAGGTGAGACTAGGAATGGGTGAGAATTTTTTGTTTCGTTTGTTACCAAAATTCCTCTGATTCGCACCTCCCAGAACTGAACACGGACCTGAATGAAATCTGAAGTCTTCATTTCCAAGCTTGCGATGTGGTTGCACAACGAAAAAAGGCATACAAACACACCATGGTCAGTTGGGGGCAAATGCGGACATTTAAAAAATGTGCACAATCGATGTAGACATTTGGAACAACTTGCACAAAAATATGGATCAATTTAATGCAGAAGGGAAAAAAACCAGCTCACAATCTAATATGCACACAAATCAGAGCAAATTTCAAGGTGGAACATTTTGCTGGTTTGCACAACCATTGGTGAGACCAAAAGCATCCCGCTCCCTCAATTGAGATGAAGGTGAAGCTGGGTGGCAATTCTTACCTCAATCTTATGTGCTGGGGTAAGAGTGCCACTTTCTCGCACACCTTGTCTATGAGGCTGGTATAAGACCACTCGGGGTTCACTTGCAATGCTACTGTGTATTTATAACGTATCTTGATGATGTATGCCGTTGGAGTGGCCAAGCCAAGCTGCAGGAGGAGAAAAATGGAACAGAGAAATCTAGCTTTAGAAGCACACAGCAAGAGTAACACGTCTGTATTCAAATGGCTACATGCATGAGAAAAATAAAGGGGGTATTTGCTCATGTATTCCCATTGCACATGGAAACGCATGAGAAGATGTGTTTACAAATATGCACCTGTTCTTCACACTTCACAGTGGGAAAAACAGCTGGTACAACAGTGGTGCAGGACTTCCATTATCTTTCAAAAATTTTCATATTGTTCTCAGGATGCTGTCAAGGGACATAGAGAGTCCTTATTTCTAAGGAAAGGTACTCCGGCATTAATGGAGATCTGTCATGTATGCTGGATGGAAACCTTGTCCTTAAATTTAAAAGTGTACATGCTCAGAGGCACTTTTTATTTTTATTTATTTACAGTATTTCTAGGTTACCAAATAACAGTTTACTGCCAAAAGTTTGATTATAATTTTTTTTAATTATATATTTTAAAACAAGACTATTGTGCAGCATAAAAACTCAAGCAGGAGAGAATAAAATCAAGCAACGCTCAAAATGTGTTTTAAAATGTTTTCTCCCTTGCCAATCTGCCCAGTCACTGAGGTCATTAGAGGGCAGGCTCCTGGTGGTTCCACATGGGCCTACAGCCAGATTGGAGTCCACCAGAAGAGCCTTTAATGTGGTGGCCCCTTCTCTTTGGAACTCCCTGTCCCTAGAGGTCAGGCAGGTGCCAACACTATGCTGCTTCCAGCACCTCCTGAAAACAAATCTTTTCAAGGAAGCATTCCTCAACTGACCAGCCACCATTTTTACTGGTACTTCCTTTTAAATTGATCGATTTTAATTTGCCATTTTAATCCTTTTAAAAAAACACTTTAAATCTTTTTACTGTTTTATTCCTATGTTCCCTGCTCTGGAATCTATTTTATATCTGGAGCAGTAAATAAATAAAATTTACTGCTTCAGTAAAAGGGCCTCCAGTTCCCAAAAGTTCAACAGTAGCGAAAATGAAGTATTTTTTTCCTTCTAAAGCTGTGGTGTGGAATGAGTAGATTTGTTTGTGAACCAAGATACGAGAGTATTGGTACACTAAAGCAAGGCTATCTCTGTCTAGCTAGGGTCACAGTTGGCAGATTAGCCTAAGCTGGAAAAAAAAGCGTTCCAAGTCTCTTGAGCTTCTAGTGATAGTGCTGAATCAATGAGCACTCCCTTGATCCTTTAGGACAGGGATGGGGAATTTGTGGCCCTTCAGATGTTTGGTCTACAACTCTGATCAGCCCTAGCCAGCATAGCCAAGGTGAGGGATCATGGGATTTGTAGGCCAAAACACCTGGAGGGCTAGATGTTGCCCACCCCTCCTTTAAAGCGAGTGCAAACGCCTCTATGGCAGGTTCATAGAATCGTAAAATCATAGAATAGTAGAGTTGGAAGGGGCCTATAAGGCCATCGAGTCCAACCCCCTGCTCACTAACATCACTCACTAACAACATGGGAGTGTACCCAGCAGGACTCCAAAGCATAACTGCCAAGGGATGAAGCACCATCTTCTGGAAACGGCTACCAATGTAGAAGTGGAACCATGGCAAAGCAGTGCCTCAAGGGACTCACGTGGACTGACTATCCAGAATGATGCCATGGTTGAAAGCAACTGAGATGTCCCAAGAGAATCAACAGGGTTCAAACACCCTGTCTTTCCCTTGGCAAAGGTCATTTCACAGGATTACCATGGCAGTTCCTGTTCCAAAACCAGGCCTAAAACCCAATTGAAATGAATCTAGAAAATCAGTTTTAATAACTATTATGAGAGGGCTGAGGATATAGCATTGTGGTTAAAGGAGGAGTGGTGCCCCTACAAGAGTAACAGGGCCGGCAAGAGGATTTTCCCCCATCATTTGTACTACTGGCACCTAATACGCTTCTTCAGCAAAGTGTGCTTTGGCTCGTACAAACTCCACAGAAGCTTAAATCAATGACTCAAGCTGAAACTTCATTTAGAACTCAAAACATCAACATGGAAATTGAGATTTTGTGATCCTTGGGTTTCTAGTCAGCCACATTCAAATTCAACATCTCAGAATGTGAGGAACTTTTCCTGAAAATTTAGTTTTGTTCTATTATGCATGTGGCCAAGTGCATGGAACTGTACTGTGATGACTGAATATTTGTAAGAGGGGACATCTGCCTCCCAGAAGCAGCTGTTGTGGTTGTCACTAGCAGATGGCTGACTATAGTTAAGAGTCTCTAGACCTCAACTATATGTTAGACTGAAATAAACAGTGTAAATTCACATGGACCCCCTCTAGATGGATTCCGTTTGACGCCTGGTTAGCCGATTATGCGCATAATCGCTGAAGCGCTTTCTCGTAAATGCTTGTATGCAGGAGGTAATTGAGCGCTCAACTGGTGACATTACCGGTTGTTTCAAATGCGCTTTACAAGTAGTTAATGCAGAGAATCGCTTGTTCACATAGTCAAAATGCGCTTTAACGGCCAGAGCAAAATAAAACTCGCTATTTAATGCGCATTCGATAATGCGCATAATCGGAGAGAAAACGCACCTCTACGCCCAATTTGCGCTCCGTTCTTGTAGAGGTAAATTTTTTAATGCACCTTGAAAGAGCTTTAAATGCCTCTTGTAGAGGCAGCCATGGAGGAAGCTGTGTTTGTTCTTAATGAACGCCAAAGAGCACCACAGAACAATCAGCAGTGTAGACCACTGGGCAAGTTCCCTGGGCTGTTTCTCCTCCCCACAGTGCAATCAGCAGTGTAGACTCACAGTACAAGCAGGGCATTTACCTTTGGTGCGCTTCCCTGACCTGTAAGAAGAAGCAGAACAGTTTTTCTGAACAGAAGAGAAATAAATAATAAAGTGTGCCAGGCAGAGGACATTGCTGAAGCTATATGCTATGGCAGGGGTGGGCAACTTGTGGCTCTCCAGAGGTTTTAGACTACAACACCCATCAGTCCTAGCCAGCAGAGCAAATGGTTAGGGGTGAGGGGAGTTGTAGGCCAAAACAAATGAAAGGCTACAAGTTTCCTTCCCCTTTGCTACGGTGTAATAAAATGTATATCTACCTTCCCCAGCTTGGCAACTACAGGATGTTTATATGGGGGAAAAGTGCATCTTAGAATCGAAAAAATACGGTGTGTGCGTGTGTATATATATATATATATATATATATATATATATGAGGGGGAAAGGCTTAGCTTTTTAGAATGAGATGGCTGAAGATTTTATTTATGATCTTTCATCAACACTTTAAAATAAATCCTCCCACCTGGTCCTCACAAACTGTTCCTCTTCCTAGCACAGCTATGCCTATGATTTATCTCTGGCTAAGTGCACTCACTCCCCAATTTGGGACCATAGCAATTCAGGAGGAAGGATTTAAGCTCCTCCCCTCCTGTTTTCATGATGAAATTGTCCCCCCACCAAAAGTGGGGAGGTTATGAAATGAAGCACTGATGTGGAAGAGGAGGGGCACAGGGCCCTGCAAGGAGCGGCCAGGTTTTTGGCTACTCTCACCAGGTGGCTCTGTAGCCCTCTCCGGCAAAACATGCACAAACCACTCTGTCAGGTTTGGACGTCAGGACAAGCCACCCTGAGCAACCCAAAAACAAGCCATGGGTTCTCAGGGTGGCTTGTGCATAGTTAACAGTGAGAAAACCGCAACAGGTTTGGACATCACCACAAGCCACCCTGAAACAAGCAAGGGTGACAACAATGGGTCGTCATGTCGCGCAAGCCAGGTCACCACCTCTGCTGCTGGCTCCTGATTAGCAAGCCATGATCTGCAGGAAGCTACTGTTGTACCTGCGCCGGACCTTAGGGAGGTCTCACTGTATACTGGTGGCCCTTACCTGGGAGAAGCTTGTCAAGTCGTTCTGGAGCAGTAATGCTGGGTGGAGCAGGAATGTCCATATTGTCATTGTTTTCCTCCTGTGTAAAAGGGAAATGGTGTGATGTGTCTGTAATACTGGCAAAGATGACAGTGTTAATCCCAGAAACAGTAAATGCAAAATAGGTAAGGCAGTCAGTTTTTGTTGAACGTTAAATAATACACCAGCAGAAAGCATATCTGCTTGAGGGTAGTAGCCTCTCTGTGCAACACGAAGCCTTGTCTAATCTTTCACCAACAGCTATCTACTTCATTAGTTCAGGGACCCACATGTAAGCTTGTATTGAATCTTGCCTATTGGGCCCATGAATAATCCACTCACAAACACACTGCACTCCTGCCATCCCTTCAAAAAGACACCATGTGACTAGGGACTCACTTCAGCCATCCTGTAAAGCTTCACTGTAAATCTCAACTCAGGCAGGTGGGGCTGGCTGTTCTTGGACAAGTCCCTGACCCTGTTCAAATGTAACAGTGGCATCCAGCAGCAATTTGTGTGTTAATTAATTAACCTATGGCTTGATCTTGGGTTAACTTGGGTGTTGTTTAACCCACAAACAACCCCAAGTTCCCTGGTTTGGCCATCACAGGAACAACCCTCGAATGCGGCATTCAAGGGTTGTTACTGAAAACAGGAAGTGGCTTGTGCGCATCTCCACAATGTCTGGGTTAGCCCACAAATTGCTGCCAGACACCACTGTTACATCCAAATAGGGCCACTGTCTTCCAGTCTTTTCTATCTGAGAATTGAGAACACAGTCTGAGAAGACATGTTGGATGGTAAAACAAAGTGCAACATGTCAGAGAAATAGTAAGTAGGCTAGAAATAGATATGGCATGCATGGGAGAAACACATGGGCACATACACACACACACACACACTATAATCAGATCCCCAAAGAATAAAAAAATGCAGGCTGCTATGCAAAATGCCTCTACAGAGAGTCAAAAAATGTAGACCATGATTATATAGGCCTGCGTGCACGCATGCACAGAATAGCAGTACATGACATAATACTCAATTTATTATGATCAGCTGGGGGGAAATGTTGGAGCTCCACTTGCTCACATTTCTGCTCTATTATTTGTGTGTGTGTGTGTTGGATTTGTATACCTTTCAACTACCAAATGCCCTTGGGGTGGTTTACAATTATAAAACCTCAAAACAACAACAAGCTAACCAAAAATAAAATACTTCTTTTAAAATGCAACTAAAGTAGTAAAATAATCCAATAAACATAAAAACATGTTTATTGGATTAGTAAACATAAAAAGTGAGCAGTAAATTCTATCATCAAAGCAACAGATCCAATATTAAATACCTGCTTAAAGAAGTGTTTTAACCTGGTGTCTAAATGTACACAATGAAGGCACTAGGCAGACCAACTTGGGAAGGATATTCCACAGATTGGTGGGGCCACAACAGAGAAGGCTCTTTTCTGGTTAGCCACATGTCGCACGATTGAGGGTGGCAGCATCCAGAGAAGAGCCTCCGAGGAGGATCTTAGCCATCAGGCAGGAACGTATGGGAGAAGGCACTCATCCAAATAGCCTGGTCCATTCAGGGGCTTTAAAGATCAGCTCTACGACACTACTGGTGACAATATGTGTATGGCTGCCATTGGAAATGAGAGCTGTGCACCTGATCTCATTTCTTACTTGTCTCATGATGTTATAACATTAGCCAAAGGTGAGCTGGAGAAACGCACAACATTGCGATGTCAGCAAGTGGGTAAGTGGTCCTAGATCTTATGGAGTGGGATGAGGGACATTATCCACATAGGTTCCACTGTTAGGCAAGGAGCTGCATATATATTCTCATACCTAGTTATGGCATCAAAATCAACCTCCTCTTACCTGGACTAAAGGCTGGTTTTTCATTTCTATTGGTTCTAGATAGTTGCATGGGACAATCCCTATCTGTACAAAAAGCAAAAAGAGGAAATGGTTAGGAGAGTGGATGGTGCCAGAGTTGCACATAGAGGGCAATGGAAAAGCTCCACGAGTGTTTAAACGGGTTTCCATCTACCCTTTGCTTCTGATCTTCAAATTCAGAATGGCAGCATTTGGATTTGGCTGATTCTTGCTTTGTCAGAGCAGCATCAGCTCCTTTCCATGAAATGCCGCCTGGGCAGTGATGAGGGCCTGGAATCTCCAACTTCCCACATTCACTTCTGAGCTTCATTTGTCTTTTGGTAGGGCTTCCACCACCCACAACGTGGGAAAATGCTATCGAGGACATTGCCTCTTTTATCACCTGCATGGAAAACGGCTGCTTGAACATGCAAAGCCCCCTGTTCACCCAAGATCGTATGTCTCTTTTGCATGGGGTCCCGAAGCGTCGTGGAACAAGACATGGGACAACCCTATTATATTACCTGGAGGGAGAGTTGGTCCATGTCAGGACCCAAGCCCACAACGTGTCCTGAACCTCTGGCCAAATGAAGGGACTACTGCCAGGAAATGTCTTAGTGGGGGTATTCCTGGGGGACATGTCATTCTACTAGCCATTTAAAATTTTCCAGATGAGGTTTGCTTAGGAGTCAGAGCAACAAGTAGGTCAAGCCACACTGGGGGAAGGGGTACAGATAAAGGTACTGGGAGGGGGACAAGCAGCAGAGGGGCTTACATGTGATCAGGATCCACAGCTCCCCAGATGGGGCTCTGAACTGAAATAATGTACTGGGCCGGAAAATAATCTATTGGCAGTCCTTTAACCAGATTCTGCTACTGCGTTCCCTGGAAAAGACTACTTTTACCTTGCTGCCCACTTCCACCCCAAGGCAAGAGTTGGGTCTGACAGTCCAGGTCACAAACCAAATTTGTGGTTTGACCATGAATCCCTCCTCCAATTCATTCCTCCATCCCATTCCAATGTTCATACTGGTTTTTCTGCTGTTCACCCAAGCAACATCTGGTCACACTACTTAACTGTACTTATTTAATAGAGAGACAGTAGTGAACAGAACATTTTGCTTAGAGCGAGGTTCAACATCCACCTCAGCTATGAAATACACTATGCAGCTTTGGGCAACTCGCTCTTTCTTTCTCATATGCTTCAAATGGCTGTTGTGAGATAAAATAGGGTGAGCCTCATAAACCAGCCTTCCCCAACCTGGGGGCCTCCAGATGTGCTGGACTGCTGACTGGGAATGATGGTAGCTGCACACCAGCACATCTGGCGGCCACCAGGTTGGAGAAGGTTGTTCAAGACACTGCCCTGAGTTCCTTGGAAGGAGGTTAAGGTAGACATGCAATAAATCAGTACGGTTTTTTTCTCACTATGCAGCAAGTGGAAATTATAATATAGATTGGTAACCTACATTTTAGAAAGCAACACAAAATGGCATCAACAGTTCATATCAGTGAGACAACAGGGCCTGAAGCAGCGGTTCTTAAATTCTTCCCCCACCTCTCGCAAACCACTTGAAAATTGCTGTGGGTCTCAACAGACCACTCAACCTTGTTTGTGTTCGATAAATCAAAACACACACACACACACACACACTAGTTTTAATATTCCTACTACCACCACCAGAACCGTTGTCATAATATGAAAACCATGGACTGCTAAACCAGGATTTCAGCAGCCTCTTTGATCCTCTGGCCCTAGCCATTAGAAAAAAAATAATCAAGTGTACAGATATTTGGGGCTTTTCTGCAGACCACCTGAATGGAGCTCACAGACACAGTCTGAGAACCTTTGCCCTAGAGAGTTGCCCTTGCTAGCTTTATAATACCTTCCCATTAAACACAACATTGGCCCAGTTGTCTTTCTCCTTCTTCAAGACAAAAACAATGTTTCCAGGAAGGACTTGAAGCTCTGCTGGTGTTTCTGGTGTAAATTCATACAAGACTCTGTGAGGCTCTCCTTGCAGGGCCCTGTGTAGCGAGACAACATATCATTATTAATAATCTTATTTAAGAATATGGTAGTGTAAGGCTTATTACTCGAGATTTACCAGAACGATTTTGTTCATTTTTGAAAAAAGCTCGAGCTGTATAGACATGCAAGAAATTCTGAAAATTTGAAAAAGTTCCAAGCTCAAGCTTTAATAGCAGTTAATTTCCTCTAGGGTAAACGGGCAGTGCAGCCCCTGTGACAGCGGGGTGACGGACTGGCCAATCCGTACAGTGGGCCTGGGGGGCAGCTACACGATTAGGCTGTCACTGCCAGAGTGGAGGTGGAAGGGGATGAAGGCAGCCAATCAGGGGGCCGTGAGGGAGGGAGCGTGGCTGTGGCGCATGCAAATTTTGGAGGGGGACTGTTACTATTCATAAGCCCCTTTGTCGTGAGGGGACTGAAGGGCAAAAAAGTGAGAAAGGAACAGGACTACTTGCACCCATGGTGACATGAGCTTTACACTAGTAGTAGTATTAATACACTAATAATCATCTAACTCTTTCACAGGACAGCCCAAGGAAAGCCCAACATCACAAATGCAAAAACAATTGCGCTGGATGTGTGATGAAGTACTCAGGAGGTAACTTCATTTTATTCAGCACTGAGCACATTTAAATAGCATTTCATCGTTGTTATATCCTGGCTCCTAAGTGGGGAGGAAGGAAGGTGGAAGGCATACCAGTTTGTGCAAAAATCTCCAGCATATCATTTTGCATTTCACAAACACATTTCATATGCCTACATATTTGGAGTGTTTTTCTCCCCTTTTTTTCTTTCTTGGTTCCTTGCTTTACTCATCTAGACTTCTCAGTGTTGCACATCTCAACAGAATTCTCGGTTTATTGTAACTATTCCATAGCTACATTCAAAGGAGAGTCTGGCTGAATCGGTTTCTAGACCAATGTGTGTGACTGTATGCTAACATTCTCATACTGTTAGTGGGCTTACCTGAGGGTTTCTGGCATTTTGGGTCTGGGAGGTGGTTCTGATGCCTGCAAAGACATCAATACATTTTAGCATTAGCCTCTTCCCATACAGTAAGCGACTGTCAGCGTTTCTAACTCAGACCCTGAAAATCAGTGGTGCAGCTACCCACCCCCCAAATGACCACCCAGAAGCTGGCATCTGATGGGGGCTGTGGCAAACAGGTCCAGTATCAGCACCTGGACTGGCATGGGTATGCCATGGACCACTAGAGCTGAGGCTGGTCACTGCAGCATCCTTTCTTTTATTTTATTTTTATAGTCGGGATGTGCGGCTGGGCATGTATAGGTGCTCCTTTTAGTATTTTTACTTTTAATATATGTTATGCTTTCCTACAAGATCATGCTTATTCCAGCAAGGGGATCTTCCCCTCATCTCTTACACAGGAGGGAATGCCTCTACTACAGGAGTGGGAAACATGTGGCCCTCCAGCTGTTCTTGAACTTCAACTCCGCTCAGCCATAGCCAGCATAGCCAAATAGCAAGGTCCAATAACATCTGGGAGACCACTCATTCACAACTAAGAGGGCTCATCTGACATTTTTGTAACTTCTTTTATTCTTAAATATTTTTTTTTAAATTAATCTGCTCTCCCAGTTCATTAGAGGTGCATTTTTAATTCTTCAGAACATTTTTTAAAAAAATAGATTCATCTAACTGTTTAAGGGGGCAATCCTACGCAGCTTTAGAAAGAAAAACATTCCTTTAACTCTCAGCATTTTCCAGCCAACCATGCTGGCTGGGATATGCTGGAGTTGTAGTATTTTTCTCTCTCTAAACCTGCATAGGGTTGCAGTGCAGCCTAATTGACTGAATGTTGCAGCCTACTCTGACCTCATCCTGGAGAGGCTGGACATGAAACACACAATGGCTGGTTTTGGACGACACATTAAGCAATGGGTGGGGGGAAGCAACCGTCAGTTGTGTTGCTTATCGTGTTGTGTGGAGGGTTACACACCATGCACACACAACTGACAGTATGCTATTCCGCACAATTAAGCCACGGAGAGAAACAACGAGCTTGCACGTTGTTTAGCCTGAAGCCCGTTGTTTAAAGTGTTGTCCGAAACCAACCCTCCTCTCTCTGTGCACTTTTCCGTTTGGGAATAGAGTTCTGCCGGCCGGAGCAGCCAAAAAACCCCGGCTGCTCTGATACAGCCGGTGGAACTCATGGTGCATGCTGGGATACGGCTGGAGGACAGAGGGGGGGAGGCAGTAGACGTAGCAACCAAGATGGCCGCCGGAACTTTCAGCTGCACAAGCACCGGAGTAGCAATGTCTCGTGTGTGGAGCACCGCCTACCTAACGCATGGTCAGTACGCTATTTCCCCCTCCGTTGCCTAATGTGTCGTCCGAAACCAGCCATTGTGAAATTCCCCTTAGCAATCATCCTTTTAAATACAGGGCATCTGATGACCTTATCCAGCTCATCATATGAAAATATGAACTCTTCAGTGGCAGAAAACAACAACAGAGAGCCTATCTACACTACTGCTTTGAAACGGTTTATAACAGTTTTAAACCGATTGTGCTGCGAGGAGGCATGTCAGGAGAGGTATAAATGCAGGTAGTAGGAGGGATTACATTATTCTGGGAATGTAGTTGGAAGCTGACTTTGTGCCCCACAGGGATGAATGTTCATGATCAAAACAAGAGGACAGGTGAGTGAGTCTATTTTACCTGGGGCTGAAGGGGAGCAAAGCCTGAAAACTCGTCATTGTCAACTACAGATGCCACAACCTAGAATAAGAAGGAGAAACACTTTTTAATTGCTTTATTCTCACTAGTAAGTTAGAACTTTGATGCTCCCTATTTCTATTTTTTTCCCCATACTTTTCAAATTATTCTCCTAGGCCATGCCTTTGGAACTTGTGGGCCTCCAGATATTTTGGCCTGCAACTTCCATCAGCCCTAAATACCATAGCCAATGGCGACAAGAGTTGTAAGCCAAAACATCTGGAGGGCCACAAGTTACCCAACCAGAATTGCCTTGGCTTTGATCCCAACATTTATTGCAAATACGTTAAAGTAGATTAATCCATACTCTACCCAGTTACTGTGAAAAAGTACTTCACATAACACTTCAATTTACCTTTATGTTTCTTAGCTAACAATTTTAGGCAAAAATTAAGCAGTTTGGACCTTGGTTTTGATCCAAGATGACTGAGACCACAGCCACCTCCTTCATACCCTCCTTTTCCCCACATTCACATCTGTGCTTTTCTAAAAAGAATGCAAAAAAGTTTGCCTTTCTTGCAACGATATTAAGATTTCTAAAGATGCAATGAAATTGTAATTTACAATTCATGTGAAACCCATTTCAGTTGAATTCTACACGCAGAAATCCTACCTGAAAATGTTCGTAAGTATGTATGTATTTCAGCATTTGTATCCTGCCTGTCTAGTGCTTACGTACAAGTATTATTGTGGTGAGTGTTTTTTGAAGCTTACATATTGTATTTCAGTATCTATATGACGATCCCAGTTTAAAGGTGCCAACTTTTCAACCAGCCTCTGTAGCTGTGCCTTTCACAGTGGCTTGATCAGTAAATGATAATGCTCATCTCGGTATAGTAAAAAGCTTTACCTGCTGATTGCTGCACTCAAACCACTGTTAAAGGCAGAATAGCAGCCTCTGTTGCACTGACCTGAATGACCCTTCAAGAACACACATGAGATGAAATTTGCTTGTCAATTCTGCTTTCGCTGTAAATCAACGTCATACCATGGCTTTCCCTAAGAAATCTTTCTTGTCCAGCTGTGCCACTTGCTTTTCATTTGGCCGAAACAACTTCCCGTCAGGAATCGTTAGGGGCTCAAAGAATCTTTGCTTCTGTACATACAAAAACGCACAAAAATCAGTCGCTTTCTCCCCATCCTCAGGTGATCGGCTAACAACATTGCTTCCTCTGGTATTCTTTGCTCAAGGTTTGCATTCCATGTTTGTTAGTCTAAATCAGGGAAGGGGAACTGCGGCCCTCAGACTAGTTTCAGGCAGGTTTAATGTCATGTAGTCTATAGTGGGGGTGCAGAACAACAGGCCCAGGTGCCCAATCAAACCCTCCAATCTTTCCCAGAAGGCCATGCCCTTTCCCTTGGCCCCACCCCCTTTCACCCAACCAGCAACCAATTGGCTTTTGTGCAGCTCCTCCCCTCCCCACCATTCTAAAATGATGAACGGCTTCTCTTAAGGCTTAATTACTGGCAATAAGAGCTTTAAGCTAAAATATGCTGTATTTTTTATATTTTGGCTCCACTCTTTGCCTTTGGCCCTGCCCAATGTTTCTACTTTTCCTTACCAAGATGGATTCCATGGCCTTGTTTATTTTGCTGTGCCGGGGGCCAGTCTTCAGTTGTATTGCCTTTGTCAAATGTTCCTCAGCTTTTTTCCATTCCCCCAGTTTGGCATGGGCAAGAGCAAGGTTGTACAACACCTGCCGGGCAAACAGCTATATTGTCAGAAAGTAACACCATGAACCTCACCATATTTACTTGCAAATCCCACTGGATGCCAGGATGGGGTAGGGGGACAGAGCACTGGACCTAGGTTCATATCCACGAACCTTATGGGGTGACGTTAACCCTCTCTCCCTCTCAGCTTAACTACCAGACAGGATTGTTGTGACAGCAAAACAGGATAACCTCCATGTACGTACGGGCACCTTGAGCTTCTTGGAGGAAGGACCAGATGCACATATGATACACTATGAATAGACATGCTGAGGAGATGTGTGCAGTGCGATCATGCTCTGAAGCTGGCTAGTTCTTCGCCCGCTGTGGATGAGGGGCAACGTTGACCCAGAACCTCATTCTTCAGGCTCTTGCATTTCTGGCTGGCTGCTTCCAATGGTACTGAGAAAGCCCAGACTTACCTCACAAGCAAGCAACTTAAACTGCAGCCCTAGGATCTTGTAGTCTATTAGGTTGTTCCCACGTAGCTGAGCCAATGCCTCCTTTAGGTCGTTAATGGCTGATTCGTAGCTGGAAAGCAAAAGAAGGATAGGGTAATAAGTGCTTCTGGGTCAAAAAAATTCAGAGTAGGAGACTTTTGTGCTAGGCTCTTTGACATTCCTCAAGGGAGACTTCGCTCACTCAATGACAGAGATTCTAGCTTGCAAAATATTGATTTCCTTGCATTATTTCCATTTATTAGAATTATATGGTAAACTCTTAAAAGGCTGCTGGTGTTCAATGCCTTTCTCAAAGTTAAAAATTGACATCCTTATGACATTCAGTACTAAAGATTTTTAAATAAATCACATTTTTGTATGTGGTTTATTCTAGTGGGCATTATCACTTTTGTTTACTTCCAGGGTCCCTGAGGTGGTGGGCATCTTCCAGGCTCTTTTTATTTTATTCCTTATGATTTTTTTCTCATTCATTTTTTTTTAAACTGGGAGGGCCACGTGCTGCAAGGGAGAGTGTCTGCCCTCCAGCGCCACATTTATTGGGATTCAACAGAGTGGCTTTGTGTTTCAAGCCTCAGACATCCCACCCCACCACCTCTGCCTTCTATTTAGGTTACCGGGCGAGTTACGTTTCATTCGTATCAGCAGTTTATCTCCTGGGAGATGAGTGTTTCGTGTTTAGCCATGCCTACAATAGCAGCCATATCATGACTGGGCAAGCCCCCACCTCATGACAGCCATTTTTTGAGAGCACCCACAACACTGTCTCAAAATTACAAATGTGCCCACTGACCCAAAAAGGTTGGGGACCCCAGATTGAAATTAAAATAAAACATTTATTTCATTTAAAATTGCCAAATAATCAAAGTTCTCTGGATGGTGCACAATTAAAAATACAAAATGCAAAGTGACAATAAAAACAACAATAAAAACACATCAGATAAAAATGAGATAAAACTAACAGCAGCAGCACATAATAAAACCAGGAGGAACACCAAGCACTAGGGCCAAAACAGTGCAAAAATCTAAAAGCATTACAAACTGTTATTAAAATGCTTGAAAATATAAAGAGGCCTGCACCTGCTGCTGAAACGAGCCAGGCGAGCATCCATAGGTGTGCGTTGTTCATTTCATTAGAGTGTGTACCTTAAAGGCCCTGATTGGAGCGGAGGAGGGGAAAGCATGCTTTCTCACCCCTCCACTGCTCCGGCCCCGATTGGAGCAGTGGGGGGGGGGGGGATTTGAGAAATCACACTTTCCAGGGCCTCCGGAAAGTGTACAGTTCCCTCAGGGATGCCAATGGTAGCTTTCTGGAGTTTTCCCCATCCTTTTAAAAGCCCTGATTCAAGCAGTGGGGAGGCAGGACAGCAGAGGTGCCCTGGAAAATTAGGGTGTGCCTGGGCACACTCAGCACACCCTGTGCACACGCCTATGTGAGCATCTCTGGGAAGCTCATTCCACAGACAGGGTGCCATCACTGAAGAGGCCCTTTCTTTTGTAGCCATCTGCCTTGCCTCATTTGGTCATCTCAGCACTGAGATGAAAAGGACTTGGAGAGGTAAGGATGGATGTTATCTGCTTATTGGTGTCATCTCTGACCACACCCCCAGATAATGTCTCCCAGCAGTTCCATGTAGATGTTGAAAAGTATACGGGATACTTTTCAACTTCACACCTTAGATAGCTCCTTTAGAGTTCTGACTGTTTCTGAATGATAACCGGAGTGGATTCGCCACCCCACTGGCATCGGAGCCACCAGCCTCCATTAGCTGTGAGTCTCCATCAGTTCCATGCAGGCACAGAAAATTCATAGACATCATCACCACCAGGCACAGAATTGAGAATCTTAATTTTCCTCCATTCATTTATTTATTTTTAAAAAGAGCACATTTCTAGCCTGTACAAATGGGACGACAGCCTTGTACATACGCGAGCAATGTCTGACAAAATCTCAGAACCCTACTGTAATTTAGCTTATGTACATTTCTTCCCCTGACTACTCCTGTCTCCATCTTCATCTCTCTTCCTCTGTTCCCCATATGTCAAATTTTAGTTGTAAGTTCCTCGGGGCAGGGATCTATTTTCTTATACTATCTTCTTTGTAAAGTGTCATGCATACTGATGACATCCTCATCATTATCATTCAGCTTTGTAGAATTTCCATGTCAGTTGCTGGCCTCTCAATGAGCAGGATAAATCATGCAAAATAAGGATATATGGACAAATGTGTTTGATTTGCATCATTTATGCAAGACAGGTCAGGTCATACAGCTTCCATTGATACAGATATTGAGTTACGTCCTAACACAGATTTTTTCTTTTCATTTTAAACAGAGATTACTTACAGATAGCTCTGTACTTATTGACCAAGCAGGAATTGGCTGAATTGATTAACACCATAAACTAAGATCATATGGCATTGCTTATGCAGGATACCACATGTTATCACTCACTTTTCCATCTGGTAAGCCACAGCTCCTCGCTGGAAGTAGGCCACGGCTAAGTGTTTGTCATTGTTAGTGCTTCTGATAAAGGCCTGAGAGATGCAGAAATAATGAATACATGAGGGTGATTTCTCTTGCCAAGTGTAGCCCCACTGTACCTTGACGTGTTTGTGGTTCCTGGACTGCTAGCTATGTCTACAAGTACCAATGGAGGCTGATGGCTGTTTTCGGTGAGCTTGTGCATCCATTCAGGCTTTTACTTTGGGGATAGCGTTTAGCTCCTTGGATAGTTCTTCCAGAGTTCTAGTTGGTTCTAACTAGAATCCCGAATGGATTCACAGCTCCACTGGTATCGAAGTAGGCTGACCAGAAAAAATCCAGGTCAGGGCTCATGTAACTTTAGCAGTTGTAGAGAAAAGGGAATTTCAGCCGGTGTCATTTGTATGCAATTAGTTCCTGGTGATATTCCCTCTTCATCACAACAGTTAAAGGTGCAGGTACTATACTAGAGTGACCATATACAAAAGAAGGCAGGGCCCCTGCTACTTTAACAGTTGTGATGAAGAGGGAATTTCACCAGGAACTAATTGCATACAAATGACACTGGCTGAAATTTCCTTTTCTCTACAACTGTTAAAAGTTACATGAGCCCTGACCTGGATTTTATATGGTCACCCTACAAATACAAAAGAAACTAAACTGGCAGTTGAATTTTACTTCAGCCCTAGTAATGGACCAGCCTTCTCCCACCACACCCAAGGGTGTAGCCAGTGAGAGCCAGTGTGGTGTAGTGGCTAGAGTGTTGGACTGGGAGTCAGGAGATCCGAGCCATGGAAACCCACTGGGTGACTTTGGGCCGGTCACAGACTCTCAGCCTAACCTACCTCATAGGCCTGTTCTTGTGAGGATAAAATGGAGAGGAGGAGGAGGAGGATTATGTACACCGCCTTGGGTTCCTTGGAGGAAAAAAGTCATGATATAAATGTAATAAATACATAAAATAAAAGGGCAACAAGCTACTTTAGGTTGTGCAGGGCAGGCTGCATGGCGCACACACAATTCTTTCCCCAATGCCTTGCAGCTCCCTTTCCCCCAGCATCTGGTGCCTGAGGTGATTGCCTAATTCTACCCAGTGGTAGGGCTGGCCCAATTTGGGACTGCCAAAATGGAGGGCGGGCTTGACAAGCAGCTGGCAGATCAGGGACCGTCAGCTTTTGTCAGGCTCTAGTCCCTTCTGTTAGTAGTAGTAGCTGAATAAAGCAGACTGAATCCAGAAAGTGAAGGACTTGGCAAACCTGTCTGAGCCATAAACAGCCATGTGTATAAAACAACAGAGCAAATCAGGCTAAGATTCTAACAGAATGAAACCACTACTGCTACAAAACATATTAAAAATACTAGTCTTTATATACACAGGAAACCCTGGCTTCTCCTGGGTTATTTGGCTCCATGTGGCTGCCAGGCAACATCCCCCCCCAACCCCGTTTGTCACCCTGCTGCACCCAAGGATTTCTGATGTACCTGGAGCCATTAATTAGCTCTGCACTCAGATTGACCCTGTCACTTACTAACTTCTTTTTTAAAAGGACAAATTAAGCCTTAGCTTGTATCCCAATTTGGTGTGATTCCCTGCCATCACTATTCCAGCATTCACAGCCTGCTAGGTTTTCTTCCTTGCTCCACTCTGATCTGCTAGATTCCACCAAGGCCTCATCTTGATGAGCATAGGAGGAAAGCACATTGCTCCTATTCTCTGTAGTAGTTTAAGGTAACCATATGAAAAGGAGGATAGGGCAACTATATCTTTAACAGCTGTATAGAAAAGGGAATTTCAGCAGGTCATTTGTATGCATACAGCACCTGTTGAAATTTCCTCTTCATCACAACAGTTAAAGCTGCAGGAGCTCTGCCCTCTATTGTATCTGGTCACTAGGAAAAGGAGTGATGCAAGAAAGGAGCAGTGGCACCCTTTGACCATGTCATGGCCAGGTTACAGGCATGCCCAGAATTTAATGTGGAGGATAGGGAGTACATTGCAGAGCAAGCGCACAGGATCTGCTTCAACTAGGCTGACCAGATAAAATCCAGGTCAGGGCTCATGTAACTTTAACAGTTGTAGAGCAAAGGGAATTTCAGCCAGTGTCATTTGTATACAATTAGTTCCTGGTGATATTCCCTCTTCATCACAACAGTTAAAGGTGCATGCACTATACTAGAGTGACCATATACAAAAGAAGGCAGGGCCCCTGCAACTTTAACAGTTGTGATGAAGAGGGAATTTCACCGGGAACTAATTGCATACAAATGACACTGGCTGAAATTCCCTTTTCTCTACAACTGTTAAAGTTACATGAGCCCTGACCTGGATTTTATCTGGTCATCCTAGCTTCAACTAAAAAGAACACATTAAATTGACTCTGCTATACTGAGATTTTTTTGAAGTGGAAGCAGCTGGTTAAGTGTGCACCAGCCATGACGATACCTGTTGCAAAGGACCTGACAATGCACCCATGTTGCAGGGGAAAAAACAACCATGAAGAGAGCCCCCAGGACCCACCAGGAGAGGGTCAGTGTTTTTGAAATCAAAATAACAGCAACCCAACCTTACTAGGGAGCTGTATTTTGGTAAGTGGGTCCTGAGTGCAGGTGTGAGCTTGCAGGTCATCCACAGAGTTCAGTTTGAATCTGTGGTATTAAACTGCACAATAAATTAAGTTTCCCTTGTACATTTTCCTATTCTTTTATCATTTGTTTGCTCTGATCACTTTTACTGCAGCTCACTTTTACAGGGTTGGATCCAGTGCAGTTGATAGACAACTTAAAAATATTATAGCAAGACAGTCCCTACCTCAGGCTTACCGTTGAAAAGTCACAACAACACACAAAGAAAAGAGGGGGATGAGGAAAGAAAAAAGCAAGTTTAGGCACCAGTTCTCAAAGATTTCAGCATAGATACTCCAGTCATATGCTAGTTAGAGCAAACGCAACTATTCTAAACACCAAGATGAGACTGTTTTCATTTGGTTTATGTCTCTGTAATTGTGCCATGGGTGAATGAGAACTTTACCTGGCTACTTACCTGCTGTGCCTCATCCAAACGTCCCATGATCAGGTGGATGCAGCCAATGTTAAAGCAGATTTTGGAAGAAGGGTTCTGAACTGAAGAGAAGGCTTCTAGGGCTGCCGTCCAGTCTTTGCGATCTGCTGCAGCCACCCCCTCACTCCAAAGCCGTATAGCCTCGACAAATGACATGGCAATCAATGCTGGAGCCCTGAAGGTATAATTCAGGGGGCCGGTCAGGATCCTCACACTGCTCCCCCACCCCACCCCCTTTGCCTCAGTCCCTCGGGTGCTTTTCTCTTCACAAAGCAGTGAACGCTTGCGTGGTTCTGCTGATACCCCTCTGAAAGCTCTTCGGTGTCGCAAATAGACCAGGAAATGTCCCCACTTCACTAATAACTGAAACAGGCCAGCTCCAAGAGGGGAAGTAAGACGCGCTGGCTGCCTGAAATGGAGCTGTGTTCTCAACAGAGCATCCTCTGTGAGTGTGAAACTCCTGGTTGGGCCTGTCTTTCTTTCCGATGCCCACTCCTCGTCTTGCTGATTGATGGCTTCTGTTTTCTGAATTTCACTTTCGAGAGGTCTTAATAATAAAACAAAAAACAAATAAAACACTCCACGAGGCCTGTCTCAGAAGAATTTCCCCTCCTCCTGGTGACTCAGGAAGACCTGTGCTTGATGACTTCGGGAGTGAGTGACTGGGGCAAAATCACTTACCCACTGGGTAAAAGGCACAGATATCTGCACAGTTGCCCAGTTGGACTCATCTCTAACCATTGCTTAACCGGTTGAGTAGTTCCAGCAGACACAATCCCCTGCATGGCAGTGGTCTTCCATCTGGTGGTGGGTCAAGCAGAGGAGAGTTCGCTCAAGGTTGTGGAACAACAAGAGGGGTGTCTACACATGCTATTAAACTCGCGGTGGCTGCACAGTGGTGCTGTATTGTTTAAATGACACAGCCACCAACTCACAACCACATTAGGATTAACCCCCCCTTTACCTTTTCTCCAGGTTATCCAGTCCCCTCTCTTCATGATGGTGGGAGCGCTGCGCCGTGGCGCCTCCCAAGTGTCGCGCGGCGCATTTACACCCTTTACGCCAATCCCGACATAAGGGGCGCAATGGTGGTTTTTCCTTTGTTGCCACCTGCGCCACCGAGCATTTGGCGGTGCAGTGGCTACTGGAGGGGGTACTGGGAGCCTCAGCTCCCCTACTCCCAGGTAAGTTTTTTTTTTAAAAAAAATTACAAAATGGGGGAGGAGGACAATGGAGGCGCGTCAGTGTTGTTGTTTTTTATTTAAAAACTTTAAATGGGGGGAGAGGACTGCCACAAACTAAAAAAGTCACACTAAAAGGCTGTTTTTTTTAGTTCGTGGCAAAGCCCCTTTGCCCCTAAGCCCTAGTCATGTAACGCAACTGCCGCCAGTGCGAAGTCATGTCAACGGCAACTGTCTGTCTAGAGATACCCCAGTAGGCATTGCGAAAAAGCTCCAATTGGCTAGGCTGAGTCTTTTGTTGTTGTTGATAGGT
Organism: Anniella stebbinsi; assembly: GCA_029215795.1. NCBI lineage: Eukaryota > Metazoa > Chordata > Lepidosauria > Squamata > Anniellidae > Anniella > Anniella stebbinsi. Next base: position 120,537,093 of record JARDYH010000004.1, on the reverse strand, counting down.
AAACATGGGAATGCAGGGCGGGGGGGGGGGGTCGGGCTTTTCCGTCCGGATAGCCCAAGCTTCCTCCTGCCCCATCTAGCTTTATTGATTTAGCTTCGCAGTAGCGATGCTGTGGGCTTTTGAGCTGACGACTTTCCAAAGCACTGTTCTATAGACACCCCCAAGTATGGTAAATAAGGAGTAGCTGGATTTACAGTGTTCTCTTTTCAGCCCACAAGCACCGTGCCCTGCTTTTTTTTTTACTATCAAAATTATAGTATTGCATATTTGGAAGTTCACTGAGAGTTGTTTACTATGCTGGAATAATATGGTGGACATAGTGTTGCAGTGGGAGAATGTGAGACAGATCTGAGTTTTGCAGCTGGTCTTGAGGAGGAATTTTCCCAGTGTCTCAAATGGGTGCCATTTGCTTTTTAGGTTACTGCTGCTGGTTGACAGACTAGCTCTGTCTGTCTATGGGTGCCTGTACAAGAGCGATTTAAAGCTCTTTCAAAGAGCATTACCAATTTTACCTCCACATGAACGGAGCGCGAATCGGGGGTTGAGGCGCTTTTTCTGTCCGATTATGGGCATTATTGAATGCGCGTTAAATAGCGAGTTTTAATTTACCGCAGGAGTTAAAGCGCCTTATGCATGTAAGCAAGCGATGCTCTGCATTAAACAACTTTAAAGCGTGTTTCATACAACTGGTAATGCGCTTCACCGTCTCCCGTGTATAGGGATTAGGCGTAAAAGCGATTGCAAGAAGATGCGCATAATTGGCCAACCGGGCATCAAACCGAATTCTTGTAGAGGGGACCAACCTTTCTCAGTGCCTCTTTCCCTCTTCATTCTGAACATGGTTATTTGTAAATAGACAAATATTACAAAAAGGCCACAAATCTCCAGTGCATTCTCATCCAAAAGGAAAATAAACACCACCGTGTGCCCCTGGAAACTTCTCAATGCTGTGGGAAATTAGAAAAACAGTATCATTAGATCATATCTTTCTAAATCAGAGGAATTCTTAACTGGAAGCAATGTTACTTCACGTGATATTGTACAATTCACGGATAGGCAACCCGGTGCCCTCCAGATGTTTTGGACTCTGATTCCCATAAGCCCCAGCCAACATGAACAATGATCAGGTGTTATGGGAGTTATCGTCCAAAACATCTGGAGGGCACTGGGTTGCCTACCTTGGGGTGGAAGGGCAAGATTTCCAGCATTGTTCACTTGGTTCTGTACAATCACTCTGACCATTTGAGAAACCGCTGTTGGGGACTGTGCTTGTTGATTGAAACCTTCAGTGACCCTAATTCATATTAAATCCCAGCTGTACCTATGTTGCTCATTGTGGTTGAATGACTTGAAAACCTAGTCAATAATAATAATTTATATAGAGATCTTTATTCAAAGCATTTATAATTCATATAAGCAAGTATCATTATATTTGTTTCACTCCCGTCATCCAAGATGTTTAGTGTGACATATAGGGTTCTCTCTCCATTCCCATTTTATCCTCACAACAATCCTGTGAGATGGGATAGGCTGAGAGATGTTGATTGACCCAAGGTCACCCATTTAGCTTTATGGCTGAGTGGAAATTTTAATGTCTCCTCAATGTTAGTCCAACACTCTAACTACTGTACTACACTGGCTACATTATTTCAGTAATCCTTACAAACATCCCTGTAAGGTAGATTTGTATTCCTATCCCCTATTACAGGGGAGAATTGAGGTTGAAATAGCAGACTGGAGAATCCTATTGCAGATTGGAGAATTGAGGCTGAAAGAATAGTGAATTCACGGCTGAAGTGAGATTTGAACCAGGGCTTACTGGGTCGCAGCTCAAGTTTTGTTGCGAAATTAAATGCTGCTTTAAGCTTTTGCTCAATTTGAGGCAATCCTTTCCCATGGAGCAAGAGCTTTTGCTTCTCCTTTTTCTCCCTTGTGGTTTCCTTGTGCATTCAGTAGAAGTCCTCCGTGACTGACACACCACCTATCTGACACATTTCCTTCAAAAATCATGATGCCAGTGGAAAGGGAGAAATCTGTCCGGAGCTTGTTAAATGAGAATCCAATGGTCAAGGTTCAACCACAGTTCCACGTGAACAATCCACTCATGATGTCTCTTCTGTTCAACTGGGAGAAGAGTGAGAGATCTGAATGCATAGTTAGGTCATGTTACAACCTCTCTGGCATTGTATCTGCTTGAAGCTACAGTATGTTTATGTAGGAGACGTCAGGTTTGCCTGCCTACCCGCATTGTATGGTTGCTAATTTCAGCAGGATCACCTCCAGGTTTGAGAGGGCCCTTGGCAAAGTGTTCTCTGATGCACTTTGCAGGATTCCTTTGGGCTTGCCTGCCAGTGACAGAAGAAGCAGTACTCTCTGGGAAGCTAGGATCTGCCATTTAAATTCCCCAGAGTGTCCTGGTGCACCTGACATAGCATCACTCCAGTGCAGTGTGGGCAATTAAAACAGTGGCTCACACAAATCAGTAGGCCAACATGAAGGACCCAGAACAGATGTCCATCCTGATGGGCCCTGCCACAATGCTTTTGCAGCTGCTCTAGCCTGCCAGGTTCTGATGCTAGGCCTGAATTGGAGAGAAAGCTGCTGTCTGGTAGATAATATTGTCGATGGACAAGTTGGGTTCATGTGAGCTCAGATGTGAGCTGACTTATACCATGGCCTTGAGCGAGTCATAGTCTTTCCTCCTTTTCATACGGTCAGCCTAGGGCTGAGTCCAGCTCCCTCCATTCCTTCCCAGACCACACACAATGTTATATGAAGATTAATAACTTTAGGCTGACCATATGAAAAGAAGGACAGGGCTCATGTAACATTAACAGTTGTAGAGAAAAGGGAATTTCAGCCAGTGTCATTTGTATGCAATTAGTTCCTGGTGAAATTCCCTCTTCATCACAACAGTTAAAGTTGCAGGGGCTCTGCCTTCTTTTGTATATGGTCACTCTAGTATAGTGCCTGCAACTTTAACTGTTGTGATGAAGAGGGAATTTCACTAGGAACTAATTGCATACAAATGGCACCGGCTGAAATTCCCTTTTCTCTAAAACTGTTAAAGTTACAGGAGCCCTGTCCTTCTTTTCATATGGTCAGCCTAAATAACTTGCCATCTTTGCTTTCCCTCTGGGTGCAAATGAGAGCAATGATGGCTATAGACACACCCACACCCGAAGCAAAAGTCAATGAGACCTTCCTTGTGGAATCTGCTGCCTGATGTGACTACTTCACATTGCTTTGTGATAAAGCTGGCCCTGCTGGGAGAAGAATGGATTTCCCTATTTTAAAAGCAGCATTGTTTGGAAGCCTTCACAAACCCAGTATGCTGCTTCATAAGTGTTTTTATGTTGGATGCCATGGTCTCATGTTCTTCCTTTCAAAATTGAAAGTACAGGCCTTAGACCTCTCTTTTCTCTTCTTGAAAAGTAATGACACATTTTTCTTAAATTAAAATTTCAATATATCAACAAAAAATAAAAATAAAAATCCCAACCTATGGCTTTTTCTTTCATTCTCTTGTCACAGGCAGGGAGTCAGTACTGCATGTGTCTAATGAATGAGTCACAAGCTGGCTTCTCCAAGATTGCTGTAGCAACCTTGTGCAATACACAGTTGTGAGGCTGCAAGCTTCATTTGACTGTAGGAAAAAAACAACATTGAATTTGCAGGCTGAACATGGGAGGAAGTGGGAGAAAAGCAAAGTCTTGTGAGAAAAATATTCTGCTTTGAAGAGCTCTTTGTCATCTCTTACAACAAAACCAAAGGAGATTTTCTATTCATCTTGCACATGTAATAGAACATATCACCCTCCATCTTTCCAGTTTTCTGGCACTTAGGGGACCTTGTTTTGCTATTGTGTTCCTCCCCTCCCACCCTTCAAAACAAGTGAAGAAAAGTTTGTGTTGCTTATTTAGCAAGAAATGACTAATTTTAACCACTCTGTTCTACTAGGACCAGATCTACACCAAGCAGGATATAGTGGTATGAAAGTGAAAATCTTAATAACTACAGGCCAGTAGCAAATGTTCCATTCCTGGGCAAGGTCCTGGAGCGGGTGGTTGCGAGCCAGCTCCAGGCACTCTTGGATGAGACTGATTATCTGGATCCATTTCAGTCGGGTTTCAGGCCTGGTTTTGGTACGGAAACAGCCTTGGTCGCCCTGTATGATGACCTATGTCGGGAGAAAGACAGGGGGAGTGTGACTCTGTTGATTCTCCTTGATCTCTCAGCGGCTTTCAATACCATCAACCATGGTATTCTTCTGGGACGACTGGCTGAGTTGGGAGTGGGAGGCACTGCATTGCAGTGGTTCCGCTCCTACTTGGTGGGTCGGCTGCAGAAGGTGGTCCTTGGGGAACATTGCTCGGCCCCGTGGATTCTCCAGTATGGGGTTCCGCAGGGGTCAGTTTTGTCCCCCATGCTGTACAACAGCTACATGAAACCGTTGAGTGCAGTCATCCGGAGTTTTGGAGTGCGTTGTCATCAGTACGCTGATGACACGCAGCTCTATTTCTCCTTTTCATCTTCATCAGGTGAGGCTGTGGATGTGCTGAACCAGTGCCTGGCTGCGACAATGGACTGGATGAGGGCTAATAAACTGAAACTCAATCCAGACAAGACTGAGACACTGTTAGTGGGTGGTTCCGCTGACCGGATGGAGGGTGTTCAACCTGTTCTGGATGGGGTTGCACTCCCCTTGAAGGAGCGGGTTCGTAACTTGGGGGTTCTCCTAGAACCATCTCTGTCACTTGAGGCGCAGGTGGCCTCAGTGGCACGGAGTGCCTTCTACCAACTTCGGTTGGTAGCCCAGCTACGTCCCTATCTGGACAGGGATAATCTGGCTTCAGTTGTCCATGCTCTGGTAACCTCCAAGTTAGATTACTGCAATGCACTCTACGTGGGGCTGCCTTTGAAGGTGGTTCGGAAGCTGCAGCTTGTACAAAATGCAGCGGCCAGATTGATAACTGGAACCAGTAGGTTCGAACATATAAGACCTACTAGGGTGACCAGATGTCTGGATCCCCCCGGACATGCCCGGAAAAGGGGGCCAAATTTGAGTCCGGGGGGGAAATTTCAAAATATCCCCCAAAGTCCGGAAAATTGGGCCTCTCCCGTGCCATCCGGGCCTTGATCTTGGCTAGCGCGATTGTGCTGGCCAAGAACAAGGCCCAGATCGGCCGGGGAAGAGGCTGGAACGACGCACACCCACACTTCCGGGTGCGCGTCGTTCCAGCCTCCACCCCTCCGACATCCGGGCCTTGTTCTTGGCTAGCGCGATTGCGCTGGCCAAGAACAAGGCTTGGATCGGCCGGGGAAGAGGCTGGACCGACGCACACCCACACTTCCGGGTGCGCGTCATTCCAGCCTCCTCCCCTCCGACATCCGGGCCTTGTTCTTGGCTAGCGCGGAGGCAAGAGGCCATGCGGGAGAGGGCCGATCTCTCTCGCCTCTTCTGCGCCACCTCCGGCCTCTTTGGGGCTCGTCGCAGCAGCAAAGAAGAAAGACAAGGAAGATGTTTGGCGGGGAGGAGAGCAGAGGTAGAAAAAAGAAGAGCAGAAGAGTGACAAGAGAGAAGAGAAACCGAAGCAGCACCCACCACCACCAGCGGAGTGGCAGGATCAGCACCAGAAGCCAATGGAAAAGCAGTGGCAGTAAATACGACCAGCAGCGTGGGCCAGCATCAGGGCAAAGAAGGTACATGGTGGTGGAAGGCCTTGTGGATTATTATTTTGTCTTTGGTGGGGGGTGGGGTGGATTTTTATTCCTCCCCCTTAAGTGTTTGTGGGGAGGTTTTTTTATTGTCCTGGAGAAGGTGTGGTTTTTTTCCCCTTTGGGTGAGTGTGCAGTGGTGTGTGGATTTAAATTTTTATTGCCTTTGGTAAGCATGTGTGAGGTGTGTGTGTATTATTATTATTTTACCTTGGGTGTGTGGGTGTGTGTGAATGATTTTTTATTTTTGCCTTAAGTAAGTGGATTCCCCATCATTAACACCACCATTGGTTTGTTCCTGTAATAAAAAGAAATGTGGCTCCAAAACTGCTTTTGTGTTGATGCTGATGCAAATGTTGTTGATTATTTTTATACTAAATGCAAAGAGGTACACGCTATTACAACTGTCAGCTCCGTTCCAAATATTGCTTTTCTGTATGGCTTTGAGATTCTGATTATTTTACAGTGTGGCTTTGTGTATTTACCATCCCCCCACCTGGTGAAAGGTTAGCAGTTAAAGTTGCAGGAGCCCTGCCCTCTTTTGTATCTGGTCATGCTGGGAATTGTCCTGTCCCAGCAAGATAATATGTGAGTGCATAGTGTGGCTTGTCTTTTCTGAGTGTCTGGATCTGCTAGGCTCTGAAAGCATCTTTCTGGAGAGCACCTGTTGGTTATATGATCCACGAGTCCAGGTTCTGTAAATGCATGGTTGTCATTGACAGGAGGGGCTTGCACGTGCTAGTGTAAGGTGAACAGATGTGAAGAGGCTGCAATCCTATATTCATTTATCTGGGAGTAAGCTTTATTGAAATCAATGGGACTTGTACCTGTCATTTCTTTGGGCAGTTTTCTTTGGGTCCCTGATTGGGATTTTTTTTCTCTGCACACTGAGGCAGTGTAAATTCAAGAAATATTTGGATAAAAGGAGGGAAAGATCCTTGTTTAGCTAGCATTGTGATAATGGGCAACTGTTCCAGCCTTTCTTTGTATAGCTACTAACCATGGTCTTGTTTACATGGCTAATGAACCAGAGATATAATGACACATTTTTAGAGTAGTTTCTCACTGATAAACCTGAACTTGAAACAAGGGCCAGATCTACACCAAGTAGGTTATAGCGGTATATGGCATGTGTCAATGGGCCCTAGCAGTTGTCAGTGCACTTCAATACTGCTATAAAGCAATAGTGTGGCTCCTGCCTTTTATATACTGCTTTCACACTGCTATATCCTGCTTGGTGTGGATCTGGCTAAGCTAAGAAGTGCTAGGGAGAAGTGACTGCAAGCCTTTAGTCCATTTTGTTCCATGGCCAATGTTTACAGGGTAATTATATTTTATACTCTTTCTGAATGCTAGGTTGCTAGTTTGTTGTACTAGATTTTACTGCACCTGTTCAGTGGTAGCAGTATGCTGAATCTGTGAGTATGGGTGTGAGAAAGGTGATGGAGAAAGAGTGTTAAATGTTAGGAAAGGTGAGACTATGGTCATCCAGTGAAGGATTTGCAGTCAGAAAAGATATTTGAGGGAAGGGGAGACTGTATCACACAGAGTATAGCAAAAGCTTCAAAGTACAGCAAAAGCTAAAAAAAGTAGGAGTGAGTGAAGTTAATTTCAGGTACAATGAATGTCTAACTTGTTCTTTATATCAGTGATTTTAACATTAAGATGTTACGTAGAACAGTTTGTCTTAATTGTGTCTGTGAAACCAGAGATGTGATCAAGGCCATGTTCAGGTGGGCACGCCCCCTTGAGGGCTGGGCATGTTGGTGGGCACGCCCCCTTGGGGGCTGGGCATGTTGGTGGGCACGCCCCCTTGGGGCGGCCATGTTGTCCTCCTTTTTGGTTTCCAAAATATGGTCACCCTAAGACCTACTCTGGCCCGCTTGCATTGGCTGCCTGTATGTTTCCGAGCCCGGTTCAAGGTGCTGGTTTTAACCTATAAAGCCTTACACGGCTTGGGACCACAATACCTGATGGAACGCCTTTCCCGACATGAACCTACCCGAACACTACGTTCAACATCTAAGGCCCTCCTCCGAGTGCCTCCTCCGAGGGAAGCTCGGAGGTCGACAACAAGAGAGAGGGCCTTCTCTGTGGTGGCTCCCCAATTGTGGAACGATCTCCCCGACGAGGCCCGCCTGGCGCCAACATTGTTATCTTTTCGGCGCCAGGTCAAGACTTTCCTCTTCTCTCAGGCATTTGGCAATATCTGAGGAGCCTGGGTTTGTTTTGTTTTGTTTTTGTAGTTTTTTGAAGTGTTGAAGTGGGTTTTAAATGTACAGATTGTGTGTATGTTGTATGTTTTTGCTGTTTTAATTTTTGTATATTGTTTTTAATTGTTTTTAATCCTATGTAAACCGCCCAGAGAGCTTCGGCTATGGGGCGGTATACAAATGTAATAAATAAATAAATATAAATAAATATAAATAAATATGAAAGTGGTGTATAAAAGGCAGGAGCCACACCAAGCAAGATATAGCAGGATATGGTATGTGTCAATGGGCCCCAACAGTTGTCAGTGCACTTCAATACCACTATAGAGCAATAGTGTGGCTCGTGCCTTTTATATACCGCTTTCATACCGCTGTATACTGCTTGGTGAAGAAGATCTGGCCTAGGAAGTTTCCAGAATAGCACTTTTTTCTGCATGACTTACAAAAAAAAATAAGAGCGATGGCCTAAAGATATATCTAGAAACAAAAGGAGAAAGACCCAAATGTGTGTTTTTTTAAACCCTATTTTGAATAGTGTTGCTGGTACAGACTAGCAAAAGCCAGTCAAATAAATCTGGAGCGCATCAGTGGTATGCTGTGGTATGCTGCTTCTGAACAGACAGATTCCATTTAGCTATCAGGGCAAATGTCACTAATGGACCTTTCCTTCATAAATTTGCCTTTTTAAAAGCCATCAAAGCTTTGTGGTGGTGAATTCTCGATTCTACGGTGTACTTCACTTGGCATCGAAATGTGGGAAATATTAATGTTGCTTTTTCAAAAGCAACAGGCAAGGCTAAGCATTTATTAATCTAAGAAGCAATAGTTAATATATTGATCCAAAAAGCACATATAAATTGCTAAGGCACATATTAATCAAGAAGGAAAAAAGCACTGTTAGGACTCATAGGAACAGAGTAGCAATGGAACAGTTTGCAGTCTCAAAACAACGAAAACTTGACAGGTGTGTGACCTTTGAAGCATGAAGGGCAGCACAACCAAAACTGTTCTGGAGCTTTTCTTGTAGTGGAACCTCACTAGTAGATGGAACACAGAGAAGTGCAGGTGGACTGTGATGGAATGGAACCAGTAAGAAAAATAGCTTTTGTAGTTAGATTATGGCAGTTGTGGTTAAGCTTCGCTGAAACTGCTTGCAGAAACCAAGGAAACAGCTTGCAACTAGCAAATAAGGGTTGGGGGTACTAAAATGGGGTAAGGGGAGAATGTAAACAGGGGCGGGGAGCTTAGTAGTTTAATTAGGCGCCTCGGATAGGCTGTAAACCCTGGATTACCCAGCCCTGGGGAAACAGGGGAGGGACTCTTCCGGCCAGACACGGGAATAAAGGACTTGTGATTTCAATGCAGGGTGTGTGCCTAGCTCACCCTTTCTTGCAAGAATGTCTTTGCAATAAAGAAACTTACTTTCACCTTCCAGATTGTTTTGTACTTTTGCAGACTGAATGGTCAACCTGAATGGTCATTTCTAACAGAAAAGAGTATAATATAGGTGTCAGGCAAACCTCTCTAGGGCTTACTGCATTGTCTTGAGAAAGTAATTTATCTCTGAATCTATGTTTATTTTCTGTAATGGAATATGAACTGACTAAAAAGGTGAGGGTATAGTATTATTTGTCCTTACCATTAAGGTTAGGGCTGGAGCTCTCTATCTCACACACACACAGGCCTGTGGGTGTCACAGGCGTATCTATGCAGGTATTCCTTGGGAGGCACCTCAGAGTGCAGAGAGGTGCCCAAGGGAGACTGGCCAATACTCCCCTCTAATAGAAGACCTTCTTGTTAAAAATTGCATTCACGGTGCTTTAAAAAGCATTCCTTCTTAACTTCAATTCTTTTAATTGTGTTACATCCATATTTTTAAATGAAGCAATTATAGCTGTTTTTATTTATAATTGCTTGACTATTTTATAATATTTCTTTCCTTTTTTTGTATCTCTTGTATTTTTAATTGTATTTTATTGTTTTGTAAGTCAAGTTGAATATTTAGGAAAGGAAACAGATAAATGAGATTGGGGCTCGACCCATAATCCCATCAAGTTTTGCCTTGGCTCCATTCCTGATGCATTCAGCTGCACCCTGGTTCTCCAAATTCTCTCCTGGCCCTGCCCTAACAGGTTCTATTTTGGCTGTGCCTGCCCTGACTCCACTCATTTTGTTGCTTGAAATCAAAAGGTGAAACTCTACATTTTAATATTTCGGCTATGTTTCCTGGATGCCCAAGGCTAACATATCTATGCATCAATGACATGTTTTCATTTTATGCTGTTCGAACTATGGCAGTCATTGGGACACAGAAATTAATACTGTGACAACAGGCTGACCCTGCAGTGCCTGCTACTTCATGAATCCATCAAGTTTCTCAGCAAGTTTCTCAGGTAACTCCTACCTTTATGCAAATCTATAGAATGAGCTATTCCCCCTGGTGAGCTTTGTCTACCAGTAAGAAAGGTGGGTATCCCAATTCTCCCCTTTTCCTCATTCCATCCTGGGTTGGAGAAGTGTGAATCGCGTTCTTCACAAGTGTTATTTTCCTGCGTGCATGCTGGACATGGCAAGCCCATCAGGGTTTAAAATGATTAGAGGATTCCCTTGTACCTGTCAGTCTCCTGGTTTTCTTTTTTCCTATGAAAGTTGTATCCCATAGAACATGAGAGTGGCCCTTGAACAGTGCAAGCAAGTTTACTGATTTCCTGTACAGTTGTCTAGTGTGGGCAGATATTTAAAAGTTTCATTTTTATGCTGTTTATTACTTCTCCCACACCTTTTGCCTTAATTCTTAATAAACTTTTTAATTTGGATTTGTCTAACCCAAAAGATCTGACACACCTCTTTGTGATATCATCCATATTCATACTACACGACACTCTGCCATGAAATGGTTCTTATGACTTTTGCACTCAGAGGTCTCATCAACAGGGACTCTGGTATCTTGGATTAACTCCATCTGGTATCTTGGATTAACACAATTTCTAGAGAAACAGTCAGTGACATAACTCATTGGTAAAATACCAACGCAAATACTTAATGTCAGTTAAAATTAATTTTGTTTCATTCCTACTGGCAAACTCTCCCATGTGTAGAACACTGATGGAAACTTTCCTGTTCTTTTTCCAGGTCAGGTGAAAAAGCTTCCGTGAGTTCTTTGTGGAGACCCCTGGAAGACCTTGGAAACATGTTTGACTTCTGAAGAAAGGAAAATAAATTGTGCCTTGAAAGCTACATTCTGCTTCAAACATAAGATTTTTCACAACTGAGGGTCTTGGCAAACCAAGAATGACTCAAATTGCTTTAGAAAACTGGTAGGAACTACTCATCTTCAAGTAATTTGTTAAAATATCTAATTTCTTTAAATGTCTTCAGATCTTTTTTAAGATAACAGAACTGTTATTGGTAACTAAGGCAATATTATACCTATGGAAACTCTCCAGGAACTTGATATTCTCCATTTGGCAATTTTAAATAGTGCATTGGTAGCCATCCCTACCAGAAGCCTTTGCATTTCAGTGACCAGTAAAGTATATAAAATGTGTAGAAAATATGTAGTATCTTAAGATCCTCCTGTATCAATTGGGATGTACAAGGGTTTCTTAACCTTTATCTTGAGTCATTATGATGGGCTCTATAGACAGCTCTAAAATCTGTGTCCATGAACACGGGCTTGTTTCAGACATTACACTGGTATTAACATTGATTGCTGTCAAGGTGACAAATGGATTGGGTGGACTTGGTATGAATAATTTCTCATGTGAAACCCCTTCTTCCTATTAGCGAGTGTAGAATAAAGCATTATCCCCCAGCCTTAGTTCTTCATTATAACAGGAACGTGTAAGCTTGTAACAAAATTATTACAAGTCCACAATTTCATTGATTTGACCTGAGCAGTTCTCTCCCTGTCTTATTACAAGCCACTTGTTTTGTCAAGAAATTGTAGATTTTAAAAAAGCAGAAGCAAGTTAAAGTGGGAAGAATGTGCAAAAAGGGAATTACGTGTTGCCTTGCTATATCTTGTTGTATCTGGAGATGAGCAACTGGAACAAGTTGGAACTGGATTATGAAGCTGTGATAGGGAAAATTGCGTTGTTTATTCTCAGTGTGGCGATGGCCACTAATTAGAAGACCTTTAAAAAGACAAAATAAAAAAGGACAGGTTGGTGACAGTTATTAGTTACGACAGTTAAACAGAACCCTCATGTTCAAAGGCAGCATGCCTTTGAATACCAAACCAGAGGACAGGGCTATTGCTTTTATGTTGTCCTTATAAACTTCCCAGCGGCATCTATCTGGCCACGACTGGAAACAGAATGGTGAACTAGATGAACCTTTGGTCCAATTCAACAGGTTCTTATGGGGCAAAGAGGTAGTATCATTGAACCACATTACATTAAGGAAAAAAGAGCCTTCTGAAATAAGCTGTATAGCAGGGTTGAGGAACCTGGGTCCAGGCAAGCATGTCGGGGGCTGCATGCACCAGGGAGCATGTGACCCTCCCATGATTGCCCAGTACCCACCCATAAACATAAAGACCAATGATCTCCCACACATCTATTTCATACAGTCCTACACCCTCTCTCAAAAATACTGTCCTTGTGCAACAAGTTGGCTTTTCAAAAGCCTCTCTTGGGAACCAATGGAGGCTTTTTAAAAGCCTGGTTGCAGTACAGAGTGGAGCAATTTTTCAAGGGGTGGGTGAGTTTCTCCTTAAATGCATCCATTAGCACCAAGATGGGGGAAAATCACTTTTCATCAGGGAAACTATATTATCCTAATCAGCTGCTGACTGGAGAGAAGAGATTTCCCCTGCCTCAGGAAGGGGCCTGGGCAAGCATCTCACAGGCCAGATGGGGAACCCGTGTAGGCCAGATACAGCCTGTGGGACTGAAGTTTCCAATGTCTGCGGTATAAGATAGAGATGTATACTTAGGACTGAGGGTGAATCTTCTGGGGTACAGATTTGTATCAGTCAAACTCCTCAATCTCCTACTGAGTTCTCTAACTTCTACAGTAACAGAAATAAAACATACATTGTGTGTTATATATTTTCCACTCTTCCTCAAGAAAGGACAGTTCAGCTTATGGAGGCTTCTATTGGACTCGATACATACACTCTTAGGTCTACACAGCTTCAAAATGCTACAGTACTGGATGCTCCATTCACTTAGCAAAAGCTATAATGGCAACAATGCACTAGAAGTCATTATTTCTGCAAGTGGATTAACATATCCAAATTAGACACACTTGCACGATCCACAGGCTGTATCTGGCCTACACGGGTTCCCCATGTAGGCAGGTTTAGATTTCTGGAACATTACGGCTGGGATCCAAATTGCCTACAGGAGTTGCCTTACACAAATGTAAGGCAACTCTTCCTTATTTTCCCTTCTGACCACAGCTCTTTACACTTGTCAGGATTCGGCCTCCAGACGGTCACAGAGCACCTTGCCAGTTGCAGAGTCTTCACTGGATCAGAGATGCAGAATGTAAGCCCTGGCAGGATCGAGGCTCAGACCAGCCAACCAGCAATCCCAGTTGAGCTGATGCACACCAGCTGAGCAGCAAGCTCAGAAGGCCTACATAAGAATTGCATTTTCCAGCCAGCCTTGGCCACAGTAACATGGTCTCCACTGTAGCTCTCTCCGGTCTTAGACCATGTGCATGTTATTCCTGATCTGCTGGGCCGCCTGACTATGCTTCTGCCCCTGCCCGAATGCTGCTTGCCTTCTGGAACTTTGAACTCTGTTTGCCTTGGGATTGTGTCTTCTGCTTTTGGCCCCGACTGAGTGTTGCTGGCCCATTGGGTACAATGAACTCTGCTTACCGTTGGACCTGCCTTGGGTGGGTTTCTGTTCACTGTACGGGTAAGTCTCTTGAGTTACTTGGTTGTGTCTCTGAACACCCTGCCTGTGATTAAAGCTTGGTTGCTCTAAACTAGCTAAGCTCACAGTCATTATTCCCGGCCCCGACGTCCTTGTACCCAAGCCAAGCTGCCTACGCCTTGGATCCTGACAACACTCCTCTAGAGGTTCCCCCTGTTTTCAGAATAGCTAGAAAGCAGAAGGAACTGCATATGAGAGAAAAAGATGGAAGCAGGCAGGTGAAGATTGCTCTGTTAGCCGGACTTCTTTAAAGTGTAAGATTATTACACTTCAAAGAATTTATTACATCTTATGTTAAGAGCCACTTTGGTGGAAAAGCCAGATACAAATCTATAAAATAAAGTTTAAAAAGGTCCCACTGTACATGCAGAATCCCATATACAGTTCCCCATTGACAGGCAGAATAGGCAGTGCTTTATAGTAACTACAAAAATAGCTTAGTTTTTCTATTTTGCAACTCTGGGAACATTTTTTAATCTATCCTTAATTCCTTATCCACATAATAATATATAAGGGCAAGCTCATGAAAATTGTGCTTCTTTTTGTACTGAGTAGTCTAACACCTTGCAATAATGTGGTTCTCTGTTCTTAAATGCTCATTTAGTACCATCTCCCATCCAAGTGTGGGTTAACAGCAAACAAAAAGACACTTTGTAAATATAAATAAATATTTAACAGTGACTATTTTATTTTATTTTTGATTTCTCATTTTACAAAAAAAAAAAAGCAGGTATAAAAAATGAGCAAGTTTCATAATTCCATCCCGGTTTTGTGATACAAAACTGGCATTAAGCATAAATCAAACACACTGGTCAGCTTTGCTCCTAACTCATTCACATTCAGGATGTTTCCAGGTCTGGAATGCACTTAGATCTTCTAGACCCCAGGAAGTCCCACCTTTATAAGCACTTCTTTTCTTGGTCAATAATTTCACCTTGAATATGACATCAGGAGCACAGATCAATACCTTTTAGGTCCCAGAATCTGAAGACTGATCAAGGAATTTCTGCATCTTTAGGTGGAACTATAGATTAGAATTGATATAGGCTAACACCCAAATTGGCATCCCTGTCTTACATTCCCCCCACCTCTCCTATCTAATGTATAGAATCCCTTGTTCCATGCCATGATATCACATCAAATTTTCATGCCAGCAGCAGGCAATGATATGAAGATGGAGGCACAGAAGCATATGACATCAGGACATAGGGCAAGAGATCCTACAAGTTTAGGAGACGGGGAGAACTTGAGTGATGCTACTTTTGGCAGGAGTCCCACATCAAGAGTAATGTGTAGTTCTGCCTTAACAGCAGTGTACACTTATTAGGTTATCAAGTGGCATCTGCTTTGCTGAGTTCCAAAAAAACCAGAACAACCCTCCCCTGTTCTTTTCCTTTGATGGCTCATCACAGAAACAGCAACATTTTCCCCTCATAGATTTATCATGTAATAGTTTGCAAGAACATTTGAGATTTATTTATGAAAAACACTAACACAGTAATAAGTAAACTGTCCTTCTACAGACCCTTATTGACAGCTGTAAGTTTCAGAAGTTGACTAGAAAATGTGAGGTCCAGTTTCTATTATTCAAAAGCTGCCCGAGTCTCAACACATTTACATGGAATGCTGCCTGACCAGCTAAAGAATTGAAAACATTGACCTCAATCCCCACCATCTGCTCAGAAGGTCTGGCCAAAAAAGGGAAATAAGGCCGTACCTTATCAGGATTTTCTGAAAATGCAAATCATCCTATGCAAAAACTTGTACATGTCACTGAAATGCTTTATGAGTAGCAAATGCTCTTTGTAGAAATAAAATTGCACTTTTATAATTATCCAACACTTAACCAAAATGTCTGATATGCATACTATGCCACAGATATGAAAAAGCAAGAAGGCAAGCTGAGAGAGAGTTCCGGTTTACATGCTGCCCACCATGGCTTGTTTAAGTCATGTGCACTATGGTGCATGCCAGGAGGGTTTTGAATATTCAAGCTGCGGCTTTTCGTGTCATCTGAACCCAAGCGGTGGGGGCTGTTCTAGGGTTATGCAAGGGTTGTTTAATCCTCACATAACCCACACCATCCAGGTCTGCACGATACAACAAGCCATAGTGTGTGTGTGCCCACCGCAATTTGTGCATTCAAAATGGTTGCTGGCACGCAGTGCAAAGCCCTGCATGTTAAATTAAACCATGGTGGCTTAGAGTTACATGCAAACCGGCCTAGAGATAGATGCTACCACAGGGCAGTGATGGCATTTGGTTGTTTTGGTCTTTGTACCAGCATTTCCCACATCTATGGCAGAAGGGCACTTTTTGCTGGACTTAAACTGTTTTTCTGGCAGTTAAGACACGAACAATGGAACCTACACCTCCAGCAGCAAGAGCCTGCAAACAGAAGATGAGAAAAAGGAAGTTAATGCAATGGGTAGACAAAGCAATCAAAGGCAAATGTAATTAAATTTACATCTATCAATATTTTCATGCAGATATTACAAAGAAGTTAATGAAATCAGGGTCAGCACTCTGAACTAGGGACACATTATCCATCTTATTGGGGCAGGAGCTTGCATTACGACACAGATCACCAGCAGAACCATGTTCTTGCTTATTTTCTCCGCTAAATCTCTTACTTTAATATATATTAATTTGTCTTAATTCAGTGCCCAAATTATCACTAGTTTTGATGAAGGCAAGTGCTATTTCTATAGCACGTAACCATACTAAATAAGTGAAATGCATTATTTGTTATTTTGCTTTGCTGAAGATCACATGATATAGATGAGTCTCTTATTTTTCTCTAGGTACTGCCACATCTATCCAAATTACCACTACAGTCCATAGAAAGATGACTCTTAAAATAGGTAGAGTATTTCTATGAAGTGTGTAAGCTATAACGTATTCGAACTCTGAAAACATGCTTTATAAGAGATGTATTAATAGCTTCTCAAATACGCACTTCATTTCTCATCACTTCATTACTTGACATCTGATGACTGATAACTGGATGTGTGAATAAACTCCCTGAATTCTTTTTGAACTTGAGATGAAATATCAGGTGACTTGGAAGTTCCAACAACCTATAATGCTAAGATCTGCGAGGGCTCATTCATGCATGCAAGTCATCACTTGATCTTGCAATCATTGTTAAGTGAATCAGTTCTAGGTAAATACACTAGGCTCTGCTGGCTTCCAGCAGCTGAATGTGAGTAGAAGGGTTCCTGATTGTGCAGACGTGTCTACTTTTATTCAAGCAAACAAGTATAGAACCTCCTTTCAAATCTTCCCCCTCAACTCAGGAAGGTCAGGGAGTGAGTGGGGCTTCGATGTGTATCCATGTCCCCTCCCCATTTACAGTTCTCACGTGAGAAAACTGAACACCTTCATAGGACTTACAACAACCCAATAAAAACGTTTAGGAGGTGCAATAAGCAGACTGAAGGGAACTGTCAGGCTTGTTAACATACCTTTTCATGCCACTGCAGTAAGACAGCACTGCTGTTGTCAGAAGGGCTCTCAAAGCCCTTGTAGATATATTTCATTAATAGATCAATTCCATTCTTATCCAAAGACTGTACTGCCTTTTCAATATCATTGGCTTTGAAAGAGATGAGAACCTTCAGGACAATGCTTTCTGCACGATCCTAGAAACAGATTGAAAGTATCACAAACAGATAAGGAGCAACTCCATCTAAAGAGTTAAACTTCAATTCTATGTGCGCTGACTTTGGAAGTAAGTCCCACTGAACTCAGTCAGATTTACTTCTGAATAAACATGCAATGGATTGGTCCATTATTATTATAATATACTGTGAACGTTCAACAAACCTTGTTGCAGAAATAAATTTAATTTAGAAGCCATACATGACCGTATGAATATTTCTATTATAATTAAAATGCCAAAAGATTAACTAGCTTGCAGATGGCGATTTTCTAAATAGGTAAAATAAAATAAAAAAGTTTCCTACACATTTACTTGCTTTTTTATTCATCAAGACCTTTTCTCTGTTTGCAGAGCCCAAACCGATTTGTAAGGTCTGGACCCTTACTTCTCACTTTTTTTTTCTTTTTGACAAAAACAGTCAAACAAGTTTACATTAGAATGATCTGGATGTAACACTAAACTATGGTGTGCTTCCCTCTCCCCTCTCCTCCAACACAATCACAAGGAAATTAGGTGTTTTGCTTCTGTTCTCAACTAGCTGCAGTTTATTATGTCTGAAACTAAACCTGTGGTTAATCTTAACTATGGCTTAGGGAAAGAAGCCAACTTCATAAACCATGATTTGAAGCGCTTTCTCCCTCATAATTCAGACTAACTACAGTTTGTCCAGATTTGGACATAGTTTTTAAACTAACCATGGTTTATCGGTAAGTAAAAACTTCTAATCTCCTCCTTGCAGTTGTGTTAGATGAGGAGGGGGGAGCCTCAATGTTTTCTACTTTTATACCCAATTTTTCTCTTATGTCGTCCAAAAGAAATGTATTTTGTTGCCTGTCTAAGGCTGCAAGAACAGGAGCATTTTCAGGCAATCTAGGAGGATACAATACACGATTTGTAGACTGGGTTCAAATTCTTGTGTTATAAGGTGTACAGACTTGCATTATAACAGCATCTTGCATTCACTTAAATATACGCAGGATTACAGCCTGTTAACAAAACTAAATCCCACTGAACTCAGTGGGGCTTACTTCAAATGAGATATATGCTTAGGATCAGGATGTTTATTTAGGAAACATTAATAGTGCCATAACAGAATAGGTAATCAAACAGCATCAGCTAAATAAAATAAAAATGAACTGATTTGCAAGAATAAAACCTTCGTATATCCAACTAGGTGCACATACTTATACAGATAACCTTCTTTATAGCACTTTAATATGGCTGCTTAGAACAGATTTAATTTAATGTGTCATTATTATAGCTGTTACATAAGTTGCAAAGCAATTTTCATAACCTCAAATATTGAGTTGGGTCCAGACATTGTCATACTTAGTAGACATACTGAAATCAATGGCGTGCATAAGTTAGTCATGACTAACTTAAGTCTCTTTAATTTCATTGAGTCTGGGTATGACTAAGTCTGGACCCAACCTATTGGCAGCAGCATCTGCCCTAAAGTGGTGAGGTGGGTTTTCTTTTTGTTGTTCTTCTTCTCAAGAAAACTCCTGTAATTCCAGGAAAACAACTGACGTTTTATAAAATTAACTTAAGCCAGAGATTCACCTGACTGTTAACATCAGAAAAATCATGGTCCAGTTCCCACATTCCAGTATCAGTTTCCACATTTGGCAGTTAGGAAGCATGTTTTAAAATGTTAATAATGTTAACATATTGTTTAATGCAGCCTTCCCCAACCTGGCACCTTTTAGACGTTTTAGACTACAACTCCCACCATTCCTGACCATTGTCCATGATTACTGGGGCTGATGGGAGTTAAAAATATCTGGAGGGCAGCAGGTTGGGGAAGTCTGGTCTAATGTCATTGAAGAGGATAAACCCCAATTATTCCATTTTTAAAAAAGCACTACTGATACAGCTGCTTCTTGAAAAGACTTATGTGCATCTAGAGTTCTTGGCTTTCTACTGGAATCTGTGCATGATCTCTGTTCATGATGAAAGACTGTTAAAGTATTATTCTCACTTTTAATAATCAAATGTGTGCAAACCCAAGTTAAAGTACACTTATTAAGTATTAAATCTCTTAGTTACTGGATGTGTTCGTTCTTAGAATTATTGCTGAGAAGCAGTAATTCAATAACATGTTCTTTGGATGTGGTTAAAGCATTTTGAAAAGCAGGAATAGGCTTCAATTACTATTACATGGCATAATATTTCGCCAGGTACCTTTACAGCTTGACTCTTGGTGTTGATTGGAGGATTCTTCAGAGCTGCCTGTAATGCAGCCATCATGTTCCCTGTAAAAAGCAGTTAAGGACAACAAAATCTTCCCAGGTATTAGAATCCATAAGATAACAATATTTATACAACACATTTTATAATACCCTATTATTGAATGAACTGAAAGGGTTGTCTTGCTCTAGAGATGTAAAATTTCTGGAAATTTTGAAGCCATGGGAAAGAACATTTTTTTTTTCTGGAAAAAAACTGAATTCTTTGAAAAAAAATGCAATATTAGCATTTTTTACAGATTGAAAGTCACTTTGTTACTTTAGGAACAAAAAATGTAATTATGTACAAGTTGGTTTGGCATAAAATTATCACATTTGATATATTAAAAGTACCACTGTACTTTTAATATACTAAATGTGATAATTTTATGCCAAACCAACAATTATTGAAACATTACAGATTGAATTTAATTTTTAATTTTTTCTTTTGTTTTTGTAACGAATGGAGCTACAAACTCCTGAACTGTAAGGAATGCCTGAACTGTAAGAAACTTCTTTGGTTTTGCAAGTATATGAGAAGCAGGCAAAAAACAATTTTAAAAATCCAGAAGAAACATTAATAACAGAGAAAATTATTTGTCTCCGCTAGTCCTCCACAGTATCAAGCAGACTTAAAGCACCCATTCTCATAAAAGGGTTTTAGAAATCATTTGGAGAAGTAAATACATGAACACCTTGTCTTAAACATTTTATTCATCATGCTAAAATAAAACATTCCATAATCCATTTTTTCCCAATTTTGGCAAAAAAAACAGGGAAACCTATTTTATTTCCGAATTTTCCCATTTTCCCCACGCCAGGCCTTCACATCTCTACCTGCTACCAGGCCATTTAAGGTTTTGGTATTAACCTATAAAGGCCCAAACAACCTGGGACCTCGATACCCGAGAGATCACTTTTTCCCAGACAGACCTGCCCAGCCATTGCAATTATCATCAGAGGCCATCCTGGTTGTGTCACATACAGCAGATGTCCATCCATCGCGTGATAACCAGGAAGAGGGTCTTTCTGTGGTGGAATCCACCTCTAGAATACCCTCCCCCCCACCCCTGGAACTGAAACATGTGCTTACACTGATGCAGTTCAGGTGCATGTTAAAATACTTTTATTCGCCCTGGCATTTGATTATTTGTGGTGCCTTTTGTTTTGATTTTCTTTTTTTTCTTCTGATGGCCATTGGCAATGTTTTAGTTATATTATATATTTGTATAGTATCGTTTTATTGCTGTACACTGCCTGAATGTGTTTTATTGGCAGGCAGTACAGAAATATTTCAAACAATAAACGTATTCAAAATACTTTAGATACATTAACGGCAATCTTTACAATACCACTGTAAGGCAGGTCAGTATTTCATGCTCTGAAGAGTGCAAGGTGGTGGTTTACATTCCCCCAAGGGGACTGAGGCTGAGAGAACAATGGCTTGTCTAAGGCCATTTTGCAGATTTGAACTGGGGAGTTTCTGGCTCATATCTCACTCTTTCCCACCATGCATTGCTGGGATAGAGCATTGTCCTCACCTTGCCCACAGCTAAAAGTGATACCAAACAACGACCATGGTCAGTTCAGTTCACCCAGGAACAAGGGTACAAACAACAGCACAGTTGTTTGTACCCTTAATTTAAGGAGCAGACCTTAAATTCTGGCTGCCTTCAACCACCACATATTCATAGAATATTTTTTAAGATCGTGCTCCTTCTGAAAGCTGGTTGACCTCAGCTTTCAGAACAAGCACAATCTTTTAAAAAATCATAGAAAATCAAGGGTTTAAGCAATTGCTCTGATTTTTTTTCACAAATGACCAGCCAGATCCCATCTTCAATGTCCCACAAATTTCAAGTTTTTCTCTTTAAAAATGAAGACGTTACAGTGGGGGGTGGGGCTTTTGGGGGACCGCCTATAACTTTTTAATTTGAAAAAATAGAGACATGAAACTTTTTGGACATTGCAGATTGGATCTTGATAGTCCTGGCTCCCCAAGTTTCATGTAATTATCATTTCAAAAAAAAAAGTTATGCAGGTGTTTCCCCCAATGCAAGCCTATGGGAAAAAAAGCAGAACGGAGACCAGGTCAACCAGCTCTCAATAAAGTTGCACGATCTTTAATAAATTAATATAAAATCGAGGGTTGGAGGAATCGATCTCAAATTTCATACACATGTCTAGCACATGTTGGCACATATGTGCCAAATTTCAGATCAATCCCTCCACCCCTGTATTTTATATGATTTTTAATAAGATCGTGCAACTTTATGACAGGTCTGAATGAATGCACGTGACGAGCTGTCATTCTGACCTGTCAGAACTTAAATGATCTTTAAAATCGAGGGTTGGAGGAATCGGTCTCAAATTTCATACACATACTTAGGCCTACCCCATAAGCACTGTGACCAAGTTTCAAGCCTCTAACTTTTAAAATACAGAAGTTATAGGTTTATTTATATGGCAGTCTAATAATCCGATATAATCGGGCTGAAAATTTTCGGATCAGATATTTATCGGAGGTTTTTCTATCATATCGTTATCGTTAATTGGATGTCCTATAATGACCTTATCATATCGGACATTTTAATGATACGATACACATCCCTAGTTTTCAATTAATTAAAACCTAGTAAGGGAAGGTCTGTATTACATGAACTAAAAAATATTGAGTTTTAAATCAGCTACCAAACATATGGAGCTTGCAGACTTAGAAGTATATTAATACTTATTATTGTCTTTACTCATGGCACCTTAGCACTCACCCACACATTTGAGAAAATTTAGTGATATGATTAAAAAGAGCTATCATTAATAAGCAAGAAAAGCAACACTGCATAAGAGATACAGGAAATTCAGACATGTTGACAGTGCAGAGCAGTATTTCAATTAACTCATAAAAGGGATTTCCTGTTCCCTACTTTTGTCTTCATTACTTTCTGAAGCCGATTTAAATGAACCACAGTCTCCTTGGAAGAGAACTGTTTTGAAATGATCACTAATACTAGATCTTGTTGGGAGTTCATTCAGAATAGGTAACACTATGTTCAAAGAGCTTTAGTCACAAATAAGTGTGTTTAGGATGGCCTTATAGGCCCCTTCCAACTTTACTATTCTATGATTCTATGAATACCAGTTGCACCATCACTGATTAGCTGCATTTGTTTCCATAAAAGGAAAGCCCTCAGAAAACTCATGTACTTCCTCTACTTCTCTCTGATAGGAGGAAGTTATAGGGCTATCTTATTCTATGACTTCTCCCTCCTGTTTCATTAGATCTGACACTGTCAAATGCATGTGTTAGGCCTGTGTAAGCAAGCTAGGAGAAAACATATGTATAAATGTTGATGTGCAACATTGCCATCACATGACTTCAGATTTGGACATACACAATACACTATATTAAGTATTTTTCCATCTTCAGATACTGTGGAAGCTTATTGGAGAAGTTATTTAATAGAAATAGAAAATCTATCCTATATAGATTTATATGAATATTAATCTCATTAAGAGCTGTCCAAACAAAACATTTTTAAATGATTAGATGTCCTGATTTTCATCATTAATTAAATATCATCATGAAATAAGCTGTTTTTGAAGATCTGGAGTTAGACTTAGTCATGTTTAGAGTAGACTCATTGAAATAAATGAAAATTAGTCATGACTTAGTTGCCCATTGATTTCAATAGGATGTGCAATCCTATACATGTCTACTCAAAAGCAAGTCCTGTTCAAGATCAGTGGGGTTGCCTCTTAGGAAACTGGGTATATTGTTTATATACCACTCAATTATCTAACACAGTTTCCAGAGAGGTGAACATAGGTATAGCTTTAATGATACAGAGATAACTTTCACCCATGGGAAACTGTATAAAGTAATTTAAAAATTATTGGCTGAAGAAATGTGTATAGGTAGTTCCCAACAGTGCCAGCAACCAAGAAACCCTTCCATATGGGAAAATTCCTAATTAAAATTTGATCAAATATCCACACCATTAATCTGCCTACTACAATCAGCAAGATTAACTCATTAATCATAATCGCATGTCAAATTATACAGAATACCAGAATACTGTGAAAAGAGAGAGGGCAATTAATGCTAGCGTAGATGAAGGGGTGAGGAAGAGAGTGAGCAAGAAAAGCAATGTAAGATTTTGTTACGTAATTAAAGGTGGAGTCAGGTTAAATCTTTGCCTAACCAAACCTATTACTTCCTTTCATAGAATTATCGTGAGAAATAATTAGGTAGATCAGGATCTATTGGTAGATCTCGAGGAGATTTGCTGTACATCAAGGCTTTGATTCGTATTGATTAACAATAGCAACAACTAAGAGGCTCCTCCATCCAAAATTAACAAAGAAAGCACGTGCTCAGAGGCACCCTGTCCTTAATTCTTAGCATATGTCCACCCTCTTCAGCCACTATTTTGTACTTGGCTCTGGTTGGTGGACCTTAGGATTCTAGTAAAACAATAAAATAGATTTCTCAAGTCTAAAAACTGCTCATCCCTGTTATGGAGTCTATAGGAACAGCAGCTACCTTTTCATATTCAACCTCAGATTCAAAGACTGGCAGCATTCGGATGACACTTTAGGCAACGGAGGGGGGGGGGTATAAGGTACCCACAGTACACCAAGCAAGGGGTACTCCCCACACGACATGTTGCTCCGCTGAGCGACTGAAAGTCCCGGCATCCATCTGGGTGGCTGGTGCTTCTCCCTCCACCAATCGTCCTCCTGGCCCCACCCCATCAGCCATAAAGTTCTGCTGGTTGTGTAAGAGCAGCCGGGATACTTCTGGTTGCTCCTGCCTGAAAACTCTATTGAAAATGGAATAACTTGCCCCTCCACACGACATGTTAATCAATTGATTAACAAATATTCAGTTGAGAGGCCCTTTGTTTTTCCTTGTTGGTTAATTCACTAAAATAGCGTACTTTGAGTTGTGTGTCCATTGTGGGTTGCCCTTCACATGACACAATAAGCAACACAACAGACGGTTGTTTGACCCCACCCCCCATGAGTTATTAAGTCATTCAAAACAGGTCACTGTGTGGCTTACAATGGTCTCTCATGAATTCTCCTTTATCAGGCTGAAGCATAGGCTGGGATCTTATGAGCTGCAGCTATGGGGCTGCAGCTCATAGGGATTGAGCATCCTTCATGCTCAATCCTTATCTGCAAAGCATCATCCTTAACAGTTGTGAGAATGTTACACATAAGGGCTAAAACATTTTTAAAAACATTAAGCTCAAACTTGAAAATTATCCATGTGCTCCTCTTATTAACAGCACCCTTGTGTCTAGCATGCTTTTACAGTCTGATTTTATGCATATTTATTTACAGTACGTCCCACCGAGTTCAATGGGACTTACATATATATAATTAATGTTTAATCCCTTGCTCTAGTACTTCACTGTAAGTCTCACTGCAACCAGCAAGGTTTTCTTCAAAATAAACATGTATTAGGATTAGGCTGCAATCCTAGGAACACAGGATGTTGCCTTATACAGAGTCAGACCATTGGGCCATCTAGCCCGGTATAGTTGTCACTGACTGGCAGTGGCTCTCCAGAGTTTCAGGTGGGATTTCTTTCCTTGCACCACCTGGAGATGCTGGGTATTGAACCTGAGACCTTCTGCATGCAAAGCATGAGCTCTATTACACCGAGCTACGGCCCCTCCAATCCTAAGAATGTAAATGACAAAATAATAGTAGTAATAAATAAGACAAGCTGGTATATAGTCCTTTCTGATGTTCAGTGTGTTTCAAATACATTAGCTCATTAATCCTCTTCTCGATCAACCCAGAATGCAAGACACGGAATAATGGGCTCAAGTTACAAGAAGCCAGATTCCGGCTGAACATCAGGAAAAACTGTTAGAGCAATACGACAATGGAACCAATGACCTAGGGAGGTGGTGGGCTCTCCCACATTAGAGGCATTCAAAAGGTAGCTGGACAACCATCTGTCAGGGATGTTTTAAGGTAGATTCCTGCATTGAGCAGGGGGTTGGACTCAATGGCCTTATAGGCCCCTTCCAACTCTACCATTCTATGATTCTATGAATCCTCAGAGCAGCCTTGAAAGGTAGGCCAGGTTTACCTCCCACTCATGTCATAGGTGGGATGGGGCACAGAGGCCGAGAAACAAGGGCCACCTAGGGCCGTGGCGACAAAAAACAAGCTCCACTGTATTTGCTCAGGGACCTACTTCCGAGAAGACATCAGCTGGGGCCCGAGGCATCCGCATTGCCAGCACCGGGAGGGCGAGGGGGGAGCACGGCGACACTTCAGGGGCCGCGATCATGCCTCCGCCCTCCTTTCTCTCTCTCTCTCTACGTGTTGTCCCCTTACAGACATCACACGGACGAGATGCGAGTCGGAAGGGTGAGGTCGCCAAGAGCCAGCGCAGGGCGGGCGATGCCTCCCCTCAGCTTGACTATACAGGCATGGGGGGTGGGTGGGTAGGCGGTTGGCCGGCGGCAGAGAGCGGGTGTGCCTGTCCCGGCGCGGGGGAGGAAAGAGAACAAGCCGGGAGACGGGGAAGAAGACTCGCGAGGCGAACGGGGGCGGGGGTGCAACCTGACCGGCCTGCCTGCTTCTTTCCCCCTGGTAAGGGGAACGGAGGGAGCGGAAGGATATTGCCTCATGCACGAGTCCACCTCGCCCTCGTCGGGGCCCACCTGGCCATCGCCGCCGTCCTCCTCGTCCACGAACTTGTTCTCGTCGTACTCGTCCACGTCCACCCGGCGGAAGCGCGCGGAGGAGACCGTGTGCTTCGCCATCGCCTCAGACAGTCGGAGGAAGGCGGCGACGGCGGCACTAGCAGCCGACACCCCACCAGTCAAGGCGGCGGCCGGCCTCACGTCAGGAGGCAGGAAGGAAGCAAGCGGCGGAAGAGCAGCAGCGGCGTTGGCCGCCGCAGCCGGCACCACGCATGCGCGGGCGGCGGGCGGTTGGCTGCGCGCGGCGCGCACGACGTGACTAAATTATATATCTAGGTAATTATATATATTTTAAAAAAGAATTAGATCAGACGATGCTCACACCTTTTCCAACCTCTGCCTAAAGCGTCGCTGGAGTTTAATCTTTAACTTCGTGAGCGATCATGTGGCGCAAGCGCACCACTCATCCCAAAGCGTTGTGTTCTTGTTTAAAGCGCCCGCGCGCAACAGCCCCTTTCGCCGTTCCCGAGAGCGGGTTTTAAGGAGCTTCTTGCGCGTGCGCGAAATTTGCGGGCTAGGTGGGGGAAGGTAATCTGGACGGCGCTAGTTAAAGCTGGTTTGACCGACACGTGATCTCTGACCAGTTCGCCGAGATACTGTTGGGGGGGCTGTTCTCCCCTGGGTCGCGAGGGCGGGAAATGTAGTTCTGATACTACCGAGCGAGAGAAATGACCGCGGAAAGAAGAAAGACCGTCTTTACGGCCGGCTTCTAAAGGGCGGGCCGGAAGGGGAGAGGTGGTAGGCGGGACTTGGTGTGGAGCTCGTGCTGATTGACAGCTGCTAGACCGGGCTGCTTAAATCAAAGGTCAGCCGTTGTGTTAGCTGATAAAGAGTTATAGCTGGAGCTATTCAAACAATGTTGTGACGGGTAAGAAGTGTGGGGTGAGGGAGGAAAAATCCTTAAAACTTCCCACCTTTACGCTTTTCTTGGAGAAGCCCTTTGACTAAAATAATAATAATACATTTATTTCTTAATAATAATAATAATAATAATACATTAATTTTTTTACCCGCCTCTCTGTTTGGATCGAGGCGGCGAACAATAGTAAATATAAAACATGATAAAATACATAAAACTGAATAAAAACATGGCAAACATTAAAATAGCAATAAAACATCAAGGTGGGGAAGAGCATACAGACAATATAAAATACATAAAACTGATTAAAGGCATATACAATTAATATATTATTAAAATATCAACCAAGTCTTAAAATTCAACAGGGGAGGCCTGCCAGAAGAGATCAGTATTCATGGCTTTTTTAAAGTCAGAAAGACTGGTAAGTTGGCGGATCTCTCCTGGCAGGTCGTTCCACAGTCTGGGAGTGGCAGAAGAGAAGGTCCTCTGGGTAACAGCTGTCAGCCTAGTCCTGGCCTACTGTAGTAAATTCTTCCCAGAGGACCTGAGCATGCGGGGCGGATTATACGGGAGAAGGCGATCCCGCAGGTAACCTGGACCCAAACCATGTAGGGCTTGAAAGGGAATGACCAACACTTTGTACTTTGCCCGGAAACTAATTGGCAGCCAGTGGAGAGATTTTAAAGCTGATTTTAAATCTTCCTCTAGAAAACAAGGTACAACAAAAATAAAGAATCCTTTTAAGGGTCCTGATAAACTGCTCATAGTTTTTTTTTAAGGTGGGATGGATTATGGCTTTTGAACCTTGCTTCGGTATAGTTTTTTTTTCTTATTTAGATTTTTATTACACCCCATCTCAAAGGCTATGGAGTGGACACGTAATGTAAAAACAGCTACAACCAACACACACTAAATTTAATGCTCCAGCGAATGAACAACAGCAAAGAGTTTTGCAGCACCTTAAAAGACTCAGGATGAAATCCTATGTGTGTTTAGACAGAAAAAGCCCTACACCTCCCAGCGTTTCCCAACCATGTGGAGTGGAGAATGCTAGGAGTTGTAGAACTTTTTTTCCTGTCTAAACACACATAGGACTGTGCCCTAGCAGTCCGACCCTAACCAATTTATTATGACATACGCCTACGATGACTAGCATCCACTTCATCAGATAGAAGGTTATCACATATGTTACACCTGTGACACATTCCATATTTTATTTATTATATCGTTTTTTTATCCCACCCTTTAGCCTACAAGGCTCCCAAAGTGGCTTACAAAGATATTTCTTAAGACAGGCTCTGCCCACAGGCTTATATTTTAAAGAACAAGACACAAAAGGGAAAGGGATTGGGTGGGCAAAAAGCAAATTTAGGCACTAGATTTGTAGAGCCTATCTACACTACTGCTTTAAAACGGTTTATAACAGTTTTAAACTGGTTAATATTAACCAGTTTAAAACTGTTATAAACCGTTTTAAAGCTGTAGTGTAGATGGGCTATTAGTTGCAAAATGGATATGGATTGCAAAATTGCATATGGATTGTACTTGAAAGTCTGTTTCACAATTTCAGGGATATCTTTGAAAACTGCTACCAACTTTAAAAAAATGAGGGAAATAAAAAAGAAACCTAAATTACATTATGAGCAATATGTGCTGAAAAGTCAAACAAGGACGGAAAATAACAAGAATCCTAAATTAATTGCTAATGGTTTCTGATGATTTCTAGACCTATTTGCAATCCTGTGCATGTCTGGATACAAAAAAGTTCTACAATTCTCACCCTGCCTCAGTTGTTATAGGGCTTTTTCTGTCTAAACATGCATAAGATTGTGCCCTAAGATGTTTTTTTCTGGAGGTGACTGAGGAATTAAAGATCACCCAGTGCAGTGTGTCAGCTGACTTGACTGGCTTCACTTATTAGATAAATTTATATCCTAGCTTTTTCTTGACTTGCTCAAGGGTAGTTAAGGGCACAATCCTATACCGTTTAGATAGCAGGGGAAAGTGCTACAACTCCTAGCATTCCCCAGCTAGCCATGCTGGCTAGGGAATGCTGGGAGTAGGAAGACTTTTTCCCCCCTGTTTAAACATGCATTGGATTGCACCTTAACAGAATAAAAACTGCATAGAGCAATGTCATCAAATCAGTACAATATTATAAAGGGGGAAAAATCTTAAAATGAAAAGATACTGGTCATCGTACTCGCTTAATTGAAAACGGATAGCTGCCTTCTCTCTCTGTCTCTCTACTGCTGCAGTTGATGCTGTCCAGTGGCCACAGCGGAGTTGACAAAGTCTGTCCTGGGCTCTTCCTTCTGCTGCTCACCACCGATGTTCCCTGTGCTGGTTATAAATAACCATTATAAAATTATAAAATCAATGTGCATGTTTGCTTATGCCATGTAAATTAGCGCCAGTTTTCCAGCTCATTGTGAGTTTCCTATGTAGCCATTTCTGCCAAGTGAATTGCCTGCCCGTTTTTAGATGAGCTGGGTTTAATTCTTTTTCTTTCTGTGGCTTTCATGCTCTGCAGACTTAGCTTTCTGGAAATTGCTCAGTAATTCTTTCCACATGATCAGATCTTCCCATTGGAATTACTTTCAAACGTTGAACTCTGCTTAATGATTCATCTGGCATTTTTAAGTGCCTGACGATGTTTCTTGGTTTGGGGTTTAACAGTTCCTGTCCGAAAGTGGGGAGGACGTTAATGGGAGGTGTTGAATGGAGTGCTGGTATCCTCCTCAGCGGGGGCAATCTGCCATTCATCATTTGTGCTGGATACTGAGAGTGTGAAGTGGGCAACGAGTACTTTTGTAGATTTGGTACAGCAGTTAAGTTTCCATAGGTTGGTTGAGGCAGGGTCTTCATAAAGGGAAACGTCATTCTGGTTATGCTGTTAATTTGTTGTGCGTTTTGTCTATCAGCCAATGCTCTTACAGGCAAAATTGGATGGTAAGGACTTGCCCATGGCATAGCCACCACAAAATTGTAGAGGAGGGAATGCCAAAGCCCACCGCACAGAGGGCTCAGTGTCACCTGAGGCCACATGCTGGCTAGACTGTGCAGAGCTTCACAGTTCCAAGTGGACACTGGAAAATCCTCATCTGTGTGATACAGCTGTGAGAAATAAATGCAGATGGTGATGTCTCGATACTTCATCAAGAAGCTGTAAATTTTGCTTATGCAGCCATGCTCTGCCTCATTACAAGGAGAATAGTTTGAATAAAGAATGATGTAGGCAGCATTCTCACAATTGTGTACAACTGAGTCTAGATAACCACCCGGTTCAAATAACATGGAGTCAGGATGAATGTTGTACTCTGTGCAGTTGGTAGCATGGCCCTTTTGGATTAATTTACCCGATAAGTGCCTCAGTTCGTAAAAGAGAAGGTGTTTATTTTGGTGACGCATTGGCCCATAGGGGAATCCAAAAGCCTTATGAAATTCTGCATAAGGGACTCTTGCTTTCTCACCGGTCCGTATGTGATAAGGACACTTGGTACAGCTTTGGCTCATTGTTAGCCAGTAATATGGCTTCACTACTGTACCTTTATTTGCTAGGTATTCTTCGCAAAATGTTTCAGCTTCTGGGTCCATAGTATGTGGGAATCTTGCCCCTGTTACTTTGGCAGTCCTGAAACAGTAACAGAAACTCCTGGTTAGTTATCTTCCCCCTTGCTTGGTAGTGTTGAAATTGAACCATATTTATACTACAAATTTTAAAAAGTTTGAAACTGGTTTAGTTGTCCTCATCGCTTCTTCTATACAGAAATTCTAGGAATAGTACTTCTTTCTACACTGAGGATTTTTTTCTCAGAGAACCCTAGACTCTTCAAAGAATTACAATTCCCATGGTTCCTGAGTTGGAAGCCAAGGATGGTAAACAAAATAAAATGTGTAATATGCACATGCCACAAGGAAATGGCTAGCCGTGGCAGTCCACCCAGCAAGAATTTTACTGAACTGAGCAGAATTTTACCTTTTGGGCCAGCTGCCAGAATTGTAAGCTGGATAAAATGGCAGCTGAGCTGATTTTCAGGTAGTCTTCAGGCCAATGAAAAAATACTTCATAAAGAAAAGGCATCCTGCAAATTTCCAGGGACACTTTGTCATACTGTTCTTATTTGAAAAAAAATGCTTTCCCAATGTGGAGGGGTGGGGGTGACCTCTGTATATTTTGAGAGTAACTCAAGCTTCAGATGCTACTGCACCAGCTCTCGGCTTAGTAATAAGTCAGTTTCCCACGTTTGATAGCTGGGGCACTCTTTTTCTGGGTTACAATTGGGAAGCAAATAGTATTCTTCAATCAAAGTGACAGGTATTTCCTTGATCAACTTCAAACAAAGGGCAGACATCCTCCTTGCAACTTTGGAACAGCAGTTAACATTGCAATCCAATTTATTTATTTACTAGCTGATATACCCGGTGTTGCTCGGGCCCCCTAAAATATATGTCTGTGAGATAATCATCTTAAAGTAGTAGGCTGGTGCTAGGCCTGTGAGTTAACTTTTAATCAAATTACATTTGTTTCTTTTCTTTCTCTCAACTCGGACACATGGCCAGGGCCGCCTTAAAGCTGCCGCCATGGTTTTCCTTGTGCCCACAGAAAATGAAAACTACAACTCCCGGCATGCCTTTCACCGTGGTGCCTGACTTGCCCAATGGAAGTCCTTCCGCTGAGACTCATGGGAAGTGAAGTCTGGCTGAGCTAGTCCACACTGCACTGTTCAACCAGTGCCCGTAGGTAGGCAATGAGGGAGACGGCCTTCTGACTGACTGACGTTTAGCTTGGTTGCCATTGGCAACAGGACCAGAGCTGCACCCTCCTTCCCTCGATGGTGCTTAGCGACTAAGGCAACTGGCAACTGGCACTCTCCCCTCAGGCCCAGGAGGGTGAACCACTTCCAGATGATTGCCGCCAAAGCCCAATAAGTCTTCTCTCTTGCCCAAGGCAACGGAGGAATGATTGATAACTGAGGTTAGAATGGAACATGCCTTGATCTGGATGGAGAGGCGGGTTAGAAATAAAATAAATAAATAAAATAAAATAAATAAACGATGGGTAGAGTTAGTGGCAGTTGGAGAAAGTCAGGTAGAAGGAGAACAAAGACAGTGGCTCAATTCGGACGACACAATAAACAACTGGTGTGGGGGAAACAATCGTCAGTTGTCTTGACTATTGTGTCATTCCAATGCTGCCATAGTCAACTCAGTGCTGCTCCTAATCCACACCACAGTTGATTATTTATTACCATGTTGTTTGGGGAGTACCCCCTAGGGTTAGGTTAGTCAACCCACCATTGACTATCGTGTCGTCCGAATTGAGCCACTGAGTTAGGATTGAGAGATAGTGACCTGGTTTGCACATAATGATCTGGCTTACTAACTCATGCTTTATTTAAAATTAGCCACTCTACATGCCAGTACTACACCTCCCAGCATGCCTTTCACGGCCCACAGGTGCCTGAGTCCTCTAAGAGGCGCTTCCCTCCTCTTGTTGCCGATGCTCCTCCTCGATAGAGTGTCGAGGAATAGCATTGCCAAGGAGGGGATGTAAGCAGCTGTCAGTAGACGCTTCTTGCCCACCAAGTGCTCCATCAGGAGCCTGTACAGAAGAGCTGGGGCTGGGCCAGGCGCTTCCCACCCTTCGTTAGGTCTGTTTCTGGGCATGCGCAGAGTGTCTCCACTTCCCACTCCCTCTTAAGGGTGAAGTCTATGTGTTTGTCTCCCCCAGATTCTGAGAAAACAGTGATATTAGGACGAGGTGCCTTTGAGCATGTTCGGCCTTTCATTGTATCTAGTTATGACTTTAAAAGCATGAACAGTGGGCGGGGGGAGACACTGCAAATGGACACAGCCCATTTACATGGGTTGTTTCCTTTTATATGGAATTGGGTTGACTGCTCAAGACCAACCTTAGGAGTTGGGGCTGTGAAAGACATGCAGCACCCACCCGCCCATACACTCACAATGGTCGTCAAAGGCCAGTAAGTCTGACCTTCCACCCAAGGCATGCTGGGAGTTCCACCCAAGGCATGCTGGGAGTTCCATGCATAAGCCTTGTTTTTTATTAAATTCTTTAAAAATACTTTAAACCCCAAATTCCATGTTTTTAGGTTTTTCTGGTACATTGTACAACCAGTCCTATCAACATGCCAAATTTCAAGTTTCTAACTCATCTAGAAGTGGATAAACATTTCCTGACATAAATCGCACAAACATACTTTCTGCTTTATAGGTAGAGATTTACAGCATTTATATACCGTTCCACATCTAAACAGATTCCTTCCCCAAACTGATGCCCTTCAGATATGTTGGACTACAACTCCCAGCATGCCCCTGCTGGGAAGTGCTGGGAGTTGTAGTCCAACACATGCAGAACACCAGGGTTGGGGAAGGCTGCTATATATATGCACATCTCTGTTCAGAAGTAGGCCCCACTGAGTTCAATGGGACTTACTCCCAGTTATGTGTGTATAGGATTGCGTCCTAATAGTGCCTCCTGATATCTGACACTCCCCCCCCCCCTTCCCAGCTTGGAACTTGTAGTTTAGCTCTGAAACTCTCTCCTGATCTTACAGACCTAGCCACAAAATGACAAAAAGTATGCAATAAAAGCATGGCTTGCTTCCCAGAAATGAGATAAGATATGCTTTGCATTGCAGAAAATTAGCACAGTCTGTTATATTCTTAAGACTGAATAATAGGGCTATACTTTACCGTCAATGTGTCTCCAGACCAGAATGCCGGCAATAAACAACCAACCAATGCCACACCTTTACTTGAGTTGTTTGCTGTTTTCTATCGTAAACGCTGCAGAAAAGACAAACCCCTTCCAAAACGCCTTTTCTTTAAAATATTATCCGTTATTTTCCTTCCTCCTTATCAAGTTTTCAGTAAATTTGCTTTTGGTTTGATTAGTCATGCACTGCTCTGGTGTAGCAATTTTAGTGGCTCAGCAGAGGAACATGGTTGTAGTGACTGTTTCAAGTGCTAGGATACTCAGGTGTAAACAGGAGACTTGTCCTCATTAGGGTTTTGAAAGGCTGGTCGGATAAGCTACTGTGCCTCTTAAGAGTTTGATTTCTATTGTCATGCATGTAAATAGTGAGGTCATTGTACACAGTGCTTTTACAGAGTAAGAGGGGGTGGGGGAATTGCAGGTGCCCTACTTATAAGAGTTTATAGTTTAAATGATGACAGTGCAGGAGATGGCAGAGGCAAGGAAAGAGAGAGACAAAAGTAGCATAGATGAACATTTCCACAAAATCAGCATAGGTTTTTATTGATATTTTAAATGAAAACATACGTTAGCAAAACAGGGCGGGTGTGTGTGATATAATATTTAGAGTGCAATCCTATACCCACTTACCTGCAACTAAGCCCGATTGCAAATGGGACTTACTTGTGAGAAGACACATAGGATTGTGCTATAAGTAATTCTTAACATTTGCAGTTGTCATCCACACAATGACTCTATAAGGTAAGTCAGGATGATTTTATTTATTTATTTATTTATTTGGAATTCTAAATCATGCATTCAATCAAAAAAGGATTTCAGGGCAGATATTCAGTACAAAACAAACCGCATTAAAACTAAACATCAACAGAGTGAAATGGAGAGGTACAAGAACCGTTTCAACCAGCTAAAACTACAAACATAAAAACTGAAAAGTAAAATACCTGGACAAACAAAACAGTTTTAACCTGACACCAAGAAGAGTACAAGCTTGACCCCAGGCATACCTCTTATGGGGAGAGTATTCGAAAGTTGAGCACCATCACAGAGAAGGCTTTCTCTTTTGCAGATGATCAATGTACTTCCCTTATAGATGGTATACAGAGACGGCATCCACTGAGGATGATAATGCATGGAAAGAGGTGCTCCTTCAGATATATGGGCCCCAAGCCTTTTAGCAGTACACACCAGCACTTTGAATGAAGCTCAGTAGCAAATAGGCAGCCAATGCAGCTCCTTTGAAACTGAAATGGTTAACCGATAAACTTTAGCATAATATGACTCAAAATGGCCACAGGGTGGCAGCAGTATAAAGATGTGTTTTATAGATGTTGACAATGCGAGCTCTATTTACTCATATCTTAAAAGATCTTATGTTTGATGGCTTCTTAAAAACTGTAGGTCCTTTGTTTTTTCTTTCTAATACAACAGATCTTCCAGTGCTTCCTTTTAGAGATGCTGCAGTACTTTAACTGCTGAATGGGGAGCTGAAAAGAAACTCATCTGAGTTGTTAAGTTTCAATAGGCATGAGGACACGTGACCTGAGTTTTGTATCTGCCTGCTGCTATGCCAGCCCTTTGCTCCTCAGCCAGCTCCATCCTTGCAAGCCAGTAGGAGTTGAAACTCTCAAGGACCCTATGCTCCAGCCTTTTAGAATGCAGCATTCTCATCAAATCAAATTTCCTGCCAGCTTTCAAGAATGAAGCCTGCAGGGGAGCGGAATACAAATGAATTAGTGAATACAAATGGAAGAATCTGCTTTTTCACTTGCCACATACGGGATTCCCAAAGCAGGGGACTGTATGAGTCAAGCAAGCAACCTGGCAAGAAAAGTGTCAGCACAATGAAACACAGTGGATTTTGAGGAGTTCTTCTTTCTATTTGAAACAGTTTTTGCAAGCAAATAGTTTATTTCAATTGCAGAAATGTTAAAAAAAGTCATGCTGGAATATTTGATGAATTTAGAGAATTCTCTGCAGGACCATAATCTTGGTCAAGTATGCATCAAAGTTAATAATCCAGGGCTTTTATAATTTTTTAAAAATTCTCAAAACACTATACAAATATTAGGAATGGTCTTATGCTGTGTTTTTCAGATTTCCTATCATTGTTACATGGAAGTCTTTTCACATAAAATGTGTTTGCTAAAGAATCCTTGCGTATGGGAAAGAATTCTGGGGCATGTTCTGTGGTACACTTTCAGTGTGTGTGATTTTGGTGAGGCCAGGTTGAGACTGTCATGCGAAAAGCAAAGCTTGTAATCTGATAGAATGAGTTTTGAGATGGAATTTGGCAAGCCCAGGTTTTTGCTGATTCGCACATCCCTAAGTTTAGTGTACCATGTATTTTATTCTTATGGATATGTAGATATGCTTTGTTGATTTTGTGTTGGTTTTATCTTTTTATGCTTTCATTTGCGTACACCACTTTAAAATATGTAGGTGATTTATAAATACTCATAAATAAAGAAATAAAAATAACACACAAATCGGTTCTCCCAACTTCCTCACAGTGCAATGTACAACAGAATCATTGTATTGGGATAATGTGATTTAGGAAGATCTATTTTGCAGTGAAAGAACATAATTAGATTAAGGGTTTATATAGAACAAGGTGAAAGTTCATGTGTAGTGTAATGTTGGCTCCTGAAGTGTGAAAGTAGCACCATCCTATCATTAGCTACCTGAGGGGCTCTTCACTAATCACACCAGTAATATACATACATACATCTGCTTCTGCTGGTAGTGCCATCTATGCTAGAAAGGACTTCTTCAAATATGCTTCAGTGGATTTATGTATGATTTCATCTGGTATTTAACAGTTCAAAGTCCAGGAGTATCACATGATCTTAAAATAATCCAAGTCATCATGTTTCTGTATAATATGGCTATTTAACTGCACGCAAGTGAAGAAGGAAAAAGGATTGTGGCTTTGTTTGTTGGCTTGTTTTGCCTGAATGCTTCAGTTTCGTTTGGAGAATTTGGGTTTGTTATCCAAAAGCCCACATTTGTGCTCCTCCAGAGTAGTACACACTAAAAGGAGCGCCAGTGTGGGCTTTGGAACTTCACAGGGCATAGCCGCCCCTAGTGCCCCATTGCTGCACCCTCCCCCTTCTTCAACTGGACAGTCTCGCCAGCACGGAGGCAAACCGCCATCCGATCCTGTCCCACTGCACCTGCGATGGGGTCGAGCAGGATTTCCCCCCCCCCATTTCTCTTTAACCATGCAATTTTGCAGATATGGGGGGCATGGAGATGAGCCACCACCGCCCCACTGTCTCGGTGAGCCCATGCCCCTTATTAGTATCTTTAAAATGTACAGCTGTTTATTTTTAAAAACATTTTCAAGCTCGGCGGAGGCAACCTAGTGGCCATTCGGCTCGCTGGCCCGCCCCATGTCCCTGTCCAGCCGATGCGACCAATCAGGGATCGGCATTGGCTGGGGCACTCCCCCGCCCTTGTAAAAGCAAGCAATAACTCTCTTCTCATTTGACTATGCACTGGGAGAGGGGATTGAGCAGAAAGGGGTTGTATGTGCCCACCTTTGCCTATCATGTAGGGACCGTTGCAACCCACTCTCAGCTGCTTAGGCATCCCTGAGACAGCAAACTGAGCACGGCTTGGGTCCATTTCACTCCTGTGCTTACTGGCTCCCGCCTGCCTGCCTTCCACCTCCACAGCCGATTTGCCTGGAAGCAGGCAACTGCAGAGCAGAGCAAAGCACCAGCTCCGATCCCATTGTAAAGCCCTGCTGCCCCACCCCTCAGGAAATCAGTGGTGGAGGTGGTGAGAGGAGTAACTACTTCTCACTCTATCAAACTAGCTTGTTTGTCAAACTTGAACGGGTGTATTTGCTATTCACCAAATCAAGAGAGAATACAACGGCTTTAAAGGATAGACCTTACTCAGTGATTGATTTGCAAACCTTTACCATTTTGGCCTTCAAGAATTAATACATGGGTAGTGGTTTCTGAAACTTCTCTCAAGCTAGACAACAAAAATATAGATTAAAGAGTAATTGTTTTATTGCTCAAACAGTCTTAGGGTGCCTCTACAAGAACGATTTAAAGCTCTTTCAAGGTGCATTAAAAATTTTACCTCTACAAGAGCGGAGCGCAAATCAGGGGTTGAGGCGCTTTTTCTATCCGATTATGCACATTATCGAATGAGCGTTAAATAGCGAGATTTAATTTACCACGGCAGTTAAAGCGCCTTATGACCATGTGAACAAGTGATTCTCCGCATTAAACACCTTTAAAGCGCGTTTCATACAACCGGTAAGGCAACCAGTTATGCGCTTAACTGCCTCCCGTGTATAGTGATTTACCATAAAAGCACTTGGGAGAAGATGCGCATAATTGGACAACCGGGCGTCAAACCGAATTCTTGTAGAGGGGACCTTAGCGTTAGCTAGGATGAGGCACATCACAAACATCTCTGAATAAACGCAAGTTATAATCACTAAAAGAATGATGAAGGTAGTAGCAAGCATATTGTTAACATAGTAAAATTTAGGTTCTTCTTAAATTAACAGTCAATATCAAAGGTTCATATTTACCTAAATGGAGGGCAAAGCCCACCTATAAGCATGTATGGCAGGTTTCTCATTCTTCTAGGATCTTTCTCTTAAACTGATCAAACTCTGATCTTTTGGGCTTTATCACACCTACTATTTTCCCTCCTGGTTGCTTCTGCGGCTCCCCCCCCCGTTTCGTATTCGAGTCTAGCTTTTTGAATCACATGTGGTCGGTATAGCTGCAATACCTCAGCTTGGCCTGTTGAACTTTGCCCATTGAGGGATAAATCGAAACAGAAACTAAAACCTGTGACCTCAGGGTGAGAGACCAGCAGGAGGAGGACGACGTCTTGCGAGCCCAGCGCTGAAGAAGTGGAGCAAAGCCGAGGTGGGTGTGCTGATAACGACCTCAATAACCTTTATGATGCTGGTGACCTCATCTTTAGTTTCAGGCCTGGTCATACTGCTATTTTCATTTTCCCCCCCACTGTAGCCAAGTCTGCCACTGTTATCAGTAACACTCAGATGAAGGTATCCCTGCTAAGTGATGTGCTGCTTCCAGCACTTGACCGACCCATTCATAGCAGCCGCTCTGGGGGCGTGGCCTGATCGTGAATGGGGTAGAGTCGTAAATCACTCGAGCTCCTAAAAAAAGCAATGATTTAAGCACTAATTCCTTATCTTGGAGTGGTTGGAGAGTTACTTAAAGCTATGTAATACTGACTGGATGCAGTAAACCATTTGAGTGAGAGCTGAATCGCGGGAGTTTTTATCTTGGCTGTGAAATCGAAACTGAATGAGGACGATGAGCGGCCATTAACGAAGGTAATTTATGGACTTATAATTGAAGATATAAGGCGGACTGGCTGACAGCGTACTGGGGGAGAGACTGAGATAAAATATATGTGAATATATGTGAAGAGGAAGAACGTTAAACCCCAGTAAAAGTAAAATTATTGTAGCTGCGTGGCTGCTGTAAGAATAAAGAGTGAGTCGCCAGGCAGACGGGGGGGGGGGGTTAATATCTTATGAGCAAAAAGAAGCAACAACGGGAGAAGAGGCCCCCTCTATCCACCCCCGCCTGGGTTAGACTCTCTAAAGAGCGTGTCTCGGATAGAACTTGGCAGAGATTGACTCGCTTGGAGACGGAAACAATGCCTGATAAGCAGCCTAGCAAGAATACTTCTCCGACAAAAGGACCTGCGTCACAAGCACCAGAGCCAGCTGTAATTCCTAAGATCACCAGAGGAGGTCAGCCAGACCCAATGTATGAATTAAAGGAAGATATTAAAAAAATGATTAGGCTTGAGTTGGCTGACCACGAGCAAAGGTTAGCAAAACGGATTAATGATACACAAACTGAGTTAATGTCTGGTTTAAAGCAAGTGGTGAAGGATGTGGAGGTTTTGCAGACAGAGACTAAAGCCTTGACTGGAGTTTGCAAGAAGCAGGAAGAGCAGCTGTCTCAACATGATTTACGCTTAATCGCCATGGAGGATCGAGATCGACGTGCAAACATTCGCATAAGGGATTATGGGGAACAAGAAGGAGAGACTCCAAAAGATTTAAGAGATACAATTTTGGCGTGGATAAGACTTCAGGACCCACACGAGACTTGGGAGATGCTGGATCTTGAGAGAGTTCATAGGGTTGGATATAAGAGATTTATAAAAGAGATTTGGGAAGAAGATGTAAAGGGAAAAATTAATGATTATAACTGGGAGAGGATATGGAAAGTAAGAATGTTAAAGCTGTTGTCGATGGGGGGCGTGGCCTGATCGGGATGGGGTGAAGTCATAGATCTTCTGAGCTCCTTAAAAAAGCATTGAATTAAGCACTAATTCCTTATCGTGGAGTGTTTGGAGAGTAATAAAAGGCATGATATATTGACTGGAAGTGATAAATTACTTGACGGAGAGCTGGAATGCGGCACTATCTTCCTGGCTTTAAAATCGAAACCAAACGAGCTGAGGATAAAGAAGAGGAGCCGCCATTACTGAGGTAATTTATGGACTTATAATTGAAGATACAAGGCGGGCTGGCTGGCTGACAGCATACTGGGAGAGAGACGGAGATAAAATATATGTGAATATAGTGAAGAGGAAGGACGTTAATCCCCAGTAAAACCCGAAGTATAGTGCTGGCTGGCTGCGGCAAGAGCAAGAAGGAGTCACCAGGCAGACGGGGGGGGGGGTAATAATTTATGAGTAAAAAGGGGAGACGGGAGAACAGGCCCCCTATTCCTACCCCCGCCTGGGTTAGACCCTCAAAAGAGCGTGGATCGGACAGAACTTGGCAGAGATTGACACGTTTGGAGATTCAAAACATGCCAGATAAGCTGCCTAGCAAGAAAACGTCCCCTGTAAAAGGATCTGCATCACACTTAGCAGAGCCGGCTGTAATTCCAAAGACCACCAGAGGAGGTCAGCCAGACCCAATGGATGAATTAAAGGATGATATTAAAAAAATGTTCAAGCTTGAGTTGGTTGATCTTGAAGAACGGTTAGCTAAACGCATTAATGACACACAAACTGAGTTAATGGCAGGCTTAAAGCAAGTGGTGAAGGATGTTGAGGTGCTGCAGACAGATACTAAAGCTCTGATTGGAGTTTGCAAGAAGCAGGAAGAGCAGCTGTCTCAACATGATTTACGCCTAATAGCCATTGAGGATCGGGACCGACGTGCAAATATTCGCATAAGAGATTATGGGGAACAAGAAGGAGAGACTCCAAAAGATTTAAGAGATACAATTTTGACATGGATAAGACTACAGCTTCCGGACGAGACTTGGGAGGATTCGGATGTGGAGAGGGAGAAATAGAGCAAGAAGAAGGCGCGGTTGGAGGATCCAGTCAAGGATAAGGGATTAGAAGGAAAAAATAAATAAAAAGGAGGGGAGGATTGGACTTTACTCTGAGGGTTGGGCCGGGTTCCCCCCCCCTCCCCGAAGAGTTCTAAAATAATTGGGACCAGTGTCCAGATGTCTGGTGAGGAGGGGGGTAAAAATGGGGGTGTATGTGGGGGGAGGGAAGGGGGGGTATGTGTTTCACTGACCGAGACCAATTTAAAGACATGGGTGAAAGTAAGAAATGGAAAATAAAATGAGAATGGCAACTCTAAATGTTAAGGGGCTAGGAACAATTGTAAAAAGACGAAGAATTGAAACGTTGTTAAAAAGAAAAAAAATAGATATAATTTTTTTGCAGGGAACTCATCAAATAAAGGAGGGGGTTAATGAGTTACGAATGAGGGAAGTAGGAGTGTATGAAAAGTCATTTGGTACTTCTAAAGCGAGAGGTGTGGCAATAATAATATCGAAGAAATGTGGTATTAATATTCAAAGTATAAAGATAAGAATGGAAGGATCCTTATAATTTACTGTACAATGAAAGAGGAGGAATGTGTGTTGATTAATGTCTATACTCCAAATGGGAAACAAACTGAATTCTTTAAAGAAGTATTTGATATGGTGGGAGATGTAGGGAAAAAGAACATTGTGATGGCAGGAGATTTTAATATGGTACTTGATAAAGGGAAAGATAGGGATAACATTATAAGAGATGTTAGAGGGGAGGGGAAGACGGAGTTAGCTAAATTAATGGAGAGGAAAGAATTAATGGATGTATGGAGAGCTTTAAAAGGGGAAGAAAGAAAATATACATTCTACTCACCTAGATTTAAGAGTTATTCAAGGATTGATTATATTTTTATATCAAAGAATATGGTACCTAAACTAATAGAT
Organism: Anniella stebbinsi; assembly: GCA_029215795.1. Classification (NCBI taxonomy): domain Eukaryota; kingdom Metazoa; phylum Chordata; class Lepidosauria; order Squamata; family Anniellidae; genus Anniella; species Anniella stebbinsi. The sequence goes on along the minus strand of JARDYH010000004.1, from coordinate 120,494,792 downwards.
TGTGATATTGGAGTAATTAAGGTCACTGACAATGCATTAATGATGATGGATATTAAAATGAAGAAGGATTACAAACAAGCAAAGAGATGGAGAATGGACGGAAGAATTTTTAAAAATAAAAACATAGTGGATAAATTAAAAAAGGAAGTGCAGGAAATATGGCAGATAAATGAAAAAGAAGTTAAATCGCAAGGGTTATTATGGGATACTATGAAAGCGGTAATAAGAGGGATCTGTATTAGGGAAATGTCCACACTCAAAAAGCAACAGGAAGTACTTTATAAAAAGGCTGAAGAAGAGATAAAGAGTTTAGAGGAGAGATTAAGAGAGACAAAAGATAAGCGGTTATATGCCCAAATTCAAGCAAAAAAAAAGGAATTGGAGAAAGAAGATATAGAACAAGTTCAAAAGAATTTGTTATATTTAAAGAGAGATTTTTTTGAATATAATAATAGAAATTCCAAGATGCTGGCCAGATCCACACAGTCAGAGAAGGCTAAGAATATGATAGGGACAATAAGAGATAAGTTAGGGAATAGATGTAATTTAATGAAAGATTAATTACTTTTCAGGAATTTTATAAAGAATTATATACATCAGATGCGGTTTCACAAGATAAGATTCAGGAATATGTAGAAAGAAATTGGAAAATAAGACTGGATGATCAAGATAGAGATTGTATGGAAGCCTTGGTTACTGAGAAAGAAATTGAGGGAATTATTGAGAAACTAAAAGGAGGTAAGTCTCCGGGGATTGATGGTTTGGGGCCGGAATTTTATAAAATATTTAAGGATATTTTAATACCAAGATTAAAAAAATTATATAACAATATAATAGAAGGAGGAATGACTCCGCCATCGTGGGACCAGTCCTTGGTTATTTTAATACAGAAGCCAGGTAAGGATTTGACGGATCCAGCATCATATAGACCAATATCTTTAATAAATCAGGATGCAAAAATATTCACAGCAATAATGGCTAAAAGAATGGGTACATTTATTTTTAAATATATCAGAAAAGATCAATGCGGATTTATTTTTGGTAGGAAAATGCCGAATTTAATTGGGAGAGTTATAAATATAATAAATATTATTAAAAAAAGGAACTTAAAAGCAGGATTATTAGCATTGGATATTTTCAAAGCCTTTGATTGCGTGGAGTGGCCAGCGTTAAAAATTATCTTAAAAACATTTGGGTTTGGACATAAATTTATGGGAGTGATTAACCAGCTGTACAAAAATAATAAAGTGGAAATAATGGTTAACGATGGGTTAACGCAACAAATTACACTAGCTCGAGGAACTAGGCAAGGATGTCCACTTTCACCGATCTTATTTGCAATAGTTATAGAAATTTTAGCAAATGTAATAAGGGAAGATGAAAGAATAAAGGGGATAGGAAGAAATCATAAGATTAAAGTGAATATGTTTGCGGATGATACGTTATTGACATTAGAAGATCCCCTAGAAAGTGGGGAGATGATTCAGAAGCATTTGAGAGAATTTGGGGAAATTACGGGATTACAAGTTAACTGGGGGAAGTCAGAAATGATGTTGTATAATTATAACAAGGAAGAGATGGAGAAATGTAAAGCTAAGTTAGGATTAAGGCATAAAAATATAATACGATATTTAGGAGTTAATATAGATAAAGATTTAGAAAGAATAGAGGAACTTAATTTTGTAAGGTTAAGAAAAGAGGTAGGGGAGAAATTACAGATATATAGAAAATTAAAACATTCTTGGTTTGGTAGAATAGCGGTTATTAAAATGAAGATTTTACCTAAGGTTAATTTTTTGTTTAGAATGTTACCGATTAGAATTTCAGTAGCGGAGATTAAAAGTTGGCAAAATATGATTAATGCTTATTGTAATGGGGATAAAAGAGCTAGGATAAATAAAGGGTTATGGTATAAGGCTCAAAAGAAAGGAGGTTTAGGACTTCCGAATATTAAGAATTATTATATTGCTAATCAGTTAAGATATATTATTCATGGTATTTTAGGGGAGGAAGATTTGGAATGGTTGGAACCGCAAACAGCAGAGATAGAATGTAAATTGCAAAATATATTCTTTACTAAAAAGCAAAAGAAAGAATTGAAGGTACTGAACAACCCATTGTTGGAAAATATATTAATGATATGGGAGAAGTATAGAGGGAAGTTGATACCAGGGGACTCTCCACTCGCCCCAGTTGTAGTAGTGGGAAACTTCCCAACAGTATTAAAACCAGAGATAGAAGCGAGACTGAAAGATCAAGATATAATTAAGCTAAGGAATTGGATGGAAAAGATGAAGGATAGTGAGCATATTAAAGATTTGTTTAAAGGACAAAAAGATAGCATGGTTCAAATGTTTACAATTGGGAAAATGGACACAGGAATGGAGGTTGAAAAATAAGAAATGCAGAAATAATACTAGATTTGAAGATTTAATTGAACTAATAGGGAAAAAAGAAGAAGCTGGAGTTAAGAAAGGAATGACTAGTGAGATATATAAAATATTGATAGAGGAGGAATTTCAGGACTCACTTAAGGTTATAAAAGAGCTATGGGAAGAAGATGTAAAGGGAAAAATTAATGAATATAACTGGGGGAGGATATGGAATGTAAGAATGTTAAAGTTACTGTCGATTAGAATCAAGGAGAACTACTATAAGACAGTTTGGAGATGGTATCTAACACCTGTAAGATTTCACCAGATTGATAAAAAAGTGTCTAAGAATTGTTGGAGGGGATGTCAGGAGGTTGGGACCTATTTTCATATGTGGTGGAGCTGTGAACAAGTACAAAAATTTTGGGAAAGGGTTTTTAAAGAAATAAGCGATATAATTGGAAGTAAATTGGAACTAAACCCAAAGTTAGCTCTACTAGCAATATGGGATAGGGGGAATAAGCATATAACTAATAGAGAATTGGTAAACAACCTCCTGGCACCTGTTAGAATAATGATTGCTAAAAGTTGGAAAGGGCAACGAAGCTATACAATAGAAGATTGGTATAAAGAAATTTGGGATATGGCTTTGAATGATATGTTGACGTGTAAAATGAAAATAAAGAGGGGAATGTCCAGTAAGAGTGATTTTGGAGAAATATGGAGTCCCTTTTTGGAATATGTTTTAAGATCGGGAAAGGGACAAACGCCTTCAAAAGAATCGTTAAAATTTTGGAAGGAGGAAGAATGATTATGAGAAGGTCTCGGGGGGGTGCACGGGGGAAGTTGAGGGTTGTAGTTTGCTTTATATTGTGTATTATGTGTATGTTTATTGTGTTGAAATTAATACAAATTATATTTAAAAAAAAAGCTGTTGTCGATTAGAATTAAGGAGAATTACTATAAGACAGTGTGGAGATGGTATCTAACACCTGTAAGATTTCACCAGATTGACAAAAAAGTGTCTAAGAATTGTTGGAGGGGGTGTCAGGAGGTTGGAACCTATTTTCATATGTGGTGGAGCTGTGAACATGTACAAAATTTTTGGGAAAGGGTTTTTAAAGAAATAAGCGATATAATTGGAAGTAAATTGGAATTAAACCCAAAGTTAGCTCTACTAGCAATATGGGATAGTGGGAATGAGCATATAACTAATAGAGAATTGGTAAACAACCTCCTGGCACCTGTTAGAATAATGATTGCTAAAAATTGGAAAGGGCAAGGAAACTATACAATAGAAGATTGGTATAAAGAAATTTGGGATATGGCCTTGAATTATATGTTGACATGTAAAATGAAAATAAAGAGGGGAATGTCCAGTAAGAGTGATTTTGGAGAAATATGGAGTCCCTTTTTGGAATATGTTTTAAGATCGGGGAAGGGACAAATACCTTCAAAAGAATCGTTAAAATTTTGGAAGGATGAAGAATGATTAAGAGAAGGTCTCAGGGGGTGGGGGAGCATGGGGGGATTGTTGAGGGTTATGTCGTTTGTTTATTATATTATGTATGTTTATTGTGTTGAAATTAATAAAAATTATTACAAAAAATAAATAAATAGCAGCCGCTCTCTATTTCTAATAATATATTCTATTACTCATAGTTAGCTCACAACACATACACACAGAACTAGTCACATCTACAAGAAACAATGAATTCTTAACTATAATGCATATTCTGCTATGGTGGAAGTAGGTAAGGAGGAGTAATAGAGGAGGACGAGGCAGCAGCTGCAGCCAAAGTGCCTGATGGAGGGGAGGAGGAGGCAATGCTGCTCTTCTGTACTTGTGGACTCCCACCATGTTCTGCTCTGCAGGCAACCAGTAGTGGAATGGCAAAGAGGTGGGGTGACACTTCCACCCCATCGTTGCCATTGACGTCGTCATCCTTACCACAGAAAGCAGCTCATTGCGCTACGGCAGAAGTACATAGGCAGGTGGTGGCAGTTTGAAGGTGTAGCAGAAAAAGGGGAGAAGGATGCTAAAAGCAATAAAAGGCTTTCTTCAGATACATGAATAGTAAAAGACAGAGGAAAGAAATGGTGGTTAAACTGCTTAATGAGGATGGCAAATTGGTAACAGATGACAAAGAAAAGACCGAAGTGCTCAATTCCTACTTTGGCTCAGTCTTCTCCCAAAAGCGGGTCTATGACCCTCCTGACAAAAGTGAAGTACAAGTTGAAGGGGCAGGATTGCAGATTCAGATTGATAAACAAATGGTCATGGAACACCTAATTTCTTTGAACGAGTTCAAATCTCCAGGGGTGGATGAACTACATCCTAGAGTAATAAAAGAGCTGGCAGAAGTACTTTCAGAACCACTGTCTATTATCTTTGTGAAATCATGGAAGATGGGTGAAGTGCCCGACGACTGGAGGAGGGCTAATGTTGTCCTTATCTTCAAAAAGGGCTAAAAGGAGGAACCTGGGAACCACAGACTAATTAGTTTGACATCCATCCCTGGGAAAATTTTGGAGCAGATTATGAAGAAGTCAATCTGTAAATTCCTTGAAAACAATGCAGTGATTACTAGATGCCAGCATGGATTTGTCAAGAACAAATCCTGTCAGACAAATCTGATCTCATTTTTTGATCAGGTAACCTCCTTTGTGGACTGTGGTAATGTTGCGTACAAAATATATCTTGACTTCAGCAAAGCTTTTGACAAAGTGCCCCATGACATTCTGATTCACAAACTAGCTAAAAGTGGAACAACTATTAGGTGGATCTGCAGTTGGCTACAGAATTGGACTCTATGTCTCAGTTCAGACGACATATTAAGCAACGGAGGGGTAAATAACGTACTGACCGTGCGTTAGGCAGGAGGAGCTCCACAGCTGACACACTGCAGCCGGCGCTGCTCGGAACCGGCAAACGCTCCAGCTGCAAGGAACTTGCGGCGGCCATTTTGGTTGTAGCCTCTCCTCTGTGTGTCCCCCAGCCGTATCCCAGCATGCACCATGAGTTCTGCCGGCTGCACAGAGTGGCTGGTTTTTTTTTACTGCTCTAGGCAGCAGAACTCTATTCCGAAACGGAATAGTCTACGGGGGGGGGGGGCTGAATTCGGATGACACTTTAAACAACGGGGCTTCGGGCTAAACAACGTGCAAGCCCGTTGTTTCGCTCCATTGTTTAAAGTGCCTGAGCAACAAAAGGGAGCTGAAAGTGTACTTAATTGAAAGGTAAGAGTTTAAATTTATCTGATTTCAGAAAATCAAACCGTATTTTAGCTGCATTAGTTTATTTTCATAACCCTTATGTAAATCATAACTTAATTCCTACTAATCTTATTCTTTATTGTCATCCCCCCCAACCATAGCTTAGTGTTAGCTAGCCACTAAATTATTTTTCTCCCCACCCCCCTCAGGAAAATGGTGAGACCAACGTCTAGCATATGGAGGCATTTCCACACTGCAAGTTCTTCTGAGAAAAGAAAAACTGATTTGTAAATACTGTCAAATGAAATATGCATTTCCAAATGCTACTAGGATGACAAAACACATCCTTGTATGTAACAAGTGTTTGTTACTAATGTTGATAGTTTCTTCTGGTTTAAAAAAAAGTTGTTTTTTTTTGGCCTGTTCTTCATAAACTGGCAAAACCAAAGAGGTTCTTTACAGTTCAGGGTTCCTTACAGTTCAGGAGCGTGTAGCTTCATTTGGTACCAAATAAAGTAAAAAAATTAAAACATAAATTCAGTTTGTCATAACTGTTTGAATACACTGTACTTTGAAAAAACCAAATGTAATAATTCTATCCAGACCAACTTATACATAATTACATTTTATGTTCCTAAAGTAACAAAGTGACTTTCAATCTATAAAAACTGCTAATATTGCATCTTTTTCCATTTTGCTGAAAATTTTCATTTTTTTCTGAACCCCCCCCCCCCCCTGGAAAAAAAACCCATTTTTTTTTTTCCTATGGCTTCAAAATTTCCAGGACTTTTACATCTCTAGTATTGCATGTAGAAATACTGTGAATGGGGGGGTGACAATCGCGTGGGGAGGGGAGTTGAGGAAAATTCTATATCTAAGTGGATTGGTTGAAAGTTTTAGAGTCCAGAAGGACATATCAGCCAGCTGCAGGCAATAAGGTTGAGAGAGAGTTTTTCTGTACAGAACTGGAAAGGTCAACCTGATTATTGCTAAGTGCCAGAAATGATAAGATGATTAATATGGGATGGGCTGATGTCTGGAATGTATAAAAGTGAGCCTTAGTTTAATGGCTACTGTGGGTGTCAGGCGTGATGTATTTGGACGTGGAGAGAATTGTGGAAGGACTGTAAATATCTTGATGGAAACTGTTGTGCTGCTGTATATAATTGGATCACGAGTAAACAATCTGTATTATACACAAGATTTGGTGTGTGAGTATTTCTTCAGCTCTTAAATTGCTACTGGACTGATTGCTAATACAAACGCTCACAGCGTTTGCCCTCTCTTGCTTCCCCTCCTCAACAGGGGGAACCTGTGTGGATAAGACTGTAGACAAAGCATTTGTGGGCTACAGTCTTCCTTGCTTTTGTTGCACAGGCTAACAAGGCTCCCCCTCATCAATAGGGTGAGGGACATTACCATTGCAGCATGCGGTGGAAAATTTAAAGAATCTTCCAACATGTCAGCATTTTCTTTGGTTATTTTCATCATGGTGATCCCTGGACCACAGCTGAAAAACTGAACTGCTGACCCATGTCCATCCTGTACACAATTTACATCTTTCCCTTTTCTCAGAATTGCCAACTTGACTGTATACGTCAGTAGTTACTTTTTCTTGGGGCATAATACATTTTGGGATTCCATATAATTTAGCTTCCATCACACCAAAAAGCCTTTTGGTGTGCTTTTCTAATTCATCTAAAATGAAGCTATAGGGTTTTTACTGGGCTTTCTCATACACATTCTTTACAATGGGGGTTGTAGAACAATATAATATGTTATTGTTGGAATGACTGGTAATTTGCTACATGATTTGACAATGTCCTACTTTTGTGCCAAATGTAATAAATTTGTTCTTGGGACGATAAGGGATCATAAATTGTGCAGTGCAAATCTCTTTACTCTGGATTTTAGATATGTGGAAGAGTTTGCAAATGTTAGGGTCTGCTTTAGGGTCTGCTTTTATATTCTTACGGATGTTGGAAAACCATCCTTAGTTTGAGTTTTTTATTTGTTTTAATATTTAATATTTGATTTGTTTAAACATTTCCCAACAACAAAATTGAACTTGGAGCATTTCACGACACCAGGAAAGCATTAAAAAAAAGAATAATCTTTTGTCAATATGCTATCTATAGCCATATCAACATAATATCAAAAAGAACAGTAATGGGAAAACAGTAATTATAAAAGCAACACTTCACCACAAACACAATAATTCAAAAAATATTGAGAAAAATAAATGCTTATAATAAACACCAATTAAGCCTAAGAACAATACATTAGTAGCATATGTTGTTTAATATTTACATGAAAGTGCTGGGAGAGGTCATGTGGGGATTTGGAGTTGGGTGCTATCAATATGTTGATGACAGCCAGATCAACTTTCTTTTGTAACACACAAGGCAGCCAACAAATAACTTTGAAAAACAGTAGAAAATCAAGTACACAACACATAATTCATGGAATTTAATGCCACCAGATGAGGTGATGGCCATGAGATTAAACAGGCGTGGGGAACCTCCAGTGTGCCAGCAGATACAGCCTGCAGGGGTTAACCATCCCGCCCATCAGCTTCTCTCCCAGGCCGAGACCCCCCTCCCCAGGCAAAAGTTCTTTTCTCTGCTCAGCTGCTGAGTGCAGATAAGCCCTTTCCCTCTCTCACTTATGAACAGGAAATATTCCCACCATACGCACCCCTCAGCTAATCAGCATTGATCAGCTGGGGTGAGGCTGGGAATTGTGTGTGTATATGAATAGTGTATGTGCTGGCTGTGTGAGTGGTGTGTGAGCGAGTGGGTAGCTATGGCTGCTGCTGGCATTTGGGCCTTGGGAGGCTACCCAGGTAGCAATCCAACCCTTGGACCAGAAAAGGTTGTGGGCTTACATTCAATTGGTTTTATTCAAATTGTGGAGGTTAGGTCTATCAGTGGCTATTTTATATGATGACCACATGAAATCTCCATGTTCAGAGACAGTGTGCCACAGAATACCATCAGCAACACGGAAGCAACAGCAGGAAAGAGCTGCTTCCTTCATGCTCTACTTATGAGTTTCTTGGAATCGCATGATTGAACACAATGAGAAGCAGAATGGGGTTTGGACTCAATGGGCTTATAGCCCCCTTCCAATTTGACTATTCTATGATTCTATGATCATCCTTTGGCCCAATCCAGATGGACTCTCCTTATATGAGTGCCAGTCAAAAGTCTGACAACCGCATTTTGTCCGTATTAAAGTTTTCAAACACTTTCAATAGTGGCCTCCCTCGCATATGTGCCTGTGACTAGATTGCCCTTGTTCAGGAGAGAAATAAGTCACAGTGAGTGCTCCCTGAACTCCTTTGGGGGACCAGAGCAGGGTTAAGCATGCACTTGGAAACACTCAACTCTTGCAAACTGTGTAGAATCTGCTTTTTATTCCCTTGTTATAGCCAAGTGTTTTGTTTGTCATATGTGTGTGAGTGTGTGTGTGTGTGTGTGTGTGAGAGAGAGAGAGAGAGAGAGAACCCTGACATTGAAGGATAGGCTAATTGCCAGAAAGAGAAGATAAAGAATATAGCCTTCTTCCTTAGTTTAGCTGATATTTTCAGTTATTTCAGATAATGTCATTAATTCACAGACTGATTTTGGTGTTATATTTAAAGAGGGAAGCTCTAAATATTGTCGGAAGAAGACTGATACTTGACATAATAAAATGTTGGATGGAATTGTTAAACTTGGCACATTGTGAAGCCTGCTAAATGATGACAAGTCAATAGAATAACTTCTTTCCTTTGCATGCCAATTTTAGTTGTTTTTATTGATGGCTAATTTTAATGCTTTCTTGTTCTTGGAATTCTGTATGTGATATACTTTGACACGTCCTTATATCATTCTTTGTATGCCCCTGATAATAAAATAGGCTAAATCAGAGGATGTTTGGGACAAATCCCTCTCATAGGCCGATCCTTCCCTAACCCTGAGCTGCTACTCTGGACAATGGAAATCTGCACCCATCCAACAATGCAGTCTGTTCAGCCAACTCAGAGAGTAGTTAATCTTTTTCTGATTTCCATCTCTAGATTGCCAGTTCCTGTTGCATCCTGTTACTTTCAGCCAGTTTACTACCAATTTGTCTGTAAACCACAGTGGTTCCCATGTATCATCTCTCCTTAATGGGATTGTTGAAAACCATAGACTAAATTATATATTTTTGTAATAATAATTACTATTTTATTTATATAATGCCGTTAGTGTACATGGGATTGTATCCCATGTTAGTCTACTTTAATATTTTTAATGGATCTACTTTAACATTGGATATAACCCATGGTGCTTTACAGAGTAACACAACAAAAAGACAGGTCGTTGCCCTAGATTTAGATGGTATGGGGTGAAGAGACAACTGATGGAGGGAAAAACAGACAACAAGGTATGTTTGTGAGCAATGCACCGGGTTAATTTCTGTTGGGGATTACAATGGGTTCCCTGGGGAAGGGAACATCAAAGCCACCCTCCATCCTTTGGCACAAAGAATGGCCAGATTTTGTCTTCCCACAATGTAAGTCTTTATGAGCCCCTACTAGTTAATGTCACTAGGAGTGTACCTCAGACAATAAAGTCTTGAAACACTTTGCTCAAAGTAGGGAGTCCTCTCTACCCCTAGGACATCTTGCTATGGGACCAACTGTTCCCACGTCTGAGGGAAATTCCTCTGAGTGTGAGATGGAGCGTCTTCTTGGCTGGCAGCTGGATCTTGCTCATTTTTCTCAAGGAAGGACAAGTGCTATCTTCGCTCTAGGTCCATTGTTGTTTGGGGTGCCACCTCTGCAACAGAAGAGGAAGGAGAGTAGTAGTGAAAGGTTGGGTCTTCCTGTCTTGTGGTGTTCACAGGTCATTGAACAGTGGCAGCTGGCTCTCTGCTGAGGCTGTTCATGTTGGTGAGGGAACTGGCTGGCTGCTTTGCCTTGCTACCTGGAGAAGATAATTGCCCATCCCCAGTGGTTATCCATACCCCCTACACCATCCCTGGGGTGGGTCCGAGATTCCCCAAGCCTCCTTGGCTGGAGAAAGCTTCCCCTTGTCATACACTGCTGCTTCCCAATCTTGATGGCATCCGGTCCTGGCAGCTCTATTCCTTGCTCAGAAATCAGGGCTTCTGTTGCTGCAATGGTTGGCACCATCTTTTTTCTCTTTTCCCCCTCACTTCTCCTGTTCTCTCTGGGGGTGTCTATACGTCACCGCTTTGCAGCTGCTTCCCCCAAAACCCAGCAGCATTGCTGCTGCAGGGTGGGAACGCTGAACCTAGATGGCAGGGGGGGAGCGTGAGTTATCTGGCGGCCATCCCACTTATCAAGCTCGACCCCTGCCCAATGCCTTGCATTCCTGGGCTTACTCTGCACTGGGAACCACCCCTAGGAACGCCCCTGAACTGAAGCCACCATTGACAGATAGGAGAAAAAGTTGCAGTAAAAAGACACCATGAGAAAGCTCGGTTTCGGAGGTAAAACCAGATGTGGCTATGAGTTGGCGTCTATGTCATATAAACAATGTAGTGCCACTGTGCAGCCACTATGGGGTATATAGAGCACATAGGCAAGCCCTCTGTCTCACCAGGCCATTTACCCTTATCTCTAGCCAGCTTCCTGATGGGTTGCAGGCTGGCTACTGGTTGGGCCAGCAAACTCCTAGAGACTGTCAAACATTGGGGGTGGGGGTAAGGACATTGTCCGCTCCTTGCAGGGATTTTTATTTTTTTTTAATATATTTTTATTTCAACTTAAACAACATAATACAACATATAACAATCTAAATTACAATACATAACCTACATACCCCCCGTGCTCCCCACCCCCCAGGAGACCTACATTTATTCAATTATTCCTCCTTCCAAAATTGTAAGGAATCTTTTGAAGGTATTTGTCCCTTCCCCGATCTTAATACATATTCCAAAAATGGACTCCATATATTTTCAAAATCATTCTTCCTGGACATTCCCCTCTTTATTTTCATTTTACACGTTAGCTTATCATTAAGTGCCATATCCCATATTTCTTTATATCATTCTTCTATTGTATAGATCCCTTGCCCTTTCCAATTTTTAGCTATCATTGTTCTGAAAGGAGCCAGGAGGTTGTTTATCAATTCTCTCTTACTTATATTCTCATTTCCTTTATCCCATATTGCAAGTAGAACTAACTTTGGACTTAATTCCAATTTACTTCCCATTATTTCACTTATTTCTTTAAACACCTTTTCCCAAAATTTTTGTACGTGTTCACAGCTCCACCACATATGAAAATAAGTTCCAACCTCCTGACACCCCCTCCAACAATTCTTGGACACTTTTTTATCTATCTGATGAAATCTTACCAACGTTAAATACCATCTCCATACTGTCTTATAATAATTCTCCTTAATTTTAATCGACAAAAGCTTTAACATTCTTGCATCCCATATCCTCCCCCAGTCATATTCGTTAATTTGTTCCTTTAAATCATCTTCCCAAATCATTTTAAGAGAGTCTTGATACTCATCATCCTCTATCAGAATTCTATATATTTCACTAGTCAAACCTTTTCTAGTTTTAATTACTTCCTTCTTTCCTCTTGATTCAATTAAATCTTCAAATCTTGTATTATTTCTACATTTCTTATTTATCTTTTTCCATTCCTGTGTCCATTTTTCCAATTGTAAACATTTGAACCAAGCTATCTTTTGTCCTTTCAATAACTCTCTAATTTGCTCCTTATCTATCATTCTTTCCATCCAATTCCTTAACTTAATAGTTTCCTGATCCTTCAGACTCCCTTCCAACTCTACTTTTAAATTCCTTGGGAAGTTTCCCACTGCTACCACTGGGGTGAGTGGAGATTCTCCTGGTATTAACTTTCCTTTAACTTTCTCCCAGATCTCTAAAATATTTTTCAGCAACGGGTTGTCCAGTCCCCTCAAATCCTTCTTTTGCATTTTAATAAAAAATATATTTTGCAATTTAAAATCTAGTTCCCCTGTTTGCGTTTCTAACCATTCTAAATCTTCCTCCCCTATTATACTATTTATGACATATCTTAACTGATTAGCAATATAATAATTCTTTATATTTGGAAGTCCCAAGCCTCCTTTCTTTTGTGTCTTATACCATAACCCTTTATTAATCCTAGCTCTCTTATCTCCAAGCATTAATCATATTTTGCCAACTCTTTAACTCTGCTTCCGATATTTTAATCGGCAGCATTCTAAACAAAAAATTAATCTTAGGTAATATCTTCATTTTAATAACCGCTATTCTACCAAACCAAGAATGTTTTAATTTTCTATATACCTCTAACTTTTCCCCTATCGGTTTTTTCAAACTCGCAAAGTTAATTTCCTCTAACCTATCTAAATCTTTTGCAATATTAACTCCTAAATAATGAACTATATTTTTAAGCCTAAGACCTAACTTAACTTTACACTCCTCCAACTCCTCCTTGTTATAATTAAATAACATCATTTCTGACTTCCCCCAATTAACTTGTAAGCCAGTAATCTCCCCAAATTCTCTCAAATGCTTCTTAACCAGCTCCCCACTCTCCAGGGGATCTTCTAATGTCAGTAATATATCATCCGCAAACATATTCATTTTAATCTTCTCCTTCCCTCCTATCCCCTTCAATCTTACATCCTCCCTTATAACATTAGCCAAAATTTCTATCACTATCGCAAATAAGATCGGTGAAAGTGGACATCCTTGTCTAGTTCCCCGAGCTAGTGTAATCTGTTGCGTTAACCCATCGTTGACCGTTATTTCTGCTTTATTATTTTTATACAACTGATCAATCACTCCCATAAATTTATCTCCAAACCCAAATGTTTTTAAAATTATTTTAAGAGCTGGCCATTCCACGCAATCAAAGGCTTTGAATATATCCAATGCTAACAAACCTGCTTTTAAATTCTTTCTGTTAATAGTATTAATTATATTTAAATTAGGCATTTGCCTTCCTGAAATAAATCCATACTGATCTTTTCTGATATATTTATATATAAACATACCCATTCTTTTTGCCATTATTGCCGTAAAAATTTTTGAATCTTGATTTATTAAGGATATTGGTCTATAAGATGCTGGATCCATCAAATCCTTTCCTGGTTTCGGGATTAATATAATCAAAGAATAATCCCAAAATGGCGGGGTCATTCCCTCCTTGCAGGGATGAAGATTTAAAGCCAAACTAGGCATGTCTGTAAAAGAAACGCATGACGGTGCTGGGAGTGTACAATATTGCAGCATTGTTTATGCTAAGCGGTTGCGGACTGGAGACTGTTTGGAGTCCCATGTAAGCTGCTCTGAGCTTTGGAAAGAAGAGCAAGACAGAAATCACTTCTACTTTGGAGCACTCTATGTGGGGCTGTGTTTGAAGACAGTGACCTGGTTCACATGACAAACTCATCTTTATTTTACCCACCACAAGCTGTTGTGCTATGGGTGCCATTTTCCATATGCAAAACATGATCGGGAGTTGTCATGTCAACCAAATCCAGCCACTGGGTGTTATGCGAGGTTTAAACAACCCTTGCAAAAAAACCCAATGGTCAGGTTCGGCTGAAACGACAACACCTGATTGGAGGGGTTGCATCTTCAAAAGGGCAACCGCACATGGCATTGCTCCTCAAGGGTACATTAACTCATGATGGGCAGTTGTGTCATGCAAATCGGCCCATTTTGGAAGTTTCAGTTGGCCCAGAATGTGGCTGCCAGAATTCTAACTGGATCTGGCATGTTAGAACATGTAACTCCAATATTAACTGAAATGTCTGACCTCAGTGCAAAGAGTTAAGGCCCTGAGTGGCCTGGGTTCAGAGCATCTTTACTCATATGAATCCACCTGACCCTTGAGATTTTCTTTGGAAGCTGTGCTCCATGTCCCCACCTCTGTCTGAGGCATGGCGGATGGGCACAAGAGAAATGTTTTTTTCCTGTAGTGGCGCTTAGACCGTGGAACACCCTACGACAAGACGTAGGGTGTTACTGCCTATTCTTTGGCGAACAGCTGAGACTGTTCTTTTTGAGACGGCTTTTCTAAATTTGCTGCTTCCACTCTTGTGTTATTTGCTGATTTTTGCAATGTTTAATTGATTGCTAATGCTTTTATTTATTGCTTTAGATATTTGTATGGGCCACTTTGAGTAAAAGGCTATTATTTTAAAGAAACATTTAAAAAAGTATATTAAAAAGTTTATTTAAAAACAAAGGGTCAGAAATGCAGCAATTCTACCCTAACAAATAACAATCCTGCTCATGAAATAGGGCTTTCTTATGCAGTTTTATAGACTGATCATAATTTTATCCCATTTCTTCCTTTGTCCTGCATTGCATAGATTTTTTTTCCCATGGGTGCCTGAGAATAGATGAATAGCCTGCCCGATTTCACCCTTGGCTGTATGCTAGAATTCAAATTCAGATGCTTCAAAAATGCTGTTACCCTTGATAAATCTCTGAACAGTGCAGGACCAAAGCAGGAGGAATCGTAGTCCCTACATCTTGCTCCTAGTTAAGGTACTGCAGTTACAAGTCGAATTACTGCAAATGTTTGAAGCTTTATGATCCTGCTTGCTGCAGCCTTGGCTGTCAAATAGAGGAAAAAGAGATCTTCGCTTCAAATCACTCCGTGAGTACTTTGACTCCATTTTCTGTATGTATGTGTCAATAAATAGATTTAACAGGCCAGTTTAATTCCTTCCAGTCAATCTGTGGAGGTATGACTCCACTTGGCAAAAAGACAAGATTTTGTCTCTTTTTCTTTTGAAAAGATGCATAGCTTGTGTCCTTTACATGCCTCTGTCAATCTGCTTAGGTCCCCTCCACAAGGATTCGCTTTTGCGCCCGGTTAGGTGATTATGCGCACTATCGCTGAAGCGCATTTACGCCTAATACCTCTGCACGAGAGGCGGCGACAAAAGGCGCTTCCCTCCCCTCCCCTTCCCTCCCCGCCGCTCCCCAGCTGGCTGGCTGGTAGGCTGTGGGCAGCAGGCGAGCGCTCCTCCTCCTCCTCGCCTTCCTTTACCCCCTCTTCTTCCTCCTCCTCCTCCCGCCTGGCCCCCCGCCGCAGGTGCCGAGCAGGAGGCGCCCCTCTTGCGGGGAAGGAGTCGCAGGCGGGCAGGCGGGTGCGTCTCTGGGCGCCCGCCCGCCTGCGACTCCTTCCCCGCAAGTGCCTTTTGACAGCCTGATCCCCTCAGCAGGAGCCGGAGGACAGTGGAGAGAGAGGGGTGACACTGCCAGGTACCTTTGGCTGCCTTGGAAATGTGGCTGCTTTTGTGACTGGAGGGAAACTGGCTGGCGACTGGGGGTTGAGGCGGTGGAGGAGGAGATGCAAATGGCAATACCACTCGAGAGGGGATGGGAAGCTGCTGCTGCCGCCGCCGCTCCTCACGAGTCGCGGCGGGCTCGAGCTGCCGAACTGTCCCTTCCGCTCGCCGGAGCAGCAGCCCCCTCCTCATGCTGCTCCGGCGAGCGGAAGGGACAGTTCGGCAGCTCAAGCCCGCTGCGACTCACGAGGAGCGGCGGCGGCGGCAGCAGCTTCCCATCAAAATGCGCTTTAATGGACGGAGCAAAAAAAAACTCGCTATTTAACACGCATTCGATAATGCGCACAATCGGGAAGATAACGCGCCTCTACGCCCCATTGGCACTCCGCTGGTGTAGAGGTAAATTTTTTAATGAGACTTCAAAGAGCATTAAATGTCTCTTGTAGAGGCACCCTTAGCTGCAGAAAGAGGATGGAGATGGAGACACAAAGGATGCTTTGCAGAGCAGTTGTGACCTTCACAGCTCAGGAGAAAAGGGAAAGAAAAAGCACAGATATTTGACCAAGCATCAGCAGAGTTAGTGCCTATACAGAATATGCCTTAACCCTTTTGAGTGCAGTTTTGTGCTTGCACACCCCTTCCAGGGATGGGTGTTTATTGTTATTGTTATTATTGAATGTTCCCCCTGCCTTGAGGAATTTTGCCCAGCTTTCTTATTTTCTCACAAGGCTTGCTATTCTCTGCCTCACCGTAGTTTCTGCTGCCCTTTATTGCTCTGGGTTTGGTTTGGAGTCCAGAAGAAGATTCCCTGTTGGCAGAAAATGTACTCGCTCGCTACTTCTAATCTAAATACTACCCCCTTTGGGCTCTTCCCTGGAGCTCATGTTGTGCTATTGTACTGTGAGGGTGTGTGAAGTTGTTGGTATACCTCCTTGGAGATGCTACCTTCCAGTGAAATTTTAAACATCCTGTCTGTGGACGTTAATATTATCTAAGTTCAAATGGGAGCAAGTAGAATTGTTAGAGCAGGAGGCTTCTGCAATTTATAGCTGAGTGCTTTTTTAATCTCTTATTGATATTTTATTAGCTTTCCATTCAAACTACGGAGCTACAGAGCTTCGGCTATAGGGCGGTATAAAAATGCAATAAATAAATAAATAAATAACACTCCCCAATAATATATTGTAGTGTTTCCTTCTCCCCCTCCCATAGTGTTGCATTATGCTGCCGCCCTGTCAAACATCTAAAACCTTGGTTAGGAAATTGGGAGTGCTTCACAGGCTTATGTGCTCCAGAGACTGGCCTAAGGGCTGGTTAAACTGGCCTCTCACCCACGGCCAAACTGAAGGGGGCATTGACTAAGCGTTTGTTGAGTATGCTGTCTGCATTGAGCTAGGGCAAAGGGAAGCAGGAAGTGCCTTTAACCTTTTTTCCCCCAAAGTTGTACAGGTTGTTTGGGAACAAACTGTGAAAATCAGCACCCCACAATTCACTTTAACTATGTCCTTTTTTCAATTTCTAGTTTAATGTTATTTGTTTTAGATAAAAATCAGCAGAATGGAACTTTATTTGAGATGACATTACCAAGTGCTATAAGAACTGCAAATACTATAAAGGACTATAGAGGATAATAACAGAAAAAAATTGCAAGCCGGCCGCAGTGTGGGCATTGAAGGTGTGCTACTTATGCTAGGGAAGGACCTCTCCTCCCTTGTGCAAATTTCCTCTCTCCTTTTAATTTTCTGAGCTAGCTATAGTTTGCAATACATCTACTGATGATAATGCTAACTGTACTCCAATCCAAACCACAGTTTGTAAATCCTCTCCTAACCATAATTGCAAAGTGTGGGTTGAAGCTAACTATTGTTAGTAAAAACGCCTGTGCAGCTGTTTGTAATGCTAACCATGATTAGCTTTGAAAACGAAAAGCGAAGGGAATTTTTAGAGGAAAGGAACATGCAAACCCACCCGTAGGGCACTGGTTAGAGGTCAGGCAGTGTTATGCCTGCACCAGTTCTGTATAAAAGGCACATGTTTATTTCATTGATTAGCTCTTCATACCAATCTGAGAAAACAGGATCACCAGATCATACCAACTTTTCAGTGTTATTTTGCGTTTTATATAGGCAGCAGTCTCCCTTTGTTGTAAAAAAATTGTCTGACCCATGACCAGTATGTGAGGCTCCATTTCACCTCAGCCAATTTTTCTGCTTTTTGGCTCCAAGGGCTGCCCTCCTTTTTCAATCTCCCTCCCAGTTGTTCTAGTCCTAAATAGCTATAATTTAAAATGCGAACTTTTCGCTCCTTGTGCCGAATCACGTAAATCTGTTGATTCTAGTGATTTATACAGTCTGATTGTTTTTACTGGGAATTATGTTTTTATCCTAAAACCAGGAAGCATGTGCCTCTCACATTGGACAGGGCTCCTTTACTTTGTGGGTGGCATTGTTAGCAATATCTCCTAAAACAAGAAACAATTCTTGGTTGTAGTTTCCCTTTCTCTTTCATGTCCTTAAATTCCAGTTTATTACATCTTGTATATGTCATTACTGCATTTTCTTATTTTTTAAATCAATTTTTGTGAACTGCCCAGAGAGCTTCGGCTATTGGGTGATATAGAGATGAAATAAATAAATAAATAAATACATTTCCATTACGTTTTACTCTTGATTTCCAGTTCATTCAGCTTTTACTTTTTCCATAAGATACTCTTAATGTATGTTACTGTAGCCTCCATTTCCCCTCTTATTCACTTACTTTTGTCAAATCAACAGTGACAGCAGCAGCACTGCTCTGGCGCAGAAAAGTGACAGTACATCCTCCTGCACCATAGAGCCCTGTGAGAACGCAGGGCCAGAGTGTTTCTCAGAGATTTCTGGAGGGAGGAGGAGAGATTTTTTTTGTTAATGTGGAACAGCTGGGATTTCTGTTGGGGGGATGAGGAGGCAAGGAGGAGAGTGCAAACCCCCCAGTGATGTTCCCAATGCTACCTATATTTCCTGCTTAAGCCTGCCTAATTATGTTGGCATATCTCTACCAGCATAAACCTATGCCAGTGTAACATCATGCCATGATGCCTTTGAGCTATGTCAACATAATGGTTATGGTTGCAATCCTATCCTCATCGAGCTGATGTCACTTTTGGGTAAAATAGCACTGTAAAGCACTGTTTCCCAAACGTCTGGACCACTGAGGCACACTTCTTTTCTGACTTACAATTTGAGCCACACTTTACTCTTACACCCAGTGGCTTGAGAGTGTATAGGTGTAAGAATTGCCCTCCTCGAAAGGAGCTCACTTCCAGTTCCTGTAGTGCGCAGTTCTGGCCAAACCTTCGAATACAAGGAAGAGAGCCTGGTCGCTCTTGCAGAGAGGCAACGAGCAGCCTCCTTTGAGATCTGACCGTGTCTCTGCCTGGGGAATGACTGAAGGATCCAGTCACACTTCATGCATAGACACAGCAAAATTATCAGAGCCCAGTAGGGACCGATTGTAAGGAAAGAATGGCAAAACAGTAAGTTGTGGAGAGATGCAGTGGTCGGCTTCCTCTATGGAATGTAACTTTGAGCTCCACCACAAGCTCATTAATTATTTCATTAATTCATGTTTCATGGCATAGAATTTGACCATTCTTGCATTAAGGAAAGAATAGCTGCAATGCAGTGGACACAAGGGAATGGTGCTGGGACAAGTTAATCCTACCTCTTTTTTTTGAGGGGGGTCATTTTCTGATGTGGTTTTGTGCTCCTCTGACGAAGGATATCACACAGGTGCTAAAAGAATTATCACTTCTGTTGGCATGTGCTTTTGTTGCGAGGGGTTGGGTGCGTGCAGGTTATCGATGTGGGCTGTGTACAATAATTGGAAGAAATCTGGATGCTCTGTATTTGGAGGCACTGACTATGAAAAGCAGAGCACAAAAACCTTGGCTGTTACAAATGAAATGAATACGGATTTTCTTTTTTAAAAAGCAACTATATAAAAGGAAACGCTCAGCTTGGGTTGTGTGGGAGCACATCTGTTTCTTTTCTTTGGTTTTTGTAGTGGGAGGATGAATCTAATTGCTGTACATGGAATACCTTTAGCTAGACTGGCTCTGGGTTTCTCATCAGCTATTAAGAGTACCTTGTGCAAATCATGGATACGTTTTCAAAGGTGGCTTGGAATGCCTTCTGCATGTTTGCTGTCTGTCTGTGTTTGATCCTAGTTTAAAGTTTTGCAGATGTTGCCACCATATAACTGCCCCCTTTTTATCCATGTCTGTATTGCTGTGGAACTTAACAGACAGAATTCTCTGATGCATTCCAGCTTTTAAACAGTATGTTAAATTGCATGCAGAATTTAGTTGCTGCTCTGCATTGCCACATTTTCTTTGAACGTTGGTCTCTGAAGGAACTTCTACAATGCCAATATTTAGAGCCAATATTATGCTAGGTTTCTTGAGGGCGACTGTGAAGTACTGGCCAGGAAGTCCCCAGTTTAAATTTTACCTCTACCGTCATGAGCTCGTTAGGCAAGTGATTCCCTTTCAGATTCCTCAGAATAATACTGACCTGGCTCGCAGAATCACCCCAAGGATTACCGAGAGAATGCATGTGAAGTTTCGTGAGGAGGGACATTGAACACTCTCACAAAGTTAAATAAATAGAGTTCAATCCAAAGTTGCACAAGGAGCAGGCTCTTTGCGCAATGGGGCTCTTCCACCTTGTCCTACCCAATGCAACCTAATTGTCCCTTGAGAAGCCTTTCCAGAGGGTTGGGAGATCACCCTGAACAGCACGGTTTGTGGCGCAACGCTTGCAGTAGGAGTGGGGAATTGCTGTAAATGGGGACAGAGGCACCTTGCATGGACAAAGCTCTGCTCACACCAGTTACCTCTTCCCAATTTGGGGACAGAGGGATGGGGAGAGACATTCCCCTTGCATAATGAGTGGCAGGGACTTTGGATCCAACCCAGTCATTACCATTATTATTCTGTGATTATTCTCCTGTCTCCCATCTTTTCCCCTCATTTTTATAATGAAGCCTACCCCTCCCTTCTCTGCTGTTCCATCTCACAACATTGGTATTCTTCTCACCTATTCAACCCACTTTGCAGGTTTGACCTTCAGTGGTTTTGAAACTGCTATTTAAATTGGTAGCTTTGGGTTTTCTCTAAGTACATGTGCATTGTTGGCAAGAGGGAAGACCTCTGTGCAACAGAAGAATAGCAACAGCAGACATACCTTATATAGGTAGGGAAATGGAAATGGAAGTCACGAAAAGAGTTATGCAGAACACAAACACTGTGTTCCTAGGATGCCGGAGCCATTTCCAGGGGACTGCCTAGATGCTCTGAAAGCCCCGCTGTTTGCAGCAGCCACCTCACAATCATTGTGGGGCTTTCCCATGAAGCTGCGAGTTAAAAACACCAGGGACTTACCCAATTTTTTCTATGGAGTGAGGCGAATATGGCTCATCTGCTGTCTAACCTTACTTCAGCTTCACGGTGGAGATGTCCCTGGGCGGATGGCAACCCCTGATTGGTTGCTATCTGTGAGGGCAGGGGGTGGGCTTGGTGAGCCAAATGGCTGCCAGAAAGTCTGTGCCCTCCCTCTGCATTGGAATGAGCCACTGCCACCCTGCAGGAGAGAAAGCACGGGGTTTCCTAAACCCAGCGGCAACCCAGCACCATCAACACAGTCCCCCAGCTGTTGTTTGCACATAAAATTGTCCTATTTAACCTTCCCAGCTGCAAAGGCTAAACAAATGGCCTTAAAAAAGAAAGACAGAAACCTGATATTTGTAGAGAACTGGCAGCATTTACTTTCATTTCTCCTTAAACTTGGCTTGTTGTTGTGTGTGAACTGAGGATCATGGTTTATCACTAACTCTAGTCAGTTTCAAAATAAGCCATCTTCAAGCCATAGCTTATGAAGCTGACTTGTAAACTGTGCCAAATCCTCCTCCTGATTGTGCAGAGGGAGGAGAGCAGAGGGCACAAGCCCGAGGCTTGTTTGGACTCATTCTGCTCATGCATGTTACACTAAACCATGGTTTTGCATGACATCTGAATACTGCCAATGGGAATTAATTAAGCAAGATACAATGTCCTTTGTCCTTCTATGAACCCAATTAGTATTAGCTATGCCAAATTTTCATAGGAGATGTATTGCTGTTGGGTAGTGTGAGAAATAAAAAATGTTACTTTTTCAGTTCTAACATACAGGGAAGAATTCTGCTTGTAGCTATGCTTGTAATGGAATATGCATGTGATAGAAACCTTGCTAGTAGTCTGAAAACAAGAAAGTGTAGGAGAGCTTGTGGTTTCCACTTAACATTTGCAAATAGTAGAATATAGCTCCTGTGGCCAGATTATATCTTTCGCAGTAAGGCTTCAAAGGCAAAGTTTTACAAATATGAATCAGAGGCGCAGATATGACCTTTTAGAGTGAGAGATTTAGCAGACAGGAAACTTTAGTGATAAGCTTGACTGCTGAAAGGTGCAAACCGATAAAGCTGTCACCAAATAAGGTAATTAATAAATAGAAATAAGGGTCGCTAAAATCTGAGTAAGGGGATATGTAAACAAGGGTGGGGATTTTAGTAGTTTAATTAGGCGGTCGTGATAGGCTGTAAACCTTGGATCTCCTGACTAATGAGAGACAGGGGAGGGATCCTCACCGGCCGTGAAAGGGAATAAATATGTGTGATTTTTGATGTTCGTTGTGTCTGCTTCTATAGCTTAGCACCCAAATCATTACCCTGTGAGGGTGTGTTTTGGTTCACCAGTATATACAATATGTTTCTGCACACAGTCATTTATGCAGGGGTGTTGTGGCTGATGCTAGTGGTGGCTGGCTGGAGGTTTTTAAATATATATATTAGCAGAGGCTGCAACCCTAGTTACCCCGAAATAAATGCTTCTGCAGTTCAGATTAACAGATTTCAACCCAGCAGGAGTATTATCACTGTTTAAGGTTTGTATGGTACTCATCTTTCAAGGCCCTAATGAACTTTGGGGAATTTATTATGTTAAATGTTGAAACCATATTCAAATATGATTTGTTATCAGTGTGTAGATAGCAATAACAAAAACAGGGCTATAAGTCTGAATGCTGTTGTGGATAAATGCAATGGCCATTTGACTCTCAAATCCAGCAAAGTATCATGTACCTTTTATACCAAAGAAATAAGAAGAATTTTGCTGCTCTTTCATTCATATGACATGCATATGGTGGATGTCTGAAATTACGGCTTTGCATTAGTACATGTTAGCAATTACTGTTAGATGACTGACTATATTTATTAGCTGTTTCTGTATGTTTAGATGTTCTCTGGATGCCTGAAGGATTGTCAGTTTTTCCTTGTGATGATTGTGTTTTTAGGTGTAAGAGTAATATCCAGTTGTATGTTTATATTGTTATGGTTCCCTATCAGATTCTCGTGAGTGGGATTATCAGTGCTGGTTGCCCTGACACAATACCTGGACTTGACAAAGGAGTGTTGATAGCCCATGATGTTCTGGTGATGTGTTTCCAGAAGATTCCTCCCTCCAGGTAGGGGCAAGGGGCAAGGTGTCTGTGTGTGGAAAGAACAGCCTGCAGTTTGACTCAGACACAGAGGAAGAGACACAAAGCTGAGTTTTCTGAGCACTAGGGAATTCCAGTGGGGCAGCACTTACCTGAGGCTTGGTTTCCTTTGGAAGGAGGTCACTGGAGGCTTGGGGCTTGTCTATACATTGCATATACTCTGTTGTGGCTGCACTGTTGTGCTCCTTTGTTTATATGATGCAGCTGCCAATTTGCAGCAACAACGTATTATTCCCCGCGAAGCTGCACATTTTCGATATTTCAGTGTTTCATTGAGAGTTTTTACTTTGCTTCAATGTCACCATGGTTGTTTGTGTGTGTTTCAGTGGTGGCTTCAGTTCAGATTAAGGGAGTGGGTGTAGTTAGCGGATGGATCCTAGTGCAGGATAGGTGTGAGAATACAGGGCAGGGGGTGGGCTCCAGGTGAGTGTTTAGTAATGGCCATCTTGGCGACATTAAAGTCTCATTCTGGAATGAAAGTTGGGACAGTTATTATGTATAATGCATAAATTCAATGAACTCTAGCTGCGCAGCTGCGAGCTTTCAAAGCTACAATGTTGTGCAGAATTGCCAGAATGAAATGCTTTTGGTGTCTTTCAGTCGCTTGAAATTTGCTGTGCATAACTGCCATGTGACGATGGCGCTGCAAATTTTCTTGGCTGCCAGGTAAGCCTATTGTTGCCGCTTCGCAGCAGCGATGCTGGTAGTTTTGGAGGGAATCAGTAGCAAAAGTGGCACCATATAGATGCCCCCTTGTTGGCATTTTGTAATCTTTGCATTTATTTACAAATGTGCAGGTTGAGCATAAGTGGAGGCACAGCTTAAACACTCCAACGGACAACCAACTGCTCCCACATCAGATCATAAATTATGCTTATAGTGGCCAAACTGTGCATGAATTCAATCATGTCGTTCTACCATTGAGTGCAAGGTTGTTTTCACAAATTGCTAGCACTGGGAGGGGGGGCGGTTTAGGTCAGAACCTGTGTGTGTGTGTTTGTGCAGTTTAGAAAGCTTTAACCTTTTGCCTCCCACTGGGGTTGTGATCTGGATCCCACAGCTGCAATTTGCATTGCCCAAAAAGGACCCATTCAACTGAAAGAGCCTTTTTTGGACAATGCAAATTGCTGGCGCAGAGGCCTACAGTAAGGGGCAAAGGGTTAAAGCCTTCCCACACAGTATGATCCTGATTCTAAACCCCCCCCCCCCCCGGTTGCAATTTGTGAATAACAACCTGGTCTTCAAGGGCAGAATTACAGCGTTAAAGCCACATGTAAGTTGCCTCTTAATACTAGGTTTGCTGAAATGTCTTTAAAAACTAGAGAGTAAGGGCCAAGATGGACGAGATATTCAGAGATCTGGGTTGTATCCAATGAGCTTACTCATTAAAATGAATGGATCTTAAGTCAGGCCAACCTTCCCCAACCTGGCACCCCCACCCCCCCGGATGTATTGGGTTGCAACTCCCATAATTCCCTGCCAGCATGGCCATTGGTTGAACGTGGATTGTGGTTGAACCATGGGCATTGTGTGAAACTAGCCACACTAACAAGTCATTGCTTGTTAACCTCAAACAATCCACAGATCACAATCCAACAACAAACCAACTCTCTTTGTGGACCCGTACTCAACCCGTACTCAACCCTGACTGTGGGTTGTTCTGTTGTGTGAATCCAGCCACATACACCAGTTGCTCTTTGTTGAGTCTGTCCTGGTATGAATAAAGCTGCCGTTTTCTCTGCTGGAGAGAACAGTATGCCCTGCGCTCAGTAACTTAGCCATCAGGCCTGAATGATGAATGGGAAGTCATTGCAGCTATTTTCTTTGTATTGGAACTCAATGCGGAATAGTAATTGCTCAGCAATGAACATAATTTCCAAAGAGAGATTCACTAGGGTAATGCAAAAGTAGCCTGGTTTCTTTTCTTTTCAAAAATTAAATCCCAGTAACAAATACTATTATTTAGAGAGTGGAGTAAGGAAATATGTAAAGCCTCAAGTTTCCTTGGAAGAAAGGAATCTGTTTTAGAAAGCAGTGGAATGGGGAATACCCCTCTCTTCTCAAACTCTTGCTTTTCAATGTTTAACTACAAAGTCAGGAAAAGTTTGTATGTGTGCAAAATAGATTTTTGGCTGACTTTTACTTCTCAATAGAAGTTGAGTTGGAGAAGGATTGTGGAGCTTTGCAAATGGTTTTGGAGTGGCTGGAGGAACAAAGCAATAAGCAAAATTCCTCCTCTAAAACAGTCGCCAAACTGTCGATTTTATACATTAGGCCAAGCTATGCTTGATTCTAGTTTGCTCTCTTGAAGTCCCTGCCCCAGTACATATAACTATTGGGGTTGATGTCATTCTTGTGTAGTGTAGGAGCCACCTATCCTGATTATGTACAGGCCAGGTTTATGTGATCTCTCGCCTATGACCACATGGCACCACGCAGGCAGGGAAAGCTAAGGGTGTGGAGCACAAATCTGAGGAGTAATGGTGCAACTAGGCTTCCTTATTTTTAGAGACATTTTATAATGGGATGTGGTCGGGCAGCTACATGCAAGGTTGCAGGTGCTCTTTTTTATTTTTTATTTTTACATTTTAAAAATATCCCTCTTTACCCTTTTCTATAATAAAAATGGTGCTTATCCCCTTCCTAGAGTTGGAAGACCTAAAGATGGTAGTGCATGCGCTGGTAACTTCAAGGCTTGACTTCTGCAATGCGCTGTACATAGGGCTACCTCTGTGCCTAGTCCAGAAACTTCCAACTAGTTCAAAATATGGCAGCCAGGTTGGTCACCGGTACACCTAGGGGTGACCATATTAAGCCAGCTTTAAAATCGTTCCACTGGCTGCCAATTAGCTTCCTGGCGAAGTACAAAGTGTTGGTTATTACCTTTAAAGCCCTACATAGTTTTGTTCAGGTTACCTGTGGGATTGCCTTCTCCCGTACAATCCACCCTGCACGATCAGGTCCTCTGGGAAGAACTTACTACAGTCAGCCAAGACTAGGCTGACATCCGTTACCAAGAGTACCTTCTCTTCTGCTGCTCCCAGACTGTGGATGGCCTGTCGGAGGAGACTTGTCAACTTAACAGTCTTTTAGAATTTAAGAAAGCTATAAAGACTAGTTTCTTCCAACAGGTATATTCAGTGGAATTTTAGAATGTTTTTAGGATGTTTTTTATGATGTTTTGTTGCTATTTTAATAATGTGTGCCATGTTTTTAATCAGTTTTATGTATTTTATCATATTTTATATTTACTGCTGTTCCCCTGCTGATCCAAACGGAGAGGCGGGTAAGAAATACATTTATTATTATTATTATTATTATTATTA
The DNA here is from genome assembly GCA_029215795.1 of Anniella stebbinsi. Classification (NCBI taxonomy): domain Eukaryota; kingdom Metazoa; phylum Chordata; class Lepidosauria; order Squamata; family Anniellidae; genus Anniella; species Anniella stebbinsi. The sequence continues at coordinate 120,468,036 of JARDYH010000004.1, read as the reverse complement.
TTAAATAAGAGCAGCAGAATGAAACTACACTTTATTCCTGTAGTCATGATGGTGCTGTGATTTAAGAAGTGAAACTGAACATGCTCAGAGTATTCCTTTGTTCTGGGGTTGGCAAATAGGGTGTTTTTGGGGTGGGGGTGGGAAGCTGCTCTAAAATATTAGGAATGGAGAAACACTTTTAAAGCATGGAATTTCAGTAAGAGGGCAGGGAGTTGAGAAAAAACTAGCTGCATTGCTTCGCACCTAAAATGTTGTACATAGCTGGCTAATCAGGGTCCCTGTAAGACCATTAAGTTATCGTGTTCACCAGGTCTTGCTCTGGGAAACCAGCGAGCAGAGTGGTTATCAGTCCGTTCTGGGAAGGCAGCCAGCAGGATTGTTTGGAGTTGTTTTATCAAAGAGATTTAACTCTTGCAAAGACTGAAGGGCTGGGTCTCAGCAAGGTTTCACAGTTTCCAGTATCCACAGACCAGTTCAAAAGCCAAGGGGAAAATCCAGATAGAGAGAGTCCAAGAGCCAATTCCGAAGTCCAGGGTCAGAGAAAGTCCACAAGCCAAATCCAAATCCGTAGTCAAAAGCCAATAGCCAAAGCAGGAGTCCACAAGCTAGGATCAGGAAGAGAAGCTAGGCAGCTTTCACGTTGGTTGTTCCTAGCAGAGAAACGTCTTACACCCTGAGGCTTTTTAAGCAGCTTTCTCAGCCTGGCCTCACCCCATCCCCAGCTGTGCCTTATTATTCTGCTTTAGCTATTTAAGCTCAGCGTCCACCGTGCCACGTTTCTGCAGTCGCAGACTTCTTCTCGCCGGCCGGACCTGCTCTGCTCGCTTTAGACACCTCCGTTGCCGAGGACTTGGTGGCTGCCATTCTTCGCCTTCAGAAACTTCTTCCGGGGAGACAGGAGGTGGAGGAGGATAACTTTCCTGGGACTTCTCTGCCTCTTCTGCCTCACGGCCCCTCTCCTCCTCTGATGCTGCCTCCGATAGACTCTGAGGCCAAGAATCTGCAGCCCCGGGTGAGTCAGCTTCATCCTCTGATGAAGATTCCTCAGGAGGGGCCATGACATTATTCCCCTCCCCAGGCGCCCCTCTCGAGGGAACACATGGCCCCGGCTTCCTGGGATACCGGCGATGAAACCTGCGAACCAAGGTTGGAGCATGGACATGAGAGGCATCTTCCCAAGCATGCTCCTCGGGCCCGTAACCCGTCCAGTCCACCAGATACTGCAGGTGTCCACGATAAACCCGTGAATCCAGAATATCTGCCACCTCGTACTCCTCCTCCCCGTTCACTAATACAGGTGGTGGTGGTGGTAAGGTCTGGGGACGGAGAGGATGTGCTGGCTGAACTGGAGCTAAGAGCGAGCGGTGGAACACAGGGTGAACGCACAACCACGGAGGAAGCTGTAAGCGGAAGGCCACCGGGTTGATCCGTGCTGTGATCCGGAAAGGTCCAATAAAGCGGGCAGCTAACTTCCGGCTGGGTTGTTGTACTGGGAGATGTCTAGTCAACAGCCACACCTGATCTCCCTCTTCTAACCCAGGGCCCGGTTGTCGTTTGACGTCCGCATCCGATTTGTAGGTTCGTTTGGCCAGGTCTAACTGTTCCTTCAGAAAATGGTGTATTGCATGAAGTTCCTGGGTGAGTTGATCTGCAGCCGGAACAGGAGAGGAAATCGTTGGCGATGGAAAGAATTGAGGGTGATACCCATAGTTGGCAAAAAAGGGTGTCTGTTGAGTGGAAGAATGGGGGGAATTGTTATATGCAAACTCAGCCAGAGGCAGTAGTTCCCCCCAGTTATCCTGCTGAAAGTTCACATAGCAGCAGAGGTACTGCTCTAATGTGGCATTGGTGCGCTCTGTTTGGCCATCTGACTGAGGGTGGTAGGCTGACGACAGGTGTAATTTGACATCCAACAGCCGGAACAGGTTTTGCCAAAATCGCGAAGTGAATTGAGATCCATGGTCTGAGATTATACCCTCGGGCAGGCCATGTAACCGAAAGATGTGCTGAATAAAGAGAACAGCTGTCTCTTTCGCTGAGGGGGTTCCTGGACAGGGTACGAAATGGCTCATCTTGGAGAACAGATCTACCACTACCAATATGTAGTGTGGCCCTTTGAAGAAGGAAGGTCTGTGATAAAGTCCAACGAGATGACCTTCCAGGGCCCCGAGGGTGTGGGTAAAGGGTGCAAGAGCCCCGGGGGCTTCCCTGCCTGGTGCTTAGCTCTGCGGCAAGTCTCACATGACCCTACATATTGTTCAATGTCTGCATGAACTCGAGGCCACCAGAACTCTCGGGTCACCAGATGAAGGGTCTTATACAGCCCAAAATGTCCTGCCGGGCGGCTGTCATGACACTGCTGCAAGATCTCCAGTCGAACAGTTCCTGGGGGCACATACAAACGGTTATGGTGGTAGAGGATGCCATTCTCCAGTGAAAAGGGTGAGGGCTTGGGTCTCTCAGGATCTGCAAGTTCTTGTATCCGGGCTTGTGCAAATGGGTCCTGAGTCTGTTGCTCCTGTAACTGGGTCAGCCGGGTGGGGGCTGTCAAGGCTGCTGCAAAATTTTCAGGGCACAAGATGGTTGATAGAGGCTCTTCCATCTTGGGGTATGCATATTCAGGTTTCCGAGATAGAGCATCTGCTTGCCGGTTACGGGAACGGGGAATGTAAGTGATTACAAAATGGAATCGTGAGAAGAATAGGGCCCACCTGATCTGTCGCTGATTGAGCTTCCGTGCAGTCTGCAGGAACTCAAGATTACGGTGATCCGTGCGTATGTCTATGGGATGCCTGGCACCTTCCAAAAGATGCCGCCACGTCTCAAAAGCCGCTTTGATAGCCAGTAACTCTTTCTCCCAGATGGTATAGTTCTGCTCAGCAGGGTTGAGCTTGCAGGAATAGAAGGCACAGGGTATCAGGATCTCACTGCCATCAACGGGTTGGAGCAGCACTGCCCCCACGGCCACATCTGAAGCATCTGTCTCAACCACGAAGGGAGTCTGTGGATCTGGGTGTTGGAGAATAGGCTTCGAGACAAACAGTCCTTTCAACAGTTGAAAGGCTTGCTGCGCTTCAGGCCCCCACTGGAATTGGTTGCGTGAGCGAAGTAGATTGGTGAGGGGAGCAGTAACTTTGGCAAAGTTCGGGATAAAGCGACGGTAATAATTTGCAAAGCCCAAGAACTGTTGGACTTCCTTCATATTCTTAGGTGCCTGCCAGGAGACCACCGCAGACACTTTCATAGGATCCATGCATATGCCTTTGGGGGAGATCCAGTGTCCCAAAAATTCCACTGTCTCTAAATCGAAGGTGCATTTCTCGAGCTTGGCGTATAGGTGGTGTTCCCGTAACCGGTCCAACACTGCTCGGACGTGGGACTCGTGTGCCTGCCGTGTGGAAGAGTAGATCAGAATATCATCCAGGTAAATGATAACAAATTGGTCCAGGTAGTCTCTGAAAATGTCATTCATAAAATGCTGGAACACGGCAAGAGCATTCGAGAGGCCGAACGGCATGGCAGTGTACTCAAAATGGCCGTACCTGGTCTGGAACACAGTTTTCCACTCATCCCCCGCCTTGATGCGCACCAAATTATAGGCTCCCCGCAGATCCAGTTTGGTATAAATGACTGCACTTTGGAGGCGCTCCAGCAGTTCTGGGATGAGGGGCAGGGGGTAGCGGTTGCGACATGTGACTTATAGTCATTACACAGACGCAACTCCCCACATTTTTTCTTCACAAAGAGTACTGGCGCTGCTGCGGGTGATGTGGAGGGTTGAATAAATCCCCGCTTTAAGTTTTTTCCAGGAAATCCTGGAGGGCTGCTAGCTCTGGTTCTGATAAGGCATAAATTCGCCCCACTGGGACCCGAGACCCTGGAAGTAAGTCAATGGCACAGTCATAAGGCCTGTGGGGCTGCAGGTGATCAGCCTCTCCCTTGTCAAATACATCCTGAAAGTCCTGGTACTTGGCAGGAAGGGAGCCAGGAATGGGGTCTTGGGGATACTCCAAGGCTGCATTCACCCTTTTGGGCCAGCAATGGGAGCCACAGTAAGCTGAAGCAAAAACCACTTCTCCCCGGGACCATACAATGCGGGGGTCATGGAGGGTCAGCCAGGTCATTCCCAGGACTATGGGAAAGTGGGGTATAGCTGCCTGCAGAAACTGGAGGGATTCTTGATGTCCTTGGATGTCTACTGTCAGGTGCTCGGTCTCATGAGTTACAGGTCCTGAGGTTAAGGGCCTCCCATCTATGGTTTAATGGAGAGAGGAGACTCTAACGGACTCAACCCTATCCCATGCTTTCTGGCAAAGTCCAAGTCCATAAAACTGCTCGATGCACCCGAGTCAATCAGGGCGGGTAGTTTGGACAGAGGCCTGGCCGGGGCGTCGCAGGGTCACTTTTAGGGACAAGATTTGACAAGAAGATCTAGTTGGAGTCTGGGGTAGTATGCGAGGTCCCCATCCCAGTCCTACGACTCCATTTAGGGCTGGGTCTGCATGTTTCCCGAAACCATGGGATGTGGGCGTTTTGCTGGACAGGTACTGGCGAAATGCCCCAACTGCCCACAATACCAGCATAGTCCCCCCTGACGTCGTCGTTCTTTCTCCTGATCCATCAGGCGTGGTCGGACCCCTCCCAACTGCATCGGTTCCTCACCCGGAGCCATAGAACTCACTCTGGGTGTCCAAGCCTGAAGATTAGGAGGGAAAGGGGTCCCTCCCCTTGAAGGGTTTGTTTGTCGTGCTGATTTACGACTTTCCAGCCATCCATCAATCCTCAGGCAGAGCTGGATTAGCTCCTTCAGGGTTTTAGGCCTTTCTACCCTTGCCAGTTCATCTAGAATTTCATCAGCCAAACCTTCCTGAAACTGGTCCATTTGTGCTGCCTCATTCCAGTTGAGGTCCTGAACCAGTAAGCGGAAGGAGTTGGCATACGAGGCTACAGTGTCCTTGCCCTGTTGGAGGCGCCGGATCTTCCGGTTGGCAGTTTCTGCTTTTTGGGGATCCTCATAAGCTGCCCGAAACTCAGTCACAAAGTTCCCATAATGGCCAAGGAGAGGACTATCTTGCAGCAACAAAGGAGTTGCCCATTTGGCAGCAGACCCTGTGAGCAGACTCAACACAAACCCCACCTGCATCTGTTCTGTGGGGAAATCCTCTGGACGCAGTCGCATATATAACTCACACTGAGCTAGGAATGCTGTGAAGTTATTTGGAGATCCATCAAACTTCTCTGGAGGTATTATAGGGCACTTCCGTTTGGCCGGCAGGGGAGGAGGCGGTTGCCTATTCATTAGCTGGGTTAATTGATCTTGAATCGCCTTCATGGCAAGGGTGAGTTGTCCCACCTGCTCCCGAAGTACCTGGTTTTCGTGAGCCAGAGCTTCCTCCATCCTGCCGGAGAAGGGCTAGGAACAATCTATCGTGTTCACCAGATCTTGCTCTGGGAAACCAGTGAGCAGAGTGGTTATCAGTCCGTTCTGGGAAGGCAGCCAGCAGGATTGTTTGGAGTTGTTTTATCAAAGAGATTTAACTCTTGCAAAGACTGAAGGGCTGGGTCTCAGCAAGGTTTCACAGTTTCCAGTATCCACAGACCAGTTCAAAAGCCAAGGAGAAAATCCAGATAGAGAGAGTCCAAGAGCCAATTCCGAAGTCCAGGGTCAGAGAAAGTCCACAAGCCAAATCCAAATCCGTAGTCAAAAGCCAATAGCCAAAGCAGGAGTCCACAAGCTAGGATCAGGAAGAGAAGCTAGGCAGCTTTCACGTTGGTTGTTCCTAGCAGAGAAACGTCTTACACCCTGAGGCTTTTTAAGCAGCTTTCTCAGCCTGGCCTCACCCCATCCCCAGCTGTGCCTTATTATTCTGCTTTAGCTATTTAAGCTCAGCGTCCACCGTGCCACGTTTCTGCAGTCGCAGACTTCTTCTCGCCGGCCGGACCTGCTCTGCTCGCTTTAGACGCCTCCGTTGCCGAGGACTTGGTGGCTGCCATTCTTCGCCTTCAGAAACTTCTTCCGGGGAGACAGGAGGTGGAGGAGGATAACTTTCCTGGGACTTCTCTGCCTCTTCTGCCTCACGGCCCCTCTCCTCCTCCGACGCTGCCTCCGATAGACTCTGAGGCCAAGAATCTGCAGCCCCGGGTGAGTCAGCTTCATCCTCTGATGAAGATTCCTCAGGAGGGGCCATGACATAAGTCCAAAGTCTAAAATTACATAGCTACACCACTGAAGTGAGCGAACTGGACAGTTGTTAGCAAATTAACAGCTCGGAAGTTTTGTATTGATTCTTTTGTTGTCCCGTCTCTGTTATCCCCTACAGTGCTGCTCTCCAAAGTAATAACTATGCGGGTAGCTCAACAGAGCCTTGTAATCTTCTAAACCGTTCGGTCTTTTCACGCAGTGCTGTGCCGTGCAATCTTGAATGGCTGTTGGTGTCTTTTTCCATGGTGAATATGTGTATCAGCTTGCCAGTCTGTGTGTCTGTTCCAGAAAAGGCTGCCTTTCAAATGATAAAGTACATTCCTTTTCCAACATTGAGGTTAACTTCCCAGCTGGAAAAAGAAACAGATGAATCTGCTTTTAATCTAGAACAGACCTTTAACTAATATAGTATGAATGGTTACATTGCTAGTGTGAAATGAATGATGGACTATTATTTTGTATAAAACGGTTTTACATTGCTTTCTTGTACTCTTATTTGCATTGTGATCTGAGATCCCGGCCTTGTTCACACATAATGATAATTTAACCCATGGTTAACTCATGGTTTGTTGCCCTAACCAGGGATTGTTTTTCAGACACCCAAACACACGGTGGTTTGCTTTTTACCAATCCCTGGGTTGTTTGATTCACTCCTCTTTTGCCTGCTCTCTCCATGTGTCCCATATGTCTTTGTGCCGCTATAATATTGGGATGCAAAGTGGCTGAGTTTTTTTATTTACTGCTCTTGCCCAGCACTTCTGTGGCCTGGTGAAACAACCCATGGCTACACACTGAGGTAATTTAATCTCTTCCCCCTGCCAATCAGCTGGCATGCAATTTAAATGGGGAAGACTACGCATGAAGCTGACTTTCCCATTTCCCCACATTTAAATTATGCTCTTGATAACCAACCAAGCTGTTCAAAGTGCAATTAACCTAGGAAAGTTGCATGCCAGGATGGCTCTCCTCCCATGGTGCCCGCCCCAGCACAACTGCAGAGAGATTTGAGGTTGCAATGGTTGGTTGGGCAGGCTGGATGGAAGGCCACCAAGTATCACGTACAGCCTGCAGTCCATGGGTTGCCTATGTGTATGTCAGAGGAACCTTTAAGCTTGGTGCCCATGTAATACTAAACTGTTTGTTTATTTACAATGTTTCTATACCACCGGTCAACAAAATGTTCTCTTGGCTGTTTATAAATGGGTTAACACCATGAAGTATAAAAATAAAACACTGACACAAAAATCTTAAGCTGTTAAAATGGCATCAGAAACAACAGTAATGTAAATAACTTAAAATGCACTAAAACTAAACTTAGTGAAAAAATGAAAAAGATTTCAGGTGCGCCAAAAAGATCATAATATAGATGACAGGGGAGCCTCTCTGGAGAAGGACCTCAAGGTCTGGGCATATATATCTCCCCTCATTGCAGGAGCATATATATATATATATATATATATATATATATATAGTGTGTGTGTGTGTGTGTGTGTATGTATATATGTATGTAGGTATATGGATTTATGGATGGATGGATGTATATGGATGTATATATATTAGGCCTGTGCATGGACCCCCGATCCGATCTCAATCCTGATCTGGGAGGTCCGGATCGGGCCCGATCCAATCCGCCTTGGATCTGGATCTGGATCTGCTCCGGGTCTGTGCAGAGCCCTCCCTCCCACTCACCCCGCTCCCTCCCTCCCCCCAATCACCCTGCTTATCTGCTGTCTCCTCCGCCATCATCCTGCTGTCATCTTCCATCCTTGTTGTGGGCCACCACATTTCCCGGTTGCAGCGGGTGATGACATCACCTGCAGCGAGCAGCAAATGTGGCACTTTAACCAATTAGAGCGCCGCATTTGCTGGTCGCGGCGGGTGATGTCATCACCCAACACGAGCGGGAAAGCGGCTGTCCGACATCGAGGAAGCAGAACAACATGGAGGATGATGGGGGACAACGCGGAGGAGGCTGCAGGTAAGCAGGGCAATTGGGGGGAGGGAGGGAGAGAGCAGGGAGAGCGGGAGGGAGGGCTCTGCATAAACCCGGAACAGATCCGGATCGTGGATCCGATCCGGCCCGATCCAAGCTGGTTTGGATCAGGCCCAGATTTGGCCGGATTGGGCCAATCCACTCCAGATTCGGGATCCGGCTCTGACTCTGGTCATAGCCCTAATTATATATGTATATATGTATGTATGTATGTATGCATGTATATGTGTGTATATGTATGAATGTATTTATATATATGTGTGTGTGTGTGTGTGTGTGTGTATATATATATATATATATATATGAATAAATCCTTTAGGTAACCTGAGTGGTTTATGGTTTTAAACAATAATACCAGTACCTTTATACCGGGCTCAAAAACTGTATTGGGCAAAAGGCAGGATACAAATAAAGATAATAATAATAATAATAATAATAATAATAATAATAAGGCCCCAAAACAGACTGACATAATAGGATCAAATCAGCTAGTACTAGTTATCAATTGCTGCCCTGTTTTGGACCACTTGAAGTTTCTGGACCATTTTCAAAGGCAGCCCAATGTAATACACTTTGAGGAGAACCCATCCAGCCATCACATTCTCTGACTCTTTACGTCAAGGACTGGATTTAACATGAACATTGGCATGCATGAGATGGCTTTTAAAAAAGATTAATGCATGTTGGTAAGGTTAAGTAAGAATTAATTAATCATATAATTTATTAAAGAATGAATTCATAAGGATCCTGCTTGTGTGGATCATCAATTACAGAGTATCCTTCACAAGTTCTTTTTTGTTTATGAACAGTTAACATCATGGATCATGTGATTTTACTTGCCTGGCTCATGTTTATTTGGTATAATTTGATTTTCTGTGTATTGTATTTGGTTTTTATTGATTGTATGATGTTTTCTTCCATAAGCAGTTTTGAATTTGCTTTGTGAAAAAGGTGGGATATAAGCATTTTCAGTCAATAACATTTTTATATGTTTTGTGCATTTACGAAAATACTGCCATAGTTAGATCACAATCTTTTTTTTGAATACTTCTTTATTACATTTTCTTATCCAACAACATATAAATCATTTTAACAATAGCCACCAATATTGAATATAATTCCTCCCTTCCCCCTCATCCCCCCCCCCACAGTTTTTCTTCTGGCTAGTCTCTTCTTTTCTTTTTTTTCTTTTTTCCTTCTTTCTCTCTTCTTTTTTCTTTTATTTTCATAAGACCCATAACTTTTTATATGCTTCCACCATATTTTCCCTATTTGGTTCTTTTTTTTTTTCATATACCCTATATATGCTTTCCAGTCCATTCTGAAGGTATCTCTTTTCTCCCCCCCCCCCCCCCCCCGTAAACTCTGAGTTTCTGTGTCAATTTTTCATTTATTGCAATGTTCCATAAAATTTCCTCCCACATTTTAATTGTCAACATCCTAGCTGTCTTCCATTTGAATGCTATCAGATGTCTTGCTGCTGTCAACATGAACCCAATTAAAATTTTATCTTCTAACCCTCTATTTTCTTTAATATACATATTCAGTAGAGCTAGCTCTGGCTTTATTTTTATCTCCTGATCCGTAACTTCCTCTATTTTTTGAAATACCTTTTCCCAAAATTTCTTAACCCTTTTACATTCCCACCACATATGTATTTGGGTCCCCTTTTCTTTGCATCCTCTCCAGCACATTGATGTCAGATTTCTGTTTATTTTTGCCATCTTCACTGGTGTCATGTACCATTTTGTGCTATTTTTAAAGCCCCTTCCCTTATCCTTGTTGAGGTTGTTTGAAAGGGGAATTTCTCCAATATATCTCCCCATTCCTTATCTTCTATTCCCTCTTCCAAATCTCCTTCCCATACCTGCCTTACTATCTGCTTTCCTCCAGTCTCTTGTCTTATCAGAATTCTATATATTTGTGTTATCATTCCTTTATCCCCTACTCTGTATTTATCTACATATTTTTCCCACTCTATTAATTCCCTTGTACTTTCCCTTCCTATCTTTCTGTTTCTTATAAATTTGCCAATTTGCATCCATGCCATCCATGAAATTTCCAAATTTTGTATTCTTCTATTCCATATTTCTTGTGTTATTGGATTTTGTTGCTCATAATTTTTTTTCATTTGTATCATTCCTATTTCTTTCAATTTCATTTTGGTTATTGCTTTCTTACTTATATCAAATTCTGGATGCATCCATATTGGCATTAGAGGTGATATCCCCGGCATTAATTTTCCTTTTTTGTGATACCATACTTTCATCATTCCTCTTATTGAGCTTTGTTTATTATTCATTTTTTAAAATATCTTTCTTACTGTAAAATATATTGTACATTTCTTCTTTTTTAAGTCCCATTAGCTCCCTTTCTATCTCTACCCATTGTAGATTCCCCTCTTCCTTTGTTATTACTAATAAATATTTTAACTGGTATGCTTCATAGTACGTTTTTAATTGTGGAATACTCCATCCTGCATCTTGCGTAACCCTATATCTAAATGTTTTTGCTGTTCGTGTTTTTTACTTTTGAATATAAATTTTTCCAAGCTATTTTGCCAATTTTTGAACCTACTATTTTGAATTTCCTGTGGTAGTACATTGAACAAATATGTAAATTTCAGCACCAACATCATCTTTACTGCCATAATTCGATCTGATAGCGATAATTGCTTTTTCTCCCATCTGGCCAAATCCTTCTTAATTTCTATCCATACTCTTCCATAATTTAATTTCAATATGTTCTTCTGTTTTTTTGGATCTGTACTCCTAAATATCTAAATGCTTTGGATATTATAGGGATACTAGTCATTTTGGATATTTCTATTTGTTCCTGAGGTCCTATATTTAGACACATCAATCCCGATTTCTTTTTGTTTACCTATGATACTAATCATATCAGTATTTTGTAAGAGCTCAGATCTAATTGGGATAGTATATTTTATTTTCCTGAACTAGACATTGAATTTAGAAATCTTACCACTGAAGCCCACCATTCACAAATTTCCTTGGGGATTTTTGGGGCAGGTTAGCAACATATAAATCTGATCCTTTGATTGTACTCATGAAGTTACTCAAAGAAGTCATCCAAGGAGAGCCAAATGTTACATCAGAATTGGTCTTTGTGAAGCAAAAAGATTTCTGTCCATTAAAAAAGGGTCGATTAGCTCATTTTAATGTGAGTTTTTCTACACAAGACTGTTAATTAGCTGTTAGTCTGCTTTATCTAAGTTTGGTTTCATCACAGAATTGAGATCCAAGCACTACCCAAAGAGCATTTCCATTCTTGTTTTTCCATTACATAACCTCTAGGTGGCACTGTGGTATAGTGGAATAGCACAAATACACAAGTGAAAAAGTGGTTTTTTTAAGCTCTTATAATTAAACAACATTTTCTTTGCTCTAAAGAAATTAGATAAAAGTGCTCCTCAGACTCAAACAAAATGGGAGGGTCATGATGTCATCTAAAGAACCCATAAACAATTGTTGGTGTCGAAAAGTCCAGTAACTATTCTTATTATCCCACCCTTTTTAAAAAGAAAGCGGCTATGTTTCTAGCCTTATCATTTTATAGAGAGACCATCACAAGTCTTTCCCTAAAGTTTGTTTACAGACTTGGATTTTACATGGTCATGAATGTCATTTGGTCTCAGAATAGGTTTCAGGTTTTTAAATTGGTGCTCTGTCTCTGCTGTTAAAACATAAACCAAACCACAGAAAATTGTGGAAATATTTTGACTTTTTAAACAAAACTTGTTCCCTGGGATTTGAGGGTATGGATTGTTGCTTTATTTTTTGTTATCAAAGCCAATGCTTATGTTTCAAAGTCTATCCCTTAAATACAGATTTATTTGTATTTGGAATGATTTGCATTTAGAGCTTTGCCTACCTACAGTGCTCTAATGCTATAGCAATGAAAACTGTATAGATAGAATATGTTGTGCTAGCATGGGAGATGGGCAAGAAGAATGTAAGCTAAGGGCATTCCGCATTATGCATGAATAAACCTGAATTTGCAATTGAGTGTGAACTTCACAGGAAGCTGCAGCCAACCCTGACTCTCTGGAGAGTATGGCTCAGTTCGGATGACACGTTAAGCAGGGGTGGGTTAATTAAACTACCGTCAGTTGAGTTGCTTATCATGTCGTCTGGAGGGAGACACATAATGCACACACAACCCACAGTATGCTAATCGGGAGAATTAAACAACGGAACGAAACAACGGGCTTGTTTAGGGATTAGTCAATTGAGTAATATGTCGTCTGGAGGGGAGCTTGCATTAAACAACTGTGTTGAGTACGTTAGCACGGAAGACCAGAGACACGAGTGGCAAGAGCGGCAGAATGCGGCCAGCCGCTCAGGCACGCCCACAACAGATCCCCGGGCTCGCCACCATAGCAACCAAGGACGCCCGCCTCCCCCACCAGGCAGCCAGCATAGAGCGCAACAAGGGGTCAGCTCCTACAAGCACACACACTGGGTGCCCAGTCAGCCACCCAAACGGAAAGGGAAGCACGCCAGAAGGGAACCACGGCAAAGGGGGGGGAGGATATGGAATAAGCAACACCCCCAGGTGCCCAGGATCAAGGGGCAGCCCCCCACTCCAACAGGGAGCTCAGCAACTAACCCGATGCAGACCCCCACTGCACCGCCACCTCAACTGTCGCCTCACCCGGAAGCACGAGGGCCAGGGAAGCGGCGACTCCCAAGCCCTCCCTCATCCACCCAACAGGGCCGGACAGCAAGCACCGGCCATGCACATCCCCAAGATGCATGAAACGCCAAGGCAAAGGGTGCCCGTGGGCAACAGCCAGCCATCTGTGGATATTGTGGGAAATAGCCGGAGGTATGCACAACAATTCCAAGGACACGAAGCGGCCCTGGCCAGCAACGACAACACGCCTACACACAGGGCACATTGACAGCAAGCACAACAGCCCACCAGCACCCACCATCACACAAGCACACGGGACGGGGAATGCCAGGCCAGGGCACCGACGACCATCACCACCGAAACACACACCCGCCGCCAACATAGAGCCAGAGGGAGAGGGGGCCCGGGGCGACCCGCCCGAGTACCCCGGCTCACAAATCCCAGGAGAGGGGAGCAGCCAGGACCCCCCGGAAAGACGCAGAGTGCTGCACTGGTCCCAGGCAGAGATCGTGCACTTCCTAGAGCTGTGGGGCAGCCCGGAAGCCAGGAGGATCATGGCCACAGCCAGGCACGACCAGCTCTACCCCTGGCTCGTCAAGCAGATGCAGGAACGGGGACACAACTGCAGCGGCAAGCAATGCAAGGACAAGCTCCACGGACTCAAGAGGAAGTTCAAGGAGATCGTCACCCACAATAAAAGAACCAGCGTCCATGAACTGAACTGAACTGAACTACACTGAACTGCCATGCCTGCTGGTGGAGTGCCACGACATCGTCCCGGGACACACAGCAGGCAGCGGGGTCACCACCAACAAGCTGCCGCACACACGACAATGAGCCCGACTGGCCCAAGGGGAGCGCCAGGAGAAGGACCTCACCACATGGGAACCACAGCCACTAGCACGGAGGGACGCCCCACGGCCAACTCCCACCAGCAAGAAGGCGGTGAGGGCATCAGCCAAAGCATGGCCAGCCGCGGCGAAGCCGAGGAGCCACCCCGCGGGATCCCAAAGCCCATCGGTGCTTGCGTGGCTGCCACCCATGCCGCTCAGGACAGCCAGAACCTCAAGGAACGCCTCCCCCACGCCAGCCTCCTCCAGCAGCAACAGCCCCACGGCCTTCCTACAGCTCATCTGTGCGGACATGCAGGTAGAGGATCCCGCACCCGACCCGCTGGTGCCAGAGATGCAGCAGGAGGACGAAGGGCCAGGGCCGTCGGGCCCGAGGGTGACCCCCGTGAAGGGACGTGCAGCCGCCACCGCAGGGTGAGCGGCGCGGGCAGAGGCTGCACCCCGTACGTGGCTGGGGTCATCGAGACGCAGCACCACGGTGCAGGGATTCGCCTGCAGCATCTTGGATGCCGTGACAGAGACGGGGCCAATGTCACAGGAGGAGCAGGTCGAAATTGAGCAGCTCGTGGAACAACAGGTGGGCGACGTGCTGGAGCCAGAACTGTCACCGTCCCAGGAAGAGCTGCGAGACATCGATACGCAGGCCTCCAATGACACCTTCTCGGAATTGGAGGCGATGGAGGAGGACGTGCCTCTGGAAGCCAAGCTCGAGGTTGGGGAGGCCATGCTGGAGGAGGAGATCGAGGGGCCACCACAGCCGGAGGATGCAGTGATGGAGGGAGCAGCACCCCTGGAGGAGGAGCCGCCGCCACCGCCCACAGGTGAGGATGGTGCGGCCCCAGCCGCAGAAGCCTGTCCCCTGACCAACGCGCAGAGGTGTGTCCTGATGCGCAACAGGCGCAAGGCAGACCGGCTGCAGGTGACGAGGGACTTGGTCACGGCCACAGAAACAACAGGGGGACGCATCCATGAGCTGTTCACACGCATGGTGGGCGAGGAAGAGGCCAGGCGCACCAAGGAGTGCATCCTCACTGTGTGGGCCACGCGCACGGCCACTCAAGCCGTGGAAGATTGCACCCAAGCCATACGGGAGGCGGGGAGGGATGTGCATCAAGGTCTAGAGAACCATGTCAATGGGATGACCGAGGCCATGGTGGCCACTGATGCCATCATCGACCGAGGCATACGGGAGTGCACAGCAGCCATCGACTGCTAAACCGAGGGGAGCTTACCCAGTCATTCCAGGGCACCTACCATGGGCCCCCGCAGCCCACCCCCTACATGGCACCGTACAGATACATGCCGCTGCAGCAGCAGTACCTGCCTCCGCCAGCGACCACAGCATATCGGGCCCCATGTGTGGTGCCAGCAGCAGCAGGTGCCTCAGGGAAGGCAGGGGGAGTGGCCGGAGGGCGGGAGCGACGGCGCATAGGCAGCCGGGTGAAGAGGGCCCACGACATCCCACCAGAATCCAACGAAGAGGGAGAGGAGGAGGAGGAGGGGGTGGAGAGACCCTCCCAGGATGACATGTCCTAAGCCACTGTCATCCTACGGGCCCCCTGGCTCATCCGCCGAGGGACCATAGGGGGATACAGTTGATGACCTGCCCCCAGTCCTAGATTCGATAAGGCCCCTTTAGATCCCCGTCCCTCTGGCCGGCGCCTCCCTCGGCCCGTTCTGGCCGCTCAAGGCCATGTCGCATAAGCGCCCCTTTGCAACATTGTAGCACACCCTGGATGCCTCTCATTCTCGGCCCTATCTTCCCTCATTGCAGCCAACTCCCATCGAGATGGCATCACCCTACAGGTCTGTGGGGATCTGCGCAGGCCACATTGTTCAACGCCGCAGGGCCCTGTGGCGTGGAGGTTGGTTACGGGGCAGTCGGGCAGGGTGCAGGGGCATTGCGCTGGCCTCTGTGTCACTGATGGCTGTCCCCCCTCCCCTCCCCCCTTCTGTTCCCACCTCCCAGGGAAACTGTGCTCCCTCTGCCGTGCCTTCCGCAGAAGGCGGAGGGCCCAAAAGGCACGACGTCTCCACACTCTGGAGCTGGCCCTGGGAGAAGTCATACGTTGCATTCGACGTTTGGAACAAAGCGTCCGGCATTGCCGCCGTCTGATCAACAGCCGGCCATAGGCCCTTCCGCTGGCATGGAGGCCTTCACCCATTCCCCCTCAGTCGTAGCTTAGCCTTGTCCTGCTGTGCCGATTCCCCATCGCGCACCCCACTCTGGCCACTTTCTTTCACTCCCCTCTCTTGCAGGTGCACTTCAGCCATAACAAATCCACCTTCCCTCCCGTTCCCACGCTACCGTAGTGGGCAGTCCCATGCTGCCACCCTTGCTGCACCTCCCTCCGCCCTCCTGCTCCGTCTCGCCCACCGCTCCTCCCGTCCTGCTCTCCTCCCCTCTGGCCACCCCGGCATTGGCGACTATGGAGCGGAGGGGGCTCACCATGGCCTGCTTGCAGGGGGCAATCCAGGCGGCCATGCAGAACCATGGTGACAGCGACAAGGAGGACTTGTTATGTGCCTGGCTGAGGCGCCTGAGTGGGGCCTTGCCCACGGAGCCAGTGTTCGGAACGGAGGCCCTCCGCTGGCCCCTTGGCACAGCGGAGGCCATGCCTTGTCTCTGGGCTGCCATTCTGCCAGTGATTCGCCACCATGAGGCGGCCACGATAATGGTGGATACGCTGGCCGGAGGCACGGCCGAGGAAGCCCTGCACCGCACACACCCTCTGTCGACGTCGGCTGAGCTTCTTGCCAAGCGTGAGACTGTCCGCTGTTGGGTACTCCCCCAGATGGATGCCGTGTGGAAGGAGATGCAGGACTTGGAGGACTGGGACGACGAGCGATTCCAGGGGAGCTTCCGCATGTCCCGCGCGACGTTCAAGGTGCTGGTGGCTGAGGTGACCCCAGTCCTGCAGCGGGAGTGTACCAACATGCGCCCGTGTATTCATGTCTCTCGCCGTCTTGCCCTGACACTGTACAAGCTGGCGTTCAATGTGGGCTACTTGTTGCTGTTGACCATCTTCAGGGTGAGCGTGTCCACCGCCTGCGAGATCTTCCATGAGACGGTGAGCATGAGACGGTGAACTGTACCTGGCTGATGTCATCCGGGTTGGGAACGAGAGGGCAAACATGCGTGGCTTCTGTACGCTGGGCTTCCCGCGGGCGGTGGGGGCGATGGACTTGACCCACGTGCGCATTCTGGCCCCCCTCCCGTGGTGAGGAGCACTACAACCGCAAGCATTTCTACAGCATGGTTCTCCAGGCGGTGGTGGATGCCAAGGGCCACTTTATGGACATCTACGTGGGCGTGTCCGGGCGGAGCCACGACATGGCCATCTTCTGGAACTCTCCCCTGGCTGCCAAGCTGACATCGGGCTGCTTCCTGACTTCCAGGCCCGCTTCCGTGTGTGGCTGTGGGGTTGGTCTGCTCCTCCTGGCCGACCAGGCCTTTGCCCTGCAGCCATGGCTGATGGCCCCATGCCGCTACCCCCGCACCAACGTCCAGCGTAAATACAACTACTACCATTGCCGTGCCCGCCTGCCTGTGGAGCGTGCCTTTGGGCGTCTGTAGGAGTGATGCCGCTCCCTGTTAGCTTGTTGGACTTGCAGGCCAACATCATCCCTGATGTCATGGTGTGCTGCTGCATCCTGCACAACACCTGCAAGTCCCGTGGAGACATGTTACTGGCTGAGCACCCCGACCTACCCCGGGCAGGCGAGGACGCCAACGCCATCGCTGTGGATGGGCGTGACATTGCACCGGTGCCGGGCCCCGAGAATCCCGTTGGGGAGTGCCACGCCCATTTGGAGGCATCACAGGTGCGTGAGAGCATCAGTGCCTGGATCTGGTTCCACTACCCCCACCCCCTGTGAGCGTCGGGTGTGGGATTCCATCTGTGGACTGGCGTCTCTCCCTGGCATGCCGCCCCTCTCCGCCTCTACCCCTTCACCCGCTCCATGGCAGGCTCCCTGGGGGTGTTCGTTCAGCTGTTCCCTCTTCACCACTGTGCCTTCCAGTCGCCTTCTCCCTTCCCGGGGGCGCCTGGCCTTTCCGTAGGCTCTGCCCTTGCTTTGCATTGGCCATGTGCCTTATTGCCCATTTCTTTACTCTCTGCTGAATAAAGTTTTCCAAACTGCCCCACTCTGGATGCTCTGGGAGGGAGGTGATTGTGGCTGGGGGCTGTGGGACGTTGGTTGCCCTCGCGGCTGCCGAGTCTCCTGTGTAGGGTGGGCGGGGGTCGCTCCCTGGGGCTGGTTGCCTGGGGTCCTCCTATAGCGGCCGGGTGTGCATTTCAGCCGTGCCTTGCCTGCTGCTTCGCCATGCTCGGCCGTCCTTGGCTGTGGAAGGGTCTGTATGGGGCATTGTGGGGGCCGGTTGGGGGGGCATGCTATATGCACGTGTGTGGGCCTGCCAGCTGGCCCTTTCCCATCCCCATCGGGGCCATGGGTGTGCTGGGGCGTGGGTGCCAACGGTTGGGGCGCAGTGCTGGGGGCAGACGGTGGACGCTGTATTGGTGTGGCCATTCCTCCTGGCTGCCTCTTTGCCCAAGGCTGCTGTGTTCCGTCCAATCGGGTTTGGGAGGCATGTCCTCCAGCAGCTTCAATGGCGGCGCCCATAGATTTTCAGCCGCAGCTTGTACTGGGATACCTGCGGGAGGACTAGCGGAGGTTGGTAGGCGGAGAACATTGGCGGCTGGGCTGTGGAGGGAGAGGCATTATCGTGCATACTAGCACTGTGTGCTGGCGCCACCTAATGAACTTCCTACAATTCTTACAAGAAGTTCGGAAGGGGACTTTAAGAGAACCTTCCCTTGAGGCCTGTCCACTCCATGCAAGAAGGTCAAGGAGTGGAGCTGATGTTCACAGGACATTGGAGTGGTGGTGCTAGCATGTGCAGCCTCCCTCTTCCCTCCACAAGTTCAGGCAATAATGCCGGAATAGGACTACTCCTACATGTGTTTCCAAACACATGTTTAACACATTCACAGGTCCATCAGCCCTGCAACCCAATTAAATCATTTTCAATCGATCAATTGTAGGAATTTTAGTCATATAGTTAATTACTCTTGTGATTTAAGTCTGCATGTGGATAAAAGCAATCGTTCTGAAGTAAGAAGTTCATTTCCTTTATTTCTTGATGATACATTTATGTGTTGCAGCTAGGAATGGTGAGAAATTCGGTCGGTTCACATTTTAATGTAAACATGCCTACTTCGCACTTCCCAAACCAATATGCGAATCAGAAAGCAGTTATCTTTCAGCATTTTCAATTCTATGAATTTTGTAATGCAGTTCTGCAACCAAAACATGTGTATAAAAATGTGTACATTAAGTAGAATTGTGCACAGAGATGTGAATTAGTGAATATAATGTACAAAAAATCATTATCTTGGGGAAAATTGATACAAAAATGTTTATATTAGGAGAAATGTGCATGAATTCTTCCACAGACTTAAAACTTGCGAACTGATGCAGAAATAGGATGAATCAAATTTTAGATTGGAAAGATGAGGAACTGCCAATGACTGAAATTGACTGAAATTGACATATTAATCCATCATTAGCTGTAGCAATCATCATTTTAAAAGAGGCATCTCCTTCCTCTGTGAGAAAAAAGGTTAAATGCCTCTTTTAAGGTGGTGCTTCCCATCTGCAGTTTTTAAAAAGTATTTGCTTTAAAAAAAATATTTCCCAAAATAAAAAGTCTGTCTAATTAACCAGGGCACTTTTTTAGGCAACTGGAAGTTGCTTTTGATCAATTTATTTAACTGATCGATAGACATAAATATTGTACTTTAGAAAACTTAGCTGTGCACTCAAAGAGATAAACAATGGAAAGTGCCAAAGCACACCACCACATCAATAGAAAACAATACAATTTTATCTCACTATGTGTAGTTATACAACCCCTAGTCAAAGGACTGAAATACTTTTTGCTTTTTCACAAATAAGTAACGTAGGTATTTTATATCAGTTTATATCTTTTTATACCATGTCACCCAACATGAGTCTAGAAGTCATACGTGACTGCTAGCACCTAGCTTTACTGGTCCCAATATTTAGAATGGCAATTAGAATTCACTTGCTGCTATCACAACCAGTCAAATAATAGGACAATAGGCAAAATATACATTTTAAACATACCAAGTTTTTAGTACACATTCATGAATACACTGGGTGATAACACCCCACGTCAATTCACATCAAATAATAATACAACAAATTATCTACACAAATAATGTCCCTCTAATAATCCATTGTTGACAGGAATCCAGATAAGTCCCATTTCGAGGTCACTTTGTCAGATATGGTAGCTTTATTTTGCATCTGTTGAAGGATAAACATAAATATAGAGCAAACATATTCACTATCCCAAACTATATATGTATTCACTAACCCAGATACATTATCACGTATAATAAAATAACTCACCGCCAATTAAGAGCAACAACCGTGGGAGTAAAAAGAGAAAGCAAGTCTCTTAATTATATGGAGGAAAGCCCTCCGTCTCTAGTAATAAAATCTGTATAATGTAAAAAGTTATTGTAATTAATTACTGAGTTTAGCAGAAACGACTCCCATAGAAAGATTACAAACTACAGACAACATTCACAACAGCCTGGTGCTTTTAGATGTTTTGGACTACATCTCCCATAATCCCTGACAATTGGCCATCCTGGCTGGGCCTTATTGAGGATTTTAGTCCAAAACATCTGGAAGAGCAACAAATTGCCTACTCCTGTTCAAAAAACATAATGTGTGAAGCAGTGCTAAGAAGGGATGAAAATGGGCCACAGCTTTACTCAGTATCTAAACATTACTTATTCTGTCTAAAAGTTGGACAAGGGTAGGATCCCATTGCAGACCCTATCTTCTGGATAAAAGGGGAGATGATGGCATAAGGCAGAGGCTAACACTTTCTGGTAACAGCTGCCCTTAGCTTTCCCTCTGGATTACAATGAGGTAATCACCGTGTAATAGATGATAACTCTTAAAACCAGTTGGGTATTACTTTGCTGTGGATGTTTCATATGTGATAATGACTTGTGCTAAAATGCATTGTGTAGGTTTTTCATATACAGTTCTGATCCATGGCCAGATATATGTAGGCACAGATGTGATGTGTGTAGGACATAGATCGACTGGAAGATGCAACTGATACATATTTTTGTGTGTGTGAGGTGCAGAGATTTAAACAATACCCATATCTGCATTACCCCAAAGTAAGTAATATCTTGATTGTTTGGTTTATGGTACAGGATCATCTGGACAAGCAAGCTAGTTACAAATGTAAACTAGTCACTTTTTTGTGGGTTTATTTACAAGGCTTGGGTATGCTTCTTAATAAGTACATGAGAATGTAAAAATAAATTGGACGCTGCTGACATTGTGACTTTTTCTTCAATACAGGAGGTGTATAATGTTTCCTACAAAGATCTGATTCTTCAAAGCATTCCTGAGAGATTTTCTGGCACCCTGTCCATGAAGCATCTAAAACCAAAGAAAAGCGTAAGGCGCTGATGTGCATGGATGATCCTATCTCAATATGGCGTATATTAGTGATACTGGAGGTGAGCTAACTAGAAGTGATTAGTTATTAACACGAATATTTGCTTAGGCTTGTGCTATCTGATAAACCTCCTCAGCTTTGGTTGCTGGGAAACCAGCAGCACATATGCAGGATTTTGTAGAAGAATGTAAAAGTTAATTGGGGTATTGCTTTAGGATTTTATTATATTAAGTGGTGTATAAGAATTACTGGAATGGGGATATGGATGACATTAATATCCAGGGATGCTGAGTCAGTTTCTGGCCACTTGGCATGTGAAGGTGGGGGTCATGGCAGTACATAGAAAGTAGGGGTGGGTAACCTGCAGGTGTTAGAGTGGCATGTGGCCCTTGGCCTAATTTCTACTAATAATGCTGTGCATATCTACTCAAAAATAAGACCCATTGACTTCAGTGGAACTTACATCCAGGTAAGTGTGTATAGGATTGCAGCCTCAGTAGGGTGGTGGTAGCGATTTTTACAAATGTAGGATAGTTAAAACAAAAGTGCAGATGTCCTGGACGATTAATCTTAAACACTGAACTAGGTTGTATGGAGTCGATAAAGCTATGAGAGAACTTGAGCAGAATGAAAGTGATTCAATTCCAGGTAAGGAATGAGTTCTTCTGATCACTTAACTTTAAGTTTAACTGAGATGCAGCAAAAGAGAAGATGCTCACACTGGATTGGTAACTGAAAACTTTGGAATGGGAAAGGCCTGGGGTATGTCTTGCCAATTTTCCATGGTAGATGGCAAGCATTTTTCTGCTGACTGCAACTCATGTTGGGTTGAACTCTAAACTCCGTTTTCCAGTAATAAGATGAACTCCTTTGACACCAGTTTTTTTTATACTGAGGTAGCTGACCACACAGTACACTGAGTACAATATCCTAGATCTGTAAGGGACTGGAAGGCCATGAATGAGTGCAGCTGGATTCTGCAGCATTCTCTCCTGAGCTCTCTGCTCATCTGAGCTTTGTGAAGCAGAACGTGTGGCTTGGGAAATTAGTTCTTGGCAAGATTGATGGGTGAATGCGTGAGACAAAGGGAATGAGAAGAAGGGGATGCCACGGATGGTTAGGGAAAGTTGTAACTCAAGGAAGGGAGGCAGAAGGGAGGTAGTGCCTGGTAAGAAATCAGTTGTTAAAATCCAATATAAGTCCTACTTAGAATAGACCAATTGAAATGAATGGGATTTAAGTTAGTTTATGAATAAATGAAGTTCCCCCACAGGATTGCCAGGTGCTGCACGGCCCCAGGGCAGTTGACTGGTGCCGGTAAGCGTGCCCACACTTCCTGGTGCCGAGTTGCATCATGCAACACACAGCACCTTCATGGGGACATCATTTGCCATGCAAAGTCAAGGACTCAGCTACCTCTGGGAGTATCGGCTGCTCCTCGCATGGCTGGCCAATTCCCTTTCTTCATGCTGGAACTCTGCCACCTCTCTCAGCACAGTGAAAGGCTAAAATGGGCCTTAGCCATGGCTAGTGATGTCATCTGGCCCACAAAGGGCCTTGTGGAAGTGGGAACCTTGGCACTCCTGTCTTATAGGGATCAGGAAGAATCATCTGGCCTGCTGTAGTCTGTTGGTGTAAGGAGGCTTCCTGGTTTGGTCTCTCTATAGATCCCTCCTTTAGACCTGAGTGGTGGTACCCAGGTCGAATCTGCCTGACATTCCATGGGTTCAAGTCTACTATGGGTTGAATTCCTAACACAGAGAAAGTATATTTTGTGAAGGTGGGATCCTGAATCTTGAACACAAGAATATGAAAGGAGCCTTCAAATGACTTTGAGTAGGAAAGGGTGTTATATCACTCTTTTTAAATGTGTTCCCTTGGAATGTGAAAGGCGAGGCTTAACACAGGGGTGTCAAAAGGGATGCTTGTTATCGTTTTACGATTCTCGTTCGCTGTTATTTTGTCTTCCCAGCGCTCTGGGTCATTGTTTGTGTTAAACTGGACTTCCTACTTCAAGACACAGACGTTAATTTTAGAGTTTAAGGCATGGAATCTAATACGAGCATTTGGAAAGCTGGGAGGGCTTTCTGTATAAACTAATCTTTTGAAGGGACTGACCTTCTTGGAAGGAATAAAACTACATGGCTAGATTAGCTCCTTTGAAATAGTGATTACTGGAACTGAATGAGTCAAACTTAAGCCAAGTGATTGCACCTGCATGGATGGATGGGACAAAGTCCTTGTGCTTTGAGCAAGTTAGGTATAAGAAATGCAGAGGAAGGGAGGGCAAATTCATTCTTAAGACGAGAGGGCAAGAAATGGATCGACAAGAGAAGAACTGCTAAAAATTAACTACAGTTCTGTTCAGTACATGAGGGAAAGTGTGGCCTATGAAAGAGTATGGCGACATAGTGACTTCTTACATTCATGGCTTGGTATATTAATTCAGAACTTTCCGCTTATTAGGATGTGTGATATGCTAATCAACAAATCCCGAGCTCCTTGAGGTTCTCTGAATTCCACCTCAAGGCCCATTCTGACATGTGTCTGTATGAAATTGCAAGCTTTGCTTTTTTTTTCTTTTCATGTGAAAATTCGTGTGAATATTTGTGCACATTTCCCCAAATGTACACATCAATTGTGCACGTTTTTGAAAGAGACGTATCTTCCATCGATTAAAGCATGTTTGTGTGCATTTTCCAAACACTGTTTTTTTGTTTAGCAAATTGTGTTAAAAGCTTGGAAATATACGGACTTCCCCACAGATTGCATTTGAATCATTCTTTGGTTCCCAAAAGTGCAAACTGGGTAAATTCGGCCCTCAAACGAACCAAAACGAATTTCTCATACATTCCTACTGCTTATTCAAGTAGCTGTGGGGTGGAGGCTGGGTGGGGTGGGAACTTCACTGGATGAATTTCTGAAGATGGAGGCAGACAATACTTCTTTTAAGAGGATTATGTGGTAGGATGGGGCCATCACTGCCCATGGTGTACAGTCATTTCTTTTGTCCCCCTAACCTCTCTGTTCAAACAGGTTTTACAAGGTTTTGTGTACGACTTACAAGCAACAATACTTCATCATACCACCTTCCGTTCTCTGAAACATTATTGTCTTTCTAATCTTAGTGTTAAAAAATACAGAAGATCTATCAGGAAAATAAGGCAACTAGAGTAGAAGGTTTTGCTAGAAAGGTTTTGCTAGAAAAACACAATTTTACCATGAGAACATATCAGTATCAGTGAAGGCTGAAAGCCAGTGTGGTGTAGTGATTAGAGTGTTGGATTGGGACTCAGGAGATCTAGGTTCTAGTCCCCACTTGGTCATAAAGCCAGTCACTGACTCTCAACCTGACCTACCTCACAGGGTTGTTGTGAGGATAAAATGGAGAGGAGGAGGACTATGTAAGCCACCTGGGGGGACAGGATAGAAATATAATAATGACAAGCCCACTGCCTCCATTTCAGCACAGACTGTAAAGCAGGGTGGTGAACATGTGGCCCTCCAGATGTTGTTGGACTGCAACTCCCATTATCTCTCCCCGTGTTCTCTTCCCATTTGCTGATGAAAATTGCAGTCCAGCAACATCTGGAGGATGGTACATTCCCCATCCATGCTGCAAGGCAGGGGTGGGCAACCTCCAGAGGTCCAGGGGCCAGTTTTGCCCCCAGAACCCTTGCCTTCCCAGCCACATTTGGCTGTGCAGCAGCCAGAGAAGGAAAAAACCCAGCAGTTTGCCACCAAAATTTGGTGGCAGGCCAGCAGCAAAAAAGGGGCCTATTTAGCTTTAAAACAAAGCTAAGTAGGTCCTTCTTGCCACTGCCATTCTGCTGTATCTCAATGTCAAACCAACCTTTTTGGCTACCACCACAGACTTGGCTAGACAAGTTCTGGTGCTGGTATGTTTTGTTGCGTCTCCCACAGCTGTTGTAGTAACCTAGACTGAAAAAGAGAAACATTCCCTAAGAGCAGAGTCATGCCCTTCTTAGACCTCCTCTGCACTCATGACAGTTTTGGAAAGCTTGAGTAAGAAAACTCATACGGAAAGCGTGGGGAAAACTGACAAACCTTCCCTCCCCATTTCACACCATGTTTGTTACTTGCTTAGGCTGACCATATGAAAAGGAGGACAGGGCTCCTGTATCTTTAACAGTTGCAGAGAAAAGGGAATTTCAGCAGGCATCATTTGTATGCAATTAGTACCTGGTGAAATCCTCTCTTCATCACAACAGTTAAAGTTGCAGGCACTATACTAGAGTGACCAGATACACAAGAGAGCAGGGCCCCTGCAGCTTTAACTCTTGTGATGAAGAGGGAATTTCACCAGGTACGAATTGCATACAAATGACGCCTGCTGAAATTCCCTTTTCTCTGCAACTGTTAAAGATACAGGAGCCCTGTCCTCCTTTTCATCTGGTCAGCCTATACTTGCTGTCTTCTTTTGCCCACGTGGTGGTGGTAGTGGGATGTCGCTTTCTAAAATTTGGCATGGAAAATGCTCTTGCTGAGAAGTGCCTGAGAGTCCTGGCTTTGAATTAAACACATTCTAAGCCTTGAAAAACCCTGTACTGAGAATGTAGTGTAGACTTGATTCACAGGACTTGTAAACTATGCAACTTAAGTTGTGCATGCATGCATAACTAACCTCGCTCTTCCAGTGCAAATTAGGGAAAGAAGGCTGTTCTCTGTCTCCTGAGAAGTTTCAGCCAAGCTTTCTTATTCCCCTTCCAGCAACATGGAAGGCCACAGCTTTCCCCAACCCAGTCCCCTCCAGATGTGTTGGACCGCAAATCCCATTATTCCCATCTGGCATGGCCATTGGCCATTTTGGTTGGAAAGGATGGGAGTTGCAGGTGTACACACTTGGAGAACACCAGGTTGGAGAATGTTGCCATACCATGCTTCTAACCCTGCGTCATCTGTAGGGATGGGATTAGGGTTGCCAGTGTTTGATTAAGCAGCAAAACACTAGTGCTCAGCAGCCGCTTCTTATGCAGAGGGCATAGGATGCTGAACCCAATGCAGCAAACATCCATGTGCACGCCTGTGACCTAAATAAATCAGTAGTGGTTTCCTATTTCTACACTAAAGGAACGTGTTGATTCTCTCCCCCGCCCCGCCCCCAAAGTGCTGATCCCTTTTCCACTTTTGGACATAGGCGTGCAGAAAAAGGTTTTGCTGTCCCTGTAGCTACCATATTCTGCTCCAAGGCTAGGCAACCTTTTGAGGCTTGTGGGCACATTTGGCAATTTGAGAAACTGTCTTGGGGACCCCCACAAAATGGCTGCCAGGGAAGGTTAAGTAACCCGCCCAAAAGACTGAATACAAGGCAGAGGTGGGATGTGAGCCACAACAACACACTTATCAATTCCTTTGAACACACAGTTTTCAGCACCAACAGAAAACTTTTTCACAGCAGTCCCATTGGCTGGTAAGAAAATTAGGTGTTTTTTTTTTTTAATGGGAGGTGTAGACCACTTTGGTGGACACCAGGAGAGTTGTTTGGGGGGTGGATGGTCACTGTATGGCCTACCCCTGTTCAATACAGTGAAGAAAAGGTAGAGGAGTAGAGACAAGGCAACCCGGCCCATTGTGATGGGCGATTTTAAAGTTTCTCCTCTTAAATCTGGAAGTTATGCTGGGACTTGGAGAATTGTTGTTCTTGATGTTATTAAAAATGACATTTAAGGTGGCTTATACAATTAAAATAGATTAAAACAAGAAAGCAATGTGTTAAAATACAATAAAAATGTAACAATTACAGAGAGGGGATTAAAAACAGCACCCAGTCTAACAGACCCACTTACAGGCCAAATGCCTTCTTGAGTGAAACGATCTTTGCCTGCTGGCACAAGGACAACAGAGTGGGAGCTGGCAGGTAAAGAGTGCGAGTGGGGGGAAGGGAGAGGGAGGTCCCCCCTTACCCGGAGGCATCCCATGATGCTGTCCAGTGCTTCCATCTACTGAGAATTAGGCTTTGCGGCCTGGTTCTCAGTACAGTGATGATGCGCCGGGTGATGATGTCATCCGTCGCGTTGTGCTCTTCTGAGAACCAGGCCGCAAAGCCTAATTCTCAGTAGATGGAAGCAGCAGATGACAGTGCGGGACACCGGCAGGTAAGGAGCGCAAGTGGGGGGGAGGGAGGGGGTGGTCCCCACATACCTGTAGGCATCCCACACTGTTGTCCGCTGCTTCCATCTACTGAGAATTAGGCTTTGCAGCCTGGTTCTCAGAAGAGTGCACCTTGACGGGTGATGATGTCACCTGTCGCGTCATCGCTCTACTGAGAACCAGGCCACAAAGCCTAATTAGCAGAAGACAGAAGCAGCGGACAGCAGTGGACGGCAGTGTGGGATGGCAGCAGGTAAGGAGCGCGAGTGGGGGGAAGGGAGGGAGGGGGAGGGCTGCCTTTTTAGGTGTTTTCCCCATAGACTTGCATTGGGGGGGAAAGCTTTCTTTCCCCTAATGCAAGCCTATGGGGAAAACACCTAAAATGGCAGTCTGATATTGAAATTGGAACTTCCGATTTTGTATCGTATCAGATCTGATCCGATAATATGGACCTCCTATTTTTTCCGATCCGATATTTTACAAAATCTGAAGTTCCGATTCTGATTCAATTTTTGGGGTCCGTGCACATCCCTAGTTCTGGAGTCAATTTCTCATGAAGTAAAGGAAGCTGGCTTCTTCGCATTAATTGCTGATGAAACAAAGGGTATACATAAGTAGGAACAAATTTCAGTAGTTCTCCGTTATTGCTACAGTGGCAATATATGTGAACATTTTGTTGGATTCCATCCATACCATTCACTGAATGCTCCTTCCCTCCTTCTTAGCATGTTGTGGCATAGATATCAAGAACTGTATAGCACAAACATATGATGGTGCCAGTGTAATGAGTAGAAAACTAAATGGGGTGCAGACACTGCTCCTGAAAGAGGTGCCACAAGCCATCTATGTTCATTGTTTCAACCACAGGCTGAACTTAATTATTGATGTATGTAAGAATATTGATGTTGTTGAAGCTTCTTTAATCTTCAACAACTGTATATATTTGTATCCTCTTCTTGTGTGCATCCACATTCCATTGAGTTGCAAAGGCAAACCAGGAATAGGATTACTGAATTAAAAAAGATTGTCAGACACTCGCTGGGTGTGTCAGATTTCATCGTGTCTAGCTGTTAAGTTAACACTCCCTGTAATTCGATTGCTTCTGAATATAATCAGCAATGAATCAAATTCTGAAAGAAGTGTAGAGGCTTGTGGCATTCTAAACTAAATAGATTTTGGCCTTGTATTTTGCCTGACTCTTTTTAGTGAAGCATTTCTTGAAATAAAAGTGGTATCAGATTATTTGCAAAAATCCAATTGTGATGTGGCTCAAGCATGCGCCCTTGTTAATTCTCTGATTGATAAATTGCAAGATCTCAGAGATCAGGAGGAAAATTTCTGTAAAATTATAGCAAATATGAAGAAAATTCAATCAAAATGCAAAATAAAGAAAAGAGAATGCTCTGTATTCCAAAACAATTTCAAAATTATGTTACTGAATTAAAAGCAGTGGAAAGTATCGATCCAAAACCTGGCCATGATTTTAGAATTAAGGTGTTTCTTCCTGTTGCTGATTGCACTATTAGCAAACTTTAGAGAAGATTTACATACAATTGCAATGTTTTGAATGGGGTTAGTGCTTTCAATCCCAAGTGCTACTTTCTTGATCCAGAAAACCTCAATTTTTTTAGATCTACATACTTCTCCATTCCCTCTCAGTGAGTGACAATCTAGTCAGCCAGAGATGGCTATAATTTAGATACACAACAACATGTATTGGGTTTCCTAGGTGTACAGGGCCCAGGTGTCTCAGTTTGCTCTTACTTTCCTTACACTAAGAGTCTACCTTCCTGGTTCTGCCTGCACTGGTTGAAAAGTAACTGTTTTGTAAAGAAGGTGTTCTGTCTGTCTAATCTGTATGTCAAGGAAATGCTTGTGTAGTGACTCTACCTTATTTGAAAGCGTTTTTCCTTACTGTAATTTGAATTTGGCTAATATGTGCTATATTTTTAAAAATACCTAAATTAATCAATATATATTTCAGAATATATGGTTCGGATGGCAGTTTTAGTGTGAGATATATTGTTATTTTTCTTTCAGAGATCTTACCATCTGGGACACAGCCCACCCAACTAGAAATATACGTTGCCCCTGCTGTGCCCCCCCCCCCGATTTTTTTCTAGTGCCTCCACTGATTGGGGGGGATCTTGGAGGACAGTGAATCTACAAAGAGAAAACATTTCAGTACTTGTTGGGGGGGGAAGAAGAACGTGAATTAGGTTTTGTAATTGCATACAAAACGTAAAAACCCTGCTATGTCAGATGAAAGTCCATCTAGTCCAGGAGCATCATCAAATGAGCAATTAAAAAAAAATAAAATTGTATATATATCTTTATTTGATTTTTATACCTACCAAACATCCAACTAACACAGCAATATTATCAACAATATCTGTTGTTTAAATCCCTAACCCTCCCTCCTCCCCCCGCCTTGCTTGGTTTTTTCTTCTTTTTCCTTTTTTATTCTTTTCCTTTCATGACTCCCATAACGTTTTATATGCTTCCGCCATAGTTTTCCTATTCGTCTCTTTTTTCATATACTCTATATATGCTTGCCAATCCGCTCTGAAGGTATCTCTTTTCTCTCCCCCCCCCGCCCGTAGACTCTTAATTTCTATGTCAATTTTTCATTTATTGCAATATTCCACAGGTTTTTTTCCCCACATGTTGATTGTCAACCTCCTGGCTGTCTTCCATCTGTACGCTATGAATTTCTTTGCTGCTGTTAACATGTATCCAATTAGTATTTTATCCTTTATCCCTCCATTTTCTTTAACCAACATGTTTAGAAGAGCTAGCTCCGTTGTTCTGCTTATCTGTTGATCAGTGACTTCTTCTATTTTTTGGAATACCTTATCCCAAATTTCCCAACTCTTTTACATTCCCACCACATGTAGATTTGGGTTCCATTTTCTTTACACCCTCTCCAACACTTTGGTGACAGGTTTCTGTTAATTTTTGCCAGCTTCAATGGTGTCAGGTATTTGTAGCACACTCGTTACTGGCCACTTACAGATGTTCACAGGTCCTCTTGACGATGACGTCTGTCTCCCACATGTCTCCCGCTCATTCTGCTCTTTTTCCCGTCAAAATGTGAGACCTGGAAAATCCTTTTTTTTTTACTATAACGAAATGTGCCACTATTTCCTGTTGAGTGCAGGAGAAGCAGTGCGATAAAAAATACAGACTGAATGGGCCACATGGTTATTGCTTGCTTTCTCTTTCTTCCCCGTGTGAAGAAAGAGGAAGCTGTTCGTTCCTATTGTGGGACAGAAGCAGGAGGCAAAGCAATAGTAAGGAAACATAATTCCCCCCATCTGATGAAGCTCCAGGTGTGTTGAAACTCCTTCAGCCTGAAAGCCAAATTCTAGTGGTGGGCAGGGCCAAAGGCAAAATGGGCGGGTTCAGAAATACCAAAAATACCAGCATATTTTGTTTTGAAGGTCTTACTGCCAATAACTAAGCTGTAGGAGAGGAATTTCAACCTTTTAGAAAGGGTGGGGGGAATGCCTGGGAACCACTACATGGGCATATGTTGTGGGAAAGGAAGGGTGACCAGGGCAAGGGGGCATAGCCATCTGGGTGACCCTTGGTGGGCTGGATTTGGCCTCCCGGTTTGAGGTTCTGCATCACTGATCTAGCCCCACATTCTGCTAGCAACAGCCACCTAGATCTGCCTCTCTGGAAGCTGGCAAGCATGACATGAAAAATGATAACCTTCCGCCATTGTTTGCCTGATAGGAAGGCCTTGATGTGTTTAATTGGATTGTGGAAGACAATAGGATTTTTACATCAGTGGAATCAAGGGAAGAGATAGGAATGATCTGGATGGGATGTGGCAACCAAATTTTGCAGGCCTTAGACACCACTGCTGGTTTCCCAAGCTGGTGGATCAGATTGGAGTGGTCAGGTAGGTAGCAATCACAAAATTATAGAGAAGTGCCTTTGTTCCTCTCAGCTCCTGATGAAGGTTGTATCCGAAACGCGTCGAGCAATCTGAGGATAAGATAAAAGAATAAAGAAAAATATTTTTATATAGCACCAGAGCTTCGCTCTCCTTTTTCTTCGGTTAGGTAGGTAGATAAACCAGGCAAATCTAGGGGTGGCTCTAATGTGAATTGGCTTTTCAGACTCCCAAACAAATTCCCTGTCAGAATGCTGCTTTCCTAGTGAAATCTGCAAAAGAAAAGCTAGCTGGCATCCCTCACTGGTTTCAGAACAAACATTCTGTGTGAATATTCTAGAGCTTTTTTTCCTCCCTCCATTTTAAAATTATAAATATAGAGAAAAATACAGCCAACGATCCATTAAATAAATATCATTAAATCTCAATTACAAATCCACTACTAAATCAAAGAGAACAATGCATATGGGCAAATGTCATTAAATTTATCGTTCTAAATCATAGTAAGTCTTCCATTTCCTGATGAATTGAGTATTGTACGTTTGATTCTGTCAACTATATGTATATAGTAGATTTGTTCCGCTATTATTGCTACATCCCAGATCCTATAAAACTAATAGGCTGATGTGGTGTGGGGAGAGGATATTCTTCTTCCAGTACAAAGCTATAGACATTTTTGCAGTTCTAATAAATTAATCACCAATTCTAAGACCATTCTGACCCCCATAACACACCTCTCCAAATAGTTCAAAAGGACTCCTGGAAGGGTCTCCTGGGATCTGATATCTGGTAATTTGTTCAATATAAAAATGCCAGGATCATCCTTCCTTCCTTCCTTCCTTCCTTCCTTCCTTCCTTCCTTCCAGTTTATAACAGATTACAGCTAATCTCTGAACATTAAAAAAAAACAATTTGCTTTCCAAAATAAAAACCTGGTGATGCTGGAATCCAGCAGGCCTCTCTGGGTGGGAGTTCCATAACACTGAGACCTTGACTGGGCCATGACATGCCCCATGCCCTAGTAGCACAGCAACTTTCAAACTGTTACTGCTAAATAGGTTTCAGTAAACTTATCCTTCTGAGTCTCTGAAATTTCCTTGCCCTCAACCTACTGGTAATCACACAATTGGCTTTGGTTGTTGCAATTTTCTTAGAAATGTACGCTTCTTGTTACTATTTTCCCCTGGTTTTCTCCCCCAAGACAACCATTAAAAGCAATTCTAGGAAATGTATAAACCAGAGTGATCTAAAATCCTAGTTCTAATCAAGTAAACATTTCAGATTACCAGATAAGACTATTGTGTTTTATCTTGTTCCATACTTGGTCTCTGCCTGACAATGCAATAGCTATTATCATAGATTCTAAGCTCTTCCTCCAAGCCAATTTGGGCACTTCCCTTTGGACCAGCTGATTGAGGGCATTTGAGAGCAAAGACACAAAATGTCCTATTCCCTATTTCCCTTTCTAATACTTGTGTTCAGAACTTTCTTGGAAATCCATTAGGCCAGAACATACCTGTTTTTAATTTATTTAAATGCATGAGGAAATTGAGTGCCTATAAGCAGTAAAGGATGGATTATACCAGGTAAGGAATATCCAAAATATTATTGATAAATAAATACTTTCATATGTTTAAAATGGATGTGGGAGGAAAGGCAAACCTGTGTTTGGAATCATGGCAAGTCTTCAGACATTGGAGTTGGGTAACGATCAAGAAAATATCAGACAACAATACTGACAACATTATTTTATTAATATGAGCTTGTGTGTAGTTTTCATCAAGCCAGAGGAAATAATTAAGTAACATATGTGATTAAGCTTGTTCCAGCTCCCATAATGAATATCAAGTATTACTATTTAATCAGTTTAGCAGAGCTAATGTTTGGGCTACAAAATACTACAACAAGAACATCAGAACAGCCATGTTGGATCAGGCCAAAGGCTTATGTAGTCCAGTATTGTGTTTCCACAGTGGCAAAATGCATGCCTATGAGAAGTCCACAAGCAGGACATGGGTGCAATAGAATCCTCCCACTCATGTTCCCCAGCAACTGGTTTTCAAAGGCATACTGCCTCTGATACTGGAGTAATATATAGCTATCATGACTAGCATCTCTTTTTAGTCTTATCCTCCATGAATTTATCTCAACTCCCTTTAAAGTAATTCAAGTTGGTGGTCACCACTACATCTTGTGGCTATGTAGTGTTTGGTCATGCCATTTCACCTTGTAATGGTTTCATTCGCTTAACTTGGAAAAGTTTGGTTTTTCCATACTAATATATTCAGAAGAGACAGCACTTGATGAAGTTTTGCACATCAATAGGAAGAGTTACGAATAAGTGACAAATTCGGAATTATTCTGAGATAACAACTGGACCTCCCAGAATTATGGCTTTAAGGGCAACACTGGCAATTTGAATTGTGCTCGGAAAGAAATTGGTAACCACTGCAGCCCTTGCAGGACAAGTGTGAAATGATCCCAAAAGTAAGCCCCCATCAGCATCCTTGCTGTTGCATTCTGAACCAACTGCAATTTTTGAGGACTCTTCAAAGGTAGCCCCATCTAGAATGCACTGCAGTAATCCAATCTAGATGTAACTAAGGGAGGATCCACATTACTGCTTGATAATGGTTTATAATGGGATTGACAACTGTTGGGGCCCATGACACATTCTATATACCGTTTTCAAGCTCCTGCTTGTTGTAGATCTGGCCACTGGCATGTGTCGCAATAGGCAGGTCAACCTTCTCTGAAATGGACACAGTTGGTGCAGCAGCCTAAGCTGGGCAAAAGCATTTCTTGCTACACCTGGCTTTGCAGTAAAAGGGGGTGGAGTTTAACCTTTCCCCTGCCAGCCGCTCTTCCCATAAAATGTCTCCCCAGCTGCATTTCTTCCCATAAGTGTTCAGATCCATGTTTGCCAGGTTTAACACGCAGCTTTGCCCCCGTGGAAGCTGGTGGCTCTGGTGTCAGTGGAGCACCTTGGAAAGCGAAAGGCCCTTGGAGAACTCCTTTAGAGTTCTGACTGGATCTGACGGGAACCTGGGGCATCTTCACCACCCCACTGACATTGGAGCCACCAGCCTCCACTACTTTGCCCTACTTATTTTGTCACCTCAAGTCAGCTGTTTTGTCTTGAAATGGACAAAAATGTCAGCCAGAATTTTCAGATTGAAAATATTTGTCTTTAAATTTCTGGCTTTTCCAAAAAAAAAATAAAAAAATTCACAACATCTTGTGCTTCCTTTCCTTCATTAGAGCATGACCTAAAAGTTGACATGCCATCAAAGATGTTTGATGTTTGAAAGAAAACAGAAAAAAATGTGTGCATTTTTCAAGGATACTATGAATTTACAGAGAAGCGTAGGTTCATATTGATAGATTCATCTTGGTAGTTCCCTGACAATTTAGAGTGCAATCCTCCACATGTTTACTCAGGGTGCCTCTTCACGAGAGGTTTAATGCTCTTTGAAGTCTCATTAAAAAATTTACCTCCACACCAGCGGAGCGCAAATGAGGCGTAGAGGCGCGTTATCTCTCCGATTATGCGCATTATCGAATGTGCATTAAATCGCGAGTTTTATTTTGCTCCGTCCGTTAAAGCGCATTTTGACTGTGTGAATATGCGCTTATGCGCATTAACTACTTGTAAACCGCATTTTGGACATCCGTTAATCCGCTTTGCCACCTCTCGTGCAGAGGGATTAGGTGTAAATGCACTTCTGTGATTATGCGCATAATCGGCTAACCAGGTGCAAAAGCGAACCCTTGTAGAGGGGACCTCGGATGTAAGCCACATTGAGTTCAATTAGTCTTACCACAGTGTTAATAACAGGGGTATTGAATCTCAGGCCCATGGGCCAAAGCCGGCCCTCTGGGAGAGGTCTCCAAATAGCCATGCCCCTTCCCCAAACATTTCATGGTCTCCTGGCTTTTGCGCTCCCTCCCCACCCCATTCTAAAAGTGTCAAATGTGTCTCCCTAGGCTTAGTTACTGGCAGAAAGAGCTTTAAACTAAAATATGCTGGTATTCTTGGCCCCACCTCTTTTGCCTTCAGCCCCCACGTACCCCGGAATGTGGCCCCTGAGAGGTTTTCCAAAACGGAATTCGGCCCTCAGGCTGGAAGAGATTCAACACCCTTGGTCTATAGGACTGCAGCCATAACTGTGTAACTGCTGCCCCCTGGGGTAGTGGAAGGAATTGTAATTACTCTAATAATCACATAAACGGATTTAATATACGATAAATCTTACCCTGGGGCTAAAGCTTTGTTTTGAGTTGTGCCATCATAAACCTGTGGCTGAAATCCTATCTGTGGAAAATACGGGATGATCTTCTACCCTCTAATGATGAGACTTGGCTAATGGATGTCTCTGGCTCGTCCAACTATTTATTAATGGTACTCCATCTGGTTTCTGTGGACCCTGTACCTAGCGCATCATCTAAAATTAATCTCCATCTTTGGCCCCCTCCACAAGGATGCGCTTTTGCGCCCGGTTCGGGGATTATGCGCATTATCGCGGAGGCGCATTTACGCCTAATCCCTCTGCACGGGAGGCGGCGAGAGGCGGCGAAGCGCAGTAATTGATGTCCAAAAAGCGCTTTAGAAGACGTTAATGCGCATAATCGCTTGTTCACACGGCGAAAATGCGCTTTAACGGCCGGAGCAAAATAAAAGTCGCTATTTAACGCGCATTCGAAAATGCGCATTATCGGGGAGATAACGCGCCTGTACGCCCGTTTTGCGCTCCGCTGGTGTGGAGGTAAAATTTATAATGAGCCTTCAAGGCTCATTAAACGTCTCGTGTGGAGGAGGCCTTTATTGATGCAAGAGGCACCACATTTTCTCCCTCCTGTTTCTCACAAGGAACCTGTTGTGTTCTGGTTAGCACTAGAGATACATCCAAGTAACCCAAGGAAGATCATCCATTGTTTCTGTTTTTCACTAATTTATCTAATTGCATATGCATACCATGTCTTGTATTCCATCTTACAAGATGCAGACCATGCACTTCCACCATCTTTCACCATGGCCAGGAACATATTTGTGTCTCTCCGCTCCCATCTATTGTAGTGGGGGAGATTATAACTTGAGCCTGAAGAAGAGTTCTGGAGATCTCAAAAGCTTGCTCATTACTTTTTTAAATTTTAGATGGTTCTAAAAAAATGCATTATGCTACTGTTACTGGTGTATTTCCTTGGTTACCTTTCTTGGAAGTTTGCTTACTTCCCCCTTTTCAGATATTGGGTGGGTCTAAGAGTGCTTTCCTATGCAAGTATCAAATTGACTTTTCCTTAATGGAAATGCGGAACCTTCTTTGTATTTGGCTGCAGTGTATGCTTGTTTTCTCTTCTGTATTCTGTTGGATGTTAGCCATATTGGTATGTGACACAATCAGTGCAAGAAAAGCTTAATGGCACTTTTTAGCTAAATCTGTGAAATGCTCTGACTGTCCTTCCTATCCCTTCCCCATGATAGGTTGAATAAATTTAGCTCCCCCCCCCGCCTAACTTTTTTTTAGGCTAAAAGAACTTTCAGATTTTTTTTAAAAAAACAAACAAACAAGGAATCCTGTGACAGACATCAGAAAGGCTAGCACATTTATTGGGACGCAGCTTTCACTGACTAGAGCCTACTTCATTAGCTGCATTTCCAGTTTTGTAATATTTTTTAGGATCTTGAGTTATCATTTCTGTCGTCCTGGAAGATAAGTGCATTCCACTGTGAATACCTCTTTCCGTTGTCAACACTTCTCCGGGGTCATTCAGATTTAATTATTCGGAGAAGTCTCCACGCCCAGATAATAGAAGTTTAGCTAACCCTTCCCCCTTCACCACTCCCCTCTTCTTTGTCCCTTTTGGTTAAGGGAAGGGGGAGTGGGGGGGGGGAAGAGACCCACGTTTCTGTTTTGGCACCTGGTGCCTCTCAGGAAACGTTAAGATAATAAACTTCAGCGGCTTTGCACAGCCGTGGAGGGTCTGGAAGTGCCAAGTGATGACTCGATAGTAACTCTTTTTTTAATCATTTGTAGCCTCGAAAGAGGGTTTAAGTTCACAAGCATAAACAGGAAAACCTTACATCACTTGTGTGTGTGTAGGGGAGGAGTCTCTCTCTCTCTCTCTCTCTCTCCCTCCCTCCCTCCCTCTCCCTCCACACCACTCACAGCTCTTTGTGGTTCATCAATTGACTGCAGAGTGCCAAGGGTGTCTTAGTGTGCCTTGGAGAAGTACGTGTGAGGGGATTTTTTAAAAGCCGTTTGCAGCACCCACCATGCCCCTCCGATGTACCGAAGAGGAATCTAAGGATGAAATTGCTTTGGAGAGCTAAAATGGTAACGGAAGCTTCCTTGTTTTGCGCAAAGGCTCCTTTTAGGCGGAGAATTCCTCTTCCAGAAGGAGACTGGATTTACTTTCATGAGGGGGAAACCGCGGAGTTTACATTTCCTCCCCCTCCTGACCCATGTTGATTCTGCAGGAAATAATTCTTAAGTCTCTTTTAAGATGTTAACTGCTATTACTGTTTATGGCGAAGTGCTATTTGTATAATGTTTATCGGCAGGCTACTTTACTTTTCCTATGACATGAACTTGGTGTGGGAAAGAATGGCATGTGGGGATGGGGTGGGATGGGATGTGAATACTTTCTTCCATGATTTATCACAAGGATTTATTTTGCCATGAATATTCATTTATTTAAATACCAGCCATGAGCTTGTTGCAGGACAGATTTCAGATAAATCTGTGTAAGAGATATTATGAGAGCTTCTCTTCCCCACCCCCTACCCAATCCCGATTTCTGACATGTGCAACTTTTTAAAAACTTTGATGGGCATCTGTAAGGCATACTTGCTACTATTTTTTTCATTTCATAGTCTGGGGTGGGGGAAGGTTTAGAAAGCAAACAAACCCGAGACCATTTGAGATAATTGTTTCAGAAAAAGTGAAGATCAACTGAAATTTAAATGGCTGTCAGCCTAAGTAATCCATCATTTAAAAAGTGTGGCTGTCTCTGTAGTTGGAATAGTGATGATAATACGTTGTGGATAAGTAAGGAGTATTTCCTTAGAAAAAGTAACTGTAAAACTATTTGAGATATGTGCAAGTCCTATTAGGGGGAAAGCCTAAATGGAAACTCAGAGTATCCTAATAACATAGACAAGGGCAGCTTGCCAAGCGTATCCCAGCTTCTCTTCTATTGAAAAGTATCTCGCCTTGCTCTGTGATTGTTACATTTACATGCACCAGTCATGCTGTGCAGTAAGCTTTCTGCACCAAAGTATACAGCAGCTGGCCTAGATTTATTCTTAGAAAGAAAATAACTGTTGTTGTTGTTGTTGTTGTTGTTTAAAACCCAAGCATTTCTTTTCCTCCCATCTCAGAGCTCAATTCAGGACTGGGGTGAAGAGGTAGAAGAAGGAGCAGTTTACCATGTCACCCTCAAAAGAGTACAGATCCAACAGGCTGCTAATAAAGGAGCAAGATGGCTAGGGGTGAGTAAAAATGCCGTTTTGGCATCTTGTACAAATGCTTGGTGGACTTTGGAGTCCTAGTCGAATTCCAAGCGAGTGGCTATACTCCGAGCAGTGCCAAAGCCTGCTTTTTACAATAAAATGCTTGTGGGTCTCTCTCTCTCCCTCCCTCCTTTATTTTATTTTATTGCTGGGTTCTTCATCTCTTGCACGAGACACAAAACTTAAGGACTTTGGCCAGCTGTAGTTTCAATGCAGGGTTATTGTTTTCAAATGCCAAGGTTTTAATACATGAAGGGATTTAAATTTTGGCTACATTTATGTATCTTTTTCGAGAGGAGGAGTCCATAACTTAGTAGTAGCAGAAGGTCCCAGATCCAAACCCTGCATATTCAGTGAAAGGATCGCTGCTAGCAGGGCTGGGGGGAAAAAACTGTGGCTGAGATTTTGGAGAGTTGCTGTCAATCCAGGTAGACCGTTCTAATCTAGGTAGATCATATGGCAGGTATATACAAGAGTTTTATTAGTTTTTATAGTGCTAAGCAGGTCTCAGCCTGGCTTGGATAGGATGGGATGGGAACTTCCTGGGAGCTTCATGTAAGGTGCTCTGAGCCTTTCCGAAAGAAGAGCACATAGATGTGCCATCTTCTTCTGTTCTTCCTATCCTGCAAAGTTAAACATTTTTTACTTTGTGCTTGCTTTTATGCAGTTCATGTGCTTCCTTCTAGAAAAGGCTGCAGCTCTGTGACAGATTATTAAAGGCATAGAAACTCACAATTAGTATCATTGTACTAAGCTCTATTAACCCTCTACAGGATTAGGTCAGGTGTTTATAGTGACTGTCAGCAGTTCCACTGGTTGCAGTGAGATACACAATAAATAAACATGGCAGTATGCTTTATAATTGGGTCAATTTCTTTCTGGTACAATGATCTACAGTGGTACAATGAATTCTTCCTTTGTTCTGACTCAGAATCCTGATGAATTTACAACTAAGGTGGCAGTCCTAAGCACACTTAGAAAGGAATAAGTGTTATTGGACGCAGTGGAATTTGCTTCTGAGTGAATATGCATAGGATTGCTCTGTAATAGTTCTGAGTTATTCAAGAGCTTTCATATCCAGCCAAGACATTGCTTTAACAGAATAAATCATCTCACTTTTTAAACCTCTTACCCTTTGGGATTAACAACCCCCCACTGCTGTTTATTACACTTTTCAATGACACTGTCACTGATTTACAACAGCCTTACTTAAACTGGTGACCCCCAGATGTGTTGGACTTCAAGTCGTATTATCCCCAGCCAGCATGTTGGGAAGGTGGATTTACCAAAACTAAGTATCTAATCAATAGGTTAGTTGAATGATTGCTATGGACCTATTCAGACTGGGCTCTAACTTGAGTAGGGCCCTTCACCCAGTGGAAGAATGGGATTATACTTGGCCCTAGTGTTTTCACACTACCCTAAACTCACCTGACATCCACATGTTGGATGTTATGTTCAAATAAACCTGCATAGGCCTTAACCTATGTGCTAGTTAAACACCAATTTTGAGAGGTCAATGCCGGGCTCTATGCATGTAGTGCTCTCTTAGAAAGAGGCATCCAGTGCAGGAATGTTAGTTGGGCCAGGGGATAGGGCAGGCATGATTCCAAATACCATACAGTGAATATTGACTCAACAGAGCCATGTCTGAACTGGGCTTCCATTATGTTTTACTGTGGGATTTGTCTTATTTCCATCATGGAATCTATTATTGTTTTTATTGTCTTGCATTGGAAAGGTCTAGAGGCTTTCATGCTCATGAACTGATTTCTGTGCTCATTGCAGGAAAAGGCATGCTATAAATAAATGAAAGAAAAGTTGAATTACTTGTAAGCTACCTTGAGTGCTGTATAGTATAAGACAGCTTAGACATTCTTTAAAAAAAAATTAAAGTTCATTTGTCATTAATATAAAATTCCATCCATGGGGAAGTATAAGTAAATTAAATTGAGTTGCATTTTGCAAGGCATCTTTTAAAATACATACATACATACATAAATCTATGCATGCTGATAGATTTAAAGATTCTTGGAACTCTCTTGAGAATTAACTTAAATGGAATCCTGGTCAGGTGCTATAATATTGTAAAGCAGCATAATCAGGTCAATTTAGTAACCTTTGCCCTGCATACAGATAGTGCTGCGAGTTTCTTCCTTTTCATATTCTGAAGAAGTACAAAGTGTCCTCAACATAACAGATGACTTCAAATCTGCTTCCTTTGGGTGGCAGATTTCCCATCTGTGCCTCCTGTTTGTAGCTGGGATGGGTGGAAAAAAATAATAATATTTGACTATTTTTTCACAGATGGCATTTTGTCCTGTGGCTGAGATTTTTTTTTTAATGTAGTTGATAGAGGGATTTTTTAAAGATTGCTTTTATGTGATTTAATTCTGAGAGCTGTAGAATGTTCAAGTAGTTACTTAGGAACATGGGAAACTGTCTTATGCTGAGTCATACCATTTGTCCATCTAGCCCAGTATTGTCCACACTGACTGGTAGCAGCTCTCTGGTGTTTCAGGTGAAAAAAATGTCCTACCCTATCTGGAGATGTTGAGGGTCAAACCTGCAACCTTCTGAATATGAAGCAGATGTTCTACCACTGAGCTATAGCCTTTCCTGTAGTTCAGCATGTTGGGGCAGAGGGAAATAACTAATTTACATATTAATTATTGTACAAATAATTTGCATGGACATAGTGGAGAATAAGTCAGTGCCGGTAGATAAATCTAGTCTTGCCAGTGTGGGTTTTCCTGCCACAGTCAGCTGTTCAAAACTGTACTTCAACTTTTTTGTGTTGTGGGGAGGAGGAAGAGGCTCAATAGAGGCTTCCGAATTGCTTCCGACCCCATAAACACCTCTCATAGATGTTGATGGAAACCATTCACTTCTGTGGGAAAAGAAAACCGGAGTTGCAGAATATATGGTAAGTCAGGTTCTAAAAGAGATGCATTTGCTAGGGTGAGCTGTATTCCATTGTCATTGTGAGTGTGACAGAACTAGAACTGTGACAGAAATGGAAGCCCCAATTGGCTTTTATGTATCTAGGATTTTGCTTGGCCGAGAAGAAACGCTTCGCTTTCCCCAAAGATCTGCAAGGCCTGCTTCTAGGAGAATGTCTGCCATCTGAGACAGTCCACTTATGGTAGAACCACTTCTGCTATATACAGAAAATTCAACTCCTTCTCTTCTACAAGTAGATTTCATAGGAGCAATATAAGTTCAAGCTGATAATCGGTACTGGTTTCAGGGGGTTTAGAGGCCCTAGGCAAGACACCACAATGGCCCCCCTCCATCAAGGAGTCTACCTTTTGACCACCATTGTCACCAGCTGCTCTTGCCCCTCATCTTCTTTCTCATCATTGCTATCGCTTGCTTGCTTGCTTGACAGGCAGAGGGCCAGTGAGCAAGTAGTCAATGGCATCTACTGCTCATACTTCTTACACCACCATTGTTTGGACAAGAGCAAAGTTGCAATGGTGATGAGGAGAAGGAGCATGTCCAGGGGGCTTTTGTCAGTGGGCCTCGGGTGGGATGTGAGCCCTTGACAGGTGCCCAACCATACCTACCCTTGATGCTGGTCCTGATGATAGCTAATGCTTTGGATCAGCAATGTATGGTTTTTGAGCTAAATCCAGCTCTCAGAAAGGTAACATCT
Organism: Anniella stebbinsi; assembly: GCA_029215795.1. NCBI lineage: Eukaryota > Metazoa > Chordata > Lepidosauria > Squamata > Anniellidae > Anniella > Anniella stebbinsi. Next base: position 120,425,632 of record JARDYH010000004.1, on the reverse strand, counting down.
GGTCCCTCATCATCGATCCAGGAGCAAGCGTGGTGACGTCAGCCATGGGACTCTCCAGCAGCTCACTTTGGAGAGGAGTAGAGGCCTGGTCCACCTTTTGTCTATACCCTTCTCAAAGCAGCCTTCCAGTAAAACTAGTTGCTTATTAGTGTTGCATGCTAAAGGTTTGTTGGTTGTTTAGACAGCTAATGAAACATGTGCACACTGTCAGCAATTCTCAGTTAAAAATGGGAACTGTCACTTTCAACATAGGTCAGCAGAGGATCCCCCCCCCTCCCCAGCTGTGCTTTGACATTTGTGGTTGGTACTTTGAAATGTTTCACTTTTTAGCTGTCCAGAAACTGCTGGACCTAGTAAAGAACTGCAGTTAGTTGATTGTTCTGTGATGTTCTAGTTGTCTATCTTTTTTCAATGCATATGCATAATAGCTAGGGGAATTGCTAGGGGACTGATCTCTATTGATGTAGCTGTGTGCAGATTGGGACCACAGTCCTCTGTCCTTACTTTAGCATAAAAAAGAGAAAAAAACCTTTCTTTAAAGTAACTTGGTCGTTTGGCCCTAAGTGGTGTGTTGATGCATTGACATTAGGGGACATGCATGCCAATGTGTGCGCAGATGTCACAAAATGCCAATACACTGGGCTCTTTTCTGTTTTCCCCACAACACCCTACCCAGATTGTATATGTAGCTGAATGTTTTTGAGTTAAGAGTATTCTATAATAAGTCCTGCTAAATCCATTTTGAGATTAAACAGTTTTATAAGAAGGAAAACTCTTGCCAGCTTATTAACATCCCCTTATTTCTAAAAGCCAGGATGATCTGCTTCAGAGTTAATGAATGCAAAATACAAGAGTAAGAGAAGAGATTGCCTTTCTGTAATTGGGAGGGCGACACTAACCCTTTTTGTGAGGACAGAAGTATATACAAATATACAGGTGTCCCTATTTTCATCTCTGAAAAAAAGTACTGGAAGGCATGCCTCCCACCGCAGCCCCTTATCGCCTCTTCCAGTGCTCATGGGGCTCCTTGGATCCCAGCCAATGAGAATAGGGACCAGATTTGTCCCTTGGTAACTTGGTGTTCATATGTTTGTTTTCTGAGACTTCCTGGACATACCATTAAAAAAAACGGTCAAGAATTGACTCAGCCTTGCTTTGTGCTGAGACAGACAAATTCACTTTCTTGCAGTTTGATTTTGACAACTGGTAACTGGCAGCTTCCCTTTGTGGCTCTTAAGAGCTACATTTCTTGGAATGGACGTTAAATATGCTATGCTATTTCTCCCATGTGTGCTTCATTGTTTGCGTACAGTCTTATCAGTCTTCCGTATGAAAGTTGCCAGGTATAAAACCAGGGTATCTTTGCCACATCAGCAATAGCTCAATCCTCCAAAATAATTTCATGCGAGCTTTGCTAAAGGGAGAACTAGTGAAAAAGGCAGTCAAATTACATGGATGGGAAGGAAGTCTCAGTGGAAGGGACCACCTTGTCCCATCCCTTACACTCCATTCTTTCTTTTACTTAACCTCTCTTCTGATCTCTTATTCCCTCACTGCCTTGATAAGATTGACGTTGGTTAGTAGTTCCCAGACACCGCTCATTCAGCTGTTTTGAACTTTCGGAGGAATTAAGAATTGGGAACCAACCTTAACATCATTATCTACTGTGGAGATCCCCTATCTTTCTTTCTCTTCCCTCCAATGTCATTTTAGTGTTCATTTTCTCATTGCATTCCCCACAAACCCCTTTCGGGTTGACTCTTCACTATCATGAAAACTCTTCAATGGGGTGTTCACGTAACACTCTAACCCAATGGGTTCTCAAGGTGACTTATTCGAGAAAAATAAGCCACACTACATGGTTAACAGGCCACCCTATGGAAAATGTGCTGGGTTCAGAGAATATGCTAACCCATGGTTCAACAAACAACCCAGAGTTCAGCAACAACCCACAGTCAACCACTGATTATGGGTTGGTGTGTTGTGTGAACACTATCTTTCTTTCTCCTACTCCATAACTGCAATTCTTTACTTTTCCCCATAGTAATTAATGGCGGATACCCACGTATGTAGGAGAAAACAAAAAGATGCACTCAACATTGTGTTGAGGGCTAGACCTATTCTTGCCTTTGGTAATCTCGGGGATTAAGACTTGAGCCTGCTGCTCTCTGCATAGCCCCTGTTTCTTGGTCATGCTAGCGTGTGACAGAATGTTTGGAACTGGCTTTTTCCAGAGCACCATGCTCCATCATTCTCATAGCAGAGCATGTCCACTGAGTATTGAACAGCTTGTAATTGTGAGATGTTATGTCCCTGGGGCAAGCAATCACATATTTGCAGAGTAATGGCCATATATGAATTTGACCTGTTTTTGTATTTTGCTCTTGGATATAGATGTTTTCTTTGTTCAACATGATTCCCTGCCTTCAGAAAGCATCCAAAGAGATCCATCCCAGTGGTCTCATTATGGCAAAATGGTCTGTGAAAGGTTCATAGAGAACTATGTTAACCACTTTTGCATCCCTAGAACTGAAGCAAATCCCTCCCGCCAAATACTTATAAGAAAACTCCTAGCTGAGGTCATGTAACTGTAAGGCCTGCCAAGAGCAAAAATGCTTGCAAGTTATAGCATTTCCCTCTCTCCCCCAATAAATGAGTTGATGCATAAATGCCAAATTCCTGAGCTGTTGTTTTAGCCACAAACAGTGTTCTTGATTTTACTTTTTATAAACTCCCCCCCCACACACACACACTTTTTATTGCTTGTTGTGTAATCTCTTCATATTTAATATTGTAGAGGTTTGTTGTTCTCTTTCTGGAAATATAGACTGATACAGAACTCATTTTCTCCCATTGTATAAATGATTGGTAACGTTGAAGAGAAAAGCTCCTGGGGATGCTTCCAGATTAGACTTTTATGGCTCCATTGCCCTGCCTCATCCACATAGTTTTATGGGGTGTTCAGACGTTGTCTTCAACGCACAACCTTTCCGTGTATTCCCCACCACTTCTTCCATTGTTTCTTTTACCACAGAAAATAAAGAAAAGATGGAATAGCTGTGCAATGCCTTTTAATTAGTAGTGCTAGATGCCCTCCATATGGAATTCCCTCTGTTCACACCATGTGAGAGCAAACTAACTTACAGTAACAGTATTTTTAAAAGAATTGCCTTAGTTTTTCATCAATAAGGTTGGTGATTGGCTTTCCTAATATGACCATTCAGATCAGTTGCTAATGGGGATTCTTCTTAATCGAATTTATTGTGCAATATTTAAACATATATATTTTGGAAAGGAATCTGAAGTGTTTTATTTTTAGGCGCATCTAATTCCCCCCCCCCCCCGATGTTTCTTTCTAGTAAGTTTTTCTCCTTTGGGACCAATCTATTGCAAGCTCCCCTTCAACGTGTTTGTGTTGCCATCCATGGTCTTCTTGGGGGGCATAATCCAGCCCTTCTCTGCATGGGCAAGAAAGTGCATATGTGCAGTTTTGCAGAGATCTTTTGCTAGTGGTTCACACTTGGAGAGGAGATAGTGTTGTAGTTATTGGGAGTCACTCGTTTGCCAGGCCATATTCTTGGTGAGGGGGGAGGGATATGAGGGAAGTGGGACCTGAATAATAGATTAGTGTGCCATGGCTACCAAAATCAAGCAGCTAGTGCATGCTTGTAGGACCCAGGTAGCCACTATGCAGCCTGGTCCCTTTCAGCTCCTTCCTATTTCCCAGGAAGGAGTCTGGAGAATTTAGGGCTGGGTTCCCACAACGTGAGAAGCCAGAGTATGGGCTGAATGTGGGTTGTTGTTGAACTGTGGGTGGTTGCTGATCCGGGGATTGTTATGTTGTGTGAACCCAGCCATGCTAACAAACCTTGGTTTGTTAACCACAAGGACGAAGATAACCCATATTTTGTTGTTGGGTTGTGAACTGTTGTTTGTTCGTGGTTTGCTAGTGCAGCTGGGCTCACACAATACAACAACCCATGGCTCGACAACAATCCTCGGTTCAACAACAACCCACACTTAGCCCATACTCAACCCATACTCTGGCTTGTCTTGTGTGAACCAGGCCAATGATCTGTAGAAAGGCCTGCACCTTGGAGATAGGGTGATCTGTAGAAAGGCCTGCACCTGGAGATAGGGTGAGGCGTGGCATTGGCTGCTTCCACGCCTCACCCTATCTCCAGTGTGGCTCTATCCAGACTTTCTGTATGGGTCAAGCAGGCAAGTCAGAGGCTCTGCAGGACTCCATCAAATGCCCAACCTCTCTACCCTCTGGATTCTTATCAGTTACTACCCCTAGGGGAGAAACTAAATTAGAAAATTGAAGAGAGCTTCGGCTATGGGGCGGTATTTAAGTGTAATTAATTAATTAATTATTAATAATAATAATAACAACAACAACAATAATAATAATAATGCAAAAGATTTCAAATGTCAATTTATTTATTAAAAACATTTGCCAAATATTTCCATTTATCCCCCTATTACTCCCTCTTCCTCCACACAGATTTATTCTCTGATCTCCTAATTATCATTTACCACTTTGCTCCCTTTTAAACTTCATTTACACTTCACCTATTTTCTCTTGTACCACTTTCACTTCACATTCCGGTCCTTAGCATTAGGAATGCAGTTTAAGATTTAAATGCATAAATGAGTGCAAAATCAGAAGAGGGAGAGAGAAAAAACACAAGTAAAGATATTTCTGCACACACTTTCATGGTGTTTTGTCTCTAAAGACTTCTGCAATATTGTATTCAACCGTTGCCATATTTGGTTAGGAGATTATTTTTCTTTAGAGAATCTTGTAATCACCCCCACTTTGGATTATGTGTAATTGCTTCATATAACGAATACTGAAAATATGACAGCATGTTTGGCTGCGGCGTACAGCTGCAATCACTGAAATTGGCAGCAAGGTTGTATTGGGTAATTCCATTTTAAAATCATAACAAAACATGAATTAAACTTTTCACTTCAGGTTGTAGTGTTCCATACCCAAGGCCCACACATATACTCTTGAAAGTGGCAACCCCCTTGGGGTTCTAACAAAAAATATAACCTGAGAGAAGCTGGTGGCAAAGAGTGGTTTAACTCCCAGATAAGATTGATCCTATACATTACATCCTAAACATGAACTCAAAGATATGTCTCACTGATTTCAATGGAACTTAGTTCCAGGTAAATGAGTATAGGATTGCAGCCTAGATCTATAAACATGTAATAAAAGAAACATTCAAGAAAGCAGGCGGACATGGAATGTGGCAGATAATATCACTGGAAATGTAATATTATTGTGAAAACCCACTGATGGCCTTTCATTCCAGCATTCTGTTTTGATTCTGTTTTCCCAATAAAATGACTAGTGAGAACAAATTGAGGATCATGTTCTTTTTGTTTAGATTTACAACAGGCTAGTAAGTAGACATTGAGGGCACAATCCTATGCATGTTTACATAGGATTGTGCCTACAACTTCCAGCATTGTGGGAATTGTTGGACTTTTTTCTATCTAAACATTCATAGAATCCTTGGTTTCCCGTGACCAGGCTATACAAAAGTTGGGGTACCCCTAGTTTAGGCCACAAATTACTAAGAGTGTGTGTGTGTGTGTGTGTGTGTGTGTGTGTATGTAGGGGGGGCCATCAGGCCAGTAAAACATTTTTGGGCTCCTAACCTTTGTAAGGCACACTCTATTCCAAGCCTTTGGGCTAGGGTAGCCTTCCCCAATCTGGTGCCAGCCAGATGTGTTGAACTACTGCTGCCATAATCCCCTGGCCAACATAGCTGGTGCATATAATGTGTTCTGTGTTGGCAGGGCTAAGAGCTTGAATGGCAGAGGAGCCACCCTGAGTAGAAACAGGTGTGGGAATGCAGACAGCATAGCCCTGGTACCATGGCATGGTTGGGTTCTGCAGAACTTAGGAGAGTTCTCAAGGAAGACAGACATTGCTCAAGCAGTGGTTCTACTTCAGCAGTGAAGCAGGCCAAGCGCCATCCCTCAGTTAAAATCAAGACAGGGCCTCACCTTGAAGCTGTGCATGACCTCCACATGCACCCCTGTCATGCGTATACTGGGGAGAGTGTACAGGCCTGGTTAGTTGGTTGAGGAGGTAGTGTCATGGATATAGGCTCTTCACTCCTTATTCTTAAGGGCAGTCCCTTGGTCATCAAGTCCTCTTCTTCATATGCTTTTGCCTCGATTGCACTTTAGGTATGGGTTGAGGAATACCATGTCTATGAAGCTGAATTCTCCTATGCCTCAGCCATACAGTTCTGCCTCATGCACACCAGAGGACTGGGGCACAACAGAATTTTACAGGTGGGCATTTTGTAGTCTGGAGTTCTAGGCCACATTTTATAAACAAACCTTTGCAGCTGCAATGTGAAGAAAACAAAAAGCTCCAGGATTCTGTAACAATTGCTCTTGTGGCTTTTTAGTGCTTCATCAAGTTTAATTGTTTCACTACCTCATTTGGAAATCTATTCTCAGACTATCCTATAATTGCTTGTCATGGGAATCTTTGCATCTTCCTTTGAAACATGTTAGATGTGGCCTCTCCCTGCCCCCCCTCTCTGTATATAGCGTGGGTATGGGGTCATAATAAGATCTTCTAATATATAATGGGAATGCTTCTACCAGTATCTGACCAATATTGGGAATTTAGATCAGCCAAGTGTATTTATACTGAAGACTCCTGAGTCCCAAACGTATGTTAAAAGCCTAGGAATTTTTTTATAGAAGACATTAAGTCCTTTTTGTTTACCTATTTGTGCCTTTATCACACCTACCCGGTTTGCTTCTGCGGGTTCCCCCTCCGTTTCTTATGCGAATTTAGCCTTTTGATCACATGCGCTCGCTTTTGCTCCGATACCTCAGCCAACTTGCCTGCAAATGGACAATCCCCGTTCAGGGATATTTTGAAAGAGGAAGGAAAAAAGAAGCACTCAGGGCACGAGAGCAGTGAGAGGGGGACGACGTCGGGTGAAAGAATTGGATCAAATTCGCAGTGAGTGTGCTTCAAACCATCCGTGTGATAAAGGCCTCATGCAGGGTGCCCATTGCTTTGTCTTAACCCATCCTCTGTATGATCTCACCTGAAACACTGGAGGGGCCATAGCTCAGTTCCTAGGTTCGATCTCCGGCTTTTCCAGGTAGGGTGAGGAAAGGAATCCTGCCTGAAACCCTGGAGGACCGCTGCCAGTCAGTGTCGACAGTACTGAGCTAGATGGACCAATGGTCTGAATCAGTATAAGGCAGCATCCTATGTTCCTGTCTACATATCACATTGTTCTCTGCTCCATAAGAAGCCACTTCAAAAACCAGTCTTGACTGCAAATCAGTATATAAATATAATTAAAAAATATATAGAAAGAGCAGCTGGAATTGAGCGCCAGGCATACTCCCACTACATGTGGCCTTACCAGTTTCTTACATTATGCAGCAAAAGAAGAATGTCTTTTTAAAAAACTTATCTTCAAGGCCCTCTTTTGAGCATCGAAGACTTCTCCAACCTGGTGCCCTCCAGATGTGTTGTACTACAATTTCCTTCAGGCATGGGGATGATGGGAGTTCTAGTGCAAGATATCTGGAGGGTAATTGGTCGGAGAAGGTCATATTATGGGACTATGTTTTGGAAGTTCTGTACTCTGCTGTCAAGCATTGATTGTACTGCAAAATTTAAAGCAATGCTCTCTCTACCCCCCTCAGATCTTTCTTTGCCTTGATGCATTCAGCTGTGCATGACCTTCCAAGGGTAACACTATTTCTTTTTTTTTTTGACAGGCTCCCCTCTAACCCTTTGCAGTTTTCAGCTTTTAATTGTGAAACCCATCTGTTGCCTTTTCTCACAGCCCACCAGAAAGGCTGCCCTTTTGACTTTGATGATAGGGTGTGAGTGTTTTCTAAACCAAAGTGAAAAAATTGTGGTCCTTGCCCAGTAGGTGTGAACAGGTTCCCTGTAGTCCTGAGTGAATACAGGTTCCCTGTATTCACTCAACTGCACTCCTCAGTCTGGAGCCTTCCTTGCCAAAATCCAACAGGCGTTTTGGGTCTCAGCATGTGTTGATTATATAAGGCAAAGCTCATGGGTCACCATTTTGACTCAGGGATGCTCCAATCTAAGAAAGCCATTGTACAACCATCTTCTTGGGTCATTATGTTTTCATCTTCAGAAATGTGTATACTTGCAAATAAACAGACATGTTGTTCCCTATATGCATACATTCTTATTAGTCCTGACTAATTAATTAATTAAATAGCTAACTTCTATGACAATTTTATGCCATGATCTATTAACTAGAGATGTTCATAGGCGCTTGGAACATCATTCATTTTTCTTCTGATGGCTAACAGCTTACTGCTTCGCCTTCTCACAGGGCAGTTTGACTTGTCTAGCTGCAGCAGGCACAGGTGTCTGGTGTTGTCTTTGCTTGCCCCTCTCCCTCCCTCTTTTGTTCACATACATATCTGTTGTTCGTAGTGCACCAATTTTATTAGAAACTATCAGGTTACAGTTTTTGAGCAGGGGCCAAACCACAAATATCTAGCAAGCTTAGGCTGACCATCTGAAAAGGAGAACAGGGCTCATATAACTTTAACAGTTGTAGAGAAAAGGGAATTTCAACAGGTGTCATTTGTATGCAATTAGTTCCTGGTGAAATTCCCTCTTCATCACAACTGTTAAAGGTGCAGGCACTATACTAGAGTGACCATATACAAAAGAAGGCAGGGCTCTGCAACTTTAACTATTGTGATGAAGAGGGAATATCACCAGGAACTAATTGCATACAAATGACACTGGTTGAAATTCCCTTTTCTCTACAACTGTTAAAGTTATATGAGCCCTGTCCTCCTTTTCAGATGGTCAGCCTAAGCAAGCTGGCACTCTGCCCTGAAATGATAACAACTGCAGCCAGCCAAGAGTTGCTAGTCCACGGTAATGATTTCCATAGGACAATTGCATGGTGCGTGCAAATGTATTTCCTTTTGTTTCTGTTTAAAACTTGCTTCCTGTTAATTTCGTACCTTTCCCCGGGTCCCCCTGTTACGTGAGAAAGGAAGTCGCTGTTTCACATTAATATTCTTCATACTGTTTATGACTTTGTATGCCGACCTCTAGTTTTAACATGAATGGGGTTGCATGATGTCATGCTCAACCGAGATCGGAGCTCACTGTGGAATCCTCACATAATCATTTTGCTTTGAGCAAAATGTAATCCAAGCCAGTCATTAAACTGGCCATTGTGAGCAACCCATCCCTGTGTGAGTCAACCCTTTTCTCTCTGTTTTATATTGTCTCCTTTTCTCCTTGGCTTCTTGATAGCTGCTTTATACAATGTTTTGATGTGTTGCACTACGTTGTATTAAGGAAGCAGCCAACGTGGATTAGTTTCACAGGGGTCCCCAACCCCTTTTGGGTCAGTGGACACGTGTGGAATTTTGAGAGGGTGTTGTAGGTGCTCACATAAAATGACTACCATGGAGAGGGCAGGGCTGCCATGGTGGGCGTGACCAGTCACCAAACACACATTTCCCAGAAGGCAACCTGGTGAGACAAAAAGAAAAGTAACTTGGCCCAGAAGCTTAAGTATAAGGCAGAGGTTGAGACTGAGCTCTAAAACACAAAACCACTCTTTTAAACCCAAATAGAGATGGTGTTGGAGAACAGCATACTGCAGTATGCTAGCCTCCCACTTACGTTTTTTAAAAAAAAGAAAATCTTTAAGAAACAGAATAAAATTAGGAGGTGCAGAGAACGTGGCATGCATCATAGGTACCAGATTGGAGACCTCGGGTTTAGCAGTTAAAACACTAGACTTAGAGTGAAGACATATGTGTTCAAATTCCTGCTCAGCCATAGAGATCACTGAGTAACCTTGGGCCAGCTGCACTTTTCTTAACTTGTCTTACCTCTGAGGGTTGGGTGAAAATAACTGAAATTGCCCCCATGTATCTTGCCCTAAGCTCATTGTGGGGAAAGGTAGGGAGGGATACTAATGTAATAAAATCTCATTACCCCTCCCCCTTTCAGTGAAATATCCTTCAGGAATCCAAGATCTCCTGATTGAATTGTAGCAGGCGACAGAGTTCTGTTCTGGACACTTCAGCATTATCCATACATCCCTCACAAACATGTACACACACGCACACAGTTAGTGCAAAAAGCAAAACATCAAATTCTCCCAGAGTTTAAATTGTGATTTATAATCAAGCCACACCCCTCCCCCAGATACAGAAAAGTTTCCCATGCAAAAGAAAATATTTTCAGAGAGACCTGAGCAGCAGAGTCAGTAGCTGGGATGAGATCAAGGTGCTGGCCGCAGATTTGAACCCACAGCGTTTGCAGTTTAGTGCCAAGACCACTACCTATTGAACTGCAGTTACGTTAATAAAGTGTAGGTATTTCAGGCACTTCCTTTGAACAATATTATTACTCTTAGTTCTTTCTTCTGTTTTCCTTGAACAAGCTTACTCATAAGTTCTAGTTTCTCCTTGCTTTCTCATACGTTTAATGCAACTGCTTCCCATCCACCCCCTTCATTTCTGTTTCATATACTCAACACAAGGTTTCTCTGGTGATTCTATGCCTTCTTCCTCTTCATACAGTCTACAGTGGTATTCAACAGCTAGCTCTTCCTCCCAGGAGCAGTTTCTGTTTGTTCAGGCATCAATTTAATATAATAATACTTGGCAAATACCTATCACCTGATATTTCACCAGTTCCCAAAACAATTTTTATCACTATTTGGGCTACCAGGATCATGACAATCTCCCGCTGCTTCTTGCCCAGAGATTGGAAATCCCCTACAATGTATTCTGCAAGAACTACCGAGAGCTGAATTGCACATTGTAGACTGCCCCTCCCACGCCTTGCCTGGTTAGTTTTGTCTTTGTCTTGTTGGGCAGCCTGGTTTGAACTGGTTCACAGTGAAGCTTCTGTGAATAGATTTGCCATGTGTCCAGGTGCCAACACACGCAGCAGCGGTTCCCAACAACTTAAGTTTGTGGTGAACTTGCAGAACCATCTGAAGGAATTCCCTCCCCCTCAGCATACCCTTTGGGATGCTTGCAATGGAGAATAGTGGTAAAGAATTAGCATAGATGTTCAAATTCATGTCTATAATGTATGTGTAGTATCATGTCTGGAAAGCACACTAAGGAATTCCTAGAACAATACTCAGTTCCAGCATCATGTGCCAGTTTGGTTTCAGCTAGTGGCTCAAGTTCCTCAACTAGGTTGTATACCTTATCTAAGGTGAGTTGTACCAGTGGCATCAGAGACAATACCACAAAAAGTGATTATCTGTAGCTTTGGGTTATGAAAACTAGATGTTGGACAAACATCACCTGAATTCAAATGTTTGCCCTATCCTGAAGCTCTCTCTGCTTAACATACTTCACAGGGGTTGGTGTGAGGATAAAATGTCATCTCTTATATGTGGACAAGCTCCTTCAAGGAAAAAAACATGATAGAAATGTCTTTGCTGGGTAGTCTTCTGAAGAGGAAAACCTATAATTTATTGCTGTTTTGCCTTATGTTTGCCTTACCTGGTGCTTTGCAGATGTGTTGGACCACAACTTCCATCATCCCCAGCCAGCATGGACAATGGCTGTGCACAGCCAATGCTGGCTGGGGGTGATGGGAGTTGTAGTCCCAGCACATCTGTAGGGTGCTGGGTTGGGGAAGGCTGCCTTACATTGTAAACTATTTAGGCTATCTTATTCATGTGGCACCTAATTTTATGTGTTACTGGGAACACAGAGCTATTTCAAATAAAAATCCAATGTCTAGTATTTTCAAAGACCTCTTGTATCTTCCTGTTGAGTGCTTCAGACTACTGATGGATTGGCCTTCATGCTGCTGCTGGCTCGCTTGCACCACACTATATGGGAAAGAATTCCTGCACACTTAATCAAATCATGAGATTTGTGTCCTTCCGCATGCAAAAACAGGTCTTTATTTTGAAAAACAACATTTGGTGAAAAGTAGCTAGAGCTGCAAAAGCAGACTTGCATTGCCAAATCCTGCTTCTTTAACAGTGACAAAAATAAAGTGCGTATACAGAGCTGTTTCTAAATGTACAAAGCACTTCTCATCTGTTATCCCATATCGCAGGAAGGAATAAGGGGGTGTGTCTAAGATTTCTTTTGGTAAGGTTCAGTACTCACTGAACATTACATCCTAAAATGGTGTCTCAGCTGCACCACTTCAAGTTCAGAAAACTAGGGGGAAAGGGTCTAGATTAGTCTTCTTCCTGCAATGTGAGTTTTCTGTTTTCAGGGATATATTTTTTAATGGTCACCTGTCTTTTTTTCTCCAGCAGGTTTAACAGCCTGGGGAGGAGGTATGATGATTTTGTTTGGGGAATCAGCATAGAAAGGAAGGATTAAACTCCCTGGATCAAATTCCCCTGCACCCCAACACAGGTCCAGATTAAGACATGCTGAAGCCCTAAATCATGCCAAGATTCAGAAAAATGAAGAGAAAAAGAGTTTATTACATTTTAATAGGAAGAGTAATGAAAGGGTACCACCCAGTTTTCGGGGGTGCTTGTAGTTAAACAATGTTCGATAGACTTCTCTGAAGATATAAAAGCTCTAGTACAGTAAGTTGATTTGAATATCTTTTAAACTGTGTCTCCAATACAAAATGCTGTGTTGCTACGCTTTCTCTGTATAAGGCAACTCTGCTGTAAGTCACACCAGACTTTCCAACATATATAAGCCAAAGCAACTTCATCTTAGTTATCTTACATCTTAGTTATCTCCAACATATTTAGAGGCCCATCATAATGTGAGCCCCTAAGCCATGGCTTATTTGGCTTGTTCCTAAAAACGGTGCTGCCTCAACAGCATTTACATAACATGCACTCATAACATGAGTGCTAGACCTAAGAGTATCCAGTAAGTTCACAGATGACAGGGTGAGCTTCAAACTGAGTACTTTGCAGCTCACAACCATTCTTTGCACCCTATGCTAGCTCTCTAATTTTTAACAAATGCAGTATGATAATGACATAATAAATTATAAAATTAGAAGTATAGAAGCACCTGGTTATACTTGCAACCTTTGGGGGCTGTTTCACCATATTGCACAAAAGCTGTATTGTTAGACTTTGGGGCATTCTGTTAGACTATGGGTTGGATTCCAGCTCCCATAATCCCTAGCCAGCATGACCAATGATCAGGAATGATGGGAATTAGAGTATTAACAACATCATGAGGGGGCCATAGGTTCCCCACCCCTCCTTTAGATATTCAAGTGTGTGTCAGTTCATTAACAAATATTCAGCTTCCTATTTGCACTATATGGATTTTTTTTTATTGGAATAATTTTTATTTATTTCAACATAATAATAACCATAACAACATAAAATACATACATAATCCTCTACAATCCCCCCGTGCACCCCCACCCCATGAGACCTCCTCTTAATCATTCTTCATCTATCCAGAAATTTATCGACTCTTTTGAAGGTTTTTGTCCCTTCCCCGATCTTAATACATATTCCAAAAAGGGACTCTATATTTCTCCAAAATCATTCTTACTGGACATTCCCCTCTTTATCTTCATTTTACAAGTCAACATATCATTCAAAGCCATATCCCATATTTCTTTATACCATTCTTCTATTGTATAGCTTCCTTGTCCTTTCCAATTTTTTGCAATCATTAATCTAACAGGTGTCAGGAGGTTGTTTATCAATTCTCTCTTAGTTTTATTCTCTTTCCCTCTATCCCATATTGCTAGTAGAGCAAGCTTTGGGTTTAACTCCACTTTACTTCCAATTATTTCACTTATTTCTTTAAACACCCTTTCCCAAAATTTTTGTACGTATTCACAGCTCCACCACATATGAAAATAGGTTCCAACCTCCTGGCAACCTCTCCAACAGTTTTTAGACACTTTTTTATCAATCTGGTGAAATCTAACAGGTGTTAGATACCATCTCCACAGTATCTTATAAAAATTCTCCTTAATTCTAAGCAGCTTTAACATTCTTGCATTCCACAACCTCTCCCAGTTATATTCATTGATTTCACCTTTTACATCTTCTTCCCAAATCTTTTTTATAGCTTTAAGTGAATCTTGAAATTCCTCATCTATCAATATTTTATATATCTCACTAGTCAGTCCTTTCTTAGTTCTAGTTTCTTCTTTTCTTCCTTTTAATTCAATTAAATCTTCAAATCTTGTATTATTTCTACATTCTTTGTTTTTCAATTTCCATTCCTGAGTCCATTTTCCCAATTGTGTACATTTAAACCATGCTGTCTTTTGACCTATTAATATCTCTTTAATTTGATCATTATCCTTCATGTTTTCCATCCACTTCCTTAACTTAATTATTTCCTGGTCTTTCAATCTCGCTTCTATCTCCACTTTTAATACCCTTGGGAAGTTCCCCACTACTACCACTGGGGCAAGTGGAGAGTCTCCTGGTATCAACTTCCCCCTAAATTTCTCCCAGATCTCCACAATATTTTTCATCAAAGGGTTGTCCAGTCCCTTCAAATCTTTCTTTTGAATTTTTTTAAAAAATATATTTTTCAATTTATAATCTATTTCCCCTGCTTGCGTTTCCAACCACTCAAGGTCTTCCTCCCCTAAAATACAGTTTATAACATATCTTAACTGATTAGCAATATAGTAATACTTAATATTTGGAAGTCCTAAACCTCCTTTCTTTTGAGCCTTATACCATAACCCTTTATTAATCCTAGCTCTCTTATCCCCATTACAATATGCATTAATCATATTTTGCCAACTTTTCAACTCCACATCTGATATTTTAATTGGTAACATTCTAAACAAAAAATTAATCTTAGGTAAAATCTTCATTTTAATAATTGCTATTCTACCAAACCAAGAATATTTTAATTTCCTATATACTTCTAATTTCTCCCCTACTTGTTTTTTTAAAGCTACCAAATTAAGTTCCTCTAGCCTATCTAAATCTTTATCAAAATTGACTCCTAAGTAACGTACTATATTTTTAAGTCTAAGACCTAACTTAACCTTACCTTCTTCCAGCTCATCCTTATTGTAATTAAATAACATCATTTCTGACTTCCCCCAATTTACTTTTAATCCCGTAATTTCTCCAAATTCTCTCAAATGCTTCTTAATCACCTCTCCGCTCTCCAGGGGATCTTCTACTGTCAGTAATGTGTCATCTGCAAACATATTCATTTTAATCTTCTCCTTTCTTCCTATCCCCTTCACTCTTTCATCTTCCCTTATAACATTTGCCAAAATTTCTATTACTATTGCAAATAAGATCGGTGAAAGAGGACATCCTTGCCTAGTTCCTCGAGCTAGTGTAATCTGTTGCGTTAACCCATCATTAACCATTATTTCAGCTTTGTTGTTTTTATACAACTTATCCATCACTCCCATAAATTTATCTCCAAACCCAAATGTTTTTAATATTATTTTAAGTGCTGGCCATTCCACGCAATCAAAGGCTTTGAATATATCCAATGCTAATAAGCCTGCTTTTAAATTCCTTTTTTTTATAATATTAATTATATTTAAAACTCTTCCAATTAAATTAGGCATTTGCCTACCCGGAATAAATCGACACTGGTCTTTTTTAATATATTTAAAAATAAATGTACCCATTCTTTTTGCCATTACTGCTGTAAAAATTTTGGAATCTTGATTTATTAAAGAGATTGGTCTATATGATGCGGGGTCCGTCAAATCCTTACCTGGTTTCGGAATTAATATAATCAGGGAGTGATCCCATGATGGCGGGGTCTTCCCCCCTTTTATTATGTTATTAAATAATTTATTTAATCTTGGTATTAATATTTCTTTAAAAAGCTTATAGTATTCCGGCCCCAAACCATCCATCCCCGGAGATTTCCCTCCTTTTACTTTATCGATAACTCCCTCTATCTCTTTCTCAGTAACTAATCCTTCCATATAGTCCCTATCCTGCTTCTGCAATCTTGTTTTCCAATTCCTCTCTACATATTCCAATACCTTACCTTGTGGCCCCGAATCTGATGTATATAATTCACTATAAAATTCCTGAAATATATTTAATTTATCTTTCATTAAGTTACAACTATTCCCTGACTTATCCCTAATTGTCCCTATCATATTCTTATCACTGAGTGGATCTAGCCAGCATCTTCGAATTTCTATTACTATATTCAAAAAAATCTCTTTTTAAATATAACAAATTTTTTTGGACTTGTTCTAGTTCTTCTTTCTCTAATTCCTTTTTCTTAGCTTGAATTTGGGCAATTAGACGTTTATCTTTGGTCTCCCTTAACTTTTCTTCTAAACTCCTTACCTCCTCTTCAATCTTTTTATTTTGAACTTCCTGTTGTTGTTTTAAAGTGCACCTTTCCCTAATACAAATCCCTCTTACCACAGCTTTCATTGTATCCCATAATATGTCCTGCCGATTATTCTCTTTTTCATTAATCTCCCAAATTTCCTGCATTTCTTTCTTTATCTTCTCCACTATGTATTTTTTATTCAACAACCTTATGTCCAGTCTCCATCTCTTCGCTTGTCTATAATCTTTCTTAATTTCAATGTCCATTATCATTAATGCATGGTCAGTGACCTTGATAACCCCAATATCACAATCTATGATTTTAGGTAACATATTTTTTGATACAAAAATGTAATCAATCCTTGAATAACTCTTAAATCTAGGTGAGTAGAAGGTATATTTCCTTTCTTCCCCTTTTAATACTCTCCACACATCCATTAGTTCTTTCCCTTCCATTAATTTGCTTAACTCCGTCTTCCCCTCCCTCTTAATATCTCTTAATATATTATCCCTATCTTTCCCTTTATCTAGTACCATATTAAAATCTCCTGCCATCACAATATTTTTTTTACCCACCTCTCCCAACACATTAAATACTTCATCAAAAAAATCCATTTGTTTCCCATTTGGAGCATATACATTCATCGGTACATATTCCTCTTCTCCCAACTTGCAGAACATAATAATAAACCTTCCATTTTTATCTTTCTTTACACTTTGAATATTAATACCACATGTCTTTGAAATTATTATTGCCACCCCTCTCGATTTAGAAGTTCCATATGACTTTTCATAAACGCCCACATCCCTCATTCGAACCTCCTTGACACCCTCTTTGGCCTGATGAGTTTCCTGCAAAAAAATTATATCTATTTTTTTTCTTTAATAATATTTCAATCCTCTTCCTTTTGATTACTGTTCCTAGCCCTTTGACATTTAATGTTGCTATTCTCAATTTATTTTCCATCTCTCTCTTTCACACAAATCTTTAAGTTGGTCTCCCTCTGTGTAACACTTACCCTCCCCCCCTAACCCTCCCCCCCACACTCACCCCTGTTTTCACCCCCCTCCTCACCAGCTTCCTGGGCATTGGTCCCTATTTATCTTAGAAATCTTAGGGGGGGGAACTCGGCCCAACCATCCGGAATAAAGTCTACCCTCCCCTCCTTGCCTCTTCTTTTCCCTTATCCCTCTTACAATATGATTTCAGTTTCTATTAGTTGCTCCCTCCTGCAGCACCTTCATCTTGCTTTGCTCCTCCATCCAGTGTGGCATCCATTATGCCCAACTTCTCCAATAGTTCCATTCCTTGCTCACAGGATGTTATTCTTTGTTGCTTCCCTTTCCACATAAATCTCAGAAAGACTGGATATCCCCAGCTATAGGATATCGATCTCATCTTCAATGCCCCTGTACAGATTCTAACACTCTTCCTCCACTGCACGGTCTGAGGGCATAAATCCTGGAAAACCTCGATTGGTGTTGCTTGAAGCATTGGCTGACCTTGACGTCTAATTGCTTGCATTAACTTTTCTTTTTTGTAGTAATTAGCAAATTTAACAATTATATCTCTTGGGAGCATTCCTTTCTTTCTATACCCCACCCTATGGGCCCTCTCAATATCCGCCATTTCCCAATCTTCCTGTGGTTCCAGCTGTTTGACCCATGCCAAAATTAATTCTCTTAAACTATTAAGGGTCTCCCCTTCTTGCTCCCCAAAAGATCTTATTCGAATATTTGCCCTCCGGTCCCGATCTTCCATAGCTATGAGACGTAAATCCTGTTGCATCAGCTGCTCTTCTTGCTTCTTATATAGATCCTTTAGCTCTCCAGTTTCTTCCTGCAAAACTCCAACATCTTTCACCACCTGTTGAAGGCCTGCCATAAGCTCATTTTGTGACTCTGTAATTCTTTTAGCTATTCTGTCCTCTTGCTTTGCTAATGCCTGCTCCATCTTTTCCTCCTGCTTTGTCATAGCAGTTTCCAGCATCTTTTGAATTTTCTGAGTCAGCTCCTCTGTTGGATCTGCCTGACTCCCTTTGGTAGTTTTAGGAACTGCATCTGGCATACTTCCAGCCTTATCGCTGGTATTTCCTGCATGACTGGGAGAGACCTTCTTTGTCTTTTCAGAGGCTTTGTCCGGCATGTTTCCGGTCCGAACCAGTCTATAACTCCTATTAGACGGCCGATCTCCCGTAGGTCGACTCCAAGAAGTAGTTTTCTTCCTACTCATAAAGTCACCCACTCAATTCTTAGCCGCCCTCTTTCCAAACCTGTCCGGTAAGCACACAGCCACTTCTCGCCGGGGATCAAAAGTCTCTTTCTCATAAATCTTCAACTCAATCACTCCCTCCGGCACCTCCGTCTCCCAATCAGCCTTTATAGCAATTATAAATCCATTGTTCTCCTTAATTGTTTTCCAAAGCTGTCGGAGCTAAGTTTCGTTTCCTCTCACCGGGCACACTTCGCCCCGCCTCCCAGTTATGCAGCTAACAATTCTCTCACAAAAGCTCAAAAATCTCTTTTCCAAATATTAGCTGCTGCTCTCTCCTCACAGCGGCCTGTTCAATCAGCCAGCAGTCATAAATCCTTTATTTACCTTCGCCAGATGTATATCAACGCTGCCGATCCCGTCCTTCTCCCTCCTGTCGAGCCGGTTATAAAACCATAAATCTCCTTCCAGCTGCAGTCTCAATTACAGCAGGCTTCCCTCTCACCATAGCAAGACTTTATGTAACAATCCATTCGCTTTAGGATAAGGAATTTATAATCAAATCACTGCTTCTTTCGGAGAGCGAGTGAGTTGCGACTCTATTCCATACTTGCTAAGCCACGCCCCCTATATGGATTTTGTTTCATGCTAGTTTAATCGTCATGGCTTCCCCCAAAGAATCTTGTCACTTTGGTGAGCCCATGGAGATCCCTAACCCTGTCACATAACTACAGTCCCCAGGGGAGAGAAGATTACTATTATTCCAGGGATTGGCAACCTTTTTGGGCCCATGAGCAAATTTGTATTATTTTTTTCCAGGGTGTCCCCCTTCCCTGGATTCTGTATTTTCTTGCCAACTCCCTTCCTGGCTTCTGTATTTTTGGAGGGAGGGCTTCTTCCTCCACCCTCCTTCCTATGCAGGATTTCCTTCCCCGCCACCTCTGCTTTCCCTGCTGCCTCTCCTTTCAACCTCTTTCTCCCCATCCTCGCAGCTTCTCCCCCCACTACCTCACTTCTCAACCCTGTTGTTCCCCCCATTCATCCCTAACTTCTGCCTCCCACCACACTCACCTCAGTAGGGAGGAAACAGGAAGTGAGCAAATCGGGAGATAATTCTGTTGATCTGCCGATTTTCTGCTTTCTCGCTGTTGAGTGTAGCAGGAGGCAGGAGCGGTAGTGTGGGCAATTGGGGAGGGGAACGATGGGGATCTTGGTGGGCACCAGGGCACCTGCAGGCGTATTAGACCAATTTAAGTCTGTATTTAGGCCAATTTACGTCTGATGGTTTATATTGATTTCTTAATGACAAGGCGGATTGAGAATAAAAATAACTGGAAACAGAACTGAATATCTGCTAGAGGATTTTAGTGAGTAACTTTACACTAAACTTACTTTAACTTCCCTCATTTGGATTGGAACCAGGTTCTATGGATGGAGATGTGAGGCCAGCCAGTGATGCTGTCATAGTTAATATTAATGCATGTTTGATTTCTCTTTTCTTCGTATCCCAGGATAGAGTAGGGATGCTCAAGAGTTTCATTTAGTCCACCTTTTGAAACAAACCAGGCTTATCTGCATCTCCCTGACTGATGTGCTGATTGGAATGCCATTTTCCTTTGGATTTTATTCTTCTCCAAATTTTCCAATGCTGTATTTTAGGATAAAATAGGTTTAGAAATTCATATTATATGAGAAAATACTTATTTTGTACTTGTAAAAACAACAACCCAGCAGATTAATGTAGAAACAGGACAGAATGGACGTATGAATGAAAATATGGGAAACCAGAAATACACCAATCTACCCATCCGTACCACAGAGCCTGATTTCTGAGGCTCTGATATTATCTTCTGCTATTGCAGGACATCTTCCTTCTACTGGGAGGAGGTCTGCATTTTGGGGGCTGAGTTGGGCAAGAGGTTATTTTGCTTTTGGGAGAACCTGGCTTGCAATTTTGTTTCCCAGGTCCAAAGCACCACCACCAGGACAGGCAACTTGGTGCCCTCAGGATGTTTTGGACTACAGCAACATCCCTCCGAATAGAGTTGTTAGTATTATGGTTCTTTTATGGTACTGAGGCAGACTTGCTCGAGACATCTTTGCCCATTCCATATCTGCCACTATCTGAGTTGAATATCCCTCTCTGCTGCCAATCATATATATCTGAGAGCCAGTTACAGCTAGTCTGTCCTACTCCCAATATTCTATGACCAAGAAACAGAATCCACCATGAGGCTATTTAAAGAAGAGCAGGTTTGATTCTTAATAGCTGGGACCACAAGAAGCAGGGTCAGTTTTAGCCTCTTCCTGAATGGTGTTCATAAGTGCACCCCTTTATTTTCTTCCATATAAGTGAGTGGATATCATTCATTCCAGTAGAGAAAATATTTTATTAATTTATTTATTTATTTCCATTTATATACCGCCCCATAGCCGAAGCTATATATATCTGTGCTTGGAGGTAACATTGCAATGGGTGCCAAACCTGCCCACTACCCCTGATAACCAACTGGAACATCATTGGGGCAGCAGGTGGGGGGAATAATTTCCCTCCTTTAGGCAGTTTCAGTGTTGCAGAGAAGGGGCAATGACTTTCAAGTACCCCACCCCAACAGCCCATTGGCATGCTAACTGGGTTTATTTAACTTACATTTAGTATTTAACCTAGTGGCAGTGATATGCTAGCTGCAAATTACTGCTTCTGCCACTCCCAGTCTCCAGAGATGAGCAGATCTTAACCCAACTTTGCTTCAACTCTTTGATGCAAATCGGTGTCTTCCTGTAGTGTGTAGAAGCCATAATTTAAATCCTTTTTCGCCCTTGCCTTAGGTTGCCTTTCAGTTTAATCTTTATAATCACGGCAAGGTCACTCCCAGTATCAAACTCTGGGAAAGTGCACATATAATGTATTTATGTTAGATGTTGGAGAATTTCAGCACATATTTTTAATCTAAGAGGAGACTGAGGATCAATCAGAAGTATCTCAGGAACTAGAGATTCTTCTTCGTGGTCTCTGTGCATCACACACTATGGGCTCGTGCTGGCGCCGAGCCTCATCGGAAACTTCTCTAGCCTAGACTCTTTTTGGCGGGAACCCCTCCCCCCACCGCCCTATTGCGCATGCTCGGGTTCCCGCTTACCTCAGTTCTTTTTCGACCGCCGTGCAGTTAGCCTCGCGGGAGAGCTTCTCTGAAAGAACTGTTCGTACTTTTTTTTTCTTGTTCTTGTTTAGACTCTTTTCTTAGGAATAGCTTTTTCCCATCTTTATTTCTTCTTCTATTTCTATATAAAAATTATCTATCTATCTGTCTATCTGTCTCTTTCACTTTCTCTTTCACCACTTTGGTAGGAAGCCTAAGATGGCGCAGTCAGCTCTGTTTAAGACCTGTGCTTCGTGCCGGGCTAAGCTGACTCTGTCGGACGGCCATTCTCTGTGCCTCCTGTGTCTGGGGGAGGCGCATATCGTGCAATCCTGCGTCCACTGTCAAGGATTTTCCCGCCAGACCTGCAAGAATCAGGCGGACAGGCTGCGCTCCTTACTCTGGAGTAAGGCCCTGGAGGCAGTAGACTCGCCGACCCCGGCAGCCACAACCACCTTAGCGCCCTCGAGGTCGATGGGGGAGCTTTCGGGGCTGCACCCCGCCGGGACAGACCAGGCCGCCCAGTCTACCGGGCCCAAGTCGAAACGGCCAAAGATTTCTGCCCCGACACCTAAGGAACACTCCCATAAGAAGAAAAAACTGGGAGCGAAGGGCGCGGAGAAGCCTAAAAAAGCCTCCAAACCGACGAAGATGCCTTTTTCAGGCATCTCGGTACTGCAGCCTACGGTACCGTCGGGACCTGCCTCGGTACCGATGCGCTGTCTGGTACCGATGGCACAGCCTGCACCCTCGCCGTCGGCCTCCGTCTCACTGCCGATTGGCGGCACGACAAATAATAATAATAATAATAACGATTTATTTCTTACCCGCCTCTCCGTCTGGATCGAGGCGGGGAACAACAACATGATAAAATACATAAAACTAATTAAAACATGACAAATATTATTAAAACTGCATTAAAACAACCTAAAACATCTTAAAACATCCTAAAAACAAAGGAGGCACAGCATTCGGCAAAAAGGCCCTCCACAGCGCTGCACCCCAGCTTGCAGAGGAGCACCATCCCTCCGATTTCGCCTTCGAGGTCGCGGGCTCCGTCATCTCCGACTTCCCCGCGACTCTCGGTACCGACGTTGACACCGCGCAGCCAGCGTCGGTCTCGCTCCCCGACATCGCAGGGGTCCTCGGTACCGGCCTTGTCGCGCCGCCGCCGCTGCTCCCGCTCATCGACCCTGAGGGGAACCTCGGTACCGGCACCAACGCCTCGACACCGGTCTCGCTCGTCGACATCGAGGACGGAAGTGGGCACCAGACCTTCGGTACCGACACCGTCGTTCCGCCGCTCTCGCTCTCGCTCGTCGACATCGAGGAGGGAAGTGAGCACCAGACCCTCGGTACCGACGCCGTCGTCCTGCCGCTCTCGCTCTCTGACGCCGGTGAAGAGCTGGGACGCGTACTCCGATCACTCCGGGCATTCCTGGGGCTCCGGATCCGACAGAAGTAGTCGAAGGAGTGCGGGAGGCAGACATCACGGCTACCTATTTGATCCGTACACGGGGCAGCGGCTACACGTTCAGGGAGGGTTCGTTCCACCACTCCCCCTGAGAGCACCTCCATCTGCTACGCTCTCGATCCCACCGCCTGACCCTGTGGTGCCGATGCCCTTGATACTGGCCCAACCGGTGGAAGTTTCCACACCGGCGTCTCCACAGTCACCGGAGGACTATGAATCGGACTCGTCCTTGGTTGTGTCGGCGCAGCCATCGGAAACGTCTCCAGAGGCAGACGTTGGTACGAAGAAGAGGGCATCCCCATCTGTGAAGACGAGCAGTTTCACTGAGCGGATGTTGAGGATGGTGCAGTCCTTGGGGGTGGATCTTCAACAACCACCGGACCAATGTATTGACTCTATTTTTGATGTCATGTATGTTGACGCAGGCGCTTCACTAGCCATTCCCCTGATTCCAACGCTCCTGCAGATCATTAAGGAACCGTGGAAGAGCCCTTCTACAATGGGTTCCAAGCGCTGGGATGCGCTCTATAAACTGTAGGAAAAGGATGCGGGGTTCCTCTTCACGCACCTGGCTCCGAACTCAGTCATTGTGGAGTCAGCGCAGGGTCGACCAGCAAAGGCGCACTCGACACCTGCCGACAAGGAGGGCAGGAAGCTGGACTCCATTGGCAGACGCATTTACTCATCCACCTTCCTCTCTATGAAAATAACGAACTATCAGGCCATGATGGCAAGGTACCACGTCTTCCTGTGGGAGAAGATGGCGTCACTCATCGCCTTTTTACCGGAAGACAAGAAAGAGCTGGCACAGATGTTTCAAGCGGAAGCCACTCGCCTGGCCAAGCAGGAGCTCACTACGTCCAGGCATCAGATGGACTGCTTGGCTAGAGCAATGGTTAGCACAGTTTCCCTACGTAGACATGCCTGGCTGAGGTCTGCGAATCTCCCTCAGGAGTCTAAGACCCGCATTGAGGACCTCCCCTTCGATGGAGAGGGACTGTTCAACGCCACGACAGACACGGCAATGGACACGATACAGAAGGCCAAAACAACGGCCAAGAAAATGGGTTTCTACCCTCCTGCCACTTCACAACCCTTCCGCTCTCGCCGCTGGACTCGACCACAACAATATCAGCCGCGCCAGCTACCAAGCAGAGGGCAGCGATACCAGCAACAGGACAGCCAGTCCCCGCCAGTCCATAAGAGGCCTTACCAACAGCCCAGATACCGCCCGCAAAGAAACCGGCAGGATCAGAGCCAGAAGCAACGCCTTTGACTGCCACCCTGATCCCTTCCCTGGGCAACCACCGTTTGGCGCCCGTCTGACACGCTGTTACAACGCCTGGGAAGGTATAACGTCAGACAAATGGGTGTTAAACGTAATAAGAAACGGATACCGTCTGGAATTTTTCTCCCGGCCACCTCCTGGCCGTCCCCAAGTGACTCCACCATCTGACATACTTCTTCAGGAAGTTGCCAAATTACTACAAAAAGGAGCCATTACCCCCGTCTCCCAATCCGATCTCTCCGTGGGGTTTTATTCTTGCTATTTCACTGTCCCAAAGCGAGATGGAGGCCTACGCCCCATAATGGACCTCAGAGGTCTCAATCAGTTTATTATCGCCAGGAAATTCCGGATGATCTCACTAGCGACGGTGCTGCCTCTCCTCCGGAAACATCGTTGGTTCACCCTGCTGGATCTCAAGGATGCGTACTTCCATATCAGCATTTACCACCCGCATCAGAAGTTCCTCAGATTTACCGTGGGACTCAACACGTACCAATTCGCTGTCCTACCCTTCGGTCTAAAGACGGCACCACGGGTGTTCACCAAGTGTATGAGTGCGGTTTGCGCCACTTTGAGGATGTCAGGCATAGAAATCTATCCGTACCTCGACGATTGGCTAATCGTCTCTCCCTCCAGAGCCAAAGCGCAGAGGGACATCGACACAATGCGACGACTACTCTCCGCTTTGGGCCTGCTGGTCAACGACGAGAAATCTGTGTTTGTACCAACTCAGACTATTCAATTCATTGGGGTCGTCCTCGACTCCCTCAAGGGACGAGCTTTCCTGCCTCCACAGCGGGCCCTCGTATTACAGGCTCTGGCCTACAGGGCCATTCACTCTACCACCCTCACAGCGTTAACTCTCCTGAAGCTGTTAGGCCTGATGGCTTCATCAGTCTACGTCGTCTGCTGGGCGAGGATGCGCATGAGGATGACGCAGCAATTCCTGCTATCGCATTACTCCCCCTGCGACAACCCAAGGCGCATCAGGCTGTCACTTCCTAACAGGATTCGCCAGGACATTGAATGGTGGACCAACTTACACAACCTCATGGAAGGCCTTCCCTTTCTTGGGTGCGGGCCATCACGAATTGTGATGTCGGATGCCTCTCTCCTAGGATGGGGGGCTCATTGCAGCCCACTGACTATTCAGGGCACGTGGTCCACCAAGGAGAAGTCTCACCACATCAATATGCTGGAGCTGCTAGCAGTAAAGAAAGCCCTGTACGTGTTCCAGACACATCTAGAGAATCATCACATGAGAGTCGTGTCCGACAATACCACCGTGGTGTGGTACATCAACAAAGAAGGAGGCACATGCTCTCCTAGCCTCCTTGCACTGATGTTAGAGATTCTGTACTGGGCAGTACAGCAACGCATTCTCCTCTCTGCAGTACACATAGCAGGGACTCAAAAGATCCGGGCGGACTCCCTAAGCTGACAATTTCAGGATGCTCACGAGTGGGAGATGTCCGCCGTAGTTCTCCACCTCTTATTTCGTCGATGGGGGACCCCCCTTGTGGACTTGTTTGCGACCCAGGAAAATGCTGTCTGCGACGCCTATTGTTCCAGAGCGGGTGTGGGGGAATTCTCCTTGGGAGATGCATTCAACACACCTTGGCCGAAAGGACTCCTTTATGCATTTCCCCCTTTTCCACTGGTAGCCAGAGTCTTGACGAGACTATTCCGGTATCAGGCCAACGCCATTTTCATAGCCCCATGGTGGCCTCAACAGGCTTGGTTCACCCCACTGATGACACTGGCCAAGGGCGAGTATTGGCGCCTACCGTCGCAACCAGACCTCCTCTCCAGGGACCGGGGTCGAGTTCTGCATCCGGACCTCAACCAGCTATGGCTGACCGCGTGGCGCATCCGTCCAGATGGCAGGACCTAGACCTGCCCACCGAAATAATGAATGTTCTACGGGAGGCTCAGCGGCCTGCGACAAGAGCCTCTTATGAGTACAAGTGGCGTCGATTCGCAACTTTTATTGCTGCAAGGGGAGGTGACCCCAAAACCTGCCCGATTGAGGATATCCTCACTTTCCTACACTCCCTCTACGAGTCAGGGCTTAAAACCTCCTCAATTAGAGTTTACCTCGTGGCCGTCTCTGTCAACCATGATTTGGTCAATCAAGTGTCAGTGTTCTCTCACCTGCTGGTGAAGCGTTTTCTCAAAGGTCTGCATAACCTACATCCACCATCTCGATTTGTGGTCCCACAGTGGAGTCTCTCCGTGGTTCTAGCTGCGCTAAGTGCAAAACCCTTTGAACCCCTGGCTACTATTGATGTGCGGCTCTTGACTTTTAAGATGGCGTTTCTGGTGGCTATCACGTCAGCACGTCGAAGCTCCGAGCTCTGTGCTCTCCTTGTAGACCCTCCACATATGCAATTTTTCAAGGACAGAGTCGTCCTTAGACCTGACCCATCCTTCCTTCCAAAGGTGGCGTCCTCCTTCCACGTGAACCAGGACATTGTGTTACAGACGTTTTTCGACGTTCCAGAGGACCCTATTAGTTCAAAATTACATTCACTGGACGTGCGGCGAGCCCTTGCCTTCTAGTCGAATAGGCTCTTTGTCTGCTATGGGGGCAAAGACAAAGGTCAACCGGTGTCGGCACAGAGGTTTGCACATTGGATCACCCAGACTATTACGTACGTTGGCCTACCAACTTGCTGGCAAAGAGGCTCCGGATGCCTTAAAGGCTCATTCTACCAGAGTACTGTCCACCTCTACTGCTGTGAGCCACGGTGTCTCCATCCCAGATGTGTGCAAGGCAACAACATGGTCAACTGCCTCCACTTTTGTGACACATTACAAATTGGACGTTAGAGCCAGGAAGGATGCTTCCTTTGGCCGAGCGGTCCTCTCCGCAATTCTTCAGTGATGAACAGCGGGCCTTCCCTCCTCCGGTAAGTGCTTGCTTGTTAATCGCCCATAGTGTGTGATGCACAGAGACCACGAAGAAGAAATGCAGGTTGCTTACCTGTAACCGTAGTTCTTCGAGTGGTCATCTGTGCATTCACACAACCCTCCCACCGTCCCCTCATGGCCTCGCTGTTTTTACCTGGTCATAGGGAGCACTATTGCGCATGTATGCTCATGTGTTTTCTTCTATGTTTTATTACTTGCTTATTTATCTTGTTGCGAGACTATAGCGGTCTCGTAGAACTGAGGTAAGCGGGAACCCGAGCATGCGCAATAGGGCGGTGGGGGGAGGGGTTCCCGTCAAAAAGAGTCTAGGCTAGAGAAGTTTCCGATGAGGCTCGGCGCCGGCACGAGCCCGTAGTGTGTGAATGCACAGATGACCACTCGAAGAACTACGGTTACAGGTAAGCAACCTGCATTTATCTATCCCGATCTCTGAGGAAGAAATACAGCAGGGGAGGGGGAGGAGACAGGATAGGATCCTCTTTACCTGAGAGCCAGGGCTCCCCTTATCATGAGACAGATTTGACGCAGTTACCTCTGGTTGCAATTATGGGCAACAAATGATCAGTTATTCACTCTCCTATCACTTTTGCTTTGTGTGTGTGTCTGTCTGATATGGGATTTGTATTTTCAGTTTCAAGCAAGAAAATGTCTTGGGTTGACCCAGCTAAGTGCCACCTCTGAACTGTGAGGGGAATTTACTCCAAAGCATAGAGCTGGCAGGAGGGTGCATATGAGCTATCTCCAGTTTTTTAATTTTCTCTTTGTTAAGCTTGTGTGGGCCCCCTTCTACATGACTAGACATGTCAATGTCCCATTAGTACCTATCTGTCTTGTACAGTTATGTAGTGGTACATTTTGAAGTACATGAGCTCATCATGACAGTTCTCATAGCCATGCCCCTAAGGAGAGTCCCAAAAATTCAGGCAACTGTGATCCATATAATCAAACCAGTCCTAGCAGTTTTCATCTCCACCAGGAGGATGTGGTTTGTAGAGATAGTTGGTCTTCAGTGCCCATTTAGACTAAGCCACCTCCCAAGATACTTTGGATTACAAAAGGGAACAATCTGTTGTTAATGGGGAAATCCATCCCAGTCACTACTGTGAGGATTGCAGCTAATTTCAGAGGGAACAGGGAATTCTGAGGGGGTGGCAGATGATGCCATCATCCCTGCTAATCCAAAAATGGTGGCTTCACTACACCGATGTGTGTTAATTTCATATCAGATTCATGTGACTCTTGGGGCCAAAATTAATGTTAGTTTAAATTTGTAGCTGCTGTCAAAAATGGCTGCTTGTGTCTAGTTGTCCTCTCCTCCCTCTATAACATCCGATATAACATAACGTGTTATAGCATCACTATATTCCACATTTCCTTGTTCACTCCTTTGGCAACTGATAATCTAGAGAAAGGACTCAGAGCATTGTGAAATTGTGACATTACAGATAGAGAGAGGACTCACTGTGGTTATTTCAGTGGCAGCTACACTACATATTTACCATTATTTCTAGTCTGGCCCTGGTAAGCCTCAAATGATTAGAATAATCCCTTACCCATCACATATGACAATAATTTTCTTTGATTCCTATAATTTCCTCCCTGTTTTGCAACATTAAATGATCACACTACCACTTCACTGTTTCATGTCATGTCATTTACACATTTCGTTAAGATTCATATTTACAGGCAAGAATGATCATATTTTGCTCTACTGATGTAGTTAAATGTAGCAACAAATTCCAGAGTGGTGGCTGTTAGTCTGTTGCAACTCAAACAACAGAGTGTCTTGAAGTACTTTAAAGACAGCTTTATTGGGCAGTAAGGTTTTCCGGGCCACAGCCCAATTCAACAGATACATGCAGTGTTATCCTTGGTTGGTAGGTATATATACACAAATGGCTGCAAAGGGGGGGAAATGTAAACACTGAAGCCAAAATGCCCAATTACTACTCCTGTGAATGGGCACTCTTCTTATCTTGTATACATTTGACCTTGCATGTCAGAGACCATCTGTATCTCTTGCATTTCATGGTCTTTTGCCCCCACTGCTGTTTTGTGTGTAAGCATAAAATATATAATCTCCATGATGAGGAGAACACATCATGCATGAAAGCTTATGCCAGAATTTGTTTCTTGGTCTTGTAAGTTTCCAATATATCCAACCTCCCCTTATGTCCAGCCTCCGCTTTAGAAAGGGGTCTAAGTGGGAAAAACTTTGATTCTGCTAATTTATTTGGCCTAATGTAGGCATACTCTTGAAAGGCCTAATGCAGTATAAAAGATGATTAATAAAATATATTCTCCCCCCACCTGCCATGGGCCATTATAATAATGTCGCACAAAACTTTTAATTTATTCTGGTGCTCACTAACATTCTTTAATGGAGATGTATTTTTTCTTAAATTAAAAATATTCTGACAGTGTAAACATTTGTTAAAGAATTGGCAGAAAATCGTTTGCTTGGCATTTTCCCAGTTAAATAAAATTGATTAATTGGTCAGTTTTATGTCAATAGAAATGAATAATATGTTAGTTGAATGTACACTTATTTAAGTTACAAAGCCAACTCAAATTACCACTCCCTCCCCTATCTCCTAAATTTAGGAGAAATCTCTTTCTCTTAGGTTGTTTATTTTGGATAGAGTAGCCATTTCCTGAGAAATTTGTTTTTTCTTTTCTTTTCTTAATTTTCAGCCTTTGCATTATAATGCTTTGTACGGTCAGAATAAGCTCTGTAATCTCAAACCACAGCAATTTTTCCAATCTGTCTGTCCAAAGCTGCACAGATTTCTATAATCTGAGTTCTGTGCCATTGTTACGCAATGGAATTAATATGGGCAACATTTTTTTAAAAGTCTGTCTTAAGTCCAACAGCATTGTTTTCCTCCCATTCAGAATTGCTTTCACTATTTGTGTGGACTTTACTGTAAGTGATGATCTTAACAGCTAAATCACATTCTTTGAGGGGCAGATGGGAAATGTTGCAACATTTCTCAGGGGAGGGAATCAAACTTTTGACAACTCAAATTAATGTTACTGTTATAGAAAAAAAAACCTCTTGATAAATATTGTGAAGTAACGTTACTTCACAGGATTCCTATAAGGATTGCTGAGTGCACAAATGTGAAGCATTCAGACCCCTAAGAAAAACACTGTATAAACAATTCCAAAATCTATGTTGCTGTAATGCCTTAATTACACACACACTCACACACAATGTGCAAGCTTTTAAGATCCCAATATCTCTTCTTCAGGCAAGATGTAAAAAAAAGGCAGGTGGTGGTGGGGAAAGGTGACTAGGTGGTTATTTATTATTAGTTACTGAGAAGCTCAGTCATTATGGCTTTTGTATGTGTATTTTGTTGGCATCACCCTAGCACTTTGTCTAATATGTTTTGTGGGGCTGTATTTATGCTCCGAAGGCCCCGTGGTGGGTGAGTGGTGGCTCTACATCAGTTATACAATGCTGCAGCCACCTTGAAGTTACTGCGGGGCTTCCCGGTGAAGCTCCACATTTGAAAAGTCAGGGACTTACCCTGACCTTTTAGGCTGGAGCAAGGCGAACATGGCTCTTCCTCTGTCTAACCTCACTCCAGAGTTGATACGGAGGCATTCCCAGCAGAAGGCTAGCCACATGGCCACCAGAAACTCCATGCCTCTCTCTGTGTTGGGATAAGCCGCTACCACCCCACTGCAGAGAAACCACAGAGTTTTGCTTAAGGCGACAAGGCTGCATAGGCAGCCCCTTGGATGGCTGCATAGGGTAGCAAAGGGATCCTGATGATATTATGCCAGCTGCTAGCACTAGATGGATTTAACGTTGATGACCTGCATTCTCGGGGATAAATGTAAACGATTTCCTGACCTTCAAGTCACCACCCTACTCAGGAGACCTCTGAGGGTAACGTAAATTGGCCATTGCAAAGCCTTGGGTGGAAATAGGGTGTCTTCACCTCAAGAGAGGCATGACTTTGGGCAGACTCAGGAAAATAGGAAACAGTACCTTTGTTCTGGGGAACACCACGTCAAGTGCATGTGTCTTTGCATATATGTGTAATTGAAGATACAGGTAGCAGCTCAGATTATTATTATTATTATTATTATTATTATTATCATCATTGTTATTTTGATTTTTGTTATTATTTTGTTGTTTGGGGCAGTAATACAATACTGCCAGTGTTCTTTCACCAGCACCGCTAGCACAATGAGGAGTTAACGTTGCCTAAAGCAAGTCCAGAAACGAGTGAAATGCTTGTTTCTGTAGCTGATCAATGGATCTCCCTTCTGCAAGCTCTGCTGACCTGCCCCATTCCCAGAAATTCATGTTTCTGCTCATTTCCGGTTGCTTTAAAAACTACCAGCTCCCTGTTGCACTAGTGGTGATCCCAGCTGGCAGGGGCATTGTGACGATACCCCACATTTCCATCTCCCTATGTATGTCTGGATTAGTGTGTCTGGAGAGTGCGGACTGTTGGACTGAGTGGGTGTGGCTGATGATGCTAGGAAAGGGAGGGGGAGGAGTATATATAGAGTGAGGGAGTGTTTCGGTTTATCTTTACGTCTTTACATCTTATTGTCTTGGTTGGGTGGAGGGTAGTTTTGTGGAAAATAGCTGTGTGTGATCTAGTCAGGTGTGTATGTGAAGAGATTATTAGGATTTAGGATTATTAGTAAATTATTAGAAGTGTTAAGAATAGGCAGGTGTTAAATTGATTTAAAAGAATTGTTAACAACAATAAACATTTTCTTTTGTTTTTGCTACCACAAACCACATGTCAGCTTGGCTTTGTAACCTGCTCTATCAGTTTAATAAAGAAACACATATCATTATACCTTCAGCCAACATACTCACAGGTAGGCTGACCAGATAAAATCCAGGTCAAGGCTCATGTAACTTTAACAGTTGTAGAGAAAAGGGAATTTCAGCCACTGTCATTTGTATGCAATTAGTTCCTGGTGAAATTCCCCCTTCATCACAACAGTTAAAGGTGCATGCACTATACTAGAGTGACCATATACAAAAGAAGGCAGGGCCCCTGCAACTTTAACTGTAGTGATGAAGAGGGAATTTCACCAGGAACTAATTGCATACAAATGACACAGGCTGAAATTCCCTTTTCTCTACAACTGTTAAAGTTACATGAGCCCTGACCTGGATTTTATCTGGTCACACTATTCACAGGAGAACCTTATTCAAAACCCTTAATACCCTTTTCCCCTCTGCTATAAGGGAAAAGTGGTGCGTCTTTTACCCTTCCCTCAGGTATTTAAGTGGTGGTGCTTAGCCTGAGAGGGGTGTGCTCGTCTAGGCCTAGTGTTTGAGGCTGTGGCGGCACAGGCATTGTTAGCATCTTTCAAGTGTAGACTAATTACTGGGATTTCCCTTTCGTTATCTTGTAGAATGTTTATGAATGACTTGCTATGTACTGGGTGGCCCAAAAGTAGGTTTACAGTTGTTTAGAATGTTGATGGGTGGAGTCAGAATGACAGGTGGGAAGAGTATACTGTATACCTACTTTTGGGCCACTTGGTATTATGAATGTCTCACTTTTTATTTGTTTGTAGGATTTCTATCCTATGTTAAGGTCCTTGCATTGGAAGTGGGTGGGTGGCACTGAGGCTGAGGGAGGAGGGACTTTCTTGATGCGACTACCCCATGAGTTCATTGATTGAGATAAGATTTGAACAGAGTACTTCCCAGCTCACATTCTCTTTACCATTACATTATACCAGCTCTCTTGTGAAATTTTGGATTGGTCAATATCTGCTCATGTTGCCTGTGTTAATTCTCTATATGTCATGTTGTGTTTACTCTTTATCTATGCATGCATATGGAACTTTGGGTATTTTATTTTATTGCTTTAAAACATTCTATGCTGCCTCTCTCAAGGTGGCTTACAAAAATTTATTTATTTATTTATTTATTTATTACATTTGTATACCGCCCCATAGCCGAAGCTCTCTGGGCGGTTTACATAGGATTAAAAACATTAAAAACAATATACAAAAATTAAAACAGCAAAAAACATACAACATACACACAATCTGTACATTTAAAAACCACTTCAACACTTCAAAAAACTACAAAAACAAAACAAAACAAACCCAGGCTCCTCAGATATTGCCAAATGCCTGAGAGAAGAGGAAAGTCTTGACCTGGCGCCGAAAAGATAACAATGTTGGCGCCAGGCAGGCCTTGTCGGGGAGATCGTTCCACAATTGGGGAGCCACCACAGAGAAGGCCCTCTCTCTTGTTGCCGACCTCCGAGCTTCCCTCGGAGGAGGCACTCGGAAGAGGGCCTTAGATGTTGAACGTAGTGTTCGGGTAGGTTCAT
Organism: Anniella stebbinsi; assembly: GCA_029215795.1. Taxonomy (NCBI): domain Eukaryota; kingdom Metazoa; phylum Chordata; class Lepidosauria; order Squamata; family Anniellidae; genus Anniella; species Anniella stebbinsi. The sequence continues at coordinate 120,391,951 of JARDYH010000004.1, read as the reverse complement.
GTCGGGAAAGGCGTTCCATCAGGTATTGTGGTCCCAAGCCGTGTAAGGCTTTATAGGTTAAAACCAGCACCTTGAACCGGGCTTGGAAACATACAGGCAGCCAATGCAAGCGGGCCAGAGTAGGTCTTATATGTTCGAACCTACTGATTCCAGTTATCAATCTGGCCGCTGCATTTTGCACAAGCTGCAGCTTCCGAACCACCTTCAAAGGCAGCCCCACGTAGAGTGCATTGCAGTAATCTAACTTGGAGGTTACCAGAGCATGGACAACTGAAGCCAGGTTATCCCTGTCCAGATAGGGACGTAGCTGGGCCACCAACCGAAGTTGGTAGAAGGCACTCCGTGCCACTGAGGCCACCTGCGCCTCAAGTGACAGAGATGGTTCTAGGAGAACCCCCAAGCTACGAACCCGCTCCTTCAAGGGGAGTGCAACCCCATCCAGAACAGGTTGAACACCCTCCATCCGGTCAGCGGAACCACCCACCAACAGCGTCTCAGTCTTGTCTGGATTGAGTTTCAGTTTATTAGCCCTCATCCAGTCCATTGTCGCAGCCAGGCACTGGTTCAGCACATCCACAGCCTCACCTGATGAAGATGAAAAGGAGAAATAGAGCTGCGTGTCATCAGCGTACTGATGACAACGCACTCCAAAACTCCGGATGACTGCACTCAACGGTTTCATGTAGATATTGAACAGCATGGGGGACAAAACTGACCCCTGCGGAACCCCATACTGGAGAATCCACGGGGCCGAGCAATGTTCCCCAAGCACCACCTTCTGGAGCCGACCCACCAAGTAGGAGCGGAACCACTGCAATGCAGTGCCTCCCACTCCCAACTCAGCCAGTCGTCCCAGAAGGATACCATGGTCGATGGTATCGAAAGCCGCTGAGAGATCAAGGAGAATCAACAGAGTCACACTCCCCCTGTCTTTCTCCCGACATAGGTCATCATACAGGGCGACCAAGGCTGTTTCCGTACCAAAACCAGGCCTGAAACCCGACTGAAATGGATCCAGATAATCAGTCTCATCCAAGAGTGCCTGGAGCTGGCTCGCAACCACCCGCTCCAGGACCTTGCCCAGGAATGGAACATTTGCTACTGGCCTGTAGTTATTAAGTTATTTTATTAAAATGGTTTAAACTGGTTAAAATTGCAAAATAAAACAAACGGATTAAACACTTACCCAGCAAACAAACAAAACAAAACAAAAAACTGACAGGCCAGTCTGTTTTTTATGTAATATAAAACACATCACAATGTAATATAAATTACATCAAAGAACCAATCAAAAGAGAAGTCCTTTGCAATCTCTTTTAAAAGCCAGCAAGGATGGAGAGAGATATACTTCTGAGGAAAGATCATTCCTCAGCCTTAGAGCAACTGATGTAAAGTACTTTATGTTTTTTACTGTAGTATGGTGAGAGATCCACGCCCCCTCGAAGCTTCATATGTTTCAGTAGCAAAGGGAGCAGAGCTGTAAATCACAGGATAACAGCTAGTGATAGAAAGGACTAGGTGGAACCGTCAGTACAATTTACAGCCACATCAAAACGCTTCTGTATTTTTCTGTAAATGTCTGAGGTGCTGCACTTATCTGTACAGAAGCGCCACTATGATTTTCAGAGCCAAGCAGAAGATTTGGATGCCATATTTCTGCTGATAAAAAAAAAATATCTGAGAAACATGCAGCTAACTTAAATGCACTTCTCTATACCCTTTTATATTCATTAGGTTGACAAAGGGAAATTTAATGGTGGCAACGTTCATTTTGTTGGCTCTGAAGAAAGCTTAAGTTGCTTATAACATCAAAGGACGTTTAAGCCAATGCCTTGTACATTAGTTCTCCCACTATAAATAGAGCTTTTTTCAGTTCTCCAGATATAAATTACAGTAGCCATTATTACAGCAGTAATAAAGCCTTGTGCATAGTGTGAGTACAGAAGAAAACCCAAAGGAAAGAAGCTTCAAAACTGGTGGAGAACTCAAGTTTTGTTAGGATATAAATGAACTCATAAAACTACTTATGTTCTTGTCTTGGGAAGAGCAGGTCTTGGAAGCATTTTTGGCTTTGTTACAACAGCCAAAAATGTGGATACAGGGCAAGAGTCAAAGGAGAATAGATGATGGTGGAAAAGCAAACTTCTTCATCCATAGGCATACTACTTCTTAGGAATCCCATGAAGGAGGAACACAGAAAACTTATCCTGGAAGATGTTATTTCATGAAGTGGGAAATTCCCATTTTCTAGACAAATAAAATCCTAGCTTGAGCTGTCCTTTTGGAAAGCAGGTGAAAACAATGAGTTGGAAAAATAAGGATTTCAGATCTTGTCATTATGACACACCTTTTGTATGATTTAGGAATGGAACACATATTTTTATTTCAAATATTTTTATAGTTTTCCTTTAGTTTCTTTTATGAAAATAATGCTTTTTAAAATATTTAACCTGAATCTTATTAAAATATTTAATAAAAAATTAAGAGTTCAATCCTATAAATGTCTGCTCAGCATTCAGTAGGGCTTTTTCCCATAGGGGCCATAGGATTGCAGCCTTAATATAAAATGTTGCTTCCTGGCATCCTTTAATGGTAGTAGACAGTACTATCTACAGGCATATCTATGTTACAATCTTAAATTGATTTCACAGTCAACCCTCTTGCTAGGGAACTCTGGGAACTGTAGTTCTATGAGAGGAGCTAGGGATCTTGAAGTATACTCAGCAATGCTCACCAGGCTCCAATTGTCTCACATTTCTCTGCAAGAAGTCATGACAGTTTTAACTGGTATGAATTTAAAAACTGATCAAAGTTAGTATAGTAGATATATTTTATGTTACTTTGATATCAGTGTGAGTCCACACATTTTACTTCTTGTGTGATAATGTGTAGCTATTCAGTGAATTTTTTGAGGGGGGATCAAATTCCTTGACACCAGAGTTTTTTTTAAAGCTAGCTCTAAATGTTAGCCCTCTACAGACTTTGGTTTTTGGGGTGGGGAAAATGTGCTAAATCCGTCTCTGTGCATTGTGTAGACTCTATGAACTATAGAGTAAGGGTGGGCAGAAAGAAGATCTCCAGATGTTTTGTCCTTCAACTCTCAGCATTCCTCACCGTTGGCCATGCTCTCAATTAGTGCTTCTTTCTTAAAGCCAAAATTTCTGCCATTTTTCCCTACAGTAGTTTGTTTTATTCCTTACTTCTATTAACTGTTTTTTCCCCACACCATTGTCTCTCTCATGGCACCGCTAGGTACCACCACATGTCACGACTCTCCCTTTGGGTCTCCTTTTTACCTATCTCTATTAAAGGATCCCAACCATGGACCAAGCCGGCATACTGCTGCTCACTGGTTCTGTGTTTCACTGACCCTTCTTGGCCACACAGCAACCAGCCCAACACTCTGTACACCACTCTATTCACCCTTTTACTTCACTGCTGCCGCCATATATCTCAGTACCTTAACTCAGGTACTTTAAGAGTCCAGTCCAATTTATGAAACAAAATAACTTTTTTTAACAATAAGTAAGTTCATGCAGTTTATCAATCTTGTGGTTTCATTTGTTTCAATTCGTGTTTGTTACAATACAGTATATATCCTGTAACCTTGCCTACTCTACCCACTCGTCAAAATGTGCAAGTTGGAGTTTGCTGTGGAGGAGACCTCTGCGTACACTCTCACTTCATCTAGGGAAACTGGTGGGGACAGAAGCAATGTGTGACTCTCACACACTGTTTGGATTTATCTGGTTTTGTGCCTACAATCAGTGAGAATGGAGTCTCCTGAAGTAGTACAGAATCTTCTGGAATCTGAAATAGTGCAGAGTCTTCAGGAGTCTTCTGAAGTAGTGCAGAGAACTGTGACACACTCAACATTAGTGTGCCTCAGTCCCGCTTGCCTGCCTCTTTCTTCTCTACCCCTCAAGAAACAAGGGAGTAAATGTTGGTCAGTACTGGAGTCAGCTTTGGGGGGACGGCATTCGGCACTCCAAGACAGGCTAGTTTATACTGGTATTGTTTGGAGAACTATGTAGCGTATAGAGTCTTCTCATGTTACTTTAAGAAAAGAAAGACCACTGCAGGACAGGTGTAGTTGCTCCCTTATCATGAAAACATTCACAGTAAAGAGTTTCCCTGAGATATTTTAACCTGCTACTTGCAGCATTAACAAAACCAGTATTAACACTAAAGTGGTGCTGTAGAAACTCACATGGGTGCAGGGCACATCCCACGGTACCCTTCCTTAAATAGTGGTAAAATGTGAAAGTATATATATTAGAGGATAACATTTTAAAAAACTGATCTTGAAGAGTTCCTTAAGAGGTATCGTGGCCATAATCCCTATGTGCTACTTATGGAAAATTGCCCATTAGCTGTAGAAGACCCCTTTGAAAAGTAATCAATATGGTTTTCTTGTAGGCAGACAGCTGGCCAGAAAGCAAACCCAAAACCTCTTCTTGCGTTTCAGGGATCTTGATCATGTCAGAAAAGAGACGGTCTCTGATTGAATCCAGATTGAGCTGTTTCCTGTTAGCGTGCTAGCTCAGCCCACAGTGTCTTATTCCATAAGTCAGTGTTATTGAATGGTTGCCTGCCAAGCCTCTTTAAAAGACTTGAAGGCAGAATTGCTGAAATAATACAAACAAAAATTATGCCTCAGATGTTTAAATGATTTCAAGCATGTTAGTGTTGGTTGCTGAAAATATGTTTTGTTTTTATTTTTTTTATAAAATGGAGAGGCCCACAACTGTGGAACTCCCTTCCCCTAGAGAGCCATCGAAGCCCAAGCTTTTCTGGAAGAGCTGTACAATGTTCTCATTTGACCCAGTATTGAACGGCCAGGGGTAAGCAGGCATGGGGGTAAGAATGCATTGTTGTTGTTGTTGTATGTTTCAGAGGGCCTGTTCAGACAACATGGTAAGCCATGGTTGGGTCGCTAACCCTTTTGCAGCAAATGGTTAGTGAGCATGTTTAAATCATGGTTTATGTAGCCACCATTGTTAGGAATGGTTCACACAACACACTAAGTCATGATTCACACGACACGCTAAGCCATAACATTTAGCTCAAAGTGCTTAACCACTGTGGCTTAAAGTGTTGTCTGAAAAGGTTCTAATTGTTATTACTCAAAAAGAGTCCTTGGGAAAAGGTAGGGTAGCAATTGAGCTAATTAATTAAATAGAATGTAGAATAGGCTGACCGTATGAAAAGGAGGACAGGGCTCATGTACCTTTAACAGTTGTAGAGAAAAGGGAATTTCAGCCCGTGTCATTTGTATGCAATTAGTTCCTGGTGAAATTCCCTCTTCATCACTACAGTTAAAGTTGCAGGGGCCCTGCCTTCTTTTGTATATGGTCACTCTAGTATAGTGCCTGCACCTTTTTAACTGTTGTGATGAAGAGGGAATTTCACCAGGAATTAATTGCATACAAATGACACTGGCTGAAATTCCCTTTTCTCTACAACTGTTAAAGTTACATGAGCCCTGTCTTCCTTTTCATATGGTCAGCCTAATGTAGAATAAAGTGCTTTTTGAGCTTTTGAATCTTTAAAACCAAATTCTGGTCTTCATTTGCCCAAAGAGACAAATAATTTGAAGAAGCATATAAAAAAATCAGAAATAGAAAATCAGCAAAAACAACCAATAGCCTTGTGGCACCTTAAAAACCAATACATTTTTGTGGACTTCATCAGATGCATGAAGTTATATCAAGAATTTAATGTTTAATCTTTGTAAACTTTGTAAATCATGGGCAGTATAGAAATGTAAATCATCATCATAATTTATCATCATAATTTATTATCATCATCATCAACCCCTCCTCATTTCAGGTATACAGTATACAGTAATCTCAGAGGGAAATTAAATGCAGAAAATACTGACAGTGACAATCCCATTATTAACAATGGCCACTCCCAAAATAATTCTTGGTGATAACACAAGCATCCTGCCACTAGGTAAGCCAACCAAGACATATGTGACTTAAAAAACAAAACAAACCTTTATCCTGATTCAAGTCTCTGGCAATAGAACTGAATCTCTTGATGAATTGTAACTTTGAAGTCTCCCACTCAAATCAATTTTTTAGGTTTCTTTGCTCCACAAAGGCTACTTTAAGGTCAGTGAGAGAGTGTCTTGTGAGGCTGATGTGTTTTCCAGCTGATATTTGAATATTGCCATTTCTGATCTCGAATTTGTGTCCATCCTTTTCCGTAGAGACTGGCTTTTTTGCCCTGTATAGAATGCAGAATGGCATTGATGACAGAAGCTGGCATATATCACATTGGAAGATGAACCCCTGATGTTGTGGATGACATTTTTACGACCTATCATAGCGTTGCCAGAGTTGATATGGAGACAGGAACTGGCAGGGTCTGGTCCCTTTGTTTGCATCCTTGTTATGTGGCCTGTTGTTGCTAGTGAGTAGCTGTTTTAAATTGGAGGGCTGTCTGTAAGCAAGTACAGGCCTACCACCCCAAAGCCTGTGAGAGGAAACTGCTATTGTCCAGGATGGCCTGAATATCATTGATGATACATTGAGTGGTTTCAGCTTGGAGTTGTAGGTGACAACATGTGGTGTTCTATTGTTTTCTCTTCTAAGTCTGACCTGCAGTAAAATATTTTTGGGTAGTAATCTGGCCTTGTCAATCTGTTTCTGCTCACCCGCCCCTCTTCGTTGGGTGGGTATTGTAGTTTAAGAAATGCCTGATGTAAATTCTTAAGTTCTGAGTGTTTATTGGACATGTCTGGACAGACGTGATTGTAATGTTGGGCTTGGCTGTAGACAGTGGATTTTCTGGTGTGTTCTGGTGTATAAGTATGTGTAATGGTTAGTAGATTCTGATATAAGATGGTGCTTATATGTCTATTATGTTGGTGTACAGTAAGTAGTGTCGAGAATGTGAACTTGTTGCACGGACTGATCAAGGCTCAGGTTGATGATGGGGTGAAAGCTACGGAGGTCCTGGTGGAACTTCTCAAGTGCCTCCATAAGTCCAGATGATAATGATGTCATCAATGTACCTTGGGTAGAACAGAAGCTCTGGGGGACAGAAACATGGCTGGTAGAGTGTTTTCAGCTTGGTAGATTGCAAATTGAGCAGAATGCTTTCTTCACATAGTTATGATTTAAAATCAGTAGCAGAGTTTAAAACAAAATAAGATGTTAATATCATCATCTAGTTGTTCTAGCAGGAAATGTGTGAATGAGAGATTATGATAGAATTGAGGGGAGCACCAAAACTTGTTCCATAGAATCTTCTGCTTCAAAGAATACCCTGTATTTAAATCCTTTCTCATGACAACTTCTAAGAAAGACTATTAGACAAATTCAGCTTCTGGTTCTATTGCTGAATTGCTCTTAAAATTAGGATGGTTCCCCTCCTCACAATTGCTAATATAAGTGCAGCTTCTTGTCATTTAAATGGATTGCTTCATGTCCATATCATCAGCTGAAATATCAGCTGAAATAATTAATAACTTGTTTCCCCATTCACACTTATTTGTAAGTTGTCCATTTTCATAAAAAGCTGTGCTATGAAAACTCATGCATCCTAATTCTAAGTTTAAAAGGGAAAATACTATTCTTTTAAACATCAGTATATGCCACATACCAGGATATGTCATACAGAGAGACAGAATCCATAATATGGCTAAGCAGTTGAAGGGATATATGCAGACAGGGAAAGGGTGGGTTCAGTTGATCATGGTTCTCTCTTATGAATGACCATGTGAGTGCAATTCATTTAAAGGGAGAAAAACTAAGTGCTACATTTAGGGATAACAAAACTATCCTTCAATCCTGTGAATGAGTGGTTCTCATTCTGGCCAATAGAAACCCAATAGGATGGCTACAAAATATATCTCTGAATGGTGCCTAATGGGACACTAATTGCATTGTCTGCAACCGGGTTGTTGTTTTTCTTTAATTACAGGTATGTGGGATGTGTGTGCCTAACAGCCACCCAGTCTCTCCTCACCCTCAGTGACCCTACCTACAAGATCGCTGTTTTCCAGCTGCTAGTAGAGGCAGAGAAACAGCAATTTCACTGGAGACTGATGCAGTTTGGAAAAGGCAATAGTGATCCATAGATCCCAGTAATTTCTAGATCTCAACAGACAGAGAGCGGAGGTTTAAACTTCCCCATCCTTGTACTCTGAGCTGTGTATGCAGGAAAGTATGTGTTTGTGTGTCTTTGCATGTGGGTGGGGAGAGACTGAGCTGGGCTGGGGGTGTGTGAATACATGTGCAGCCCCTGGCCCCCCATCCAACACTGGGGTTGAAAAAGTTGGGCATCCCCTGGCCTTAACCAGCTGAGATATGAATGAGCATTTTGCCTCTGCTTGCATCCCCTTCACTCCTCTCTCTGTATGATCTGGGATTAAACCAGAAAGTCTCGAATTAACCATAGTTTCCTGTTGTGCCCAAACTGGGAAACCACGGTTACCATTGTCCAAATTGGCTCATACTGTAGTAAAATGTGGAGTGCTACTTTCTGTACTGCACCCCCTTGCAGAATTACAAGCAAAAATAAAGATATTTTTGCAAACGGTTGCAAAAACCTTGTGAAAAGATCAATGGGTAGTGGTGACTGCCGATGCTGGGTACAAGTTAGTGAAACGGACTACAGTAGGACCCTCCGTACCAGGAGGTGATGTGATGTGTGAGGGCTCTGTCTTGACAGAGAAGGATCTGTGCAGTGTCTGCATTTCACAGCCACGGAAAAGGCCCAAACACCTCTCATTCCATCTTGATACTGGAACAGAAATTGGAGACGAATAAGCAACAATGAAGTCATTGAGATGTCCTGTTTTGCATTGCTCTCTAGAGCGCATTCACTGATGCTTTTCAGTCTAAATGTAAGTGATGGGAGTTCCTCTTGGGAGACCACTGGTGTCTTACAGACCTCATCACTAAAAAATGTTGCCTGATAATGTTTCCCTTTGTGTAACCCCTTGCTGATAAGAGAGATGGACATATGCATCCCGTTCATAATGGTACTGATCTGGTCATCAACTCCAATGTCATTTGATACATTAACAAGTGGCGACCTGGAAAGAGGCACAGATGTCTCCCCCACTCAATATTTATTTGTTTTATTTTTATTTATTACATTTGTATACCGCCCCATAGCCGAAGCTCTCTGGGCGGTTTACATAAGATTAAAACAATTAAAAACAATATACAAAAATTAAAATAGCAAAAACATACAATATACACAAAATATACACATACATTTAAACCACTGTAATAACTTTAAAAAGCTATAAACCTAAAAAATAAAACAAACCCAACTCATCAGATATTACTAAATGCCTAAGAGAAGAGGAAAGTCTTGACCTGGTGCCAAAAAGATAACAACGTTGGCACCATGCGCCATACTCTCTTAATGCCCCCCATCCCCTACAATACTCTCTGAGTACCTATCTCCCTGTTCTCTCGTCCCCTTCTCATGCCTCTTTTATTCTCATCTGGTTTGTCCATTATCTCTGTGGAAACCACATTGCTGGAAAACTGAATTGCCTGGTTAACTTAGGGTGACCAGATAAAATCCAGGTCAGGGCTCATGTAACTTTAACAGTTGTAGAGAAAAGGGAATTTCAGCCAATGTCATTTGTATGCAATTAGTTCCTGGTGAAATTCCCTCTTCATCACAACAGTTAAAGGTGCAGGCACTATACTAGAGTGACCATATACAAAAGAAGGCAGAGCCCCTGCATCTTTAACTGTTGTGATGAAGAGGGAATTTCACCAGGAATTAATTGCACACAAATGACACTGGCTGAAATTCCCTTTTCTCTACAACTGTTAAAGTTACATGAGCCCTGACCTGGATTTTATCTGGTCACCCTAGGTTAACTGCTTATACAACTGGCCGCCGCCATTGTTTGGCCCAATACTATCTATGCCAGGTTGGCTTCCCTTTGAATGAGCACTTTCTCAGTCACAATCACACAAACACACACAATCACATTCTCTCTTGCACGCTCGTACAGTTTCTCTCTCTCTCTCTCTCTCTCTCTCACACACACACACACACACACACACTTGAACCGAGCCATTCATTCATTCACCAATATTTATGAATTGGTTACATTAAAAATACATTTCTGAGCACTATACTAAACTATAATAAGAGGTAGAAGAGACAATAACATGACAACAAAGAAGATAAGGCCATAGTTCCAGAAAAGCTTCCTGTTGGGCTTCCTTTCGGAGGGAAAAGTGGGGTATAAATAAGCAATAATGATGATGATGATGATGCTTGTTGGAACAGGTAAATCTTCAGTAGGTGCCGAAAACCCAGAAAAGTTGGTACCTGTCTAATTTGTATTTGTAGGACACTTTCAGCCAAGGTCTGAATTCCATTTCTGAGAAGGTTTTGGGAACTGCTTTCCAGTGGTGGGCAGGGCAAAAGGGAAGGGCCCAAAATACACCCTCCCAGCATATTTTAGCCCATAGATCGTTTCAACCTTTTAGAATAGGGGAAAACTGCACAAAAGCAGAAACCACCAAATGATTGGTGGGTGGGGCCAGGGGAAGAGGGCATGACATCTGGAGGTTCCCTGGAAGGTTGGGTTTGGCCCCTTGGCCTCAGGTTCTCCACCCCTCTTGTAGGAAGTTCCAGAGAGTGGATGTTGTGATACGAAAGGCCCTATTCTGAGTGATCGTGGACAAGGCCTCTGATATTTGTGGAATCACTAAGGCCAGGTCTACACCAAGCAGGATATGACACTTTGAAAACGGTTTGAAAACTGTATGTGTAGTGTGTTGGGTGACCATATGAAAAGGAGGACAGGGCTACTGTATCTTTAATAGTTGTGACGAAGAGGGAATTTCAGCAGGTGTCATTTGTATGCATGCAGCACCTGGTGAAATCCCCTCATCATCACAACAGTTTCAGGAGCCCTGCCCTCTTTTGCATCTGGTCAAGAGGGAAGGGCTCCTGCAGCTTTAACTATTGTGATGAAGAGGGAATTTCACCATGTGCTGCATGCATACAAATGACCCCTGCTGAAATTCCCTTTTCTATCCGACTGTTAAAGATACAGGAGCCCTGTCCTCCTTTCCATATGGTCACCGTAGTAGTGTGTCCTGGTCCCCAACAGTTGTCACTACTGTTATAAACCGTTTTAAAGCAGTAGTGTAGATCCTGCCCAGGAGGATGTCTCCCGACAAGAGCAGCATCCACACAGGCAGGTAGGGGGTCAGGCAATCGCTTAAGTATCCTGGTTCTGAGGTGTTTAGGCTTTGTAGACAAGTATCAAAATTTTAAATCTAGCTCAGTAGCATATAAGCAGCCAGTACAGTTCCTTCACCATAGACGTAATATACTGGCGATAAGCTGCTCCTGTTTCTCATCCGGCTGTGACATTCTGCACCAACGGCAGCTTCCAGATCCCCAGATAAAGTGCACTGCACTAATCCAATGTTGAGGTTACCACTGCATGGGACCATAAGCTATCTCTGTTCAAGAACGGCCAGAGCCAGTATGGTGTAGTGGTTAGAGTGTTGGACTGGGAGTCAGGAGATCCACGTTTGGTCATGGAAGCTCACTGGGTGACTTTGGGCCAGTCACAAACTCTTAGCTCAATTTACCTCACAGGGTTGTTAGTGTGAGGATAAAATGGAGAGGAGGAGGATTATGTATACTGCCATGGGTTCTTTAAGGAGGAAAAAAGGCAGGATATAAATGTGATAGATGAATGAATGAATGAATAAATAAATAAATAAATAGCTGTCTTACCAGCTGAAGCTGATAAAAGGCACTCCCAGCTATTGAAGATGCCTGTGCCTTCAGTGATAGCGCTGGATCAAGGATTAATAGAAATGGATGATAAAGGCCAATGCAGTTCCCCCTGCCACCACTGGTTCTGATGCTGTGATTATTTCTCCTCTTCCTCACATGGCCAGGCCAGGTGCTGCCCACCACAATTCTGTTCTCCTGCAAGATTGTGAGTCTAATTTTCTAGATGCTTAAGCTTGGAAGACTGGCTTTGTCAGCCTTGCCAAAAACTCTCTCTCTCTCTCGCACACACGCACACGCAACACACACAAAATCCACCTGCCTGAGTGAGTCACCTGTAAACTAAACAAAAGGAGAAAAACCAACATTTGAAAGGCTTCCATGCTTATAATCTTAGATCCTTGCAGCGCAATGGCATCATTTCTGTGTTCATGTACAGACCCATATTATGGGTATTTGCACAATTACCTGTATTTGGTGAAATGGGCCCTCCTGTCCCTTGTCATTTGCAAATAGATCAGCATTCTCTGTAATGGGCAATTCTACAAAGGTCAGTTCCCAAACCCACTGAGATCCGGGATGTTCAATCAATTGACTTCAATAATTTTTGGATAAGGAAGTTAGCAGGCTCAAACACTTAGACGAACGCTGATGGCTCAATAAAATGAAATTGGAACTGGAAAATGTGGTATCTAGTAGGGATGTGCACTGACCCCCCGGATCGGATCGGATAGCGGATCGGAATCGGACCTGGGGGGTCGGATCGGATCGGATTGGAGGATGATCGGATCGGATCCGATTCCGATCTGCGGATCGGATGTCCAATCCAGATCGGATGCCATTTTGAATGCTTTTTCCCATAGCCAAGTATTGTTTTACAAAAACGCCTATAACTTTTTCATTTTTAAAGATAGAAGGATGAAACTTGGGCATATTATAGACTGGTTAGGGATAGTTATCTGTGAGAAATTTCAAAAAGATTGGTGCAGGCATTTTGGGGCAATTAATTTTTTAATAAATAACCAGGAATCCCTATAACTTATTCCTTTTTAAAGTTACACGCATGAAACTTTGCCACATTGTAGGTGGTACATTGGGACCCTTGTGTGTGAAATTTCAGAAACGTAGGTGTTTGCCTGGTGTGGCAATGAATTTTTGAAAAATGGGTAGTAGTGGGGTAAATACAGTTACGCCTCCCACTGTGTTATTTTTAAAGATACAAACAGGAAACTTGGGCACATTACAGGGAACACTTGGCTTGATATGTGTGTGAAATTTCAGAAACGTAGGTGCTTGCCTGGTGTGGCAATGAATTTTTGAAACATCGAGGGAAGAAACACCTAAAACTTATTCATTTTTAAAGTTACACACATGAAACTTTGCCACATTGTAGGTGGTACATTGGGACCCATGTGTGTGAAATTTCAGAAACGTAGGTGCTCCTTGAGGGAGGACCCAGAGTCCCGTGGCTTGTGCGAGGAGGGCAGCTTGCTCTCCTCGCAGGAGATAGGATCTGGAAGGCAAGGCAGCAACAGCAGGCAGGCATTCAATGGGCGAATTCACTCCTTTCTGGGGCACTGTGGCAGAGAGAGTTCCATAGGCTGCAAAAGAAGAAGGGGGAAAAAAAGAATGAATATGAGATGAATGAATAATACTTTACCACCACTGGCTCCCTCCCACCCAGGACTGGCCTCTTGGCCGTTCCTGAGTGCCCACGCCCCAGTAGGCACACGGGGCTGCCCGCTTGCTTACTCGTAGGTAAGCTCTCTGACAGCCTCTTACCTGAATGGTGCGGGCGACGTGAATCGATGGGCCACCTCCAGGCGGCCGTGTCTTGGGCAGATGGGCAGACTGGATTCACAAGTCTGCTGTGCGCAGTGGCAAAGAGTTCCATAGGCTGCAAAAGAAGAGGAGGGGAAAAATCAATATGAGATGAATACTTTAATACTGCAAAAGAATAAGGAAAAATAAAGATTTGTAAAAAATGCAAGGCCTAGTCTCCCCCCGCCAGACCCTTCTTGTTTGTGACTCCCCAATCCTCCTCCTTCTGCTTCACCCCTCCCTTTCTAAATCACTCTTTTGAGCCCTTTGTTAGAGTGATTGGCTATCCTTTTGTGTCTGGCTGGACACAGCTTACCGGAGCATTAGAGAATCACCATTTGTTTTGTCCTTGGGTTATTCATTCACTCCTGTTATTATTGTTATCTCCTAATATCACCCTACTTTAGGCTGACCAGATCAAATCCAGGTCAGGGTTCCTGTAACTTTAACAGTTGTAGAGCAAAGGGGATTTTTTCAGCCAGTGTCATTTTGTATGCAATTAGTTCCTGGTGAGATTCCCTCTTCATCACAACAGTTAAAGGTGCAGGGGCCCTGCCTTCTTTTCTATATGGTCACTCTGCCTGCACTTTTAACTGTTGTGAGGAAGAGGGAATTTCACCAGGAACTAATTGCATACAACATGACACTGGCTGAAATTCCCTTTGCTCTACAACTGTTAAAGTTATAGGGAGCCCTGACCTGGATTTTTATCTGTTCAGCCTACCCTACTTCACATACAGGGAAACGTTCACTACATAATACTTTTAACAACTAGCTCTCAGACTGCCGCTTACCTGAGTCATGCGGGCAACGTGGTTCGATGGGCCACCTCCAGGCGGCCGTGTCTTGGGGAAGACGGTCAGTCAGGATTCCTGTCTCTCCCGGGCACTGTGGCGAAGAGTTCCATAGGCTGCAAAAGAACAAGGGAGAAAAAAGAATGAATATGAGATGAACACTTTTACCACCACTGGCTCCCTCCCACCCAGGACTGGCCTCTTGGCCATTCCTGAGTGCCCACGCCCCAGTAGGCACACGGGGCTGCCCGCTTGCTTACTCGTAGGTAAGCTCTCTGACAGCCTCTTACCTGAATGGTGCGGGCGACGTGAATCAATGGGCCACCTCCAGGCGGCCGTGTCTTGGGCAGATGGCAGTCTGGATTCACAAGTCTGCTGTGCGCTGTGGCAAAGAGTTCCATAGACTGCAAAAGAAGAGGAGGGGAAAAATCAATATGAGATTAATAATACTTTACCACCACTGGCTCCCTACCACCCAGGACTGGCATCTGCCCAGTCCTGAGTGCCCACGCCCAACCGTTACGCACACGGAGCTGGAAGCTGACTCGGAAGTAAGCTTTCCGACTGCGACTGCCCCACTTCTGGACATTCAGGTGTCCCTGCATTGACTGCACACACTTACCTTAGTCGTGAGGCCGCTGTGGATTGGAGAACCACGTTCAGTCAGGCGCTTCCAGACAAAGTCACAGCAGCATGGGCACCTCCAGACAAAGTCACAGTGTGGCACAGCTCCCTCCAGGCAAA
This sequence comes from Anniella stebbinsi, assembly GCA_029215795.1. Lineage (NCBI taxonomy): Eukaryota > Metazoa > Chordata > Lepidosauria > Squamata > Anniellidae > Anniella > Anniella stebbinsi. The sequence continues at coordinate 120,376,844 of JARDYH010000004.1, read as the reverse complement.
GTCCCAGTGGCACAGGGAAAGTCTCAGTGGCACAGGCAAAGTCCCAGTGGCACAGGGAAAGTCTCAGTGGCACAGGCAAAGTCTCAGTGGTACGGGCAAAGTCCCAGTGGCACAGGCGGGCATAATGCCAGGCGCTTGTACATTGCACAAGTAAGCAATAGAACCGTGAGACCAGGCCACGCATTCCGGCTACTTCGCAATGGCGGCAACCTAGCAGGCGGGCGGGCAGGCAGGCAGTTTTTTCATTCATATAGCCAAAATAAACGCAACATACAGTGACAGCCCTGCAAGGCTGCCACATAGGTCCAAAAGACACAGTCAGAAACAGTGTGGGATGCTGCTTTGTCATCCACTCAATGTAGGAGCCTGGAAGAGGAATCCTATCGCGTCCTTCGTTCATAGTCAGAGAGGTGCATGCGTTCCTTGGCAATAAAATTAAGCCTTCTTCTTATCCAAAGTTCTCATGAGCCTCTGACGTGGTCTTTTACAAGAAGAAACGCCCATGGAAGTGTGGGACCTTACAGAAGGCCTGGAGGGAGCCATCGGAGTCCAATTTCAGAGGCACACGTGCAAGCACATTGGTTCAAGTCAAACAACATAGAATGTGTGAAATGCTTGTGCATCCCCTCAATATAAGAGGCTAGGAGAAGAAACTAGATCCCTTCGGAATCCATCGTTCAGAGTTGAGTTACTGAGCTGTAAACACAGCCAGTAAATTAAAGAAAATAAAATTAATTAACCAAAAATAAGAATTAAAAAATCAAGGGCCTGCCAGAGCCTGCCCAACGGTGTGGAATGGATGGGGGGTACCTGCCAATTACTCCCCCGAGGGCATGAGGGTGGGGTATCCCAGCAGGGGCAGATTGACTTTCAGGAAGACCAGCTGCTCCACAATCTCAGCGTTCAAGCGAGAGCGGTGGGGTGTGACCACGTCGCCCGCCATGGAAAACACCCGCTCACTTGGAACGCTGGACGGTGGGCAGCTGATTCTGTCCATGGCCACCCGCGCCAGATCAGGCCACATCTGGCGCCGGGATGACCAGTAGGCCAGGGGTTCGATGGAGCCGTCCTCCATCTGCTCCGGCGGCTGGGTTGGGTGCCTCTATGCCCAACCGCAGCCTGCAAGGCCTTTGCCCAAAACCCCTGGCCTGTCCCCCTGCTGGGTGTGGTGGTGGTGGTGCTGCCGCTGCTGGTGGTACTCTGGGGACTCAGCGCCTGGGCTTTGGTGCGCTCCTCCTCTGCCTGCCCAATCCTGGCTTCCTGGGCCGCCCGAACGTCCACCACCAACATTTCCACCCAACCTGCCTGGGAAGTCTGCCCACATAACCCATCCTTGATGCGCGGGTTGCACATGGTGGCCAACATGTACTGCCTCTCATTGTAGAGAGGCTGGACCCGGTGGGATAGGCCTTCCCTCAGCCTCGTCACCACTTCCCGCACCTCTGGCAGGAAGCGCCTGCCGGTGACGGGATCCCCGGCCTCCAGAAACTCGCCCATCTGATTCTGAAGATGCCTGGCCACGGGGATCACCTGGCTGAGAAGGGCAGTGCTGCTGCTCAGGGTCTCGGTGGCCTCAAGGAACGGCTTGAGGACCACCAGAAGCTGGGACATGGCCTCCCACTGCTGCCTGGACAGTGGGGCCTGGATGCCAATGTCCCCGACCCTGAACATCTCGTGGACAACACGCTGTTGCTCCACCATACGCTCAAGCATGTGGTAGGTGGAGTTCCAACGTGTTGCCACGTCCTGCACTAGCCGGTGCTGCGGAAGTCCCAGCTCCTGCTGCTTCTCCCGCAGCAACCGACTGCCCTTCACGCTGTGGTGGAAATGCCCAGCCACCTTCCTGCAGCTCTCTAGGAGATTACGGATTGGGGGAGGGAGAGGGGCCTTGCTGCCTCCAAGGCCATCCCTCACGACCAGGTTGAAGATGTGCGCGATGCAGCGGATGCCTTCAAATCCGCCATCGCACACTGCCTTCACCATGTTGGCTCCCCCGTCCGTGACCATGTAACCACAGGTGTGCTGGTGCCCGCCCAGCCACCCTGCCACCATGCGGTTCATGGCCTCCGTAATCTCCTCCGCCGTGTGGGACTGGTCCATGACTGCGGTATGAAGGAGGGCCCAGCGGCAGCCCTCCTTCCCAGTCCCAGAAGTCCTGGGTGCTTCCTGCCCTGAGGCTCCCCACCAGTGAGCCATCAGGGACAGGTAAGCATGCACTCCTCCTTCGCTGGACCAGATGTCCGAAGTGAAGTGCACCTTCTGTGCCTCTGCCTGGCACAGACGACCCAGAACTAACTCCCTGCATGCCCGGTACAGGGAGGGCACTCACACGCCTGCGATACGGCGGCTTGTAGTATGGAACCACAAGAGCCATCAGCCTCTTGAAGCCTGCGTTCTCGACGAGGCTGAATGGCTGGTCATCCAACGCCACCATCTCACCGATGCAATTGGTGATCTGGTTGGGCGCTGGAAAACGCCACCTTGTGGCTCCATACTTCCCCCACCCCATGTCTTCCATGGTGGCCTGGCGAAGCCTCTTGGGGATGGGAGTTCGAGGGCTGGCAGAAGTTGCAGGAGCCTTCTGCTTGCCCTTGCTGCTAGTACCAGTCTGCTGCGAGGTGCCCGCCTCGGTCCCAAGCAAAACAGACTGGTGGTGCCTCTGCATGTGGCGGCTGAGGTTGTTGTTGTTGAAGTGGCCTGGCATTTTTCCCCTGCTCACTGACATCTTGCAGTGGCGACAGACAGCAAAGTGGGAATCCACTGCCACCTCAAAGTGCTCCCACACCTTGCTTGCCTGTCACTTCTGGGGTGACACAGACGGCCCGCCGGCGCCTTCGCTCTGTGGTGTCACCTCAGGAGCAAGGGAATGAGTGGAAGAGAGGACGGATTGTGGAGAGCGAGGCTCTGCTGCTGCCTGCTCTTCCTCTTGCCCCACATCAGAGTCCTCCTTCTCACTCTGAACCTCGCTGACTCCCACGAGATCTGGGAAAAGTTCAGTCAGCGGGTTCACAGGCTCACCCACCGAAGAGGGAGCTGGCGATAGTCCTTCTTCTTCACGCCCACTGCTGCTCCCAGCACCTGCCTCATGTAGCTCAAAGAGTGCCCTGCAGGCACTACTTTGAGTTGCCTCTGCCTGCTTCTGCTGCCCCAGTGGAGAACGCCTCAGTTTAACTGGGGGTGTGGAAGAAGGCTGCCTGCTGCTGGTCCCAGCCGCAGCAGCAGCGCCACGCCCAGAGCGGCCTCTCCCAAATGCTGCCTTAGGAGCACCCCCCCTTTGAGTGCCACATTTCATTTTATTTTTATTATTATTATTTTTATTATTATATAAGTGTGTGCTTTGCTCACTGTTTTTGTGTTTGTTGCTATGTAGCAGCAGGCTACACAACCCAGCAAAACACACTCACTCACAAGCAAGCACACACACACACACACACAGAGAGAGAGAGAGAGAGGATAGAAATATTTTATTATTTTTGGGGGTTTTTTTCAGAAAGAAAAAGAACAAACACACTCACTCCAAAGACGAACTAGTACAGATATTTTACAGACAAACTGAATTAACAGACAAACAAACGTGCTATCTACAATAGAGAAAGGAAAGGCAAGAGAGAAAATCAGAGAGAGAGCGCAAGAACAGCTGAAGAAAAAGATCAGAAACTCCAAACACCTCCAAATTCAATACTGTCTCCACCAGCTCCAAAACCAACACTCCAATCTCCTCCTCAATCAACCCACAAAGAGCCAGAAGGGAAGGACTGAGAGAATATATACTGGGTGCCCTCCTCCAGCATTGTGATTGGAGGCTGAAGAAAGTCTTCACAGGATTGGGTGATTCAGTCATGTAGTCTAAAGCACAATTGGTGGATCAAGCTGTCAAACACACACACACACAGCCTCCCCCCCTTACTGAATGTTTAAAATAATAAAATTTAACCTTTGTTTCCCACTAAAGTATTACACCAAAGTTTCTGAAATTTTCAGCATATGAGGGGGCATAAGTCCTCTGCCATGTGAGCGAGTTACAGCTTTCTAGCTCTTAAAACAAACAAATGCCATGTAAAATGCCATGAATAAACCTTTGTTTCCCACTAAAGTATTGCACCAAAGTTTCTGAAATTTTCAGCATATGAGGGGGCATGAGTCCTCTGCCATGTGAGCGAGTTTCAGCTTTCTAGCTCTTAAAACAAAAAAGTTACAGCACATTCAGTTTCAATGGATATAGAAAAACGCCATTTAAATGCATCTGATCCGCCGATCCAATCCGAATCGGATATCGGCGGATCGGATCGGATTGGAGGGTGGAGCGGATCGGATCGGATTTTCCGGTTTTGGGGGCGGATCGGATTCCGATCATGGATCGGATCGGATCCGATGCACACCCCTAGTATCTAGTCCCTGTAATATACATGACTGATGGAGAAATGTAGTTAATAAAGCAAGAATACAGCTGGGGCATTTGAATTGAACATCATCCCAGAGAATTCCAAAGTATCATCATCATATTATAATAATAAATAATAATTTGTTATATAATCTCTGTTGTAGGTATATAGTGTATCAAGCTTTTCTTGCCTATGTTGATTATGGCTTCATACCCACCAGTGCTGGCAATTCTTCCTTTTCCTTTCAAAAATTAGTTTCATTTTTGGAGGACTAGTGGTGGAAGCTTACTGACAATCCTCCTGTTGTGAAGATAAAAAGATGTAGTCTTGGGGTGGGAGTAAATCTATAAGCCCATAAACTACAAAGAGGTTACGAAAACCAAAAGGCCCCTGCCAAGTGCAGCAGCCTTGGCCATGTCTATTTATTTATTTATTTATTACCAGTTTAGGCTGGTATGCTAGCTGTGGCCCGATCTGGAGAGGACAGGTCTTGCCTCAGTGTTCCATGCAGTAGAGATGCCCAGCCTTGACCACTGTAATACGCTGGGGCTGCCTTTAAAGACAGTTCAGAAACTTTAGCTGGTGTATAATACAGACTCCCAAGCATCAGTGGGTGCAAAGTGGCTGGGTCATATGACACCTATTCTGCACCAGCTGCACTGGTTGCTGGTGCATTTCTAACCCCAATTTAAAGTTTTTGGGCCAAGCTACTTGAAGGGCTGCCTTCACCTGCCAAAGTCCAACTTCCATGCCTGTCCTTGAGAACAACTAGGGCATAAGGGAGAGGGATTGTTTTTTGCAGTGGCCCCTTTGCCTGTGGAATACATTACCACCTGGGTGCTTCAGGCTCCACCTTTGCAATCTGTTTATCAATAGATTTATCAATAGATTTATTCTTGGTGGTGTTCTCCTAGCTGAGTTTGGGGCTGCTGAATGGAGTGGCTTTGGGTAATATCTAGATCATTCTTATGTTTGATCAAAATATTCATCGTAAGAGTCATGGCATGCTGAAATCAGAATTAGTGTCAAGGATCGACATTGTCAGGATCCTGCCAAGACCCTCACCGCAGCAGGGGCTCCCACTGCCATTTCCTGGAGCTTGCCCTACTCCTCCTTTGGGGGTTGCTGCCCTCTCCAAGGAAGCAAGCATGACAACAGCAAGTAGACAGAGCAGTAGCCTCCACTCACCTTGCCTTCTCGCTGTGGACTGTGACACAGGCCAGACCCAGAAGAGAGCACACAAGCAAAGCCCCAGTGATGAGAGTGGATGGAGGAGGAGATGGCCCCACTCTGGGAGGGAGACCCACTGAGAGCAGATTATGTAAGAGCCTCACAACATTTGGAGCCAGGACAGAGTCAAATCAATAGAATACTATTCAAAGGTCCTATAAATAAATAACAGGCTTTCCCTGAGCTGCAACTACAGATAAGCTTATTTTGGTTTTACGTGGTATTTTTAAACTTTTAAAGCTGTATATGATGTTTTGATCTGTTGTATTTCATGGCTTTAATTGTGAACTGCCCAGAGAGCTTCTACTGTTGGGCACTATAAAAATGCAATAAAAATGTGTTTATTTATTATGCTTCCTTTTATGAACTGGAGCAGCTTTCTTGTGGTCCTCACCCGGTCTCATCCAGGCATCTTGAAGTCTTAGAGCTTTTTAGTTTAATCAGTTAAAGCTGTGCCATGTGTCTTCAGACTATTCCTAGGCCTCTCCCCTGAAAAGCATCTTTGGTTGCAGTGCAATCTCTCTCTCTTATTGTTAGGTGTGATTTTTTGTTTGTTTGTTTGTTTGTTTTTTTGAATAGGTTGAAGGGGACCAATTGCCCCCAGGGCATACAGTCAGCCAATATGAGACATGCAAGATCAGGACAATAAAAGCGGGTACTCTGGAGAAACTTGTGGAGAATCTGCTAACAGCTTTTGGGGACAATGACTTCACCTACATCAGCATATTTCTGTCAACATACAGGGGCTTTGCATCTACAAAAGAAGTTCTGGAGCTGCTTCTTGACAGGTAAGATTCAGTGGCTAGAAGGGAGGAAGATTGTTTTTACTAATGCCATACGAATGGTTGTAAGGGATTCATGACGGGACCTATGTTTGCAGTTTTGTTTCACGAGGTGCCATTTCCCCCCCTCAATTACTGCTCTCCTGATTGGCTTTGAAAATGCAATTTAAAAATAAAAGTCTGCATTTCAGTTCTATAATCAGGGTTGTACTTTATTTTATGCCTGTATGGGTTCACTGTGCAAGATCAACATTTGCCATCTGGTATTTTGCATCCTGACGATCTCAGTTTTTTATATGAGAAAGAAAGTACAGGCTTCTAAACCACATGGTACTTAAAGGAATTAAAAAACAACAACAAGGCAGCTTGTGGGGTGCAGCTTCAGCGCTGTGAACGTCTCCATGACCCAGGCCTTGTATAGCTATTGCTTCCTGTCCCCATTTCCCTTCTGACTGTGAGCCTATCTACACTACTGCTTTAAAACGGTTTATAACAGTTTTAAACTGATTAATAACCGTTATTAACTGGTTTAAAACTGTTATAAACCGTTTTAAAGCAGTAGTGTAGATAGGCTGTATCCTCATATTTTTAACTTGGTTCAAGCCTCCTGCTAAAGAGAGTGATAGACCATGATAGATAGGTTTGTGCACCACCATAATCCACATTTCTGTTTTGGTAATAATAAAGTAACTGTAATTCTTTAAATTTTAAACTATATTTTTCCAAATTGTGAGTTAGGAGATTTTTGTAGATAGGCTGTTAAGATTCCAGGCATGGGTAGAGTCAATGTTTGTTTGTTTGTTTGTTTAATTACATAACAATTCTAGGTTTTTCTCCATTTTTTTTACTGTATTAAATGGAAGTGTGGTTTCTCTTTTAACTGAAGGTTAAGGCTTCCAAAATTTAAAATCAATTCATTCAGATATATTAAAACATTTAAACAGAGCAATTGATTATACAGAATGATAAAATTGCTCTATTTAAATGTTTTAATATATCTGAATGAATTGATTTTAAATTTTGGAAGCCTTAAGTTTCTGGTGATTGTGTATTTGTTTTTTTGATTAAGGATAGCACTTTTTTGTCATGTTTCTCTCTTTTAACTGTACAGAGATTGTGTTTTTATGCATGTCAATTATATACAAGCTGGCTTGCATGGTTCTTATGGTGGTGGTGGTGGTGAATTTGCAATTGCTTGCCTTAAATACAACATATACAGATCCTAACTGTGAGCGAACCCAGTTAGTTTCTCTCCAGATACAATTTGTAATCAATAGATTAGTTTCATTCTGACTCCAGATTAGTTCCAAAATGGACGTTTTAAACCCTGGCCCATGGCAGTGATGTCTCTACTGAATGCTAATGCCTGAGATGCTGCAGCCGGTGGACTTTGTATCTCAACCTCACCTCCTCCTATATAAGAATGGGGACCTACTTAACAGAGGTGTTGCAAAGGTGACAGGTGGCAAAATCTTATACATGTCTACTCAGAAGTAAATCCCATTGAGTTCAATGGAACTCATTCCCTGATAAAGGTGTGTAGGATTACGGCCTAAAATCCTACTTGCTTGCCCTGGACTGCAGGGATAGGTCTGAGCTATGAATGCTAAGTTCAACAAGCCTGTCAGTGTGCTGAAGTAGAGTTAGCTACTGTACCGGAGTCCCCATTACAGTGTATGGAATAAATAATGCAGGCCTATATTTGATCTTTCACAAGCATGTCATGCTTATACTGAGAAGTAGCCACACAATTTCCTCTTTCCAGGGAAAAATAGCAATTGTGTTCATCCATCTCTCCCTCCCACTCTCTTTCTCTGTGATCTCTTAACAGATTTCTTAACAACTCACCATACTACACTTCCCAGAATTTTTTTAGGGGCAGCTGTAGTATTTAAAGTGATGTGAAACTAGTATAATTTGGTACTTCAATTAGGACGTCTGTTTCTCAGCTAGAGCTGTTTGCCAAACTTTTGTGAACCATCCATTGATAGTATAACCCCCAGCTGTCTTCCAGTGCTGCACCACTTCCAGTCTAGCTGCTGTCTAGAAACTGGCTTACCAAGAAGGATTAATAAGAGGTGCAGTTAAACAAAACCAATTTGAGACTATATAATATCCTTTCATTTCGTATATAACCAAACCTATATGCCAATAGACCACCAAATATTGAACACTCATTTTGAAGAGGCAAACTACATTATACATAAATATTCTGGAGTATATCTACTGTTTTATGCTAATATATTATACTACTTCGTATGTATTGTTTCAGTTTCTTTGAAAATCCAATAAAGAATATTTGAGGGGCAGGAGGAATTAGGGCCTGTGCTTCCTGTTATCAATTTTTCAAGGAACTGTTACGAAGACCATTGTCCAACTCTAAACAGTGCAAGAAGAAAGCTGTATTATCCTATTCATTTAGTCCTTTGCCAGCAAACACACCTCCATTCCATGTCCAAAGAGGATGACTAAATTCAGATAGCCTGCTTTGCTAGCTTCACATAAGCCATGTGATTTCCTGTGGTTTGTACTGTAAATCCAGAGTTGAACAAGCTTTTAAAAGAAAAACAGCAGCAACCAATGCCTTAAAAACATTGCAGATGGGGCCGCTGTTAAGAATGAATTTTCATTGCAAGTTGTAGTTTCCAGTTTCCTTTTAAAGGGCATCTTACATTGCAAAGCAAGGGGAGTGATTTGTATGGTAGTCCTCAGCAAGATTGCGCTTCCTGTGGGGAGGTCCGCTTTAGTCATGGCTGGCTGGCTGAGGCACAGAATCGGGGGTGGCAGAGGGAAGCTTGTACTGCAGCTGTTCATTGTTGTCCCTGCTTTGTAGTTCAACAAAGAACATCAGCTTGCAGATTGTCAATCCAGCACTTTCATAAAACACAAGGTTATATATAGTATGTTCGCTCCCTTCAGTCAAGGGATTAAAGACTGTCAGTGGAAAGATGAAAAGACAAACACTTTCCCAGTAACTGGACAAGAACCTCCACGGCCATCCAAAAGCTGTGGTTTGGATTGCTTTGGGTGTAAATCAAATGTAACATGTGTTCTTGGGATTTTCTTTGTCATTCATAAATGCAACAAAGTTGTGTGTTTAAGATGGGGGTTGCAGATGCATGGTCTCTGGAGGCAGAACGAAAGGTTAATTAATGCTAGCAGTTGAGGAGGTTACTGAATGGTAAGCTTGCTTTTGTTGATGGGTTCCATTGAGAGATCACATCTGTTCATGTGATTGGAGAGTTCTATATGTGATCTGTTATTTTATTTTACTCTCTCCCATTTTTTTACCACATACAATGTGTGCATAACTACAAACCCTTAATTAATAAAATAACATTTTTATAAAGATAGCAATGAAAGAATGAAAAACAGAAACAATGCCACAACATATAGCCAAATCATAATGATCTAAGTAGTACTGATTTTTTCATACCAAAAAGGCATAATAAGTTATTTTCAAAAGAACCTTCTCTTCTACAGTATGAGGTGGGTTTTTTTCTGTGTCGATATTAGAAATTCCCATAACTTACACAACCATTCCTCTACATCCCCTTCCAGTAATGAGCAATAATAGCTTTGCTTACGGTTCCTGATAAAACACTAAATTTTGTGGCATTTCCACCTTCACTTGTACGTTATAAAGCCTTATCCGTGTTAGAAAAGTGAGTATGGTGCAGTTTGTAGAGTGTCTACTGTTCTTAATGCTATAAGTAAGTAGTTTCTGGTGCTACTTTTTCTCTTGGGCATTTTTGTTATTAAAATTGTATAACACTGAATATAGTAAAATCCCTCGGCGGTTCACAATAGTAAAACACAACACTGAAAGCACAACATTAAAATAACTACAGTAAAAGCTATTTAAGGAGCAGCAAAAGGCAGCAGCATTATTAGTTTACTTGTCTGGAAGTAAGGGGAAAGCCTGGTTGAAAAGGTGTGTTTTTAGGAGGTGTTTGTAAGATGCCACATTTTCTGCCTCCAATTACATGGGGGAGGGTTTTCCAGAGGGTGGGTGCTGCTACAAAGAAGGCCTGTGGTGGAATGACAAGCAAGACATCCTCTGCTGATCTTAAAGGTTGCCTGGGTATAAGGGAAGACAGTCTGCTAGGTATCCTAGTCCCAAGTTATTTAGGGCTTTATATGATAATTCAGACAGAAGAGAAACATGTTCTCAGGATGCAAAATGCGTATTTTTAGGAGGTCTTCCTCGGGGGTTGTTAGAAGGAAGTGTCTGCAGAATTCCTTCTAGCAAAAAGATTGACTCCTGTGGTAATCTATGGCAACTGAGATTACCACAGAAGACTTTTTTTTTGCTAGAAGAAATTTTGCAGAGACTTACTTCTAGCAACTTCCCAAGGAAGGCCTTAGAATAAAGGACAGGCCAGAACTTGTTGGGCTTCCTGAAAATAAGCATTTTGCATCCTGAGAATGTGTTTCTCTTCTTTCTGACTTGCTTTGGATGCTTACCTTCTTCTGTTTTGTTTTTTTAAAAATATGATAATAAAATAATCTTGTACATAGCTCTGTAGCTAATATTTTAAGAGGAAATGCACACAAAAATGCACATTCAGTTTAAATGCAAAATTAGGTTGGTCCTCTCCGGTGATAGACCTATTTAGATTAGACTCATTGAAATGAATGGAACTTAAGTTAAACCTGTAGTGTTTTTAAAAATAATAATAATTTGCAGATGAATGTGGAAATGGGATAGAATGGACCCGCGATTGGACAAATGGAAAACTGACATGGGCCGGAACTAGACTGATGTATCCACCTCACGTTGTCAGCACATTGGCCAGATCCAGACTCAAGTAATATTATTTGGCTCCTGAAGATCCTACCTGTTACCTAATGTAAATCAAGGTGTGGTAAATAGTTTAACTATAATAATTCATCATATTATTTAGAAAGCACTTTTGAAGCAGAGCGCACTGTACAATCAGTGCAATTAGACAGGCCCTTCCCACAGGCTTCCACTCAAATAGACAAAACAGACAAAGAAAAGGGGAGGGACACTATAGGAAAGGAAATGAAGGGAAATGAATGAGTGGAGAAAAGCCAGGGAAAACAAGCGTTCCTTCAAATAGAGGTTTAAGACCAAAACTGATGGAGATGTTCTAATCTCAGGAAGCAGAGGGCATTCCAGAGATAAGGAGCAACAAGAGAAAAGGGGCACAAACACGATAACAGATGAGATTTCTGGTCCGACAAGGAGTTAAAAGTACCTTTAGAATGTAGAGGAAGAGGGGGAGGGTATAAAGCGAGGAAGAGAATAAAGGAAAAAGTGCATGAGGATATTTGTAAGTTAAAAAGAAGTGTATATTGAATCCTCTTGTGAAATGAATGCCCATGTAGAACAGAAAGAAGAGGAAAGACATGGGTAACATGAGAAGCAAGAAGAAGCAAGTGAGCTGCAGAAGTTTAAATGGGGGGAGGGAGTCACTGAACATCAGAATAGGGAGGCCATCTTGAACGTTACTGCAATTGAGTATCAATTGTATACAAGAATTAAGCAGAATCTTTATGGCATCGTTATTTATTTAGCTGTGATTTTTCTGTGCTGTTGCATAACCAAAGTTCTCCGGGAAGCATACATAATTCAAAATATACAAAGAATAAAAATATCACAATATAGAACACACCTTGCAGAAATAAAACAATAAAATTTAAAATGTTTTAAAACTCTTAAATGGCAAAAGCTTCAGCAAGCCCCTAAAACCCTGGTGTGGTTTTAAAGAGTCTTCACCTGGTGCTGAAAAGAATACAGAATAGGTACTGGGTGGCTCTCTTTGGGGAGGACATTCCACATTTAAGCCTATGATTCTATCCTCACTTACCTGGGTGTAAGTTCCATTGAACTAAATAAGTGATGACTGCTGCATAGATAGGTATAGGATTGCACAATAAAAGGTGGAAATATCGATATTTAGCTGAAGAATATTAAAAAATGGATGAAGGAGAGATGAAAGTTTTTTTAAAAAAGTAACCCTCCCAATAATGAACTTCTGTAGAAGGGAGAAATCCATAGCGACTCAAAAGAAAGAGAAAATGGTGAACTAATTAGGCACAGAACTAATAAGACAAATTAAAACTTCAGCCAGATAAATTCATTTTCAGAAAATGGGATGACACCCAAGAAATGATGGGCAGCAGATAGGCAGGGACACCAGCTAATGAACAAGAAAAGTCAGAAGTGAGTGGGCAAACTGCTTGTAGTTTCACTCACGAGGGGGGAAATGCAGGATTACAGAGTGTAGGATATGACAGCCTTCCCCAAACTGGTGTTCTCCAAACATGTTGGACTACAGGTCCTATCATTCTCTGGGAATTATGGGAGCTGCAGTCCAACACACCTGGAGAACACTAGGTTGGGGAAGGCTGTCATATCCTATACTCTATAATCCTGCATCCCTTATTACTAGATAGTCTGAAGCAAAAAGCAACCAAATGCACCTTCCTTGGACCAGTGCAGTAGCCCCGGAGTACAGCATGTTTGGTCATCCCTGTTGAAGTGCCCATTATGTGGAAATGGAGTAGAAGGAGGCACAGCCCTGGGCAAGGGGTGTCTTTGGTGACCACCTCCCCTTTAGTCAGTTTTGCAGGGCCACCCAGAGGATTTATAGGGCCACATGCAGGTGTGATGTCTCAAAACCTTGATCTCTCTGCTGCTGGGCTTCCGTTAGCACAAGCCAAAGTTCGAAAAGCCACATTCTGAGCAGTGGCAAGGCACTATGCAACGCAGCAGAGCTATGACAGGTTTTACTTATATATTTTTTTATTATTTTGGAGCAGTTCCTATCTTTTGGTAACCATTCTTTATTTTAGAATATCCATTATACTGCATAAAAATACAGCTGGAGGGTGTGCTGTTATCTCTAGCCCTGCCACCTTCCTTCTTTTCTCCCTATTGACTGAAAATCCGAGTTTTCCCCAGATGCTCCTTTTGAGAGTCCCCTTCTGCATTACTTCCATTCCTCTCCTCTGCTTAGAGGCCTCTCAGTTACTTACCACATAGCTGGATGAAACTTGATTCCTGCCATTAATAAGGCCGAGGTTTGATGTTTATGGAGTGCAAAATTTGATTCATTAAATAATACTTTACTGGATAGACATCACCTTTCGGTTTTTAATGGAATCATTTAGTATTTGCCATAACATCTAGGGCAGCCTTCCCCAACCTGCCAAACTGGCTGGGATTTATGGGAGTTGCAGTCCAACACATCTGGAGGGCACCATGTTGGGAAAGGCAGATCTAAAGTTTAGATGAGCCCTTGGACAGCTGGTCCTTAAAACCTCACTGAATTTAAATTGATAAATTAAGGCTGCAATCTTATACTCAGCCAGGAGTGATTCTAATTGAATTCAGTGGGGCTTACTGCTACGTAGACTTGTTTAGAATTGCACGGGAAGTAACTTTTCAATGACTTATGTTTAAGTGTTTGCTATTTCACATTGATTCCCCTTCCACAACATTTCTGGCTGCATACCTGATCTGAACATCAACATTGCAAATAAATAAATAATTTTTAAAAATGAAGCTTTATTTGGTAGGTCAGGCATTAGGGAGAACTTTGATTAAAGTAATTGCAATGTATTAATATTTCACTTCTACGTTTATGGCAAATGTGCCATAAAACCAAGAATTCACATATCTTTGCAGTGGAATTAACATAAATTTGAACGGTCATTCAGTCCCCAGTCTTCTCCCTTCTCCCAGTGTGCTGAACAATTTTTAAAATGTATTACTGAAATTACCATGGCCTATTTATGCAGATTTAAAACTTATTATCCCTTAAAATAAAGTTGCAAAATTGCAACATGAAGGGAGGGGGAAGTAGATTCATGATATCCAGGTTCCAATCAATCAACTTTGTGCAAAGCCAACTTCTGCTACAGTCTCATAGAACTCTTTTCCCCAGTTGACCCTGGAGTAAAATGGGGTTTGAGTGGGTTCACATGATCATGAAAGGAAAATAAGCCAAGGGGGCTTATTACTCCTCTCTATGCATGCTGGTCGTGAGCGGAATGATTCGTATAAATACCCTAACCGGGAGCAGGTTGTGTGATGTCCAAATCTGGCAAGAGTGGGTGGCTAGGGTGGTTTACAAACTTATAAAATGGGTTCTTAATTTTTAAATCCCCCCCAGTCCTTTGCAAGTGTGCAATTACGAAGTTTTGCTTGTCCTCTATGTGCAGTCTTGCCTTGTTAATTTCCTAGTACATTACTTACTCTACTTTGGCACTTCCCTTTACAGCAAACTCCCAAAGCTATAATATACAAGGAAATTGTCAATATGAGACTGTATGTCACAGACAGACTAACCTGTGCACACTTGTGAAGGACTGGGAAAAAATAATGACCCTGTTCAGATGAGACGCTAAGCCACAGTGGTTCAGCATTTTGAGCTAAACGTTATGTCTTAGCGTGTTGCGGGAACCATTCTTAACCGTGGTGGCTACATAACCACGGTTTAAACTCACTCACTCACCATTTGCTGCAAAGGGGTTAGCGGCCTAACCATGGCTTCGTGTGTCATCCGAACAGGCCCAATAGTAAAAGAAAATATGAACCCATTTGTGAAATTCAGAAACAACCGGGGGGGGGGGGGGGGGAAGCAAGCTAAATGCTCTAAAAAAAAGCACCGGGGGGGGGGGGGGGGATAACTAACACTTGTCAATGTCACCATCTCAGTATTACACCTTGACCTGACACTTGTCAGTTTCCTCTCCTCTTTCAACACTTACCTAAATCCTGTTTAGTGCTCACACCAGCAGTAATTATACCCACCCACCCCAACTGCTTCATCCTGTTCAGCCACCTTCTTTTTCCCCACCTTCAGGGAGATTTGCATCAATTTATCGTTGTTTATTGTTCTGGAAGATTTGCACAAATTCACTGAAGTGCGGTAACCCCAGCAGTAATTGCGCCGAAAGAGAGAAACAATGGACAGGGTGGTGGTGATGGTGGTGGTGGAACCAATCACTTTCATTTGTCGAATTCATCCTCTCGCTATTACGACTTGAACGGACAGTTCTCAGTTTCATCTCCCTCTTGACATTTTCCTGAACTTCGACAGTAGTGGCTGAACGGGTCGGAGCAATGGGGCACCCTCACCAGCAGTAATTACACCACCCATCCCAATCACTTCATCCTATTCAGCTGCCGCTGTCAGAGTTTGGGAATGAAGTAAGTGCTCCGAAAAGGGGTAGCAATCGGAGAGGGGAGGGGGGTGCAGCAAAGTTTTCCCACCGTAGGAATGAAGACATGAGAAGGATTGCCACCCAAAGGCCAGTGTGATAGTGCAGGGAGCAGGCTGGAGGACCGAGGGGGAAAGCCACCCTGGGCCCGATCATCTGTTGGGATGAATGTGGGTTGTTCAGTGAGCTATGAACCCACTGTAGCTTATTCTCAAGGTGTCTTGGTGTGATGTGTGAATTGGCCCAATGGATGAGCACATTTCCTGAGTAGCTCTGCCTCTCAAGTAATGTTTCATTTGAATTCAGAGTAAGGTAATGTCTCATCTCTACTTAATGCATGTTTTCTCGTAAATATCTCACTGTGAAATTAGGGCTGCTTCACACTTTACATAGCAGGCCTGGTAAGCTACAAAAACCCTTAACAGGGAACCAATCCCTATTATCTGAAGCAATCCCTCCATAAAGATGGTATTCCAAGTTTTTCAATTTTTAAGATTCTGTACCATGTAGCAGTTTTGAGAACAGGGCTTCTCTGATTGCATGTTGCATTCTTTGTTTCATATACAAATGTGGTGAAATGTGATACTTCTCCCCCCTAAATAGTTGAGCAGCCAAAGCAAGGCATGTTATTTTGCTCCTTTTAATCCTCTCTATGTGACGTGGACATCATAGCTTCTGCCATGAGGAGGAGATGCCCCCAAATCCAAATTCATGCGGACACTATTTTCTCACAGCAGGATTCACTGAAACATACTAACCTGACATTAACTGTGTCTACCTTTTTGCAGAGAATTATCCACTTCCTTATGGAGGTGCAAAATGGCCATAAAATCGGCCCTTTTAGAAATGTTAAATTCCAGGCTCATCTTACATTTTCTCTTCTGGCTCCTGATATGAGAACCTTTTGCCAGTTATCTGTTGCATTTGTGATGGTGTAGCCTATGACACCGATGGGCTGAAATTTCCCAAACATTCCAACTGCTCTGGGAACAAATGTGACACTGTGTCTGTTGCACTCCCAGCCGTTGGTTTTGCTCTGATTAAAACCTTACGAAGGCCCAGGAGAAGCTTTCTGAGCCAGGCTGAAGACTGAGACAAGATCCCAAGAGGTAGAAACAGCTAAGGGCATGGAGCACAAAGCTCAGGAGGAGGGGTGCAGGTAGGGCTGGACCACGGGACTGAAGTCCAGGGCCCCAAAGTCCAGCCCTCCCAAATGACCATGCAGAGAGTGGCTTCAGCACCTTGCTGCAGCATCCTTTCTTATTTTAAAACATATTTTATAGTGGGGTGTGGCTGGGCAGGCATGTACATGGTTACAGGTGCTCATCTTACTGGGCTTTCTGTTACAATATCCCTTTTCTCCTTTTCTGCAATACCATGGTTCTTATTAGGGCAGCAGAAGCAAACTCTGTTTTCTTGCTGTAGTTAAGATGGTGGTATGCTTTAAATGAGTTCAAAATGTAAAACTGCTCATGCTCAGAGTCTTTCTTCCCCACCCCCTCAGGGAATTCTCTTAGGAATGTAGAAGCAGTTGTAAAGCATGGAATGGTAAAGGTGGGGAGAGAAACGTCAGTTGTTTACTTCACACGGGAAATCATGCATGCGACTTCCTAGCTGCACCTCTGCTCAGGAGGGGCTGTGTCTGCTCAGCAGGGGTGCAGAGACAGAAGTCCAAGCGAAGTTGATCCAGTTGAATGAAGTAGGACAAATTAGGCAGTGGGTTGAAAAGCACAGACCCAAGGAAAGAATAGGCGTTGGGGACACGTTCAGGAAAGGAAGAGTCAAGACATGAGTAGGGCTGGGATAGAAGCTCTCATAGGCTTAAGGACTGCAGGGGCTGTGCACTATTGGCCGGAAGGAAACGGACAGGCAGGAGTGGTTTGGAGTCAGAATCGTGGTGTAACCGAGTAATAATAATAATAATAATAATAATAATAATAATAATACATTTATTTCTTACCCGCCTCTCTGTCTGGATCGAGGCGGGGAACAGCAGTAAATATAAAATATGATAAAATGCATAGAACTGATTAAAAACATGGTACACATGTTGCTAGGTTTAGAACCTGACAGGACTGCTGCATATTAAAGAGTTGCACAGAAGGGAAATGCTGCTTATGGCTTGATTACCCCAAGGAAGCCAGGAGGGCAAAGAACTAGTTGCGGGGTGGGGGGGCAAGGAGGAGAGGCTGAATTTCACATGTTGACTTGAACGAGTGAGACAGTTCTTCTTCTAGGAAAGGTTTTGCCTCCTGTTACTACAGGCACTGTGACTTCTTACCAACTGTTACGTAATTTCTTAGGCACGGCTTTCCACTCTTTATTTTTAAGCACTGTCTGAAATGTGTATCTTTCTGTTGCATTTAGATATGGGAACCTGGAGATCTCAAACTGTGAAAAAGATGGGAGCCAAAACTCTACCGAGACCAAAACAGTACTCAGGAAGTAAGTGTCGCTTTTCTCCGAACAGCAAAATTCACAGCCAGGATTGAATACTGAATAAAGGATGTGGTCAGTTATTCCTTAGAAAACTGTGCACCCAACCAACTTATTATATAAAGGAAGGTAGCAACTTTATCACAATTGTATGAAAGATCAAACCACAGAAGGGTGAAGAGAGAAACAATAGTACAATGGAGGCCAAGCACGGATGGCAGAACTTGTAGATTAAAAACAAAAAGTGTGGCCATGATCTAGCCCAAGGGTCTCCAACCTTTTCTTTGGGGGGGGGTGGGAACAGGACTGTGGGCACATTTGGCATTTTCAAAAAGTGTCCTGAGCACCACCACAAATTGACTGCTGAAGTGGGGGGTGGGGGTGGGAATCACAAAAATGTTTAGGAGTGCCCCCTATCTGTGTTTACATTGTTTGCCACCCACTCTGGTTTCTCTCTCTGGCTCTTTTCTCTCTCATTAACTCCTCTCTCTCTCTCTCTCTCTCTCTCTCTCTCTGGGTCCTTTTGGGAGTGCACTATGTGGGAAGGTGCACTCCCAGTCATTTTCGGCAGAGGGACTTTTTTTTACTTCCTATACAAACTTATGAAGAAACTCTCCATAGCCTTATACAGGTAGTAACTTGGTGGTGTATTTCCACAGGCAAGTCAATTATATGTTTAAATCTCTCCCATTGAAATAAACGGGCTTGTCTGACCTCCCCACCTCCTGAAACTGGATTAGATTGTAACAATTCTGGGGAGGGAGAGCTGTGAAGCCTGGGCCCTTTTAAATGGGAGGTATTATAGTTTTCAGCTACAAACCTGGTTGAATGAGCATATGGACTGGAATAGACAAGAGCAGCATTCGTTAAAACAATGCGGAGTTTTGTGGCACCTTAAAGACTTAACATATTTATTTTGGCATAAGCTTTCATGGACACTAAAGCTTGAGGACCTGAATAAGTCTTGGATGGATGGGCAGAGTACATTTCACGAAGTGATGGCAGGACTGTTTAAAAAAAATGCAGATACACTCTTGTGCCCATCTAAAGATATGTGGAAAACAAGTCAGAGCTACAATATGTCTATGTTATCTCTGAAGGAAAGATTCCTAAATTCCAAAACACCTTCTAGAAACCTTCCATATTTAGGTTTTCTTTTAGAGGTACAGAAGTGTAGTACAGTATTAAAACTAAAACAAATACCATCTGTAGGATCTAGCAATCTTAGCAGAGGACAGCCTCATAATCCATACAGATCCTATGGCAGCTGTGGTATCACCGGAACATTAGCACCATGTTTTTTGAAACAGTTTTGTATTGGACAGTGTCGTGCAGTAAAAAGGAGTTGGAAGCGCCATATGCTTCCTCTTCTTCCCCAACAGCAGCATGCCTGAAAACCAGCTTTCGTATGTTTCCTTCCAGAAGATACACACGTTCCCAATATAAGAACAGTGTGTGCAACTCTGAGATGGGAGAAACATGAAAGTTCTATCGTGGGTGAGATGGTGGTGTTGTGTTGTGAAGGAATAGGAAGTGTGAGTCACTTGTACTTTCTGCACCCTCTGCAACAACACCACATCCAAAGCCACTCTCCGTGTGTGAGGTGGGCCTCTCTAAAAAGGAGTGTGCTTCTCCTTCACCCTAGCGATTGTGTTTTTTTGGAACAAGGGCAGCATGCTAACCAAGGGATACTAGCCAACTGTGTTAATCTGCTAGTGCAAATGATATTGCACTTACGGAAATGCAGTTCCGAACTATGTGCGAGAGAAGAATCCAACTAAGGTTATGTTTTTGCAAGCAGTGGTTGTGCATGAGCAGTTGCACATTGGAAAGATTCGGTAGAGCTCCGCTAGCACTATTTGAGTTTGCGGAGAGACACTGTTACACGCTGCCCAGTGTGTCCTCCATGCCACGCTTCCTCAGTATAACTCGGGTGGTTCTGTGACTTTGGTGGTGTTTGGTGCTTGCTGGGAACTAGTGAGGCAGAGCCATTGTTTGGTTCTCCTCCGCCCTCTGCCCCGAGGGCTCTGTTGTTTCCCTTTAACTGTATGTGGCCTGCCCTTAGGTGACAGCTTGACCAACAGTACCTGATGGAACGCCTTTCCCGACATGAACCTACCCGTACACTACGCTCAACATCAAAGATCCTACTCCGGGTGCTTACTCCGAGGGAAGCTCGGAGGACGGCAACAAGGGAGAGGGCCTTTTCTGTGGTGGCCCCCCCAATTATGGAATGATCTCCCTGATGACGCCCGCCTGGCGCCAACACTGTTATCTTTTCGGCGCCAGGTCAAAACTTTTCTTTTCTCCCAGGCATTTTAACAGCTTAAGTTGAGGTTTTAACTGACTTTGTGGCCAGGCTTAAAAGTTTAAAATGTTTTCAATATCAGCTGCTTTATGTTTTATGGTTTTAAATTTTGTATATTGACTTTTTAATGTTAAATCTTTTAATTTTTGTAAACCGCCCAGACAGCTTCAGCTATGGGGCGGCATATAAATGTAATAAATAAATAAATAATAACTCTGATCTTCCGTTGTCAACCCCGAGGTGGGAAGTTTTTGTAGATGGAGAGGTGGGCTGTGACTATGGCTCTTGCTAGCAGTCCGCTTTGCAGAGTACAGGAAAATTGATTGCTGATTTGGGCCATAGACTTGGGTCAGAGTGAGTTCTACTATTTGAGGTGATATTTTCACTTTTGGATAGTCATGCTAAATGTTCCAGCAAATGTTGAGGCTATATTTTGGAGTAATGCTTAATATTCCAGTACTCAAAAGTCCTTTTTTGGTTTGGTTTCAATTCTAACCGCAAACTAAGAATTTATCTGCCAGTGTAACCTTAACCACATGTGTATGTATTCTCCACTTTTAAGCATTCGATAAAGTAGACTGCTGTTTTTGAAAGATCATACCACAGTAAACCAGTTCCTTCCTCTAAAAAACTCAGGGCAGGGAGCATGAGGTTACCCCATTTTCCCTCACAAACCCCATGAAATAGGTGAGGGAGAGATAGTGACTAGTGTAAGGTCAGAGAGCTTCACAGCTGAGGAAATATTTGAATCTGCCTAGTCCATGCTCCAGTCCAGAACTCTGACCACTAAAAGTTTTATGACCACCACACTGCCACTAATATTTAAAGTCCAGGCAATAACAATAAAACAGTGAGTGAGGGATCTATTCTTACATTTCAAAAGGCCCACAGTCTTAATTCCTTGTCCTTTCTGAAATACTAATATGGCTTCAGGGAAATAGATTAACCTTTCAGGTCTTGAGAAATGTATTGTCTTGGCTTCTACACTATGTTTTTTAGCTTAGACTTTCTGACGTTTCAATACTTGGCAGAAAATACAACTCACCCTATTCTCTCTTCCTGCCCTTTTGACATGAAATACTCATTGTAGTTCATCAAATAATTTAAACTATCTCAGATATGCCAAGGAGGCTGTGGCATAATATGGCGGGTAGATAAACTGGCTGAGAGCCAAAGGGTTCCTGGGCATATGGCTCCAGCCTAAGTCATTGATTCCCTTCTGACCTTGGGCAACTTTCTCTTGATCTTTGTGTATTTCAGTCAATTCAGCTACAAAATTGAGCAAAATTGTTGTAGAAAGTTTGTTCTCCCTTTCAAAATCACAATGCATTTTTGGGGGGTTGCTTTCATGGGAAAATTAGTTGCTGTAGATACAAAACATGGTGATCTATGGTTGTCGTATAAAGCCAGGCCAATATTTGAAATATGTGCATGCTTTTTAAATTCATCACTGGTGATGTTTCATTTAGATCATCATTCTTCTCCCCTGTGCATGTGTTCATATAGCGCAAGTTGCAGAATGACCTGCAAATTTTCTCTATTGGCATTGTGGCTGGGCGGGGGTGGATTTTCAACAAGAAAACGAAGGGGAGAGTTCCAATTTGAATCAGCTCCTCCTGTTGCCTTCCCTAGGTAAAACGTTAGATTGGAAGTTCCTCAGAGCAGAGTCCATTCTTGTTGTTACTCAGTAAGGCCCATGCACATCAGCGGTGCTATGTAAATAAGGCATCTATACAAATCAAATTGAGTATAGTGTAGTGTCTGGAGCCAGGTTTTCAGATGTAGTCATCATCTTGCCGAATATTAGTAAAACTGTAGCATTGGCCTGTTTTTATGAAGTACTGCAGGGTTGTTTGATTTTAAACAACGTATTCTCTAGTTCACTACTTCTTTGTGGTAAGGAGTTTTGTGTGTGTGTGTGTGTGTGTGTGTGTTTGCCTTTTGTCTCCTGTTGAGTTTATTATTCCTCCGGTAAAGCATGGGGTCCAGTTTCAGTGTTACATAAATAATTGCATCAAAGGAATGGACTTTGGAGAAGCAACCACTGAATGAATGTGAGATGAGTGAAAGAAGATTGGCTGAAGTTCTTGAAAGCCTGGGAAACCCACAGTGGGATACATTTTAAGTTTTGTTTGTGTTGAGTGCAATCAACTTTCATTCTGGCAAAGGGTAACATAACAAAAGGAACCAGTGTGGCTGAACTGAGGAGACAAAGGACCAAATGGTGGCAATTAAGAGACAGGGAAATGGGGAAGGTTACAAAAACAAGCCAAATTAATTGCACAATGGGAAAATAAGGAGAAAAAATGAGCGATGGCAACAGTGGTTGAGGCACAGTCAACATAGAAGCAAATGCCATGAAACTTTAGAGGCCTGGCACAACACACATCTTTGTACCCTGGGGGCATGACTGTCTTGTCAAGCTCAGCCAACAGCAAGCTTAGTTACGATTACGGGAAACTGGATACTGGATGGAGCATTTATGCATGCCCATATAAGAACTGTGTTTTGGGATGGGGAGCACCATTCTGAAGTAGAGCCCATGCTTTATCTCATGAGTAATCTGTCAGGGGGTGGTGAAAGAAGCCATATGTGGGTGGGTCACCCCTTTTCCCTTTCTGCCACTCGCTGGTCTCTTTCTTCTTGTCTGCCTAGTGTAGATGGATCCCATGCACTTTGCTTTTGAAATTGGGTTGAGGGCTGCATGAAATTAGACAGTGGGCCACAGGTTGCCCATCCCTGCTTTTCTATGTACAAGGTTCCCCCTGATTTGATTCCTGGTGTCTTCCACTTACAGGATAGTTGTTTGAGCAGGCAGCACAACACCAGAAGAACCATCAGTCTGACTCTATAGGCAAGCAATGATTTATTTATTTTTTAGAAAGTTTTGAAAGATGGCAAAGCGACAACCTGTAATGGGATGTCTGTGAAGATTTTTAATTGGTTAGTGGTCAGTTAGAGCAATGATGGCCAACTGGTGGACTGTGGACTGAATCCTGCCCCTAAGATCACCTGAATTTCAACCCCATCTGCCATTTCACTATAAGTGCCAGAGAAAAATCACCCTCCTCTTCATGTGCGACACAAATAGATACATAAGTTGTGGCAGTTCCTTGGCATGGAAAGGGCACTCCCTACATGCCTTTCTGGGTGGTACAAAGGGCACAAATGAACTGCTCCCGGAGCCTATGGGAGCCAAATTATGCGGGACCTGATATTTCACAAGTTGACCAACCATCCCTTTCATTGTCCAACCTATCCCTGAAGAAAAGGGCCGCCACTGGTTCGTTTCAGTTAAAAAAAAAAATAAACAAAAGTCTAGATGAGTTTCAACTATCTGGGGACTGAGCTGTTCTTCCTCCCCAGGCCTGGAGTGCTATGCTTATAGAGGCTGGTATCAAGAGATAAATCTTGGCTCATGAAGGGGTCTGTGGAGCTCAAGCTTCTAGGCCTGCCCCTCCAAGCCACAGCCTTCCAAAAGCATGACTAAGCTTCCATGTTGTGAAGTGGCCAAGACAAATACTATAAACTACACCTAAAACAAATGAACAGTACATAAAGTGGGGTATATTTAAAGCTTCAGAGAGAGCAGTCTGGTCCTCATGAAGCATAGGCTGAATGATGTCAGGTTTTTTGTCTGTGATTCTGGAATCCTTCCAGTCTTGGCCTAGCTGGAACAGGGAGTTGCTTTTCAGGGACATCAAACGTTAAAGCTGCTACAAAGTTTGAGCACTTGTCCAGCCTTTTTCAAGAAAGCGTTCCTCCCTGATTAAACAGTCAGCTGATAGGAGGTCAGTAAGCTCTAAGTGCTGCCTGCATAGCTTGTCTTTTAAAGGCTTCACTGACTGACATTATTTTGAATGAGAAATTGGAGTCTGTGGTAGCTTTGCATTTTTCAGCTCCTCTGTGTCAGCCTTGTGCCTCCTCCTCAAGTACTTCCATGTAGCCTGTGAAGTTGCTTTGTAGGCTGGTCTTTATATTAAGCCAAGTTATTTTTCAGGATATAAAAATGACTTGCTGTCAAAGCCTTTGGGAGCAATGCTCATTAATAGAAGAGAATCTGGGGTAGCATTAACAATCTCATCCTTTAAGCCAGCATCTCCCATTTCTTCTCCTCAAATCATCCTCTAAGCCAGCATTTACCATTTCTTCTCCTCAAATCGTCCTCTAAGCCAGCATTTACCATTTCTTCTCCTCAAATCGTCCTGTAAGCCAGCATTTACCATTTCCTCTCCTCAAATCGTCCTGTAAGCCAGCATTTACCATTTCTTCTCCTCAAATCATCGTCTAAGCCAGCATTTACCATTTCTTCTCCTCAAATCATCCTCTAAGGCAGCAGTAGGCAACTGTGGTGTTCCTGCCTAATCCCAGTAAGAATACCTCTTCAATAAGGCCTTTCCCACAGCAAGTAATACTTTCCTCACACTCAGTAATACTGCCACCAACACCTTTAAGCTCAAGTCCAACCTTTTTTACTTTGTTCCCATGCTGTCCCCAAGCTTTATTAATAAGCAGAGTGATGCTGGATAAGACCAAGGTTCCAGTTAGTCTAGTACTCTGTTCACACAGTAGCCCTCCAACTACAAGCAGGATATGGGTGCAACAGCACCCTTCCTCCCATGTTCCCCAGCAATTGGTGTATATAGGCTTACTTCCTTGGATACTGGAGGTAGCACATAGCCATCAGGACAAGTAGCCATTGATAGGAAGGCTCTGTTATTCCCTTTATTACCGCAATTATTATAACCTGTATTATTCCCTTTATTACGTTAATCCTTACATAACCAAAAGCAGAAGTATAGGATTTTATAAAACAAACCAATCTTTATTAATTATAACAGTAAGATATTGAACCATAAACCAGTAACTTTTAAAGCTTCTGTGTATATCCTCTCATACACATAAATCTTAGTCACAATGAGGTGGGGTCTGA
This sequence comes from Anniella stebbinsi, assembly GCA_029215795.1. Lineage (NCBI taxonomy): Eukaryota > Metazoa > Chordata > Lepidosauria > Squamata > Anniellidae > Anniella > Anniella stebbinsi. Next base: position 120,351,575 of record JARDYH010000004.1, on the reverse strand, counting down.
GACCCAGTGCATTAAACAGCTCCTTTGAGCCCACAATCTTCAATGCCAACAGAAACAGCGATCCCTGCTCCTGTGAAGAAAAGACGTTACTTTTAAAAACCATTGGAGGGATAGAGCACTTGGGGAGACATCAAGGAAAGTGTCTAGGAGCACATTGGTACTTCGGCTATGGGGCGGTATATAAGTGTAATAAATAATAATAATAATAATAATAATACATGGAGCTGGCTGCACATTTTTCTTTACATTGCCATAAGTAAAACAGCTAGAGACTTCCCTTTTATTTAAATAAATAATAAAACCTGAACATTTCAGGGAATATCTCTGAACCAGTGCTGCCCACGCCCCCAGTGTTCCTGCCCATGTGTTGTGCAGGATGGAAATGGCATGTGCTTCTGGCACATATATTCAGAATGTGATTTGATGGGTCCCACACCCGTTAGGGCTGTCAGAGAGCAAGAGTTGAACCACTCTTGCCTAGCAATTTGCATACTGTTTAGAAAGGGGACGCGTATGACAAATTTCCCATCAGCTTGCCAAAACACCAGCTTGTTGATAGGCCTCTTGTTTGACTAGTTCTTTTCTGCTGTCCTTTACAATGCCTGTATCCTCATGATGAGGGCTGTTGAGCTTGAAATATTAAATACGACCAGGTTTGTAGAGCTCTTGTTTTCATTCTGTGTTTCCTGTTCTAAAAATAACAAGAAAACTTTGTCTTTCACGTTCAGTTGTGTTTGCTTGCCATAGCCATAAGTGCTATGCTTTATTATTATTTGGTTTTTCACAACCTTAGTTATGGTGAGAAATCTTGGACAAGCCTTCACTTGATATCTACGATGAGACTCAGCCCCATCCATTCTGTAGGAGAGCTGAATAGACTGAAGGTACTTAGAAAGCATACTGGAATAGGAGGCTGTATAGTGTGACAGTACAACTTAACAGTTTAATTTTGCACAAAAATGGAATGAGAAGTCTGTCTACACTGCAAAGTTATATCAGTTTTGTAATGGTTTAACTGGCATGACTTTCCTTAATGAATACCAAGAGTTGTATTTCATTAAAAGTGTGGGAAATCTCTGTCTTCACAAAACTACAGTTCCCAAATCCTCTGCACACACACACACACACACACACAGACTGTTAATACAGTTTAAGTCTGTAGTGTAGAGTACAATTGCCCCTTCCCCTTCTCAGGAAAAATATTTACTTCTGGATAATCAGATTTTACATGCGTGTAATTTATGTATTATTAACATTTATATACTGCCTTCTTTGCTAAATAGCTATCAAGGTGGCATACAACAACTTAAAACAATAAAACCTAAAAGCAAGAACATTAAAAACAGTGAAAACATTTAAGCTACATATTTTAAAAGACTATGTAATGAACCTGCAGATGCATTTAATATATATAGTCCTTATTAAAAGGATATGTTCAATTTTCATTTATCTGGAGATACATGGACATCCTTCAACATCTCCAAATGCAGTAAATAGGGTTATTAATACACCATTGTTTTATTGTATATTTTGCTGGGTTTTTTAAAATATTTTATTATTTCTGTATCTGTCAAATCCCATCAGTATTTTGCATAAAGTAGAAAGATGTTGATACGAATGGGAAATTAAGAAGTCCTGTGGGTAGCACTGGGGCAGATATGTTGGAATGGATCACAGGTATCTGAAAAATTATCATTCCTGAAAAGCTTCTAGTTGCTTCAAGCAAGGCTAGATTTGGATGCATTTGATCTGGTTTGATTTGTCATAATCACACACTTTTTTGTGGCTGTTACAATTTTGGTGGATCATAAATGGCTATCATTGACATTACTACTAAGAAATGGCAGTCCGTTCCTCCCCTACCCCCTGTAGGCATAGACTGGATGGGGCTTGAAGAAGCCCTTCCATCTTGATGATAATTTCTGCTAGAGCTTCATTCAACACGAACAAGCTCTCCCAATAGAGAACAAGCTTCAAGATGTGAATGGTACTGAATCAGAAATCTCTGTTCTTGTATGCTAGTGTTTTACACTTTATTGTAATCATTTTTTACTCAGAGACAGAAGAGATGGGGCCGTTGGTATGGTGGGTTACTAGATACAGTTTTTATTAGGCTGATCGACTTTTTCAACCTGTTTGCAGTATAAGATCTTAATTATTTTCCCATAGAGTATTTATGAAGTAATGTGATAGATTGTCAACAGTCTACAAATCCAGAATCAAAACTTGTAGGGAAATAAATCTGTAATGGCCCTCTCAAACTACATTCAACTTCTGATGTAGCTGCATATGAGTTGATGCTTTCATAATAAGATAATTGGTAAGAATCGATAAATACCTGTCATACTCATGAGTTATACACATATAATACCAGGGAAGTGGGATTTCTCATATTATTTAGATGTATAAATTTGTATACAGATGTCTTTAACTCTAGATTTAAAACTAATTTTAAGTTTTGATTTGCATGATTTGTATTGCTCTATCTAAAAGAAGAAGGAGAAACTCTGGGGACTATCATTCGGCTGATGGGAGCGTAGTAGGGTTTTTAGTATTCATTGTGTAGGGACTGGCTAGCAGGCCATACATACCCTGCCCTGGCTCAGCATCTTAGAGCTGTAGCTCCATAGATTTCTCCTTCAACCTAACTTTGGCCTCTAGTAATGTTATGATTTTTGTGTAGGCGTACTGGAATATAGCTTGAGAAACATGGTGACATATCCATCCAACCTTTTCCAATGTGTTTCTTTGCAGCGCCATAGCCTCCATCTTGAGAGCCTGGCTAGATCAGTGCTCAGAAGACTTCCAAGAGCCGCCCCATTACCTTTGTTTGCAGAAACTGTTGGATTATTTGACACGGATCATGCCAGGCTCAGACCCAGAAAGAAGGGCACGATACCTGTTGGAACAGTTTCAGAAGCAAGAACTGGTAAATGACAGTAAGTATGTTGTCCCCTATTCTCCCAGAATGTTAGAAAGAACCTATTTTAAAAATCAAGTGCTGCATAGCTTAGAACTGCTTTGACACTCATAATGCTCCAATGTCAAAGAGGCAAAGAGGATTGTATACTTGAACTATGTGCTTGTTGAATCAGTTATCTGTTCTTGCTCCATAGTAGGGTGAGAACCCAAGCATGCACCACCAAGTAATTTACCTAGGGTTTCTCCCTGAAAATTATAAACGCTGGCATTTCTAAGGACTCTGCTCTGCACTGGAGACATTGGCATAACCATAAGCTTAATTGCAACTTGCGAGTCTTCAAAGTAAATTCACAGTTGCTCCCTCCCTAATCAGATTTTTCACTTCTAAAATAGCTCCCTGATGTTACTTTCCTGTGACCAAGCAGGCTTTTTTGAACTACAGCATTTGTGTCAAGAAACGTCTTTCCTTAACTGCTGTCATGACAAAGGAAGCGTCTGTGGCTGTTTTTTCCTCTCTGAGTGGTGTGTTGCTGACATCCAAGGACAAAGGAAAAATGTACGTTGCCAGGTCAAAGTGCCACTGGAACAATTGTGAACAATAGTGACACTGGAGTGCTGTGTGCAGTGTCAAGTCTGACAAATAGCCTCTCCTCTACCCTCTCCCGAGACAGAAGGTTTCCTGTGGGCATAATTAGCATAGCTAGAAGGCGATTGGAACTTATGCAATGAACGTAACAATATCAGTGTCCAGCCTTCACAGAAAAACGGTAGGAAATGGACAGGAAGCGATAGTACAAGATAAGGAAAGAATACAATAAAAAGCAGTGCTTCTCACCCCTTAAACTTCACCAACTTGAATGTTCCAGGAATTATGACTGAATTTTGCTGTTAATCAGACCTGGCGCCAAATAAATGTACTGCTTTATTTTTTAAAAGGCTGACTGCATCAAACCTAAATGGTTTTTCTCATCAGAAATTCTGGAGTCTCCCAAGTGTTGCTAATTTGTGTCTAATTATGTTCTTTTCTGGATTTGGTTCCAGCAGTTCAAACAAAGGAAGCCTAAATAACACTGAGACCTATAATTAGATCTTAACAGGGTGAGCGACATTTCCCACAGAACCTCCTAGGTACAGCAGATAGGCCCAAGTGCAAGAATGAAAAGACTGAAGCATTTCTCAACTGAGTTACAGGCTTTTCAGTGAGAACAACTAATCCAGATCTTGAATGCATAAAGGATGTTTATACAATAAAATAAGAACACAGATAATTTGAGGAAAGATTCTCGCTACTTCTATTTGTTTTATATTTGATGGCTCTGTTCATGTCACAACATACGCCAGGATCCAAATACCTGTGAAACTAGTTCTGTGAGCTGTGGGGTTGGAGGTGCTTTCAATATATTTATTTTTCCTTCAATAGAAGCCCCCAACTCCTTGTCATACTGCTTTTGAAACTGAGGGGAAGCAGCTTGTGAGATGGCATGGCAGTCATCTGGTCAAAAGTGGCAGGGAGGGGCAATCCCTGTGTATCAGCCCCAATAGTTTATTGGATCCTGGCTATTAACTACAACAGTCCAGATGGCTGGATCTTTTCAGGATCTTTTCACATTCTAGCTCTCAAACCACGGGACTGGCACCACAATTAAGACACACCCTACCTTGGCCTACCTGAAAATGTTTACACAGCTCTGAGACACAAGAGAGCATAGAACAAATCAGGTTGAGAATTGTGTGGAGCTTTGTACCATAAAATATAACACAAAAGGAAAGGAGTATGTTGTATTTCCTAGGGGCATATTTCAAAGCTGCCTGGGGCAGTTGTGCCAGGAGAAGGGGAGTGAGAGGGTTGAGGGATAGATGTTCCTAGCCCACAGTAGAGGATTAGACTAAAAGGCCTTTTTGCTCTTTAATTTTTCTTATTCTTGGCAATGTTAGAGGATCTATAGCAGTTCTCGTCTATTTATTATAAAATGAAGAGGAAGGGTGAAAACAGAAATATCAAAAAGGAAGCCAATGAGAATTTGATGTAGTGGTTAGAGTGTTAGCCGGGTGGATTTGATTTAAATCAATTTGATTTAAATCATGATTTAAGTCACGATTTAGAATCATAGAATCATAGAATAGTAGAGTTGGAAGGGGCCTATAAGGCCATTGAGTCCAACCCCCTGCTCAATGCAGGAATCTACCTTAAAGCATCCTGACAGATGGTTGTCCAGCTGCCTCTCGAATGCCTCTAATGTGGGAGAGCCCACCACCTCCCTAGGTCATTGGTTCCATTGCCATTTTGCTCTAAGAATCAGGAAGTTTTTCCTGATGTCCAGCCGGAATCTGGCTTCCTGTAACTTGAGCCCATTATTCTGTGTCCTGCATTCTGGGTTGATCGAGAACAGATTCTGGCCGTCCTCTGTGTGACAACCTTTCAAGTATTTGTCCCCCCTCAATCTTCTCTTCTCCAGGCTAAACATGCCTAGTTCTTTCAATCTCTCCTCGTAGGGCTTTGTTTCCAGACCCCTAATCATCCTCGTTGCCCTCCTCTGAACTTGTTTTGTTGGGAATACTTATTGTGTTGTAATAAGTAAATAAGTAATAAAAGTAAATACTTATTACTTTTATATCCTACCTTTCCCCCCCCCCCCCCCTGAGCGAAAGTGGCACCTTTTCTCCTATGAAGTAGATTAGGCTAAGAGAGGCTCAAATCTCTGCTCAGACATGAAGTTTAGTGGGTGGCCCTGAGCAAGCTATTGTCTCTCAGCTGAACCTATTACCTCATAGGGTTGTTGCGAGGATGGAATAGAATAACCCTGTGTATGTTGCACTGGGTCCCCTGGAGGAAGGCTAGGATTCTTATGTGATGAATAAATAACGTGCTTAATTCTTTTATAGTCAAATTCCTCTGGAATATAAAACATATGGCTTAGAAGCAAAGGTTTACTAAAGCTCTTCTGTCTTTGAGAGGGTTTTTCAGCTTATCAAACAAAAGTAGATTTCTGACTCACAAACCAATTTTAGTGAGGCAACATGTTCTTGTGCAGGGATTACTATGCCTTCTGCCTACACCCACTATTTCCCCTTCAGAGCTTCAGGCTCCTTAAGAGCTCCTCCACCTCCTACGTAAGATGGCACTCACCATGCATTTTGTAGGACACTCTGCCCACCTGAGCAGGATCTACTCTACACAGGTTCATTGCTTCCCATCCCTGAGCTGCCATGCCCTACCCCCTTCATGTATTTTCAGCCAGGTTCATGGTGCTGCAAAATGGTGAGAAAGTTGCAACTTGTCTATGGTCAGATGTACCTGCCAGTTCTGCTGGATATGTAACTATAGAATTAGTCAAGGTGGCAAGGTATGGAAATGATTGCTGTTGTACTCATGAGGGCATACTAAAAGAAATTTGCTGATCTTCACCCTGAAGACCCTTCCCTTTAGGTCGTAGGTCTAGCTGCTTCTCCTCAGCTTTGTCTGGTAAATATTCAGCCTCCCAGTATTACAAAATGAAGGAGAAAACCAAGTAAACAATATGAACTGAAGGTCCTTTCTGATAAACTCTAATAGGAATATTTGCCTCATAAGCCGGAGGGTTCTAGCAACTTCCTCTGCATGTGTCTGTACTTGCCAGGCAGAACTAACACTTTGACTCTCTTAAGGATGTGTTCAGGAAGTCCTGCTGTGACGGCAGGCCAGATTCCAAGCCACCTGCTTATCCGGTCTCCCAGTCACACATGCACACACAGAGTCTTCTTTATCATGTAGTTCTCCATTGGTTTCTCATTGCATATGTACTCCATAGCCTCTTGCAGTTCCACTACTTGGCTGTACCTCCTTCTGGACACATCTTATGTCTGGAACAGCCATTCTCAAAGCTGTTTCTAGGCATAATTCACTGGGAAGTTCTCCTGAGTATGCCCCATAGAAATAGATACGAACAGTGCAAGATCACAGCTTCCATGCATGTCAGAAATCATGTGTGGGAAATGCTCTTGTTGGGTTGCATGCTTAATTCTAGAACCTGCTTGTTCCACGTAGGCCAGGGGTGCTGAGCCTCTTTCAGCCCGAGAGCCAAATTCCATTTTAAATAAGCTCTTGGGGTCTGGGTTCCAGTGGTGGGTGGGGCAAAAAGCCCAAAGGAGCGAGGCCAAAAACACCAACATATTTTAACTGACTGCGCTTACTGCCAGTAACTGCCTTAGGAGAGGCATTTCAACCTTTTAGAAGGGGTGGGGGGTGGGAAAACTGCACAAGAAATGGGAAACCACCAAACTACCAGCGGTCAGAGAAAGGGGAGGAGCCAGGGAAAGGGATGTGGCCTTATGGGGAATCCCAGAGGGTCGGATTTTGGCCCCTGGGCCTGAGGTTTTGCATCCTTGACAAATGCAGAACTGTTTGTCTTGAGGGGGTCACTTCTTCACACAGTGCATATAGAATTTATTACCACAGGATATAGTGATGGCCACTAATTTGGATGGCTTTAAAAGGGGCTGGATAAATTCCTGGAGGAGAAGGCTCTCCATGGCTAGTGGTTTGATGGCTACGTGCTACCTCCAGTAACAGAGGCACTAAACCTATATACACCAATTGCTGGGGGAAATGGGCAGGAGAGTGCTTTTGCACCCGTGTCCTGCTTGTGGGTCCCTGGTTGACAGCTGGTTGACCACTGTGTGAATAGAGTGTTGGACTAGATGGACCCTGGGTCTGGTTCAGCATGGATCTTTTTATGTTCAGTGCAGGATGAAAGATAGAAGTCCCATTTGTTGTATGTTTCTTCTCTGTGGTTTCAGGATTCTGTCCTATCACTTTTAGAAAATCTTTGTCTTAGCAAAATGGACATTTTACAGGACATTAATAAGAGCAGAGCTTTCAATCTATCTTCAATTAGTTACTGGCCATGCCTGTCTTTCTCTTTTCCTTTCCACCTTTCAGTGACTTAAACCACAACGTTGTTCTCTTTTCGGCGCCAGGTCAAGACTTTCCTCTTCTCTCAGGCATTTAGCAATATCTGATGAGCCTGGGTCTGTTTTTGTTTTTAGGCTTTATAGTGATTTTAAATGTATGTGCATATTGTATGTTTTTGCAGTTTTAATTTTTGTATATTGTTTTTAAATGTTTTAATCTTATGTAAACCGCCCAGAGAGCTTTGGCTATGGGGCGGTATACAAATGTAATAAATAATAATAATAATAATAATAATAATAATAATAATGATCCAGTCTAGTTTTCTGCACAGCAGGCCTCAGCTTCAACTGGACCTCCATGAAATAGGATCAGTAGTTGTATTGTGGCAGTTCTCACAATATTATTATATCCTGCACAGGTGGGATTCATGACATCTTTGCTGTTGAGGAAAAAATGGAGATTAGTGGATCTGAAGAGTTCTCTTCTTTCCCAGAAGATCTTGTGGCAGAACAGCTAACGTACATGGATGCTGTAAGTAAAAGCTTCAAACTACGATTTTGAAATGATTGTTTTGTTTGTTTATATTCTGCCTTTCCACCAAATTGTGCTCAATACAAAATAATGATCTAAATCTAAAAACAGGTAAAAAAACATCAATAAAATTTGTCAATAAAAATAGAACCAATTAAAACACAGCCATCTGAACAAATTGCAAGATTTATAGTGGCCATAGCAGTCATCTTTCAAGGCCAAAGGCCTGTTTTTGCCATCTGGTAGTCCCTTCTATTGAGGCCTTTAGTTCCTCAGACTTAACTGCAAGCAATGCTGTCATTTCCTTTGTTTTGCTTACCTCTTGGTAATGAGGACAAGACTGAGTGCTCCTCTGGCTTACTTAGTAGAAGTAGAATTTTCCCCTATTGAAGCTGACAGAATGGTGAAGTGGGTTGTTTATGTACTTCACCACTTGCCTGGCATGATGTTCAGTGAGTGATAAGGTGATTACATATTTTTCCCAGTTGGCAGAACAGCAATAAATTTACCCCAATTTCTCCTCAGAACTGTCTATGACTTTTGTTGGTGAATATTCTCTGAACATCCAGCTATTATTTGACGGTGGCTAGATTTAAACTCAGTATCAGTTTTTGACATCTATTGATTTTGCAGTAGCAGGTCAATATTTGACAGTATCTGTCAGTGGGAATGCAATTGGCATGTAGCAATACTTGACAAAATATAGGTGAATTCAGCATCAAATTTTGATTCCAGCATTCAGATGTCTAATTTCTACCTGTAAAATTTTAACATCAAAATCCGACTTTCTGTGTTTGAAAATGTGTTTAATTGCAAAATTTTGCACAATTTCATTTCATTTGAATGATGAAGTAATTCAGTGGGTTCTTAGATACCTTTACATCCTCTGTAAAGATCCATTCAAGCCATATAACCATATGACAGGATTGGTGTGTACTGCCCTTTTGATGTGTCTGTAATTAATTGTTTAATGTCCATCAGTACCACATCGAGGCATCCATAATAATAATTAATAATAATAATAATAATAATAATAATAATAAATTTATTTCTTACCTGCCTTTCCATTTGGATCGAGGCGGTGAACAGCAATAAATATAAAATATGATAAAATACATAAAACTGATTAAAAACATGGTACACATTATTAAAATAGCAATAAAACATCCTAAAAACATTTTGCATGGTATTAACAGACATAACTTTGTACTACTAGGTTACTAGGTGCCTTTCTACACATTGGAAGCAAAAAAGGTGTCAAAAGAGCTGCAAAATTATGCAAGAACGTAGCAGCAAATATATATGACTTGGCTAAATTCAGATTTAATGCCAAACCATGGGTTGATCTTTCAATCATATAAGCGAACCAGGATATAGAGGTTTTTGTCTACTTTTGTTTTCCATCTATTCAGCAGTCAAGTTTCTATGATGCCTCTGCCTTTGGAGCTAAAGCAACAGGCATAACAATGGTTTATCAGTTCAGACATCATGCCAAACCACAAGGGATCACAAACCATGGGTGGCAAACCCAATTCAAACAATGAGTTTCTTATTTTGGTTTCGCAACCAATTGTAAATTCTAGTCTGTTGATTCATACTTTGTGTAAACCATAATTAAGCTTACTTAACCATGGTTTGGCATGATGCCCAAGTTGGGCCAATAAGCTTTTATCCCCAAACAGCTTTAAGTAAAACTTTTCCCAAGGGAAATTGCCTTTACAAGCAATATAGAACAGGCAGAACTCACTCATTCATTATTCCTGGCTAAAAACCTCTTCATGTCTCTGAAGGTAAGGCGGTATACCTGCTCAAAGCCATGTCAAATATGGTGATTGAAATGGTCACACTTTAGAGGTACGCCTAACAACTGTGACATACAAACTGGAACTGGATTGAAGAATCAAAATTTCCTGTACATTATATTGCCAAAATGGGCAGATGGGCAGAAAACCTGGGAATCGGATATTGTCAGCGTTGCTATGGGTAGAATTTAAAGCTATTTTTGTGTCTTGGTCTTGAGCAGGAAAGAGATGTTACGTTGCTTCCCTTTGTTCTGTTATGGTGTTTTAGGTAATGTCTGAGTTCTCAGTAGATGATCAAACTCCAGTTATGTGTGACCAGCTGAAACGATTAAAACATTTATGAAATCAGACTGGATATTTATGAAAGCAGACTGCAAGAAGTCTGGTCTGCTAATGCAGGTTCTAAATATTTAGCTGATTCCATATTAAAACAATTTGGTCATCCTTCTCTCAGCACTGATGAATGGAATTAAAATGATAAATGGGATTCCAGATGTTGAATTACTAGTTAATTGATGATATGAAATATCAGAAAGGTCCCAGCTTGGTTATTAGATTCCAGTTTGGCTTTGTAGAATGTTTAACAAATTATCTATTTCCCAGCCACGGAGTAAAATGGCTGAGAAAAATAAATGAAACCAATGGTAGTAAACCAAACTGGTGTTTGGCACATCAGTTCCCACTGCCAAAATGCAGTACTTCAGATTGCAGCAAAAGGGGAAGAGCTACACCATATTTGTACTAAAAACATAATCCTAAAAATGGAGCATGGATTTGTTTCTAGACACAGGTATGTCATAAATATTGTTTGTGCTCCCCAGCTACTGTTTTTCTCAAGTGTCCCTCTACAGCAGTAATTCCCAAGGAGAGTGCTGTGAGAGAGCTGAGCTAGTGTGCCATGAGAAATAAAGACTCTGATGAGCCCAGTTACTGCCTGCTGTCTCTTCACATGATAGATTGCGCTGCCCTTACTCCCTTCCAACCAGCCTCTGCTGGGGGTGGGTAATTCTGCTGCATCTTTGCATTCAATCACTCCCCAAGAAGAGGCCTGGCAGGTTTCAGGAGGAGGCTGCCTGTTGCACCTCTACCTGGGTCATTCTTGTGGGTTCACCTCCATACAATTAGGAGATACACCCAGATTTAGTGGCTTATGTTGAAACGTGGAGTGTGGGCAATTTTAATTCTTGATCGTTCTAAAAGTAAACATTTTTGGGTGTGTGAAATATGTCTCCACTTTTAAGTTTTGGATGAGGGGTGTGTGTGTAAAGCTATGGTTGTCAGAGTTTTCGGGAAGCCTGCCGCACAGTTGCACATTTCAAGACAGTACTTCTAAAAGGAATTAAGAAGACTCTTCCTACATTGATGTCTTATGTGTTCTAGAAACTCTTTAAAAGGGTGGTGCCACATCACTGTTTGGGCTGCATCTGGTCCCGGAGGGATAAGAAAGAAAACAAACACTTGGCACCCACTATCAGAGCCACCATTGCACAGTTCAACGCAGTGACCAAATGTGTCATCAGAACCATCTTGAATGGCAAAGAGCTGAAAACACAGCAGCGAGCCAAGATCATAGAGAAGTGGATCAATATTGCACATGTAAATACCCATTTTGTTCCGTTCGTCTCCCTGGTCTTTCCAAGGGGAGGAAATGGGGTGTGTGTGTGTTCAGTATAGGGTGCATGAATTGCCTGACAAAAATGGGGATACCTTAAGTCATATATGATGCTGTACTATGCATGTTTAGACAGAAAACAACTTCTACAACTCCCAGCATGCCCAAAAGTACAATATAATAATTTTATAAATTCTGAAAAATGACTAAAATGCATATGATAGAGTTGGGACATTTTTCCTTTTTTGTTTCTCAGGATGCATAAGTGCCAGGGTTCTTTTAACCTAATTCTTTGAGCGTTGGAAATACACTGTACTTGCACTTGTCAAACAATTTTGTTTTGGGGGAGATTCCTCTTCTTTCCATGCCCAGGAGCTTCTGTGTGAAAAGTGCTGTGTGACCTGAAAGCTTCCAGGGGAGTTCCCAATGTCAATATGTTTTTGAGGAGATGGTCTTTAGTTCTCTTTAGCATTTCAAGTAGGAAAGCTGGACTGAGTCAAAAGTATTGCTACCAAAATAAAAGTGAAGAAAACAAGAATAAAGTGCCAAGACCTATATAAAGTATTTTCAGAGGCTGGGAACGGCAAGATAGTTTTTTGGGTTGTTTTTTTTAAGTGCTCAATATTTGTTCAGGTGTTTTTCTAGGAGTAAGAATTTATAGCAGCTGCAGTACCTCTCAAACAGGAAATCACCCATTGGTTTGTAACGCTGATATTTAACCCTCTTCTGTTTCTTAATCATTTCCTTTGCAGGAATGTAGGATCCTAAAGAATTTTTCTTCTTTGAGGGCCATTGTTTCAGCACTACAGTCCAACTCCATCTATCGGTTAAAGAAGACTTGGGCATCTGTCGCAAAGTAAGACTTTCTCCCTTTCTTCGACATTCCTTTGAATGAAAATAACCTCATTCACAGTTGCTGGTCTTGCTGTTCCAGTGCCTGTGAGCCAAAACAGACATTACTCTAAATCCTTTTCTATCAGCTCCATCTCCCCACCCCCATTTTTACTCTAGTGTAGGTGCAGGGCCCCCAATCTGGATCTTAAAAGCCTCTCTACCCCCATACTAGGGTCCTGATCTGGATTAGATCTGCTGTGCCTTCTCTAGACTAAACATGGAAAAAAGATGGAGCTGCTAAATACAGATGTCTGCTTGGGTCTGTGATGACAGAAATCCCAGAATAAGGAACATCTATGTTTCTGGATCTAGCCTGGCCTATTAGGACAATGAATCTTTCTCATTAAGTGTGATTAGCCCCCCTGCAGTTCCCTCATTTGGCCAGAGTTTGGAATGGGGACATACACACTGCAGCTCCACCAGTTTGAGGAAGCAAATAGACATGACATAAAACCTGTATGTTCCCCCCTTGCAGGGCAAAAAGCAGCTTTGTGAGTAGGTTGGGGTATTTGCATCAGGAAAAGTTCATGAAGAATAAGATTAAATCACAGTCTCATCTAATGGCACTGTCAGAATCAGATTCCTCCCCTTGATTAGGGATCTCCCATGTCACATCCTGCTGTGTGGGGCTTTTCTACACGAGGCTGTTCATCTACTGCATCTACTTTCAGTTTTATCACAGAATTGAGATCCGAGCACTATATGAGAGCATTTCCTTGCCTGCTTTCCACTATATAAGCTCTAGGTGGCAGTGTTGTATAGTGGATAGCACAAAAACACAAACCAAAAATGATTTTTTTTAATCATCAGAAATAATATTCCACTTTCCCTGTTCTAAAAAAACTCACCAAAAGTGCTGTTTGCAAACAGAAGTGAAAGTGGAGGGTCTCATCGTTGTGCAAAGAACCATGAGTAGGGAATGGCAAGCAGACAAATAAATGCCTTCTGTAGAAAAGCTCATGGGATCATATTCTGACAAAAAGATAGTAACATCTCAATCTAATTACAGCCAGTCAAACAAATTAGTGCAAAAATTGTGGGTATTGCAGGCTGTCTAGGTGGTGTGAGGCAGGAGTCTGTGGTCATGGTACACACTGGCATGAACAATGAGAAATACAGTCATCATGAGGTCTTGGAAGCCAAATTTAGGTGGATATGCAAGAAACTAAAGTCCAGGATGTCCAAGTTAGTATTTTCAGTGCTCATGCTCTGACAGGAAAGCAATAACAGCACAGTCTAATCACAAACAGCCAAGCAAATTAGTTTTTAGCCAGAGAATCTCACATTCATTCCATTTTTCCTTTTTGCAGGGATAAAATGTTAATGTTTGAAGAACTGTCAGAAATTTTCTCAGATCACGACAATTATTTGACAAGCCGGGAGCTGCTCATGAAGGTAAACTTCACTTCTGGATTAACAATTGGGGAATGGACAAGTGGAGTACCAATATGTTACTTTTTAAACCCTGCGAAGGCTCGAAATGACCTTTGGCATACTGGTGTCATTTATATTCTCTCATGCTGAGGATATACCACTGGGGGTGAGTGGTGTTGGAGTCTTCATAGGGGAGAGGGAAAGAGAGAGAAGTTTACTATAGGTATGTTGACCAAATGGTGACTTTCCTGCCTTGGGAATAAAAAACATGGTTTGCAGTTGGGTTGTGCATTGTTCATGGTTAAAAACCCATAGTTAAACCATAGTGCAGTGCTCACACGTAACATCAACCCACAATTCAACAACAACCCATACTCTATACATACCCTGGGTTATTGTTAACATGCAAACCAGGTCACTGTGTATAGAAATACGAGGCCAAAAACGTAATACAATACTTGGAACCTACAGTTGCCTCCCACCAAAGCTCTGATAGTGATTTTGGAGATGTTAAAATAATCAGGAAGACAGCCCATAAAAATGGATGACTTCAATTACATTAATTATCCTCACAATGTAAATGTACAGATCATGACAAAGGGACCACATTTTTAGATAGGGTGAATGATTGTGCTTTAAGAGTTGCAAATGAGCCACGGAGGCGGTGAGAATTTTAGATTAAAAAGGTGGGAATGAAGAACAGGGAGATTGCAGGGAAGCTAAATGAATTATTTGCATCAGTCCTCATTGTGGAGGGTATTGGGGAAAGACCCACATCTGAACCATTGTTTTCAGTGAGAGCATCTGAGAAGCTGTCAAATTGCTGACCCCTACAATTGACGATAAAAGTACCCTAGGGCACAATGGCAGTGGGTTAATCAGCCTCTGCCAGAGGATTAAAAAGTGTTGTGAAATATGGCTCCCATTCATAAAGTTATTGGGAAAGTGGTCTCCAGAGCCTGAGCTGCAGGAATGTGAAAACAAGCATTTTCATTTCCTGACTGTCTCTTGTTAGTCAGCAAACCAAAGCTATTAGTCATCGTATCCCAATGCAAGTATATAAGACCGCCCCCCGAGTGTTACGTAACAGAGGGGGAAATGTTTATGAATAACACATATTTTAGGGACAAGATGTTTATGAGGGGAGAAAGCCCATTAATTATCAGAAGTGAGAAAGTTGTGGTCCAGATGTGTTTCACTCGGAGAAGATTGGCAGCACTCTTGAAATGGACCAGAAAGATTTTGCAAGCAAACTTTACTTGTGGCATTTTGGAACAGCCATTCTTCACAATGCCAGGAAACAGAGAAGCTTGAACCTTTTGTTTCTATTTTCCTTTAGTATTAAGATGAACCAAATGTTTTCTGGACTTGAGAGGAGAGTGTACAGTTTGCACTTCGTATGGGACATGTTTGCAACCCTGTTCAAGTGGCCTTTTCCATATCTTGCCCTTTTATTCACACCACAGGAAGGAACATCTAAATTTGCAAATTTGGACAGCAACGTTAAAGAGAACCAAAAGAGAACTCAGAGGCGGCTTCAACTGCAGAAAGATATGGTCAGTATTCTACCTTTAGTTTTCTCCATGAGATAATTGAGCTATCAAGGACTGAAGGGTCCAGATCAGATCAGAAGTTGCTGTACTCTAAAGAATATGGAAACAGAGCTGCTGTAGATCATTTGGGCAATCACCTTGTCATGGTGCAAGAGCACTGGTTTGGTTTAGATGAAATGGGAAACCATGGTTTCCCACTACATCAGTGGTGCAGAAACAAATCCATGCTCCAAGGGCCAAATTCCATTTTGGTGAAGCTCTCGGGGGCTACATTCCAGCAGTGGGTGGAGTCAAAGGCAAAAGGGGATAGCACCAAAATACCGGCATATTTAGCTCAAACCTCTTACTGCCAGTAACTAAGCCTTAGGAGAATGGGGGGGGGGGGGGGGGAAGCAGCACAAAGACTGGAAAAACAGCAAGCTATCAGTGGTCAGGGGAATGGGGATAGGGTCAGGGGATGTGGTCTGCTGGTAAACCCTGGAGGGCCAGGTTCTGCACCCCTGTACTAGGTGAATGAGCCTGCCCAAGCTGTGGCCTCATATCTACGAGGCGATCTAGAGCTTCTGCTTTAAAACTGGCCACAGTTTCTCTTTCTTGATGCCCAAACACAGGCCCTGTAGTTTGTCTCAACTGTGGTTTGTGAACAAGCCAAGATCTGAAACAATTCCATTTGATAACCATTCAGAACCAAGATTGTTTGAATAACATCAGCCACTATTGGGAGGTCCTGCACTTTGAAGGCTTCAGGCCATTAGGCCTCTGCTGTAGTACATTGGATTTCAACCTGTGTACTGCACAACTGTGGCGAGCCTTAGGAAGCTTATCAAGAGATCCTCAGTGAGAAGATCAGAAGTAAG
This sequence comes from Anniella stebbinsi, assembly GCA_029215795.1. NCBI lineage: Eukaryota > Metazoa > Chordata > Lepidosauria > Squamata > Anniellidae > Anniella > Anniella stebbinsi. The sequence continues at coordinate 120,335,139 of JARDYH010000004.1, read as the reverse complement.
CTTCCATGGATAGGGCTTTCTCCACAGTAAGGGGTGTGTTGTGGGTGTTTTCAGGTGCACTCTCAATTCACTCAAGGCAACAGTGAGACCAAGTATGTTTGTATAGTATGCAGCATAGAATATTCCGTCTAGTATTCAGAGGGTCTTCAGCAGACAAGATAGTATGGAAAGGGCTCCCTCAAGGTAGAACAGTTGAAAACCACAGCTATGGTCTCCCTCTCACTGACTGCCCTCAAATGTCAGGTTCTGCTCCTTCCATGTAAAAAAAAAAAAAAGGAAAGAAAACATGAAAATTTATTTCCCTGTTCCCCAGGCGCTTTTAGATGGTTTCCCCTCCATGTATTATTTTCCCCCTTTTAAAGAAGGGTGGGGTTTCCTTCATTAGTTTTATGTAAAGCATCCTAAATACAAAATGGCAGGACAGAGGGAGGAGACTCATTGGCTCAATTTGGACGACACGTTAAGCAACGGAGGGTTAGGGAAACAACCGTCAGTTGCGTTGCTTAACGTGTCGTCTGGGGAGTAACATACAACGCACACACAACCCACAGTACGCTAAGCGGGAGAATTAAACAACGGAGGGAAACAACGTGCTTGCACATTGTTTAGAGCTTTGTCAATTGACTAAAATGTTGTCTAGAGGGTGCGTGCGTTAATCCCCTGCTTCGAGTACGTTACAACGGAAGACCAGAGAGGGAAGCGGCAAGAGCGGCAGAACGCAACAAAGACGCTCGCCCGCCCACTCTTGGCAGCCGGCATGGAGCGCAACGAGGGGCCAGATCCTGCAAGCACTCGCCCCGTGCATTCTGTCAGCCACCCAAACGGGAAAGGGAGGATGCCAGAAGGGAACCAGGTGCCCCCAGGCGCCCAGGACCAAGGGGCACCGCCCACCCACCCACCAGGGAGCACAGCAACCCAGGCGACCCCCACCCCCACGGCCCAGCCATTTCACCCCTCGCCTCACCCAGAAGCAGGCGGGCCGGGGAAGCGGCGATCGCTGAGCACCCTCCCCTCAACCACCTTACACAGCCGGACAAGGAACATCGGCCATGCACATCCCCAAGACGCGCAGAATGCCAAGGCAAAGGGCACCCGCGGTCACCGATCGGCCACCTGCGAATGTTGTGGCAAACAGCCGAAAGTATGCCCAACAATCCCAACGACATGAAGCGCCCCCGGCCAGCAACAACAACAACGCCTCCACACAGGGCACATTCCCAGCAAGCACATCAGCCCACAAGCACCCACCATCCAACAAGCACATGGGACAGGGAACACCAGGCCAAGGCAGGGACAACCGGCACCACCATAACGCACCCCCGCCAGCACCATGGACTCAGACGGAGAGGAGAGGCAGGCCTGCCAGCCCGAAGACACCGGCTCCCAAACCCCAGGGGAGGGAAGCAGCCAAGACCCCCCGGAAAGACGCAGAGCGCAGCACTGGTCCGAGGCAGAGATTGGAAACTTCATCAAACTGTGGGGCAGCCCGGAAGCCGTGAGGATCATGGCCACAGCCAGGCACGATCAGCTCTACCCATGGCTATCCACGCAGATGGGGGAACAGGGACACAACTGCAGCGCCAAGCCATGCAAGGACAAGCTCCACGGACTCTAGAGGAAGTTCAAGGAGATCATCACCCACAACAAAAGAAGCGGCATCCAGCCACACACCATGCCCTTCTACGACGAACTGGCACGCCTGCTGGTGGAGCGCCACGACGTCGTGCCGAGACACACCGCAGGCAGCGGGGTCGCCACCGTTGAGCCGCCGTGCACGCGATAATGAGCCCAGCAGGCGCAAGGGCTCCGCCGCGAGGAGGACACCGCTACCTGGGAACGATGGTTAGGCATCCGGGCGAAGCAGACCTGGGACTCCCCACCAGAATCCGACGAGGGAGAGGAGGAGGGGGTGGAGGTGGAAGGGGCGGAGGACCCCTCCCACCACACCATGTACTGAGTCCCAGGCATGCAACTGACCCCTTGGTCCATCCGCTGAGGGCCCCTGGCAGTAGACAATAGATGTGTCACCCCCACCCCATGGTGCGATAAGCCCTCTCTAGTATCCCGTCTCTCTGGCAACCACCTCCCTTGGCCCGTTTTGGCCACTCAAGGCCATGTAGATGCAGCGTTCCCCTGTAACATTGTTGCAAGCTCTGGATGCCATTCTGTCCTGGCCCCATTTCCCCTCATTGCAGCCCACTCCCATCGAGATGGCAGCACCCTACATGCCTGCAGGGCTCCGTTCGAGCCGCACCGTCCGATGCCGCAGGACCCTGCGCCGTGGAGGTTGGTGTATGGTTCGTATGGGCCAGGTGCAGGGGAAAGGCTCCGGCCTCCATGTCACTGATGGCTGTCCTCCCCCCTCCCCTCCCCTTCTGTTCCCCCCCAGGGAGGCTGCGCTCCCTCCGCCATACCAATTGCTGACGGCGGAGGGCCCATATGGCACGGCGCCTCTACGCTATGGAGCTGGCCTTGGGAGAAGTCCTGCGTCGCATTCGACTTCTGGAGTGGAGCGTCCGCCATTGCTGCCTTCCAAACAACGTCTGGCCATAGCCCTTTTGCCACCATGATAGCCCATCACCCTTCCCCCCTCTGTAGTGCCCTCGCCTCCTGCAGCGGTGAGGCCCCATCGCTCTCCCCCCTGCACCCGCTTCCTTTCACTTCCCTCACTTGCAGGTGCGTTTCAGCCATAACAAATCCCACCTGGCCTTCCATTCCCACACTCCTGTAGTGGGCAGTCCCATGCTGGGCACATTGCCCCCCTCTCCCTCCACCCTGCTGCTCCGTCACGCCCACCGGCCCTTCCGTCCTGCCTGCCTCCCCTCTGGCCACTCCAGCACTGGTGACTGTGTCCCAGAGGGAGCTCGCTACGGCCTGCTTGCAGGCGGTGATCCAGGTGGCCACGCTGAACCACGGCGACGGAGACGAGGAGGACGTGCTACGTGCCCGCCTGTGGCGCCTGGGTGGTGCCTTGCCCGCAGAGCCGGTGTTCGGGACGGGCGACAGCCGATGGCCTCTTGGAGCTGCGGAGGCCTTGCCCTGTTTGCGGGCAGCCATTATGCTGCTGTTTCGGTGCCGTGATGTGGGCACAGCGACTGCAGAGGCGTTGGCCAGTGGCACGGCCAAGGAAGCCCTGCACCGCAGACCTCCCCTGGCGACGTCGGCCGAGCTCCTTGATGAGCGCGAGATGGTCCACCACTGGGTGCTCCCCTGGACAGATGCCGTGTGGACGGAGATGCAGAAACTGGAGGACTGGGACGACGAGCGTTTCCGTGGGAGCTTCTGCATGTCCTGCGCGATGTTCGAGGTGCTGGTGGCCGAGGTGACCCCTGTCCTGCAGAGGGAGTGTACCGTCATGCGCCTGTGCATCCCTGTCTCTCGCCGTCTGGGCCTGACGCTATACAAGCTGGCGTTCAACGTGGGGTATCTGCCACTGTTGACGATCTTCGGGGTGGCCGTGTCCACCGCCTGCGAGATCTTCCGTGAGACGGTGAACATGCTGAACGAGCTGTACCTAGCTGATGTCATCTGAATGGGGGATGAGAAGGAGAACTTGCGTGGCTTCCATGCCCTGGGCTTCCCGCGGGCAGTGGGGGCTCTGGACTCGACCCATGTGCGCATCCTGGCCCCCCTCCCGTGGCGAGGAGTACTTCAGCCGCAAGCATTTCTACAGCATGGTTCTCCAGGTGGTGGCGGATGCCAAGGGTTGATTCCTGAATGAGTATGTGGGTGTGTCTGGGCGGAGCCACGACACGGCCATCTTCTGGAACTCCCCCTTGGCTGCCAAGCTGTCATCGGGCCGCTTCTTGAAGTCTGGCCCCACTTCCGTGTGCAGACGTGTGGTGGGTCCATTGCTCCTGGCCGACCAAGCCTTTGCCCTGCAGCCGTGGCTGATGGCCCCATACCGCTACCCCCACACCGCCGTGCAGCGTAACTACAACTACTACCACTGCCGTGCCCGCCTGCCCATGGAGCGTGCCTTTGTGCGTCTGAAGGAGCGTTGGCGCTCCCTCTTTAGCTTGCTGGACTTGCAGGCCGACATCATCCCGGACGTCATGGTGTGCTGCTGCATCCTGCACAACATCTGCGAGTCCTGTGGGGACTTGTCACTTGCCAAGCACTCTGACCTGCCCCGGGCAGGCGAGGATGCGGATGCCATCACTGTTGACAGGCATGACATTGTGCCGTTGCCTGGTCCTGTGAATCCCGTTGGGGAGCGGCGTGCCTGTTTGGAGGCTTCCAGGGTGCGTGAGAGCATCGGTGATTGGATCTGGCGGCACTACCCCCACCCCGTGTGACCGGGGGCTGTGGGTCCCATTCTGTGGACTACAGTCGCTTCCTGGCATGGCATCCCTCTCCGCCTTCCCTTCGTCCCTTTCCGGCGCTTGCTGCTCGGAGATGCCCACCCTGCTGTGCCCTCTTCACCGCTGTGCCTTCCCGGTCGCCTTCTCTCATCCTGGGGGTGCCTGACTCTGCCCTTGCTTCACATTCGCCTTGTGCCCATGTAACCAATTTTATATTCCCTGCTGAATAAAGTTTTTCCACTTTCCCCCTCTCTTGCCTTCATTCCTGTGTGCCCGCCGGGGGGGGGTTGTTATGGATGGGGGCTCGAGAACGTGGGTTGCCCTCGCAGCTGTCCCTCCTCCCATGTAGGGTGGGCGTGGCTCGAACCCTGGGATGGGCTGCCTGGTGTGTGGTTGGGGCGCTGTGGTGGTGGCGGGGGGTGGCCGCTGTGTTGCCGTTGCCACTCCTCCTGCCTGCTTCTCCAGCTGGGGCTAGTGTGACCCTCCCATTGCCTGTGAGCATCCAATGGGGTTTGAGAAGCGTGTTCTCCTGCAGCTTCAATGGCGGCGCCCATCGATTTCGAACCGCAGTGTGTGCTGGGATACCTCTGGGAGGCCTCGCGGGGGTTGCTGGGCGGGCAAAATGGCGGGCGGACTGTCCAGTGTGTTTGCTGGTGCCGAGCAGCGCCAGCTGCAGCATGTCGTGTGGAGAGCTCCGCCTTCTTAACTCCTGGTCGGTACGCTATTAACTCCTGGTCGGTACTCCCCCCCCCTGTTGCTTAATATGTCGTCCAATTGAGCCATTGTTGTAAGGATCTGTTACTAATTTAATAATCACTTTCTTTCTTCCTCTGTGGAAGTCAGAGGACAAATTCCCACAAGCTGAAACTAGCATGATAGTGATCTATCTCTTATAGCAGGGTTGGGGAACCTCCAGCCCACAGGGGTTCCCCATCTGGCTGCAAGGTTGTTTTCCTCTTATCTCCAATCACTGATTGGCGATAAGTGGGTATTTAAAAGCTTCTTTTTGCAGTTAACTTCAATTGGAGATAGGAGGGTATTCAAAGGCAATTAACCTTTAAATACCCTGCTTAGCATTGAACTGTTGTTTTTGCAGGCATGGGAGTTATAGCACTGGGTAGACTTGCTTAGAATTGAGCTGTGTTTTGTATACTTGGTGGGAAAATGTCCCAAGGAGTAAGAATTTCATCTGGCCCTGCCCATTTTGCTTCCCTTTGCCCTTGGCCCCGCCCCATGACCGTAGCCCCACCCACTGCTGGAATTCAACTCTCAAGACTGTTTTCGAAATTGGAGTTCAGCCCCTGGGCCGAAAAAGGTTCAACACCCGTCTTGTAAGATTTATTGTGTCAATTTTATTTAAATGCTGCTTCCATGAAGGATGTTAAAACGAGCAAACGAAAATAAAAAAGTCTTTTAACCTGTCAGTAAGGTGCCCCAATAAATTTCCCAGGAAGGGGCCACCACAGAGATGGCTCTGCTTCATGTCTTGTTTGTGCATAGACAGCACCAGCTCACCGGACAAACTCAGAGCCTGGATACACATTACATTCCTCATGAGAAAAACAACCGCTACAGGATTTTGAAGCTCCCCAAGAAACAGGCAGTGGGAAATATCTTAGGCAGACATAGATAGGAAAGGACTTGGAATGTGTAGCCAGGCTCTAAAAGGGCAAGAAGTTTCAGTGGGAGAAAGTATGCTGGGCGAAGTAGGGCTTTGGATCTGGCCCCCGAGATAACAGGCAGCTATTGAAGCTGGGCTAATCTGATGGACGCGTTTGCACTCCTATCCTGTGCAGGGTGTAATGCAGGGCACCGTTCCGTACCTTGGTACCTTTTTGACTGACTTGACAATGCTCGACACGGCTCTGCAGGACTACGTGGAGGTAGGTTGGTGCAACAGACCCATGAATCTGCCTACTGTCTGCGAACAATGACATTCCTAATGGCTATTCAGCTTTCCGTTATATTATACTTTTGCATCTGCTTAACCTTTTGGGTCCCAAGGGCTGCCTGTGATGCTGGGTCAGGGACCTGACATACGATGCACATGGACATGTGTGCATAATCACACACATCTCAGCGATCTGGATCCGTATAACTCTTTCCTCATTGCTAGCAGCAGCAGCAGCAGCAAGGAAAGAGCCGTCTGTTCTACGATCACTGGGGGAGGGGGATTTGGTGGTGGATTGTTGGAGGCAGAACTCCATTGCAGGCTGCAATTAAGGCCTTGGGTGTGCAGGTGCCCTCCAGATATAAGATTTAGAAACACACTCATAGAAATCCAGTCTTGAAAGATTTGGCATTTTGCTGTCTCTGTTAAAATTGTGTGATTGTGAAATTGCAGTTGTATAGATGCATGGATTTTGAAGATTGGCCTCGTGTTCTTTGTCTCTTCCAGGGAGGGCTAATAAACTTTGAGAAGAGAAGGCGGGTAAGCTTGCTTTTGCTTTCCACCATTCACTGGCATTTTAATGATCCACAGCTCATTCTCTGGGGATTTAATTTCTTGGCTTCAGAGGGAGGCAGGGATGACGCAGCTGGCTGTATTATGAAGTTGCCTTCCTCATGGAATTGCGAGGCAGCAGGGCCTCCGGGGGTACAGGCTGTAGCTGAGGAAAGCACATCTCCTCCTAACTCAAACGTGTTGTGGGCAATTGTGTGCTTCTCCTCTGCCCCCATATGCTTTGATTGGCCATGCAAAGAAATGTCTCCATCTCTGGATGGTTGATATCAAGGGTAGTGTGAAGTTTTCTGGGATGTGCCTTGCACCATAGTAGTTTAGTGTTGGGAGGAGGGGCCTTCTGATACTAAACAGAGCCTTTAGATTAGCCTAGCCCAATCTGGTGCCCCCCAGATGTGTTGGATTACAGATCCCACAATATTATTTTTGTTTACTTAAAAGATGCATATCTTTTCGTTCAACACATTTTGGGTGGTCTTGCTCCTCGCCTCATGCAGCATCTCTGAAATGCAACAGGAGGTCAAGGACATACAGCAGCACCTCTGCAGTTCCCCTGCGATCCGGCGAGCGTGCAGCCTTTCTGTGCCTGTTGAGTGACTGGAGCTTCATCCGCCCAGCAGGTGCAGAGATGAGCCTTGGCACCTCCACTAGCAAGGGGCAGCAAAGGCATCCCTGCATTGTCTGCCTCCACTGGGCAGATGGCATTTCAACCACCCCACAGATGCAGAGACAAGCTCCCATGCCTCTGCCATCCCTCTCCAGCTTGGAGCCAGAGAGGGAAGGCAGAGGGTTGTTTTGGCTTTCTGACTTGCATACAGCAAACACAGAGCTAAAGCAAACCACAGGCCTCTGCCCGTGTTTGGAGCTGGGAAGGAAGCAGGGATCATCCCCACTCCCCCTATAGCCGCAGTATTGGGAGGAAGCCTTAGGCTCATATCACTCTCTAGAGCCTGGCTGACGTCCTGCCATGGCGAGGAGGGCAAGTGAGATTCTTGAACCGTTTATATACCATCCTTCAGAAGAGCTTTCAGAGCAAGGAGTGCCTCTGGGGTCCATTAGTTCAGTTGAAACTATGGCTGCATTCGGACAACACATTAGTCAATGGTGGGCTGAGTAGCCAACTCACAGTTGGTTATTTTGTGGGTACTCCCCACAAGTACCCACACAACTGTGGGTGGTTGGGGCTGGCGTTGAGTGGACTAATAGTCAACCCAGCATTTGACTTACACAGCCCCTGCCCCTCTCCCCACCCTCCCTCCTCCCAGTTCTATCCCAGCAGCCTCTGCAAGTTGCACCAGTTGTAGCAGAGTGGCAGCTGCTGCTTTGGTCGCTGTTGCCTCCTGCCTCTATGGGCTTGTGTTTTAACCCACTCACCACACGCCATTAACACACTCACCCCTCCACACAACACTTTAAATAACTGGCTTCAAGCTAAACAACTTGCAAACCAGTTGTTTCTCTCAGTTGCTTATTTGGGCGGAATAGCATACTGTCAGTAGTTTGTGAGCGGCGTGTTACCCTCCACACAACACAATAAGCAACACAACTGATGATTGTCCCCCCCCCCCCCCAGTTGCTTAATGTGTTGTCCGAATGCAGCCTATAGGTTTTTGGTGCCTTTCAAAACTAGGTTGTAACTGCCATACAGCCTTCAGCACCTCTAATTGCCTTGCATCTGTCTGCCACTCTGCTCTGTGAGCAAGTCTGTATTTGGCATTGTTTCCTCATTAGGATTCCCGTTCTGTTATTTACTTTCTCAGGAGTTTGAAGTAATCGCTCAGATTAAGCTCTTGCAATCTTCCTGTAATAGCTATTGCATGACTTCAGAAAGAAAATTCATCCAGTGGTTCAGGAAACAGCGGCATTTAACAGAGGAGGAGAGGTGAGGTGAAGCCTTTTCTATACAATTAACCGAAGATGTTTTCCAGAATCCCTCTCTCTCCCTCTCCATCTGACATAATGGAACAAAAGCATCATTAGAAATCACTGTTGAAAGTTTGCGGCAGTATATAATTTTTTGAAATGTGTGGCTATAGGGTTGGATCCAGGATCTGCCTTCTGTGAGAGGAAGGGCTCTGCTTGTGGATTCTACCCTCCCTGCCCTCACACACTCCAGCTCCTCCCTTCAGCAAGGTATCCTGACTCTGTAGCATTTTCAGGGGGCTGGAAGGGCTGCCATGGAAAGGAGGGAACAGGAAAAACCACTTCCACCAGTGCAATTGATCCAATGTAAACCTGGATCCAGCCATTGTACTTCTCTTGCTCTTATATGTGTGTCTTTGAAGAGGGGCACACAGATACACACACACTCCACTTCACCAAGTATGCCTGCAGATGGAGGGGCCCTAGCACTAACCATGTGTGGCAATTCCGTTTTCTTTTCCTTCAACAAATTTTCTGCAGTTAAAAAAACAAGGATGGAAGAAGCTATGAAAAAAAACAGGAGGGCCAAAAATGGAAGATGGCATTATTTGGACGCTGACCCATAAAATTCTGTGAATGAGACAGGGTGATGGCCTGTAAAAGCCTCTTCTGGTAGCACCCCAAGTGATGAGCTGTTCCAGGGACAGTGTTGGAGGGTGTCTTGCCTAATAGCGGCTTTGCAATTGCCCGTTTTATTTACAAACAAACAAGCAGAACATATTGAAAGCAAGTAGATACTGCTGCAGCAGGCGGCAAACCTACTAACCCTGTATCAAATTCTCAGAGAACAACTTATTGCAGCCACTACAAGGCTGTACCTTCAGCTCCCTTTCTCAATTCAAACTGTAGATCTGACCACAAACTTTTTCTGCCCCTCCTTCTAGTTCTGAGTGGTGTCACCATCTTAATTTTAGGCCATCAGGGACTGATCTATGCAGGAGATTTTTTCCCCATCATTAGGAGGCACTCCCTAATCTGTTTTCCTCAGGTTGTTTTAACCCTTGTATCCTGGAAATTCCATGACAATTATTATTATTATTATTATTATTATTATTATTATTATTCGTGTTATTATTATTAATTGCATTTATATACCGCCCCCATAGCCAAAGCTGTCTGGGCAGTTTACAAAAATTAAAAGAGTAAACATTAAAAAGTCAATATACAAAATTTAAAACCATAAAACATAAAACAGCTGATATTTAAAACATTTTTAAGTTTTTAAGCCTGGCCATAAAGTCAGTTAAAACCTCAACTTAAATGTTAAAATGCCTGGGAGAAAAGAAAATTTTTGACCTGGCACCGAAAAGATAACAGTGTTGGCGCCAGGCAGGCACCTTGCAGAATTTGGGCACCTTGCAGTTTACTTGCAGACTACGCGCTGTTGAGCCCTGTTGTGGTTTTGTTACCTATCCTGGTGGGAGTGGCTACTCTTGTGGAACTTCTCCATTAGCCAATCCCTTGTGGGGGCGGGGCAGTTAGTGTGTGACTCTGCAGGGGAGGAAATGGGTCTGTCCGTCATTTGTTGCTGCCCTACATGGTGGTTCAGATCCACCTATTTCAATTATTTTTGGATTCACTTTCTTCCTGCGCAGCTCTGCATTGGTGAAGAATAGGATTTGTGGGCAGGAACACTCCCTGCTAAAGCCATTTTCCTTTCTCACGTGCTCTTGCAAGACAGCCTCTCAATACAGCCCCCTGCAAGGCACCTTTTTCTTGCAAGAGCAGCCCTCCTCCTCCTCCTCTCTATTCCTCCCCCCCCCCCCAGCTACTTTTGACTGTGCTCGTATGGTGGAGCGGAGCTCTACATTGTTATTTTTAAACCTCCGTCACAGCATTGATTCACATATGGAAGGGGCTCTTCCCTTCCACCCCTGGACAATTTAATACTCTTTCCCCCCCCCCCCCCAGGTGACCCAACAAGGTAATATCTGTTGATACTTTCTGACCAGCTGAGGATGTCAGGCCAATATTTTGAACAATATGCAACCCACCTATAACGTGCATTTAGCTATTGTACAGACTTCCTTTTCCTTGTATTCTTTTCTGTGTTCCTTTTAGCTTCACCCAGCACATGCAAAGTTTTCCTTTCCTCTCCAAGTCCCTGTTGTTTCATGTTTTTATTTTGACTGTGAGCCAGCAAGCTGAGATGTGTACTTCTATCTACATTTAGCACCTAAGTCAGTCTTCCCCAAACTGGTGCCCTCCAGATGCATTGGACTGCAACTCCCATAATTCCCATGCACCATGGCCATTGGCCATGCAGGTTGGAAATTATGGGAGTTACAGTCCCACACACCTGGAGGGCACCAGGTTGTGGAAGGCTGACCTAGTATATTTTAGATATTTTAAACCAATATATGAAATGATGATCATGGGCATTCTGTGCACATGCGCACACACGTTAACTGGAGCTTGTCTCTTCCTAATATCAGAATAGGAGGCCTGGTTCACATGCTACCTTGAGCGTTCCCATTTTTGCTAACACAAATATCTTCTGCCCATGGGGTTAAGATAGACAGCATGGTTACGTACCGCTTTGGCTCCCATTTAACCGTGCCTCAGAGAAGAATAAGCCAAAGTTGCATCCTGTTTTGTTTTGAGGAAGTGTTTTCTATACCACTGTACTGTGTGCCTTAACTCTCAAAAGTAATTAGTAAATGCATCTGCTCAGCAAAAATAAATTGCAGGTTTATTTATGCAAGTTGTCTTAAATCATTGAATAATCTTTTTAATGAGAATAGTTCCTTATTGTTTAACTAATGCCTAGACCAAAAGTCAAGCATCTGCTATTGTTCACAGGTGGCAGCCAAAACTATGCTCTAATTCAGGGACTTTATTTTCATAGTAGCTATATTTTATGTCATCTTAACCACAAGGTGGCCTCTAATTTTACAGCTATGCTCTTTCGTGTGAGGTGGAAGCAGCTGTTGACACAACCACCACGTCACCGAAACCTCGGAAGAGCATGGTGAAGCGGCTAAGCCTGTAAGTGTGACATGAGGGGTGATTGGCATGAGGAATGCCCTAAACGACACCACAAATAACGCCACTTTGGTGCAAATGTTTGCTTTCTGTATCAAAGCAGAATTTCTCTCTTGAAGACACTTCCAAATTCATGTTTCCCCCCTATGAAAATGGAACTGATTGGTTATTGTTGCAAATCCGTATTAAAGGCGAGTCACCTGATGAGAATTATAGACAGTGTGACAGTTACTTCCCTCCCCAGTGTAGAAGTATGGAAGCTACTCACATTTTGTTCATCCATTCTATTTAAAATATATCATCCCTTGTGCCTCTCTAAGGGCGCAGTCCTTGGGTTCCTGAGGGTGTCCCAGGAGCTATTGGACTTTTGTATCTCGGAACACAGAGAAGGATGGAGAGGAAGAGGTCTGTCCTCAGAGAGGAAGATCTGACGCTGCAAGTCTTCTACCTGTGGCTGTGAAAAGAACGCTTCTCCCGGGGCATACCTGGAGAGCTGATGGATCCAAAGCCAGGCATATCCCCAGAATGTCCTGGAACTGGAATAATCTATATCACTCCCATGGGAGGAGGAAAGTTTTTTGTTGATTTCTAAGGCTGTAAAACGTAGGCCCTCTGCCTTGGTTTCTCTCTTGCCCACAGACTGCTCTGCCTGGCTCAGAAGAACTCGCAGTATTTTAAATTGTATAGTTATTTTTTTCCTTTCTGATTACTGAATGCTAAGGCTGAGATGCATCCAAATTCAAATACTTTAAAATCCCGTTGCTTCAGAATCAGAGAACCTTAAAAAAAGGGCCTCAACTTTAATTAAATTAATCAGTTGAAGTTTTGTGCACAAATGTAAAAGAAAGGTCTATTTAATTAGGCACTATCCTTTACTAGGTCTTGGAAAGGAAAGCTAAATGATGCCTATCTGCAAGTCTTTGCTTCACAGCAACTATTTGAGTGAGCACTGGTTTGTATCAGGGGAATTTATCCAAATCCCACTTCAATATCATGCTTAGGGCGCAGTCTTATGTATACAACACACAGCATTCCCCAGCCAGCACGGGGCATCCTGGGAATTGTAGGGCTTTCTTCTGTCTAACCATGCACAGGATTGTGCACTTAATTGTTCAAGTCAGTGTTCTCTCCCCATTTCCTCATGTATTACTGATATGCATTCTGCCCCTAAAACTTTCTCTCTCGTTTAAACAGAAATAAAAAAGTGAAAAACTAAGTCATTCTGGGAAGATTATTAAAGCATGCCATTTCTAACAATAAAAGACACGATACTTTTCATTAGAAATCTTGGTATTATGCATATGCAGATTTAATCAGGATATATTTGAAAAATAGAATATATAGAGCAGGTATGAGGAACCTCCAGCCCACAGGAGGACCTCATCTGGCCTGCCTTGTCGCTAATCAGTGATCGGAGATCTGGGATTTTCCTTCCGCCTTTTCATGCTGCAATTGGGCTTTATCACAATGTGAAGGCATTGGGGTGGGGGTCAGTACAGGGGAGGAAAGGTCTAGCACTCCCCCTACCCAACACTGTCAACCCTTCCCCCCCCCCCCAAATTGGGCTGCAAAATGGCTATATTTAAAAAGCCTCCATTGATGCCAGTGGAGGGTGTTTTAATGCTTAATTTCAGTGGAGGAGAGGTGATGTTTGAATGTATTTTAGTGCTCTCAGCTGCCTGTCAGTTCTGCCATGAACGGCAACCAAGGAATGTTTTAAATAAAACGAGTAAATAAATGTGTGTGTGTGTGTGTGTGAGTGAGAGAGAGAGAGAGAATGAGGTCTGGGCAATTGCATTGGGGCTGCATGCCGGCAGTGGGTGGCCCTGGGGGTGCTGCTCTGCCTACTCTAGGGGGATGCTCTATCCATTGCCCACGTCTAGCCTCTAACATGGTTGTCCCAAACCAATTCAGCTCTCAGGCCAAGAAAAGTTCCTCACCCCTGTCATACAGAAGCAATGGCATGGAAAAATAGAACTAGGAATGAAACTGTCACAAATGTTCTTTTGGGTTGCACGTCAAGTCTCGACTCTCCACCTCCACCGAGACTTCCTTTCATTTGCTGCTTACCTGTTTTGGGCCAGGTTATTTCTGGGATCTGACATCATTACCAATAGCACCCCTACCAAAGAGCCGCCCAAGTCCACACCAAGCGGGAGCTCTGGTGAAAGCATGGATTCCGTCAGCGTTTCATCTTGCGAGTCAAACCACTCTGAGTCCGAGGACATCTGCATCACCCCCACTGACACCCCCGATGAGGCCCAGAAGAAAGTATGTATTTGTAAATATCTGTGAAGGTCTGTTCTTGATTTTTGAAAAGACACCAGGACTCAGCAACAAATAAATCAGCCCTGGGGAAAGTATAATAATAATTATTATTTTTACTAGTTGTAGCTGGGTTTCTAGCAGTTCTAAATCATAGCAACTGTAGTCCCTCAAGACTTGTGCTAAAGAGCGTCATCAGACAAGGAAATCACATTTCTTTACCGCCGCTTTCCTCCCCACTTCAGTCCTACGATACTTCCTCTTGCTTCATGCAGGGGGAGAAAGAGGAAGTAAACAATGACTCCACGTGGGCCAATGCAGTGGCTGTTTTTATTGCGCCGCTTTTCCTGCACACAGCAGGAAATGGTGGCACGTTCTGGTTTTTTAAAAAAACTGATTTAAAGGGGTCTCTATGTTGTAACGGAAAGAAGGCAAGAAGGAGTGGGAGACTCATGTGAGGCGGATGACGTCAAAAGGACCCGTGAACGTCCTTAAAGGGGGGGGGGGGAAGTAATGAGCATGCAATAAAACGCTGGTCTGATGATGCTCAAAGGCTCTCCTGCAGGTGAGATAGGAGACAGATCCTTGCCAGCTTTCAACTAAGCAATAGGAGTGCTCTCAGACAATATACATGACTTACAAAGCAACTTTGGATTTGCTGCCATCTGCTGGCTTGTTTTTCTTAAATGCAGGAAAGAAGATTGCAATGGGTGTGTAGTTTATTATTCAAGAACTTTAGATTATTCAAATTCCAAATGTGTCTTGGGTGATTTATTTATTTATTTATTATTCTAGTTATTTGTGATATATACAGTTAAATATAATAATAAAATCCCTAATCAGTTAATAATTAGGGGTCTGGAAACAAAGCCGTATGAGGACAGATTGAAAGAACTGGGCATGTTTAGCCTGGAGAAGACTGAAAGGAGACATGATAGCACTCTTCAAATACTTGAAAAGTTGTCACACAGAGGAGGGCCAGGATCTCTTCTCAATCAACCCAGAAGGCAGGACACAGAATTATGGGCTTAAGTTACAGGAAGCCAGATTCCGGCTGGACATCAGGAAAAACTTTCTGACTGTTAGAGCAATACAACAATGGAACCCATGTCCTAGGGAGGTCGTGGGCTCTCCCACATTAGAGGCATTCGAGAGGCATCTGGACAACCATCTGTCAGGTATGCTTTAAGGTAGATTCCTGCATTGAGCAGGGCGTTGGACTCGATGGCCTTATAGGCCCCTTCCAACTCTATTAGTCTATGATCTCTCTCTCTCTCTCTCTCTCTCTCACACACACACACACACACACATCTATCTATTTATCTATCTTTGAATAAAATCTCGATTATCATGTCTGTCTTAAACAAAGGGTTCTTCCAGATAGAGGGCTCCTAGTGCTACCAGTCAGAAAGCAATGTGCAGCAGTTCTGTCCTTTTTCCTTACTGGATTTTTCTGCAATAAGAAATAAGACAGAAGAAGTGGTGGGAATATATGGGAGGGGTTATGAATGGAAGGCGTCATCATCTGGACCCCCTGTAAAATTCTGCGGATGAGGCAGGACCATTGCAGAATGAAAGGCCCTCATCTGACCCTGATCTTCTGTCCTGCTAAATCGCAGAAAAGTAACAATCCACCAAATGGGACTGGTTGCTAGGAAAGGCTTGTTGAAATTATTATTATTATTTATTACATTTATATACCGCCCCATACCCGAAGCTCTCTGGGTGGTTCACAAAAATTAAAAGATTGAACACTAAAAGACAATATACAAAATTTAAAACCATAAACATAAAACAGCTGACAATTAAAACAGTTTAAACTGTTAAAGCCTGGCCACAAAGTCAGTTCAACTTAAGCTGTTCAAATGCCTGGGAGAAAAGAAAAATTTTGACCTGGTGCCGAAAAGATAACAGTGTTGGCGCCAGGTGGGCCTCATCAGGGAGATCATTCCATAATTGGGGTCCACCACAGAGAAGGCCCTCTCCCTTGTTGCCATCCTCCGAGCTTCCCTTGGAGTAGGCACCTGGAGGAAGACCTTTGATGTTGAGCGTAGTGTGCGGGTAGGTTCATGTCGGGAGAGGTGTTCCATCAGGTATTGTGGTCCCAAACCATGTAAGGCTTTATAGGTTAAAACCAGCACCTTGAATCGGGCTTGGAAACATACAAGCAGCCAATGAAGCAAATAATTAAAAGGTCTCTTCTTTCCCAACTTACTGCCCTCCAGATATTTTTGGCCACAACCTCCTGCATTCCTGGCCATAGTCTAAAGCAACTGGAGGGCATCAGGTTGGAGAAGGATGCTTTTGGGGATGGAAAGGGGGGGGGGGAAACCCACAACAAAACTAGAATGAGTGTGAAATACTATTAAAATAGAAGTACTTGCCATTTTGTGCCTTTTATAAAGATTGCAAAATGGCGCATGCAGTATGTTATGGGACCACCATAAGATTGGTCCAAAAATCAAGGCGTCCCCTATTTTCTGTATTTCTTCTCTGGAACCAGCCCAATCTTGTGCTCTGTTCAGATGCTCCTCCTGCCATGAAACTCTAGGTACAGCAAGATCAGGAATGGATCTCATGCTCATGCACTGCCTCCTTTCACCACCCACACAAGGTAATGACCGCACAGGGAGGTCCTTCTGTCCAACAAACATGGATTTTCCAGTGACCGTCATTACTCGATGGGGCACGTGAGATGGCAAATGCTTGAATCCAAGACCTGCCTCCTCTTCATCTCCTTTCTCCCCCCCCCCCCCAGCCCCAACAGGTAGCAAGGAGCAGTCTTTGAACAGGCCCCCGAGTATCAAACTTCAGCAAAATGAATATCGTCACCTTCTTAATTTGTGCTTCATCCTCCTTAGCTCTCGGAATCCTCGTCTTCTTGTTCCTCCATCCACTCCATGGACACATCTTCATCGGGGGTGTCGTCCTTCACCAATGCTCTCTCGTCTCCTCCTTCATTGGCCAGCAATCCTAGAATCCACAAACGCTCCATCTCCGTCACCTCCATTACCTCAACAGTCTCACCTCCTTTACACAGTCAACATAACGAAGACACCTGCATCATCCGTATCAGCATAGAAGACAACAATGGCAACATGTACAAGAGCATTATGGTATGTCATGAGAATTGGGGTGGCCTATTTCCAGGTGGCCATTTATAACACCAGGGCATTTTGGGGAAAGGCTATAGCTCAGTCGCAGAGCCCATGCATTGTATGAAAGCAGTTCCAGGTCCAATCCTGGGTGGGACTGTGGAAAACTCCTTTCTAGAATGTTGGAATGCCACTGCCAGTTACTGTGGACAGTACTGAGCTAGATAAACCAGTGATCTGAGTCAGCATAAGGACGCTTCCTATAGTTGTACATTCTGTGCTCAATTTAAAGTAGGTAACTATGTGCATTTGTTTATTTTGTATATGTCTGTTCCATTTCCCTTTTTTTAAAAAAAACAGCCTTAGGGCAACTTGACATGGATGTTTCCTGTGCTCTTGGTTTAGTGTTTTAACATAACTTGCAGGCAGCATTACCTCAAAGGGGGAAAGCACAATGTTTTACATAAAAATGGCCAGAACAGCCCATGAGCTATCTAGGCCAGTGTTGTTTTGTTACAGCAGCCAGCTAGTTGCCTTTAGAAGCTTGACAGCAACGCATTGAAGGAATCTCTAAATAGAACCCCTGTGTTCAGAGTCCAGACTTTGGGGACAAGCAAAAGGGGATGGCTGACTGATTTTTGTCTAATCCATCAATTGTCTAATCCTTTTTTTAAAAAAAAGCTTTCTAAGCTAGCGGCCATCAACACATCATGTGGCAGAGAATTCCAAAACTTAAAGTAGTCTTCTGTAGTGATGCTTTTTCTCACTGCAATTACCAACCTTGTGTGTCACCTATTCTGCAAGATGGACTACCTACCATGGGTTATCTGTGCAGGCTTGTCAGTGGTTGCTGTATGGCTTGCGGAGAAGACGTACACTGAAGTAGCACAAGGAGATAGGGGAGAGAAGAGAACCCCACGTGGATATGCAGTTGTGCTGAGACATCCAATCTGCCTTTAACTCAAGCATGCTTTCTACAATTATGAGAATTATTAAAGTTGTATTGACAGCATATAGTATATATGTCAGGATCTCTCCTCTTGTGCACTTTGCCTATGTTGAGAAATAAATCCCAATGAACAAACAGACCTCTTAAATTGACAGCCAAATCATTTTGATTGAGGCTTTTGATTAAAATACAAGGAAAGTTATTTGCTCCAGGATGCAAGATCACCATAGCAATGCCTCTGTTTCCCCCTTTGCTGGTGCCATTTCCAGCTGATCATACAAAACATTCTTCTCTGCAGAACTAAGCCACAACAAGACAGATGAAGCAAAAAAGCAGAAGGTCTCTCTTTGATGGGCAGAGTCTGCATTTTTCTTTTATTTCAGTACACACACCCATTTCTTTCCTTCAGGCTGCTTGAACAAACATTTCAGATATAGATTTTGAGAAACTGATCAGATTAACAGTTTGCAGTTCATAGAAAAGCTAGTTTAAAAAGAGGGGTCTCCACAATGGCTATATAGGAAGGCGTGCCTGCTGGGTATCTATGGAAACATACCAGTGGACATAGTCTGTGTTTGCCAAACATGGGTTATAAATAACCCTAAAGATTAGATCTTTCAGTTTAACTGATGCCTCCAGGACAGCAGACATAAGCTTGTCTAGCTGTAGTGTTTTTTCTGGATTAAAATTGCAGGCACACTTGGATAGATAGATAGATAGATAGATAGATAGATAGATACTCAATCAGCTCCCAGAAGAAGGGCCAGACAACTTCCTTGCAACCATCAGAGATTCCACTTCTAATTGCCTCCCAGAATCTGGCCGTTCAGGAATGGGATTGTGCTTTCTGGACAACATCATTGCTCCTTGGTAACACTGGTGCTTCTTTGTGCCTTTCCACGAGATGCTTATAGTGGCAGTGACACGGGGAAGCAGAATACTATAGCATCTAACATGACCCCAACAAGGTGACTTAGTTTTTCGAAGCATACTTCAGCACCTTTCATGTTACCCAGTTTGGTAATCATTTGTCTATGAAATTCATAGCTGGGTTGACGTTGCACTCTTCCATCATCATCATTATTATTATTCTTTTATATAGC
Organism: Anniella stebbinsi; assembly: GCA_029215795.1. Classification (NCBI taxonomy): domain Eukaryota; kingdom Metazoa; phylum Chordata; class Lepidosauria; order Squamata; family Anniellidae; genus Anniella; species Anniella stebbinsi. The sequence continues at coordinate 120,316,054 of JARDYH010000004.1, read as the reverse complement.
ACCATCTATGTACATGGTGCTGTACATAGTAAAACAATCAAACAGCAATTCCTGCCACATAGGCTTACATTCTGATAAAATCACAATAATAAAAGGAAGGGAATGCACCAAACAGGCACAGGGGACAATAAAACTAGCAGTATAAAAGTAAGATCTAAATCAAGTTCTAAAAGCTTTAGAAAAAAGGAAAGTTTTCAATTGGGCTTTAAAGACTGTAATTGAACTCGTGGTCCGCAAATGCTGTGGAAGAGGATTGCAGGCATAGGGGGCAGCGAGAGAAAATGGACGAAGCCGAGCAGGAGAAGTAGAGACTCTTGGGCGGGTAAAAAACATAACATTTGATGAGTGAAGAGCACGAACGAGGCAATTATGTGAAATAAGAAAAGATAGGAAGGAGCTAGACTGTGACAAACATTGAAAGTCAACAGGAGAAGCTTATATTGGATTCTGAGGTGACTTGGAACCCAATGAAGGGATTTCAGGAGTGGAGTGACATGATCAAAGCGATAAGCCAAGAAGATGATCTTAGCAGCAGGATGTTGAATAGAAACCAATGCACTAAGGTGAGAAGAAGGAAGGCCAGACAGGAGAAGGTTACAATAGTCCAGCTGAGAAATGACCAAAGCGTGAACAAGAGTCTTGGCAGAAGAGACAGATAAAAACGATCGGATCCTGGCAATATTATATAGGAAAAAACGACAGGACTTAGCTACTGCCTCAACATGAGGAGTAAAGGAAAGTGAGGAATCGAATATTAAACCAAGACTACGAGCTTTCTCAACTGGATTAAGTGTAACATTATTAACCGTAATAGAGAATGAAAGGTGGGATGAAGGTTTGGGAGGAAAAACAAGCAATTCTGTCTTTGCCATATTAAGTTTCAAACAACGATGAAGCATCCAAGCTGAGATATCTGAAAGACATGCCGTGATACAATCCTGAACATCAGGAGAAAGTTCCGGAGAGGAAAGATATAATTGTGTATCATCAGCATACAGGTGATATTGAAGGCCATGAGATCAAATAAGATTACCGAAGGACAACATATATAAAGAAAACAACAACGAACCGAGCCCTGTGGAACCCCAACTAAAAGAGGAAAAGAAGAAGATGAGTGGCCATTAGCCAACACGTTGAATGAACGACCCGATAGGTAAGAAGCAAACCAGTCATATATAGAGTCGCGAAAACCAAGGTCACGAAGGGAATCCAACAGAAGATCATGATCAACCGTGTCAAAGGCTGCAGTAAGATCCAGGAGAATAAGAACGGAATAAAGCCTTTAGATTTGGCAATAAGAAGATCATTGGTAATTGTCGTAAGGGTTCAAGGAGTAATAGACCTTTTTTTAAAAGGTTCCAAACTGGAATATTAACTGTCTTTCTCAACCAAGTGTTTTCATAGGATGCTGTCTGAAGGCTAAAACATAGCAGATATTTCATTTTAAGAAGAGACAGCTGTTTTAGTACCCTGTGCCTGGGCAGTAGGTAACAAATAATTAAAAGCCTTTTTGGAATTCAGGTTCAGAGAATAAGAAGGTCTCAGTGCAAAAAATTATCTTTCTAGTTGACCAGCCAAGACAAGACTCCAGCTGTCATCCAGAGGGCAATGCTGAAGCACAATTTGGAGTCTGATCCAGCAGAGAATTATGAACTCGTGCAGGTCATCTCTGAGGACAAAGGTAAGACAAACAGGGCTCAGAAAACCTGCCATGATTCCAAAGGCAGGTGGTCCAGCTGCAGGGAAGCCCCACCTGGTGCAGCTTCTTTCCTTTGTTTTGGTAAATTATGCCTAATTGTACATTCAGGGTTCGAAGGTCCATATGTTCCAATGTTTAGTGGGGCAAAGGAAATAGAAGGGATGAAAACTGACAAAAATATTATTATTTGAAAAGGAATGATGTGGCGGAGACAGTCCTGTGCTACACCACTCCTGCAGGACATTAGAATTCTGCACACTGGAATGTGTCAGCAATGCAAGTTCCTACGATAATAGAAATGACTTGTCTCTGCTAAATGCTTCCATCCTCGATGGAACGAATGCTACTCTTTATTGCGCATGAAAAGGCTCAGAGCTAAACTTGATGCCACATTAAATGTGTAGCCTCTCAGTTATCCTAACATTTCTTTTTCACCTTCTGTAAACACGTGGGGACTCAGTCATGATTGGAACCACCGCACACAAGATGGGTGGTGGGATTATAGCTTCCCACCAAGCCACTATCCTGAGCCATTTCCCCAAGCTGTGGGTAGGGGGAAGCTTAAAAAAAAGAAAATAAAAACCTGCATTAGTGCCAATGGAGGGGTTTCCCCCCTCTTTTTTAATATAGAGAAGGAAAGTGACTGGAGGGAAAGGTGTAACACCCCTGCCTGTTTCATTTATCCAGATCTGAGTCCTACACGCTTACACAAGGATAAAAAAAAATGTTAGGCTCACTGAGATGTAGCACTAGTTTAGCCCTTGCTGAAGGTCTAGAGGAGAGTTCCAGAATACATCTATAAGTATAAAATACATGTTTTAAGGATTGTGTCATGTCCTAAGAAGCAGAAGTGAAGTAGAGATTCTGCAGATGAGAACAGGCTGAGTGTCTGGCTGCATGCTTCATCCATCACCTTAAATGTAGGCACTGTTTTTGACTATGGAGGCTTGTGATGCTCCCCTAAGGAGCCTTCCCCAACCAAGCACTCGACAGCCGTGCTGGTTGGGGATGATGGGGGCTGTAGACCAGCACATCTGGAGGGCTCCAGATGTGGGGAAGGCGGCTCCATTTCTGATCCCTCCTTGTTTCTCCTCCTTGCAGAACTGGTCATCCCAGACAGCGCTAACGTGTTTTATGCCATGAACAGCCAGGTGAGCTTTGACTTCATCCTGCGGAAGAAGAGCTCCCTTGATGGGCAGGTGAAACTGAGGAGCCACTCCAGCTTGACTCTCCCCAGGACCAACAAGAGGGGGTGCTGGAGCAACAGAAACAGTAAAATCACACTTTGAGAGTGGACACGCCAGCGCCAAAGAGATGGAGTTGAAAGACAGCTCCTGAGACCATCCAATGTTACAAAGTCTTTGGAAACGAATGTTTCAGTGTTCAGCTTTGAGAATGAAAAACTAACATTGTCTAAGAATAGATACTCAGACAAAACGGACCTGAGTGGAGAAGCTGCCTACAGCCCCTCCCTTTTTTATTTTTATTTGCACAGTGTCCAAGGATATAAGGCCACTTTCTACCAGGAAGGAAAAGAACAATGCACCTAAACATACAGTCTTCCTGCTGACTCTTCAGCTACTCTCAGTTCCATTTTGTGCCAGTATTACTTTGGAGTACTTTCCATTTATTTATTTATTTTATAAATGGAAGAAACTGTTGCTGTGAAGTTCCATCTGTATTTGCAAGAGGGGAGAGGAGCGCCAGACTGACCATTGGCTGAATGATCACACTGATAGACAGATGGTGTGGAGGGGCTGATGGGCTGTTCCCTTCCTGCCAGACTGCTACTTTGGGAGAAGTCGCAGAGCTGCTGAAAGCAAGGAGGATTCACATCCTCATGTAATCCTCCCAGTCTTCGGAGCCACCCCAAGCAATCCAGCTTCATGTCATTTTGGGTTTCCAGTCCTGTGATCCAAGCTGGAAACATTAAGCAAAAATGATATGGCTGAATCATCCACGCAAGACAGTACAAGTACACACTACTGCTCTCAATGCCACTACATTGTTTTATTCATGCTTTGTGCATATATGCACAAAATCAAAGTATATTTCTTTGGAGTATTTCTTTCCAGGTGCGGAGCTTTTTACCTGTATTCAGCCATATTGGCATTATAGCAAACAATATTTTATCTGTTTTATAGTCAGTCAAATGAACAAAAGACAAAAAAAAACATGCATAGTAGCCAGAATCAGAAAATTTCACAGACCTTGTGGGATTTCTTACATTTAAAAACCTACAGAAGCTCCCTTTTCCTAGAATTCATCCTGAATAATTTCCTGAAATGGTACATCCTTAAAGGAATAAAGAATCTAGCGTCCTCTAGTGTTCTGTTCCACCAGAGTGCTATTCTTGGGGAACTGGGTGGTGGTGGGGTTTTTTGGGGGGCAGTTGTTGTTTGAACTTAAAGCCATAATGAAGACATTGTGTTGTAAACAGCCTAGTGGCAAGCTGGTGAGGTAGTAGAAGCCAGGGGGCAAAGGGCATGCCCTTACCAGTAGGCCACCCCATGACTCCATTTACTGCCTTTTCCCCTGCTGGTATGGGCCTGGGGCTGCCTTCCCCCTCGGTCACCACTCAGCAGCGGTGGCCTCTTCCTCCTACCCTACCCCACCTCCACTGGCTGCTACTGCAACAGCCTTTTCCTTTCTGAGAACAACTAGAGGTGTGTGTTTTTCCCCAGCATGCCTCACGTAAAACAGAACTGCAACTATTCAAGCAATTATTCATGCAAGATCAATAGGATGTTTCCTCGTAAGAATTCCTACTATGGCAGCCTCAGTTACACACAGGAGGAGTTTTGCTTTGGTTGTAGCACTAATTTAAAACTATGGCCTGGTTCCAAAAAGCTACTGAAGCTCATGCAAAGTACCAAATTCTCCATTTCGAATATGGGTTGCCATGCAGTAGGGGAGAGGGGTGTTGCTGGTTGGGAAAGGAAAATATGTCTAAAGCCTCCTTGGGCTCATTGCAGTGCTTTTGAAATTCTTTGGCTCCTGGCCTATATATTAAGCCAAGATCACAGTCAGAGCTGTGTGCAGGCTGCAAGTCTGTGGAACCATAGAAAAATATATAGAATGCAATAAGGTGTAGACTTCAGCATCCTTAACATCTCAGTATTCATTTAATAAAAAAAACAAGTTTCTGGTCCTTATGGTTGCAAAGGTGTCTCTGTGTAATGCCTAGTGATATCTTAAAGACAGAGGAGATGGCTAAAATATCTACGAAAAGCAGACTTCGTCCAATCATATACATATCTACTCAGAATTAAGGCCCATTGAATTCCATGGGGCTTCCTTCTAGGAAAGTGTGCATAAGATTACAGCTGAGGCATTGTACGTTCTGGAAATAAGAGAAAGTATGACTATTTGCTTACTATGGGTCACAGAATTCAGTTTTGCTGTTGTAGAACTTGGGGAACTCTGCCATAGTACTTCATTTTATTTTACCAACATGTGCAGAGCCCTGACAACAGGTTTCCAGGAAGTGTTTTGTAAAAATCGGGGTCTTAATGAGATGATGATGTTTTTTGCACTATGTGAAACACCTTTCTCTTTCAAATCCACTCTTATTTGGCCCACATAGCTTAACTTCGCATCACAGTATTGCCTAGAGGAGATAAAAGATTATTCAAAACTGAGCCTTAAAAGTATCCAGAGTTGCAGTGTTACAAATTCCATTCTCTTAGTTTTCTGGTTAAAGATGAGCAATGCACAACTGAATGTGTGTGTAAGTATGTGCCTATAGTCACACTTTGTACATATCTGTAGAATCCGCTAGTTTTTTATATTGTTAAACTGGTGATGATAAAAGTGTCTTTCTAAACAAAGACAAGATTAACAATTGCTGTGTAAACAAAAGAGTCTCATTTAAGTGCTGATGAATGTCTTGATCAATAAGCAGATAATTTAACCTGTTCACCACTGGATCTTTATCAGCCGCCTCTCCTTATTCAAATTTCACCACAATTCCACCATCCAACTTTTGAAAGTGGAACTTCAGATTTGAAATTCAGCTTTGACTGTGATTTGATCTCAAAGCTCAAATTGTTTTAGAATGGCTGGTATATCTCTTGATTTGATTTTGGCAAGTGTCAAATAAGTTGCCAGATACTAAATATGACCACAGTGCATATTGACAGCACAGTCCTAAGAGATGTTGGGGATGAGTGCATGACAGTTAGGACAGGTGTGTGTGTCGGGAAGCAGACTCATTTCCCCCCGTGCTGTGTAGTTTCTTTTACCCCCACTTCATTTCCCCTCATTGCTTCCAATCTGGTGGTGGTGAAGGAGGAGGACTCTGTCAGTTCCACGTTGGTGTAGAGAGTGGGCCTGATCCTTTTGCCTCCCTACCAGCTAAAAGGAAACACCTTCCTTCCCTTCTCCCCATATGGCCCATTTCAGTGGCTTCTACTGTCTTACTGCTGCCGGTAGATTTATACCTCTGGAGCTTTCCATGTATCTACCTGGAGCCTCCAGAGTAGACAACCCCATCCTCTCTGCCAGTGGAGTGGGACTTCTACCCCTCCTACCTGCTTTCAGGCAGGCATTCGAGATGGCTAGGATTGCTCTATCCATATTAAAATCTTAGCAGTATTAAATATGACATACTGTAATCAAGCAATCGTATATCCAAATACATATTTCAAATATTCAGATGTATCTGGTAAATATTAGAGATCAAATTCATCGGGCAGAAATTTTGAAAGCAAATTTAGTTTCAACTCCCTTATATTTATAATGCCAAGGAAACCAGCATATTAGACATGAATTAGCCAAGCCAAAATCCCAGCTCAGAGTTAACTATGCTTAAGCCTTATAGATTTGGCATTCAAGTGCCAGACAAGATATTACCTTAAACCAGTTTCCTCCCAATGCCATCCAGATGTGTTGGAAGCGTCAGCCCCAGGCAGCATGACCAACAGTAAGGGATGATGGGAGTTGTAGTCCAAAACATCCAAAGGGCACCAGGCTGGGAAAGGCTGCCCTAAATACATGGGTGCTGCCAAACCTGACAGCTGTCTGTCAGTGTTCTCCTCCAACAGAACCTCTAGCAGAAAATATCTGATGTTGTTGATGTCATGACATTTCCCTGCTGCTAGTGGCATCCACTGATATGCAAGGGAAACACAAAACAATATGATCACACAAATGTGTGATAATAATAAATGCCAAAGTACATATTATGCTAGATGTTGCAGAGGGGAAAGTAGGAGTGAACTAGACACATCTAAGTTTATTACTGATTATTAACTGGATTGAGTTTGTACAGTTGACCCTGGAACAAACTGTCCACTTGCAAGTTACCATATATTAGGCAGCCTAAATAAATTGTATGATTCTTAAGAAAAAAAGCTATCTCAAACAGTCCTTCGGGTTTTCAAATAATATTTGCTAGACTAGCATACTATGGGTAGAATCCAACTAAAGTCCTACTTAGAGTAGACCCATTGAAATGTGTGGGACTTATATTAGTCATGATGAACTTCATCCCATTCATTTCAATGGGTCTACTTTAAGTAGGATTTTAATATATTGGGTAAGAATCCAACTTAAAGTTCACAATAACCCCAAAAGGAATGTTTAATTAATAATGAAATATGCTCAAAAGAACACCAAGCTCTCAAAAATATTTTTGCTAAATGTAAACCAGCTATTTCTGGCTACTGCATGAAATTTCACTCACACCCTGCCCCTTCCCTGAAGCTGGTTAGGAAAACCCCTGCATCACTTCCCATTAATTAATTTTAGTGAAAATATATTGTGCTAAAAAAAATCTGTTGTTAAGGAAAACACAAGTGTTTTCTTTAAAGGACTCACCTATTATATTATGCAGTACACCCAGGTCCTTTCTCAGGGCTCCACAACCCCCAGAGGACTATGGAGCCCTGGGAAAGGACCCGGCTACTTCTAACTTCTCCATTTTATCTTTACCCTTCCAAAAGCCTGCACTGTGTTTACAAGAACCACAGACCATATCAGAAAGCTGTATTTGACAACTATTCCCATTCCCCTGCTATTGTGATGAATTGTAATGGGGTGAGAAAAAGAAAACATACATCAAGTGCAACTGAGAACATGTTTTGCCAAGAAAGAAGATTACGACTCCCCAAATATGTACTAGGGAAATACAAAACCTCTTCCCACCTCCTTACCGTGGTGCAATTCTGCCTACCTTGCCCCAATATATTATGGGCCTTCCTGTTCTCTCTGCGGTCATTATCTGCCCTATTTCAGACATGATTTATATTTATACAGCGTGTAATAAAAACGCCTGCCTACAAAAGACTTCAGAACATCATGTGCCATAACTATAACTACATCAGCTAGATGTGTTGAAACGTAGTATTAGAACTATTGGAGGCATTTAGGTACAACGGTGAAAATTTAGCAGCTGGACCCCCGAAGGGCAAAAGCACTTTGTTGCAGTCAGCAAGAAATTTTGGAAGAAGTCCTTCAAATAAGTAACATAGCCCCAGTATTTAGATTACTTCAACGTTGTGGTCATATTTCATGTTGCTTTAGTAAGATCTGTAAACAGGATAGACTAGGACAAATTCCCCAAATTGTCTGGGCTACAGTTATTTATCATGCCAGAGGAAGTGTAAAAGGAAGTGTAACAGGAGATCATGCAGAAGCTGCAGCTACACACTGCAAGAATCAAGCCCTGGCTTTGATAAGTGTAAATAATAATAAGTATTCAGATACTTATCAAGATGATGACAGGGTATGATGGAGGAGCAGGCATGTGCCTTTATGCTCTGCCACATACCCTTAAAGTAAGGTATGACAAAGGTGCCCCGTATTGATCTGCCCCAAAGAAAACTAAGTAGCCAAATGAAGCATCCATACCACACCAGAGCATTGTCTGAAGTCGCGTGACAATGCAACTTAGCAGAAGCAAAGCAAATCTGGCTCAGTGCCTGGAAGCATAATTGACATGGGCCAGATCTACACCAAGCAGGATCTAACACTATGAAAGCAGTCTGAAAACTGCATATGGAATGTGTCCTGGGCCCCAACAGTAGTCAGTGCACTTCAATACCATTATAAAGCAGTAGTGGAATTTCTGACCACTGCCTCATATGGTGAGCCACAAAATTACAGCCTCCTACTGAAGAACCTTCTGGCTCTGGCTTGACCCCACCCATTCAGACTGGCCATTGGTTCCTCCTGGGGAGGAACATAGGAAGTGGCCTTAGACGGAGTCCATCTAGCCCAGTGTTACTGACAGTGACTGGCAGCCGTGGCTCTTCTGGGTTTCAGGCAACTTTTCCAGGCCTACCTGGAGAGGCTGGGAGTTGAACCTGGCTCCTGGCTTGTTCTCCGTTTCTACCTCTAGCTTTGCTATCCAATCGTGATTGCTCTTCAGTCCTGACTCTCGGCTTGTTCCAGTCTGCTGCACCTGCTCAGTCCTAACACAGGGAACACCATTATATTTCCTCAAGTTCCATATAAGAAAAGTAGGATACAATGTAAGAAACATAAATGTAGTGATGGGGTGTAGAGCTCCTCTGTCCTCTAAAAATCAAAAGACTGTGGCCACCAGGAAATGCCTGTATTGGGCTCAAATCTCAATTTATCCATGTCATGTACATATACAGCAGAACCTAAACCATTGGTATAAGAACACTTGCAGGAGGAGGATTGTTTCTTTTAATGTTCACCTTGGTGTGAAGAAGAGGCATAGATAGGAGTTTGCCCCTATTCCTCACAGGGGAGAGTGCCTCTCTGCAACAGGTACTGAACCTCAAGCCCAGGGGCCAAACCCAGCTTGCCCGGGGGCCAAACCCAGCTTGCCCGGGGGCCAAATCTAGCTTGCCCATCTAGGTTTGGAATGGAGGAAAATACTGCACAAATACTGAGAAACCACCCATCAGTTGGCTTAAGAAGGTGGGGTCATCTAGGGACCTCTGGGCCTCTTAACCCAATTGTTGGGTGGTTTCTCAATATTTGTGCAGTATTTTCCTCCATTCCCAAAGGTTGACATATGTTGCCCCTTTTGCTTTTGGCCCCACCCACCATGGTGATGCGGCACCTGAGAGCTTATCTGAAATGGAATTGGGCCCTCAGGCAGAAAGAGGTTCAACCCCCCTGCTCTACAACTCTGCCCAATTGCTTCCACAGGGCTGCCTTTCATGTAGCAGGTGCCAATATTGCTCCCAGCTAGTAAACTTAGGTTTATGTGGGATCCCCCACCCCAAAGTGCAGAAGCAGTGTGAGCAAGAAGCAGCTGTGGGCAGTGAGGACCAGGGCCTACGTGAAGGAACAGTGGTCCCATGGGGGCGCCAGAGTACTGTCTTAGAATATATCCCTAGTCTTTTTGCCCCTCACCATTAAGATGGCCCACTGCTAGCTACTTGCTTGAGCTCCCCAAAAACTCTGGAGCCAATTCCGGCTAACATACTCTTGCAAGTAAACAAATTGGTACAGATTCAGGATAACAACCTTCAAATCAACAACTTTTAACACATTTCAAAATGGTTTTAAGTACTAGTGTCCTCCAGTGGGTTTCAAACTGTGTTCCAGGGAATATTCAAAATCTCACACGTACGAGAATTTCATTTCAGTTTGAAAAAAAAGAAAAACATGCCCCGCTCGCTGCCCCAAACGGAGTTGCATTTTTCGGGCAAAGATCACACATTCTCAAGCTTGCAGTTGTATTCACAAAATGTGTTGTTTTTGCAAAATGCATACTTCAAAATGCATGTATGTTTGTTTTTAAATATGTGTTTTCATGCTTCAATCAGTGGTGGAAAGTGCACATTTCGGTACTTTAAAAATGTGACATTCTCCCCAATTGAAAATGCAGACTTTTCCCATTCAAAAAGAAAATAAAGATGCTTACGTTTGAGAATGAGGCAAATTAAGCATCAAGGTAGAGAAGTTTGACAAGCTTGGCCATCACTGGTTCTCCCATCCCTATTGACACGCAACGATGGTGAGGCCCCCGAGTCTCAATCAGCACCCCACATAAAGATATATAGGGCTCCCTTTGCAGATTAGACAGTGCAGAAATGGTCCTGTAAAAGTACAAAGCTTGAAAACTACAGATGCAAAGAAACAACCTCAAAAGAAGTGGAGCACATCGACCAGACTTCTCACCTGCTACCCACATCTAGATATTTCCAACTGGCTTCCATGGCAAGTTCCTGGCTCCTTCCAAGAACCCTCTCAAGACCAAAGGAGTTTATCAGGTTTCTTTAATCCTCAAGAGAGCAACAGGGACCAGGTTTGACCTTCCCAGACAGATCACTGAGACCACACTATGGTCCCCTCTACAAGGATTCGCTTTTGCGCCTGGTTAGCCAATTATGCGCATAATCGCAGAAGCGCATTTACGCCTAATCCCTCTGCATGAGAGGCGGCGAGAGGTGGCGAAGCGCATTAAAGGATGTCCAAAATGCGGTTTACAAGTAGTTAATGCGCATAAGCGCATATTCACACAGTCAAAATGCGCTTTAACGGACGGAGCAAAATAAAACTCGCGATTTAACGTGCATTCGATAATGCGCATAATCGGAGAGATAACGCGCCTCTATGCCCCATTTGCGCTCCGCTGGTGTGGAGGTAAATTTTTTAATGAGACTTCAAAGTGCATTAAACCTCTCGTGAAGAGGCACCCCAGAACAAAATCACAAAAGACCATGACAACAGCGAAGTTGATTTGCACCCATTGCTATATATTATCAGACCAGCTGATAAGCAGCAACACATCCCCTTTAGGAAAGAGCATAATATGATACTACAGTTATTTCAGATAAAAAAATAACAATTCCTGTGTACAGCATCTACAACAGGTTAAACACACGTAAATTTTTGCTTTGTTGGGTTTTTTCCTTTTAAAGTTTTGCTTCAGCGATTATTTTTCCACCCAATCTTGAAGTTGACATCAGCAAAAACCTAGAAGTAAATGACCACTTGACTTCATGGTGTATTTATAAATATGTGGACTTAATGTACTGAGACATTACCCAACTGGGAGCATATATCACAGCTCATCCCAAAATGGATGCGCTTGGTCGTCATTTTGGGGTGAAAACGAAGGGCCCTTCAGACTAGCTCACAGACAGTTTCAAATTGACAAAACAAGAGAATAGCAAAGTTGATGCCACATGATTTCTCTAGGATCTAACTTTAAAAGGGAGACGCATCAATATCCTCATCCATTTTCTTTAAACGGAGAATGAATATATGTTCTTCAGACACACCCACTTTGGATTGGAAATGAAATTGTTAAGAAGCGTCAGAAGTTGTCTGTGCAACCTCCCCCACCCCAACAACACACACATAAAGCAAGACATTGAATAAGTAGCATGAACAGATCAGTTTACATTCACTGTTTTGTCTAAATGAACTGGGAGAAACTAAGAGATATAATCCTGTTATACGATGGTCGTATCATGGGATGAACTGACTGACAGATAGGTGGACAAATCTTCCAGTTGTGCCCAAGCCTGGAGGTTGCAATGTTTGGGAGAACAGAGACAAATGCTACCATACGGTGTGAAGGGAATACACACCACAGGGCCTTAACCAGAGCCAGGTTTGTTTTGTTTATATACAATTACCTTGGATCTGGGGTAGATCTGGGTTAAAATCCCTGCTGAGGCACAAGTACAGCAGAAATCGGGCATATTTACACATGCCATCATGTCTTTCCTGCCGAATGTGTGACCCAAATCCATCAACAAGCAAGTTCTACCTCTGGGATTTATTCTGTAATGACTCATACATACATACAAACCACCACGATGCTAACTGCTAAAAATGTGCTCTTAGCATCTCAACCATCTGTAAAATGGAAATAATAGTGACTAGCCTTCATGAGGCAGTGTGGAGAAGGTGAAAAAGATTTAGGGCTACAATTTGACTGAAAATTGGGAATTGTTATAGAAATTCTTTGTAATAACAACCAGTCCCTGTATTTATAACTAAGAGGTGAGTCAAGCTATTGGCACGATGAATGACTCCCATGATGGAGAAAACTGAAATCCACTTAGGCCTCTGATAGTTAGAGACACGAGACAATTTTGACAGTAACCCTTTAGAAGAAAGCTCTCCTTCCCTTTACAGCTTTTCTCAGAGAACATGGTTAACAAAACCCAAACCAGCAACAGTTCCTGTTTGCTAGCAGCAGACCACTGATTAACATAAAAGGGCCTGTACACCTTGCCTATCTCCTGTATATATTAATCTTTATAAATACAGTAATTCTACACAAGGAACTGTAGAAAGACATCACTCAAGGAACGTTTGTCCTTTTTGAGGGTAAACTCACTGCCCTGTAGAGTCCTGCAGCAGCTCAACAAAGATTTCTATGGTCCAAACCCATAAACGGCCTACTGTCAATACAACATTTCTTAGACGACTGCCAGCCTGACTCAGTCAGGTTCAACAACTCCCCCTACAAAACAAGGCACACTTGTTTAAAGTCACTCAGATGAACTTGACTATGCCAATTAAGGCAGTGTATAAATATCTCTGGAAGATCCTAGGCCAAAGAAGAAGGTGGAGGATGAGGCAAGTCCTGCTTTTGACAATGTTTTCAGGGTCCCTTGGCCAAATGAACAGTCATAGCTCATCCCTGGCAGATGATGCATCAAGGGAGGGTTGAGGCGGCAGAGCATCTTTGTTCTGGGCATCTGTGTGGATCTGACCCTGTTGTCGTGATTTTCGAGACAGTGTTCTGTCCCAGTCAGTGGCCACAGTCTCATTGTCCCAGATTGTGGATGTCTCAGTGTCACTGAGGTAACCTGGCTGCCCAGTGTAGTGGGTTGGATAAATCAGCAGGGGCTCTGCAGAGAAAGCTTTCAAGTCTCTAGGTTCGTAGTATTCCATGTACGTGGCACTAAAAAGAAGAGGAATTCAACATCAACATGACCATAGACAGGAAAGGAGATACTTTAGCACTACAATTTAAAACCATGTGGATTTTTAAAACTATCTTTTATATTTTATAACAGCTAGGACAGGCATAACTTGTTTTTATGCTTTATGCTTTTAAATTTTGTATATTGGTGTTTTAATTGTTCAATGTTTTTAATTTTTGTAAACCGCCCAGAGAGCTTCGGCTATGGGGCGGTATATAAATGGAATAAAATAAATAAATAAATAAATAAATGTGGAGTAAGGGATGGAATTGTTCCACGGAACATTCCTGGTTCATATCTCACCTCTACCATGTACTCACAGGCATCTTGAGGCAGGCCACTATCTCTTAGCCCCCCTCTACCCCAATTATGTGGAGACAATTATACTGACTTACTGTACAAAGCTGTTGTGAGGATTTATTTTATTTACTTTCTATAATACATATGCCACCTTTCAACATAAAATGTCTCAGGGTGGCTCACAAGGTAAAAATTACACACAGAACGAGTAATAAAAGCTGAGCAACAGGTTCAGCTGAAGGGTGTTAAAAGGTCTGAGGATATTAAAGGGTCTTCACTTCATGCTGAAAAGGTATGACTAGGTGACCACCCCTAGGGAATGCATCCCATAAATTAGGGCACAGCTACTGAGAGGACCCTTTTCCCGTTGTCACTCACCTCCCTTTAGCTCTTCATTTTTACAAAGTAAGCCAACATACTTAGTGCAAAGGATGTTGTAAAACTAAAAGGAATCAAGAGGATTATATCAAACACACCCCACTCTCATCTGTCTAGAAAACCCGTTGCTCTCCACATCACATTTCTAGGCTGCTGCCTTCAAAAACTCTCCAGTGTGCCTTGACTAAAATCAAGTCCTTTGTGATATGTTCTCTCACTACCACCACGATATTGGTGCTTTCCCACTTTTTTCCCCACCGGTTTCCTCTTGCTCCCTTTTCCTCAAACAGCCCCCACTGCCCCTCTATTAGGTCATTTCCGAAAACTCTAAAAAAAATACTGGCTAGAGATGGAGTGATACCCAAACACTGGGTTGGAAACCCAAGCTCCAGTTGGGCAGTAAGAAGCAGTTACTTACTTATGAGAAGAACATAAATTCAGCCATCTTGCTATGTTGTATGCAGCATGGTACAAACCTCACTTAAAAGACCAATACAAGTTAATAAAGTAACCAGGGCAAATAACTTACACTGGGTGCTTGTTGTACATGATTGGCAGGAATTCATCTACAGGCAACATCTTGCCAAAAGGCTGAGCTCCAATCAGCTTCTGAGCCCCTTGCAAAGAGATTGCATAGCCCAATGTCCAGTAAGAGTAATCCGCTTCCACAAGGTTCATAATATTGGGAACGGCTTTTTCAGGTCTCTCGACCTGCATCCGTTTCCGGCCAATGTATCTAGAAAGAAAAGATAATGACAGTTGTGCCAGGCCAATGACATTCTGTTCATGTGTGTCTCATAGTGAATGGTCCAAGAGCACCTAAAGTTGCAACAGCTGCTGGATCTAAGAACACATGAACCTCATCAGTGCCAGGATGGGAGTTCCATAAAAGCTACTCGGAGCTTTCTAAAATGAAGAATGTGATATTACTATTACTATTACTATTAGTAGTAGTAGTAGTAGTAGTATACTTATTTATATCCCACCTTTTCCCCAATACTGGGACCCAAGGCAGCTTACAAATTAAAACATGTACAGTTAAAACAAATAGAGAAATACAAAAAATTAAAAATATAATTAAACTTAGTACGATTTTAAAATATTTAAAACATTTTAAAACATTTAAATACACATAATTTTAAAAAATCTAAACTATAAGCAGTACATCCACAAAGGTCTGAACTACTCCCCAAAGGCCTGCTGGAACAGAAAAGTTTTAGCCTGCCTCTGAAAGCACACCAAGGAGGGAGCTAGTCTAGCTTCCCTGGGAAGGTAGTTCCAGAACCCCGGGGCAGCCACCGAGAAGGCCCTCTCCCGTGTTCCCACCAGGCATGCACAGTTAATTGAAGTGCACAGAGAGAGGGGCCATGTATGAGATTCAGCTATAAACATTCCAAAGAAAACTCAAAGCAAACAAAACCAAAACAGCTTCCTTTAGAAAAAAAAAACCCAGGAGCTTGACCTCTCTAGCTAGCAAAGGCCAGTGTGGGTTGGGTATAAGTAAGTAATTCCCAAATTGTGTCCACAGTAAACAAAACCTATTATAAGCCCAAAGGTCCTACCCAGAAGAGGCTGCCTGATTCATCTCTGCATCACTCAACTGCTCTGCCTCTTTCCAATCAACTTTCATTGGTGGCAGGTAATTGGGAACACTCTAGGGATGCTTGAGGATTTTGTTTGGTACACATTTTTAAATAAACAGACCTAATTCACACTTTCTGGACTATTCAGCGGACCTGAGAAACACTCCTAAGTTTCCCAGAAGGGAGACCTTCAGCAGGCAAGATGAAGTGGATGGTTACTTACATGAGCTCCCAGTCAAGCTGGGCTCTCTCAATATCGTCCATTAACTTGGTGAGTTTCTTCTTGAAATGATGCTCAAAGCGCACATCATCTTCAATGACCAGAGTCTTCTTCATCTCCCTGTTCACCACCTTAAAGAAATAGTTGTTTAAACATCACTGGAATTGGCTTTACTCATGGTACCTAACGTTGTGTCACCTGCTGTGGGACAGCCAGGAGTTGCACCAGAAGCAGCACCAAGGCCGAACGCTTTTAGATATAAATAGATATAAATCCATCTAATAATCAAAGCATGATATTTTAATGAATATTTAAGGCTCTAAAAGTTACTAGCAAGCTCACTTGGCGTAAGGCTCTGCCCAAGAGCCAAGTTTCAAGTTGAGTAACAATTAAAATTGGTCCCCTGGGGCCTCTGAGTCTGTATGGTGTTAACTTTACTGGTCTATCTCTGAAGACTGAAGGATACCCTCAACTTATCCATAGCTAATAGGTAAAATTTCTCATGAGACAGCAAGTAAGTTGGTCCCATTGCAAATCATTATCTGGGGAAAGCTTAGACTAGGAAAGCTTCTCTTAGCTGCTTGACTGTAACCTAGAGTTGCCTGCATTCCACAACAATTGGCTGTAAATATTGCTATTAGGCCAACATTTGGAATTACAACATTTGGAATTTATTTTTATATAGATAGATTGATTGATCGATCAGTAATTTCCATCTTCCAGTGTGGATTATGTAGATTTTGTGCTTGAGATGGTAGCCTGTTTTAGATTTATGTCATGGATTTATTGGATACGTTAGTCATCAAAGTTTTATTTATTAAATTTTGGAGCCCTTCTAATTGATTAGACCATTCAATTAAAATTTAAAAAACTATCCCCAATTAATCAGCCAGAATATATTAAAAATATATGTACAGATACTACTTTTAATATAAGTGTTTATAAAAACTGCACTGTCTTAAAAGAGGCATTAGCCTGCCTCTCACACACAAGATGATCATCTAAAAACAAAAGAAGTAAATATTCAGAAACATTGATTTTATCCATATGCAGATTTAATCAACATGTCTTTAACTAGGTTGCAGTCGTACAGATCACCGTTCCTCCTGAATTTAGGGACTTCCAGTAAATGGTATTGCTATATGTTGCTGTTACTGGAACGAAATCACAATCTGAATTAAATGTAAGGAAATAGCGAAGATTATTCTAAACGGAGTCTTGCCATTTTTGTCTAATTCACACACATTTAGACAGAGGCTTTCAATCCCCATCTTGAAACTGACCCATTTGCTGCTATACTTCTCACAACACCTGTTTTTACAGATATGGTCATCACTTCGTGCACATTTCAATTGGAAGAGCAACTCATTGGGGTTATAAATAAATAATTCAAAGACAGATGAACTAAACATTCTAATTAGCTGATAGTCATAACGTCTTTTAAAAAAGACTCTTAAACTGAAAGATAAAAACAATGCTCTTAGAAAAGAAAGGAACGAAAACATATAGGGTCACCATGTCATAAGAATAGCTTTGCTGGGTCTGATTAAGGGGCCCATCTTGTACACTGTCCTGTTGCCAATAGCGGCCAGCCACATGCTTATGGGTAGTCCAGAAGCAGGGTGTGAAGACAACAGTTCTGCCCTTCACTTGTTTATCCATAGCACCTGGTATTCAGCGGTGTACTGATCTTGAGCATGGAGGGCCCAATTTCAACAGCCTGGTAGGTGTTGTTAGAACAATTCTCTGTGAGTTTGTCTAAACCTGTTTAAGTCATCTAAACTACTGGCTATCATCAAATCTATCTAGACCAGACTCCCCAAACCCTATGTCAGTCTGTGGTTGTTGTTCTAATCTCAGGAAGACCCTATCTGGAACGATAGGCATGCTCATCTTCCGAGGGATCCCGGTCTGGCCTTCAGTCACTGAGAGCCTTCTGCCAGTCCCAGAAAAGAGGGCACAACCCATCAGTCCCTTTCAGCCAGGCTTTGGGTGGGACTTCCCCCAAACCTCCCAATACAATAAAAATCAAGAAAAGCAGAGCTGTACATCACCTCCTTCCAGATATAGTAATGGCTAAGAAAACACCCAATCTCCCCTCTGGTCAGCACCCTGGAGGAGTAAGGATCCCGATATCCAGGGAGCATGTCTATGTTGAGTGCTTTCAGCTGGCTCGTATTCAGTGCCCTGCAAGAAACAAAGAGTTCAAATCATCTCCAGTTACAAGATGGGGGATACTTGACTCAGCAATACGACAAGCGAGAAGGATCTTGGAATTGTTGTAGATCACAAGCTGAATATGAGCCAACAGTGTGATGTGGCTGTAAAAAAAGCAAGTGCTATTTTGGGCTGCATTAACAGAAGTATAGCTTCCAAATCGCGTGAGGTACTGGTCCCCCTCTATTTGGCACTGGTTAGGGCCCATCTTGAGTACTGCGTCCAGTTCTGGGCACTACACTTCAAGAAGGATGCAGACAAGCTGGAGCGTGTTCAGAGGAGGGCAACAAGGATGATTGGGGGTCTGGAAACAAAGCCCTGTGAGGAGAGACTGAAAGAACTGGGCATGTTTAGCCTGGAGAAGAGAAGACTGAAGGGAGATATGATAGCACTCTTCAAATACTTGAAAGGTTGTCACACAGAGGAGAGCCAGGATCTCTTCTCGATCAACCCAGAGTGCAGGACATGGAATAATGGGCTCAAGTTACAGGAAGCCAGATTCTGGCTGGACATCAGGAAAAACTTTCTGACTGTTAGAGCAGTATGACAATGGAACCAATTTCCTAGGGAGGTGGTGGGCTCTCCCACATTAGAGGCGTTCAAGAGGCAGCTGGACAGCCATCTGTCAGGGATGCTTTAAGGTAGATTTCTGCATTAGAGGCCCCTTCCAACTCTACTATTCTGTGATTCTATGATGTCCCCCACAAATTTTCAGGATGCAAAGAAAGGGCTCTACTTAGGCCCAGTCCATCAGGGGTGGGCAACTTGTGGTTCTCCAGATGTTACTGGACTGCAACTCCCATTGGCCCTAGCCAGCATGGCCAAAGGTGAGAGACAATGGGATGATGCAGCCCAACATGGGGAGGGCCACCAGTTGCCCACCCCCTGCTCTACATGCAGCAAAATGAGGTGGTAGAACGGAGTGCATCAATTCAAAGTTCAGAGAGAGGTGGGAATATAAATGTGCCCCTATGTTAAAAATTCCCTGAAGATAGAAATACAGCACAGCTGGAGGGCTACTTTTTCCCCTTGCAACTTTTTTTTTTAAAAAAAAACATGAACAAACTTTTAAAAGGCGTAACTCCCATGTGCAGTCTGAAGTGGTACAATCCATTTCAACAACTCACTGCCTCCTCATTTTGAGACTTATTAATTAATTAATTATACATTTATATACCGCCCCATAGTCAAAGCTCTCTGGGTGGTTTACAAAAATTAAAAGAATGAACATTAAAAAGTCAATATACAAAATTTAAAAACATAAAGAGCATAAAACAGCTGATATTTAAAACATTTTAAACTTTTAAGCCTGGCCACAAAGTCAGTTAAAACCTCAACTTAAGCTGTTAAAATGCCTGGGAGAAAAGAAAAGTTTTGACCTGGCGCCGAAAAGATAACAGTGTTGGCGCCAGGTGGGCCTCATCGGGGAGATCATTCCATAATTGGGGGGCCACCACAGAGGTGTCCCTCTCCCTTGTTGCCGTCCTCCGAGCTTCCCTCGGAGTAGGCACCTGGAGGAGGACCTTTGATGTTGAGCGTAGTGTACGGATAGGTTCATGTTGGGAAAGGCATTCCACCAGGTATTGTGGTCCCAAGCCGTGTAAGGCTTTATAGGTAAGGCTGCATAGGATCCAGCCACGATATTAGTGGGTGAAGACAGAAGTGCATTGCCACTCGACTTGTAGAATTTGGCACAGAGAAATCTTTGTTTCTCCCATATACAAGCGCTCCTAGGCAAGCAGTGTGAGGAATGAAATCTTAATCCCGGACTCCATCTGTGTTAGCCATCGAATTCTTTTTTTTTTTTCGAAATAATTTTATGAATTTCAACATATAATATTAACATAAACAATAACATAAAATACATGCATAATCCTCGACAATCCCCCCCGTGCACCCCCATTCCATGAGACCTTCTCTTAATCTTTTATTCTATCCAGAAATTTATCGACTCTTTTGAAGGTGTTTGTCCCTTCCCCGTTCTTAATACATATTCCAATAGGGGACTCCATCTTCTCCTTTCTTCCTATCCCCTTCACTCTTTCATCTTCCCTTATTACATTTGCCAAAATTTCTATTACTATTGCAAATAAGATCGGTGAAAGAGGACATCCCTGCCTAGTTCCTCGGGCTAGTGTAATCTGTTGTGTTAACCCATCATTAACCATTATTTCCGCTTTATTGTTTTTATACAACTTGTCCATCACACCCATAAATTTATCTCCAAACCCAAATGTTTTTAATATTGTTTTGAGTGCTGGCCATTCCACACAATCAAAGGCTTTGAATATATCCAATGCTAGCAAGCCTGCTTTTAAATTCCTTTTTTTTATAATACTAATTATATTTAATACTCTTCCCATTAAATTAGACATTTGCCTACCCGGAATAAATCCACACTGATCTTTTTTAATATATTTACAAATAAATGTGGCCATTCTTTTTGCCATTATTGCTGTAAAAATCTTTGAATCTTGATTTATTAAGGAAATTGGTCTGTATGATGCGGGATCCGTTAAGTCCTTACCTGGTTTCGGAATTAATATAATCAGGGAGTGATCCCATGATGGCGGAGTCTTCCCCCCTTCTATTATAGTATTAAATAATTTCTTTAATCTTGGTATTAAAATTTCTTTAAAAAGCTTATAATACTCCGACCCCAATCCATCCATCCCCGGTGATTTTCCTCCTTTCAGTTTATCAATAACTCCCTCTATCTCTTTTTCAGTAACTAAACCTTCCATATAATCCCTATCCTGCTTCTGCAATTTTATTTTCCAATTCCTCTCTACATATTCCAATACCTTATCTTGCGGTCCCGATCCTGATGTATATAATTCACTATAAAAATCCTTAAATATATTTAATTTATCTTTCATTAAATTACAACTATTCCCTGACTTGTCTTTTATTGTCCCTATCATATTCTTAGCCTTTTCCAACTGTGTGGATCTGGCCAGCATCTTAGAATTCCTGTTGCTATATTCAAAAAAATCTCTTTTTAGATACAACAAAATTTTTTGAACTTGTTCTAATTCTTCTTTCTCTAATTCCTTTTTCTTAGCTTGAATTTGGGCAATTAGGCGTTTATCTTTTGTCTCCTTTAACTTATCTTCCAAACTCCTTACCTCCTCTTCAATCTTTTTATTTTGAGCTTCCTGTTGTTTTTTTAATGTACAACTTTCCCTAATACAAATCCCTCTTACCACAGCTTTCATTGTATCCCATAATATGTCCTGCCGGTTATTCTCTTTTTCATTAATCTCCCACATTTCCTGCAGTTCTTTCTTTATTTTCTCCATTATATATTTTTTATTCAACAACCTTACATCCAATCTCCATCTCTTCGCTTGTCTATAGTCTTTCCTGGTTTCCATGTCCATTGTCATTAACGCGTGGTCAGTAACCTTAATAACTCCA
The DNA here is from genome assembly GCA_029215795.1 of Anniella stebbinsi. NCBI lineage: Eukaryota > Metazoa > Chordata > Lepidosauria > Squamata > Anniellidae > Anniella > Anniella stebbinsi. The sequence continues at coordinate 120,294,364 of JARDYH010000004.1, read as the reverse complement.
ATATCACAATCTATAATTTTGGGTAACATATTTTTTGATACAAAAATGTAATCTATCCTTGAATAACTCTTAAATCTCTGTGAGTAGAAGGTATATTTCCTTTCTTCCCCTCTTAAAACTCTCCACACATCCATTAATTCTTTCCCTTCCATTAATTTGCTCAACTCTGTCTTCCCCACCCTCTTAATATCTTTTAATATGTTATCCCTATCTTTCCCTATATCTAGTACCATATTAAAGTCACCTGCCATCACAACGTGCTTTTTGCCCACTTCTCCCAACACGTTAAATACTTCATCAATAAAATCCATTTGTTTCCCATTTGGAGCATAAACATTCACCAATACATATTCCTCTTCTCCCAACTTGCAGAACATAATAAGAAACCTTCCATTTTTATCTTTCTTTACACTTTGAATAGTTATACCACATGTCTTTGAAATTATTATTGCCACCCCTCTCGATTTCGAAGTTCCATATGCCTTCTCATAAACGCCCACCTCCCTCATTCGAAGCTCATTAACTCCATCTTTGGCCTGATGAGTTTCCTGCAAAAAAATTACATCTATTTTTTTGTTCTTTAATAACATTTCAATCCTCTTTCTTTTAATTACTGTTCCTAGCCCTTTAACATTCAATGTTGCCAATCTAAGTTTATTTTCCATCTCTTTCTTTCACACAAGCCTTTAAGTCGGTCTCCCTCTGTGTAACCCATTCCCCCCCTCCCTAACCCTCCCCCCCACATTCACCCCCAATTTCACCCCCCTCCTCACCAGCTTCCTGGGCATTGGTCCCAATCTTCTTAGAACTCTTGGGGGGGGGGGGAACTCGGCCCAACATTCCGGAACAACGTCTACCCTCCCCTCCATATCTCTTCTTCTCCCTATCCCTCTTACATTATTTATTAACGTCTATTCATTACTCCCTCCTGCCGCGCCTTCTTCTTGCTTCTCTTCTCCAACCGATGTGGCATCCATTATGCCCAGCTTCTCCAATAGCTCGATTCCTTGCTCACAAGATGTTATTCTTTGCTGCTTCCCGTTCCACTTAAATCTCAAGAAAACTGGGTATCCCCAATTGTAGGAGATCGATTTCTTCTTCAATGCCGCTGTACAGATTCTAACGCTCTTCCTCCACTGCACCGTCTGGGGGCACAAATCCTGGAAAACCTGAATTGGTATTGCTTGAAGCGTTGGTTGACCTTGACTTCTAACTGCTTGCATTAATTTTTCTTTTTTGTAGTAATTAGCAAATTTCACAATAATGTCTCTTGGGTACTCTCTTGTCTTTCCAAATCCCACCCTATGGGCCCGCTCAATATCTTCCATTTTCCAATCTTCCTGTGGTACTAACTGTTTGACCCATGCCAAGATTAATTCTCTTATACTATTAAGGGTCTCCCCTTGCTGCTCCCCAAAAGACCTTATGCGTAAATTTGCTCTCCGGTCCCTGTCTTCCATCGCTATAAGCCGTAAATCCTGTTGCGTTAGCTGTTCCTCTTGCTTCTTATATAAAACCTTTAGTTCTCCAGTTTCTTCCTGCAAAGCTCCAACCTCTTTCTCCACCTTTTGAAGGCCTGCCAAGAGTTGCTGTTGTGACTCGGTGATCCTTTTAGCCAATCGTTCTTCTTGCTTCAGAAGAGCCTGCTCAATATTTCCATCCTGCTTTATTATAGCTACATCCAGCATCTTTTGGATATTCTGAATCAGCTCATCTGTTGGGTCAGCTTGCCTCCCTGTGGTTGTTTTAGGAATTGCACCTGGCTTAATTCCAGTCTTAGCACTGGCATTTCCGGCATGACTAGGGGATTGCTTCTTTGTCTTTTCAGAATCCTTATCCGACATTTCAGTACGGACTAGCCTGTAGCTCCTATCGGACGGACGATCACCCTTAGGTCGATTCCAAGAAGTTATTTTCTTCTTGCTCATAAATCATGCACCCTTCGAGCCTATCCGATAAGGTCACAGCCACTTCTAGCCAGGGATCAAAGTCTTTTTCTCTTCCCCTCAGTCACTCCCTCTGGCTTCTCTGTCTCCCGAACAGCCTTTTAATCACTTATAATCTTTTAATTGTTCTTTTAATTGCCAAGGCTGACGAGTTAGTTTCGATTCTCGTCGGGCAGAGTTAGCCCCTCCTCCCAGCGGAACAGTTATACAGCCAACAATCTTTCAACGCTTGAAAGCTTAAAAGTTTCCAAAGCTTAAAAGTCTCTTTTCTAAGTGTTAGCAATCGTTCTGTTCTCTCTACAGTTATTCAATCAGCCAGCAATCGTATATACGTCCTTTATTTACCTTCACCGTACTTCAAAGCTGTCGGTCCGTCACCTCCCTCAGTCGTGCTGGTTATAAAGCCATAAATCTTCTTCCAGCTGCAGTCTCTTTAGCAAGCTTTCCCCTCTCCATAGCAGACTTGTATGTAACAAACCGCTCTTTTAGGATAGGGAATTTACATTTAATTCACTGCTTCTTTCGGAGGATGAAGGATTTGCGACTTATTCCATGTCCTGCTAGGCCACGCCCCCGTTAGCCATCGAATTCATGTCATCGAAAATAACCCGCCGAGACAGCGTGCTCAATCTCTTCTTTCAGGCAGTATTGAAACCTAATGAGAGGCAGCACATCTAAAAACAATAACGAATAACTCACTTCCCATCCACAGCTTCCACGAGCTTCACTGCAATTTCCTGCTCGTACAAAGTCTGCAGCATCCGATCCCGCCTGTCTTTCCGACGCTTCAGGTTGATCATGAAAATCTAAAGAAAGAAACCAGAATTTCCAGTGCAGGTCTAAGTAGGACAAGTGGGGGATGAGGGGGATGAGATGAAAGGGTTAGGGTAGGGTTTTTTAAAAAAGTCTGACAATAAAATGAAATCACCATCTGAGGGGCGGAGTGCAAAAGAACCCTGACCATTCAACCATTAAGTGTAATAGAAAATCTGAAGGGGGAAAAAAGCTGTTTGTAACCCAAAGAATTTAAGGAAGAGTAGTCAATGCTACACTGTGTGTGTGTGTGTGTGTGTGAATTATCCTGATCTTGTATTTGCACTACAAATTCATTGGCAGATATCTTGTCCAAACTCTAGGTGCATTCTAAGATTTTTTTAAAAAAAACACTAGTAAACAGTGTGCGGAAAAAGGTTTGCCACCTTGCCCAAGTCAACTACGGACAACCAGAGTCTGTTGAGCCAAGAGCATTACTGAGCCCATGTGTGTAGGTCCCTCGGGACATGTGCCTGGCCAAAGGCAAGCATGAACAAGTGCAGCCTTGATGTACGGGATGCAGGAACAGGCAAATATAAACCCAACGTATGCTCCAGAACGTCCTCCAAATGTGTCACAAATAAATAAGGCTGGTAAATAAAGTGCAGCCACAAAGCAGCAGCAGCAGCACAGATTAAAAATAGAAGTCAGACAGACAGGACAGGCTCCAAATATAGTGACACAACTAGGTAGTGTCCCTACATTTAGTTAAACAAGCCATGTAAACAGAGATACCACAGGGCTGGCCAAGCTAAGAGCCCGAAGGCTTCAAGTTAAGACATGGCAATAGCCTGGTTGTGGTGGTGCCACCTCCTGGAAAGGCACGGCATAGTCCTATGTGGGGAATTGGTAATCCAATGCATATAAGACCTCTCTGGACATCTCTGCATCCACCTCTTTCTGTGTGGTGTTTTCCTTTGACAGTGGATCTCCAACTGTGGAACATTATATGGAGTACCTAGAAAAAACAGTACAAAACCCTACAGGAGGAATGATAATTTGAGGCAGGTAGGGCTTTTCTTCCTCATCAACCATCACCTGGCTAGAATGAACAGTGGAATCTCATTGATCCATATTAGATTCATGGAGGCCATTGCTCCTGAATGCTTCATCTTTTCAATGGGAAGAAAGGAGCTTAGAGAGAGCCACTGCTTTGCTCTTATGATGTGCTCCTTGCATGGTTTTAGGAGGGAGCCAGTGTGGTATAGTGGTTAGGAGTGTTGGACTGGGACTCTGGAGACCCAGGTTCTGGTCCCCACTCAGACATAAAGCTCACCGGATGACTTTGAGTCAGTCATGGACTCTCAGCCAAACCTACCTCACAGGATAGTTGTGAGGATAAAATGGAGAGGAGGAAGATCATGCGTGCGACCTTGGGCTCCTTGGAGGAAAATAAATGTAAAAAAATGCATAAATAATAAACAAATATCCTCATGTCAGGGTAGGATTACTATTACAAACCACAGATCCTTGCACACCACAGCAAACACACAACTGCACATGAACATCTCTGCAGAGTACTTGTGAAATGGATGAATGGTGCTGGGTTGAGACCCCAGAACGTAGTGTAAATTTAGATGGGATTGGGGGGGGGGGGGGGAATCTGGTTCCAAGAATGACAAATTTGATAATAGCTACTATAAATCCAAAGCTGTGCTTCTTTATCTACATTATGCGTGTTAAGAAAATGCACATCATTAATTATATTACAACATATGAACATAAGAAGAGCCCTGCTGGATCAGACCAAGGGTCCATCTAGTCCAGCATTCTGTTCAGACAATGACCAACCAGGAACCCACAAGCAGGAGACGAGTGCAACAGCACCCTCCCACCCATGTTCCCCAGCAACCGGGGTATATAGGCTTACTGCCTCTGATACTGAAGTTAGCACATAGCTGTCAGGATTAATAACCATTGATAGCCTTCTCCTACAGGAATTTAACCACTTTTTAAAGCCATCCAAATTGGTGGCCATTTACATTTAAATCCAATGTAAATTAGTTTTAGATTGATTGATTGATTCTTTATTTGTTGGTTTCATAGTTTTCAATGCCTCTTTTAAACTTCACTGTTTTATATTGATTTTTATAATTTCACATATACCACCTTGGGATCTCCCTTGGTATTGAAGGAGGGTATAGACATTTTAAAAATACACACATACATATATAGAAATCTTATCCAGCCACCCATTCTGGGTTCTAAGATTGCATCAGGCTTTGCCCAGATAGGTTGGATTTAGACATGATGACACATATGTGACCGCTACTGGTGAAAGCGACAGCCGTATATCTCCTCCCCTGCTTGTTTTCCCATTCACTCAGCAGGAAAATTAATCTAGTTATAGCTACTTTTCAAACCTATCTTCTGAGCAACAAGAGCCTGATAAGTCTTTTAATATATACACATTAATACTTAATAACCATGGTCTTTGCTTTCTATGGAACTGTTGTGTCCATACAACCTTGGTTAAAACTGGGTGAATATATCTAGAGATAGTACCAGCAGAAAATAGTTACAGATGAGTACTGGCAGGCAGGAGCAAATGACTTTTAACTTCTCCTGCCTGAAAATTCATTTATATGAATGTCTACCTCAGTTTCCTATCAAGTTTTGCCCTGCCCCTTTTCACTCTCACAAACATTGGCATGATAAGGCAGAAAGCCTCCCATTACCTCATCAAAGCCCATCTTGTCTGGGTGCTTTGGAGGAACTGTAACATACTCCGAAGGCTCAATTGGAGGACGGCTAACTGGAAGAGATGAGAAACAGCCATTGTAACATGTTAATAAAAGATATCCTTGAAGCTGCTCAGCTGGGAATGAAGGTTGTATGCAACTGTTCTATGAAATCTCAGGTGTTCATTGCGCTGGCTGACTTACTTGCAGGCCTGCCATATTCATGTTAAGTAAGTTGCAATTCCCATTGTGCTTAGGAATGCTCCCACATAAGTGTGTATAGGGTTGCAGCCATAGGGCAGAATCCAATGGGGAGCTTACACCCCCACCGATTCTCTTACACCCTGACAATTACAACAGCTATTCAATGCTTTGGGGGCAACCCCACCACTTACGTAAGAGCGATTTAGCACTTCCTACGGGAAGCCCCAAAATGAGTGGACACGCTCATATCTGGGAGGAGACAGGCCAGTGGAGCTCGCATAAAGGAGCTCCGCCGACCTGCGTCTTTCCAGAAACGAGCCTTTCCATTCATTTCAGGAAGTGCTAAATCTCCCTTGCATAAATAATGGGTATCACTTGTGTAATGGAATTGGTGGGACCCACTGTTTGCGGAAGGACACTAATGGGGAGGAAAGGAATTGGCGGGGGCATAAGTACTCCATTGGATTTTGCCTACAGTACGTTACTGGTTGTCTGTTATGTAAATTTAAGATAATAAAAGCTTACCAATAAAATATAGTTTTGTTACAAAAGCCTGGGTTCTCCTTGGTCTGCACTGGAATCAATGGCTGCAAACCTGAAATGTTCTTGGATTGCAGCTAGGGCATCATAACTACTTTTGAAAGGGGTTATTGTCAGTGCCAATATCATAAGAAAGCTCAGAGGAGCACAATGGGGCCTGATGGCCTCCCTAGCCTGGGGTGTTGCTAGGCATTCAAAACATTTGGGCCCAGGCTCATAGGACATAAATCCACATAAAAATTTGCACATGTTAATTTAGAAATAATTACTCAATCTGGTCAAGCTCAAAGTGGTACACAAAGATTTAAAAAACCCATCTAAAACTAACAATTAAAACACAAACATGAAAAACCCAAAGAACCTTAAGTAATTAAATAGAAGCTATTACAAAATCTGAATCAATTCGGCTCTAAAATTAACTCATAGTCCCTTCTTTGAAACAGACTCACAAGTTAGCTAAGTAGTGACACACGTGGGTCATAATTGTTGAGAGGTTTTGTTGTTGTTTGACCCAGAATAGTTATTTTAAATGGATATTGTATTTATAATCTGTTTTTATGCTTTTTATGCTTTTTAAATTTTGTATATCGGTTTTTTAATGCTCAATGTTTTTAATTTTTGTAAACTTCCCAGAGAGTTTTGGCTATGGGGCGGTATATAAACGCAATTAATAATAATAATAATAATAATAATAATAATAATAATTCAAAATGACTGCCGCTTACAGGAATCCTGCTTGGTAGTGTTTTGATGTGTGATGTCGAACACATTACTTACTCATCGCCTCAGTCAGCACATGAACTACAGTGTCAGCGTCATCCTCCAGTGTCTGGTGAGGCTTTAAGGGCACAGGGAGGTAACCATAATGTTCTCTGTTGCAGACGTACATCTGAATGTCTGGGGATAAAAACAGAAGGGTTGACATGTAGGGAGGGCCCTCCTGATGAAGCAAAGGCGGTTGCCATGGGAATCTTCCCTGACCTCTTTCAGGCTGTGTTTTGGATTGGTCCTGGAGGCAGATCTCCAACCTACTGCAAGCTATTCCTTCTTAATAAGTGCAATACAGGATGCTGCATGTCCCATCCCATTTAGTTCATTGACATCTATTGTTTACAGAAATATATAATATATACTAGGCGTTACACATGAATAAAATAGATAGGCCTCTATGAATCAGCTCATAATTTAGCTTAAAAAGCATGAGAGAGAGAGAGAGAGAGAGAGAGAGAGAGAGAAAGAGGCGCTTTGAAATTGGTATGTAGGTGGCATATGGGAGAAAAACACAACATATGTAACACATATGCAGTAATTACCCTAGGAATAAAAACAAACAAAATCAATAATCATGAAGAAGGTTTCTGAGAGGAGGGGGGTTTGAGTTTTTAATCATTTCTTAAAAGAAGGACAGGGGCTCCCTCCTCTCAGTGTGTCTGTGCGGCCAAACTGACTTCACCCTGGTTCCTGAGCGGTCAGATTAAGAGGAGAAGCAAAGCACAGCTAACTGTGTTGCCAACGGGACAATTGCAAAAAGTGAACGAGCCTCCTGAAACCAGGAGAACAGGTAAAAATTCAGAACCCCCCCCCCAAACTAAAGGGAACCCCGCTAAGGACTTTAACTCTTCTAACAAGTATCTCTCACCGAAGAAATCCGTGTACAACATGCTCCCCTTACTAAGAGTGCCATCAGATGAGTGTTTTATCTACACTAGTTACTGCCCACTCATGGGTTTTCATGGGTCCTTTTGAAGACGCTTCTGCCATGCGCCTCCCCCGCACCTTCTGGTCTTCTTTTCTCAACAATTAAGACCCCGGTAAATCCAACTTTTTTTTGGGGGGGGGGACGCAAAATGTGCTGCCATTTCCTGCTGTGTGCAGGGAAAGCAGCGCGATAAAAACGCCCACTGAATGAGCCATGTGGGCATTGTTTATTTCCTCTTTCTTCCCCCGTGTGAAGAAAGAGGAAGTATCGTGGGACAGAAGCGGGGGGAAAGGAACAGCAAGGAAACATGATTTCCCACCCCCCATTTGATGATGCCTGAACACTATGAGGCACCCAGCCAAGGCAGTTGCAAAGAAAACAAACCCTCTCTTAAGCTCATATTGGTGTCTCAAATGCTCAGGACAATGACTTAAATGGCAAATGGTGCGTCTTACGACCTTTCACAGGGAGGGGCCATAATCCAGTGGACGAGCATGTGCTTTGCATGCAGAAGGTTCCAGCTCAAACCCTGCCTCTCCAGTTAAAAGAAGGACCAGGTAGCAGGAGATGGAAAAAGACCCCTGTCTGCCTGAGACCTTGGAGAGGCCCTGGCAGCCAGAGGAGAGAAATCTGGGCTAGATAGATAAATAGGCTGACTGGGGACCTTCGCCACTTCTCCTCCCTGAAACCCCACAGTATCACTATTGCAGGGTGGGGCGACAAATCCCTTAGCCAGGAGGGTGCGTGGGGTTTCCCAGCGGTCATCTGGGTACTAGAGCCCACCCCCGCCTTCTTCCCAGCTTCTGGCAACCAATCACCAGTTGCCATCCATCCAGGATCAACCCCAGAGCTAGGTCACATGGAGGAAGGGCCATGGTGACCTCGCTTCTTCGGGAAAGGTCAGGGTAAGTCCCCGACATTTCCAATACCTTGCTTCAGGGAAAAGCCCCATGGTGGCTGCAAATTGGCAGCTGTGTCGTAGAACCAATGCAGCGCCGATTCGCAGCCACTGCAAAGCTTAGAAGACATGCAGACAGCCCCTTGCTATTAGGCAGCCCCCTCTGATCCAGTCTGACCACACATCATACAAAGGCAAACACAGATTTCCAATTGAAAGCACACTCAAGCAGGAAACAAGAGCCGATCCTGACTCCCTAATAGGCCTCCTCCACACGAGACGTTTAATGAGCCTTGAAGGCTCATTATAAATTTTACCTCCACACCAGCGGAGCGCAAAACGGGCGTACAGGCGCGTTATCTCCCCGATAATGCGCATTTTCAAATGCGCGTTAAATAGCGACTTTTATTTTTCTCCGGCCGTTAAAGCACATTTTCGCCGTGTGAACAAGCGATTATGCGCATTAACTTCTTGTAAAGCGCTTTTTGGACATCAATTAATGCGCTTCGCCGCCTCTCGCCGCCTCCCGTGCAGAGGGATTAGGCGTAAATGCGCCTCCGCGAAAATGCGCATAATCCCCGAACCGGGCGCAAAAGCGCATCCTTGTGGAGGGGGCCATAGTCATTATACATGTTTGCAAACACAAGTATGCATTTGCTGGTTGTTCAACTTTTACGCAGACACTCAAATATAACAAGTTGCAAATCTGATACCAATACACAGGCTCAATGTAGTTTTGTCATCAGAAACCTAACCAGGTGCAGGGCTCAACCCAAAGTCATCAGCAGCCCATTATGCAGCAGACTCTGGATGCAACCCAGCCCCTAGGAACACAGGCCCTTTGACAGAGGGACTTGGGCTGAGATCCAAAGAAGAGTCACCTGGAGCTTGGCTTGCTATTTTTGCCCACCCCAGTGAAAAGATCCTGTGTGCGTGTGATTCTGTCCTGTACACGCATGTCCCTCCTTTGGTTGGGGGATTTGGCATTTGAGCCAGAAGCTCCAAAAAAGTGGGGAAAAGAGGGTGGATGACATGGTGATTTAACTGATCTAGGGGCTCTAGATCAGTAAAATTACCAGCAGTCCTAAGAATTTGCAGAAAGCCAGGCCTTCCAATATGGAGTTCAAAATAAATTTTCCAGCCCTTCTTTCCCCACCTCCCTTTAAGGGAATCTAAACTCAAAAACTGAAAATTAAGCTCCAAGCAGACATAATCTGCTAAGAGGGTGACCCCAATTATCAATGCCGAACACCCCCGCCCCAGTATTTTTAGCAGTGCAGGACTGTCTATGGAAAGGACTGTTGTGCGTCTGCCCCTTTATGAACTCTACTCTCTAAACCAACCAGCTGACTGCACTTCTTGCCAGCTCACAGTTGAACTGTCAGGTGTCATTATGGGAAACAGATGAAAAGATATCTTGAAATTAATGGACCTGGCAATGGTTTGATCAACTACTCGTAGATCAGGCTCCTTCATTCCCCAGTCCCAGACCTGCTTTCCTTTGTAAAAACATTTTTGGGATCATTTCAAAGCAGTTGCGCCAAAGGCTTTAGTTAAAGTTTTCATCATCCTTAATATCATCTTCATTTTCATCATCTTCTCTTTACATATTATTTTCCGTTTCCCTCCTCATCCCATTTTCCATTTGTGTTGTATCTTTTACATTGTAAGCCTGTGTGAAGGGACTGCCTTGTGTGTGTTTGGGGGGGGGGGGGTAGTATTGAGTAAATTTTAGGTGCTTTATTAATTATAACAACATATACATTCACTGAGGCCTAATTCCACAACCTTATGCATTGCTAGGCTGACCAGATAAAATCCAGGTCAGGGCTCATGTAACTTTTAACAGTTGTAGAGAAAAGGGAATTTCAGCTAGTGTCATCTGTATGCAATTAGTTCCTGGTGAAATTCCCTCTTCATCACAACAGTTAAAGGTGCATGCACTATACTAGAGTGACCATATACAAAAGAAGGCAGGACCCCTGCAACTTTAACAGTTGTGATGAAGAGGGAATATCACCAGGAACTAATTGCATACAAATGACACTGGCTGAAATTCCCTTTTCTCTACACCTGTTAAAGTTATATGAGCCCTGACCTGGATTTTATCTTGTCACCCTATGCATTGCCCACTTTTATACAAATAACCTTCCAACATTTTACAAAGGCAAATAGGGTTACTAGCAGAGCTCCTTATACACATGTGTAACTTAGTGCAAGAATCTCTATTACTTAGTACATATTGTCAAAGGTTCCCCCCCCCCGCCCTGTATTAATTTAAAACCGCTTTTTAAATGCTTGCCTGCATATAATAAATTAACACATTAGGGATAAAGGGTTAGCGCAGACCTCTCCCAAATGTGCTAGATTAGTATAGCCTCTTTTCCACTGATTTAAAGGCAAATGTGGTGTTCACTCCTTTGGTTACAGGTAACACAACTTGCATTGACCAGTTATAATCATGCTTAACAATTAAAAAAGATATCTACTGTATTTGACACCCCCCAAAAAGAATTAGTTTTGTTTAGAAAGATGCCCGCTCATTGTACTGGGGGCATTGTGGTGAGAGGAGCAGCTTTTCCAAATGTGGTGGGGTTGTAGGACCTCACAGCCGTTCTGGAATCAATTCTTTAAGAAGACAGGGGAAATCACAAAAGCAGAGAATAAAGGTTTCCCTAGGACTTGATTTGCTCACAATTTATGAAAGAAGGAAGAGAGGGAATAGCTAGCTTTTATATTGGAAGTTATGCACGTAGAATTGGGAGTGAAATGGAAAGCCGGGCATGGGCCACCCTTATGTAGCTGAATGTTGAAATTTTGGGACGCTGCTTGAATGGAAAAGCTTACAAAGCACATTTCGGCCCAACGTATAGCACAAACACGTCACTTTTATATTGTCTAGTTCCCATTCATTGAATATGCAGCACAACATAAACTGGACCTCATTCCTCCATCCACTCGTGGCAGCTTGAAGAAAGATCTATTGGGGTAAACTGCTGTGGTCCCCTGCTCCATTCTGTAATCTGTCCTTTCTTCTACAGTAATGCACCTTTTGTATGTATGGTCAATCACTTTGTACTGATATTTTTGTTGTTACCTATATTGAAAAAGTTTAGTGTGTGTGTGTGTGTGTTTAAAAATGAAACCAGTCAGCTGCAGCAAGTGAAAGGACAGGTTGGACACTGCATGGTGCCTTAGTATCTGTGCACATTTGCAAGTATGGGCACTAAACACAGCATAGATCCACTACCTTCAACCTTCAAAGATTGGTTTAGCCCAAAAAGTTTGCATTCTTTAAAAGTACACACACACACACACACACACACACGGATAACAATGTTGTGAATCATCCATGACATTATTTTAAAAGTTGTTGTCCCATAGTTTCCTACCTGCTTGGCGACTTGAGAAGGCAAAGACAATGATATCATCAAAGGTCCAGGTATAGTCCTGATGCGGGGGATAAAACATCAGTTTATCCGATGCCTCTTTTCTCAGGTCAATCAGGAATGTGGAGTGAACCATTGGGACTGCAAAGCAACCAGTCCTCTTCCATTCCCTGATCAGGGCATAATCTGGTGTTCTCTTATAGTACCCCTACAGAGAATACAGAGAATACACCGTTTATTAAAACAAGAGTGAGTGTCTGGATGAAGGTACAGTTTATATATTTGTAAAATAAACAAATTTAATAAGAATAGTAGCAACAATCATTTGAGGTACCTGTTCTGTAAGGCTCTTTGGGTGCCTCTACAAGAGGCATTTAAAGCTCTTTCAAGGTGCATTAAAAAAATTACCTCTACAAGAACGGAGCGCAAATCGGGCGTAGAGGCGCGTTATCTCCCCTATTATGCGCATTATCGAATGCGCGTTAAATCGCGAGTTTTATTTTGCTCCGTCCGTTAAAGCGCATTTTGACTGTGTGAATAAGCGCTTATGCGCATTAACTACTTGTAAAGCGCATTTTGGACATCTGTTAATGCGCTTCGCCGCCTTTCGTGCAGAGGGATTAGGCGTAAATGCGCTTCAGCAATTATGCGCATAATCGCCTAACCAGGCGCAAAAGCTAATCCTTGTAGAGGGGACCTTTGACTCTGGATCTGGAAATCAGATCCTCTACCAAAAACCTTGCGCCTCTTTGCTTATTTTACACACCTAGCAGTTGCTCCTGCTAGCCAGAAACCTCTTTGCAAGCTTTGTTTCCATCTTCTGCTTCCATTTAAGAGAGCAAAAGCTTGTTCATTTGCTAAAAGTACTATCTTGATCACATCCAGAAAGAGCAAAATGACACAAAATTCTAGTATAGTAAGTACTTTCTCTATTGTCCACCATCCGGCTGAACAAAACTTTTGAGGGGTGGGGATTTTGCAAAATCAAGGAACGTGTTTAAAACAAATTGGGCAACCAAAATTCCTTTTTGCCACTGGCTTCTGAGACATAGGTCCACCTTATTAAGCGTGGTATGCATTCTACATGGTAAAAGGAACCTGAATTCTTTCCCCCCACTTTTTTTTTCTCAGAAAGGAATACCATAGATGGAGCACCTTTAAATGTATTTTACAGCTCCCTAGGAACTCTCCTTGGGTTATTTGGGTAGGGCAAGGGGACCTAAATCACTGTCTAGCCTCATGCCCAGTAAATATTCTGCCGCCCTGAGCAACTCTACTTTGCACTGGCAAATATTTTGTACAAAAAAATGTTAGCAGCACTTTAAGTGATGGAAACAATTGCCTAGGAATTCACCCTGAAAAACACAGCTTTCCAGCTCACTGCCAAGATGCGAGAACAGCATGACACAGACAGAGGCAGATCGGAAGATCATTCCAGACATTTAGTCTCTAAAATAGCCAAACTGAAGTGGAGTTTTCTGACAGAGAAGGAAGGTGTGTCCACTCTTTGCTGCCCTCATTTTCTTGGCTACCAACCTGACACTGGGGATTTGCTGGGAGCTGATCCTGTTTCTCAGAGAAATAAATCCAGAAATGTCTGGAAGCAAAGCTAACTGCCAAACCCCATGCTGAACAGCATGGAGTTTGGGGGAGCTCCTGTTCCAGAGAACTACTGCAACACCTCTGCTCCAGCTGCGCAATGATCTCAGCCTGTGCGCCAGCAGTTAATTCCCCTGAAGGGAAAAGAGCAGAGTGAAGTCACTGGTCTGGAAGTGCAATACAAAAACTGGAAGAGAAGCAGGGGGAGGGGGGAAATTGATTGTTTAGTTTCATCTTAACAAGGAAGTCTGTAACTCCCTTTAGAGATCCTTTCCTTCATGGGCTATGCTTCTCCACCAAAATATTGATAACCAGGTTGATTTTGGTATAGCCTCTTGCCATAAAGGGATTGCATGTATCCTGCTGGATGGCTCTACTAGGAGTTGAACCAAATGACTCTCAGCATGGTATGGTGGGCTTCCCTCAATTGGCTGAGCATCCAAATTTGCCTTTTATAAAAATGAGCATTTCTAGTCCTAATGAGTGATAAGAACATACAGGCAGTATCCATCAAAAGTTTGGAGGCTGGAAGGGATTTTCAACAAATCATTGCAAGGCATTTCTGGCTCTTAACACCTCCCTGTCTTGTTGAGACCAGAGCACATCAAGGGGCTGGAGCACCTCCCCTATAAGGCAAGGCAAACGTTACAATACGCCAGAATTCATATTGTGAACAAGACAGCCTACTGGTGCATGCTGCTCAATCAGTCCCTCTTGGCTTCTCCTACAAGTGGGAGTGGCTAAACAAACTGTGGACCTTCTGTCCAGGATTTGTTTATTGTGACATGTGACTTGTGACATGTGGCTTGTCTCTTTTTAGATGAACCACAATCATAAACCATGATTTGTTCTTGGCTTATGACTCTGGCTTGTCTGGGGATAAACAAACATTCATAGCAGGAGCGACCGAGCAGCGTGCACCAGCACTTTCTCATTCTCAATAACTCTGAGTTCGTTAGAATTTAATTGTGACATTTGAAGCCATCATTTGTGGCTTTTTAACTTAAGTCCCCTCTACCAGAATTTGGTTTGACGCCCAGTTGTCCGATTATGTGCATCTTCTTGCAATCACTTTTACACCTAATCCCCATACACAAGAGGGGGTGAAACGCATTACCACTTGTATGAAACACGCTTTAAAGGTGTTTAATGCGGAGAATTGCTTGTTTACATGGCCAAAATGCGCTTCAACTCCCGCAGCAAATTAAAACTCGCTATTTAACGTGCATTCAATAATGTGCATAATCGGACAGAAAAAGTGCCTTGACCCCCCCCCCCCCATTTGCGCTCCACTCTTGTAGAGGTCAAATTTTTAATGCGCCTTGAAAGAGCTTTAAATCACTCTTGAAGAGGCACCCTGAGAAAAAAGGTGAATAAGAGGGGACATGATAGAGGTGTATAAAATCATGGTGTGGAGAAAGTGGAGAGGGAGAATTTTTTCTCCACTTCCTCCACACCATGCAGGGAGAAGTTTTTCTCCATCTCTCATAGTATTAGAACCTCTGGTCATCCAATGAAGCTGAACGGTGGGGTGATTCAGGACAGACAGAAAGAAGTCTGTTTTTCAGTGCATAATTAAACAGTGGAATTCACTACCACAAAATGCAGTGATGGTCACCAACGTGGTTTTAAAAGGGAACTATACACACCCACAAGGAGCTGCAGTGTTTGCAGGCGCCAAGTTGCTAATGCAAACCTGATGAACGTGGGTTATACAAGGATTAAACAACAGGCCATAGGTTATGTGAGGGTTATTTAATGCTTTCATGACCCACGCTTGCCGGGTTCACATGACACAACAAACCCTGAGCAGAGCTTACATATTCAAAATAGTGGTTGCATGTGCCCCGCTCGTGTCACCGACCCACGGTGGGATGTTGTGTTGTGCAAACAGCCCCATTACCTTCAGCATTACAGGCAATATGCCTCTCAGCACCAGCTGATGGGGAACGTGACTAGGAGGGCGCTATGGTGCTCATGTTCTGCTTGCGTGCTCCCCATGGGGGCATCTGGTTGGCCACTGTGGGAACAGAACGCTGGGCCAAATTGGTCTTTAGTCTGATTCAGAAGGACTCTTATTTTTATGACACATAGCTTATGCATCCCTGGTACCCTTGCCTTTCCCCACTCCTCACTTTCAAAGGTTAAATTGTAGGTTTCCTTGGGGAAGGGACCTGTCCACTTTTATTTGCTCTTGTATAAAGAGCCACGTACATAGATGCCACTGTAGAAATAGGTAATATAGCAGCAACACTTGCCTGAGGTGTCATTCCACACCAGAAATTAGAGTAGAGAGCTCGGGATTCAAGCATTGGTGCCACAATGGTCTTATTCTCTGTCATCATCAGATTCAGCACTTCTGGGTTTGTCAAAAAATTGTCAGCATCTATGAACTAGAAAGAGGGAATCAAAACAACAGCAACAAAGGCTTTATCCAACTGGTTCTGGAGGATAGTGATGTCTAAACGGTCCATAAGCAAGACTGAACCATGAGTGTTACCCATCTTAAGCTCTTGTGAGATAGCAGAACGAACAAAATAAGTGAGAGACTTCCAACACAAATCCATCAACATGAAGCGTAACCAAAATGTACACTGTACCGAAGCCAACAACAAACACTAGTAAATGTTGTATCTACTTGTTTGCGCACACCAAAAAGTGATGCTATATAGTACAGCATTTACTGCTGAATTGGAAAGAATCTTCTGGACTTGTTAATTCCATAAACAAGAGCAAATACCTCTAGGTAGTTTTGCAGCGGACCCACCAATAAAGGGCAAAAGGGCTTAATTTGAGCTACAACTGAACTCGGTCCCTGGTTTGTCTGCTAGGATCCAATCTGGGATAGATGAAGTAGGAATAAGAAAATGCACTTGAATAAGAGCACAATTCATTTCCATCAACAGTGTCTTATCATAGCCAACTACCTCCCAAATGGAGCTACAGACAAAAGACCTTCCAGGCAAGGGGATGTGGCATTTAGGCAAACTTGAATCAGTGGACAAATGGGAGGCAAGGATAAATCAATATTGTAATTTTCAGCTACAAGGACAACTTGAATGCAACTTACTTCAGAGCAGGAACAGGGAACCTGTTGGACTTCAACTCCTCTAATCCCTGACAATTGGGCATGCTGTCCGGGGATGATGGGGCCACAGGGCCTCCACCCTTGCCCTAGAGCTCCTTCTTGAACCCTTCCATGTGACAAGCATGGGCACAGGTCATTGAAGTGTTGACAATACTCAGGAATATCAATAAAAGGGAAATGAGGTATGTGTTGGGTGCGTGAACAGCTAAGCAAGTTCTATAATCTACTCATCAGCCACATGGACCTGCTCACACAGGCACTTGTAGAAAGTGATATACAGGAATTCAGGTTGGAATCTCTCTCCCTCCCCTAGTACTAGGAAGGAGTAACGATTGCAATAAATATAGGAGACATGTTGTATAGACAGCAAATGTCAAGAAGAACCTTTCATATCCCAAAAGTCATGGTCTACAAGGGTCCCCTCTAGAAGGATTCGGTTTGGCGCCTGGTTGCCTGATTATACGCAACTCACAATCGTGTTTACGCCTAAATCCTGTAAACGACATGCGGTGAAGTGCATAACTGGCAGTATGAAACGCACTTTAAAGTGGCTGAAATGCGGAGAATCGCTTGTTTACATGGTCAAAGTGCACTTTAACAGCCACGGAGAATTAAAACTCGCTATTTAACGTGCATTTGATAATGCACATAATCGGAGAGAAAACACACCTCAACCCCCAATTTGCGCTCCGCTCTTGTAGAGGTAATTTTTTTTAATGCGACTTGAAAGAGCTTTAAATTGCTCTTATAGAGGCACCCATAGACATTTGAGGGAGTGAGACATTCATATAGCACAAAACAACTGTTTTTTAAAAAACTTTTTCAATGTCCTTCTTTACAAGCAGATAGAATGATTCTCTGAAATATCCAGTAAATAAAGCATGAAAAAGAAAACCTAACTACACAGAACTCTCTCTCTCTCTCTCTTTTTACCATGATGTAGTCAGACCACTTTTCCCTCGCAGTTCTCAAGGCAGCCTGCCTCAGCTTCATCACGTGGGTGAACCTGGAGTTTGGCCAATGTTTGGGCCCAATTTCCTCGGGGTAAAACCTACAAAATGAAGTGGGGAAGGGGGGGGGGAATTACCATCTTCTTGGTTTGTTACATGATGTAGCTCCTGAAGAATTTCCCAGTGTCATTTCCTTATGTCAGTATTTTAGTGATATTTTTTAAAAACAAAAAGCAGGGAGGGAAGCAAATACACATTTATTTTATTTATTTATTGCATTTTTATACCGCCCTATAGCCAAAGCTCTCTGGGCGGTTCACAAAAATTAAAACCACAAAATCATTTTAAAAATATAAAACATAGTCACCTCAAGCGCCCCCAGAATGTAAAAGCAGAAAATGTGAGGAAAGCTTCTGAGCAACGAAAAGACATTCAAATTTATTCCTGGTGTGTACCTAAGATTTAGTGGAACACGCAGCTTCACTGCACTTTCTGTCCAATGTGTGTGCTGTGCGTTAAAGGGGTTTGTGTATATATGTAGTGTGTGTATTCACACATTCATTCACACACACACACACACACACACCAGGAGCTCTCAACTTGTATAACTCAGCATTCACACAAATGTTTATTGAATTCACTAGCACAAGGGTATAGAAATTGACATATCTATCTTAAAGGGCTTTTAAAAGAATTAGGGGGTTTCATTGGGGTTGTGGTGGAAAGAGCTCTGTGAGCAACGTCAGCTTCAAAAAAAGCAGGAACCTTCATGCACAGAGGCAGCATATCTCTGAACACCAGATGCTCCGACAAACACAGGGGATAACTGTCACTTTCATGGCCTGGCTCATGAATCTCCAGAGGCATCTGCGTGGCTACTGTTGAAAACAAGGCTGTGCTAGACACCTCTTGGTCTGATCCAGTAAGGAAACTGCTAACATATCCTTAGCATTTTCTCCCTGAAATTACTAGCATCTTCCCTCCCATAGGGTATGATGCAATATAGCTGCTCAGCCATTTAGGATATGTAGTTCATAGCACTACAGCAGGCATGCAGAACTATATAAGGGTGAGGTGGGCACTTGCTTCCCACCAGGCTCTCCATGGGCCAGATGATGTCATTGGGTGTGACCACGCCCACTGACAGCATCAGCCATCGTGGCCTCCTTTTATGCTTAGAGAGGTATGGAGAAAGTGACTCCTCCGGAGCACTGCATCCATGCTGTTACCTCTGATCTGAGTTTGGAGATAACAGGGGTTCCTCTGCAGGGGATTGCTCCAGGGGGAAGATATACATACCAGACTTCCTCAACCTGTTGCCCTCTGGATGTTTTGGACTTCAACTCCCATCAGTCCCAACCAGTACTGCCAAAGATCAGAGATTATGGAGTTGTAGTTTAAAACATGTGGAAGGCACCAGTTTGGGGAAGGCTGATATACACCATCCTGAATACCTTGGGTCCCCTCTACAAGAATTCAGTTTGACGCCCGGTTGTCCAATTATGCACATCTTCTCACAATCGCTTTTACGCCTAATCCCTATACACAGGGGGCGGTGAAGTGCATTACTGGTTGTATGAAACGCGCTTTAAAGGTGTTTAATGCGGAGAATCGCTTGTTTACATGGTCATAAGGCGCTTTAACTCCCGCGGTAAATTAAAACTCGCTATTTAACGTGCATTCGATAATGCGCATAATCGGACAGAAAAAGTGCCTCAACCCCAGATTTGCACTCCGTTCATGTGGAGGTAAAATCAGTAATGCGCTTTGAAAGAGCTTTAAATCACTCTTGTAGAGGCACCCTTGGAAAATGGGTAGAATAAAAATTTAATAAAATCAATTGTGTTTGCCGAATCCTTGATCTTAGTCCAACAAAATACTGGATGTTGGGGCGGAGCATCGGTCATGGAGTGAGCGGACGGACTTTCACTCTCTCCGGGATGACTGATAAGTAAAAGCGTGTTATCCTAATTAATAGATCTTCAAATCGTAAGTCAAGATAAATGTTGGCAAGAGGAATAAGTACAGAAGCTAAGATAGTGGAAGGGAGGCGATGAATCATTGGTTTGGCGCTGAAAACTTGGGAGAGTCGGACGGGACTAGAACTGTGCTTTGCTGACATAAACTGCAATAAATTTAAAAGAATTACTTTTTACCTTGCCTTGGAGACATTATATTTGAATTAGCTTTTAGCAAATGCCTGGATAAAGCTAATAAATAGCCGTCAAGCTGTACTGTAGGCTGAATGTCTGATGTCAGACAGAGGGGGGAAAAAGAAAAGGTTGAATGGTAAAAAGTGGATAAGAGAAAGGAAGCACCCCTCGGACAGCAGTTGGACTCGTCTGTCTCAAAAGAATTCAGAGAATTCGGCCGCAGATATGTCAGATGGCAAGACTGCGCAGCAGGCTTCGGCCGCTGGCAATATCAAAGATGGCTCTAAGCCAGGAGCGGTTCCCAAGGCAACAAAACAACAAACAGAAGCACTGTCCCTGGAGATGCTTCAAGCTAATCTTCTAGGTCTGATGGAGCGCCATAAGCAGGAAATGTTGGTGGAGGTCAAAAAGATTCAGTCATCACAAGTTGAATTGCAAACAAGTCTCCAAAAGATAAGTGACAGATATGAATCGTTGGAGCAGCAGGTTGTGCTAAACAGAGATAAATTGGAGCACAATGAAGAACGAGTAACAGATTTGGATCTACGGCTAATCTCTATGGAGGATAAAGATAGGAGGATGAATATTCGCATTAGAAAATACGCTGAACAGCAAGCTGAAAATCCAAAGAGTTTGAGAGCAAATGTTATGCAATGGATAAAAGGATTAGACCCTCAGGGATTGTGGGTTGAAGAGGATCTGGAAAGGGTCCACAGAGTGGGCCCCAAAAGAAGTGGGACGCTCCCAAGAGATGTAATTGTGAGATTTGCCAGCTTTTACAAAAAAGAGAAATTAATGCAGATTATCAGAAGTGCTGGGCAAGTGATGTTTCAATCTTCTCCAATTCAGATATTTCAAGATCTTTGTTTCCAGACCATCCAGTGGAGGAAGAGCGTGAAGCTTTGTACAACCATTCTACGCAAGAACTCAATTGTTTACAGTTGGGGGTACCCGGTCTTCTTGAGATTCATCTACAAAGGGAAACAACAGAGAATAAATTCTTGTGAGCAAGGGTTGGAATTGCTGAAGTCCCTGGGGCTGATGGAGGAAGATGCAGAGAAAGAAGAAGGAGGGGCAGCTGGAGGAAGTGTTGTATGACTGAGACAAATTTTAAAGAAGGATAATAATGGAAGAAAAGGAGAGGGGGTTCTGTTTGGGTTCCATGTCGGGTGTTTGCCGTCCCCCCCCCCCCGACGGGTTCTAAGAAGAGGGGAAGAAGAAGAACCTTGGCCCAGGGCGACCTGGGATGGGAAGGGGGGAAGTGGGAGGTATATGGGGGGGAGGGGGGAGGGGGAGGGGGGTTAAATGTGTAACAGAACGAGACCTGAAGGGAAAACCAAAATTGGAGATATGGGAAGCAAATTAAGATTAGTAACTTTAAATGTAAATGGGCTGGGTAGTGTTGTTAAAAGGAAGAGAATTGAAGGGCTTTTGAGAAAAAAGAAAGCTGATATAATATTTTTACAAGAAA
Organism: Anniella stebbinsi; assembly: GCA_029215795.1. Taxonomy (NCBI): domain Eukaryota; kingdom Metazoa; phylum Chordata; class Lepidosauria; order Squamata; family Anniellidae; genus Anniella; species Anniella stebbinsi. Next base: position 120,272,933 of record JARDYH010000004.1, on the reverse strand, counting down.
CGCATCAGAAAGAAGATGGAAGAAATCAATTAAAATTGGGGGATATGGGCATATATGAGAAAGCATATGGAACTTCAAAAGCAAGAGGGGTTGCAATAATAATTTCTAAAAAATGTGCATTTAATGTTGTTAAGGTGGTAAAGGATGTAGAGGGAAGATTTATTATATTACAGGGTCTCCTGGGGGAAGAAAAAATTATTTTGATTAATGTATATGCGCCAAATGTAAAGCAAGTGGAATTTTATGATAAAGTGTTTAGAATTATTGGGAATCTAGGGAACACAAATATGGTAATGGCGGGGATTTTAATATGGTGATGGATAGAAGTAAAGATAAAGATAATTCAAAAGGTATAGGGAAAACGGGTTTAGCAAGAGTAATGGAGCATAAAGAATTAAAGGATGTTTGGAGAGAAATAAAGGGGGACGAAACAAAATACACCTTTTATTCACCAAAATATAAGAGTTTCTCTAGGATTGATTATATATTTGTGACAAAGAATATGCTTTCGAAGATTATGGATTGTGAAATTGATGTAATTAAAGTTTCAGATCATGCAGTAATGACTATGGATATCAAAGTAAAGAAAGATTATAGAGAGGCAAAAAGATGGAGATTAGATACTAAGATTTTAAATTATAAAAATATTGTTGAGAAAATGAAAAAGGAGATTAAGAGTATTTGGGAAATAAACGAACCAGGGATAATCTCGCAGGGGATGGTTTGGGACACGATGAAAGCAGTAGTGAGAGGTATTTGTATTAGAGAAACGTGTAAATTAAGAAGACAACAAGAGGCACATAGTAAAAAGATTGAAGAAGATATTAAGGAATTAGAGCAACACTTTAGGAGTAAGAAGGATATGCGTATATATGCCCAACTCCAGGCAAAAAAAAAGGAATTAGAGGGGGAGGACATAGAAAGAGTTCAAAAAGAATTAATATATATGAAAAGGAATTTTTTTGAGTATAGTAACAGGAATTCTAGAATGCTGGCAAGATCAACACAATCAAAGAAGGAGAAAAATATAATAGGGACAATTAAAGACAAAATGGGGAAAAATGTAATTTAATGAGGGATAAATTAAAAATTTTTGAGGGATTCTATCGGGAATTATATACTTCAGATGCGATTCCACAAATGAGAATACAAGAATATGTAGAGAAAAATTGGAAGGTAAAATTAAAAGATAAGGATAGGGATTATATGGAAGCTTTGGTGACGGAAAAAGAAATAGAGGAGAGTATTGATAAATTGAAAGGAGGGAAATCTCCAGGAGTGGATGGACTGGGGCCGGAGTATTATAAGATATTTAAGGAAATTTTAGTATCAAAAATGGAGAAATTATTTAATAATATTATAAAAGGTGAGAAGACCCCGCCGTCGTGGGAACATTCGTTGATAATTTTAATTCCGAAAGTGGATAAGGACTTGATGGATCCAGCTTCGTATAGACCTATATTGTTAATTAATCAGGATACTAAAATTTTCACAGCGATTATGGCAAAGAGATTAAATAGCTTTATAAATGATTATATTAAAAAGGATCAATGTGGATTTATTCCAGGGAGGCAAATGCCAAATTTAATAGGGAGGGTTTTAAACATAATAAATAGTATTAAAAGAAGAAATTTAAAAGCAGGATTGATAGCATTGGATATTTTTAAAGCCTTTGATTGCGTGGAATGTCCGGCGTTAAAAACTATTGTAAAAATATTCGGCTTTGGAGAAAGATTTGTGGGAGTGATTAATCAGTTGTATGCAAATAATAAGGCAGAGGTGATAGTAAATGATGGCCTAACACAGCAGATTACCTTAGCCCGGGGTACTAGACAAGGGTGTCCTCTCTCCCCGATATTATTTGCAATTGTGATTGAAATGTTAGCAAATTGTATTAGGGAAGATGAGAAATTAAAAGGGATAGGAGAACAGGATAAAATAAAAATTAATATGTTTGCGGATGACACTTTATTGACATTAGAAAATCCGGGGGGGGGGGGGGAATATAGAAGGACTCCAAAAACATTTGAGGGAATTTGGAGAGGTTACGGGGTTGCAGATAAATTGGGGGAAATCTAATATGATGCTTTTTAACTATGATAAGGTAGAAGAGGATGAGTTAAGTTTAAGGTTAGGTTTGAAGGTTAAAAATATATTGGGTAACTTAGGAGTTTTTATTTCTAAAGTGTTAGAAAAGTTAGAAGAAATAAATTTTAGTAGATTCAAAATTAAAATATTACAGAAGTTAGAGGCTTATAGGAAGGTTAAGCTGTCGTGGTTTGGTAGAATAGTGGTAATTAAAATGAAGATACTACCAATGATTAATTTTTTGTTTAGGATGTTACCAATTAGGATAACGGAAGTAGAAATTAAAAGCTGGCAGTGTATGATAAATAATTATTACAATGGGGATAAGAAGCCAAGAATAAATAAAATAAATTGGTATAAGAATCAAAGGGAAGGAGGCTTAGGTTTACCGAATATAAAGATGTATTATACTGCTAACCAATTAAGGTATGTTATAAGTAGCATAGTTGGGGATGAGGATTTAGAATGGTTAGAACCGCAGACAAAGAAACTAGAGTTTAAGCTACAGAATGTTTTCTTTAGTAATATAAAAAAGATTCAACTGAAAGAAATAGTTAATCCCATCTTAAGAAATATTAGAGAAATTTGGGAAAAATATAAGAAGAAATTAATGCCAGGAATTTCCCCTCTGTCCCCTGTGGTTTTAATGGATAACTTCCCAGGTAATTTGAGAGGAGAAGTGGAGGGGTTATTAAGGGAAAAAAAATAATTAAATTGAAAGATTGGGTAATGAAAATGACCAATAAAAAACAAATAGAAGAAATATTAATGGGCCAGGAAAATTTATGGTTTAAGAGTATGCAATTGGAACAGTGGACAGTCAAATGGAAGAAGCAAAATAAGGAGTGTAGAAAGGAAACAAGCTTTGAAAAGTTAATTGAGGTTAGACAGAAGGTGGGAGGAAATAATATGGATAGTAGAAGTAAAAAAGGTTTAATGAGCGAGATTTATAAGATATTAGTGGAGGAGGATAAGGGGTATGAAAGCTTGAAAACAATCTGGGAAGAGGATTTGAAAATTCAGATCACTGGGGACAGCTGGAGAAAGATATGGGAATCAAGAAATTTAAAGTTATTTTCTATAAGGATAAAAGAAAATCAGTATAAAATTATTTGGAGATGGTATCTCACTCCGGTAAGATTACATCAGATAGATAAGAAGGCTTCAAGTTATTGTTGGAGGGGATGTCAGGAATTGGGGACATATTGCCATATGTGGTGGACTTGTGAACATGTTAAAAAATTTTGGGAGAGAGTTTTTAAGGAGATAAATGAGATAGTAGATAAAAAGGTAGAGGCAAGTCCGAAGATAGCTTTATTGGGTTTATTTGATAAAGAATATGGTAATAATAATATTAAAGAATTAATAAATAATCTCCTGACACTGGCAAGACTTATGATAGCCAAAAATTGGAAAAAACAAGGGGATTATTGTATGGAAGAGTGGTATAAAGGAGTGTGGGATATTGTTATTAATGACAGATTAACTTGTGCAATGAAAGTAAAGATGGGATTAACTAAAAAGAATGATTTTGGAAGGATTTGGGCTATGTTTCTAGAATATGTTTTAGAAAAGGGGAGAGGTTATACACCGTCTAAAGAATCAATGCAGTTTTGGAAAAAATTATAAGCAATAGGGTTAGAAGGTCTCGGGGGGTAGGGAGCATGGGGGGTTGTTGAGGCTTTTGTATTGTGTATTGTTATGTTATATGTTGATATTAATAAAATTATTAAAAAAAAAATACTGGATGTTGGAGAAGGGTGTTTCATAGTGTTAACCTTTTAAGTATCAGTTTAGATAAGATAAAAGAAGTTTTTGATGGGAAGAATATGTTGGAGGAAAATGAGCCTCTGGCTGGAATAATATGATCCATTTGCTGTTTAAAGCAGAGTTTTGAAAAGGGAAGGGTTAGCTTCCATAATAATAATTTTATTTATTCCGTCATGAAGGAAGGAAGATTCAGAACGTAGAAGTTCAATCCTATTCATATTATTCAGAAATTAGTTCAATGGAGCTTACTCCACAGTAAAATTGTAGAGACGGCTGAGAAGAAACTACATTTTCAGCACAGAACATGCATCCCAGCAATTGGGCATTAACTCAATGAACAAGTGATCCCACACAATAATACTAGTCCACAAGAGTGGTTATCATTGGTACATAATTGAAAAGAATCACACGTCTAAATATTTTTATTAAGAGCCTTTGCATCTTCAAATAAAACTCTTCCTGCTGCCTATGAAAGAGTTTGCTACCCTAATTTTCAGCCCCTTTTGTTGTTAAAGCAGCAAGACAAGACTTAAAAGACATTCAGGCAGTAATCCTATATATACTTATCTTGGATTAAGTCCCATTGAACTCAATGGGGCTTACATCCAAGTAGACAGAAAGATTGCACAGTAAGTCATTTTAGGTCAATTCCACTATAGCCAATACCTGTAAATCAGCAAAATTGTTGAAAAACAACAACACACAGTTTCCTGCTAAGTAAGAGTTTACCTGGCCTAGGTGGTCGTTCTGTTTTTGGTTTTTTGCTACCAGTTTTCAGAAGGCAGGAAAGACTAGTGTGGCACACCCCACACACAAGCAAAAATCATGCCCAATTTCAGCAACCTGGCTCAACATTTTGAAAGAACGTTGTGTTCTGTGGTAACTCAAGAATTTAGCATGGAAGTCTAACCTGCCAAATTTCACAGCTCGTTCAAGTAGTTTCTTCTGTGGACTTAAAATATCATAAGAAGAGCCATGCTGGTGCAGACCAAAGCCCTAAAACTAGACCAGCATTCTGTTCCCTCAACGGCCAAACAGGGGCTCTAAAGGGAAGCTCACCAGCAGAACATGAATGCAATAGCACCCTTTCTGCTCAAATGCCTCAGCAACTGGTATTGAGAGGCGTACTGCCTCTGCCTCTCACATTGCAGGTAAGGTACAACTAGCATAACCAGTACCCATTGTTCATCCTATCTTTAATTTAAAGCAGGGGTTTTGAACATCTTTCAGCACAAGGGTTGAATTTCATTTTGGAGAAGCACTCAAGGGCTGCATTGCATAGCACTTGAGGCCCGCTTGCATCGGCTGCCTGTACGTTTCCGAGCCCGATTCAAGGTGCTGGTTTTAACCTATAAAGCCTGACACGGAATGGGACCACAATACCTGATGGAACGCCTTTCCTGACATCAACCTACCTGAACACTACGTTCAACATCTAAGGCCCTCCTCCGAGTGCCTACTCCGAGGGAAGCTCGGAGGTCGGCAACGAGAGGGCCTTCTCTGTGGTGGCCCCCCAATTATGGAACGATCTCCCTGATGAGGCCTGCCTGGCGCCAACATTGTTATCTTTTCAGGGCCAGGTCAAGACTTTCCTCTTCTCTCAGGCATTTAGCAATATCTGATGAGCCTGGGTTTGTTTTGTTTTTAGGCTTATAGCTTTTTAAAGTTATTACAGTGGTTTTAAATGTATGTGTATAGTATGTGTATATGGTATATTTTTATTGTTGTAATTTGTGTATATTGTTTTTAATTGTTTTAATCTTATGTAAACGCCCAGAGAGCTTCGGCTATGAGGCGGTATACAAATGTATAAAAATAAATAAATAAATAAATAAATAATAAAGAAAGAAAGAAATGTGGTGAATAGGGCCAAAGGGAAAAGGGATGGAACCAAAAATACCAGCATATTGGAGCTCACTGCCAGTAACTAAGCTTTAGGAGAAGCAATTCCTTTTAGAGCTGGGTGGAAACTGTACAAAAGCTGCAAAATGTCAAAATGATCAGGGGAAAGGGGACAGGGGGGCTTCTGGAAAACCCCAGAAGGCTGGAATAGAACCTTAGGAGAGTTGGATTTGGACCCCAGTCCTGAGGTTCTGTTTCCCTGATTTAAATTGTAGTTATAATTAAGGCCCAGAGGTTATGTGCACACGACTAATTAGCTTCCATCATCAGTTACTAATGGTATCACCATTACTAGCATATAACACGGTGAAACAATTGATCGTCACTGTAGCAGGCCCCCTCTAGAAGAATTTGGTTTGGCGCCTGGTTGTCCGATTATGCGCATCTTCTCACCATCGCTTTTATGCCTAATTCCTATAAACGACAGGCGGTAAAGCGCATAACCGGCAGTATGAAAAACGCTTTAAAGTGGTTGAAATGCAGAGAATCGCATGTTTACATGGTCATAATGCACTTTAACGGCCACAGTAAATTAAAACTCGCTATTTAACGCAAATGCGAAGTTGCGCATAATCGGAGAGAAAACGCACCTCAACCCCTGATTTGCGCTCCGTTCATGTGGAGGTAAAAAAAAATTAATGCACCTTGAAAAAGCTTTAAATCGCTCTTGTAGAGGCACGCATTTCAGCACAGTGCTTACGGACATAGCATTATATACAGAAGTTGGCTGTTAATCAATAGGCATAACACCTTGCAAGGGACACTTGCTCTCTCACTGTTTCTTCGCTCTAATCTAAGGCGTCTGCTAAACCAACGAACGAGCCACATTGTCAGGCACTCCCAGGGCTAGAATAGGGAGCCCACATATCCCAAAACCTGCTGCTATGTGGAGTGAGCCACTGAGGCTGCAAGTAACACTTCATGAATTGGGACGAGAACATTATTGTCTTAGAAAGCAGGACAAGAGGTGATATTTGATGTGGAAGTGCTGCTACTAAGAACAGCAGACGCATGTCATTTCATTTTAAGATATGCCCTTGTGGCTTCCTTGAATTTCTCCAACACTGCCAGCCAGTGATGGGCATGGCTAAAAAAATGGCATGGGTAAATCTGACCGAATATTATGGGGATTGCAATTTTTGGAGGCAGCCCCAGGTTGAGTGACATCATGCCTACTTCTACCTGAGCAAAGGATCTACAAAACAATGTAGTGAGGAAGAGGGGAGGGAAGAGAGAGGGGGGAAAGAGCTCTCCATTTCTCTGCCTCCCTCCTCCATATCTTCTACTATATATCCCAAGAGAAAAAGCAGTTGGGGGGAATCACTCTGCTTCATCCCTAACCATGAAGCAGCACAGGGAATGCCTCCAAACAGGTTCAAACAGTCACCTGAGTGTTCCACCCAAAACTGCTTGCTTGTGGTGTGTGTGTGTGTGTGTGTGTGTGTGTGTGTTCAACATATGAATTCACCAGGATTTGTTACACTGGATTATTTTATTTTACTGGGAAGGCTTAGCACACCGGTACTTACTTAGGTTCATCCATTGGCCTCCACTCCACATAGTGATACAGTTTTTGTACATTCTTTAGCCACTCTCTCAGGATGCCTGTTGTGTTGTCAAGATTGTGGTCAGTGGCTACCCTAAAGTAGTCAAAGAGAATAAGCAGAACGATTACTTACATTCACCACCTTCTAGACAAAGATCTTCTTCAAAAAGGCACATGCTTAAGAGGATGGGACTACCAATAGGCAATTTGCCAAGGGCCTCTCCAAACTGGGAGCCAATACTGTCTAGCAGCATCTTAAAAGGATTCCGAATAACCACTAGCAATATTCTTTACTGTACCAAGTTCAGTTCTGAACGCTTTCACACTACTAGAAGTTACAAATTAGAATTCTACATCAGTCAGAACAAAAGGCAGCTAGGGTTTTAACTAAATGGAGTGCAAAGGTCATAGTTTTAATAGTGCCATACATGAATTCATAACTTGCTTTAGCTTATAAAGAATGTGTGGGCTGCACTGATAACTCACAAGTGGGTCATGGGGGAGGGGGGACACAAAGAATACAGCGCTATGAGGCATTTTCTAAACCTCATAGAACAACTTTTTCACATCTGCTTTGTTAGACAGAGGGCTGACAAACATATCTAGGCCTTGTAACTGCTGCTGGGCAATATTTTATGTATTAGAAGGGGAGAAGGATTTGTGAATAAGCCATTACTCACTATCACTCCACTAGGGTTTCTCTGTCATCAGCTTTGCTATGTGTGTGCATACTTGGAAAAACTACCTATCTTTCCATTCTGCTTGACAAAGCATTCTATACAAAGGGGTGGGAGGGCAGACTCATTTCCGTAATTCTAAAAAATAGACTGGTCCAATCAAGGACAGTCACTAATCTTTATGTACACTAATACCCAAAACTCCAGTGGCCACTGTGATATTCTACTGTTCGCAGTTGTAAATATATTGCAAAGTTTATTGTTTGTGATATGCATTTGTTTATATCTTTAAAAAGAAGTAATAATAATAATAGGTAAAGTAAATAACTAGGCTGAAACGTACTTACTGTTTGTGGTTAAAGGTCTAGATAAGGATGGAGTGTCTGGATTGGCTGACTGTGTGCCTGAATGGAAAGTGAGTGCTGATTGGCTAGTTGCTTAAAGTGCCTGGATTGGCTGGTTATGTAACAGTGGGAGGAGCTCGAGAGCGAGTGGAGTGTATATATGTGTCTGACAGAGAGAGCTGACAGGTTGATCATGGGGGGAGATTTGAGGGGGATTTTTGAGAGAGACGTTGAAAGAGATTTGACAGAATTGAGAGTATTGAGAGAGAATCTGAAGCAGGATTATCAGATGAGAAGAGTGTTGGATTGAGAGACTGAGTTAAGATTTTAGAGCATAGAATAAATAAGGAACAGTTCGTTAAAGTTTAAGAGTGTACTGACCGAAACCACTAAGCTTTGTACTTGTAACCACTACGCACTAGAACCAAGGAAACTGTTAAGCTTATTTACCTGCAATTACTTATGTTAATAAATTCTTTTTAATTACATCAACTGGTGTGGTCTGTGGGTGTACCTGAGGAAGGTACTGATTGCAGCGGAACAAAGAAGATATCTGGAGGCCAGGTTGCTGGGCTGTGGTGCTGTAGTGCCTAAATAGTAAAGGCAAGACAGGGGCAGCAGCAACAAGTAGTCGAAGATAACCTCACAGTCACATGTGGCCTTCTCAGTTATGGCACCCTTCCTGACTCTGAAGCACTTTTCCCAGAGAGGTTCGCCTGGCACTGAGCCTGCTGTCTTTGCTGAGCCCATTGAAAACTTATTATTATTTGTCCAGGCTTTTGAGATGCTGAAGTTCAGAACAATTCAACCTGCCTTCTTTGTTCCCCCCCCCCCCCCACACTGCTACTGTTTTATGCTGCTTTTCTGAGTGTATGACTGTTTAATGTTTTAAATCTTGTTATCCCTTCAGAGAGTAATACTATCTGAAGAGTGCTACAGACATCCCTTAAGTTAAAAACAACAATACTACACTACACGAAATATGTAGCAACTCTATAGACCAAATCTGGGGTAGTCACATTGGGACGTCCTTCACTGCATGGCAGTGAACGTAAGAAGCAACTCTTTTAGTAGGAGCAAAATGGGGACATTGTGCATAAAGGGTGCAATCCTGCATATATTTAGACTGAAAAAAGTCCAACATTTGCTCATTCACTGAGGAAGGGGGCAGGGGAAGTATGAACATTGTTGAAGTACTTCCACAAGAGATAGAAAGATGAAATATGGTAGTCTAATACATGTTTATTACTGGAAAGCCTGAACATGGGTAATGTTTACTCTCTTCAAGATTTGAGACATGAGTGGTCCCTCATAAATGCAGCCAACTCTCAGCACAATTTTGGGCTGTAAATGTCCCCCCCCTTCCCACACTCGATGTAGATTTTGATTGGGGACAGACCCATTCTACTAGTAGTATATGCCTTTTAAAAAGACCTTGAAGCCAATTCTGTAGACTTCAGTTTTCTACGCCGTCTTGCTTCATCTTATGGGAAACCACACATAAATGCAGGAGCTTCTGCTGACACAATGGTGCTAGCCCCCCACTCCCCACCAACCTCCAGTTAAACTGCCAAACAGAGGGGAAAGACTCTCTTTCTTGACTGGATGAGACATAATGAAAGCTAACAGCTTACAAGAGCCATTTCTATTCAGCAGGTTCCCCAGAATAAACACAAGTCCTACACAAATAGCCTCTTCACAGACAGGCAGAATGTGCCGGGGGGGGGGGGGGGGAGATGTAATTTCTGATGTTAAATGAAAATGCTACAACAGATGACATGCCCAGGGTGACAAGAATGTCCCAGTTGTGTATTTCCACGACAGGTGGTATGCAGACAAGCAAGGCTGGGCTGATAACCCCCCTGGGGGAGGGATGCAAAGAATGTTGCACTTCCCAGGCTTTTTCTAGCTCACACATCCATCTGCATTTTTAGGGCCTTGAATCTTACTCGTTATTAAGGAGGAATGAGCACATTTTGAATCAAAGGTAGTAATCGGTTCCTCCACCTTTATCCACCATCTGCACCCCACAAGGATGGGTCCTTCCGCTAGGGCCTATTTAGGGTGTCAACTGAAAGACTGAAGTAAGCTACACAAGCATGCAAGCAATTAGGTGCAATACTCAGCCCCCAAATATTAAAATATTTTGAGAAAAAGTTAAGCTTTTTTAAAGAAAACAAAACAAACACAACACCAATATTTCTAGCCTTCATGACTGCAAAGATACACGTGAAAAATATGGAGGAAGTGTCTAGGGACTGGACCTTGTGTGGCCATCTCAAACTGCTCTGAGATTGTTTGTTTGTTTGTTTGTTTAAAGGCTGTATGTGTATACACATATATATACACAGACTCATACTCTTTCCTCCGTTCAGCACCCAGTCACTTTTCTATCTATACAAATAACTGTGCTGTTTCTCACTCTGGTCCCCTCTACAAGAGGTCGCTTTTACTTCTGTTTCTCGGATTGTGCGCATTACTTTACACGCGAGTTTACGCCTAATACCTGTACACGAGAGACGTGGAAGCGCATCACCGGCTCTCTACAAGGCGCTTTAAAGTTGTTTACATGCGGAGAAGCGCATGCAAATGTTGACGAAAGCACCGCGCTGTTTCCTGGAGGAACAGCCCCCTCAGTGTCCCGCCCGTTGTTAACCCCGCTAACCAGAATGCCTGTGTGTGATGACACCCCTAGTCTACAAAGCAAAGTAGAAACAGACGCTGTTTCCCCCTCACCCGTCTCCACATCAATATCTGAATCCGGTTTTCAGGGCACCCCTTGCTTGCCAGGCACCTCCACAAGCAGGCTTCCCTTCCTCACCGCCTTGTGGTGCAGCAGCAGGATCGGGATCTTCCAGCCTTCTCCTCCCCTTCCCTGCCGCCAAGCACTCAGCGCTCTCTCAGGAATGGGATTGGGAGGCGATTTGCGCCACGGCTGGCTCTCCTTTGCTCCCTCCCTTGTTGCTGCCGAGCAGCCTTGCCAGGAGGGCCCTGCTCTTCGTGCCGTGCGGTGCTGCCTTTTGATCTTCACCTCGCCGGGCTTTTGGGGTCGCCGCCACACACAGAGTGGGATATATTTCCCAATAAAAAACGTGAGACAGGAAATAAAAAAGAACAACTGGGAGGTGTTCCCAGCGAAAGGGCAGTTCTTCATGCATGACATCACCACTAAAGTACGGCCACTTTCACCGTTAATGTGACTGCGAGGTAGTTGTTTACATGGACATAAAGCGCCCTAACTTTGGAGAAAAAATAAAAGTCGCTAATTAACGCGAATCTGATAATGTGCATCTAAGGGGATAAAAATCGCCTGTACGCCTCATTTACGTTCCATTTGTGTAGAGGTAAAATTGTTAATGCGCCGTGAAAAAGCCTTAAATCAGTCGTGTAGAGGAAGCCTTATACGTTGAACCACCATCACTCTCCTTGATAAAATATCTCCAAGCTACAGGGAGCTGGAAAGCGTATTTTCAAAAGAGACTCTCCTACCTGTCATGGCTGACAATCAAAATTTAGACATTTGGTCAGAATTTGATGCTACAGAAAAGCGCCACTGGAACCAGGACATTCTAGGTTGGCAAACATTGCTACAATACAGCTGACTGTAACAGCTGCAAACTCAACAAACATGGTGTTTAGACCTCTAGATAATTTTTCATAAACTAACCAGAAGATTAACTAAAAAATTCCATCTACTTTCTTCCCCTTTTATATACCTGTTTTGAGCTTCTGCTTATTTGCTGTTTATTTACTTTGAGCCTGGTGTCAGGGGAATGAAGAACAGTTTAGTTTGCTAACTTTCATCCTTGTAGGAAAACTACCCAAATTCCTACCAAAAGGAACACTGTGTGCCTGCTGGCTTTCCAGTTTAAGTCCCGCATTGTGGTCCATGCAGTAGAGGGAAACACTTCAGAACACAAACATAAATGTCTCCTCCCCCACCCCATCTTAATAGTCGATCCATCATTCAGATAAACTGTGAAGGATGATGGGAGGAATAATGTTTTTTTAAAAAAAAAACTTTCCCCCAGTTATTCTGGATAGAGAAGAAGTGTCAACAGGAAACACATAAGTTTGAAACAGAGGGCATATCTTCACAACACACCTAAACCGATTTAAGAGTCATTCCTTTTCCTATGGAACAGTAATTCTGGGGTGGGTGGGAGATAGGGAGATAGATAGATAGATAGATAGATAGATAGATAGATAGATAGATCAGTTTAGAATGGTCAAAAGCGTCTGCTCAACCAAAGAAGAAGAGCCTATAAAAAAGGGGAATCTCTTCTTTGTTAACTTCCTGAACACAGCAAAATAGTTGATTAATCTGACCTCCCTAAGTAACGAAGGGATGCAATCCTGTGCATGTTTAGAAAGAATAAAAGCTCTACAATTTCCCCTTCAAATAAAAGTTGCTTTTGGAGACATTGGGGGAAAAGAGGCAACCCCCCCCCCCCAAGTCCAAAATGCCAGCACTGAGAGTCCTAATATAACCCAAACAATACCCTTTTAGCTTCTCCATAATTATTGCTGAAAAACAAGGCAAGTCATTTCTTCCGTCTTATTCATCAGGGCGTGCAATTTCTGCTACAATTTGAAACTGTTTTTGAAAGAAAACAACTGGAGCATGCCATCGAATGCCAAAGATCTTGACGAGAAATAAAAATCTTTATTTCGCTATTAAACACACACACACCCTCAGAGTGACACCTTATGACATATTCTGACACCTTTTCCAAGAGGGCGATGAGAAATCTGGAAAAGAGTAAAACGTTTTAAAGGGGCAGTATTGCTGGAAAAAAGTTCTTTTTTTGTGCTCCCTCCTAGTCTAAGCCTTCAGTTTTTGCATTATTTATTATTTATTTCCAATATTTATATACCTCTTCATGTTGAAAATAGATTCCGGAGCAGTAAACATAGGAATAAAACAGTAAAAAGATAAAAATACTAAAACAGCAAATTAAAATTGTTCAATTTAAAACAAAGTACCAATAAAAACAGTGGCAGGTCTCTTGAGGAATACTTCCTGGAAAACAGTTGTTTTCAGGAGGTCCTGGAAGCAGCACAGTTCCAAAGAGAAGGGGCTACCACACGAAAGGCTCTTCTCCTGGTGGACTCCAATTGGGCCATTATGCTGGTGGCATAGGAGCTGCTACAGGGCATTAGCTCTTATGCTGCTAGGGGAAAGAGAGAAAAAACCCATACTGTGCTTTCTACACACACATGTGCACAATATTCCTCCTAGAAACTAACTATAATAATAGATTATAGAGTAGCAAGTTAAGGGAATTGTATTAGTAAACACACTGCTCCATATTTGAGAATATATACTTAAGGACAAAGGATATATTTAGTTGCTAATAAACTTGTTTTAATGACTATCAAGCAGTTTACTATGCACTTTTGTTTTAGAAATATATGGAGCACACCAAGCCACTGGGTGTGCAGGATAGATTGCCAATGTCTATTGTGATTTTGTCTCTCTTTCCGCCATCAGTCAATTTTTATGATGGGCCCAGTTCTCATGTCACGCTAAGCCACCATTCACCAGCAGAACTCTGAGATGTGTGCCCGCCATTTTGAATACGCAAGCATACTCTAAGATTATCCGAGGTTGTTTAACCCTCAAACAGCCCATGTTGCCTGGGTTTGCACAAAGTGACAAGCTGTGGTGTGGCCCTGCGACAGCTTGCATGTTCAAAACATTGCTATGAAGGATCTTGCTTTGGAACAATAGGTCCTACATCAGCCTCTCCCAACACGGTGCTCTCCAGGTATGTTGGAGTAAAATTCCCAGCATTCCTGACCACTAGCCATGCTGAGTGAGGTGGATTGGAGTCCAACGCATTTGGAGGGCACCAGCTTGGGGAAGGCTGACCTTGACGATCACTATACTTCTCCAATGCTAAGAAGGTTAGGGCTCCCACTTGCCCACAAAATGTGCTTAGAGTGCAATCCTATGCAAGTTTAGACAGAAAAAAGTCCTCCAACTCCCAGTATTTTCCAGCCAGCATTCCCCAGAGAGTTGTAGATCTTTTTCTGTTTAAACATGCATCGGATTGCACCCTTAGTCCACCTTCAAGGAAATGCTCTGGAAAATTAACCACATTCATGAGCTGATTTTGGACTAGGCAGAAGAAAGCAGGCAGCCTCCTCCATAAACAGAAAGTACATCTAACAGAGGGTAACAGATTCATTACATCACTTATAAATACCAAAATGTTACTTTTCTCTCTCTCTCTCTCTCTCTCTTTCTTTTTAATGCTCCTTTTAGCATGGTTGTCAACCTGATAAATTGACTTAGGAGCTCTACTCGTGCACTAGTCTGAAGAAATATTATGACAAAAGAGAATATTTGACAGGGGCGAATGAGGGTGAAATGCTTGCAATTAAAAAACAAAATCTGTTTCAAAACTGCAGTTCTGAAGTCCGGCAGGTCGCTATTTGCCTTCATTACGCAGGTGTGCTGGGTGCTTTTGAAAGTGTAGCTTGCAAAAATCGCTGAGGGAAGAAGAAGAATCTTCATCGGGCATTTCCCTGCCCAGAAAATGAGGCTTCAGGTAAGCACATTGTCAGTGAACCATTTCCAGGATACCATCCAGTAGTGTTTCAGTAAAATTCTGATGACAAGTTTTATTTTAAAATATTCATCCCCCCAGCTTTCAACTGCAGTCCCCATGGCAGCTCAACAATTAACAGGCACTAATTTATCAAAGGCTTCCCTGTTGGCAGTCATCCTTTTGGATCAACACAACAATGAGCAGCTACCACCAGCCAAGTTTCAAATAAGAAGGCAAAGAAAGCTGTCTCTCCTGTTGCATCCTTTGTTCCTAATATTACACATTACGATTGTGATATTATTTAACAGCAATAAAGCACCTAAAATGTTCTAAGCACTGTACAGATATCAAAAGATAAAGATAATCCCTGCCTGCAGGCTCACAATCCAACAGACTTGATAGAAAAGGGAAAAGGAATGAGGAGGAAAGAGGAATGAATACAAGCCTTGAAGCTGCTACTCCTTCAAAAGCCAATGGATGGTACCAGGCTGGACTTCCTTTTCACGTGACATTCTACTTGGGAGGTGGGCAGTGCAACCTTTTAGTAGTCCTTGGTCTCCTGACCAGTGGCAGACAATGCCCCATTCAGTTCTACACCTCCAGGCTAACATTATTCTTGATTTAATGTGAAATCTGGGATATCCTCATGACTTCTGAGAACAAAACTCTCCTTCTAGGTAAATGGAGAGGATGTGCACTCCTATACCTAAAGTTTTGAACCATACAAAACTAAAACAGCATCCTTCTGAAGAACCCCCACCAAATAATGTTGCTGTTTGCCTTTGTTCATGGGAATCCATATCCTTGCACATTTTCAAAAAAGCTTTCTTGCTAAACACTCTTTGTCACTTAGGCTGGATCTACACATGCAGCGGTGGGCTGCACCATTCCATATCAGACTGGGGTGGGAGGAATATCATTTTTTAATATTCCAAGTTTTTTGAAAATAACATCTGCAACATCTGTACAATAACACATCAGGTTAAATGTACAGAGCCATTTGCTTTTTACACATAGGGAAGCATTCAAAAATGTGACCCTCCACCTGCAAATTGAAGTAGCAGAAGCCCTCAGGATTCTACCACCTCATTCCTAACATATATTTTGAATGTGTAGATCCCCGTTTGGTTGGGTGCTGTTCAAAGGGCATATATTACCAACTTTATTTGTTAAAATAAAATCTGCATTACAGCAAATGGAAGGGGGAAGTGACCAATAACAAATCAAGCAGATAGCATAATCATGCTAAATCTATATACACTTCAGAAACTCCTCTCCCTTAGTTTTTGGAAGTATTAGTGCCAGTTTCACAAAGAGCTCTCTCAGGTCTAAGGCCGGCCTCCTTCTTTCTACCAAATACACTATCGTAGGTGACTTACCATCTTTTGAAATGAGGCATTTCAAACTCCATGGGTAGAATCCAATGGGGCATTTATGCCCCTGCTGATTCTCTTACGTCCCGCCAATTCCATTGTGCAAGTGCCCCCGTCATTTGCGCAATGGCGATTTAGCACTTCCGGAGCAATCCGAAATGAGCAGGAGTGCTTGTTTCTGGAAGGAGGCCGGTCGACAGAGCTTGAATAAGGGAGCTCAGCTGATCTGCTGCCTTCCATAAAAGAATGTTCCTGCCACCTTCTGGGCTCCAGCTAGGAAGCACTAAATCTCTGTTGCACAAGTGATGAGTCCTGCTTGCACACCACAATTGGCAGGACCCACTACTTTACAGGAGTGAATTGGCAGGGAAGAAAAGAATTTGGTAGAGGTATAAGTGCCCCACTGGATTTTACCCCCTGACAACTATCAAATATAAATTAATGTTGCATTATCCATATTTTTTCTTTCATATGTCCATTTGGAACTAAATTGAAGGTGTCCTGAAATCCACATGAATCTCTTCATTGATATAACAAGGCTCTTTTGGCCCATACCGTTTAAAGCTTCAATAAATGAACACAGCCACCCCCCAGGTTTCAGCTTCAAATAATTTCATTTTGCTGCTGTTACAGGAGAGACTGGGAACCGAGGTGCACTAGTCTTCATGGCAGCCCTGGAAAACAGTCCAGGAACACTTAAATGCTTGCAAAAGATTTTGCTAGCTTGCCTGCCCCCACTTGTCTATTGTATAGATCAGAGGTGGACAACACACGGGCTTACTTCAGATGACACTTTAGACAACGGAGGGGGAAATAGCGTACTGACCGTGCGTTATTTTGGCGGTGGTGTGGCACCCACCACATGACATGTTGCCCCTCCCCCATCGCGCGTCTGAAGGTCCCGGCATCCTTCTGGTCTGCTGTGTCTCCTCCCTTCTACCTCCCTCAGTCCTCTGGCCGTATCCCAGCATGCACCACGAGTTATGCCGGCTGTATAGGAGCAGCCGGGGGGGGGGGGGGAGTCGGCTGCTCTGGACAGCAAACTCTATGGCCAAACAGAATAGTACACGGAGAGGGGGGGGTTCCCTCCACGCGACACTTTAAACAAAGGAGTTCGGGATAAACAACTGAGCATCCTGTTGTTTTTCTCCTTTGTTTAAGTGCTCCAAATAGCGTACTGTCAGTTGTGTGTGTGTTATGTGTTGCCCTCCACATGACACAATAAGCAACACAACTGACGATTCCCCGCCCCCTCCGGTTGATTATCGTGTCGTCCGAACTAAGCTACAGTCTATGGGCCACAAGCAGCCCCTGCTGCCCCCCCCCAATGTTTAAAATTTTAATGAAAAAATGGCACAGAATGCAAAAAGGGCCAAATTTAACTTGTTTGCCACATTTTGTAATCTCTTTGTGGCCTACAATGAAGAGAGAATGTGTTTTTGTAAAGCTTCCTTGCCTGCATGCCTGGAGACAATTTTTACTCACCATAGGCAATCAAACCTCCTTTATGGGAACACTACCCTTAAGAAGGCTGTTGCAAGGGTGACTGAGATAATGTGTGTTAAGTCCTTCAAACACTTTAAACACATTATAGAAATGCTAAATGTTAATACAGACAGGAAGAACAAGCAAGGGTAAAGTAGATGCTAAAGGAGTTGGACAAAAGGAGGAAGACATCTGGCTAAAAAGGACCAGGTTGTAACACAATTGAGGAATGCTCAGGGTTTATAGACTGGCTTTAGCGAATTTAAAATTCAAGTAGAAAAATCTCAGTTGCAGAACTGCCAGCACCTGAAAAGAGCTGATTATCCATTGTGTAGGCAAGGCAGCTCAGCAAAAACAAAAAACAAAACCCTGGTTAACTCCTGTGCTAGAATACTGATCTAATCACTTTGCAAGCTGGGGTCAGGAACAAGAATTATCACAGCTTTCAAAAAGCTAATGAGGGTGGCTAACAGAAAATGGAAGCTTCTTACTGACAAGGATTCTGAACATCATTTAATCCATCTCATGCCTGTCCTGCAGAATTTACCCAAGTCCATGAGAACACCAAGGCATAAACCGCATATCCAGATTTTGCAGGGAATGGTCAGGGCTTTCACGACCAGCAAAACTTTGTATGGGGCTTTTCTTTGCTCCAGTTAACTTGCAGCAGAATACAACAGTCACAGAATTCAGCTTCTTCTCTTTTTTAATGCACATTTCTAGCATTTATGGTTGTAAAGATATACATGAAACCAGAGGAACAGGGGTTGAGTACCAGGGTTTCCAGTAGCTCCTTACCTCACCCCATGAGTAGCAAAAGTGGAATAGATCATACAGACAGCTAAATTACACAATTGTATAGATCTGCATAACCTGCATAGCTTATACAGCTCACTGAATCTGGGATTACTTAGTATACAATTTAAATGTTTTAGGTATACACATACTTAAGACTGCAGGTGGTCAGACCTCAGTGGCATTGCATTAGGGTTTTCGGGGGCAGAAGGGGGGGAATTGTTAGCAAATTTAGTGTTCTCTATTCTGATGTCAGTTATATTTCTGTGGTAATTATCGGAAAATTACCTAGGGAGTGGACAAGGAACAGAAAGCTCTCTTACCCATCTGCATTCCTAAACATGACTCTGCATTTTCCCCTCATGAAAGATATCCCTGTTTGGTGAATAAGATGGCTGAGAGAGATCTGTAGCAGTTTGCACTGGCTGAAAGTACAGTTAGGAAGTGGCCAAAGAGCAGGAACATGAATATTACTGCTGTTGAGAAGCAGAGAACATGAAACAAAGGGCTTAAAAGGGGGCTTGATGCTTTTGTAGCAACAGCTTGCCTCTGCCAGAAGCAAAGGGAATAGTACTGCCTCACAAGGGTGAAAGAGTTGCAAACAGGAATCTGTAAAAAAGAGGTCTAGAAGAAATTAGATCCCTCTTCATTTAAAAGTGACTTGCTAAATTGCGAATGTGGGAAAACTAGGATTTGTAGAGTCACTTGTCACTTCCTGTCCCCAGGAGCTTTATTTCTTCGAGGGGAGATCAGCACATCAAGCAGATGTCTCAGCCTTCAAATCCATAGACCTGTAATAACTAACAGAGAAGCAGTTTCTGGTTTCAACTTTACTTTGTTCCTTTCCTGGGGAGGAAGTGAGAGCTGTTCACAGGAGTCAATGGAGAACCTGAGTAGAGCTTGTATGGAGGATTCGGGGCTTAAGGCCATCTTAAACTTGCAGTATCAACATCAGACTATATTGCAGGGCTATTATATGTTATTCTCCCAGCCTCAACCTGTCCACCAACCTGCAATAACAACACTGGGATGCACTAAGATCAAATCCCACTGGCAAACTCCTGAAGACTGAGGAGATGGAGTACTAAAACTATTAAAGCTCAGGTTAGGGATATAAGAGAAATTTGTTTCAGTATTTTTTTATCGGTATTTATTTACCCAGTTCGCACCTTCTGGACTGAACATGGACTCAGATGCAATGTGCGATCAAAGTCCGTACATTTCCAATCTTGCAATGTGATTCATAGACCTCCAAAAATGCATTCAACAACATGCATAAATTTGAATAATGTGCTTGAAAAAATGCGTTCTTTCGAAAAATGTGCAGAAATATGCTTCGATCAATGGGAGAAATAAATGAAAACATTTCAAAGTTCCGTACAATTGAGGCATACATTTGGAAAAATAGGTATGAAAACATGCACTGATTTTAACATAAAAAAACTAAATTTGCAATCCAATATGGACTCGAGATGTATTTTGGAGAACTTCGGCAAGCTTACATTTTTGCTGATTCGCACAACCCTAGTTTAGAAGTTTCCTGGAAGTTGGCTGGAGAAAGAAGGCACGCACATGGTTCCGCACAATCTCCATACACTACATATTCCACTTCAAAAAAGTACATAGCAGAATAGCATAGCATAGGACGAGAATTATTAACTGCCCATGTAAGCCACTCAAGCACAGAGGATTACCTTAGACAAGCTCCAACCTCATATACTGCTAGGCCTGGCCTGGTCTATTGCTTTTTACTCAAAAGGAGAGTGGGGAGGAAGCTATATAATTCTTACCTTACTTGGGGAGTAGTTTGGGAGAATAGCTTGCAAATTTCCAAGATAATTAACCACACAGGGTAGGAATAAAGTTTGTTTTTTTAAATGGCATGCAGACTCATGAATCAGTGGCATCAAACCAATAAACTCAAGGAAGAACTGCTGAAGAGCTGTTGCAAAAAGGAACAGGTGGTCCTTTGAAAGTTATTTCATTTAGGGTTTACTGTATTTTTTGCTGCAGAGTCCAGGGATCGGGTTGCACAGGTTCCTATGTGCCTCTCCAGATTAGAGAGAAAAGAAAAATGGCTCTCAAGTGTCATACAAAACAGCAGCATTGTTTGCAGTAATGGATACAAGTTCATCTCTTCCTGGTTCTTATGTTAAGCAGGTGCCACTCCGCATTAGTGAATTAAGTTGCACTTGTTTTCAGGAAATTTGAGTTTCTCTAATGTTCCTCCCTTGCTTCTTTATTTAGAACACCACTTATATGCTGAATGAATCCCTTCATCTCCTTCGACTGAGATTGCCCATCTAAAACAGCATCGCACAACCCGGGGCCCTCAGATGTGCTGGAGTTCAGGTTGCATAATTCCAAGCAATCATGGGAGTTGCAGTCCAACACATCTGGAGAGCATCAGGTTGGGAGGAAAGACTGGTCTCAAAAAGACTGCATCTACAGAAATGACAAAACTTGTGGGGAAATATAGACGAAAACAATACAAAGGCATAACAGATTTTAACCTCAAGATGGATCCCTCCCTATTTGAGCTTTGAAAAGAGTTTGACCAATATCACATAGCTGGATGGCAATCAATTTAAATGCAGCAATGGCCATCCTGAAATCTCACTGTCCCACCCCACAAAAATCTCACACAAAAAGACGAGTGGGTAAGATTAAAGAAAAACCTATCAGGTTCACATTCACACTGGATATTTTTCAACATGGGGAACTAAAGAGCGATGCAGGAGAAGGAGGAGATTAGATGGTTGGCTACATACCCACTGTTAGCCATTAGCCATTTTCTTCTTTCTGCTTTCTAGCCAACTGCAGAAATTTAGTAAGTGAGGGCAGCCAGAATGTGAGCATATGACAGATTTGTATTACTGGACTGTAAGGATCTTCTAAAATTACATTGGGGGAGGGGGAGGGAAGAGATGGTTAGAATATATAGCAAAAATTCCCAAAATGTGTGCCAGGGCAAAAGCCACAGGTGTAGAACGCCTTGAAAATTGATTTGCTTTTTAAATTTCAAATGATTTTCTGCTCTGGTGAACCACTTGCCAATTTCCAGTGGATCACTTAGGGCCTGCCAGTCGCTTCAATTCTTGCAAATAGGGCTGGACAAAACAAACTTTGGCCTGATCCAGAAAGGAACCTTTTACGTTCTGAAGCATTTTGCATATGCAACACATAACAAATCTCTGTTTAAATTATCCTAACTGTTACAAGATCCCTGGTATACGTTTCTGCTGTAATAAATTTACACACACTAGTGAACCACCCTAGGGTCCACTATAGAAAAGGGGGGAAAAGACTACACTTCAAGTCAGCCCATATATTAGCAACCCATCTACTCCTTTACATATTATAGGACAGCTTGAACAGTGGGTCTGACAAACTACTCATCCTAGAAGATAGCATTACTTCAGATAAAATAGGTAACCACAATGTGGCAATAAAATAAGTTTGCCATTCCAATGCCTGATATTTTGACTTGTTAATAAAGCAGTGTTTCCCACATAATAAGCACAAACATTAGTCAAATCTGTATTAGTTGGTCCAAAATCAGATATCTCCTTCCACAACTTGGGGAATGAAAGGAGATGTCTGGATTTTGAGCTCAGGGAATACAACCTAATAAATCAGGATGTCTATATGAACTTGGCAAGGGTACACAATTAGATCATGGGCCATGGTCTCCAACAGGCCTTCTCCCAATTTGCTATAATTAGTACAACATAGGCAGAAGGAATATGTCAACATAATATTTAGACCACCTTTTAGACCACAGTAACTTGTTCCGAGAGATAAAGAGAAAGTAACAAGTTTGGGGAAATGGAAAGTCCTTTTAGCCTTTTATCTGAGATTGACCAACACTATGTATTTGTGTAAGCCAGTAACAGACTTCTTTTATAAGGAACTGTAACGTGGAAAGAGAAAAGGCATATGATTACTCCTGATCCCAACAGAAAGTTACATGCTGGTCTGCAAATATATATGTTGTATATCAATGTTGTATATCAATATTACTCTCTCTCTCTCTCTTTTTCATACACACACAGCAAATTCTGTGCCAATGTAACCCAAAGTTTGCACCTAAAGAAGGCTGAACTAAGTAATCTATCTAAATTGTGCTAATTTGCATAGTCTCTTTTTATTCATAGGGAGAGTCAAGAGCTATGCAAGGCACTGAAAGTCCACACCTTTAGCGCCCAAAATTTCAACAGACATATTTCTGTTGAAATTTTCAAGCATATTTTCATGGTGGCTTTCAAGCGTATTTTCATGGTGGCTCAGTTCAGACAACATGTTTCTCAATGGTGTTTTTAGAACCCCACAGTGGAGTTTTTACACCACCATTGAGAAATGTGTTGTCTGGTGAGAAAACTCCACGCAACGGTGGAGGTTTTTTTTGGGAAAACACTCCATGCAGAATATCCACACTGTGCAGAGGACAGTTCCTGCATGACTGTTGTGTTACGTGTTGTGTGGCAGGCTCCGTCGAGTTTTTCATTGCATTCACTTTTCCCAATGGCTACAGAGTTCCCTGGCAAGAGCGGCAAAAGGAGCGAGTGCCACTCCAGGAGAGCCACTGGGATTGGTTTTTTTTGCAGCAATGGCTGATGGGATACCATCGGGAGGACTGGGGGGAGAGGGCGGAGGAACTGTCAATCAAATGTCGCGATGGATTTTACTCAACTCCACGGTATCCCACAGTCACACAACGGTGGAGTTAGGGTGTACCTCCTAAAAGCTCAACCATTGAGTGGAGTTTTCACACTGCATTGACTAATGTGTTGTGTGAACTGAGCCAGAGTCTTGCTTTGTTTTTGATGAAAGGTGAATTCTGCAGTACCACATTCTACACTTCACAGCCCTTGTGTGTGTAGTTAATGTCCGCCCTGTGTTTTCACTTATGTAGAAGGACTGGAAATCATTCTAAAGAAAGATAGTTTCGCAAAGCTACTTCCGGTTTTAGGAGGTTGAATGTTGGGTTCTACTGAATAGTCTTCAGTTTTCATACCCCACTTTGAAAGTAATGCACTGAACACAGCCAAACAACCAAAATAAAATAAAATAAAATAAATATTAACTAATCTTTCCCAATATTTGCATTATTTTGATGTTGTTCACTGCAATTTAATTTCCCTGGCAGCAGCTGCTTCTTGGTGCCATTTTCCCATCTTCTTTGCCCTCACAGTTTCATTTGCCGACTTGGCTGTGGTAATCCATCTATGAGTTGTCCTTTTCAGATGAGGCGCTGTGACTTCACTGGCAGAAGACACATTGAACACCACAGCCGTTCAGATTAAAAGACCACGTGACAAAAGAGGCAAAAAAGAAAAGAAAATGGCATCAAGGACAAGAGCATTGAAACAAGGACCTGGTTCACATTTAACAACAATCCAGAGTATGGGTTGTAGTTGAACCGTGAGTTGTCATTATGTGTGAACCATGCACTGTGGTTTAACTATGGATTGTTAACCATGAACAACCCAGAGTTTACAACCTCAAACAAGCCATGGGTTCTCTTCATGGGTTGTTTATGGTCAACAACCCATAGTTAAACCTAGTGCTGGGCTTGTACGTAATGACAACCCACAATTCAACAGCAAACCATGTTTCAATGACAACTCATACTCAACCCCATACTTTGGGTTATTGTTAGCACCAACCGGGACAATTGAATGTGTTCACAACAAATGGCCCCCAAAATGGTCACGAAGCTTGAACACTACTTCAAACAAAATGAGATAAAGTTACTCTTTAAATGTTTTACACTAGAGTCTGTTTGCTTTTGCTTTTCCACCCTGCTAGCACTTACACAAGTTTATTTAAGCTCAGGATTTCTTTCTGACATCAATTGAGGGTTTGCATTTATTTTTCAAAAGCAGGGGAAGAAAAACGTGTAACGGATTAAGTGTACTGTTCATACACCTCAAAGATACTAGGGTCAAACACAAAGCAAGATTACACAAGTGATCCAAATCAATTGGTAACAGCTTTATTTATAAAAACGCTACACAATGGAATGTTTTAGGCTTAAGTTATTTCTATTTTTATGGAGGTGTATTTATTTTCTGATAGCTGAGCCTTAAACTCTCATTATAACACGGCAATAGCTACTTTGTGCTGATACATCAAGCAAGGATGTGTACTAACCATTGGATATATGTTTATGCCTTCAATAATTTTTTGAATTGATGGGAAAAGTGCATGGGTAAGGTATCCACACATAGGATTTAACACTGGGCGCATTAAAGATCCCAAATACTACATGCTTGTACCCTGTACAATAAATGATAATCCTCTAATAAAATTCCATAGGGTTCGTGAGCAGAGAATGCTGGACTAGCTGGGACCCTTGCTCTGATCCAGCATGGCTCTCCTCCTGATGTTTCTGCCCTAAATAGCAGGCAGACAAATGAGATTATGATATCGGAGACATAGTTGGCTGGGGACCTCTCATTCACTCTCCCCCACCCCAACACACAGCAGAGGGATAGTGAAGAGGAGGCAGCAGTCCGCTGCTAAACAATTAGCATAAAGTACAGAAAACCCTGGAGCAAGAAACCTCATCATCAGCTAGTTTTATGGGAGACCAACCTTAAGGATGGGAGGCAGGGCGAAGGACCGACCATGTCATCCCACAAAGGGCTTTTCTAGACAAGACTGTTAATCCACTGCATCTACTTTCCGTTTTGTTGCAGAATTGAGATCCGAGCATTACCAGAGGAGTATTTCCTTTTCTGCTTTTCTGATACATAACCTCTAAGTGGCACAGTGATGTACTGGAATAGTGCAAATACACAAGAGGAAATTGTGCTTTCTTTCGTCATCAGAAATAATACCTCATTGTCCCTGCTCTAAAAACAAACCTCTCAGAAAGTGCCAGTTACAAACAGAAGCAAAACTAGAGGGTCATGACATTGTCTAAAAAAAACTGTAAACAACCATGAGTAGGAAATGACAAATGCACAAAAAATGTATTGTACAGAAAAGCCCAAAGTGGATGGCATTGCTAAAGGCAAACAGAAATATATCTTTTTTAAAAGCTCCATGTAGCAGCCTTTTGAAGCTTTACTAAAATGCTAGAGGTTAAACTGGAAGTTACCAGGTGGTTAAACTGGAAGTTGTTAGACAAAAAGGCCATTTTAATATTTTTCTATCCCCCTATTTCAGTAATACTTCAGAATCAAAATAGCCTAAAAAGCAAGTAAGCATGACCATTGATTGTTAGACCACAAATTAATCTAGAACCTAATCTAGGGGGCATTTTAAAGTGGTGAGAAGCAGTTTTAATCAACTAGCAAACTTTACAACCCTAGCAGGAAACCTTACTTTTAAGGAGCAGGAGCCAAAAACCGGAAACAGAAATTGAAGGCAGGGGTGGGAGCAGTGCAGAGACAAATTGATTGTAGAGAAATCACAGCTGGCCATGTGTTTGCTCTCATTCTCTCTCTCTCTCTCTCTCTCACACACACACACACACACACACAGAGCAGGGTGTCAGTCAGCTTGCTTTAGTCCATCTTAACCGCAAAGCATCCTACCTACTCATTTTGATTTTATAAATAAAATAGTCATTTTTTAAAATGTTTTTTGTACATAAGGCTGACATGATTTTACAGATCCAGCAGTATGTGATGAAATTCATAAATCATGGGGAATATTTATAATGAGCAAGGGATATTCACACACACACAAAAGAGATTTTATGGATTCAGTCCCAACAAATGCTTAAAGAATCAAGAGCACAACACTGTACTTATCCTCTCTCATGTTCCTAGCTATACGTTCACAAGGGTGGCATACACAAGGGTTACCATGTTCAGCTGTCAAACATCATCAACCTCGGAATATCAGGCACCACAAGAACCACTACGAGTATTGCAGAGAAAACGTAAATATGAGTGACTAGCATTAGTAATGAGAGCCAAGTACACAGTGGACACAGAGCTAGCTTTGGAATTGAGACACTTTGGCTTAAATCCCCATTCAGCCATAAAGCTCAGAGAGTGAACTTGGGCTAATTACTGAGCAAATGCAGACAAAATGCTGCCTGATCCCCAAATCATGGACTGGTGATCGGGAGAACCTCGTGTGCATGCATACACCTCTCCTCCCTTTGCCCCACTCACATGGGCATTCCTTTCCTTTCCAGTATGGGGGATAAACTATGATTACAAATGCATAGCCATTATCTGCACTAGCATTTTTGCTAGTCATAGTTAGCCCACATCCTAGTTTGAAAAACTTCCTTAGCACCATAGCAGCAACTTTAGTGAGCAAAAGCAATGGTGCAGACATAACATCAACCAGTTATCCACAATGGGGTTTGGGTGGAAGAGGCGTGTACAAGCACTAGATTCTTTAGTAGGTTCACATATCATTTGAAATCACAAAGCTGGGAGGACTCCTATCCCACATCATGACTAACTGTACAATCCTAGGCATGTCTACTCAGAAGTAAGACCCATTAAGAACTTTCTAACTCCTGCAGCCCTAACAATACATTTGGAAGAATGCAGCCAGGGTGTGTCAAAGTCTTTACGGTTTGCTGCCCAAACCAGTTTCAAATGAACTGCCTGGTAAAATACCACTTTCTTATAATCCAGCATCTCAAACTTTCCCCCCAAACTCTTGCTTTGTGGTGTTGCTGTTCCTAGCCTCTCCCCCACTCTTATACATCCCAGATGGCAGATCAAAGGGCCATAGCTCAGGAGTAGAGCACATATTTTGCATGGAGAAGGTCCCAGGTTCAATCTCCAACATCTCCGGGCAGGGCTAGGAAAGAATCTTGCTTGAAACCCTGGAGATACAGTCAGTGTTGACAATACTGGGTTAGATGGACCAATGGTCTGATTCAATATATAGCAGCCTCCTATATTCCTATCTGTTCATATCCCCCTTAAACTGGGAGGATGTAACGAGCAGGATATCGCAGGGCTCAGTCCTGGGCCCAGTGCTCTTCAACATTTTTATTAATGATTTGGATGAGGAGGTGCAGGGCATGCTTATCAAATTTGCAGATGACACAAAATTGGGTGGGATAGCTACAAGCAAGAAAGATCTTGGAATTGTTGTAGATCACAAACTGAATAAGAGCCAACAGTATGATGCGGTTGCAAAAAAAGCAAATGCTATTTTGGGATGCAGTAATAGAAGTAAAGCTTCCGCATCGTGCAAGGTACTGGGTTCCCCTCTATCTTGAGTATTGTGTCCAGTTCTGGGCACCACCCTTCAAGAAGGATGCAGACAAGCTGGAGGGGGTTCAGAGGAGGGCAATGAGGATGATCAGGGATCTGGAAACAAAGCCCTGAGGAGAGACTGAAAGAACTGGGCATGTTTAGCCTGGAGAAGAGAAGACTGAGGGGAGACATGATAGCACTCTTCAAATACTTGAAAGGTTGTCACACGGAGGAGGGCCAGGATCTCTTCTCGATCATCCCAGAGTGCAGGACACGGAATAATGGGTTCAAGCTATAGAAAGCCAGATTCCAGCTGGACATCAGGAAAAACTTCCTGACTGTTAGAGCAGTACGACAATGGAACCAATTATTTAGGGAGGTCATGGGCTTTCCCACACTAGAGGCATTCAAGATGTAGCTGGACAGCCATCTGTCAGGGATGCTTTAAGGTGGATTTCTGCATTGAGCAGGGGGTTGGACTTGATGGCCTTATAGGCCCCTTCCAACTCTATGATTCTATGACTACAACCTACTTGCAGGTTTTTGTTCTGCCATGGGTTCTCCCTTTTGGTCTGAAAGCTGCTCTGGCTTGGTTATCCTTGTTTCTAGAACTGAGACACATTTAACATTCTGGCCATGATACTACATATAGATCACTGAATATCCTAGTGTGTGCTTGCTTGCCTGTGGTTAAGCAGAGATCCATAATAGAAAAATTCCCATTAAAAGCAAACAAAACATCTCTTGACCTGTCCAAGGAGCTCTCCTTCAAGACTTGGGTATGTAAAGACGAATTCAGGCAACAAATTAAGTTTGCATGAAGAACTCTACGCTGGAGACTGCCAAGTAGACACCTATGACCTCACTGGCCTGAAACAACAACCCGTTGGAAGAGCTGCTCTGTTTTATGGGCACAGCAAATGGTTATATTTATGCCGAAAAGGGGGGGAACCACACCTCCATTTCTGTCTTATTTTCTGATCAAGATGATGCCCAGATTATCCCTGAGTTAGTTAATGAAAATTTATTGCATGTGGAGGTAAAGTGCTTCAGACTTTCATATGCTCAGAATGTCCTGTAAACTCTCTTCGGATTTTATATTTTGAGATGAGTAATTCAATGGCCCTCAGTTCCCAGAGGGAAAAAAAAGTTCAACAAAGAGCAGTAGGGTTATTATCCCTGGGGAAGCTAAGGAAAACAACCTTAGCCAGGTTGTTCCAGTAACCTGATACTATTTATAAAGGACATCATAATATTTTTTTAAGCTGTCTAAAAGAATTTACTGCTCAAGTCTCATGCAGTCCATTATTAGAATATCCATAACGAAACAACAGGGATAGACTTGGTTAGGGGATTAAACAACTCCAAAGAACTCCTGCTGCTATACGCTGCACTAGTCATCCCCAAATTGTGCAATTAAAGGCTTCTGCAAGCATGGATCACAGCCACTGCAAGGAGGCTATCCATCATGTCTCTGCAGGATTAACTGCTCTGGTTGGGGCTGCTTCCCGATAGATGGCTCCTAGCGCCAGTAATCAGAAGACACTGTGCAGCAATTCTGTCTTCTTTTCCTATATGGATTTTCTGCGGTAGGAAAAAAGATGTGGTGGGGAAACATGGGATGTCGTTATCTGCACCCCTGTAAAATTCGGTGAATGAGGCAGGGTGATGGAGCGATAAAAGCCTCATCTGGGAGCATCCAACCAGCATCTACTGGTTGGATGCAATTTTAAAACAGAATAAAACCAAAGCAAAAACCAGCAGCAGGGTGAAGTCTAGAAGCACAATAACACATTTAAAAACAAAACTGAAGGACTGAAAAACCTAGGAAAGTTAAAAGGTTTCCACCTGTCCTTGGGCCAAAACGGCAACAATGTAGACTCTAGGCGAGCCTCTTTGGAGAAGGCATTCCATAACAGAGGTGCCACCCCTGAAAAGGCCCTCTCCTTAGTAGCCATTCACCTCACCTCTTTTGGCAGCCCCCCCTCCAAGAGCCCTTGAAGATGATCTTACAGTCAAAACAGGTCCAGGAGGAGCCAATACTTCAGGTAACCTGCCCCCAAGCTGTTTGGAGATCTAAAAGTTAATACCAGTGCTTTGAACTGAATCTGGAAATGGACTGGAAGCCAGTGCAGATCACAGAGCACTGGAGTAATCTGATCATATCAACCAGTCCCCGATAACAATCTTGCTGTCCCACTTTGGACCAGTTGAAGTTTCTGGACCGTTTTCAAAGGCAGCCTTACTTATAACACATTGGATCTCTGAATTAGGTGTGATAGGATGAGTCACTCTGATTTTGAAGATGTCGTAGAGTTACCAGTTCTTAGAGGAGGCTACATGTGGAATCTCTGCATGAGTCACTGTTCTGGGCTTACCTCCTTCCAATCAAGACACACACACACAACTGACTCGCACAGACATGTGGGCTCCTTTGTGGTCAGATGGACCTTATTCTTGTACATTCTGAAAGTAAATCTTCTGGGACTGTAAGTAAATTGTGTGACCAGATTTATTTATTTTTAAGTGTGCCACAGCATCAGAAGTTTGGGAAATACCTCCTCAGCCTCTACCAATGCCACATTATACAGTAAACATCAGTAGCAATTCTAGGTTTCTCTGCAAAAGAAAAAAGGGGGAGCATCACATTGACATTCGAATGCCTTTTAGCTGGACTTTACTTGCTTGTTTAGAATTATGAAAGAGATGGCAACACACAGAAGCGCAAACTTGCCCCCAATTCTCTTCTAGTGTTCTTATAGCATTCCACAGGCAAGGTCAGAGACCCTTCGACATACAGTGAAATTCCCCATCCAGTTCCCTGGGCAGCTCAGAAACTTTGAAATTCATCCATAATAGTGGGATTATAACACCACCCTGCACAACTTCTGACCCAGCTAAGCCACACACACACACATCTTTTTGCTTGAGAGGGGGACGGTATCTGAAATCATTCAGAAAGTGGCAAAACTCCTGGCTGCTTTCCAAGTCCTTCCAAAGCCCAGAAGGAATTCAGAAAGGCGTCCATGCCACAGTGCCTTGTCAAGGAAGGAGAAGGAGGCGAGAGATCACATTTTGATTACCAAAAGAATGTATGGATCCCTGCAGGCGAGCACAAGTTGAGCACCGTACAGCAGAATATGTGCAGGAAAGACAAGCTTTGGTAGTTAAGTGGACACCATGGAGCTTGGCTCAAGTGTTTAGATGTGGAAAGCCCAGCTTTCAATCCCTGCTCACCCATGAAATCCCTTTGAGGAGTCACTGTGATAGTGCCCTAAGTTCAGTGGAGAAGGGTAAGAAATGCACGAATTTTAAAGAGTGGGGAAAACACCAATGGGAGTGGCATTTTAATAAGAGGCTGCTCCAAAACATATTGGTAGAATCTACCGGTAGATGGTTATGGGCAAAGGGATACTGTAACCAGAAGATCTTCATACTAGTCCAGGATCTGCCATAGATCACGGTAAAAATATGTGTGTGCAGAGGATCTTAAAATGTGAATGTGTTCCAGGCCCATGTAAAACACATTTAACTTGGATAATAGACATACCCATTCTAGTTTTGGAGTGTGTTGTCATCAGTACGCTGATGACACGCAGCTCTATTTCTCCTTTTCACCTACATCAGGTGAGGCTGTGGATGTGCTGAACTGGTGCTTGGCTGCGACAATGGACTGGATGAGAGCTAATAAACTGAAACTCAATCAGGGTGGTTCTTCTGACCGGATGGAGGGTGTTCAACCTGTTCTGGATGGGGTTGTATTCCCCCTGAAGGAGCAGGTTCATAGCTTGGGTTTTTTCCTAAAACCATCTCTGTCAGTTGAGGCTCAGGTGGCCTCGGTGGTTCTACCAACTTCAGTTGGTAGCCCAGCTACATCCCTATCTGGACAGGGATAACCTGGGTCCCCTCTACAAGGATTCGCTTTTGCGCCTGGTTAGGCGATTATGCGCATAATTGCAGAAGCGCATTTACACCTAATACCTCTGCACGAGAGGTGGCGAGAGGCGGCGAAGCGCATTAAGGGATGACCAAAATGCGCTTTACAAGTAGTTAATGCGCATAAGCGCTTGTTCACATAGGCAAAATGCACTTTAACGGCCGGAGCAAAATAAAACTCGCTGTTTAACACGCATTCGATAATGCGCATAATCAGAGAGATAACGCGCCTCTACGCCCGATTTGCGCTCCGTTCTTGTAGAGGTAAAAAAATTTAAGCGCCTTGAAAGAGCATTAAACCTCTCTTGTAGAGGCAGCCCTGGTTTCACTTGTCTATGCTCTGGTAACCTCCAAGTTAGATTACTGCAATGCGCTCTACATGGGGCTGCCTTTGAAGATGGTTTGGAAGCTGCAGCTTGTACAAAATGCAGCCGCCACATTGGTAACAGGGACCAGAAGATTCAAACATATAAAACTGATTCTGGCCCGCTTCCATTGGCTGCCTGTATGTTTCCGAGCCCAATTCAAGGTGCTGGTTTTAACCTATAAAGCCTTACACAGCCTGGGACCACAATACCTGACGGAACGCCTCTCCTGCAATGAACCTACCCATACACTCCACTCAACATCTAAGGTCCTCGTCTGGGTGCTTACTCCAAGGGAAGCTAGGAGGATGGCAACAAGGGAGAGGGCCTTCTCTGTGGTGGCTCCCCCCAATTATGGAATGATCTCCCCAATGAAGCCCACCTGGCACATTATATTTTTGCCGCCAGGTAAAAACTTTTCTTTTCTCCCAGGCATTTTAACAGCTTAAGTTGAGGTTTTTAACTGAATTCTTGGCCAGGCTTAAAGTTTAAAATGTTTTAAATATTAGCTGTTTTTATGTTTTATGGTTTTAAATTTTGTATATTGACTTTTTAATGTTCAATCTTTTAATTTTTGTAAACCGCCCAGAGAACTTTGGCTATGTAATTAATAATAATAATAATAATAATAATAATTCTTTAGCTGTTATTTTCCAAGATGGCAGATACATGAATAGGAATATGTGATAACTCATGAATGCATGCATGTAGAAAGCTTATTTTGGTGGAGAAATACATGTTTGTTTTTTTAAGTCAAGATGGGTAGCAAATCTATTAGTAGCCACCATTACCACCAATATGGTGTAGTAGGTAGAATTCAAGAATAGGAAGAAGACAACATGGGCTCTGATCCACACTCAGCTATGAAGGCCCCTGGGTGCTCTTTGGCCAGTCACTTTCGCTTGGCCTAATTATTGTGTGGATAAGAGGAGGGGCGAACCCCAAGTTCCTTGTAGGAAGCATGGGATAAAATAAAGTAAACAGATGTTCATTTAATAATAACCATTTAATCAGAAACAAACCACAACATACATTGTTGATTGATAAATATAAGTAAATGTTTGAACTTAGATTTGTTGTTTTAGATGCATTGTGCGGCAGCTTTTTACATTTGCATGACATCCAGCAAATCATGGAGAAACTCTTTCATTTGCACAGTCTTATATGGCATATTTTGCACCAACACATGGTCATGATTCTTTTGGTAAAGGCATATGGCACTTAGATTGTTGCAAAACACAATCTACCTCCTCCAAGCTGCATCTAGAGGATTCAGCATTGCGTAGTCGTCACTTAAGAGGGTGAGTGACTCCCAGATAACAAGGAATACCCTTTGGATCTGTCCTGTGATGGAGCTGGCAGATGGTGGCAGATCAGTGAGACGCATTAAACTTTCTGTATACATCAACCTTTATCTGATCAAAAAAGTGTTCACTTCGCCAGTACTTTTCATACTCTCCCAAGTCCCATAGTATGTAAAAGAACTTACTCACAGGTGAGTGTGCGTAGGATTGGAGCCTGTGAGAGACTGAGTGGAGGGGGGCATGATTCTTAAAGACAACTGCAGACAGAAATGTGTGGGGTTGGAAAGAAGAAAAATGAAGAAAAACAAAGACTGTGTGAGTCTGTGCACTAAGTCATTCTGTTTTACAGCACAATTCTACACATGTCCATTCAGCAGTAAGTGCCATTGTATTCAGGTGACCCAAGTAAGTGGGTATAGGATTGCAGCCTTAATTTCCAGCAAGCTGCAGGTAATAGAGCTAGAGCGTTCTCCACACTCCACACATCCTTGGACATTTCATGGATGTTCCATTGTTGTTATTTTATTTTGCTAATAGAACCTGATGACTCTTTACTCATGTTGTCTCTCGAAGAGAGGTCTGTCTCAAACTTGGGGAAACCCACTGAAATTGATGGGCAGAACAGCAGATTGAGGAGAGACAAAAAGCAAGCCCTTCGTCAATAATTCATTCCAATGTGTTTTATGTATTTATTGTATTGATATCCTGCTTTTTTTTCCTCCTTAAGGAAACCAAGGAGGCATACATAATCCTCCTCCTCTCCATTTTATCCTCACAACCCTGTGAGGTAGGTTGGGCTGAGAATCGTGTGACTGGCCCAAAGTTACCCAGTAAGCTTCTATGGCCAAGTGGGGACTAGAACTTGGATCTCCCAACTCCCGGTCCAACACTCTAGCCACTACACCACACTGGCTCTAGATGTGATGGTCATTGGCTCAGATGGCTTCAAAAAGGATTTAACAAATACAAATTAATGGAAGAGGGATGGTCTAGATGATATTAGCCATGATTGATAAATGGAGCCTCCGTGTTCACAGCTAGTATATTTGAGTACCAAATGCCAAAACTAGTTGGGGGATGGGACAACAGGTGAGAGTTATTGCCTAACAAACACCCACCCACACACCACAAAGAGAGCTTTTAGAAGAAAAACAGTAATATCAAGAGTTCAATTCAACATATTCAATACTTTCTAAAGTCCCCTGTTATTTCCTAGTCACTGCAAGATGACTGACGTACCAAGTAGTGAAGCATGATTCTACTCGAGGGGCTGCTAGTGTCTGGCACACAAGGCCAAAGTGCTACTTTCCATGTGTGTGTGCGCTCAGCCTGCATCAACTTCTAGGGAACAACAGAGGCCTCTTTTCAGCTCTTGCTGGACTCACATCCAGCTCCTTCCCTCAAGCCCCAATTTATGCCTTCACAGTCCATGGAACCTATCCACACATCCATTGCGACCATCACCTCTGGGAGACTGCAGGAGTTTACTTCTTCCAAGAGCTCAGCAGTAAATCATTCATGGAATCAAATCAATGAGAGAGGAGGAAGGGGAATGAAGAAAGAAGTTATCCAAGACTGACATTTGGAAGAATATTAATACCCTGTTTCACATCTTAACAATTAACCATTCAAATATTTCCATTCATGAACACTGCTTCTTTTTCAGTGACTCAAGCTGAAGCTACATGCTTGGCAGAGACCCTGATTAACCATCCCCCCACCCACTGTTTTGCCTCTGCAACCTCCTCCCCTAGACACTTTCCCCTTGCAACAGGGGTCCTAATCTTTTTGAGTCAGTGGGCACATTTGGAATTTTGAGAGAGTACTATGAGTACTCTCACAAAATGGCTGCCATGGGGGAGGCTTTCATAAAATTCATTTATTTAATTACTTTTTCATACTGCCCCAATAGCTGAGGCTCCCTGGGCAGTTCACAATTAAAGCCATGCTGGCTGGGGCATGCTGGGAGTTGTAGGACTTTTTCCTGTTTAAGCATGCATAGGACTGCGCCCTAATTTTAAAAAATCTTATGGGTATCACTTTGGAGACCCCAGTCCAGAACTTCAGCTTGGGGTAAAGAGAAGAAGGGGACTTGGAGCAAAGAGAGAGGAAGGGTTAAAAGCACCCAGTCCCAACTTTAACCCCCTCCCCCCCCCTACACTGCTTTGCAGCTGTTCAGGGAAGACCAAGGTTCTCAGAACAGTCTCTCTCTGCCTGATGCCCTGAGCCGACCATGTTACAAAAGACGTTTCTCAACCTGACTTCCAGGCTGCTTTCTGTTTTGTAAGCAGCTACTGTGCAAGCCGACCCAGCAGCAGGACCTTTGATCCTCTGCACAAGTGGTGATCATCTGCCAGCTGCAGCCCAGCACAGTCTTTTAAGGTTTTGGTATTGCAAGTTATTATTTGGCCGCTGTGCATTAAATTAAGAACAGATTGCAGCCATGTGCAAACTTCACCCGCCAAAAACATTGCTTTAGGTGGAGAGGAAAACAACAGCATTTGGTTTAGCATTAGAAATTTTTTTAAAAAGAAGAAAGGAAAGCCTTTTTGTGGCCAGGGGGAATAAATCCTTCCCTTACTGAAGAGAGAAAACCAAATCATAATTAGGACTTGATAGAATTCAGCCCAATTCTCAGGAGAGAAACTACCTTTCTTTCTTTCTTTCTTTCTTTCCTTCCTTCCTTCCTTCCTGCTGCCCACCCCGCCCTGCTATTCTCAGTATAGCTCCCTTCCCCAAACTGGTGCTCTCCAGATCCGTTGGACTCTGAGTCCCATTATCCCCAGCCAGCAGGGCCAATGGAAGGAAATTTATATTTATTGTTGTTCCCCGCCTCGATCTGGATGGAGAGGCGGGTTAGAAATGAAATAAATAAATAAAATTGCAATACAAGCCACTGGATCATTTGTCTGCCACCTGATATGACTTGGCAAGAGCAAAAGCTCAAGACGTGCAGGACGATTAGTGACCCCTACTCACATGTGGGCTCCAAAGAGCCATACATATTTAAGTGATGCAAATAGACCACATTTAGCCTTTATCTGACACTTGAGTAGGGAACAACTTCAACATGCAACTAGTAAAGAGGAAATTAAAAACAAACAAATAAGATGATCTTTTCTTTTTTCTTTTAATTACATCCGAGACATCATTGCAAAGGATGGAAATTCCATGTCCACTCTCTCAAAATACTCAACAGCCATAGCTTTCTATGGAATTGTTAGCATAATAATAGAACCAAAGTTACTCCATTTTGTTTTTGTCTATATTTAGTTCCTTGCTTTGCACTCAGCGCATGCTCTAATGCCTGCCAGCTTTTGAGACACAAGGAACAAAGACCATTGATGGGACCTGTTGCAGTCTAATCAGCTCTCTGCAATTTCAGGAGGCCTTGAGAGCTGTCTCCTTCTGAGCTTCTTTGAATTACAGCAAGAAGATAACCGTTCTGGGCGTTCAGCCAAAACTGTGTGTTTCAAATGTATTTAACCTTCTGGCATTCCTTGCCTAGGGGTCAGACATCCTTTGGACGTGAGTCCGTTGTCTGGTCAATTCTCATGATAATAAATTTGTTTTGCTCCCACCTGCGTCTACTTCTCTTTCCTGGGGATAATTAGGGAAAAAACCCTCCAGAAAAGAATCCTGGAAAGCATTTTTATGCAACAGAATCGCCCAGCTTTGGTCTGGTGAGAGAGCTCCATGCACAATGAACCACTGCAACCTATTTATCTACCCACAAGGGTACATTAAACCATCCACAATTATGTTAGATGAATAGTACTGTTGGGAAAACATCCCTGCATAGTTCAGAACTAGCACGTCAGGAAGACAGCTAGCCTAGAACCTTCCCTCTGACATGCTAGTTGTGTGTATGTGGGGAGCTTTTGTTTCCTCCCACAAACAAATCCCTCCCACAAGGAAGCATTGAAATATACCATTCTGCCACCTGAAATGGTATCATCCAGCAAGTACTGCAACCTACAGCTTGGTTCTCAGCCTGGAAGAGAGCACAGCCAGGGGGCGCAGTATGAAAGGTTCACTTCTTAGTTCTCATAGGAGAGCGCTTACTTAGAATGAGGTGGTAGAAGTATGGACTGCACATTTTGGAGGTTTGACTCCAAACCTCCGTTGCCCTGCTATTTTTGGAGGTTTGACTCATGCACTTTGACTCTAGAATTTATTTATTTATTTATTTATTTATTTATTACATTTGTATACCGCCCCATAGCCGAAGCTCTCTGGGCAGTTTACATAGGATTAAAAACAATTAAAAACAATATACAAAAATTAAAAAGCAAAAACATACAACATACACACAATCTGTACATTTAAAAACCACTTCAACACTTCAAAAAGCTACAAAAACAAAACAAAAACAAAACAAACCCAGGCTCCTCAGATATTGCCAAATCTCCATCCTGTCCCAGCAGGCAGGCTCAGCACAGAGCGTAGGATCAACCATGGGCAGAGAACTATCGTTGGGGCCTCAGAAATCTGCAAATGTTTCTTCTGATGACTGAATCATTATTCTAAATCAAGCTACCCAAGGTAGATTCTGGCCATTGTGACTATTCAAACAGGGACTTATCCTGACATCCAAACCTGACCAGGGTAGATTGTTGTTGTGGTTAACAAACCACCCACAGCACATGTTTTGGGGTTAGATGGCTTTGGGGTTGGGTGGTTTGTTTAATCACGGCAACAACCCACCATGCGCCAGGTTCGGACATTGCAATTAGCTGTGGTGAACGACCTCCATGGCTTAAATAATCACAACAGACACCAGCACACACCAAACCCACCATGGTTTCAATAAGTCATGGTGGGCTGCAGCAATTATGTGAATCATGCCAATATTTTTGACATATGGATATATAGATCTTAATGATATAGGGCGGGATACAAATGTCTTAATAATAAATAAATATTTACACATGACACCTATTGCAATCTAGAACAGATATACTCTTTTGCACACTGAATCTCTAAAATGGCTAGAAAGTTCTGTATCCTAAATCCCCTTTGATCTCCTTTGTTTTGGGAATAACTTAGTTTTAAAACTAAGGTTTTGAAACAGATTTCCTTTACAGGATAGAGAGCTGAGCTCTCTCACAGCATCACCCAGCTTTCTACCTGTGCTTTCCCTGCCCCCCTACCTTCCAGATCAGTTATTGATTAGATTTCACACTCCATTTATTTTGGTCATGAACTATACATGCATAGAGACCTAGAGAAATATACACATGAATCACACACTATTTCACTATAGAGTGGAATCCAATTAGCTCCTACAAACAAGCAAGGAAGAAGGGTAATCTTTACACCAATACTATAGCAAGATCGACAAACAAGTAATACCAAACTATTAGGCAATAAAAACAGGCGTACTTATGTAGTTAGATTGCTACTTGATAAACAAGGCTAGGAAAACAATAGCTACCGTTGCTTGTTATAAGAAAAGGCCAGCTTTAATATGTTCTTTTTATTCCCTTTCTCAGTCACTCATCCACTGCATCTAAACCAAAAACCTCTCTGTTAATGGGTCTGGACAAAAACCAAAATGGCTCAGGTGTGCACAGGAGACGAGCAGTAGAAGTGAGGTGATGTGGTTTTAGAGTACCCAGTCACCCCGCAAGAACGTCACTGCATCAAAAACACACCCACCACAAATTACGGGAAAGCAACACAAAAGAATGCCCGCACCAGCACACTTTAAGGTGCTACAGACTTTGTAGTACTGCTCTCCGAATGATTTATTTTTGTGGCAGTGGTGAAGAATGGAGGATACGCAGGTAAAACATTGGCAGAAATGAAAGGAATGTGTCGTCATGAGGACTCCATTTTAAAAAATGCATTAAAACTTCATTGCTATTCCTCTATAATAGGGCTGTGCATGGATACGGATCCCGAATCTGGAGCAGATCAGGCTGATCCGGGCCTTCCGAATCCATGCACAGCACTCCCTCCCGCTCTCCCCCTCCCTCCCCTCCCTCTCCCTGCTTACCTGCTGCCTCCTCCACATCGTCCCCCACGTCCTCTCTCCTTGTGGTGTGCCGCCGCATTTCCCACTCGCGTTGGGTGATGACATCATCACCCGACGCAAGTGGGAAATGCGGTGGCACACCGCAAGGAGAGAGGACGACAGCAGGACGATGTGGAGGAGGCAGCAGGTAAGCATGGAGAGTGGGGGGAGGGAGGGGGAGAGCAGGAGGGAGTGCTGTGCAAGGATCCGGATCAGATCCAGATCCAAGTCGGATTGGGTCTGATACAGACCTGACAGATTGGGATCCGGATAGGGGGGGTCCGTGCACAGCCCTACTCTATAAGCTCCTGTTTGGAAGCAGCTCAAGTCATGAAAAGTGCCACACAAAGTCAGCTTGCGCCCAGGGGGAAACCGGTTGTTCCTTAGAACTGCCACCTTTTTTTTTCCTCCCAAGGCTCCTCTGCCTCCTTAGGGTGGATGACAAATATGCATAGAATAGCAGGACCCAGCACTGAGATGCTATTACGGAGGCAGCCACACCAGTTAGGCTGCAATCCTATTACACTCATACCTGGAGTTAATCACATTGAACTCAATGGAGGTTATGTCTGAGTAAGAATGTATAGGACTGTGCTATTATTTATCTGTCATGCTGCTTACAGAGGCACCGTTTTGTGGCTAAAGCAGAAAGGTAACAAACCCTTTTTTCTGTAATGCTCTTTGAACTCACTCTCCACCGTCACTGATGTTAGCCATGTCTGTTTTCTTGATGGTT
This sequence comes from Anniella stebbinsi, assembly GCA_029215795.1. Classification (NCBI taxonomy): domain Eukaryota; kingdom Metazoa; phylum Chordata; class Lepidosauria; order Squamata; family Anniellidae; genus Anniella; species Anniella stebbinsi. The sequence goes on along the minus strand of JARDYH010000004.1, from coordinate 120,232,851 downwards.
AGCAGGTAGATTTCCCCTTGTAACTCACCCTCACAATTGATGGGAGTCTCCATAACAACTAATTCCGACAGAGGATGGTCTGCGTTTTGCCCATAGCCTTGCTTGTGGACCAACAGCACGATCAACTCTGGGGCCCTCATGACCTCTTCATCTCCTGCCAATTCCTGCTGTTGTAATAAAAGAGTAGTCGATCTGCATGGCAGATGGGATGGTGTGATTGTGAGGCCTCCTAAGAAAAGAGTTGGCAGCTGGCAACCAACCTATCAAACACAGAGCTCTCCCTTTGTAAATGGCTGTTAGCCACAGTGCAGATTCCTCCGTTTTGATGGAGGATATTTCTTAAAAAGTGACCAAGTTTATTGGTCATTGACACGACTTTTTTTTTGTCAATACTGAACCTGCCATGCATTAGCTTTCTACATATTCCAAACTTGAATAAGCATTATAGAGAAGGAGGAAAAAAAAATCTAGCTTCTTCATACCTGTATAATCCTTTATCATGTCCCACTCTGTCAACTTTAGCTTGCAATCGTAAACACACTTACTACAGTGTAAGCCCTACTGAATGCAGTGGGACTTATGTTCACATAAAAAAACGCACAAGGTTCCACTGCATATCACCATTTTTTTCTCTAAACTAAAAAAATTCCAAATGCTTTAGTTTCCCCAATCTGGTGCCCTCCAGATATTTTAGACTTCAACTTCCATCAACCCCAGCTATCATGGCTAGTGGTAAAAAATGCTAGGCATTGTAGTCTAAAGTATCTGGAGGGCACCAGGTTGGGGAAGGCTGCTTTAGCCTTTCCTCATAGGAAAGTTACTCCATCTATACTACAGTGACCAGATACAAAAGAGGGCAGGGCTCCTGCAGCTTTAACTGTTGTGATGAAGAGAGAATTTCACCAGGTGCTGCATGCATACAAATGACACCTGCTGAAATTCTCTTTTCAATACAACTGTTAAAGATACAGGAGCCTGTCCTTCTTTTCATATGGTCACCCTATTAATGAGGGTCTTTCCATCTAAAGACAGCTATACTTTCAAACAAACAAACAAACAAACAAACAAACAAACAAACTCCTAGACACATAAATGTTCTTTTTGTTTAGATTCTATCAACCAGCTTCAATTGATGTAACCATATTCATATTCAACTGAAAATACATTTTCCCTTTTGTATTCACCTGTAAACCAAATTCCTAACTAATAATATCATGCACTTTATTTGATTATGTCTGAAGTCGTGAGCAGAGACAACATTTGCAAGGGAGTAGCAGGCAAAAGTCCTTTATCTTAAAGCAGTCAACTGCCAAGTACCAATGCTACAGATGCTATTCATGGACACCCTTCTTTTAGCAACTGGGAGCAGGTAGAGGAAATGTGGCACCACTTAAGGGCCTGGAGTCAATAGAAGGGTCCATAGTTGCTGTTTCTCAATAGTCCAACACATTAAAATAGATGGGTTGGACTACAACTCCCATTATCTCCACCCAGATGCACATCTGGAGGGACCCAGGTGGGGAAAGGCTGCTCTGTACAGTGGCAAACTATGCAGGAATTTGCATTCAACAAGACACAGCCCTCAGCACCCCCATGTGCATGTGCCACATCACCAGAGCAGCTGTTCTTCCCATTTGACACCTTACAGCACACATGTGCACCTGTGAGCTCTCAAAGTGCACTTTGGCAACTAGCCAAGAGAATAAAAATCTGCTTAAGACATCACAATTATGAACTCATTCCGGTTCTGTTGGCAACCAAATTTTAAAATAATAAATTTTACAAGGCCTAAAATATCATCCACAGTTGCAGAACATTCTTTTTAAATAAGAGCACTCATCCATAGGAACTCTAATGCTTGTTTTAATCATCCAAACTAAAGACCTCCATGTAACATATTGATATATTGACAGAGATGCCTGATTTTACATAATTATGCTCTGTACCAAATACAAATACCAAGTTGCAGAGCGATTGTGAACCAGCAGGGAAGCGCGGTTTGGCCCCATCTACCAGCCACAGAAGCAAGGGCCACTGGGAGATCATAGGAAGAGCTTAATGGGAGAGGAAGACCAGCCTGGCTGCAACCCATGCCTAAAGAAGGACACTGAAATAATTCAACAGGGCTTCTGCAAGAAAGGAACTTGTTTGGAGGCACCACTGTACATCAAGACAGTAGACTATTACCAACTAAGCTGATGGCTATTTAGCACAATGTTACAAATTTGTCAACAGATCTATCATTAATATGCTAGCAGGGAGAGAAGCAGCAAAACAAAGGAAAAGAAAAGGGGGCAGTTAGGGATGCACACCTCAAAGATCACTCTTGAGAATTGTATTGAGGGCTACAACACCTGTGGTAATGGAGCATCACGTTTGGCCTTTGGCAAGTCACCATAGCTCTATACAGAAACCCTTTATCTAGGCTGAGATATCTGGGAAATAACGTAAAACCCAGGTGTGAACACTGTGCAATAAATCCCACCAAATTATTTTAAGAAGGACAACAGTTTTTGTCTGGAAACTATGCAGCTCTTCCTTCACTGGAACTATTCCTCCCCCCCTCCACCACTTACCTTTACTATGTGGGCCCTGCCCTCCTAACTACATGGCGTATATATCTAGTCACATCCTGTGCCAGCACTTTGGGAGAATCTGAATACAGTTATATTCTGACAGGGAGGGAGGAAAATGCTGTCACTACAGTCTGCTACAGAAACTCAACAGAACATCTCCTTGGCTTAACCTCTGTACCGCGAAGCAGTAGACGCAAGGACACACAGTCCTCTCCCAGCAGGGATGGAAGATACACACAGCACAGAAATCATACATAGCAGCAGCTGGGAAAGCCTAAAGCAGTGAATAAAAAGCTGGGGCCAGGTATTAGAGAGAGAGAGAGAGAGAGAGAGAGCAGAAGAGGGTCATTGCCGCTACCCCCCCCCCCCCGGTATTGTCATTGGTGGTTCAGTCCAGCAATTCCTCTGCCCTACAGCTTGCCAAATCTGATTTCAGGTGGCAATAGCCTTCCTGAAAAGCGAAGACTTGCCTTGCCTTCCCATATGCCTTTTCTGGAAGATCGTGAATGTATATGCAGCCATGACGTAACTCAACATGCTTCGGAGCCACAAGGCTTCCCCTCTCCTGTCTTACAAAACAGGGTGGGCGGGAGAGAAAGAGAAGAGGCCACATCCTTTCTACAGCCACTGCTGGGCAGTGCAAAAACCCCAACTTTTAAATCAGACATCATTATATTACACCACTCTCCTTGTGAGTCAATCACCCCAATGTGATGCGGACTGAAGAAAGCTCCATTGAGTTTAATGGAGTTTGCTCCTGAAAGCCTGCAGACTGAGATCTCCCTCTGCTTCCCCCCTCCACGCCTTTGTGATTATCCCTCCCTCATCATACACCTTTCCACTCAACCCGCCAAATGCAGCCACCCCCAACAGAAAACTAGGATGGCCAACTTTTTCTAACAGCAGCGTGACCTGCGGTGATAAACATGGTCTCTATACTGCGTGGGAAGCTTCGTCTGCAGATTTCTGCAGACTGAGGCTATGTCTATATGAGGTCACATTGGCGCCCAGTTATCTGAAATCCCGCAATTGTCCTCCTCCAGGGTAATACCCACGGAACAGAGCCCAAATGTGGGTTTTGGAGGCTGACGGGGCCACTGCTGCCCCTCCGTTCCTGGACACACGCGCGCGCGCACACACACACACACACACACGTTTCCCTCCTCCTCCAAGCCGAAAACAAAGGAGTCCTGGAGGAGGAAGTCAGCTCCTCACTACGTTGTTTTTTTACTGGTGTTTGATTTTTTTTTAATTGTTTGCTTCTAATTGCGCAATTGTGCAATTCTACCGAGGCACGGAGACAAACCGCCACCTCCCCACTTTCCTGGGGCGCCCGTGGTCCATTTGTATTTCATTTTATTATTATTTATTTATTGAAGGGAAGCTCCCCAAGGTCCCTGGAGGCCATTCCACTCGCTGGCCTGCCCTCTTCCCAGCGGGATGGCGCCTAATCAGGGGATGCTATCAGCCGGGGGATGCCTCCGCAGCAGCTCCGAAGCAAGGCAACAGACGGCAGATGCCGTTGTCGCCTCGCTTCAAGAGGGGGAAAAAAGTCGCGTTAAGTCCCCGACTTTTTAAAACCGGAGCTTCGGGGTTTTGCCCCTGGATGGTTTCGCGATGGCAGCTGCGGCATATAAATGAGTGAGCTGCCGCCACTGCGGATCCACCATGGGGCAAACGGCTCGTCAAGACAAGTCCCGAGCTTCAGTGACATAGCCCGGGCGACGCCTGGCTCAGGTATTTTTTCTCCCCTAATCAGTGGGCAACCCTACCTGGAATGGTACCCGCCCGACCTTTTTCCACGCCGGCCGCCGCTCAGCGTTCCCTTCACCCCTCACAGTAGTGCTCACCTTGACTTCTACACTACTGCTTTAAAACGGTTTATAACAGTTTTAAACCGGTTAATCATTAACCGGTTTAAAACTGTTATAAACCGTTTTAAAGCAGTAGTGTAGATAGGGTCCAACTGTCTGAAAACCGACTTTGTGTGGGGTGGGGAGGAGGGTCCTCTCTATGTCAAAGCGACGTTTTCTCGCGCGCCTGCCCCCACCCCACCCCACCCCCATTATCTCCCTTGGAACCTTGCCCTCTTCCCTCCCCGGCGGCGCATTGGGGCTCACTTACCACACAGCGACCCTGTCCTTGGGGTAGCGCAGCCTCTCCACGCAACCGAGGAAATGGGGCAGAGAGCGGGCAGCGTTCCTGGCGAGGATGGCTAAGAAGACGGTGGGCTTCTGCAAGGCGGATTCGGGCAGGGGAGCCGGGCTGAGCGACTCCGGCGCTTCCTCCGGCGGGAAGCTGGGCGTGCAGCTGCCCCTCCGCAGCCAGCAGAGGAGGTGGAGGAGAAGGACCAGCAGCAGCCGGTTTAGGGAGCTGGGGGGCTGGAGGTCGAGGATCGCAGCCATCTTCCGGGAGTTTTTTTCCCGCAATTTTGGGGAAGGGGAGAGCGGCTGTGAGAGAGAGAGAGAGAGAGAGAGAGAGAGAGAGAGAGAGAGAGAGAGAGGTTGAGGGAACGAACTCCAGGCGTACCTGCAGAACAGGCTGAAAGGGAAAGGAAGGAGACCGGGCTTGGAGCAGCTACTGCTGCTGCTGCGCTCACAGACACGCTTGTTTTATTATTATTATTTTATTTGCTCGAGTAGGAGGAGGAGAAGGAGGCTGTTCCTTCTTCGCAAAAGGCGGGTTTGTGGCGCCAGTCCTCTTCTTTCAACTCTAGCAGCAATTCAAAGCGAGCCACCCATGCGTTCTCCTCCAATCTCCTAAACACCCCGGGAATAAAGAAAACGGGGGGGAGGTGGGGAGGGGGGGGGGAGAAAGGAAGAACTTTGCAAAACTAATAGTCACCATAGCAGAAAAAAAATAAGTAAGAAAACACCAGTCCGAGCATTTGAGTGGCCGGTTCATACAACCAGTTTGGACGTTCTCTCTGGGGTGGGTCATTTTTTTTAAAACACACACTCAAAAGTTTTTTTTTTTTAAAAAAACAGGTCAGATCGCACCGGTCATATAAGCAGAATTTAGGTAATAGGACATAGGACTGTACCACTCCAGACTGCAGACGGGTATATTTTCCCTTGCCCTGTATATCCTAACCTAGCAGGCAGAGAGAGAGAGAGAGAGAGCATCATGACAGTGCATGTATTTCTGTTTAAATTGCATGAAAGAACTAGGAAATCCACCAAAGAAAAGCTTCCACTCTATTATTTTCCACAATCTCAGGTTCATCACACTAGTGTTTTATTGCACGCTCGCTACTTCCCACTTATGGATGTGCGCACGTCCTTTAAGCGACAACCACTCCCTACACGCCTCCCACACCTTCCGCCTGGTTTTAGGTTGCAAAATAGACCCCTTTTAATCTGACTTTTTAAAAAAAAACCAACTGAACATGTCACAATCTCCTGCTGTGCGCAGGAAAAGCTGCGCAATATAAATGGCCCCTGAATGGGCCATGTGGTCTTTGTTTACTTCCTCTTTCCCCTTCTGGCAGAAAGAGGAAGTAATGAGGGACATTTGGACATAATCTATGTTACTTATATTTTGGCTTCAATCCTATGTACCCCTCTTCTGATCATGAGCCCCATTGAATTCAGTGGGACTTTCTTCTGAGGTTGCCTCTACAAGAGGCATTTAAAGCTCTTTCAAGGCGCATTAAAAAATTTACCTCTACAAGAACGGAGCGCAAATCGGGCGTAGAGGCGCGTTAAACATCCGATAAAACGTGAGTTTTATTTTGCTCCGGCCGTTAAAGCGCATTTTGACTATGCGAACAAGCGATTCTCCGCATTAACTACTTGTAAAGCGCATTTGAAACAACCAGTAAGGTCACCCGTTGAGTGCTCAATTATCTCCTGCATACAAGCATTTACGATAAAGCGCTTCCGAGAAGATGCGCATAATCGGCTAACCAGGCGTCAAACGGAATCCATCTAGAGGGGGCCTGAGTAAAGATACACTAGTAAGGATTTGAACAAATGCAATCCCTAGTTACCCGGGAGTAAAACCATTCAGCTCAGCTATACCAATTTCTGGCACGTATGCGCAGGATTGGGCTACAGAACTCAGCCCGCCCACCCTACTCCCTTCTGGGAAGCAATGTCTGATCACTCCACATAATCCAGAGTGTACAGCCCAATCCTATGCCTGTTTATTCAGACAAAATCCCAAGTAAGTGCACATCAAATTAAAGGCAGGCATTTAGTTTAGATCTACAGAAGACATAAAGTAAGTATGGGGGAAAGATTTAGATGTTCGTATAGACTCCTCACAGTGGGACTTGCTATGGCTGAAAGGGCCCACAAAACTTTATCAGAGAGAATTCAGCTCATTATATACAGATGGTATTTCATTTCCCTGCACCACCAGGAAATTAGTTGCATTTATAAAACCACCTTGCCAACATGAGGTGAAAATTGTAAATAGGTCAAGATGTATCGACATATGTGGCGGTCTTGTAGAGTGATAAAATTGTTCTGATATTCAAAGAAGCAAGCAAAATAAGATACATTATTAATCCATTGCCAACGTTGTGATTACTACCACTCTATGAAAAACATAATAAGGGTGCAATCCTATGCATGTTTAGCCAGAAAAAAGTCTACAACTCCCCAAATGTTCTCTATCTAACATGCACAGGATTGTACCCTAGAGCACTTTTAAAATAGATTTATTAGTGTTCTTCTGGCTGCAGCCCAGATGGAGATTCTTGTGAATTGGACAAACATCCAGGGACTTTTTTATACTGAATGGTCACTAGTATACATAGTTAGTCTAATAAGTTTTTCCATAATGGGCATGTGTTTGTCAAGGTTATCCTCTCTTTGTATTGCATCATACATCATCTTTTCATTGAGGATGTCTAGAGATTCTGCTAAATTTAGTTAATTTTTCCATTAAATCAATGGTCCATAATCCATTTCTCTACTGAAGAAGAGACGTGTGGAATGGTTATTCTAATTTAGACTGCACTAAGAATAAATCCCATTGAATTCTATGGGGGTTACGGCTGAATAGACATGCCTAGCATTGCAGTGTCAGATAGAAAACTGTAGTTACAGATGGAGCAGAGTGCAGTTATTCTATTCTTGATCAATTCGTCCACAGTAAAAGACTATACTTACACATGAGAACAAGCTCCAGAAAACTGCTGTTGGAATATTAAGTTTCTGATTGTTACACGGCTACAAATAGTACTGCCCCAACAATGGGAAATAAATTTAAATACATGCAGGACAATTTCCCACAAAACAAGTACATGGGTTTATCAGAATGTTAACATGACATCTTTCTTCTCACATTATGCTTTCAATCAACATTTTTCCAAAGCCAAAAAAGGAGACTTTTCAAGGTTGCCAATTTATGGGATTATTTTTAGGAGGGCTTAATAAGATCAGACTTCTAGAACTTTCTTGTAACGTAACATTGAAATGATAAAACACTCAACTTCCATTCTTGTAGAAGCAGTAAAGCAGGCTGCAACGATAGAGTTTGAACAGATTTTATTTATTTATTATTTATTATACACTTCCTCCATTTGAGTTCAGAGAGGCTCACTAATAGTTCCTACACAGCCCTTCTTCACCTAAATCATACTCAGGGTGAGATCAACTGACCTATAAACTAGGAAGTCCCTGATTCAGATCTTGTGTGTGCCATGGAATTCAGCAGGTGGTCTCAAGAGAGTTACTATCTACAACATGGGGACAAGAACACTGACCTATTTTACAAGGCTGCTATAAGCATTACTGAGATAATATATGAGAAGTTTTCACTCAGGAGGTATACAATATTAAGAGGTAGATTTCATTAATTCATTAATTTATTCATATATTTTAATCCACCCAGAACAAATCTTCTCTGGGCAGATTACAAATGCTGAAAGAATAAAATACAACAAACAGCACAGGAATATCTAAATCAATTCTAAAAAATACCTAGGAGAAAGGAAAGGTTTTCACCTGGCACCAGAAAGATTGCAATGGTGTGGCACCAGGCAAGCCTCCTCGGAGATGACGTTGTATAAATGGGGTGCCACAATTGAGAAGGCCTTCTCTCTTGTTGCCACCTGCCTAACATCCTTTGAAGGGGGCACCCAGAGAGGGCTTCCAAAAACGACCTAAGGCTCAGAGCAAGTACATACAGCAGAAAATATGTCTTTAGTACCTCTGGTCCTAAGCTATTTAAGGTCAACACCAACACTTTGGTTTGGGCTCAGAAGCAGATTGGAAGCCAGTACAGGCCACAAAGCACTTGTGTCAAATGATCAGATCGACCAGTCCCAGTTACAAGCCTTGCAGCTTTATTTTGAAGTTGCACTGAAATTTTTGAGCTGTCTTCAAGGCTAGCCACATGTGAACAACACATTACAGTAACCAGACGACGAAATTACCAAAGTGGTTGTGGCTGCAATCCTGTACCCACTTACTTGAGAGAAAGCCCAATTGAACACGGTAGGATTTACTTCTGAGTAAATATGTATAGTGTTGTGCTGTAAGAGTTTAATCTGTCTGATTTAGGTTTAGTAAAAATCTAAGACAGCTTCTCACGATGCTATTATAAGACCAATCACTGCTCACAAAGGTACTAGCTTGAACTCTTCCTACTCTGAGAAGTTCTTATAATAAACTATGTTTTCAATGTATGCTTTGGGCACATTTAGACAGGAAATTATAAGAACTTCCAATGAAATGAGCATTTTTTTGCATATGCTCAAAATCAAACTGAACTTCTTTTCCATAACCCACTGTATAAAAGAACAGAGAGGTAGTTTTTGTTGTTGTTTACAATGTCTCCTTAGAATTTGTTACCTTACAGATATAGAAACGTTTGTTAGTTATAGGACAGCATTATTTTGTAAATGTCGGGAGTCTCAGTGATAAGCTCATGACAGACAGTAGCAGCCCAAAACTATTTTGCTGCCTGAGGCAGCAGATCATGGAATGGCGCCCTCCCCCAAATCCTGTCAAGTTATTTCGGCACCTGAGGCAGAAGTTCCCACAAGCGCCTCCCCCCCTCCCTGGCAGTAAAATTACAATAGTAATAAATCAAGTAACTAACAATTTGATGCCCTTTAACGACCCTTAAAAATAGCTGCCTGAGGCAGCACCTGATTCTGCCTAATGATAGGATCAAGCCTTTGAGGAAGGGTCTGCTGTCATACAGATGGTTGGTGCTGGTGGATGCGGAAGGCAGAATGAGTTTAGTAGCAGGTTCCAAGAACAAAAAGTCTGAGAAAGTAAGTTTGTCACATTTTAGTTCAAAGGTGGGGAACTTGTGGTCCTTCAGATGTTGATGGACTCCTGTTCCCGCCAGCCAGCATGGCCAATGTTCAGGGATCATGGGAGTTGTAATTTAACAACAGGGCCACAGCTTCCACACCCCTATATCTAGTCTAGCCTCACACAGCATGGTGTTCTCCAAATGTGTTGAGCTACAATTCCCATAATCCCTAGCTGGGGGATTACGGAAGTTAAACTCCAGTGGGTCCAGGGATTTTATTGCTGATTGTGCAAAACTGCTTTATATTTCTGTATGAAAATTGTTTTATATTACATTGGCTAAATTCGGATGATATTTTAGGCAACAGAGGGGGGAATAGCATACTCACGGTGTGTTATTTTTGCGGCGCCCGCCACACGACATGTTGCCCCTCCCCCCTGTCACGCGGCTGAAAGTCCCGACGTCCTTCTGGGCTGCTGCGTCTCCTCCCTCCCTTGGTCCTCTGGCCGTATCCCATCATTCACCATAAGTTCTGCCGGCTGTATCGGAGCAGCCGGGTGTTTCGGCTGCTCTGGCCAGCGAACTCTATGACAACAATAGCAGCAATAACAGTATTCTTCAATGAAATGAAATCACCTGCTGTGTCCTGTTATCAGTCTGTTGTTAATGGTGCTTGAACAGAATCACAATATTTGGCAACAGCTGTTAAGTGGGAAATGAGTGAGGTAGGTGGCTACCAGGTAGAGGACCTTTTCTGCTGTGGTACCCTGGCTGTGGAATAAACTCCCTTGTCTGGCACCTATGTTTGTATTCTTTCTGGTGCCAGGTGAAGACCTTTTTATTTTCCCAGATTTTAGATTATCATCCTAGTCTTTTAACTCTGCTGTTTTAAATCTATATTTTAAATCTGTAGAATCTCTGCATTGCTGCTCGGTTTTGTTCAGGTTGTACTTTTATATTGTGGTTTTATAATGTGATTTAAGTTTCCATGTTTTATATTTCAAGCTGTACTCTATGGTTTAAATTTTTGTGAACCACCCAGACAGCTTCGACCAATAGTGCCTTCTCTGGCTGCCTCTACAAGAGAGGTTTAAAGCTCTTTCAAGGCGCTTAAAAAAAATTACCTCTACAAGAACGGAGCGCAAATCGGGCGTAGAGGCGCGTTATCTCTCCGATTATGCGCATTATCGAATGCGTGTTAAACAGCGAGTTTTATTTTGCTCCGGCTGTTAAAGTGCATTTTGACTGTGTGAACAAGCGCTTATGCGCATTAACTACTTGCAAAGCGCATTTTGGTCATCGTTAATGTGCTTCGCCGCCTCTCGCCGCCTCTCGTGCAGAGGTATTAGGCGTAAATGCGCTTCAGCGATTATGCGCATAATCGCCTAACCGGGCACAAAAGTGAATCCTTGTAGAGGGGACCTCTCTCTCTCTCTCTCTGAATATTTAAAAAATTGTTTCAGATATCTTGTCTCTCTGTGTGCTGTCTGTTTATATGATTTTATGTAAATTGTTTTGCACTTCGTATAATGCATTTTAATGTTTGTTTTTAATTTTTATGAACCTGTCCAGAGAGCTTTGGCAGTGGGGCAGTATAGAAATATCATAAATGAAATGAATCTAAGATTTTTAAAAAAGGACATTCTATTTTCACACACACACAAGTTAATAGACTTCTAACTAATGACCAGCCAGTCGATATTTGTAGTTTCATGATAACACTGGAAAAAAAAGCCTATCCACACTCCCCATCAGCGCTTGCCTACTTGAAACAGGAACCTTAGAGCTTGTTAGCTGTTCCACAGGGGACCTGTGGTGTTGTCGCACCGAGCGGAACGAAGCTGAACTACACGCAACTCGGGAATGGAAGCGCCCGGGTGGAGCTCCGGGCAAGGGGCAGCGGCCGGCGACGCTTCATTAGCGCGGGGCTCTGGCTTGTCTGGTCAGGAGGAGGAAGCTCCAGAGCCCGGGAGATGGGCGCTTCGAGGGAACTGGCTGGCTGCTCATCCTACGGTTAGTCAGATGGGACTGGGGAAATGGCTGCTTACTCCTTTTGGGCAGACATCCCCTATGATGTCCTCCGTTTGCCACCCTCACAAAGTTTTTGCAAACATCTGATTGACATCTCGCATTATAGGAAGCAAATGTCCATGAGTGCAATTTCTGATTTTAATATTTATTTTGGCGGGTAGCTTGGTGCAGCTTCTTCCCTCAACCATGTGTTCGCAAGCACCACGTCAAGATACTGAAACACGTGTTTTATGCATGCTCTGCCAAGATTAAGTGCTTGGTGTTGCTTTTTCTTTTATTTTTCTGAACAATGATTACAGGCGATGGTTTGCTTCTTCAGAGGCAGAACTAACCTAGAGCTGTCACAGCTCAGGCTTGTAACTTGTGAAGTGATAAAATATTATTTCTTAAACACGTAGAAAGATGCACTGTGCAACATAAAACATTGTAAACTGCTTTGGGATAAATATTATGAAGGGTGGTATATAAATGTCATAAATTAATAGGTAAGTAAATGACACCATAATCCTGCCTTCGGGCTTAAAAATGTAAATAAACAGACTCATGAAGACAAGGAAAGAGGAAATATTGCCAATGGTGCATCTGACCATGTGCAAACAAACTGCTATATTGATATTAGGAGTCTTTCAGACTCCAGCAAAAAGGTAAAAAAAAAGTGCCCTTATCAATTTTATTCAAACATTGCAGAGATGGAGTTTGGAAGGGATGGGGTATCCAGACCTTTCCTTTGGTGGTAAGTGGTGTTACACCATTGGTGATAACTTTACTATTCTGTACCTGGTGAAATTACATCCCCTCTTCAGCACTCTGAGAGTGTATACCAGGGTTGCACAATCTTGCAACTGTGGGCTGCATTGGATGTTTGCCAGGGGCTGCACATGTGTTTGTGCGTATATGTACACCACCCTCCACAGGCTTTCCTGGACTAGTGCTAGCAAAGGCAAACAGTTTCCTTACTAAGGCTAGCAAGGGGTTTGTAGCTAGTACTAACAAGAGAAAGTCTGGGTGGGGACCTCATGGCTCTGCGGTTGACACTGGAAGGAGCTGCAGGTTCTGCACTGCTGGTGTATGCATAATGAGAAGAGGAAATAATGGCACTAATAATTGATCATGTGTAAGGGGTCTGTGTCTGCTCCTGGGGAGAGCAAAGGAATGATGAAGTTGCCAACCCATGATGGAGCCACTTGCTACAAGTTGACCACCATCTATGATTTATGCTGTGCTTATCACCTTACTAGATAACATAGAAGAATGTTATCTATATGAGGAAGAATGCAAAGAGAGGTGTGTTTATCCGTATGAGGAAAGGTATCAGGAGGGAAGAGGAATAACATACTAAATGTCAAAGTATGTTCTAAGAAGCCAATCAAATTGATGGTGAAAGAGCATTCCAAGCAAGTGGAGCCGTGAAATAAAAAGAATGCAGCTGAGAAATATTGTTCAGAAACAGACAATGAGGAGCAGTGTGATAATGAAAGGAACTTGCGTTCCTACCCTCTATAGTGGGGGTTTGGGACTCCCCTTTCTGGTGGCGCATTCACACAAGTTCTCACTTCCATGTTATGTAGCTGAAGTGATGAAACATGCATGTGTGCACCAGTTCCATAGTCTCCATAAGTTTACTGGATTGAGGTAGTTTTCCATCCTTGACTGTAACGCCCTGTCACAAGCTGAGTTTCTGGACTGGATATCTAACAACAATCATGCTAAACTCAGGTACCTTAGAATGTTCCAAGTATTTTGCATGCACTGTTTATTTAAACCATTTATATACTACTCTTTTGCTGGAAAGGCTTCCAGCGAAGCTTGCAGATCAATAATAATAAAAAAGGCAGTCCCTGCCCTGAGGCTTGCAGCCTGAAAATTAACAACAACCTTATAAGTTAAGTCAATATTATCCCCATATTGCAGATGGCAATCTGAGAAGTATGGGGGATTGCTAAAACCACCTAGTGAGCTTGTGACTGAGGCATGTCAACCCCCTCAATTGTGTAGGTCAGTGATTTTCGAACTCTATTTCAGGGAACTTTGGGGTCCCTTGTGATGAGATGGCCTGAAAGTCAGCTTGCCCACCATTATAGATCTTCCTGTGCGGTGAGCAGCTGCAAGGGAGTGTTGGACATCTTGAAGGCCAGGTACATGCTCAGTTCATGTGGGGCAACAGCCTAGCTAGTACAATATGAACCCTCAAACATTTCTCCATGCCCAGAATCCTTTGCAATGTGTACAGGCTAATTGGCAGATAAGTCAATATGGAAAGGGTTCCCTCAACCAGGGGTAGGCAACATGTGGCCCTCCAGATGTTTTGGCCTGTAACTTCCTTCACCCATCACTATTGGCTGTGCTGGCTAGGGCTGATGGGAGTTGTAGGCCAAAACTCCTGGTGGGGACATGTTGTTCATCCCTGCCTTAAACAGAGAGTGCTTGAAAATGGCTGATATAGTTGAAAGACTGGCAGTGGTGTATAGTTGACCTAGTATGTGACAGCTGTGGAAAAGGAATCATTAGTGAAGGGAACAAAAATGAAATGGCTAATATTATAATAGCATTGTACAAAACTACAGTGCGACCACACATGGAGTACAGTGTACATTCTTTTCCTGGTTGTCGCATTTTAAAAAACATATTGTAGAGCTGGAAAAGGTGCAGACAGGGGCAACTAAAACGATTAAGGAGCTAGAGCAGCTCCCCTGTGAGGGAAAGTTACAAAGGCTGGGGCTTTTTATCTTAGGAAAAAGGCAAGTAAAGGGGGAAATGATAGAACTTTATGCATTGTGTGTATAAATTGGAAAGAGAGAATTTTTCTTCCCTCTCTCTCAAAATAATAGAACCCAGGGTTAACCAGTGAAGATGAACAGTGGGGGATTCCAGACAGATAGACAATACTACTTCACTCAGGGCGTAGTTAAACTATGGAATTCACTTCCTCAAGATGCGCTGATGGCCACCAACTTAGATGGCTTTAAAAGGGGATTAGACAAATTCATGGAGGGTAAAGCTATCAATGGCTATTTATGACCTCCAGGATCAGAGGCAGAATACCTCTTGAATACTCTTTATTGTGGAACAAAAGCAGGAAAGAGCTTTTGGGCTTCCCAAGGTATCTAGAATGGGATAGGCCAAGTATCTAGTTGGACAAGCAAGGCTCTTCTTATATTTTTAACTAATATGAATGAAGTGATTGTGCAAATGGCTCCTCAGATTCAAGCTGAAATCCCTCTTATGAAGCCCAACTGACTTCAATGGGTCTTTGGGTATGAAAGCAATTGGAGCACAAAGAGCCTGTAAAGTAACAGAAAGCTCCATGGTCAGCTCAGATATGTGTAAGAATTTGTAACGCAATAACTTTTAATAGACCAACGTCTTTTTGGCATAGGAATATGCACGTTTTATAGGACTCTTGACAATAGCTCTCTGTCTGAGTTGGGTCAATGATCGCATAGTTTTGACAGGATGCAAAACTCTGTGATTTGATGTGCTTTTGTACCGTAATAACCCTCTTAGGAGTTTGGAAGAGAGCTTATTTTCCAGGTTGTGTAACACAAATAATCAGAGTCTGGGAAAGTATTAGTTTGTTCAAGCCTATAAAATGTTAACTTTACAACTCAGATCTTTCGCTTTTTGGCTTTTAATTCTTAATATACAGAAGACATCAAGTTCTATAAATTGGTCAAAACCTTATACTCTGCCAGTTGTTGGTGAATAAACTTTGTTGTTTTGTTTGTTTAGTTTGGTTATATAGCCCAGGGCAGCTAACAATCCTTATAAAAAGAATAGAACACATGAACACCATTAAAACCAATTCTGCAATTACAAATGCACAATAAAATACTATAAAACCATCATGATGACATCAGAAAATAGAGAAAACACTTGCCTGTACCCCCCTCCCCAAATTTGTACAAATAAATACATCTTTAACTGTGGCCTGAATATCTACTGGAAGGGACTTTCACAGTCAGGGTGCTACCACAGAGGAGACTCTGCCCAATGTGGTAGTCCCTGCCCCATGTGGTAGCCCCATGGGCCATGTTCTCTAGCCATTCTTAAATCCTGGGTTGGTTAGTATTGAGGGAGGTGGCTAGAGATTTGCACAGCCTTAGCAGTATGTATTGGGTACTCTGAGACCTAAACTGGGAACCTGATGGGAGGAGGTTGGATCTTACTGTGGCAATTTACCTTAAAATGTGTTTAGGCCGAAAGGGAAAAGATGGTGGAACCTTGATCTTTTGACCGCAGGCAATGGGAGGCCTCTGGATCAGCAGGCTGGGGATGCTGGAAACTCTAATCCAGTGGTCCTCATCCTTTTTGGAACCATGGGCACATTTGAGGATTTGAGAAACTGCTGTGGGCACCACCACAAAATGGGCTCCCACAGAGGATGAGGCTAGTCACATAATCATTGCTGTGGGGGGCCTAGCAGCTCAAAAGTGAGCTAAAAAGAGGGGAGAATAGTGAAGCTAGAGGCTGAGGGGGAGGGGAAATAGCAAGGTAAAGAGGCGGGGATAGAAATAGGGTGTTAGAGGTTGGGAGGGAGAAACAACTAGGCAAAGGTGTAGAGGGGAGGGAAAGAGCAAGGCTGGAAGCTAGAAAGGAGAGAAAGACGACTGACCTAACATTTCCCAAGGGTTTTCTTTAAACAATTTTTTTTCAAGGGAGCAGGAGGGGAGAGCTTTGTGGGTGCCACTGGAGGCCCCCGCAGGCATCATGACGCCAATGGGCTCCACATTGAAGAGTCCTGCTCTAGTCCAACACATCTGGAGGGTGTCAGTTTGGGAACGGCTGCTCTGGATTAAGCACGTCTAGTTAGGAATACTCAGAGCCTGGCCTTCTACCCTTGCCTAATCAGCAGAGTAGTGTCTGCTGTCTGATTCCCTTTTAGCTCTTAGCTCAAGTCCCCAGTTCCAGAAATGGACATTAAGGACCCTGGGCCAAACCTTCCTAAGTGCGGATTTAGGTACAGCTGCTCACAGCTTTTTCCTGTGTCCAGCCCTAGGCAAAATACGGCAGCAGTCCCTGCCTAGAAGGCTTAGGACAGAGCTAAACCTGTTTTTATGAACAATCAGCATTGCTAAATCATTTCCCCCCCTTCCTGGATTCTAAACTAAAACTTTTGGAGGACAGTTTTATTGGCATTTTGAAAAACACGACCTGCTAGACTTTTAACAGACTTTATCTAGCAGTAAATCCTTTAACAGGCCTCCTCCTCCCCCAGTCCCCACCCTTTTCTTGAAAGAATTTGTGTTTGCCATGCTGTTTTGGGGTTTTTCTGCCAACAGTCCCTGGAATTGATGGGAAAACACTTCCAAAAGTCATGGATTCGTTTCTGTTTGGGTTTTGTTGCATGCCCGCCCCAATGGCTTTTACACCCATTGCTTACTTTTGTGTATTTCAGTTCACAGGGATGATGTCATTGGATGTGGCTGACAGCAGTGGGGTGTATGCTGCTTTCTTAGTTTACTTAGACCTCTTAGAAGGTAAGTTTGTGGAGTCACTTTCAAATGCAGGCAGTGGAATAGTACAAAAAGAAAAACCAAGCGTATGTTCTAGTTTAAAGCAAGTGCATGGCTTGAGCCGATGTGCAGCTATGGATTGGGATTCCACACACTGGCTGAATTCGGACAACACGATAGTCAATGGTGGGGTAATAACAAACTTTACAGTTGTTTATCTAGGGGGTACTCCCCACACAACATGGCAGTAAATAATCAACCGTAGTGTGGATTAGGATCAGCGCTGAGTTGACTATGGCAGCATTCGGACGACATGATAGTCAGTACAACTGACGATTGTTTCCTCCCCCCAGTTGCTTAATGTGTCATCCAAATTCAGCCACTCACTCTGCCTCTGGGCCCACCATGTGTTAGATGTTGCTAGGCCCGCAGACATAGAGCCCAACGCGCATGTAGATTTTGCCTGATACAACGTGCATCAGGTGGGGTGGCAGCACCACATATGCTGTATGCGATTAGGACCATATCTGCTTAGGATTGTAATTGTATTTCTTAGAACGTTCAGCCGTTGACTGCTAAAGAGAACGTATTAGTTGATACCTGATGGCCTCTGCTCTCTCACCCGTCATAGCTCAATATCCAAACATGACCAACACTATTTTCCATGCATGCATGCAAGTTCCCTCTTTTGCACCATTTACACACGCATCTGCAACTAGTGTAGTGTAGAGAACAGTGTATTAGGGTTGGACCAACGGAATTTGCTTCACGTTCCTACTTTGATATGAAGCTGAGTAAGACACTGGCTGAATTCAGCCACTGTCTTTCAAACTAACCTGCTTCAAGAGGTGAGACTAACAGTAGATAACACTATGTACCACTGGAGAAAGACAGGTGCAAATGTGCTTAACCCATCAATACCCTCAAGAATGTAACATGCATAATGATAATTGAATATGTGACTATTACCTAGAACAGCCTTCTCCGACTTGGTGCCCTCCAAATGTTTTGGACTTAGAACTCCCAGGAGTGTCGTGCCCCCAGAAGTGCTAAATCTCCATTGCACAAGAAGTGGGGTCTTCTTGCAAAATGGATTCGCTGGGGTGGTGGTGATGGTGGTGGGTGGCCACTCCTGAAATGGAAATGTTGGTGGACCCACTTGGGGAAGGGCAGCATTGGATACTGCCCCAGGTTAGGGAAGTCTGACCTCGAACACTGTGTAGGTATGGAGAACTTAAAATGGAAGGATTGATTACTGTTATGTTTGTTTTAGTTCATTCTGTGTGTGTGTGTGTTTGTTTCTGATACACTTTTCAGTTCGAAACTGGCATGAAGTATCCTACATTGGGCTAGCAGAATTCCAGCTTGTGAGTCTCTGTGGGCGAGAGAGAGAAGCTGAGGATTTACAAGTAGTGGTGCCAACCTCTGCCCACGTGCCATTCAGCCACGAGAGGTGAGCAAGTAGTATCCACAAAGGGTTTGGTTTTGAATGTGTTAGCCAAACAAAATGGAGGAAGGCAATGCTCCACGCTGTTGGCATGTTGCAATTTTGCTTGGCGATGCCTGGTAAAATCCTACGGCAGCTTTCTCAAGCCTGGCACCCTCCAGTTGTGTTGGATTACAGCTCCTATCATCCTACCCAACACATCTGGGGGTGCCGGGCTGGGGAAGGGTGCCCTGAAACCTACCTTTGATGGTGGTTTGGAGCTTCAGCTGATTAAGAGTTTGGCAGCTGAGTTATTAACCAGGACTTTGTGAATGGAACACCCCTTTCCAGTCTTCCTTACTGGCTGCCATTTTATTTCTGAGCACAATTCAGAAAATTCGCATTGATTCTAAAGCCCTAAATGGCCTGGGGTCCAGAATATCTGAAGGGCCTCCTTCGCCTATGTGAATCTTTTAAGAACCTTGTTGGGAGCCCTCTTTCGGAGACTTGGCAGGTGGTGATGGAAGAGAAAGCCTTTTCTGTGGTGATGCCCTATTTGTGGAATGCCTCCTCCCCCAGAGAGATTTCCCTCACACTGTCCCTGTTGTCTTTTGGGAAGCCAATTAGAAGCGTGATTTAAGCATGGTGATTTAAGCATGGCGCTGCTGCTGCTGCTGCTTTCATTTTGCATTGCAGTCTATTATTTTAGGCTTTTACTGTGACTGTTTTATTTCTTCTTGTAAGCCCTTTTAGCCTATTGAAGTGGAAAGCCCAGGCATTAATATATTTAACAAATAAGACATCAGAGTGCTTGCTGATAAAAGATTTCCATTAGTGACAGTTTGGAAACTTCAGCTGGTTCAGAATATGGCAGCTGAGTTTTTAACCAGGTTTTCAACAATGGTTCTTGAGGTTTTGTGGGCACTCAAATGTCACGTTTGCGAAACCCGGATGGATTTGCAAGCTGAGCAGAGAGGTTTTGGGCCACCACTTATCTCACAGGTGAGTTTCTAGTGGTGTGCACAATTCCTTGCCTCTCCCTATGATTGATTCATGCAAAAATAGATTTAAATCCCCACCTACCCCAGCTTATGCAAATTAGGAGACATAATTTAAATGTGGATAATTTATACAGGTTGCAGAATTCAACTTTTCTTGGTCCATAGTTTGGGTTACCTTGATTGTGTCGCCTTCTCATCCACTGTGGCGAGCAGGTCTTCCAGGTGTGCCGCACAGCAAGAGAGGGAAGGTGGGTGGGTGGGTGAGTGAGTGAGTGAGTGAGTGAGTAGGTGGTGAAGGACCTATGGTTGCCTTAGTGGGAGATTAAAGGGCTGTGTCTGAGATATAAAGTGGCGGTAATAAAGAGCTGAAAAATTCTGCAGATGCTGATTTCTGGAGCCAATACTAGGTTCTGTGCTTTGTACAGCCTAGATCTCCTTGGATGGTTTCCAACTTCGTGTTGGGTTTCAGCAGTAATGTGAGAAAGAATACAAAATCCGGACTCCTTAAGTATCTGTGGAAACACGCTTTTTATTATTTGCGGGGCACTATAAAA
The DNA here is from genome assembly GCA_029215795.1 of Anniella stebbinsi. Taxonomy (NCBI): domain Eukaryota; kingdom Metazoa; phylum Chordata; class Lepidosauria; order Squamata; family Anniellidae; genus Anniella; species Anniella stebbinsi. The sequence goes on along the minus strand of JARDYH010000004.1, from coordinate 120,212,592 downwards.
CATATGCGTCTTCTACTCCTTCATTAAGCTTTTCATTCAGGTTGTTTTTCCATAAATCTGTGCTGTGATGATGCTGTTTGCTGTGTCTTTGGCATCTGAGTAAAAAAGACCAATTCTTGGGATGGCAAAGGGTTAATGGCTTACATTGATTGAAGGTCCACTTGCTGATCAGCCTTTCCAATTGGGCAAATAGCCAACGTGTGATTTCTCTCAAGCCTTCTCTTTCTGTGTTTGCTTCCTCGCTGCCAAATGACTCCACAAAATATCTTGTGCCCAGTCCTCCTGTGTGGCTGCAGTAGGGCTTTGTATAACAAGTTGTGCACAGCATCATATATATCCCTGCGGAATCAAAAAGGCACCATCCATGCACAAGATAGAGGTATTGGCAGGCTTGGGGGAAACTCAATGGAATGGAGTATTCTGGAAAAGGACATGGCTGAGTGACTGGCTGGAATTCTGAACAGGAGCACTCCACATTGCAACATCTTTACTGTAGTATTCCCTAAAGCAAAATTCAGCGTCTTGCATAGAATTTGGATTCATGCGAATCTGCAGGCCCATCTACAAAGTGTTTTTTTTTAAAAAGTGGTATAATACTAATAATATATTTATTTCTTATCCGTCTCTCCCTCTGGATCAAGATGGGGAACAACATCAAATACAAATACATAAAACTGATTAAAAACATATAAAACTAATACATTATTAAAATAACAATAATACTTAAAATTCAGCTAGGTAGGCCTGCCGGAAGAGATCAGTCTTTATGGCTTTCTTAAAGTCAAAAAGATTGTTAAGTTGACGAATCTCTTCCGGCAGGCCATTCCACAGTCTGGGAGCGGCAGGCTGTTACTCTACCACTTCTCAATGCTGGGGGGGAGTTTGAATCCTCCCCAGCCTAACACCCCCCCACCCCCACCCCTTGCCTGTGGAAAATTAGCATATCAAGGATTGCAGCCTAATGTTCTCCATGATTTGCATGTTTTCTACGTGTAGGGATTTTTCTTAACCTGGGGAAAAGATTCAAATATTCAGCACACACATGGTTTTCTGAAGTAGTACAGTAGTACAGTCGATGGAGGACTGAACCAAAAGTTCAGTACTCCATTCTGTTTGTAGGCTAGTACCTTGATGTTTAGGCTTCTAGCACAAGGTACATTTGAAAAGGTGTAAACCAGTGACTCAAGGTGGGGCAAATGGTCCTCCTCTTCTCCATTTTATCCTCATAACTACCCCGTGAGGTAGGTTAGGGTAAGAACCCGTGACTGACCCAAAGTCACCCAGTGAGCTTCGTGGCCGCATAGGGACTAGAATCCTGATCTCCCTAATCCCAGTCCACAACACCATACTGGTTAACAAACAGTGACATAGGTTAGGGTGACCCAAAATTATGGAAGACAAACACAATATTTTTTCTGCCCCTGCAAACAGTTTCCCACTGTTTCTGACCACAAATTTACCTGGCTAGAGGTGTGAAAACCTGTAAAAAAATCAGAAAAATGGGGGGGGGGGCTGTTTTTTTCCCAGAGGATGATTTTTGATTTTTTCTGAAAAATTGGAAAAATTGAACACCTTTGGATTATGAATTTCCCCCCTTAGAATTTAGTATAAAGTATTTATATATTGCTACCCAGCCTTTACTCACCCCAAAATGATTTTTAAAACTATGTAATAAGGACACATTTATAAAAAGATTAGAGCTGTAAAATGTCTGAAAATAATGAAGCCCTCAGGAAAAAATGATTTTTAATCCTCTCTGTAAGATTCCCAACATAGTTACTTCTTTCATTCCTTATTAAAAATTATTGATCTAAAGTATATTTTACTGATAGACATTTATGCTCAAGTTCCCAACATGTGGGGAGAGTCACCATTGTGCATTCCTGACAGTTTGGGTTTTGTTCTATAGAGCCCTGTGTTTCTGATGTTGTAGCAGTCATTTAATGTAGTTCTAATCTATTCAGACAATAATTACATATTTACTAACTGGCTGCATTCGGACAACACATTAAGCAACTGGGGGGGGGGGAACAATCGTCAGTTGTGTTGCTTATTGTGTTGTGTGGAGGGTAACACGCTGCTCACAAACTATTGACGGTATGCTATTCTGCCCAAATAAGCATCTGAGAGAAACAACTGGCTTGCAAGTTGTTTAGCTCGAAGCCAGTTGTTTAAAGTGTTGAGTGGACGGGTGAGTGGGTTAATGGTGTGTGGTGAGTGGGTTAAAACACAAGCCCATAGAAGCAGGCGGCAAGAGCGACCAAAGTGGCGGCTGCCACTCTGCTACAACTGGTGCAACTTGCAGAGGCTGCTGGGATAGAACTGGGAGGACTGAGGGAGGAGGGAGGGTGGAGAGAGGGGCCAGGGCTGTGTCAGTCAAATGCTGGGTTGACTATTAGTCCACTCAACGCCAGCCCCAACCACCCACAGTTGTGTAGGAATATGTTGTGTGGGGAGTACCCACAAAATAACCAACTGTGAGTTGGCTACTCAACCCATCATTGACTAATGTGTTGTCTGAATGCAGCCACTGATTTTACTTCTAAAAGTTATAAAATATAGTGATAATTTTATGAGCAAACTAAATTATACATAATATAACTTTAGGAACAGAAAGGCTGTTTTATGGTCCTAAGGCACCCCTCCCACCCTGGTTCCCTCCAGATGTTTTGGACTACAGTACCCAGCATTCCTGAGCATTAGCCTCGCTGCCTGGGGTGATGGGAGAAGGTTGTCTTAAAGCAACAATGTGACATTAGATTGGTAAAGAGTGCTTATATACTATGTTTTATACTGTTGTTGTTTTATATTTTGAATAATAGTTATGGTTTTAATTCTTGTGAACCACCCAGGGAGCTTCGGCTATTGGGCGGTATAAAAATGCAATAAATAAATGAATAAATAAAATTTTAAAAAGCATTGCTTATTTTTCAATTTCTCCCAAAATTTCCATTTTTTTCTGAAAAAAAATTAGGGAAAAAAACAAGTTCCCCCCCCATGGCCTCAAAATTTACAGAAAGTTTACATCTTCAACCACATGATCACACACACACAGAATCTAATTCTCACAGTGATAGTAAGCTTGTCTCGACTATAGAAGTTCAGACTGAAAGCAGGGGCTCACATTATTATTATTGTTATTATTGTTATTTTATGTCCCGCCTTTTCCCCGGTCCTGGGACTCGGCAGCTTACCAATTAAAACATGTACGGTTAAAAACAGATAAAGATATACACACATTAAAAATATAATTAAACATAGTACGATATTAAAATATTTAAGACATTTAAAACATAACTGAATGCTGACCTATGCACACATATGCAAATCCCTCCATATAGAAAGCAAAATATTGGAGAAGAGAACTTTAACCTAACCTAGCATTCGCCCTATTATTTTAGTTTACTGTGTGTAGGGATAAAACATTGAATCATGAGAGAACCCTCTCTTGCAGTCAGAGGTAGTATGCCCCAGGGACAGTTTATTTTCTTGGTGAATGCTAGGCCATAGTCAGCAGCAATTTCTATGCTTGTGGGGTCATTTCCCATCCTCCAGCAAATTGCCAGAATTGTTGCAGACTAGAGTGGGTGAAATGCATATAGTCATATGTATATGATTTGCACAATCTCCCCCCCCCTTTTTTTTTTTTGAGGGAAAGAGTAGTGTGAATTGGACTTGTAACATGATGCCCCATATATGCAGGAGAGGAGCACATACTTACTTTTCTACTAGGCATTTAGGATTCCCCATCTCACGAATATGGAAAATAGCTTACTCTCTGTGAGTTCACAGATTATGTTTGTTCATGTGAGCATGTGTCTAAATTTGGGTCGGGCAGCTCACATGGACACAGGGATCATTTGCACGATACTTTAAAAGAATTGTATTCCCTTGCTCAATTTAAGTGCATTGCACTGCCCTGCTGTGATAATAAAACAGGCTCTTGCCATGGGCTAGATGCAGCCTCCCCCAAACTGGTGTCTTCCAGATGTGTTGGACTACAGCTCCCATCATCCTCAGCCAACATGGCTTGCCGGGGATGAGAAGTGTAGTCCAGCATATCTGGAGAGTGCCTGGTCGGGGAAGGCTGAATGAAAGAAAACAGATATGATTCAGAGGGCAGTCAGTCATTGGGGGGGGGGGGGGGGGGAAACAACACTGAGACACAATGATTTGGCATTCCAAAAGCATCCACAGGAAGGAGTCTTTTCCATAAACATCCTCAAGGCTGGAGGTTCGCAGGCCAGATCTGCAAATGGGAAATTTTGCTCTAGTGTTTCTTAGTTCAGTCTGAATTCTCAGCTTCTGTGTTGAAAGGTGGAAGAAAGGTTCATAATTGCTGCAAATGGCTTTCTTGATTGAATAACACATGTCTAGCTTTAAAGACGTTTTTGAGCAGTGCGGAAAGAAAAGTTGCAATAACACTGACATCTTGTTTTGGCCGCGTCTGTATCATATTAGCTCATCTCTCCAGCTGCCCAGTAGCCATCAGCAAGAAGCTTTGAAATACTCATAGTACTAAACTGGTGCTTTTAAACAAACCTCAGTCTTGGCCCGAAACAAATTTAGTCTTTAACCTTTTTGACGTGAGAGTTCTGAGCCCAAAGCAGTACTTTTACCTTGCGTGCTTTTTACTTTTCTTGTAAAGAGGAAGATATGCTGGAAGATATGGGCATCCAGTTTAAACCCTTAGGGCTGGAATACTATGCATATATATTAGGGGGCATAAGTCCCATTGCAGCCACTTCCACTTACTTCTGAGTGGACATGCCTAGATTTGCACTGTAGTCATACTAGGCCTTCTTTTAAGTTAGGGTTGTGCTAGTCGTTGTAGGCTTGCAATGGTGCTATCAAGGCAGCATGTTGGAGTGGAAGCACAAGGTCCCATTCAACAGAAAGAGCAGGAGGCCCTCAAAGACAGCAAGGCTGAGTTGTTACATTTCAAAATAAGCAAAGTCATACACATTACAATCTAAAGACGTCACCACCACCACTTTCTAAATCCATAGTCTAAAGCACCAATGTGGCCTAGACCCCTTCCTTGAAGCCCACCAAGACACCCTTACTTTCAGCTGTGATGGTTTCCAATGAAGTGGGAGCCTCCAGATGTTGCCATCTTAATTTTCCATGAAGGCTTCTGGGCAGGTTACTTGTCCTTTGTGACTAGCCATGCCCACCCATGGCAGCCATTTTATGGTTGTGCCCACAAGAGTTTCTCAAATTTCCAAGTGCGCCCACAAAACTGAGAGGGTTGCCTACTCCTGATCTAAAGTTACCTCACAGCACCACTGTATACTTGTGAGCTAGCTGGGGCTGGTCTTCAGAGGTTCGAAGAAATAAATGTTGGGAAGTGTGGGCCATATGGACAGAGTCCCTGTCTCCATCTGCCACTCTCCCACTGGTATTTGGCCCCCATGGTGCTTTTGAAGTAGACAATCTTCTTGGCCAGTGTGCATTATTCTATCAACTTGGTGGATAGCCCATCATTATCCTCATTCATGGCAGATGTGCTATACAATTGCTTCAGTGTAATTACAGATAAAGAGCTTCACAGTCGGATTCTCTTTCTCTGTTCCTTTCACAAATAACCTCTGTAGAAATAGAGCTTATTAGGAATTCTGTATGTTGGCCCCAACAATGATGCCTTGAGGCATTGGAAGTGATGAATTCTTGTGTTTCAGAGATGCGTTCCCTCATAGGGTATTCTCTAAATTTTATCCAGCACAGAGCAAAAACATGGCAACCAACTGGAACACTTGTATTTCGAATGAAATAGGCAGTTTGTCATTGGCACCAACTCCTTGCATTTTGAGTTGTTCTTAGTTCAGAAAATCAACTGTCCACCTGGCCCCTGCTTGCTACCTATCGATTCTTTCCCTTGCTCTTTGCTCTGCACATTTACTACACTGGAGTGCAGAAGGAGTTACGTTGTCAGGTTTAGTAGTTGTTACTATGGGAGGGGGCAGGTGGCCTATGTGGCTAGCAATTAGTATTCCATATCTCCCCCCCTCCCCAGCCGTTGGTGGAAAATGCTGAAGCTAAAACGTAGGTGAGTTTGAGCTGCCTCCTGACTTCTTATCAGTCCTGGAAATAACAGCTGGGTGTGCAGCTGGCTGAGGAGAAGGGAGACGGAGAGCTCCAGCTAAGGGCTATGCAGGCGAAGAGTTGTGTCCAGTTTCAGTCTAGCTGAAGTCCCATTCATTTCATTGCGTCTACTCTGAGTAGAACCAGCATTGGCGACAGCCCTGTGGCTACAAGCTCTGAAGAAACAAGGTGACGTGACCTCTGGTCCCCTCCGTGGAAGCCTTTGGGGGTCTGGTAATAATAATAATAATAATAATAATAATAATAATAATAATAATAATATATTTATCACCCGCCTCTCCCAACGGATCGAGGCGGGGAACAACACCAAACACAAAATACAAAAACTGATTAAAAGCAGATAAAACCAGTACATCATTAAAACACCAATAAAACACCAATAAAACACCAATAAAACACTTTAAAACGCCCTCTTGCCCTTTGGTGTGTCATCGTTATGGGGGACGACCAGAAAGAACAATGCAGATCTCTGGTAGTCAGTGAACTCTCGTTTTCTTTCTGATCCAGAATCATGCCTGCATTTGAATTCTACTCAAACTGTGTAGCTCTTTCTTTCTTGTATTCCTCTCTAGAATTTAATATAAATAGCTCTCGCAATTCCTCGACACTTAAGAGAAGAGACTGAGATTATATTTCTCTCCCTCTTGACCCTGGTTTGGCAGTAGCATACCACCTGCTGCCCTTTGACTTTTACACTGTGCAGCTGCCTGTGCTAGCTGGTAGATCTCATGTCACAATAGAATAGGAATGAAATGGCTGGGATTTTATCGAAAGGGCAATTTTAACGGCTTTCTGTCAGCCCTGCAGCAGTGGTGACCAAAAAAGTAGCAGCCGTGAAATTTTGCTTGCAAGCAAGGTGTGTGGTCCCCGTAAACCTTGTTTCCTTGCAAAATCACCATTCAGCAAGAGGCAGCAGAGGCTGGAGTCCCAGCAAAAATGGTCCACGGGTTACATATGGTTGACCCCTGGAATAGGGGTAGAATTGACCCCAAAAGCTGTAAAAATAGAAATGTCATATCGTCACTGGATCTAGTTTGAGGGGAGTGGGCTGGAACACCACATGGCAATCCAACCTTCATCACAGTTGAGGAATACCTAGAAAACAGAGTTGTAGAAGATTTACATAGAAGGTTTATTACCGTATTTCATCGATTCTAAGACACACTTTTTCTCCCATGTTTACATCTGTAAAAACGGGGTGCGTCTTAGAATCGATGGCGACTTAGAATCGCCGGATTTCTCCCACGTTTTGCAGAAGGCACTAGGGCTCTGCATGCCCCCCCCCCCCCGCGACTACCCTAGCAGGTCCCGAGGCATCCCACAAGGTCGGTCAGACTCTCGTACAATGCTTCTTGCCATATAAGAACACAATAATTGATTAACAATTAGATCCATTCAGTGGAAGATGGCCAACAGGCCAGTATATTCCATACAAATCTGCAAACTATGGCATAAAATTCTGTTTGTGGGACTGGCTTGATGGTGCCGGGTTGCCCTGCTTTTAGAAGACACGCTTTTGCTGCTGTGGGGTGGCATTGGGTAATCCCGACACAGGAGGCAGTGTGGGCTTTCTGGCAGCTATTCAGCTTGCTGGGCCTGCCCCCTGCCCCTCACTTGGCTTCCAGCAACCAATGGGAGGTTGCCTTCTGCCTGGGAACACCCCCAGTGCAACTCCGGAGCAAGGACAGATGGTGAAAGAACCATAGTCAGCTCACTCTGGCAAGAAAAGTTGGGGTAAGTCCCTGACTTTTCCAGCGTGCAGCTTTGCGGGAAAATCCCGTGGTGGCTGCAGCACCACCACAGGACTTTTAACCCCATAGACAGTCCCTGTGTTGTATTTCCAAAATATCGTATGGGTCTGATGCTGACATATAAAAGGGGACGAAAGAAGGTGGTCCAGGAGCTCACAATCTAGACCAGATTGTGGCTGAGAAACTAAAAACACACCTACAGGTTTCCAGATGAGCCATGACAGGAATGGGGAAACTCTTTTAGTCCAAGAGCCAAATGCAATTTTGGAGCAGCTCTGCAGGGGCAATTTCCAGCGGTGGGCAGGGCCAAAGGGCCCCCTCAAATTGCAATAATACTAGCCTATTTTAGCTGTAAGCTCTCACTGCCAGTAACTAAACCTGAAGAGAGGTATTTCAATCTTCTAGAATGTGTGTGTGTGTGTGTGTGTGCGTGCGTGTGTGTGTACCTACACAAAAGCTGGGAAACTACCAAACGATGTGAATTATTATTATTATTATTATTATTATTATTATTATTATTATTATTGAGGCAGGGAACAACATCAAATACATAAAACTGATTAAAAGCACATAAAATTAATACATTATTAAAATACCAATAAAACACCAATAAAACTCTTAAAATTCAACTGGGTAGGCCTGCCGGAAGAGATCAGTCTTTATGGCTTTCTTAAAGTCAAAGAGACTGTTAAGTTGACTAATCTCCTCTGGCAGGGATTCCACAGTCTGGGAGCGGCGGAAGAGAAGGTCTTCTGTCAGCCTAGTTTTGGCTGACTGTAACAAATTCTTCCCAGAGGACCTGAGTGTGGGGGGCGGATTGTATGGGAGAAGGCGATCCCACAGGAAACCTGGACCCAAACCATGTAGGGCTTTAAAGGTGATGACCAACACTTTGTACTTCGCCTGGAAAGTAATTGGCAGCCAGTGAAGTGATTTTAAAGCTGGTGTGATATGGTCACCCCTAGGTTCCTGCAAGGACTGGGCAGGACTGCTGATTGTGTTTTCTTTCTTTCTTTCAGGTTGAGGCAGATCATGAAGAGGGCATGCGCTGTGCAGGAGAAATCTGATTCCCCACAGTCCCTCATGCTGGCTATAGTTGAATCAGACTCCACAATAGTCTACTATAAACTGACGGATGGTTTTGTAATGCCAGACCCCCCTGATGATACCGAAGACACAGGCAACAAACGGGGGAGAAAGAAAAGAAAGAGGTTTTTGAGATGATGGGGAGATGGGCAGTTGTGTTCAGATCTAAACCAGTCTGGAGTGAAAGGGTTCAACTGGGAGTTGGAACATCTGTTTTGGAAATATTCACTAAGTTTTGAGAATTGGCAGGATACGGAGAGCGCATATTCTTGTAATAAACTGGGACATCAAAGATATTGTGGACCAGTTCAAGAATCCATCTTCTCCTCGTCAATTAGTTCAAGCTTGTAGGCTGTATTTTAAGAAGTGAACTTTTGGAACGAAGGGAAATTCTGCCCTTTGTTCTTGATTCTGTAATTGTCCCATAGGTACCTAAGAGTTCTTAATTTTATAAAGTGTTGGCTCTTTCTAGTAAATTCCTTTGTGCGTGTTGCAATAAAGTATTCAGAGCACCTGCTATGTTAAATTGCTTGATTGCATGCCCATTGCGGAGTAAAGCAATGTTCAGCAAAGTTTGCTATTGTTCATGCTCATACAAGGCGATGCAACCTCCGCCCACCCGTTTGGTTCAGATGTGCTGCAGCTGGGAAAAGATTACTTCACTCATAATCACTGCTGCTACTGCCAAAGCTCCAAAATGGAGGAGGAATTTAACAACAGTAATAATAAAGACTATTTTGTAGCCCATTTTAGGTGTTCAAAGCACTTCACAGTCATTATCAGGCCATTTCTTGTGACAACCCTGTAAAGTAGGCCCATAGAGCTATCCCCATGTTGTACTTGAGGACTGAATGGCAGCAGTTTGCTTAAAGTCATCTCCTGAGTTCATGAGCCTCCCCCTAGCAGCTTTTTCCTGGCAGGAACCCTTAATTAAGTAGTGACTGAAATAGTTCAATAATCTGAAGGACCACCTCTTCCTGTAAAAGCCTGCCTGTGCGTCTACCTATGGGAGAGGCCCATCTCATTGCCCCACCACTAGGGGAAGAACGGTGATACAAGAAGGGACTTCTCAATGGTGGCACCCTGATTTTGGAATGCCCTGCCCCAAGAGCTATGCCTGGTGCCAACTTCATTGCCATTTTGGCACCAGGCTAAGTCCTATTTGTTTTCTTGGGCACTTATGAGTGGATAGCTCTGCTGTTGTTAGTTATAGTTTATTTTATTTTATTTTTCACAGTATTGTTGGTTGTTTTCTAATATTGTTACCTTCCATGGGATTTTTTTAAATGAAGTGTAGAATATAAATAGTATATACATAAATAATAAATAGATTCTCAGATCCACAAATAATCTCAAACATTTGCTAAATATTTGAAAAAGTTTGAATAGATGCCGGTAAGATCTGTTGCCAATCCTACATGCCATAGTTTGACCTGAGTAATGGCTAGCAGGCCACCAACATTGGTTCTGCTCCTGAATCAAGACACAAAGGGCTCTTTAACCCCCTGTTTCTTTGTGTGAACAGTAGCAGAGGCTGTGATAGAGGCCTCCCCTTATTATACAGTTCACCCACTCACTTCAAGACATAGGCAAATGCAGTAGTGTAGTCTCCTAGCCACCCTCCCAAGGAGAGTGCCCAAATTGCAGGCAGCTGTGTTGATCCATATCAACAAACCAGTCCTAACCTTTTTCAGCTTCACCAGGAGCAGGTTATTGGCAAACCTAATGGGTCCTCAATGCCCATTCAAGACCAAGCTGCCCCCAAATACTTTGCACTACAACTGGGAACAATTTGTTGTTGCTGGGAAAATTGATTCTCCCCTCCCCCCCCCCCCCGCCCCCAGCTGCTGTGCGAATTGCAGCTCAACTCAGAGGGAACCCAGAAATCTGAGAAGGGCTGCAGGTGATGTTGGCATCTCACCGTGCCAGCACTGCATCCCTATAAGCCCTGGCTCCACTAGGCAAACAACTCTAATATCCTTCTTGCCCCTTGGGAGTAGCAAACAGTTTCCACTTTTGACTTCATCTTCCCAAAGCTGTACGCATGAGGTACATGAGGGGCAAACCTCTGTTGCTGTTCACACTGGGTTGAGTGGCTTATCTAAACCCTTTGCCTGTGGCTGAATTCGGACAACACATTAAGTCAATGGTGGGTTGAGTAGCCAACTCACTGTTGGTTATTTTGTGGTTACTTCCCACACAACATATTCCTACACAATTGTGGGTGGTTGGGGCTGGCATTGAGTGGACTAATAGTCAACCTAGCATTTGACTGACACAACCTCCGCCCCACCCTCCCTCCTCCCTCAGTCCTCCCAGTCCTATCCCAGCAGCCTCTGCAAGTTGCACCAGTTGTAGCAGAGTGGCAGCCACGGCTTTGGTCGCTCTTGTCATCTGCCTTTATGGGCTTGTGTTTTAACCCACTCACCACATGCCATTAACCCACTCACCCCTCCACACAACACTTTAAACAACTGGCCTCGAGCTAAACAACTTGCTTATTTGGGTAGAATAGCATACCGTCAGTAGTTTGTGAGCGGCGTGTTACCCTCCACACAACACAATAAGCAACACAACTGACGATTGTTCCCCCCCCCCCCCAGTTGTTTATTGTGTTGTCCGAATGCAGCCAATGAGTTATATTCCTGGCTAAACTCTGGCCTAGGGTCTAGGACCAGATTTTTCCAATTCTTGCATCAGGCACATCAGTCCATTTCTAAATTAACATCCTGGATGATAACAGTTAGAGAGCGTCAACTGCGCCCATGTATTCTGTGAATTCTCCATTTTACCATCTGATGATGGCAGTTCTTGCCTTTTAAATGTACCTCAGAGTTTCTTGCCATTGTTTTGCAAGTTCTGTCTCAGAAGCAGGTTATGCAGTGTGTGTCTGTGTGTTTAAACCTATTAAAAATTCTTGTGTGGCCAAGGACCACACAGGTGTATTTTCAAGCACAAAGACCACTTATGAGTTCAGAAGCGGGAGGTGACCCAAAGGAAGACTTTGAGCTAAGGGATTGGAATACACAGTTTTCTCAGCTGTATGTATTCAAGCTCAGTGTCCGGCTAGACTTCAGCAAGATGTCATTCAGGGCTAGGCAGGTTGTAATAGCTATATGCAGCAAATCATTTTGTCCTTCTTACTGGGTTATTTAAGAATTTTGAAAATCCAAGTTTTTAAGTGTCATTGCAGGGAGATATTAAAATATATAGTGAGACAATCCATGGAGCCAAACATATTGTTGGAGGCAGATAACAGTGGCATAATGTACCTTGATCTTGCTATTTAATAGGAAATAACATGTACACAATTTTCACAATTGGTATCAGTTGCAACTTTGGACATCCTAAACCCCTCAAGGTCATGGTGAAAATGGTGACCATGGCACATTCTGAGCCATTTCAGCCTTTGATTTACGTGCTTTTATTGTACCATCTAGAAAGCTTCTTCAAGGTCACATAGGCTGCAATCCTATACCCACTTTCTGGGAGTAAAGCCCCAGTGAACTCAGTGGGACTTAATTCTCAGTAGGTAAGTGTCGGATTGCACTGTTAACGTGAATTCTGTGCTGAATATGTTTTATATTGCTAGACGACAACTGGTAGTTCATGACTTACACCTGGGTGCAGGCTAAAGTTGGTCACTCTGGCTATTCCACCACCTTTTTCCTCTCCTATTGATGTAGTGTGTTCTTTTAAGAAATGAAGGGAAAAGGCATCAGGAAAAAGAGGGGTAAGGGAGAAAAAGGGAGAATCAAGGGAAGATGTTCGCTAAAAAAAAATGTATGTTGGTGTTATGTTGTAAGATGGGTCCTCAGTCTGAAAAGATCTGAGGTGGGATGCCTTTAGTTTTGTGGGGTCTGAGTCCCCAGATTGCAACACCCCTTTTCTCTGACCGTCAATCGTTTGGTGATTGTCTGGCTTTTGTGCAGCCCACATTCAAAAGGTTTAAATGTCTTTTCTAAGGCTTAGGACATCTTTATATTAAGAGGAAATTGCATTGCTTACCCGGGCGTTTGTGCTTCCTCCTTTTCGGCGTGATTGTTATAGGTTTAATTACACAGACAGAGAGGGGTGACCACGTGGTTTGAATTTAATACTTCTCAATTGAATTGAATTGAGACAGCACCATCTAGTGGCGGAAGCTCCTGCTTTTTTAGGATGTTGCCACTTTAATAGTGGTTCTTTTCATGGTGGAACTTGCAACGGTTGCCGCAGGAGATGTCCTGGTTGTTCATGACATCGTTTAAAAGGCCCGCAAACTTTAATTGGTGGCCAGTCACAACCGTGCCATGAATCGCTCATTTAGAGATGCCCTTAGTTATTGGCTGAAAGTGCTGTAAACTAAAACATGGTGGAATTTTTGGGCCCACTCACCACTGGAATATGGCCCCTGAGGAGTTCTCCAAATTGAATTTGGCCCATGTGCGAAAAAAGGTTCCCTGCTCTATTTACAAGGTAAAATCTATTTACAAAAGTCAGGATATTGCCCTCTATATATGGTTTAAACATTCAAATGAGTCATCCTATAACCCAGTGATAAAGAGTTCTTTATAAAAAGGATCACTGGACTCCATATTTCAGGATTTGCAGAATGGTGTCAATTTAACTAATAAAAAATATCCCACAATTTCCCCAGTGGACCTGTATTGAAGCCAGACGTTAAATGGAACTCACTTTCAGGTAAATGTGTAAGAATTGATGCCTACGTTTCTTTTAAATGAAAATTGCAGTTCACTTTTAACAGCACTAGATTTATAGTTTCACCGTACACCGGGGTCTACAGATCAATTTCTCTTGCTTTTAGGAAAATACCTGAATTTTGTGGTTAGCTACAAAACTCTTACCTTGTGTTCGTCTCCCAGACCCCTCTTTTGGCTACTTAATTCAGGGTGGCTGTTTCTTAAAACGCCTCAGAACCACTGCCCCAAACTTCAGTTGGTTCATGTATTAAATGCTAGTATGGCAAAACTGGCTTTGTAACATTTGAAGAAATGACATTAGAAATATGAATGTGGTTTATTATGGTAAAAGCCTTTTTGCATCCACTTTGCATGATGCATTGGGCGTTGTGGCAGGTTATATAACTGAAGTGATAATATTTTATTTGGCATTGACCCCAGATTCTGGTTCAGCTTCATATTTTTGGGACATAGTGAAGGAAAGTACATTTCATTGTAACCCTGCTGGTACAGAGGTTAGAGCCTGTGCCTAGCAGGGATGTGTGAAACCCCTCTAATTTTATTTACTAAACAGGACTGTTTTGGCTTCCCTTGACATGGCTTTCTCACTCGAGGAAGAACTCCACAGGTCTGCTCTGCATTTTGCTTTAGGCAATAATACCATGACACCTTGGTCTGTGTGTCGAACAGCCTTGGTATGTGTCTTCAGGGCCGTGCAGAGGTGGGACCAGTTGGCCCGGGGCCCACGATTTTGAGTGGGCACTCTGACGAGGAGGTCCCCCCTAGCGTACGCTACTGCTTCTGTAGTGTAAGTGGCCCATCGAGAAGCGATGAGCCCGCCTTGCAGAAACAGCGCAGAAGCCGTCCGTCGTGAATAACATGGTCAGACTACAAGCTCCAGAGGGCCATATGCCGCATGCGGGGCGGGGATATATGTGCCTTGAGGTGTAGAACGGACATGTTGGTGGGCACCCCCCCTTGGAGCGGCCATGTTGTCCTCCTTTTTTGAAATGGGGGGCACACACTTTCCATCTGGCCTGGGCATATTACCAGCTCTGCACGGCCCTGTGTGTCTTCTGTTGAACCACAGGTTCAATGAACAAGGAGCCAAGCAGAAAGGGATCTTGGTGTCTCGGTGGCAGGCAAGCTTAAAAAGCCCACTAGTGGTAGCTATACAAGACTAGCTGGAGAAGGATTTATGATTCATGGAGCACCCCATTTTTTCTAGATTCTCTCAGCCTTTGGCAGGTGCCTCTGACCTAAGGTGCCAACAAATACCTTCAGTAAAACAGAATGACTGTTTGTCTGTTTAATTCCTTTTAAATTAATGAGCTGTGCAGTTCCTAATTATCTGTGCAGCTTTATTTGGGTTTCTGTTGACCTAATTGCTGTAATTCACTGTCCTGGTGCCTGTCATCTAATTAATCAGTCATTCTCTCTGTTCCAGTACTCAGTCCCATCTTCTCTTTGTTTTATCCAGATGTATATTTAGTCCATTAAGGCTGGATGTGGGTCTGCAACAGAATGAAGTGCTGAGAGCCCACTGGTGGTAGAACGGACTGCACCATTTCAGAAATCTAGGGTGGAAATCACATTTAAAAAAAACCCCAATCCCAGACAGTAGAAAATCATCACACTAGAGAGTGGACAGGATTAGAACCATTCACCCTGATGTGCTAGTTTTCTACTTGCAGGGTTTGTCTGTTTTCACATGAGGGAGCATTTAAAAACGTAACTTCCACCTGATTCTGAAGTGCTATAGTCCACTTTACATTCTGCTACATTTGTAGCTGAGACTTCACTTTTAGCTGCCATGCCTGTACCCACCCCCACATTTTTTATTTTTCTGCTACGTTCACATTTCCCTGTTTATCCTTTTCCTTCCCATACATATTTCCCCTAAACTTGGTGCTCCCTAAATTCTCTTTGCAATCCCCATGCCCCCTCATGCCCATTCAAATCTCCCCCAAGCAGACAACCTGCCCCAACCGAACCCTAAGGTACCCGGAGTCTCAAAGCAGGGACTCTCTCACCAGCAGCACCCAGGAACATTACTCTGTGCATCGCCATGGTAGCTGCTGCAGGCCTATCCTTTGCTATTCTTCAGCACCACCAATATGGACAGCTCGAACAACTTATTGCAGCTTCCAACTCAGCAGAGATCAGCTGACTCAAAGGGTCAATAGGGTTCTGCCTGGTCCTATGAAGTTGCTAATATAAGGACGCAAGAAGGGCCCTCCTGGATCAGAAGAAGGGTCAATTTAGTCCAGCATGTTTCTTCCCACAGTGGCCAATCAGACGCCTCTCGGAAGCCCACAGGTAGGGCTTGGAGGCAATTGTGCTGTCCTGCTGTTGCCCCCAGTCAGCTAGAAACCAATGGCTTATTCCCTCCGAATCACGAGGTTTGATTCAACTAACATGCCTAAAAGCCTGGATCTTTAGTCTAAGTCAGGGCGGAGATCCAGTGCCCCCTCCCGATTTTGTTGGGCTACAACTCCCAACAGACCCATTCAACATGAACCATTGGCAGGCATGATGGGACCTGCAGTCCAACAAGTTCCCCATCTTCTACTCATTACTCTCCTGTTTTCCCCCACCACTCCTTCCACAGAAAACCCACAGAAAATCCTTTAAGGCAAAAAAGAAAGAAAGATGGGACTGCGGCACAAGGCCTTCTGCCTGTTATGCTAAGAAGAGCCCGCCATCTGGAAGCACCCCTAGTCTAAGTGATGTTCAGACACAGACAGAATGTGCCTTGTTGATCTGTTTGTCCAGACACTACTATGCTAGGGAGATCTCCATCATTAAGGCAGGTGTCCTCACTTGATCCTCCTGCCTGCCTTTTCATGGATTTGTGTAGTTACGTTTTGTTGCTAGGGCGGTGCTGGTAGCTCAGTTACCATAGTGGCAACTGCTATCCTGGTTGCAGATTTCAGTTGTAGCTTTTTCTTAATCTTATTCTAAACTTGCTGTGCACAGGTTTTGTTGCACCCTAGTAAGCAACTCATTTTTATTTTTCTCAGTGTCCTTTGCCTGCTCCCATATAGCTTCCAATGAGAAACATCGACAACAAAAAGGTTGAGAAGGTTTTAGCTCTAAGCATCACTTCTATGCTCTAGAGAGAACGTTGGGATATCGGGTGTAATTCCTTACAGCAGCTTTCCCCAACCTGGTACCCTCCAGATGTGCTGGACTGTAACTCTCATAAGTCCAGCCAGCATGGCCATTGGCCACAGAAGAAACATAGCGTGAGTAATTGGGAAATAAATCCAGGCCTCGAAGAAACTCCCATTTCCAAATACAGGTGTGGATTCTAGCATAAACCCCGGAGCTGTTTCTACATGCATCTAAATATCTTGATTTCCCATTAGTAGGTCGCAAACAAATGTAAAAAAAGAACTTTGTTGAAAACAAAAAGGCATGAATCTGGCTCTGAGCTAATATGAATGGATAGAAAAAATTTTATTTGTCTATTTGATCTGCAATGTGTTCCTCACCTTCACCCTCTAATGTCTACAGAACTCCCAGTTTTCCTTTTCCGCCTCATGCTAAGAGCTGAACCATGAAAAATTGGGAACAGGTATATATGCAATCACAAAGAGGTTATTGGTGTGAAGCACTGATGGTTAGTTTTGATCGGTGTTTGAATGCATCAGCCTTACACTAAGCAGATATACTTCGTATATTTTCTTGGCCCACAGCTGTAGTCCCACACTTTGGAAGTGCTGTTCTTTTGCAAGAAGGATTATTAGGGCATAGTTTGTGTTGGGGCCTAGTGTGAGCATCAGGGCTTAACTTGTAACATTCAAAATAAGGAATTGCAAAGCGCCCCAGAGCAGGTATTTCAAAGCACGTATTTTCCCATTCGCTCCCTCCCATCAAGAATTAGAAGAGGGCCTTCCCAGAAAAGGGTAAAGTTTCTGGATAGAGCTGAGCTTCACAACCCTTTTTTCCTTAGAAAAATTAAACGTTCCTCAATACCCACACCAGAGGGCGCTTTTGTATAAGAGCTGACGATCAAGGGTCTAAAAGCTGTAAATAATAATAATAATAATAATAATAATAATAATAATAATAATACCCAATTTAAATATATTGACTTTTGCACTCCATAAACAAGAAAAGCACACAAAAAATAAAAATGGATCAGTGCATTCTATTAACTATACACTGTTTAGATTACTTATCTTAGAAATACTGAACATGTGTCAGTTCATGGTTTCTTACATTTACAATTAATGCTTCCCTCTCCAACGGTTTGATTCAATTCTTCCTGCTGTAATTTTGTTAGACAACTACAGTACAACCATCTGTCTGAGAGGATCATGGAGACCTCTGCAGTTTTACATACAGGCTGCAGACAGAGTCTGTTTTTAAGAGATTTGGAGATGGTGTGATAGTGATAGAGATATCATTGTCTGTGGTGTCCTCATTTCTTTTAAACTGATGGTCTTTGGTCAAACCATTTCTTTGACAGGTTTCTGAAGCTCTACTGAAAGTGTTTGACGGGGGGCTGCCTAGACGCTTTGAAAGCTCTGCAGTCGCTGTGTGGTGGCACTGCAATGATTATAAAACGCAGCAACTACCTCGCAGCCATCATGGAGCTTTCCCATAAAGCTGCATTTAAAAAAGTCGGGGACTTAACCCAATTTTTTGGCTGGAGCAAGGTGAGAATGGCGAATCTGCTGTCTAAACTCGCTCCAGCATCCCGGCAGAGGCGTCCCTGAGTGGATGGCAACCCATGATTGGTTGCCGCCATCCCAGAGCAGAGATAGTACGGGGTTTCCCTAAACGCAGCGGCAACCTGGCGCCATCAAGACAGCCCCCAGGAAAGTTAATATGCCTGTTTGTCTCTCTCCTTCCCTCCTTCCCCACCATTGTGATGCATTTCCTCTTTCATTGGCAATGGGTAAATGGCCACCATGCCACCATGATGGTTGTGATGGCTCCTCCCTCTGCTTCATGTCTTTCTGGGGGTGGGCAGGAAGAGAAAGCAAGAAGCAGAGGGAGGGAGGCTATTGGGCGGCATAGAAATGCAATAAATAAATAAATAAAATAATGTCATTTAGCAAGGATACAAAATGATTGTTATATAGGCCTGAGGTCATTTTTAGGAGGAGTGGAAATCATAATGTTATTATTTCTTATCAAATGCATGACATGAGATGACTCGTGCCCACCACCTAAGAGGCCAGTTAGGAGAGATGCTTCTCTGGCTGAGCTTCATAATTCCTTGGCTCTGAATAGGAACTTCTGTGACCTGTAATGGTCATCATAAAAAGTGGGAGAAGATTATGACACACACATACTGAGTTATTTTCCAGTTCAGATTTTAACTTGAACTGCAGGAAAACTTCCACCCACCCACCTGGTTGTTGCTTTGGTATTGGAAGGGAGAATGGGTTGCTTTTCCCCTTCCTCATTGGTTTTATGTGCTTTTAATCGTTTTTGTGTATTTTATGTTTGATGTTGTTCCCCGCTTCGATCCGGAGGGAGAGGTGGGTAATAAATATATTATTATTATTTATTATTATCTCCTCAGGGTCCTGGAATGCTGGGAAATCTAGTTTTCCCAGGGTATCTGATGATGAGGTGCCCCTGGGCAGTTCACAATTTATTAATATTAATATATTACAATATATTATTATTATTATTGCCCCTGGTAAGGTGGGAAGGTGCCCCTGAGAAAATCAAATCAAATCCCAGATGTGGGATGCTGCAAGTTGTAGTCTAACACATCTGGATAGCACCAGGTTTGGGGAAGACTTTCATGCAGTCTAAAACTCCCATGTGTCATGGTCATGTGATGATCTCCAACACAAGTTTCACTGCAGTCCGTATTTTGCCATATGTGAAGCCATCCTCATTCTTGGACATATCAAAATAAATGCACAGCACTCTACATGATGTGGCCTCTGCATGGAATATAATGGGGTTGATGGTTTCCAAATCCTTACATTTATACTGACATATCTATTCAACCATTATCTCTATTTACAGGCTAATAACAGTGTGGCACAGCTTTTTAATTGGGAAAATGGGGAGGAAGGGTAAATGGCCATCCTGATCCAAATTTGGGTTGGGGGTATACCTGGTGTTCACATTTTAAAACAATGATAGATATTCTATTCACAAAGTTCTGCACCACATCTACTTTGACCCTCACTGTTCTTCAGAGCCTTTCACATAGGTAATCAGGGTTGGATCCAGACGGAGTCATGCCTAATTTGTCCCATTGATGTCAATGGGTCTACCTGAAGCATGTTTCAGTCGGAATCCAACCTTGTGCTAACATACCGATTATCTGCCCATTAAAAAAAAAAAAGGATAATGCATGCAGAGCTGGAACAGGTGTAGAAAAAGGCAGCCAAAATGGAGCAAAGGATTGGAGCATTTTCCTAGGAGGAAAAGCAAAAGAGTCTGAGGCTTTCCAGAGTTGCTTCCCATGGTGTCCTTCCGCCTGTGGAATGGATATTGCTGGCGGATCCAATTCCCCTCCCCAGCTGCAGCCCCCTGCATAGAACCCCAGTCTGATCCAGAGGATGGATCTTCCAGAGCAGGTTTTAGGGAGATTGCCAGGGGGTGGGGTGGGAATCCCATTGTGCAAGGGAAAGTTGGCTTGCCTTACTTTGGATTTAGACTTTAGTTTGGGGCGGGGTGGAGGGAGACAACTTAAAATGATTAAAGGTGTGGCTTTAAATAATCTTTAAATGATTAATGGCGTGGCTAAAGGTGAACTGCCATCTTCAGAATAGTTTTCCTCAACCTGGTGTCCTTCAGCTGTTTTGGACTACAACTCTCCCCGTTCCTGACCACAACACATATGGGGGCCCACAACACATATGGAGGGCCACAGCTCCCTCACCTGTGATTTTATGCCCTGCTTGTGGGCTTCTTGCAAGCATCTGGCTGACTCCGTGTTTTTGCTTCCAATCCTGCGGACTGCACAGGACCATCTCAGAACAGGCTCCGCCAAAGTTGCACAGGAATGAGGGAACCATATGGAGAGAGCGGGATCACACTCCCAATGGATTCGAGGCCAGAGGGGAGAAGGAGTGGGGATGGCCTAGGTTGTTCCTTTCCAGGTGATGTTGCCCCTTAAACATGGCTCTTCCATTCTTCGGCACAAAGTTATACCATGAGCAGAATTGTCATTTCAAGCAGAAGCTAGGGAACTCCACGTCTGAATGCCCCCTTACAAAGTCTCTGTGTGTAGAAAGCTAACACGGCAGCCAAATGTACCCCTGCCCCATGCATACTCCTTCTCTGTACTCTTAAGAAGGGGGAATTTTGAAACCTGCAAGCCATCATCTTCACCTGCTGATGATACAATTAGGTTATAGTCTAGATTGAGTAAAAAATTTAATGGTTTTTAATTGTTTTTAATGTATTTGCTTATTGATGTTTTTATCAGTGTTTGTAAGCTGCCTTGAGTGCCATTTTTGGTAGAATCAATCAAAATAAATAAATACGCGACCTGGTCATCCCCCCACAAATTTTTGGCTACAATTCCAGTAAGCCCTGACAATTGGCCATGATAGCTAAGTGTTTACACAGGAAGAGAGCAAAGACCAAGTGGCTTGTAATGTAAAATTTCCCAGCCCATAATTTAACAGGACGGCACCCTCTAGTGGGCGTTTTACAGCACAACTTTGACTGCACAGAGCAGGAAATCCTGACAAATCCCGACATATTTCAGAAGAATCAGGGTTTCTGAGGTTTATATTTTTATGGAAAATATGGGGAAAGGAGCAGGAGACTTACTGGAAGCTCACGGTTTCGTCAAAATGACCCGCAAACATCCATGAGTGGCCAGTGTGCTATAAATTCTCTTAAAAACAACAACCAAAACCCCTCTGAAATCTACCCACGATGCATGGAAATGAGTGGACTGTGTCCTATTGCTGAGACCTCAGAGAGGAGCTATGTGTTGTCATGGCCTCTTTTCTACATATATGCACATAATGCACTGTCCCAGTCTGCTCTGCCAGGGTCTGGAGATAGCGCTGGTTTCTCCCTATCCAGAAACATATATAGGGAAATCTGTGTTCTCCTACAACTAAAAATCCCCATGGAAAACTGGTGTGGGGCAAGGTAGAGGGCAGAGCAGCAAGGCTACCTTGTATTTCTCCCCAAGCAGCAGTGTGCTTTTCCTGTGTTGTAGTCCCCAGAAGTGGAGGGAAGCATACAAGGCGGCGGGGGGGGGGGGGGGGGAGGAGAGTTCCCCTGTCCCCAATGCCCTCACTTTCACTATGGTGAGGGAGGGAGTTGTCCCTTAACAGTTGGTGGGTACATAAGCAAAGAGTGGGCCATTGGTCATGCTGCAGTGGCTAACAGCTCACAGATATAATAACTTGGCACTAACTTGGTTCACACGTAACAATCCAGAGTACTGATAGCATATGGATTGTCATTGAATTGTGGGTTGTTATTGACTCATGGGTTGTCATTATGTGCAAACCCTGTGCTATGGTTTAACTATGAGTTCACAATCTAACAACAAGCCATGGGTTCTTGTCTCTCATAGATAAACCATAGTGCAGGGGTCACATGTAACCACAACCCATGATTCAACTCAGCCAGGCCACTGGATGCTATGAGCCTCTTGGAAGGCACAGAACCTGCTTTGTGCATGCCTGGTGTGCTCACATGCAGTCTTCTGCTGCTCCAAGTGGTGTCCTCTGGCAAGGACAACCCCTTCAATATCATATAACAGCAGTAACCAGGTACTTGTGTTCAATTCCAACCCTGCACTCAGTTTTTCTTAGCCTGCCTCCACCCCCACCCCCCAATCCAGGGGGGTGGGGTCCTGAATGCTTGTGAATGGGGAAGCAAGGGAATGTCAAAGTAAGGCTGAAATGTAGCTGGACCATGCATTCCTTGATTATTTTCATAAGCCCTAATAACTGCTGGATTTGTTCTAGAATATGTCAGACCAAAAATCTCTCTCTATAAAGACTACTTTTGCATAGGTGTGACTTGTTTACAAAGGAAAAGTATGGTGGGTTAAACTAACAATTGGGGTATGTGTCAATATGCAGGAGGTTGCATATCCACCCACCTGGTCTCTCCAAGCCTATCTACACTACTGCTTTAAAACGGTTTATAATGGTAGTGACAACTGTTGGGGCCCAGGACACACTCCATATACAGTTTTCAAAACGTTTTCAAAGTGTTTTATCCTGCGTGTGTAGATAGGGTCTCTATCTCTTTTTAAGAGTTTAGGAGTAACGAGAGAGAGAGAGAGAGAGGAGGGTTGGCATTAAGTGATGCCCACAATCTACTGCAAATACATTAAGAAATGATGTGCAACACAATCCCCTGCATATTTACTCAAGAGGAAGCCTAAAATTCCTGTGTTCAGTGTGATTGCAGTGTTACAATGCAATTCTATATCTCTCTAATCAGAAGTAAGTCCTATTGAGTTTAATGGGGATTACTTCCAGGTAAGTGGGTATAAGATTGTAGGCTTAATTGCTGTCATGCATATTTTCACATGCTTATGGTCAGTTTGGATCTTGAGTATATTCATTTTATAGTGTGTGTGTGTGTGTGTGTGTGAGAGAGAGAGAGAGAGAGAGAGAGAGAGAGATGAACGTTTAATGGATGAACAGTAAAGCAAGTTAATATGAGAATAACATTTAAATGAGAAGATGCTGCAACATGCCAGTTTGGGCAGACGAGGGGGAAATCTTCTAAAAATAATTCACAACACAGTCCCTAAAGGCTTGAGCACCATCTGGAGACATTTAGAAAAGAATTAACTTGCTAATGTAGGAGGTACCAAAGGATCACAGTCTACATCAAAGAAAATAACATTTATAATACTGCAGGGATGGAATTTCAAAGAGGATCATACAGATTTTGAGCTTCTTCTGTTTAAGAAGTAGTAGTAATTAACCCAAGTGGCCTAATTGCTGAGGTGTACAGATGAGGATTTTGAGTTCACGTTATGAACAGAGATACAATGTTCATTATCCAAGCACATGTTTAATCCTGAACCCACTTGGAAAGAAAGTAGCACTGAACTCAGTGGAACTTACTTCTGAGTAAACAAATATGTGCTTAAACTGCATATCTCTTCCACAGATGTCAATGGGGCTATAAACTGATGAACTCCCATCCAGCTAAGAGCCATAAGCGAATGGCAGCTGGTTTCTGCAGGCATAAGCTGTAGCTAAAGGAAGAACAATATGTGCAAATGAATGCTATGGGTGTGATTCCTTTCCCCAATCTGCTGCCAGGGGTTTATGCATGGATGCTTTCTCAAAAAGCAATAATCTCTCCCATCAGGTGTAAAAGAGGAGGATTAGTCCCTTGCTCACTTTCCTCTTCCTCCAGATGGCTGACGGTCAACATTACCACTTTTAAAAGAAGAGTCCCTGTGTGTAGCCACAGTTGTTTAACTCACACATTGGATTAAGTGCTGAATGTTTGCTGGATCATGCCCACTGCCATTCAGTTTTAAGATTTCTGCATTCTCTTCTTGGATGCCCTAACCCTTGTATTTTATAATGTAATATGTAAACTGCCCTTAAAACTGATGTTGGAGGGGCAGTATAGGAGTTCCCAGTGGGCAGCAAACAACATCAATATGGATCCAGGTTTTTAACTCACAGTGCAATCCCATGTGTGTCTACTCAGAAGACAATCCCATTAAACTGAATAAAACTTACTCCCAAGTAAATGCATATAGGATTCCATCCCACTCTTCTTCTTTGAAGGACTTCAGAGCATCAAGTGAGTCTAACAAAGAGGTGACAAATTACCTCATACTACTTAGGAAACTTTCTCGCGAACATGAATTTAGAAATCGGACCTTCCTGGTTCACCACTTTGTCCACCATACATAACATATTGGGCATAGAATCACTGGGTATCTTTAAACAAGTCTTCTAAGGCTGTCTCTATACAAGACAGTTATCATATGCTAATGATTGTTCACGCACAGAAGTTTACAGGTGTCGTCAACCTGCAATGCCCGTCCCATCATTTTCAAGCAGCAATCTGCTATTTTATAAGCCACGGAAAATGCAGTAATAAATCTAAATTGTGCAATACAGCAGCGCTGTCTGCTGGCAGTATAAATGAAACATGAAGGAAACTGCAAAAACAGCGCGGAGAGGGTGGAGTGTGTGTATTTTGCCAATCGTAAAGCTATGAACACTCCAGAAGACATTAAGGATTTTTCCTTAATGTGGAGAAGCCCTAAATCTCCAGCCTCAATTCATCATCTATGAAATGGAAACAATAAACATATTGTGAGAAGACAACGTCCCCAGCAATTCTCACCGATTAAAATAGCACCATCCAATATTACGATGATACTTTTTATAGAATAGCTGTTTTAGTTTCTTTTCATATGTTAGTTATTTTGAGGTGTTTTTAGTCTTTTATTGTAAGCTGCTCTATTAGTGTATTTGAAGGGCAAGGTATAAATCTAAATAAAGTTTAGTTCAATTTTGCTATATGGTCACAGATGCATTCAAAAGACAAAACAGGTGAAGTCATACATTCCATATAAATAAAGCAAATAAATAATTACAAAACATAAAGATCAAAGAGATAAGAATGGCTCAGTTGGCCATCAACAACTGTCCTGCAGAAGAAGGCCATTTAAGGTTGCACTCCTATGCACACTTACCTGGGAGTAAGTCCCACTGACTTCAATGGGACTTCTGTATATAGACTTGTATAAAGCACAGGTGGGAGCCTGTGGCCGTCCAGGTGTTGCTGAACTACAACTCCCATCATCCCTGACCATTGGTCATTTGGGCTGGGGCTGATGTGAATTGGAGTCCAACAACATCTAGAAGGTCACAAGTTCACCACCTCTGGACTAAAGAGACTCCCCCTGCCCAACTGGAGGTCAAATTGATTAGCCAAAAAAAGGATTTTTCAGCTCTGGCTAGATAAATGAGATAATTAATTTGGTCTCTAATGGCAAAGGAATTTTAGAAGAACAGATCCAAAAAAGGCTCCAGACTTGCCTATTAAAATTGTTCCCCCACCCCTGTAATTCATCAACAAAAGCTTTTGCTGAATACTCTATCAATTAAACCAGTTAGGGCTACAGTCCTAAGCACGCTTACTAGGGAGTATATCCCATTGAAATGCTGCTTTCCTCTCACATCTACGTAAACATGTACAGGATTGGGCATGAAAAGCTTGCAGCTCTAATTATGTAAATTCTCCTTTGAATTTAAGGTCAGAACCTAAACCAAGTCTCCGTACAGGTGGGCAGGTCCAGAACTTTGTTCTCTGACATCATGCCCACAAGAACACATTCCCCCCCCCCTCTTCTCAGAGCACTGTGTATACAAGAACAGAATATAATGTTGGCAAAGTCTGATAGACGGGGAGATTAAAAGAGCTAATACTTGTCTCGGTGGAGCTATAAAAAGCTTAGAATTGCATTTGAATTGCAGATTTTTTTGGAACATGATGCTAATACAGATCTAAAGGCGGTGGGGAAAGGAGAAATCCCAAACCTTCAAAGATAATACAATCAGAGGTAGGTTCAAATCTCAGTATAAGGATTAAAATAATGTGAATGAGTTTTTTTTTTTTAAAAAAAGTTATGCACTAATGTGGTATACACTCATGATTACTTTTAGAAGAAGGCTTTCATCAGGAGGAGAAGGAGAGATCCACTCCCAATCCGGCACTTGGGGTGGGGGGACTTTCAGAACTCAATACCGTAAGATGTGGACACCACCTTATTTATTAATTTATTTTTAAAACCTGTAAAATAATCAAAGTAATTCACCTGGATACCAGAAAATAGGATCAATCCTTGTTAGTATAATAGAATCGAGGTGCAATCCTATGCATGTTTAAGCAGAAAAAGTCCTACAAATCCCAGCATGCCCGAGCCAGCCATGGGGCATGCTGGGAATTGTAGGACTTTTTTTTCTGTTTAAACGTGCATAGGATTGCACCCTACATAGGGTGGCCATATGAAAAGGAGGGCAGGGCTCCTGTACCTTTAACAGTTGCATAGAAAAGGGGATTTCAGCAGATGTCATTTGTATGCATGCAGCACCTAGTGTAATTCCCTCTTCATTATAACAGTTAAAGCTGCAGGAGCCCTGCCCTTTTTGTAGAGTAACCAGATACAAAAGAGAGCAGGGCTCCTGCAGCTTTAACTGATGTGATAAAGAGGGAGTTTCACTAGGTGTTGCACACATACAAAGGACACCTGCTGAAATTGTATTTTCTACACGGCTGTTAAAGATACAGGAGACCTGTCCTTTCCATAGCATCACTCTAGCCTAATCGAGTTGGAAGGCACCTTTGAGATCATCTGGTCCCCAATGCAGGCTCTGCAATGCAACTGCAGCATCCTTGACTGGCGCCCGTCCAGCCTCTACTTAAAATCCTCCAGGAAAGGAGAGCCTACCATCTCCTGCAGCAGCCTGTTCCAATGCCCAACAGCTTTTATCATTAGTTTCTCCTAAGGGCGGATCTACACACGAGTTTTTTGACGTTTTATAAGGGTTATGAAAACTCTTTGGGCCACATGACGCACTCCCTATAACGTCGTATATCTGAGGTTTTTTAAAACTCCCTTCAGTTATATACAACGGTTTCACTTTTAATAAATCGTTTTAAGTAAAAGAATGTGTCCTTCCTTACCGTTTCTGATTCCTGGGGGCAGTGCTTCCTTTACTGGTGCCCAAATGCTGAGCAGTTGATTGGTGGGGAAGAAACAGGAAATGGACCAGTGAACTACAACAACCACAATTCTTTGCCCTATACTCGCTAGGGAATGACAGAGGAACTAAGAAGGAAGTGTGTAACTGAACTACAACCCCCACAATGCCTTGCCCTAAATTCACTGAAAAACGAAAGAAGAAAAGACAGGGCAGAACAGTGTGTGATCGCACATACCGCTTTAAAGACAGAAGACTGTTTCTCCTGTAACGTGAGTACTCAGTAATGTGGCCTAAGAAGTTTTAGAACGCACCTATTTGGAACGTTTTAAAATACAATTTAAAACGTTCCAAAGGACTGTGTGGATTCCCCCTAATGCTTAGCTGAAATCTTGTACCCTGCAATTTCCACCCATTGGTTCTAATCCTTTTCTCCGGCATAACAGAGGACAACTTCTATATGACAGACCTTCAGTGTGGTGGCCCCCTTTCTTTGGAACTCCTTGCCCCTGGAGGCCAGGCACAAGCCAATACTGTGACTTTTTTTAAAAAAAATCTTTTTGCTATTGTGCATCTTACATTCACCCTTCTATAATCTGTTTTAGATATGGAGCAGTATACAAATATTGTAAATAAATATCTGAAGACCACTATCAAGTTTAACATGTTTTACAAAAGTCTGCATAGGATTACATCCTTCACTGCTGTAAGGATTTTAGGCTGACCAGATAAAATCCAGGTCAGGGCTCATGTAACTATAACGGCTGTAGAGAAAAGGGAATTTCAGCCAGTGTCATTTGTATGCAATTAGTTCCTGGTGAAATTCCCTCTTCATCACAACAGTTAAAGGTGCAGGCACTATACTAGAATGACCATATACAAAAGAAGGCAGGGCCCCTGCAACTTTAACTGTTGTGATGAAGAGGGAATTTCACCAGGAACTAATTGCATACAAATGACACTGGCTGAAATTCCCTTTTCTCTACAACTGTTAAAGTTACATGAGCCCTGACCTGGATTTTATCTGGTCAGCCTAGATTACATCCTTCTCCAGGATGCTACATCAGTCTTCTTTTCTTCAGTGCTTATGCTGTTTATCTGTGATGATGCTCAGTGGAATTCCTCCACTCTCAGCAGTTGTTAAAATTTCCCTTGTGTCTTTTTCCACAGGAACTTTAAATTCAAAACAAAACAAAAACAGAAATTCAGTTTGTGGAACCCCATTCAAGTGTATTAGAGAGCAGCTTCATTTTTCTACAAGGCGACAGCTGCTGCACCAGAACAGGCAGTGGCAAAAGCCAAAGGGGGTAATTTTGACCACCACTCCCCACCCCTTTTAATCCTGAGTGCCACCCATGAGTCATTCAGCCAAAGGTTCTCCTGGGCAAACTTTAATTCCAGCCCAAGAGAAAAGGAACAAAAATCAGTTGCTCATTTTCCACCCTCCTGCTCTTTCCTCAAATTATTACCTTTTCCACCATGCCATCTGCAATTGTGCACCTCCTAATATCCGGTGTAATATTTTGTCTAAAATGTGCCTCATTTATCTTTTCAACAAATTCCTCATATCGCAGTAATAAATTGTTGAAGGCACAGTTGGACAAAATTCAGCGCTTTTCTGACACATTTATCTCAATGGGTGGACAAAATATCCGTTGAGCTTAAAAGTACTTAACTTTGGCTGTAAAATGCCTTTAGTCTTCTGAGTAACCTATTCCAGGCCATGTTTACCTACAAAGAAGTCCCATTTTGTTCAATGAAATCTACCCCTGAGAAAAGCGTGTTAACAATTCCCTGCACTTTCTTTTGAATAAAAAATTTACAAAGATATTGCCGCTAGCGACTTCTTTGAAGGAATGTATGTTTCCATTTTTAAAATGTGCTAGTTCTTTTTCAATTTTTGTCCTGCTGTTGGTTTTATTCTATAGTTATTTTAATTTGGTTTTATTTTATTTTACCTGATGTTATATTTTTGCTTTTTATGGTTTTAACCACTATTTTGTGAACTGGCCAGAGAGCTTCAACTATTGGGCAGCATAGAAATGTATCAAGTAAGTAAATACATTTTCCCCATAAAATCTGATCTTTTTGTTTTTTATTTTAAAAATCCATTGTGATTGACTAACACTTGTATTTTTAGTGAACATAGGGCCTGTTCAGAAGACACCTTAAACCCCACTGGTTAAGGCTTTTGGTTAAGCAGCAGGGTTTAAGGTATCTTGTGTGATGCGTTTTGCTAAACCCTGCTCACTTACTAACCACAGTCAGACCGTCAAAAGCAGGTTTAGCGGCTCTAGCCGTGGCTTAAAGTGTTGTGTGCAACAGCACGGCTTGTGGTTAGTGCTAACCCCAGAGAACCACAGTTTTGCTAACCACAGAGTTTGAAGTGTCATCTGAACAGGCCCAATAGCAGGGCTGGATGTTTATGTCACTACCTGAAAAAAAAAGTTTGTGGGTTTAGCTGGCTCTCTTTCTTGTCACTTGCCTGGTGTATAGCTAGCCTGCTTCAAGAGATGGCACCCTTGCTCCTTACAGACAGCATTTCCTCTTTCCCTCTTACTCAAACCAATGAGCAAATGGATTGCTTTGACCAAAAAGCCAGACCTCACTTCATTTATTCCTTCCTCTCTCTTCCTCTCTCTCTGGAACAAGACTTACAATGTTACTTGGCCAATCTGTCTCCACTGCCACATTTAGCTTGGTTTGCTTTCTTTTTTTTTTTGTAAGTGGCATTTCATGCTAATGAGATAGAGCTAAATCTAGCTTTTAACACCATAAAATGCACAAAAGCAATAAGCTACATGGTTGCGGGGCTGTCTGTTCCTCACATTTATATTTGTTCATGCAAATGCATTTGCCAGGACTGTTGGGAATGCTACGGTGTGTACAGAAAACAAACAGGATTACGGAACAATCCGATAGTCCTTGGAGAGTATCCCAGGGACCATCGGATTTCTCCAATCCCCCCTTCTGAAACTGTAGACACCGCTGCAACTTCGGGAAGGGGGCTACAGGTTCCGATCCCTCCTCCTGCCCCTCCAGACACTGAGGAAAAAATGTCGCACCTGCTTTCTTTGGAGCAGCCTTGGAAGATCTCGTAGAGGTCAAAAGGGGGACATTCCCGTAGGTGGCGAGGGGAGGATAGAGGCCCAGATATAAAACTTCCTATGGCCTCCCCAGTTCTGCCCATGCCAGTGTGAGGCTGCCTCTACAAGAGAGATTTAAAGCTCTTTCAAGGCGCTTAAAAAAATTTACCTCTACAAGAACGGAGCGCAAATCGGGCGTAGAGGCGCGTTATCTCTCCGATTATGCGCATTATCAAATGCGCGTTAAATCGCGAGTTTTATTTTGCTCCGGCCGTTAAAGCGCATTTTGACTACGTGAACAAGCGCTTATGCACATTAACTACTTGGAAAGCGCATTTTGGACATCCGTTAATGCGCTTCGCCACCTCTCGTGCAGAGGTATTAGGTGTAAATGCGCTTCAGTGATTATGCGCATAATCGCCTAACCGGGCGCAAAAGCGAATCCTTGTAGAGGGGACCTGAGTTTTCTAGATGGGCTGAAAGGCCCATCTAGAGGGGGGGGAAAGTTTAAAAGGAGGACAAAGAGACCAAAACTGCCTGTCGCTCCTCCCACCTTACTAGCCATAGCGCAGCAGAGCATAGGATACTCAGAAGGCTCTGGGATCAGAGGCCATCCAGGGGGTAGCAACCTGACAGGGTTTCACCCTTAATGCTTGAATTTGAGCCACGAAACACAACTTCACCTGAGTTAAAGGGAGGCCAAACTTGAAGAGAAGGGCAAAGGAACTTTTGACTATGGTCA
The DNA here is from genome assembly GCA_029215795.1 of Anniella stebbinsi. NCBI lineage: Eukaryota > Metazoa > Chordata > Lepidosauria > Squamata > Anniellidae > Anniella > Anniella stebbinsi. The sequence continues at coordinate 120,181,485 of JARDYH010000004.1, read as the reverse complement.
AACAAAGATAGAAGGATTGTGAGAGACACTAGAAAGGAGAGCTGAGAAGACAAAAAACTGAAGTAGGAAGAAGCAAAGGAGACAAGACAACTTCAGCTCTGGGAGAAGTTAGCTGAGCAAATTGCATGATGCCAGGTGCAAAGGGCTGACCTGCATGAAAGGTGGCAGCTGCTATTCATCTGTAGATGCAATAAGTTTCTTTGCCACAGCCAGAGGAGACAATTTGGCAAAGGTTTGGATGTTGGCTCTTTGCACACTGCAGCCCCTTAGCATTGCTGCAGCATTGTTTTTCCACAAAAACAATGTGTTTTTCTGTCATTGTGGTTCCATGTGGCACTTACTTTACTGCACCCTCCCTCAGCCTGGTGCCCTCTAGATGCATTGGACTACAATTCCCATAATCCTCCAGCCCTATCATGCAATGCCCATCCCTACGGCAATACAATAGTGAATCTTGCATTGCCATCCACAGCAAACCTAAGAATAACATTTAGCCATAATTTGTTTTTTTGGGGATGTTTTATTAAGGCCCTGGCACTTTAGCATAAAAGAAGGAGGAGGCGGAGGAGGAGGCGGAGGAGGAGGCGGCGGCGGCGGCAGAGGAAGCAAAACACCAGTTATGGAAAAGTTATGGGAGAAGGAATTGCATTGCAGGCAAATGCCAGTTGTGGAGAAGTAGTGAGTGAAGGACAGCGTTTCAGGACCGTAGAGGTGCCAGCAGCTCATTTAAAAAAAAAAATTCTTTGCACACTCTCATTCCCCCCATCCCATTCTTATAGGTTGAAATGCCTCTCCCAAGCCTTAGTCACAGGCAGTAAGGGCTTTAGAGCATCATCACATGGGGGGGGGATCGTGTTTCTTTACCGTCACTTCTGCACCCCCACTTTCCCCCCCTCATTACTTCTTCTGTCTGCCCAGAGGGGAAAGAGGAAGTAAACAAAGACCACATGGCCCATTCAGGGGCTGTTTGTATTGTGCTGCTTTTCCTGCACACAGCAGGAGATCACAGCACATTCCAGGTTTTATTTAAAAAGTCAGGTTGTTTTGCAATGGAAAAATGAGCAGAAGGTGCGCAGGAGGTGGATGTGCACACATCCATAAATGGGCAGTAGTGAGCGTTGGTGGCCCAGCTATGCCCCTATCTGGACAGGGATAACCTGGCTTCAGTTGTCTATGCTCTGGTAACCTCCAAGTTAGATTACTGCAATGCACTCTACGTGGGGCTGCCTTTGAAGACGGTTCGGAAGCTGCAGCTTGTGCAAAATGCAGCGGCCAGATTGGTAACAGGGACCAGAAAGTTCGAACATATAAGAACAATTCTGGCCCACTTGCATTGGCTGCCTGTACGTTTCTGAGCCCGATTCAAGGTGCTGATTTTAACCTATAAAGCCTTACATGGCTTGGGACCACAATATCTGATGGAACACCTTTCGCGACATGAACCTACCCGTACACGATGCTCAACATCAAAGGTCCTCCTCCGGGTGTCTACTCCGAGGGAAGCTCGGAGGACAGCAACAAGGGAGAGGGCCTTCTCTGTGGTGGCCCCCCAATTGTGGAATGATCTCCCCGATGAGGCCCAGCTGGCACCAACACTGTTATCTTTTCAGCGCCAGGTCAAAACTTTTCTCCCAGGCATTTTAACAGCTGAAATTGAGGTTTTAACTGACTTTGTGGCCAGGCTTAAAAGTTTAAAATGTGTTAAATACCAGCTGTTTTATGTTTTATGGTTTAAAATTTTGTATATTGACTTTTTATTTATTCATCTTTATTTGCAGTCAACAGACCATTAGTACTGCATACGGCACAATTTATAAAATTTAGCTAAATTTAAAAACATAATATATGGAAGTTTAATTAGACATCTAAGGGGAAATTGAACTTCATGTTGGCACAAGGAACAATTTGCAATATCTATTACATAGTTTAGTACAATTAGAAGTAAACAGAAGGATTTTCATTTGCATAGCGTCAGTCTGCAACTTATTGCTATACAGAGAAATTTAGAAACTTGCAGAGTTACATATTTGTCAGTACCCTGTAGGAGGCCTTACAGCGGGGAAGTCCCGGTGCCAGTAGAGAAACTTTGCATAATTGGTCGTATTATATCTTCTCTGGCATCATTACAAAAGAACAACACATGATCAATAGACTCTACCTCGCCGCTATTGCATGGGCAAGACCTGTTAGCCAATGGTGTTTTCTTATATCTGCCCTCCAAAAGATTTGATTGAAGTACATTAAATCTGGCCAGTGTAAAGGCCTTTCTGTACTTTGGGACTACTAACCACTCCAAATATGGTATTGCCTCTTTCGAGGCGAAGTCCGGCAAGCCCTGGGACAGAGGAGAACATGGTCCTTGGGCAGTACAATGAAGTTCTTGTAAATCTATATCTGTAATTCTTTGCCTGATTGTGCATTTGGCACTCTCCAGATCGATATCTAACAAGTATGAAGGGGGTAACCCCAGTGTTTTAACTTTGTGGACCACTGCCTTGGTCCATGGTGATTTCTATGAATCCAATAATACTTGAGATGCCAATGACTTGTAAGATAGTACCTGGTATTGCCGGAACCAAAATTGCAGCGTTTGCAACCATGCCTGACACTTTAGTGTAGCTAGTCCAGCTTCAGTACAGCCCCAGATACGCATTTTGGGACTCCAAATATCGCCCTAAGAAACTGTGACTGAACACAGTCGATGTTAACATTTGATAGTGGGAACCAGATTGGGGCCTCATACAACATCTGGGATTTCACTTTAGCATTATATGCCTGTACTGCTGCTGGTAAGTATTTGCCCCCTCTCGAGAAATAGAATCTTAGTAGGGCAGCTACAGTTTGTGAGGCCTTGGTTTTTATATATTTGCCATGATTGACTTTTTAATGTTCAATCTTTTAATTTTTGTAAATGGCCCAGAGAGCTTCAGCTATGGGGAGGTATATGTAATAAATAATAATAATAATAATAATAATAATAATAATAATAACCTCGTAAACTATAATATGCTGATAAGTTTGGTCCGCACCTTTTTGTATCCCCTGTTTGCCTTTGGCCCTGCCCACCACTGGTATGCATCCTCCCTCAGGAGTTTCTCTGAATAAACTAGGTCCTTGGGCTGGAAGAGGTTCCCCAACCCTGATTTAAAAGATGTAAGCAAAAAGATTTGCTTCATCTTGAGAGGGGAATGGCAATCTAACATTGGAAACAAGAGTTCACACACCAAAAGCCTGAGTAAATGTTTTCACTTGCTGCCTGGTAGGCATCCTAGGGCAAAGTATTCCATAATTGCAGTGCCACTACAAAGAATTACTAATATTATTCCACAGTGGCAAGGACATCTTCTACAGAGAGAGGAACGACTTAATTTTTGCCCACATTCCTTCAAAACAGCTATCATGACAGCTTTGGGTTCATCTGAGGGACATAGAGCATTAATAAAAGATTTTCTCTTCATGGGCACAGATAGATCAATACTGTACTCCACAAAACTTGTGTATCCTCAAGGTATGTTCTCACTAAGCACCAAAGCTCATTTTGCCTTTGGCTCTCAGAGCAGTACCTATATATGTAGTCAAAAGGAAAAGAGAACTCCTTTTTTTTTCTAAAATGCATGAGTCAGTACAATTATGACTGCTTAAAACCTTATTTAACTAAGGAGTTATGCTAAGATTATGAGCATCCAAACCTCCAGTCCTGTTATAGGATTGGCAAGCAGAAATAAAATGGAGTACCTCCTGCAGCTCTTCATGTCTCCTCCAGGCTTGTGGACAAACATTTTACACTTATGGGCAGAAGGCAAGACTAACTGGCCTTTGGCGGCCATTGTAAGTGCATGAATGGGTGGCTGCTGCATGCCTTTCACAACCCAGACTCCTGAGGTCAGTCTCGAGTAGTCAACCCAACTCCACAAAAAAGGAAACAACCCACATAAATGGGCTGCATCCATTTGCAGTGCCTCCTCCCACCTGCCGTGCATGGTTTCAAAATCATAACTAAATACAACATGACTTTGTGAGGCCAAACTCTGGACATGCCCAAAGGCACCCCATCCTGATATTGCTGTTTTCTCAGACTCTGGGGGAAGTGTGTACATGGCCTTCACCCTTAAGAGAGAGGGAGGAAAGGGAGGCACTCTCTGCATGCCCAGAAACAGGCTCAATAAAGGGGGGCAAGTGCCCAGCCCGACCTTAGCCCTTCAATACAGCCTCCTTATGAAACACCTAGTGGACGAGAAGCATGGGCTTAGGCAGTCCCAGCAGGGCTCGGCCAGAGCTGGGCACATCCACTGACAGCCGCTTACCTCCCCACCTCAGCGATGCTTCCCTCCTCATCAGCAACGAGAGGAGGGAAGCATCTCTCAGAGGATGTGGGCACCTGTGGGCTGCCAAAGGCATGCTGGGAGGTGTAGTACTGGCATGTAGAGTGGCTGATTTTAAATAAAGCATGGGTTAGTAAGCCAGGTCACTATGTGCAAACCGGGTCACTATCAATCCTAACTCACTGGCTGCATTCAGACAACACAATAATAATTGGGGGGGGGGGGGAACAATCCTCAGTTGTATTGACTATCATGTCGTCCGAATGCTGCCACTGTCTTTATTCTCCTTCTACCTGACTTTCTCCAACTGCCACTAACCCTGCCCACCATTCCATTCTAGCCACAGCTAGCAGTCATTCCCCCATTCACTCTTCTGTTTCAATGGTATAGTCAGGCTTTTACATAAAAATCACAACAATTCCTGCATCTGTCTTGGAATGTTGTGGTTTAGTTATGACAGGAAAAAAAATGCAGCATTAAAAATATCATCAAGTTAAAAGACTTTGTGGGAAAAAATAAAATATTCAGTTGGCACTAGAAAGCCATTAATGCAGTTGCTAGGCCAGCCTGCCTGGGAAAAAGAAATCCATAAGCAGGGAGCCACAACTAAGAAATATTGCTCTCCAGTTGTCTCCCACCACACCTCAGAGAGTGTACAAAGGTTAGCACGTTATTCAGGGACTTAGGTTTATGCCTACAGCTCCCAGCATGCCTTGAGCAGAAGGGAAGACTTATCAGGCCTTGGCATAATCTGGTAGTGGCTAGCCATCCTGGGCCTGAAGGGAGAGCACCTGGGGCCGGCTGCCTTGGTCAGGTACCATCGGGAGTGGGAGGGCAGGAGGGCGCAACTCCAGGCTTGTTGCCAATGGCAATGACTGAGCTAACTGTTAGTCAGCCAACTGGCCTGCTCCCTCACAGCCTACCTATGGGCACCAGTTGCACAGTGCAGTGTGGACTGGCTTGCCCAGACTTCACTTCCCGTTAGTCCCAGCAGCGGGACTCCCATAAGGCAAGTCAGGCACCCCGGCAAAAGGCATGTGGGAGTTTTTGTTTTCTGTGGGACAAGGAAAATCATGGCGGCAGTTTCAAGGCAGCCCTGGCCATGTGTTGGGGATGAAAGAGAGAGAGAGAAAAGAAACATTTTAAACCCCTTTTTATTGTGAATATTAACAAAATAGAACAAAAAGTACATCATAAAAAACAAAAAACAAAGAAACATGACAAAAAACTTTCTTATTCCAGCAGGCCTTTGGAGAATAATGTGGACCCCATCTATGTTTTAAGACTTTTAATTTCAATATGTATTTTAAATGTTGAAATGTTTTAATATTGAAACCTATTTAATTTATTTTAAACTTTTGTATATCTCTTATTTTTAGCTTTTAACTATACATGTTTTAATTTTGTAAAGCTGCCTTGAGGCCCAGCATTGGGCAAAAGGCGGGATATAAATAAGATGATGATGATGATGATGATGATGATGATGATGATGATGATATCATTATTTTTTCCATCAGGTATACCATTCATTCAAAATAAGGGGAGGGGAGAGAGTTATGAAAAGGTTTCAAGACTAAATATCCATGTACTTATACACTTGCAAGTCATGCTTACATAACACCCATTCAAATGTTGATAGCATTGTTAAGTCCTTCATCCATTGCATTATGGGAGGTGAGCATTTGTCCTTCCAACTTGATAGTATAAGTATTTTAGCTGTCATAAGGGCTCTGAAAATCCATTTGCGCTGACCCTGTATTAACTTCCAAGAATCCAGTAGGTAGTTTAGGACCATATTGTATACACCTGTTTTTTTCCCAGGGTCATCTCTGTGCGTCCAAATGATGCACAGGGGATCCCAGGGGCAGGCAGGGATGACCCCTTCATTTTCCTGGGATAACTGGTTCCCCAGTTATCTCAGTTTTCCCCGCAGTCCCGAGATCATCCTAAAGACTGCTGGAGGTGTGCCACACAATCTGGGGACCTGAAATGGGCACGGAGCCACGCAGGGTGGCTCCATGCCCAATTGGGGGGGGGGGTAGCGATGTCGCCATCCCCAGAATGGTTGGAGGGGGGTTGGGGCACAGTTTTTTTGTTTTTGTTTTACCTTTCGTTGGTGGATCGGGGCCTCATGGCTCCTCTTCTGTTAAAAACAAAAAAACAAAAAAGGTGGCGGCCCCAATGTCCCTCTTCCCTTCTGGGATGTTGCGCTACCATCTAGACCCAGAGGGAGGATTACGGAAGCATGTAAGTCTGAGATCCTCCCCCTCCCTCCGTCTACACCCTTAGGTGTAGATGAAGCCTAGGAGGACACGCACATTGTTCCATATTAAAGATTGTTTCAGCACAAAGTTTATCCTTATTATGATCTTCTCCCAAAAGGGGGCAACTACTGGGCATTGCCAAAACATACGAATTAAAGAACCATTAGGTGCATTATATCTCCAACAGTTATGCAAGTTAGGCAGAGTCTTATTGAAAAGGTGTTGTGGAGTCCAATAAACCCAAAACAATTTTTTTTGCTGAATAAGACATAGCCTAAGATCCATAGAAGCTTCAGAAAAAGAATTCAATTTGTTTTAAAGTTACCTCACAGACCTAGCATCGGCCTACCTTGCAGCGTTGTCGTGAGGGTGAGGGGGGGGGAAGAAACAAATATAATTTGATTAAAAGTTAATTCACAGGCCTAGCACTGGCCTAATACTTCAAGATGATTACCTCACAGACATACATCTTAGGGGGCCCAAGCAACACCGGGTATATCAGCTAGTATATCTATATAGTTATTCAACTGATTACATAACTTGGGCTTACATACACTGATTACATACCCATTTACCTGGGAGAAAATCTCATTGAACTGAGCATAGATTACTTCTAAGATCTCCATCACACCTAATCCTCCCCGTTTGCCTCCATGTTCTTTTACCTCTGATGCAGAAGCACGTCAAGCTTATGATCCCTTTCACCTGAATAGCTGCTCTTTCTCATTAGCTCTTCAGCTCCACTCCACCCTACCCCTTCTCTTTCTCCTTCCAGTCAGGTCCTGGCAGATAGGTACTTCAACCAGATTGTCTTTCTCCCCGGGCAAAAATGGAACGACCCTTTAGTCTGGCTCTTTGGGGGCATCGAGGGAGTACAATCCTGTCTCTGCAGAGATTCAGACGTTGTATGATTTTAAAAAATGCTTTCAAGCCTAGGATGCAAGGTTTGGGTTTTATCTTGAGGCTTGGAGCCAGCTGCTGGGAGAGATCGCTTTTCCCTGGCAGGACCTGACGCAATCCAATCCTATGAGGGACGGTTACAACAGCTGGGATTGTTTAGCCTGAAAAAGGAGGGTAAGGGGAGACATGATAGAGATGGACAAAAGTATGCATGGTGTAGAGAATGCGGATAGGGAGACATTTATCTTCTCTCATAACACTAGAACTTGGGATCAACCCATGAAGCTGATGTGGGGGGAGATTCAAGACAGAAAAAGGAAGTACTTCTTCACACAGCGCATAGTTAAACTATGGAATTTGCTACTACAAGATGTGGCGATGGCCACCAATTTGGATGGCTTTAAAAAGGGGTTGGATAAATTCTTGGAGGAAAAGGCTATCAATGGCTACTAGTCCTGATGGCTATGTGCTACCTCCAGTATCAGAGGCAGTAAGCCTATATATACCATTTGCTAGGAACATGGCCGGTAGGGTGCTTTTGCACCCATGTCCTGCTTGTGGGTTTTTGGTAACTGTGTGAACAGAGTGCTGGACTAGATGGACTCTTGGTCTGATCCAGCATGGCTCTTTTTATATTCTTATGGGGTTCTGTGACTCCCATTGACTATCATCGAAATAAAAAATCGGCTGTAATTTCCCCCTCTGGTTCAGAATTGGTTAATAGTTGTAGGAAAAGTAACCCCTTAGGAGAGATTATGGCTGCAAATTTCATCTAAAAAGGTGCAAAGGGATTTGTGCTATGCACCGTTATATTTTAACTTTGTCTTAAATGGAACTGCCAATAACTTTTTGATTTCTTGTCAGAACTGTATGAAATTTGCAGGGGTAGTTGACCACTCTGAGATAATAGTGTATGTCAAGTTTCAGAACTAGGGGTTGTCATGCAAGAACAGCTTTCACATTTAGAAAGCATCCCAAAGAATATGTACTTGTCCTCATGTGTTGCTTGTGGACCAGTGTTCTGAAAATTTCTGACACTCTAGAGATGTCCCTAAGTAAGAAAGCTAGAAGATTTCAGAAGGATAGGTGCAGCAGTGCATGTGGAAGGTGAGTCCTCAAAGTGATTCACTTCCACTTCCACTCCCACATGTTTTTTTTTTCATGAGTTGAAGAAGGGGTTGTCTCCGGTGAACTGAGCTCTACAAACTGAGCTCTACAAACAAGGTTGAAGGCAAAGGATAAATTAATAACTACATGGAAATTCAGAGGGCTATATACAACTGTTGAAGGATTTTAAAGGTTTTTTTTAAGTATTTTTTTAAAATCATTTTAAACCACCTAAGAGGCAGGAAAAGAAAGAAGAGGAAAAGAAAGAAGAGGAAACAAACAAACAATCAAAAGGAAAGGAAAATAAGCCCTTTTTTCACTTACAAGAAACAAAGAACACGGCAAGTAAATTGGAGAGGCTGGAGTTAAGCCAAGTTAAGCAAAGAGGAGTGAATGGGAAATTGGCAGACCGACTATCTAATTAGAAGTCAGGTGTCGGACTTGCACAAAGATTACTGCCGCTAATCTCCCTGACGGAGGTTAACTGGTCTTGCCTCCTTTCATGCACCAGCTGCACTTTGAAACAAGTAGGACTGATTCAACGGAGCTCCTGTCCTGTTCTCCTGCTGTAGATAATCGTGTCCAGGTAGGAGCTATTTATCTTGGACTCACGGCAAAAGCTGAGCACATTCTGGGCTATTAGGGACCTGGTGTCAGCAGGCTGGGGCCCGATACAGAGAGTCAATATGGTTCTCACAAGGGGGGGGGGTCTATAGAGAACAGGGTTTGGCCCCAATATCTGAGGATGTGGCTGTTTATGTCAAGGCCAATAAACAATTAAAGATCACAAACTTCCTGCACATCAAACCTGGGTCTTATCCCAACCCCACTCCAGAGGCTAAGTCATCCAGTGAGTTAGCTCTTGACTGGTCCCTGGGTCCCCACTGCCTAATGAGGGCAGAGAACTGTGAAAACCAAGAGGAACGCAGAAATAGTTTGGCAGCTGAGCTTGCAGCTGCAGAGAGCGAACAGGTGGGGGAGAGAAGCTCGAGCGGTGAAGATAAACTAACACAAAGTGGCAGTCACAGCCCCAATACATTGGCTAGCCCAATTTTGGGCAAGGATCTTGATCCACCTTTTCACTATTCAAAAACTTTCTCAACCCCCCATGAAGATAAAAGCTACGTTCTGTATGCTGTTGAGCAACTGCTTAATTCCCAATATGAGAGGATTAAGAGCTTGTTTGGGGTCTGGGCTGAGGACATTTCTTCAATTAAGAGGTTCCTGTCAGAAACCAAGGACCTTTTGACTACATTAACAGCTTTTGGGTTAGGGAAATCTAAAGGGGAAGTGTACCTCAAGCCAAGTGGGCCCAAGCCCAATACTCCTGAGCAAAACCTTAAGATTTCTCCTTACTTGTGCAGAGACAAAGGGAACCCGTCCAAAGCCAAACAATCCAGGAAGGCCAGTAAAACCAAGGATGCAACAAAGAGGGATAACGGTGTAAGCTTAGGAAATGTTGAGACTAAAGTCCCTGTTATCAGAGATAATAATCCTGTTAATCCCGTCAGACCAAAAAGGGTTTCTAAATCCAAAGTAACTAAAGTCTCAAAGAATATGGTGAAAAAATCAAAAAACCTAAGAACATTACCCAGATCAAGGAGATCAACTAAAATGAACTATGACAGACTATTTAAATTACTGGAGGATGTGGATAAGAATAACAAGTTGAAGAAGACGCCGAGACCACATAATAAAATTTATGAGAACATGATAAACGGAGCAAATCAGTCACAAGACTTAAACACCTCAGGTCAAAAGTCTCTCGCCATGATGACCAGAAGTAATCAGGATCCTTGGGAACTTTTACAACTCCCAGATAGGGGTACCCTCATGCCCTCCAATTCAACTGAGCCTGTCCAAACAGGGGCCCCCAAAGCTGGGATTAGGGCATGGCAGTTGCAACTTTTAAGAGAGACTCTGGTGTTCTCAAATTACCCTAAACCTACTGGCAAGCAGACACAAGGGGAACGAATTGATCATCTTGTCTCAGTAATAGCTGATATAACCCGAATACAACTTGATCCCACTTCAGTACAGAAAGTAGAATATGTTTTCTACAATTATAGTTCTGCGCACGCCATTGTAACCTTTGTGTCGCCCAATATTGCCGCACGTATTTATTAGGGGTGTGCACGGACCCCCCGGATCGGATCGGGACCCGGATCGGGACCTCCAATTTTGTCCCGGACCGGTTCGGACAAAATCGGAGGCCCCCCGGACCGGATCGAGTCCGATCCCGATCCAAAAATCGGAAATTTTTGGATCGGCCGCCATTTTTTTCCCCATAGACTTGCATTGCAATGCAAGTCTATGAGGAAAAAATGGCGGCTGGTGGGTAAGGGGGGGCCTAACTCCCTCCCCCCCCCCGGGGCCGTCCGCTGTGGACGGCCCCGGCAGGTAAACCCCCTCCCCCGCGCTCCCTACCCCCCCTGGGGCCGCCTGCTTCCATCCGCTGGCGCCCGCGGGCGCCAGCGGATAGAAGCGGACGGCTCCGGGGGGGGGTAAGCCCCCTTCCCCGCCACTTACCTTCTCGGCACGTCCGGCGCCGGCGGCTACTACCAGCGGGCTCCGCGGCCTACTCTCGAGTAGCGCGCCGGGTGATGACATCACCCGGCGCGCCACCCTGGAGCAGGCCGCGGAGCCTGCTGGTAGTAGTAGGCGCCGGCGCCGGACGGGAGCCGCCGGGCCGGGCAGGTAAGGGCCCCCCTCCCCCCTCCCCCCTCCGCGCGCCCCCTCCTCCCCCCCTCCACGCACCCCCTCCTTACCTTTCCGGCCCGGCGGCTCCCGTCCGGCGCCGGCGCCTACTACTTCCAGCAGGCTCCGCGGCCTGCTCTAGAGTAGTGCGCCGGGTGATGACATCACCCGGCGCGCCATCCTAGAGCAGGCCGCGGAGCCTGCTGGGAATAGTAGGCGCCGGCGCCGGACGGGAGCCGCCGGGCCAGAAAGGTAAGGGCCCCCCTCCCCCCTCCGCGCGCCCCCTCCTCCCCTCCACGCACCCCCTCCTTACCTTTCCGGCCCGGCGGCTCCCGTCCGGCGCCGGCGCCTACTACTTCCAGCAGGCTCCGCGGCCTGCTCTAGAGTAGTGCGCCGGGTGATGACATCACCCGGCGCGCCATCCTAGAGCAGGCCGCGGAGCCTGCTGGGAATAGTAGGCGCCGGCGCCGGACGGGAGCCGCCGGGCCGGAAAGGTAAGGGCCCCCCTCCCCCCTCCGCGCGCCCCCTCCTCCCCTCCACGCACCCCCTCCTTACCTTTCCGGCCCGGCGGCTCCCGTCCGGCGCCGGCGCCTACTACTTCCAGCAGGCTCCGCGGCCTGCTCTAGAGTAGCGCGCCGGGTGATGACATCACCCGGCGCGCCACCCTAGAGCAGGCCGCGGAGCCTGCTGGGAATAGTAGGCGCCGGCGCCGGACGGGAGCCGCCGGGCCGGAAAGGTAAGGGCCCCCCTCCCCCCTCCCCCCTCCGCGCGCCCCCTCCTCCCCTCCACGCACCCCCTCCTTACCTTCCCGGCCCGGTGGCTCCCGTCCGGCGCCGGCGCCTACTACTACCAGCAGGCTCCGCGGCCTGCTCTAGAGTAGCGCGCCGGGTGATGACATCACCCGGCGCGCCACCCTAGAGCAGGCCGCGGAGCCTGCTAGTAGTAGTAGGCGCCGGCGCCGGACGGGAGCCACCGGGCCGAGAAGGTAAGTGCCCCCCTCCTCCCCCCCCCCCGCTGTCCACTTTCATCGGCGGGCGCCCGCTGGCGCCCGCCAATGGAAGCGGAGGTGGGCGCCAGTGGGCGCCCGCCGATCCGCCGATCCGCCGAACCGGTTCGGAGCTTTTTCGGACCGGTTCGGATTGGATCGGCCGATCCAGCTGCGGGATCGGAAATCGGATAATTTATCCGATTTCCCACTGGACCGGACTCGGATCGTGGATCGGGTCCGATCCAGTGCACATCCCTAGTATTTATGGATGCAGAGAGGAGTTTCAGATGAATGGGCTGATGGTTAGCAGGTATTTTAAGGACATGGCTTCTTCATTACTGTTGGGTATCCAGTGTCCATCTAGTTTGATATCCAATGACCCCCCGGTTGGGAATCTGATAGATTTAAATTTATCTGTCGATGTTCCTGTATCCCACTCTAACTTATCTAAAAACAGCACAGGTCCCATCAAACTCCACCACAGTAAGAACTCTGTACCAGCTACTGACAACTTAGACTGGGGAGACTTCACGCCCGAGGAACTCAAGCTAATTGATAGTTACGATGTTCTTCCAGATACAGAAAAGCAGGAGATTTTAACCAGACTCTCTGTTCTTAAGGAACATTTGGTATTTAAACTTCAGCAAAACAACAGCTTGCCTATGTCAGCAGGGTCTAAGTCCCTGGATCCCTATATGGGGGCAAATCAAACAGGGGCGGCGCATAGACATGAGTGCTGTGAAGGCTTGCTGAGGTACGACCAGCAGCCACTCCATCAGAAAGGAGAACCAGCCCTGAGCCCTAAGATCGTAGTAATTAATACAAGTACTGCTGCCCTAACCACCAACTCTGGCAGAATGAGTAACCAGGAGACCTTACCTGAGTATTTTAAGCTCAATAAAACTGAGAATAGGCATTACAATTCAAGTTCTACCAACACTAATAAGGCCACCCAGCAACATTTGGAACCCCCCAAGGGGGTTTCTTTAAAAACAGGTGGGTCTCTCAAAGGTAAACTGAGTCCCACAATAAAACCCCCTAATGGATGTGTTTTGAACAATACGGAAGGACACCTGGATATAATCACAGAGCTGGATTGACTAAAGAATAGGGAGACAAACTTCCCCCTAAAACGTTTATCCTGGAACATTGCGGGGTGGGGCTCAAAGCATAGGTCCCAAAGTATACTTGACTATTTGGCGGAGTTTGACGTTGTCCTCCTCCAGGAGACCTGGTGTCGTGATATTATTCATGTGAACGGGTTTTTATCATTTTGTCTCCCTGCACTGTCTAACAAAGGCAAGGGTAGAGACTATCAGGGGCTCTGCTTTTTAATTTCATCTTCTCTCGATGCTAGAGTAACTGAACTACCCAACTGTGATTCCCTAATACAGGCCCTGGTTTTGGAGCTGAGAGCCCCTAAGCTGACACTTTGCTCTTTAATGCGTATCTTGTGCCTTCAACCTGCAAGGCGTCTACCATGGCAACCTGGTTTAAAACTGAGTGTTTTTTCTCAGAACTAACGTCCAAATATCCTCATGCATACCCCATTTTGGCGGGAGACCTAAACGCAAGATCAGGTACATACCTGATAGACCCGGTAATATGCTGTGTTAACTCTCCAATAAGTAAAGGTTCACTTGGAGTAAACCTTCGTCACTCCAAGGACTCTACTATTAACCTTGCAGGGCAATGTTTGCTCCAGTTTGTATTTAAAAATGATATGGCCATCATGAATGGACGTGCCAATAATGACAGATGGGGTGACTTCACTTATATTTCTTCTAGGGGGTCTAGCGTGATTGACTACATAATAGTTCATAAATACCTGGAAGCCATGGAATGCAGTTTCAGAGTTGCTTATCGCCTGGAAAGTGACCACCTACCCTTAGAGCTCCAGCTTTTTATTTCAGGGCCTATCCGGCTGGGAGCCCAAGACCCCTTTTTGTCTAGTCAGTTTCTCACTTCATGCTTAAAAAAAATTAAATGGACAAATGAAACGGCACAAGCTTTTAACCAGCTGGCCTGCTCTCCCGATTGCTTAAAAAGCACCGATCAGATCTGTGCAGCTAAGTCCCCTGAGTTGAGTATTTCAGCCTTTGAGGAGCTGATGCAAATCTTGTACTTCTTTCTCCAAAATAACTCCAGCACTTCAAAAGGTCAAAACTCCTCTTGCAACAAATGGTTTGATGGGGAGTGTGCCAATTTAAGGAGGAGGTTGCAGGCCACTTACTCTCTCTATCGAAATAACAACGAGCGGCAACTCCCTGGCCTGTATTATGACCTAAAGAAAAACTACAAGAAGTTGCTGCGACAGAAAAAGAACAAGGCGGAGCGAGAGTCATGGCAACTGCTAATAGGGGCTTCAATTACTAACAACAGCAAAACCTTTTGGCAAATAGTGTCGGGTGCACTTAGTGTTGGGAATGGTAACTTGGAATGTTACATAGCTGCCGCTACCTGGGAAAATAACTTTCGTGAGGTTCTTGGTGACGAACAGACGACAAACTTGACCCCCATACTGCCTATGGACACTCCTGAATGGCCTGATGTTGATCCCACCACAATAGAGGATCTAATAATTCAGCTAAAACCGGGTAAAGCCCCGGGTCTGGATGGGATTCCACCAGAGATGCTGAAAAGTAATATTAGCTGGTGGACGCCACTATTAGCCTCTCTTTTTACCATAATAAATAAAACTGGACAAGTTTGGCGGAGGGCTTTTGTTATCCCAATCCATAAAAAGGGTCCTAAGAACGATCCACATAGCTATAGGCCCATAAGTCTTCTGTCTATAATTGGGAAGCTTTATGCCAGTTCCCTGAGGATCAAATTGAACGAATGGATCCGGGACAAGGATATTCTGGGTAGTGAACAGATTGGGTTTAAAGCTGGCTGCTCTACCAATGACCACTGTTTGGCTTTGATCCATCTGGCCCACAAATATACAGCACCGAAAGGAGGCAAATTATTTACTGCCTTCATTGATTTAAAATCGGCATTCGACTCCATTTCACGCCCCCTCCTTTGGAGTAAATTAGAACAGCTATCCATTGAACGTAGGTTATTATTTTTGATACAGTCTCTATACCATAACACATCTGCTCAGGTTCGGTGCAGTAAATTGGGGCACCTTACCAACAAATTCACTTCATCTCGGGGGGTCAGACAGGGATGTGTCTTAGCGCCTATCCTATTTAATCTGTTTTTGGCTGACCTTCCAGCCTCACTGATTTCGATACAATCCCATCCCCCCAAGATTGGCCCACTGAAAGTGAGTATCCTTCTTTACGCAGATGATGCGGTACTGCTATCGCAGACACGTTTGGGTCTTAAGAGACTCTTAAATGGCTTTGCGGAATATTGCGATAAAAATAAACTAACAATCAATTACCAAAAATCAAAAGTGCTGGGTTTTGCCAAGAGCAAAGTAGGGTTCTCTTGGTCTATGGGGGGCGGCAGAATAGACCAAGTGGACGCCTACAAATATTTGGGTATCTGGTTTCAAGAAAACCTAAAATGGAATGTACACAGCAAATATGCCAGGGCCAAAGCCGAACAAATAGTGGGGGCACTTTCTCGTTTCTTTTACTTAAAAGGGGGTAAATTTGTGCCAGCCGTTATCAAGGTATATAAAGCCAAATTGGTCTCACAGATCTTGTTTGGGGCCCCTATCTGGTTTCCACTGTCAAAGGGTTCCTTTGAGGGCATCCAGTCTCTATTCCTAAGGCTAATACTGGGTGCTCCAAGGTGTGTGTCTGGTCCCGCACTTAACCTGGAGGCTGGTTTAAGATCTTTGAGTTGCCTAGCTTGGAACCTCACTTTACAATTTTGGCTCCGCCAGTATTACGCCCTTACCCCCAACTCTCTGGCTCCCAGGTTTTGCTGGATTCTTTTGAATCTCCCTGGACCAAAGCGCTGGTCCGGAGGGTCACTATGCTTGGGCTTTCCCTCCCGCACCTATTTCTTTTAGACCTGGGAAGTGCCAAATGGATTATCAAACAAAGATTGGTCGATATAGATCTCCAGGAGCTTCAGGGAGCTGCCCGAGGCCCATGTTCCCCTGTGACACTGGGTCTGTTAGATTACGTTGGTAAAGGTGAAATGGCGTACCTGGAATGGTTAACTGTCCCCAAGTACAGGAAAGCATTCACCCTGGCTAGGTTCAATGCTCTCCCCTCCAAACTGCTTGAGGGTAGATATAAAAAGATACCAGTGGAAAATCGATGCTGCCCGTGTAACAATACCGAGGTTGAGTCAATTATACATGCTCTATTTTGCTGCAACTTTTATAATGAGATCAGAAATGCTTTACTGCGACCAATTACACAGGGTCTCCCCGGTCGCTCTATGGAGTCTATGACGATTAGTCTCCTTCAGGGCAATAACAAGTATGTCACTATACAAGTATCAAAATTTCTTCACCTTGCTATCCGTTGTAGAGACCAAATGGCCATCTGACTGTAATCCCTCCCAACAAGATTTGGACACTGATATGTATACTGTATACATATACTGTATACATATACATGTATACTGATTGTTTGTTTTTCTTTTACCTTGGAAAATGGTCCGTTGACTGTTAATAAAGATTGATTGATTGATTGAACATGTTTTTTCAGGCATTTTTTAAAATGATATCATGGATGAATGTCCTTGTACAAGGAACCCGCAGAATTTCAGAAGGATAGGTGCAGGGGCTGGGGAGTTATGACGACCGAAAAACAGTTTATTTCGTTTTTCATACCGAATCTTTGTGGTGATGGAGGAATGGCTAAATCACGGTCTCTCTCTTGCCCTCCCAAAAAGCACAGTGATTGGAGCCCCTGGTAAACATGTCCTAGTATTAGAAGGCAAACCATTCAGTCACTCAACCACACCTCCTTCCTTTCTTTTTCCAAAACTACATCGGCATTTTGGAGCAAGAAAACCAAAGGACACCATATGTGCGTCTCCAAACATGAAATTGCAACAAAGCTTTATTCTGGCCCCACTTCAGTTCTGGTGGCTTTGGTGCAAAAGGACCCATTCTGCTGGGGCTTTGACCAAATCCGATGCACATCCCATACATACACACACACTAATCAAAGTGGAAATGTTGTGGAAAGAGTCCAGGAACACCTCTGAATACACCTTGGCCTGATTCGGACGACACGATAATCAACCGGGGGGGGGGGGACAATAGTCAGTTCTGTTGCTTATTGTGTCATGTGGAGGGCAACACACAACGCACCCACAACTGACAGTATGCTATTTTGGGCACTTAAACAAAGGAGAAAAACAACAGGATGCTCAGTTGTTTATCCCGAATTCCATTGTTTAATGTATCTCTCCATGTACTATTCCATTTGATCATAGAGTTCGCCGGCCGGAGCAGCTGAAAAACCCCCGGATGCTGCGATACAGTCAGCAGAACTTGCGGTGCATGCTGGGATACAGCCGGAGGACTGAGGGAGGTGGGAGGGAGGAGACGGAGCAGCCCAGAAGGACGCCGGGACTTTCAGCCACGTGACGGGGGAGGGGCAACATGTCGTGTGGCAGGTGCTACCACGCCACCGCCAAAATAACACACGGTCAGTATGCTATTCCCCCTCTGTTGCCTAAAGTGTCATCTGAACTCAGCCCTTATCTCTACAGTTGTCCCTTCCCTATAGTGTTATTTATTATTTATTTTATTACATTTGTATACCGCCCCATAGTCAAAGCACTCTGGGCGGTTTACATAAGATTAAAACAATTAAAAACAATATACAAAAATTAAAACAGCAAAAACATACAATATACACATAATATACACATACATTTAAAACCACTGTAATAGCTTTAAAAAGCTATAAACCTAAAAACAAAACAAACCCAGGCTCATCAGATATTGCTAAATGCCTGAAAGAAGAGGAAACTCTTGACCTGGCGCCAAAAAGATAACAATGTTGGTGCCAGGCGGGCCTCGTCAGGGAGATTGTTCCACAATTGGGGAGCTACCACAGAGAAGGCCCTCTTCCTTGTTGCCGACCTCCGAGCTTCCCTCGGAGTAGGCACCCGGAGGAGGGCCTTAGATGTTGAATGTAGTGTTCGGGTAGGTTCATGTTGGGAAAGGCATTCCATCAAATATTGTGGTCCCAAGCCATGTAAGGCTTTATAGGTTAAAACCAGCACCTTGAATTAGGCTTGGAAACATACGGGCAGCCAATGCAAGCGAGCCAGAATCAGTCTTATATGTTTGAACCTTCTGGTCCCAGTTATCAATCTGGCCGCTGCATTTTGCACAAGCTGCAGCTTCCGAACTGTCTTCAAAGGCAGCCCCACGTAGAGCGCATTGCAGTAATCTAACTTGGAGGTTACCAGAGCATGGACAACTGAAGCCAGGTTATCCCTGTCCAGATAGGGACGTAGCTGGGGCACCAACCAAAGTTGGCAGAAGGCACTCCGTGCCACTGAGGCCACTTGCACCTCAAGTGACAGAGATGGTTCTAGGAGAACCCCCAAGCTACGAACCCGCTCCTTCAAGGGGAGTGCAACCCCATCCAGAACAGGTTGAAGACCCTCCATCCGGTCAGCGGAACCACCCACTAACAGCGTCTCAGTCTTGTCTGGATTGAGTTTCAGTTTATTAGCCCTCATCCAGTCCATTGTCGCAGCCAGGCACTGGTTCAGCACATCCACAGCCTCACCTGATGAAGATGAAAAGGAGAAATAGAGCTGCATGTCATCAGCGTACTGATGACAACACACTCCAAAAATGTCTGCACTCAACAGTTTCTTGTAGATGTTAAACAGCATGGGGGACAAAACTGACCCCTGTGGAACCCCATACTGGAGAATCCACGGGGCCGAGCAATGTTCCCCAAGCACCACCTTCTGGAGCCGACCCACCAAGTAGGAGCGGAACCACTGCAATGCAGTGCCTCCCATTCCCAACTCAGCCAGCCGTCCCAGAAGGATACCATGGTCGATGGTATCGAAAGCCACTGAGAGATCAAGGCGAATCAACAGAGTCACACTCCTCCGTCTTTCTCCCGACATAGGTCATCATACAGGGCAACCAAGGCTATAGTAAAGAGCCAATCTACACGTTACTCAGAATGAGGTGATACAATTCTTGAGAGCTAGTCTATAAAGATATTATATCATACAATGAAAGTGTTCCTGGAGTGTACTACTTCAGATTGCAGATGGGGGATCACACAATTGAATCACACACACACACACACACACACACTCACACACACATTATTTATAGAAAGAAAATTCCTCTGTGTGCATAGGAAACTATAGGTGAAAACTCTAGTTTTCTTCATGTGCAGAGTTCCTTTTTACTCTTGAGAGACCATTCGAACATACATCTCACTGGCTGTCTGAAGTGATACAACTGGTGATGTGCTTTGCTGTTTTTATAGATCAACCCGGCATCTTGCATTACAATATATGTATTGTAAACAAAATACTCAATATATAATTTATTCTTTGCCAAAGCCAAGGTCTAGGCTGCTATGCTCTTGGGGTCGAGTCTAGTCCATGCACACTGTAAAACGCCATGTACCACTGAAGCACTAGGTACAAGTAATAATTGGAACAACTGTCGCCCAAAGCTAAGCCGCGCACAGACGCTTCAGTCAGCCTGGCTTGCACAAGATGGATATAAGACCAGAGAGGTCTGGGGAAGCAGGAAACGCTGCAACCAGGAATGTATCCAAATGTGAATGAGAGGAATGTGTTCAGAGGTGTTAGGGGTGTCTCATTTCAAGATGAGATGAGAGGGAATTAGATGCTGCTGAAAGCCTGGCTCGTGTCTCGGAAGATTACTGTTGAATGTAAGCTAAAATATTCCCTTGGAAGAGCAATAAACCTATGGAGGAACTTGGCAAGTGAAAAGCCATTGAAGCGAGTAGTGCAAGTGATGGAATTTAAAAGACAGCTAGGCCTTTTTATGGTGAGGCAATGTGAATTGAATTGACAAAGCAGGGAGTAAGGGTTTGAATGTAAAGGGCATGTAGCCTTTCCCCCCTTCCAGATAGGCTCCTTCTTAGGCTGTTCTTGTTGTTTCAGTTTTATTGTGTAGAGGTTTTACAGTTGCTGTTTTTCCTGATAACTAAGTGAATGATCAAGGTACTGAACCCTAATGTTGCATGAGAACAATCATGAGAGCTATGGCCCAAGCTGCGTGTTATGAGATGTGCAGGCAGAACCAACCTGCATCTGTTCAGTAACTTGTAATTAAAATAAAGCTTGACATGACGTTCATCATATTAGCATCCCCCTGCCCCCGCGGTACAGTTCATTGGCAGCTGCTTGCAGTGGGTAGGGAAGTGCTAATACGACATCAAACCACAGGGGGTTTTCAACGATACGTTAAGGAAGAAATGGTGGTGGGGAGACCCAATTCAGCATATGCACATGTCTCTTGGTCATATGCAGTCTGGGCATAAGGGATTCTACATACATCGTGTTCCATGTGTGTCCATGGTAATCACTGTAATATATGGAGGGGAGATGCATGCTCCCCTCCATATAAACTTGCACCAGGAAACCCTCATTGGCCGAAGCCTTCTAAACACAGGATTATACTACCCAATTTGATTTCTGTTCACTTTTTGTGTTTGGGCTTCATGTACTTTCTAAAATAACAAATCTGAAACTTTGTTAATGTAAATGATATTTCAAAACAAACTGCATTGCTTTCCATCCCAGCATGCCTCTGTGTGACCCTGGGGTCCCCAACTTGGTGACCATGGACACTAATGTTCCTGCAGACCCTGGCTGCATTCAGACAACACGATAGTCAATGGTGGGGTAATAATCAACTTTACAGTTGTTCATCTAGGGGGTGCTCCCCACACAACATGGTAATAAATCATCAACCGTGGTGTGGATTAGGATCAGCGCTGAGTTGACTATGGCAGCATTCAGACGACATGATAGTCAATACAACTGACGATTGTTCCCCCCACCCCCAGTTGATTATTGTGTTGTCTGAATGCAGCCACTGCCTTTGGCATCCACCAGGGTCTGTGACCCTCCTGTGTTGTTGTTTTTAACTTTAATTTTTATTTGCTTATTTTTAATGGGGAGACTGTCATGCTGCATTCCTGGAAATAAGTGGTGAGCAGCTGCAGGCCAGTGCTTCATTTTGAAGTGTGCCTTGCTTCCCAGGGGTGGCAGGGAACACCCTGGGAGATTAGAGGGTATGGTAGGGTGCGAGAGGAGGCATATTTGGCCTGTGGGAGTGTCTATACGCTCTATTAACCATATAGCGGCTGCTAAATGGTGCTGCGTTGTTTAAATGATGCAGCTGCCAACTCTCAGCCTCATTGGGATTTCCTCCCCAGCACTGCATGTTTTCAAAGTGCTGATTTACAGTGACTTTTACCTTTGCACTGGGTTATCCAGAGAGCATTGTGAAAAAGCTCCAATTGGCTACTGAAGGTGGCAGAGAGAAAGAGGTGGAGCCTTTTGTTGTTGTTGATGGGAAAGCATGGGAATGCAGGGCAGTGGGCAGGGGGGCAGCTTTTCCAGCCCTGTAATCCATGCTCCCTCCTCCCGTGTAGGGGTGGCTTTATTGATTTAGCCTTGCAGCAGCGATACTGCGGGCTTTTGAGCTTGGCAGGATCTATGCAACTGCTTTATAACAGCACTGAAGTGCACGCGATCCACATACCATTTTCAGATCGCTTCAAAGTGTTACATCCTGCTTTATGTAGATCTGGCCCTGATCCCCTTTCCGAAGTGGTGTCATATAGACACCCCCCCGTTAGCTAGGAGCCGATCTACACACTAGCTTTGTAACATTTTATAAGGGTTACGAAAACTCTTTGGGCCACATGACGAACTCCCTTGAACGTTGTATATCCGAGGTTTTTTAAAACTCACCAGCTATATACAATGGTTTTTACTTTTAATAAATCGTTTTAAGTAAAATAATGTGTCCTTCCTTACCGTTTGTGATTTGTGGGGGCAGTGCTTCGTTTACCGGTGCCCAAATGCTTAGCCGTTGATTGGTGGGGAAGAAAGATGGGCTAAGGAGGAAGTGGGTGAGTGAACTACAACACCCACAATGCTTAGCCCTATACTTATTGAAGCTAGGGAATGAAAGGGGAACTAAGGAGGAAGTGGGCGAGTGAACTACAGCACCCACAATGCCTTGTCCTAAACTCATTGTAAAAATGAAACAGAAAGAGATGGACAGAAGGGTGTGAGACCGCACCCAACACTTTGAAGACTGAAGAATCTTTCTCCTGTAACATGAGTACTCCTTAATGTGGCCTAAGATGTTTTGGAACGCACCTATTTGGAATGTTTTAAAATACTATTTTAAAAGTTCCAAAGTACTGTGTAGATAGGCTCTAGGTTGTCTGTTTGTTAGTGCAGTGTTTTGCCAGGGTGTGGTGTGTATGTTTGCTGGTGTGCGTATTTCTCTGAGCATCAACAGCTTGCTTTCTGTGAAGTGGTTATTTTGTTGTGCTTCTTGGGGGTAAATATGTGGTTTGGCATTTGCGGTTTCAGACCCCACTTCTGCCTTGCCCTCAGTTTCTTGACGAAGTTATTCATCTCTGAGCCTAATCAGCTTGTCTTCTGTGAAATGGATGCTGGATTGGGAAACTGTGGTGATGTTGCATTGTGGAGCTCAGCCCCCACTTCTGCCTTGTACGTAGGTTCTTTGGCAAGTTAGTTTTCTTTAACCTCACCAATTTGCCTCCTGAGGAAAAAGTGTTTTGTGATGGGCCATGCCCACCATAGTAGACATGATGTTAATGGGCAGCCCCCCCCTCCATGGCACAAATTTGTGAGAGCACCCATGACACACCCTCAAATTTCAACAGTGCTCACCAGCCCAAAAAAGTTGTGATCCCCGGGTAACCCAAGATCTTGGCACATGATAAAGATCTAACTTAATTGAATCAGACCCAGAAAAGATATATTCCAATATACCCTCCCTACAAAAACATACAGTGATAACCCAAAGAGGTAAGGAGTTATGTCTACATGCTGCACCCACACTTTGTGTTTTGCTTGTACCCCACATGTGGGGTTCTTCCCAGAAATGCCATTAAAATTGGAGAGGAAATCCATCTACGTCTAATATGATCTAATAGTGGATGAGGCGGCCGATCTGGCTTGCATTACCGAGACCTGGGTGGGAGAGCAGGGAGGAGTTAATCTCTCCCAGTTATGCCCACCGGGGGACTTGGTTCAGCATCAGGGTAGACTTGAGGGCCAGGGAGAGGGGGGGTTGCTATGGTCTATAGGAATTCCACCCCCCTCTGCAGGATCCCTGTCCATGTGACTACTGGTCTGGAGTGTTTGCACCTTGTGTTGGGCCAACAGGACAGATTAGGGATTCTGTTGGTGTACCGCCCACCCCACTGCTCAACAGACTCCCTAGGTGAGCTGACAGAGGTGCTCTCGGGTGCACTGTTGAGGTCCCCCAAACTATTGGTTCTGGGGGATGTCAACATTCATGCCGAGGGCACTTTATCTGGGGCAGCTCAGGATTTCATGGTCTCCATGACAACCATGGGACTGTCCCAACATGTCACTGGCCCAACGCATGTAGCGGGGCACATTCTAGACCTGAAAGTGGGGGACTTTACATCAACCCTTCTGTCATGGTCAGATCACCACCTGCTGAGGTTTAGACTTACAGCAGCTTTTCCCCTCTGCAAGGGTGGGGGACCCATTAAGATGGTCTGCCCCCGGAGGCTAATGGATCCGGATGGTTTCCAGAGGGCTCTGGGGAGTTTTCCGGCTGATAGGGCTGGCTCTTTTGTTGAAACCCTGGTTGATCTGTGGAATGCAGAAATGACCCGGGCGGTTGACACGATTGCTCCTGAGCGTCCTCTCCTATGTAGAGCTCGAATGGCTCCATGGTGTTCCCCAGAGCTGAGAGTGATGAAACAAAATAGGAGATGGCTTGAGGGCTGATGGAGATGAACTCCTAGTGGATGCAATGAAACACTGGTAAGTGCCTATGGTAAGGGGCAGTGAGGGCAGCAAAAAAACAATACTTTGCTGCCGCTATTAAATCATCAATCTGCTGCCCAGCGGAGCTTTTCAGAGTTGTCCTGGGGCTTCTACATGCTGGCCCCAAGGAGATGATAGAACCATCTGAAGCCCGCTGTAACATATTTGCTAGGTACTTCCAGAATAAAATCTTTCACATCCGCCAGAACTTAGACTCCAGTGTTATAGCAGGTGAATCTAGTGAGGTATCCAGAGCACAGGTTTGTCCTGTTTTCTTGGATGAGTTTCAGTTGGTACAGCTCGATGACATGGACAAGGTGCTTGGACAGGTTCGTGCAGCCACCTCTGTATTGGATCCTTGTCCCTCTTGGCTTATAAAAGCTAGCAGAGATGGAACAGCTGGCTGGGCTAGGGAAGTGATTAATGCCTCTCTACAAGAGGGAGTGGTCCCAGACCATCTGAAAGACGCAGTAGTGAGACCACTCCTGAAGAAAGCTTCCCTGGACCCAGAAAATCTTAATAACTTTAGGCCAGTGGCAAACGTTCCACTCCTGGGCAAGGTCCTTGAATGGGTGGTTGCTGACCAGCTCCAGACACTCTTGGATAAGACTGATTATCTGGATCCATTTCAGTCAGGTTTCAGGCCTGGTTTTGGCATGGAAATAGCCTTGGTCGCCCTGTATGATGACCTATGTTGGGAGAGGGACAGGGGGAGTGTGACTGTGTTGATTCTCCTTGATCGCTCAGTGGCTTTCGATACCATCGACCATGGTATCCTTCTGGGACGACTGGCTGAGTTGGGAGTGGGAGGCACTGCATTGCAGTGGTTCTGCTCCTACTTGACAGGTCGGCTCCAAAATGTGGTGCTTGGGAGACATTGCTCGGCCTCATGGATTCTCCAGTATGGGGTTCCGCAGGCGTCAGTTTTGTCCCCCATGTTGTTCAACATCTACATGAAACCGTTGGGTGCGGTCATCCGGAGTTTTGGAGTGCGTTGTCATCAGTACACTGATGACACGCAATTCTCCTTCTCCTTCTCATCTTCATCAAGTGAGGCTGTGGATGGGTTGAACCAGTGCTTGGCTGCGACAATGGACTGGATGAGAGCTAATAAACTGAAACTCAATCCAGACAAGACTGAGATGCTGTTAGTGGGTGGTTCCTCTCACCGGATGGAGGGTGTTCAACCTGTTCTGGATTGGGTTGCACTCCCCTTGAAGGAGCAGGTTTGTAGCTTGGGTGTTCTCCTAGAACCATCTCTGTCATTTGAGGCTCAGGTGGCCTCAGTGGCACGGAGTGCCTTCTACCAACTTTGGCTGGTGGCCCAGCTACTCCCCTATCTGGACAGGGATAACCTGGCTTCAGTTGTCCATGCTCTGGTAACCTCCAAGTTAGATTACTGCAATGCGCTCTACGTGGGGCTGCCTTTGAAGACAGTTCGGAAGCTGCAGCTTGTGCAGAATGCAGCAGCCAGATTGGTAACAGGGACCAGAAGGTTCGAACATATAAGACCGATTCTGGCCCTCTTGCATTGGCTGCCTGTATGTTTCCGAGCCCGATTCAAGGTGCTGGTTTTAACCTATAAAGCCTTACATGGTTTGGGACCACAATACCTGATGGAACGCCTCTCCCGACATGAACCTACCCGTTCACTATGCTCAACATCAAAGGGGCCTCCTCTGTGGTGGCCCCTCAAGTATGGAATGATCTCCCCGATGAGGCCCACCTGGCACCAACACTGTTATCTTTTCGGCACCAGGTCAAAACTTTTCTTTTCTCCCAGGCATTTTAACAGCTCAAATTGAGGTTTTAATTAGGGATGTGCACTGGATCGGACCCGATCCACGATCCGAGTCCGGTCCAGTGGGCAATCGGATAAATTATCCGATTTCCGATCCAACAGCTGGATCGGCTGATCCAGTCCGAACCGATCCGAAAAGGCTCCGAACCGGTTCGGCGAATCGGCGGGCGCCCACTGGCGCCCACCGCCGCTTCCATTGGCGGGCGCCAGCGGGCGCCCGCCGATGAAAGTGGACAGCGGGGGGGGGGGGCGGAGGGGAGGAGGGGGGCGCTTACCTTTGAGGGACGTCCGCTCCCGTCCGGCGCCGGCGGCTACTACCAATGGGCTCCGCGGCCTGCTCCAGGGTGGCGCGCCGGGTGATCACCCGGCGAGTTACTCTAGAGCAAGCCGCAAAGCCCGCTGGCGGTAGCCGCCGGCGCCGGACGGGAGCGAACGGCCCGGAACGGTGAGGAGGGGGCGCGCAGAGGGGAGGAGGGGGGCCCTTACCTTTTAGGGACGCCCGTCCGGGACCGGCGGCTACTACCAGCGGGCTCCGCGGCCTGCTCCAGGGTGACGCGCCGGGTGATCACCCGGCGCGCTACTCTAGAGCAGGCCGCAAAGCCCGCTGGCGGTAGCTGCCGGCGCCGGACGGGAGCGGGCGTCCCTAAAAGGTAAGCAGTGGCGGGGAAGGGGGCTTACCCCCCCCGAGCCGTCCGCTCCTAAACAGGTATCTCAGCAGTCCCTAACCCAACCCACATGAAGCCATCCTGTGGCAGGATTGCATGAACATAAGAATATAAGAATTGGCTGGATCAGCCCAAGGGTCCATCTTGTTCAGCATTCTGTTCACACCATGGCCAATCAGCTGCCTCTGAAAAGCCCACAAGCAGGACATGAGTGCAATAGCACCTTCCACTCATGTGTCCCAGCAAATGGTATATACAGGCATACTGCCTCTGATACTGGAGGTAGCATATGTCCATCAGGGCTAGTAGCCATTGATAGCCTTCTCCTCCAGGAATTTGTCTAATCCCCTTTTAAAGCCATCCAAATCAGTGACTATCACTACCTCTTGTGACAGTGAATTCCAAAGTTTAACTATGTGCTGTGTGAAGAAGGCTTTCCTTTTATCTGTCTTGAAACTCCCATGGAATGACCCAGGGTTTTTGTAGTATGACAGAGGGAGAAAAATGCCCCCCCCCCGGGTCCTGTCCACTTTCTCTACAGCGTGCATAATTTTGTATACCTTCTACTGCTCAGTCATTACTATTCAAAACTGTTGGCAATCTTGGTCTGTTTGTGCTGTAAGTGTTGTGAACACCCAGCTGTGGACTTTCTCTGAGGCTGGCTGGAACCCGAAATGCTCCATATTCTCTCCACCCTCTGCTGTATACATGAACAAGGCAAACATGTGAATTTTTAAAAAAGTATCTACTACAGTCACTTCTACTTTGATCGTTAGACACATCAATTCACCCTCACTTTTCGTGACTGACCTTTCTTTTTTTCCTTTTACCCTTTTTTATTTTCCTTGCTAATATGTCCTAATACCTGAAATAGTTCTCCCACCCCACAATATTTCCCAAAGCTCATTGCCTGGCCACTGCCACGTTCTCCTCCTCCTCCCTTGATGCCATTTTTTACTGAAATAATCCAATATTTCCAATTAGTTATTCTGCTCACTTCTTCAGTTATCCTCGACAGTGTGTGAACTACATCCACGATCCAATACTTTCCCTTCTGCTGATCAAATCCTGTTTATTTCTTAGGATTAAATCCTGTAATTATTTGTGCAAGTTGTATAAGAAAATCAGACTGGTGCCATATTCCCAGGCACTCTCTTGTTCGGATTTTCCATGACTGATATTTGCTTCATTTGCCAGGGTCATGATTTCCCTGGATATCAGTATCACACCCTTTTGCAGATTCTGCATTAATTCACCTGCTGAAAAAGCCGTATTCCTCTGCCCCTTTCATTTAATTCACTCATTCTCTTTGTCTTGATCCAATTTTCTCTTTGGAATAGAATGCTTGCAATGGGTCCTCCTTCCTACCCATCAATTCTCTCTTAAATGCATTACAACAGTAAACAAAGTCTTATCTAGAGGGTTGCCAATTTAACATTCTAGTCGGTTTCCCTGGTGAAAGGACTGAGGTTTCATCATCTATTTAGCACAAGGAACATGTCAGAAAGGAGAAAGTGGTGAAATCTTTGAATTTGGTTCTACCACTATTCTTTTATCTAAATGAAACATTTCCAGGGGTTGTTTGTGGGGGTTTTTTGGGGGGGTGTAATGATCTCTCCTGAGCACCCAAAAAGAGCTTTCTTGTCTCTGTGTGTGTGATTATGGTGGGGGAATGATTTATGTGCTGCACGTCCATATGAGAATCAATGGGCCCATTATCCTAGAATGGTGTTCTTTCTTCAGATGATAATTAAAGCTCTGGGAAGCAAGGTTGCACAAGGCGCATGGAAACCATTGCTTCAGTGAAAGGTTTGTGTTGGCAGAGCTGTCAAGAGTTTATGCCACTGATAGGCCCACTGGGAAATCTGCTGTCAATTCTGTTTTGAAGATTCTTTCTACCTAGCAGGGCAAATTTCTCCCCTGCTCTCTCTCTCTCTCTCTCTCTCTCTCTCTCTCTCTCTCTCTCTCTCTCGCACACACACATACAGACTTTTCTTCAATTTTCAGAGACTTACATATTTCTATAATGATTAAGCCAAGATCACCAATCTAGAGACTTTTTTTTTTAAAAAAAGCTTTATTTCCATTGTTGTTGTAGTTGTAGTATTTTCTCACATCCAATCAGGTTGTTCAGCAAGACTGCACAGAGAAATCCAGCAACAAGGATGTTAATGACTGTGAATTCCTATTAATATGAAAATCTATTTCCTATAAGAGAGCGTGCATGAGGGGGAAATGCTTGTTACTACAGGAAATTGGCTATGCAAAAGTCAGAGCACAAACGTTGGGTTTTTTTTATTATGATGTTGTAGCTATTTTAAGTGAACAATGAACAGGATAAAACACATTTTGAGTTTAAAATGCACATTGGACAGTTAGTTAGCCTCCTAAAAATGTTATGTCACTCAAAGCATCAGGAATCAAATGGCCTGTACAGATGGTACTTACCTATTCCCCACCCGCCATCTTGAGATCAAGAAACTGGGAACTCATGTATGGATAGGGATGTCGGAGAAATCCGCAACAGAGCCCATCAGTTTTGGATTTCTACGAATCCGCCCCATGGATTCCACAGCGGACAGCCTTTTTCTGAGTCACATGGATTCTGTGGACTTGTAAACTGGTTTTTTACTTTCCGGAATTGTATGCAAATGTAGGCATAGAAATATATGAGAATATTTTAAAAACACAGACCAAAAAAAGCAGACTTCCCCCCCCCCCCCATAGTCTAATGTGGGGAAATACGCATTTTGGAGGTATTTGCACATTTTGGGGGGATCTGCACATTTTGGGAGGATTTGTACATTTTCAGAAGTGCGCATTTGCACAAATTTGGGAAATTGAGAAAAATCCAGTTCCATTAATGAGTGGACGATGGAATGAAAGATGCCTGACAATCCACAAAACACAGAAAGGATTTAACGAAATCCATACATCTCTATGTATGCCTCCCCTCTTCTGTCTTGGTCAGTTGGAGTCTATAGGACAGGGATCCCCAACTTGTTTGGACCCATGGGCACATTTGGAAATTTGAGATACTGTTGTGAGCACTACCACAAAATTCCTAATCAGGGGATCACCGCTTTGGCGTCTACTTGTCACGTCTACAGATCTTAGGCTGTATATTATTCAGCAAAAATGGTTGTTTCGTGTCTATTGCACACCTCAATGTCTCTTTATTAAGGGATTGTCTAATTCAGCTAATTGCTTGCAGTGCAATACAGCTAATGTGTCTTTAAAATATACAGTTTGGCAATGTCCAGTAGTTGCTTCTTTTTGGGAGGAAATTATTACACAGATAAACTTTGTACTGGAACAGTTTTTAAAATTCACTGATGTACATATTCTCTGAAATTATTTACCTGCTTCTTAGAAATTAATAAATGGCATGCGTAAATGGATTCCTTGTGCCCTTTTGGCAGCTAAAAGTCTGGCATTACGACACTGGATGGATTGAGGACCTTACAATATTTTCAATATTTGAATGGGTGGTGTACAGACGGCACCTTCAAACTGATATTATTTGGATATGTAGTACCTTACATAGAATGAAACTTGTAATGATGGACCCCCTCTAGATGGATTGTTTGACACCTGGTTAGCCGATTATGCGCATAATCGCGGAAGCGCTTTATCGTAAATGCTTGTACGCAGGAGGTAATTGAGCGCACAACTGGTGGCCTTACCAGTTGTTTGAAATGCGCTTTACAAGTAGTTAATGCGGAGAATCGCTTGTTCACATAGGCAAAATGCGCTTTAACGGCCAGAGGAAAATAAAACTCGCTATTTAACGCACATTCGATAATGTGCATAAACGGAGAGAAAAAGCGCCTCAACTCCCGATTTACGCTCCGCTCTTGTAGAGGTAAAATTTTTAATGAGACTTCAAAGAGCTTTAAACATCTCGTGTACAGGCAGCCATAGTTGCTAAGCATTCCCAGAGTAGGGAGCAGTTCCCGTTGAAGGTTTGGGTGATTCAATGAAAAGGAGGGCAGGGCTCCTGCAGCTTTAACTGTTGTGATGAAGAGGGAATTTCAAGCCGGTGATGCTCCTCATAAGGCCTGTCTTCTGTACCCAACAAATTTAAATGTTTTCGTTGATGGGGACCGGGGTGGGTGGACACAGAACATGGCCTATGTAAATGACTGCATCTTATTCTCAGGTTACTGCTTTTACAGATAATATTTGGTTTTTCAAAACATGGGAAATTATTATGACCACTTGTATGTGGGTCATCTGCCATGGTCCGGGTGACCATCTGCGAAGGAAGACAGGACTCCTGTATATATTACAGGAGAGTAATATGGAGAGCTTAAGCAGTTGTCATATGTATGCATGCTGCACCTTGTGAAATTCCCTCTTCAACAAAAAAGGTAATGCTGCAGGAGCCCTGTCCTCCAGCTCCAATGGTCACCAAATGTTATGTTATAGCACTTCCAACATGGGATAACTTATCAGACTCCTAACGAAGTCGTTCATTGTTATTGTTATATTTTTAAATTTGTTGTTGTTCCTTTCTTGACAGTCTGTACTGCTGCTGGTATATTAAGTTGGTGAGAGCACACCATCGTTTGCAATTCTAAGTCAGAAAAACAACTTACAGTTTAACATCAGCTGCATTAATGATGATGTTGGTTGCTCTCCATGGAGGAATGGAGGAATTGTTAAAAAAAAAAAAAAAAACTAACAAGGGATGGTTTTTTCAAAAAAATAAATATATTCAAAGAACAGTTCTCGTTATTATATATTTTTCTTTTTAAGTGCAGTGATTTTAAGTAAGTGCTATGATTTTTTACGATGAGAACACATACATTTACACTAACAAAACACACAAGATAATATACTAACAGGGTAACTACGATAATGCAACCCAAAAATAAAAATTATGTCTTGCTGCCACCACCGGCAGCACCTTCTTCAAGGCCACATGCCCTCCTGACCTCACGCATCTGGTGCTCTAAGGTTGACAAACAGCGTTCTATACGTCGTACTGTAATTACATAAATATAGAAGTGAGAGAGATATTTCAATATTAAGGTATGCATGCCAAAGATGTAGTATACATAAAGATTAATTTCAGTTGCATGTCTTCGTGACCGTGGCCTCCAGGTGCATAACAATGCGCAGAACATGGTCAACGTTCTCCGTGCTCTGGCTAGGGATGTGTTGTGTGGGTTCTGTCTCTCCACACTCCTCCTCCTCTGCTACACCTGATGACACCTGTCTGGTGGTGTGTTGTGCTGTAGTGCAGAAATAGTAGGGGGTACATGTCACTGCCCTGAAATAACATTTAAACTACATGCCTTACTGTAATGGTCCTAGAAATCACCACCTCTTTCCAGGCAAAGGCATGTCTACATCAGCAGAAAGTGCTGCCCAAGCATCCACTGCAGGCTCATCAGCATCTGAATTGCCACCCTCCCCAGCTGGCTCTTCCTCCTCCTCTGTCTCCTGCCTCCTCCGCTGAGACCGCCTTGTTCCCTGCATTTTAGGCTCCATTTTAGGCTTTCCACAGATGTTTGTAGGCTTTGTGCTTGCTTTATAGGGCTGCCATACAGTAGGCTGACCAGATAAAATTCAGGTCAGGGCTCCTGTAACTTTAACAGTTGTAGAGAAAAGGGAATTTCAGCCAGTCTCATTTGTATGCAATTAGTTCCTGGTGAGATTCCCTCTTCATCACAACAGTTAAAGTTGCAGGCACTATACTAGAGTGACCAGATACAAAAGAAGGCAGGGCCCCTGGAACTTTAACTGTTGTGATGAAGAGGGAATTTCACCAGGAGCTAATTGCATACAAATGACACTGGCTGAAATTCCCTTTTCTCTACAACTGTTAAAGTTACAGGAGCCCTGACCTGGATTTTATCTGGTCACCCTACAGTAGTTGGCCAGTAATAATCTGAAGATCTGTGCCAGCCTTCTCCAACCTGATGTCCTCCCAATGATTTGGACTTCAATTCCCATCAGCCCCAGCCAACATGGACAGTGGTCAAGAATGTTGGGAGTTGTAGTTCAAAATATCTGGAGGGCACTAGGCTGGTGAAGGCTCATCTGCGCCATGAGCAGCGTATCCTGTTGACTTCTGTAACTCAGGAGCAGACTGATTGGCAGCCTTGTTTTGTTGCACTGGTGTAGCTAAGTTGCTCACATGCCTTGCACTCCTGCAAAGGCTGGGGCTTCTGCTTGCACCGCTGCAAGGTGGGAACTAGAACCTGTGCAAAACCACATGGCTGGCAATCAATCCATTTCACTGACTCCCTGACATTAGGGTTAAGCTGTTAGGCCCCAATCCTATGCACGTTTATGTGGAAATAAGCCCAACTATGTTCAAAGTTACTCCCAAGTAAGTGTGCACAGAATTGCAGGCTCCATTTCAGCATACTGTGTGTTGCTTGCTGTTGCTAAATAAATTTAATCTGGGAAGTCCTAGTGGATGGACAGTTCTACCAGACATGAGAACTGAATGACAGGAGCTTGGTTTTATGATGGCTCAGTTAGGCTGACCATATGAAAAGGAGGACAGGGCTCCTGTAACTTTAACAGTTGTAGAGAAAAGGGAATTTCAGCCAGTGTCATTTGTATGCAATTAGTTCCTGGTGAAATTCCGTCTTCATCACAACAGTTAAAGGTGCAGGGCCCCTGCCTTCTTTTGTATCTGGTCACTCTAGTATAGTACATGCACCTTTAACAGTTGTGATGAAGAGGGAATTTCACCAGGATCTAATTGCATACAAATGACACTGGCTGAAATTCCCTTTTCTCTACAACTGTTAAAGATACAGGAGCCCTGTCCTCCTTTTCATATGGTCAGCCTAGCTCAGTCCAACTCTTAACATTTGCTGGAGGAATATCTCAGCTGCTAATCTTGATAAACCGATGCTTGGTTCCCTGTGGCTAGCTTTTCCTCCCTCCTTTATATGCTCCCAGTCTGACTCTTGGTTAATATGTACCTGTTGACTTTCTGATCAACCACAACTCTCCGTAATTCCCCTACACCTTTGTCTTGAAGACGGCTATTCCTTGTGGGGCTTGTCATCTCATCTTCTTGTTGATAGTTCTTGTTAGTCTTTTGGTCTGTTGACCAGATAACCTACATCAGCCTTTCCCAACCTGGTGCTCTCCAGATGTTTTGGTCTTTAGCACCCATCAGGCCTAATCAACATGGCTAATAGTCAGGAATTCTGGGAGGCATCAGGTTGGGGAAGGGTGATCTATATCTTTGCTTGCCCAGCTGTGCCTGCAATTGGTTACAATTCTGACCCTATGGATATGTACATTGCCTCAGTCCTGCAAGCACTGCACTCCATGCATCTGATGTCAACTGGTGTTTGCAGCGTGTACATATGCATGCTAATAATCTCTTTGCGTGCAAATGCTTTTTAAGAATGTGTAATAATTATAGGAGGGGTTGACCTTAAGGACAGAAAATGTGACACTGGCAGACGTCGTATTCTGCTTCATGACAGTTTTCTTGTCAAGCCAGATCACATAGCTGCCTCAAATCTCACCAAATGACAAAAGCGATTAGCCTGCCAAAAATATGATGAACCCAAATGCTAACAATCTGTTAAATAAAATGCCCCCCTTTCAAGCTCTTTCTATGCCAATCACTTCAGAATTATCTCCGTCTTTCGTATTTTGAATCCCATTCATCCCTAAAAGAAATAAGAGATGAACACCAAATATGTCTGGTCTTGATATAGAGAAGTTATCCTGGTTTCAGAATCAGCTCTGGACAGGTTGGGTGGGTAGGGAGATGTTTTTCTTGTAGAGAACACCAGACTTACTTTCTTGTGAGCAAGTCTAACCTGGAAGTTGTTATAGGGATCAAGATATGCTACATGAGGCTTCTCTGGCCAACTGCTGACCTGGCAGGTCTCTCTGAATTCCCCTCTTTTCTGAATTCCCCTTCAGGGGCGGCACGCAGGCCAACATCCCTTAGGTCCTATGTTCAGGACAGCTGCAGATTTTAATCTTGATAGCTAGATATTTTAAAACTGAGCATGGGGAGTTGTCAAGATTCTTGCAGCCTTGTATCTATTAGGAAACTTGGTGGTACAGCTGTAGTTTTATTCACATCTTATATAAGCCATCTTTCTTTACATGAACTATTAGATAAGTTATTTAAGAGCTGTATCTATTATTTATGTTACTTTGAGCTATAGATACCTTTAATATAGGCTATTTGACACACCAGTCTATAAATATGGATTTATTTGCAAATATTCCTACTTAAGATTGCTGGGAATCATAACTGTTGCTGTGCTATGGAACCTGGAATATAGCCACAAGCACACAATCCCATAATTGTTGTAAACATTCAAGTTTCTATCCCTCATGTTTGAAGAAGGGGGCACAATCTTTGCAAACAGTTAGGAAGGCCCAGTGAAAGCGTTTTTCTAGTAGGATTTCTGGCAGCTGGAGAAACTTTAGTTTGGTCTGTCACCAGGGGAAGCCAGTCATCTTAATCCAAATAAAAATTCAGAGTAAAGAGGAACCTCTGAGGAATTAATGGTGGCAAAAGTCTGGGAGCACACAAACAGGTTTGCATCACAGTGCTCAAGATGGCAGGCACAGCTAACATGGGATGTGTTTAGAAGAATCACAGGAAGTAGAGATTAGGGATGTGCAGGGACCCCCCCAGATCGGATCAGGACCCGGATTGGGACCTCCAATTTTGTCCTGGATCTGATTGGACAAAATCAGAGGCCCCCCAGACCAGATCGGGCCTGAACCCGATCCAAAAATCAGACTTCCGAGTTTTGGATCGGCCGCCATTTTTATTTTCCCCATAGACTTGCATTGGGGGAAAGAAAGCTTCCCCCTAATGCAAGTCTATGGGGGAAAATGGTGGCTCCCCCTTCCCTGTCCCTCCCCCCCCCGCGGTTACCTCCTGGGGCTGTCTGCAGGTGCCCATGGGCGCCCGCGTATGACCCCAGCAGGTAAGCCCCCCCCCCCTTGCGGTTCTCCTTACCTGCCGGGGCCGTCCTCTGCCATCCGCTGCCACCCGGGCAGCAGTGGATGGCAGCGGACGGCCCCGGCAGGTAAGCCCCCCCTCACGCTCCTCCTTACTTGCCGGGGCGTCCTCTTCCTTCACCTGCCGGAGATCTACTGAGAACTAGGCTTCACGGCCTAGTCCTCAGTAGTCACCTGGCGCTCTACTGAGGACTAGGCCGCGAAGCCTAGTTCTCAGTAGATCTCTGGCAGGTGAAGAAAGAAGACGCCCCGGCAGGTAAGTGGACCCTCCCTCCCTCCCTCCCTCCCTCCCTCCCTCCCTCCTCCTCCTCTCCCTCCTCTCCCCCACGATCCTCACCTGGCCAGGCTGTCTGCTTCCGCTGGTGCCCACCGATGGAAATGGACAGCTCTCCCAGGTAAGCCCCCCCCCCCCCGCTGTCCGCTTCCATCAGTGGACGCCTTCCGGACCAATTCGGAAACGATCAGATGATCCAGAGGGGTGATCGGAAATCGGATAATTGCATCCAATTTCCCCTGGATCGGCTCCGGATCGTGGATCAGAGCCGATCCAGTGCACACCCCTAGTAGAGATCCAGTTAAGGCAAAGAGTTCATAAGGATTAGTGCCCCCAATGTTTGATTTCCAATAATTCTGGTACTTGAATGGAGCTTGGGGGGCAGGAGCCTGGTGGAGTCTGGTGGGAGCAGAGCTAATAATGTTTGTCCCTGTGGCTGGGGCAGGAAGTAATAGTGGCCAGGACCTGTGCTTGCATTCTAGCACAGAGTGAAGAGCTGTGGGCAAATGATGAGTTTGAGGACAATCCTCGATGAGGTGCCAGGGGCGAACTGTCGAATGAGGACCTCTGGTGCCTTGCGTCCTGCACCACCTTATTCCAGCTAGATAGACTAAGCTCTGTGAGTCAAGGGTACCCTCCAGGCTGCCATACTGGCATGAGTGCTGTCAGTTGACTCCAGAACCTGACAATGGCCAGCTGACCTGTGGAGACAGCAAGGACTTATAAAACCACTCCTTCCAAACCAGCTCGTCTTGCTTTGGTATCTGACCTTTGCAACTCATGTTTGACTGCATATCTGCCAACTGGTGACTGGCCACCTTTTGACTACGACCGGGTTTGCGATCATGCATGTCAGCTGTGAGCCACCTAATTAGCATAATTACCCTCACCGGGCGTGGGATGTCATGACATCTGAACCTGGGAAGGGTGGCTGGCTAGGGTGGTTTACAAACCACCCTGAAAACCATGGCTTGTCCTAGGGTTTCAGGGTGGTTTGTAAACAACCCTAGCCAGCCATCCTTCCCAGGTTCAGATGTCATGACATCCCACGCCCGGTGAGGGTAATGCTAATTAGGCAGGTCATGACCAGCAGGCACGGGGACTAAAGATACGCCGCCGTGGCTGATTTCCTTCTGTGATTGTGCAAACTTGCCCTATGACTTCTTTTGCCTTTGGCCCTCTACCTACTTTTGCTGGAATCAGAGCATTGCCGTAAAACTAACCCCCCAGGCCTAGGCTGACCATATGAAAAGGAGGACAGGGCTCATGAAACTTTAACAGTTGTAGAGAAAAGGGAATTTAAGCCAGTGTCATTTGTATGCAATTAGTTCCTGGTGAAATCCCCTCTTCATCACAACAGTTAAAGTTGCAGGCACTATACTAGAGTGACCATATACGAAAGAAGGCAGGGCCCCTGCAAGTTAACTGTTGTGATGAAGAGGGAATATCACCAGGAACTAATTGCATACAAATTACACTGGCTGAAATTCCCTTTTCTCTACAACTGTTAAAGTTACATGAGCCCTGTCCTCCTTTTCATATGGTCAGCCTACCCAGGCCTGATTATGATATCCTCCCAGTTGCTACCATGGATGCTACTGCCTTTTTCCTAGCAATGCCCTGCCTGCCTGTGCCTGACAGAGGCTGTGGGGTTGGGTACATGTCGTATTTCAACAGTCTATGGTCTGAGACTCCAGCCAACCACTTTATCAAAGAATGTCCGGGAAGGACGCCAGTACTTATTTGTTTGAAGGTTTTTATTTATACTCCAGAGATTAACCCCCTGGTCTGCGTAAAGTGCCGAACTTACACTGCCAGGCTGAGAAATCCTCAGTTCCGTTCCAGGATCCAAAATCACTTTAAGAAGTCCACAAGGTCCATTTACCAGAGCCAGGGTCACGCCAGAGATTCAGTCAGTCCAAATGTCGAAGCCGAAGGTCAAACCATTTATGAGCGAAGTCCAGGGTCCAGAGTCAGTAGTCAAGCCGGGTGTTCAGTCCACAGGTTGCAAGCCAGAAGTACGCGGGAGTGTCAGGAGCCGAATACATCGGTTGTTCCCAACGAAATCCCTGCTCACTCCTCCACCCCTTTTATCCTCATTTGCATCTGCCCACAGCTGTGTCCTATTCCTTTGCAATCTTATTTAAGGCTTGCGTCAGCTGTGCTCTGTTTTTGTAATCTCATGCTGCGTCTTGTGGGACACGCTTGCTCCGCACGCTTGAGCCGCCGCCTCTGCTGGGGAGTTACCGGACAAACCCCTTCAGGCCCAGAATCTTCCTCGTTAGAGACAGGGGGTGGGAGAAGGTGGCTTTCCTGGAGCTCTTCTGAGGAACCTCCCTGCCGTTCCTCCTCCTCCGGTAAGTCCTGGGGACTGGGTGAAGCTGCAGTCTCTGCCACTTCTTCCTCCTCAGAGGAAGATTCTTCAGACTGACTCATGACAGTACAGAGAAACAAGCACCCAGGTGCAGTCTACAGCCTTTCAGGCAGCCGCATGTGAAATGAGCTCAACTACCTGGCTAATTAGTGCATGTTTGCGTGCATCCACATAAAAGGTCCTACTTGAACATGTGCCGCTAACTTCCGCCCAACGGATTCCAGCTCCTCTGCTATAATTGTGGTAATGCAATAGTGAGTAATGTGTGGCACTCTAGATGCTGGATTGCAACTCCTGTTAGCCCTAGCCAGCATAGCCTATGACGGTGGGGGACGATAGGAGTTGCAGTTCAACAACATCTGGAACTCCTAATGTAGGGTGACCAGATAAAATCCAGGTCAGGGCTCATGTAACTTTAACAGTTGTAGAGAACAGGGAATTTCAGCCAGTGTCATTTGTATGCAATTAGTTCCTGGTGAAATTCCCTCTTCATCACAACAGTTAAAGTTGCAGGCACTATACTAGAGTGACCAGATACAAAAGAAGGCAGGGCCCCTGCAACTTTAACTGCTGTGATGAAGAGGGAATATCACCAGGATCTAATTGCATACAAATGACACTGGCTGAAATTCCCTTTTCTCTACAACCGTTAAAGTTACATGAGCCCTGACCTGAATTTTATCTGGTCAGCCTATCCTAATGGCGGTGTATCCAATCAAAGAAAGGTGGGAGGAGCAACTCTCAAACAGTGTCTTGCGAGGAAATAAATTACCCATTCCCAAATCGTTGCTGTTCTTTTGCTTTAGGAGCAGGGAATGTCCTGGATCCTCCACAGTAACTCTTCATCTTTATTGACTGCTTTCTTTAACTATGAACTATAGGGCTTTAAGTCAAACTGCCTTCTGTTGCAATGGCAGGATCTACACTACTGCTTTAAAATGGTTTATAACAGTAGTGACAACTGTTGGGGCCCAGGACACACTCCATATACAGTTTTCAAACCGTTTTCGAAGTGTTATATCCTGCTTTCCTTGAGCTATGATTTATTTACCTCTAACTTGAAATAGATAGCAGAGGTGGAGATTTATTTCTTCTCACTTGAACAATTGGTCCTTTCCTAGTGGTGGCAATCTATAGTAATCTTTCTACCCAGAACTGTCATTAAAAATGAAATGATAGTTAAATTTACTACAATTCTAACATAATTGATCCCCTAGCTATGATCTTAAGCAAAGAGCAGAATATAAACCTTTCAGGGTATACATAATAAAAATTTTAATTTATTGCACAAGCCTGTCCTTTCCTCTAGATTGAAATCCAGCCATTCGTCAACTTAATAGTCTCTTTGACTTTAAGAAAGCATTAAAGATTTATCTCTTCCAGCAGGCCTTCCCAGTTGAATTTTAAGAGTTTTATTGGTATTTTAATCATGTATTTGTTTTATATGTTTTTATCAGTTTTATGTATTTTATATTTGATGTTGTTCCCCACCTCAATCCAGAGGGAGAGGTGGGAAATAAATAAATAAATAAATATATTATTATTATTATTATTATTATTATTATTATTATTATTATTTAGAATTAGTTGTGTGGCTGGATTGGACTTTCATGTGGCCAAATTCATAACATTCATAAACATAACAGCTGTTTGCTGAGCTGGAAGCAAAGCTCCAAATTTCTATGGTATCTATAGTCAACGATAGCTACCAATTCAGGAAAAATGAGACATCTCT
Source organism: Anniella stebbinsi (assembly GCA_029215795.1). Lineage (NCBI taxonomy): Eukaryota > Metazoa > Chordata > Lepidosauria > Squamata > Anniellidae > Anniella > Anniella stebbinsi. The sequence continues at coordinate 120,141,424 of JARDYH010000004.1, read as the reverse complement.
CACAATATTACAAAACAAACACATACATATGGAACCATGTTCTCCATCCATTCATAATGTTTATGAATTATTCAGGTCCATAATAATATGGAAACATATTGGTGACAAAGTTTGTCCATACGATATTCCTAAAGGGGAAATTGTGTCTCAGAACAGTCTCTACAATTCAAAAATGTATTTTTAAGGGGCAATACTTACGTTATTTTTTAGACTATAATCAGAAAACTGACAGTGTAGAGATAATTTGTAAGGGGCTATAATGAGCCGAATGATTTAGGAGGCAGTTTGCACAACTGCACTGATATGTGCCAAACTAGACATGATGTAAAATGAGTGTCTGTCACCAAAATGGCCGACAGACATCTAGTGCTCTCCTTTCCCCTTTGTAACTGTGAGTTGAACATATATGTGTTCTTGAAGTTAGGGTGTTGTTTAGGCTGACCAGATTAAATCCAGGTCAGGGCTCATGTAACTTTAACAGTTGTAGAGAAAAGGGAATTTCAGCAAGTGTCATTTGTATGCAGTTAGTTCCTGGTGAAATTCCCTCTTCATCACAACAGTTAAAGTTGCAGGCACTATACTAGAGTGACCATATACAAAAGAAGGCAGGGCCCCTGCAACTTTAACTGTTGTGATGAAGAGGGAATTTTACCAGGAACTAATTGCATACAAATGACAATGGCTGAAATTTCCTTTTCTCTAAAACTGTTAAAGTTACATGAGCCCTGACCTGGATATTATTATTATTATTATTATTATTATTATTATTATTATTTACTCTTATATACCGCCCCATAGCCGAAGCTCTCTGGGCGGTTTACAAAAATTAAAAAGATTGAGCATTAAAAAGACAATATACAAAATTTAAAACCATAAACATAAAATAGCTGTCATTAAAACACTTTTAAACATTTTAACTGTTAAGTCTGGCCACAATGTCAATTAAAACCTCAATTTGAGCTGTTAAAGTGCCTGGGAGAAAAGAAAAGTTTTGACCTGTTGCTGAAAAGATAACAGTGTTGGCGCCAGGCGGGCCTCATCGGGGAGATCATTCCATAATTGAGGGGCCACCACAGAAAAGGCCCTCTCCCTTGTTGCCATCCTCTGAGCTTCCCTCAGAATAGGCATCTGGAGGAGGAAATTTGATGTTGAACGTAGTGAACGGGTAGATTCATGTCGGGAAAGACGTTCCATCAGGTATTGTGGTCCCAAACCGTGTAAGGCTTTATAGGTTAAAACCAGCACCTTGAATTGGGCTTGGAAACCTACAGGCAGCCAATGCAAGCGGGCCAGAATTGGTCTTATATGTTCAAACCTTCTGGTCCCTGTTACCAATTTGGCTGCTGCATTCTGCACAAGCTGCAGCTTCTGAACCGTCTTCAAAGGCAGTACCACGTAAAGCGCATTGCAGTAATCTAACTTGGAGGTTACCAGAGCCTAGACAACTGAAGCCAGGTTATCCCTGTCCAGATAGGGGCGTAGCTGGGCCACCAGCCGAAGTTGGTAGAAGGCACTCCGTGCCACCGAGGCTACCTGAGCCTCAAGTGATAGAGATGGTTCTAGGAGAACACCCAAGCTACAAACCTGCTCCTTCAGGGGGAGTGCAACCCCATCCAGAACAGGTTGAAGACCCTCCGTCCGGTCAGAGGAACCCCCCACCAACAGCATCTCAGTCTTGTCTGGATTAAGTTTCAGTTTATTAGCTCTCATCCAGTCCATTGTCGCAGCGAAGCACTGGTTCAACACATCCACAGCCTCACCAGATGAAGATGAAAAGGAGTAGAAGAGTTGCGTGTCATCAGCGTACTGATGACAACGCACTCCCAAACTCCGGATGACCGCACCCAATGGTTTCATGTAGATGTTGAACAGCATGGGGGACAAAACTGACCCCTGCAGAACCCCATACTGGAGAATCCACGGGGCCGAGCAATGTCTCCCCAGCACCACCTTCTGGAGCCGAACTGTCAAGTAGGAGCGGAACCACTGCAATGCAGTGCCTCCCACTCCCAACTCAGCCAGTCGTCCCAGAAGGATACCATGGTCGAATTTATCGAAAGCCACTGAGAGATCAAGGAGAATCAACAGAGTCACACTCCCCCTGTCCCTGTCCCGACATAGGTCATCATACAAGACAACCAAGGCTGTTACCGTGCCAAAACCAGGTCTGAAACCCAACTGAAATGGATCCAGATAATCAGTCTCATCCAAGAGTGTCTGGAGCTGGCCAGCAACCACCTGCTCAAGGACCTTGCCCAGGAATGGAACGTTTGCCACCGGCCTAAGGTTATTAAGATTTTCTGGGTCCAGGGAAACTTTCTTCAGGAATAGTCTCACTACTGCCTCTTTCAGGAGGTCTGGGACCACTCCCTCTCGTAGAGAGGCATTAATCACTTCCCTGGCCCAGCCGGCTGTTCCATCTCTGCTAGCTTTTATAAGCCAAGAGGGACAAGGATCCAATACAGAGGTTATTGTATTGCATGAACCTGTCCAAGCACCTTGTCCACGTCATCGAGCTGTACCAACTGAAACTCATCCAAGAAAACAGGACAAACCTGTGCTCTGGATACCTCACTAGATTCACCTGCTATAACACTGGAGTCTAAGTCCTGGTGGATGCCAAAGATTTTATTCTGGAAGTGCCTAGCAAATATATTACAGGGGGCCTCAGATGGTTCTATCATGTCCTTGGGGCCAGCGTGTAGAAGCCCCCGGACAACTCTGAAAAGCTCCGCTGGTCGGCAAATTGATGATTTAATAGTGGCAGCAAAGTATTGGGTTTTTGCTGCCCTCACTGCCCTGAATATAGCTTACCATAGGCACTTACCAGTGTTTCATTGCATCCAATAGGAGTTCGTCTCCATCTGCCCTCAAGCCGTCTCCTATTTTGTTTTATCACTCTCAGCTCCGGGGCATACCATGGAGCTGTACGAGCTCTACACAGGAGAGGGTGCTCAGGAGCAATCATGTCAACCGCCCGGGTCATTTCTGCAGTCCACAGATCAACTAGGGTTTTGACATGAGAGCCAGCCCTATCAGCTGGAAAACTCCCCAGAGCCCTCTGGAAACCATCCGGATCCATTACCCTCTGGGGGCGGACCATCTTAATGGGTCCCCCACCCTTGCAGAGGGGAAAAGCTGCTGTAAGTCTAAACCTCAGCAGGTGGTGATCTGACCATGACAGAGGGGTTGATGTAAAGTCCCCCACTTTCAGATCACCATCTCCATGTCCAATGGAAAAAATCAGGTCTAGAGTGTGCCCTGCTACATGCGTTGGGCCAGTGACATGTTGGGACAGTCCCATGGTTGTCATGGAAACCATGAAATCCTGAGCAGACCCAGATAAAGTGCCCTTGGCATGAATGTTGACATCCCCCAGAAACAACAGTCTGGGGGACCTCAACAGTGCACTGAGACCACCTCTGTCAGCTCACCTAGGGAGTCTGTTGAGCAACGGGGTGGGCAGTACATCAACAGAGTCCCTAATCTGTCCCGTTGGCCCAACACAAGGTGCAAACACTCCAGACCAGTAGTCGCATGGACAGGGAGCCTGCAGAGACGGGTGGAATTCCTATAGACCATAGCAACCCCCCCTCCCTGGCCCTCAAGTCTACCCTGATGCTGAACCAAGTACCCCGGTGGGCATAACTGGGAGAGACTAACTCCTCCCTGCTCTCCCACCCAGGTCTCGCTAATGCATACCAGATCGGCTGCCTCATCCACTATTAGATCATGGAAGAGGGAGGTCTTATTTTGCACAGATCTGGCATTTAAAAGCAGCATCCGGAGACCCGAGGGCTGACTGATAGGGCAACCAACAGACCTGTGGATGTGACGGAGATCGGAACAAGGCACAGGCCTTAACTGTCTGGGCCGTGTTCCCCTTACCTGGCAAGTCCTCCTCACAATGTCATATCTCCCTCTACCCATTACTACACCGATTGGGGCCCCCTCAGATCCCCCCACTTGGCCCTGTATCCTCTCTCCCAGGCACATCCTATAGGCAGCAGGCGGCACCCTCTCCTCCCCTGGCAGTAGGCCTCCCTCTCCTGCAGGTGGTGGTTCTCCCAGGCCCCCTCAGCCAGCCAGCTTATATATCCCTCCCAGGAATGGAGGGGGACAGATGGAGCAGTCCACAGCAGCTGGCTCAGTACCTGGGGGTCTGGTCCTGCAGGGAGTGGCAGTCTGCCAGGCTGAAGTCCTCAGGAGGATGGTGGTGGTGGTGACAGCAGCGAGGACAGGAGGCAGGCAGGCAGGCAGTCACCCTAGTGTTGTTCTGCATCTCTGTCTCCCTGGTCCTTACAGCTGGCTGTCTGGTGCGGGGCAGGGAAATGCACATGTCATGGGAAAATTCTATTAGTGGCTTGTGGGGGAGGGGCAATAGAGCTTAAAATAAACCCGCAATTTTCCAGTAACACTTGCATATTTAGTATCACATCTAATTTGGGTCTACATAGGTCTCAGTTCCAGTCTACAGTTTTTGGCAGAGCCAGTCATACCATTACGTAGAGTGAGCCCTATCAGGCAGCAGATTTGGGGTATCGTAAAAGAGCAACAAATGGCTAGTTAGTCAATTTGTTATTGTATTGTACTGCCAGGAATGGGGAGAGGAGCTTGTGCCATTTTCTGCTTCATGTTCCAGAAGAATTTGGCTGGCTTTACACCTTGACTTGAAATGGGGGCTTGGGGTATTGTTTGCTGCTTTGCCTCATGCAGCAAAATGTCTTGGGATGCCCCCGGTTGTTGGAACACATCTATCTGGGAGCTTTCCAAACTCTTGCAAACCTTGCCACTTGCCTTGGCTGTTGGCACTCCATGAACTTCTTGTTCAGATCTTTGGCTTCAGGTTGCCTCTGCCTTCTGTCTCTAGTTCACCTCTGCTTGGCCTTGTCCAATCTCTACGTGCTGTGCTTTGTCCTATGGCAGGGGTTCCCAACATGGGGTCCATGGGCACTCACAAAACTTTTATTTATTTTTGCCCATTTTTTTAAAAAAAATACGTACATAGATGTGTATATATCCATAGCAATGTGCGCTCACCTGAGCATATGTCCTCTGGTGTGCTGTGTGTCAGTGCCACTGTCCATGTTATTTCAAGACTTGATAAGACACGCTTGGTTGCACAGTAGCATCGCCACGAAGGATGGAGTGTAGCTCCTTGAAGCAGGGCCAGGTGGTAGCATTGCTTCCTGATTTTGCATTGTGATTCACAACTTTTCTGTACTCCGAACGCTTAGATTTTGTTTTGCTCCTGCACTCCGCTGCAGTGCGGTTGTCCCCTCTGCTACACATTTCCTTGGCTATTATTTCATAGGACCCTATGTTGTGGTGGGCTGCCCTCAGCTGCTCCTGTATCTTCTGTTCCCCCCAAATGTCTAAGAGGTCAAGAATTTCAGGGTGCCTCCATGATATTTCTGTCCCCTTATTGCAACTGGCCATTATGGGAATGGAGGAACACGTGAGGAAGTAGAAGGATATGGATCTGGATGCAACAAAGACGACGTATGTTATGTGGCACGCATATTTTGAGAGATACGTTATTGCTGCTATAACTTCAAGCACATTCAAAAATAAAATCTTCCTTTAGCAGGCGATGCCATTTTAATCTAGCATTAAAGAATACACCATGCGTAGTTGAACAGACCCCATACGAAGTTGTCTCTCTAAATATCACTAGTGATGTTAGGAAGTAAACGTTCTCCAACACGCAGTACAGTTTTTCCTTGGACCCAAAAATCAGGATCAGGAGAGTGAGAAGCATTTGCCATGCTGTACAGTGCAGTCATCATAGAGTGAACTGTACTTGCGACTGCTAATGGAGAGACAACTGAAATAAATGTTGCTAACTGGCAGAGATTACATGGAGATGATATAGACTGATATAAATTTCAGTTGGAGAGACCAAACTTTCTATCAATTGCTGTTGCATCCTCCCTTCCTTGGATAGTGATAATTTGAAAATAACCTTGAGAACAAGGATGAGCAGGATGGGAGGGGGCGGGGGGGGGGGAGTTTCCAACCTATCCCCCCAGTCCTGCAATTTCATATGTTCCAGGTAAATTGCATATTATCTCTTTCCTAGGAAGGGAGGATGCTACAGTCATTGATAGAAAGGTTATCCCTCCTATTGAATTTCATATTAGTCTAGATCATCTCCATGTACTCTCTGCTAGTTAGCAACATTAATTTTAGTTGTCTCCCCATTAGCAATCACAGGTATGGTTCACTCAGTGATGACTGCACTGTAGAGTCTTGGAATGCAATTTCATAGAAGACTCACAGCACAGCCATTACTGTAGCAGACGGAGACATAGCTGTTTGATCGATTAATCTAATCCGTTGACAATATATGAAAATGCAGGTGAGAAGCTACAATTTGAAAAAAAATGGTTTAAAACTGTTTAACAAGGAGTGGGGATTTAGAAGAGTATGATTTCCACTGCCATAACCCTCTTGGGGTGAACAAAATGGCTGCCCTTCTTGCCAAAAGGTAAAGCAGCATATATTGCCCAAAGCAGCAGTATATTATAATCAATTGCATACGCATCCCGCAGCAAGGAATTAAATCGGAAAATGCAAGTAACCATCACTCCCCCCCCCCCAATGTATCCATCAGTGCCCACATCCAGTGTTTTGCTATATATGTGTAAGGGTTCCCTTGCATTTGAGCCAGCGAGAGGAAAATAAAAACAACAACACGGTAGATATTGTCCCATATTATAAAGAGTGATCATGCAAGAATGCTGAAAGGGAAAGTGGTTCAATTAGCAGTGATACATTGAGAAGTTGTTGGGAGCGCCACATTCCAAATGTGTGTATGCAGGGCCATGAGTGGGGCCAGTTGGCCTTGGGCCCAAGATTTTGAGGGGGCACTCCGACGAGGAGGTCCCCCCCAGCTTACGTTACTGCTTCCATAGCGTAAGCAGCCCATCGAGAAGCGAAGAGCCCGCTTTGCGGAAACAGCGCAGAAGCCGTCCGTTGTGAATACCATGGTCAGACTAAAAGCTCCAGAGGGCCATAGGCCTAGGGTGACCAGATAAAATCCAGGTCAAGGCTCATGTAACTTTAACAGTTGTAGAGAAAAGGGAATTTCAGCCAGTGTCATTTGTATGCAATTAGTTCCTGGTGAAATTCCCTCTTCATCACAACAGTTAAAGGTGCAGGCACTATACTAGAGTGACCAGATACAAAAGAAGGCAGGGCCCCTGCAACTTTAACTGGTGTGATGATGAGGGAATTTCACCAGGAACTAATTGCATACAAATGAAACTTGCTGAAATGCCCTTTTCTCTACAACTGTTAAAGTTACATGAGCCCTGACCTGGATTTTATCTGGTCACCCTACATATGCCACATGCAGGGTGGGGAAATATGTGCCTTGAGATGTTGTAGAACAGGTTGAATATAAAGGTGTCATGTAGAACGGACATGTTGGTGGGCATACCCCCTTGGGCCGGCCATGTTGTCCTCCTTTTTTGAAATGGGGGGGGCACACACTTCCCATCTGGCCTGCTCTGCATGGCCCTGTGTGTGTGTGTGTGTGTGTGTGTCTGAAGGGATGGAGGGGAATTAGTGGAGTAGATGTAGGGAAGATCTTCAGTTACCTGGCCAAAAACAGTTTGCGAATGTGAGCACGTGAGCAGCTGCACAGAAATGATTTTTTTTAAATAAAAATTTTTTATAACGGACGGAGTTACTTACAATTTAACACCAAAGAAAGGGCTAAACTATGAGCAACCGGCGATGCAAAAAACTGTGCCTAAAGAATGGCTGCACTTCACACCTAAAGTTCACCTTCTCAGCCATTGGCTAAGAAGTTCAAACAGAGGGGAACTATATGGAGAGGCATCGTAGTAGTGAGTGGGGGGGAGGAAACAACGCAGCATTGAAACACCCAGCCTTACATAAATCGGGTTATATCGACTTAAGACATGCTAAAAAGCCTTTTTTTCCCCAACGGAGATTCAGCGCTTTGGGGCAGGTTTAAAGGAACGTCCTGTGCATCGAGAGGTTTCCGAGCGCACTACCAGCGCTAGGAGGCGCCTCGAACACACCGTGTAGATCCCCCCATGGAGGGTGCAAGAAGCCAGAAGCAGATGAGAGGTTGAGGAAAGGTGGAGATTCACAATCCAAGGCCGTAGCCAGTAAACAGGAGCAAGCAGAACCCTCACACTTAAGACAAGTTGCTCAGACTGATGAGTGAGCAAGGGCTTTATAGGGCCTGGTGTGTCCTGACTGGCTTGGAGAATCAGCTGATAATTGTTAAACTGGAAGGTCAGAATAATCTCTTCAGGCTGGAACAGCACCTTAGAGAACGCCTTTTTCTGGAAGGTCTGCTCTGCATAACCTTTTAAGAGTGAAGAGTAGTTGGGATCTAGGAAGTAAGGCCCCACTGGCTGCTGGAGGCCCTGGTTCAAGAACAGATCCTGCCACACGCTCATTCTAGGCTGCTCAGCACCATAAGACAAGCACATCCCCCCCACCTCAAACACAAGTGGCATAAGCATAGCATTCAACACATATTCACATCCCCATAAACATTCCCCACAACAGAGGCTGTCCGGACATAAATTCACCAGCCAGATTCCAAATAGGAACACAACTTTAGGAAGATTTCAGATTGTGGACTGCATCATTCTCATGTTTTTGAGTCTATTAAGGCCTGGTACCTGGAGACTCAGGATTAGAACCCTCGGTGTAATACGAATGGAGAATCAATGGTTCCCATGGATCCGTTTCACCTTAGTATGAGATACGCAGCATCGGCTCTTATTCATTTAGCACTTGGAATTGCAAACCATGGACAAGTTAATTCAGGTTATTCATTGCAGGAGAATCTATTTTTGTAGCTAAGTTCCTCAGGGCTCTGAGCTGTAATCCTGCGTACAGTTAATAGGCTTTGAACTGGATAGGATCCAAGCTATATAATGGTGTGCAAGATTGTGGTCTATAACTATAAAGCAGGTTAGGGAACCAGGAATGTAATTCCAGTTGCCATTGAGGGTTAAGCAATTCATCTTATCTGCCTTGGATCAGACATTACTATCTCTCCCTTGAAGTCTATTACATTGCTTTTTAGTTTGGGAACATAGCTTCTTCCTAGAGATAACATTTCAGAGCATAACAGGAGGGGGTAATTTTTTGTCCCATGGGGGCAGAAGGTCAGTTTTTGTGGCATAGTGAACTCTCCCTCTGTTCTGCCCCAAAATAGCTATGTAATTTTTTGGGGGATTTAAAACTTTTATTTTTCAGACAATAATAAAACACAAATACTACAACATACAAAATTAAACATTAAAATGGACTTCCTAATTTCTCCAACAAACATAAATTTCTACATAGTGAGTGAATTACCCGACTTCTGTCAATTATTTTCTTCCAATTTAATCACTGAATCCGCTTGCAAATATATCCTTCCGTTCTCTCTCTTTAAAAAAGTCTATCAGAGGATTCCATTCCTCAGTAAACCCACTTGTTGTTTTATCTTTTATTATCGCTGTAAGTATTGCGATTTCCACCAATTCTATAACTTTCAACAGCCATTCCTCCTCTGTTGGTACTTTCTCAATAGCTATGTAATTTTTCAGTGTATTAGCTAGGTTTGATGCATAACAAAGCTTACCATGGGATGCTATGGCAGGGGAAAGGATTCACTTCTCATGTAGGGACTCATGAACGGGAGTTAGTGTTGCCCTTTGAGATATAGGCCTGTGGGGAGTTCTTCTAGTGCATAGGCTATGGTAGACATTTTTTTTAGTGTGAAAATCCGAGGAAAAAAGAGTGAGAAGGTGTGACCAACCACCTATCATGTGAAATCTGGATGGAAAGCTGCCAAATTTGCTAGGCTGGGAGATAATGGGTTAATTAGCAAGTCAAAATCTACCAAGATTGGTCAAAGATTGGGGAACATATGACCTCATGAGGGGACAACTCTGACTTGGCCTGCATTATATCTCACAGGTCCAAGCACTCAGGCTGTTGACCAGAGTCCTGTGGTTCAACAATCATATGTGCGTCCCAATGGGCTCCTGCCCTTTGTCACATGCCACACATGCGCTGGTCCCTTTGCCCAAGGCACGTTGTGGCTTGAAAGGGGGTTGGAGTTATGGTTCGAAAAAAATCGTTTCCTAGTGTTGGCGTGTTCAGTTCAACTCATGAACCACCATAGGTTTTGTCACTGATAGATTTCTTTAATGAGACTCAATCTTTTTAAATTAATGAATCCATCACTTACTCATTTCTACCCCAGGAGGAAGAACAAATGGAAGATGATGATGTCTTGTCCCCGTGGACTCCAACTATAACTAGCTCAAAGTTGTAATGGTAATGTTTGTGATGATAAATATGTACACGTATTTCAGGATGACATCTGGAGCATAAGTTACTGCAGCCTCCCCCAACCTGGTGCTCTCCAGATGTATTGGACTACAACTCCCATCACCCCCAGCTAGGGAGTGATGGGAGAGCACCAGATCTTACGGTGATTGTTCAAAATTTGGTGCCTTTTAACATTCATATCCCAGACCAACAGCATCTTGAGAATGTCTGTAAACTCAAGAGAGGCAAACACTACTGAATGGTCAGCACCTTAGTGTGTTTTGTCACTCAGCATTCACTTATGTCTTCCCAGTAAGCAGGAGAAGCTTTATTTTTTATGCATTCACACCCATTGGGGTGGGGGTGGGACTGTCAGCTTTTACACATAAATGTTGACAGCTGCCAAAGGTTGGATATTCGTTTTACACAAAGCAATCTGCTAGGGCCCAATCGTATCCATGTTTAGACAGAAAAAAGTCCTACAGCTCCCAGCATCCCCCAGCCAGCATGAAAATGTATTTGGGATGGAAAAGAGCTGCCATAGCCAGCCCTTGCCAGGAGATGTTGCTATGCTTTCAGCTAAACGCCTGCAGGAACAAGAAGGAGCCAGATGCCGAGAGCATTACAGGTAAAGCATTCATAAGCCAACCATCTTGAATCCAATATCTCCTCCAGTAAGAAGTATAATATTACAGAGAGTTGCATCAGCAACTACGTGGCTGGTTGTTAGACAGCCCACTCGATAGCTGAAGTTGCACCTCAGAGAAATCAAATATAGTCCATTTTAAAGTGCTTTTCTTTGCAAGTGTTGTGTCCCCTTTGCTACAGCATTATCAGGGCTACACCCCATTCCTGTAACTTCCAGCTTACTTTTCCTTTGTTTTTAATATTACTCATTTCATTAATCTATTTGTTTGTTCAGTTCAATTATTTAGTTTTAAATTTGAAAAGATTTTATATTTTGTTTTATCGCACTTGATCACTGTGAACCACCCAGAGAGCTTTGGCTGTTGGCTGCTATAGAAATGTAATAAATAAATGAAATAAATAGATATTACATTTCTATATCACCCACTAGTCAAAGCAGTCTGGGGATTTACAACAAAATCAGAACCCTAAAATACAGCATAATAAAACATCATACAAAATATTTAACTTAAAGAAATTTGAAACGATTTGAAACAACAGAAGCAATAGAATTAAAATACCAAGACCCAGTAACATCAACTCATGCTAAAAAGGCCCATCATATGTTGACAAATGCCTGTGAGCAGAGGACAGTCTTAACCAACCATGTTGAACCGAGCTCAGAAACGTACAAACATCTCATGCGTACGGGTCAGAATTGGTGTTATATGCTCAGATCTTCTGGTCTCTGCTATCCTTCTGGCTGCCATATTTTGCACAAGCTGCAGCTTCCAAATCATCTTCACGTTGTAGCCCCACACAGAGCACGTTGCAGTAATCTAACTTGGAAATTTCCAGAGCATAGATTACTGAAGCTAAATTATCCCTGTCCAGCTAGGGGCATAGCTGGGCCACCAGCTGAAGCTCATAAAAGGCACGCTGTGTGCCTCTGAGTCTCAAGTGACAATTATAACTCCCGGAGAATCCAAAGCTACAAACTTCAGGGGAAGTGCAACCCCATCCAGAACAGGTTGAACATCCTCCATCTGGTCAGGAGACTCACCCACTAACTGCATATCAGTCTTGTTTGGATTTGTTTATTTGTTTATTGATTGATTGATTGACATAGGCTCCCTTTAAAGGTGGAATGATAGAGATATCTGTAATGGGGAGGACCTACGTATGTCTGCAATGTGGACAAGGCATATCATAGGAATCAAAGGTCATGTAACATGTTTGCCATTATTAAAATAATATTAATTAAGTCATGTTTTCATTTTGAAATACCAAGGCCTGTTTTCAAAGTGGCAGAGTAATAGCCAGTTATCAGCATACTGAGAGGCTTAGTGAGGGCAGCAGACCAAGCGGAGGGCAGCTTCTCATTGGCTTGGTGCGTGCAGATTAACGCAATGAAGTCCACTGAGCCACTGAATACCACAGGTGAGGAGGAAATTGGAGCTGTGGTGGTGGTGGCAGCCAACTCCTCCTGACTGGACAAGAGCATCCCATCTTCTGAGCCAGCTTATGCTAGGATGGCAGGACCAGCCTATACAAGCGTGAGAATATGAGAATTTCAAGAGCAAATAGGGTGAAGGGCCACACTATTTGTAAATGACACAATTTCACCAATAACTTCCCAAAGGAGTTTTTTTGTACTTTTGTGCCATGATCCACTTTTAATCTCATGCTCAAAAAGTGTTTACATGTAATCACTTTCATCAGTGAATGTAAAGGCATAGACAATTCTGCATGGAGAATGTTGCAGGCATGGAGGGTGTGGAATTAGAGGTGGGGATGCAAGTGTGGGGGCGGGGCCAACTAGTGCATTCTTGCTCTCCCCTCATGAGATTCTAATTGTGTTGAGGCTTGAGGCACCTGCATAGGGCTACAAAAGCAACAAAACTACAATGGAATCAACTGAGTTTGAATTTCTGTGCATGCGGCCTGCTGATTCCACAGTGGCCTGGCTTTTCCCAAGTCGCTCTGATTCTGTGGAAATGCAGACTATTTTTTTTTTTTAAGTTTCCAGAATTTTATGCAAATTTAGTCATAGAAAACACATGAAATAATAATAATAAAAGAACACCAAAACTGTGCATTTTCCCCATAAGCTAAAGCATGAACATGCTCAATTGGGGGGGATTTGTAATTTTTTTTGGGACGGGGATTGTGCATTTTCACAAGTGTAAATGCGAATTTGCGCAAATCCAGGAATTTGCAAAAAAAAAATCTGATTCCATCAGTGAGCGGATGACAGAACAAAAGGCACACGGCAATCTGCAAAATGCAGACAGAATGGATTTTACAAAATCCGTACATCTCTAAATTTCCATACGACTACCCAAGCGGTCTTGGTTGGATACCAAGTTGCATTACTCCAGGCTGCATGGCCTTTGGCCAAGCAATTGTCTAATTGCCCCGTTATGCAGACAGATTGTTTTTCAGTCTGCAGTGAAGTAACCATGATGTAGCGAAAAACAAGCCTGGCCACATAAAGAAGCAAGCACAACTCCTCTATGCTTTTAGTAGTACATTTATCACAGGTATGTTTTTCAAAAGCAAATGCTGCAGGTTGTCAAGTCGCCAGTATAGCCCATATATGGACTGCCCCACAAAATGATCCCAGAAGCTACGGGAGCAAAAGGAAAGGGGAGGAGGTAATGCCAAAAGAACAAACAAAATATGCCTAGTGATTATCCCTCCGGAGTGAGCTAATTGCTTCCGTAAAGGGAGCTGCTATGGAATTTGCAACAGCTGGTAAATGTGTAGGTGCTAAAAGCCGGTTACGTAGAAAAGCAATCTGTGTAACTACCTTAATTTAGCAAAGCCATGACACAAACCTCGAACATAGGGCCAAGCGTAGATGTTACACTGAAGGTGCAGCTGCTTCCAAAAATGGCAGCCACCACCCCGCCTCTCTCCTACCCTATGTAATGCCACAGGGGTAGGCAACCTGGGGTCCGCCAGATGTTTTGGACTACAACTCCCCAAATCCCCTATCATTGGTCATGCTATCTTGGGCTTATGGGAGCTGCCATGTAGAACATCTGATGGGCACCAGGTTGGCCTAGTCTAGCAGTACTTCTGAAGTCACAGTGTTCCACAGTTGCTCAACCCCACAGGAGGGAGGGTAGCGCCTTTGGTGGCACTTGTGTATTTGGTGCAAATGTTTAGTATAGACCTTACATGCTGTGCTGGTATTGAAACATTTGCTTTAGAAAGATGGTGCCCACCTTTTATGGAAGTTCAGCATGTATATATATTTTTATACACTGTCATACCTTAAAATGTCCATATCGTTGAGTTAAAAGTTGCCAGCTGATGACCTGGAGATTGTGCTTGTCTCTTTCAAAGCTCGGAAGCACTGAGAGAGCAGAGGCTGCCATTGTACCTCCTGTTCTCTGCTCCACCAATCTCTAGTGCAGTCTGGCAGCTCTGATGTCAGCTGGGCGGTGAATCTGCTCCAGGTTTCAGTCAGAATCAGTCAGAAGCATCTTGGATAGCTCCTTTGGAGTACTGACTGGTTCTAACTGAAAGCCAGAGTGGATTCAGTGCCCCATTGATATTGCAGCCACAAACCTCCAGTGCCAGTTTCTTTGCCCAGATGCCTCTTCTGCTTGCTGTAGCAAGCAGGCATCATTTTCATGGTGTCCACTGGCAACCTTACAGAGGAATGGTATATGCTTTGAGACATTTTATATAATCAAGATTCAGAGGTTATCATTAAGGTTCTTATACATAAGAGCATTGTTTCTTTTATCCCAGAAGATTTCAGCCACACCAGCCTGCTTATACTTTTGGGTTATTCAAAAGTCACAAGGCTGGATCAAGGCTAAATCTTTATTGCGAGCAATTCGTAGAATTGGATAGATAAATAAACAAATGGTGTGCAGTTGGAATCAATGGGACAAGCTGATCAGCATTTAATGTAAGTCCCATGATTTCAGCAGAAATTATAAACTTTTCTCCATTTGCATAATTGAGATCTGTACACAAAGTACACAAAGAGCATTTCCTATCCTGCCTTTCTGCTATGTAACCTCTAGATGGCACTGTGGTATGGTAGAATAGCACAAATACACGTATGGGAAAAGCATTTTCTTTTGTTTCAAAAAAATAATACCGCATTTTCTCTGTCCTTAAAAAAAAAAAAACAACTACTTGACAGTGCTGTTTAAAAACAGAAGCGAAAACAGAGAGTCACAACATCGTATAAAAATCAGTAAACAACTATCAGTAGGGAAGGACAAGAGCACAATAAATGCCTCATGTAGAAAAGCTCTGTGTGCAACTAATTTAGTCTGGATTCAAACCAATATGTTTCTCTGTGGAACTCTGAACTCCATACATCACAGATAACAATTTTGTTGAAATACATAAGTGTGCGCAACAGGTGTGGCAGGTGTGCCCAGGCACACCCTAATGTCTCAACCAATAAGTGCCAAATTAAGGGGGCCGTTGAGTAGGGATCAAGAGAGGATCCAGACACAGCGAGAACAGTCCTCCAGCTGCTCCGCTGCCGCCCCGCCCCCCAACAGTGCACTGATACTCCCTGCAGCAGGAGCGGAAAGGAATCGCTCTACTAAGAGCTTCTCTACTGGGAGCCACACTTCGAAGAGGCCAGGAGGAGGGACCATGAAGGCTAATATCGCCTCGTAAGCCCCTCCTCTGGCCAATGTCACCACAAAGCCCCACCAATGCTGGGGCTTGAGGAGCTTCTCCTCATTCCCCCCCCCCACTTCACCTGCAACAACCAAGCTGAATGCAGAATAGGGCATCAGTGTCTACAGTGTTTAATAAATAAATGAATAAAAATAATATCCTTCATGATTGAGCATTCAATAAATGTTCACCTTAAAAAACAAACAAACTTGTGTGCACACCCTAGTGAAATGTGCTGCACAAACCTATGTTTAAATATGTTCACTTATATCTGGATGAAACAAAGATGTGAAGAGCTCTTGATTTTGTTACTTTGGCCCTTCTGCTCTTTTGTTGCCTCTTTTGGATTTGTTTTCAGACTACCTGGTGCCAAAGCTCCTTTCTTGTGGACCCATTGGACAAACAATCACCTCTTTCTGCATCCAAAAGCCCTGACCTCTTTGGATCTGACTCTTGATGGACCATGGTATCCTTCCACAGAGAGCAAATGTCCTCCATGGGATTAGAAAAAAGGTCTGGAACTGCCTTGAATGTCCCAGGGCCCATATTTAAGAAACCCAGAATCCCACATATCCATGGGTTACCCAGAATTCCTCATATCAACATTTTTTGTACAAATTTCACATTTGTTTGTTTATTTTGTTAGTTACCTATGATGGTATTAGTAAAGGCTTGTCTAATAAAGGTATCCAATGCTACTTACAGTAAAGGTTTTTTTAAAAAAATCAGACAAAATGAAATCCAATATAAACGGGAATAAAAACAAAAACATATATAATGAAAACCTAGCACCAAAAAAGAGCTCAGAAAGTAACCACCGCCAATAGCTAAGGAAGGAGTGAGGGTGGCATGAAGGAAAACACCCTGTTTCACACTGCAATAGATTCTGTACATCTTCTCCAACCAATCTAAGAGGATGGTGAGATTGCTCCTTAAGTATTATTTTTATATGTTTTAAGATACTCTAAAAGCAGGGTTCCTGACCTGAGAGAGAGAGAGAGAGAGTCCTAAAGTTCTATACACATAGACTATATGCAAACATTCAACTGAATAAGGCATACATACCTCCTCTACATGTGTTCATTCAGCCCGAATATGTGGTGAGGTCTTATTAGATCACTGGGAGTTTGATTAAGAGCCTAACTACACTACTGCTTTAAAATGGTTTCTAACAGTTGTTATTGACCCGTTTAAAACTGTTATAAACTGTTTTAAAGCAGTAGTGTAGATAGGCTCTAAGTCACTGTTTTCAACCTTATTTTCGATGTCAGGCCTGGCCAAGACTAATGAACTAATGCAGGTAAGAGTTTTGATTCAGATATAAACTGTTTATATGCTGTTTATAGAGGGGAAAATAGGACGCATTTGTGAGAGCTATACAGCAATCTTTCCTCTTTTCCCCTCATATTGGCTCCATTTTTGCACACATGCAAAAATAGATTGAGCTACTGGTTGAAATGAGAGCTTTATAGATGAAAAGGTGATGAGCATTAAATCAATTTCCCTCCTAAACCTGCTGATGTGGTGCATTGTACATATTTTAAATAGGCCATTGATGATGGCTTGTTTGTAGAAAAGACTTGCATTATATAAAACAAACAAACAAACAAACAAGGATAGCCATGCTGATCTCTGAGGGAGAAAAATCCAAAGTCCGAAGTTGGACAATACTTTTAATTGAACTAACCAAAATTCTGGAAGCTTTCGAGTCACGTGAGGTTACATCTGGCCTTCATGTTTTCAGAAATGAAGAAGAGCCATTGCATGTCTTTCCCAGAAGGCACTGCTAAGTGTGCTCCGATACCTGCTACATCAGGGGTGCGCAACATGTGGCCGTCCAGATGCTTCAGCCCTAGCCAGCATAGCCAATATTGAGGCATGATGGGAATTGTAGGCCAAAACATCTGGAATGCCACAAGTTGCCCACCTCTGAACTACAGCTACAAATGACTAATTTAGTCTGACCATATGAAAAGGAGGACAGGGCTCCTGTATCTTTAACAGTTTCA
Source organism: Anniella stebbinsi (assembly GCA_029215795.1). Classification (NCBI taxonomy): domain Eukaryota; kingdom Metazoa; phylum Chordata; class Lepidosauria; order Squamata; family Anniellidae; genus Anniella; species Anniella stebbinsi. The sequence continues at coordinate 120,123,809 of JARDYH010000004.1, read as the reverse complement.
TAGAAAAGGGAATTTCAGCAGATGTCATTTGTATATAAGCAGAACCTGGTGAAATTCCCTCTTCATCACAAAGTTAAAGCTGCAGAAGCCCTGCCCTCTTTTATACATGGTCAAGAGACAGGGCTCCTGCAGCTTTAACTGTTGTAATGAAGAGGGAATTTCACCAGGTTATATATGCATACAAACAACACCTGCTGAAATTCCCTGTCCTTTGCAACTGTTAAAGATACAGGAGCCTTGTCCTCCTTTTCATATGGTCACCCTAACTAATTCATCAATTTTGAGACTGAGTTTGAAACTGCAGACCTCATGGACACAACATCTAGCCAAAATTTTGGACTTCACTTTCTTCCCCCATCCCCTTCTTTTTGTATCACCTGATGAAGAGCTTTTTCTGACAGAAATGCTTTCCCTTTAATAGTTACACAAGAAGCAGAAATTCAACTAGTTGGACTCAACACCTGTTTGATTTCTTTCTGCTATGTAGTTCTTAAAAGCACAGAACCTAATTCTGATCAGAAGTCCTCAGTCTATGCTGGGTTTATGGGTTGCTATTGAACCGTGGTTTATTTGAGATTCTTATTATTATTGTGTTGAACCATGTTTATTATCATGTTGAACCATGGTTTATTTGAGATTCTTATTATTATCGTGTTGAACCATGTTTATTATCGTGTTGAACCATGGTTTATTTGAGATTCTTATTATTATCGTGTTGAACCATGGTTTATCTAAGATTCTGATTAGGCAGCCCTAAACAGAATCCCAAATAATCTCACATTACTGGGATACCAATGAAATGCCTCCTGTAATGCCTCCGTTGTACTTCTACTTGTTATCAATTGCTTCCCAACCGTGAGGCAATTTTCTCAACCAACAACTGAAAAGCCCTTTTCTTCTCCAGTTTCCTAATCATGTTGTTTGCAGAGATGTTGGTGTAGTAATGGATTGTTTCTGCATGAGCAAGACAGGAAGACGTCTCTATAGTTGTTTTCTTGACCCTGGAAAGACTCAGCAGCTAAGAGAGAATTGTCAAGATTCAATAGCTATACAATGGTACAACTGACCAAGTTTGCAAAGAATCCTGCTAGGGAACTCTCGTAGTACTAATTGTGTCATTGCACAACCTAAGAATTTTAGCTTGAATGTTTGCAAGCGCAGCAGATAAGGCAGCACGTGACCTGAAGGTAGGAGTAAAGATTATGCCCAGTCCAGGCTTAACCCTAATCCCTATTTGAATGAGCAAACAAAATTAGACATTTTTCTTAGCGTTTTCCTTGCAGCTGAATGCACATGCTTCTGCCACCGTGAGAGGATCTCATTTTGCAACCTCAGGTTATAAGCTCCCTTTCCATTCTGTCAGCTTGGCTTTTGAAAGACTAGATTGTTTACCGACAAACCACAAGCAAGCCATGCCTGGATTAGTGGCATATTGCTGCACACAATGGCAATGTTTACTGACCATGGAACCACCTTTGTTCTGCTCATAAAAGATGAATGACAAGTTGCATCTGGCCAGAAAGATATCTAATTGTTGGATTTAAAAGATGGCTATCAAACATGGAAAGTCTCCCAGCATTCTCTGAGTCCTGCATGCAAACATCTAATGTGAAGTGTGAGGAGCTACCTAATGAGCCACTGGTCCATCTTAGCTCAGCACTGTCTGCTCTGATTGCCAGTGTCTCTTCCTATCATTTATTATTTTTCCCTTTATGAGGTAAAAATTAGGGAATTTTACAAGGCAAACATGTGTTCTCTCCTTGTGGTTTCTCTCCCACTCCCTTAGTTAAGTGGGAAGAATCAACATCTCAAATAATTAGGGTGACCAGATAAAATCCAGGTCAGGGCTCCTGTAACTTTAACAGTTGTAGAGAAAAGGGAATTTCAGCCAGTGTCATTTGTATGCAATTAGCTCCTGGTGAAATTCCCTCTTCATCACAACAGTTAAAGTTCCAGGGGCCCTGCCTTCTTTTGTATCTGGTCACTCTAGTATAGTGCCTGCAACTTTAACTGTTGTGATGAAGAGGGAATCTCACCAGGAACTAATTGCATACAAATGAGACTGGCTGAAATTCCCTTTTCTCTACAACTGTTAAAGTTACAGGAGCCCTGACCTGGATTTTATCTGGTCAGCCTACAAATAATGAATTATAAATATTAAATAGCTTGATGAACTCAGTTCATGTTAGGAACACATTTGTCTATTAAGGAGCATGTCTAAGGTCAGTTATTGATAAGTTACTTCTTATTAACTAAATTAATTAGTTATCCTGTTGTACTCATAAAGTTGGATCCAGGCTTAGTCATACTTAGAGTAGCTCCATTGAAATCAATGAGATTAAAGTTAGTCTCGAATAACCCATATGATCCTTAGGCCAGAAAAGGTGCCCTACCCCTGACCTAGCAGTAAGTGTGTTTAGCATCGCAACCTTGGGTGGAAGAGCAAATGTAAAAATATATAGAAATAACTCAATAAATCTGCATGCCCATATTTCCATAAACATCCCCACCATTTTGTGGATGTTTGGCTAGTAATGAATAATAATGGTAAGGAAATGGCCAGTAACATACCTTGAATCCCACTTTAATTCTGTTAATGAACCAAGTTGGCTCAAACTAGTTTCTAGTTCAAAGTAACTTATTCTGTTAGCAAATAAGGACATACCTTATATAGATCATCACAATCTATGAGTAAAGCAAATGAAGTGAATTACATTTAGAGTTCAGCAAGGTTTGTGGCCTGTTTCCAGATGACAATCCTCTAAGGGCTGATTCACACATGCATGTTTGTAACTTAATGGCACAAACATTGGAGTTGACATTTCATCTAATACATTTATTCATGTATTTATAACTTGCTTTATCATAACATTTGTAGAGGTACCAGATGACTTCTATTTGAGACATTTCATCCATGCAAGCTGTCACTCAGTGGATGCTACAGTTGGCAAATGATAACATGCATGTAAGACCTGGCCTCTGGTGACAAAGATGGATTAACAAGAAGGAACTATAAGCAAGCAATTTTGCTGAAAATGTTAATTAATGAATTGCTATCACATTGGAAGGCAGGACTGAGCAGTGCTCAGAAACAGCATGGAAATAGTTGCCTAGAGAAGGTGTACAATTAATTATCCTGATTTTTCCTGCTTTAAAAGCAGCACTGGCAAGTCATTGAGATATTTAAGCTTTGGATATCCTGTCTTAGAGTTCAATTACATATTATGCAGATTGCGAATTCTGGACTGTACCAGTTTAAATTGTGTGGTAGGTGGGTTATATTTTTCAGTGCTTCCCCATATTAAAGGAAACAAATTCCTGCACATGCAAAACCACTAATACATTAGGAGTTTTTGTTTTTGCATAATCCTGTATCCTTGCTGTGCTAGTTTAATACATGCAGGGAACTTTTTATACGAGGGAGGATAGAAAATAGGGTGGCCATCAATCCTCTTTTAAAGACAGACCTCTACACGAAGGACTGGCCTCTAGTTTGAAGACAGGCCTATGTTTGAAGGGCTGTCCAGTCAAAGTCCAGTTTAAAGATAAGGAACCATCAGACAGAAGAGCTAGGCTTTGAAGTTGCCCATCAACAGCACTTGGGCAGCAGATTGAGCAAAGGCACATGGGTCACCTGATCACAAGCTTCCATACTAAGGTGAGATGTATTGTATTTCTATTTAAATTATAACAATTATGTCAAACTTTTCATCTATACATATAAATTAGCATGTGCAAATAGTTACCCTTTTTGTCCTCTTAGCACTGTGGTAAAGCACATGCTTTGCACGCAGAAGATCCCAGTTCAGTCCCTGGTGTCCTGAATTTTAGGAAACAGCTGATTTTGTTTTATTGGACTTGCTGGGAAGACTATTGAAAAAATGCTAACCTACCTCTCTTAAAACAATATAAGATGTCTTTTTTGAAATGCAAATGGCAAATATTAATGATGAATAATTAAGAATTTGAAAATGTAAATAAGTAAAAAGTAATAAATAAGTAAAAAGTAATTATATTAAAGGGAAGATACATGCTGACACAAGCAAGTTCACAATGCATTCTGGGGAACTGGCAGAAGTAGTAGTAATAATAATAATAATAATAATAATAATAATAATAATGGTATCTAAAGAGAAAATGCTAAGTTAAAGTCCTATCAACTGGGTCAAAAAGTTATTTAAGTAATGAACAGGTATTATTCCAGGTCAAAAGTGTACTTAAAGTTTTTACTTACCAATCAATGAGCAAAAAGTATTGTGTAAAGTATATACATCAAAAAAAGCTTGACATACAGATATCTTGAAAAAAATGATAGATCTAGGTTTAATTGACAAATTTTGAGTAAGGAGTTATCCTCTCAAAGGTATAATTCAAAACTGATCTTATCTAGCCTGAAAGTTGTACATGTAAGCCTCTTATATGTTCTAATGTTGAGAGTGTTTAATAACAATGAGATAACTAAGGCTGTGAGGCCTAATTCATGGGATAGTAGATAATATTAGCTATGAAGTCATATCTACACACAAAAAAGTCTAAATATGTGCTGATTTTAGACTCTGAGAGCTTCTTATTACAAGCGAATCAGGCTGGCTGACTAACCTGTTCAGTACTGAAGAGGAGTCTGGTACTTAAAATGAGATTTGTCCTTTTTAAGCTATTAAGATCTAAGGATCATTAGCAGTGCCCTATTTAACAACAAAATTTTGTATATGCACAATATGTTCTAATCAGATGCAACAAGTATGTTTCTAATAAAAATGAAAAATTGATCAAAAAGATTTTCCTTTAATAATTCCTGGTAGTAGAAAACCAAAATTGAAAACACCTAAAGCAGCTTTAGGTGTACGCTTGGTTTCACGTGTATCAATCAGCTATGACTAGTTAACAGGCACCAAAGGCTTCCTAAACACTGGAACTACAGACTGAAAACCCTCAACAAAGCCCAGATCCATAACCCCAGCATCTCCAGGTAGGGCTGGAAAAACTCTTGCCTGAAACCCTGGAGAGCTGCTGCCAGTCAGTGTTGACAACACTGAGCTAGATGGACTAATGGTCTGACTCAATATAAGGCAGCTTCCGATGTCCCTATGTTCCTGTTTTGTGGCAATTCACAAGTGGCTACCCAAGTTCAAAAATATGACACTCTCCCCAAAACTGCAATTAGTAGTGGTACAGTCCAGAGTTCGACCACCTCTTGCAGCACCTGTGATAGGGTGTTCTTTCCCATGCCGTCTAGGCCATATAGGGGATCTACTTTGGTTTCTCCCCACTGCCAGTGTGGCCCCCAGGTGAAGATGATGCACGTTGTAAAGTGCCTTGGAAGTGGATGGAGCACACATTCCAAGGCCCCTGTGCAGGATTCAGCCTGCTCAGGTGAGCACTAAAAGAGTGTGTGCGGGTGGGGGCACACACAAGCCCTGCCCTCAACATCCTCAAACTTTTTGCATTGAGAAGGGAAGTCTGAAGTGGAGTTCAATGAATGCCAGTAGAACCCTCTATGCAACCGAGAATCCTGATTAAAGCAGGCTTCCTGCTTTTGCGGAGGTTTCTACTGGCATTCAATCAAACACGAGTAGAAGCCCTCTTCAGACTTTACCCCTCAACACAGGAAGACTGAGACTGAGTCTCAGACTGAGTAGGCAGGGCTGAGGATGTGGTAGACAGGATTTGCACAGGTATCTACCTTGTCTCCCTTTTTAGTCCTCATGTGAACAGATTGAACACCTGCATAGGCTTAAGACATGTGATATTAGGGTCTAGAATGTGTGCGAAGCTACTTCCATCACACTTTGCCCTTTCTCCACCAGAAGGGTGTAGAGGGCCGGAGGGGCGGCAAACCCAGAAGTACCTGCTTCCGGGTTTGTCACCCTAATACACACCTAATTGTGCGACGACCCAGGCTCCTCCCAGGTCGTTGCATGTCACGGACGCCATTTTTTCCCTTTAACCCAAGAGGAGTGCAGGAGTGCTCCTCTGCAAAATGTAAGTCTTTTTTTAAAAAAAAAAACCTCGCATGCGCGGTGCCCCCCCCAACCCTCCGGGGGGTGGCGAAACTAGTGCCACCACGTCCCCTGATGGGCATGGAGCTGCTTGGTGCGGCTCCATTGGTGCTGCTGTACTTACTCACGCGTAAGTGTGACAGCACCCAGGATGGGCGACCACATTTTCCGCTGTCCTGGTAACTTCCTGGGACTGCGGAAAAATCAGGATTTTTCAGGGTCGCCTTATCCCTGGAAAATCCCGTGGCCAACACCCCACCCCCCACACCCCACCCTCAGGACTCCCTGTGCGTCATTTGGACTCACCGAGATCACCCAGGGGCAATCCCAGGCAAAATATCTGATGTGGAAAGGGACTTAGAATGTCTGTCTTCTCTTCATTCATACACACATGTACACACATTTCTAGGAATGGCAACCCAGGGCATGGGAAAAAACCAAGTTGCAGAATCCTCTAACGTAAGGCTAGTGGTCCAGGAAGGAGCCACAGATAGAATATCAGAAGGAATTCTCATTCTCTATAAATGTCTTTAGAATAGGTCAGCTTTCCCCAACCTGGGGGGTGATGGGAATTGCAGCCCAATACATCTGCAGGGCACCAGGTTAGAGATGGCTGGAATAAGCATTCAAAGTAGATAACTTGTGAACTCCTATCCTCAGAGCCTTTCTACATGAGGCATTTATTGTGCGCCCGTTATTCCTCGCTCATGGTTTGCAGGTGCTTTACATGACATCGACATCCTCCTAGGCCTCTCCTGTTGTTTGCAACATTATAGCATTTTTTTTTTCAAACTAGGAAAGTCTGGTATTTCCGTGAATAGCGGCATGAAACCCTGGTGTATTTACGCACTTCTGCTACACTACAGCACCACTTAGTGGTTGTGTAATGGAACATATAGAAAGGAAGAAAAAGAGGGGGCCCCCAACACACACAAAAAATGTGTGAAGGTTCCAATCTTACTACCACAAAGAATTCGAAAGCAGAAACCTCAGTAAAGTGGCAGGTTAAAAGCCTCATGTAGAAAAGTCCTCACTATTGCCCCCACCAACTAGGAAATTGAAATAAACAGCCTGTGTTCCACTTGGCAAGAAACATCAGTTCGTGAGCCCTAACAAAGCATGTTTACAAGATACTCAATGATCCATACTGAGTCGATTTTTCTCTCCAGTAACACTCACCCTAATTGTTCACAAGTGGAAAATGCGATTGAATTATGGAGGTCATCTCAAAGAAGGGACACATCTTAAAAGCTTTATATCTAAACATATGTAAGAGCAGATATGCGAAGCTGCTAATTCTATCAAGAGCCTTGCTAAAGAGACTTGTCAAATTATAAAGCAAATGATCTTCCCTCCTCCACATATGAAACTGCCACCTCCCAACAAACATGGAGTTGCCGTACCTTTGAAAGTTCTACAGTCGTGAGAAACTGCTGAGGTTGAGTTTTCTCGGTTCCAAGGCTGCAATTGTCCAGCTGCATCCTCTCCTCCCATTTAAGGCTGGACCAACTGTGCAAGCAAATCCAAGCAGTCATTCGGAACAGCAGTATATGTTCAGGGGCGGCCACAGAAGTTGTGTGTGTTCTGAGAGCTGTGCTTCGGAGTCCCTTGCACTGTCAGGGAGAGAATTGCATCCCTCCATTGTGGCAAAAGGATGCTGGGGCATCCCTTTCTGATTTGAGCTGTGCACTCACTTAAAGTGGCAAAATGTCTCAGACCGGCCCTTCCCCCAGCCTCCTGGGGGTGGGGGTGAGGGGTGATATAGCAGGCATAGCAGCAGATATGGGAGGGAAGCCAATATCAGGCCATCGGGACCATGGTCTCAGCAAGGCAGTGCTGAGTATATTTATTTATTTTCAACATTTATATCCCAACTTTGAATCGAATGGTTCTCAAGGCAGGTTGTTACAGAAAGAAACAATGCAAAACAAACACACCCATGTATAAGCAGAAGAGGGCCGCAACCTTTTCATCTGTCATCCAGGTCTGTAGGATGGGCTTAGGTCACAGGAAGGCAGGTTTCGGCTGAACATCAGGAAAAACGTCCTAACGGACTGAACAGGTAGACAATGGAACCAACTGCTTAAGGAGATGGTGGGCTCTCCATTGCTGGAAGTATTCAAGCAGAGACTGGACAACCATCTGTCAAGGATTTCAGCACTGAGAAAGCAGTTGGACTCGGTGGCCTAAATGACCCCTTCCACCTCTATGATTCTATGACATAGAATCTCTGGCCAAAGTGTGCTTTCCTTCAATTGTACAATCCAATTTAACTGGAAGTTGTTGCTGATTCGTCTTTCTGGTAGGGAGTCTCTTCTCTGGCCAGTCTGGTCTTCCCTTTGCCATAATGTTCTTCCAGAGGGGCAGGAGGTGTGCAATTTCCCATTAGCACTCAGTCCTCTGGCCAGTGGAAGGGGCCAGAATGTGCTTCCCCTTGTCATGATGTTCTTCCAGTGAGGTGGTGTGCATGTGCGCACGCACAACCTCCCACAGGCCTTAAGTCAGCCTTCCTCAACCTGGTGCCCTCCAGATGTGTTGGAGTACAACTCCCAGCATCCCCCAGCTAGGCATGCTGGGAGTCCTAGTCCAACATATCTGGGGGGCACCAAGTTGGGGAAGCCTGCCTTGAGTCCTCTGGCTCATGGAGGGAGCCAGCAAGTGCTTCCCTTTAATACTAATGAAGCAGTCACAAGCGAAAAGAAAAAGGCCTGGCCAGCTCAACAGGAAGTCTTAACAGGCACTACTGTGCAACCACATAACTTTCCGAGGTGACTCATGGTTCAGAATGAAGAATAACAGCAGGCCTGGGGTTTCTACAGAAGGAAATGGGAAGCAATTGTTTTTCTGATCAGCAGACTCTTTGGCCCAAGCTACACGGATGATTTAGTGCGGAGTGAAAGCACATCGGGGTCACTTGTGATCCATGACATTGATGCCATCCTGCAGCAATTTTGCAACTTCCTTTCCAAAAAGATGTATTTTTGCAAAGTCCTTTTAGTGCGTCTTTTTTCCTTAAACACAGCTCCTGCGTGTTTCCACTGCAGTGTGCCCCATTCCCCCCAATTAAGCCCTGCATACTGGGTGTGCTAAGGGGTGTGTCTGTGACCTAGTCAAGGGTTGGTGCCATCCCTTTTGTTTTCCCCTTCCCCTCCCATTGGGAGCATACCTAGCAGACCGCCTTCCCTTATATAAACCTGGACGACAACTACAATCCTCAGAGGAAGCCCTACTGGCCATTCTGAGACGAACGGAATGCCGCCATGAAGAACCTCGGCAGCAGGGCCTTCTCTGTAGTGGCACCTACCCTCTGGGGGGGAAAAACTCTCATGCGGTTCGGGAGGCAGAAAATGTTACATCTTTTAAACGCCTCCTGAAGACATACCTTTTTACACAGGCTTTCCCTGGTTTTTAATGTAGCTCATTTTACACTGCCTTTTTAACTTTTTAATGTTTACATTTATATTGTTATTCTTATTGTTTTTAACTGTGCACTACCCAGAGAGCTTCGGCTGATGGGCAGTATAAAGATGTAATAAATTAATAGCCACTTTGGACTTCTTTCCCACTTAGCACTATTACACAGTAGTGCTATTTCACTGTTCGCCTTTGTGTTTATTTTTTCCTTGCACTATTTCTCAGTTGCACTGTTTCATTTCTGTGTAGAAAGGAGGCTTCAAAGCTGCTACTTCAGAGTCCTGTAATTGCGCAATTGCGCAACATCCTATTGGTGTGTTCATCATATTTGAGTTGTACATGTGGGGAGCAGGTCTTCAGTTTTGCTAATTCACAGTCCTGGTGGATACAAGGAGAGAGGTGTGGGGTAAACTACAGGACGCAATTCATCTGTTCCATTAAACTTCCCTGAGCAGGGGAACATCGAAAGGGGTGGGGAGCAAGCCCCTCCCATTTGCTGAGCAGCACCTAGGCGGTTGATGACATTCAGCTCTGCTCACTGGGCTCTACCCATTCAACCCTGAAGTATGGTGGTTTCAAGTGCCGTTTGACCCCTGAAAGCAGGTTTTGAGGTAATGTGTGTCCGTGTGCTGCTGATGGACCAAAGCGATTTTATGAAAATCCATAAATGAAAATCCATTTCCAGGTTTCTGTCTGCTGGCTTGAAGAATTTGCAGTACAATTCTATGCACACTTTTCTGAGAAAATATGCTTGTGATCAAGTGAAAGGCACGGGCACCCCATTTTCAAGACCCCTTGATTTGAGTTTTGTGGTGCCTGATTGTCCACTCCAACATTGGAAGCAGATGAAAATCTCTCGGCTTAGCAGCAACAAATCTCTTAAAATATAGGGATTCTAGGCCAGTTGGGAGGCATCAATCAAGATAAAATTGTATCTATTAAAAGGTCTTCTATTAGGCAGCATCCAGTTAAGACAATGGAAGGGGCCAGCGTGTTCCCTCTGCAGCAAACAGATCCTAAGCCTGCAAAATGGGACCTTTAGGATTAAAAGAGTATTCATTTAAAGGCACTACAAATATCCCTCTGCAATTAGCATCCGACCTCATTAAGCCATCTCCCAACTCCTTTTAAGGCTGGAGAAACCATCAAACAAACCATCAATAAACCAGCAGTTTTACCACAATTGAGACCAAATGTCTTGGGGAAGAAAGTGAACGGATACGAAAGAACAAAGCTCTAATGCTTCATTAGTAGCCTCCTCTGTTTCATACTCACTTATAATTAGGTATCCCTAGCCCAATATTGGTCAATGGTCAGATATGCATGACTACGCCCTCTGTAAAACCCAGAATAGAAGAACCTTTATTAGACAATGGTATATAATGAATATACATGTGTATAATGAATGTCTGTGGCATAGTACTAGCACAATGCCCATCGCTGTGACATTTGTGGATGGATTGGAGATTCAGAAGATTTGAATACAGCAGTGAGTATTTATTTATTTATTTATAATATACCGCACCCCATTCAAGAATTTCAGAGTGATGGTCAAATCGAATAAAAGAATAAAAACGGGGGGGGGGGGGAGACACACATTAAAATTACATTTTTAGAAGAAACAAAATGCAAATACAATCACAGCTGGTCATTAAGGGACAGCTTCCAGGAACAACAATGTTTTCAGGAGGCGCTGGAAGGAATGCAAAGTTGTTGCCTGCCTGACCTCCAGAGGCAGGAGATTCCACAGGATGCACAGACAAGCAATGCAACTCACACTGTAACCTCTATGTGAGATCCTTCTCAACAAAGGCTACCTCTACAAGACAGGTTTAAAGCTCTTTCAAGGCTGATTAAAATTTTTACCTCTACAAGAGAGGAGCGCAAATTGGGGGCTGAGGCGCTTTAAACTTCCGATTATGCGCATTATCAAATGCACGTTAAACCGCGAGTTTTAATTTGCGGCAGCAGTTAAAGCACCTTACTGCCGTGTAAACATGCGATTCTCCACATGTCAACAAGTTTAAAGCGCGTTTTGGTCATCCCGTAATGCGCTTCGCCGCCTCTCGTACAGAGGTATTAGGAGTAAATGCGCTTCCGCGAATATGCGCATAATGGGGCAGCCAGGCGCCAAAGCGAATCCTTCTAGAGGGGGTCAAAGGCTGGGAGATCCAGGGTTAAGGGCTGCAGTGCCTTAATTTCAACATTTTGTAGTCATTTCCTTAAACTGAAGAAATTAGAAGGATCGATTCAAAGAGACCATTAGGGTGGAGACTAAAGCTGCCTCTGGTGATCCATTTCAGTTTCTCAGAAAGAGCAGGTTTTGTACCTTCTCTAACAGGTTTGCCAACTGCAGCTGATTTACTTTGGGTTCGGACAACACACTAACCCACACTCTGTGGTTGAATGTTGTTTGTAGTTGAACCCTACACTGTTGTACCATTGGTTATCATGTTATCTGAACTCAGCGTGTTTTCCGCAGGGTGGCTTGTTAATCATGAAGTGTAGCTTATTTTTCTCAAACAAACCACCCTGAGAACTCATGGTTTGTTGTTGGCTTGTTCAGGGTGCTTAATAAGCCACACTGTGTGGTTAACAAGTCATCCCACGGAAAATGTGTTGTGTTCAGACAATACGATAACCCACGGTTCAACCACTCACACACAACCACTGAATGTAGGTTCACACATTGTATGGACCCAGCCAGTTGTGGGAGGCACTGAGATTTGGGTTCCTCCTTAATGCACAGCCACACCCAGGTTGTGCTGCCAGATGGAGGGCTCCTAGAGTAACAATCCAATCATATTGTGCAGCTATTCTATTTCTCCCTCTTTAACAATTTTTTTTCTGGTAAAAAAACAAATGGAAGCAGCAGTGGGAAATATGGGAGGTTTACAAACTGAAGACAACATTGGGTGCTTCCAGATAAGGCTTTTACAGGGCCATCACTGCCTCATTCACTGAAGTTATGGGGGGGGGGGGTGTCCAGAGGACATCGCCTTCTACGTGTGATCCTCCTGCGTTTTTCCCTTTGCTTCTTCCATCCTTTTTCTTAGTGCAGAAACTCCAAGAACGAGAAAAAGATGGGATAGCTGCATGATGCCTCCCGATCACTAGTGCTACAAGCCCTCTGTCTGGAAGCCTCCTGTAAAATTCCATGAATGAGGCAAGGCAATTGCACTGTAAAAGCCTCATCTGGAAGCTCCCTGGATTTCATTTTTTGGTCATGCTAGGGAGACAATAATACCTTGCAGAGGGTTGCTTTATGTCTCATAAAGGTGAGCTTCTTCTATATATATAGCCATTTTGCTACCTTGCAAAATAAAGATGACTTACTGTCTGACAAGAGAATCCAACTGTGTTAAGCATTTCCAACCAGCTTGAGAAACCACAAATGAGCCATCCGTCTTCTAAATGATTTCCATTTGAAGGACTGTGACTTCACAGGGCTTTAATAAACAACGGCTTGCTTTTGAAAGAAATTCCAGGTGGGAAGGCAGAAACTGGGGAAGTCTTTAATTTTCTCCATTTACAACATGCTATTAGAGAATTGGACAACAGTGACAATTGCTTTAAGTTATAAAAATAAAACAACGATATTTAACTGGTCAATTTTGTGGGGAGGGGAGTTGCTGGATTAAAATTAAATTGAACACCAATCTCAGCAATGGCATTTTATTCAAGGATTGTCACTAAAGAGAGAGAGAGAAAAGAAGTCACTAAGCTATGCAAAGATGGCACTAGAATTTAATCAATTTCTGCTCTAATTCAATAGCTTTATGTTTTATATTTTATAGATTTTGACATAATTCAGACAGTTTCAAACAAGCTAAGAGGTCTCCTATAAATTGGATTAGAACCAAAGAATCCACACACACACACCTGTATAACTTGATAATGTCCCTAGGGCCAAATTAAACATGGCATTCATTGCATGAAAGCAATTAACATGCATGTTTAAAAAATGTTAGCAGCCACTGTGGGAGACCCCGAGGGGGATCAGGACGACCACCTCCACCCTGCAATGCCAGATTCGGCTCCCACCTAAATAGTATCTCCAGGAGCATCCCTTTACTTCCTCCTATAAATAAATGACTGCCATTAATTCCTGGGGGGGTGGAATAAAGCGCCTCACTTGGGGATGAAGGGAGTATGGCTAGGTTCTTTTTGTGTTGAATCAGTGAGTACATGAGATGGGTTGGACAAAGGACTGGAGCTCTATGTCCCTCTCTCCTTTCTCCCCTCCCCTCCATGAAACTCAACCAGCCTTTAGCTGGGTGTTAAATCACAGAATGCTGGGCCCTTCGGTTTTCTTCTGCAGAGCAATTTGCTTGCTGGATTTTCTATTATGTGTGCAGAGGGCATTTGGTGCTTGGCAAAGTGCATCTTAATATGATGCATTTTATTTTATGATATGCAATGGCCTTTTTTCTATGTCTTGAAAGGAATATGTAGGTAATGTTGTGCATTTGATTGAATTCCTGGAGAAAAGTCATCAGGCTTCATCAAGAATGGAAGACTGGCAGGCTCTGTTTTTCTTGCCTCATCAACTGGATGGATTCAGCAGCCTTCCAAAAGCATCAGAAGTCATCACTAGCATCTATTGAATGTTCAAATCAGAACAATTAGTTTGCTTTAGAATAACTGCATCTCATCCATACAATAACATGACACCTCTGCATGCTGCATGCATTTGTCAGCTCTTCTTCAGTGCATCTGAAGCTGCCTCGCATCTGGACAGACCAATGGTCCATCTAACATGGGTTGTCTACTCTGATGGACATTATCTCTTCAAGTTCTCCAGCATGTGCTCCGCTATATGGCTGAGATCATTGAACTGGAGGTCAGAGCCCGTGTCAAGGGTAGGCATGGTTGGGCAGCTGTCGAGGGCCCCAGTGGGCAAGGGACTCTCAATCAGCCGCCTCCCTCAGCAAGTCTGCCTTCTATTGTTGCCAGCTGCTATTGCTCCTTTCTTCATCATCATCATCATCGTTGCCACTTTCGTGCTTGACAGGCAGAGCGCAAGCAAGCAGTGGCACCTCTTTTTCACCACCACCATGGCCTGGTTCAGAATGAAGAGCAAGTGAACAAGCTGGTTGCAACGGTGAAGAGGAAGACCAAGAGGAAGGCTCCTGTCAGTGGGCAAAAGAAAGGGTAAAAATGCAAGAACTAAAATAATCACAGAGAGTTAAGCACAAATCCTGGCACGACACATGATTAGTTGTTCACTCAGCATAATAGAGCTGCCCAGTTGACTGACTGTGCTTCTCCCTGTTGGTACAGAGATGGTTCTCATAGGCTGCCTCTACAAGAGAGGTTTAAAGCTCTTTCAAGGCGCTTAAAAAAATTTACCTCTACAAGAACGGAGCGCAAATCGGGCGTAGAGGCACGTTATCTCTCTGATTATGCGCATTATCGAATGCGCGTTAAATAGCGAGTTTTATTTTGCTGCAGCTGTTAAAGCACATTTTGCCTATGTGAACAAGTGCTTATGCGCATTAACTACTTGTAAAGCGCATTTTGGTCATCCGTTAATGCGCTTCGCCGCCTCTCGCCGCCTCTCGTGCAGAGGTATTAGGTGTAAATGCGCTTCAGCGATTATGCGTATAATCGCCTAACCGGGCGCAAAAGCGAATCCTTGTAGAAGCAAGACAGACCAGCAGGAACTGATATTTGCCTCAGACGGACAAACAGTAACAGTTGCCAATGGAAGAGATTAGGTGTTAGGATAAAAGGGCTGCTGAGCAAAGGCTGTACAAAATGCTTCCAATGAAAACTGAAACCACAATAAAATCCACCTGGTTTTCAGTTTCATTTAAACGGAGAAGTGCTGTACAGATTTAAAAGATTCAGGGATGGTTGCTACTCTCACTGACAAATTATGGAAAGAACCCCATAGCTTATAGACTTCACTTTCTGATCCTGCTGTAAAAAAATACTAGGCAAAATAAACATTCCTTTTCCCCAGAGCTGTATTTTAGGAGTTCCTTCATGCATTATAACTTTTCTACAGTGATATACACATGCATGGGGGAGGGGGGGGAGAGATAAACACATATAATAACATGTACAAAGTGAACATGATACAAGTATCTATTTTGTCAGAGAAATATAGAGCTAAAAAGAAAGAATTTAAGAAACCTTATCCATGTTGTTAAAAGATGATCATTCAATCTAAGGAATAAACAGAACCTTCCAACTTTTTTTTTTTTTTTTTTAGTAAACTTTAGGAATTGGAAAATCTTGGTTTGTAGAGGCATGACAATTTTCTCAATACTTCAAATATTAAGCCAATAACCCGAGACCACTGGTAACTTTTAAATCAACCCACCACAAATAATGAGATCAAAGAGTCAATTCAAAAATTAAAGCAAAGTAAGGATCCTGGGAGAGATGGTTACACAGGTGAATTCTCCAGAATTCTGGATGAGGATCTCATATGAAATTTCTTTTCAACAATGTTTTAGAGGGTAGTGGCATTCTAGAGACCTGGAAGCCGTCTGGGAGTATTATAATACCTACTCCTGGAAAAGCTCCAATGTCTCTGGGTCCTAGTGCCTACTGCACTACTCAACCAAGATGCTAAACTGCAATTTTTGCCAAAAGAATGAATCAGTTTGTGACCAGCTACATTTCCAGTGACCAGATCATGCCAAATTGCCAAATGGCTGCTTCAGACAGACGTGTCTTGAATTTACTACAGCAGCTTCCTTAAAATGCCTATCTCCCTCCTGTTATCAGTTGTACTTGAGGCCTTTGACAGGTTGGAATGACCATATTTGCTCATGCTGCTGAACAAATTGGAATATGGAGAAATATTTATGAATGGTACAATACAATTATATTCCATATCTGAAGCAAGGGTATACACAAATGCAATGGACTTGCCCCTAATATGCAACTCCACAGAGGCATAAAGCAGGGATGTCCCCAGTCACTCCTGTTGTTTTCCATCACAATTGATCCTTTAGCAGAATTCATTAGACTGCATCTAAAGAATAAGGGAATTTGCATTAATGAGAAGACTCATAAGGTCAATGTATTTGCTGATGACATTCTTGTATTTATCTTTAACCAAAAGAAGCTTGCTGAGAGACTAAAAAACTTTCAAAGAATAGCAGAGCTATACATTTCTGAGCCCAATTCAAGGTGCTGGTTCTAACCTATAAAGCCTTACACGGCTTGGGACCACAATACCTGATGGAACGCCTCTCCCGACACGAACCTACCCGTACACTACGATCCACATCGAAGGTCCTCCTCCGGTTGCCTACTCCAAGGGAGGCACGGAGGGTGGCAACAAGGGAAAGGGCCTTTTCAGTGGTGGCCCCCCAATTATGGAATGATCTCCCCAACGAGGCTCGCCTGGCGCCAACATTGTTATCTTTTCAGCACCAGGTCAAGACTTTCCTCTTCTCCCAGGCATTTAACAGCATATGATGAGGGTTTTTGTGTTGTTGTGTTGTTGTTGTGTTTTGACCCAGAAGAATATTGTAATTTTAACTTGTTTTTATGCTTTATGCTTTTAAATTTTGTATATCGGTGTTTTAATTGTTCAATGTTTTTAATTTTTGTAAACCGCTCAGAGAGCTTCGGCTATGGGGTGGTATATAAATGGAATAAAAATAAAAATAAATAAATAAATAAATAAAAATCAAGAACAGCACGATGGATCTTCTTTCTTAACACCCCACTGTCAAAACAAAACAAAAATCTAAATTTATCTAAGCTAGCATTAAAACAGTCTAGTATGAAATGTCTGGCTGGACTTCATCTAAAAAGTTGGCCAAAGAATGATAAAAGACTTTATTCAGAGTGAGAAATTATTGAAAGCCTTAGAGATAGTTGTTTTGAAACTTTAAGAAATGTGGCTTAGAAGTACCAAAGTTAAAGTTATAGAATACTGCTTTCCATCTGAAACAACTAATGTAATGGCCAAATAGACCCATGAATGACTATGGAGCTACCAGTCAAAATCATGCCACATCAGGCTATTCTGTTTATCTTGCTTTCACTGAATCGGCTACCTAAAATTCACAATCCATTTTTAAATGATACATTGAGGATCTAGAAATTGTCAGCTAAACCCCTCATCCCTTCCATTTCTTTTGCATATCCTATTTTAGATCACCTTCACTGATCCTAGCAAGTATTTGTTGTACAAAGGATGGAGATCACAAGATAAAAGACCTTTTTGAAAATAGCAAGTCTAAAATTGTGACTGTATTAGATGCCCTCATACAGGTACATCCAATCTTGCTGCAGAAATACTGGATCCTTGTATTTGCGTCCCATTGATTGGGTAACAGAAGGCAACAAGATCTCTCACTTTTTATAAGAAAAAGTATGTGCCTGTCAACCAAACATAGCAACAGATATAGAATCCAAATATGTGAATACAATGTCAATAAAAAAAGTCTAGCGTAGTCTTGCCCAACCTGGTGCTCACCAGATGGTTTGGACTTCAACTCCCATCAGCCTCAGCCAGCATGGCCAATGTTAAGGAATTCTGAGAGTTGTAGTTCAAAATGTGTAGTGGTTAGGGAAGGCTGGTCTAGCAGAACATCTGGAGGACTGGGAGATGGAGAAAGAAACCTCCATACCTGAGAATCAATGGACTCATTTATCCTTTAAAATGCTGCCTGCACAGACAAGGGAGACCTCATTAAAACACTTCACAGATATCAGTATACTCCAACTAAAATGCATTATATCAATAGGACTCTCTCCTACAAATGTTGGATAAATTGAAAGAAACTGGGTTCTTTGATCATATGTGGTAGTATTGTCCAGTGGTAGTTGAATTCTGGGAATAAATGTTTCAAATATTACTGGACATTGCAGCGCAGCAGATCCAAATATCCCCAAAGCTTGCTCTTATATTAGTTTTTGATGCTACTATCAAATTGCGATTGCGTAAGGATCTTATTAGGCTGTTTCTAACTGCTAGAGATGGCTAAATATTGGAAATTTCATATCAGCTAATGGCTGGATAGAAAGAATATGGCAAATAGCCTTAGCTGAGAAATCAGACTACTAAAGGGGGTGGAAAAGTAGGATTTGTTTGTCACAATATGATTCCCCTCTATTATGTTTGCAAATAAGGCAGCATCCCCCCATGGATCTTCATCTAGCCAACTTAAATCTTGAAAGGAATCCTTTTGATTGAACATGAAGAGGATTTATCAGCCCTGTATGATGACTATGATGTACACTCATCCTTTTATCTATCCTAAACCTATTGCCAGTCAACTAAATTTGGTTGCCTTCTGTATTATGTGAAAGGGAGAGCAATTTCTCTTTATCCATTATTTCCTCCCTATTCAAATGATGTTCCCCACTTAGGCTAGGATACATCCCTTTGAACTCAATGGGGCTTATCTTTGAGTAGACATGTGTAGGACTACACTATTAGAGGTTTTGTTTTTCTAAACTGAAAAGCCGCAGTTTCCTTTTCTTTTCCCCATAAAAAAGTGCCCAGTCCATTACTAACAATACAAAATTACCGCAAAAAAAATCAATAAAAACAACCAAGAATATAAGACTAACAAACACTCCAAACACAGCATAAAAATATACAAATACAAAACCTAAATTGATCACCAGTCATAAGAGTTAAAACCACACTGCAGGGTCTAAAATAATAGATTTTAAACATTAAACACAAAGGGCGCAAGCCTATGTATCTGTAGACAGGAAAAAAGTCCTGCAATTCCCAGCATGCCCCAGGCATCCAGCTAGAAATGTCCAAGCAAAAAGATAACAGTGTGGACGCCAAGCAACCTACCCTTGGGAGAACATTCTAGAGTTGGGGGGGGAACCATTGAAAAAGCCCGATTGTTGCCACCCTCCAAGCCTCAGGATGTGGAGGCCCTTGGAGAAGGGCTTCTACTGCTGATCTTAGGTCCCCTCTACAAGGATTCGCTTTTGCACCTGGTTAGCCGATTATGCGCATAATCACAGAAGCGCATTTACACCTAATCCCTCTGCACGAGAGGCGGCGATAGGCGGCGAAGCGCATTAACGGCAATCCAAAATGCGGTTTACAAGTAGTTAATGCGCATAAGCACATATTCACACAGTCAAAATGCGCTTTAACGGACGGAGCAAAATAAAACTCGTGATTTAACGCGCATTCGATAATGCGCATAATCGGAGAGATAACGTGCCTCTACGCCCCATTTGCGCTCCACTGGTGTGGAGGTAAATTTTTTAATGAGACTTCAAAGAGCATTAAACCTCTCGTGAAGAGGCACCTCCAGGGTACAGGAGGATTAATGCCTACAACTTTCAAAAAATCAATTCATAGTCAAAAGAGCAGGGAAGTGGCAGCTGTGTTAATGGGTTTTGACAGCAGACCACTTTGGGAAGAGGTAGGTTTGAAAACATGGTGGTAGGGAGTGGCTCTCCAGGAAAACTAGTTGCTGATCAGGGCTTATGATGTCCTTTTTGAGATAGTTTACTACTGGAGCAGCTTCCACATAGCTGTGATTCAAGCAGATATCTATTCAGCTGATGGTATTTTGGAATCAAACTTTGTAAGATTATCTCTAGCAGCTTTAAGGTTTCGACCAAAGTGGCAACAATTATCTCTATGCCAAGCTAGTAAAGACCTGCACAACCACACCAAATGTGTTCCTTGCTTCCTTTAGAAACCAGTTACTCAATGTGAAGAGCAGGAGCCGATCTACACTCTAGCTTTGTAATGTTTCATAAGAGTTACGAAAACTCTTTGGGCCACATGACGCACTCCCTTGAACGATGTATACCTGAGGTTTTTTAAAACTCACTTCAGCTATATACAACGGTTTTTACTTTTAATAAACCATTTTAAGTAAAATAATGTGTCCTTCCTTACCGTTTGTGATTCATGGGGGCAGTGCTTCGTTTACCAGTGCCCAAATGCTTAGCAGTTGATTGGTGGGGAAGAAGGAGGGGCTAAGGAGGAAGTGGGCGAGTGAACTACAGCACCCACAATGCTTAGCCCTATACTAATTGAAAGCTAGGGAATGAAAGAGGAACTAAGGAGGAAGTGGGCAACTGAACTACAGTGCCCACAGTGCTTTGCCCTAAACTCATTGTAAAAATGAAATAGAAAGAGACAGACAGAAGAGTGTGAGACTGCACACACCGCTTTGAAGACTGAAGAATTTTTCTCCTGTAACATGAGTACTCCTTAATGTGGCCTAAGATGTTTTTGAATGCACCTATTTGGAACGTTTTAAAATACTATTTAAAACATTCCAAGGTACAGTGTAGGTAGGCTCCAGTAGTCTGTAAGGGGGAGGGCTGTCCCAAGAAATTTGGCTGTCTTAGGCTGAGCCAGAAATGGCACCCTTCTCTCCAAGTCAAGGTATGTAGTGCCCAAGGCTGATCAAGATATTTTGGCAACTGAGGCAGCAAATCCCACAAATGCCTTTCCCCTCCTTGACAATAAAAATGCAGTAGTAATTAATTAAATAGGCAACAATGTTCTGGCTCTTTGTGACATCGCAAATCAAGTGGCTGGGGCAGGTGTTCCACTTTGTCTAATGGTAGGGCCAGGGCTGGTTAGGAAATGGTTAGGGTGACCATATTTTGGAAACCAAAAAGGAAGACAACATGGTCAGCCCCCAAGGGGGTGTCCCCACCAACATGTCCGCCACCAGGGGCATGTCCAGCACCAAGTGGGTGTGCCTACCTGAACATAGCCTTGGTCACATGTCTGATTTTACAGCACACAGTTAAGACAAATCTGTTCTATAGAACATCTTAATGTTAAAATCACTGAAATAACAAGTGAGACATCCAATGTATCTGAAATTAACTTCACTCACTCCTACTTTTGTAGTTTTTGCTGTATTTTGTTGCTATACTCTGTGTGATACATTCTCCTCTTCCTTCAAAGATATTTTCCGATTGTATCCTCACTCCACTGCAAGCTTCTGCTTAACAGGGATTGCTGCTGGCTGGCTTTTTTATTTTTAAAGTTCATTTTTTTCTGTTGTCTCTCTCCCTAAGTCGTTGCAGCCAAACCAAAGCCTCCAGCCTCAAATGATCAATCTCCCTCCCTCTTCCAAAGTCTTCCAACGGTCCAGCCAGGCTGCACACTTGTACCCTGTGGCCGGGGGGAAGGGTGCCAGCTTATTGCTTGGTGACATCTGGTGACTCTTACTTTAAAAACCACCTCCGCCGCCAGTCAGCTCTGCCTGTACCAACACTGGACTCTGTGACGTTCTTAAAAGGCTCTGTGTGGCACGTCAGCCTCTCAGGGCTCAGCTGCAGCCATCTCTGAGTTGTGTGTTCAGTCTATCTCTGTCTCTAAGAGATATGCCAGCCAGCCAAAGCCACAAATCTATCTATTTTTCTCTGACACACACTTCAAATGTTCTGCATTGCTTGCCAGCAGTGCAGACAGAGCCTAGCTCACAAGTGAACAAAGTGAAGAGGAAGGGAAGAGGAAGGGAAGGGACAGCGAAGCAAAGCTACAACATGCCAGGTTCCAACATCCACAGCAACAGGGCATCCGCAAAGATGAGAGCCTCTCTCTCGACTGACACCTCACTGTTGGTTGTGAGAGTTTTTCTCTAAGGATGACCCTTCATTGGCCATGATGTGGAACTCTGAGAAAAACACCTCTGGAACTGTAGACAGAGAGAAGCCAAGGAAAAGAAGGCACAAGCTGGAAGTAAGGCTTTCCATCAGAGAACTACAGGGAGCTGTTGTGCCAGCAAAGACCAGGCAGAGATAGAGAGGTTTTATGCTAGTACAGCTGGAATCTCTTTTCTTGATAATCAGCTGGAATACAAGATGCACATCATGCCATTGCCTCTGAAGTCTCCTTGTAGCCAGTTCTCTGTCCATTCTGTATCTCCCACCGGCCCTGCCTTCGTCTTAGCTCCTGGGAGTTAGCGGGTGAAGGGGAGTGTGCAGTGTAGCAGCTCATCTGGAGCCCTAGGTGAGGTATGTCAGGGCTGAATAATGAGTTCTTCAGGGGTGCTGGGGCTTCCTGTGGGCACCCAAACCTCTCAGGAGATTGTTCCACAACCTCAGGGCAACCACTGAACAGGCCCCATGTCACAGGTGGTTTTACTTCCTATATCAAGACAACCAAGTAGGAGCAGGGCCTCTGAAGATTATTTTAATAGGAGCTGGAGCCCATAATGTGCTTATTTCTTATTCTGAGGTGGATTCTCGTGGAAGCAAAAGGCCATTGTCATTGGGTATAATTATCATTCAATTTAACAATAGGCAATAGAGCCATATATATACGTATACAGCTCTGTTGCTCTCAATACAGAACATAAGGTCAAGGTCACATCTTCCTCTGGCTAAACCAGGCGGCATCTAGCCATATTAGCCGCTCTTCAGAGAACAAATAATCACCATTAAAATGTTGGCCCCCAAAAAAGATTTCAAAACACTGGGCTGAGTAGACTAGGAAACTATGTTCATCTGATATCTCCCTTTTCTCTTGTTGACCATTTTCTTCTTATTAAGCTCTACTGTTACTCCGGCATGTGAAAGTTGAAAACATCAGGAGAGGAGGAGCGGGAAATCCCCCCACCTCAAACATCCAACATTTTGAAAAGCTATTTGGGGAGGGAGGAAAAATAAAACGTAGAAGTGAGTCAGACTCACTTAGAAACCAGTACTTGTCACGTTTCCAGAATGCCTAATTTGGCACTGCATGAGCTTGTAATGTGAACTGTAATTTGTTTCACCTACAATAGGAACAACTTTGACTATTCACAATCATAGCATCTATTTCGAACAAGAATGGGTGTTCTGAGTGTTCCAGAGGGGGAGAGGGTTCTCTCTGTTAGGCTGACCTTATGAAAAGGAGGACAGGGCTCATGTAACTTTAACAGTTGCAGAGAAAAGGGAATTTCTGCCGGTATCTTTTGTATGCAATTAGTACCTGGTGAAATCCTCTCTTCATCACAAAAATTAAAGTTGCAGGCACTATACTAGAGTGACCAGATACAAAAGAGGGCAGGGCCCCTGCAGCTTTAACTGTTGTAATGAAGAGGGAATTTCACCAGGTACAAATTGCATACAAATAACACTGGCTGAAATCCCCTTTTCTCTACAACTGTTAAAGTTACATAACCCCTGTCCTCCTTTTCATATGATCAGCCTACTCTCTGTGATACGTTTTGATTAGGGTTCACTGCCTGTGACTTTACTTATCCATCCTGTGAAACAAGGTGACTTGGGACGCAGGTACCTGAGGGAGCCTGGCTGGCTCAGGGCAGGCATGCTAGGAGTTGTGGGGCTTTTGTTCGTCTCAAAATGCATAGAGTTGTACATATAAATATCATTTTGGTTGGATGCTGGCTTATCTGTTTCTGTGCCTCTCCATTAGACCGTTTGTCATGTTTTAACTGTTTTATTGCAATAGTAGGAGAGTATTGCTCTCCTACTACAAATATTATCAATATTTGTAAGGCATTTGTTGCCCCTAATTTGGTGGAAAGGTGTGGTTTAAGAATTGCAGAGAGAGAGAGAGAGAGAGAGAGTTCCAGCAGGTAAATAGTATAAATAGTATCCGGGTTTGAAAAGCCAATAAACGTAAGTCAACCCTCTGGAAGGTGTAGTTGTTGCTTCTTAAGTGTAGAGTCTAGACCCATCAGACTCTACCCTTGGTCATGGCTCTGTACATTATTTGTTTGTTTCTTTGTCTATTTATTATATTTTATTATTACATTATATCCTGCCTTTTTGCCTCTTGCAAGAAGCCCAAGGCAGTTTATTTGGACCTCCTCCTCCATTTTATCTTTACAACAACCCTGGGGGAATCCACACAGTCCTTCGGAACGTTTTAAAAAGTATTTTAAAACGTTCCAAATAGGTGCGTTCTAAAACGTCTTCGGCCACATTACTGAGTACTCACGTTACAGAACAGTCTTCCATCTTTAAAGCGGTGTGTGCAATCACACACTGTTCTGCCCTGTCTCTTTCTCTTTCGTTTTTCAATGAATTTAGGGCAAGGCATTGTGGGGGTTGTAGTTCAGTTACACACTTCCTTCTTAGTTCCTCTGTCATTCCCTAGCGAGTATAGGGCTAAGAATTGTGGGTGTTGTAGTTCACTGGGCCACTTCCTTTTTCTTCCCCACCAATCAACTGCTAAGCATTTGGGCACCAGTAAAGGAAGCACTGCCCCCAGGAATTACAAACGGTAAGGAAGGACACATTATTTTACTTAAAACGATTTATTAAAAGTGAAACCGTTGTATATAACTGAAGTGAGTTTTAAAAAACCTCAGATATACAACGTTATAGGGAGTGCGTCATGTGGCCCAAAGAGTTTTCATAACCCTTATAAAACGTCAAAAAACTCGTGTGTAGATAGGCTCCTAGTGAGATATGTTAGGCTGAGAGTCAGTGACTGGCCTAAACTGAACTTCATGGTTGCATGGGGTCAAGAACCCAGGTCTCCCACATCCCAGTCCAACACTCCAAACACTATGCTACACTGTCTCAGATTACGGATTACCTGTCAGATTCTCAGAGCATCTCTACATTAAGGGAAATCACATTAACTGGGGCTTTTGTGCTTCTTGATTCTTTGGCGTGATTGTTGTGGGCTGCATTATATAGGAGGAGAGGAGGTTGAATTGAATACTTTCTCTCTGTTCAGTTCCATTGAGTTCTATTGAGACACCACTGTCTAGTGGGGGAAGGTCTTGCTATTTTCCACTTATTATTACTCCTTTACAAGTGGTTCTTTTCATCCCGGAATTTCCAGAGGATTCTGCAGGAGACATCCTGGTTGTTGATGAGATCATGAAATGGACCCGAAAACTTCCGTAAGTGGTCAATCATGAGCGTGCAATAAATTGCTCATTTGAAGGAGCCCTTACAGGCTCTGTTTGTGACCCACCAGGATCTGTCCTCACTCTGGTTCTTGACTCTTCATGTTCTCACCCACTCACACCCAGCCCAACTTGGCCATACCCCTGGCCCCACCTCAGGAACCACTCATATTTTCAATTATCAAAATTAGTTTTGAGGCTTGTTGTGCTGGCTTGTAGACTCAGTGCCAGTTTTATCATGTGTACTGGAAAGGAGTGCACAGGGCTTGTAATAAAGCCAACCTTAAAGAGGAGTCTGCCTCGAAGACCCATTTCCCTGAACCTGCCTTGGCCAACATGATGAGGCAACTTTGATTCTGATCTTGAGGCCAGAGGATAAGTCTCTTCAAGCTGGGCATCCAAATTCACAGCTCTTCTACCCCACCAAAGCTCCCCACCCCCATGATTAGTGAGTATTTTTGTGTGTGTGGAAGAGTTGACACTGGAGTTATATTTACCATTTCAAACTATTTGACAACTGATATTCAATGCTGTTTTACAAATTTGACAGCACTTGATGGTTCACAGCGTACGACAATTAATATTTGATGCTTGCCAGAAGCAAAACATTTAAGAGATTCCAGCAAAGCCAAAATGAAGCTGATACTACGGAATTCTGCAGTTCAAAATTCATGTGGTAAGTGGCACATTTGACCTTCAGTGAAAGTTCGGCCAGTATTGAATATTTACAGGTATCCATCTCTGTTCAGGCCGTGGCTGTAGATAGCCATAAACGGATGTGGGCCCAAGATGGACGCTTCCCAACGAAGGCTTCCTGTTGCCTATTGAAAGAACTACCTCAGGGGGCTTGATCTGAAGGCAGAAGCCTGAGGTTAAGGACCAGGATCTGGGCCTGAAATAAGAAGACTGAAGATATAGCTTTATTGAGGAAAAAGAGAGCAGAAAGCAAGGCTCATGTGTTTGTATATCCAGCCTAGCCAACCCAAAAGCTTTATACTGTCTGCCAATTGCAGGGACTGATATTGCACACACTTTTGACAGTTTCTGCTCTCTAGAACAGTACATTCAATAATAGTTTCTCAAGTGCTACAAGCAACAAATCTTACTTTTAGACAAGCAAATATGCTTTGATTCCAATCTGCTCCATGATTCTTGACCATGCCAATAATTATCATGTGAATTTTCTTATATAAGTTTTGGGGGAAATACTAATTTTTTGGCTTTTGAGAAAAGCACGTCACACTGACGCTATCTAAACACTTTCTGTAATGCTTCAGGCATCCCGGGTCAATGGAAAAAAACAACAAGTACAGTTCATGCATCTTGCTGAACTTTTCGAGGCTGTAAATAGAAATGGCAACGCTATCCAGGCCCCAAAGGAATTTCAGAGAGATGGATAACACTGAGTTAAAGGGGAACCGAGGACTGCAGCAAACTACCCACCAGATTGCTGTCCCCCCCCCCCCCCCCGAATGTTGTGTGAGATTCGTATGTTGCCTTGCCTATACTGGGAACATCTTCTGATTTGTTTTTATATAAGAAGTTAGATCTTTTGAAAGGGCCATGGAATCTGTTGAACGAATCCTATAAAATATTACCATTTGAGCTCTGATTTATTGCTAGAATTGTGACTTTATGGCCTTCATCACACCTACCCGATTTGCTTCTGTGGGTTCCCCCTCCGTTTCCTACGCGAGTGTAGCCTTTTGAATCACACATGGTCAGTTTTGCTCCGATACCTCAGCTCGGCCTGCTGAACTTGCCTGAAACGGACTGCCCTCGTGTGTAACTGGTCATTGAACAGATTATTCTGAAGTCAGCCTCAAAGCCTCACCAACCTGGTCCATCTCCTAAGTATTCCCCATGCTGTCCTCTGCTTTATTTTCAGGATCCATCCTTTCTTTCAAACCAACACAGACCCATAGAAGAGTCTCTAGATTTCGACAGTTCTCTTATTTTGACACATTTCTTACTAGTCATCACCATTTGCTTCTTGTATCCTAATACCTGCAGTTTATTTGGTATATTTATGTCTAAAGATTTGGGCTTTTACATTTTTTTTGTATTGTGTCCCTTCATTACCAAGATACTCGGAGAAAGTGGGGAAGAGGAAAACATCGAGGTGGAAAAGGAGAAGGGGTTGTAGAAACCGAGATGAGAAGATATACAACATTTGTGTTTCAATCTTGCTTAGTGTGTCCCCTTTGCCAGGAACCAGCTTCAAAGTAATCACATGATGAGAATGACCTGAATCTACACGGGGAAAACACACAAATGGATAATAACTCTCAGAACAAAAGAATTGTAGGGAAGGCATCTGGTAGGTTATCTATCCTAGGGTGACCATATGGAAAGGAGGACAGGGCTCCTGTTTCTATAACAGTTGTATTGAAAAGAGAATTTCAGCAGGGGTCATTTGTATTCATACAGCACCTGGTGAAATCCCCTCTTCATCACAACAGTAAAAGCTGCAGGAGCCCTGTCCTCTTTTATATCTGGTCACTCTAGTATAGCTCCTGCAGCTTTAATGGGTGTGATGAAGAGGGAATTTCACCAGGTGCTGCATGCATACAAATAACACCTGCTGACAGGAGCCTTGTCCTCCTTTTCATATGGTCACCCTATCTATCCACCTCCCTGCCCAGGAGCAGGACATCTGAGACACAAATCACCCCATTCAGATACCTTAGATAGGCTGACCATATGAAAAGGAGGACAGGGCTCCTGTAACTTTAACAGTTGTAAAGAAAAGGGAATTTCAGCCAGGGTCATTTGCATGCAGTTAGTTCCTGGTGAAATTCCCTCTTCATCACAACTGTTAAAGTTGCAGGAGCCCTGCCTTCTTTTGTATATGGTCACTCTAGTATAGTGCCTGCAACTTTAACTGTTGTGATGAAGAGGGAATTTCACCAGGGACTAATTGCATACAAATGACACTGGCTGAAATTCCCTTTTCTCTGCAACTGTTAAAGTTACATGAGCCCTGTCCTCCTTTTCATATGGTCAGCCTAATCTACATTAAGCAACATTCCCTGCTTTCAGGTTCTTTGTGGTATTAGGATGGCTGCTTTAAACAGCAGACACATGGGGTTTAAATCGAGGGAGTACTACCCTCCTCACTGGCATGTGTGCAAAGGAGTGGGGGGGGAGTCTTGCTTTTGCTGGTTAATTTGTGCTGTACTGTTTCCAAGCAGCCCCCCTGGAAAGCCAGGACCTACTTCTGAGTAGATGTAAGATTGTGCTATAAGTCTCCAACCCTAGGCACACTTAGAGCTTCATCACACCTACTTCCCTCCCCGGTTTGCTTCTGCTGGTTCCCCCTCCATTTCCTATGCGAGTCTAGCGTTTTTGAATCACACGTGGTCGGTATTGCTGCGATACCTCAGCTTAGCCCGTTCCAAATTTGCCTGTTTCAGACTTTGCCCGTTCAGGGATAAATCGAAAGAGAAACAAGCAACTGCAGGCTCAGGGTGAGAGAACAGCACGACGGGGATGACATCATGCGAGTCCAGTGGTGAAAAAGTGGATCAAAGTCGCAGCGGGTGTGCATCAAACCTCGCGTGTGATAAACACCTTACTTGGGAGTAAGCCCCATTAAACACAATGGGACTTTCTTGTGTGTAATCATAAGATTGCATTGTAAGTCTGTAAGCCTTGGCACAGTTACCTGGGAGTAAGCCCCATTGAACTTAAAGGACCTGTGAGGAAGCTCTTGGTGGAATAGTGCTGATTCCAGGCCTTTGAGGCCCCTGGGCAAGGCATCTTCAGTGGGATCCTTTGCTCGCGAGTCTACCTTCTCATCACCATTGTTCCTTTATCTCCTCCTCCACTTTTGCATCATTGATACCACTTGCTTGCTTGACAGGCAGGTAGGCAGCAAACGGGTAAGTGGCGGCATCTACTGCTCTTCACTTCCAACATCACCGCTCTCTGGGCCAGAACAAAAGGCAGGCTGCAACCAGGCAGCAACGGTGAAAAGGAGGTGGAAGAACAAGTCCAGGGGGCTCTTGTCAGTGGGCCCCTGCTGGTGTGTGGGGCCTTGGCCTACCTTTGATGCTGGCCCTAAGGAGGAGAAAAGAGGATAACCCCAAGCATGCTACCCTGAGTTCCTTGGAGGACAGGTAGGATACAAACATGCTACAAATAAATAATTTGTCACCACTGACAGTCATGAGATTGCAAGGATTAAAAGGGAGTCTTATGGATGGTGTCTATCTGACCAAGGTTAAGACAAAATCCAGAAAGCTATATTTGAGTTACTGGATGAAACAACTGTAGCTTCTAGAGGCATAGTTCCATTTTGTCTGAGTTCCAGTTTGTCCAAACCAAAATGGATTTTGTGATTGCCCTTAGCATAGATCCTCACAGGCATTCCTGAATAATTCAGAGCACACACTCCCTATGTCTCTCCACCTGTCTGCCTGCAATGAATAATGCTCCTGGAGAAGCTGGCTTTATATCCAGCCTACTGCTTAGGATTTTATTTTATTTTTGTTCTCTTCAGCACATAGCAAACAGCAAGCACAGAAGGGTTTTTTTAAATATAAGTTTTAAAGACAAATCATATTGCTTAATTTACCAATTGTGCTTTCAAATAGGGTTGGAGCAATTATTATTCCAATATAATCCTGCCCTTCTTAGGTCTGTTCCAAGCAATGGGGCTCACTAGGGCCAGAAAACTGTCATTGTGCACACTCAGTATGGCAAAAACAATCTGTAGCTTTCATATGCTATCTTGTTAGCATCCAACTACAGCCAAGTTCTCAGAACATTTTCCACCCAATTGTAACATAGCCGCTCCAGCTGCAGATAGCAAAATAATAATAAAAAAAGAAAGTCAAAACCTCAGAAAGCCTTCAGGATTCCTACGGCAAATTGATCCTTGAGCGTTTTGAACCATTTTAAATGCCTTTTTGTTCCCACAGTTGCAAAGCTATCGCAGCTTTATTGTCTAACAGGCACAGGAAATGAACAAGGGAAAATTCCAGTGGGTGTTTTAAAACTGGGGGCAAATGAGCCAGCAAAAAAAAAAGTCTGAGGAAGGGGTTTCTCTGTCAATTAGAGCATGTCCAGTGTGTAGTGGGGTCAGGGCTTACAGGACGTTTACGTCATCTGACACCCCCACGCCACCCCCTCAGGCTTCCCTGTGCCCTCTGAGCTTAGCTGTAATTCTAACTAGGAGGAAATGAATTTTCTCAGCAACAACAAATTGTTCCCTGTTGTGATACAATGTTTTGTGGGGGGGAGCTTGGTCTTCAATGGGGACTGTCTCTACATCTTCTAAGCCCTGTGGTGGCTGCGCAGTGGGGCTGTGTTACTGAAACCGGTGGCAAAGCAGCAAAGCAGCAGCAATGTGGCATTGTGAAGGCAGGGCCCTGCTTCTGATGGAGATGAAAACTGCTAGGACTGGTTTGTTGATAGGGACACACAGCTGCCTGAATTTTTGGCCTGCACTTCAGAATTTACCACAACACCACTGGGCATGTCTAACAAAATCTTTGTTGAGACTGAGAACAGCTAAGCATGCGTTTCCTGATACAACATGGCAACTGGATTTGTTGCCATGGTGACCCCCACTGAGTGGTTTGGGAACTCCTTCCGTTTGGCTCCCCTTGACATGCTGCCCCAGTAAGGTTTTAAAGTAGAGCCGGAACCATATCAATGAAGCTAAATTGCACAGGTCTCTTGTCCGCCTTCCAGACCAGGCAAAAATGAGGTGGGAAGGACTTAAGTGACTAGCCCCGCCTACATGTCTTTGATTTCCAAACCGTCAAACAGTGGTTTGGGAAGGAGCCACTGATTCTTACATCCAGTAAGGCCCTGATCCATGCAAATGGCATGCAAGGAAGAGTAATGGTTGCATTCCTTTCTTTTCTAAATGGTAGAAAGTATTTTACATTGAATCATCCAGACAGAGAGCTCCTAATAATCAAAAGGCATTGTGCAGATATTCCATACTTTCTTACTTCCTTAACGCTACTGCAAAATTTTGTGTGGTATAATACAGCCAGCAGCAAGGACTATGTTTACATGAATTAAGGCCCTACGTGGACAGAGGCAGGAAGATTCCCCCATGCCATCACAAGTTCCTTTTCAGGGAAAACATCTAACTTGGCGCTAGGGAACAGAAGAACCTCTCATGCTGAAAAATGTATTTTTTTAAAAAATTAGTCCACCTTTAAGAGTACAGCTCTCTCAAAGCAGTTTACATATTAAAAACTCAATGCAAAAATAATTACAGTTAATAAATTCCGTCAAATAATAAACAAACATCCAGCCCAGAGAATAATTGCAGAAACCCAGCAAGATGAAATATAGTTCAAGTGAAAGCCAAAGAAAATAGGTGGGATTTCAGAGCTTTCGTAAAGACCTGTGAAAATGGGGCCAGATGGACTCCAGGCCTAAATAGCATCTTGACATTTTGAGTCTCCAGAAACATGATGTGAATTTCTATCTATGTTCCTCTTGGACCACTCTTCTGAAAAGACAGTCAGCACAGAGGTGGCACTAGTTAAGAAACTTGTAATGTTTCAGGAGGATAAGTGCAGAGGTTTATGTGGAAGTGAAGTTCTGAAACTGGAGGATGAGAGATTTGTTACCCTTTCCCTCCCCCTATGGTATTTTGGGGCAATTTGTATGAAAATGTCATACATCATAGAAGTGTCCTCTGGCAAAAAACCTGCAACATTTCAGAAGGATAGGTGCAGGGGTTAGGGAGTTATGATGCTCAAAAACCAGTTTAAGGTTTGTTTCATAGTGAAACCTAGCGGCATTGGAAGAATGGCCACCTCATGGTCTCATCCTTGCTCTCTCGCAAAGCACAGTGATTGGAAAGCCACGGGTAAAACATACCATATGATTAGAAGGTGGGTCTGTCAGTTGCTCAACCTCCCTCCCTGCTTTCCTCCCCCCTCATCAGCATTTAGAGAAATGAAAGTAAATGTTTCTAATTTTGGGAACACATTCTCTGCCTTTCTGAAGCCTGAAGTCTAAACAAAGCCTCCTGCAGGGTTCAGCTTAGGTTCTGCTCACTTTGGAGGGAAGCCCACTTTGCCTCTGGAAGCCCCAGAAATGGTCCAAAGTGGCCCAATTTAGTTCTGGCTTCAGCCGAATTTGATGCAGATCCTTAGCTAAATTTGGTTCACCTTTCAGAGACTTTGGCTGCCTCTACAAGAGGCATTTAAAGCTCTTTCAAGGCGCATTAAAAAATTTACCTCTACAAGAACGGAGCGCAAATCGGGCGTAGAGGTGCATTTTCTCTCTGATTATGCGCATTATCGAATGCGCGTTAAATCGCAAGTTTTATTTTGCTCCTGCGTTAAAGCGCATTTTAACTATGTGAACAAGCGATTCTCCGCATTAACTACTTGTAAAGCGCATTTGAAACAACCGGTAAGGTCACCTGTTGAGTGCTCAATAACTTCCTGCATACAAGCATTTACGATAAAGCGCTTCCGAGAAGATGCGCATAATCGGAGGAACAGGCGTCAAACGGAATCCATCTAGAGGGGGTCTTTGTGTTTGACAAAGGGAAATAATACTTAAAAACAAAAAACACCAGGTGAGCAACTAGAGAAACACTCTGTTAGGCTTCCTGTGTAGAAATCCGATTATGCTATTCCGAAAAGCTTCTCATTTGTTTTATGGAAGCAGGGAATTGAGGGATACATTAGAGCCGCAATAGGGGCTTGGTTTGTGTTGTTTGCAATAGGATTTAGAATAATGATTTTGTAAGAAGCTCTGGTTTCTTGCAGCACTTGTAATAGCTGTAAGAGATGATTCCCATCCATCAGGTGATTTATTATTATTCTCCAACTCCTGTGCATGCCGATTAGTAGAATGTCACGCTTCCATCAAAAAGAAAGTGAGTGTCATTAGAATCTGGGGCCACATTCCACTCCTTCCTGTTTCTTAAAAGTGCTTTAGTTGACTTTTTAAAAACAACATGTATGCCTATTGTTGTTGCAAATGTTCATACATAAATACAGTTCATTGTACATATCTGGAGCTGCTGCTGTTCCATGGTAGAAAATACTGGAAGACAGTGTTAAGGATGATCTATGATATTGCTGGATACAAATTAATCATTAACATTTGTACAGCACTTTCAGTATTCAGAGCATTTCACAGGCATTGACTCAGAAGCGGGCTACATGCTGCCCTCAGCCTAATTCCAAAAACCCTAGTCTGCAACTGATCAGTTCAGACCTCAGGCAACTTTTAAAGGTCCTTTGATTAGCTGCCTGGAACACCATTTTCTTGGTGGAAAGGCAGGGCACAAAATAAATAAATAAATAAATAAATAAATAAATAAATAAATATCCTTCTATTGATGACACCTCAGCCTAAATCTCTGGATAACTACTCCCATTGTTTTCCTGTAGGTGTTAAAAAGCATGGGTGGACAAGACAGAATCTTGAGCCACCCCAAATGTCAATGGCCAATGGGTAGAAGAAAAGTCTCCCCGGCAACACCTTCTGGAAAGACTGGAGCCACACTGTAACACTGTGCTTCCAAATCCCATTCCAGAGACAGTCCAGAAGGATGCCATGCCTTCCATTCCCTGGCGTAAAGCATCCACCAAGCTGACTGTCCAAAAACCCAGGCCAGAAGCCAGACTGCAATGGATCTAAATAAACAGTGTCATCCAAAACTTCCTGAAGCTAGCATGACATTGCCCACTCCAGGACCTCATTTGATTTGAAAGTAGGGCCACATCTACATCAAGCAGGCTATAACACTTTGAAATGGTTTGAAAACTGTATATGGAGTGTGTCATGGGCCCCAACAGTTGTCAATACTTTTTCTCAATCGTTGTCCTTCTCTCTTCCTTCTGTTACTTCTGCCGTCTCCTTGGACTCAGCTGTCTCTTTAATTCTTCTTCATCTTCAACTCTTGGCAATTTTGCTTCATCTTTGACACAGATGGTTCGTCCTTCTCAACCCCAACCTTGGCTCACCTCTTTCATCCGCTATCTCGTTCCAGTACCTGGGCAGCTGAACACCTTTGGCATAGGACCAGGGATTGGATGGATTTTGTCCATTGCAAATTTGTTCTTTCTTCTTTCTCTTCTGCTATTTCCTTGGTCAAACAGCGGCATTACTCATTGCTAATCCAGTCAAATGCTAAGCATCCTCAGCGGCTCTTCGTGTCTTTCAATTATCTTCTGAAGCCTAGATCGCCATCTCTCCTCACCCCTGTCTGCTAATGACTTTGCCTCTTTTTTCAACACCAAAATTCAAACAATTCACTCCGATCTCTCCATCTCTGCCCCTCTTCCAGTTTCTGTCCCTCAAATGTCAGTTCATCCTGCAACTTTTTCTGCATTCTCTTCAGTCTCGACTGTTGCACGGTCTAGAATTTTGCGTTCTTCAAAGTCTTCCACTAATTCTCTTGATCCGATCCCTTCTCGTGTCTTTATCAATATTATTCCTGTTATCCTCCCTTCCTTACTCCATATCATTAATATTTTTGTCCTCTGGTTCATTTCCTTCTGCTTTTAAGCATGCTAAGGTCTCTCCTATTTTTAAAAAGCCTTCTCTCGATATGCTTTTTCTCTCTAACTACTGTCCTGTTTCCTTGTTGCCATTTGTTTCAAAGGTCCTAGAGCGAGTGGTTTACTCTCGTTGCCTTGATTTTCTTTCTAGTAACTCTGCTCTGGATCCTTTTCAATCTGGCTTTCATCCTTTGCATTCCACTGAGACAGCTCTTACGAAAATTACCACTGATCTTCTTATTGCCAAGTCTAAAGGCCTTTATTCTGTTCTTACTCTCCTGGATCTTACTGCAGCCTTTGACACGGTTGATCATGATCTTCTGTTGGATTCCCTTCGTGACCTTGGTTTTCGTGACTCTGTCTATGACTGGTTTGCTTCTTACCTATCGGGTTGTTCATTCAACGTGTTGGCTAATGGCCGCTTGTCTTCTTTTCCTCTTTTAGTTGGGGTTCCACAGGGCTCGGGGCTCGGTTCGTTGTTGTTTTCTTTATATATGTTGTCCTTCGGTAATCTTATTTGATCTCATGGCCTTCAATATCACCTGTATGCTGATGATACACAATTATATCCTTCATCTCCGGAACTTTCTCCTGATGTTCAGGATTGTATCTTGGCATGTCTTTCAGATATCTCAGCTTGGATGCTTCATCGTCGTTTGAAACTTAATATGGCAAAGACAGAATTGCTTGTTTTTCCTCCCAAACCTTCGCCCCACCTTTCATTCTCTATTATGGTTAATAATGTTACATTTAATCCAGTTGAGAAAGCTCGTAGTCTTGGTTTTATATTCGATTCCTCACTTTCCTTTACTCCTCATGTTGAGGCAGTAGCTAAGTCCTGTCATTTTTTCCTATATAATATTGCCAGGATCCGATCGTTTTTATCTGTCTCTTCTGCCAAGACTCTTGTTCACGTTTTGGTCATTTCTCGGCTGGACTATTATAACCTTCTCCTGACTGGCCTTCCTTCTTCTCACCTTAGTGCATTGGTTTCTATTCAACATTCTGCTGCTAAGATCATTTTCTTGGCTCATCGCTTTGATCATGTCACTCCACTCCTGAAATCCCTTCATTGGCTTCCAATTCACCTCAAAATCCAATATAAGCTTCTCCTGTTGACTTTCAATGTTTGTCACAGTCTAGCTCCTTCCTGTCTTTCTTTTCTTATTACACATTATTGCCCCATTTGTGCTCTTCGCTCATCAAATGTTATGTTTCTTACCTGCCCAAGAGTCTCTACTTCTCTTGCTCAGCTTCGTCCATTTACTCTCGCTGCCCCCTATGCCTGCAATCCTCTTCCACAGCATTTGCGGACCACGAGTTCAATTACAGTCTTTAAAGCCCAATTGAAAACTTTTCTTTTTTCTAAAGCTTTTAGAACTTGATTTAGATCTTACTTTTATACTGCTAGTTGTATTGTCTCCTGTGCCTGTTTGGTGCATTCCCTTCCTTTTATTGTTTTATTGTGATTTTATCAGAATGTAAGCCTATGTGGCAGGAATTGCTGTTTGATTGTTTTACTACATACAGCACCATGTACATTGATGTACATTGATGGTACATTCTATTATTATAGAAAATAATAATAATAATAATAATAATAACCATTTTAAAGCAGTAGTGTAGATCCTGCCTGCATGATTATTCTCTATAACCAAGAGATCTAGAACTGACTTCTTCAACAGCGATTTCAGTACTGCCTCCTTCAGGACCACTAGAACTACCCTATCTTTTAATGCGGCATTGACCACTTCTGATATCCCTAATGTAAGCTCCGTCCTGGCAGATTTCACCAGAGTAGATGGGCAAGGATTTAAAGAGAAAGTTTTAGGGCTCTGTCCTAATGCTGGCAGACAATATTGGTAAAGTACTGGAAATCAAATGCCATATAAATAATAGTTGATTAAAATGTAGTCAGTTACTAAAAAAAGGTGAAGCCAACAGTTCATTATTCATCCTTGAACCTAGATGGATGGATTGTACACCTTTTAATAACAATTGGATTATAGCCCTATTCAGGCATTCTGTACCTGAATAGGGTGAGCACCCAACAAGAGGGAGTACTGCAGCCCCATCCCTCTCTGTCGCATTTGTCACCCTCTACTCGTGGAGGCAACTGTCTGAAGAGGAGACCCTCCTCTATCTGTGGATGCTCTCCACATGAGCCAGAATGTGACCCCATTCAGAAGACACCTTCAACCACAGCTTTAACTTCAGTGAATAAGGATTTTTGTTTTATTCACCATTGTTAAAGCCATGGTTTAAGGTGTCTTCTGAACATAGCCCGGCTTTCTGGCTTAACCATCACGGTTAAAGCTGTGTTTTAAGGTGTCTTCTGAATGGGGGCTGTATTTGTATTTTGGCCCTGCCCCTTTTGCTTTCAGCCCCCACCCATCCTCTATTGGAACGTGGCCTTCAAGAGCTTCTGTGAAATTGAATCCAGCCCTTGGTCTGAAAGAGGTTAGACACCCCTGACCTATGGGATGAAACCTTATCCCAGGTGTGTGTTATACGTCTCTCTCCCCCTGCTCCACTTCCTTTCCTTACTTCCCTTTCTTTGTGTGTCAGTCAGTCAAAAGAGGGATATTTTTGAGTGCTGGGTGTTGTACAAGGGTATTCAGAGTCCTAACTACAAGGCTTCCTGGGACTATGAGGATGAGGACCTTTTCTGCTGTGGCACCCTGATTTTGGAATGAGCTCCCTAGAGAGGTTCACATCTGCGTTGTACTCCTTCCGGTGCCAGGGGAAGTCCTTTTTATTTTCCCAGAATTTTCGCAATTTACTATCCTAGTCTTTTAACTCTGCTATTTTAAATCTGCATTTTAAATTTGTATTTTAAATCTCTGCATTGCTGCTCTGGTTGTACTTTTGTATTGTGGTTTTATGTCGTGGTTTTAGGCTTTCATATTATATTTTATGCTGTACTTGTGGTTTAAGTATTGCGAACCGCCCAGAGAGCTTCGGGCTATTGAGCAGTATAGAAATGTAATAAATAAGTAAATACTATGGCTGACACTTTTGAGGGTGCTGCTGCGCCTTTGCATTTGGTGTGGGGGTGGGTGGGGCAGGGGTGCCTTGGGAGCCTTCCCCTGTCACCATGCCTGTATTGGCTACTTTGTTCGTGGCTGATGGCTACTTTGTTCATGGCGTTGCTGGCCTGATGCGCCATGAGTGGTGTGTGCCAGCTGTGTTGCCATGGTTACCGGGAGAATGGCTGTTGGAGTTGGTACGTTCTCTGTGGTTCAGAGTGCTGTCATTTGCTTTTCTGCCAGGTGTTCATAGGATGCTGGCTAAGTCAGGCTGACATTGTGCTGGTGTGAACTGTCTGGCATAGCGCAACTCCTGGATTGCGCTGCCTGTCCATGAAAAACTCTGCTTCTTGGTTCCGCTTGTTTATATCCGCTGGCCCTGACACAAGTAGCTGATATTATTTTATCACTGGAAATTCCAAAACACCGGATTACAGAGCAGTGTCAACCTTTCTGCTGGCACACTGCTGCTGGCAGGGGTGAGTACAAGTTCAAGATTTCCCAGGGTGTAAAGTTCGATGATTAACATTTCCCTTGCCTAAATTAGTCTGTTCTGTGAAGCCTCTACCTGATTGTCACTCGGGTCTTCACTCTTTCCTGAGCCCTGATTTCCTGTGAAGCACTTCAATCTTTTGCTGAAGGAGGAGCTGATTATTATTATTATTATTATAAAAAAGATTATTTTTTAAAAACAACAACAACAACAACTCTACGGAGACAAATGATAGTCAACTCTGTTTTAAAAAGAATATTCTTGATGTATATAATATTTCTCTGACTGACAGTGCAATCCTATGCAGGTCTACTTAGAAGTAAGCCCCACTGAGATCAGTGGGACGTGCTCCCAAGTAAGTGTATACAGCATTTCAAGTCTTCGACATCATTCTGATGGGTAAATGATGGTGTGTAAGTGTCTTCCATAAGAAGCAAGAGGAGTTATAATCTGGTGCTTGGTAAACCAAAGTTTTCAGTGGCTGAGTAAAACCCACAATGTGGCCGATATGTTTCAACAGGGAATCTTCTGCTACTGGTGGAGAGGCAATAGTAGCCTTTTCTTACAATGATGATTCCCTTAGGCAGCCTCATGGGGTCTCTTTTGATAAAAGGCTATTCAGACAACAATAGAGTTTATTATATTTAACTTCCTGTGTGTTAAGAGCCAATTCACCCATTATTTGGCAAGTAAATCTGGGTGTACACTTAATGAGAGCCCTGACTCTCTGGTGATAAGTGTGCCTGCATATTCATTAAAAATCTTAAAATGTAATGTGTGAAGCAGTCTCTAGAGGCATCATTCTACAAGCAGACATGTGTACTACACAATAAATCAATGTATTTCCAGGTTCTCGGTCAGCATAGTGGAGAAATTACGTGTGAGGCTATGATGATTTGCAAGCTCAGAAAAGATACCTTTGTATAGTAGAACAACCATTGATTTCAAGGGCCAGAATGGAATCTGGTTGGCTTGTAGCTGGAAGACTTACTTAGGAGCAAGTACCATTGGATTAAAGCCTATAAAGCCTTACATGGCTTGGGACCGCAAAACCTGACGGAACGCCTCTCCCGACATGAACCTACCTGTACACTACGCTCAACGTCCAAGGTCCTCCTCCAGGTGCCTACTCCAAGGGAAGCTCGGAGGACGGCAACAAGGGAGAGGGCCTTTTCTGTGGTGGCCCCCCAATTATGGAACGATGTCCCCAGTGAGGCTCACCTAGAGCCTATCTACACAGTCTCTTGGAACATTTTAAATAGTATTTTAAAACGTTCCAAATAGGTGCGTTCTAAAACGTCTTAGGCCACATTAAGTCAAAATCAAAGTTTATTTGCATATGGCACAATGGCCTTTACAATCAATACATATACAACCTCCATACGCCCCAAACATAACCGAGGGT
This sequence comes from Anniella stebbinsi, assembly GCA_029215795.1. Classification (NCBI taxonomy): domain Eukaryota; kingdom Metazoa; phylum Chordata; class Lepidosauria; order Squamata; family Anniellidae; genus Anniella; species Anniella stebbinsi. The sequence continues at coordinate 120,084,175 of JARDYH010000004.1, read as the reverse complement.
CGCCCCATCCTTCCACATTTCAATGCCAATTAAAAATACTCTATATGAACCACTATTTAAATAAAATTATCCCCATTGCAATCAACCCCTTCTTGCAATAAAAAGTTTTGTCTGATCTTTTGTGCAGCTACAGCAAATTTTGCCACCTTTCTTGAAATTGCCATGATTAGGCCACATTAAGAAGTACTCACGTTACAGGAGAAAAAATCTTCAGTCTTCCAAACGGTGTGTGTAGTCACACACTCTTCTGCCCCGTCTCTTTCTGTTTTGTTTTTACAATGAGTTTAGGGCAAAGCATTGTGGGTGTTATAGTTCAGTCACCCATTTCCTCCTTAGTTCCACTTTCATTCCCTAGCTTTCAATGAGTATAGGGCTAAGCATTGTGGGTGTTGTAGTTCACTCGCCCACTTCCTCCTTAGCCCCTCCTTCTTCCCCACCAATCAACTGCTAAGCATTTGGGCACTGGTAAACGAAGCACTGCCCCCATGAATCACAAACGGTAAGGAAGGACACATTATTTTACTTAAAATGGTTTATTAAAAGTAAAAAACATTGTATATAGCTGAAGTGAGTTTTAAAAAACCTCGGGTATACATCGTTCAAGGGAGTGCGTCATGTGGCCCAAAGAGTTTTCGTAACCCTTATAAAATGTTAAAACCTAGCTTGTATATCGGCTCTGAGTGCCAGCTTTGTTATCTTTTTGGCGCCAGATTAAGACTTTTCTTTCCCCCCAGTCATTTAACAGCTTATGTTGAGTTTTTAACTGAGCCTTTGGCCTGGCTGAGAATTTAAAATTGTTTAAAATGTTAGCTGTTTTTTATGTTTTTAAATTTTGTATATTGATTTTTTAATGTTCAGTCTTTTAGTCTTTGTTAACCTCCTGGAGAGCTTTGGCTATGGGGCAGTATATAAATGTAATAATAATAATAATAATAATAATTGGGATTTATCTCCTAGTTAAATAAAATACACTTTAGGCTGGAGACTGCCTTGTAGTTTTTAATCTGAGAACCCATGGTGGCCTAGAGTGTGCTCTGAACCCAGGACAACAACTTCATCATGGGTTGTCAGGAACGGCTACAGAGCCGGCTGGCAAGAGCAGCAAAAAGCCCTGCCACTCCTCGCGAACTTGCTAGTTCCGCCACCTCCCTCCTTCATCCCTTCTCAGCACCTTCCACCTCATACTTCTAAAATTACTGAACAAATTACACCAGAGAGTGTCCTGAATGCTTTTGCAACTTTATTTTTTTTTTATTTTCAGTCCTGCGCAAGTGCACAGGAGCATATGACAGCTACCTTTAGTTTTGCTAAATTTTCATCTTCATTGACTGTGCTGCCTTGAGAATTGTGTGATTTTCTTTTTGGTGTTACCGCTATGCTTGAGATTTGCATAATTTTCTGTGTTTACTGCTCTGCTTGAGATTTGTGCAATCCCCCCCCCCCCATTTAGTACTCTGTCATGACGTTTGTGCAATTTTCCCTTCCGCGTTATTGCTTTGCCATGACATTTGTATATGTTTTACAATCCCCCCCACTGCTCTGTAACTGTGATAGCTAGCAATGGGGAAAGTGACAAACAGGAAGGGCAAGAGGAGTCAAAAGTGGCTGGAGATAAGGCGCTTTGCCAGTGGGTGTTCTTTCTTCATTGTAACATGAAGCAACCATTACAAAAAAAAAAAAAAGGTGGATACTAGGAAGGGAAGTGCCAAAATGGAGGACATTGACAAGAAGAGAATACAGGGAAGCTTGCCTAAACATCACAGAGACGGACTTGCACTCTTGCACAGCAGCACAAATTCCTGAAAATATGTCTTTCTTTCTTTCTTTCTTTTTTTTAAAACTGACAAATGTGTTCCCACATTGATAACAGCTTGGGAAATTATTTTATTTTTTCAAGCTGATGGGGGGTGAGGGAGGGACCAAAAAGTGGCTGGCAATTGGAGGAGAGAAGGTGGTTTGGCACTGGCTGTTCTTACTTCAGTGTAATATGAAGCAACCTTAGGTGTTCACTAGCAAGGCAAGCAATGAAATGGAGGATAAAACTAGGGATGTGCAAGCCTCGGGCCTCAGATTTGGAATTCCAATGCCCCGGCAACCATTTTATGATGGAGCCACCATTTTATGATGCAGCCGCCATTTCACTTCACAGCCCAAGGAGTCTGTACTGTTGAAAGGGCCTACAACTCCCAGCATGCACTGCCTGGGATGGATTGACTTACAGGGACCCAGGAACAGCAGGCACTTGTGGTCTTGCTGCTGCCGTTGCAATCACCCACCACCATTGCAATCCAGGATGTGCCAGTCCCTGGAGGGGACCATGGATTCTGCAGGCAACCCACAGCCGCCTGCCTCCTTTGAGAGCCTCCCACTTCTCTCAAGGAAAGCAGGCAGCTGCGGGGTGCCTGCAGAACATGTAGCGACCCTTTCGTGGGTGATCACAGCAGCGGCAGCAGTGAGGCCACAAGTATCCGCCATTCCTGGGCCCTGGTAAGTTGATCCATCCCAGGCAGTGCATGCTGGGAGTTGAAGGCCTTTTCAATGTTATGGAGTCCTAGGGCTGTGAAGTAAAATGGTGGTTCCATCATAAAATTGTGGTTCCGTCATAAATGGTTGCCAGGTCCTCGGAACTCCGAATTCAAGGCCCGAGGCTTGCTCAGCCCTAGATAAAATTGACAAGGACATTGACAAGAAAGAGATATCAGTATGCTCCTCTAAATGTTAAAGAGGTGGTCTTGCGCAGTTGCGCAAGAGCAAAATTCCCCAGGGGAGGGGAAGCTGGTGTATAAGAGCTCTGAAAATTAATTCCATTTGGTTATCTGATGTAGAGGTGGGGGAAGTTTCCCTCAGTAGCTGGCAACCCCAGCAGATCAACTGCAGAACGGGTGCTGGCATTAGGACCAAGGCAATGTGGAGTTCTGCTGCAAAGGTGCCTGGGATACATGCCAGAGCTGGCAAGAGGACCGATGTGGAATGAGGGGTGGACAAGCCACAGAAAGTCCAATTGCCGGGGGCGTGGTCAAGCCGAGAATGGAATAGGGTCGTAATTCATCTGCTCTCCAAGAAGAAGCTGTTTTAAGCATGAATTCCTTATCTGGAAGCAGCTGGAATGTGATTTAAAGACATAAAGGTGTCGGGAAGTAATAAAGGACAGACTGTGAATCGGACGGAGGCTTATTTATAAGTTCAGCAAAGGACTGCATGGAGAGAAATACAGCACGAAAGAAGGTAAAAAAATAAAAAATTAAAAAAACCGGACATATAATTTGTGATTTAAGGCAGTTGGGTGGACAGAGAACTGGGGGAGAGACGGAGTTGGAATGTATGGAAAGTGAAAGATAAACTTCAAACCCCGGTTAAAGTTTTATAGCTGCGTAACTGCCTGAAAAGTGAAAGGAGAGCTTTAAAGCCGCCAGGCAGACGAGGAAAGGGGAAATCTATGAGCAAGAAGAGGCAGAAACGGGAGGAAAAACCTACCCCAGCCCCTGCCTGGAGAAGGCTTTTTAATCATCCTTCTGACAAAAATTGGCAAAGACTAACCAGATTAACTGGAACGGACAGAACAGAAAAAATGGCCGACAAGCAGTCTGATACTTCTCCTCTGAGTGAGGGAGGAACTACGTCAGCTGCAGCAATGGCAGTTGTAGTTCCTAAGAAGCCCAGAGGAGGCCAGGCTGATCCAATGAATGAATTGAAAAATGATATTAAAGATATGATGGTGACGCTTTTGGCAGCACAGGAGGAGAGGATTGTTAAAAGGATAACTGATGTACAAGCTGAAATGATGACAGAACTTAAGGCAGTGACGAAGGATGTGGAGGGTTTGAAGGGAGATACTCAAGCTCTGAAGATAATTTGTAACAAGCATGAAGAGCAGTTGTCTCAACATGATTTATGTCTCATTGCTATGGAAGACCGGGACAGACGTGGAAACATTCGCATAAGGTCCTTTGGAGAACAAGATAGAGAGACTCCTAAGGATTTAAGAGAAGTAATTTTGGCTTGGATTAAAACACAGGAGCCTCAGGAAGTTTGGGAAATGGCGGATCTGGAGAGAGTTCACAGGGTCAGATACAGGAGAAAGGGCTTGCTGCCAAGGGACATAATTGTTAAATTTGCAAATTATTACAAAAAAGAGAAGCTTATGCAAGCAATCAGAAGACAAGGGCAGCCAATGATACAAGCGCAACCCATGGAAGTGTATCAGGATTTGTCCCCACAGACTGTGCAATGGAGAAAGAGCATCAGAATTTGTACAAGCCCATTAAGGAAGAAATCAATAACATACAGTTGGGGATATCCAGTTTTCCTGAGATTCATGTGGAAAGGGAAGCAACAGAGAATTATATCTTGTGAACAAGGATTGGAGTTGCTGGAGAAGTTGGGCATAATCGATTCCACGGAGGTGGTTAAAGAAACAGAGTAAGAAGAAGGAGCTGGAGAAGGAAGCAATCAAGATGGCGCTGCTGGAGGAAGCTGTCAATAAAGAAATGAAAAAGTAACAGAGATAAGGGAAGAAGAGGAAAGGAGAGGTTGAATGGACTTTGTTCCGAGAGGTTGGATCGGGTTCCCCCCCCCGAAGAGTTCTAATATACATAAAAAAAATAAAAAATAAAAATAAAATAAAAAATTGGGACCAGCGACCAGATGGTTGGTGAGGGGGGGGGGAAAGGGGGGAATGTGGGGGGGAGGGTAAGGGGGGGTAAGTGTTTCACAGAGGGAGACCTACTTAAAGAGGTGTGTGAAAGGGAAAGATGGAAAATAAATTAAGAATTGCAACATTAAATGTTAAAGGGCTAGGAACAGTCATCAAAAGGAAAAGAGTAGAAATGTTGTTAAGAAGAAAAAATATAGACATAATTTTTTTGCAGGAAACTCATCAAGCAAAAGAAGGGGTTAATGAACTCCGAATGAGGGATGTTGGCGTTTATGAAAAGTCATATGGTACTTCTAAAGCGAGAGGGGTGGCAATAATAATATCAAAGAAATGTGGTATTAATATTCAAAGTGTAAAGAAAGATAAAAATGGAAGATATCTCATAATGTACTGCAAGCTGGGAGAGGAGGAGTATGTTTTGATCAATATCTACGCTCCAAATGGGAAACAAATGGAATTCTTTGATGAAGTATTTAATGCAGTGGGAGAGGTGGGTAAAAAGAAAATGGTGATTGCAGGGGATTTCAACATGGTACTTGATAAAAGGAAAGATAGGGATAATATTTTAAGAGATTTTAGAAGGGAGGGGAAGACGGAATTAAGTACATTAATGGAGGGGAAAGAGTTAATGGATGTTTGGAGAGTCTTAAAAGGAGAAGAAAGGAAATATACCTTCTATTCACCTAGATTTAAGAGCTATTCAAGGATTGATTTTATTTTTGTGTCAAAAAACATGGTACCTAAACTTATGGATTGTGATATTGGGGTAATTAAGGTCACCGACCACGCATTAATGATGATGGATATCAAAATGAAGAAAGATTATAGACAAGCAAAGAGATGGAGAATGGATACAAGGATTTTAAATAATAAAAATACTGTGGAGAAAATTAAAAAAGAAATGCAGGAAATATGGGAGATAAATGAAAGAGAGGCCAACTCACAGGGCTTATTATGGGACACTATGAAAGCAGTAGTAAGAGGGATTTGTATTAGGGAAATGTGCACCCTAAAAAAACAACAGGAAGTACAAGGTAAAAAGATAGAAGAGGAGATAAAGAATTTAGAGGAGAGGTTAAGAGAGACAAAAGATAAATGTCTAATCGCCCAAATTCAAGCTAAAAAAAAGGAAATGGAGAAAGAAGATTTAGAACAAGTTCAAAAGAATTTGTTATACCTAAAGAGAGATTTTTTTGAATATAATAATAGAAACTCGAAGATGTTGGCTAGATCCACACAGTCTGAAAAGGCTAAGAATATGATTGGGACAATTAGGCTCCCTCTACAAGGATTTGCTTTTGCGCCCGGTTCGGCGATTATGCGCATTATCGCAGACGCGCATTTACTCCTAATCCCTCTGCACGGGAGGCGGTGAGAGGCGGCGAAGCGCATTAATAGATGTCCAAAAAGCGTTTTACAAAAAGTTAATGCGCATAACCGCTTGTTCACACGGGGAAAATGCGCTTTAACGGCCGGAGCAAAATAAAACTCGCGATTTAACGCGCATTCGAAAATGCCCATTATCGGGGAGATAACGTGCCTCTACGCCCGATTTGCGCTCCGTTCTTGTAGAGGTAAAAATTTTAATGAACCTTCAAAGCGCATTAAACCTCTCTTGTAGAGGCACCCTTAGAGATAAGCTAGGAAATAGCTGTAATATAATGAAAGATAAACTAATTATATTTCAGGAATTCTATAAAGAACTATATACATCAGGTGTGGATCCACGAGTCAAGATTCAGGAATATGTGGAGAGGAATTGGAAAATAAGGTTGCAGAAGCAAGATAGAGATTATATGGAAGGTTTAGTCACTGAGAAAGAAATTGAGGGAATTATTGATAAATTAAAAGGAGGGAAATCTCCAGGGATAGATGGTTTGGGGCCAGAATATTATAAGATATTTAAAGAAATGTTAATACCAAGATTTAAAAAATTATATAATAATGTAATAGAAGGAGGAAGGACTCCGCCATCATGGGATCAATCCCTAATTATCTTAATTCAGACACCAGGTAAGGATTTGACAGACCCAGCATCTTATAGACCAATATCTTTAATTAATCAAGATTCCAAAATTTTTACAGCAATAATGGCTAAAATAATGGGTACATTTATAGCCAAATATATTAAAAAAGATCAATGTGGATTCATATCTGGAAGGCAAATGCCCAATTTAATTGGAAGAGTTTTAAATATTATTAATATTATTTAAAAAAGGAATTTAAAAGCAGGTTTATTAGCATTGGATATATTCAAAGCCTTTGACTGCGTGGAATGGCCAGCGCTTAAAATAATATTAAAAACATTTGGATTCGGAGATAAATTTATGGGTGTGATTGATAAGCTGTACAAAAATAATAAAGCTGAAATAATGGTTAATGATGGGTTAACGCAACAGATTACACTAGCTCGAGGAACTAGGCAAGGATGCCCACTTTCACCGATCTTGTTTGCAATAGTGATAGAAATATTGGCAAATATTATAAGGGAAGATGAAAGTTTAAAGGGGATAGGAAGAAAGGAGAAGATAAAAATGAATATGTTTGCGGATGACACATTACTGACAATAGAAGATCCCCTGAAGAGTGGGGAGGTGATTAAGAAACATCTGAGAGAATTTGGGGAAATTACGGGATTACAAGTGAATTGGGGGAAGTCAGAAATGATGCTATTTAATTATAATAAGGAAGAGATGGAGGAGTGTAAACTTAAGCTGGGTTTAAGGCTTAGAAATATAGTACGTTATTTGAGAGTTAATATAGATAAAGTTTTAGAAAAATTAGAGGAACTTAACTTTGTAACTTTAAAAAAACAGATAGGGGAGAAATTAGAGGGTTATAGAAAATTGAAGCATTCTTGGTTTGGTAGAATAGCAGTTATTAAAATGAAGATTTTACCTAAGATTAATTTTTTGTTTAGAATGTTACCGATTAAAATATCAGAAGCGGAGTTAAAAAGTTGGCAAAATATGATTAATGTTTATTGTAATGGAGTTAAGAGACCTAGGATTAATAAAAGATTATGGTATAAAGCTCAAAAGAAAGGAGGTTTAGGACTTCCAAATATTAAGTATTATTATATTGCTAATCAGTTAAGATATGTTATAAATTGTATAATAGGAGAGGAAGATCTTGAATGGCTGGAAATGCAAACAGGAGAAATTGATTATAAATTGAAGAATATATTCTTTAGTAAAATTCAAAAGAAAGATTGGAAGGGACTGGACAACCCAATGTTGAAAAATATTTTAGAGATCTGGGAGAAATTTAGAGGGAAGTTGATACCGGGAGATTCTCCACTTGCCCCAGTTGTAGTAGTGGGAAATTTTCCAAGAGTATTAACAGCGGAGATAGAAGCGAGTTTGAAAGATCAGGAAATAATTAAGTTAAGGAATTGGATGGAAAATATGAAGGATAATGAGCAAATTAAAGAGTTGTTAAAAAGACAAAAGATTGCATGGTTCAAAGGTTTACAATTAGGGAATTGGACTAAGGAATGGAAATTAAGAAATAAGAAATGTAGAAATAATACAAGATTTGAAGATATAATTGAACTAGAAGGAAAAAAAGAAGAAAGAAGAAAGGGCGGATTAGTGAGATATATAGAATATTGATAGAGGATGAATATCAGGACTCACTTAAAGTTATAAAAGAGATTTGGGAAGAAGATGTAGGAGATAAAATCAAAGATTATAATTGGGAGAGGATATGGAATGTAAGAACATTAAAGTTGTTATCGATAAGAATTAAGGAGAACTTTTACAAGACTGTATGGAGATGGTATCTAACACCATCTAGATTTCACCAGATGGACAAAAAAGTGTTTAAGAAGTGTTGGAGGGGATGTCAGGAGGATGGAACCTATTTCCATATGTGGTGGAGCTGCGAACATGTACAAAAATTTTGGGAAAGGGTGTTTAAAGAAATAAGTGAAATAATTGGAAGTAAATTGGAATTAAACCCAAAGATAGCTCTACTAGCAATATGGGATAGAGGGAATGAGAAGGGAACTAAGAGAGAATTGGTAAACAACCTCCTGCCACCCGCAAGATTAATGATTGCTAAATATTGGAAAGGACAAGGAAGCTATACAATAGAAGAATGGTATAAAGAAATATGGGATATGGCGTTGAATGATATGCTGACTTGTAAAATGAAAATAAAGAGGGGAATGTCCAGCAAGAGTGATTTTGGAGAAATATGGAGTCCCTTTTTGGAATATGTATTAAGATCGGGGAAGGGACAAAATCCTTCAGAAGAGTCGTTAAAATTCTGGAAAGATGAAGATTGATTAAGAGAAGGTCTCATGGGTAGGGTAGCATGGGGGGGTTGTAGAGGATTAGGTATTGTTTGTATTTTATGTAGTTATGTTTTATTATTATGTTTTATATCGTTGAAATTAATAAAAATTATTTTTTTAAAAAAGTCCAATTGCCTGTCAGGAGTACCATGGGTTTTTCAGTGAACGACCAATCATAATGGCTTATTTGCAGGGTGGCTTAGTGTGATGTGTAAACCCACCCAATGTAAGTGAAATGTTATGAATCCCTATAAAAGTAATTAATCTGATCGTCATCGTCAATTCAGGACTACTTTAAGAATTCCTGCGTCATGTGTATATCAGATTTTAAGTGCTGTAGAATTAGTAGTAGTAGTAGTAGTAGTAGTAACAGTTGTAGTGTAAGTTTGCTAGCGTAAATCACCATTGCGCTAGTGGAACAATGCACAAGGGATAGTCCAACTAGTCCCGCTTGTTCAACCACTTGCGGATCTTAGGTTTACAAAGTGGCTTACTAGTGCTTGTGCAATGGGGAAAGGCTGTGGAGCTCCATTAGCACAGCAATTTCTTCCATTAACAGTATGTTGGGATTTAAGCCAAAGGACGGAAATAAACAGTAGTACTCGATGTGCAGAACCAGTAAGCTGGCCCAGATAGATAGGGCTGTTGTACCCAGTTAGGAGGGTCCCCTAACCTGCATTGGAACAGCTTCCATCAACAGAACAGGGAGGGGCACAATTCTCTCTCCTCCCTGCAGCCCCCTGCACACCCTTCAGATCCGCACTGAAGGGTTGGGAAGCCCTCTGGAAGAGAGTTGGGGAAATCAAAGGGGACGTGGGAAGGAGAGGAGGGGAGAAGTCCCATTGTGCAAGCGCAATTCTGTTGTGTGACATTAGATTTTGCCCATAGATATTTCTGAGGAAGAGTCGCACGCAGTCCGAAACCCTAGGGCAAAGACTGCCCCAGCCCAACTTACCTGTCATCCCTTCATCCATACTGATTCTGGATGCATATTTGTAGCATTTGATGCAGAGGCTGACTGCTCCCATATCCTCTCCAGCATCGCAGCAAACATAATTGCTTACAACTGTACAGCCCATGGGGAATGCATTGCAGAAACAATAGTCTGGGACTTGTTTTAAGGAATGCATATTCTAAATGAAATTAAAGCAAGCTTTATGACACACTTGTACTTAACTCAAGGTTGTCTAGTGAGGGACTGCATAATTCAAAATGACACTTAACATCAATCAAGATGTTTTTGAGAACTGGCATGGTGTGAAGTAATTTAAACTTGTAATTTTCCACAGCTGTCCTGAGTCTGAAAGACTGCCACACAGCCTCTCTTTCCTTTTATTAATGATACCTTCTATCACTGTCAGTAATGCATCTAGCACAGCAGTGTCCACCATCCTGTTTCAAAGGAGGCAATGTTTCAGTTCTCAGCTTCTGTTCTAGAGCCGACCCTACCATTAGGCAGTGTGAGGCTACTACTTCAGGTGGCAGCTGCTGGGAGGAGGCAGCACCATCCCCACCCGGCTATTCCTCCTGGGCTCCCAGCTATTCCCTTCTGTTGGAGGACAGAGCTTTGTATCTCATGGGACCTGTCCTTTGTCCCCTAAACTAGTTCTCAGGTGCAACAAAGGATATCTGTCACCAATATTCAAGTTCCAGCACAGTCATTATCTGTAAATGGAATTGAGGGGGGCGGCACTATCTAGTCCTTTGCCTCAGGTGGCAAAATGTCTTGGGCTGGCCCTGTTCTGTTCACTGAACCAGATACACCCCCATATCTGTTGGAAGTGTACATCCAAGAAGATGTGGGAAGAGTGGGGAGAAATGAAATAGTCTTTCAGCAGGGCTGGTGATATGGCCCCACTTCCCCTCTCATCTCCTTCTGTTACAGTCTGCTGGAATAGCTGCTGGTGAATGATGGGGAGAAGGCTACTCTGGAGTGACTCTGCCCACCCAGGTTTCCATTGCCTCCCCCTTTCCCATGTAATGACCATAAAAGACTTCTGGGTCAGGCTGGGACTTTGACTGGGAAACAACTGGTTATCCACTGAAATCTTTTTCATATGTTATGATCTGCTCATTCAATGAATGTACATAGGGAAGTGACATCACTGTGGCAGGCTCCCCTGACAATCAATATTTGTTGACTGAATGTCTAAACAGAGCCCTCTGCATGTAGAGCAGTAGTTACAGGGATTCTGTTCAGGTGTTCAATGAATGCACATAGATTGGGGGTGACATCTGTATGACCCAACCTTCATTCATTGAATCCACAGATCATAACATATAAAATGGATTTTTCTCTGGCTCCCAGATCACAGCCTTGCTCTGCAATGACTTAGAGCCCAGCACAAACACAATTACAGAAACGTACCTTAATGGAAATAACCAAAGAGAAACCCCTGTAACTTCTAGTCCACCAATTAAAGCTGGCTCCAACCAATCAGTCAACTAAAGCTTCAGTTGATTTATCTGCCTAGTAAATCAGCTTTGCACGTATGAATCTACAAAAGTGTGAATGTGTGAGTCTACTAGCCTACATACTTTTTTTCTTAGTCTGCTGCCCAGACAAACCTATTTGTCATTTGTGGCTCATCAATGGCCTGAAAGATGCTCTTGCATTTCACAAAAGTTTCCCAGCCAAGTGGCCTGGGGAAGATGTTACTTGCCACAGACAGGGCCGTGCAGAGGGGGGGGGGGCAGTGGGGCCAGCTGGCCCGGGGCCCACGATTTTGAGGGGGCACTCCGACGAGGAGGTCCCCCCTAGCTTATGCTACTGCTTCCATAGCGTAAGCGGCCCATCGAGAAGCGAGGAGCCCGCCTTGCGGAAACAGCGCAGAAGCCGTCCGTCATGAAATTCTGAATGTGAAGAAGTGATGTCTTGCATCTTGAATAAAAGTGCTTCCCATGACCTTTTGTATAAATCGTTCTAGTTCATAGATGTATTTAGCACTGAATCAATGCCACTGATTAAAAAATACTTGATGAGCAGTTTGAAATGGGGGAGGGGCACACACTTCCCAAGGGGCCTGGGCATATTACCAGCTCTGCATGGCCCTGGCCACAGATGACCAGGTGAGTGGCTGTTTTCATGCCTGGCGTAAACCAATTAAAGCTTGACATCCTAATAGATATTCCTTCAGCACTCTTCTAGAAAGATTGCATCTCTGGGCAAAGAGAATTGAACTGGGATTCAATTAACATCAATCTACCCAGAAATGTCTTATGTTCTCAGAGCAGCCAACTAATAGATCATCTGCTTGGATGTGAAAAAGCAACAGCCCTCAAACTGCTTTTTAATTTTTTTTTTATCTGGCCACCCCCTTGTCTGATGATGGAAAGCCGCTATGTGGTTTGAAAGCTTACAGTTCTTTTCTTTTACACATCAAGAGCAGATCCAGAGAAAGGTCTCATCTATATCTATTCCAGGTGGAACCAGAGAGGCTCTCCAGAGCAGCCCCCCACTCAGTGACAACAGTCCCACTGCCCTGCTGTGGGACTCTCCAGTGCAGCCGCCCATCCTCTGTTTTGCTCTGAGGATCTCAGCCACCTGCCCTTTGGCTCGCACAGAGAATCCTTTCAGCGCAAGCCAAAGGGCAGGATGGCACCATCTGAAATGCCTGGCCCTGAGGGTGTCCTTCCTCAGAGGCAGTGAAAGGCGTGTCCCAGGAGATCGCCTCTGGCTCATGTGGTAAGGGAAAGATAATGGGGGGGGGGGGGAGACAATGCAGTGGCAGGAAGGGAAAGGAGGTGGGATGGGCACAACACAGGATCATGACACGAAAGCTTGCGCTGGGGTTGATTTTTCCAGTTCTTTATCTTTAAACTGGATATGGCAGAGTAGCTGATATGATAGAGGACTGTCCTCCCTATAGGGGAATGCATGGCAACTCTACCACTGGCTTCAGGCTTCATATATTCATATGGCTGTGTTATGAACAGGGGAAAAGGCCAGCTTTTGAGGCTTCTTTTGTAACTCAAATGGGAACTCTATAAAATCCTACTAGGAAGCCATTTGATTTCAATGGTGAAATTCTTTGAGAAGTGGAAGACGGCATGGACACTGGAGGTGCTGAAACAACCTCTAATGATTTACCTGCACCAGGGGTAGGCAACCTTGTGCCTTTTAGAAGTTTTGGACCACAACTCTGATCAACCCCAGCCAGCATGGCCAATGGCCAGAGATTGTGGGAGGTGTGGCCCAAAACATCTGGACATCACCAGGTTGCTTACATTGACTTGCTACAGGAAGCATCTTCAACTTCCTTAGAGAGTAATTCCATTTTCCATTTTGAATGTCAGTGAAATAAATTTGTTCATTCTGCTTCCAATTAGACAAAATATCTGTATGTCCAAAGTTGTGTTTCAAGCACGTAATTGACATTTGTTCCCTATTATTGAACCACGGGGATGTGATGTGGTGGGATCAGGATTGTGTAGTGAATTTAGTTTTTGAAAAGCAAGAAGGAAAGAGCTATGCATTAGATCTATGAAAATATAGAGCCCTATCTTCCATAAAAATGGCAACTCACATGGAGGATGGACAGTTGCCAGGTGCGAGTGGATGGGTCCAGTGAGTCCTGGCCACTCATGTGGCTCGGCAGGTTTGGGGGCAAGCAAGGGAGGAACCAAATGGCCTCCCAGTCAGCCTCACATCTGGGAAAATGGACATCCAAATTATTCAGATGTCCGAGGCTCTATCTGGCTCCAAAGCAGGTCAGATTGGGTCCAAATTGGGCCGAGGCCGATAGGGGCTGACTCAGAAGCTCTGAATCGGCCTCTGAAGCAGGTTGAGGGGGTACATACACGGCCCTATTAATTAGGTCAACTGTAAAATGTTTCCCGTGAGGGTCTGGTACTTTGATGCTGATCTTGGCGTCCAGGGGAAACTGCTGGACTTTTATGAGTTACCATCCGTCAGAGACTGCTGTTGCCATCAGTGACAGCATTTTTAGGACTTTAAATGATCTTGGGCTATGTATTGAAAGCATAGTAGATTTTACAGCAGACAATGCTGCTGTAAATTATGAGGCAAAGAATTCTGTATTCCAGATACTGAAAACACACAAGAGTTCTCTTGTTGGCCAACTGTTATTGCCATGTGTTCCACAATGCTGCCAGACATGGCTGTTTAAAGATCTCGAGTACAATGGGGAGGCTCTTGTTCATAAAGTTATGCTGAGTTCTCCAGAGCACCCTTAAAACTGAAAAGCTCAAGGAATGTTTTGAGGAGCTTGCATGGAGTTCTATATAGATTTCAGAGGTGCAAAAGTGGGTGAGCATCCAAGGTGAACCCAAGAAAGGAAGAATCATCTCATGATGCTGGACAACATGTTTCAGCCTTTTTTATTATTATTATTATGATCCTGTTGAGGTTAATGTAGAAGATCTTTCTGATGAGTTCCATCTAATTCAGAAGTTCCTCTCAGATGTGAGAAAACTGGATGTTCCTCTGGACCAGAAATGGGTGCAGTTATTGAAAATCAAATCTATATCTTTCGCACAGGTTGTTAGTGCTGTGATTGCCATCCCAGAAAGTAATGCATACATAGAAAGGGCATTTTCTCATATGGAAAACATCTGAAGAGACAACAGGAACCGCATGCTAGCTCAGAGGATGAATTTCGAATTCCAAGTGTAAATTTGGTTGCAAACTGTCTAGAAAACTTCAGCTATTAGGCAGTACAGAAATGAAATTAATAACAATAATAACAACAACAATAACAACAACAACAATAATAATATTGAAATTTCTATGTAAATACTTCTGTGATTGCAAATTCAGTTTGTTCATTATTGTAAAAACAAATAGTTAAAATAATTGTTCTTGTGTATTTAATTGCATACAGGAAACCCATCTTGTGTGTGTATGTGTTTGTGTGTATGTCAACACTCAACACACACCCACACACACCCACACACCCCCCCCCCACACACACCATTTTGCAATTGCTACGGAAGGGCTTGTTTGTCCTTGTGGCATCATAAGTCCCCACCCCCTGGGTCTCAGGTTTTAGCGCTGAAATCTGAGGAAATGGGATGCTGCTGATCTGGCAACCCTACTAGGCTCCCTTGTGATTGGAGCTTCCCATCCCGCCAGGGTCCAAAACTTATGCATGTCCAGCTGCTCAGGTGTAAGCTTCTTCACTTCAGACATCCATGCCACTGCATGGGGTCGGCTGTATGACCCTTGGCTGTATGACCCCCTCCAGATTTTGGGGGGCTCTTAGGCAAGGCAGCCTTAATGGGCCCCCAGCTTTAGTGAGTTTACCTTGTCACCACCATTACCACCACCAGCTGCTGCTGCTCCTCCTTTTCCTCATGTCTGCTATCATCTGCTTGCTTGCCAGACAGAGAGCCGGTGAGCAATTCGGCAGTTGCATCTGCTGCTCCTCCTTCTCGCCCCTGGCGTCGTCTCAGCCAGAGCGAGAGGCAGGTAAATACAAGCAGGTGGCAATGGTGAGGAGGAGGGGCCTTTGCCAGTGGATCCCTGCTGGAGTGTGGGCCCTAGGCAATTGCCCGCCTATGCCAGATTTTGATGCCAGCCTAGCGTATTCCAATTATCCACATAGATAGGTTTTGATCCATCCAACTATGAATGTATTTTCTTGTGAGCATACGCTGTTCTCACTGCGACTGGGCTGTACGCTAACCTCAGGAGGCAATCTACATGTAAGCTTGAAATGTTTCAAAATGGTGATTAAAACGTTGTGAACAGCGACGTTTTAAAACGTAACAGGCCACATGAAGTCAAACTTACGTTTTTGTTTATCCTTTCTGCAGTCTTCACTGCGGTTGAGTCGGTCACACTGAGTCTTTTCTTCGTCTCTTCCTGGAATGTTATTTCGTCGTTCCGTACTTACCACACCCACTTCCTCCTTAGCCCCCCTTCCTTCCCCTTACTTTCAATGAAGATTTGAAAATGAAAGCGAATGCATGGAAATTGGAATGGTTGGGGCAACTTTAAAACGGTAAAGAAAGACACATGTTTCTTCCTACAACGATTTATATGAAGAAAAGAATGGAATATATCTAGGATAAACGTAGCTGGGAGATGACAGTGGCCCGACATGGGCTCAGGCTCTCCCAGCTGGGTACTGTGTTAGTGAGCAGGTGAGGGAAAGTGGGGGGGAGGCGGAGTAGCTGTGGTCTACAAAAACAATCTTAACTTGACCAGACATCCTGTCCGGGAATTGAATCATATCGAATGTGTGTACCTGAGTCTGAAGGCCAGGGATAGACTAGGGATTCTGTTAGTGTACCGTCCACCCCGCTGCCTATCAGACTCCCTGGCCGAGCTCACAGAACTGGTGTTGGATTTGCCCAGGCTTTTGGTCCTGGGCGACTTCAATATCCCATTCGAGGCCGGTTTGTCAGGTGGAGCTCGGGAGTTCATGGCATCCATGACAAACATGGGCCTATCCCAGTTGGTCTCTGGACCCACACATTCAGCAGGTCACACCCTCAATGCTGTTTTCAGTTCCGAATAGACGGATCTGTGGGTGGAGGTATTGAATACCTCCGAATTGTCATGGACAGACCATTTTCTGGTCATGGTTAGTATCACGGCTACCACCCGCCCTTGCAGGGGTGGCGGACCTATTAAGATGGTCTGCCCTCGAAGGCTGATGGATCCTTCTGGATTCCAGAAAGCCTTGGAGGGTTCTATGGCTGGTATCATCGACGATCCTGTAGAAGCCCTGGTCAATAGATGGAATCAAGACCTAACTAGGGCTATCGACACGATTGCCCCCAAACGTCCTCTCCGACCCGCTTCTAATAGGGCGCCCGGTATATAGAAGACCTCAGGGAGTTGAAGCGGAAAGGACGATGACTGGAGCGCCGATGGCGGAAAACTCGACTTATATCCGACAAGACACGACACAGAGAGAACATCTTTGTTCCTATGGGGTGGCAATACGTGCAGCAAAGAAAGCTTTCTTCTCTGCGCGCATTGCGTCTGCGAATTCACGTCCAGCAGAACTGTTCAGGGTGGTGAGGGGTCTAACCCAGGCACCTTCCCCCCTGTATCCGATTTTAGAGCCTTTGGTAGTTCGCTGTGATGTCTTTAATGATCATTTCACAGATAAAATCTCTTGGCTAAGAGCCGACTTAGATGCCATTGTTACAGCAGAGGCTGACAGTGGAGTGTCCAGCGACTCCGTGAGTAGGATTACACTTGATCAGTTTCAGTTGGTGAGTACCGAGGACGTTGACAAGGTACTTGGACGTGTGAGGAGGACGACTTGCCCTCTCGATCCCTGTCCTTCTTGGCTGGTCGTCCAGGGAGGAGATGCAGTTAGATCACATCTACAACATATCATTAATGCATCTCTCAGGGAGGGGAGTTTTCCATCATGTTTAAAAGAGGCGGTGGTACGGCCGCTTCTAAAAAAGCCCTCCCTGGATCCCCTGGACCTTAATAACTACAGGCCAGTATCAAACCTTCCATTTTTGGGCAAGGTGATCGAGAGGGCGGTTGCCTTCCAACTCCAGGCAGTCTTGGGTGACACTGATTTTCTAGACCCATTTCAAACCGGCTTCAGGGCAGGATACGGAGTTGAGACCGCTTTGGTCGCCTTAGTGGATGATCTACGCCTCAGTATTGACAGGGGGAGTGTGTCCCTGCTGGTACTCCTGGACCTCTCAGCGGCTTTCAATACCATTGACCATGGTATCCTTCTGGAGTGCCTGGGGGAATTGGGAATCGGGGGCACTGTTCTTCAGTGGTTCCGATCCTATCTCTCGGGCAGGTTCCAGATGGTTATGCTTGGGGATAGCTACTCTTCAAAGAAGGAGCTGCTATGTGGTGTACCACAAGGTGCCATCCTTTCCCCAATGCTGTTTAACATTTACAGGAAACCGCTGGGAGAGATCATCCGGAGGCATGGGGCGGGGTGCTACCAATACGCTGATGACACCCAAATATATTTCTCTACGCCTTCGACACCATTGTCAGCTAAGGATAGTGTGTCTCCTCTGAATGAATGCTTGGAGGTGGTAATGGGCTGGATGAGGAAAAACAAACTAAAGCTGAATCCAGACAAGACAGAGGTGCTTGCTGTCAAAGGTCCCAACCTGGGTTTGGAGGTGTGTCAACCAGTTCTGGATGGGGTTACACCCCCCCTGAAAGACTGTGTTCGCAGCTTGTGGGTACTCCTGGATCCGTCACTCCAAATGACAGCTCGGATAGATGCGACGGCCAGGAGTGCCTACTATCAGCTTTGGCTGATACGCCAGCTGCGCCCCTTCCTAGAGTTGGAAGACCTAAAGACGGTAGTGCACACTCTGGTAACTTCGAGGCTTGACTTCTGCAATGCGCTGTACATAGGGCTACCTTTTTGCCTAGTCCGGAAACTTAAACTTGTTCAAAATATGGCAGCCAGGTTGGTCACCGGTACATCTAGGGGTGACCACATTACACCAGTTTTTAAATCGCTTCATTGGCTGCCAATCAGTTTCCGGGTGAAGTATAAAGTGTTGGTTATTACTTTTAAAGCCCTACATGGTTTGGGTCCAGGTTACCTGCGGGATCGCCTTGTCCCGTACAATCCGCCCTGCACACTTAGGTCCTCTGGGAAGAACTTACTCAAATCAGCCAGAACTAGGCTGACGAGTGTTACCCAGAGGACCTTCGCTTCCATCGCTCCCAGACTGTGGAATGGTCTGCCGGAGGAGATTAGACAAATTAGCAGTCTTCATGAAGTCATGAAGTCATGAAGACTGCTCTCTTCCGGCAGGCCTATCCAGATGAATTTTAAGATGTTTTTAATGATGTATTTTTTCTTGTTTTTAAAATTTTAACTGTTTTGTGATTCTTGTGTTTTATATTGTTGTTGTTCCCCGCCTCGATCCGGAGGGAGAGGCGGGTTATAAATAATAATAATAATAATAATAATAATTATTATTATTATTATTATTATTAAAAACAGCTGCTATAAAATGTTAAAGTCAGTGCGTCATGTGGCCCAATGAGTGTTAGACACCTTTTCCTAACATAGCAAAGCTACCTCCAGGTCAGAAGGAGGCCTTAATATCACTCATGGTTCAGAGGTAATGCAGCATGATGAAAATGTCCGGTGAAATATTTTACATTGCAGATCAGCAATCTTTTTATACTTACAATTACTATGAAAGCAACAAATGAAGCCGGGCTCTGCAAAACAAGCAAACGCCCAACGATTTTAAATCGTTTCAACATTAGAAGGCTTGGTGCTGAGGTAATTGTTCCAGGAAGAATTAAGTTCACACAGCGATCCAAGCCTGATAGTCCGATACACTGGCAGCAAAGGAGACCACATAGGGGGTCTCTGGTTTCATATAAAGGCCATTTTGGCAGTTTTCTGTTGTAAAAATAATTTAATGTGGGATCTTTAGTTATAATTATGCAGAGAAAATCTCTGAAGGGGAACCCAGGCTGCTATGTGATCCACCCCTGCTCCACATACAAATCTCTCTCTTTTACTTATGGAGGTGGATATTATGGGTTGTATCCAATGCTGGCTATCTGCCAGTGGAATGGAAACCACTGGTGGACTAAATGTCCCCTCTGTTATGGAGGGTTGGGGATCCTCTGAAGCAGACTTAGGAGGTGCGCAGGGGGCAGGAGAGTTGCGGGGGGAAGATAGTCCCCTTTGTGAGCAGAAGTCCCCTCAAGCAACATTGTATTTAACCCTGTATCTGTAGAATTGAAGTGCCTCCATTGATTTTGCTCACTATCCAAAAGTAGCAGCTTTCAGCTTCAAAGAACACTAACTCATACTTTCCTATAGTCGAAATCAGAGGAACAATAACTTAGCCATCAGAACCATGGAAAATTGTGGATATGTTTTACATTAAAAAGAGCAAGAAGAGGTAAGCAAATCCATCAAGATCCATGAAATAAAAGTGCTGGCCCCCTAAGTGTTTTGAATGGAGGGACAAACTAGGCTATGGCCTCATCTACAAGAATTCGGCTTTGCGCCTGGTTAGCCGATTATGCGCATCTTCTCGGAAGCGCTTTATCGTAAATGCTTGTATGCAGGAGGTAATTGAGCACTCAGCTGGTGACCTTACCGGTTGTTTCAAATACGCTTTACAAGTAGTTAATGCGGAGAATCGCTTGTTCGCATAGTCAAAAATGCGCTTTAACAGCCGGAGCAAAAGAAAACTCGCTATTTAATGCGCATTCGATAATGCACATAATCAGAGAGAAAACGCGCCTCTACGCCTGATTTGCGCTCCGTTCTTGTAGAGGTAAATTTTTTAATGCGCCTTGAAAGAGCTTTAAATGCCTCTTGTAGAGGCAGCCTATGTCAATTGTGTGAATGCAAGGATTTTTTTTCACAACTGTGGCAAGGACAGAAAAGGCCAGTTCATGCAATCACCGCAGCCCATTGTGGCTTATTTAAGCCACAGTGGGTTGCGCCACAGGCCAATGGACATTTTGAATATTCATCCCCAAGCATGGGGTTGTCATGGTTTGTCATGTCATCTGAACTCAAGTGGCATTGCTTGTTGGAGGGAGAAACGACCCTCCAATAACCCTACAACAAGCCATGGGTTATTGGAGGGCTGTTTCACCCTCCGACCAGCCATGCCGCCTGGATTTGAGTGACATCACAACCAGTGCCAGAATAGGCTACCTGGTGTCCTTGGGCGCCGCAGCTCATCGTGGCTTAAATAAGCCAAAATGGAGTCTGGTGACTGTGTGAACCACATAAATGAATGCAACTTTCCCCCTCCACCCCTGCTGAAGTCACAAGGCTCCCCAGGCTTCCCTGTGGCCGCTGTTTGTATAACAGTAAATGTGCACATGAATTGCATTCATGCAAATAATGTCACATCCGGTTTGACCTTAAGATATTTTTCATCAGGGACAAATGAGGACTGTGCCTTTGCCACTGAAAAGACCTTTGAGGGGAAGCTCATCTGAAGTAGGAGAGCCCACACATGACTCTGCCACATGGCCCACTCCTCATTGCCACTGTGTCATTCACCCCTGCCACATCTCCCAAGTCTCCAATGCATCTCCCGCTACCCCCCACCCATTGCCATTGGCACTGCTCTCTGGATAGCTGTGTCAGCCACAAAAGGTGGAGCAGGTGACCTCCCGATACACCCTTCCTACAATGCCTGGCTAGGAGGCTTTCTGGAGGGTCTGCTGGCCACTTTTTACTGGAGACACAGCTATTCAGAGAGCCACCAGCATACTCTGAGAGAATCCTCTGAACAAGCCAGAGGGTGGGTGGTGGCTGCTCTGGAGAGCCCCACTGGCTGCTCTCCCAGTGTGTCCAGCATTTGCCACAATAGAGGACTGAGGCCAGCAAGGCTTTCTGAAGCACCCACTGTCATGCTGCCAGGCAGCAGCTCTAGAAAGCCCGTGGCACTTGTTTTCCTGGTGGTACCTGTAGGAGGTCTTCCTGGTGAGGGTGGGGAGAGGGTACAATTTGCCACTCCTCCCACTCAACCACCTAAAGTAGGGGATTCACACTGCTTCATGGGAGGGCTGGCCCTGAGGGGAAAGAATTAGGCTCTGTGGACATGGATCCTTGAAAAGCTTATTTTCCACCTCAGCATCCTTTCGTTGGCAAAGACAGACTGGGCTCCCCTTGCCTCAGAAATTATCTTTGGTGGCAAGAGGGGTATTGGAATGGGGCTCCAAGGATGCACAAGGGGTATGCATTGTCAAAGATGTTCCCAAAACTTTTGGGCTGGTGGGCACATTTGGAATTTTGAGTGTTGTGGGCGCTCTCACAAAATGGCTGCCATGGGAAAGGCTTTTCCATTCACAAAATGCCCATTCATGGTGTGCATGACCGGTCACAAAACACCAGTTTCCCAGAAGGCAAAATGACGAGGCTCAGAGACAAATAACATGGCCAAGTACAAGGCAGAAGTGGAGTCTGTGCCCAAAAGCCAAATCACATGTTTGCCCACATAAATTTCACAGAAGCCAAACTGGTGTTGCTCCCAGATTAGATTTAGCCCCCCTCTGGAAGGATTCGCTTTGGCGCCTGGCTGCCCGATTATGCGCATATTCACAGAAGCGCATTTACTCCTAATACCTCTACGAGAGGCGGTGAAGCACATTACAGGGCGACCGAAACGCGCTTTAAACTTGCTGACATGCGGAGAATCACATGTTTACACGGCGGTAAGGCGCTTTAACTGCCGCCGCAAATTAAAACTCGCGGTTTAACGCGCATTCGATAATGCGCATAATCGGAGGTTTAAAGCACCTCAGCCCCCAATTTGCGCTCCTCTCTTGTAGAGGTAAAAATTTTAATCAGCCTTGAAAGAGCTTTAAACCTCTCTTGTAGAGGCAGCCAGGAGGGGCAGGCAATCTGGCCCTGCTCTTCCTGAACTGAGATGCTTTTTGGATCTGAGATCCTTGCAGCAGTACAGGTGGGCGAACTGAAACAGTAACTGTTTATATATGTGTTGGGGTTGGGTGGGATTTGGCTCCAAGAATACGCACCTTCTCATGTATATGCATGGAGCCCAATTTCCTCTGCCCTCATGAGGGCAGGGGGTTGACACCACTTTTGCTGCCAAAATAGGCACGAGTGGAAGGGAAATTGCGTTCAAGGATGTGTACCCTATGGCCTTTCAGAAGGCATTATAAAAAGCCTAAACAAATTACTTTACCTTATCCTTTCGAAATTGCTTCCGCCTAGAACAAAGCAGTGTGACACTCAGCATTTTAAGACAGCTTTACTGCTGTTCAATAGAGATTTAGTGAAGCTTTTATTATTAATTAAGAATATATTTGTAATTAAAGTGTCTCTTCCAGTATTCTGACTGATGTGTCCTTCTCGATATTATACCAGCAGAAATGGGTGTGTGCTTATCATAATATATGCCCCTAGGGTAGAAGGAACTGGAAGACAAAAATGTATTATTAGTAGTATTAGTATTATTATGTCTTGCAAGTAAGAGCCATGATCGGTGTGATACATGTGTGCAGTTCCTGGAGGAGGGGAAAATGGGAATAAAAAGATGCCTTGAAGCTGTGGGCCAGGATAAATAAAGTGTCATAATATATCTAGCGGATGCTAATGCAAAGCACAGAATATACCGAAAACGGGTCAGGGGCAATACATCCCCCCTGGGGGGCTTGAATGTCAACAAACAGCCACAGCCAGATGACAGGCAGTTTATAGGAGTGAAAGAGAGGTTATCTCTGTCTTTTCCCTCGCTTTAAAATAAATCACTGCAATTCTCCGGATAAAAATATGCTTCCTCTCTCAAGGCAGATATTGGTACCCCTTCACCAATCTTGGTTGAGGACAGCCTCGGTTTTCTGCCTTCCCTTCTCCTTTCTAGATGATTCGTTCACTCGCTCTGCCGCCGGCTGGTAAAAAAGAAAGGAAGGCAGCCTTGTTTGTAAATCCTGGGCAATGGCCAGAGGCGGCTCCAGCAACGCAGCTGTTCCTTTGCTGCCCGTTATTCAGGTCAGGTCTAGCTTGCCAATCAAACAACCTGCTTTGTCTCATCTTTTCTCAGTCCCCATCATACTCTGAGCTGATGGAATCAGTCCCTTTCCCATCACAATATGTTCGATCTTATGGGAGAAGCTGAGATACTTCAGTTATTTTTTTAAAAAAAAAATTTTGCCAGATCCACCCCCCACCCCCACAGAATGAATTGTGCACCACTCTTTGTTGCTTCTTCTAGAATCTCACCCACTGCCTTCTCTTTCCTTCTTTCCCAGGCTTCGTAGTGAGAGCATATGGGCCTTCTTACTGAGTCAGATCCCATAAGCTCCATGGATCTCTGTTTATTGTTGACAAGTCGTATTTTCTGATACCAGTCCCTGGTAAAATATTCTCTCTATTAAGGAGCTGCTAGAAATGCCAGATTTAAAAAAATGGTTAGCAGGCACGCAAGTATACGATAGGTTTCGCTCAGCCCTGTCCCTGGGTCTTTAAATCTGATGTGTTGGAAGTGGAGTGAAGATGTATTTTGAGCTTCATGCATGTGCATAGCACTGTTTCCAAGTTTTGAAAGGTCCTCGAGCAAGACACGCTTAGCTGCTCCCCACCTCCATTGAGTTGACCGTCTCACCGTCTTCTCCTCCTCTTTCCCAACATCGCTTCCTCTTGCTTGCTTGACAGGCAGAGAGCCAGTGGGCAAGTAGGCACTGCTGCTCCTTCTTGTCACCACCACAATAATAATAATAATAATAATAATAATAATAATAATAATAAATTTATTTCTTACCCGCCTCTCTGTTTGGATCGAGGCGGGGAACACCAGTAAATATAAAATATGATAAAATACATAAAACTGATTAAAAACATGGTGCACGTTATTAAAATAGCAATAAAACATCCTAAAAACATCCTAAAATTCCACTGGATATGTCTGCCAGAAGAGACTAGTCTTTATAGCTTTCTTAAATTCTAAAAGACTGTTAAGTTGCCATGTTCTCTGGGCAAGAGTGGGAGGCAGATGAACCAAGCAGGTTGCAAAGCTGAAGATGAGGAAGTTCTTGTCACCCTCAGCAGGTGCCCACTGTGCCTCTCCTTGACAGCAGACCTGTATGTTAATACCCGTACATGGGAAATAAAAATGCGTGGGTGTACTGCTTTGTTTCCATCTTTCCCCACCCTCAGAAACACCTATCCACATAGTTAGGCTGACCATATGAAGAGGAGGACAGGGCTCATGTAACTTTAACAGTTGTAGAGAAAAGGGAATTTCAGCCAGTGTCATTTGTATTCAATTAGTTCCTGGTGAAATTCCCTCTTCATCACAACAGTTAAAGTTGCAGGGGCCCTGCTTTCTTTTGTATATGGTCACGCTAGTATAGTGCCTGCAACTTTAACTGTTGTGATGAAGAGGGAATTTCACCAGGAACTAATTGCATACAAATGACACTGACTGAAATCCCCTTTTCTCTACAACTGTTAAAGATACAGGAGCCCTGTCCTCCTTTTCATATGGTCAGCCTACACATAGTAAATGGTGTTTGTCTGTCTTGCAACTAGCCTATCTACACTACTGCTTTAAAACAGTTTATAACAGTTTTAAACCTGTTAATAACCTCTATTAACCAGTTTAAAACTGTTATAAACCGTTTCAAAGCAATAGTGAAGATAGGCTCTATTTTATAGCAAGTAAACCAGATCCATTATGGGATTAAACATTCTAGTTAGTGTGTGTGTGTGTGTGTGTGTGTGTGTGTGTGTGTGTTTTAAAGGGAACTGTTGAGATCAGTTTATTAATTAACTAATTAGACTTATATTCCATCATTCTTCACAAATGTACCAGAGTGGATAACAACCTATATAAAACACTATGCTCCTCACAGAAACAAGATTAAAATAATGACACTCAAATTACAAATATATAATAAAATACAATAAAACTGTCAACACAATCAATCAATCAATCAATCAAAAAGCAAACACTTGCTTATACCCCTAAAGCCTGCACAATTAAAAGGTCTTTAACTGGTGCCTAAATGACAAATTCACTAACATCCCATGCTTTAGAAGCCAGTTTAGGATAGGCTCTTGCAGAGCCAATGAATGCAATGTACAGGAGGATGTACAGATCTTTCATCCAAGAGCAGTGGTGGGAGTGATCCTTTATGTGAGAATAAGGTCCCCTCTACAAGAATTCGGTTTGATGCCTGGTTGTCCGATTATGCGCGTCTTCTTGCAAGTGCTTTTATGGTAAATCACTATACGCGGGAGGCGGTTAAGCGCATAACTGGTTGCCTTACCGGTTGTATGAAACATGCTTTAATGCGGAGAATCGCTTGTTCACATGGTCATAAAGCACTTTAACTGCTGCGGTAAATTAAAACTCGCTATTTAATGCACATTCGATAATGCGCATAATCAGACAGAAAAAGCGCCTCAATTCCCGATTTGCGCTCTGCTTTTGTAGAGGTAAACATTTTAATGCATTTTGAAAGAGCTTTAAATCACTCTTGTAGAGGCACCCTAAGAGTTTTTCTACCTGTGGCATTTATTGTGCACACGTTATTCTCTACTTACGGTTATTTTCAGGTTCTTTAGAAGATGCCATGACCCTCCAGTTTCACTTCTTTGTAAACAGCACTTTCAATGAGGTTTTTAAGAGCAGGATAAATGGGGTAATATTTCTGAAAGTAAAAGAAAACACTGTTTCCACTTGTGTACTTGTGCTATTCCATTATAGCACAGCACAACCTAGATGTTATGTAGCAGTTAAGCAGGAAAGGAAATGCTCCTCATATAGATCTCAGATTTCAATTCTGCGATGAAACCAAAAGTAGATGCAATGGACTAAAGCTTTGTTTAGAAAAGCCCAATGTGTTATAAATATATATGTCCCCATTTTGATCTGTGAAAGGTTGGAGGCATGCGATCCCCGTTCTTGGGGGCGTGTGGTGTAGTTAGGGTGACCATATTTTGGAAACCAAAAAGGAGGACAACATGGCCGCCCCAAGGGGGCATGCCCACCAACATGGCCGGCTCCCAAAGGGACATATTCACCCAAAGATGGCCCTGGTCACATTTCTGATTTCACAGCACACAATTAAGGCAAACCTGTTCTACATAACATCTTAATGTTAAAATCACTGAGACATTCAATGTATTTGAAATTACCTTCACTCCTACTTTTGTAGCTTTTGCTGTACTTTAAAGATTTTGCTATACTTTGTGTGATACAGTCTCCCTTTCCCTCAAATATCTTTTCTGACTGCAAATCCTTCATTGGATGACCATAGTCTCACCTTTCCTAACATTTAACACTCTTTCCCCATCACTTTCTCATATTCATACTCACAGCTTCAGCATACTGCTACCACTGAACAAATTAAGCAGTTGACAAGTACAGAAAAAGCTAGTACAACAAACTAGCAACCTAGCATTAAGAAAGAGTATAAAATACTATTACCCTGCAAGCATTAGCCATGGAATAAAATGGACTAAAGGGTTGTTGTTGTTGTTGTCACTTCTCACTAGCACCTCTTAGCTTGTTTCAACTTCTGATTTATCAATGTGAAACTAATCTAACAATGTGTCATTATAACTCTGGTTCATTAGCCATATAAACAAGACCATGGTCAGTAGCAATACAAAGAAAGGCCAGAACAGATGCCCATTATCACAATGCT
Source organism: Anniella stebbinsi (assembly GCA_029215795.1). Taxonomy (NCBI): domain Eukaryota; kingdom Metazoa; phylum Chordata; class Lepidosauria; order Squamata; family Anniellidae; genus Anniella; species Anniella stebbinsi. The sequence continues at coordinate 120,057,130 of JARDYH010000004.1, read as the reverse complement.
AGACAAATATCTCCTGAATTTACACTGTTTCAGTGTGCAGAGAACAGAAATCTCAGTCAGGGACCCAAAGAAAACTGCCCAAAGAAACCTCAGAAACAAGTCCCATTGATTTCAATAAAGCTTACTCCCAGATAAATGAATATAGGATTGCAGCCACTTCACATATGTTCAGCTTACTCTAGCAAGTGCAAGGCCCTCCTGTCAAGAAGAACTATGTACTCATGAGAACCTGACCTCATGGATCATGCAACCAGCAGGTGCTCTCCAGAAAGACACTTTTAGAGCCTAGGAGATCCAGACACACTCAGACAAGCCAAGACAAGCCACACTATGCACTCACATGTTATCTTGCTGGGACAGAACAATTTTGGGAAAAGACAATACTTTGTTATCGACCAGACATTCCAGTAATAAACAAGAAAAACACACCTACCTCATTGATTTAGCAATACCTAATGGCAAAAATGTTGCAGAAAAGGAATAGGAAAAGAGAGGAAAAAATGGCTATGGAAATTAAAGAACTGTGCAGCAGGAAAAGGTTACAATTATTCAGTTAATCACATCAGTCACCAGCAACACACACACACACACACACTACAGAAAACCTTCAGAAACTGGGCCTACCAAAATAAATCCACACCAACATCCAGAAAGCAGTCATACATAAAACATTTTTAAGAAGGATGAATAAGTATCAGCAATTGTTACAAAATATACATCATGCCAATTATCTCAAAGCAAATTGGAGAGGAAGGTCTATGGGTCAACATGCATTATTAAAAAAATGAATTGCTATCTTCTAGCACCAGCTAGAGACCCACCTCTTCCTTTGCACTCTGGAAGCAGGTGGGCACAAACAACTCAAGCAAAGTAGGTGTCAGCCAGACCTCTCTGTGGACAGTATTCCACAACAGGGGGCTACTACTGAAAAGTCCCACTCCCAAGTAGCCCTGCACCACACCACAGCGTATGAGGGCACTTGGAACAGGACTTCCAATAACCACCAAAGGTAGGATGACCATATGAAAAGGAGGACAGGGCTCCTGTATCTTTAACAGTTGTGTAGAGAAGGGAATTTCAGCTGGTGTCGTTTGTATGCATGCAGCACCTGGTGAAATTCCCTCTTCATCACTGTAGTTAAAGCTGCAGGAGCCCTGCCCGCTTTTGTACCTGGTCACTCTAGTGTAGCTCCTGCAGCTTTAACTACAGTGATGAAGAGGGAATTTCACCAGGTGCTGCATGCATACAAATGACACCAGCTGAAATTCCCTTCTCTACACAACTGTTAAAAGTTACAGGAGCCCTGTCCTCCTTGGTCACCCTAGGAAAGCCCCAGCAGGTAAGTGCCCCGTGCACCCGCCCCCCCCCCCGCCCCGCGCTTCTTACCTGCTGCTGCTGGGGCATCCGCTTCCCTCCGTGCTCGGAATCTACTGGGAAACAGGCTTCCTGGCCTGTCTCTCAGCAGCACGCCGAGTGATGACGTCATCACCCGGCGCGCTACTGAGGGACAGGCCGCGAAGCCTGTTTCTCAGTAGATTCCGAGCACCGGTGGGAAGCCCCAGCAAGTAAGTGCCCCGCGCCCCCGCGCCGCACCCGTGCCACCCCCCCATGCCCCGCCCCCCCCGCGCCGCCCTCCCACATGCCCCGCGCATCTGCGCCACCCCCCCACCCGCCCCGCGCACCCGCGCCACCCCCCACCCCCCGCGAGCACCCGCGCCGCCCCCCACCCGCCGCGAGCACCCGCGCTGCCCCCCCGCCGCACGCACCCGTGCCTCCCCCCCACCCGCCGCGCGCACCCGGGCCGCCCCCACCCGCCGCGCGCACCCGCGCCGCCCCCCACCCGCCGCGCGCCCCCACGCCGCCCCCCACCCGCCGCGAGCCCCCACGCCGCCCCCCACCCGCCGCAAGCCCCCGCACCGCCCCCCTGCTGCGAGCCCCCGCGCCGCCCCCCCACCCGCCGCGAGCACCCGCGCCGCCCCCCCACCCCCCACCCGCCTCGCGCTCCTTACCTGCTGCTGCTGGGGCGTCCGTTTCCCTCCGTGCTTGGAATCTACTGAGAAACAGGCTTCCTGGCCTGTCTCTCAGCAGCACGCCAAGTGATGACGTCATCACCCGGCATGCTACTGAGGGACAGACCGCGAAGCCTGTTTCTCAGTAGATTCCAAGCACCGGAGGGAAACGGACGCCCCAGCCGGTAGGTGCCTCGCGCCGCCAGCCTCCCGCCACCGCTGCATGATCCCCCGCCGCCCCGGTTTGCCCCCGCCGCCCCCGGTTGGCCCGGCTTGCCCCAGGGCCATCTGGTCACCGTTTTGGGGGGCTAAATTTCCAGATTTGGCCCCCCAAAATGGTTTTTCCGCCCAGATGCGGATTTGCACCCCATTTCCCGGGCATGTCCGGACAAATCCGGGCGTCTGGTCACCCTAGGTGTAGTGGTTAAAGTGTTGGCCTTGAACTTGAGAGATCCCGGCTCAGGTCCCCACTCTGCCCTGACGCTCACTGGGTGATTTTGGGTCAGTCACTGACGTAACCTAACCTACCTCATTTATTATTATTATTATTTATTTTTTTATTTATTACATTTGTATACCGCCCCATAGCCGAAGCTCTCTGGGCGGTTTACATAGGATTAAAAACAATTAAAAACAATATACAAAAATTAAAACAGCAAAAACATACAACATACACACAATCTGTACATTTAAAACCACTACAACACTCCAAAAAGCTACAAAAAACAAAACAAACCCAGGTTCCTCAGATATTGCCAAATGCCTGAGAAAAGAGGAAAGCCTTGACCTGGCACCGAAAAGATAACAATGTTGGCGCCAGGCGGGCCTCGTCAGGGAGATTGTTCCACAATTGGGGGGTTACCACAGAGAAGGCCCTCTCTCTTGTTGCCGACCTCCGAGCTTCCCTCGGAGTAGGTACTCGGAGGAGGGCCTTAGATGTTGAACGTAGTGTTCGGGTAGGTTCATGTCGGGAAAGGCGTTCCGTCAGGTATTGTGGTCCCAAGCCGTGTAAGGCTTTATAGGTTAAAACCAGCACCTTGAATTGGGCTTGGAAACATACAGGCAGCCAATGCAAGCAGGCCAGAGTAAGTCTTAAATGCTCAAACCTACTGGTTCCGGTTAGCAATCTGGCCGCTGCATTTTGCACAAGCTGCAGCTTCCGAACCACCTTCAAAGGCAGCCCCATGTAGAGTGCATTGCAGTAATCTAACTTGGAGGTTACCAGAGCATGGACAACTGAAGCCAGGTTATCCCTGTTCAGATAGGGACGTAGCTGGGCCATCAACACAAACAATAAGTTTGTTGTGAGGATAAAATGGAGGGGAAGATCATGTATGCTGCCTTGGGCCAGATCTACACCTGTGTCAAATCATGAGGATCCCATCATGATAACTCTACATCCCTCTTGTGCATTTATATATTGCAGGGCACACAATGACATTTGTTGCAGTATTTGGGATAATGTGGAATAAAAAGCAGGAAATAACACTACAAAAATGGTGTATGGAGGCTGTAATGTGCTCCAACAGTTATCAGTGCACTTCAGTACTGCTATAAAGCAGCAGTGTAGAACTAGACTTGGGCTTCTTGGAGGAAGTGTAGCAAACAAAAACAAACAAACAAATTATCCCATCTCTGACTGTTGCCAGGTTTCAAGGTTTCACCATAGGCACCACACATTGCAGGAAGCTACAAGAATGCTACATTCCCCTATCTCTCCCATGTTCCATCATCCATTGGGAAACCAATTATATTTCTCAGATATAACCGTGACTCTGCTTGGGCTGGACTTTAGAGTGCAAGCCCAGAACCCACTCCACCTCATCATGCATTAAGACCTGTCATGAGTAGCTGCATACCAGAGCTGATGCATGTTACTACTCATCATCCTTTCTTCTTTCTCTTTTAAAACATTCTGTTGGGCAGGTGTACTGCACAGCAAAGTCCTTGCTGCGGAGGCTGCAGGCCACACCTGCTGTCTTTATTTCCATAGTGCGAATGCAGGGCCCAGAGGCACTCTGGGGAAGTGAAGACATAGCTGCAGCCTTAGCAGCAGGGCCTTTGCTATGCAGAGCACTTACCCATCTAATTTGTTTTAATGTTTTGTTCTGTTAAGCATTTGGTTGTTGGTAGAGTCATCGGTTGTTGTTGTTTTTAAATCATCTTCTGCTGTTGTACATAACTGTAGCTGTTTTTTATTACAAATTTGACTTGATTTTATATCTGTTTTGTACATGAGGTTATGTTGATTTTTAAATCGTGAGCTGCGTGCAGGGCTTTGAAATTGAGAGTGTGGGATATAAATTGGAAACACAAATACATAATACAACAATATGTAGCCTCAGTTCCAGGTTCCCCCGTTCCAAATCACTCATGATTTTTACATCTTTACTTGAAAACCAGCACTTCTAACTGTGTAAATAAAATTTGGTTAAGGACCTAGTCAAAGTCTGTAATATTGGCTAGATCTAACTTAACTACATGGTTATTGACACCCTACAAATGTCACAATAGATTTTTCAATTACATATCGTTGACCTTTAGTTCTGACTGAGGATAATTTCCAGGCCATTTTTTTTAAAAAGTGTTTTTATATTTACAACCTTTCAGTCCTTATGGTGGGATAGGTAGCATTCTTCACTACAGCAGAAATTAATAATTAGAAAGCCTCCCTCTCATTACAAGGCACTGTAATAGAAAATTAAAATGAAAGATAATCTTAAAAACGCAGTTTATTATTTTCCTTGGGGATTTTAAGTTGGGTTAATTCATTTCTTTTTATTATTGTTTTGTATATTAAGTCTTTTCGCTAATCTTGCCTTTCTGAAGTTGAATTATATTACATCAGTGTTGCTGGGATATAGTCCTTCATTAAGGGCTTTTCTACAGAAGACTGCATCTACTTTTGGTTATGTCACAAAATTGAGATCCGAGCACTACACGAGCAGTGTTCCCTTTTCTGCTACATAACCTCTAGGGGGCAATGTGGTATAGTGGAATAGCATAAACACACAAGAGGAAATCGTGCTTCCTTTCACCATCAGAAATAATACTCCATTTTCCCCGCTTTGAAAAACTCAGGGAAAGTGCTGTTCATAAACAGAAGTAAAACTGGAGGGTCATGATGAGGCAAACATATCACATGTATTCCAGTGCTGTTTGACCAATAGCTGTAATTGTGCAACATGCAATGGACACTGAAAAGAAAAAGAACACTCCTCAAAACTTCCTACATTTAAAAAGGTATGTAGAAACCCTGTTCCCCTCCTCAAAGAGAAAATTCTCCAAAATCCTCACCTCTCCCAGCCTCTTTCGCTAGAGTTTTCATCTCCTCACCCCCCAACAAAATACCAAAAATTGGATAATCAAAAATTTCGGCACAGCACTAGAAAAACCCATTGTCGCACAACTGCATTCAGAAAGCACAACATTCCAAGTGGATTAGTTCCACTGGGACTCCAGAAGGGAATGTTCATGTTCCCCCTAGACTCTGAGTGGGTGAAAGGCCCATTGCTGCAGCTGAATTCTTTCTAGCAAATTGCACAGCCTGAGATCGTGCAATGAATCAGTTGTTTCTAACACCTCCACAACTCTAGTTATCTGTGGACATGAGGGAATCCGGACGAGTTGCAGTCACCAGATGTCACAACAACGCAACCCTCTTTGGGCAGCATCGCATTAAGTCAGACAGCATTGCCAGCCCTTTGAGTCAGACTGCAGAGACTCTGTGGAACTGAAAGTGAGAGATATGAAGTATCTTCTTCAGATGAACAGGATGTTGTTGTAGAAATCTGCTTGCAACATTTTCTCAGTGTGTACACAGTGCTTTGGCGAGCCCTTGGGCAAGGCACCCTCAATGCCCCTCCCCCTCGGTGAGTCTACCTTTTGACCGCCATTGACACCGGCTGCTCTTGCTCCTCATCCTCTTTCTCACGATTGCTACCACTTGCTTGCTTGACAGACAGAGGGCCAGAGCAAGAGGCAGGTGAGCATGCAAATTGCAATTGTGAAGGAGCAACGGTAGGGGGCTCTTGTCAGTGGGCCCCCTCTGGGATGTTGACCCTCAAAGGGTGCCCACCCACACCTACCCCTGATGGTATAGCTCAATCCTATTTCCATGAGCTCTAGGGCCATTGAGTATGAGCTGTTGGAACTGCCCCTTCCTCCTGTAACCACACCCTTTCCTCTTTTGGCCCTTCCCCCTTTAAACTAAACCCAGTGGAGCTGCAATTCCATTCTAAGTTTCAGTGAGAACCAGCCAGAACTCTGAAGGAGCTATCCTAGGTAATTCAACCCTATCCCCAAATTAGGTTCAGCACTTTGGATAGCTCTTTTAGAGTTCTGGCTGGTTCTCACTGAAACCCAGAATGCATTCACAGGCCCACCAAAATCAGAGCCATCAGCCTTCACTGACTAAAACATCTTATAAATATAAAATGGGAATTGTAGTTATATTGTATTCAGGAGTGGGCAACGTGTAGGCCAAACCATTTGGAGGTCCACAATTCCCATCAGTCTTAGCCATTATAGGCAACTATACACCTGCAATACTAAACAAGCATACATGGAAGTGAGAACCATTATGTGGTTAAGTTAAAATCAGGGGTTGGCAACTTGTGGCCCTCAGGATGTTTTGCCTACAACTCCATGAACCCTAGACAACATAGCCAATGGTGAAGGATAATGGGAGTTGTAGGCAAACCATCTACAGGGGCACAAGTTGCCCAGTCTTGTTATCTGTCCTGGAGAGGCACTGCATTTCAAAAGCACTTGAAAAAAAATGTGCTGGTCCAGGTCCTGAATCAAAGTGTAAGCCAAAGCATGAATCTGAAGTGACCCATTGATCACACTATATATGTGTTGATCATATTTACATTGTTCAAGCTGTGCCAGATGCAGTCAGTAAGACTGCAGTCATAAATATATATAGTAGGGAGTAAGCCCTGCATTGAATACAATGAGCTTTACTTCTGAATCAATATGCATAGGATTGCACAGCAGAGATTTGAGTATATAGGATGCAGTAGGCAACAAAGGGGCCTCTTATATATTATACCTATTCTTCTCCTTTCTGTCCTTCCCCTCCTTTTCTCCCCTCTCTTTTCTTCCCCCTCTCTGTGGCAATCGTGCATGCTTTTTCCTTCTGCTAACCCTTCACTCTGGCTGCCTCTACAAGAGAGGTTTAATGCTCTTTCAAGGCGCTTAAATTTTTTTACCTCTACAAGAACGGAGCGCAAATCGGGCGTAGAGGCGCGTTATCTCTCCGATTATGCGCATTATCGAATGCGCGTTAAACAGCGAGTTTTATTTTGCTCCAGCCGTTAAAGCGCATTTTGCCTATGTGAACAAGTGCTTATGCGCATTAACTACTTGTAAAGCGCATTTTGGTCATCCCTTAATGCGCTTCGCCGCCTCTCGCCGCCTCTCGTGCAGAGGTAATAGGTGTAAATGCGCTTCAGCGATTATGTGCATAATCGCCTAACCAGGAGCAAAAGCGAATCCTTGTAGAGGGGACCTCTGCCTCTCCTTCCTGTTGTCTCCTCTCTTCGCCTTTCCTATCCTCCATCCACCTTTCCTTCTGCAACCCTTGCCTCTTGTTCCGGTCATTTCCTCTTCCTCTTTTTGCCTTACCTGTCTAACTGCCAGCTGGGTGGGAGAAGCCACCTGAGCTGCCATGGCCACAACCCCTCCTTGCCAGTCAACTCCTGAACACTGGTGCTCAGATTGAACTGTGGCTTCATGGTGCCCACGGATAACTAGCAGCAGCAACCTGAGAATATTCAAGAGGAGAGGGCTTCCCCAGTGAGTCCCAATGCCTCCTCATAGGCTCTCTGCAGGATGTCTATGGAGCAGGGCAGGAATTTGTGTTGTAGTTGTGTACCCCTGAAGGCTCAGGGCCCTTGGCAGCTGCCTGATGATCCCAATTTCTGATGCTAAGCATGTTGTTTTACTTAGAAGTCTGTTGGGGCCCAGGACACACTTCATATATAGTTTTCAAAACGTTGTCAAAGTGTTTTATCCTGCGTGTGTAGATAGGCTTTCTATTACAGGACAGACCCAGAAGAGAACAGACCACCACTTGGTCAAGAACACTTCCCCCCACAGACCTAGGGTGGTAGGCCTGTAATTGCTTACAAACAGCAGGCCAATCTAACACAGCTACTCACCAGCAACAATAGATCACATAACAGAGACACAAACGCAGGAACCAGACCCTTGTGGCACGCCAGCTCTGTCCCCATGTCTATTCTGGCAACACTATTACAGGACCAAATAATGCTATCCACAACATCAGGGGCTCATGCACCTGTTCATCTTCCAATGTGATGTATGCCATCGCTTGCCATCAATGCCAGCCTTGAGATAAAAGTGTTTTTGTGTGTGTTAATCAGCTTATTAATACATGGATACCTGTGTTATTATTCAACAACTGTTTTGTGAATGCCCAGTGTTGAGAAGGTAATAATCACTGCCTGCGCTTTCTGCATTTTATTTCCTCTGACCTTGCTGTTTACAATCCTTCCCTCCCAACCATGTGTACATATACTTGTCAGTCTGCATAGCACATTAGGAGTCTGATGAAGTAGACTCCAGTCCACGAAAGCTGATGCTATAATGAATGTGTTAACCTTTAAGGTGCCACAAGACTTAAGGGTTCTTATAGGGACAGCACAAGCCACAAGAGCTGGTCTCTCCACACAGTCAAATGACATTTGCAGACAAATGTAGGAGCCACTACAGCACGGCTCCTTCCCACGTTTCTGGAGTAACATCAGTAGTTGCCAGCCGTGTAAGAGGAATGCAACTTCATCCCATGCTAGTATAATTTCTCTTGAAACGGGCAACACTGGGGTGGGAAGGAACAGTGTTGTTGACTTCTCCGTTGAGGTCTGGGGTTTTGGACGTTACTCTAGAAGCATAAGTTGTGCTGTAGTGGCTCTAATCCCCAATGCTGAGAAATACCAGGCCTGGTCTATACACATAATGGAATCAGGTAGAAGATTTTTAAGGTGTCATCATCATCATCATCATCATCATCATATTATTATTATTATTATCCAGTCTTTTTTTCCCTCCTACAAAGAATCCAGGCTCCTCTTCCTCTCCATTTTATCCTCACAACAACCCTGTGAGGTAGGTTAGGCTGGCCGGCCCAAAATCACTCAGTAAGCTTCATGGCCAAGTGGGGAATAGAACCCTGATCTCCAAAGTCTCAGTCCAACACTCTAACCACTCTAAAACACTGTCTCCCACTGGCAGAATAGACTGTGCCTCTTCAGACTGCAAGGAGGACATTATTCTGAATGCTCCACTATGTTAAAAAAATTCCCTGCAAATAGAAAAAAAGCAGCACAGTCAGCATGTAGGACCTCCTCCCTGATAAGCTAGTGTCAGATTTGCAGAAAACTTGATATATATATATATATATATATATGAAAAAGAGCATCTCCCATTTGTAAACTTAAGTGGTAGTGTCTCTGTTCACATTATCAGAATTCTAACACCTCATTTTCGTTAATGGGTAAACCCGACCTCAAAATGGGTCCCATGAGATTGTAGGATTCTGGACTGTACCACTCTAGATTGCAGGGGAAAGATGCTGCATTTCGGAATGCTCTCCCAAGCCAGACCAAAACAAATTTCCTAAATGGAGTGAACTGGCAGGGCATGGAGAAAGATTGAGCACAGCTAGACCAGTTTGGGCGGGAGGGTGCTGCTGTTGCACTCACGTCCTGCTTGTGGGTTTCCCCGTGGGCAGTTAATTGGCGACTGTGTGAACAGTCTGTGTGAACTGTGCTACTTTTCTTATGCTTTTGGCTCCCTTTTTTTTTAATGTATCTTTTAAGAAAAGCATTCAAAAACATGACACACGCACACGCTGCCACCAGCTGCAGCCTGAAGGGGCGCAGTCCAGTCGATCACCCCAGGACTCTCCCACTTCTTCCTGACGCCTCTACCGATCCCGAGTGTTCCCCCTTTTCCCCTCTCTCCTTTCCCCCTGCGGGCTCTTTCGCGGAGGCAGGTGGGCCAGCTCGCGTTGGGGCTTTCTGTCAAGGCCCGCCGGCTGAAGCAGGAGAAGGAGGGGCGTCTCTCCGCCGGAGGGAGGAGTTTGGCCCCGGAAGGCTTCGCTTGTCGTTAGGACATGCGTGGCGGAGAGCGGGCTGCAACGAGCCCAGCTGCTCCCACGTCTTCCCCTCTTTCTCCCGTTTATTTCCCCCCACCCCTCCCGGCCGAGGTCCCCTTTCTTCTGTCTTCCACAGCCGCTGTTGCGCGTCCCGCCCCTTCCTCGCTCCGATCCCGCCTCTGAGTCCCCGGAGAGGCCGCCCAGCGCCCGCCTGGGCTGTTGCCGCCTGCCAGGCACCTCGCCAGCGCTCCGTGCCTCTGTCTCGTCTCGCGCTCGGTCGCGCGGACGGGCAGATCCATACGATCCCCACCCCCGCCGCCCTCATTCCTTCCCTTCCTCTCTCCCGGATCCGAGCGGCACGGCCAACCGGGAGCCCGAAGCGCAGCAGGCGCCTCTTGCAAGCTCTGAGCGAGATCCAGGCGCGGTGGGGGGCAGGCCAGCCGGCCGGCGGCGGCAAGGCTCCCAAGGTGAGTGTGCAGCCTAGGAATCCTTCAGCGTCCCTGTTCTTCCCCCCCCCCCCCCCCGCTTTTCAAGATATATAGATGGACACGCGCGCGCGCATACACACACGCCGTGTACACATTTGCAGTGAAGGCCTGCTAAGACTGAGGTGGAGGGAAAAGAATCAGGACCCGCTGCTGCTGCAGTAGTAGCAGATGCTGGAGAGGGGAATACTGCTGTCCTGCTGCCTCCTCCAACCCTAAGGAGGCCTGGACTTTGCTTGTGTAGCTTTGCCGTTTGCACAGGCTGCGAGAGGAGCTTGGAGCCGTGCAAATCCACCCGAGCTTCCCCCCAGCCAAGTTTCCAGGGCGATCATCTTTCCTGCTCCTTGGTGCGTGCATGTTTGTTTATGTATGTGTTTGCAGGTGATTAGGGACTCTGGGATTTGGCGCCGTATTCATCTCGCCCCCCCCCCTTCGCTCATTTATTGCTGACCTTTTTATTTAGCATTTTGGTGCTTGTTCCGCCCCCGTATGGCATTGTTAATGCCTCTTACTAGGTGAACGCAGGCGGACTGGCTTGGCTGATCGGGAAAGGATTTATTATTGTTGTTGTTACGCTGCAGCTTACGAAGTGCTTCTGTCCTGTGACGATTCCAGGGGAAATAGAAATAGAATGGATTTCTACGCTTTGGGTTTCGACAAATGTTGCTTCCCATCTAGGAAGCCAGACGGGGACACGTCTCCTTCTTTGATGCTTATATCACGAGGCTAAATTAATTGGAATATATTCCAGTCATGTAGCTGCTGGCGGTAGTGTAAGGGGGTAACAGAAAGCGGAGTTAGAAATTGTTGTTTTTTTCTGGTTGTGAAAGTGAAACAATACTGATAATTGTCTAGAGGCTTCCTGTTGGGAATAACTGGTTGGAGAGGAGAACTACTATGATGATCTCCCTCCGCCCCCGCTTCCTTCCTTCCCACCCACCCCCTTACTTAACAGAAAATCCATTTCAACATAAGACAGCCAACATTTACACCATCACTGACTTAACTGTAGATGTCAGACTGTGCATACCCTGACCTGACGTTGGATGCAGACACGCTTTGCAATGATGCATTTTTATTCTCCCTCCCAGGGAGGCCAGAGGAGGTCTTCTTGATTGTTTACGGAATGCATTCAGTGTTGTCAGGAGTGGTGCTGTAGGCGTCTCCCGCCAATCTACCAAATTAAAGGTATAAACATTTTGTTCTTTTAAGGAGCAGCAGTCATTCCTTGTGGGTTATTGTAGGCTAGGAAAGGGAATCTATGGCATTGGAGGAAAAGCTGGCTCGTGTCTCTCTCTCGGTGCTTTTAAAAAGGATCAGTTATATCACCGGTTATATCTCTTTCCTCTTCTCTGTCCTCACCCCCCAAGGTTGCTTTCAGAGGTTCAGACTTCTGTGAGCTCTCCTGTTCAGGGGTTTGAAAGCCACTGCGCACCCCTTTTGTATGCTAGGCAACGCTTTTCATAGAACAGTAGGGCTGGTTCACGTATACGTGTTCAGTACCCAGGGTCATGAATGTAAACAAGTCATTAACGACTCAGACAATGCAATCAGAATGTTCACATATTCTGACACTCGCATGACCGTGAACCACATGCTTTTCGGTGGAATCGGGTCACATATTCAGGTGGGGATTTATCAAATATTAAGAAGTCAAGTGGCATAGGTGCAGGTGTGGACCAGCCCATAGAGCTGGAAAGGAACTGATTGATCATCTGCTCCAACCCCCACCGCCTGAGACTGGAATCTTATAACTTTAATAATTCCCAACACATATTAGTCCATTTTAAAAACAAAAACCTCCCCCCCCCCGGGAGGTTCTACGTGTTCTCTTAGATTGCTTGTTCCAGGAATGCATAGCTCTTACAATTAGTGAGTGTTCCCCTCTAATATTTTACCTAAATGTACTTTCCCTATAATTTAAAACATGATGTCCTATCCTTGGTGGAGTGGACTTCTCCTGTTCTTTCTGGGATCCTTGTTGATTTTATTAATTTTGGCTATATTAACATTGTTACAGGATTTTATTTATGAGGTTTTGTTGTATAAGCCACTTGGGGAGGGCTTTTGCTCGTATAGGGATGTCGTATATATATAAATAAATAATTTGAAAATGGCCATTGTTTCCTATCCTATTCATATTTTTTTGTTGCAGCTAAACATATGAGGACTGAAGGAATGAATTGGCTATAAGATTTGCCTTCTAGATCAGAGCTGGAAAGAACATTTCAAATGTCTAGGCACCAGCATTATTGTTTTGTGGGTGTATTCGCGAGACTGCCCTGAAAGTTCCTAGTCCAAAAACATTTGACTAGCCCAGTTGTACCTGTCTTAATAATTTGTGGCCTCAAATGCTAGACACCCACACACCTCAAAATTTGATAAAGCTACTTTGCTGGTTGCTTAGGAGTAACCACAGGTAACCAGACAAGTAGTTATTTATAAATCTGGTTTTGGAGACAATATCAAAATTCTTTGCAGCCCTCAAGGGAATGTAATAATTGTAATATTTCCATGTGAGAAAACCAACACCGCGGACTTTAGTAATAGGACTCTGCAAGTAAGAGGCTAGATGCTTCTTGCTGTATACCAAAGGAGATCTAAACATTAATTGAAGTATTATGTAGAAACACACACAACATGTTAGACAGTGTGGTGTGGAGGAGTTAATCCAGACCCGCCCACATACGTCACTATAGTTGCACATAATTCTTGCCTTATCTTTTTATTCCTCACATCAAGGATTGCATGTGGCAGTGTTTTTATATATTTAGAATACTTAATGGCATCACAATTTGAAGAGCAACATAAAGTTGACATATAATGAAAGTTGACACTTTTTCTCTTTTGGACTCTGCATTTTGAGGGTGTGTTGTACCTTGGGAGGAGTGTTCATTACTGTGATTAGTTTTCTGCAAAGGTTAAAGACATGGGTGAGTTGTCAGAAATTGTACTTGTACCATGGGGCTGGCAGGGAGGAAGAAGATTTAAGCACCAGCATTGTTAAAAGTTGTAATTTACAGGTATGTTGCCAAGTGTCTGAATTACAGGCTGCTTGGCGACGTGACACAAAGATTATGACTTCTGTTTTTCTGCATGCTATTATTTATTTTGAAAATCCATATTATGTTCCTGGCTTAATAGCCCATGTTAAAGTGGCAGCAAAGCACAGCAGGGTGTGTGGTTTATTGTGCAATAATATTGGGTGGCTGAAAGCCATTCTTCTTCACTTTGAGTTTTGCAACAGACTCTGGGGTTTCGTGTTGTTAGACAGCATATGTGTGCTGTGCCATCTTGCAACACACAGTACTGTGCAACATCGGTACTGAGGCAGATGTGCCCAAACTTTGCTTTTGTTTGCAGAGCTCTTTTTCTGTTGCTCAGAGGATCTGAAAAGAATGGGCTTGCTGAAAACTGAGCATCACGTATGAAAAGAGAAGGCTGGTCGTTCTGTGGAGGCCTGCAGCCAGAATCTTTGGCCAATTATTTCACAATCCAAAAATGAACTTCAGCCTTCCACATCTAGTAATGTGGGTTTTTCTAAAAAAATTGAATTGGAAATTTTTACTATGCAAAATAGGTTAATTTGTATTGGGAAAAAAATCAGTTTGCATAGGAACATTTTCCCAATGCCTAAAAGAGTGATCTAATTTCGCATGACTTGTATTTAGCAAACAAAACTAATAACAAAGTACCCCATATTAATTTTTTCTTTCATAATACACCACATGTAACTGAAATATTTGAGGGGGAAATTAAAGCACACTTAATGTGATTTAAATGTTATATTATGTAGACACTTCTTATTGGAATACTTGTTAAACTGTAAAGACAATAGCATGTACTTTCCTTACAGTATAAGGCTTACATGTTTAAATTTAAGGAAAACAAAGGTGCTAAAAATGTTGATGCGCTAAGTTTTAGCAATCAAAGAACTGTGCATGACCTGTTGACAACCACTTATCTATTTCAACAGAGTTCAACTTTCTTCTACTGAGACTGGTTTCTCTGTTACTATCTATTAGTTTCATTCTACACTGGGCTGAAAAAGATTAATTGCAACTTTGAAACTGGCAAGCTTGCCTAATATTGCATTTGCAATGTAGTCATTGTTAATAATGAACATCTGAAGTGCAATATTTTCCATCGAAAAATGAAGCGCTGGAAAATTTTCTGCCCTACATTGCTGTCTACAACTCTGCAGTTCCTGGGCACGTGTGTGTGTGTGAGAGAGAGAGAAAGAGAGAGAGATCAGGTTCAGATGATCTCAGGGGCAAAAGAACCCATCCTGGGTCCTATCTTCACCCCTGCACATGACCACGATTAGTATAATTATCCGTGATGCAGTGTATGTTGCCATGTTGTCTGAAACCGGTGTGTGACATGGCAGGGATGGCTTCTTACCCATGTAACAACCCTTGGCTTGCACTGAGGGTTGCGGGGTTGGTAAGAAGCCACCTGTGTCGCACTGCACACTGGGTTTGGATGTAGCCTGTGGCTTCTATATGTCCATTCTCTCTGAGACGTTCATCAGGCTTCTTCCTTTTTAGGCCCCTATTTCTATCCCTCTTGACAACTACTCCTTGCCTTTGTTTTATGTGTGTGTATGAAAGACGCAAAATACACTGTAATAAATACCAATAAAGTGAGACCTTTCAACCAAGAGTTGTATCTGAATGTCACAATAAGCCAGTTTCCTCAAGAATTTTAGCGCATTGTGAACATTCCAGTTTGCTGGTGCACATTGCTCTGTTGTTCCCAGTTGAGTTCTCCTAAAAAATTCTGGCTCACTATGATGTGCCAGTATCATACTGCCTTTATACAAATAGATGGTGTGGCCACACTTGGAATACTGTGTACAGTTCTGGTCACCATACTTAAAAAAAGATATTGTAGAGTTGGAAAAGGTGCAACTAAAATGATCAAGGGTCTGGAGCATTTTCCCTACTAGGGATTGTTTAGCTTGGAAAAAAGGAGGCTAAAGGGAGACATGATATAGATGTACAAGATTATGTATGGTGTGGAGAATGATTAGTGGAAGATTCAGGACACATAAAAAGAAATACTTCTATACACAGTGTATAAACTATGGAATTCATTACCACAAGATGTAGTGATGCTCACCAATTTGGATGGCTTTAAAAGGAAGTTTGATAAATTCCTGGAGGAGAAGGCTATCAATGGCTACTAGTCCTGATAGCTATGTGCCATCTCCAGTAGCAGAAGCAGTAAGCCTATGTGCACCAGTTCTGGGGAACATGGGCGGGAGGTTGTCATTGCACTTATGTCCTCCTTGTGGGTTTCCTGTGATTAACTGATTGACCACTGTGTGAACAAAATGCTGGACTAGATGGATCCTTAGTCTGATTCAGCAAGGCTCTTCTTATATTCTCATCTGTTGTGATTTAATAACTGGCCTACTTTACAGGGCTGTTGTAAGGATTACTGAAATGTGCAAGACCATTCAATAAATACCACATAATATATATTTCTGACTTAAGTAGTGTTGCTATAGCAGTTTTGGGTGTGTAATGGGGAGGGTAATACTGAAATGTTTTACCACTCTGTCCTAAGACTTGCTGCAGCAGCAACTGTGTTAGGATGGGACTTGCAGTGCAATGTCCTTTCATAAAACACCTGTGTTACAGTTACATATGCTAGAGTTCAGGATTGTGGTACCAGTGCTGGAGCAAATCAGATATGTAGAGCTCAAGAAAGTCCATGCTACTGTGCTGAGAAAATGGAGTTTGTAAATGGAATGGAGGCCTCTGGTAAAAATAACACCACGGTGGGCTTGTCTGTTGCTATGCCAACGGTGCTTTGTGATGCAGTTGCGTTGCTCAGTGTAGTTGGAGCTTGGTGTTAAAAGTGGATGGGATTGTACGAGTTTGCAGAAAACCTACCTATGTTCCAAGGCATGGCTGTGCCACATGGCACTGTGGGTAGAGTCACAGCTGGATCATAGCAAGGGTGCCTTCCAAGAAGCCAAGAATAGGAGCAGTTGCTCTCCCTTGTTTTTGATTATGCCTGAGGAACATCCATATCTCTAGCCAGCTCTTAGGTTCTGGGCACTGAATGGCTATTGTGACATTGCCTAGTAGGCATGGCAAAGGCAGAAATCCTTTAGTGTAAAAAAACAAAAAAGTTTGACTTGTGCTAAGAACACTGTTGTTATTATTGAGGTGTAAAAAATAAAGAAAATAAGACGGGATGTTCTCAAAAGATACTGTTTTTTCACATTTTAATCTTGAAATGTATTCAGGAATGGGGTTTTAAACACGGCTGAGTGCTATTCTCTTCAGTGGTGATACATATTCCACACATAGGGTTTCTGTGAATACGGCTCTAATGAAAACTTGCTGTGCTAGCGTTTTTATTGTGCACTTCACAAAGATCCAAGAGTCAGAGTTTTACAAAATCACATTAGCAAATAACTGGAATTTATAAAGGCTCAGAAAATCTGTTTACCTTCTTGCCAACGTAGGTGTTTCAAGAACTTATGGGGCAGGCTTATTTGCTGAGAAACTCAAAGATAAGGTGCTAATAGATACTGCTGTTCTGTGTGTGTAAACCGCCTGATGTAACTGCATGTATTTTAGTGACTGTTTAGTGACACATTCCTTAGGTGCAGAAGACATCCAAATGACTACTCTGCAGAAGGGTTTTGCACTGAACTTTGGTTAATGCAAGCTAATAAAACTGAGCTGATCTATTGATATATCTTGCTGCTTGCTGGTCTCTGGGCTGAAGGGATGTGCCTTGTCATAAACTCCAGCTGGACTTACTGAGTGGCTTATGATACTTCAGTTAATGACCAGGAGCCAACTTTTCAACTCCTGTGTTTATGTATTTGGAGTTCTGTACAAGCCAGAGTTGGGGGGGGGGGGGATGGGCTGAAATGTACATCGAAGCCAAATACCCAAGATGTACATAATTATAAAGGTGGTGCATGGTTTTTAAAAAAATTATAGTCATATGAAAGAGGAAATGCAGCTGTTCTCCCTCTTTTTCTTCTTGTAACCGAAATGATTGGAATTTATATGCATATTTCAGTGTGAGTGACTTCTACAATTGTCATTTCTGCCAAAACACAACACACAGCACTCTTTTTAAATGACTAGTGCAACACCTTGGGGATAGAAAGAGGATTTAGGCCCTGCATTAAGAAGCTTTATGTTAAGCATCTAGAAATCAGTTGTTGAGAGAGCTTCGTTATTACTGTCAACTGTGCAATCCCTAAAACTTGTACTCCTGATTAAGGTTCAGATCCTTCTGCCGGAACAGTTATAAACGTCAAGTTTCCATTATCGTTAGCAAATGCCTCCTTATAACTTGATGCGTGTTCCCTTTGCCAGGGATTCCTGTGCAAGCAGCATAGGCGTGCGCAGCTCTTTTCATTAGGGTGTGCACCTTAAAGTGTGCTTTCTTGCCTCTCCACAGCTCCAGTTGGGGCCTTAGCCTGATTGGAGCAGTGGGAGAGTGAGAAAGCGGGCTTCCCAGGGCCTCCGGAAAGTGCATAGTTCCCCCAGGGATGCTAATGGCAGCTTTCCAGAGGCTTTTCCATCCTTTTAAAAGCCCTGATTCAAGCGGGGGGGGGGGGAGGAAGTAGAGGTACCCTGGGAAATTAGGGTGTGCCTGGGCACACCCAGCACAACCTGTACGCACACCTATGGCAAGCAGTAATGTACCCTGACTTCTAATGCTGTACTACAAATTTGACACTGCCTCTGCTTTTAAACCAGGCCCTGTAGCAAAATGAATTACATTGTACAATCGGATTTTAGGGTGCAATATATACAAATCAAGTAATTCTTGGGAGCTGTTGACACTCTAATACATTCTGTGTGATCCAGGTGGGCCTGTTAAGAGCAGAATAACGTCAAGGAAACTCAAAATCATGATTTCCATAGAAAAGGAAACAAGATTGCTCAGGAAAGGGGGGGGTGATTGCAATTGTCTCTCTATGTTTTGGAGAGCAGTTTCATTTCCAGCTTATTTCCTCCTGTTTCTTAGAGAAAGTTTTTCTTCAGTGCTTTGGGATGCTTAGTCGTTGCCATTGCACGGATGAGGTTTAGTCGAGTTTCTTGGTGTGGTGTACTTAATGATTGTATCCTTTGAAAGAGGTTCCTCGAGTAAATGAAAAACACATCTGTTGTCTGAAACTGTTCTACAAAAGAACACGTTGGAAATTCTCCAAGTTTGGGAGTAAGAAAAGTTCCTGTATTAGATAACGCTTTTGGTATCAAAATTGGATGAGCTTTCTTTTGGCTCAGGATTGAGTTAGAGGTTTGGCAGCAAATTTGGTCTGGGAACCTGGGTTGCCACAGAACAGCTGAAAGGCAGTGGAAGAAGACTACGATCTGCAGCAGCGAAGGGGCGGACAGGAAGGAGGGACGATGCTTAACCCATCTCCCACCTGTTGCTTTCTCACTCCAGGCCTCTCTTTCCCCAGCTGCTTTCCCCACAGCCAGGTTTTGGATGTGAAGAAAAATGGTTCAGGGGAGGAGGTTGCAAGGGGCAATGTACCAGATGAGGGAAGGTTTAGACAGCCCCTTTCTCTCCTCCTGCCCACCCACTGCAGCTGTTTGGGGACCAGGGTTCCCAGACATGGGCCTCTGAAGTATTGGTGTATATTCTGGACCTGGGATAAGTAGGGATGTCCGTTGCATCTGTGTGTCACTCGATCATCTACTCATTGATGGAATTGGATTTTTTCCAGTTTCCCTAATTTGTGCAAATTTGAAATTGCGCTAATGTGCAAATTCCCCCAAAAGGGCATTTTCATGCTTTAATCTATGGTGGAAATGCACATTTTCATCCATTGTCTTTTTATTTTATATATTTGTCTCTGACTGAATTTGTGTAAAATTCCAGAAAATAAAAAAATAAAAAATCCAGTCTGCAACTCCATAGAATCCATGCAATTTGAGAAAAGGCAGTCCACTGCACAATCTGTGCATCAGATTCATAGAAATCTGAACTCATTTGATTCCATTGCAGAGTTCTATGAATCCCTAGTGAGACGAGGGTATTCTGCTGTGCTGCAACATCCATTTACAGTAGTTATAGGTCAAAGCTGTTTCGCTGCACTCCATTATGTGTTTGTAAATACTCTAGGGTGCTTCCCGAAGGATGGCTCTTAATGCTACCAATCAAAAGATGTTGTGCAGCTGTTCTACCTTTTCCTCCTTCGTGGATTTTTTGTGGTAGGAAAAAGGGTGGAAGAAGATGGCATTGTCTGGAACGGCTGTAAAATTCCGTGAATGAGGCAGGGCGATTGCACGATAAAAAAGCCTTATCAAAAGCACCCAAAGTGCAAGAGAAGATTGATGGTTGACTTGCTTGAGCATTGCACCTGAAAAAGTAGAAGGAGGAAAGTAAAACTAGTCAAGCCAGTTTGAGGAAAAGCTGATCCTTAAGGCAGGGGTGAGCAACTTGTTGCCCTCCAGATGTTTTGGCCTACAACTCCCATTATCCTTCACCATTGGCTATGCTGGCTAGGGGTGATGGGAATTGTAAGCCAAAACATCTGGAAGGCCACAAGATGCCCACTTCTGGCTTAAGGGAAACAAACATAGGTTATTCAGTGTTTTGGATGTACCGGGTGGCCCAAAAGTAGGTATACAGTTGTTTAGAACGTTGATGGGTGGAGTTAGAATGACAGTTGGGAAGAGTATACTGTATACCTACTTTTGGGCCACTTGGTATTACCAATCAATCTTTTTCAGTGCTCCAGCAGTCTCTTTCACAACAACTAGGTCAGATGGGTAGAGTTATAGTGCAACATGTGGTGACCATAAAGTGTTCTGTGGCTGTATTGGCTTTAGATTCCTTGAAGGAATCTTCTGTGATTTGGGGGAAAAAAATCTGTACAGTGATTCACTGAAAAATAAGATGCCCATGTGTATTACCATTAAAGTGGGGAGAGGGGAATCCCCATGTGACGCGCCATCTGGTGCACAGTTCTGTAGCTGAGACATGGTGAATGTTTAAAGTTATAGACGTCCCATCCACATCTCGCGTGTCCATCTATAAGCACAAGAAGGTGGAAACGCACAGATTTTGCCCATCTCACAAAGCTGCAGCTGAGATACTTCTCTATCTTCTTTTCCATCTGTGTTTCTCAACTGGCCTTGCAATAAAATCTTGTAAATGTAACATTTGATAGTAATTTCATTTCTATATCTTCAATACCAAATGGTGGTTGGTGTTAATGAAGATCAGTTTGAAAGGGGAAGGGAAATTCCGTTTCCTGGTCACAATCTAAAGCATTTTTCAGCACTCAAAGACAAACCGATGTCTTCCTTTCTGTCTTTTGACAGTTCTCCTGCTTCTTAATCATATTTTAATAAAATTCACTTTACAGAAAATGTATTCGGAAAAACCTTCTAAACAAAAAAGTCTGTTTTGCAACTGTCTGCTCCGGAGAAGATTATGGCACTCCTGCTACTAATGTTGGTGTATGTATTTGTCTCCTGTTGATGGAATGGATGATTACTGTCTTAGACCTGCAAGGTCTTACATCAGGTTAGGCAACCTGGCGCCCTCCAGATGTTTTAGTTGCCTACCCCGTATAGCCAGTGGTCAGAGGTTGTGGGAATTTTAGTCCAAATCATTGGAGGGCACCAGGTTGTCTAGTCCGGTGACTTACATGGTCACAAATAAATATCTACTTTTAAATAAAAACATGAACATTCTGTAGGAGCAGTAAAGTATATGACTTAAGATTCTAAACATGCTTCTATAGCGCAGTCATTTTCTTAATGTGTGCCCAACTTTTGGTAACCCAACTTTTGGTAACCTAATAAATAGCAGACTCACTGTCCTAGATGTATAGCTACTTCTGTAACTAGTAACACCATAATATCCAGATGTTTCATGATCTCTGAAAATTTCCTTTTATCTTCTCAGAGATGGCTTACCTTCCCCTGCTGAATATTATGTGTTAATATTTTTGCCTACAATTTCACTTCTAAAGAAAATTAAACCTGCTCTCAAACATTTGAGATGTTCCACACTTTCTTTGGGTCTTGTGTGTAATTCTTAGTCTCTTGTACTCCATGTTTCTGAAGGCTTTGCTTCTAAACGCCACCAACCTCCTCAAAGGGCCTGAGGAATTGGGAGCACAAAATTTGGCCATCTCTGTCTTAAAATGTTTGCAAAGTTGAACTGTAAACGTAGCAGAGGCCAAGAGACATGATAAGGATTGCTTAATAAGGTAAAGCTATTAGGAGTGAACAGATATGAAATTATAAAACCTGCCATGTCTGAAACAGGAAAAAATGACATCATTCAAGTGGTAATTGAAATGAGTTGTTCTTGTAGGATTAGGAGAGCCTGATTTTTCCCATTGGCCATGTTGGCTGGGGATGATGGTAACTGTAGTCTAATCTATCTGGAGGGCACCAAGTTGGAGAGGTCTTCCCTATACCTTTGGTTTGTGTAAGACCTGCTTCACTAGCATGGCTGGCTGGGGAATGCTGGAAGTTTTAGGACTTTTTTCTGTATAAATATGCATAGGATTGTGCCCTAAGTTGATGCTGCAACTGTATGCTGACCATATGAAAAGGAGGACAGGGCTCATGTAACTTTAACAGTTGTAGAGAAAAGGGAATTTCAGCCCGTGTCATTTGTATGCAATTAGTTCCTGGTGAAATTCCCTCTTCATCACAACAGTTAAAGTTGCAGGGGCCCTGCCTTCTTTTGTATATGGTCACTCTAGTATAGTGCCTGCAACTTTAACTGTTGTGATGAAGAGGGAATTTCACCAGGAACTAATTGCATACAAATGACACTGGCTGAAATTCTCTTTTCTCTACATGAGCCCTGACCTCCTTTTTATATGGTCAGCATAACCGGGAGAGTTCTAAACACAAATGGAAGGGTGAAGTGGAAAGTATTGAAAAAGACTTGGCTGAACCTGTCTGTCAGTCATCAAGTTAATTTCTGATCTAGGGATGCTATGGGTTTGCTCTGCAAAAATGATCAAGGTTTGGGACCTGTTGAAAGGTGTGGTGTATTGTATTAAGTGTCCTTAATTTGTAAATGGTTAAAGGTAGTGGAAAGACCAGTGCTGGTGACTGTTGTTGAATTAGCAATTTGCATTAAGTGTGTAAGGATGTTGTTTCATTATGATTCCTTGGCTGTGTATATATAATGGTTCCTCCAACTGCTGATGACTCGCTTTTTTATTTATAGGTCAGAAAACATTGAACTGTAGTTGGTGTGGCTACATTATTTAAATAAAGTAATCCCTTAATCAAATACTCCAGGTGATACATTAAATCTTAGTGTAGCCCGATGGGCTGCTGTTCAAGCTGTCACTATAATCCCTATTCAGTGCAAAGGGTGCTGTCACATTTGAACACCTCCAAAGCAAACAGTATAACTGGAGAAGATACAGAAAAAAATAATAATTAGGATGACCAAGGAATGGATTGTCTTTGTTGTTAAGAGAGGCCTACTGTTTGAAGATTTTGGTGTAGAAAAGAAGAGGTATGACTGGAGACATGAGAAGTTTGTGAAATCATGAGTGTTATGGAGAGCATGAAAAATAATTCCCTGTCGAAACGGCAAAAGTTGGGCCACAATCCTATGCACATTTACTTGGAAGTAAATCCCATTGGACTTGGACAGACTTGCTTCTGAGTAAACTTGTAAAGTATTGGGCTGTTACATACACTGAGATGCAGCAGATTTAAAATAAAACAAAAATGATTTAATACAAATATTATAGTGAAGTGCACTTAAAATGTTCAGAGTGTTTTAAAACACCAGGAACCCAGAGTTAAGTACAGCATCTCATTACATCCAAACTGGGAAACTATGTTTAATGGCATACAAAGAAGCCAGGATAGGAAGCCATGATTTAAAGTTGGCTTCTGAATCCTGGCTTGTTTGGAAGCCATTAACCTTAGTTCCTAGTTCAGATGTAACAGGAAGCTATGGCTAACTACGTTCTGGCTTGTTTCCCCACTTGCTTGAAGAGAAGAGCAAAGGGGCTGTGTGTGGGTGTACAAAGCTCATGCATATCTTTATTTATTAAGCCAGGATTTGATTGTCTGAACACAGCCTCTGTCTCAGTAATCCTTATTGATCAACCCTGCAAGGTAGATGAATATCATCTCTGATATTGCAAATGTGAGGGAAGGCTGAGATATTGCTTAAAGAATGCAGAATATTAAAAGTATCTGAGTTGTCCATTCCATGGATTACTTTTTATTTCTGTTAAGTAAGAGGTGTTTGTTTGTTTGTTTTTGTTTTGCTGAATGAACGGTAAAGTACAGTCTGAGAGTGGCAGAAGCATCCAGCAGTGGGAGCAAGGAAGGTAGTGTGGATAAAGTCGCTGAATGGGCTGGTCCAAGACATTTGCTGCTCTGCATGAGACAGAGTAGCAAATACCTATCCCTAAGGGGTTTGTTCAATCTGGGGCTGGGAGATCAGGATTCAAATTCCAGCTCAATTATGGATCCTACTGATGGCTCTGAATATATCAGTGTGCCTCAGTTTCCCAGTCTGTAAAATGGGTATAAGTTGCCTGTATTGTATGATTGTTATGAAGATGAATTAGGATTGGATATCATAAAACCTATATAAATAGGGATAAGGTGATTAGAATAACTGTGATGGCTCCTGACTATTTTTCTTAATTATGTTGCAATTCAGTAGTTCTCTTGCAGCCTTATCTTAAATTTGTCAATTTAGAAGCAGGTTCAACCGAGTTCCTAGGAAGTGTACTTAGGAAGTTTAGCCTTCAAAAATTAAATCATGTTGCTTTGCTCTCAGGTATTGTTTTATTCCCTTGTGATTTCTTTATTCCTTTGCTCTGTTGGTTTCTCTCTCCAATTCCCCCTCCCTGGCCACCAAGTTGCCTGAAGAATGTTTTGTACTCCTCAAAAACAAAAATAATACAAAATAAGCCGCTCAAATCGAGGCGTGAACTTGCAAATGTACTGTGGTTTGCTTTTTTGATGCCAATTGAGTTAAAGGCTGTGTGATGGAATAGGTAATGATAGCATATAGGCAAACTGCAAGTACAGCTTTGGTGAAAACTCCACCATTGAATGGAGCTAATAATCTTGGGGAGAATTATTGCCCCAACCGCCAAATAGTGCTAGAACTTGTAGGAAAACCTTTTGTGGGTTTACCTACATCTCAGACAAAATGTTGATTAGGTGGTCGTTGATGGGGAAAATAGAGGAAAGCATTACTTTCACCCCTGACGAAGTTCTTGCTTGCTATTTTTCAGTGTTGGGGGTGTTTCCTCAGTTCATCTGCCAGGGTTACCAACAGCAGCGTTCTTTCCTATCCCCCATGTTGTTTAACATCTACATGAAACTGCAATATGGGGTCAACCAGAGTGTAGGGATGCATTGTCATCAAATGCTAATGACACACATCTCTTCTTCTTTTCATCTCAGGCAAGTGGAGTGGCAGATGTGCAGAACCAGTGTCTAACCTTGGTAATGGACTGGATGAGCACCAATGAGGCTCAGTCCAGACAAGACCAAATCTCTACTGGTGGATGGTTCCTCTGCCTGGATGGGAGAAGTGCAACTAGCTCTGGATGGGTTCACACTCCTCCTGAAAGAGCAAATGCACAATTTGGGAGTACTCCTAGATTCATCATTGTCATTGAAGGTTCGGGTGTCTTCTGTGGTCTGAATGCCTTCTACCAGCTTCAGTTTGTAGCCCAGCTGTGACCCTATCCGGATGGGGATAATCTAACAGTCTATGCTCTGTTAATCTCTAGGTTAGATAGCTGTAATATGTTGTCTGTTGGGCTGCCTTTGAAGATGCTTCTGAAACTGCAGTTAGTGCAGAATTTGGTGGCCAAGTTGTTGACTTGGACTAGGCGATGTGAACATTTAAGTCTGATTCTGGGTTGTTAGCACTAGTGGCCAATTTGTTTCTGGGCCAAATTAAAAACACTAATTTTACCCTATAACGCTGTTCATGGCTTGGGAGCCTAATACCTCAAGGACTGCCTCTCCCTGTATGAACCTAACCAGTCCCTGAATTTGGCTTCAGAAGTGTTTCTCTGTGTACCACCCTCTGAGAGAAACTTAGGGGGTGTCAGTTCAGGAATAGCCCTGTGTTTATGGAACACTCTCCCCAAGGAAGCTCGCCTGATGCCATCTTTTAGGTGCCAGGCAAAGATATACTTATTTTCCCAGGCATTTGAACGTTAGTTATGGCCCAATTGTAGGCTGCTTTTGTAATGTTCATCCTAGGCTGTGAGCGGGGGGAAAGGGGGGATTTATGTATTGTGGATGAACACTTTTTGTATTGTGTTTGTTTTCAGATTATGTTTTGATGGTATTTATGTTCATCTGTTTAGCGCTGTTATATGTTATATTAATTATAAATTTAATAAATAACAACATCATTCCTGATCTACTCTAAGCAACTTGAAATGAAATCTCAGGGGAAGAAATAATTGGAAGTGGTTTGATTTTCCTTTGTGCCCTATTCTCCCACTAGTCTGACCACTGTTATTCTCCCTGTCCCCCCCACTTTTGGTGCACAGGAGCAACTGTCATGGTTACTTCTTTGTTGGGGCTCCATATGCTTCTCTTGGTCCTTTTGAATCAAGATTGTATTGCCTATGGAGAATTAAAAAAAATGTCTCCAGGAAAGGGTAGGCAATTTCTTTCCTTTCAGGCTGTTGGTGTGACTGTCCCCGAGAGAGAAGTGCCTATGCCTTCAGTGGGGCTGCTTAGTCATTGAGAGGAGCCAAGTGAGATTTGCGCCTTCCTGTACTGCTGCAGCAATTTAAACCGCTTGGGGTTTAAATTGCTTCCCTACTCCCTCTTGTCTCCTACTGCTTCTCTAGCATTGCTTCATTGCACAAATGCCTTGGAATATGCGTTGGGTTTCTCCCTGCCGCCTGTTTGGCACGCATCACTTTGGGCAGGCCCATCTTTCAAAGGGTTGGCAAGGCATCAAAGAACAGGACCTGTCTTGCTTGCAAGTGGTGCAGTGGTGGTGAAGGGTACATTAGAGGCCAAAAAGGGAAAAAAAAAATCTAATTCTTCCTGCTTACAAAGTTCTCATATGAGGAAACCAGGCTAGTGGAATGACAATTTTCTGTAATATGATAATTAATTTTTCTTCTCCTGGAAAACCTTTGAGCTTCTTTAGATATTACCTTAGTGGCATGGGAAATATCCCGAATGATCTGGAGCGCCTATTTAGTGAGACTTCACTTGGTTTGATCTGGAATTGGGCAAGCATTGACAAGTATTGTTGGAGTCCTCTGTTAAAAAGAAAAGCTTGAGTTTTTCTGAGACTTCTGACATGATGTTGTCTTAAAATTTAATCTATTCCACACATCTGTAGATCTGTTGTTTGCATTTTGGGTTGTAAAACGTCTCAGAATGTGCTGTTTGATGGGAGTTGTGCTAACTGGAATGGGGGACATTCCAGTTGAAGCTCTGGCTGGTGGACAAAGTTAGGCTGGTCCCCTCCTTTATTCCACCCACCAGGCCTTGGCAGATAGGATGGGCAACTATTGATGCTCTGGCATATTAAATGTTTAGCTAGGAAAAAGCATTCAAAATATACAATTAAGGAGCTAAGTTCACCTCCCACAAACACTGAAAGATCAATACACCCTGACTAGCAGATAGAAAAAAATACCTTTCTGATAAACCAACTAGAAGTCAGATGTTCAAGTTTTGTTTCTGGCACCCCTGGGTCTGATGCATTACACTAAATCATAGTTTAGCATGATGAGAATGATTAAGGACGCAATCCAGTTGGGATTCTCATCAGCCTTCAAACTCTCCTCCGCACTCCTCCCGCTCTGCATTTCAGCTAGATGGGCATTTTCACCCGTCCAGCTGAGGAATTGGGGAGAGGGAGGGAAGGAGGCTGGGGAGGCCTGGGGATATGGCGTAAGCCATCCCCTCCCCACTCACCAGCACGTCCACCTTTCTCTGCCCTCCAAGGTTGCCTTTGCGACCACAGAAAGGCAGCTTGTGCTGTTATCTCTGCGCCAGCAGCAAGGGGGAGGGAAGGCGAGTTCAGACTCTTTCGTCCATGGTCAGAGCAGAGTCTCCAACGTCGTATCCAGGAATCCGAAGTGTCCTATCCCCCCCCCCCCCAACTCTTTTGAGAGGACACAGGATTGCTCTCAAAATTCACTTATTTCAAACAAACCATATTCAGTTTGATGTGTTTCAAATGGACCATAGTTAGTATTAAATCATATATGTCGGTTCAGGTGACATTAGAAGTGTGCTTGAGCTATAACACAAGCAAAAGTTTTGGATCTCCTCCTTTTGGTCATGCTGGAGGAGGGGAGGGAGGGAAACCTGAAAGCCAGAAGCACACACGGAACTATAGCTTAGCATTATGTTCTAACAGGGGCCATGATTCCCTTTTAACCACAGTGAGAAGATTGGAAGACCAGCTGATCGGAATGTGAATTATCCCCAGCCTCAGTTAGTGTCAGTGCTGATTTAACCCTTACTTTGGTTGAGGCAAGAGAGGGAAGTTCAAGGAACTACATAATCATGGAGCTGATTACCTATCTTGTAACTGTGGTTAAAGAGGAGCTAACATTTTATGTCTACCACCCTGCCCAAAAATCTGCATTATCACTTCGGAAAAGTTTTAAATTGTGGCCCTGCTTTGCTTTCTAGCCATTAGGAAGTTGCCTTATACCGTTCAGACCACTGGTCCATCTAGCCCATGTCAACACTGCCTGACACCAGCTCTCCAGGGTCTCAAGTAAGATTTCCTACCTTACCTGGAGATGCCGTGGATTGAACCTTCTGCATGCAAATAGAGATGTAAAATTTCTGAAAATTTTGAAGCCATGGGAAAAAAAACCAGGGTTTTTTCGGGTTTCTGGAAATCACTTTGTTATTTTAAAAATATAAAATGTAGTTATGTACAAGTTGGTTTGGCATAAAATTATCACATTTGGTATATTAAAAGTATAGTGTATTCAAGCAATTATTACAAATTGAATTTACTTTTTAAAATTTTTACCTTTAAAAACACACACACACAGACACACACACACACACACATGGAGCTACAAGCTCCTGAACTGTAAGGAACACCTGAACTGTAAGGAACCTCTTTGGTTTTGCCAGTTTATGAGGAGCAGGCAATTTTTTTTTTAAAAAAAGAAACCCAGAAGAAACCATCAACATTAGTAACAAAGAAAATTATTCATGTCTCCGCTAGTCCTCCACAGTGTCAACCAGACGTAAAGCACCTATTCCCATAAAAAGAACTGAGAAAAAAAGGGGACCAAGATTTCAGTCTCTGCTTCAATGGCAGTGCCCCCTAGAGGCAGAAATGCATCTTGCTCTTTTTTCCTGACTCCTAGCTGAGCAGAGCAGAGAAGAGGAAGCTGCCCCAGCTCGATTAGAAGGAAGAGAACTCCCAGAGAGCAAGCGAACAGGGCGAGCAAACAGGAATTTGTCAGGGGGAGTGTAGTGTTGTGGAAGAGGAGAGCAATGCAAAGAGAGGCCTCAAGTAAACCCAGGAGGCTGCCTATTCAGAGCTGCCATGTGCTCCTGAATGCTGATTTAAGGGGTGTGTCCTGAAAGCTGCTGCTGAAAGCCGCTAAAAGCTGCTGCTGGACCTGGAAGGGTGTGGCCTGATTGCTCTCAGCAACTGAGTGGGTGGGGAGATTCATTCTGTTTTCTGCCTCCTAGCTGAGCAGAGAAG
This sequence comes from Anniella stebbinsi, assembly GCA_029215795.1. Lineage (NCBI taxonomy): Eukaryota > Metazoa > Chordata > Lepidosauria > Squamata > Anniellidae > Anniella > Anniella stebbinsi. The sequence goes on along the minus strand of JARDYH010000004.1, from coordinate 120,027,821 downwards.
AGAAGAGGAAGCTGCCCCAGCTGGACTAGAAGGAATATAAGGAAGAGAGCTCCCAGAGAGCGAACGAACAGGGAGCGCAAACAGGAGTTTGTCAGGGGGAGGTCCTTAACAAAATCCCAACACCATCAGAAGACCAATGATGGAAAGGAGTCTCCAGTGGTGGTGACCTGCAAAGTGTGTGCAATGCTCATCTTCCTGCCTGAGATCAACATGGCGTACACCTGCAACAAGTGCAAGCTGGTTGCACTATTGGAAGAAAAAGTGAAAGCACTTGAGCGGCGAGTGTCCACCCTCCAAGGAATAAGAGAAGGCGAAGAGTTCTTAGACAGAACAGTGGAACAGCAACAGTAACAAGCAGCGGAAGAGGTTGAAGAGCAACAGCAAGCCGAAGCAGAAGTGGAGAATGCTGAGATGAGGAAAGCCAATGAACAGGGAACTCCTTGGAAAAGGGTGACAGTTAGGAGCAGAAGAACTAGAAAACACTTTGCACCAGTGGAACCATTAGAGTTATGCAACCGCTTTCAGCTGTTGGAGGATGAGACTGGAGGGCAGCCTGCAGAGGAAAAATTACAGGAGACCCCGTGCAACAGTGAGCAAGAGGCAGAAGGTCACTCAACCAAGAAGAAGAGAAGAGTAGTCATTGTGGGAGACTCCCTGCTGTGTGGGATTGAAACCCAAATATGTCGTGAAGACCCATGGACTCGCCAGGTGTGCTGCCTCCCTGGAGCACAGATTAGAGATGTGACTGAAGGATTTCCAAAGCTCATCAAGCCCACTGACACATATCCTTTTCTTCATGTGGGAACAAATGATATTGCCAAGCGGAGCTACGAAGAAATCACGTCAGACTTTGAAGCTTTGGGAAGGAATCTCAAGAACTTTGGGGCCCAGATAGTTTTCTCATCCATCCTCCCAGTTCTTGGAAGAGGAATAGAAAGGGAAAGAACAATACTCTGAGTGAATGACTGGCTACAAAGGTGGTGCTGTGGACATAGTATATCTTGACTTCAGCAAAGCTTTTGACAAAATGTCCCATGACATTCTGATTAACAAACTAGTGAAAAGTGGGCTAGATGGAACAACTATTAGGTGGATCCACAGTTGGCTACAGAATCAGACTCAAAGAGTGCTTATCAATGGTACCTTTTCACACTGGGGGGAGGTAACGAGTGGGGTACCCCAGGGCTCAGTCCTGGGCCCAATGCTCTTCAACCTTTTTATTAATGATTTGGACGAGGAGGTTCAGGGAATGCAGTGATGACTAGAAGCCAGCATGGATTTGTCAAGAACAAATCCTGTCAGACTAACCTGATCTCATTTTTTGATCGGGTAACCCTTGCCAGCAGTCCATCTTTCAAGTAGCGCAGCCCGTGGTACCAGAATCCAAATCCCCCCATTTCCCCCCAAAATTTTCCGGTTTTTTTCTGGGCCTTCACATCTCTACATGCAAAGCAAGTGCTCTGTCACTGAGCTGTGGACCCTGCCATCACAGAATCGACGTGCCTCCAATATTTGGAGCATTTGTCTCTGAAAAATGCTTTTAAGATTTGCTGTGTGTGTGTGTGTGTGTGTGTGTGTGTGTGTGTGTGATTCTGCAACTGTTTTCCCTCAGTAAGTGAATTATAAAGGGCCTGTGTATAAAGTCTGAAGAGGAAAAGCAGATTTTTATTGCAACTGTGCTAGACACTGTATATGCTTGTCTGTACTTTGAATGTGACTGTGCAAGCGGTGTGGTGCATGAATAGTTCTACTGTGAAAAATAGCTTTTATACGTACAAGTAAAATGTCCTGTGTTTTTACCGCAAACGTTTATTTTTAGAAAGTGTTGTGCTTTGGAGGGGAAAAGCTGCTCGGGCAACTGCTGTGTTCAGGGTTGTATTTCCATTGTTTTTAAGAAAATCTAAACTTAAAAAAAAAAAGTTTTCCATGCTATATAGAAAGCCCCTTTTTGAAAAGTGAAGGGTTTATTCAAGGGTTCTAGCTAGTCCTATCTTAAGAACGCCACCATCCTCCTTTAAAATGGCTCTGTTCGGATAACATGTTAGTCAACGCAATGTGAACACTCAACGGTTGAGTTTCTAAGAAGAAGAAGAAGAAGAAGAAGAAGAAGAAGAAGAAGAAATTTATTTCTTACCCGCCTCTCCGTTTGGATCGAGGTGGGGAACAACAGTAAATGTGAAATATGATAAAATACATAAAGTTGATTAAAAGCATGGTGCACATTATTAAAATAGCAATAAAACATCATAAAAAAACATACTCCCCACACAACATGTTCTAACTCCATTGTTGTGTGACTGTGGACAACCGTGGAGTTGTCAACATTTGATTGACATTTCCTCTGCCCTCTCTCTCTCTCTCTCCCTGCTTCTCCCAATGCCATTCCATCAGCCATTGCTAGGGGAAAAAAACAACAATCCTGGCCGCTCTCCTAGAGCGGCACTTGCTCCTTCAAGGGAACTCTGTACCCAGTGGGAAAAGTCAACTCAATGCAACAGAAAACTCCATGGAGCCCGCCACACAACACGCCACACAACGGTTGTGCAGGAACTCTCCTCTGCATGGCATAGATATTCTACGTGGAGTGTTCTCCAAAAAACCTCCACCGTCACATGAAGTTTTCCCTCCAGACAACGCATTTCTCAATCGTGGTGTAAAAACCCCACCGTGGAGTTGAAAAACCACTGTTGACTAATGTGTTGTCTGAACTGAGCCAATGATTTTTGGTTTCTAGGGCTGCAAGTATTAATAGAGGGGCAATTATATTTAGTGAGACTGCAACTTAAGGGTACTTTAATTTGTTATTTGAGCCTATTCTGGTTTTGATGTTGCTTTGGATCTGGGGTAATACAGTAATGGGGAGTAAAGAAAATATGAAAAACTAGCAAAATTCCCTGCCCATCCTAACGATATTTGTATATGAAAGGATCCCCATGTAAACCTCTGTAGGGTTTATACATTTTGTTGGTGTACTGAGGTTCTCATGATTTTTCTTAAGTTTAGGGCTATGGAAAACTATTCCAAGTTATCTATTGTGGATTACTTTAGGAGAGATCCCAAACACCTGAGAAACAAGCCTGCTTCTATTTGCAGAGCCCCATTCTGGGTTCTATTTCTTAGTTATTCAAAGTTTCTTGAGGGAATATTGGGAGAGTGGGAAATAACGTTGGGAACTGGTTTTGTGAGTATGGTACTTCTATAACTGCACACAAGCAAAAAAAAAACCCCAACAATTTGTTGTTATGATGGGTGGGGTGTACATAGAGAAAGGCTCAATACGTTTCAAGGCCTTCTGGTTGTTACAGTGTTCTCCTCACATAAAATGGATCTATTAATGGGATCCTACAGGTTTATCCTCATCAGAACAGGGTTCTCCAAGTATGGCATTTTCTCTCTCTCTCTCTCTGAATGAATGGGAAGTATTTGTTCATGTGGATGGGAAATTAAATGGAGAAGACCCTAGTCCAGACATCTACAACCTGGTGCCCTCCAGATGTGTTGGACTACAACTCCCAGCATTCCTGACCATTAGCCATGCTTGCTGGGGCTGATGGGAAGTCCAAAATATCTGGAGGGTACCAGTTATTTAGTCATTTAAAATCAAGATTCTCTTTGGGTAGCCTCATGTTGATTTCTAAGCTAGTATACGTAGACCTACTTTGCATGGTTTAACGAATGTTTAGTTTGGCCCTCAGAGTGAGATGGAACATTAGGAACTAGCTTTTCAAATCTAATGCATAGTCTTTCTAGCAATGTGCGGCAGGTTTTCATTTATTGTGAGTGTTTATTTTATGCTTCCTTTTGATATTTCAACCAGATATATTGAGAATTTGATAATATGTTAATATATCCAAAAACTGATCAATTAAAATTCCTTATTTGGCAGACACTATTGGAGCCATTTCCCCATATCATTGTTTTGTGTCTAGAATTAATATAGGAAAATGATCAAAACAAAGTCTATCTGGTCTTCAGATATACTGAGGTTCAAACTTGATATTCATGGAGATTGCGTGGCTGCTACCAAAAGTAGCAGCCTTGTCTCCTCTTTTCTCCTTGTCTAATAAACCAAAATGACAGCGTTGTTTTGGGCAGGGAAAATCACCTGCTTCACTTTATTGGTAGCCATTTGAAAGGGCAGTGAAATGCACAATATGAGGACATTGTGTTCTAGTTTACTAGTGATTACAAGGGGAGATGGGAAGATGCGGGGCTCCTGTTTTTACTAGCAACCATGTAATCTCCATAAAATCTATTTTCACTCTTTGTTATCCATTCCTGAAAACTGAAAACATTTGGAGACTCCAGTCGCTCTGGTTAGAGTTGTCTAAATTGTTGAGCTTAGATATAAATCAGATAAAATATAATTGGGCAGGTTTGTGTTTTCTCGCTTATCAACCCCTTTCCTTCCCAAGTATTGGGTTGTCTTCCTTATTTCTGAATCTGCCATGAAACTCTTGCACATATATCTAAAATGAAAACGATGATGTTGTATGAAATGGGGATTTTTATAGACAATTGTACAACATTACACAGTATCGGGCCATTCACTGAAATTATTAAAATTATTATCTCTGTGGTGAGCATCTTAAAAATTCAGCCACACTTTTAGTATTTCCTGCCTCTTAAAATTTTGAGTAAATGACTTGTTGCAGGGTAGACATTTTTATTAAAGTTATGAGCTTATCTGCATATATAAGAACAAAAGCAAATAGCAAGACTTGAGACTGCATATTGGATTTTAGCAGTGCTTTGGGGTCAGGGCTTTGTTGTCACTTTAATGGCTTTGTTATATTGTTATTAGCTATTAAGCTTATTGTATCTTGTTCACTTGGGGAGAAAATAAATGCAACAACAGCAACAACATAATAGTTGTTGTTATTTATACACTATTATAACATGCTGCTAGTTAAAAAATAAAGAGGCAAGTCCCTGGTCCTAAAATTCTACACAGCATAATACAATACAGGGAGGGAAGTAAGTTGGGAACAGCGGTACCTTGGGAAGAGTTTTTGGGTTATTAGGAGGTTGGAATCTAACCCTCAAACAATCCCTTCTGTTTGAATTTGCAAGACACAAGTCACAGCAAGCACAACGCCCACAGGTGCCATGCAAAAATGGTGTATGCAGGCAGCGGGCACAATACATCAGTCCTCATAGGTAAATTAACCCATGGTCGGCTGTCGTGACGTATGAACAGGCTCAGTATGTGTTCAGTTACATAATCTTGGGCTTAGGCCAGATTTACACCATGCAGGATATAGCACTATGAAAGTGGTATGAAAGCGGTATATGGAGGCAGAATCTACACTACTGCTTTATAGCAGTATTGAAGTGAACTGACATCTGTTGGGGCCATGACACATTCCATACACTGCTTTCATAGTGTTATATCCTGCTTGGTGTAGATGTGTCATGGGCCACAACAGTTGTCAGTGCACTTCAATGCTGCAATAAAGCAGTAGTGTAGATCCTGCCTTAATTTCAGTAGGAGAAGAAAACTAAGGGGTTAAATTCAAAACTTTACTGAAAATATTTTGTGGTGGAATTTGAAGGAAGAGGGATAAGTGTTATTGGCTGGGATTTTAGGCATAAAGGGCAGAAAAGGAGAAAGGGCAAAATTTGGGGCAACAGGAATCTTTTAACTAGGTGAAGGTGGTGGAGATTCTTTTTTTTTATTGTATAATTTTTATTAATTTTTCAACAAAACAAAACAAACATACACATAATACATAATATATAAACAAACTAACTCCCTCGACTACCCCCGTGCACCCCCCCCCGAGACCTACTCACATTCATCCATCATCCTTCCAGAATTTTAATGATTCTTTTGAAGGCGATTGTCCCTTTCCCGATCTTAAAACATATTCCAAAAAGGGAGTCCATATATCTCCAAAATCACTCTTACTGGACATTCCCCTCATTATTTTCATTTTACATGTCAACATATCATTCAATGCTATATCCCAAATTTCTTTATACCAATCTTCTATTTTATAACTTCGTTGCCCTTTCCAATTTTTAGCAATCATTATTCTAACGGGTGCCAGGAGGTTGTTTACCAATTCTCTATTAATTATATGCTTATTCCTACTATCCCATATTGCTAGTAGAGCTAACTTCGGGTTTAATTCCAATTTACTTCCAATTATATCACTTATTTCTTTAAAAACCCTTTCCCAGAATTTTTGTACTTGTTCACAGCTCCACCACATATGAAAATAGGTCCCAACCTCCTGACATCCCCTCCAACAGTTCTTGGACACTTTTTTATCAATCTAGTGAAATCTTACAGGTGTTAGATAACATCTCCAAACTGTCTTATAATAGTTCTCCTTAATTCTAATCGACAATAATTTCAACATTCTTACATTCCATATCCTCCCCAATTATCTTCATGGATTTTTTCCCTTAGATCGTCTTCCCATACCTCTTTTATAACCTTAAGTGAGTCCTGAAATTCCTCCTCTATTAATATTTTATATATCTCGCTAGTGAGTCCTTTCTTAGCTCTGGCTTCATCTTTTTTTTCTATTTGTTCAATTAAATCTTCAAATCTGGTATTGTTTCTACATTTCTTATTTTTCATCCTCCATTCCTCTGTCCATTTTACCAGTTGCAGACACTTGAACCACGCTATCTTTTGTCCTTTAAACAAATCTTTAATATGCTCACTATCCTTCATCTTTCCCATCCAATTCCTTAGCTTAAGAATATCTTGTTCTTTCAGTCTCACTTGTATCTCTGATTTTAATGCTCTTGGGAAGTTTCCCACTACTACCACTGGGGCAAGCGGAGAATCCCCTGGTATCAACTTCCCCCTATACTTCTCCCATATCGATAATATATTTTCCAATAATGGGTTGTCCAGTACCTTCAATTCTTTCTTCTGCATTTTAGTAAAAAATATATTCTGCAATTTACATTCTATCTCTACTGTTTGCGATTCCAACCATTCCAAATCTTGCTCCCCTAAAATAGCATAAATAGCATATCTTAACTGATTAGCAATATAATAATTCTTAATATTAGGAAGTCCTAAACCTCCTTTCTTTTGAGTCTTATACCATAACCCCTTATTTATCCTAGCTCTTTTATCCCCGTTACAATATGCATTAATCATATTTTGCCAATTTTTAATCTCAGCTACTGAAATTCTAATAGGTAGCATTCTAAACAAAAAATTAACCTTAGGTGATATCTTCATTTTAATAACCGCTATTCTACCAAACCAAGAATATTTTAATTTTCTATAAATCTGTAATTTCTCCCCTACCTCTTTTCTTAAGCTTACAAAATTAAGTTCCTCTATTCTTTCTAATTCTTTATCTATATTAACTCCTAAATATCTTATTATATTTTTATGTCTTAATCCTAACTTAGCTTTACATTTCTCCATCTCTTCCTTGTTATAGTTATACAACATCATTTCTGACTTCCCCCAGTTAACTTGTAATCCTGTAATTTCCCCAAATTCTCTCAAATGTTTCTGAATCATCTCCCCACTTTCTAGGGGATCTTCTATTGTCAATAACGTATCATCCGCAAACATATTTACTTTAATCTTATATTTTCTTCCTATCCCCTTTAATCTTTCATCTTCCCTAATTACATTTGCTAAAATTTCTATAACTATTGCAAATAAAATTGGTGAAAGTGGACATCCTTGCCTAGTTCCTCGAGCTAGTATTATTTGTTGCGTTAACCCATCATTAACCATTATTTCCGCTTTATTATTTTTATACATCTGATTAATCACTCCCATAAATTTATGTCTAAACCCAAATGTTTTTAATATTATTTTTAACGCTGGCCATTCCACGCAATCAAAGGCTTTGAAAATATCTAAAGCTAATAATCCTGCTTTTAAGTTCCTTTTTTTAATAATATTTATTATATTTATAACTCTCCCAATTAAATTCGGCATTTTCCTACCTAAAATAAATCCGCATTGATCATTTTTAATATATTTAAATATAAATGTACCCATTCTTTTAGCCATAATTGCTGAAAATATTTTTGCATCCTGATTTATTAAAGATATTGGTCTATATGACGCTGGATCTGTCAAGTCCTTGCCTGGCTTCTGTATTAAAACAACCAGGGACTGGTCCCACGATGGCGGGGTCATTCCTCCTTTTATTATATTATTAAATAATTTTTTTAATCTAGGTATTAAAATATCTTTAAATATTTTATAAAATTCCGTCCCCAAACCATCAATCCCCGGAGACTTACCTCCTTTTAGTTTTCCAATAATTCCCTCAATTTCTTTGTCAGTAACCAAGGCTTCCATACACTCCCTATCTTGATCATCCAATCTTATTTTCCAATTCCTTTCTACATTTTCCCGAATCTTTTCTTGTGAAAGCGCCTCTGATGTATATAAATCTTTATAAAATTCCTGAAAAATACTTAATTTATCTTTCATTACATTACATCTATTCCCTAACTTATCTCTTATTGTCCCTATCATATTCTTAGCCTTCTCTGACTGCGTGGATCTAGCCAGCAACCTGGAATTTCTATTACTATATTCAAAAAAGTCTCTCTTTAAATATAATAAATTCTTTTGAACCTGTTCTATTTCTTCTTTCTCCAATTCCTTTTTTTTAGCCTGAATTAGGGCATATAACCGCTTATCTCTTGACTGTCTCAATCTCTCCTCTAAACTCCTTATCTCTTCTTCAGCCTTTTTATTAAGTACTTCCTGTTGCTTTTTAAGTGTGGACATTTCCCTGATACAGATCCCTCTTATTACTGCTTTCATTGTATCCCATAATAATCCTTGCGAGTTAACTCCTTTTTCATTTATCTGCCATATTTCCTGCACTTCCTTTTTTAATTTATCCACTATGTTTTTATTTTTAAAAATTCTTCCGTCCAGTCTCCATCTCTTTGCTTGTTTATAATCCTTCTTTATCTTGATATCCATCATCATTAGTAGGTGGTGGAGATTCAAGAGTGGAAGTCACAGGCAAGAATATAATGAGAAATGAGGGTGGAAAGATCATGGGGAGTAAGGCTATGGAGGCCTATGAAATTAAGGACAAGTTGGTTATGCTGGATCTGGGAGCTGACAGGAAACCAGTGTAAGGATTGAAAGGGGGTATCTTCTGGTCTTACTGTCAAAAGAGGTGAATTATTTCGGTGTTAGAGTTCTGGGCAGAGGTGAGAGTGCTGAAGTGTCATAGTGATAGACTGACCATATGAAAAGGAGGACAGGGCTCATGTAACTTTAACAGTTGCAGAGAAAAGAGAATTTCAGCCGGCATCATTTGTATGCAATTAGTACCTGGTGAAATCTCCTCTTCATTACAACAATTAAAGCTGCATGCACTATACTAGAGTGACCAGATACAAAAGAGGGCAGGTCCCCTGCAGCTTTAACTGTTACAATGAAGAGGGAATTTCACCAGGTACAAATTGCATACAAATGACGCCGGCTGAAATTGCCTTTTCTCTACAACTGTTAAAGTTACATGAGTCCTGTCCTCCTTTTCTTATGGTCAGCCTACATATTGACCCTGTTGAAACGATGTGCTAAGCCACCGTGGTTAAGCATTTTGAGCTAAACATTATGGCTTAGTGTGCCATGTGAAACTTTCCTAACCATGATGGCGACATAACCACAGTTTAAACATGCTCGCTAACCATTTGCTGCAAAAGACTTATCGGCCTAACCATGGCTTGGTGTGTTGTCTGAACAGGCCCATTAGAAGTGAGAGGCTAGTAGTCAATGTGGGAGTGAGCAGAAAGGAAAGACTTGTACAAAGAGAAGCACCATGACTTGCCAACAAAACTGAATCAAGAGGAATAAAGGAGAGGGAAGAATGAAAGAACGTGCCATGGTTATTTTCCTGATCTGTGAGAGAAATCAGCATAACCCTGGCAAGACCCTAAGGCCAGGCACTGAAAATATGTGGGAAGACACATTTTGATAACAATGATCAGAAATTGATTTGGTGGCATTTTAACATTGGCCTGGAGTGCTGTTCAGAAAAGCTGTGTGGATGCCCATGCACTCTTGAAATTTGAATTTAGGAAGAGGTCTGTATTTTTGAAATAGCCACTAAACTCTTCTTTTTTCTAAAATGCCCTGGCTGCTTCAGAACAAAAACACGGACTCCTGTCTTTTTTTGTCAGCTTTCCCCTCTCCACTTGTGGCCATTAAAAGCCACCAAAGGCTTCTCCTTGGTTTCAGGTAGATAGTCCTCCATTATAAGAGGTGAAGGACCTCTAACAAAGAGGTGAACACCTCTAACCAGGGTCATAGAATCTTAGAATCATAGAATAGTAGAGTTGGAAGGGGCCTATAAGGCCATCGAGTCCAACCCCCTGCTCAATGCAGGAATCTACCTTAAAGCATACCTGACAGATGGTTGTCCAGCTGCCTCTTGAATGCCTCTAATGTGGGAGAGCCCACCACCTCCTTAGGTCATTGGTTCCATTGTCGTATTGCTCTAACAGTCAGGAAGTTTTTCCTGATGTCCAGCCGGAATCTGGCTTCCTGTAACTTGAGCCCATTATTCTGTGTCCTGTATTCTGGGTTGATTGAGAAGAGATCCTGGCCCTCCTCTGTGTGACAACCTTTCAAGTATTTGAAGAGTGCTATCATGTCTCCCCTCAATCTTCTCTTCTCCAGGCTAAACATGCCTAGTTCTTTCAATCTCTCCTCATACGGCTTTGTTTCCAGACCCCTAATCATCATCGTTGCCCTCCTCTGAACACGCTCCAGATTGTCTGCATCCTTCTTGAAGTATGGTGCCCAGAACTGGATGTAATACTCAAGATGGGGCCTAACCAGTGTCTAATAGAGGGGAACTAGTACCTTGAGCGATTTGGAAGCTATACATTTATTAATGCAGCCCAAAATAGCATTTGCTTTTGTCTTGTCTTTCTTCTTGGCTATCTAACATAGATAGGCAGTGAAAAAACAAACTTTGGGTGTTAGAAATGTTTGCGGACTTACTATAAAATCTACTGATTTTTAATGTGTTTTCAGTTTTGGAAATTCCACCTGGGAGTGGTATTGCTTGGCTTTCAGTGCTTCCCCGATCAGCTCCTTTGCTGGGAAGCATCTAATGCTGTGGCATTGTTGAAGCTAAGTGGATGTGGACCTGACCAGTCCTTTGTGTGGGAGCAGGATGGAAGTCCAAACATCTTTTAAAAAAAGAAACCTAGCTTCTACAGTCTCTAATGAGTAGGCAAGTCCTGTGTGGAGGACTCTGCCGTAGGGCTGGGAGTGGGATTACTTGGCCTTCAGGGTCATTCCACCATTACTATGCTAGCAGTGCAAAGTAATTCTACAAAAGTTATTAGCTTACAACTTTTTTTTAACCTGCCCACATGTACCAGTGTAAGTCATTTGTGGCACATAAACAGTTTTTTTTAAGTACTAGCTCTCTTCCAGTTTCCCCAAACTTCCTTATTTGGTTGCCAGAAGACAATTCTTATTTGCTGCAGGTGACCAGAGACATGGCTGTTTATAATCCTGTACTATCAGTACTTATGTTTGTTTCCATTTGTGAGCCTAACCTGAAATGCTGAGTTATTGAATTCCTAAGATATTTTCAGACCTCAGAAACCCTTGATGCTTTATCAGGGAAACCTAATGAAAGGTGGTATGATTATGTTAAACATAATGTGCGCTCCCACTCCAAGTGGTTTTCCTTTCAGTCACATAACACATCTGAAGTGCAATAGTCAAGAATGTTTTATGCGTTATGTTCTTCTGAGCTAATTCATTCACATTTCCCCTAAGGAATGTTATGCCCATCATGGCCTTGTTATGATCAGAATTTTTTAGCCATTCACAACTCATTTTGTTTCTCTGTTTCTAAGCAGATTTGTCTACTTTATTTCAATTTGCTTGTCTTTTTAAAATGGGGGAAAACTGTAGACTAAACAAGATCAAGATGTTAAGACACCATGTATTAATTTAGTAATTTTAGGCAACACAGCCCTTCCATTGCGATCAGTTTTGTAAATATTAAAGCACTGTTGTTTAGTCTAATCTTCTAGGAATATTTTAGGATGCACAGAGACTGAGGGAATACAGCATCTACTCATAGTTGTCAACCCTGTGAGGTAGCCTGGTTTGAATTCCATGTTTTCTTTTTCTGTCTCCTAAGTTGCATACCTAAATTTTCGAAGGATTGAGAACCTGAAGAACACTATATCCCAGTTGGAATAAATTCAGTATTGGTTGATTGTGGCCCTGTCTTATCATTAATGTTTCCTTTCCATGGGATGTAGTTAAATTGCAGCAGGGACTCATGAGGCTCTAGCTTCCTCGTTGATTACTGAGGCACTATCTCTAGAAAAGCCAACTGAAATGTGTTGCATTGCTTGGGAATCGGTGGTCTTAGCTGGGAGGGGCAAATGACATTTGCTTGCAGGTACCACAAAATGGAGACAAATGATAAATAGAGGTGTATGATGAGCTGACGTTTCATGGCTTCTTTTAGGGTATTCCAAAAAGTTGAGCAACAAGCTTAATTAAGAAGCTAGAAGCTTGGGGATTCACCAGCTATGTTACCCCAAGTACTAATAGTAAGGAAGCAAACTTAGATCAACAAGGAGGGAAATTTATTTTTTGTTCAAGTTTTTAAGCCAGGGATGGGCAACTTGTGGCCCTCCAGATGTTTTGGCCTACAATTCCTATCATCCCTCAGTATTGACTATGCTGTCTGGGGCTCATGGGAGTTATAGGCCAAAATAGCTGGAGGGACTTAAGTAGCCCACCCCTGATTTAAACCTAACCACATAATGGGGCTTACTTCTATGTAAGCTTATTTAGGATTGTAGTTAGGATAGCCAAACTAACCCCCCATCTGCGCGCACCCCTCTTGATGGACTTTTGCTGGCCAGGTGCAGGCACTATACTAGAGTGACCATACACAAAAGAGGGCAGGGCCCCTGCAACTTTAACTGTTGTGATGAAGAGGGAATTTCACCAGGAACTAATTGCATACAAATGACTCTGGCTGAAATTCCCTTTTCTCTACAACTGTTAAAGTTACATGAGCCCAGACCTGGATTTTTTCTGGTCACTCTAATTAACCCTATCCACTGTGAGCTGCTGGGAGGTCTGCGGGTGATCAGTGAGCGGCATGCAGCCACCAGATCCCTCACCAAGTTACCATTTTGCATAAAAATGACAATTTGGCCTTTTTTTGTAAATGCCTATTTACACAAATCTTGCATAAATGGCCCCTTTGTGGCTGCCATTTGTGTGAGGCATTTACGAAAAAGGCTGAGCTGCCTAACGGGCCCGAATTGGGCAAATGCCGAGTCAGGCAAGCATGGAGGTTTACAGACTGGAGCCCAGGAGATTGAGCAGGGGAAGTCTGCAGGACTCCACCCCCCTTTCAGATTCCCACAACTTTCCTAATTGCAGATATGTGTTGCTTAAAGAAAGGAGAGGGAGTCATCCAGAAATATTGTTGGCCAGAAGATGGGAGATTATGTTTTTAATAGCTAAAATGAAGCACTTGATCCTAAGATTTAAATGGGAATTTCTGGTTAAACTGGATGTATTTTTCAAAGTAGATTGCATGGTGGTTCAGAATTTGGAAGAGGCAAATCAGTTAACAGAGATTCTGAAGAAACCCAAGCCCCAGCCTCTGTTGTAGTATCTAGAAGGAAAAAAATTAAATTAGGGGCAGTATCTAATGTGACATTCCCACTAATATAAATTACATCATGCTATTGTAAACAACCTCTATCTGGAGTAGGGATGGGCAACTTGTGGTCCTTCAGATGTTTTGGCCTGTAATTCCTAGGATTGCTCATCATTGGCTATGCTAGCTAGGGCTGATGGGAGTTGTAGGCCAAAACATCTGGACTGTCACAAATTGCCCATCTCTGCATCTAGTGCAATGCCAATAGCACTTGCTGGTGTTTCTCCAGAAAACCCATTGCCCCAGCAAGTACTATTAGCATTGCCCTCGAGGTTGTTTATATGAGTGCAGTGTAATTTATATTAGCAGTAGTGTTGCATTGGATACTGCACTTGAAGTTTACTCTGTTTACTTTATCTTGTTTAGCACCAATGTATTTAGGAAGGTAGCATTCTCTTAGTTTAGATAAAATAGCTCATTTGAGGGAGAATTTTAAGTGGCATAATTGCATGGAGCACAAATCATTGTTTTCATTGTGCAGATTACTTTTAAAATGTTTGCATGAACAAACATAACACATGAACACCAGATATTTGAGAAAGAGGATGTTGCCATTTTAATAAAATGTAGGGCTTAATCCTTTAAATGCTAGGAGATAATTGGCTTTTAAGACTTTCCCTTGTTGGCTTCAACATATTCTTAAGTCTACATACTTACATGGAAGTGAGTCTCATCAGATGAAGTGGGACATTTCCAAGCTAGCAAATGAATGAATTATAGGAATATATTGTAATTAGCCACACCTTCTTAAACTTTTAAGAGTCAGCAAGGGACTACAAACCCCAGAGATCTTCTTTGAATGGAATGTTGTCCATTATCCTATGTTATTACTGAAATAATATATATCGCACCCTCTAAAAACACTATATTAAGTGCTAAGTATTATCATTAGGCTGAATAGAATACATGAATGGGAACACTGCCTGGAGAAGTTGTCATTTTCAGAGCAAAATCTTACTTTAATGTTATTGGTGAACTAATTTCAATCATATTTTTTTTTCTCTTGAAACCCTCTTCCATACCCAGAAGATATGTAAGGATCTAGTTACTCCATTGACTTTTAATGGAGAGATCTAGAGCATCAACACACAGGGGAAAATTACATTTCCGTACTGTCGCTTCTCTGCCTCCACTTCAAGTTTTAAAGAAAAAGCCAGATTTTTTTTTGGGGGGGGGGGGTCCATTTTGTGACGGAAAATCAAGTGGAAGGAGCAGAAGTTGTCGTGTAAAAGACGCACACACATCCGTAAGTGGGCAGTAGTGAGCAGGCAATAAAATGCTCCCCTGATGAACCTCCAAGTTTCCCCCCTCATTCTTCACAAATGGTCTAGTCCTTACCACCCAAAGTTGCTGTAACTATCTAATTGTGATTGTTTGGAATGTTCTTACTATCTTTGTCCCCTCTCTGAGCAGTGAACTATTCCTAGTCTTTTGTACAAGAAATCAAAAGGTCATGTGAAACAATGGCAGGGAGATTTTTCCTTTCAGAATAAGCCATTTATATGTTTTCTAGTGGGAGTAACATCATTAAAGCAACTTTATCGCCATAAAATAAAAGGCTTTGTTTTTCTATGCTATGATTTTTTTTAAAAAAAATCAGGACACATTTTTCTCAAGATGGGCAGGAAAGCTTAAATAGATACCCTTAGATTCAGAAAGAGATGTGTGTGTTGCTTTGTTTATGATACTATATATGGGGGAAAATAGAGGTTATCTTTTGATCGGTTGAACTGAGGTATTAGGGCTGCTATTTATAGTTCTTACACAGCACTTTTTTCCCCATTCAATTTTCTGTTGCATGGTGTTGCTAGAGAAACTTTCTGAAGAGCTAATAAATGGTTTACATTTCTGATTTTTATCCTACTTTCTCTATTTTCCCATAACCTTTGGGATTTCAAGACAAATCTGTTTCATTTCTGCGTAGTAGTGATACTGACGTTTTGCTATGGGCACTCAGAATGCATGAGAACAATACACTAAAAGTGCCGAAATGATAATCAAGCTAGCACGACTTATTTTTGTTCACATAACTTCCCTCATCTTCACTGTGGGGAATGCTGGCTGATCAGCATGTAACTTGTCATAGTAATATGTTTTGGGCATAGAGCAAAGGTGGGCAACTTTTGTGGCCCCCCAGATGTTTTGGCCCACACCTCCATTCAGCCCTCACTATTGGCTATGCTGTCTAAAGATGATGGGAACTTTAGGCCAAAACATCTGGAGAGACACAAGTTGCCCATCCATGGCATAGAGCATTGAGGATACCTGAATTGTAGACATCTGTAGGCACCTCAGTTTAGACAGAAGCCTTTGATCAGGCTTGTAAATAACCAGTTGCCATATTGAGAAACTCTGGTAAAACTGGAATGGAGCTAGTCTGCTCTTTTATTCTGTTGATTAAATGACTAACGTCGGTATGTTTAGGGAGACAGACTGGTAAAAAGAGAAATTAGGGGGCTAGTAACTTTTCTGAACTTCTTTGCTAGACTGCCTTAGATTTTAGGTGCTGTCTAGTTTTAACTTTATAAGCTGTCCCTAAAAATATTTAATTTTAAATATTTCTTGGCCGCCTTTTGCAGCAGAAGTCCTCCAAGGGCAGCTTACAGCAATAAAATATATAAAAACAGCTAAATTTTAAAAGCAATAAAAACACGAACACAGCAGATTGGCAATAGAAAGAACAATAAACGCCGACAATAAAACCAGCAGCAGCGACAAAGGCAATAACAGCAACAAGCAGAGTCATATCAAGAGAAGGCCATAGTAAAATAATATGTTTTCAAAACCTTCTTAAAACCCGGCAATGAGAGAGCTCCACAGTCCTGCAATGGTAATTTGCTCCAAAGGTGTGGAGCCAACGCAGAGAAAGCCCTCTCCTGTGTGATCACCCACCTAACTTCTCGCATGGGTGGACCAATGAGAAGGGCCTCTCTTTCTGATCTTAAAGTGTGGGCAGGCTGATAAGGGCGAAGGCAGTCCTTCAAGTAACTTGGTCCCATACCGTTTAAAACTCCAAAGGTCAGAACTAGCACTTTGAATCGGGTTCAGAAATAGACCGGTAACCAGTACAGCTGGAGCACTGTCGGCATCATGTGATCAAATCGCCTCGCCGCCAATAATACTCAGGTGGCCACATTCTACACCAGCTGAAGTTTCTGAACTGCGTACAGCACATTACAATAGTCCAGCCTGGATGTCATTAGTATGTGATTAAGTTAGGCACGGTCTGTCCTCTCCTGACAGGGCCACAGCTGGCGTACCAGCCTAAGCTGGTAAAACGTGCTCCTAGGCACTATGGCTGCTAAGGCTTCCCCAGTTAGATCCGAGTCCAGAAGGACTCCCAGACTGGGTATTTCGTCTTTAAGGGGAGTTCAACCCCATCTAAGACCAGTTGTAAACCTCCATCCAGAGTAGTTGGTTTCTGAACCCACAGTACTGCCGTCTCGTTCCGATTAAATTTCAGCTTGTTCACCCCATCCGTCCCAAAACAACCTCCAGACACTAGTTCAGGAAAATCACTCTCATATCTTCATATTTCTGAGTCTGTGCACCAGGAGTGAAGATGGAGCATGTTGCATGGTTTCCTTCCTTTCTCTATGTCATGATGTGCATGTGTGCATATGTATGATGATCTTCTCATAAAATAAAGCTTTGTCAGGTGGACCAACTCTTGCTCTGGCTCACCTTTCCCAACCTGAATCTGGAAGATGCTTTGGTGTACAATTCCCACCATCCCTGACAAGTGTTTATGCTGGCTGGGGCTGATGAGACTTGTAGTCCAAAACATCTGGAGAGGTCTGGTTGGAGAAAGTTGCTGTAGCCTCTGGTTAAATTCATGATTTTGAGCTTTAAGACCTTTATTGGGTTAGGGAAGGACCTTCCTCCTGTTGTAGTACAGAATGAAGGAGCCTTGAGAGGTCTTTTACCTCTTTGGTCTCCACTGACGCCCCGGTTATATATTATATTTGACATACCTGTGGGAATTTTTGGACCTTCCCCCATGTGGCAAATGTGTAGTACAGGTGTAGGCAACCTGGTCCTTCCAGATGTTTTGGACTATATCTCCCATGATACATGACCATTGGCCATGCTGGCTTGGTCTTATGGGAGTTGTAGTACAAACACAGGAGGAAACCAGATAGCTTACCTTTGGTGATGTAGTAGCCCAGGATTCAGACTGACATACCTGAGGGCTTAATACTGCTCTGCCCAAGAAATTGCTGTTCAACAGGACTGTGTGTTAAGGTTTTACATACATGAGGACATAAGAAAGGGAGCGAGAGTACTGTGAACATTTTTTCTTCTCCCTTACCGGTGTTCCCGGGCTAGTGTTTCTCTCCCCCACCTCCCACCCCTTGATGCCAAAAGGCAACCTTTAAATGACCATATTTCAATCTGCCATCTAAGACAGGCAGACGTCATACTGTATTTCTTTCCATCTACTCGATGCTGGGAATCACAATTCTGCTTTTTTTAAAAAAAGGAGAACTCTACTTCATAGTGTACAATGCCGTCAATGGTTATTAGGAAGGACTGAGGTGAGTATCCCCAGGAGTCCTCCTAAACTATAAGCAGCTGGAAATGGATCTCAGAATAAATAATAGACTCTTATAAATTGACTTTGCATTTCTCTAGCTACAAAATGCTGCCCTCCTTTCACAACAGCCAGTGTTGCATGCAAATAATATACCCTTTTTTCACTTGAGCGTTACTGTTATTTTGTTTCTGTCCATGTCTGTCAAACCTCATTGGAATCAAGTGCTGAGTTGTCTTTCCCTCTTCTGCTATACTGTGGAAAAGAGAGCTTATATCTCTACTTACCTTGCTAACATTAGTGACCTTAATAACAAATTAAGTTAGCCCTTCTTAAGAGGCAACCTAGACTGCCCAGAATATGGAAGTTTTTAAGGCAGCATAAGGTGCAAGGTTCCTGTGGGATCAGAGTTTGAACCCCCCCCCCCCCCAGTGGCATTTGACAGCATGTGACCTTGGTGGAGTCAGGAACAGATAAACTTAAAATTAGATTATGGATTCACTACTAAAAGGTGTAGCAATGGCCACTATCTTTATTGACTCAGAATCTGTTGGACGAATTCATAGGATGATACCTAAATGGAATCTCCAAGTACAGGAAAATTATAACTTTGAATATTCCAGAATAGGAAAAAATAATAATTAGAGATGAACAGCATCTTCATAACCTGCTTGTCCAGAGGTCCTGTTAGCAATAGAACACTGGACTAGAGGGACTCTGATCTTGAGCCTATAAGGCAATTCTTGTCTCATGTTCCCATGCAATAGTCATGTGGGTTGTGTTGTAAATGCTGAAAGTGTGTTGTGAGAATGATGAGAACCTTTCAGAGGAAATGCCCAGGTGTTATATCCAGTATAAGTGCACTGAGTGCTCCCCTTGGATTCGGAGGGAGGCTACTTGTGAGCAGGCCTTTTCTGTGATGGCCCCCAAATTGTGGAATGCTCTCCCTTACAGATGCCCACCTGGCACCTACTTTATTGACTTTTTGGCAGCAGGCAAATACCTTTTTATTCTCCCAGGCCTTTGAAAAGTATTCTAACTGGTGCTTGCTTTATTTTTAGTGTGTGCAATGCTGCACTTGAAAACCATCTTCTCTGTTTTTTAGCTGCTCAGTTATTTTACTCTTTTAAATGCTGTATTTTTGTTGTTGCTTTTCAATGCGTTTCATTGGTTTTGCTTTATTATATGTGTCACCCTAGAATAATAATAATAATAATAATAATAATAATAATAATTTATTTCTTACCCGCCTCTCCATTTGGATCGAGAACTTCAGCTATAGGGTGACTCATACATTGAATTATTATTATTATTAATAATAATAATAATAATAATAATAACAAAACAGTATAAGTTTGAACATGGATTGTGGGAAGGCTCCATGGCAGACCAGTGGAAGAGTTCTGCCTCCCAGCATTTAAACTCTTTCAGTTGAATACGGTTTGAGCCTATATTTTGCTAAAACTATTTCTGAAGGTGAGTTGGGTTTTTATTTTTTAAAGCAGCCTCCCTCCCCTACTTTTCAAATCTTGGTGCTGCTGGTGAACTTAATTGTTGATGCTGCAGAGCTAGTAAAATGGAATTGATTTTCACTGAGTGCTTGTCACACTTTCGTTATGTTAAAGCACTTCCTGATAATCCATTGGTTACTAATAGCTGCTGCGCTGGCCGACACGCTCTATAATTATTGACATGCAATGGAATTGCAACAATTGGAGATTGGAAGGACCAGTTTAGATCATGCTAAACCCCAGCAACCTGATGCTAGAGCCAGTATGTTAGTCATGTGTAAAATGTGTATGGCCTATCCTAAATATGGACAACTTGCCAGGGACCTATGTCTGGGGCTGAAGAAGTGGAAGTTGGAGAAGATGGCATGACATGGGCTAGGTTGATAGAGATCGGTTGTTTCCAGAAAAATAGCTATATATTTGTTTTCAAAACAACCTTTCCATAGTATACTAGGGTGCATATGATAGTTGTAGAGCAGGAATGCAGAACCTGAAGTTTGGGAGTTAGTTCCGGCCCTCCTGGGATCCCAATCTGTCCCTCTAGGGTTCCCCAGATGACAACGCTCCTTATTTTGGTGGTTTTCTGGCTTTTGTGCAGCCCCCCCTTTTTTTTTCTAAAAGGTTGAAATGCCTTTCCTAAAGCTTATTTACCAGTCGTAGGGATTTTAAGCTAAAATATGCTGGCTTTTTTTAACCGTGTCCCTTTTGCCTTCGGCTTCACCAACCACTGGAATATAGCCCCTGAGACCTTCTCCAAAATGGAATTCAGTCCTCAGGCTGAAAGAGGTCCAGCACTTCTGTTATAGAGGGATTACTGAAATATCACTGAACATGTAGGTTGAAAATGTGTTAAGCTTCTCCCCTGCCCCGCCCCCTATCAGATAAAGTCAGCGAAACACAGGTTGCAGTTTTTTAAAGCTCCACAGCTATATGATCTAAAAACATTTTGAGTGAAATGGACCCAGCCTTGCCACTGCCTCTACTGCTGAGGTGTTCAGAAATTTCGTTACATTCCTCCACGAAAAGATGCTAGGTTGGTGGGAATGTGAGACAAGGCCTTTTCTGTGGCAGCACCCTGGTTATGGAGTGACCTCCTGAAGGAGACAAGATTAGCCCTATTGCGGATGGCATTTTGGAGGGCATTCTTATTCTGCTTGGCTTTTAATGGCATTTAATATATCAAAGAAGGTTTTAATTCTGTTCCTTTCCATTTTAAAGCCTTTGTTTTAAGTCTTGTTTTTGTTCTGCTTTGTAAATCACTTTGGGGGGCCTAGTTAGGGCCAAAAAGTGAAATAAAAAAATTGTTTTCAAATATTTCTTTTTTATGTATTTATTAATCAGGATGCTTACTTTAGTGTATCCTCAGCAGGAACAGAATAGCAACAGATAGTCAAGTATCACCTAGTCATTAAGCTATATAATGAGATTGTCTACCCCATCTATTCCTTTACACCACTGCTCATAAGAATATAGGAAGCTGCCTTATACTGCCTATATTCTTGGTCTGTCTAGCCCAATATTGTTAACATTGACTAGGAGCAACTCCCTAGGGTTTCTGGCAGGTGTTTTCTAGCCCTGCCTTGGGATGCCAAGGAATAAACCTGGGACCTTCTGCACGCAAAGCAAGTCCTCCGCCATGTAGCTATGATCCCTCCCCTCATGCCTTTTGTTCCTTCAGCTCCACCACCCTCTGCCATCCAACAGTTCCCTCAAACAGTTCTGCCCTTTCTCCTTTGCTGCTCCTTATAGCTGGAACTGCTTCCCAGAATCCCTTCATGATAACAACTCTCTCTCATATCCTTTAAATCCCTCCTCAAAACCCATCTTTTCAATGAAGCCTTTGGATCCTGTTCCAAAAATGCAGTGTTTTACCCCTACCTCCATTTGTCCTCCCTGAGTTGAATCTGATTGTAAGCCCCTTGAGATAGGGACCTGTCTTCTTGTACTTTATAAAGCACTTTGATGAAGGCCTCCTCCACACGGGGCGTTTAATGAGCCTTGAAGGCTCATTATAAATTTTACCTACACACGAGCGGAGCGCAAAACGGGCGTACAGGCGCGTTATCTCCCCGATAATGCGCATTTTCGAACGCGCGTTAAATAGCGACTTTTATTTTGCTCCGGCCGTTAAAGCGCATTTTCGCTGTGTGAACAAGCGATTATGCGCATTAACTACCTGGAAAGCGCTTTTTGGGCATCTTTTAATGCGCTTCGCCGCTTCCCGCCGCCTCCCGTGCAGAGGGATTGTGAGTAAATGCGCCTCCGCGATAATGCGCATAATCGCGGAACCAGGCGCAAAGGCGCATTCTTGTGGAGGGGGCCAATAATAATAATAATAATAATAATAATAATAATAATAACTTAATAATAACTTAATAATAATAATATATGGTTATGTGAGGGATTGGTATGTGAATGAGGGTGTCAGTGTGATGGTGAATGGACGCAGTGGTTAGGCTGTTGAACTTAGTCTGGCTGAAATCTCAACTTAGTCAACAAATGTAGTGGGTGAACATAGCCAGTTACTGTGTCTGGGTTCGGACGATCAGTGGGGGATACAATGTCGCTTCAGTTGTTTTCCATGCTCCTATGCGTGGTGATTGCGTGACTGGGATTACCCTAACCTGGTGCGCGATGCAGCAGTAGGGCCTTTTCATCCACCCTACAACCCACAACTATGCCCATGCCACACACCGGGTTTGGACAAACAGCAACTTGCGTTGCGGTGCAGGTAAGTAGGGTAATCCCAGTCTTGTGGCACTGCATTGTTTCCCCCCAACTGATCGTCTGAGCAACACCAACGTCTCAGCCAAACTTCCCTCACTGGGTTGCTGTATGCAATTTTAAACTCTTTGGAGGATGGGTGGGATCAAAAATCTAATAGGTTTCTGTGTTTGGTGAAGGCAGCTTTCTAGCCCTTTTAGTTCCCAAGAGATATGCTGGAATTACTTCTGCAATTTCAGAAGCAAGAGGGATGGCTGAAATAAGTTTCCATGGTCCCCTTCTAAAGACGAAAGGGGCCAGAGGATAATTCCCCCTGTAAGGCATATCCTATTCAAAATATGGATAATTGTGCACATTTACTCTGCACTGATTTATACACGTTACAAAATTCAGCTTTTGTTACCTTGGTAGAGGTGTAACTAAAAACAAAAATGCACAGTGCCCACATTCTTTACTTTAAATTGTGCGTATGGTAGGGAATGCTCTGGCAGATACATTGCCAGTTGTAACAACTATTCTAAATGATACAAATGTGGATCTAGACTGGATTTTATGTGTGTGTTTGTCACATTTGTTTTCTGCTCTTCCTCCAAGGAACTTAAGGCAGTGTTCCACCTTGATGGTCACCCAAGAGAGTGTTATTCATTTCCTCTTTCCTTTCTCCCTTTCTTTGAAAAGTCTCCTGCCAAACTGCTGCCAGTAGCATCTAGTTGCTAAGCAGCAACGTTTCCTCTGGGTCTCTCCTTGTTGCTATGGTACTTCTTCCCATCCTTCTGTGTTGGTATTGGTGCAAAGCTCCTTTGCCATTCTACCAACTGTGAGGAACCCTCATAATGCTCTTTGTGTAACTGCATTATGGGTGGTTTACCATGGAGAAGGTAGACTTGCATGTGTTTTCACTTTCCCTTCCATTTTCCTGACCCTTCTTAACCTTTAATAGTATATTAGAGAGAAGAAAAGCGACATATCATGACAAGCGTTAATCATTAAAAGGAAAACATTCCCCACCCTTCCTGTTCTGCCTCCAAAACAGAACTGTAAGGAGTGATGAGAAGCTTGTCTCTTATTTAATTTTGACTCTTTGGATTGTTTACCCCACTGGATAAGAATCCATCTATCCAGATAGTCAGTTTATCGAAACATGATGCACTGTGTTTACTAATATGTTGAGCAGCATCCCGAGGTCTTTTCTCAAGTAAATGCTTACGTTTTCAATGCAATATTGAACAACAATATTGGCTGGGGAAATCTAATTTTCCCAGTGCCAGACGCCACCTTAGAAGTAGGAGCATTTATATTTATTATATTTGCTGTAGAAATTTCTATACCACCCTTCAGCAGAAATCCTGGAGTGGTATATACCACATTAAGAGTATTCGAAAGCCCTATTCAGGTGTTGGGAACTGTGTAGATTAAACACGCAAGGAATGGGAGTGCCCTTCTCCCTCCCCACACCCCTCAATCGCCATTTTGGCTGCAGTCTACATTTGGAGGATAGATGTTCTGAAAGGGATGAGCCTCCTTTATCCTATTGTTTGAATGCTGAGTTTGCTGATCATCTGCCACTTGTAAAGCCATGTCGGGTGGCCTGGGAGGTGGAAACCAGTTTCCCCTGGTGATTTTACCTGTGGTGGTTGTTGTTGTTGTTATTTACATTTATAGCCTGCATTTTCCTCCAAGGATTCTCATCCTCCTCCATTTTTATATTCACAACAACCCTATGAGGTAGGTTAGTCCAAGAGCAAGTGACTGGCCTAAAGTTACTAAATGCGCCTCATGGTCAGGCGGGGACTTCAACCCGGGTCTTCCCAGTGACCAGTCCAAATCCACCACTAACCACTGCCCCACACTGGCTCTCTGGTTTTTTCTTTCATTTTTACTTCCGGCCATTAATTTTGATTTGGGAGTGGAGGAGAATTAGCTATGCCAGCTCTAATCTGGTGTAGATGGACCTGATCCTGGGGCCTCACAAAGGAATGGAAGGGCTGTGGATCCAGCAGAAAAAAAGGCTACTTCAGACTTTCAGGAACACCCATTTTGGGGCCTGCCATTGATAGTCTAACTGCAAAAACACTTTGAAAGCTATGTTTCTATGGGCATAACCTGGGGGTGAGGATGCATTTCCACACCATCTAAACCCCTTCCAGATGGCAGATCTACGAATTTGGATTGCTCTGCCTGGTGAAATTCTAAGAAATATGGGATCGGAGGAGTGATAAACACAAGCAACTCTACCTTCAACTTTTTTTCTTTTCGTTTTTAAATTCCTTCCTTTTGAAGGATATCCTTTTGCTCTCTCCAGCCGTGGCCTGCTCATGGAGAGAGCGCTTGTGTTTGATTCGTTTTTCAAAAGCTGTAAATAGTCCTTCCCTTCCTTTCACACCAATGCAAGGCTATCAATCCTGCAACAAGGTTTACTCCCCTTGTGAACACGGTAGTGTACTCCTGCTGCTCTATTAGGACCGATGCAAGTGTAACACTGAGGAGGAAGTCTAGTTTTTTTCTTCTTGAATATTCTGGGTTAACCCTTTGTTGAAGAATGACCTGTGGGTGGAACTTTCTCTCCAAACTAGTTTTCATTAGGTTATGTTTACCAGCTGTCTGAAGCGGCATGATTCAGGAATCTTAAATAGCGCCATTGCTTACGTTGCTTTTCTTGTTATTCTTAGGAAATACCTGACGGTAAATGGAATTACAGTGAAGGTGGTATCATTTGTATCTTGATTCTTATCTGCCTGTAAGCGGTGAGGTGACTCTCCCAGCACCGCCTTTGTTTGTTATTTATTTCATGATGACCATATGCTACGTGCTATATAAAGCAGAGTCCCTATCCATAGGGATTATAAACAGACTGAAAGGATAGTTATCAATTTCAAGTGGTCTTAGGTGATGTTTTTCCTTTCACAGATATTCATAAATGTATCTGGAAAATTATACCCTAGTGTGTTAGTGGAAGTGCAAATGTGGAAGTGCAAATGTGGTGTTTGGCTTGGGTGTGAACCTTTTAGGAAGCAGGCATGTTATATCTTTGTGATGCACAGACTGAAAAAAACACACAACTGGAACGCCATTCCCACACTGAAGCAAGCACTCTTCATTGTATTAATGCCTTGCTCAAAACCATTTTCTAAAAGAATACGCTACCTATTTTAGCCCTGGGGGTATTCATATATGGGCACACCACTTTAGAAATGCAGGGAGTGATCACCAATCAGTTGAAAAACAGGTTTATCTCATAATGTTTGAGTTAGAAGCAGTGTGTTTATGCGTGTGTGTGTGTGTGTGTGTGTGTGTGTGTTCCAACTGATTCTGCGGCCTGGTTTATATGGAACGAGCAGCCACTGTGGGTGAATTTCCCTATGGGGCTTCTCGTCGCGGTGGCCATTTTTAATATTCGGGGGTGCACCATAGTTTCTCGTTACATGCGAACCCAGAGCAGGACAGTTGTTGGGATGGTTGAAAAGCCACCCACATCCCTAAAACAGCTCATGGGTTCCAGGTGGCTTCTCTAACACCCACCAACCCACTCTCACCAGGAAGCAAGAATATGAATAGATTTCCCTCCTAGTGGATTGTAAGTGTGTGTGTGTGTGTGTGTGTGTCACCTTCTGACAAGAGGTTTGGCATTTGTTTGGATCCACAACCATCTATGTATTTTTTCCACCTTTAAGCTTTATTTTACTTTTATTTTTAACAGTATTCCAGCCCTAGGATATTCATCAGCAGTGGGAGTGCTGACGTAGACAATCTGCCAGTTCCCTTTCTAGCCCAGCCCACTTGTGCTTATGACATCCTTGCAAATTGCAGGATCTAAAACTGGCATCTCCCATCTCTTGGTTTTATTTTTTATTTCTGGAGGGAACTCCTGCTTGACATGTTCAGCGGCCTCAGCTGACATAATGATTAGCCGCTCCTGCATCTCCACCTTAGATGAATGCTTTGCTTGGTATTTTGTAATGATACACAGTAAGATTACAGACTTTTTAAAAATAGCTCAGTGTAAACATCTTAAAAATCTTGGATGCAGAAGCCTGTCATTTTCAGTTGCAAGAGCTGGCAGCATGCAAACATTTGCTACTTGAAAGGTTGCAGAAGAGCAGTTTAATAAATTCATTTGAATCCATGTTTATTTTATTTTTCTATGGAAGATTTAAACATCTGAATTCTTTCTGGTACCACTTAGCTTCGTTTTTAAATGTAGATACCATTTTAGAATCTACTTCATGTATATCTTTAATTTTCCCTGTCAGAAACTTTATAGGCATTAAGGTATTTTAAACATTTGAGAATAGTAAATTTAATTTGCCAGATTTGTTGAGAGGAATCCTGAAGAAAAAACTGCAATTTTAACATTGGCAGTTTCTTTTGTGATATTAACCAGAAAGGATGAGTTGAATTTGGCCATAGTTGTCCTGCTTTTTGTTTAATTTATATCATGGAACTATTTAACAACACTGGTGTAAATTCATATAAACAGAGTAAGCTTGATCTTATACTTTGCTGAGAATGCTAATATTGTTCAGCTTGAACCAATCTTAAAATGTCCTAAAAATAATTATGCCTGTGTTTACCAGTAAGTATCGAGCCCTTCCCCCAGAACAACCAAACAGTGCGCACACTATGTGGGAGGAGCTGCTGCATTCAGTCACATGCGTCACTGCCCAGCTGAGGTATTCATTAATCAGTGCTATTTCTCCAAATGTCGTGTCTCTTTGATTGATTAGCAATGTGTGCTATGCTCAGACTTTGTGGCTAAGAGACATCCCCCATCCCTAATTACATCTGATGCAATCGGTCACCTGATATTTAGGAGTTAAGCTAGTTTGGCTGTTAACTTGTTTGTAGATGTATAGCATCCTGGATGGAATTGATTTATTTCTATCTGCTTTGTAAACTAGGATTCTACCCACATTGCCTTGAGAGTCTTTGGGTGGGTGGATTGTGGTCTTGGTCCAGACTACCCTTTCCAAAGCTCACCATCCTTTAGAGAGATAAAATCACGGTGGGTAGAATTCTGCTTTCACATCTAAAGCTTCCACAATTTCTTTGTATAGAAGAACAGAAGAAAAATAGCTTTGCTGAATCAGACAGATATCCATCTAATACAGATTGCCTGCTTCTCCAGGTAAGGCTGGAAAACAATCCTGCCTGAAACTCTGGAGAGCCACTGGCAGTCAGTGTTGACAATACTGGACTAGATGGACCAAATGGAGTCCAATGGACTCCACCACATCCGCTCCCCCAAACTCAGTCAGGTGCCAGTGGTGCATTTGCGGACCCACCGGTTGAGCGCTGGTGCAGATGGACAAGCGCCTAGTAACTGTCCACCCCTGTCCAGAGCCTCCATTGTGTGTGACAATGGAGGCTCTGGAAACTGCGGGTTTCTCCTGTTGTGTTATTGGCATCCGTAAGGGCCCCATTTACGCAAGAGTAAAGGCGCGAATGCCGTTTATGTACCTGATGGCTGCCGGGTGCTCATTGGATGCTTACAGAGCTGCCAAAGAAGCTTGCACAGCGCACAAGTGGGGACAAATGGTGGTGGTGGAGCAAACGTCCCACAAGTCAGACCCGGGTAAGTTCAGCCACCCCTAAGTATAAGGCGGATTCTGATGTTTCTGAGTAGCAGCCAGCCAATTGCCTCTGGAAGCTTACAGGTAGGGTGCAAAGCAGAAAGCCACCCCCTGTTGTTTGTCTCTTATAGGTGACACTCAGATGTTTATTGCCTCTGAAAAGAGATTCTGTTTAGTTATCATGGCTAATAGGCATACATCCATTGGCTTTTGAAATGAGAGGAAAAATCTGGATGAATGGGGTTGGATTCTTTGGGGGCTCTGTCAGGATCAACAGGGTTTGCATTGCTGGGCACCTGCTGTTGCCCAGCACACAGCAGGAGATTGACTGCTGGAGCTTCCTAGCCCTGCCATCTCTGTAGTTAGCCATAGCCATTTGGCCACTCTTTCCCCCTGGCAGTGGGAGGAGAAGAACCTGCAGTTGCTTCCACCTTCTGGTTTGCCCCCTTGTCATGCTCTCCGCAGAAGTGTGGAATGGGCTCACGACAGGCAACCAATCCACATTGCTGCTAAGAGGGAGAAAGCGAGACCAGGCAGCAGCTGCTGCTGTTCCTCCACCTGACTGCCATCACTCATTTCCCCCCCCCCCCCCGCTCTCTCAGGAGAGGAAGAAGTTGGCTGTTGATGGAAGTTGTGGCTGCTCACTCATTGCTCATTTGCCTGTCCACTCTCTTAGGAGGGAGCAGGTAAGCAAGCACCAATAATGGCAAGGAGCAGCAGCAGCCCCTATGGATCCTCTTTCTCCTGACAATGGTAGGTAGGAGAGAGGGACCCATTGAGGGCATCTTGCCAGAGGCACTGCCCCCCTTAAAAGCCGGAGCCAGAAGGTTTAACTTGGGAAAGAGAAAAAACACACAACCAAATATTTGACGCTGCTGAGTATGTGCGCACTCTCCCTTCCTAATACCAATGTAACTTTCGTGATAGTGGTCCTGCCATAGGGCAAATGATTGGCTACCCACTTATCAGTGGGTAGTTGGCCTGGTACCGAGCCAAGAACTTTGATTGGTCTGGTACTTTGCTTATTGGGAGCACCCACTTAATACCTGGCCAATAACATCCTATGCCAACAAACCCTAATTTCAGTAAGCTTTAGATTGAATCTTCAGTTGGCTATCTACTGTGCCAGAGGTGCAACTAAACACTTACCTCCTTACCTGCAGCAACTGTGCCTGCCTGTGGGTGAGTGACAGGTTAGGGAGTGTTGCTATAACTGCACATACCACCTTATTCAGCCTTGAAGCTAAAAGGTAACATGCATAGACGTTAGGTCACTGTGATGTTTTTCTGGCTTGCAAAAATCGTTGATTTTTTTTCTCTGACCTGGGCAAAAAGCACCACCATTCTTGAACAAAGGTGATGGGGTAGTGGTACGTGAAGGCTTCCTATTTCATAATGCCTGTAGGCATTAAGCTACGGGCATTACTGATGGGTACTGATTTAGTAAAAGGGGTGTGTGTTGTTATTGTTGAATTGTACCTTTATCTCCTCTATGTGTATATGTACTGAAAAATATAAATCTGCCAACAATGGCCCTCATGATAGTTAACAAAGTATTAAAACATATCAAGACTTATGTTCAGCATGAACCTGTGGTTTTCAAATAGTTCTGAGGAACCCTGGGTACCTTTGAAATTCATCAGGGGTCCTTGGTGAGGAAGATCACTAATGTTGGATAAGCTTCCAAGAAAACTTCTACCTTGCTGTACACTACTAGTCTTCCCTGCAGCGTGCGGTCACAAGTCACCATCCCAGTTCACACAAGGTGAAGATGAGGCCCAACAGGATTGGTCAGTGCCCTGCCATTGGGCCTCATGCCTTAGAATACACTCCTAAAATGTCTCCAGTGAGCAGGAGTCATGTGATGGGCACCAGCGGAGGTGGGTGCTCCATTGTCAGTGGGGTTGTGAATCAGCCCTGAGTTTCAGTCAGAACGAGTCAGAACTTTAAAGGTGCTATCCAAGGTGCTGCTGGGATAGGCCCGTTAGAGTTCAGACTGAACCCCAGAGTGAATTCACCACCCCACTGACATCGGAGCCACCAGCCTCCACTGCTGGGCACTCGGGTTTCCTCACGAGAAGTCAAAAGTAGAAGCTGTTTCCTGAAAGCAGAAGGCATGCTAAATATGCTGTTTCATAGAGAGTCCGAGAGCACTACTATCATCCTCAACTCATTTCCTGTACAGGAGCTTAAAATAGAAAAGTAGAGGTTTATGCATAAACCATGACAATGTATAATTTTGTACATGGTTTTGTGCCCTCTTCTTGACTCAGCTGCACATTGGTTTGGTTTGCATTTATTTTGAGCATCCAGATGTTCTTAACCACTTAGACGTTATCTGGATAGCAAAGCCTCCTTCCTCACCAGTGGCTGGTGATTGATTTTACAGGAGGAGGGAATAGTTTGTGCTCAAGATTGTTTTCCTCTCCCACTTTTTTCTGCTGAGGATTGCAGGGGGCAGTCTGCATTGGCAAAAATTAGATTCCAGCAATGGGCAATTCACTTGTAACCCCCTCTGTTTTCCCCTCCCCCCCCCACATTTCACTTAGTCATGAGTCATGACTTTTTGTGAACATAATGTAGCCTCATTACAACACCCCCTCCCCAAAGCATTAGCACTTAATGGGCTTAAAGTGGGTTGGGGGCTAGCATGTCACGTGTTACAGATCATAGGTGTTGTTGAGTTGCTCTTGTATCCAGAAACTAGATTAATGGCAAAAATAAAATTTTAAAAAATGAGCAAGCTTATGTTGGAATCAAAAGATGTGTAATTGTTTTTGGCGTATTCAGACAACATGCTAAGCCATGGCTAGCCATGGTTAGTGAGCGTGTTTAAACTATGTTGACGTAGCCAGCATGGTTAGGAATGGTTCACACAATACGCTAAGCCATAATGTTTAGCTCAAAATGCTTAGCCATCATGCTTTAGCTTGTTATCTGAACAGGGCCTTCGTGCTCGAGGAGGCTGGGATAGGTTCTGTTGCGGTGGGGAGGGTCTGGTACAAATCTACTCATGGAATACACAGCCACAATTAGCAATGTCCGTCATTCCGCTAACAAAAACATGTGTGTTTAATAAATGATATGTTGTTGTTATTTTAATTTAGAAACTACTCTGTTTTGAGGGGATGCATTAAATAGTCCTCTGAAGTAATATAGTTTTGGAGATGAACATGAAATAATGCTACAGTGTTAGCCTCTCAACCTCTCAGGTATTGCCATTTCGTTTTATTTTTATATAATATATATATTTTTATTGAAGGGTGAAAACTACAAACAGCCTTGTGACAACTGTATAATGATGAACAATTGTATTGAGACATATGTTTTATTGAGGCATACATTCATGAACGAGAGCCCAGTTCTATCAGATGCATGCAGTGGAATCCTCAGTTGACTAATAAAAATTACACTTACATAGGTACAGGAAAATAATTTGTAAGCAGCCACAATCAAATGGTTAGTCTTTAACATGTCACAGGATTCTTTGTTTTTGCTACAGCAGTAACTTGGCTATCCCTATGGAATTTATTTGCTGCTATCTCTCTACAGCTGCTAGTTTGAGTGTTCCTGTAGTGGTACTTCTCTCCTCTTCCTCACAACACCCTTTATGTTGTTATTTCTCAGCTTGATTCATTGAGGCATGCCATTAATAACAATGCAATACAGTGATAGGCAGAGGAAATCAAAACACAATAATGAAAGCACTGTGTTTTATAGATGAAAGAATCCTCATTTTAGGGTTATTAACATGAATGTGTCAATGTGAACATACATCTGTATGAACACTAAATAAAGAGGAAAAAAAGCAATGCTCATATTGATGTTTCTCTTGTGTTCTTGTTTAATGAACTGCTGTCACAGATTCTGTTTAAATTGTATGTGCAGAGCAATTGCATATTTTGTTGAATTTAACTGGTCCTGAAAAACATTGCAGGGAGCCATAGTAGTATTTCTATGGTTAGGGAACCGGAATAAATATCTGCCTTTGCATTGAATAATGTGCTTTCTGTTTGTTAAGAATCTTTTATGGTTTGGTTTATTGTGTCTACAGATGATGATGAACTGAGTCATTTGTTGGGGAAAGTTGAGAATAAAATCCAAGATTTAAGGGTTTAAATATCTTGTAATCAATTATTTCATTTTGGAAACGTGATTACGTCTCAGAATATTCTTTCAGTCAAGGTTTTAAATTGTGTTTCTTTACACAAAGATTGTTTCACAAAGGAAGACAAGAGTGTTTTTTTAGTGTAAGTATAATAATTTACTTTACTGATTTTATAGGCCCTCATTCATAATGAAAACTAAAGTTGGAATGATTAGGCAGACGAATGTAGAATTTCTCAGACTTCCACATTAAGAGTTATTTTATTTCTAAATCCAAACTAATTCTGGTAACTGAACGATGGGCATCTTAAAGTTTTCAAATTGCATTCTAGAGACCGCAAGCTTGCCAGTGATTTTTCAGTGGAATTATCAGTAACGGCAGACAAAATTCTGTGAAAGACAGCTTGCCCACCACTATCAAACTTTCTCCTCAATGTGCAGCTGCAGGGGTGTGATGTAGGATGCATGCTCTACTTATGTGGTGTGAAGCCCCAAAGGCCTGACTCTGTGTGCACTTTTTTTTAAAAAAAAAACTTTGCAGTTTGCAGGGCTTATGGTGTTCTTAGCACATGCGTCAGTGTGGAAAGGGTCCCTTCAGGTGGAAAGATTTAAAACTATTTCCTAATTTACAAATCTAATGAAAAAGCTACATTGAGTAAAATGTATATTTGAGTTTGAAATGTATCCATTCTGATTTCTGCACCTCGTTAATAACCTGCACTCGTGACTATTTCCTTTCATACTTCTATCAGGACATTGTTTGAGAAACCAAAATTACATTCTTACACAGTTTTTGTTTACATCCAAAACTTTTTCTATGTATGCATTCATGTAATCTGTGAATTTTGGAAACAAGCAAATACAGGGTTTCTTAGACTTTGGCATGTCGATACTTTCATGAGGAAAAAAAATCAATTTGTAGGTTATTTAAATTATGAAATCAAAATAGTCTGGATTTTGTGGGGGGAAAGGGCTACACTACAAAGTAACTAGAAGGGAATAGATTGGGCTTGTAAATAGTCTTTCATTTGGTCACCTCTGTTGAGGAAGGGTTGCCTCCAGGTAGGTGTGCAGCAGTGATATTCTAAATTGGATGGGAGTTGGTGGGGCTTTAAAAACCTTTGCTTCTGCCAGTCACCCAGAAATTATTTCTACAGGTGTGTATATGTGGAGGGACAGGTAAGTTAATAGATATATACTTTGTGAGGCAGTATCTTTGGTGGATTATTTGGAAGGGCGTAAGAAATGGAGGAATATGATGCTTTGAAAAATTGCAAGAGGGTTCAAAGAGAGCTATGAAGAGGGGGAATAGGCAGATGGTTCCATCTTTGGAAGACACATTAGCCACCCCACTGTTTGAAAATCCTGAGCAAACCTGAGTTTCTTACCTTCCTGGGCTGTTCCAGATACCAAGAAGAACTCATGAAGTAGAAATAATACTCTTAAGCATTAGCCTTCTACAGTGTAGAGCAGCACTGTGTAGTGTTTAGAATGTTGGGCTTGGAGTGGGGCTACTTGGGTTCAAATCCCTGCTCTGCCATGAAGTTCACTGGATGAGTTCATGGGCCAGTTGCTGTCATTCAGATGACAAATGAAATGGGGACCACCTGAGCTCTTTGGAGAAACATGCGGTTACAAAATTCCAGTTCCTCCTCTATTACTTACCTGTGGCATTTCTTAGGAGGGACGATATCTTCAGATGACTCTGGGTTCCATAGGCTATATATGTTGAGAACTTTATGTCCTATCAAAAAGGCAGGGTGTAGGAAAGTTAGTGAAGAATTCCTTTGAATGTCCTTTAAATTCACATTGTAGCATGGTTGTTGGAGATTTCTTGCTGGGCTTTTACTCACACAGCAAATTTAGAAACAAAAAAAGCTGCAACAAAATAACAAATAGAAAAATCAATTGAGCTGCTTGTTAAAATACGCCACCGTGAAAACTCATAATTGTATTCGATCTATTCATGTTTCACGGCTCTTTGTAACTCCTTCCTACAGAGTCCCTAGCTACAAAAGTCCAAATCTAGTGTTTAAATGTGGATTTGAGGCTTTAAAAAAAATCTATTTAGATGTAAAGAGGACTTCTTGAATACTAGATGGTACATTAGAACAGTTGAGAGATGTGAGTAGGGGGTTGGAAGGGGGAGTTGATTATTGAAACAATGACCTATTTAGCAAATGCATTGCTTCTGTTTACTGCTGCTGGTCTGTTTCATTGAAAAAACTGCAACACTGTCTGCCAGAATTTTTGCCTTGGAATTGTAGGTTTTTGTAGTCATTCATGCTCAAGGCTTTCTTTCTCCCTGCTCCTCCATGTGTACTGACATGCCCTCATGATGCTCTACAGCTGTGTTTTCAAACTTTCTAACTTCAGGAAATCCTTTATACAGATTGATGTCTGTCAAGGAATCCCTGCCCATGTGCTACAGAGCCCTTGAAAATTATTTATTTATTTATTTATTTATTTATTACATTTGTATACTGCCCCATAGCCGAAGCTCTCTGGGCGGTTTACATAGGATTAAAACAATTAAAAACAATATACAAAAATTAAAACAGCAAAAGCATACCACATACACACAATATGTACATTTAAAACCACTACAACACCCCAAAAAGCTACAAAAAAAACCAAAAACAAACCCAGGCTCCTCAGATATTGCCAAATGCCTGAGAGAAGAGGAAAGTCTTGACCTGGCGCTGAAAAGATAACAATGTTGGCGCCAGGCGGGCCTCGTCAGGGAGATCATTCCACAATTGGGGGGCCACCACAGAGAAGGCCCTCTCTCTTGTTGCCGACCTCCGAGCTTCCCTCAGAGTAGGCACTCGGAGGAGGGCCTTAGATGTTGAACATAGTGTTTGGGTAGGTTCATGTCGGGAAAGGCGTTTTAGGAGGCCTTCTAGGGTACAAAAAGCACCAGCCAGGCCCCTTGGCTCTTGCTGTCGTTCTGTGTGAACTGAGAGGACACACCAGGACACATCTAACACATCCCTACAACTGTACATTTCAGTAACAGGTTGTTGGTGGTGGACAAGTTGCCCTAGAGGTCAAATCCGCACTCCAGATTTCAAAGTTTGCAGTCCAAAATTACAGTCAAGGAAGCTTTCTGCCATTATTGAACCTTTCACTGGGAAATCTCTGAATAGCTTGGAGGAGCCCCAAGATTTCTTGGAACACAGTTAGAAAACCACTGCTTTCTAGCATCAGGCTCAATCACAGACTCAAGTGTGGCATGTACTTCATCCACAATCCTCTTGTCCCAACATATATTTTTCTTATAACCCCTGACCACAACCATCACCACCACCCAGCAAGTGAATGCACAGCTGTGCTTTTACACAGATTCAGAAACATGGTCTCTATTTTCATACACATTTTAATGTAAGTAAGCAACTGAACAAAACAGAGTGGCCTAATATTATTTAAACCTTTTGGCTTCTGCCTTTTTTGGTTACACAGCTACTGCATTGGGAGCTAAGCAGGCCGTTCTATAATACTGAGGCTGGAGAGTTCCTATACAGTGTGCCTGTATTTTGCATGAGGAAGCCCCAAGTTACATGTGACATAACTTGGGCCTAAGTACTTTGAAATATAGTTGGTACATAATGGCTGCATCTGGACATAATGGTAAACTATAGTGTACTGTTATGGCAGTGAGCTACAGTGAGCCTTAGAATCATTTGCTCCCTTCTCCTCAATTGCAAGGAGCAGATTGGAAGGTTTTGCTTATGCTTTTGATTAACTGAGGCTTGTCATTAGGGTTGTTGCGAGCATCCGACTGGATCCATGAGGGCAGCGACCATCCTGCGTCCCACCATCATGGACCCAGTCAGATGCGCTCAGTGCAAGCGCGGACCATCGTCAGAGCACTCACGAGCTCCCCATGAGTGTTTGGCAACCGCCTGCCCTGGCTTCCGACATCACACCCTCCCTCCTGCGTTAATGGTGATCACACTTTGTGGAGGTGCCGGAAATCGTGCGTTTCACCCTTCCACGCTAATGATGGCTGCCATTAACACAGTGGGGGGAAAGGGCCGGAAGCCAGGGGCGGCAGTTTCTGAGTGCTCACAAGTCTCGAGCGGGGCGAGCGCTCAGTAATTTTGCCCACCTTTAAGTCATTATGTCCAAACCCAAACAGTCTATGGTTAACCTTAAATATGGTTTACTGAAACAAACCAATTTCTGACCTTCATTTCAGGAAACCATAGTTGGAGGTGTCACGACCCGCAGCCCTCAGAAGTTCCAGTGTGCAGCAGAGAATTCTCATTTATTTATTGCATTTCTATACTGCCCAATAGCCGAAGCTCTCTGGGCAGTTCTCATGAGGATGAGGCACAGGCTACTTAGGGGTAGGACAAAGTGCCTTATTTAAGACCCTTCCTGCCAGAGGACACAACCCTGCCATCATTCTCTGGCTCAGATGAGCCCCTGGTAGAACCTCCACCTCCCCAACCTCATAGAAATCTTGGGCTAAAAAAATCAGGTGAGGACCCTTTAGCAGTGGAGTTGATCATTCTACAGGTCTTGTCAGCCTTCTGAGACAACATCCTCCTATTGTTATAGTAGGAGAGAGTCCCAGCAGCAGCAGGACCTACTTGGAGCTATCCATGGTCCTATTTTCTTCTTGTCTTTTTCTGACTGCCATCAAATGCCACCAACTTCCCTTGCGAGCCTTAAGAGATCACAAAATGGGACAGGAACGCTACTGTGTTTAATCAAAAGTGAAAGGTTCTGATCTCCCTGCATTGAGGAGAGGGAAGTAGGGCAGCATGTGAGCAGTAAGCGGCTCTTTCCTGTAATGATAAAATACAATTTATTGTTATGTTCAAACGCAGCCAACATTGAGAATAATGGCAAGCTTGCTTTGTAGGATTTGAAGCTTTGAACCAAGCTTCTCCATTCAAAACTTTATGGAAACTATCATACAGGAAGACAAACCAAGTAAACAGTCAAGGAGCCTGCATGCATAGATGCAAGCTTGTAAACAACCAGGATTTCTGAGGTACCCTCAGAATGAAATGTTGAAATGTGAAATGTTGAGGGCTGCAGAAAAATATAGCTTCAAAATGAATATATGTTTATTTTGGCCCAGGGATAGTACTTGGCGAGAAAATTGGGTCTATACAACTTTGTATCTCTTTCTCTTGGTAAGAGATACATTACTTGAATATGTATCTCTCTTTGCTTATCTGAACCTCCGCCTTCTCTAGGAAACAAGTATGTTAGAGGGAGCTGCATATACCATCTGTGACTGGCTGAAGTTGAGCCCATGATGTGGGTTTACCATTATTCAGCAAGTTAGTTGATAGCTACTCCATAGAGAAATTGAGTGTAGCTTTGGTACTACACCGTGACTGATATGGGTTTAGAGTGTTGATAGCATTCAGACGTGCGTGAAGCTCTGTGCGACCACTCAGTCAACAACCTTCAGCGATAGCTGACCTTATTTTTAAAGATTCAGAACAAGTGACATACATAGGAAGCATATGTTAGTAGGAAGGTTCCTGAGATTTATCACCTTGAAGCAGAGATAAGCATAGCTTGTGAGAACATACCTGAAAGTCCTAAATTAAATGCACTATAATCTTCTGCATGCAATGAGAAATTTTATTGATTTTTAAAACAACTTTCATTCACCGAAACAAAACCTCTCCCTGACAATTTTATGGATGTTAAAGAGTATAAGTCCTACAGATACAACTGGTCTCTCATGCATGGCTTTTATAGGAGTTGAAATGTCTTATTATAACATATGCAAGAAGGTTCTTGAACGCTTGCTCTTCTTTCTTTCCAGATAATCCGCCACGGAGAGCATCGTTGTGAAATATTTGAGTCATACATCTACTGAATTTTTGTCTTGTTTCTCTTGTATTATGTCAACAGGTTTTTAAAAGGTGTCTTGACGGCAAAGCTGGAAGGCGGATTATTTCTTTGAAAAAAAAGAGACCATGTGTGCACATCCGTAGAAATGGTTTGCGGCTCAGTCAAACTGGAGCTGACTAAATGAAACTATGGGCTGTGCATCAGCCAAGCATGTTTCTGCTGTACAAAATGAAGAGGAAGCTCAGAAGGGGAAAAATTACCAGAATGGAGATGTATTTGGTGGTGAGTGTCATTGTTTGCAGTTCTTGACCATTTTGACCACTTTACTGCACCATTCTTACTTTCCTCTCCCCATCTGTTTTTAAACTCTTTATTCCTCAATATGGGCTCCAAGGGATCGACTTACTCTTGAAATGCCATATTTTGGGACATATGTTTTGCATTACAGATGTTCATTCTGTTTGGGGTGGTAAATGTGCTTTGATTGTGAACATAAGAAGCAGAAGGATGTGATACTGAGCGTGATATTCAGATTCCTGAACCTCTGCCTTTGTTCAATTAAGCACAACTTCCTAGTCTTTATGGTTCCAAAGATATACTTGAAAAGTATATGGACAGTGTTTGCTGATACCTTTTTCAGCAATCCTTTTGGTTTGGGAGATTTTCAGTGCAATGTATAGGTCCTTTCTCCTCCAGAAATAGAATAACTAGTGCAAAATAGTGCAAAATAAGAGAACTCATGTGTGGTTTTGTGAGATCTGTTACAAAAATTCCATTTGTGGTGAAGGAATTGGGCTATCGCTTCACAACCCTGCCCTGGTCACTCCACCCATAATGCCAGCCACCCCTCTCAGACATCCATTCATCCATTGGACGCTGCAGCTTGTGCAAAATGCAGCAGCCAGATTAATAACTGGGACCAGAAGGTTCGAGCATATAAGACCTACTCTGGCCCGCTTGCATTGACTGCCTGTATGTTTCCAAGCCCGATTCAAGGTGCTGGTATTAACCTATAAAGCCTTACACAGCTTGGGACCGCAATACCTGACGGAACACCTTTCCCGACATTAACCTACTCGAGCACTACGTTCAGCATCTAAGGTCCTCCTCCGAGTGCCTACTCTGAGGGAAGCTCAGAGTTCGGCAACAAGGGAGAGGGCCTTCTCTATGGGGGCCCCCCAATTGTGGAACGATCTCCCTGATGAGGCTCGCCTGGCGCCAACATTGTTATCTTTTCGGTGCCAGGTCAAGACTTTCTTCTTCTCTCAGGCATTTAGCAATATCTGATAAGCCTGGGTTTGTTTTGTTTTTAGGCTTATAGCTTTTTAAAAGTTATTATAGTGATTTTAAATTGTATATTGTATGTTTTTGCTGTTTTAATTTTTGTATATTGTTTTAATCTTATGTAAACTGCCCAAAGAGCTTCGGCTATGGGGCGGTATACAAATGTAACAAAATAAATAAAAATAAATAAAATAAATTCATTGGCAGAACTTGAAGTTGAGCAGGCCCCAGCCATGCAATCTGAACACGACAACATTGGAACGTACAGATAATGGGGCCTATAGCTGTTGGGCTCCACATGCATGCTGCTCCATTCAAATACCCCAGGAGAACGAGTGAACTCCCAATCCCCTCACTAAGCATACCTCTAATTTCTGTAGGGTGCTTGCATTCTGTTGGCCTTTGTTTGAAAATATTCCAACTTCCCTGTTTTATCCCTGTTCATTCCAATTGCCTTCTCGCTAGTGTAGATAGTACTTCTGGGAATACCTTGATACATTTGGGAAAGGCAATGTATGAGAAACTTCAAAACATTGAACATGTATTGAAGTGATGAACCTAGGCTTGTCTGTCTCTCTCACACATCCTTTTATACTTATACTGAGAGTTCTGTAGCCAGAATAATAAGCAAGGGTGTTCTGCTTCATCGTATCAATAAAACACATATTCTCATTCTCCTGTCTCTGCCCTAAAGTTGTACTAGCCACGCTAAGCGGTTGCATTACATGATGTGAATTAGATCTGTGACATTACAAGATTCTTAAAGGTTGCTATTAAACACTCCTGTTGTTTTTAATTCTGAACAAAACTGTGCATGGCACATCTGTAGAAACAATTCAGAAAATGCTTCAAGGAAAACAGTGAGCCCCATGTATGAGAGACGTCACAATCTTCTCATTTCAAGCCAAGCAGTGTTGGATGACATAGTAGCAGGCTAGACCACTGACTCTTAAGACACGTAGAAAGTGATAACAGTAGTCCATTACATTAGGGTGGAACAGCATGTTACATGTTGTTTCATTAATCTTTTTTCAGACCTTTAATTTTCTTTTTTCATAATGTAGCTGTTGAGGCTTGTAACTTGAGGCAGGAGAACAGTGCTGGGGGATAAAGAG
The DNA here is from genome assembly GCA_029215795.1 of Anniella stebbinsi. Lineage (NCBI taxonomy): Eukaryota > Metazoa > Chordata > Lepidosauria > Squamata > Anniellidae > Anniella > Anniella stebbinsi. Next base: position 119,987,462 of record JARDYH010000004.1, on the reverse strand, counting down.
TCTTCCTGCCCTTTTCCCTCGCGTTGTTTTTCGACTGAAAAGGTATCCGTATCTTTTCCCCAGTGGGAGTGAAAGCAGCTGGGAGGGGGATTATTAGCAGAGAAATAACGTGAGTGGGAAAGGTCTCTGCTGTGATCTTTCTTTCAGATTGCAGCTTCAGCGGCTACATTGTCTGTTTGTTTTTTTTTGTTTTTTTTGGCCTTTTAGTAGGAAAAAACTCATCAAGGTATTTTACAATATTCTGTTCCCCCTTAGTACAGAATATTAGTTTCAGACTATTAACAGACAAGTCAAAACGTGAACATTCTTAAAGATAACCAAAGCATATGCTGAATGTAAATAGCTGGTGTGAGGTGTAGGCAGTTCTTCTTAATCTGGTTGGGTAGGGATGGATGTATGGAGGTGCACCATTCAACTTAATGCAGGAATTTGGATACCTTCACTGAGGTATTCCTGGCATTTTGACTACGACTCTCAACAGATCAATCTTCTGCTTTTTAATCAATTAATTAATGGATTGCATTTATTTTTTAAAAAATATTTTACCAAGGCCCAATAGACTTGCACATTCAGATACTAAAGTGTAAGAGAACTTAAGGGTGCAATCCTATGAATATTTACACAGAAAGAAGTCCTGCAAAGTTCCCAGCATTTCCCAGCCAGCATGACTGGCTGGGGAATGCTGGGAAGTTGTAGGGCCTTTTTGGGGGATTGCACCCTAAAACATTTTGTTAACAAATGTGACCATTCTTTGCTAGAGGGAGAGGACATCTTTCGACCTTTTTTTTTTTTTTGCATTTCCTATCACATTAACACACCAAAATAAAAATACAATTAAAAAATGAATGTGTTCATCATCTCTGTCTGCATCTCTCCCTTTTCAGCCTGCTTGCTTACATATCACTGTGTTCACATCTTTTGGAACTTTAACATAGATGCTGCTGTGTTTTGTCCCATGAAGAGATGACTGAGCATTGGTGACTGGCAGATGTTTCTGGAGCTATCTGGAAATAGTTGATTGGTGGCATTCATAACTCATGGATACTAAGGCCCAAGTCATGCTGCATGTCCACAAGGGGACTTGAGAAAGCTTGGGGAGAAATAAGTTTGACTATTGCAGTTGGTTGGGACAAGGAGGCTTTTGTGGCTCCAGTAGAATGCTCTTTGGTTGGGCAGGGGGGACTGATCCTTCAACACGTCCACTTGCTCTGGCAAGTGTGTGTGCTGCCCTCCAATCTGTGGCCAGGCTTCCTCTCAACTTCAGAGCTGGGGAAGTTTTGCTTCCCCCTCTTCCAAAGTAAGTGAACATAAAAGTAAGAGGAGGAGGAGAGAATAGGGGCAGGAGAGAAAAATATAATTTTAAAAAATGAATACACACAGTAAAATCTCCTATGCCACATATAGACGTTATTAGTTCCTCTGAAGCATATGCAGTTGTTGACAGACTGCTACAGAATAAGCAGTACAGTATAGAGTCGATTGGATGGTGAATGTAATTTTTAAAAAATAATTTCCAGAGGTGTAGTCATGTTTTGTCTGTTGCAGCAAAAACGACAAAGTCTTGTGGCACCTTAAAGATTAATAAATTTATTTTGCAAAGGCTTTTGTGGACACTGTCCACTTCATCAAATGCAGACACAAAAGCTTATGCCAAAATAAATTTGTTAGTCCTTAAAGACTTTTAAACTCTCTTTGCAAGAAAAACAAAATTAGAAAATCAGTTTGAAGCCTCTCTCTGTTGTGTATTTATTTATTTTATTTATTTATTTATTTGTAGAGAGGTGTTTTTTAAGGCCGTGGAGCATTTAAAAATGTGATCTCTGAAGTAGTATAGTTCATTCTGCCACCTCAGAGCTATTCCATCTCATTTCCATAATTTGGGTTTGTGGTGTGTGGTGAATTTCCTTCTGGGTTAATAGTTTCTTTGCACATTACATTTGCAACTACATTTCTGGCAGAGTGACCAATATAGTAGTTTCTTGCATGTTTTAATTCACCTCATGAAGATGAAGAGCTATTTTTAAAAAGTTGTCTGTCACACTTTAGGTGCCAATAGAGAAAGACTAAATTAGGTGTTCATTTCATTCAGTAAATAAAAGCAGCCAATAAACAAAATAAATTATTTTTACTACTTACAACTGACTTTTATTTATAATACTCATGCCTTTGGATAAAAACAATATAAATAATGATCCAGAAAGCACCCCCTTTTCATACACTGCAGTGTTGAGATGATAGGGTATATGAAACCAGGCTTATTTCCCCTGACTTCAGTGTAATATAAGTATTAATTGAGTTATGATCAGGGTCTGAAGGTAATAAATTTTAATCTCCATTCTGTACATCACTTTGAGTGTCTGGCAATCAAAATACAAAAACTACATCCATCCCATCATTGTCCTAACATGCTATGTAGCCAACTCATTATCATAGCACATTAACATATTTTTAAAATGTGGAGGTTTTTATAGTATTATCGACTAATCAAAGAATTTGGTTGGTCTATCATTGGCTTTTGAAGTGATTAATTGGTTAATTAATTAAATAAATGTGCATATTACCAAAACCTTAGTGTAGATTCACTTTTGAGATATTGAAAGTAGTGTGAGAGAACTTAAAATGTTAAAAACAGAGCTCTAGTCACTGATGGAAGGAAAGGCCATGATTAATATTCTTTTCTCCAGTAGTATAGTAATGTAATACAAACAAAATAGCCAAAAAACAAAACAAAACCCACCCAAGTGTGTCTTTTATTCACAGCCTTCTCCATTGATTAAGCTTTGTTGATGATTAAAAATGGTCCTTACTAATGAGTCTATGAAAGCTTTACTTGATTTATCTACCAGTAGAACCAGTTTGCAACTCCCTTTTAAAAAGAAGTAACCAGACTTATTAATACTGAGAAGCTAGTTAAATTTGTTAAATCTTTCTTTAAAATAAATAAATAAATAAATAAATAAATAAGGTGATGAGGGGGCCTGAGAACAATTCAGTCCAGTAGATTGCTTTATGTGGGCTGTGATGCTGGTACAGGGAGTTTTCAGTAAGATTTGTTTGTTTTCATCAACATAAAGTGACATTCACAAAATAACTGCCTTGAGCCTGTCTCTCTGCCTCTCTCTCCAGCCACAACTCTCCTATTTAAAGATTTAATGTAACAGTGACTAACCTATCCAGCAGAGAAGACCACTTTATGTGATGCATTGACTTACATGTGTGATCCAATTGTTGTAAACCTCCCAGAGAGTTCTGGCTATGGGGCAGTATAGAAATGAAATAAATATAAATAAATAAATAAAGGTACAGTAAAACAACACTATTGCTTGTCCCAATATAAACCTCAAGTTGGATCTCCTAAAACCTTGAGGAAAGACATAATGAATCAATTAATTTGCCCTTTTTAAATTTGTATTGAAAGGTGAAATTCTTGAAGTTTCAGATCAGGAGCCAGGCTCTGAAGCAGAAGTTCCCTCCCTCCTCTGGAGTTATTCTCTCTCCCCCTGGCCCTGTATTTTTAACAGTTTTTATGTTGCATATTCACCGACATGAACTAAAGGTGATGTAAACCAGGTTCCCCACGTCACTGATGGGTTGACGTGGGGAAATTGGGGGTTTGTTCTCTGTTGGGGTTTGTTCTCTGTTTTTACAACAAATTGGGGGTTTGTTCTCTGTTTTTACAAAAGAGCAATGGCAAAACAAAACCTTGGTTGTCAAAGGACAGGGAAAGGAGCAGTGAGGTGGAGCATATATTTTTCTGTGGAAAATATTTCATTAAAGGAATGCATTGTTTCATAAAATTATTAACAAAACAGATGAACACAATCAAGTCTATTTGAGGAACTGGAATGAGCACAAATCTAAAATCAAAGGTGTAATTAACTGGAAGTGTGTGTGTTGAATTGTCATATTTACAGGTATTGCAGTTTTAAAAAAAATCTGAGGTAAACTTTAAATTTGTTTGTACCATTTACAGCACATCTGGTCACTTTATAGATCTCCCTCCTTGCATCAAATATTCCAGTTCACTTACCTTTGGGTATTGTGGAATATTTTTCAGGGTCAAATTTTCCCAGAAAGCCCACATCACTGGAAGTAAGTGCCCGTTCCTAAGTCTGGCTCCTGATTTGCAAGATGTTGCGTTGGAGGGTTCCATTTATTGGAAGCATAGAATAAAAATATTGGTATTACAGTAGCTTATTGCATTTATATCCTGGCTTTTTCCTTCAAGGAACCCAAGGCGGTGTACATAATCCTCCTCCCCTCCATTTTATCCTGTGGTTTTAACTACAAACAACCCAGAGTTTACAAGCCAACAACAAATCATGATTCTTTTCCTGGATTGTTTGTTGTTAACAACCCATAGTTAAACTATAGTGCAGAGTTCAACAGCCACCCGTATTCAACCCATACTCTGGGTTGTTACGTGCAAACCAGGCTAACATGTGTTTCTCTTTCCTGTGGGGTGCTTCATTCCCCTTCCTGTGTGGGGTTTACATAATCCATGGGAAAAGATCATTGCTGTGAGGGCAAAAGTCACTATTTTGTAACTGAAAGGATGAAAGTTCATAATGTAGAGAAACTACTTTCTGAAATGAGAACTCAAAACCACTAGAGCTGCATATACAGCTGAAGCAACCCTTTCTACTCTAAACTGTTTTAGTTGGCACTCTTCTACTTGGTACCAAAAATAGCTCTCGAATGAGTTATGGAAAAGGTGAGATGAGGGCAGCTATATAAGGCCCCGACTGTTATTTAGCTACCTTTGCCTGAATCCTTAGAAGAACTAAACATAACTTCTTGAGACTACTTATTACCATGGCTACCCTGTTTTCTCTTAAGCTTGTAATGGTTTAACCTTGGAAAGTAACTATCCAGTTACTGCAAACCTAGAATGTTAGGTGTGAAAAACTCTCCAAGAGAGAAATTTATAGAATTGAGTTCTAACATGGACAGAGAGGTGCTGTTTTCTAATGCCTTATTAGCAAAAAAAAGTCTTGTGTGCCTTCCATTCAGATAGAGAGTCTTCCCAACCATGGGATCCATCCTTGTTTCTTAAATGAGGATAGGACTCATTTAGGACTTTGGCGGCAATGCAGTAATCTGAAACACCTTTTGGGTCACAACATATCTTGGGTTTTAAAATGGAAAGCTGTGATGTTGTACTGTTTAGAGATGTGAATGTGTTGCAAAAGTTATTATTTGGAGTTGCAGGTCTGGGTGAGTATGGAATAAGTGATAAGTGAGTGGTGATTGGTTAGTTGTTTGGAGTGCCTGGATTGGTGGAGTGTGTGAAAATGGGAGGAGCTGGGGAGTGATTATATATATATATCAGACAAAGGGAGAGCTGGCAGGGTTGTTTTGGGATGAATTGAGGAGGGGGTTGATTGTGGGTTGAGCAGGGAGAAGAAAAAGAGAGAGAGAGAGAGAGAGAGAGAGAGAGCGCGCGCGGTGGCAGCGGGAATATAGATGCTTGTCTGAGGCCAGGTTGCTGGGCTGTGGCTGTGGGGCTTCACTACCTCCGAGGGGCCCTGCCTTCTTTTGTATATGGTCACTCTAGTATAGTGGCTGCAACTTTAACTGTTGTGATGAACAGGGAATTTCACCAGGAACTAATTGCATACAAATGACACTGGTTAAAATTCCCCTTTCTCTACAACTGTTAAAGTTACATGAGCCCTGTCCTCCTTTTCATATGGTCAGCCTAATCAACACTGCCCTGAGCTCTTTAGCAAACAGACAGGATTTGTTTAACCCATATATCTAATGCGCACCTGTTCTCCAGTTGATTCCACATGCCCACTGACAATTTTCTAATAATCACTTTTATTTTTCTCCCTCCCTAGCAGTACTTAAAAGTGCTTAAAATAACATCCAGTGACTGCCCATAAAATCTGTGCCATGTTTCAGGCACAGATTTCTGTGAACAAGGAAGTATTATTGACCAAACAGTAGATGCTTCCTTCTTTTCTAAGCATCATGCAGTTTGTTTTTTATTTAATAAATACAAAGCAAACTCCAACAGAGGAGACTGTCAGGCAAACTTGCATAATCACTTGGAAGATGTGTATCACAGAGAAAGGGGAAGTGACATATGCACAGATGTCTTATCACAAGGCGGAAGTTGTGTCTTTAAAAGCTTTGTCTCTGGAGTCCTACAGTCACATTCTGACCAGGATAAAATGTCAAGGACATCAAGCAAGGTTTGGGGGAATGGAGCAGCCAATAGCAGTAGCAGGGAGAGTGTCCAGGAGCCAAGAGCTGGTTTGGGGTTGCCGTTCAGAATTGGGTGCCACAGGATCTGGGTTCCAGGGACAGCAGGACTCAATCGATCAGAGTCCAATGCTTGACTGTCTCCAAGCAAAGCCTGGCGTGACTCACAGAATCCTGCTCTGCAAGCAAAGGATCAGGCAGTCTGATAGGTACACCACTCCAGATTGGAGCCATTCCAGCAATCTCAAATTGTACATCCTGCTTTCTCCAGCAGGGGCTTCTAGGAATATGGAGCCAGTCTTGGGTGGTGAATGGGTTGATTCAGACTCCTTACTTGAAAGATTTGAGTTGTGAGTCTCAAAGTCAAACTGTGATAACTCCTTCCCTGCTAATGTTGTAGAGTTCCTTCACTTGGTCTAGTTCTGGCAGATTCAGGATCTGTGACTATCCTGAGGCAAACTATCCAGCTCGAACCATCTTCAAGCCTAGGTCATTATTTTCTAGAGGTCACGACTGCCCCACATATGATGTGCATATGTGAATTGATTTAGATTTATAGGTTGCCCCTATTTCAGGGGCTCATGGCAAGTAACATCTGTAAAAGAGCTTGACAATCAATATGGCATTTACGGAGTCTCACTATCAAGTTACTGTCCTATTGGCCTACTTAAGGAAACTAGCCATGAGTATCTGACACATTATCTTCTTATTCCATAACTGTGAACATGATACCACTTTTTCCCCCTTGCTATTCCTCAGTGCAGAAGTGGCTAGCCATGTGGATAAATATGTGGTTGCTTCTGATCTCTTTTCTGGGAAATAAGGAGCATGTTTGGGGACAGATCAATGAATTTTTGCATGTGGGTCAAAACACCATTTGTGGTAAAGCACCACAATGCTTACCACCAAAGGGACAAAGGTGACTTTGTAGATGGTATAAATAGTGTTGCTCCATGCAGTCTAAGCTAAGAAACTGCTGCATTTGACACCGAAGCACACTCATTTTCGTTAGTTGAAAGGTATTCTTTGATTTAGCCAGACTTTGGCCTGCAGTTGTGGTCCAAGGCATCTGGAGGGCACCAGGTTGGGGAAGGCTGCTCTACAGTGAAGCTAGACAGTCTGGAAAACTTTAGACCCTGTTTTTGATAATCACCTATATCGAAACAGTTGGCAATTTCCCAGTAAAAAACATGACTTTGTAGAATGCTTTTGTGGCATTTTGGTTGGCCAAATAAAGGTATTGCCTAACCAGTTTTGTGGTTGTATTTTTCATAGGATTAGTTACTTTTTACAATTACTCAGTGAAGCAAATGTAACTACACCCAGAAAGCTTATCAGTTACATGATCTGCAAGATACAGCTGCACTTCTATATATATTGCCTTTTGACTTTCCACAAAATAGTGTTCAAGTTGATGGCCAGCTCATTGTTTGACTTTATAATAGATCTACTTTTATAGGCTTTAACTAACATTTGTCTTCTTTCTTCCCAAAGAGTTGCTACTTTTGAATGCTAATTCTCTTTTTAAACAAGATTCATCAGAATCTTCCCAATGTGTGCCACTTATTATTCTAAAACAAGTGTACCATTGACTTTGAGGTCTTGAGGAAAGAGCAAATAAATGGTTGTGGATTCACCGTTCACCATGGGAGACAGTGTGATATTGTGGCTACACCTACACATTATTTATATTTGTGTGTATGTGTGAATCATGACTCCAGCCCCAATTATAGTGTTAGCTTTGAATATTTTGGAAGATGGGGCAGGAAAAAAAGATCAGACCTAACTATTTGATTCCCCACCACCACATCCCAAAGCCCACAGAATATCTGTTTAAGTGTTGTGTTTTTGTCTGGCTCCACCCGCATGTAGTTTCAAGCTCCATTCTTTTCCCAGATTGTGACATTAGCACAGCTTTCCACAGAAGTCAGCAGAGCCAGGTGAAAGCCAAGGCGGTCATTCTTGCTGACCCTCTGGTATTGGAGGAGATCGCAAAGTAGCCTGACTTAAGAGCTCCATCACCCAAGCGATTTATCGCACTCTCGTCATGCCTGATTTGTGGTTTTGCATCACGGTACACATATGACATTGTCTCTGTCCTGCGCTCATCTCGCCACCTCCCCTCCAATTTCCATCTTATTTTGGAGTGGGGAAAGTCTGTTTCCCCCCCTCTGTAAGCAATAGAGCCGCCCCTCCCTCCCGTGTATTGCTGTCCTTGCGCTATATCGGACCATCCCATTTTTATGTTGGGAGCGTGTGTGTCGAAGGGTGGTCTCGCTGACAAAAGAGGAGGGCAGGGCGGTTCTCCTCTCAACCACTCAACCATGGAGAGGGAGAGGGCACCCAAGCACCCCGCGGGGAAGGCGAGTGAGGCTGCCTATGCCCAGGACTCAGCCCCATTCAACTCTACGGTTCTTACTCCTGAGTAGGCATGTCTAGGTTTCCTGACCAGGACAATGTCGGCTTCCTCTTGCCATGGCAACATTGACCACAAACTTCTCCAAAAACTAATTGTAATACATTCCCTTCACTTATCTTGTTTAATGTGATCTTAGGGGAAAGCATAGTGTGTTGATTTACTGTAATCCTGCAGTTTCAGGCTGCTGTACTATTATATTTGCACTGAAAAAAATATTTTTTAAAATGTAAAATATTAACTGCAGGGGGAAGGAGAACGTAGGGGGTGGGGCAGGAGATTTTGCCGGCATAGTAGCGATACAGGAGAAAAATGCATGAGCGCAACAACGCACAGATGTGAAAGTGCCCAGTGCTTGACATGCTAAGTAAACGGGGGAGGAACTGAGGGCGCAAACCGGTGGGGGGGGGGGGGAAGTAGGTGTAATGGAGCCCTAAATGAGGAACTTTCCCTTCGTTTGATCTTCATTGTGCTCCTGTTGTCAAGTTGTAGAAATAATAACTCAGATTATGTGGCCTGTACTCTTGAGTTCAGATCTGCATTGTCAGGAATAAGTGAGAGCGTGGAATGGTAAGCTCTGTAAATGTAGGTGGCTGAAACACTGGAAGTTGCTAGCCAAAGACCGCTACAACTATGTAATACATTTTGCAATGCATGACTAAATTGAGAGCAAAACTTATCCCCTGCCACCTAATTTTGGCTATTCTGTACATGTTTGGAATGAAAACGCATGTTAATGTGTGCAGCGGCTTGTGCTGGTTTTTATTAGTGCTTAATAAATAATGGACTATCCCCTGAAGTTGCATTGATTCAGCACTAATAAAGAGCAGCACAGGCTGCTACACACACCATAATGTATTTCCGCTCTAGACATGTACAACAAAGCAGACTTTCCCTGTAGGGCTACTAGAATGTTAGATAGTTGCCATGACACTGTTTTCTGGTATGCTAACTGTATTTAAAAGAATGACTGGGTCTGGTTGTTAGAGGTTTCTGCATACATTCGCTGAATCTCTGGTCTTCATTTTATTAATGCATAGTTTTGGTTTGCTGGTCAGAGCTGATTACTCAATTGTTATCAGTTAACAGAAATCATACATTGTCAAAGGTTACATAAAATCAAAATCTCTCTTGTGCCATTGACAAGCTACCTTTTTATTGGAGCGTGACAGAGGCAAGAAAGAGGGTTCATTGCTTCCTAACCCTGCAGGAATTAGGGTTATACAAATAGACACACCGGGTCATGCAGCCTCCCCTCTCCCAATTTCAATGGCTAGATTTGAACTTAAGCATTATGTCTGAACTTGGACAAACTGTAGATAACCTTAACTACAGAAACAAGCCAATTTAGTTTATGAAGTTGGCTTGTTTCATAAAAACGCTGGTGGATCAGACCAAAGGCCTATCTAGTCCAGCATTCTGTTCCCACAGTGGCCAAAGAAATGTCTGTGGGAAGCCCACAAGCAGGATATGAGTGCAACACCATCCTCCCTCTCATGTTCCTCAGTATCTGGCATCCAAAAGTATAATGCTCCTGATACTGGAGGTAATATATAGCCTTCATGACTAGTAGCTATTGATAGAATTATCTGCCATGAATTTGTTCCTTTGGAACCGAAAGGGCTAGGAAATGCCTTTATAAAACACACATAACCCTATTAGATTTTTCATCACACCCATTCTCTAAAGAGTTCAGGATGGTTAAATGTGGGTACTTAACTTGCCTGTCTACTTAACCTCTCATTACCTTGATGCTTTGTCACTGGGATTGAGAAACTTTGCCAGCTGATGCCTTCTTTCATAAGCCTGCCCTACTTTTATAGGCCTATCTAGCTTCCCAATTGTTGCTGCACCCAATTAAATTCAGAGAGCCTCCTTTAAAAAACAAGGGTGTGTCTGGCTTAACTACTGGACCACACCAGATTCCAGCGACTGGAAATCAAGGTTAGTTGAGCCCTCTGGGAATGGTAATTATTATCAGGGGAGAGGACAATGGGTGTGAATTAAAATATTGTAATGTGGATAGGAGCCCTCTGGGAATAAAAGGGTCTGACTTGCTGTAGGCCTGGTTCAGTGTACAATTTTCTAGACTTATAGTCTGGTTTTTTAAACTGAACTCTGAACCCTTAAATTGGTCTGAGGTCTACACCTAAACTTTAGTGTATGAGCTCCACCTAAAGACTTAAAGCTGAGCTTATAATGAGCTTTAGTGTATGAGCTCCACCTAAAGGCTTAAACTGAGTTTATAATGAGCTTTCTAAGTATAAATTAAGATCACATTTTTTGTTTATAAGCAGACTTTTCTTCTTGCTAGGTCTGCACTGTAGCTCTTGTCAATATAGAAATATAAATTATTATTATTTTTACCCCTTTCCAAAGTTGAGTTTAATCTAGATATTTGGTTGAGATTTGCTGCAACCATTCCTGTTGAAGATACTGGAATTGGCAGAGATGGCAAAACTTACCTCAATAATGAGAGAAAAGTCAATATCTAGGTTCTTAACTGAATGGAAACCTCTTATAGACTCTTTGAAGGGACAAGAAAAAATGACCGATTTGTCTGTGGATTCAACCAATAAGTAGAAATGGTTAAAATAAAAGAAAGAGTGGACATCTGATTATTGTTTATAAGCAAGAGGGAATAAGGTTACCTATCTTTGCTGGGGAGAAAATCGGAATCTTATAACTCGGTGGATTGTTTTATGTGTTTATTTGTAACTGTTCTTATTTTTTGTTATTTTTTTATGTAGAGTGTGTATTTTAGCTTGTCGTTGTCTTGAAAATAAAAAAAATCAAACCGGAGATTTACTGCAACCATTCAAGGCTTCTGTGCTAGAACATAGCTGTAGGAATTGTAAGTTTCTACAGGATTTTTTATCCTGGAATATACCTTCTGAATTGTAAATTTCTAAAGGATTACTTTCCTGATGTTTAGTTCCCTTTACTGTGACCATGTTTCAGCTTCAGCTGATGATTATTAAATGATAACCATAATGTATCATTTACCCTCTCACCATATAGGTGCTTAACTTGCCTGTGTGCTTATAGAATCATAGAATCATAGACTAGTAGAGTTGGAAGGGGCCAATAAGGCCATCGAGTCCAACCCCCTGCTCAATGCAGGAATCTACCTTAAAGCATCCCTGATAGATGGCTGTCCAGCTGCCTTTTGAATGCCTCTAATGTGGGAGAGCTCACCACATCCCTAGGTCATTGGTTCCATTGTCGTATTGCTCTAACAGTCAGGAAGTTTTTCCTGATGTCCAGCCGGAATCTGGCTTCCTGTCACTTGAGCCCATTATTCCATGTCCTGCATTCTGGGTTGATTGAGAAGAGATCCTGGCCCTCCTCTGTGTGACAACCTTTAAAGTATTTGAAGAGTGCTATCATGTCTCCCCTCAATCTTCTCTTCTCCAGGCTAAACATGCCTCGTTCTTTCAATCTCGCCTCATAGGGCTTGGTTTCCAAACCCCCTGATCATCCTCGTTGCCCTCCTCTGAACACGCTCCAGCTTGTCTGCATCCTTCTTGAAGTGTGGTGCCCAGAACTGGACGCAATACTCAAGATGGGGCCTAACCAGTGCCAAATAGAGGGGAACCGGTACCTCACGTGATTTGGAAGCTATACTTCTGTTAATGCAGCCCAAAATAGCATTTGCTTTTTTTTTTTTTGCAGTCACATCACACTGTTGGCTTATATTCAGCTTGTGATCTACAACAATTCCAAGATCCTTCTCGCTTGTCATAATGCTTAGCCAAGTATCCCCTATCTTGTAACTGTGCATTGATGCGTTGTCCCTAGGGTTAGGGCACTTCATCAGCTGGGGCTCCTGCTTGTGCTTGCCAATAAAACATAGTTAGATTAACTACAGTTAGGATTTGGATGTAATGCTAAACTGAACTGGATACTTCCTATCTCCTCTTCGAGGTTGTGCTGGGGAGGGGGTAGCACATGAGCTCAAGGCCCATGCATATAACAATAAAACAGGGTTGATACATCTGAAAACATCATTACAGAGCCTAGCTTCTCACCTTTGCAATGTATCTGCAAGCATCCATGAACACAAGGAAGCTAACACACAAGTCATTACTGTAGCATTCTTCAAATGTGTTGAAGAACTGGGACTGCTGTGAAGTCCAGGGTCCTCCAAGAAACCTTTCATGGCGCTCTGTAAAGCTTCTGACAGTGACTGGACTCTGAAGTCTTCTAGAAGCATATTTAATTAGCAGAATTCTCTGATGGTGATAGTGGTCATAATTAAATAATGTGTTAAATATTTCACATTTAATTGGTAATATTTGACCAGTTAGTTGACCCCATCTGTGTCTGAGAGAACCTCATTACATTCAGATGTGTTTGATTGGGTTCTTGGCTTCCATTGTCTTATTTCTAATGCCTCGCTGTTGGAATCCACATTGTGCTATAACCGTTCCTCCCATTGCTTCTTTTACCATTTTTTCTTCCTTTGTAATTGTTTCAGTAGTACATGCTGATGTGCTCATTTATCACCAAGACCATTATTAATGAACACTGTGCTTCTTCATTATGTTGCCATGGTAGCTTTGTGTGGTGGAGTTATCTGTTTCCAGATGGAAATCTTTATTTATTTGTACTATTGTTGGCTGAGCATTCCTTTAAAAAACCCATGCATGCATAGATAGATATCTATCTGCTGTGGCGTTTATGATTCTCTTTTTCTTCCAAACTTTATTGGTCTAATCATTGTTAGATTTTAAGGCTATCATACCTGTCTGTTTTCTGCCATGAATTTCGAGAGGTGCATTATGTCTGCAGTCATAATATATCTGGCTTTTCTCTGTCACTTTATTGCTATTTTGTTCTTGCCTCCATTGTGTCTCTTTTCTACTGTTTTGTTTGTGGTGATGGTGACAAAAGATAATCTCACAAAGTACCTCTGACTTCCCACCCCCACCCCAGCTTCTTCTAAAAAATATTCTTGGGGTATTTCCTTTTTGTGTAAAATAGTCTACTATATTCTGTGTTTTGCCCATCAGTTGGTTTTAATAGAGCAGAAAATAGTGTCTTTAAAGATATTCCTTTTTAAAATTATTTGCTTAATTACCCAATAAAGAGTACTTAGAATTAATGTAGTACTTCAAATTACTCAAAGCACTTCACACATATTATCACAGTATGGTGCCCGACACACGAGATGTTGCCCCTCCTTCCGTCACATGGCTGAAAGTCCCGGCGTCCTTCTGGGTGGCTCATGCTCCTCCCTCAGTCTTCCCTGCCCTATCCCATCATGCACCTCAAGTTCTGTCAGCTGTATAGGAGCAGCCGGGGGGGGGGGGTTTCGGCCTCTCCTGCCGGGGAACTCTATGACTGACTGGAATAGTACACAGAGAGAGGAGGGATCTCGACACACGGCATTTTAATCAATGGGTTTCGGGATAAGCAACAGAGCAGCCCGTTGTTTTTCCCCATTGTTTAATTCACCAAAATAGCATACTGTCAGTTGTGTGTCCGTTGTGTGTTGCCCGACACACGACACAATAATCAACACAACTGACGGTTGATTCCTTCCCATTGATTATATGTCGTCCAAATCAAGCCTATGTCTTAAAGCAAAACCATAAGGTAGGTCAGTATTATTACCCCTATTCCAGAATTGGGGAGAAAGGGGCTGAGGTTGAGAGCCAGGGCTTGACTCTGGGTGAAAAAATTAACCTGTCAGGTATCATGGAGATCTCATTGAGGGAAGAGAGGGGGAGCCTGTCTCACCCAGTTCTGCCTACCAGCTTCTTCTGTAGTACAGATGACAAGGGTGGAGTGGCATAAATCTTTAGTAATTCTTTCTCGCTAAGCAGATACTCCATCCAGCAGTCTGTTAATTTTGAGTGCATGCAACTGCAGCTGGTGACTGGAACAATGGAGGGCAGGGGTCCCCAACATAGTGCCCGCAGGCACCATATTACCTGTGCGCACCTGCAGTGGCAGCTGTGACAGGTCTCTAATATAGTGCTTGTGGGCATCTGCTAAACTTTTTTAAATCATTCCCACCCTTTTTTAAATATATGTACATCTGGTGACAGTGGCAGAATAACATACTGGGCTGTTCATACAACATGCTAACCCACACTCTTTCCAATTTGGATTTTGTTCTACAGAGTCCTGTGTTTCTGCACTTCTGGTTAGAAGTTGTAGTTGTCAATTAATGTAGATCTAATCTAAAACCCACATGTGAAAAAAGCACTGTGGGGCTGTTCATACAACATGCTAACTCAGTGGTTGAATATGGGCTGTTTGGAACCATGGGTTGTTTGTTGAACCGTGGGTTATCATGTTGTCTGAACACAGCCAGGGTGGCTTGTTAACCATGCATTGTGGCTTATTTTTCTCAAACGAGCTACATTAAGAACCCATGGTTTGTTGTTCGATTGTTCATGGTGCTTAACAAGCCACCCTGGCTATGTCCAGACAACATGATAACCCACCCTGCAGAAAACTTGCTGCATTCAAACAACATGATAACCCACAGTTCAACAAACAACCCATGGTTCAAAACAACCCATATTCAACCACTGAGTTAGCATGTTGTGTGAACAGCCCCACAGTGCTTTTTTCACATGTGGATTTTAGATTAGATCTACATTAATTGACAGCTACAATATCTAACCAGAAGTGCAGAAACACAGGACTCTGTAGAACAAAATCCAAATTGGACAGAATGCACATTCCCCCACCCCCTCCCCATATTATATGGTGACTCACATGTTGGGAAACTGAGCATGACTTGGAGCATCCCTAAATGTCTATCAGTAAAAGATACATTAGATCAATAATTTTAATATGGAACAGAAGAAATAACTATGCTGGGAATCTTACAGAGAGGATTAAAAAAAACATTCCCCCCCCCCCCCCGTGGCTTAATTACTTCCAGACATTTTACATCTCTAGTCTTTCTATAAAAGTTTTCTCATTATATATATATATATATATTTAGAAATCATTGGTGGGGAGTAAAGGCTGGGTAACAATATATACACATCTTGTCTTAAATGCTAAAAGAAAATATTTCATAATCTAAAGTTGTTCAATTTTTCAATTTTTTTAAGGGTGGGGGAACAATCAGTCCTTGAAACAAAAAGGTTCCCCCCCTCGAATTTTTCTGGGCCTTCAGATCTCTACTGTTAATGATAAAGACATGATGGCCATTGACCGATTTGTCCCACAGGGTTCTATTTTTTTCAATATATGCATGAAACTGCTGGGAGAGATCATCCAGAGTTTTGGAATGAGGCGCCTTCGATATGCTGGTGACACTCATCTCTACTGCACTTTGTTGCCTAACGCCGATGAAACAGGCAAAACACTTGACGGTTGCCTTGGTTCAATTATGATGAAGCTCAATAAACTGAGACTGGCTCAATTCGGATGACACGTTAAGCAACTGAGGGTTAGGGAAACAACCGTCAGTTGCATTGCTTAATGTGTCGTCTGGGGAGTAACACACAATGCACACACAACCCACAATACGCTAAGATGGAGAATTAAACAACGGAGGGAAACAACAAGCTTGCATGTTGTTTAGAGCTTTGTCAATTGACTAAAATGTCATCTGGAGGGTGCGTGCGTTAATCCCCTGCGTCGAGTATGTTACAACGGAAGACCAGAGAGGGAAGCGGCAAGAGCGGCCGAACACGGGCAGCTGCTCAGCCACATCCCCAACAGCTCGCCGGCCACGCCGCCATAGCAATCAAAGACACTCGCCCGCCCACTCCTGGCAGCCGGCACGGAGCGCAACGAGGGTCTGG
The DNA here is from genome assembly GCA_029215795.1 of Anniella stebbinsi. Classification (NCBI taxonomy): domain Eukaryota; kingdom Metazoa; phylum Chordata; class Lepidosauria; order Squamata; family Anniellidae; genus Anniella; species Anniella stebbinsi. Next base: position 119,971,058 of record JARDYH010000004.1, on the reverse strand, counting down.
ATCCTGCAAGCACCCACCCCATGCATTCTGTCAGCCACCCAAACGGGAAAGGGAGGACGCCAGAAGGGAACCAGGGCAAAGGACGGGGGAGGCAACAGGACACACAACACCCCCAGGTGCCCCCAGGTGCCCAGGAACAAGGGGCACCGCCCACCCACCCACCAGGGAGCACAGCAACCCAGGCGACCCCCATCCCCACGGCCCAGCTATTTCACCCCTCGCCTCACCCGGAAGCAGGCGGGCCAGGGAAGCGGCGATTGCCGAGCACCCTACCCTCAACCACCTTACACAGCCGGACAAGGAGCATCAGCCATGCACATTCCCAAGACGCGTAGAATGCCAAGGCAAAGAGTGCCCGCGGTCGGCGATCGGCCACCTGCAAATGTTGTGGCAAACAGCCGAAAGTATACGCAACAATCCCAAGGGCACGAAGCGCCCCCGGCGAGCAACAACAACGCCGCCACATAGAGCACATTCCCAGCAAGCACATCGGCCCACTAGCACCCACCATCCAACAAGAACATGTGACGGGAAACACCAGGCCAGGGCAGGGACACCCGGCACCACCGTAACGCACCCCCGCCGGCACCATGCACCCAGACGGAGAGGAAGGTGGGCCTGGCAGCCGGAAGACACCGGCTACCAAACCCCAGGGGAGGGAAGCAGCCAGGACCCCCCGGAAAGACGCAGAGCGCAGCACTGGTCCGAGGCAGAGATCGGGAACTTCATCGAACTGTGGGGCAGCCCGGAAGCCAGGAGGATCATGGCCACAGCCAGGCACGACCAGCTCTACCCATGGCTCTCCGCGCAGATGGGGGAACGGGGACGTACCCGCAGCGCCAAGCAATGCAAGGACAAGCTCCACAGACTCAAGAGGAAGTTCAAGGAGATCGTCACGCACAATAAAAGAACCGGCGTCCAGCCACGCACCATGCCCTTCTACGACGAACTGGCACGCCTCCTGGTGGAGCGCCACGACGTCGTGCCGGGACACACTGCAGGCAGCGGGGTTGCCAGCATCGAGCCGCCGTGCACGCGACAACAAGCCCAGCAGGCACAAGGGCTTTGCTGCGAGGAGGACACCGCTACCTGGGAACCATAGCCGCAGCCACAGAGGGACGCCCCATGACCACCACCCACCAGCAAGCAGGCGAGGGCAGCACCAAAACCACAGCCTCCCTTGGCCCGTTTTGGCCGCTCAAGGCCATGTAGATGCAGCGTTCCCCTGTAACATTGTTGCAAGCCCTGGATGCCATTCTGTCCTGGCCCCATTTCCCCTCATTGCAGCCCGCTCCCATCGAGATGGCAGCACCCTACATGCCTGCAGGGCTCCGTTCGAGTCGCACCGCCCGACACTGCAGGGCCCTGCACCGTGGAGGTTGGTGTATGGTTCGTATGGGCCAGGTGCAGAGGAAAGGCTCCGGCCTCCGTGTCACTGATGGCTGTCCTCCCCCCCTCCCCTCCCCTCCTGTCCCCCCCCCCCCAGGGAGGCTGTGCTCCCTCTGCCGTGCCAATTGCTGACAGCGGAGGGTCCATATGGCATGGCGCCTCTACGCTATGGAGCTGGCCCTGGGAGAAGTCCTGCGTCGCATTCGACGTCTGGAGTGGAGCGTCCGCCATTGCTGCCTTCTGAACAACGTCCGGCCATTTCCCCTTTCACCACCATGAGAGCTCATCGCCCTTCCCCCCTCTGTAGTGCCCTCGCCTCCTCCTGCAGCGGCGAGGCCCCATCGCTCTCCCCCCTGCGCCCACTTCCTTTCACTTTCCTCACTTGCAGGTGCGCTTCAGCCATAACAAATCCCGCCTAGCCTCCCATTCCCACACTCCCGTAGTGGGCAGTCCCATGCTGGGCGCGTTGCCCCCCTCCCTCCGCCCCACCGCTCCGTCACGCCCACCGGCCCTCCCGTCCTGCCTGCCTCCCCTCTGGCCACTCCAGCACTGGCAACTATGTCCCGGAGGCAGCTCGCTACAGCCTGCTTGCAGGCGGCGATCCAGGCAGCCATGCTGAACCACGGCGACGGTGACGAGGAGGATGTGGTACGTGCCCGCCTGCAGCGCCTGAGTGGTGCCTTGCCCGCAGAACCGGTGTTCGGCACAGGCGATGGCCGATGGCCTCTTGAGCTGTGGAGGCCTTGCCCTGTTTGTGGGCAGCCATTATGCCGCTGTTTTGCCGCCGTGATGCAGGCACGGCAACCGTGCAGGCGTTAGCCAGCGGCACGGCTGAGGAAGCCCTGCACCGTGGACCCCCCCTGGCGACGTTGGCTGAACTCCTTGATGAGCGCAAGACAGTCTGCCGCTGGGTGCTCTGCCGGACGGATGCCGTGTGGACGGAGATGCAGAAACTGGAGGACTGGGATGACGAGTGCTTCCATGGGAGCTTCCGCATGTCCTGCGCGATGTTCGAGGTGCTGGTGGCCGAGGTGACCCCTGTCCTGCAGAGGGAGTGTACCATTATGTGCCCATGCATCCCAGTCTCTCGCCATCTGAGCCTGATGCTGTACAAGCTGGCGTTCAATGTGGGGTACCTGATGCTGTCGACGATCTTCGGGGTGGACGTGTCCACCGCCTGCGAGATCTTCCGTGAGACGGTGAGCGTGCTGAACGAGCTGTATCTGGCCGACATCATCCGGATGAGAGACGAGAAGGAGAACATGCGTGGCTTCCGTGCCCTGGGTTTCCCGCGGGCGGTGGGGGCTCTGGATTCGACCCAAGTGCGCATCCTGGCCCCCCCTCCCGTGGCGAGGAGTACTACAACTGCAAGCATTTCTACTACATGGTTCTCCAGGAGGTGGTGGATGCCAAGGGTCGATTCCTGGATGTGTATGCGGGCATGTCCAGGCGGAGCCACGACACAGCCATCTTCTGGAACTCCCCCTTGGCTGCCAAGCTGTCATCGGGCCACTTCCTGAAGTCTGGCCCCGCTTCCGTGTGTGGGCGTGTGGTGGGTCCATTGCTCCTGGCCGACCAGGATGGCCCCGTTCCACTACCCCCACACCGCTGTGCAGCATAAGTACAACTACCACCACTGCCGTGCCCGCCTGCCCGTGGAGCGTGCCTTTGTGCGTCTGAAGGAGTGTTGGTGCTCCCTGTTTAGCTTGCTGGACTTGCAGGCCGACATCATCCCGGACGTCATGGTGTCCTCCTGCATCCTGCGCAACATCTGCGAGTCCCGTGGGGACGTGTTACTGGCCGAGCACCCTGACCTGCCCCAGGCAGGCGAGGACCCTGATGCCATCGCTGTTGACGGGCGTGACGTTATTATTATTATTATTATTATTATTATTATTATTTATTACATTTGTATACCGCCCCATAGCCGAAGCTCTCTGGGCGGTTTACATAGGATTAAAAACAATTAAAAACAATATACAAAAATTAAAACAGCAAAAACATACAACATACACACAATCTATACATTTAAAAACCACATCAACACTTCAAAAACTACAAAAACAAAACAAACCCAGGCTCCTCAGATATTGCCAAATGCCTGAGAGAAGAGGAAAGTCTTGACCTGGCGCCGAAAAGATAACAATGTTGGCGCCAGGCGGACCTCGTCGGAGTGATCGTTCCACAATTGGGGAGCCACCACAGAGAAGGCCCTCTCTCTTGTTGCTGACCTCCGAGCCTCCCTCGGAGGAGGCACTCGGAGGAGGGCCTTAGATGTTGAACGTAGTGTTCGGGTAGGTTCATGTCGGGAAAGGTCCCAAGCCATGTAAGGCTTTATAGGTTAAACCAGCACCTTGAACCGGGCTGGGAAACATACAGGCAGCCAATGCAAGCGGGCCAGAGTAGGTCTTATATGTTCGAACCTACTGGTTCCAGTTATCAATCTGGCCGCTATATTTTGCACAAGCTGTAGCTTCTGAACCACCTTCACAGGCAGCCCCACGTAGAGTGCATTGCAGTAATCTAACTTGGAGGTTACCAGAGCATGGACAACTGAAGCCAGGTTATCCCTGTCCAGATAGGGACGTAGCTGGGCCACCAACTGAAGTTGGTAGAAGGCACTCCGTGCCACTGAGACCACCTGCACTTCAAGTGACAGAGATGGTTCTAGGAGAACCCCCAAGCTACGAACCCGCTCCTTCAAGGGGAGTGCAACCCCATCCAGAACAGGTTGAACACCCTCCATCCGGTCAGCGGAACCACCCACTAACAGCGTCTCAGTCTTGTCTGGATTGAGCTTCAGTTTATTAGCCCTCATCCAGTCCATTGTCGCAGCCAGGCACTGGTTCAGCACATCCACAGCCTCACCTGATGAAGATGAAAAGGAGAAATAGAGCTGCGTGTCATCAGCGTACTGATGACAACGCACTCCAAAACTCCGGATGATTGCACTCAACGGTTTCATGTAGATATTGAACAGCATGGGGGACAAAACTGACCCCTGCGGAACCCCATACTGGAGAATCCACGGGGCCGAGCAATGTTCCCCAAGCACCACCTTCTGGAGCCGACCCACCAAGTAGGAGCGGAACCACTGCAATGCAGTGCCTCCTACTCCCAACTCAGCCAGTCGTCCCAGAAGGATACCATGGTCGATGGTATCGAAAGCCGCTGAGAGATCAAGGAGAATCAACAGAGTCACACTCCCCCTGTCTTTCTCCTGACATAGGTCATCATACAGGGCGACCAAGGCTGTTTCCGTACCAAAACCAGGCCTGAAACCCGACTGAAATGGATCCAGATAATCAGTCTCATCCAAGAGTGCCTGGAGCTGGCTCGCAACCACCCACTCCAGGACCTTGCCCAGGAATGGAACATTTGCTACTGGCCTGTAGTTATTAAGATTTTCAGGGTCCAGGGAAGATTTCTTTAGGAGTGGTCTCACTGCCGCCTCTTTCAGGAGGCCTGGGACCACTCCCTCTTGCAAAGAGGCATTAATCACTTCCCTGGCCCAGCCAGTTGTTCCATCCCTGCTAGCTTTTATTAGCCAAGAGGGGCAAGGATCCAATATGGAAGTGGTTGCACGAACCTGTCCAAGCACCTTGTCAACATCCTCGAGCTGCACCAACTGAAACTCATCCAAGAAAACAGGACAAGCCTGTGCTCTGGATACCTCACTAGATTCATCTGCTATAACACTGGAGTCTAAGTCCTGACGGATGCCAGAGATTTTATACTGGAAGTGCCCAGCAAATGTATTACAGCGGGCCTTAGATGGTTCTACCATGTCCTTGGGGCCAGCATGTAAAAGCCCCCGGACAACTCTGAAAAGCTCCGCTGGGCGGCAGGTTGATGATTGAATAGTGGCAGCAAAGTATTGGTTTTTTTGCTGCCCTCATTGCCGCTGAATACAGTTTACCATAAGCACTTACCAGTGTTTGATTGCATCCATCAGGAGTTCGTCTCCATCTGCCCTCAAGCCTTCTCCTGTTTTGTTTCATCACTCTCAGCTCTGGGGTATACCACGGAGCCGTTCGAGCTCTACACAGGAGAGGGCGCTCAGGAGCAATCGTGTCAACTGCCTGGGTCATTTTTGCATTCCACAGATCAACCAGGGTTTCGACAGGAGAGCCAGCCCTATCAGCCGGAAAACTCCCCAGAGCCCTCTGGAAACCATCTGGATCCATTAGCCTCTGGGGGCGGACCATCTTAATGGGTCCCCCACCCTTGCAGAGGGGAAAAGCCACTGTAAGTCTAAACCTCAGCAGGTGGTGATCTGACCATGACAGAGGGGTTGATGTAAAGTCCCCCACTTTCAGATCCCCATCTCCATGTCCAGTTGAAAAAAACCCAGGTCTAGAGTGTGCCCTGCTACATGCGTTGGGCCGATGGTATGTTGGGACAGTCCCATGGTTGTCATGGAGACCATGAAATCCTGAGCTGCCCCAGATAAAGTGCCCTCGGCATGAATGTTGACATCCCCCAGAACCAAGAGTCTGGGGGACCTCAACAGTACACCAGAGACCACCTCTGTCAGCTCAGCTAGGGAGTCTGTTGAGCAGCGGGGTGGGCGGTACACCAACAGAATCCCTAATCTGTCCCGTTGGCCCAACACAAGGTGCAAACACTCCAGACCAGTAGTCGCATGGACAGGGAGCTTGCAGAGGGGGATGGAATTCCTATAGACCACAGCAACCCCCCCTCCCCGGCCCTCAAGTCTACCCTGATGCTGAACCAAGTACCCCGGTGGGCATAACTGGGAGAGACTAACTCCTCCCTGCTCTCCCACCCAGGTCTCGGTTATACATGCCAGATCGGCTGCCTCATCCACAATTAAGTCGTGGATGAGGGAGATCTTATTATGCACTGATCTGGCATTTAAAAGCAGCACCTGGAGGCCTGAGGGCTGGCTGATAAGGCAACCAACAAGCCTGTGGGTGTGAGGGGGACCGGAACAAGGCACAGCCATTAACTGTCTGGCCCTTGTTCCCCTAACCTGGCAAGTCCTCCTCACAACGCCATATCTCCCTCTACCCGTCACTACCCTGATTGTGCTCCCCTCAGATCCCCCCACCTGGCCCTGTATCCTCCCTCCCAGGCACATAGCTCAAGCCTAGGGAAAGGGGAAAAAACAAACAAACAAACAAACACCGAAGACAAAAACAAAAAGCCAGCAGGCAGGCGGGCACACTCCTCTCCTCCCCTGGCAGCAGGCCTCCTTCTCCTGCAGGTTGATGGCTTTCCCAGGCCCCTTCAGCCAGCAGCTTAAATATCCCTCCCAGGAAGGGAGGGGGACTGATGTAATTGTCCACAGCACCTGGCTCAGTACCTAGGAGCCTGGTCCTGCAGGGAGTGGCAGTCCGCCAGGCTGAAATCCTCTGGAGGGTGGTGGTGGTGGTGGCAGCAGCGAAGACCAGGAGTGCCATAGCCCGGTCCTGTGAATTCCGTTGGGGAGTGGCGTGCCCATTTGGAGGCTTCTTGGTTGCGCGAGAGCATCGGTGACTGAATCTGGCGGCACTACCCCCACCTGTGTGACCTGGGGCTGTGGGTCCCATTCTGTGGACTACAGTCGCTTCCTGCCGTGGCATCCCTCTCCGCCTTCCCTTTGTCCCTTTCCAGCACTTGCTGCTCGGAGATGCCTACCCTGCTGTGCCCTCTTCACTGCTGTGCCTTCCCGGTCACCTTCTCTCATCCCAGGGGTGCCTGGCCTTCCCGTTGACTCTACCTTGCTTCGCAGTGGCCTTGTGCCCATGTAACCAATTTTATACTCCCCGCTGAATAAAGTTTTTCCACTTTCCCTCTCTCTTGCCTTCATTCCTGTGTGTGCAGGTGGTTGCCCACAGGGGGGGTTGTTATGGATGGGTGTGGCTCGAACCCTGGGATGGGCTGCCTGGCGTGCGGTTGGGGCGCTGTGGTGGTGGCAGGGGGCGGGCGCGGTGTCGGCGTAGCTGCTCCTCCTGCCTGCTTCTCTAGCCGGGGCTAGTGTGTTCCGCCCATTGCCTGTGAACGTCCAATGGGGTTTGAGAGGCGTGTTATCCTGCAGCTTCAATGGCGGCGCCCATCGATTTCGAACCGCAGTGTGTGCTGGGATACCGCTGGGATACCTCTGGGAGGCCTCGCGGAGGTTGCTGGGTGGGCAAAATGGCGGGCAAACTGTCCATCACGGCCGCGTACGTAATTTGCAGCCAGTGTGTTTGCTGGTGCCGAGCAGCGCCAGCTGCAGCATGTCGTGTGCAGAGCTCCGCCTTCTTAACTCCTGGTCGGTACGCTATTTACTCCCCCCCCCCCCCCGTTGCTTAATATGTCGTCCGAACTGGGCCATTGAATTCAATCAAGGCAAAGGTTCTGTTGGTCAGTATAAATCCCGGTTTACGGAATGGGGTTTGATGTGTTCTGGAAGAGGTTGTGCTGCCATTGATAGGTCTGTTTTGTAACTTGGGAGTGCTCTTTGAGTCAGCACTGTCTTTGGATTTTCAGCAGACGGCAGTGGCAAGCTCTGCGTTTGCACAACTATCTCGAGTGTGCCAGCTACAACCATTCTTGAGCCAGTCTGATCCGAGCCTTGGTTACATTGTAGTTAGACTCTTGCAGTGTGCTTTAGATAGGGCTACACTTGAAGAGTATCTGGAAGCTTCAACTAGTGCAAAATGTAGCAGCTAGGCTGTTAACCAGTGCACAGTATCATGATCAAGTCGCCCCTATATTGAAAGATCTGCACTGGTTGCCAGTTGTTTTCTGCGCTCAATTTCCAGGTGTTGGTTTTAACATTTAAAGCTTTAAACAGCTTAGGGCCTGGCTATCTCATCATGAGCCTGTCCGGTTATTAACATCTGGAGGAGAGGCCCTTTTGAGGATGTTTGTTGGGAATGCGTGAAAGAGTTTTCTCCCGCCGCACTCCCAAATCGTGGAATGCTCTCTCTTCAAAGCTAAAATTTGTCCTCATTCCCTTGGCCTTTTGGAAAAGAGCGAAGCCACATCTACTTAATTTGACATTTTAAAATTGTGAGTAGTGGGTTTTAGTATTGTTCCTGTGCCATCTTAATAGGGTTCTATTTGGACACCATTTCGGTAACCCTTGTTGGAAATGCAGCATATAAATTAATATTAATAAATCACATAGAATCCCTAAGCCCATCTAACAAGTTCTCATCTGAAGTGAGATTTAGGAACATGGGAAGCTGTCTTGTATTGAGATCCTTAGTCCATTTAGCCCAGTATTGTTGACACTAGCTGGCAGTGGCTCTCCAGGGTTTGAGGCAGGATTTTTTTAGTCCTACTTTGTGATGTCGGGGGTTGAATTTGGGACTCTGTGCATGCAAAGGATCCCAAATGCAATCCCTAACATCACCAGGTAGGGCTAAATAAAATGCCACTAATCTACAGATTTGAATGAGGAATTACTTTCTAATTACTTTATTTGGTTTTAATTGTTAAGTTTGATCTCATTGTTTTTTGTCATCTTTTATTGTGTTTTATCATTTTAAATTTTGTATTCTGCCTTGGGAGGGCTTTCCCTAACTAGCAGCTTATAAATCTTTCAAATAAATAACGACATGAAAATTAGCTGACATTAAGATCTTGGCTTTAATCATAAATATAGGAGGGAGGTGAGCACTTGTGTTGCTTTGCTTCTGATCCTGTTACTTATTCTGCACTCCCTGTCCTCTGTTTGTGGCATCTTCGTCATGGACAGTTTTGTTTGTATAGCACACGTGTTCTACCCAATAATACTCTAATAATAGAACTTCACGTATAAGAGCTTAGTCATCCTTGTATCTGATATATAAGTTAAATCAGTATTACTAGTCCCTCACTGCAGGGGCAGGGCTGAGAGTAAATGGCTTGCCTAAGGACAGAGCTGGAAGGTATGGAGAACAGGAGGCAAAAACCGCAGCCCCCTGTCCACCTCATCCAACAGTAACATGTTGTAAAAGAAACTGCCTGATAATGCAATATCACTATTGGAGTTTCTCTGTCCTTGTTCCGTGTCAATAGCTGCTACTTGCAGGGGTGGAGAAATTCGCTTCTTTTACCACATGTAACTTACCAGGGGAAAGAAGAGGAAGAGATGTAAGGCTGTTACTTTTGATAGAGCCCATGCTTTCTCCGTATCATTAAATTCTGCCCTGAGGCTATCCAATGAGTTTGTGGGTCATTTACCAGCGTCCTGAACCATCATCCTCAGAAGATTCTTCCCCTTCATCCTGTGAAGAGGCTCCAGCATTAAGGAGGAGAAGACTCAGCTTCTATCTCCTCAGGACTCAGTTATCCAGAGGAAACCCAGAGGGCAGCTCCCTTACAACCAGAAGAGGAACCATTACCACCCTCAGGCTCTGAGGACTCGGACCATGAAGACATTAGCATACCACAACCACTCCCGTGTCGCTACAGCCTGAGGCTGCTAAAACAGACCAAACCCCTTTAAGGGTCAAAGCTTCAGTAGAGATAGAGGTGGAGCTAACCTATCTAGCGGCCAGTAACTTCCTATTTAAGCCTCAGTCTTGCTCCGATCTTTGTTGGAACAACATACAGACAACCCTGTCTAGCTTCCAATCCCAGTACCACTTGGAACTTTCCATGGTGCTGATCTCTGTTCATCTTGATTCCTGAGAAACCTGACCTCTGCTCCATATGTGATTTGTATCCGATCCATAGCAGAACCATGCAACCCAAGCCGCATCACAGAGCATCATCAGAACACAGCGCCTGAAACTCTACATAGAGCTGAGACTTTAAGTGGGAATTGTCTAATTTGTAAATTCTGCTGTGAGCCTCCTAAGGCTGGATATTATTGGAGACAGAGTGCTGGGCTATATTGATTCTTGGTGTGATCCAGTAAGGCACTTCTTAGGTGATATACCAAATTAAGTGTCTAATTTTCTCTTGATATGCCACATGACACATTTTCTGCTGAGATAAATGTTGTGGTTGTACCATATTGCTTTGCAAATGGATTCTACCTTGGATTTCGAACCAATTACTTCAGCTGTGATTGCTCTAAATCCCAATTAATAATATGTGATATTATTATGAAGATGAATGGTGAACATTTGTTATGGTTCCAATATTTTCATATTGCACAATATCTGAATACAGTATTAATAATTTTTGCACATTTAACATTTGAATAATTAGTTATAAAACAAGAACTGAGAGTGATATATGGTATGCTCCTTGAATTTAATGAAAATATGGGGAATTAAGTGCAAAGGGCACCTTAATAACCACACACAGAATTTGATACATCAGCAAAAGCCCACAGCAAGTGTTGTTTTAGATTTGTTACTGTATTTTAAATGTTTGCACTTCTGCTAGGTTTATTTTGGTTTTTATTTTTTAATTTGTATGGTAGTTTTAAACTTTTATTTTTTATATTGTATTTTATGGTTTTAATTGTTGAAAACCTTGAGAGCTTTGGCTATTAGGCAGTATAGAAATGTAATAAAAAAGACGTAAAATATAAAATTCCAAATAGGAATTGGACCAGCCACTCACACACCTCCCTCAAGTTGGTTAGTTTACTGGTCAAATATTTTCAAATAACTATGAGGTAATTAAATTATTAAATGAAGCTGTTATGCGCATTAAATACTTACGCATTATATAGTGTGCATGAGCCTGTCATTGCTTGATACTGCATTTATTTAATGATGAGAATCCATTTGTTACCATGTAGACCTACCAATATGTAATAGAGAAAATCAAAGAAATCTAGCTTCAGTGCTATTTGGATGAGTTATTGGAGCAGTCTCCAATTGTGAATGTCAGCATTTGAGCTACAACGATAGTTATTTGGCTCATAGTGCCCAGTTCTTGAATCTTAAAGGGCACTGGACCAATTCAATACAGATATTTTATCCTTACTGTGATTTATCTTACACTGCTATAGGGTCATAATTAGTCAGATATTTCTCTTAACACTGACAGTCAAATTACCTAGAAGACACTTCTGTTTTCTCAGTAGGGAACTCAGCTATTTCAGGTTTTGCAAACTACCTCTGGCAAGTCATTCTTCATCTCGACAGTATCTATTTTCAAGTTTTTTTTCCATAACACGGTAAACAAAAATATATCTGCTGCAACAGACTTCTCCTGAACAAGAGGAGATTGGTCATTAATGTTCTGGGAACAGGTAAGAGGATAATGTAATCATAATACGCCGGTTAAGCGATTGTGCTGCAGTCACCCCCTTGCTTTCTGTGAAAGTTCTCCCTGCCTCTTCTTTTGGATTATGTCTGTCCAATGTTAACCCTGGTTAACACAATTTCTGAGTGCACTTGAAACTTACCATTTTGAAACCAATGAAGAGATGCATGTCATAGGCAGAAAATTATCCAACCTTGTGCCCTCGAGATGTTTTGGACTAAAATTCCCATCATGTTCAACCAGCTGAGCAAGGGGTTTGGTAAAGACTGGTATAAAGGGTTCTCTACTCAGTACTAGATCAGTCTGTCTGGTTGGTGAATGTATTATACAGGGTACATGTTGAAGTATATCAGATCAACCATAAGATGCTAGCCTCCTCCTACTTCTTAACACACGGCATAATCCACCAGGAAGTTCTCTTACACACATGGTTAGTTCAAATGCAGGAACGTTAGAGTAATAGCACCTTCCTGTAATATACTGTATAGCCATCATGAATAGTAGCCATTGATAATCCTTTTCTCCATGAATTTGTCTAATCCCCTTTTAAAGTAAGTTGGTGGTCATGGCCACATTTTGTAATAGTGAATTCTGTAGTCTGACTATGCACTGTGTGCAGAAATACTTCTGTTTGTTCTGAATCTGTTTGTTCAGATTCACCCCTCATTGGTCTTCATTGAAGGACCCCGGATTCTAGTTTTATGAGAGAGGGAGAAAAGCTTCCTTCTATCCACTTTCTCTACAACATACATCATTTTATATATCTCTGTCATGTTCCCACTTATTCACCTTTTTTAAAAAAAAGAAATCAAAAAAGCCTCATAGGGGTATCGCTCTAGCCCCTTGACCATTTTGGTTGCCATTTTCTGCACCTTTTAAGGTGCAGTGACCAGAACTATACACAGTAGTCCAAGTATGGTCACCCCTAGATTTGTGTAATGGCATTATGATCTCAGTAGTTTTATTTTCAATTTCCTAACATGGCGTTTACCTCTTTCACACTTGGGTGATGTTTCATTAAGCTATCCACCAATGCTCAGTGTATATGTGAAGTTATAATTTTTTGCCTCAATGGGCATTACTTTACACTTGCTTACATCGAACTGCATTTGCTATTTGAATACCCATTCCCACAGTTTGGAGAGAACTTTTGGCGCTCTTCTCAATCCCTTTTTGTGTTTTTTTTTTACCTCCCTGGATTCTTATGTGTCATCGGTAAACTTGCTATCTCACTCCTCACCCTTAACTCCGGATCATTTATAAGGAAATGATAAAGCACTGATCCCAGTGCGGATCCTTGGAGGAGCCAGCTTTGTACATCCCTCTATTGTGAGAAATATTAATTTATTCTTACTGTCTGCTTCCTGTTCTGTAATCATTTCCCAATCAACGAGACCTTTCCTCTGCACCCTTCATGTATGCCATGGATACATGTGCTGGGGACCAATAAATGGTCTAGCTCTCTGGCATATAATTCCATGACATAAGCTATGTGTATGTGCTTCAGATGTTTTACTGGATACATAATGAAGGTCTGTAACATGTACCCATTCAGTTATAAAGAAGTGGTCCTTAATGGCATCTCAAAGTGATCTTACCATATTAGTGCACTTAAAAGTCATGTTTTTTTTCTTAATTGTTCTTCCACGAGCACTTTCAAAGTCTATAAGGACAGCACAGGAGAAAAGTCTTCCATTAGACTGCTCTTTGAAATTATGAGATGTTCATGGGCTCTTACTCCTTTATCTTTTTAGCCATCTGCATTTTTCATTGCTGAGGTCTATAGGTTTTATAACTGTTTTTACATGTGTCTTTCTCCTCCTCTTCCTCTCCAGATGAGTATAGGATCAAACCTGTGGAAGAAGTCAAATACATGAAAAACGGGGGAGAAGACGATCAGAAAATAGCTGCGCGAAACCAGGAAAACTTGGTAAGGGTTGAACGTTGTTACTTATTTAAGGACTTGGACATCGCTCTGTGTTGGTAATGAAATATAAAGTATGCAGAACACTTAGTGCACTGGAGTAGAGTTTTCTTGAAAATGCCATAACTATTTATAGCTCAGAGGGAAAGTGTGAAATGCTACCTTCCCTGCTTGTCTTTATGAATTATCCCACCCTTAATACTGTGATGTGTGCTCCAATAGAATGGGCATTTGTATTCAGCCCCTTTGGAAGTGATAATACTGCTTGGCTCATGATGAATGTGTTGGTACGCAAAGGAGCTGCTAGCAACACAGGAATTTACTGCCTTTTGAGACGGAAACTACCTACTTTTAAAGAGATGTCTGTCATTATTTACCCTCTGAGCTCCCACCCTGAATTTTAAAGAGTGCAAAGTTGGACACTTCAAGATATGTAACGTGCTTACAAGAGAGAATTTGCAGGAATTGATGTTATAGTAATTTCTTGTAGATAAGAGTTATTTTCTTGCTTCCATTTCCTGCTATCCACTCATTTTATCCTCAATTGCATATTGCTAGTGTTCTGTGTCCTGCAATTCTATGGGAGAGCCAGAAGCAGTAGAAAATTCAGCTTCCAAAGAATCATGGCTTTCACTTTAAAAAAAAAAAGCTTCTAGCCTTATAGCTGCAAATACTTGCTTGAAAGTACATGGATCATATTTTCTGAAATTGTGGAGGGCAGAGAGGTAGCTGAAATTGATTTCCAGTGGTTGGGAACGAGCTATCAAGTGCCCTCAGTAGTTCCTTGTCTCCTTGTCAATGACTAAGAAAAGCAGAATGAGTTTATAAAATTAGGGGTATTATGCATCTTTGCTTAATTTATACAACCAACACAGGTCAGCTTTCCTTGGTACAGCAGTTAGATTGCCTGGACCCAGAACTATCTTTTAGCATTAATTATGCATAGTCTTGCATTTGGTTTTGGTCTTGTTCCCTCTTGTTTTTCCATAATAATCTCTCTCAGGGCATATCTGCTTTACAAATGTCTTTTTTGCGGAGGTGGGGGACAGTCTCTCATGGTTACCTCCAAAGGCTCCTGGGAATTCTCTGTTAGAGATCCCTAACATCCCTCATAGAGCTACAGTCCCCAAGATCCTCTAGTATAAACTATTGAACCAGTTCAAGTCTATGGTATAGATTTGCCTTCACAGTGGCTGAAGAAATCACTTAAGTAAGAATTTCTAGTTGAATATTAGGAGAAGCTTCCCTGAGGGAATTAACACTTCCCAGTACACTGAATCCTGTCATGTAGATGGGACAGAGGAGGAAAGCCCAGAGTGGGGAAGTCTGATTCTTCTCCCCTTTTTGTCATTCCTGCTACTGACAAGTTCCTACTAAGGAAAGGCAGAGGAAGGGGGGAATGCTTTGAGTGTAGAGGAATGACAATAGAGGCAGGCAGCAGTACAAGACTCGAATGCTCGGTTCTTGATCCGAGTGGGAAGACGCCTTGTGGAGATTGGGAGACGCCTTGTGTTTTGAGATGGGTCTTCCGAAAGCTCAGGGTTCGTATCCAAGCTAGGCTTGGGAGAACTCCCAGGCATCCCTAGTGGTGTGTTAGGAAAAATAACATCAAGACCTTTGTAACAGTGATAAAGGAAGTACAACTTCTGAGCCTTTCAGGAATGCTTTTCAAGGTTTCTGCCTTCAGAAAACTATTTCCACATCAGCTTCGGCTGTCACAAAACCCGGCATGTTGTAGACTGTGTTAATTTCTTACTCAGGTCATGCAAAGTGAAGCTAGGCTTCATCATTGTCCTCTGTCACCAAAGTGTACAACCTTCTTCTGTGGCTGCACAGTGCAAAGGAAGATTGGTAGCAATAGTCAAGCTATCTTTCAGGGAAGCCTGTCTGCCATTATTGATCTTCTCATTAAGAAATCTTTGATATCCTTCCAGTAAGGAACCCTAAGACTCGTCAGAACACAGTTTGGAAACCCCTACTTTAAAAAGTCATGTTATGGTTCCCCTTTTCAGATTTCCCTTTACTGTGAAAAAGTGTGAATAAATTTCCTAGTTTCCCCTCTGGGAATCCCAGCTAATTTGTGATTTCCAGGAAAAAGGTGTGTGGTGTACTATTTTAGAATACTGCCAAACATTAAGATTGATCAGATAAACAAAAGTAAGAGGGTTTGGGGCATTGGTTAAAAACTATTCTTGCTTTTTTAGCCTCCTAACTATGATGGCAAAATTAATAATTCAGAACAGTTTTCAAGCTATAAGTGATTTAGTAAGTTACTTTTTTAAAGGCTTGAGAAATTGATAAAGCTTCTGCATTAAAAATCAGTTTGTGCATGCTTTGCTATAATTAGTACATTTGTTGCTGGGTGTTGTTTAGTAACTCTGCTGGCGTTATTTGCTGATAAACATGTTTGTTGATCCGGATTTATTGTTGGATTTTGTATTGTTTTGCAGATGCAGGGCATAAGTCTTTTTAAATATAAAGAAGTTTATCTAGGTGGAAGAGGAAATGACTGCAATACTTATCAGAACGGATGTTTTAGGAAATCTGTTGCTAACCCAACTCTCTCACAGCAATATAAGATTTCTTGTTGTCTTGTCAAATGCAAATACCAAATGTTTAATGCATCTAGAGTTAAGAAATGTAAACATGTATTATTTATTTATTATTTATTATTTATTATTTATTTTTATTTATTCAATTTATAACCTGTCTGTATACAAAGTACTCTAGGTGACACAGTAGTTTCCTTCTGCTCATTAAATCCTTTTTTTACCCAGAATAGTTGTTTTAAATGGATATTGTATGTAATCTGTTTTTATGCTTTTTATGGTTTAAAATTTTGTATATTGGTTTTTAAAGTTCAATGTTTTTAATCTTTGTAATCCACCCAGAGAGCTTTGGCTATGGGGCGGTATATAAATGTAAATAATAATAATCATGTCTTTAACAACTCCCCCTCTCAAACCCAATATAGCCTATTAGCATCATGTAACAATCCACAAAGAAAAATAAGAATTCTGAAAAGGGAAGTCTGTTCCCTTTCTCCAGTGTTACAGCGGAGATGTGGCTGGCGCCATCCCCTGGGGAGGGGCAGTCCAGCGAGCCAAATGGCCATTGGATCAATAAAAAAATGATTGCAGGGCAGTGGGGAGGTGATGATCTGTCTGTTAAAGATTAAGGTTTTAAAATAATAATAATAATGAGCAAACTGCTCCTCCTCCCCCTCCAAGAGCAGCTTGGGCATGCAGGGAACAGGGTAGGGTGGCGGTCTGTCTCCATGGCTCCCTTTAGCTGCTACAGTGCACCATTAAAGATTATTTTTTTAAAAAAAATGAACAACCGGTCCTCCTCCCCTGTAAGCCCTGCATTAGCTCCTTCGCATGGGGTCAGTGCGAAGGAGCGCAAACACGGGGGGTTCGGAGCTTGTGGGGCCAATGCGCTGCCGTCAAGACACTCTCTCAGAGGACCTTAAGTAGTAGACTGGGACATAGGGGAGGCCCTCCCTGAGGTACCTAGGACCAACACCATGTAAGGCCTTAAAGGTAAGAACTAGTACCTTATATTTCGCCTGAAAACAAAGAAGAGACTGCTGAAGAGAAGGTGAAGAAGAGAATGCTGAAGTTAAAGCCCCTTGCCTGCCAAGAGAGTATTTAAAAATTAAGAATTGTAAGATTTAATGACCAGCATTAAGGGTTATCTGAAGCCTTGTTATTTTTTTTCTAAGGGTTAGGATGTATTTAACATTTTTATCAAATAGAAACAGAACATGACACAGTGATTAAGCATTTTGAGCCAAGCATTGTGACTTAGCGTGTCGTGTGAACCATTCCTAACCGTAGTGGCTACATAACCACAGTTTAAATGTGCTTATTAACCATTTGCTGTAAAATGGTTAGCAGCCTAACCATGGCTTAGCATGTTGTCTGAATAGGCCGAATATTGTATAAAGCACAGACATCAAAACATTTGGTATGTAACTGTCTAGAAACTTGGTGCTGAGATGAGAGCTCTCCTTTTAGACTTCTTTTAGGCTAGAAATCGTCGATAACAAAATGCTTAGGTAGTATTTCCTGTTTAGCTAATCAGATTTTGAAATTTTAAACTATGTTTTCCTTTATAAGAAAAAGCAACATTTTCATTTTATTTGATTTTATACAAGCTATGTTTTTATGCAATGTTTTAAACATATTTTTAAAATAAAAATAAAAAAATTGATCAAGCGGGTTTCCCTTTACTCATTCTTGTTTGTGCAAAACCAGAGATTGAGCTCACCTAAAACAATTTCTGTTTAAGGTGTTTCGATCAGCTGTAGATAGTTAACTGGCTGCGAAAGGCTTCCTAAATACTGGAACTATAGCTTGAAAACACACAAGCAAACTAATTCAGAACAAATTTAAGATTTTTGCCCCCTGAGCTTAACGTTTGTAAGCTGCCTTGATTGTATTTTAGAAAGAGAGGATAGACATTCCCCTGATAGAAAAATAAAACAACTTTTGGAATATGCTGAACACTGGCTGAAGTTGTTTTTTCTTTATTTAAGCATACTGATATTGGATTGATGTAAATAAGACCATACTCCAGTTATAAAGACCCATTTATCTTCCCTTCTGAAAGAACTCATTGTTTTAGCTTGACAACAGTTTATTAAGTTCACAAAAATGCTATCATAACATCCTGTTTAACATTCAGAATAGTGCTGGCTTAATTGGAGTACTAATGGCATTTCAGTGTAAAATGTTACCTTTGAGAAAGGTAAAATGAGATTGATAGTGTATTCATGTAATTTGGCATTTGTCCTTCCCACTGAGGCTGTATTGGTTGGTTGTGTGCTCTTTGTATTACCTTATGGATTTTGGTTTTTAAAGCTAAAAGGATCATGTAAACAGTCTGTTTAATAGCTTCCTTCAGTAATTGGGCTTTGTTTGTTTGGTAGATGAGTTATGGATTACATTTGTATTTGATTTAGTCTCACTTTAAAAAAACACCAACCCACACCTGGTAGAATGTAGCTTGGTAAATGTGCTTAGCGTGATCATGTGTATACTGGCTTGTGAGACATCGGCTTGGCGCATCAGCCTGGTAAAGTTCTTCACCAGAGGGAAGAGAGAGAGAGCAACGATCCGAAGAAGATTTGATTCTTTGGACCAACCCTATTAGCTGTTCAATACAGCCCCACCCCCCAATAAGATATTGATGAACTGGGGACCTTGTAGGACAGAGATTCTAGTGAAGGGAAAGGAAGGGGCAAAGAAGAAACATTATGGAACGGAGGGGGGGCGTTAAGGGCAAGGGAGTGAGGAGTGACCAGGCCATCTCTTTTTCCAAAATTAAGTCTCTCTCTCTCTCTCTCTCTCTCTCTCTCTCTCTCTCTCTGTGTGTGTGTGTGTGTGTGTTTTAAAAAGAATATGATGGGCATCTGTTTATGAGTTGAGGCATCTGCTGCTTTTGACATTCTGTGAGGTCCATATTGACTAGATTTCTCTTCATTTTTCCCATGACGTTTGATTGTCACAAACTGACAGCGTTACTAATTATACTTTTCCGTTTACTTAGCAGAAGGAATTGCTCAGGGCTCCGTATTGGGGTGAGGGTGGGGGAAGGGGGTAACAGAAGGCTTCCCTTCACACCAGCTGTTGGAGCTTTTGCTGGGCAGTATCTTAGCCCCTTTTTTCCTAGCTGCATGCATCTAGGACTAGAGGGGACAAAATGCTGTCTGCATTGTGCAGCTCTCTAGCCCGTAGCCAAGTATGGAACACCAGTTTTTTGCACTGTTAGACATCATGGGTTCAGAATAGGCTGTTTCTTCATAGGCTGGCAAGCAATTCTGGCACAGTGAAATTGTTCGAGCCACCACAGTTGCAAAGGAAACAACTTAGACTTCTTGTCCAAGACTTGTTTTACAACAGTACTTGCTCCAAAATGGTCTGTATAGGAATTGGATTGTAATTCTATAGCAAACTGCAAACTGAAAGCAAACATTTTGAAGGTGACATTTTAACCGAGCTGTTCTCAAACATCCCCTGCTCCCTTGGAAGGTCAAAGTTCCATGGAGCAAATGCATCCTGCAGTAACTAAAGTCAGGGACACATTCCTTCCAGCAGCAGGGGTATAGCACTGCACCTACCAAAACAGTTATTCTAGCCATGCAAGCTGGGTAGGAAACTTACATGGGAGTTTCTAGCCAGAGCAGTTCCTTCACATTCCTACCGCCTTCCCTGACTAACTGGTTTTAGGAGGGAGTCTGAGATGCCCTGTAGTTCCCTTCTAATGCTAGTGTCAGGTTAGTACTCGAGTCCACAGCAGTGGGCTTGCATTCATGCAGATGTGTGTGAGGAGATGACAGATAATGTGTTATGGGGCTCAAAGGGTAGAGCTAAAGTTACTCTACTTTTCAAGCCCCACAACACATAGACCTGGTTTGGCAGTTTATTGTGGTTTAAATAACCAGTGCCACTATGCATATCAAACCCCCACTTGGGGATTGTCATGTCATGTGAATCCAGTGAGAATGGTTATGCGATGGTTAAACAAACCTCTCATAATCCATGTTCTTTTCCAGGGTTATGCAAGGGTTGTTTAACCCACGCTTACTGTGTCCACACAACACGGCAACCCCCAAGTAGGGCTTGGATATGCAAAATAGTGACTGCACATGCCTTGCATGCAACACAACCTCACCATGGGTTAAATAACACACAGTGGGCTACTGTGTCGTGTCGTGCAAACTGGCCCATTGGCAGCCAGATTCAAGATGTTTTAGAGACAGTAAAGTTTGAGCAATTGATTGGCAAGGGGATCAGTCCCAAAGTTGTTGCAGAATTGAATCCCATTTTAACCCCTCACTGTATGTGTTCGCATGTAATACTAAGCCATGTTTTTTGTCATAGGTGGGCAACTTGTTTGGCCTACATAGCCAGCATTACCAATGGTGCGGGATGAAGGGAGTCAAAGGCCAAAACATCTGCAAGGCCACAAGTTGCCCACCCATGTTTGATGTTAACCATGGTTTGTTGCCTTAACCATAAGTTGTCTTACAGATGAGCAAGCAAACAGTGGGTTCTATTTATGGTTTGTATCTGGTTAACGAACCATAATTTGTTTTCAAGGATGTGTTTCGACACAAGGATTCAACATTCCACACTATGACTAAGTGTTACCTTAGCAGAATTCCTGATAATGCCTTTGGTTTTACTTAACAAAGAGATGAGCTGCTGCTTACTGAATGGGACTCCATGTATTGCTAGGGTAATGGTGCCCAGTAGCTGCAAGGCAATCAATCAAGTGGGGAGGCGACGCCATTAAAATTGAAAAAAATACTTGCTTCTACTCTTATATTGCTCTCAACTCTCAAATGCAGTGTCTGGACAGTGGCCTGAGGCTCTAAAGTCATGATGCTTTGAAGGGGAACAAAGGGGGAAATGGTTTGTGCAATGTCAAGATGAGCTGGTTGTGTGCTTTCCTGTAGAGATTCCCCCCCTGGCTGTTTTGAGTAAGTGAAAATGAGGGGGAGGAAAGATGAAAGTAATGAGCTCAGGGTTATGGCATGCCTTGTACGTATGAAGGATAGGTCCCTGACAGACACGGTGTCCTTGGGATCTGATCTGTGGGTGTTCTTATTCAATCAAGGAAAGTTGTCCTCCTCCAACCTCCAAGTCAAATTTTCAGCTTTGTAACGTTGCATGATGTTGCAAACACACCACTTCCTATTTGTCAACTTTGCCCATGCCTTTCAGTTGCTTCAGATTATGCCTGCCCCAACATATTTGTAACGTCGTTTTGTTCTTGGTATGTTTCTTGTTTTTGAGATGGTAAAATATGACATTCGTACCTGATGAAACTAAGGCCTTTGTGTGTCTTCTGTATGTGAAATGGTCACCTTTTATGGTGCTGTCATACTTAATAGTCAACTCTTGCATTTTCTATGTCGGTTGTGCTATAGTTATCACTCTACATTAGGAATGGGCGAGCAGAAGGCTACTTGCCCTAAAAATTGTTCACACACACACACCCTCAAATGGTTCAAAATGTTTGACTGGACAGCTTAAAGAGGCCTGATTCTTTGGGGGGAAGCTTACTTTAGTGGGACAGGTGGTGCCTCTACAAGAGGCATTTAAAGCTCTTTCAAGGCGCATTTAAAAAATTACCTCTACAAGAACAGAGCGCAAATCGGGCGTAGAGGCGCGTTATCTACCCGATTATGCGCATTATTGAATGCGCATTAAATCGCGAGTTTTATTTTGCTCCGTCCGTTAAAGCGCTTTTTGCCTATGTGAACAAGCGCTTATGCGCATTAACTACTTGTAAAGCGCATTTTGGACATCTGTAAATGCGCTTCGCCGCCTCTCACCGCCTCTCGTGCAGAGGGATTAGGCGTAAATGCGCTTCTGCGATTATGCGCGTAATCGCCTAACCAGGCGCAAAAGCGAATCCTTGTAGAGGGGACCAGGAGGGCCTAGCAGGGACTCCTTCCTCTGTGTTGCTTTGAAAACTGGGAAGATGTTTGTAGCATACTGACACCATGGTGTCATCTTCTGCTTAGAATCATGAGGGTTTGAAATTCAGTTCAATATTCCATCTCTAGCAGAAAAGAGCACTGACGCAAGATTCTCTGCTAGAGGAGTTTTGCCAAGTGCACACACATAAACGTACACTCCTTTCCTAATACAGAGGCTGGGAACATGCTTTTGCTGAGGGGAGGGGTGAATTACATCCCACCAGGCCCTCCGCAGTGGACATGGCCACATCAGCTGACATCATTGCGCCACCCATTTAGCCACTCTCCAGGACTTCTGTGCCTCTTAGCAGCACTTGGAGGAAGGAGTCCCTGACTTCGCACACTATCCCCGTGTTTTAGGGACTACTTGCTGAAGTTCCTAAAATGTTGTATGTATAACTTGGCTCACTCATAAAATTGTCCTATTTGGTATATTAAATTTAAAAGTAATTTTTAACAGTAATTACAAAATTTACTAACTATCTATACTTTAAAATGTTTTTAATTTTAATGTTAAATTTAAGAGTAAGCCAAATTATGCAAAACACACCTCATGTTCCTTAAGTAACAAAGTGACGTTAGATTAGTAAAGGGGGTTTTAAAAAAACAAACAAAAATGAAGGCCTATTTTTAAATTTCCCACCAAATTTCTGGGGTTTATTTCATCACTTACTAGAAACTTTACATCTCTGTGCTTCTCTCCTGTTCAGTTTCTTCTGCTTCCCTTCCCAGCACAATCCCCCACATTTGCAGCTGCAGCCCCCACCCTTCGCCCTGAGAATATCCTCCTTCCAAATACCAACTAGGAGCTTTCCTGCCACTTCATTTCAAGAACAACAGGGAAGGTTTGCTATATAAATTGATTGACTGGATGCAAGAAGGCAGGCGGCAATTTGAAATCGGCCTTTTAGTCTCTCAATGTCTCTTCCTTCACAGCCTTTCTCCATTCCCCTTTCTCCTTGCAACTACTTTTTCACTCACTGGCTGGTTTCAGACAACACATTAGGCAACAGAGGGTGGGGGGAAGCAACCGTCAGTTGTGTTGCTTATTGTGTCGTGTGGAGGGTTACACACTACGCACACACAACTGACGGTACGCTAATCAGCCCAATTAAGCCACGGAGAGAAACAATGAGCTGCCACTGGCAGGTGGAAGGGGGAAACACTTTTACTCTATTCTTGCCGGATAGTAGAAATAATTTTTGGCTGCTGAGCCCAGAATATTATTTGTGGAGCCCTGTTACTCACCATAGGTGAGTAGCCATTTACAAGCTAGCTTTATTCTGAATTAAGTTTTTATGTGACAGAATTTTTGCATACGTCCTAATAGTAGATTCTAAGGCAATTTCTTGCTATACTATGAAAATTGGTTTGATTTGATTTGAGATTGTAATCCCAGGATAATTTACTGTGCAAACAGGCACTAAAGTGTTTAATCCTCTGTCTGTAGCAGTGTATTTTGCTCCCCCACTCCACCTTTTGGTGGAAGTATTGGGGAAAGGAGAGAGAGACTTCTAATGTAAAAGATAAAATATGTGTTTATGGTTAGCAATGAAATGTTTCAGGAAGCTGACAGATGCGTTACTAAAGATCTATACTAAAGATCAAGTATATTAAATTAGCAAATGTTGATGGGAATTGTCAGAATACCATTTATTATTACTTCTTGCTCTTGGGCAAATTTTTCTTATGCAAAGTTTAGCTTCTTGGATTTGACAGTATTTTTTTTTTTTGTCACAACTTGTTGAATTGATTTGGCCCCTTCTCTTCTGAGTTGTAAACTTTGTTTGCCAAAATGCAATTACGTGACTGTGGGGTTCCCCAAGTCAAATGAGAAGAAAGGGCCTTCAATAATCTGTCATGTCAAGAGCTGGCTTTCTGTAAGCAGTTCTTTAGAGTCCCCAGCATTTGAATTTCATGCTGATATAAGCAGGCTATATTTCTAAGTATTATAAACATATTTTACCACCTCCATATATCACACTTGCTTTCCAAAACAAACCTGGGAATGGAAAAAGTCTCTGTGCTACAAAATTGTGGGTGGTGCTACTTAACAGAGAATCATTTGTGCTGCAAGGTAAGAGTAGAAATTCAGTAGGGTGAATTTGTATAGATCCCTTATACAAGCAGGTTTTGTTTCAGGGTAAATATTTTAACATGTTCATCTTGTTTAAAGCAAAATCAATGAAGAGTAATTTCTGTTCCTTGATATATGCAGAGCAAACATTAACCTGTCCGGCTAGCTGATGAGATATCTAATGTTTAATCAGGACCTGGAAATCAGACTGATATTGGAGAAGATAATGGACTTTTATTACCCCGACAAGACACTAATTTCTGAGAACCTTCGTCTATTACTGCCACTGAACATTCAGGACTGGTAATGTTCAGTGGCAGTAATAAACCTTTTGTTTGCAAATGGTTCCAGAGTGGAATTGGTGGAGGAATTGGACCCTTCTGAGTACTTCTGATGAGGCTTCTATTGTGCATTCACCTGGCCTCATTCATGAAATTTTACAGGGGTTCCAGACAACATTCCCTTCCATTTGTTACTCACCAGTGTTTTCCTACCTCTACTTCCACCTTTTTGTTACCAGAAAAAAAAATCCATTAAGGAGGAGAAGATGGAATAGCTGCACAACACCTTTGAATGGTAGCACTAGAAACCCTCCACCTGGGATCACCTCCTGAGAGGTGGGAGGAGGAATTCAGGGAATGAATGATTATCCTCCTCATCTCCTATATTAACTCAGACTTGAACCTTCAAAGTCCAGCTGCTGAAAATCACTATCATTGCAGACATATTTTAAACTGTTGTTGAAGAGATGAGTGGGCCGCAGGTTCATGTGTTTCCTTCACCCTAACTTCCTCTTGTCTTGGGAGTGAATTCCCTCCTTCCTGTCTTAAACCATGATTAAGCATGAAGTCAGAATTGTGTGGACAAGCAGAACACCTGAACTGCATGTTTGTCATTCTCAGTTTTAATTAACAATCTAGGAAGTCCCATTCCCATATGAACCAGGAAAATGTTTAACTACAGCTAAGGTGGAAATGGGGAAGTTGCTCCAGAGTTTAGAGAGGACTGCAGCGTATGATCCCACATAACCTGCTCAGTTACAGAGTCTGCCTGCAGTGCACACATTTGGGGGGGAGGGATGAAGCGGGGGATGAGCAGTGAAGATAGGCTTGGAGAATGTGTATCTATTGTTGCAACAACCTGGGATTCAGCTGAAGGTAAGTGTGTAGTAGCAATGACCATAGAGGCAGATGGTCTGAGGCTGTATGGACCAAGAGTACTTAAGGATTAGATGACAGATGTTCTATTCTCTAGATAGGAGGGATTCATGAACCTCTTGATAAGATGGTGGGAATTGTTGGGAAGCCTTTCCTTAGAGACAAATCTGTCACAATTATTATCAAGATGTGTCCCACAAGAAAAGGAAAGGCTGGTAAAATTCAAGGCTGTGACTTCAGAGCCATGATACTGGAGGGTAAACAGTATGGAGCGGAGAATAATATATTGATCTTGTATCTTTTCATGTGGATAACTCTGCAAGTATAGGAAGTGTTCAGAAGATTCGCTGTACTTTCTTCTTACAGAAGGATTTAACTGAATGTCAAATGCAGGTTCTCTGTGGTACTATAAATCCAGTTTATAATGATGGTAATATAAGCAGAAGAGTCCTGAGAAAAATGAGCATTAATCCGTTAATAAAATCTTTACAGGAGTAATCAAAAGGCTTTGGACTTGATGTTTTAGTTAGCTAGCAACTCAAATTAGTTGGGGTAATGTGTCTGAAATGTGGTTGTTCTGTGTACAGGCAGGAACACACATGCAGGCATTCAGTATTGTCAGGAGATGTTGGAATGACTCTACTGGTGAAGTAATAATTGGATATGTGTAGGCAGAATTTTTTCTGCTCCTTTGATAGTCTATCATTTTGTTTCCCTATACTGAATACTTATTAGTTCTATTAACAGGCTGCATGCATGCCTCCTCAGATGTTAAGATCTTCAGCAGACGCCCTGTCCTGAGAGCTGCCACAGTCTTGTTACTTTCTTTTTGGAAAGTACTTTCTCTTTGGAAATACATGCCTAAGGAAGTCCGTTAGAGTTTTGTTTCTGTTTCTGATTTAGAAAGGAATAGTTGTTGGTCTGTTTGCCTTTTTATTGTGCATTGTTTTAAGTATGGTTGTTCCATTTACGCGGTTTAATTTTTTTAAGCCATCCTGAGCGTCTATATTTGGGCTAACTGTTAAGATATGCATTTGGTATAAATGAATAAAATGAAACAATTTTTGTCAGAGCAGCACACTGTCATGGCCAAGGGACTGAACTACAGTTCGGGCTGTCCATGGTTCGAATCTCTGCCTAAAGTAACTTTAGGCTAGTTCTCCTGCTCCCTGTAACCTCAGTCGTCGTTCCCCCCTTCTGCAATATGACAGCATTGATTGTCTTACATTGATTGCTGTAAGCATTGCAACATGATAATGTAGAAATACATGCAGAGCAAAAAAACATAGGTGGAATTTTGTTGGAACTAATTTTTAGGTGAGATTATGTGGCTATGATTAGAATAAAGATTCTGACGTAGGCCATATGCAATCATGGCTATGGATTGCTCATGCAAAACTCATTTACTTTATCCAGAACTAGACATGATGACTGTTATTAGGTTATTGTCAAAAATAGTGGCCTTATATTGCATTTCCTTTCCTGTCTCCCTAAAGTGTCGTTAATGAAATGTGCCATGTGACATCTAACACATGGTACAAAGATGTCACATCATGTGTTTCCTTACACATTACAGGAATAGAAGGAGAAATGCCACACAGGTGTCAACCCCATGATTGCTATCACATCTAGTTCTGACCTTAAACTTCCTTAGGCTTATTAAAGTCCAACATCTTTTTGTAGCTATAATTTCTGTGAACCTGTTGTGAAGGCCAGGCAGTTAAAAGGGGTTGTGTGTCAATAGTGTTGTCAGTATATGGATCTTCAATTCTTTTAGCTTTCTGACTTCACGCTTCCACCTGCTTGCCAGATATTCTTTATTTTCTGCTTTAGGGAAGTGTTTAAAAATAAGCGGCAATTATTGATTTGAGGCACGTCATCTCTCGGTCCTACTATCTGATGATGTTGCACCATAAACTTGCAGACAATCAATAGGGTGAATCCAGAATAAAGATGATGAGCTATATGTAAGAAGAGTGCTGCAGTATGGCAAACTGAGAACAAAGCAGGGGGGGGCCTTTCATTTATTTAGAGAGCCAGTGTGGTGTAGTGGTTAGAGTGCTGGACTGGAACTGAGGAGACCCGGATTCTAGTCCTCACTTGCCTTTGGGCCAGTCACTGACTCTCAGTCTAGCCTACCTCACAGGATTGTTGTGAGGATAAAGTGGAGAGGAAGAGGACCATATAAGCCACCTTGGGTTCCTTGCAAGAGGAAAAAAGCCAGGATATGATTGTAATAATATTTTTTAAAAATATTGCTATGACACATTCTCATGGCACCCATAGCAGCTTACAGAGTGAAGCAATCACCTGTAACAAACTAATATCTAAAACACATCGCGATAAAACCCACAGCGAATGTGCAATAAAATAGGACTGAAACTGCCAGTTTTAAAGCTCCTTAATTAAAACACCTCGACCATTGAAAACAAAACAAAGCCTGCAGGAAAGGCATTCTGAAAAAGCAAGTTTTTTAAATAAATAAAACCAACCTTGAAAGGGCCTGCCATAAAACTCAAAGGAGAACATTCCACAGTGCAGATTCCACTTTGGGGCAATCCAGCTCCTTACAGTTTTCACCTTTGCCAAGCAGAGCTTTCCCTGAAGATCTGGGAATATAGGGAGATAGAGGTGCCCCATAAATCAGGGGCGGGGAAACTTGTGGCCCTCCAGATGTTTTAGCCAACAACTCCCACAATTCCTCACCATTCGTGATGCTAGCTAGAGCTGATGGAAGTTGTAGGCCAAAATATCTGGAGGGTCACAAGTTGCCCATCCCTACCATAGGGTATGCAAGCCCTCACCTATACCTTTTAGACCAGAGGAGGGAAACCTGTGGCCCTCCAGATGATGACAGACTTCAACTTCTACCATCCTTGACCATTAGCCAAGCTGGCTGGGACTGATGGGAGTTGGAGTCCCAACATCATGTGGAAGGTCACAGGGTCCAAACTCCTGCTGTAAAGGTTGAGCCCCAAAATTTATTGCATGTCTACCCTCAAATACTGGCAAGTATCAGATTTTGAATTCCAGTATTATTGGGTGACAAATGCAGAACTCAAATGTTGAATGAAGAACTGGTGACTCAATAGATCAAAATTCACAGACAAGCTTTTAGAGCAGGAGGAGGTGTGGGCTTTTTTGTGGGTTTTTTTTTGCCAGCTCTAAAGTGATGTATTTTTCCCTTATGAAGAATGAATGCATTTTTAATGATTGTACTCTGCTGTTTTTCTAGATGAGTAAACCTAGCATTTCCTCAGAAACTAAATTTGAGGAACAACAGTTGTTCTTGGACAGGTTTTCTTCCTTATCGAGGTTGGGGAGTTCTTGGTGTGTGTACCAAGGGAGAGATATTTTTTTTCTTCGCCGATTAAAAAAAACGTTTTGTAAAAATGTGTCCAATCCTTCTTACTTGGAATTGTGATGTACATCATGATTTTTCTTTTCTTAGTATTTTCCAAGCAATGAAATCTATCAATATGCTCTAAGCTGCTTAATATTCCTCATTGGAGACCAGTGATTTGGGAGCAGGATTGTGACTGCATTCCCCGCACTCATGTTGTCTCATGCCTGAGACTGGCAGATATCTGCATGTTAAACGTAACATTTACATGGAGCTTGTGCATGACATTAATCAATGCAGGCCAAAATGGCGCTGCCATTTCCCAAATCTTGCGTGGGAAGTCATTACTGTGCATTTCAGCCTGTGCATATTGGACCATACACTCATACACCTGACAGGCCTGGAGGTCAGATCAACATGATTGATGATTGGTGTGGGTGACTGCAATTCTCCTCCTCCACTAGTATATGTTTCTACTCACATAGAATTCTTCCAAAATGGTCCTCAACCTTGCTTATTTGATTTCACAGTTGCGAGGAAGCTTCTGATGTGGTTAGTCTTTTGGCTGGGATAATGCTGACACCAGCTAAGGGCACCCTTGGCAAAGCCTTCCCATTTTGTTGTGACTGTGTAAACAATGCTACACACCTCTTTGTATTATTGTAATTCTATCCATAAATATATAATATATGTTACAATGAATGTCCAAAGGGTGAAGGCCTCACTGATTGTCTTAATTCATTGGTCTAGCTCCATAGTTTTAGACATCCACCAGCTGTGCTAGGGGATTGTCTTGTGATTGTTTTTACATTTTGGACAGTCGGTCATAACAAAAGCTAAGGCGTATCAAAGTAAATAATGCAGATTCATTGTTTAGGGCTGTGTTATACAATAAACTGCATTGTGTTTTATGACATTTTGTTGTGTTTTGTGAACATGTAATTTATTATTGCTAGTGTTCTATTCCTATGCCTTTTCTGAGTAAAAGAGATGTGTGGCTTGATTGCTAGAAGCCTCTTTCCTTCAGAACTATGAGTCCCTATAAAAGGTATCTTTTGGTCTTCCTCGGACAAAGTCAGTATCAATACATAAATGGGCACAATAGGTACTTAACCTAGGGAAGAAGAATATTTGATAGAATAGAACCAGCCATGAACTAAGTGATAAATTACATTACTGGTTACCTCAAATTGTTGTTGTGTGGCTAATATAAAGTCACAAATCTGGAGTCACAAATCTAGATTTGCCTGTGTGAGCTCCATCAGACGAGTGCTTTATTGCACGCTCGTTATTGGGCACTCACGGATTTCCGCGAGTCTCTCTCACAACGTCGTCTGCCTCCTGTGCACCTGCCGCCCCTTCTAGCCGCCTTTGCATGACAAAAATCACCCCAGTAAGTCTGACTTAAAATAAAAACGGAAGTTGCCGCCATCTCCTGCTGTGCGCAGGAGAAGCAGTGCAATCAAAACGGTCCGCTGAATGGGCCACGTGCAGGTTGTTTATTTCCTCTTTCAAAGGAGGGACAAACGCGCGGGCAGAGAAGCGACGGTAAGGAAACACGATTTCCCTCCATGTGATTAGTCTCTATAACTAGGAAGGAGTGATCAGAGGGTTATTTTTACTAAGAGTGGCTATTCGTGATCATCAGTTAGACTGAGTCATTTAGTCTTCCTGGTGTGGGTTTTATCATTATAAGATTTTCCTGGTTTGCTTCTGTCTGTCTGTCTCTCTCTCCTCTTTCCTACGTTAGTTTTAAGATGCGTGCAAACAGCCTTTCAGAGACTGAAGATGATCCTATGGATTTCACATTGCTTAATAGTAACATCTTCACTTTTTTTGTGTCAGTCCTTCCACAGTCTGACTTAGGCAGATCATGTATTTGGAATTGCAGAAATACTTTTTATGGCTGTCACATATTGCAAGTGTAATGAGAGGCTGTGGTTTTCATGAAGAGAAGCAAGAAATTATGAAGATTTTCGTTGGATATTGTTCCTTTTCCAGCCCAAACTCATAGCATTCCCCTGAATCATTTGGTATGACTTGTATATTACATTTTAATTAACATTCTAATAAACTCTTCCCCCACCCACACTGGGTCGTTAGGTCTTTCTGTAAAATTCACCCAATCAGTGAGGAAACAAGAAGCAAGGGATCAGTTATGAGTTTGCGTATACTCTTGGAGAAATGTCTGTGGTTATTCTGGAGCAGTTACTCAAAAAGCCACCTGATTATTTCAACGTAAACTCATATGATTCATATACTGGACACATTTCATGATTTATGGGAGTGACCTGAACAGCCCTTTAGGATAATTCAGATGAAAAAGTCTGCATAAATATTACTGTTGATAGTTTGAGGGATTATATTTGCAAATAACAGTGAGCCAATGGCTGCATTCAGATAACACAATAGTCAATGGTGGGTTAATAATGAACTCCACAGTTGATTATCAAGGGGGTACTCCCCACACGATATAATAATAATAATAAACTGTGGTGTGGATTAAGGCCAACGTTGAGTTGACTATTACTTAACGGTGTGTTTGATTGACAAATCCCCCACCCTCTCTTCCTCCCTCAGTCCTCCTGCTGGTATCCCATCAGCCATTGCAAGTTCTGCCTGCTGGACTACAGCAGCAGCCACCGCTTTGGTCACTCTTGCCTGGGGACCCTGTAGTCGCCGAAAATAACCAACTGTGTGCGATGAAATAGTCAGTGGTGCCCAACACATGACATAATAACCAATGGTTGTTCAAATAGGCAACTCTGCACAACGTTGGTTATTTCAGTTGAATAACCAACCATGGTGTAAAAAAAGTCCCGGCAGACAACACAATGGCTCGGTTTGGACGACATATTAAGCAGCGGAGGGGTAAATAACATACTGACCGTGCGTTAGGCAGGAGGAGCTCCACAGACGACACACTGCAGCCGGCGCTGCTCGGAACTGGCAAACGCCCCGGCTGCAAGGAACTTGCAGTGGCCATTTTGGTTGCAGCTTCTCCTCCGTGTGTCCCCCAGCCATATCCCAGCATGCACCGTGAGTTCTGCCGGCTGCATAGAGCAGCTGGGTTTTTTTGGCTGCTCTAGGCAGCAGAACTCTATTCCGAAACGGAATAGTCCACGGAGAGAGGGAGGGCTGAATTCGGACAACACTTTAAACGAAAGGGCTTCGGGCGAAACAACGTTCAAGCCCGTTGTTTCGCTCTGTTGTTTAAAGTACCTGATTAACATACTGTCAGTTGTGTGTGCGTTGTGTGCTGCCCTCCAGACGACACAATAAGCAACACAACTGATGATTGTTCCCCCCCTCCTCCATTGCCTAATGTGTCGTCCGAACTGAGCCAATAGCTAACCATTGACTATTTAACCCACTGTTGGTTATCGTGTCATCTGAACCCAGCCCTTGTGGATTGTTAAGAATAATTTGAGATTTAACAGGAGAGTTGAAAATCCACAGAGAATTTAAATATTAGATTTCTTATACCTTCATTGGCAAAATGAGGGTAAATGAGGGTAATACAGCATTGATTTCTGTTTAGAGACTATCACTTTCAACACCGGAAAAGAGTAATTTCCTCCACCCCCTCTCTAAGTCTCTATAAGATCACAATGGCTGGTTTTGGACGACACATTAGCCAACGGAGGGGGAAATAGCGTACTGACCATGCATTAGGTAGGTGGTGCTCCACACACAACATGCTGCAACTCCGGTCCTTGTGCAGCTGAAAGTTCTGGTGGCCATCTTGGTTGCTACGTCTGCTCCCTCCCCCTCCCTCAGTCCCCCAGCCATATCCCAGCATGCACCATGAGTTCTGCTGGCTATATAGAGCAGCCGGGGGTTTTCGGTTGCTCCGGCTGGCAGAACTCTATTCCCAAACGGAATAGTCCACTGAGAGGGGGGGGGGGGGTTCAGACGACACTTTAAACAACAGGCTTCGGGCTAAACAACATGCAAGCCCGTTGTTTGTCTCTGTTGCTTAATTGGGCAGAATAGTGTACCATCAGTTGTGTGTGCGTGGTGTGTAACCCTCCACACAACACAATAAGCAACACAACTGACAGTTACCTCTTCCCCCCTCCGTTGATTATTGTGTCATCCGAAACCAGCCAATGAGTCTTTGCCAGTGGGTTATCGATGTTATATACTACAGCTTTTCAAGAACTGTTGTTGAGGAACGCTTGGAACTTACTGTCTCTTATTAATTTTATACTTCATAATAGAATTGTGTGCTGTAGGATGTATGCATTCAAACAAGTCATTTGGTTTTTAGCATAGTTGCATAATACTAGGATCTTTTTTTAAAAAACATGTCAGTATTATGCAGTAAATTAAGCAGGAAAACACTGTCTCCTCCGCAACCTGGTCTGGACATGTGATTCTGTGACTACACACACATCACTTCATCTGGGATATCTGAAGGTATGAAAGATGCTTTCAGTTCATCTTTGACTTCAGGTCATGTCTAGGTTATCTCAGTTCATCTCTAGGTTACTGATTAAATTATCTGGAGCTCGGTGTAGGCTGAACGCTGTCTGATCTATCCATAGTTAGAAGATTGGAGCATCCCGCATGCTTGTGTGCTCATGCTTACATGCAAATTCGTCCCTTTCATTTTCGAAGCTAACCATATCTGCACTTATATTTTTAGTAGCCATAGTTAGCGCTGAAGTCCAGTTTGCACCTATTGTTAGAAGCCAATTTGCAAACTGTGGTTTGGAGCTGACCATGGTTAGCAATAATAAATACCAGGATAAATGTTTTGCTGAGCACAATGAGCTCAATAAATGAAAGGGAGGGAAAAGTTGTGCGTGAAAGGGGCGCTTGGCGAGGCTGAGGCCATGGAGGTATTCTTGATCTCCTATAGGAGACTGGGTAGTGTTACATTTGCACCAGGCCTTGGGCAGTTTGGCATAGTCTAGGAAGTGTAATGGTTTCTCTTGCCACAGGATTTTGATTCTTTGTAAAAAGTGCATAGCCTTGGGCATAGTTTTGAAACCTAGGCATATATCCTTTCAGGATAGGGTGGGAAATGATAGCTGAGGGCACGTTATGATGCCCTGTACCATTCAACGACACTGTGACTTAAATCACTTTTACTACTTTTTTATAAATGGGAGAGCTAAGCTGAGATGACTTGACCCAGGTTGAGTGCCTTCTTGAGCGGGGATTTGAACCCACATCACCCAGGCCCAACATTCTCTTCACCCTGGCCCAGAAGCATTCCTGGTCTTCACTGAAGTGTCACATTTATTATTCTGCAAATTGCTTGACTTGATTAAAAGGTTTTAATGATGCAGTCCCATGGATGTTTAGACAGAAAAAAGTCCTAGAACTCCCAGCGTTCCCAAGCCAACATGACTGGGTGGGAAATGCTGGGATTGTGCCCTAATTTGTTTATTTTAAAGACAATTCTTCCTTCTACAGTGTGGAAGTTGTATCCTTGTCCTTTATAGCCTTGACTGTTAACAGTGCTTCATGGTATCCTGCAAGTATGGGCAGTTATTTTCAGTGGCAGAAAAAGATTATTCCTGGAAGACAGGAACATGAACAGGCAAGAGCCGGATGATCAAAACAGTGGGTCTTTGCTGTTCTTGAGACGTCTGATCTAATCTAGTTTTTTACATATGAAACAAAGCCCAGTATTTAAGGGTGTGCTCTTGGATAGGAAAACTGCACGGGGGGGGGGGGGGGGGGAGTCGGATTCAGGAGAGACTTGTATTTTCTGATATTTAGTTATAAGCCTCAGGGTACTTTTAGCTCTGCCGATAATCCCCTAATCTTTTTTTGGACTCATTCACATGATGTTCCAGATGTGTAAGTTGGATTCCCCTCCAATAGGGACAGTCCTTTACTTTGTAAGGTACTTTTTTCCTCTTTTCTGCATTAACTCTAGCAGACATGTACTTTTATTTTGTTAGGCAGTATTTTTTTGCTTTTGGAATCCATCTTGCAAATTGGAAGTATGGATCTTGGTTCAGGGATAAATTTGAAGTAGGGGGTCCCACTGATGATTACTGCAATAACAGGCTGAGGCACAGCCAGCCATACTTTCTTCTTGTGTCCTGTACAACACAAAGCAGCAATTGTCAGTCTCATTTTTATGCTCACATTTATTTCCTGGATTCTTTATTTTTAGTGTCATGCTCTAGTGTGACCATGGTATCAGGGCCACATGGTTGGGTGCAGGCTGAGTGTTCACTGAGTCCCATAGAGTCTGAGATGCAGTTGAGAAGGGGACAAAAACCTGTACCACAGACTATGCTGAATGCTACTGCAGGGTCCCTACATTGTACAGGTCCTCCTCCACTCCTGTGCTTGTTGGTGTGCCAGGCATTTAACTAACATTATCTTAAAGTTTTCAGTAGAGTTGGGAAAAGTACTGTTTTCTCTATAAACTTAAGGTCTGTCCGGTAACTGCAATGGCATCTGCTTTGGACGATGGATAGACAGAATAAAATTTAGATAACTGTAGCCTAACAGGAGTTAAAAGCTTGATCTATAAATAAGTAAGTAAGTAAGTAAATAAATAAATAAAACCATTCCTGACTGGCCAGTCTGGTGATTTGAAAAATGTGTTGATGTATTTTTTTATCCATTTGTCTGCTAACAGGAAAATGTGGGAGGTCAAAATCCCTCAAGAGGAAGCAATTGCGTTATATCCTACATGTTGGGGGCAAAAACTCCTATGAAGAAAATACTTCAGAACTGCGAGCACATTGTTTAGATAATTCCCAATTGTAAAAATAAGCACGTCCTGTTATCTGCTTCTGATCTTCCCACCGCCATCATTTTCGCCTTTTTGTCACTTGTCATTGTTTCTACGCATTTGATTTTTTAGGCCCACAAGCAACTAATGACCCAAGCTTTCCGGTAGCATGACTAAATTCATGCTGATGTATAGAATGCTGTCAGCTTCTTCCAACTCCTCGCTGTCCCTTTTCATGGCTGTTTTTAGTTGTCCTGAGCAAAAAAATGTCTCAGCAGCTTTGCTTTGCTTTATATTTTGTTTGGCTAATCAAATAGGTATTTCTAAATCTGTGTGGTGCATTTTCTGATTCGTGCAATTTCTGACTCCTTCCCAGGCACCATCTAGATTGGAAATCATATTCAGCCAGTTTATATGAGGAGAGGGAGCTACTCATAGGAAGGAACTGGCATCCATAGAACTGTGAAATATGTAGTACTGAGACAGAGCAAGAGAATCCATTTTGTAATAAAAAAATTTTTTTTTTTAATGCCCTCATGAAAAAGTGCCCCAGAAATCTGAAAAGAGGGGCAAAAATGTTTAAAACAGCAACTGCCGTTATAAAGGAGGTGAACAATGTCCCTCGTGCTCCTCTTGGGCTGCAATCTTTTACTTGTTTACCTGAAAGTAAGTCCTATTGAACTCAGCGGAGCTTATTTCTGAATAGTCATGTACAGGATTTCACTATTAACAATGGCTCCAAAATATGAGATATAAATATTTTTAATTAATAGTAA
Organism: Anniella stebbinsi; assembly: GCA_029215795.1. Lineage (NCBI taxonomy): Eukaryota > Metazoa > Chordata > Lepidosauria > Squamata > Anniellidae > Anniella > Anniella stebbinsi. The sequence continues at coordinate 119,935,043 of JARDYH010000004.1, read as the reverse complement.
TGGCAGAGATAGTGCTGTAAATTTCTTTCAACACAATAGTGTTTGTTTTTTAGGGGGTTGTCTTGTCTTTCAGGAGGACCTTTGCCTCCCCTGCTCTTGAAATGGCAATTTTCGTGCCGAGAAGTGAACCCTGTAAAACTTCAGTTCTGTGATCCCAAGTGGTCTAGATGTTTGTTTCTCTAACAGTAGCCCTCCATGTTACATGCAAAAGCTGTTTATGATATGACGTGAGAGTCATCAGTCACCAAAACAGAATCAACACCCCACCACCACTGCCAATTTTTAGTTGGGCTACTGCACACCTTTTGAATCCTGGATAGAGTACTCATGACTCCAGATTTTCTCTACTGTCCGGAAGTGTGGACAGCAGCGTACCTGAACTTTTTTTTTTATGATAACCATGTACAGGCCTGCCAAGTGGGCCATCTTCAGGAGGCAACAGCACAAGCAAGCTAACGCAGAGTTCTTAGGATTATAAACAGGACTGTGTGTATGCCACGATTCCGCACAAGGGCAGGCCCTAGAGAAAAACAGCAAAGGATTTTATGGGTAAAGAAAAATGTAGTGCAAAAAACAAGGTGAATGGGATTGGGGGACTTGAGACATTTATCTGTTTGTGAGAACAGTTCTCTTTTTTAAAAACAGAACACCAACTCATCTGTTAGGGACTCTGCTTATAGAACAGGCATTTCTTTGAGAGTGTTGTTTCGATGTTTTTTTGGTTACATTTTTGACATCCTACGTGGTTCCATTTCTTCATATTATTATTGCAAATGCATAGATGTCTATGAGGTTTTAAAGCAGCCTTGCCCCAACCTGATGCCCTCCAGATGTGTTGCACTGGGAGTTGAGGTCCAGCACACCCAGAGGGCATCCGGTTGGGGAAGGCTGCTTTAAAAACATTTCTCTTGTGGACTCTGACGCCACGTTTTTAGAAGATTTTTTCTTTCATTATGAGTCTTTGCAAAGAAGAGTGTAATTAAGAGAGACTAAAGAGAATACTATCTCCACTGCCTTCCTGAAAGCATGGCTGTAATGGGTAGCATCCCCTCCCCACAAAAAAACTATTGTTGAAGTGGCCCATATCAGCCTTGTCAACACTACCACAAAATGACCAGCTGACAAAAAGAAAAGTGAGGGAGGGAAGCATTGCTAGGCTAGTTTAGACAGGTGTGGTTTCCCTGCTTGATAGGCTGGCAATGGTGCTTACCTGCCATAGGCAATCAGGTGACTAGTCTACACAGTTCAGTTTTCCATGAATGCCACTGGGTAACAGTTCCTGCTAATAATAGCCCTTCATGTTGAATGTCAGTTTTAAACAGTTGACGTTTGTGTAATGCTGATTTTTGTCTCAAAAAGCATTTGGGAGTAATGTAAAAATCCTTTACGTGTTTAATGTGGAGGAGTGGGGCGAGCGATCTGATCTGGCATAGAAGGCAGACATATTAATCATTTCCCAGTGTGTATAGCATGAAAAGTCAAAAGGATGCACTAGAAATAAGATGTAATGTGTGGTGTTCATCAGCTTTCATAAGGGCTTTGGAAGCATAACATTCGATCCAAGAATCAGTCTAGCATATATAGACCTGCAAGTGAATGCAGTCTTCAGACTTTGCCCATCCAAATGTGTATATAGATAGATAAATCATTTGACTATGTTGACATTCTTAGACCATATATAGTCTGGTATATTTAATGTGATTTAGATAATAAAATAAATATTAACTTTCTCAAAATTTCCTTTCTATCTTTTCTGGTCCCCAACCTAAACATTTTGTACACATGAACTTGTAATTTCCCCCCATAACTGTTATATAAAATAAGACTTGCACCTGGTTTAGCATTCTGTCTTCAAGAGTGTCTAGCCAGATGCCTCTAGAAGCTGGTAACGTGGAGATTACAGCCACACTCCTGGCTGTCTTTAGTGTCTGGTAATCAGAGGTTCAACAGTAAAACAGGATAAATTATGTAAAATGCACATTACTAATAATAAAAAGATTAATTAAAAAATAAACATATATGCACACAACATAAAACCAGCAACCAAACAGTACCATTTATTTCTCAAAAGTTGATGTCAGCCATTGATTAATTGTGATCTTAATAGCCACAGCAAAATATTTGGCTATTTGTTCTGTTTCAACATTTTTTGTGCCAGCCAGCAAATAAGAAACATAAAATCCAAGTGTCCTTCCAGGCAGCTAAATAAATATCGGTATTAGGCCTTGGTATAAAAATATGCATTCCAATAAAATATGTTCCACTGTTTCAACTTGTCCTGACTGAAAAGGACACAATCTCAGGACAAGTGATTAAAAAAACAACACACCCCTCAATTGCTGGTGATGGAAGATGATTGAAGTGACTTGATTTGTAAGCTTTCCTGTGTTTAACTACAGATAGAACCTGGAAGTAATGAGCTGATAGTCTTGACTATGGTTCTATGCTTGACTTTAAGGGTGAACAAGCACAATTTTGTAAATATACTGATATGTTTGGCCCCACCTTTTTTGCCTTCAGCCCAGCCCACCGCTGGAATGTTGCCCCCATTCAGCACCCCTGATTTAGCTGTAATTAAACCTATGCTCCTTTGTACAGCTTTGTGTACTGCATCTTGGAGTGAATTCCTTGTGTTTCTTTATTTTTCAGATATTTCTAAACTGTCTTCCTGTGAGCATTTCAGATCAGTTTACAATAAATTATGTATTTTATACTACACGTCTATTTCTTCTCTATTTTATATGCCTAGCGCTGACTTACATACCTTTAATAATGGCTTAGTGGCTTAGTTTAGAAGTCACAAACCCTGCCTTCCAAGCCATGATTTGGAAACTTGAGAACATGCTGTCAGTTTAAGGCCTCTGCCTTCATATCTTTTGAATTAGCAAATTATGGTTAGCACAGTTTCTAAACCATGGACTGAAGAGGGTGCACTTCATTTGGATACTGTTCTAACCACCATTCGTCAGTCCAGATGTTACAGCAAACTAAGGTTAGAGAAGATAAAGGAAGTAGGAAAGGGGACCACGGGAAAGGCAGGAGCATGTGCTCCGAGCTCATTTCCAATCATCTATGGATTGTCCAAACCAATATGATCTTTATATCTAGAAAGCATTTCATTAACAGCACTAACATTATTAACAGTAACATGGAATCTGTTCTTGGGACAATGACATTTTTTTTTCTAACGGTGTTTATTTTTATTGAATTCTAGCACAATCAAAATACAGAAGTAGATCAAAATAAACACAACTAGAAATTCCCTGATAACAGAGACCCTTTCCCTCCAGTCGCACAACCAATTATTCAGTCTCAGCAGTTAGAACATCTATCAAGTTGTCCATGAATCCATCTATTTGGCAATGTAGAGGAGTCATTCTGTAACCATGCAAAGAGAGCTTTCCGTGAGAGAAGCTCCCTTGGATGCTGCTTCCCAGGCATGGTGATGCTTCCAGGGTGCTTTGTAGTCTCAGTTCCATCAACCTGTTGTCCCATCTATCTATTTATTTATTTATTTATTTATTTATTACATTTATATACCACCCCACAGCCAAAGCTCTCTGGGCAGTTTACAAAAATTAAAAACACTGAACATTTAAAAACCAATACACAAAAATGTAAACCATAAAAGCCTAAAAACAAACTAAAAACAAAGAGAGCTGCCTTATATTAGGCTATTTATTCCCAGACTGCCTCAGGGGACTATTAGTGTGCCTTGAGGGAACTACTATTATGCCACAAGAAATATGTTAATTCAGTATTGTGAGCCCAGTGTACCGACCCACAGAGGAGGCTGCATGCTGCGTCTATGATTCATTGCTCCTGCCTTGCCACCTTCCAGCAAGTCTCTAATAGTGCCATGTCTCTGCTTCAGATGTGAGTCAAGCACTCCTAACACATAGGCACAACAGAATTATTCTCTCTGAGGAAGCTGCCTATTGCATCTCTTCATGAGTCCCTGTTCTGAGCATGCTTCCTGCCTGGAAGGAGGCAAGAGCAGTGCGATCAGGAAGCACAGCCAGACCAGTGACTCAGGCTGCCTCTACAAGAGGCATTTAAAGCTCTTTCAAGGCGCATTAAAAAATTTACCTCTACAAGAACGGAGCGCAAATCGGGCATAGAGGCGCTTTAAACATCCGATTATGCGCATTATCGAATGCGCGTTAAATAGCGAGTTTTATTTTGCTCCGGCCATTAAAGCGCATTTTGACTATGTGAACAAGCGATTCTCCGCATTAACTACTTGTAAAGCGCATTTGAAACAACCGGTAAGGTCACCCGTTGAGTGCTCAATTACCTCCTGCATACAAGCATTTACGATAAAGAGCTTCAGCGTAAAGCCGAAGTTTTGTAGATGAGGCCTCAGGCAAACGTGCTGGTGATGAGCTCCTCTGAAGCTAGGCGGTTCTTAATTTTACACACTCTAAAAGTAAATCTTTTTGGGTGCACAACTGAAGTGTCCCACCAAACGCTGATTCAGAAAATAATTGCATGTCAGCCATTAAGACGTCTTGAGAACAGGGTTCTGTAAGTGCACAAACCTTTTTCTGGCTACCACCTGTCGCTGATAGCCCAGCACAAGATGAGACCCCTTTCCTTCCCTGAGGAATCTGTGCATAACAGAGAACCCCAGAGATAGGAAGGGTGTCTCACACTTGGACCTGGGCAGGAGAGACAGCAACACATTTCCCTTTGAGTCATCTTGCATGTGTAGAGAACTTGGGGAATGAGAGAGGATCAGGTAGAGAGGATCAGGTAGCTCAGTGGTAGAGCACATGCGTTGCATGCAGAAGTTCGCAGGTTCGATTCCTGGCATCTCCAGGGAGGGCTTGTGGGGGGGGGGGGGAACCTGCCTGAAGCCCTGGAGAGCCACTGCCAGTCAGTACTGGGCTAGATGGACCAAGGGTCTGACCAGTACAAGGCAGCTTCCTGAGGATCCCCAGGGTTTCCTGGAGAACCACTGGAAAAACATGGTCTATTTCATGGTTGAGGCAGCTATATGTTGAGAGTGCAGGAGATAAACGTATAGTGATTTTGTAACTGTAGCTAATGTCCCATCGTTTTGCTATGGGCTGGTGTTGTATTCACGGAATTTCAGCCCTAATTATGCATTGGGGAACAGTAGGGGGGCAGTGTACTTCATAACCCCCCCTCTTTTTTTTTTAATCAAGCGCTCTTTAAAATGAGCTGCTGTTTATTGGAGTTCAGCATGGCTTCCAGCAAAGAGGACAAATGACTGAGGGAATAGAAAGCTGGCCTGGTTGGAGTCTTCAGGGAAACCAAATAAGCTCAGAACTGCTGTCATTGAAGGTGGGTTGCTGGAGGATCAATACAAGGAGGTTAGTAGGATAGCCATCTGGGTGATGCCAACCTGCAGATGCGGATGTGTGTGGGTGTGGGTGTATTTCAGTTCTTGGTACCTTGGCTGCAAGACAAACTGAGTTGGGGGGAAAATGAAGGAATAATTTATGCCTCATCTTACCTGTCTAAATAGACACAGAAAAGCAACTACCACTAAAATGACATGGAAAAACACACAATACTACAGTAAAACAGTTAGACGTTCCAATAAAAGGCATGTTTAAACGGAATTGTTTTAACGTGTTTGAAAGATGAATGAGGGAGGACATTCCCTAGCTTGGATGCCACTAGTGAGACAGCCCAGCTTCTTTGTGTACCTTAACCTGTGGGAAGGTGGTATGCAGAATGAGCCCCCGCCCATTGTTTTCAGCATTTGGGGATAGCAGTTGGTGGTGCTTTAAGGAACACAGAGCCAATTTCACCAATATTCCATCTTCTTAGCTGAGTAGAACTGTGTCTAGTGCATAATTTGAGATTTGCAAGCCTACCATTTTCCTTTTGCTCTGTGTGTGTGTGTGTGTCTGTAGTGCAATCATTGACCTGATATAATGCCTATGTGTGATTTATTCAACCCATGGGTTGTTAAATGCTGGGTTGTTGTGATGTGTAAACCACAAACATTACAGAAAGAGAACCTATGGTTTGTGGATGGGTTGTGTTCTCTGGAGGTTTAAACCGAGGGTTGCTCATGGGTTGTTTTGCCAGGCTACAGAGATGGTGGACGGGTTGTTAACAAAAATCCAGCCTCTCTAGATGGCAATACTATAGAATTGCAAAGGCCGCTGGACAACAATCTGTCAGGTATGCTTTAAGGTGTATTCCTGCACTGAGCAGGGGGAGGTTCCTTCCAACTGTTATGATTTGGGATACAGTGAGGAAGTGGCCGAAGGAGGAAGGAAACAAACAACACCGTAATGGAAAAAAACAAACCATGGTTTGTTGGATCATCTGCCATATAAACACTGGATAGGCCAACAAACCATGGGTTAGCATCATGTAAGAACTAGGTCACTGTCTAAGACAGTAATTTCTAGACATTGTGCCAGGATGGCTGGAGTGTTGTGAGCACAAAAGCCATTTCCACAGAGGGAGGCTGTTTGCTGTATCTCTGCATGATTCAAGTGCTCTGTTTTGCCTTCTAATCACCCTTCAGTGTGTGAGGGGGTAATTCTGCCACATCTCTGCATTGCTTAGGATTCCATCACTCAAGATGCAACAGAATTATTTGCCGTGAGATGCTGCTGCCCATTGCATCTCTGTATGAGTCACTACCCTGCGCTTGCACACTCTAATAGTAAACCGATTCAAGTGAAAGAATGATGTGCACCACTAATTTTAACTTGGCGGTGGGGGGATGATATGTCAGCTATGAGATGTTTGGGAAACACTATTGTAAGAGAAGGAGGAAGTGAAGCATAAGTGTGGGGGAGCAATTGTAGAAAGACGGCATTGTCTAATAGGTGCAGTGGATGTCTGGTGCAGGCTAAGAAAATAAATTTTGGAATGAAGTGTGAGCATGCGTACAAATGGGGTTGAAACTTTCTTAGGCTCTCAGAACTCTTAATTCAAAGGCTGCTTCTGTTTAGAGTTCTGCCTTTTGAGAGTTAGAGTTTACCGATAAGAATAAGTTCCATCTCTCCTTCTTTTCTAAAGACAGTCCCTCTCTCTCTCTCTCTCTCTCTCTCTCTCTCTCTCTCTCTCTCTCTCTCCTCAGCAATCACTTTATTACCACCAATAGACCAGGAATAAGGACACAGAATAATAACAACAATCAGAAAGAATGCATCTCCTTTAAACTAAGGAGAGAAAGGAAAACACAATTTAAATTTGAACATTTATACATTGTAAAGGAAATATATGCACACATAAATATCTTCTGGTGCTACTGTTCCTATTTTGCCATTAAAAGAGATGTGGAGGATGTGGTGTTTTTTAAAATGTTCTTCATAGGCATGCAAATTTCTGCTTCCTTTCCTGGGTCACTACAACTTAAATCTTTGAGCAGGAACTTGTATCAATGGACACACGTGGACACATAATGCTAATGCACTGTTCCTCTTCTCTCTCTCCATAATGGCTTATCCAGATAAGTAACTGTTACTAAATGTGTGTGAATTGCAGCTATTCCATAGTGAGTTCAACTAGATTCACGGGGAGATTAAACATTCTATTAAACTTTCTTCAGCTTTAAAAAAGTAAGTTGTTATGGCAGGTTTATGGATACCTCCTGCTTCTGAAGCCTGTGCGCATCGGGCTGTCGCCAATTAATGTATACAGTGTACAGCGGAGGAGGAGTCACCTTCAGCCTTGTGTAAAAGGGAGAAAGGGCTCAGGGGAGGATACTTGGGGCAAGAGTAAGTGTTACAAATTCTCATCTGCCTGTTTTCATCTGCAAAGTGTTGGTGGGCACGTGGGAGAGCCTTGCTAAAGGACTTCCAACAGTTCGAAGTTGTCTGTAAACTGCTTGCTTGTGATTTGTTGAGCTGGCAGCTCGCTAGATAAAAACTGCAAATAACAAGCAGAATACATTACATGTAAACTGCAATTCCGACAGTAAAGGGTAAGCGTTACGGGACTATCTGTTCATTGGAAAATACACAAGGTGATTTGTGTATTGTTATCTATGCCTAACCACGTAGATAACAGTATAGGGTTCTTAGCTGATCTTTTTGCGTATTACCTGCTGTGTAGTCTGAGATAATTGGCCAAACCTGCTTTTTAAAGTGTGTGTATGTGCGTTCATGTGCACGTGTGTACACACACACCTGTGAATTTCTTTTCTTTTTACCTGTTTTCTGCATGGTGTATCTGTAAACTGAAGCTGTAGTATTAGCATGATCAAATGCAACCCTTGTGAATTCAGCCTAGGACCTAATGCAGAAAACAAAAATGTAGAATGAATACTTTTTCAAGGTGCGTTGCATCTTTTCCCTGGTCGCACATAGGATTTTCTTTGCTCCCTTCCCTCCTAACAGCCCTCTAGGACCTAGCATCATCTCAATAGGCTTTTAGTTGGGAGGCTTTGGGGCAAGTCCATGAAGGAAGTACGTCCCTGAGCAACCCTATTTTCCTGGTCAGGTTGAGCGAGAGGATGGCTCAGGGCTTGTTTCACACAGTATGGCGTATCAAAGCTAGGTTTGCTACTGAAAGTAGACTAGTCAAAGAGCCACAGCCAATACAGCTTCCAAAGTGAGTGCGTGCACTTTCAAACACTTAGTTTAAAGGATCTTAGGTTGTATACTTTTTAAAAAAAAGGATGTGTGAAGCAGCCTCAAAAGTTTTGTCCCAAGCAAATACATGCCAAAACTAGGGGTGGGCAATCTCTGAAGGTCCAGGTCCCGCCCCACCCCCGGCATAGCTCACAGTCTACGGGAGACCATGCAGTCCATGGGGCTGCCCCCCACCCAACAATACAAAAACAAGTTGCAAAATTTGGCAGCAAACAGCTCTGTAACACTACAGAGCACTACAAGGGTTAAATTTATCTTGTTTTGAAGTGAAATGTAACCCTTTAGGCACTCTGTAGTGATTATGGTATGCCAAAAGAGTCAAATTTAGCTTGCAAATAATATACATTTGGCTGTTTGGGTGCTCCTTAGCCACTACAGATACAAAATAGGTACTGTGTGTATGTGTGCGTGCGCATGCAGCCTGTGAGCCATGGGTTGCATCAGATGTAGACAGTGGCCCAGCTCGCACAATTACTGCAGCTTAAACAAACCTTGGTGTGTGCCGGGCACCATTTGCCTAATTACCCACCCAGGCATGGCTTGTTGTGTCATCTGAACCCAGGCAGCATGGCTTGTTCAAAAGGAAATAACCCTCAAATTACCCATGGTGTGTTGTTGAATTATTTGAGAGTTGTTTCCCCATCAACAAGCCATGCTATCTGGGTTTGGATGAGTCATGCCCCAGGATGAAAATCAGGCAAATAGCATCTGGCACACACTAGCTTGTGCTGAGGCTTAACCCACGGTGATCGTGTGAACCATGTTACTGTCTAAATTGGAAATACCACTTTGGTATTCTAGCTCTTGTTTGTTACCCCAGAAATGCCATCAGCTGCTGGGTTGCTAGTGCACTATTACAGAAGGTTGTTCCAAATGTATTAACATCTCCAATCTGCAGTTAGTACCTGCTATAGCTGATGAACAATTACAGCTTAAAGATTCCTCCAACTAAAAGGCTCATTTCATTACTGTTTGCAAATTCCTCTGGGGCTACTGGAGGAAAATGTGCTAATGAAGTGTAAAGTGTTGTGAAACACAAATGGTTCATTCCTTGCTCAAGGAAATTCCCTGTGGGATCCCTGTTGTCTTTGGACTTCTTCCCTCTGAAGAGAAACCGATTCAAGGACACAAATGAGTTGGCTTCCCGTCATCATTTATTATTCACTCAAAGGATCTGATAAATATTAAGTGGCTTTAAAAGATTTATATGGAAGATGTGGCTTAAATAAAGCTTGGCTGTCTGCAAACAATAGCACGCAGTCCCTTTCTGCTAAAAGAAAAGGACAAAGTTGACATTATAGGGATTTTCTGACTCCTTGACTCAGAAGTGCTTCTATTTTTGTTCTGTTTTCCCTTTCACGCTTTCAAGGGTTCTGATATTTTAGGTGCATAAAAGACGCACAAGGCCTCAGTCTCACAAACATTACCAATCTGTTTCCTATTTTTGAAATCTGTAAGTGGTCCTTTGTTTGGCTTGTAATGGAAACCTGGGTCTGGTAGGAGGGGAAAGGGAGGTGGGGAATTGTTTGTTTCTCCAATATACAGAATGCAACCATAAACCATATTTTAAAGTGCTTTTTTGTGTTGCAGCAGTGAGATTCTCAGGGTAATACTTGTGCAACATCTAGTGAAATGAATGCCAGGCTCCGTTATTGCCTGAAGTGCCTCAATTATGAAGTATTCTTCTAAAAAAAAAGCAAAGGCCTCACTCCAATGGCATTTCATGAAATGTATTTTCTAGGAGCCCAGGGCAAAATGTGCATCAATAATGGAGCAGTACCAAAGTCTATCGACCCATGTCATGGCTGTGTGTGCAGGCGTCTACATGACGTCATCTGTAATCATTACCTTCCATGCTTGCATTGAGAGGAGCTCAGACTCCTATTAAAGTGCAAGTCTTTTTCAATGGGTTTGTTGAGAGAAGGACGTTTGAATATCGTCATAGCGCCTCTGGTTGTGCACAGGCATATCCATTCCCTGCCAGTTTGGGAAATGATGTGCAATTCCGGTACTAAATTGGAGATCCACATGATAACCTGAATTTATTCTCCCACCACCAAATGCCTCTAAATACCACTTTGTTGTAAGTTTGCAGCATAATCGATGCTCTCCAGCTGTTTTGTACTGCCTGTGATTGCAGGAAATGAAGGATGTGGCCCTGCATAACATGAATATGTTTCTGGCAGACTGACAACTTAATTACTAGAACAAAATAATTGCTCGCGTAAACTAAGAGAAGGAAGTGGGAATAGAATCTAATAAGGCCAGAAATCTATATTTAGATCATCCTGTTGTCACTAGTTTTATGTAATGCTAACGTTGCAAGGAAAACGACTAAGGAGTTTGGTCTGAAATGTTGAAGTTTGGCTGACAATATTTTTTTTTATTGCGTTTGAATTGGAGGGAGCAGAGCTCAGTGAAACAGCTTATGCTTTGTATGTGGACTGGATTTCCAGCATCCACAGTACTAAGAAAGATCTTGGGTAGCACGGTTCTTGGGTTGCTTGAGACTTGAGAGGGGTGCTCATAGTCAGCTTAGAACAGTCTTCCCCAGTCTGGTGGTAATACTGGCTGGGAATGATGGGGTTTGCATTCCCACACATCTGGAATGATGGGAATTGCAGTCCCATGCATCTGGAGAGCACCAGGTTGTGGCAAGACCGGTACAGTATGTACCCAGCAGGAATAACTAATGATCTGACTTGGTATAAGACTTCGTATGTTCTTTAACCAGCAAATGACCTTTGTGAATGTTATATGAGGGGAGTTAACATTCTATGCTAAACAATGGTTGTTGTTTTTCACAATGAGCAAACTTCCCCAACGTAATGTTTATTTGAAGAGTAAGTAAAGTATAGATAATACTTTCATAGCAGGTGAAATATTTATAAGACACACTTGATAGGTCATTGCCTTTGTGGGAGGCAATTGTGGCTCACCAAGACTTCATATCCCATCAGCCCCAGCTAGAATGGCCAGTGGTCAGGAATGCTGAAAGTTGTAGTCCAAAGCATCTGGAGTGGGCCAAGTTGGGGAAGCATGGTCTATAGAGAGAATTATTGAAAATAGAGTTCGTAAATGTGTTTGAAATTGGCGTGTAGTGAAAACACTGACAGGCACTTAATTATAGTGACGTTAGTTGTTGCTACTCTACTAATAGCACCTGGTCATACAGTTGCTACTGTCTGTTAATATTCTGAAATTCTGGCAGAGTGAAGCTGCCCTAGTGCAGTGAAAAGATAATTAACACATCGAGCAAATATAATTATTTTGGCTTTGATGTTGGCTTACGCCTGTACATGAATAATCTTCAAATAACAGAGGTGTGTGTGGTAAAATGATCAGAAATGATAATAGGTAACTCTTATTTATTTCATGAAATAGGCAAGCGGAATATCCAACTATTAAGCTCAGACTTATATCTTCTTTTGAGCAGGATGTATCAGAATTTAAGTATTTTTAAGCTCAACTGTAAGACATTTAAAGCAGAATTCTCCGTGTAGGAGGTGGGAGTATTTGCCATGAAGGATCTTGAGTCATCCAAAGAAGCTGATTGGCAGTGGGTTTAGGACAGACAAAAGAAAGCACTTTTTCATCCAGTGCATAATTAGCTTATGGAATTCTCTGCCAAGATTTGATGATAGTTTTAAAATCCACCTAAGGATTAGACTAAATCATGAAATATCAGTCAATCAGTGGGGGGGGGCTGTAGGGTACCCACTTATCCATCACCGAAAAAAGGGGATATACACTATCATATGCATAGCATTTGCAAATGGTGATTTATATGTGTATATGCAAATTTAGAGATAATTGGTAAAATTTTAATTTCACAGAAGGCAAATCAATTAATTTCCCATCAAAATTAAGGTATACCTTAGATTCAATAAATAATTACACCAGTTTCCCTTTATTTTTATGTATTTAGTTCTCCTAGCCAAATTTCAAGACTGTCATCTTCCCTAGACAGCTTATAGTACAAAGCAGGAAAATTCATTTAATTTTCCCCAATTAATTTGATAAAATATTTTGATGCCGTAATCCTAAATAAACTAAGTTGGGAGGAAGCCCCAGGAAAATGTTGTATTGGTAATAGCATAAGAAGCATTTTTATGCAAGTAAGGCTGCATTCCTATCTTACCTAGGAGTAAGCCTCACTGAATCCGTAAGACTTACTTCTGTGTAGACATGTACAGAATTACACTGTAAGGATGAATGCCTCCTTCAAAGTATCAAAAGTCCCATTCAGGCAGTACTGCCAAGTGGTAAGCCCCTTTTTGGACTTCCAACTACTTAAATGCTTCCCCATCTAAAAATATCCCCGCTCACATAGCTTGCTAGAGAGAAACATTCAGCCTAGTCTTGTATCTGTCATGCTATATTTCCAAGTGCAGAGAAGTTGTTCCCTTTTCTTTCCATGGGTTGGTGAGGAGGAAGATAGCCTATTTTGCCCACACTGCAAAGGCTGCTGGATATGAAAGAGGACAACTGGTAACCTTATGGGACTGAGCCAAAAGTATACCCGGCTTTTTGTGAACGCTTTCAGGAGCTTCAAAAGGCACTTACGCCATTTTTCAATTGTTTGCTTTGAAAGTGTTCACTGATATAAGAAGCATTACTCCAAATTGACTTCATTTGCCTTCAGAAACATTAAAACATAGCTAAAACTGTTTGGCTATGGAGTATCAACGACGTTTGCTTATTCACTGTGAGATTGCCAATTTAGATGGGATCACCAGTGTGACAACCAAGAGTAGGGTGACCATATGAAAAGGAGAACAGGGCTCCTGTACCTTTAACAGTTGTGTAGAAAAGGGAATTTCAGCAGGTGTCATTTCTACACATGCAGCACCTGGTGAAATTCCCTCTTCATCACAACAGTTAAAGTTGCAGGAGCTATACTAGAATGACCAGATGCAAAAGAGGGTAGGGCTCCTGCAGCTTTAACTGTTGTGATGAAGGGGGAATTCCACCAGGTGCTGCATGCATACAAAGGGCATCTGCTGAAATTCTCTTTTCTATACAACTGTTAAAGATACAGGAGCCCTGTCCTCCTTTTCATACGGTCACCCTAAAGAAGCATTGACCTCATTTTCTATTGTCTTTGCTCTTATTATCTCATGGCTCTGTGAAATCTTCCTGGTCACCGTGTGATCCTTGATGCGACTTGAATTGTTGATGGGACTAATTCAGAAACTATATGATGCAGTGAATAGGTAAAAGATAGCACAGAAGCAACAGCAGATAGGGGAAATGAAGGCAGGGAACAGCGTTTTTTAAAAGGTGTACATGCTCACTATTTTTAAAGGAAAATATGTCTGCCCCCATTCGTCCCAAAAGCATTATTTTTGAGATGAGATAAGATTTGGTGCTGCCCTAATAAATAGCTGGGATCCAACAGAGGTAGCATAGCTCTGTTTGCCTGATGCTAGAAACAAACAGGGGCTTGCCATCACCTTCAGGCCATGTTTCTGACCTTCCAGAGGCATCTGGCTATTCATTAGAATCTGCAAGGAAACATATGTTCTTATGAGGCCTTGGTACCACCCTCACTTATTTGTGTGCAAAGTTTGTCTCTAGGGATGTATCATTCTTGAACTTTTTGCCTGACTAAAAAAAGTCAGGAAAGTTTTTTTTTTTTAAAGTTCATTGTTCTGAGAATAAAGGTTAAACTGAGAATGTGTTTAATCTTCTGCATATTAAAATACCCAATGAAGCTATGGCTGCAATTCTTTGCATACTTACTAGGAAATCTCTGGACCTTGCTTCCAAGTAAATTAATGGAGGCACAGTCGTGCCTCCATTGTTAAGGGCCGTCAGTAAAAAACACATTCCGCCATGTTAAAGTGATAATTTTGGGGGGGGGGGTCATTCCAACAGCCATAAAATCGAAAATGTTTCATCAACCTTTCTGGAATTTACAGGTGCCAGAAAGAAATGTTTGTTTTACATTACCTGAAAATTTCAAGAAGATTGGTGAAAGATTGAGGGAAGGAGAGCAGTTTAAGTTAGAAAAGGAATACAAACCTGTCTCCTTGCTTTTGTAAAATTTACTTCCGGGTTGCTACTTTTTGTGCTCACAATTTGCATAATTTCTAGAGCCTTATTAAGTAATCCAGTGGTGGGGTCTTCTTCCTCCTTGACTGTAGTTGATGGAAAGCTTTTCGTTTTTTTAAAATTCCCTTCGGTTGACTTTTAAGGACTATTTTAACCTCTCATTCAAGTCAATGAGGCGGCCATCTTCCCTCATAACGCGACACTGACACGTGCTCAGTAGCGTCGCTCTCCCCCCGCCCTCCTGCCTTAGAATGTGGGGTGGGTGAGTGAAATGGCCGCTGCCTCTATAGCACAGACCTCTTGAGTGAAGAAGAAGAAGAGTTTCTCTTTTCTCTTCTGGAACATGCATTCCTTTGGCTCTGAGAGTATTTGGGGCTATCTTCATAAGGCCAGTTTGCTCTTTTGCTCCCTGGTGAAGTAGGGTGTGGTTCCTCTGGATCCATGACAACCTGATCTTCAGGTCTCTCCTGGGAATAGGTGGCTATACCTTTCTTTCTATCCCCCACCCCACTCACACACAGTGCTCCTTCCCTCTTTTCTAAGAGTTTGGTCCATGCTGCTATAAAGTTGAAAGCTTCAAACACTTCATTTAATTAGTTTGGGCCGGTGTTAAGTTTTAAGTACAACGCTGAAACCTTTCAAAGTGCTTCTGGGCCTACAACGCTGGTTTCAGCCTAGTCACCCTGTTTTTCTAATAAGGTTTAGAAACAGTTGAGCTGTCGTTTATTTTGCATAGTGTACACACATGGATTTTCTTTCTAATCCTTGCAGTCTACACTGGCTCCCTCCTTGATGTGTTTTTAGATGCAGACAAACCCATTTTTGTTCCAGCAGGCCTTTGGCAAATAATCTGGACCTCTGTCTATACCTTTGACTTTTAAATTGTTATGTATTTAAAATGTTTTAAATGCTTTAATATTGAAAAGTATTTAATTATATTTTTAACTTTTGTATATTTAGGCTGACCATATGAAAAGGAGGACAGGGCACATGTAACTTTAACAGTTGTAGAGAAAAGAGAATTTCAGCCAGTGTCATTTGAATGCAATTAGTCCCTGGTGAAATTCCCTCTTCATCACAACAGTTAAAGTTGCAGGCACTATACTAGAATGACCATATACAAAAGAAGGCAGGGCCCCTGCAACTTTAACTGTTGTGATGAAGAGGGAATTTCAACAGGAACTAATTGCATACAAATGACACTGGCTGAAATCCCCTTTTCTCTATAGCTGTTAAAGTTACATGAGCCCTGTCCTCTTTTTCATATAGTCAGCCTAGTATATTCCTATTTATAGGTTTTAGCTGTATATGTTTTAGTTTTGTAAGGCTGCCCTGAGGCCCAGCATTGGGCAAAAGGCAGGATACTACTACTACTACTACTACTAGTAATGTTTCAGATTTCACTTCTGCATCTGATGTTCTTTTGCATTTACTTTTCTTTATAAACCATTCATATCTTAAGACTTCTTGTGTGGCATGTTTTCATTGGTTTAACAAGTTAAAAGGAGTATTCACTGTTATCATGCTTATGTTATAAAATCTATTTTCAACAGGCCTAGTAACTTCAAAAGTAACAGAGTTGGGGGAAATCCTCAATCGCTTTGCTATCAGAGGCACTGAGTAAGGGACCCCTGGAGATAATTTAGACTGACCCCAACCACAAAACACTATTTCCCCTTCTGAAGAGATCTGGACCACAAACTACTAAAGACAAACAAAATAGCAGGCCATAATAACAGTTCTCATGTGGCCATTTGCCTTATGAGGCAGGTGCTCTGTGGGCTACCAAATGGAGGGACTAACAGGCCATAAAGTTGCCTGGCTGGGTCTGCCAGAAATCCAGCCTCAACACTCCTGGAAGGTCCATGTTCTAGAGCACCTGCTGTCAGATGAACTTGAGGGAATCCCACCCTCCACCCCTGGGTTTAATTTACTGGCTTCCCCTGGCTGGACCTTGCAGGAAACTATAGGGACGGACAGAGCAGGCATTCATAGCACACATAGAATGCTGAGACTGGCAAATCTAAAAGCAAGTGTGTTGCTTTTCAAGAACCAAGGAAATTCAATGGGTCTTACTTTTGAGTAAATATCTAGGGATGGAAATGCAGCCTGTGCAAGAACTGAGTAGGGTGACCATATTTGGGAAACCAAAAAAGAGGACACCTAGTGGGGGGGAGGTAGGCAAATGGCTTTCTGGGGCCACCTTAAAGTCCCCAATTGGAGCGGAGGAGGGGAAAGCATGTCATTCTCACCCCCACCCCATTGCTCCAATCAGGCCCTTTTCTATAATGCCTGGGAATGACACGTTTTTCCCTTTTAAGGCCTTGATTGGAGCAGTGGGAGAGAATGACACACCTCCAGAAAGCATGTCATTCCCCCCTGCCACGCTAATGGTGGCCTTAAAAGAGAAAGTGTGTAATTCCAGGTCATTATAGACTATTGCATAAAATCCCCCCTGACACTGAGGATAGAACAAAAACCAGGAGAAATCTGGGGAAATCCTGACAGTTTTTTATTATTATTTATTATTGCATTTATATCCCACCTTTTTTCTGCCAAGAAACCCAAGGCGGCATACGTAATCCTCCTCCTCTCCATTTTATCCTCACAACAGCAACCCTGTGAGATGGGTTGGGCTGAGAGTCTGCAACTGGCCCAAAGTCACCCAATGGGTTTTCATGGCTAAGTGGGGAGTAGAACCCAGATCTCCCAGCTCCCAGTCCAACACTTTAGCCACTAGGCCACACTCTAGTGGTCACCCTAGAATTGAGCCATGCCAAGTTGGAAGCAGATCGGTTTGTGCCTTGATTTTTAGGATATTTTTCAAAAATGTTTGACTTCAAATGTTTTTCTAAAATTCAAGGCATGAACCAATCTGCTTTCAACTTGGCATGGCTAAAGCCTTACTTAAGAGGTACCATGGTGCCAAGTTTCATCTCTTCATCTTTACTTTCTTTTTTTTTAATGTACTGCTCAAGGCCCTAGATCCCAAAGAGGAGAATTGGGTTTGAAGTTTTTAAAATTCCTAAAACTCAAGGCATAAACAGATCTGCTTCCAACTTGGCATGGCTCAATCCCTACTTAAGAACTAGTGAATTCAGTGGCACTGGCTTCTGAGAAGACATGTATAGGAGTCAACCTTCTACAGCCTGGTGCTCTCTAGATGTGTTACACTGTAACTCCCATGTTATGTGTTATGGGGAAGACAAAAATCAATTCATACTTAATTTTAAAATAATACTTACACATGAAAGCATTAGGTGGTAGCTCTGCCTTTGATCTCACACTGCTGAACAAGTCAGAGAAATCCTTTATCTGATATTCGAGAAACAGACATCCTATGCCATGTGTTGAAAACTAATGTTGATGTCTGAAGAGCTATCTGGATTAGGTATTCAAGATTCATTCATTGTTGTTTCATTTGGTTTTGACAGTTTATTTAAAGTGATGCAGCTCTTTTGTAGTTCCTTGATTGATCACATATCTTAATGCTGGAAAACATCATACTTTAGTATAGATGTGGGCAGAAAATAGATCTATCCTGATGATTTGGACATCAACTCACGGCATTCCTGATAACTGCCCATGCTGATAGGGGCTTTTACAAGTTGAATTCCAAAACATCTGGAGATCTACATTCTGCCTTCCCTTGTTCTTGAACAACATTCCCCAACCTGGTGCCTGTCAGATGTGTTGGGTTGCAACTCTCAACATAAGGAGATGCTCTAAGAAATGAGAAGTAGCTGGTCCTAAGTTGTTCATCATCATTTCCCACACAGTCACCTCTGCATATCAAATTGCATATCTAGATTTTTGAGATGACAAGTCCCAGCATTCCTGACCATGGGACATACTGACTTGCAATGATGGGAGTTGTAGTCCAACACCTTTGGAGGGCACCAGGTTGGGGAAGGGCTGCTCTAAACAAAAAAAAGAGAAGTAGGTGGCCCTAAGTTGTTCGTCATCAGTTTTCCACAACCCCACAGTCACCTCTGCATATCATATTCTCCACCCTGTCCTCATGGTTTATCTGCTTTGGGAGGATGAGAATTGCACTTGCACTTTCTGCCTCCTTAGGGAGAATGTGGCGTTAAGGCTTGGGAGCCTTAACTCCCAATTTCCCTGCTTTTTGGTGCTTGGTTGGAATCTGTAGAGCCTTAACATTGTTTTTGTAAACCGTAGGTTTTTTGTTTAACGAATCTAGTTAGGATTGGAATGCTGTAGTTGTTACAGGCTGTTTTTGCATGCAATGCTAAATCATAGTTTAATGCTACATGCATGAGGATCAACAAACTTCAAGCTATTTTCTATACAAAGACACAGAAGCCCTGTCCTCCTTTCCATATAGTCACCCAAATTACATTAGCATTCTGGCCATTGAAAGGTTTTTTTAAAAAAACTTTGAACAGCGTGAATGTATGACTTCTTTGGCCTTAGTTTGCTTAAATTGGAAGGCCCCATTGCAAAGGTCAAGATCTAAATACCTATGGAGCTTTGGACTTGTAAGTCCTGAGCATCAAGCTACTATGTCATGTTGTACACTACTTTTGAAACCAAAGAGAGTTTCAAAAGCACTTTGTGCTGGGTCTGGGGAGAGCTGCTATTCAAAGAAAGAGTTCAGGTTCAGACTATGAACGGGGGAAACAAAACTGTGTCGCGGTTTGCCGTGTCATCTGACACGGCATATTTATTTTCACGCACCCTACAACCAGCACGCTCTGGGGCGGGGAAAACAATCGATGCTGATCAACCCCAGAGAGTCAAAAATTCCCTTGGGTATGCCTGAGCCCATCGGTTGGCCTTTAGAGCTTAGCCAATATATTTTATGATTGGAATTTGAGGTGTAACTACAGCCTGTAGAATACAGGAAAATGCTGTTTTTAGGGGTGATTTATGATGTGTTCAACTAACAAATATGGAGAAAGATGGTGTCACAGTAGTTTTCCTTGCTTTTTTCCTGGGTAAATTTGGTGGCTTCTTAATAAGTTTCTTTAATTTAATAGTATGCTTGAATCATTCTGCATTAAAACTCCCCGATGCTCAGTCAGGGTTAGTAGGAAACAATTGTGGTTTATATAGTGTGTGAACAAGAAATGTTTCTGTCATTTGTCTAGAAAGGATAGCCAGAAAATTGCATTTGACCATTATTTATTATTAATTTCATTTATCAGATTTGACATTGTACATATGAAGCTCAGGATGTTGCACTCTGAAGTGTTTATATTCTGTAAGGTGGGTTAGGGTGAGAGACTGTAAAATGTCTGAGGCCACCTACTGGTCTTCATGTCTGAGTGCAGATTTTAACTTTGAACTCCTGCATCCATGTTCAACCCTCTAGCCAAGATACCACACTGGTTCTTACATCCAAAAGAAGGCAGTGAGGTTACACAGTTTGGAAAAGTTAAATCTAGAACTGGACCAGTACATCATATTAGCATCTGTTTGTGCTGTTCAAAAAATGACCAGGGGAGGTTTCCCTCCTTACAAAGCACTTTACTCCTTCCTACATTTTTATAGTAGGGAATTGTCACAGAGCCCAGATAGATGTGACGGCCAGGAGTGCCTACTATCAGCTTTGGCTGATACGCCAGCTGCGCCCCTTCCTAGAGTTGGAAGACCTAAAGACGGTAGTGCACGCGCTTGTAACTTCGAGGCTCGACTTCTGCAATGCGCAGTACATAGGGCTAGCTTTGTGCCTAGTCCGGAAACTTCAACTTGTTCAAAATATGGCAGCCAGGTTGGTTACCGGTACACCTAGGGGTGACCACATTACACCAGTCTTAAAATCACTCCACTGGCTGCCAATTAGCTTCCGGGCAAAGTATAAAGTGTTGGTTATTACCTTTAAAGCCCTACATGGTTTGGGTCCAGGTTACCTGCGGGATCACTTTCTCCCATACAATCCGCCCCGCACACTCAGGTTCTCTGGGAAGAATTTACTTCAATCAGCCAGAACTAGGCTGCCGAGTGTTACCCAGAGGACCTTCTCTTCTGCCACTCCCACACTGTGGAATGGCCTGCAGGAGGAGATTCGACAACTTAGCAGTCTTCTTGAATTTAAGAGAACCGTGATCTCTTCCGGCAGGCCTACCTAGTTGAATTTTAAGATGTTTTTAATAATGTATTAGTTTTATTTGTTTTAATGTTTTATCTATTTTATGGTCTTTGTATTTATATTGTTGTTCCCTGCCTCGATCCAGAGGGAGAGGCAGGTTAGAAATAAATAAATAAATAAATATATTATTATTATTATTATTATTATGCAAGGGTGGATTTGATTTGTTCGTTTTTACCAACTTCCTAGCCTTGCTTCTCAGGCAGTTCCCCTAAAATGTTCAACATTTCACAAAATAGTGTTACTTTAGGCAAGGGGTGTAGCACCTCTTTTAGCCTGAGGGCTGATTTCAGTTTTGGAAAAGCACACTGAGGCCACATTCCAGTGGAGGGTGGGACAAAGGCAAAAAGGGAGGGACCAAAAATTAAAATACCATCATATTTTGGTTTTAAGCTCGTACTGCTAGTAATTAAGCCTTAGGAGAGGCAGTTCAGCCTTTCAGATTGGGGGAAAAACTGCACAAAGGCTGGGAAACCATCAAAGGATCATTGGTTGGGGAAATACCTGAGAGAGCATTTTCTACTTTATCAACCTGCCCAGTCACTGAGATCTTCAGAGGGCATGCTTCTGGTGGTTCCGCCTAATCTGTGGCTCTGTTGGAGTCCACCTGGAGAAGAGCTTTGAGTGTGGTGGCCCCCTTTCTTTGGAAATTCCTGCCTCTGGAGGTCAGGCAGGTGCCAACACTGTGTTGTTTCCAGCACCTCCTGAAAACATCTCTGTTTCAGTGAAGTCTTCCTTGACTGACCAGCCACAGATTTTATCAGTATTCTGTTTTCAAAAATAATAATTTTTCATATGGAGTTTTGTTCTATTATTTTCTTACCTTTTTAGCTGTTATTATTCACCATTCCGAAATCTGTCCAGATGTGGAATACTATATAAATGTTGTAAATAAATAAATAAAATAAAAAGGGTAGGCCCAGGGGAGGGGGCATGGCATGGGGTTGCCCACCACTGCTTTAGACATAGGATTGCAATTAAAAGGGAAATTACTTTATTTTAGAGGAAATTGGAGATGACATGGCATACACAAGAAAAGAAAGTAGGAGCTAGTTTGTCTAAAAGGCATACAAATGAGGCAAATTCAGCCTTACCTAGGCAAAGATGTCTTTCTGTGCTGCCTGGTGAAGATGGGGTGGCAGGCAAGTTCACCAGCACTTACGTTATTCAAAGAGCCTTTTATATCAATACATTTCAAAGGATTTCAAAAACGGAGTCTGCTGCACGTTACTTGGCTTCTGGACAAGCTCCAGGCAATATGCAACTTACTTTACTGAAGTGTCAGGAATAGATTCCAGCTGGAAAGAGAGAGATTTGAATTGGCTTGAAGACTCAAGTCTCATCTTTTTACGGAGAAAACTGGCACCATTGGCTAAAGTGTCCACTCCTTTGGCAGTGTGGTCTAACGGCTGACTGACAAGTCCGCAGAGAGGCTGTAAAAGGAAGGGCTTGCGAAAGGCTGAACAGGAAAGGATGCAGCGTGGATGATGTGTATCTTTGTAGGTACAAGGTCTAGTCAGAGGAAAAGAACTGTGATACTCTCCTACTGTTTGCGGTTGGCAGGAGGACAGAAAATTAAACATGGATGATTACTAACATATATGGCCTGTTCACCCTAAGCCATGGTTTGGCTGCAGCAACTGGTTACTAAACGTGTTTAAAACATGGTTATGTAGCCACCATGGTTAGGAATGGTTTACACATCACGCTAAGTCATGGTTCACACAACTCACTAAGCCATAATATTTAGCTCAAAGTGCTTAACCACCGTGGCTTAGCATGTTGTCTGAACAGGGTTACTGGCACTTAGAATGGGGTTTGCTCTTCTGCACCATCAACACCATGCTCCCACCCCTTATCTTCCTTTTCAAATTCCACCTTTCCTCTTCCCCCCCCATTATTTTGTTTTCTTTTTTTTTTCTTTTTAAAAATATAATACCATGACTGTAAATGGTTTAATATGTAAGATAAGAACGTAATGGTTGTCAGTGACCTAAAGGGGAAAGGTGGTGGGGAGGAACCATGGGAAATGGAGGATTATTGTGATATACCTGTACCATCAACTGTAGAAATGGGAAGTGGGGGTTGTTGTTTAAAAAAATCTCAGAAAGACTCTCAATAAACCATAAATAACAACAACCAAAAAAGAATGGAGGTTTAGGGTCTTAGAAAAGAAAATGAAGCTGATTCATTGATCAAACCTCAAAAACCAATATGTATGGATCTTTGTCACTGATGCTCAGCAACAGAGATGAGAAAAGCTCTTGATTGTGTTTTCTAAAACAGTAATAACATTTTAGAACAAAGGACAAATACTGTTTGGGACTAGAAACCAGATAGACGTTGTCATAAATCTGCCTTTAATTTGTGTATACTTGGCAGCGATATTCTCCACTCCCCCCCCCCCAATAATTCTGTCTTCGTGAATGAGTCTTTGGAATTTCTATGAATACACACTTGCAATAAAGTATGACTTACATAAACAGTGTGACCTGCTAGCTTAAAAGTGAGTGGCCTGAGCCTTGATTAGGCTCAGTTTTATTTGTGCAGTTAAATTCCTT
Source organism: Anniella stebbinsi (assembly GCA_029215795.1). NCBI lineage: Eukaryota > Metazoa > Chordata > Lepidosauria > Squamata > Anniellidae > Anniella > Anniella stebbinsi. Next base: position 119,911,719 of record JARDYH010000004.1, on the reverse strand, counting down.
TCCTGCTGCTTATTAATCCAGCTGAGTAACAGATGGAAAATAAAGAGAGGGTTGCCTTGTTTGCTACTAGACAACACAATTTAAGTTGCTAGATAAATTTAGATGCACTTAGCTACTAATATGTTTTTGTTAAGTCTGTCTACGGCAGCCTCTGGATAGTGCTCTGTATGTGACAGCTATAAATACAAAGGCTCAATTCAGATATGAGGGTTTGGCGTGATTTGTGCTAACTATAGCTCAGAATACAAACCATGCTTTGAGCTATCAACTGTTCAGGCATACTATGGCATACTGTTCAGGCATACAACCCCAGCCTGGTGCCCTCCAGATATTTTGGATTTCAACTCCCATCAGCCCCAGCCAGCATGGCCAGTGCTCGGGTATGCTGGGAGTTGTAGTGCAAAACATTGAGAGGCCACCAGATTGGGGAAGGCTGGTTTAGAATGGCTTTGTCAATGTTCATTTTCAGTCTGCTCAGCACTCTTTTTATCCTACGGTGCAGCAAACCCCAGAGAGGAGCAAAGATTTGCCAGTTCTCACACCAAACCATGGTACAAACCACAGTTTGTAAATTAGTTTAAACTATGTTTTATGATTCTGCAGTTTGCTGGCTGATTGGGGACCATCATTTATCAATTCCCAAATCATGCCAAAACATATTTAAGTTTCCTTAGCCATGGTTTGACTTGATGCTTGAACTGAGCCACAGTCACATTGGGCAGGTTCACATGGACATGCAGTCCACCGTCCCTTACTTAAGCCATGGTGCGCTGCAGCATGTGTGGGAGGACATTTTGCATATTCAGACAAACCACCCAGAACCCATGGACTGTTTTAGGGTTGTGGGTGGTTTGTTAACCACATCAACAACCCACCCTCACACAACATGACAAACCACAGTCATGGCTTGAATATACAAAAGCCACCCAATACACACCACAACCCATCGTGACTAAATTTTCTGTTTGTTTTTTTCTTGTCGATAGAAAGTTACGCATATTGCAGCTGCAATTTGTCTATTTTGCACAAATTCTGACCAAAATTTGCTTAATTTGTGCAAATTGTGGCCACAAATTGTGCAATTTTCTATTGATGTGAAAGAAAGAAAAAAGCTCAAAAAGGTTCCGGATTTCAAGAAAAGCTCAAAAAGCAAATGCAAGCTGGGCTGAGTAGGCAGTGGGGACCCATCAGGCCCCCAAAAGTCCGGATTTTCAATGGTCGAACACCCCTAGTTGGGTATCAATACAAATATTATCAAATGCAAACTCACATATACATTTCTATTTTATTTATGGTTTCTAAGATTTGTAAACCAGCATTGTGGAGCAGTGAGATAAATTTCAGATACTTGTTATAGTAACTGGTTATCTCATTTGGTCCATGACCAAGAATAAAATCCACCACCTGGATATGTACGAATAAACACTGACTTTATACTTCTGACTTCATACACTCCTGGCATTGCCTGCCCCTTCCAGTCTCATTAGCTCTCTCTGCCCCCTCCCTCCTCCCCTCTCAGTTTGACAGCAGTATCTGCTTATCATGCATGTCGGCAGAAAATATACCCAGAAATAACTATGACAAAGCAAGATTAAAAGTTGCCCTGTGGGATCAAGAGAACTCAGCAGATGGGCTGTACCCTTTATTCTGAGGCTCTATATTGTACTACTGAAGAATGAGTGGAAAGGTCTGGCAAGACTGATAGCTTTGAACTAAAGCCAGCCCCATAGAGTTGCTTATCTGAATCCTAGTCCCTTATTTTCAGTCTGTGATTTTGCATCCCTAGAAGGTGTCGGCCACCAAGAGGAAGCCTGTAATTATTATAATGATCACTGTTGTGGTGGAATTATCCATTAGCTGTGCAGCGACTCAGCTTCTATATCCACAAATTCAAAAGCTTCCTTTAATGAAAAAGCTGTAAGCTCTGAAGTGATCCAAATGGTTGAAACTTTGGCCTAGTTCTTGCTGAGATGGTAAATCTGCTTGCACTATACCAAACAAACTTCAGGGTGGGGCTCATGTGACTGCTGTGTGCACCACCATATCCCACCGCCCCAAAATTTCCTGCATAAAGATAATGGACAGAGCAATCCTATGGTCCTTGTGATCATAGGATATTTTGGATTCCCCCTCCCGGGGCTGTAGAGACAGCTATGACCGTGGGAGGGAGAAAGTGACATCGGATCCCTCCTCACCCTCCACCCCTCCCCTGTTGGGACCGAATATCAACTTTGAATTACCTTATAAAGGTTAAAAAAGAAAGAAAGAAGGAAAGAAGGAAAGAAGGAAAGAAAGAAAGAAAGAAAGAAAGAAAGGGGTGTTCCGGTGCACAGGAAAGAGAGGGAAGAGGAGAGGCCAGGATCCGCAGAATCTTTGTGCAGGAAGCTTCTCTATCAGCTATCCCTACCAACCACCAGTGAGTGAGTTACCCAGGCTCAGAGGCCCCACCTAGCTGGTTTGTTGTTGTCTTTAGGAGGACCAGAAAGCGAAATCGCCTCCATCTTCCTCCCACTCTGTCAGAAGCCCATCAGGGCTTCAGAATTTCGGACGCCTCCAAGCTTAGAGGCTTCCGAGCATTCCTGTCCATTGGTCATGCCAGCTGGTGCTGATGGGATCTGAAATCTATAATCTAGGAGACATCAAGTTGGGGAAAGCTGCCCAAGAGAAAATCCTGAGGTATTTTGCATTTAAGAGGTGTTTAAAGTAGGTGAATGGCTGGTGAGGAGGATTCTGAGCTTCTGTGTCATACCATTCTTCCTGCTGCCCCCGTGTTTCTTTTTCTGATTGGTTGCTTTGCTGTACACCAAATTTAATCTGCTGACTATACTCCATAAAATGATTTTTGGAACATTCTACACGAAGTAGCTTTTTCAGTGACATTTCTTTCCATTACCATATCCTAAGCTTTTTGTGGTTTTAAAGTGATCACTCTTTTTTCGTTATCCACCCATCCACCTTGTGAGTTCCAGAATAAATATAGTGACCTGGTTCACACATAACAACCCGGAATATGAGTTGTTGAATCCTGGATTGTTGTTACATGTGAACCCGGAACTATCGGTTAATTATGGGTTGTTAAGCACGAACAATCCAGGGAGAGAACTCATGGTTTGTGGACTCTGGGTTGTTTTAATTATGGGCTGTCATTACATGCGAACCCAGAACCATAGGTTGTTTGGCCAGCGGGCAAGAGTTCTAAAAAATAACGACCATATTACATGCCAGTACTACATTACTGCAAAGGCATTTGGGATACTGGGAGGGAGTAGGTGAAAGAGGAAGGAATCAAACAACCCAGGATTTGTAAAACAAAATAAAAACCTGTACTTTGCGAGATCATCTTGTGGACAAATCATAGGTAAAATCTGAGTAAGGCAGCAACCCATACTTTGGGTTGTAATTATGTGCAAACCAGATCTGTGTGTATATGTGTGTTTTGTGAGTTATCATGTAATCAGATTATATTAGCATTTCTTTCAAGGCTTGGGAATATAGCACTTTTAGGCTTTATGAAAGAGGGAGGACAAACTTAACACTTTGAATCAGATGTTCAAACAAAGTTTTCAAACAGGATGTTAAACTTTGAGCCGGTTTGTCAAAGCTCAGCGTTGTAATACTTGACCACTTCTCCTGCATTTTTAAACTGTTATATTTATACAGGACCTCTTATTATGCAGTTGTGATTTAATAGCAAATAAATATTTTTAAAGAAATCGTAATAGACTATGTCTGTTTCTCTTTTTTTTTCCAGGAAAAAAGTGCCAGTTCACATGTAAGACTTAAGCCTAATAAAGAACTTCCAGGATTAGTACATCAACCTAGAGCAAAGTAAGTCTCCTCTTTTGTTCATATTTTATTTCATATTTTATTTTAATGAACTAAAATGACATTTTATGAAAATCTTTCTACCAAGAGTGGTATTTCCTCTCCTTTCTCCCCACATTTCTCTCCCCTTCCCCCCTTCTCCCCCACCCCCGCCCACCCTCTGGAAAATCCTCCCTCGTGCGGTTCGGGAGGCAGAAAACGTTACATCTTTAATGTAGCTCGTTTTACACTGCCTTTTTAACTTTTTAATGTTTAAATTTATATTGTTATTTTTATGGTTTTTAATTGTGCACTGCCCAGAGAGCTTCGGCTGATGGGCAGTATAAAGATGTAATACATAAATAAATAAATATAAATAAATAAATACCAGACTTTTTTGACATGCTTAAATTGCTGATTTTAACAACTGTGAATTTTGGCTGCTCTCCATCTTGTTTCTTTTTATTTGTGGTTTGGCTGTTTTAGATTTAAATAGTTCTTTTGTTCCTTTAAATTAATACTGTGCTATTGTCAACTTTCACCATTTTTTTAAAATAGTGAAATGAGATGGAAATATTTGAAATAATCAGCTTGAAGTGGCTTGAAGTGGGCTTGCAAACCATGAGTTGTGATAGCTATGGTTTGGTGATGCATGAATGGATGAATAGCAGTTACATCGATTGTTTCACTTCTGGAGGCAACTGCACCTTGAGACTGGAATACTGAACAGATGAAAAACAGCAGAGAATTGGTTCTAAATTGTGGCTTGTTAGTAAGTTTGCAAGCTCAGGCCACGTGTTGCATTCTAAACTATGGTGGTTCAAAGTTTGATCTGGAGGGATGTCTGAAATAAGCCATAGTGTTGGGCTCTGAAATTTGTTTGAAAATTTTGTTTCAGTCCCCAGAGCCTGATTCTCTTGTATAGCTGTTGAGACAGTAGGCTGCTTAGAGAGAAGCAGAAACTCTCTGTATATATGAAATGGCCTTTTCTGTCCCTGGATTGGCACAGTGAGCATCTCTTCCTGACACTAGGACACATGTGGGGAAAAACAAGGGGTCTCCTATGGAGGTTTGAGCATCCCTTCCTGGGGAGCCCACCTTCTGTTCCGCTGCTGGCACAGAGGGGGCTTCCTCCCTGCCCTGGGAGCAGAAAACAACTCTATGCTGGTTATGGGGGAGGGAAAGCCTTCTCTGCATGCAGCATAGAAATACAGTGCACAGGCAGAGAAGACACAGAACACTCCTTCTCTGCTAGCCTGCTGGGAATCACCCCCTCGCTTCTTACAAACACCCCACCACCAAGAAGTTTAAATGTTTGAATGGAACACTAGAAGGCAGCCAGTTAATTTTCAGGGGAGGGCTTGTTCCTATAATCCCTAGTTGTTCTCCTTTATCACTTCTATTGCTTGTTTATATCCACCATTAATTAGTCAAAGACCACCGTGCAAGTAATGTTCTCCTGTTAGGCTGCAAATGTTTTTAACCCACCAACATTTTTGCAAGCCTACACTTTCTAATGTTAGATATTTGTGGCATAATAAGGAGAGCCCCCGCAAATCTTCGTTGCATGATCACCTGGAGACAGTTTTTACTTGCCAGAGGCGACATGGCAAATTGCTTGTTTAAAAATTCGATCATGAATCACTCAGGGTTTCTGACAAAATAACGTAAAACACATAAAAGAATATAAAACATTTGAAACAATTAAAATGGAATTTTAACTTAGTAAAATGCAATGATAGGGGAAATGAACAAAACTTTACATTGAGAAAACACCAGCTTCCAAGAACTTGCTGGAAGAAATAGAATTTTGCACAGTGTCTAGTAATCCAAAATGGCACCAATGTATCTGACCAAAGACATTCCAAAGCCTAAAGGAAACTACCGGGAAGGCCCTCTCTCACTTGCCACTTTTCTCACTTCTATTATTAACAAGACTTCCGAAAAGATCTTCCCTACAGACTGCATTATTCAGGGTGGGTGGGGTCTTAATTTATCAATTTTTATAATAGCTTAGCAATTACAAGAATACATGCAAGAGGGGCATATGAGCAGACAGAGAGAGGCTATGTTCAGACAACATGATAGTCAACGGTGGGGTAACAATCAACTTAACAGTTGTTTATCTAGGGGGTACTCCCCACACAAATGAGATAATAATCGTGGTGTGGATTAGGATCAGCGTTGAGTTGACTATTAGTTAGCATGGAGTTGACTCACTCATCCCCCCCTCTCCCCCCCAGTCCTCTTGCTAGAATCCCTTCAGCCATTGCTGCCGAAAAAGTATCCTGCCAGCTGGACTAGAGTGGCAGCCACCACTTAATTGCCCTTGCCTTGTGACTCAGTAGCTGACAAAATAACCAATGATGGCCGATGAAATAACCAACAGCGCCCACCACACGACACGATAACCAATGGTGGGTTAAATAACCAACTCTGCACAACATTGGTTCTTTGTGTGGGTTATTTCGGTCAAATAACCAACCGTTGGTTAAAAAACTCCCTCTGTACAACATGATAACCTGCAGTGAATTAAATAACCAACTGTCGACTATTTAAACCACCGTTGGTTATTGTGTTGTCTGAACCCAGTCATTGTCTTATACTTCTCATTGAAGTGATAAAACTGTTTTGGGGCTGTATACATTCAGACTACAGGAGAGGGAAAAACGTGATTCCCCCATCCCTGCATGTAAAACAAAACAAAAGACATGTTAGAGAGAGGAATTCTAGTGTAGTGTTTTCCCCAACTTGTGAGTTTCTTTTCTGCTGGGATTTTTTTTAACAAAGGAACATTCACTCATGTGATTTCCTACCTGCTGTCTAATTGATAGTGTCTAGGCATAGATTTACCAGCTCAGTAGAAACTAGACCATAGTTGTGGAGGATCCAGGCTGACAACATCAGAAGGATGGTCTTGATGATGAGGTTTTGACCATGAACTGTAAAGCAGTCAACAATCCTTAGATAAGAAAGTTCAATAGCATTACATTTCTCTCTCTTTGAAAACATCAGTGTTCCACACACCTCTGCCTTTAATAAGCATGGTTATATCTTCTGCCATTACCTACTTGTAACAGAGCTGATGATTACCTACATAGCTAAAGCATCCTCGGTATTACAAGTCAAACGTTTTACAGGGATTGATACCTGGTACTTAAACTGTGACATTGGAAGCTGGTGTATTGCCTTCTAATTAGCTTACTTTGCTTATGCTTTGAGGCTTTAGGATAATAACAGACTGTCTGTGAGTTAAAATCATACTTTGTTAATTCCCATGCCTTAAAACTTTTAGGGCTGGATTGGATGAACCTCACTCTTAAATAAAGAGTATAGTTCGGGTACAATCCTATTCCTGTTTAGACAGAATTAAGTCCAACAATGTCCAATATCCCCAGCCACCCATGCGAGCTGGGAATTGCTGTGAGTTGTAGACTTCCTTCTGTCTAAACAGGTATAGCATTTCATCCTTAGCCTTAAAAACCCTGCGGACATCACTTTAATTGAACGCATGTCCCCATTTCACGTATACAAGTTTTTCCTAGAATTGTCTGTGTCGAAATCAAGCCAAATAGAAAGTTTCCAATGCCTTTCTATTTCTAAAAAGCATATGAAATTATTGGTTACAAATAACATGAAGTTACAGAATAATGGCAAAGAAACCTTCAACAAACAATTAAGGTACTGATAAAGTAGTTTAATCATTCGTACTAATAGCAAACTTATCAATGCCAGAAGAAATAGAGCCAAGATGGGGTCACTGGGAAACAAGAGGGAGGTATGGCTCAGGGGAGAGGTTGGCAGAACATCATCATTGTCATCAATCCTGAAGAGACAACCCACCCCTCAGTAACCACAGAATGTTGAGTTTCAGTTGGAAAAAGAAAAGGGAAATGGGTGTAGTGGTACAGGATATAATGGATTGGAATATCCTGGATGAGGGTAGGTCTGGCTAGAGAGTGTGGATATACTGCAACAGTTCATTATAATGAGAATATTTTAAATGGTAATTGAGAATTACCACTTCCGGAAAGTGCTTCAAAGGAGTTGTTTCGTCTTCTGACAGTAGGTTAAGGATCATCTTTCTAGCATCTAGTTGATGTGTCCGCCCACATTTATCCTCCCTTCTTTGTTGGGACTTAATAGATTGATGATAAGATACAAGTTTTAAAACATCTGTTCTATTATAGAATGTATCTTCCTTCATCTAAAAAAGTTTGAAGTTCTTGCCCTTAGCAACTTAAGCTTCAATCCTATGTACACTTGAACACAGTGGCAGCCCCCTTGAAATCAAATGGGGGAGCAGTATCTGTTGAAGCGTTACTGCTGTGAGCCCCCATCTTATGTTCAATCTGTATGTGGCCCTGTTCAGGAAGACACCTTAAACCATGGCTTTAACCACGGTGGTTAAGGCTTTTTGCCTTAAGCATCATGGTTAAAGCCGTGGTTTAAGGTGTCTTCTGAACAGGGCCTGTATGTGTCAATAAACCATATATCATAAAGCACCAATCTCCAGTAATTTCATTCCAGAGAAACGAAACCCCTGGGTAAGGTTTCCATCCCTGGAGTTCTCACACCTGGAGAATCTGGAATGCCAAGGGTATAATAATATCAGCACTCTCCCTTAGTACCAAGAAAACAAAGATCTGTCACCATGAGGTCTTTGGACATCAACACATAAGAAAGGGAAGCCATGTAGTCCTATTATACTTAGTGTATGAGTATGAGGATTCATTTTGACCAATTCCAAATCTCCTTACAATATATTTGGTTACTTTTGAATCCTCAAAACTGTATTGAAACTCAATCCTATGATGAGAGGCCAACTCTTGTTACTGTGTACCTATCCGTTATGTCACTGTTTCAGGGAAATAATTTTTAGACCTATTTGTGCTACTTCTTTGTTTTCATTCTCTCCCTGTTTATTGTTGAAAAAAATGAAATTGTGTAATAATGGAAAAACATAATGGACTATAATAATGGCACTCGGCAGATATTTAGTATCACAAGTATATTATTGAACTTTTCAACTTACATGCCCTGTTAGTAATTAGATGATCCATTCCTGTAATAAACCTCCCTAAAGATGAAAGCTCTGTTTTGTGAACAAACCTTATTGTGGTTGGCACTTAGAGAGTTACAGAAGCAGAGCTGAATTCAAATGCTGTAGTGCTGTTGTCTTGGACATTATAGGGTAAGCCAGCTGTGTGATGGATGTTCCGGCTGTGTCTTATCATACTCTGCATGTCAAGCAAGCCAACAGCTGCTGCGAAATTGCCACATCACTTTTTATAAATGGCATACCAGAATCATGTCTCCATTACTCTCCATTTGGCTTGATCTGAGAAGGACGGAACTTAGGACGTTTGTCTGCATGACTGAAATTTGCTACCCAAGTTCATTAGGCTTCTCACCTTTAAAAAAGTGCTTGTTGTTTAAAGGAATAATAATAATAATAATAATAATAATAATAATAATAATAATAATAATAATAATGTATTTATCTCTAATCCGCTTCTCCCTCCGGATCAAGGCGGGGAACAACATCAATACAAAACAATATAAAATATATAAAACTGATTAAAAACATATAAAATTAATACGTTATTAAAATCAACCAAGTCTTAAAATTCGACTGGATAAGCCTGCCGGAAGAGATCAGTCTTTATAGCTCTCTTGAATTCTATAAGACTGGTAAGTTGGTGGATCTCTCCCAGCAGGTCATTCCATAGTCTAGGAGCGGCAGAAGTGAAGGTCCTCTGGGTAACAGTTGTCAGCCTAGTCTTGGCTGACTGTAGTAGGTTCTTCCCAGAGGACCTGAGCGTGCGAGGCAGATTGTATGGGAGAAGGCGATCCTGCAGGTAACCTGGACCCAAACCATGTAGGGCTTTAAAGATAATAACCAACACTTTGTACTTTGCCCGGAAACTAATTGGCAGCCAGTGCAGTGATTTTAAAACTGGTGTGATATGATCACCCCTGGTGACCAACTTGGCCACCATATTTTGCACTAGTTGAAGTTTCCACAGACTAGGCCCTATGTACAGCGCATTGTAGAAGTCAAAGCTGCCTCAGGGTAAGTTCAAAGTACTACGGAATGCTTCCACATGAATACCTCATGGAGAAAGGGTAGAAGTGAATGACAGAAGTGGGGCTGTGTAATCATGGAGAGAGCTGCTGGTGCCCACCCTCACTCACGCTAGCCATTTCCCACTTGGTACCTGCAGAACTTTAAGAGGAGGAAGTCTAAGGGTGCAATTGAAGTTATACACACTTAGGATGCAATCCTATGAATGTTTAGACAGGAAAACAAGTCTTACAATTCCCAGCATTCCTCAGCCAGAATGCTGGGAATGTATGACTTTTTTCTGTCTAAAGATGCCTAGGTTTGCATCCTAAGTGTGTATAACTTCAATTGCCCTCATTTATCCCTTGTTTGCTGTCCTTTTCCCTGACTTTCTCTGTTGCTTCGTCAGAGCAGAAAACTGTCCTTTTTACTTGTTGCTCTTTACAGAAAATACGCTACCACAATATAAAAATATTAATTTAGATGTGTGGACAAGTGTGTTCTAAAAAAACGCAAAAAACAAAAACACCCCGCACTTAATAGTCTGGGAGTTTAGAGTTTAGCAAGCTCTCCTTTGACATAGCTTTTCTCCTTTAAAAATAACAACACCTGGAAATTGTTCTTCCCTTATAACTAGTTGGCTCAGATTCTTGCTTAACTTGTGTTTTCCTGGTAAAAGCTTGACTTCCTCTCATTTTCTATGTTTAGGAACAAGCAGTCACACGCTCTCAGTGCTTGTTCTGATACTAGGTACACCAATATAAGTGCATAACATGTCATTGAGAAATTGCATGCGATAATGTTTATTAACTACCGTATTTTCTGGCGTATAAGAAGACTGGGCGTATAAGACGACCCCCAACTTTTCCAGTAAAAATATAGCGTTTGGGATATATTCGCCATATAAGACTACCCCTCTTCCAACGCACACCAAAGTCACTTCTTTCCACTTCTTTCCAAAGTTAAGTCACTTCTTTCCACTTCTTTCCAGGGGGCAGGGGAGGGGGGCAGGGGGAGGGGGGGCGCGCTTACCTTTCAGGGACGTCCGTTCCCGTCCGGCGCCGGCTGCTACTGCCAGCGGGCTTCGGCCTGCTCCAGGGTGGCGTGCCGGGTGATGACATCACCCGGCGCGCCACTCTGGAGCAGGCCGCGAAGCCCGCTGGCAGTAGCAGCCGGCGCCGGATGGGAGCGGACGTCCCTGAAAGGTAAGCAGGGGGCAGGGGGAGGGGGGCAGGGGGAGGGGGGGTGCGCTTACCTTTCAGGGACGTCCGTTCCCGTCCGGCGCCGGCTGCTACTGCCAGCAGGCTTCGGCCTGCTCCAGGGTGGCGCGCCGGGTGATGACATCACCCGGCGCGCCACTCTGGAGCAGGCCGCGAAGCCCACTGGCAGTAGCAGCCAGCGCCGGTCGGGAGCGGACGTCCCTGAAAGGTAAGCAGGGGGGAGGGGGCGCGGCGCGGGCGAGCGGGTGGTGCGGGCGGGGGGGCGGGCGGGGGGGGTTGTTTTGGGGGGGTGGGGGGGACCGGGAGTTTCAGTACCCGGCGTATAAGACGACCCCCGACTTTTGAGAAGATTTTCCTGGGTTAAAAAGTCGTCTTATACGCCGGAAAATATGGTATTCAGAAACGCTTTACTAGAATTGTAGTGTGATTGACAAATACATTTTCCGTAATCGTATTCTGTATCATCGCTGCCTCTAATAGCAAATTCAGCTGATGAGTGTTGGCAGGATTGTTTTCAAAACAGAGTTGTCGAAACACAAGTACGGAGGTATTATCATGCTTGGAAGATCCTCAAGGAGAAATACAAACAATCTTTAGCGGGAGAAATCCAAAGAGGGCAACAACAACACCACGAGCTCAATAAGGACTAAACATACTCAGTGGCCACACAGTGCTGAGTATCTGGTCCCCTCTACAAGGATTCGCTTTTGCGCCCGGTTAGGTAATTATGCGCATAATCGCTGAAGCGCATTTACACCTAATCCCTCTGCACGAGAGGTGGCGAGAGGCAACGAAGCGCATTAACGGATGACCAAAATGCGCTTTACAAGTAGTTAATGCGCATAAGCGCTTGTTCACATAGTCAAAATGCGCTTTAACGGCCGGAGCAAAATAAAACTCGCGATTTAACGCGCATTCGATAATGCACATAATCGGAGAGATAACGCGCCTCTACGCCCGATTTGCGCTCCGTTCTTGTAGAGGTAAAAAAATTTAAGCGCCTTGAAAGAGCTTTAAACCTCTCTTGTAGAGGCAGCCTCTGTGAGGGGGGGGGGACAGAAAACCGTTGCAGTGGAGAACGGAATAGAATATCATGGGCATGGCTGGTTGGCACTGCATAGCGCAGCATTTGTTGCATGTCCCACTCTGCATAATTGCATAATTTGCCAGTCATCGGAAAGGGCAAAGAGGTATACAGAGTGCTGAGGTCCTGTCCCCAACTACTGGAAAACTTGTCCAATCCACCTTCTGAGATTTAAGCAAACATTGCCCACTTTTAAGCGTATTTTCAGAGCCTCATAAAGGCTAGACACTTGCTTTTTTAATATTAACAAAGGAAAGCTAAGGTTCTCAGGACGCTGAATTCTGTGCCCAATACCACATTCTGCACGTTTTCTGTTCCCACCAAAATGGCAGCATACACACAGCCCTGTTTTTTAAATAGAATGGAAAAACTAGATCGTAATTTATGTTCATGTATGAATGACCGGGAAGGAACTGGCAAGGCAGGGTATGGGCATGTAAACTGGTCCTGTAGTGATTTAAATCGTGATTTAAATCAAATCCACCCTGGTCCTGAGTCATTTAGTTGCTTGCTACCTATGAATCTTTCATTCTAGAGTTCAGGTTTTCCCATATCCCAGTGTGCCACCCACTCTTAAAACAAACTAATCACCCCTACCCCCAAACTCTGAAGGTTTCTGTGAATTTCATAAGTGGGGCACTTAATGTGTGCATACAGAATGCACAGGACATATCCCCTGAGCTTCCTGTGCCCTCTGGCTTTGTGAAGGCATCTGACCTTACTGTGTATGTTCAGCTTTTACGCTCCCCTGGGGCAGAGGGTCTGTCATCTTGTGTCCTGTACTGTGCAAATGCATTGACGGCACTTTGCCGACAACTAACAATAGTATTTCCTCAATCCTGCACACTACTGTGAAACAGAGTCTCACCGATCTAGGCCCCATGGTGTACTGCGTCGTTAATGGAAATAAATTATCTGACCTGCTTGAGAGAAGTGAAGGAAGGTGGGGGATGGGGAACCTGGCCGGAGAAATGTCAATGTAGGCCAGAGATTTCTGAATATACTGTGAAGATTACTGTGCTACATCTGGACTCTACAGAAGGATCTTTGAGAGTAAAACTCTAAATCACGCCAGCTTTGCTCTCATAAATACCCAGTTGGATTCCGTGGGCTGCTTTGTGAAATTGCTGTGTTCAGCACAGGCACCTATAGTGCCCAAATTATTTGGGAGGGGTGGAAGGTGGGGCAAGCCTTAATGAAATCCACAGTTTCCATCTCTGGTCTCACCCAAATTTTAACCAAAGCATGCCCCCTCCTGGTAGCCTCCTAAAAATTAGGCATAGGGCTCAAGCCCCTACTTAACCCCCTAGAATTCAAATACTGTGCACTTACTGGTCTGGGTTAGCTCCCTGTCTACTATGGCAGAGATGTAGCCATAACTCTTGTCTCTTGTGTGTATGTTGTATGTTTTTGCTGTTTTAATTTTTGTATATTTTTAATTGTTTTAATCCTATGTAAACCGCCCAGAGAGCTTTGGCTATGGGGCGGTATACAAATGTAATAAATAAATAAATAAATAAGTCTGCCATTAGGCAGCTTCTTGGTGTATGTTCTAATGGTCCAGGGACAGTCACGTTTTTCTGGTACCCACCCCTGATCAATTTATTTCCCTATTCTTGGGAGTGCCTATTAAAACTACTGTACTGTCCAAACAGAAGACACCAACAGGATCTGTTTTCCTCTTAGTCAAATGTCCTTGCGTGGAGGAGTGTATTGTTAATGGGAATGCTATTGACACTGTTCACACGATCAAACTTGACCCTGTTCACGTGGTGGGATGCAGGGCGTGCCTGGTGGGATTTGGATGTTTACCGCACGGTCTCAGTTTGTTGTGTCACATGAAACCGAGCAGCGGAGATTGTGTGAGGGTTAAACAACCCTTGCATAACCCATGGTCTGATACTGGTTTTTGGGAGGATTGTTCAACTCTTGGACTACCTCCACTTCCCAAGTTCTCACAGCATAAAACGCCGGAGCCAGGCAGTGAATTTTCAAAAGACTGCCTTGCACACAGAGGAATGTTTGATCGTATGAATCAGCCCACTGTGTTGTGTTAAGAGAGGACAGTCGAGGCTTTTGGTTAGCTAATATCTAAAGGTGTTCTTTGATTGGCACTGATGACTAGAATATATTTTCTTAACTATATCGTGTACACACTCCAGTTTGGGTCAGGGGCTGAAGAATACTTTTTGCAGCTGGAATGTAACCAGCAAAAGCTCTGGAAACCAAGTGTCTGTTGTTCATTTTGGGGAAATGTTAATGCATCTTTAAAGATTAAGACTGTTGGTTGGAGTACCTATCTGTTCCTCTTACTCATCTTGAATACTTATGAAGGAACAAATATTACAAAATCACCCCAGATCTCTAATGTTCTCTTTTCATAAAGAAACTGGTTCTGCAAAAGGCTGCTCACCCCCTCAAAATCTTGTATTTGGTGGGGGGGGGGGGTGGAATAGAAGCACTGAGAACTTTGCCTGTGGGTGTTTAAATAGGGCTATCAACTGAGTAAATATTTGTAGTTGATAAACAATTTGGCTTTTAATTTGAATTTTAAAATGTATGTATTATTAAAACATCTATTGACATCTATTAAAGAAATTCATTAGATAAGAGTAAAAATTTTAAACAGACAAAGCGCTAACACAGAATAACTTTTGCCCTCACTGATTTAAATAGGGTTACCAATTAATCAGCTAAAGCTTTAGTTTTTCAAACGACTGCTTTTCAAGGTAACTCACTGTAATGCTAAATTAATGCATCTTTTGCATATCCATCAAACGTAGGAAAGGTAGTGGGAGCGTCTTATACATTAGGTATAAGAATCTTGCTAGCGTTGACACAGAAATGGACTGGATCAGAGTCAGAGTTGTCCACTCTTTTTCTGAAAATGGCAGCCTAAAAGCTTGACGTAAGAGCTGGTTGTTGTTTTTAGTGATCTCTATCAATTTGTAAACCCCACGGAGGCTGTCAATGCACTGTTCTTTCTGTGTTTCAGCATGCACATCTCTGAAAGCCAACAAGAATTCTTCAGAATGCTGGATGAGAAAATTGAAAAGGTAAGAATGACTAAGGAAATATTTATCTGTTTTATATTGTATTTGTGTTGTGATATAATTGGTTGTACACCACTCTAAAATCCTAAGGATGGAAGGCAGTATAGGATGGAAGGCAGTATAGATTTTTTTTTTTAAAAAAAAGTAAGTATGGAATCTGACATATTAGAACATATGAACCTTTGTGCTAAGAGACTAAACTCCATTTGGGATTTATTACTGACATAGGGCAAGTTTTCATGTTATGATATTCATACCTTAATTGTAGTAATCAGCTGCTTGTCGATAATAGCAGTTTCACACATTGAGGCTGCTGTGAGAAGATTCTTTATGGCTTATTGCAAGAGTGAGAATCAACTTGTGGGTGGGGAACAAATCTTTTGTTGGTTTGCCATAATTTAAATGGGATGTGAAAACTCTTCTTAATCACTTCCTTGTAAGTAGGAATAGACAAGGGCCAAGGCAGGCATTTAGCACTGAGAAGGAGGAAGAAGATTTGTGTAACTTTTTTGCAGTTTATGGATAGGCCTCTGCTGTGATGTTAATCTATGATAACTAGTCATGGATTTTAGTGTGTATTTCAGTTCATCCTAATAATTGTTGTTGCAGATGCATGGACTAACAATAAGCATACTGGGTAAATAAAATATCTGAACCTACTATTTTTATTTCATGTGCATCCTTATAGTGGTGAAGTTGGAACTATAATACATTAAAGGTTTTGTGCTGGAGGTGAAACGCCATGCAATGATTGGCTGAACTGCCCTAGTGTCACAAAAGGCTGGCACAGACAGAAGAGCATGGCTGCCATTGGCCAAACTACGTGAATACTAGAAAGGCAGATAAAATGGACTAGAGAAAGAGGAATAGAAAGACTTGAGAAAGCAGCTGGCTAAGGGAGTCTAGGGCAGTGGTCGTAGAAATGGAAGGCAGAGAAGACTCTAAGGAGAAATCTGAAAGAGAAACAAAACAGCTGGGATGGGAGGAAAAGAGCTGTACAGAGGCCAGAGGTGAGAGCAGCTGGGAACACATATTGATTTGAAATAAGCGGCCATCCTTTTGCTCTAATTCTGTAGGCCCCCAACTTAATTTGTTGCAAATGCTGCAATAAATATTGTCAAAACTTTTGACATACGTGCCTAATGCATGGTTATGCAGTTGACATGACATTTGTAGATCATCTTCTTTCACTGATTTCAGTGGACTTAAGCCCACCTAAACCCGGTTACGACCATAATCTTTAGGTGGCTGTCTCTAAAGCGGTCTACCTTACATCCCTGAAAGCTGTAATAATCCTTAGTGCCCCTGGCAAAGGGAGAAGATGGGTAATGGATTCTCTCTGCGATTTGGAAATGTTGAAGGCAGGCTTAGAACTTGCAACTGAATAAAGGAAAGCTGCTGCTACTACTGCCCTTTTTTTTAATAATGTTTCATTCCTTATCGTTGTCATACGTCAAAACCAAAATAGCATTTTTTAAAAAATAAAATAAAAATGACGTATGCCCTTGACTCTCAGCCGTACCAATTAAAATTAGTCCCTATTGAATGACCAACTAAAATAACATATTTTGACTCTTGCATGGGATATAGGTACATGCCTCCAGGAACTCTTGATTTTGTAATATAGGCATATACCGTACCTCTACAGAATTTTTTTTTCCTGTTTGGAAAATCATACTTCCCTGGCATAATATGTGAAGAGCTCTTTAAATTTGATAAGTACATGAGAGTGTTGTCCATTTCCTAGAATTGTTTCCTACAACAAGTTTATTAGAAGAGGAATCCTAGAAGGAGTGTGACCCATTGTTCTCACTTCTTGGCTGGCTTTAACCTTGTTGGTGGTTTCTAGCACATTTAAAATTGTTTCCTCCCAAGGGTCAAGAATTTACCTACCAAGGCAAAGTTTTCCATTTTATCTGCTACAAGCCAGGATACCTGTCTCCTCCATTTCTAGCCAGAGGGTAATTTGCAACTGAACTCATTCCATTTTTTTCTTTTCCGTAGAGGAATTTCAGTGCTCTCAGTTTTGGTTCAGAGTTGGTGGTTGTTTTTGTTCATCATTACATCATTTTTATAACCCCTGCCAACAGGAAAATATAGCTGAATTACTGATGAATATGCAATAGCAACAACTTGTTAGAATAGGGGCATCAATTTGAAGCTTCCATGATCTTAACATTTTGGCCTATAAAGAGATTTTTTAAAAAAAATCCTACAAGACACATGGTACATTGAAGTTACAAGTGCATGTTGGGAATCATATCTCTACCTCTTGCAATGAGGCAAGCCATGTCTGCTGTAGATCAACTGTATTAAAAACAAAAACAAACAAACTAGAAGGGTTATATGCACAGCAGTAAATAAAAGTCACAGGCACACTTAGTTGATAGTTCAGAAGACTTCTATAGAACATCAAGATCTGCTATAGAACCTTTCTTCAGTTAGAATATAAGAGTGATTGACCTAGTTCACACATCATGGCCAATTCCTGGGTAGTTTAAAACAAGAATTGGGGGGGGGGGTGCTGGAGCATGCACGTATGCTGCCTCCCACCTGCTCATCGTTTCTGCTTTCTAAAACAACCCAGGAACACCCTGTGACATCCAAATCAAGGAACTCTGAGTTGTTAAGGGGTTAAAAAAAACAGAGTTAATCCAACAATACACCATGGAGGATTGCTGGGTTAGCTGTTGTTTAACCTTTAAAAACACAGAGTTCATGGGTTCAGACATCATGATAACAATACAGGAATGGGGCATTCCTGAGTTATTGCCCAAAGCAAGTGCAGGCAAGAACTAGTGCACTTGCACATGCGTGCTCACAAACATCACATGTTTGTGAGCACGCATTGGTTGTTTGCTAACCATTGGTTGTTTGGTCATCTGAGCTGGGCGATTAGATAGATTTTACTCCAATGAAGTAAAAACATGTTCAAAAACTGCAGACCATTTAATTCCTGAATAAACATTGACAGGCCTATGATTTTGTTCTTCTGTAAATGAAGAACAATACCATCTGAAATACTACTGCAGTCCAATGTCTATGCTGTCAGTTTTCAGGTGCTCAGACAAAATTATGTTGAACCAGCTTCCACAAAGCTATAATGATACATTCCCAACCCCAGTGTTATGACACAGACTGGGTCTGTTCACATGCACATGTGGGGAGGGTGGTTAGGGGAACTACATAGGGGGGAGGGTTAATGAAACCATGACATGCACGCCTGTCACACAACCATGGAACCACACTGTGCTGCATGGTTCCCTTACCTCTCCCCATCCCGTGGTTAGCCTGTCGGCCTCCTGCCGCTGTGGCCATGTATCCCAGGTGCCACCACAATGGGAATCGGGTTGCGCTGGATGCTGTGAGTGGAGCATGGCGATCTCAATCATAGAGAAAATCCACAGCGACTAGAGCGTTACTGGAAGTTGCAGCCATTCTAGACGGCCATCTCTATGGTCACTGCAGGTTTTTTTGCACAGAATGGCGTTTTAAATCAGCGGAGTCCAACATGGTAAGCCACCCAGGGGACCCTTAACCCCACTGCAGAGGTTGATTCCCCATGGTGGTTAAAGTAACCATTGTGATTGGGGTCCCCATGACACAGTAAGCCACCATGGTTAGCTGAAAAACACTAACCACCATGGTTTAGCATGACATATGAACAAACCCAAGGGCTGCATTCGGACAACACATTAGTCAATGGTGGGTTGAGTAGCCAACTCACAGGTACTCCCCACACAACGTATTCCTACACAACTGTGGTGGTTGGGGCTGGCGTTGAGTGGACTAATAGTCAACCCAGCATTTGACTGACACAGGCCCCACCCCTCTCCCCACCCTTTCTCCTCCCTCAATCCTCCCAGTTCTATCCCAGCAGCTTCTGCAAGTTGCACCAGTTGTAGCAGAGTGGCAGCCACCACTTTGGTTGCTCTTGCCGCCTGCCTCTATGGACTTGTGTTTTAACCCACTCACCACACGCCATTAACACACTCACCCCTCCACACAACACTTTAAACAACTGGCTTTGAGCTAAACAACTTGCAAGCCAGTTGTTTCTCTCAGTTGCTTATTTGGGTGGAATAGCATACCGTCAGTAGTTTGTGAGCAGCGTGTTACCCTCCACACAACACAATAAGCAACACAACTGACGATTGTTGCCCCCCCCCAGTTGTTTAATGTGTTGTCCAAATGCAGCCACTGTATCATTTTGGATTAACCAAGTTCAGGATTGAAACATCTAGATGGAGAAATCTGCTAGCATCCATCTTGGTAGTGTGCACCATTGGATTTTGAAAGAAAGGCATTGCATGGATTCCAGTATTTGGATGTATTCATGACCACCTAACTCTTGGCACCTTGAAGGAAATGAATACAGAACACGGTTTGATAAGCTGCAACTTTACGAGTCCCATTTCATTTGGTGCTGACCCCATCCTTGGTACAGCTTCTCAAAACCATTGACATTGTTTTGGCAACTGTCAGACATAGCTAGCACTTCAGATTCCCTCTGCTTCTCCCCCTTTTGTAACAGAGCAAGTCAGATCCAATCCCCTGCTACAGCATTAGAGCTCTGGGCTTCACATGGAAATGTGAACCTGCAGTTAATATACAATTCAGAATAAGTAATAGGCTACACAAATGAAAAAGTAGTGAAAGAAGCAAAGGTGATGGAGGATAGTAGATATTTCGGAGAAGTTAAATAAGCTTAAAGGTTTATTTTAAATAGGACTCGCCAAAGCGCTGCTGAAAACTTAAGAGAAGATTCCCAGTGGAGAATGGAGAATTTATAATGGTGACAATTAAACCGAGGAATGAGTCCCAGGAGTCAGTTAGAGGGGATTGGGTCAAAAGGACAAATCATTAGCTTGACCTTAGAAATCAAGGCATGAATATTATCTTCTGAAACTGTGGGCTATGAGAGGCAACAAAACGATGAGAATAAAATACTGAGGATTCTGGGAGAGTCACCACAGGCGACCGTTCTCTGAAGTGAATTAATTAGCCTTGTGAACAGCGCCGCTCAGTTCAGGCAATACAATCTGAAATTCACTCCTTGATGTTGGAAGAGAGAGGGAGCCCTGCCATGAGGAACGGTCAGGTGTTAGATTTTCGGGGGCTGCTAAGGGAGGGCAGAGTGGAGGACAGACCTGACTGGGACACAGTTGAGAGGGAAGTTCTATATGCAAGTCTTGTGAAAATTCATTGGACTCTAGCTCGTATTGATTTTGACGAACCACTAGATAGATAACACCTCAAAATCAGTGGGGGTGGGGATTATTCTTTGACTTTCTATCTCGGGCATGAAAAGCCTTGAGCCAGTCCTGAAATAAAACCTTTCAGAAACAATTTAAGCTAATTTAAGTCTCTGGTTGACAACTGATTTTCCACTCTGTGTGTGTGTGTGTGTGTGTGTGTGTGTGTGTGTGTGTGTGTTCAGGGTCATCAACATTGGCTCGGTTCTCACAAGACAAAGTGTGGGCTGTTGTTGAACCATGGGTTAGGTTCCACAACCCTAAACCGAAACCATGGTTTATGCTGTGTGAACCCAATCATGTTAGCAAACCATGGTTTGTTAACCATGAAAATCCCCTGAAGAGAACCTAACGTTAGTTGGGTGGTGAATTGTGTTGTTCGTTATTAGCATATGGTGGTTTGTTAGCAAAGATGGGTTCACACAATACAACGACAACCCATACTCAACCCTGAGTATAAGTTGTTGTGTTGTGTGATCCCAGTTATTGAGTCTGCCTGTTGATGTATACCTATCACTCAGTCAGCATGTATAGCTAGAAGAGCTTGGCAGAGCTCTTCCTTAGGTTCTCCTACTTTCTTAAGGTCAGGGGATACGCCGAAGACCATGTGGGAAGCATTTGGGGCCAGCTTTGATGCAGAGACTTCCAGTTCTAAAAGTGAGACTACATGTGACAGCAGCTTGACTCAACCTGGGTTGAACATGTTTCCTATAAAACATGGGGGATGGGAGATTTGAAATTCGGATGGCTTACAGAGCTGACTCCTTCCTTCACCCATGTCTCTCTCCCCTCCCCCAGTTTCATTTAACATGGTTTTTCCTTCTCAGTGGGACTTGCTTCTAGTCCCATAGTCACACATGATGAGAAGCCACCATGGGTAAATTTCTCCATGGGGTTTCTTATTGTGGTGGCAGCTGCCACTTTGAATATTCACACTGCAGTAGTGGCACTCCGTAGCTTGTTATGTGTGAACCTGGTGAGGATGCGTTGTTGAGGTTGTTGACCAGTCACCCAGAATCCATGGGCTGGTGCAAACCAGGTTATAGTTTCAGTAGGGGGGAGAAACAGCTTTACAGAAGCAATTTGTGGAGGCTTTGTGTGGGTGAAAGAGTTCAGTTCTCCTCTCCTGCTGGTCCAAGCTACACTTTAAATCTCACCTTAACCCCTCCCCCCACTTTTTTGGAATTGACCCAGTCAGACACATGTGGCTCTATTTCATTTTCAATGTCAAGTTCCAGTTTATGTTTGTGTTGTGTACTGTGAGAGTAACGTGAATCCAGTATTTGGATTTTGCCATACTCTTTTAAGCATCCGCAATGATGAGCAAAATTCTAATTCACACAAACCTATCTCAGTCTCTCTAGTGCAACCTGGAGCCCTCTAGATGTATGGGACACAATCTTACACAATCCCTGACTATTGGCTATGCTAAGCAGGGATTGTGAGAGTTGCAGTCCAAAACATCTGGAGGTCACCAGGTTGCCTCCGCCTGCTTTAGCACCTCTATGGCAGCTCCACGTAGGCTCTAGAATCTGTCTTAGATCCCATTAGGTCTAAGTCTTGAGGGGAAGGAAGGGAGAATTTGCCATTAGGGCTGCCCTGGAGAAGCGCAGCAGTAACAGCAGCCTCCTTAGAGTGTGGGAGGGAGGATGTGGAGTGCAGGAGGCTCACGTGATTGGTCTGAGGGGTGGGACTTCCTTTTTCTATTTGGAGGGCTTCCTTTCAGATTCAGCTGCAAGCAGTTCCAAGAGGGGAAGGGAACTTTCCCAAATGGGGTAGTGAGAGGTCGCTTAAAAACCTTTACTGCGAGTGCCATAACGCAGCGAAACTAATTTGGCTAAAGTGGCTGCGCTCTTGATAGATTCATCCATTCCTTTGCTAGAAATAAAAGTAAACACACTGTATTGTGCATGCACGCATACTAGGATGCAATTTCTTTCCACCGTTTCTGGGAATGCACAGAAAACAGAAGTTGGGAGCTCCTGTAGTAGCAAGCTACTTCTTCCTTGCTTTGAGGAGCTGTTCATGAAAAAGGCCACTGTGTCTATGACCCCCTCTAGATGGATTCTGTTTGACGCCTAGTTAGCCGATTATGCGCATAATCTCTGAAGCGCTTTATCATAAATCCTTGTACGCAGGAGGTAATTGAGCACACAACTGGTGGCCTTACCGGTTGTTTGAAATGCGCTTTACAAGTAGTTAATGCGGAGAATCGCTTGTTCACATAGGCAAAATGCGCTTTAACGGCCGGAGGAAAATAAAACTCGCTATTTAACGCGCATTCGATAATGTGCATAATCGGAGAGATAAAGCGCCTCAACTCCCGATTTACGCTCCATTCTTGTAGAGGTAAAAATTTTAATGAGACTTCAAAGAGCTTTAAACGTCTCGTGTAGAGGCAGCCTCTGTGCGATAGCTAAAGGAGAGGCTGTTTGGCACGGCTACTTCCACACCAGGCCTCCCATCCTCTGCCTTCACTTCCTTTGAATGGCAGCTAGAAAACGGAGCCCTGTTGTCAAATGCTAGAGGGATAGAAGACGCTGTGTTGCCTCAGATACATACTGCTCTCCCTAACCTCACACTGTGGACAACTTTATAGCTACACAAAGGAGGCATTTAGCTTACAGAGCTTCTATAGTCCTGTGGTGTCAGTTTGTTTATTAACCTGTCATTTTAAAACAATAAGGAGCTAATAAAAGGCTATTGTAGAGAATGTACAGTATGCCGGTAAGAACATGAGAATGATTGCAGTTCTTAACTGTAGAAAATTGGGGTGGAGTGGGGGTAGGCACCTGCTGTGTTAAATTCAGATTGAGACCTCTGTGTGTGCTGCTGCTGTGAGGACCAAGAATGCTATAGCTGTGTCAATATTTACATGCATTTAAATGTTTCTTTGAACTCCCAAGAGTTTCTTGAAATTGGGACAGCTATGGGTTTTTAAGAATACAGGGACAGAATGGGTTGACTCCAGATTTACGCTGCAGTAACTGCACTGGTGGACATGGACTTCCGTGCCTCCTCTTTCCCATAGCAGCCCCTCCAGCTCCTTGGAGACCCTGCTGAATAGGGTGAGCCGTGATGTGGTGGGGAGGGGTCTCCCAAAATCAGGCAAAATCTCTTCTTCCTCTTGCAGAAGGCAGTTCCTGGCTCCAACCCAATATCTGCATTAGAAATTATCTGGACTTCTTTTGGAAACTTTTAGAAATATATCTACTGTCTATATTTAAATTTGAACTATATTCATTCATTTAAATTTATATCTCATACTTCCTCTAAGGAATTCAGGGTGGTATTTATGGTTCTTTCCCCACTCCCCATTTTATCCTCACAACAACCCTGTAAAGTAGGTTAGGCTGAGTGTATGATCAGCCCAAGGCCATCCAGTCAGCTTCCTGGCTGAGTGGAGATTTGAACCAGGCTCTCCCTGGTCCTAGTCCAATACTGTAACCACCGTAACACACTACTTTTCAATTGCATTCATGACAGAATGAACACCATGAGGGCAATGAGATGGTAAACAGGAAAATAACTTTTTTGGATGTTGAACTATATTATTAGTATTAGAGTTATTTATTACATTTCTATACCATAACATAGCCAAAGCTCTCTAGGCAGTTTACAAAGATTAAAAACAATATGCAAAATTTAAAAACATAAAAAACACCCAACAAGATAGTATACATAGAAACAACATACATCTAAAAACAACTTTGAGCAATCAACTAATTGTAAAATAAATCCAGGATCGATTAAAACTCATCACATGCTGTCAAATGCCTGAGAGAAGAGAAAAAGTCTTGAGCTGGCGTTGAAAAAATAGCAATGTTGGTGCCAGGAAGGCTGCGTCAGGAAAATCATTCATAATTGGGGGGCCACCACCAAGAAGGCCCTCTTCCTTATTGCCGTCTTCTGAGCCTCTCTGAGTAGGCACTTGGAGGAAGATCTTAGATGTTGTGTGTAGTGTATGGGTAGGTTTGTATCAGGAGAGGCGTTCTGTCAGGTATTATGGTCCCAAGCCGTGTAAGGTTTTATAGGTTAAAACCAGTACCTTGCATTGGGCTCAGAAAAATACATGCAGCCAATGCAAGTGGGCCTTACAATATTTGTTATATTGGAATGACAAATAATAACAACATAATACTCATCTGGTCTTTCTGCATCTAAGATTTTTAAATATATACAAATATGCAAATAGTAGCATAAAAGGTGCCTGTCTGGTACTGTTTGGGATACAAATCGTTCCTTCATTTTACTCATATGCCATTTAGGAAATAAATCATGACTAGCTTGCAGTTATAGAGCTTAATCTAATTTGCATTTCATAATGTGGGCATCACTTTCATGGACTTGGCCAGAGCTAAACCTAAGATGATGACTCATCTTCCCTTTCTCTACAATATTCCTATCCTAAGATAATTCTCTTCTAATGTGAAAAAAGCCTGAATCGTTCCTCAAAAGGTCTTCAACCCTGAAAAATCTAGCTCTGAATTGAATTTGGCCACTATCAGACATTGTTTCTTTCTTCTCTTTTTTTTAATAATCCAGAATTGTTTTTGTTGTTAACAGCATTGCATTTATCAACCCTCATTCCAACTCTTGAGGAGGGTGGGAGTGGGTAAACCTTACAATTAGAGCCTGTGGCTTTTAGGATTCAAATACTTAAGAATGTCATGCTGCCTATGCAAAGGAGTCAGAGAGCTGACGAGACAGTTAAAAAGCAAAACAAGACCTTTGACTGCATTCCAAACCAGGGAATAGCACTTACTTAGTTTTAGCATCGCATGGAACCTTAGGATATAGAAAAAATAGTTTAGTTGGTTCCATGTTGTCTGCTCATGCCTTAAAGCCGCTTTCCCCAACCTGCGGCCTTCAGGTGTGTTGGACTACAGAGCCCATCATCCCTGGCCAGCATGCCAGTTGGATGGGCCTGATGGGAGTTGTAGCCTGTCCTATTTTGGAGGGTGGTGGGTTAGGTAAGGCTGCCTTACAGGATTGAACTCTAATAGCAAGATACACTCAGTATCCCCCTTCCTCAGTGATTCTGCCTTTTCACTGCCGTTATCACCAGCTGCTCTGCTGCTCATCCTCTTCCTCATCATTGCTACCCATTGCTTGCTTGACAGGCCAGTAGGCCATGGCGTCTGCCACCCCTTACCACCACCATTGTCTGTCTGGGCTGGAGTGAGAGAGACAGTTGATCAAGCAGGTTGCAATGATGATGAAGAGGAATAGCAGGTCCAGGGGGCTTTTGTCACTGGTGGGTGTGTAGCCAGGGACAGATCTTCTCATGAACAACCCCTCTAGATCCATCCAACCCCAGGATTGGAAACATTTATTTCAAAGGGAGGTTTTATTCCCTTTAAAATGTGTGTGTGTGGGGGGGGGAGAGGTTGGTAAATCTATGTACATAAAATGACCTCTAGACGTGTTCCTTTGCTTCTTACAAGTGATTTAGTTAAAGCCTGTTTCTTAGGCTGACCATATGAAAAGGAGGACAGGGCTCCTGTAACTTTAACAGTTGTAGAGAACAGGGAATTTCAGCCAGTGTCATTTGTATGCAATTAGTTCCTGGTGAAATTCCCTCTTCATCACAACAGTTAAAGTTGCAGGCACTATACTAGAGTGACCATATACAAAAGAAGGCAGGGCCCCTGCAACTTTAACTGTTGTGATGAAGAGGGAATTTCACCAGGAACTAATTGCATACAAATGACACCGGCTGAAATTCCCTTTTCTCTACAACTGTTAAAAGTTACAGGAGCCCTGTCCTCCTTTTCGTATGGTCAGCCTACTGTTTCTTATACCTTTCCTGTGAAGCGAAGATGAAAAATGAATTCTTATTTCAACTTGGGAAATTTCAAAGTGAAACAGATCAGTATGAAGGTGGTATGATAGTGTCCTATATTCAAACGTGGCATTATGCTAGCTGCTTAATTCAATTAATACATTCAGCCATGATCCCATTTTCTCATGGTAGTCGGTTTCAGAGATTGGGAGCGCTGAAGAGCCTCTTGTCACGCTTCAGGAAGACGTGGGCTGTATCCCTCATTTCTTAACCAGTGTGTATGTTCTCGTTCTCTCTTTTCCCTTTCTCAAGTGCTGTTGCTGCCTACGCAAAGTAATCAGAAGGCTGACAAGATGCTTAAAAAGTCGAACAAGAGCTTGAGCTGAATTTCAAATCAAGGAATAATAATTACGCAGGGTGCCAAAATCCCTCAGTGACTGGATTGCTCAGGAGGGCAAGAAGCAGGTTTTTCCTCCTCCTCATGGACAGCTGTTTTAGGACCTGGCTGTTCCCTCCTCTTGCTTCCTTGATCCCTAGAGCAGGGGTAGCCAACCTGGTACCCTCCAGATGATACAAGTCCCATCAGCTCTAGCCAGTATGGTCAGTTAGCATGGAGTCTGGAACATCTGGAAGACACCTGTTTTGCTTACCCCTGCCCAAGAGGAAGTAGTTAAAGGAAACAGTTAAGGGAAGACTTCTCTAGACTCCCAGCATCATGTCAATTTATCATTAGGCAGTGATAAATTTATACCCTTTTAGAGCCAGATGCTGGAGAAGATGGTCATTGTGCAATTCTGGCTATTCTTGGGTTACACCGATTATCTAGTCCTGTTTCAGACTGGGTTCAGGCCTGGGTTTAGCACCCAGGTGGACTTGGTTGTCCTGATGGGAGAAAGACCAGAAGAGTGTGTCTTAATTAAAACTTCTGGACTATTCTGTGGCTTTTTTGTACCATTGATCATGGAATCCTTCTGGACCAGCTGTGGTAGTTCCTCTTGTATATCAGTGGCTGTTTCCACAAGGTGGTGCCAGAGAGACTGTTGCTCCTGGCCCATAGTACTTAGTCTGTAGTGGGCCACAATGCTGAGTGAAGTCATCTGTAGATTTGGGCTGAGCTGTCATCAATATGCTGATGGCACCCAAATCTAGTTCTTCTTTTCATCAGGTTCAGGTGATATGGTTGAGATACTGAACTGGTTTCTGGAGTCAGAAATGGATTGGCTGAGGGGGGCAATAAACTGAAATTCAATCTTGGCAGGACAAGTACAGCTGGTAGGTGCTTTGGCTGACAGGATGTGGTGTTCACCCTTTTGTGGATGAGGTTGCACTTCCCTGAAATGATCAAGATCTCACCTTATCTTTGGAGATCCAAATTACTTACATGGCAGAAAGCGCTTTCCACCAGTTTTGACTGGTGCATCAACTGTGACTCCTCCTGGACAGAGAGTGGCCGGCCATAGTTATCCATGCTCTGTTATCATCTTGCTTAGCTTACTGTAATGCGTTGCTTGGGGGCCTGCCTTTGAAACTCCCTTGAATTACCACATCCATCATTGCAACAGAGGAGGGGAAGCTCTTTAGTCTGAGGGCTAAGATTTATGAGGGGCATTTCAACTTTTTAGAATTGGGGGAGGGGGGAAGCTGCATAAAAGCTGAGAAACCACTAAACTATTGGTGGCCAGGAGAAAGGGGGCTGGGCCATCTGGACAACTGTGGGGAGCCAGATTGGGCCCCCAGACCTAGTTTTTCTCTGGCCTTACAAGAACCCTACGAATATTATCTGCCCGTGACACCACACAGCATTCTCCAGTACAGACATCCCACAAATAGATAGATATAGATGATAGATAGATAGATAGATAGATATGCCACAGAACAGTGAAACACCACATACGCACACACAAACACACACATACACACACACACACACACATTCAGGCCGTTTCTACAGCAGGTGTTCTGCCTGGAATCGCCCCTGGCTGGTCCCTGTGCGTTCACAAGACGCACAGGGACTCCCGGAGGTGGGGGGGATGGGCACGGGATTTGCCAGGGATAAGGGATCCCTGGAAAATCTTGATTTTACTGCAGTCTGGGGAAGTTCCCGGGACCGTGGGAGATGTGGCTGCCTGTCCTGGCTGAGTGTGGCAGCAGAAATGGGCACGGAGCTGCACCGTGCGGCTCTGTGCCCATCAGGGGAAGGGGTGGCCCCAGTTTCGCCACCCCCAGGAGGGAGGGGGGGTGGCCGATCGTGCACATTTTTTTTAACTTACCTGAGCACAGGAGCGCTCTTGCGCTCTCCTCAGAGCTCCAGAAAAACAAAATGGCGGGCGCGATGAGCGTGTCGCACCCAGGAGGAAGCAGAACTTCTGCTTCTTCCATGAAGAAAGAAGAACATGATCCCAGGAGAGGTAAGTCTGGGACTGTCCCCTTGCCCTTCCTCTACACCCCGTGGTGTAGAAAGGGCCAGAGTAAAGGAAAATACCGGCAGGCCTACCCAGATGAATTTTAAGTGTTTTATTGGTGTTTTACTGATATTTTAATGATGTATTGGTTTTTTGTGCTTTTAATCAGTTTGTGTATTTTATGCTTGCTGTTGTTCCCCGCCTCGATCCGGAGAGAGAGGCGGGTAATAAATTATTATTATTATTGTTGTTGTTGTTGTTGTTGTTGTTACATCGCACCAGCTGAGATTGCCCCATCACTGTTCTCCCACCGGCAACGCTTTGTATTGTGAGATGCCTGGGGGTACATCTTTGAGGTCCAGCACATCAGTAACGTGCCATCCCACCATAAATTGAATGCAGCACTGATGCACAACCCTTAGGCTCCATGATCTTTTCCTGCAATAGTTTAACCCCTGTTTCGAGGTTGCTATTCTGTGGTTGCTCTCACAGGTGAATGTCCTAGCTATGTATTACATTTGTCACACTTGCCTCAAGAGGAAGTGCTTCATTAGCTTGGCAACTGTACAGTCTGATCTAACAATATGTGGTGAAGTTGTAGATACTACTGAAACCATCATAGTAGTGTACACAGAAATGTTCACAGCAAAGTGAGCTCAGTTCCACGTGGCTGTAGGAGTGAGAATCATTGTAGCTAGTTCTGTTTTTTTTCTATGTAGATGTTCGTTGCATATAAGTTAGAAGCGTTAATGGAACTTGCATAAACTAACATCATAGTTTTCTACTTGACTTTCATTCTTTTGTATATTGTTTTAATCATACTTTTTTAAAAAATATATATTTTTCTCTTCATAGGGTCGTGATTACTGTTCAGAAGAAGAGGATATCACATAGTGCCAATTCTGCAGATCAAAACAGGAATACTACTGTGTAAATAGATTACTGTCCCGTCAAGATCTTTTTGGGAAGTCTTCTCCAGTGAACAGCACTACATAACAAAAGATCATTTCCACATTGTATGCTCCATTCAGTTACATTGTTTCTTAATGACCATACAATGAACATTGCTAAAGGAAAGAAGAACAATTTGTATGGAACTGCCTTGGCTGCTGCTCGTTGAAACTTATTGCAAGTTTTCAATTATTTGGTGTCCAGGAACACAGCAGATCTTTGACATAAAAATCTAAGTGACACTGTAGATTTCACTTGAGCTGTTCGCCTATTTTCTATTGGCTGAGGTAGTGTTGTACAAAACCTTCCATAACTGAGCAGTTGAATCTTCCAGTCCACCTTGTTCATCAACTCACCAATGGGTTGTGGAGTTCTTATTAATACTGACAATGTAAAGCTTTGGAGATGGGAATGTTTTGCCATGACAGACCTCGTTTCTCTGCTAGGAAGAAGTTATCAATTAAAAAGCATGTTGTCACACAAATACGGGAAATGGTGATGCAGGAACAGAAATCTGTATTTTTTAAAAAATCAACAGTTTCTTTTACTAGATATTTCACTCGAGGAATAAGCTTGCAGTATTGGCTTTGCTAACCGCAAATGGAAGTTGTGATTGCAATCAGTTTGAATCCCTCTTTTTTTTCTAAGAAAATAAACATTTTACTGTTTTTAGGTATTCTTGTCTTATACCCATTCATACAGACCAGCGTATTAAAAATAATTGAATAAAGGGAGTGGGGCAAAGCACCCCTTTGGAATTATAATTGGGAGAGAATGTTATTTTAAAGCACCTGTGTGTCAATTTGGGATGTCTGTAGAGTTTATTTTTCCATATTATAAAAAGATGATACTCTCTCTTCTCAAAGGCAGATGTAATTTTTTAAGAAATATTGTCATGAGTAAAAATAATCCTAAGGTTTAAAAAAAAAACTTTTGCATTTATTTTTTAAAACACCTTTTACTTCTATTCTTTAAGGAGTTTGGTGACAGATTCTCTTCTGTGTGTCTGAGGGGTTTAACCATTACAAAAAATGCTTCTTGCAGCAATGGAAGCTGATTTTTTAAAAAAAATCCCTTATTTGCCTTGTTAGGGTCTCAAGATGATAGCCCATCAGTAAAACTGTACAAATTGAAAAAGCACATTTTAGATGAGTCTGTGAAATATGTAATTAGTTGTGGTGAAGATTTTGCCCAGGATCAGATAGACATTGCACATAGAGATTAGTTTTTCTTTTGGTTTTCATGTGCCCAACTGGTTGAATGAGATTTAATAGTTAAGGATCCATCAGTACAATGGACTGTGAAATTTGCTGAACTTCTCCGGCTCAGGCCTCCGCCAGCCTCTGGTATGTTTTGATGTCACAGGGGCTCTGGCTAGTCTAGGTCCCATTCCTCCATCTGCCATTGGCTCTGCTCGGTTATCAGCCTTAGCTGATGCCACAGAGGGAACCTTCCAAGTCCTGGCCATATAGCTGACTGTTCAGGGGCATTTTGATTCTCAGGTAGGTACCTAAGTATTCCAAAACTAAACAATGGAACTATTGCCTACATGCCAGGAATGGTAAACTTTTGGGTGTTTTCCTGCTAAGTGGTTTTGAAGTCTTTCAATGGGAAAAGGGCAACAATACCTTCTGCTCAAGAGATACCTGTCTTATGAGATACCTGTGCCTAAAATGTTACACAAAATAGAGGTCTTTAAGATGGAATTGATTCACCAATTACTCTCTTTATTTTCACTGGTTCCCTTATTCACTTTCATCTCTTTGATTGCTGATTCTAGTGTTCTCCTTACACCTCATATTCTCCCAGTTCCTTTCCATGCCTGTTCATTTCTTGCTCTAACACCTTCTTCTGAGAACAGTTTTGTTCTTTCTGATGCACGCATTGCTTCACGTCTTAATAATTTCTAGGGTTTTTTTTCTGATTTCCCACCCCCATAGGCTTGGCACCTTGTTCTTAATTTCCCTTATCTTCTGACGCTTCCTTTCCTCTGTTTGTCATGTCTACCTCATATTGTAAGCCTACAGATATTATATAGTTGATGTAGGCATATATTATGATAAGGGGTTACAG
This sequence comes from Anniella stebbinsi, assembly GCA_029215795.1. Taxonomy (NCBI): domain Eukaryota; kingdom Metazoa; phylum Chordata; class Lepidosauria; order Squamata; family Anniellidae; genus Anniella; species Anniella stebbinsi. The sequence goes on along the minus strand of JARDYH010000004.1, from coordinate 119,880,025 downwards.
GGATTCAGCTCCCTGCTCCCTCTTGTATTAGCCTCTCCAGAAAAAGGAATCCTAAATATGGCGTAACGTAAGGGATAGATGAGTGATCTTTAGCCACTGCCATCTGTAATGACACCCTTGGAAGGGACTCTGCTTCCTCCTGGAGATGAATACAGTCATAGGGAGAATTAATCCATAATGTGAAATTATTCCCTGTGACAATAAGACAATATACAAAATACAAACAAGCAAAATTTACATATTGAAATCACATTTATGCTGCATAGCCATGACAGCCTGTTCAAGCTTCTTTCAGTTTTTTAAAAATATAATCTCTCCTTTGGGAGGTTTTTATGGGGAGGGGGGTTTGCCCAGAAGGGTAAAAATAACTGGGTGTGAAATTAGTTTTTTCCAAATTTACCTGAAGTTAAACTTGCTTTTCTGAGTTTCCTGTGTCTTGTTTGATCAGAGTTCAGTTTATCCTGGCTTTTCTCTAGAATTAAAACAAAGGCTTCTATTCTCCTATCTGGTGTTGACTTTATTTCACAGTTGATGCCATTTTTGAACAAGGGATCTTCCCTTTGGAAGTGATAATTTTTAACCTGAAGGCAAAATTTAGGGTAGAGTCTGCAATCCAAGGAATCCTCTGTCAGGTAAATTAATCCCCCTGAACCGGAAAGGACTATAAGATTCCACATTTGAAAGACATCTCTAATTGCAAATTGAATAATATACATGGGTTAATTGAGAGTCCACCACAAAATGTTGCAGTGTATCCCCAGTCCCTAAGAGGAGTTCTCCTGTTCAGTGATCCAGCCTGGAAAAGAAACTTGTAGTGTCGTTCAGGGCTTGGAGAAAAAGAAGAATTTCCAGGAAGGGGGAAAAGGAAAAGGAACCCCATCCCCCCACCCTTTATCATCTTCTGAAACTTTTTCTCACAGCCTTATAAAGCACAACAAAAGTTCAGGTTTGGGGCTGGCCACCAGTCCCTCAACCTGATCACTTTATGCCGTGTGGCATGGCAGGGAAGGTTTCCAGAAAGTGAGAAAGGGGAAATGTGCTATTTTTCCTTTCTTCCCTACTGAATCATTCCCATATAAGGGCTGGGAGTGGAGATATTTAACCTCTCGGTGAACACCTTGCTCCTCCCCTCCTGAGGCACTTATATGTTCTGAAACACTTGGTTTCTGTGTTGTGTGGAAGATCAAAATCCATAGATTAAAAAAAAAAAAAAAAGCAATACCACTGCTGTTTCAGAACTGAAGACCAACTTTTCTCCCTGTATGTTTTCCCAATGGAGAGAAGAAGAAGAAACATAAGAGGGCCATACCCAATATAAAGAAATAGAACAGAAAGCCAATCCACTGGAAGCAGGAAAATGTCTTTAATACTAGTAAGTAGTTCCCAATATTGTAAGACAGAACTTAGAAGTTGGGAACTACTTAACAATATTAAAATGCAATTTTGTGCCCCCATTGTGCTTTACAGAAGATCAAATGGGTTTGCCACTTTTTTCTTCAGTTTGCCTGACAGCTTTGGATAGTATAGCTTCTAACCAATCATTTCCTATCATCCTTCTCTTTGGTGTCACACCTTGGCTTCACACAGTGCCCCTTCAGGCATAGACCTGGTTTGCACATAATGACAAGTCAGAGTGGGCCTGATCAGATAACATGCTAATCCATTGTTAGGCCACTAACTTTTCTGCAGCAAATGGTTCGTGAGCATGTTTAAACCATGGTTCACATGACATGCTAAGCCATTAAGGTTTAGCTCAAAATTCTTAACCACCATGGCTTAGCGTGTTGTCTGAACAGGTTCAGTACGTGTGAACCCTGCAATGTGGTTTAACTATGGATTATTAACCATGAACAACCCAGAGTTCACAACTCAAAAACAAACCATGGGTTCTCTTCCTGGGTTATTTGTGGTTAACAACCCATAGGCTCAGTTCAGAACTCAGTTTTAGAACTCCACCATGGAGTTGTTATACCACTGTTGAGAAATGTGTTGTCTGAAGGGAAAACTCCACCCCACAGTGGAGGTTTAAAAAAACCAAAAAAACACTCCACCCTGAATATCCACACTGTGCAGAGGAGGGTTCCTACACAACCATTGTGTTGCGTGTTGTCTGGAGGGCTCCATGGAGTTTCTTGCTGCATTGAGTAGAGTTTCCCCACTGGCTACAGAGTTCCCTGGCTAGAGCAGCCAAAGGAGGAAGTGCCACTCTAGGATAGATGCCAGGATTGTTTTTTTTCCGCAGCAATGGCTGATGGGATAGCATCAGGAGGACTGGAGGTGGAGAGAGGGTGGAGGAACTGTTGATCAAAAGCTGCATTGAGTTTTACAGTGGTGGAGTTGGAACATGTTGTGTGGTGCTCCACTGTTGAGTGGAGTTTTTACACTGTAGAGAAGTGTTCTGTGAACTATGCCATAGTTAAACTATAGTGCAGAGTTCACATGTAATGACAACCCATGATTCAACAATACCCCATGTGTGAACCAGACCATAGTCACAGTGGCTTTGTTTTGACTTGATCCCATGTGGCTTGTGATTCCATGTGGCTTCATTCCCATATGAATGAACCAATGGCATGGGATTTTCTCCCTTTTACCTGTCCCTAAATTCTGCATTTTTGTGTGTGTCACATACACAGCTAGGGCTGCCTCTACAAGAGAGGTTTAAAGCTCTTTCAAGGCGCTTAAAAAAAATTACCTCTACAAGAACGGAGCGCAAATCGGGCGTAGAGGCGCGTTATCTCTCCGATTGTGCACATTATCGAATGCGCGTTAAATCGCAAGTTTTATTTTGCTCCGGCCGTTAAAGCGCATTTTGACTATGAAAACAAGCGCTTATGCACATTAACTACTTGTAAAGCGCATTTTGGTCATCCGTTAATGCGCTTCGCCGCCTCTCGCTGCCTCTCGTGCAGAGGTATTAGGTGTAAATGCGCTTCAGCGATTATGCGCATAATCGCCTAACCGGGCGCATAAGCGAATCCTTGTAGAGGGGACCTAGGACAGTACCAATGATGTAAATAGGTTCTTTCCCAATCTAATACATTTTGAATATCTCTACGTAGGCTCTGGTGATTTTACAATAGTTGTCCAGATACTTGGATGATGTTTCCTTAGACTCTTCCTAGTGGTATCAGTATTTGTAGAGTTCATGTACCCCTTCTTGCATGTGTCTCCAGAATATATTTTAAAAACTGTTACAGGTTTGAATAGGCTAGGGTGACCATATTTTGGAAACCAAAAAGGAGGACAACATGGCCGCCCCAAGGGGGCATGCCCACCAACATGGCCAGCTCCCAAAGGGACATGTTCACCCAAAGAAGGCCTTGGTCACATTTCTGATTTCACAGCACACAATTAAGGCAAACCTGTTCTACATAACATCTTAATGTTAAAATCACTGAGACATTCAATGTATTTGAAATTACCTTCACTCCTACTTTTGTAGCTTTTGCTGTACTTTAAAGATTTTGCTATACTTTGTGTGATACAGTCTCCCTTTCCCTCAAATATCTTTTCTGACTGCAAATCCTTCATTGGATGACCATAGTCTCACCTTTCCTAACATTTAACACTCTTTCCCCATCACTTTCTCATATTCATACTCACAGCTTCAGCATACTGCTACCACTGAACAAATTAAGCAGTTGACAAGTACAGAAAAAGCTAGTACAACAAACTAGCAACCTAGCATTAAGAAAGAGTATAAAATACTATTACTCTGCAAGCATTAGCCATGGAATAAAATGGACTAAAGGGTTGTTGTTGTTGTTGTCACTTCTCACTAGCACCTCTTAGCTTGTTTCAACTTCTGATTTATCAATGAGAAACTAATCTAACAATGTGTCATTATATCTCTGGTTCATTAGCCATATAAACAAGACCATGGTCAGTATATATAAACAAGTATATATAAACAAGAAAGGCCAGAACAGATGCCCATTATCACAATGCTAGACAAATATCTCCTGAATTTGCACTGTTTCAGTGTGCAGAGAACAGAAATCTCAGTCAGGGACCCAAAGAAAACTGCCCAAAGAAACCTCAGAAACAAGTCCCATTGATTTCAATAAAGCTCACTCCCAGATAAATGAATATAGGATTGCAGCCACTTCACATATGTTCAGCTTACTCTAGCAAGTGCAAGGCCCTCCTGTCAAGAAGAACTATGCACTCATGAGAACCTGGCCTCATGGATCATGCAACCAGCAGGTGCTCTCCAGAAAGACGCTTTTAGAACCTAGGAGATCCAGACACACTCAGACAAGCCAAGACAAGCCACACTATGCACTCACATGTTATCTTGCTGGGACAGAACAATTTTGGGAAAAGACAATACTTTGTTATCGACCAGACATTCCAGTAATAAACAAGAAAAACACACCTACCTCATTGATTTAGCAATACCTAATGGCAAAAGTGTTGCAGAAAAGGAATAGGAAAAGAGGAAAAAATGGCTATGGAAATTAAAGAACTGTGCAGCAGGAAAAGGTTACAATTATTCAGTTAATCACATCAGTCACCAGCAACACACACACACACACACTACAGAAAACCTTCAGAAACTGGGCCCACCAAAATAAATCTACACCAACATCCAGAAAGCAGTCATACATAAAACATTTTTAAGAAGGATGAATAAGTATCAGCAATTGTTACAAAATATACATCATGCCAATTATCTCAAAGCAAATTGGAGAGGAAGGTCTATGGGTCAATATGCATTATTAAAAAAATGAATTGCTATCTTCTAGCACCAGCTAGAGACCCACCTCTTCCTTTGCACTCTGGAAGCAGGTGGGCACAAACAACTCAAGCAAAGTAGGTGTCAGCCAGACCTCTCTGTGGACAGTATTCCACAACAGGGGGCTACTACTGAAAAGTCCCACTCCCAAGTAGCCCTGCACCACACCACAGCGTATGAGGGCACTTGGAACAGGACTTCCAATAACCACCAAAGGTAGGATGACCATATGAAAAGGAGGACAGGGCTCCTGTATCTTTAACAGTTGTGTAGAGAAGGGAATTTCAGCTGGTGTCGTTTGTATGCATGCAGCACCTGGTGAAATTCCCTCCTCATCACTGTAGTTAAAGCTGCAGGAGCCCTGCCCGCTTTTGTACCTGGTCACTCTAGTATAGCTCCTGCAGCTTTAACTACAGTGATGAAGAGGGAATTTCACCAGGTGCTGCATGCATACAAATGACACCAGCTGAAATTCCCTTCTCTACACAACTGTTAAAAGTTACAGGAGCCCTGTCCTCCTTGGTCACCCTAGGAAAGCCCCAGCAGGTAAGTGCCCCGTGCACCCGCCCCCCCCCCCGCCCCACGCTCCTTACCTGCTGCTGCTGGGGCGTCCGCTTCCCTTCATGCTCGGAATCTACTGGGAAACAGGCTTCCTGGCCTGTCTCTCAGCAGCACACCGAGTGATGACGTCATCACCCGGCGCGCTACTGAGGGACAGGCCGCGAAGCCTGTTTCTCAGTAGATTCCGAGCACTGGTGGGAAGCCCCAGCAGGTAAGTGCCCCGCGCCCCTGCGCCGCCCCCCCCCGCCGCGCGCCCCCGCGCCCCCCCCCACGCCCCCCCCACATGCCCCGCGCATCCGCGCCACCCGCCCCCGGCACCCGTGCCGCCCCCCACCCGCCGCAAGCACCCGCGCCACCCCCCACCCGCCGCGAGCACCCGCGCCACCCCCCACCTGCCACGAGCACCCACGCCACCCCCCACCCGCCGCGAGCACCCACGCTGCCCCCCCACCCCGCACTCCTTACCTGCTGCTGCTGGGGCGTCCGTTTCCCTCCGTGCTTGGAATCTACTGAGAAACAGGCTTCCTGGCCTGTCTCTCAGCAGCGCGCCGAGTGATGACGTCATCACCTGGCATGCTACTGAGGGACAGACCGCGAAGCCTGTTTCTCAGTAGATTCCAAGCACCGGAGGGAAATGGACGCCCCAGCCGGTAGGTGCCTCGCGCCGCCAGCCTCCCGCCACCGCCGCGTGACCCCCCGCCGCCCCGGTTTGCCCCCGCCACCCCCCGGTTGGCCCGGCTCGCCCCAGGGCCATCTGGTCACCGTTTTGGGGGGCTAAATTTCCGGATTTGGCCCCCCAAAATGGTTTTTTCCGCCCGGATGCGGATTTGCACCCCATTTCCCGGGCATGTCCGGACAAATCCGGGCGTCTGGTCACCCTAGAATAGGCCCTCTCCACCCCTCTCAATATTCTGCTGTTCCTAGAAGTTTGCAGAGCCTTGTCAGGCCATGTTCTTATTATCATTTTACTCTAATTTACCAACTTATATCCTTCTGCATACCTATGGGAGTCCCCAATGGGTAAAAACACCCAAAACCCTGCCTTATTTTTAGGTGGCCCTGGTTTGCTTTCTAGCTGATAGGCGCTCAACCACTCAAGTTTGCTATTTAGAAGGAACAAACGGGAACCTGCACAAAATGTTGTAGTTCACTCCCAGCCAATAAGAGACATGGTAGTGTTCAAAGCTCCAGCTAGCTGGGACTGGGAGCATTGTAATAATGTTTTTAAGTTCATTGGGGGAAGGGCTAAAAGGCTTGGGGTCGTGGCTGGCAGGCAAACTCAAACCTGAGCATTTTATTGTTGTATATCTTGTGAGGAGGTTTTTGAGAGGGGAAAGGGGAAAGGCGTTCTTTTTCCCCGTTCCTCCATCCTGAATCTTCCCCATATAATGAGTAAGAAAGGTTTTTTTAAACTTCATGCCATGCATTCCCCAACCTTAATCCCCACTCCCAGTAAACTTGCTCTAAAATGAAAGGCGATTGACCAAGCCAATCCTCCCTCACCAGGGCTTTCTCTTCAGCAACTCACTCAACATAGTGCATAATTTTGAATATTAAACAATTGCTTTGCCAATGCCAATACAGCCCTTTATCCCCATTTTGCAGGTTGGGATGTTCTGGCTGAAGAGAGTGGTTTACAATAGAGATCTGCAGGATATTCCAATATTACTATTGCAAGTTAGACGTGTGGTTGAGGCTGGTTTGGATTTCAAGCCCAAAATCTCTCATACGAAAACACCGTTTGGCTTACAATAAAGACAAATCTACTTTAGAATGCCCGAGCTCAAATCCAGTGTTCAGTTTAAAGCAAATGCTACTGCTCCATTACTATGCATGCAACTGTATTGAATTTATATATATATATATATATATATATATATATATATATATTAAACTGAGTTCGAGGAAAGCATGAACTCTTCCTTTGCTGTTACTTTCTGCTTCTGGGTGGACATGCTGCTGCTCAGTCACAACTAAGCTACAATCTTGGATTTCTCCATTGTCTTCTCTGGGTAATGGAAACTAGTTACATCAACATTCTTGGATGTTCACAGGTCCTTGTTTTGACTTTTGTTTTTGATGTATTTTTCTTTTTGTTTATAAACATGCATGCTACTTTGTATCTAAGGTCACCCCCCAAGTATGTAGAAACTGCTACCTTTATTTCCAAACTGGTGGGCACTCAGCTACCGGATTTTTTTATTAGAAGGAGTGATGATGTACTTTAGACTACAAACATAGTTTTAAAGAGTTGAAAGTGGTTTCAGCAGAGGTGTGTGTGATTGCTAGGGTTGGGTTCAGATTTGGCCACATGCAACTGAGCTAAAGGAAGTGGACTACCCTGATAAATTGGGGGGTGGGGGGTGGGGGGTGAGCTCCGGTGCGAGGTGAGGGAGAGGAAATTCTCCCAATACCAAACAAAGGCATCTTCTATTCAAAGAAAGCTGATCTTGGATCCAACCCATACTGCATGTATACATTTGATTTGTACCCTGTACTTCACCAGGTTCTCAAGGCAGCTTACAAAATGTTAAAATAACAAAACATGCCATACGTACATACACACTTCCTGTCCCATGGTCACCTCTCATCAATCAGGTTTTGCAGGCATTGAAACAATGTCATATCTTTAACAAAGTGATCCCACTTGTAAATTGTATTGAGTTATTTGGAAAGTTATCTTCTCTCTCCACCTGTTATTTATATAGAGAGTTAGTCAGATAGGTAAGAAATGTACAGAGGCTTGGAATAAGTAGCTTGCTGGGTATACTAAAATAGCAAGAAAAATATTTCTCGTTCTTCTTAACTTCACCAGTAAGGAACTGATTTTCTAAGCTTTGTGGAACTTACAATGTCACTTGTATATTTGTATATTTTTTATTATTTATAAGTATGTGGAGAATTGTTTGGATGGAACAATGTTGGAAGTTTCAGTGCTAGAAAAGAAGGAAGGATTGGGAGAAACTCTTGGCAGAAATTAATACGTCTTAGATTTATGGTAATATTCAAGAATGCGTCCAATTGCCAGTACCATGGAATGCTTGGCAACGCAATACTCTAGGACACATATCTTTAACGCCAGTAAGCAAACACCAATTGTCTTTTCCATGGTGATACACAAATGAAATAAAAGAATTGAATTTTCATCTGAATTAACCTATTTTTAATTTTTAGGGAACCAAAATCATATGACATTGAGGCTGCAATCCTATGCACCCTTAGTTGGAATTAAGCGCTGAAAGTCTAATTGGATATAATTATAAGGGGTTGGATCCAGACTTGGTCATGCTTAGAGACAGCCTACTGAAATCAATGGGACTTTGTTGGTTTAAACTACTCTAAACAGTAGTTTAAACTTAACTGTTTACATTTGTTTGGTAAGCCTTACTTGCCCCATTGATTTTAATGGGTCTCCTCCAAGCATGATTGTGTATGGATGCAACCCAAGACGTTTACAGCACGTATCAATAAAAACATGTATAATTAAATTTATGTTGCTGTTGCAATATTCATCTGAGCACGAAAAAGGTAAGAACGTATACATTAATTAACACCATTTTAATTTTAAGTGTTTAAGTCTAAAAATCATACCTAAGCTGTGTGCATGTGCTTCCACACACACAGGGGTCTGTCTCCACAGCTCTCTTTGACAGTGTTCTACATTTTTCAATGGACTCACCTTCTCCACCCTAAGAAAACAAATCTGTGGAGTTAATGGAGTTAATATAAGTACTCTAAAAATAATATGAGACTAGGGTGTCAAGATAAAACAACAACAACTAACAATTTCCCCTGATGGCCTTTGTGCAATCCCACAATTGAAAGCTAAGACTGATACTTAACAGATGTGGGCCACGGTCAAAGATTATGTTGTGCACTGTCACATAATCTCCTTGCTTACAAGCAGCTACCATATTTTTTCGATTCTAAGATGCCATCGATTGTAAGACACATCTTAATTTCAGTACTATCAACAGAAAAAAGCTTTGATTCTAAGAAAAAAAACCCTTTGCCTTGTGCAAAGCGTGGGAAAATTCGAAACCTGTGATTCTAAGACACCATCGATTCTAAGACGCATCCTATTTTTAGAGACGTTTATAGGGGGGAGGGGAAGTGTGTCTTATCATTGAAGAAATACAGTAATAGGCATGTGTCAACTCACAGAGGATTCCTCTGCCAATTCAGTAAGGTTGAGATGCCTCATAACTCAATATAGGACCATGACAATGTGGGCCATCTTTGCTAGTCCCAGGCACTCCATCCTCCCCATCTGGATTAGGGCCTGAAAGACTGAGGAAATGTGTGGGTGCATGGAAGGTAAGTTGCAAGGAAGCAGAATTTGTGACATTGCACTGCATCATTACATCAGCCTTAGCTTCCAGTTTCCTGATTTTGTTGAGCTTGAGCCAAATTGAACCCAAAAAAATAGACCACATTTATATTAGCACTGCGCCAAATTTTACAATCTATTTATTTTTAACCGGGGGGGTGAGGTTGCACCCGGAAATTGTGAGACGGGATGAGAATTTCAGAGAAATTTCTCAGGGTGCAGCAGGGCTTCAGGGCTCGCCATACTGTAAGGATATAGCTGAGGGGTTTATGTCCACTCTTACCATTTTCCTCGTTCTGCCCTCACAGCCTCTCCGGCTTCTTAGAGGACCTAGGTCCCCTCTACAAGGATTCGCTTTTGCGCCTGGTTAGGCGATTAAGCGCATAATTGCCGAAGCGCATTTACGCCTAATACCTCTGCACGAGAGGCGGTGAGAGGCGGCGAAGCACATTAACGGGTGACCAAAATGCGCTTTACAAGTAGTTAATGCGCATAAGCGCTTGTTCACATAGTCAAAATGCACTTTAACGGCCGGAGCAAAATAAAACTCGCTGTTTAACGCGCATTCGATAATGCGCATAATCGGAGAGATAACGCGCCTCTACGCCCGATTTGCACTCCGTTCTTGTAGAGGTAAATTTTTTTTAGCGCCTTGAAAGAGCTTTAAACCTCTCTTGTAGAGGCAGCCAGACTTCCTCCCTTTGGGGCCTTCCACTGAGGCTGCTCTCTGAGCGCCTGAAAGCTGAGCTAGGAATTGTTGTTCTTCTTATTGGCGTTGTTGTTTTAAAAAGGAATTTTAATAATATCAAAACAAAACCCAAAATGCTTCTGTCTCAGCTTTCAGGCTTTCAGCAGGTAGCAGCACCGAAAAGCTGCAAGGCAGGAAGTCCTGGTTAGTTCTGCACGGGCTTTTTTCAGGTAGCTGAAGCAGCTGCAGAGGCTGCAGGACATGGATTAAACAAAGAGCACACATTAACCCCTCAGCCAGCTCCTTACAGAAAGGTAAGCACTGAAACCCTGCATCCTGAGACATTTCTCCCAACCATCCCAACAACAATTGGCAGAAAATGGCTGCCTCTTTCACAGGGAAACGAAGAGGTTGCAAGAGGCCAGGTGGGGTTTCGGCATGGCGCTGGTTAATATCCTTTGCTCAACTATGAAGCTGGGGGGGGGGGTGTTGGGCAAATCGCTCTCGGTTGACTTAAGCTGCCTTAACTAGGTGGTTGTGAGGATAAAATGAGAGGACCTTTTGCCAGCCATTCTGCGCTCCTTGGAGGAAGGGCAAGGCTGCAAAGGTAAGTATATTTTTCTCTGCTCCTGGGCAGGTGAGAGCGCCCTACTGCTTTGCCCTCATGAGAAACACTGGGACGGAAATGTCTTGACTATTCCTCTTGTGGCTGAGAAATAAGCAGAGGTTGAGCAAGCGTACAGAACAACTGCCTGAGAATAAAATATACATAGGACATCAGTGGCAAAATGGAGGAGACAGATTGCTGACTTCTCCACTGAAATTTATGGGAGAGGAAGAGAGAACTTGAATCCTTCAGGTGTTCTCCAGGTTATTATTCTTTTCTTTTTAATTTGGTAAGTTTTTAGATAACTTGCTTTATTAAAAAAAAAATCTACAGAGGAGGCTGAGTAGATAAACAAAGAAAAATGTTTCACCTTATATTGATTCATAAATACAAATGAGAATGAGGAAGAGTTATAAACATAATTAAACTCATACCTGTCCTCCAGGTGATTATGATCCCATAAGGAGGGGGGCTGCCTCTGCTGCACCCCATTGCATCCCTGCCCCACATCCATGCATTGCGGGATGGGAGGGGTGCCTGTGACATGCATGTATGTTTCCCCTGGATTTAGTACCCAAGAATTCTAAATTATGGGGGAACAAAAAGTGGGAGAGGCCCCGCCACTATTCAAACCCTGCCCCCAAGTGGACAGTGGGGTGGAGTAGGTGGGATGGAGACAGCAGGTGCAGGATGACTCTCTTCCTCCATGTGACCATAAGCGTATGGAAGAAAATGCCTGGAGGAGGGTTAAAAGTTCCAGTTCCAGCAAATTCAGTATGGCTTTGAAAATGAATTGCTGTGTTTATTTTGACCCTGGCTTAATTATGGCAAGAGGACAAATCTTCATGCCATTCCTTCTCTACTTTGGACTTTCTCTACATTTCACGACAGCAAATGTACTCACATGTGAATACTGGCTATAAGGTTCCTCAATCGATTTGCTAAAACCTTACATTAAGTATTTTAAAACATGCTGGATGTAGGTGTATATGTATTGTACCTACCTGTATCAACTATGCTTTAAACTCATTTCAAAATGTTGAATGTTAATTTTTAAGTATGAAGGGTATGCGTCAGTGCTAAAAAATACAGGGAATGATCCAGCCAAAGTTAAGCACTTAGATATCCCATTGATTTCAGTTAGAAGGCCTGTTCAGTTCAAGCCAGCTAGAATGAGTGGATGTGTGTGTACATATAGTAGCAGCAGGCTCCATTCCACAATCTATGTGCATTCATTTGTATGGCTGTAGGGAGTCTTTGCACATACAGCGGTGTTGGTTGGAGCTCTCGGCAGCGGTTCTAATGACTTAGAGTAGGTGGGGGAATTGGCTGCTCTGTTACTATTTATTTATTTTCTGCTATTCACCTAAAGGCCCCCAAAGCAGCATACAAGGAGTTAAAAATCCATACTACAATATATTATGAATGTCAAAATAAAATAAATAAAACAATCCGGTGACATGATCATTTATAAATGTAAGTAGTCAGCAGAAATAACAGAAATCAAGGGTGGGTGGGGACACCCAGAGAAAAGCTTCTTTTGTATCTGGTCAAGAGGGCAGGGCTCCTGCAGCTTTAACTGTTGTGATGAAGAGGGAATTTCACCAGGTTCTGTATGCATACAAAGGACACCTGTTGAAATTCACTTTTCTATGCAACTGTTGAAGGTACAGGAGCCCTGTCCTCCTTGCCATCTGGGCAATTAGTGTTTTGTGACCAGCCATGCCCACCATGACAGCCATTTGATTAATGAGCAACTCCACACCATGGGAGCCATTTTGTGAGACTGCCCACAGCACACTCCCAAAATTCCATGTGTATCCAATGCAAAAAAAAAGGTTGGAGACCATTGCTGCATATTGATGATACTGTACTCTGAATCATTGGACTGCCACATATCACAGTCCCGCATACATTCATTCTACATGGAATGAAAGACCAAAAGGGGCTAATAATAATAATAAATTTATTTCTCACCCACCTCTCCCTTTGGATTAAGTGTATGCTTAGATCTCTCCCATTGAAATTAATTAAGCATAAAAGTGCTTAACTTTGGCTTCATTGTGTCCATAAAACAGCTCTAAGTGTTTAGAAAGACAGAAATAGGTCCCAGCCCAGACTGTCGCTTCAGAGGTAATGAGAGAGTATGCACCTCAGTATCAGCAGCAGACCTTGTTGCCATTGTCTTTCTGCCCACTGGACTCCTGCCTGTGCTGAAACACCACAACTACTGTTATGAACAGCAATGACTCTTCAGGAAAGACTTAAGCACTGGCTATAGCATAGTGCCCTCCTAAAGGGTGAATCCATTATAATTGGAAATTAGTGGGATAGTAGGTTCTATGGCAAATCACATGTGAAACTTGGTGGTGTAGGTCAGCTTGAGGATGGTCCATACAGATTTTGGGGCAGAAGAGGTTTTAAAAAAGACGTATTTGTAGTAGCTTAAGGCTTGATTAGCAACCTCCAGCAGTTTGACAGGTATTTTGCAGTTTGACTCCATTATTCTATGTGGATGGTATTGATTACCTGTAACAAGCAATGTAGTTTCAGTTGCATAAACCTCTTGGGAAAATTCCAGCAAATGAATCTGGAATTTAGATCCACCACTCTGTCCAATGCTGAAGTAGTGGAGAAACTGGAACTAAGTACAGAATAGGATATCGTACCAAATCCACACTGCCCAAATAATGTCTCTGTTAAGGGCATCATCCTTAGCAGCTGTAATTTCCCACAATTTTGGAGCTTGAGTGAACATGGTGTTAAACTGAAAGTTGTTTTGTTAATTGAGTGCTATATAAGCTATAACACTTAACTACAATGAAGTGTATTAGTATATAGATTTCTTTGTGTCCCGGGTTGCCCTCTGCTCATAGATCCTAATATTAAACCCATTCTCTATGTGCCAATCTTTACGTAGCCAAAATGACACCATTCTGCACAAGAGAGGAGATATCGGCAGTTCAAGGGAATTCCAAGGTTTGCGGAAGAACAAAGAAATTCCGGGGGAGGGGGGGAGGGAACCATTGGGCAGAATTCCCCATAACATCTGTCCAATGCAACAAAGGCTTTGTCTGGATCAGGAGCAGGCAACCTTTTGGGGCATGTGAACAGATTTGGCAATTGGTAAAACTGATCTGGACATCACCATAAAATGGCTGCCATGGGAGGCGTAACTAGTCATAAAGGACAAGTCGCTTGCCAAAATGACGGAGTACAAGGCAGAGATGGGGTCTGTGTATGCCCCAAGATACTAAACAACTCCTTTGATTCCACAGTTCAAAGTTCCTTTTTCTTGTTTCTCTTCTATTTCTTGGTAGCTGGATGTGCTGCAGAGGAAAGCACTGGCATCTAGCCACTTACCATCTTTATTTCCTAAGAATATTTCTGAGTCCCATATGTGACCATGAGATATTAATGGGAAATGAGGATGGCAGCAGTTGGAGGCCCTCCCTCCCTCTTCTTTGAAGTCATCCCAGCTACCAGTAAGAACGTATATTAATTTTTAAAAAAGGAGGGGTAGAGCACCTTGGTGGGTGTCAAGAAAGATGCATTGGTGTTCACAGGTACCAGGTTGCCTACATTGGTCTAGATGCTGAGCTCTCCATAAAGGGTGTTCTTGTCTGTTTCTCAACATCTTCTCCGATGTGACTATAATGTTATAGATACTCAGACTTTCACTTCTCCTTGATGCCCTTTTTATTCACTCTTTTCCTTGCTTCCAGTGACTACTATTAACTTTCTCCTCTTCTCTTCCTTCTCATGTTCACTTTCTAGTTTACCTGCCCATTCCAAGGCAAGGCACGTGAGAGATACAGCATTACGCTACTGTCTTCCTTGCTACTGTAGAAGGCGAAGCAAAGAGACCATTGGAACAGGAGAGAAGGTGCCATTGCTTCATTTTTGCACACTGCCTCTGAGCTATTCACATGACAGAGGGCTGAGCACTGACAACCCTAGGTTGGGGTTTTAACCTCAGCTATTTTCCTCAAAACTTCACTGTTATAATTTGATGTGCTTATTAAGGAAATCTGTTCGTGCCACTTTTTAAGGTTTCATGTGCAAACATCAATATGAGAAGAATTAAAAGCCTAACTTATTGTTTTAAGAATTCATTAACCTTGAAGAAATTCTTTGGACAGTGAACACCAGTCTTGAGTTGTATTGATGGTGAATCACCCTGGAACACTTCCAAAATGGCCCATCATTTCATTACTACCTTTGGAATTATTTGTTAAAAGCTCTGTATAAGCAGCTGCAAGTTAGGAGACTTTTTGCACAGCCAAATAACTTCACTGGACACTTTTCTCCCCCCACACATCATATTAGAAATCAGGATCACCCAGTGAAGTTGATTGGTGGGTCTAAGGAAAGAGAGCAATCCTTCACATTAGACATGCTTAATATAGGGGCATTCACTGTGACAAGGTCTGGTAACGGCCAATAATTTGGATGGCTAAACGGGATGGACAAGCTGAGAGGGAATGGTTCTATGAACTGCTATCAGCAGTGGTAACAAAATTACACTTCAATGTACAGAAACAAAATGCTGGGGAAAACAGGCGAGGGGATAGCCATTACCATTTTATACTCTTATTTATGAATTGCCATTGTTAGGAACAGAATTCCTGACTAGTGACTTGGTTTTGATCCAGCAAAGCAATTTATGTGTCCTTCAGATTCCAATAGCTGGTCATTCATAGTGTTTAGTGCCATCTATTGCCAATTTTCTGTAACTCTTCTTCATCTAGTTAAAAAAAAAAACTGTGTTAAAATGTATCCCTAATCCCAGATGCTTATTGTAAAAAATGACCCATATCCAAGCAAACAAACTCCAAATACAGGCACTGTGTGGGCCCAGAAAAACCCTCATCATCATCATCGCATTTTTAGATGCCTATTTTTGTAATGTTTAGACTAATTTACAGCCTGAACTGTGTAGAGAGCTAGAGTCCTCCTGGTTGCTAGCTGGCACATTTTCTTTATGTTCACAATATCAATTTGAAATGGAGACTCTGTTTTTCATTGTGAAACCCCTTTTTGATTTGCATTCTTTCCCCAAGCCTATGCATTTCTTCAGGAGTTGGTATTTGGACAGGGAAGGAGAGATGGTTGTTTGTTGTGAGTTTAGTACAGGTACAGATGATATAGATACAGTACCCTGAGGGAAATCTGTTTCCTGTAGGGGACCTTTCTCTTGAGCAATGGAAAGGACAAGAGAGGGGCATGAAAGAAAGGTACAAGGAATGGGAGACTAGTTGTGGGAAATAAATCACTTCTTTGGCAAATTCCATTCTGTATTAGTATTACTGACCTTAAAAATCACCACACTTCAACCAAAAGCCTTTGCAGGGAGTTTGTACTGGAATTCATTAGCAAATTTGATAATATAGAATCTCAACCCAAGTGACATTGGAATTGGCTTCCCACTACTTGAAAGTAACTGTTCCTCTGTGTGCATTGATACTCTTGTTCTTACTAATTGATCAGCAAGGAGTGTGTTTCTCTGATTTTATCTTGTATACATTTGGATTCTGCATAGAAATATAACATACCTACTGCTACCTTCTTGTATTTCTTGGCTCTTTAGCCCCCATGGTTTGCCAATGTTTCCCCAGTTCCACCGCCTTCCTCTCTCTCTCTCTCTCTCTCTCTCTCTCTCTCTCTCTGTGTGTGTGTGTGTGTGTGTGTATACACACACACACACACATACAGATCTGCCAACTTAAATACCCTTTTAGTGCCTATTTTATCAACTGCACAATCCTATAAAAGTTTATACCACAAAAAAAGTTATTAAGATGTCACAGGATTCTTTGTGAGCAATGTGTGCCCTGAAATACCTTATCTCATTGAGTAGCATGCATCACCTGGAAATACTTGGCTGTAATGTGCACTCGTGTCTATCTGTCCCTGTTGCAAACAGATATATTCTGTAAGCATAGAAACATTGTCCCATGTTCAGACTTGATCAACCTGGTTGCCTCTACAAGTCCACCTTTCCCCAATCTGAAGCTGTTACAAGGCCCACTTCACAGCTGATGTTTGCAGGGAGAGGGCAGTCAACTTTCCTGTTTTCAGAATTATCTAAATATGATGGCATCTTGGGTTTACATTTATACCAAATGTCAGCCTTCTTTGCACTACAGGATATCCTAATAATACTGTGAGGCCTGGGTGTGTGCACACAAGTGGTGTTTCTGTACGTATGATGAGCTGGGTGTGTTCTTTAATCAAAGAGAGTGTTTCCACTGACTTCTGTAGGAGAAAGTAAAGGGTTTGCCACTGGTGTCACCAGTGTGACAGAGGCTAAATATAGCCCCTGTCATCAGAAAGTGAGGTTATCAATGTCAGATGGGTGAGGAGAGGCTTTGCCCCTCCGCTCACTATTCCTCAACTGTTGCCAGTTGCAGACTCTTGGCTTTTTCCAAAGTAGTCAGTGGTTCTCATCTGTTTCTTTGGGGTAATTCCAAAATGGAATTTACAATTTATTGAAGCCAGAGGGAATCAAAGCATCTTTGTAGACTGCATGTTTGTTGCATTATAAATGTTAAGCTTTTATAGATTAGATGCATGAAGTCTTATCCTCATTTGTCAGATTATACACACCCGTGCACAGATACATACATGGGTATGGAGACAAACCAGTGAGGCCAAACAGCTGTGAAATGCAAGAAGTAGTTTCTGACAAGTCTGTATGTAAAGCTTAGATGTATAAAAGATTGGCATCATAATGACCCATCCAAATGACCATTATCTTATTTTAAAAAAAACATATTATGCTTTATGTAGGATTGACAAAGACAGCACCTGCATAACAATTTGGCTCCACATTTACATCCCACCCACCTGCATGTATGTATGCCTGCCTTTTGAGGATAACATGGCATGCATCAGGCTCTAGACAGCAGTAAATCTCTTAAGACGCAATCCTATGCATGTTTTGACAGAAATAAGTCCTACAACACTGACAAGCTGGAAGGTGTAGGACTTTTTCTGTCTAAACATGCATAGGATTGCACCTTTAGTCTTTAGAAGTGTCACAGCACATGGTATTGTTTATAGGGAACCAATGAGTTTCTAGATCTTAGACATATGAAGGAATCAGAATACTCATAATTTGAAATGATGACAAGATCATTTCCAGCCTAGCTATGTAAGTTTCTCAAATGAAGCTCTGTGTAGGCACAGAACCATGTGTAGAAATGCAGAGAGACTAAGAAGAAGAAACATTAGTTTAGCTCATATTATGCAGGAAATTACTAGTCCTGCATGCTAGCAGGTCTCACTGCTAGCATAAAGTGAAGCTAGTGGAACCTGAAGCAACCGGAAATTAGCTAATTGGCAGAATGGGGCAGGTCAGCAGAACTTGTAGAAGGGAGTTCCAGTTACCTGTCCTATTCCAGAAACTCTGGTTTCTGCTCATTTCTGGAGTTTCTTTAGGAAACACTAGTTTCCTGTTGGACTACGGATTAGTCCCATGGGTGCAACACAACAAGCAGAGATGCAGCAGGTCTATTGGATCCTGTCCCATTTCCTCTACTTGAGAACATTAGATTATTATAGCAGCCTTTTCTGATTTAGATCGGTATTAGCTTTAGCAATGTTACTGCACCTTCTATCTCTTTCTGAGAATGAACTGAGTCTCCATTGTGTGTCCGTGTGCTCATCTTCCTGTTATAGTTCTGAAACCTGTAGCACACTGCAAACTGCAGATGCTCCTGTTCAAGAAATAACTTCTTAGTAAATCTGGAGGGTTTTTTAATTCACCACTTGAGTGGTTGAACAGCACTTAAATCAGTGGATAAAAGCTGGCAATTAACATAATGCCTAGGCTGCAGTAGATTCTCCTGTGCCAAAGAATTAAGGTGAAAATGTATTGCACCCTTTTTCATGCCAGTCAGCTCAAAACCTCTGAAGACAAGGAGTTTTAAGAGAACATAAATTGCAATGAGAAACCAGATATGCAGGTACTTGATAAAACGTTCCTTTGCCACAGTATCATGATAGCCTATCTATTAATAGCTTCTTTGAATGAGTCATTGGGAGATTCAGCTATTCAGTGTGTCACAGAGAACTGCTACCTAAAAATAGCATCTAAGTAATATTTTATGATCCTCTAATGTCATGGTAGAAGATCAAACACATCTCTTTGTTAAGGTATCTGTCCAGTAGTAAGTAGGCCAATGCTAAAATTAAATTTGAAAATGAGTAAAACCTGTGCTAAGAACATCCTTGAATCCATTCAAATATTTACATTTCCCAATAGGTGTATTTGTATGCCTTTAACATGCATATATATTGCAGTGGTAATTCCAACATTAGTGGAGCTCTGCTTTTACTGGAGGGAGAGAGTATGAGGTGATCTTCATGATTCCCTTTCTTTGTTGGCGCTCAATGCCTCCTGTAAACAGAATAGCCAATTGGGATCCAACCCAGTGTACATAACAAGGAAAGGCAAATTTGGAGAAAGTTGTCTTATTTCCTTCCAAAACATTTTTTAAAATACTATTAGATCCATCTTTGAATGTTATTTATAGTAATAGTCTACTTGTTGGCTCTTTATATGGTACAGCATCCAACAAAATGGGAAACTCCACAAAGGATGCCAAAAATCAATGGGGTATGCAAAATAAGTGTTTTATCCCACGAAAACAAAAGTACCAATGTGTTTCAGACCGCATGTAAGACCTCCTTCAGGGAAATCTATAGAACAATGTACAAAGGTTATATGATTAGACCTATACAGAAAAAAATACTCACAAACAACTTGTCTTGCCAGGATCGAGTTTGCCAATAGGATCTTTTTCCCTGTGGACATTGTAACTGTTGTGAACATTATCGAAGATTGTAAATCTTCCAGATCGGAAAAATATAACAGATTTTCCAACATGCAACAGTAACGTTGTGATATATGCTATACTTTGTCCTTGCAACAAATTGTACTTGGGTAAAACTACAAGAAATTTCAAAATCAGAATAGGAGAATATAATAGTAATTTAACATTGGAATGTAGGACCACCATTAGTATAACACTGGGAAGATCAATCCCATAGAATAAGAGATCTTTCTTTCTGGGCAATAGAGATGAGGTATAAACAGATAGACAAGGTTCTTTGGGGAAAAGAAGCCAGGTGGACTGTGAGATTAAATACAGTGACTCCCTTTGACCTTAATAAGTCTCTTGACCTTGCAATGCCTCTCTTAAATACTGCTGTTTCCAATCAGGATTCATGCACGTATCAGTTTGGCTTCTTCCTAATCCAGTATAGAACAGGAGACTGGAGCTTGAAGAGGAAGCATGATCTAATTTGGTCATACTAAATAAATGTGTTTATTCTTGAGATATGCTATCATTTGGCATATGTTATGGTTATGCAGTTTGGGGATTTGAGTCTCTTTCATTAGATAGGTTAATTTTGATAAATAATTGCATTGCTATTGTAATTACGTTGAATACATATTTTTAAATAAAGGGACAAGTCTGTAATCCAAATCGTGTACATTGTATTGATTTCCCTGAAGGAGGATTTCCCTGTGGTCTGAAAGGTGTTGGAAATGTTTGTTTTTGTGGAATAAAACACCTTTTGCATCTCTCATTGCTTTTTGGCATTCTTTATATAGTACCCCATCTAACAGGAACAAAGGAAGCGGAAGCCTACAGATGCACCTGAGCTTTAAGTATCAGACTCTGTTGCAAAAAGTGTTGTAACACACATCAAACTTAAAGATTTTAGAGGCTTACTTCCCATTTTTCTTGCATTTGCTCTTTCCCGTCTTTTGACTTTTTACCTTGCAATAGTTGCGGGGGTGGGGTGGGTGGATGCAGCTGGTTGGCCTACAACTCCCATCAGACCTAGCAAGCACAGCTAATGACAAGGGACCATGGGAGTTGTGGCCCTCTAGATGCTTTCGCTTACAAGCTGTCCACTTCTGCAATAGATGCACCTATGCCCATTGAAATAAATTGTGCACAGAATCATGGAGGTCTAGAGAAATATCATGCACTGCCCTTTTTCTAGCCTACTAAACAGCATGCCTTTCATGCTTATGCATATTTAATGAAATGTATCCCATCATTCAGGAAGTATTTCCATAACAGTTCACATTTATATTTTAACAGAAAATTTGTAACAGCAGCATAAACATATTTCATTAATCTTAAAAGCCCTGGGAAAATTAAAAAGAAAGTTTTCAACTGGTTCTACAGAAGACACCAGGCAAGCCTCCCTGGGGAGAGAATTTCATAAGCATGTTACCATAATTGAACAGTTCCTTTCTCCTTGTGCCACCTGCCTCACTTCCAATAGAAGGGGCACCTGGAGCAGTTTCCAAAGATGACCCAGCATTATTGCTTTAAAATGTTGAAAAGTTTATTTCTGTGGAACTCGCTGCCTCTGGACAGGCGGCGCCAACACTGGCTGGGTTCACACAGTACACTCAGTGTGGGTTGTTGTTGAACCGTGGATTATCGTGTTGTCTGAATGCAGCACTTTTTCTGTGTGGGCTATTGTGTTGTCAGAAAGCAGCACTTTTCCTGCAGGGGTCCTAGATAACCATGCAGTATGGCTTGTTAACCACCCTCAACCTAACAAGCAGTCCTGTATTCTCAAGGTGGCATGTTTGGGAAAAATAATCCACAATTCATTGTTAACAAGCCACCCTGTGGAAAACACACTGCGTTCAGACAACATGATAGCCCATGGTGGGCTAGCATGCTGTGTGAGCCCAGCTACTGTGTTGTTTCCAGTGCTTCCTCAAAACAGCTTTATTTCAAGAAGCCTTCCTTGACTGACCAGCCATGGTTTTTTTTGGTACTGTTTTTAAAAATAACGAATTTTAATATGTTTTATTTCTTTTATCTTATTGTTCACCATTCAGGACTCTAGTTAGATGTGGAGTGGTACATAATTCTGCAAATAACTGAATAAATCTCACACAAATTTATTTACTTACAGTATTGTTATCCTGCTGTATAGCCAAAAAGATTCCTGGAGCAGCTTACATATAATCAGTAAAACAAGACTGTCCCTGCCCCCCTCAGGCTTACACTCTAAAGAGACATGACACACAAGGAGAAAGGAATGAGGGAATAGGAGGCGGGGAGGGGGGGTAATTAAATGTTTTAGCTGGGCTTCCCCTTCTCATCTCCCTTAGTAGAGCCGGTTGGAATGGCTGCTGATAGTAACAGTTGAGGGAGTAGCCACCTTCATGGGGATGGTTTTCAACAGGACTCCAAAATGGCTCTTGACTCCCTGTACATTTTGGGAGGATCTTGTCAGGCAGTGTAGGAAAAGCATTTGCCTGAGGAACTATTTTTTCTTACATATTTAGGCACTTATAGAAATGTTTACTTCTGTTTACTTTTAAATGCCATATGAACTCTGCTTTCCTTAAAAATGAACTTTAAACAGGTTGGGGGGTTTCAACCAAATGTTTGTTTCAGATTGACACTCAGTTCATATTGAGGTTTTTTCTAATAAGAGAATTAAGGCTCTGGCAGGCAAGTGAGAGGTTTTTGGACCTTTGTTTTGGGAAACAGTGGTGGAAAGACACTGCTGTCCCTATTCTGGAACGTGGCCTACAAGCTGTTGCTGAGTGGAGTTACATTTGTAGCTGCTGCTGTTTGTTTTTAGCAGCCAGACTATTAGCATAACATCACATTTGGCCTTGAAATCAGTGCACTGGTTCCTGCTCCTTGCCCCATACTTTTCAAAGGAAGGATGTACGCTTGATACTTTGGATACTGGATAAGTGTGTCTGCATGAAGATGGGGGACACACTGGTAAATGAAGACCATTGCTTGTTTAACTCAAATCATCCTCAATATACAAATTGACCAGAATATTTACATGTTTTATTAAATCTTTACAATCAGCAATTATAATCAAGTATACAATTTTATATACAAGGCTTATGTACACGTTGAGCTCAGACTTTTATCACAGTACACAGTTGCCCTTAGGAATATTGTACACACTTAAAATCACCAGACAGTAAAACCCAACAACAGTACTGTTACAGCACCCCTTTAGACTTTTCATAAATTACATCATAAGAAAATATATGGCTGTAAATTGGGCTGATAAAAAGTCTTATAAAATCTGGATGTATGGTTTGCATTCATAGAATGTTTCCTCTATTGTCCTGACTATAGGGTAATATCGTCCCTGGGATCTCCATGGACCTGCTCTAAGTAACCACACTGAAAGAGGGATACAAGAGAAGCAGGTTCAGGAAGACCCTGAGGAGAGATGAACCCACTATTGTGCCAGCTCCTCTATTACTTTTTCCTAAAGAATGGAGGCACGTGCAAGCCTAAGACTCTCACACCTCTCCTAATAGGTACAGGAATGCTTGTCCAAAAAGGGTTGCTGTCGTGATATGAAGATAATTCATAATTAATAGGTAACCTTTCTCCAAAAAGCAGTTTCCAAATCTAGTTGATAACATGTAAAACCTCTTGTTACTGTCAAAATGGCTTATGGCTGTGATGAAGAACTAAGGTATAAAAAGGGCAACCTATATCTGAGGTAGACGACCACCTTTCAGATGCTCCTTTCTAATGGCAAGGGAGTCTTTCAATAATCCCTGAATCAATGAGGAAAATCTGATCCATTTGCAGATGTTTAATGTCAGACAACAACCTAAAATCCATGTTACAAACTATGTACAAGTAGTAACAGGTAGTGCAAACTCTTAATAAATTAACTGTAGCAAGAAATGAACATTTAGTGGTTGCTATATAAAGCAGGTTTAATTCTGTCCAACATGTTTTGTGAAGATATATTAGAGAATCAATTTACCAGAAACACCAAATGAGCAATTTCTACTAAAGGCCTAAAAAAATGCTGTTTGATTGGTAAGTTAGACTGGATCAGAGTTCATATAAAAAAAGTTTACTAGTGACACTAATACTCTTGACATGCGGAATATCCCATTTACTTTTTACAATTCTACCTTAAACTTATAGTGCATTCTGTAGACTTGGCCCCAAACTGCTGAAATTATTTTATGGGCATGACCAAACACACATTCTCCTCTGGATCTGGGCCTAAGCTACCAAAGGACACTTTAGAGAAGACTCTACTCAAGTTCCCTGAAGAAATATCCCACCCTCTAAGCCTAAATACAATTCAATTTGAGATACTTCACCAAAAAGCTGAAAGCCCCAGTTCTAATACTTTATGTGCAAATAAAAACATTTGAAAAAAGTTAAAGGACACTTATTTGTCTGCTAAGATTCACCACCTTTGTTTTCACGCCGTTTCTGCACCATAATATTTCCACCCAGCTAGCACGTTCTTGGAAAGGTGCCAACGCCTGTACATTTGAAGGTACCTTTTCACTGTAACTCTTTGACTTGGGACCTTTCCTCAGTTCAGACTGCAAATGAACATAAATGGCTAACACTCTCTCTCATATCTATATATAGATAGACAGAAATTTTCTAACCATTTGTGTCACACTATTTGACCAAGGAACAATCTAGTACACATGAGAGAGGGAGCTAAACCTGTTCAACAGGGATGTAAAGCAGAGAGCAGGTTTAGTCCATAGGCTACTGGTCTCCCACATATCCTACTCTACTTTTTCCCATATAAAAAAAATCAATGGTTACATTCCCATCTATAGGGAAGGCCGAGGGTTGCTGTTGGCGCCCTCTCAAAATTTGGCCTCTGCTCCAACATTAGATGACCTGGCCTCCACTGACAAGGAATCATACAGGAGGATGCAATGCCTCTTTTTCCAGATATTCTTGCAATATACAAACCTTCCCTTCTCACACACGGCACTGCACATTGTTGTACGAAACATTTTGTTAATTCTCCATTAAAAATCAGTTATACATAAAGTGGCTGAATTGGGCACAGCACACACTGTTGCTGTGTCAAAACTGTTTCCTAAAAGCAAATCAAAACAAAATAAAAATAAGCAGAAATGAAAACTATCAAAATGAAAGCAAATAAGACTGGATATAAATAAGTAAAGTCTGGCAGTCTTGTTGTAGATGCAATTATATTAATCTTACTTGCTTTTTTTGTTGTTGCTACATTTGGGTTTTTAAAAAATGATCCTCATTTTAAACTTAAGACATTTGTGAAACATGATTGCTCTCAAAAATACTAGGATTTCTACTATAATTCCAGAAGAATGTACACATGATATCAGTCTTTCATTGACTTCATACTACACTATGGACATATTCTTTCTAGTTTAAGATACTGGCCTTTTTGCCCAATGGGAAAACATAAGAATGTTTCAGTTGTATGTAGGAATAGGGATGCTACTGATGTAAGGCTGACTTCAATATATGTTGTAAAACAAAATAAATTCCATCCCAATTCTAATTTATTTGGGATCTTTCCCAATTTTTTTTGGCAAGGATGCTAGTTTTCCCTTATTTTTAGCTTACCATTTCATGTGGAAAGTTCAAAATCAAAGTGATGGGAGTATAGAGAAGGGGTCTTGTCCGGTTACCCAGATTCTGGGTTCAGAATTATCTGTGATTTTTATTTCTACTAATAAGAGCCCATTGCCTTTGGTTTATAAACTATCTTGACTTGAACTAGGAACTTAGGGGAAAATCCAAGTTGTCTTGGTCATTCTTCAAAGTAATAAATGGAAGAAGTGATAAGGAGGTATAACACACTTACTATATTAAGTGGCAAAGGACAAGTCACAGCTGCCTGTTGTTCGGCCCTCAAAATACAGGCACAACAGCCTGAAGTCCCTTCTACCATGTCTCCGTAAAAGCTTTTGAGATACAGTATTGACCCTTGAAACAGTATCGTTGCAACAGCCAGCCCATGGCCTTCCATGTGCCCAGATATCATGCCCCAACTAGCCATCCAGACTCAGTGGTGTATTAATCCCATTCCATTCATTCTTTGCCTCCTAAGGCTAAGGCAAGCTAACCCACAAGAACCTGGAACACAGGAGGAATCCCAATCATTCCCTGAATGAACCTCCGGTGTTACAGCACCATGCAAAGGAACCCTGCAAATGGGTCAATTGCACATTCCCATTTTTAAAAACAGGGAAAACAAAAGAAAACAATATACATTATAACACATGCTGGCTTTTGCTGATAAAACCTGGCTGTTCGTCACAATACTGAACAATTCTTTAATTTTCAGATATTAGGGCCTTGCTATCCTCCATAAAGTTCAGTTTTCTAGTCCCACAAGCATGTTATTTGAAGTTATAATTCATCTTTTTCCATCATTTCAAATGCTTCTATGTCTTCATTCCAATCAGCTAAAATTGACTCCATAGATTGGCCTTTATTATCCCAGCTATTACTGGAAGTGGAATCCATCTCAATCTTTGATTGTTCCTCAGGGTGATTATCCAATTCTGACACTTGACTACTACTACTAGTTTCTTGGAGTCTGGGTATACAAGAATCCTGGTTTGTAAGAGGAACACTATTACTGCCCAACTCTGCAAGTGAATTCAAACCACCTTCTCCTTCAGGGTCTTGACTGACCAAGTTCAAATCTGTTGAGATCTCTTCTGACCTCTGATTATGAGAATCGTTATCAGATGATTTCTGATCCATGCTTTCCATTTCCAAATCTGAAAGAGATGGAAAGAAACGTTGCTTTCTAAATACTTATTTTGCTGCCTGAAAGTTGAATTTTATGTTTCGTACTTGCTGGCATAATGTTGAAACAGAACAATCAGCTGAATATTTTGCTGCTGCTATTAAGATATGATCACAATTCATTAATGGCAACTGAAAGTAACTGGGAGATAAATGCTATAAGCCCTACATATAATGTAACATGCATTGCTGATTTTAAGTTATGTGTCTGCATGGTTAATTTTTAATTAATATTTTTATTAGTTGTATTACATACTCTGTTCTGTTTATTTTACAGATCTTAATTTATCTTTGTTTTGCTATTAGTAACTGTTTCATGTACTAATATATGGAAACGTCTATGAGCTAAACTAATACCTTTGGTTAGTTGGTGTTTTCAAAACACCTGCAATTTTGTTTCCATTTGGAAGTACAATATGACTCTGGAGAGCCACTTTTTTTTTAAAAAAAAGCTTTTATTGGGTAACAATGCTGTTAATAATTAATGCCATAGTTAACTTCCCAATGACACCATCGATGTATTCCAGGTTTGGGCTATTAGTTACTGTTATAAATTGCAACGGCTATTCGCTCGATGCAAATAAAATTTAATTTGATTTGATTTGACAATGATACAAAGATTAAAAAAAACCCATGAATTTGTTGACCAACAAATTATATTTGTTGTCAACAAATATAATTTGCCTCCGAGTAATCTGCCTGGACTACCAAGTGACCAGTCAACCTAAATTTGTATGAGATTTGTTTTTCTTATTCTATACCTGGCTAAAAACTAGCTTTTTATAAGCTTGAAGAATCTCTCTCTCTCTCTCTCTTTCTCAAGCAGAATTTGCTCAATACAAAATTTGATCTTAAGTCTGAGTAAAGCTGAGAACATCTTAGCCTCGGGGAATCCTTTCCCACAGAGTTATTTGCAAAGGAATCCTTGAGCACTACAGAAGATTCCTCAGGCTTGTACAAGGATCTTGCTTTTGCCGCACACGAATTGAGTGCACCTAGAATATGGCCAATGCTACAACTGTGACTTCTCAGAGAAGAGTGATAATGCTAAACAAGCTGACTGGACCAGCTTAACAGCCGTTACTGATCATCTCAATGAGGGATCCCAAGCTTCCTAGGTACATTCTAAAAACTACAAAGCTATATACATCTGCAGGACCAACATGTCAACAGCATCCTGATTATTTTAAATACACACAACCCACAAATCAACGCTTGAGTCAAAAGATACCATTTAAAGAATTCTTTGCAAAAGTGTACAGATGCATTTGATACTTACTGCTATCAATAATGTAGTTTGGAATCATTTTATCTTTAAATATAGTTGCTGACATTCCAAGGATAGCACAGGGAAAAGGGAAAAAGCAAATATGCATTTTAAATCCACAGTTCCACTATTGTACAAATGGTAATTAATTCATTAACGTAACAGCTGCTTTAGGAAAACAAAATTGAGGAAACCACACTAACAATGGAATGCGATAGAAGATTCAGAAATTTGCAGCCTGAATGGAAATACTTTAGGAGCATGAGGAAGGAAGGAAGGAAGTCAGATTTAAAGAGAATGCCAACTAAGCCCAAGCTAAGGACAACTTAGACGTGAGCAGGATTCACAACTATTCAAATTCTGAGATCAGTTTTGACATTGATGTGACAAGGGTGCAATCCAAATGAAGTTAAACTTTTTAAGTCCCACTGGCTTTAATGGGAGAAATTTAAGTTCAGACTTAAAAGAGCCTCATGGAAATCAATAGGACTCCACAGTGCTCAAGATGGACTAGATCATGTCCAAGACTTGTATTTCTACGTTTTACAACTGTAGCGTTACTACTTCCCACCAATTTACCTGAAACAGGAATTATGCAGATATCTGTCGGCTCCTGGGTTTTATTTAAAGTGGCCTTCTACTGGCTTCCTTGCAAATCCTTTAGGAAGACAACTGTTTTAATGCTATTGCATATGCTATCTTAAAGATCAACACTTACTCAGGACCTCTGAAAGAACTCATTATAAAAATTTGTGGTTAGATATAACTAAGATTTGTTAAAACAACCCAGCTTCATAAAATTTGTAAACTCATGGGGGACAGGGGCTGTTTTTCATTTTTGTTCCATAGTTTTGCCCTTACCTCTGTCTTTTGCTTTGTCAGAGAGAAGCACTTCTACGGCTTCATACTCCTGGATGGCATCAAGAATAATACTGCCTTCCTTGTTGAACAGAAAAAGCATGGGGATAGTGATGTCATCTGTATTCTTTCCGTCACCCGCCATTTGGAAAAGAGGAGCCGTGTCACTGCTGCTTCCTTCATTGTCATCTAGTCAACAAATAGAATAAGCAGTGTTTCCATTAATGTATCACTTTCACCCAAATTCTCACGGAGCATTTTACATCCATCCTTGCACAAACACAAAGTCAGGATCCAAAGAACGGAAAATTAGTTCTGTATTTAGCAGTCCACCCAAACATATAGCAAATTACTTTTGAAACTGAAGAGTATTTCCAAAGCAGTTTACAATATGGTGCTGCCTGATGTACAAAGGAAAGGCCAAAAAATCCCACTGTGATAGCCCAAGTGGAGCTCTATGAACCCCAACCTAAGTCCTTACTGGTTGACTGCAACCTATACAATCATAGCATTTGTTTTCTTTCCAAACAAAATGAGAATTTATCTTCTGATCTTCTTCAGTCTACCTTTCTTTTCCATTTTGTGTACAGCTCAGATATTAAGCAGTTATTGAACAGTTCAACTGCAGCCATCAGTGGAACCCCAATGTGAATATTTAATGTATTATCCCATAGATGTGGTGGATCTATAATCTAAACTGTTCATTTTAGAACTATGAGTGCATAATTCATACCTGTCAATTCAAATGCCACACAATTAACCACAATATCTTTGTAGCATTTCAGTGTTATTTACCAATAACTATGCCTCCTATGGCCCCAGCTTTTTGGATGTTCCGTGCCTTTTCAGCAAACATGCACTGCCCTCTTTGCATCAAAGCAATTTTCTCCTTCAGTGCTTCAGGATTGGTGATCTCGGAGCATCCATTATATGGTTTACTCACTGCAACAAATCCTCTTGTCTGTTGAAGAGATGAGAGGCTTTAGTATACAATATTCAAACCTAGAGGTGGTGTGCATTCTTCCCAGTAAAACATCTGAAGTGCATGTTAGGTGATATAACTACCACAACTAACCCAGAATTAAGTACGCTTAAACTCATTGAAATCAATGAGCTTCAGCACACTGGATTAGATTCTAGCCAGTAACTTCAGTCCAGTCACTGTTAAAGAATTCACTCTTTTTATTACTTGTGCTTTTCATGCTAAGTAAGAGTAGTGACATGAATCCCTTGAAGCTATTTAACTTTACACAATTTGTTACCCCACAAATTTGAAGTAAACAAAAGCTGGCTCTCTATTGGGCTGCTGATATGAATGATCTAAATAACTTTTTTCATAATATGAACACATCAAACCTTGATATAGTGGCTCTCATCTAAACCTGTAGACTCTGATTGGGTTTGCATGACATGATGACGGTTTGTTTTCCGGGGGTGGGGGGTTAAGTGCTCCAATCACAACTGTGGTCACAGTCAGAGGGGGACAGGGGAGGTGGCATGGGGGGGGGAGCAGTAATTTGAAGTGCTGCAACACCCCTGAGGATGCTTGCAGTTTCACGGCTTGTCATATCACTGAAACTGCTTCTAGTTTTGACAGCTATCAAACTGCTAGCCTTCTCAGCGACCTTTGCCGAAAAGGGAGGTGGTGTTTAGTTTCATATGAAGCAGCAGAAATGCTGGCAAGGGCAGAGGTGCCCCCCCCCCCCCCGCCACCAAGGGTATAGTACACCGTTAAAAGCATGGGAATCCCACTGGGAAGTGAGTAATTTCAACTTTCCCCCCTCACTTAGAATTACTCACTTCATATGAAACTAGACGCAAAAACAGAATTGGGGGAATTAAACAAGTGGCTCTAATCACAGTCGGAGCAGGGACAGGGGCTCTGCTGCCAAGTCCCCTGGGTAGCCAGACAGAGCTGGCTGGGGGATTGAGAAGGAGGCATGGAAACAAGCTACGCACTGTGGGTGGTGTGCCTAATCTGCTAAACAACCCAGTGTGTAGCTTTATCACCCATCGTTGGTTGGCGTGCCATGTGAACGTGCCTACAGTGTAGCCTAAGTTACTACATGAGTTTCAACTAAGGCTGGGGGAGAAATTCATTCGCTTCGTATTTTAATGCAAATGTACCTAAATTACACTTCCTGAACAGTTATACTTAGATATTCACACTTTTCCAAGTTTGATAATGTAGTCCCCCAATTAAAAAATGTGAGCAAAACCAACAGTGATAGATTCATCCATCCCTAGTTTCAACTAGTCAGCCTGCCAAGACAAAAACTGCTTAATAGATCCCTATTCATTTAGGTTTGGGGCTGGTTATGGGACTAAAATAGTCATGTTCACACAGATTGAGTGTGACTATACTCCTCCTGGATGTCTCGACTCCCTTCAATATCGTTGAGCATACTATCCTTCTGGATTGCCTGTGGGAAATGGGAAATGGAACCATTGCATGGCAGTGGCTTCTCTCCGACCTCACACAGGTAGGTGTCAGATGATGGTATCACCTTGTTAACAGCCACTGGGTAGACCCAAAATTGAGAAGCTGGGATACAAATGTAAGACATACATTTATGAATAAAATAGGAGAATGGGTTTATAACTAAAATAGGAGAATGGAGGACCCTTCATAAAATGTTCATGTGCTGGCTTCAAGGAAGGTCCCTATCTCCTTGCTTGCATCAGAGGAGAGGGTTAGACCAGATCACCATGGAAGTACCCTTATTTTTCAGAAAATGTAATAAGTTTGCAAAAGAGATCTGTGATGATAGTTTGACAACAAAGAAGCTTTAAATGCTAAGTTTTAAGAAGTTAGTTACGTGTATACAGGTACCCACCTCACTCCAGTTAGGGGAAGCAAGTGTTGCAGTGAGATTCCCCAGCTCAATCCTCCAGCTGGAACTGTTCTCTACATAAAACTGAAACCTCACCAAGCATTCAGGAGGGCTAGGTTATCTCCCTCCACTCTTTCTTTCCTGCCAAAGAGCTGATGGATGAGACTTTATCTTTTTTTCTCTCTTTTTTTTTAAAACAACTCTGTGTCTGCTGCTCTGCATACACTCTTACTGGGTTGGAACCAAACACTTTAGAGTCTTTCTAAGAAGTTGGGAATAAAGTTCTTATCCTTATGTTCCAAGTTACGCTCATTTTAGCAAACCACAAAGTAACAGTAACAATAGTACTAACTTATTCGATGAATCAGGTGATCAGTTTTGATACAATTTAGTCTACCACTTCTTGGGGTCCTCATAACAAAGGCATAAATGTGGGCTCTGTCTGAACTTCCTGGTCCTGTCCAGAAAAAACACCAGTACCTAACAAATGTCCAGAATATGTAGAGAGAACTCCAAAGGTGTGCATGAGTTACAGAAGAAAACTGGGAAGGTGAAATCCTGACTAAGGTGGAAAAGTGAAGCCACTTTAGAGAGTAATGAAATATCCAGCTTGAGGTTCACTTTGTCCTTATGCATGAACAAGAAGAATGGGTTATGCCGGAGGATGCATAGTTGTTATAGCAAGCAAAAAAGGCAACCTTTCAAGGTAAAACCAAAGCGCAGGGAAAGCAACTGGAAAATGGATTCATCAACTGCAATAGGATCACAGAGAAGCTCCAAGAACGTGTTCATGAGGCATTGGTTAGGCAGTCCTTTCATAAACATTTAACTGTAGGATTAGAAAACAAAACATAGTTTTCACCCAGGGAGTGATAAGTGGAAAGCATTGCTGAGTAGACTTTGAAGCAGGCAAACCTTTGTTTGTCAGGGGCAATGTAAGTCCATCACTGTACAGAGGACAGTTCCGTGCAATGGTGTTTAACGTTGCCAAATACTTCAGGAATGGTCTATTTGGCTGTACAGGACCTCTGTGGAAGACTTAGATGACAAATGAACCACACTGTCAAGCTAAGGCTGCAAAAGTCTAGGTGAAAGATTCTGCCCCAGTCCTGAGATAGCAGGTCTACTTGAGAAGAAAGCCAGTGGAAGGTTTGGTCCGAAAGGTGCATCAGCATTGTAAACCAAGGCTGCTTGGGTCGCCCAGGGGTATGCAATGTGCTCAATCCCAAGCCATCTTTGCCGCCATGTGCATTTGTAAAGAAAGGGCTCTAACTAATGCTAAAAGAATACATCTTGCAGCGCTGTGTTGATCCATATGGTAAAGCCATCCACAAAAGGGATCTCCCAGTGATGGAACAGCACGCATACTGCACATGGTGTTAATTTCCTGTCATGAGAGCATTGATTCCTTCTCAGCAAGTCTGCTAACAATTTGCTGTCCCAGGCAAGGTGAATCACAATTGGAGTCTCTATGTAGGCCAGATATAAAAGGGTGTGAGACCTAATTTCCCCAGCACACATGCACACATACAGTTCATGCTCACATAGCATGTAGTGGCCATGTAGTGGCCATGTCGTCTGTTACAACCGGGATACCAGAAATGAAGGATCTTGAGGTTTTCTGACGTGAGGAAGTTCACTGCCAATAACATGATTGACTGGAGGTTCTTTGTTAGCTGGTGATACCCATATAAGTAGTGATATACAATTTCTGCTCCAGTCCAGTGAACTCACTGAAAAGGCCCTTCCCATCAAAAGCAAGGCCAAGAATGCATGTTTAGCCTCTTGAGTAAGAGCAGTAGATTGCAGCTGCATAGATTTGGAACTGCAATTGGTCATTTGGCAGGAGATGTAACTTCTGCCATATGGGAGGCCTCATGTTGAAATATTTGAGTGAGTTCTCATGTCAACTGGCAAGTGAAGAATGAGCCAGTTGACTCTTTCCCCCCCCACAAAAAATTCTGATACCTGGACACGCAGGCTTGATAAACAGCAACACTAAGAGAAAGAACGGCCACCAAATAACTATTTATGACCCAGAACACTTATTCTACATGCCTCATCTGTAGATGTAGAATGTGCTTGCTGACTGGACTTTAACTGTGCTGCTTCTACTATGATAGAGTTAGGAGCAGAATATTTAAAAATAAAAAATAGTCCTTTTCTTGAATTTGATAAGAGGGTTTCAATCTTCATTGACCTGGTGGTATAGACAATGGTTTTATTATTTTTTTATGACCTGTAGGAGAGCTGGCAGGATAGGAATGACAACTGGTACTGATGCTTTGGTGTGAACCCTGGATCTTTAAAAGGTAGTCAGCATACCGCTGCTCCAAGCTCAAAGACTTGGCTAGACACAAGACCTCTTCAGTATATGTTCTAGTCTTTTCCATCAGTGGCGTGGGGCATTGATCTCCAACGTTGGCAAGTGGTGAAGAAGTGGAAGAAGTCACAGAAGAAGAGACTCAGAGGGCAAATCTTCATCTCCTGAAGAAAACGCTAAGATTTTGGAAGCCAAAAAGTCACTGATTTGGTTGGCTGAGACAGCAGTTGGATCTGGGAGGAACTTGAAGTCAGAAGTACCACCACTGGAGAGAATGTTAAAAAAAAAAAGGCAAAGGCCTACAGAACCTCCAAATCAGAAACAGTAACGCTCAGTGCTGACAAAGAAAGGAGTGAGATAAGTTGTGCAGGCCCTGTTCTTGTAAGTATTGCAGGTGCTTGCAACGTTATTGCTGTTGCAAGCACCTGCAACCTTCTAGGCCATAGGTGCCCAAAGACGTGCTGTAAGAAAAAAACTCACGCTAAAGACACTGAGGTAACTGAGTGGAAAACTACAAGACAGAAAGATGACAGAAAGAACAGAATGAATGAATAAAAGGATCAGGGTTTCACTAAGCAGTGTTCCCTAAATACTCCCACTTTGGTGGTCGGAAAAGAGCTAAGCATGAGGGCAGGAGCCACTCCCCTTTGAGTGTTTGATCGGAAGCAGAGCTGGGTGCCGGCCAAAATTCAAATCCACCTCTAGAAGCTTTCCCAAATAGGCCCTGCACAAGCAGAACCAATATATAGGACAGTACAGAGACCACAAAGAAGAATTTTGGCTTTTACAAAACATTTGTATTGCAGACTAATTTGTATTGCTTTAATTATCATTCTAAATTATCATCTGGCTCTTTCATTGCAGATATGTCCTGGCTTTTATAATGTGTGGCTATTGCTTGAATGATTTGCTTTGTAAGCACCGGTGGTTATGTGTACATGGCAGAGAACACAGCATATAATTTTTTAAATAAAGTACTCTCTTTGCCTCTCTCAAAGTAATCATTTTGTTTGCAAGTGATTAACCTGGCCAAGTTCATCGAAATATTCTTTGGGCTCCATTCTCTGACTTAACCACCTGATTTTTTAGGCATAGTTTTACTCAGCTGCCTTCTTGACTTAGGGAGGCTTGTAAGAGAACTCCTGCTTTAGATGTATTAAGCCCTATATGGGAACAGTTTCCCAGCAGATGCACACACCCACACAACATTAAAAAAAAAATTAAGTTATTAAAGTGCTACAAAGTCACTACGCACCCCTGATTTGTGTTTCGACAGATCCGTTCCAAATTGTGCAGGCCCAGCTGTCAAAACTACTCTGCCAAAGAACGGGTGAGAAACAATTTGAACTGCACGAGGAGGTAGCTGTTGCTCTTTTTGTTGTTGACTGGACAGCTCAATCATTTCTTGCATAAACCGTAAACCATCTTCAGCATCAAGTGAACTTGCTGCCTAATGAAAGTCAAGCAAGCATATTTTAACAAGCATTTTCAAGATGTTGCATTTTTTTTCATTCTAACATTGCAGACAAATATGACAGGCTCTCCTTGAAGAAGTTTGATAATTAGTTGCTCTGAACTTTTGGCTATCTAGTTGTGACCAGCGTTTTAGGAATACCTATTCCATTAAAAAGACAGGATATAACAAACATGTATTGATTCATCAAGATATTAAAATCCCACTTTTTGTGCTGAAGCACTGCAAGGGAGTTTTCACGGTAAAAGTCCAGAAACATACTAAAGCATAAAAATAATACAATCAATAAACAAAAAGAACCACCAAACTGCCAGCAACAAGGGACAATGCCCAGTAAAAGAGCTCAGAGGACCCCCCCCCAATGCTCTCTGAAATAAAAATAGTCCCAGTCACTGCCAGCAACCCACAAAACAGAAGTAAAGTGCCTCCCCTGGCTCGCTACCTCACCACCAAAAAGGCCAGGTCATAGTAATCCCCCATTGGGATCACAAATTGGAACATACGCTGTTGACAAGTCTTTAATAAAAAAAATACTGTCTGCCCCCAAACATCTAAACATGTTTGAACAGACTACTAGAGTACCATTTTGTTACCTCAAGTTTATATAGCATTAAGAAATAAGGTAGTGTTGCCCAACTTCTGCACACTACTTAGGGCAAGCAGTATTTGAAAATTACTTTGCGTGCCTAAAATTTAGGAATGGTGGGATGTCATCTCCCTTGCTTGTCCAAAACAGATACTATATAAATGAGAGGAGGGTAACACTAAGGGCTACGGCAGGGCAACATCTTACTTGGATAGCATGCTGCACCAACTGGACTCTTCCATCTTTGAGATGAATCAAGCTGACTCCCATCTTCTTCAGTATCTCTAAATGCTCGGGATTACTGGCCATGAAATCCCTGGCTCTCAATGGAGGCTTTGGTCCACTGCCCAAACTCTCATCCCTGCAAGAGAAAACTAGCAAAATTTTAAGAACAGAATTGATTGTATCTAAACAATAAAAATGAGGTGTCCATAACTGAAACTTAGGTGCATTATCATCAAAGGCCACTGAGTGGATAACAAATTGATGAAAAGGCTTTTAGAAGCTGGCAGGCAGAAAATGTACTCTACGATTTCTCATTGTCTTCTTTGGACCTTTAAAGCTTTGGCTCACTTATTGCACACCCTGTTGTCAAAATGAGGGCTGGTTTCAGTTTATTTATCTTTAGTTACAGACCAGGAAATGAGGGATTAAGTTCAATTGCTTTGTCACCAAATATATATTTTTGTCATGCCCTTCTGCTCCCTCTTCAAAACCCTGCTAAAAACCATCAACTCTGCTATATTCCGCACCCCCACCCCCACATCTTTTGAAAGCACAGGCCCATGCTTTCAAAGCTCTCTTCTCTCCCTGGCTCAGGTGGGAAGGGGGCCCTTCCCAACCAGGAAGGCTTTTGAAACAGGGCAGCCCATCAGAGACACCACAGGCCGCAAGTAGCCTGTGGGCTGCCGACATCTGCCGTGCAATATTCCATATGCCAGGTGTCTCAATTAAAACGCATTGCTTCACTTGGGCATGCAATATTAGCATGTCCAGGATATGTGGCCCAGCTAAACATCATGCTGGCGTGTTAAGGCTGCATGTATAACAACTGACAACCCCATTTAAATACGAAGCCAGACAGAACGCCAGACAGATAAGCTGTTCTTGCATGCACAGCAACACTTCTAAAATTAGGTCATTTTTTTTAGCCATTAAGCTTCTTGGTGTAGGAAAATCACGCCAGGAATCATGCACTGAGGAAATAATGGGGTTATGGGGGGGGATCGCTATTTAAAATAAAACACATACATTATTTTCCCTAACAGAACATAACTGCTTTTGATTAACTGAAACCAAGATGTACTGATACATTATTAAATCTGTGCAAACATTTTGCTAGGCCATGATCAAACAGAACTAGACTACTCTTGTAATGTAAGATTAAAATAAAGCATCAATAAAATAACGTGATCTAGCTCAGAAATGTGCAAAGAAAGCTTGGGGTGTTTTTTTAAAAAAATCAGGATACAGAAAGGATAAAGGATAAGCTTACGTTCTGGAAATTCCCCTAGGACAACTCTTGTCCACTACATTTTTCAGAGGCTCCCTGATACTTTGAGCATACATGGGATCATTTGGAAAAAGGATCTGAGTGTTGGGACACGTCCAGTCAAAGTTACTGTCATCCAGCTCTGTGTATTCTGTAGTCTATAAAGAAAAAAAGAGTAGGTAGAATTTGCTGTTTATAGGTTTTATGACTATAGGTCGTCATGTTACTTTATGAAACAGACCATATCTAAACATAAAAAGAAATATGTAGAGAATCCGCCTTGCAAATAACAAGGATTTAATGTACAAAGTTGTGGCAAATTGCATTTGATTCCGTCAAAGCCAATTGCTCTATGAGTAAGATCTTAAGAGTAATGGAAAAGATAATTTATTTTGGAAGTTGAATCCTATTCTACAATTGATTTCATTTGAGTTTTCAAAGTGGCACTCACAATATTTTTCCTAGGGACTGTTTGGTTTGTAGTAGATAGCCAGAGAGGTAGTAAATGAGCCTCTGTAGTAAAGATATAGTCTTCTATATCAAAAGTCAGGTCTTCCTTATCAGCGAACAGCAAATATAAATATTTGAACATTTCAGCCAGGAAGAAAGAATCCATCCTAGAAAAAGAGGAAAAGTACCCTTTAAACATAATCTTTTCTCTTCTTGATGTTACCACAGTAGCAAGATGAAAGACAAGATTTTCTTTTGAATAAAGTAGTCATATGACAAAGCCAGTGTAGTACAATTACCTGGTTCGCACGTAATGACAGCGTGTGTTGGGTATGTTCTATGGCAATTATGAATAATCAAACTCTTATCTTTTTTATATATATTCAACCTTCAAGTGATCTGATTGTGGGTTCCTACATAATATCTGAACCACCCACAGTTAATCCACAACTGGTAGTTAGGTTAACTGTGGTGTCTAGATTTGGACATTACACAGCAACCCCGATTGGAAGTTGAATATTCAAAAAGGCTGCAGAATGCAGCTGGCAAATGGCAAATTGTGGGTAATTAACTCATGATTTGCCACCATTATGTGCGAACAGGCCCACTGACAAATGGTATAAACAAATCAGACTTCACTGTCATAATTTCCCCCCCGACACACACACAAAAAGCACACAAATTAGCACTGAATTATACCTGTACGTTCCAAATTTTGGTTGATCAGCAACAAACTTCATTAACATTTTAAATTGGATTTTGCAAACATTTAATTTTAAGGCTTTAAAAACATTTTTCAGCTAGTTACCTGTCTTCATGACTTCCAGTACGAACATCCTTCATAGCAGCAAATCCACAAGGTACTCTTGCATATTTATTTAAGTTCTCAATTAGTGTTTTTCCTACTTCCAAGTAGTAAGGGTCTCCAGTAGCCTATTTTTAAAGGTAAATGTTTTGCATTTATTTCTGGAGATAAACCACATATCAATACATTATATTTACTTGCTAAATATTAATTATCTCCAGGCACTTTTTAAAAAAGTCTTTGATCTAAAAGTCATATGCGTCCTTAAAAATATATTAACCTGAAGGACAGTCTCACTGCATTAATGCAAATAATACTGACAGAGAGAATTGTTTAGTGGAAAAATTCAAGAAGATCCAGGGAAGATGCATTTGCAATCTCTATGAAATTTTATACTTCTCTCAACATTTTTAAGCAGCTCCTGTTTCTTAGCAGAAATATTTCAAGCAATTAGATGAACTGATCTGTTTTGTGTAACTAATACACTTGGCCATGAGTAAGAAGGTCTCAACCCACTTAGACCTAATATAAGAATTCCAGAACAAGAAGAACATGCCTGCTGTGCTCAGTAAAAAATATAGCATTCTCCTCCAACTGGGAGCAATCAGGTGCCTGGTGAAGTTTAGATGAAGATACTTGCTGTTTGCCCACAGTGTCTGGTAAAATTCTACCTCTAAAATGTGAAGCTTGGATTTAGCTACCATGGCTCATATTCATTAGTAGACCTTTTAACAAAGTTACAGGCCATCAACATCTCCTGTGGTAACACGTTCCATATAATTTGTATGAAATATGCTTCAAATCCATAACCTTTTTAAGGTGTTAATCTCTATCTTATTTTCTTGGAAATAATATGCCTTGAACTTGAAGATGATCTTACCTTAAACAAGAAATAGGTGCTTTCTGCAAATTCTGGCCTTAAAGGATGCTGAGCCCAATGAACCCGGAAATCTGTTGTGAAAGCCTGAAGGAGAAAAGGGGGAAAGATAAAAGTATTGAATTATTATCTTCCCTACATAACTCTGAATGCAACCACTTTAGAGGAAGTAATTATTCTTCCCCTCTTACAGACCTGGTCAATGCAGTTTGCATAGTTCTCTTAAGGCAACACTCTCTTAAGTCTATCTATGGCTAAGCCAAGATCTCCAAGGTCTTAGCCTAACACTATTCACCATACCACAAATTCTCAAGAAAAAGGGTGCCTGATATTAACCTTCCCCAAATAATAATGAATTTGTAATATATGTTAACTGGCTTACCTCAGGAAGGAAGTTATGCTTTTTTATCACCTGATACAGCATCTCATGTGTTTCTATAGCTGGCCTAATATCACCTTTCAGCACCTAGAATCCAAAGAGAAAATATAACATTTGCATTGTGTCCATGCAAGATCATTTCGATATGATCATTCCTTTTTCCAGCCTACAACATGTCTAATGTTTCTTTTCCTTATACCGGGTATATGACAAAGAAACCTCAGCACGTAAAATGGAAGTGTAAGAAGACAGTCAAGCAAAAAACAGAGTAATCCTATTGAAGGAGCCACATCTATTTGTCTGCTGAAAACTGATCATTCCAGTCCTTAAATACATTTGGATTGGTCTGTCAAATAGACCATATATTTATATTCTTAATGTAACAAAACAATTACTATTGATTTACATTTTGCTATGGGGAAGTAATTTTCTGAAAAATTTAAATGCCAAACCTGATTTTTTCCAAGACCAAACAGGTATATAGAGCAACTTGTCAGCCTTTTTTGTTGGATAACAAATGTACGTCTATACATTTTTCAAAATGGCTAGACAAACATTTTTCAAAGTATACATTTTTTTAAAAAAAATCACTTACTGGAGAGAATCAGATACTATGGGTTCTATCCAATGGTGTCATTCTACCAGCAGGAGAGAACAGCTAGCAAAATGGGATTTCCCCCCTCCCCTCTTAAGCATCCTGCACACCAACCAAATCAGCTCCAGAGGGGGGGGGGATCCTCCAGAGCAGATCTGGGGTGCAAACAAGGGGACAAGAGAGAACAGGAAGTCCAAACGCATCAGCTTAAGTCCTGTTATGTGAGTAGATGTCCACTGGCATGAGAGTTATATTTTTTTATTATTTCACAGTGACTTGTGAAATCATAAATAGAATAATGGTATCAAATACTACTATTTATGGAGAAAGAGAAGACCAGGACACAGACAGACACCCAAATATGGAAGTATTCAATAATATTCCAGTCAGAATTTAATTCTGGAAGACTGTGCAGGGTATGGTTTATTAGAGGTAAAAGAAAGAACTGCTGGCTGGGGGATGCTGGGAATTGTAGTCCAATACTTCTGGAGGTAACCAGAGAAGTCTGAATTAGGATTTGTCTATGCTACTATGAACTAATAGCAGGTGTCTCACATATATTATAATATAAAAATGAAAAAGACAAATATGCTCTTAGTGTGGGCTTGAAAGAAATTTAGCTTCCAAAAATCTAACTTCCAGAATATTGCCAAAGCGTTAATTACAATAAGGCGGGAAAGCAAGTGTAAAGGACTTTTTTTCCCTAACACACCTGATTAGTTTTCCATGGCACCATGTTTCAAGACCAAAACCTTACACTGAATAAATTGATCATTTTTGCTATTTTATATAGTGACAGCAACCTGGACATTTACTGGGGCCCTAAAAATACTTCTCATTTAGTCCAAGAGCCATATGCTCTTGAAAGAACGTCCATCATTGGATGGAAAAGTTACAAGTTTCTGCACATTTCAAAAACTTACCTGCAAACCTGGAAAAAATGCTAGCAGTGAGTCCATCCATGTCCGAGCATTCAGCATTGGTTTGTGTATATGCACATCAAGCAGAAGAGGTGGCTGGCTAATGTATCTCATTATGGCATCATAATGCTGGAAAACATCAGACCCTTGTGAGCTCACATTCACCATAAATACCACATTCATTTGCTAGGTTAAATCTATAGCATCTAAGCCCTCTAAACTGAATATAGGCATAGAGGCCTCAAAAGAAACCAGTTCCCTGCACAGTGACAGCTACCTCTTATTTAGCAGTGACCCACAGCACTCTCCTTAAGTAACTTGCAAAACAGAAGAACACTGAATTTAAGAAGTATGTTAACGTATCTTTGCTTTAAATTCAACACAAAGCAGTAAACCAATTGAAATTCCACAATCAAGCCGAACAAAATTCTAAAAGGCTATGGGGCTGGTAGAGATATAATGGTTGAGAAGGGGTGATGGCCACACAACCCCTCCCTCCCCACGCAGAGAATTCCCCCTCACACACTTTAACCACAGTTCATAGCACTGACATCATGCTTCAGGCTAACCAGCTTTCCTGCTTCAAACCCTACTCTTTGGGGTTTCATTCTACCCTGGAACACGTGAGTTGGGTAAATCACTTATATCCTGCTTCAACCAGCTGTTGTCCAGCTCTGAGGGGAGAGTGAGAGGGACCTGTGCACATGGGCCCACCCACAATGCTACTGCAATAGTGGGGCACGAAGCTGCTATTAGGCTTACTTGTGGCAGTTAGGGGAAGAGGGAAGAACTTTCTAGACCCCAATTCTGCAACAACTCTCCCTGCTCCATATCACATGCATTAATAGCTTCGGCCTCTATTAATGATTGTTCAAGTTTTGAGCCACACATTGCTGAAATAAGCTGTTTTTTGTGTCTAGCACAACTGCACTAGGATAATCCCCCCCAGATTGCAATCCTATTGACTCTGGAAGGGCATCCCAGAGGCCATAGGAGAGAACAAAACTCTCTCCCCTCAGAGTATGGAAACCTCCACAGCCCTTGCCTCTGACCTTGGAGAGGGCAAAAAGGGGGTGTGCTGGAAGAGGATGGGGTGGGGGGAGAAAGACTGGATCTGCAGGATCCAAAGCCCTCCCATTCCACTGACACACCCAAACCATCAACAAAACTACACCAGCCATGAAGGTGGTGTTATCCCAAAACGTTAGGGTGACCAGATAAAATCCAGGTCAGGGCTCCTGTAACTTTAACAGATGTAGAGAAAAGGGAATTTTAGCCAGTGTCATTTGTAGGCAATTAGTTCCTGGTGAAATTCCCTCTTCATCACAACAGTTAAAGTTGCAGGCACTATACTAGAGTGACCATATACAAAAGAAGGCAGGGCCCCTGCAACTTTAACTTTTGTAATGAAGAGGGAATTTCACCAGGAACTAATTGCATACAAATGACACTGGCTGAAATTTCCTTTTCTCTATAACTGTTAAAGTTATAGGAGCCCTGACCTGGATTTTATCTGGTCAGCCTACAAAACGTAGTGATGGCCACCAATTTGGATGGCCTTAAAATGGTATTAGACAAGTTGCTAAAAGGAAGACTATCAACGGCTAATAGTCCTGATGGCTAAATGCTATCTCCAGTATCAGAGACAAGTATGCTTATGTTTTGGCAGGGGGGGGGCATGGTGGGTGGGTGGGTGCTGTTAAGCCCATGTCCTGCTTCTGGGTTTCCCATGGGCAGCAGGACCCTTGGTCTGATCCAGCATGGTTCTTCTTATCTTCTGGTATAGTTCAAGAGGAAGGCCAACATGCGTGAAGGAAAAATGAAAAGATGCTCCCCTGTCACCTTCCACCTATCAGGGCATAGGAAAAGGTAGTTTGTCCACTTTGCATTCTCCCTCCAATGATTGGTCTGTCAAATGTTTATAGCCAAGAGGACATCCAATTTTTTTATTTTTTTTTATTATAATTTTTATTAATTTCCACAAAACAAACATACACATAATACACAATATAAAACAAACTACCACCCTCAACTTCCCCCATGCACCCCCCCCGAGACCTTCTCATAATCATTCTTCCTCCTTCCAAAATTTTAACGATTCTTTTGATGGCGTTTGTCCCTTTCCCAATCTTAAAACATATTCCAAAAAGGGAGTCCATATTTCTCCAAAATCACTCTTACTGGACATTCCCCTCTTTATTTTCATTTTACATGTCAACATATCATTCAAAGCTAAATCCCAGATTTCTTTATACCAATCTTCTATTATATAACTTCGTTGCCCTTTCCAATTTTTAGCAATCATTATTCTAACGGGTGCCAGGAGGTTGTTTACCAATTCTCTATTAATTATATGCTTATTCCTACTATCCCATATTGCTAGTAGAGCTAACTTTGGGTTTAATTCCAATTTACTTCCAATTATATCGCTTATTTCTTTACAAACCCTTTCCCAAAATTTTCGCACTTGTTCACAGCTCCACCACATATGAAAATAGGTCCCAACCTCCTGACATCCCCTCCAACAATTCTTAGACACTTTTTTATCCATCTGGTGAAATCTTACAGGTGTTAGATACCATCTCCAAACTGTCTTATAATAGTTCTCCTTTATTCTAATCGACAATAACTTTAACATTCTTACATTCCATATCCTCCCCCAGTTATCTTCATTGATTATTTCCCTTACATCTTCTTCCCATACCTCTTTTATAACCTTAAGTGAGTCCTGAAATTCTTCTTCTATTAATATTTTATATATCTC
The DNA here is from genome assembly GCA_029215795.1 of Anniella stebbinsi. NCBI lineage: Eukaryota > Metazoa > Chordata > Lepidosauria > Squamata > Anniellidae > Anniella > Anniella stebbinsi. The sequence continues at coordinate 119,835,863 of JARDYH010000004.1, read as the reverse complement.
GCTAGTCAGTCCTTTCTTAGCTCCAACTTCTTTTTTCCCTATTAGTTCAATTAAATCTTCAAATCTAGTATTGTTTCTACATTTCTTATTTTTCAACCTCCATTCCTGTGTCCATTTTACCAATTGCGAGCACTTGAACCAAGCTATCTTTTGTCCTTTAAACAAATCTTTAATATGCTCACTATCCTTCATCTTTTCCATCCAATTCCTTAGCTTAATTATATCTTGTTCTTTCAGTCTCGCTTCTATCTCTGGTTTTAATACTCTTGGGAAGTTACCCACTACTACAACTGGGGCGAGCGGAGAATCCCCTGGTATCAACTTCCCTCTATACTTCTCCCATATCATTAATATATTTTCCAACAATGGGTTGTCCAGTACCTTCAATTCTTTCTTTTGCATTTTAGTAAAAAATATATTTCGCAATTTACATTCTATCTCTACTGTTTGCGGTTCCAACCATTCTAAATCTTCCTCCCCTAAAATACCATATATAATATATCTTAACTGATTAGCAATATAATAATTCTTAATATTCGGAAGTCCTAAACCTCCTTTCTTTTGAGCCTTATACCATAACCCTTTATTTATCCTAGCCCTTTTATCCCCATTACAATAAGCATTAATCATATCTTGCCATCTTTTAATCTCAGCTACTGAAATTCTAATCGGTAACATTCTAAACAGAAAGTTAACCTTAGGTAAAATCTTCATTTTAATAACCGCTATTCTACCAAACCAAGAATGTTTTAATTTTCTATATATCTGTAATTTCTCCCCTACCTCTTTTCTTAACCTTACAAAATTAAGTTCCTCTATTCTTTCTAATTCTTTATCTATATTAACTCCTAAATATCGTATTATATTTTTATGCCTTAATCCTAACTTAGCTTTACATTTCTCCATCTCTTCCTTGTTATAATTATAGGACATCCAATTTTAAGATATGCATTTTATGTTGGAATTAGTTCAAGTATTTTAAAGCTCCGACATTCATAGTTAGTTGAACAAAGCAACGTTTCAGCTGAAAGGTTGTTTCCCCTCCCAGAGAGGTAGCTATATCAGTTGGGTATTGCTAAAACCAACTAAGTCTAACAACATGTTAAGACTAGCAAATATATTATGCCATAAGCATTTGTGGGGAAAATCCACTTATCGCTTTCATAACTTCATAACACTTGGCAGTCCAAAAGTAGCTGATACTTTACTAACAAGTCACTTTAAGATTAGTAACTCTATTACTAGTCCAACTATATCAATTAAATGCAAAGGAAATCCTTTTATAGTCTTTACTATGGATTTACTAATGTCTGGAGGTAGATTAACTCTAATGCCAAATAAATATATTGAACAACTGAACTTTGTTAGGCGGTCACACCACACAACTATCTCAGGTTCTGCAATAATACATTACTGAGTGAACAGCAACAGATACAAGGTTCTATACAGTTCTTATTATGCATCATGAAATGTATATAGGAATCAAAGTCTCATGGAAAGAGAAATATTAGCTCTACTCACTGTGTTAAATCTTTCCAAAAAACTGTCATCTCCAAGCAAGACATAGGCCTTTAATAAATATTCATAATAGGAATCTATTCCTGCTCCAACACCACTATCTAAGAACAAGATAAAAAATGGGGTTATATAATTAAGAGCTACTTCACAGCTAGATTTCATTTCTGTGAAACAAGTCTGTGATCTGGTTTGCATGACTTGACAACCCACTGTGAGTTGTGAGCCTTAATGTTTCAGAGTGGCTTATTGTGACATCCAAACCTGGCACGGTGGCTTTGGCATGGTTTGTTAACCACACACAAGCCACCCTCAGAAAACATGGGTTGTTGTTGGGTTGTTTGAGGAAGCTTGTTTTCAGAGTGGGTTGTTGCTACGTGCGAACCCGGCCCGATGGGTTGTGCCAAAAGAGTCACTTGGGAAAAGTAGCAGAAAAATCTGACTATTCCATTTGCCAGCCTGACTGACATACGGTTGGCCAGACCACAGCAATACCTGCATGTTGGACTCCCATTCACCTTTGCTGCTTGCTTTGCATGAACAGGTGAATTGTGGAAACTGAGGAGTGATTGACTAAAATCTGCCAAAAAAATCCCCAAATTTCCTAATTTGCTGCTGCTGCTGCTGCTGCTGCTTCTTCTTCTTTTTTACAATTTATGGAATTGTATACAAACTCAATCAGGGTAAAATACAGAGGCCAAAAATACACATTTCCCCCCGTAAGCTAAAATATGAAGCGGATTTGTGTTTGTCTTTACTCCTTTTTTTCCACTTTCAGGAGATGTGTATTCACTTTCAGGAGATGTATTAACTAATGTGTGTTAATATTTTTTTTTATCTCTTTCCCCAACTAAATTTGCATATAATTCTAGAAGTTAAAAAAGAAAAAAGATGCCAGACAATTTGCGAAACACAGACGGAACAGATTTAACAACATAGTACTCTGTTTAAAAGGTTGTGCTGAAAAGGATTCAGATACCTGCCCGGGAGCATGAGGGAGGACCAAGGGGAAACAAATCATCGCCAAACCATGAAGCGCCTGACCGTCTGATGAGAGCAGCATGGGTTAGCGATGGATTAAAGAAGCCACCGTGGTTTGTTTTCAAGATGGCTTATCGTGATGTGCGAACTCAAACCGATACATTAGTATCAAATGTAGCCAAAAAACCAAATAAAAAATAAGATGGTCTGTGGTAGCATGCAATTCATGTTTCAACTCCCCCTGCATAAAATTGGTCTGCATATACAATCCATCTCTTATTTGTACTTCCTCTACTTGCAAGGGTTTCAGCCAAATGGATTCAGGAGCAACAGCTGGGAGCAATCACTGATAGCTCATCTTATGCTTAAGACACATTTTTAAGGTTAAGTACTTATTCGCTAAGTTGTATCATGACAAATGCTAGATCTTATACCACTGGTCAGGCAGATGGAGCCCTCCTAGATATTTCAGCATGAAAAAACACTAGTATCTCAAAGATGCTTTACAAGTTATTTTGATTCCTGCAAGAACCAGAGACCATAGCTTCATACCTTTGCGGACCCAGTCGCCCGTGTGAATATTAATAGTGACTCCAACTAAATTGCTGCTGCGTTGTCTTTTTTCCCAAAGAAAATCAAGTGCCTTCCGTGCATATTCCTGTAACAAAGTTAAATTACATTTAGCTACAAAGATGTTAATTGCAATGATTATGTTGAGAAACTGATGCAGACAACTTGCGTTTCAACTTTACTGTTTTTAAAATTAAGAAACTCTCAAGAATCTTCCACACCAAAATTAAGACCTAGAATCATATCTACAATGAGAAAGAACTTAAGGAAATTCGATTAATGAAATTCTTAGCAGTTGCAAAGAGGTGGGCAACCAGCAGTCCTCCAGATATTGCCAGACTCCAACCTCTCACAAGCCTAGGCCAGCAAGGCCAAAGGTCAGAGATGGAGTCCAACAATGTTTGAGGGCCAATAAGTTCCCACATGTAACTAGGAAAGTATTTAAAAAGGCTGCCTTAGGACACACTTTCAAGTTTGAATTATACTCAACTAGTGATAAGTTGCAAAAAAAATTCATAGACAAAGTTAATAATGGGGGCTGAGGCTGAGAGAGAGTGGCTAACTTAAGACAACTTTAGGTATTGTCAAGGCGAGATTTGATTTGGGGGATTCCTGCAATCTCTTTATAATGCCGCTACACTAGAACTCACCTACAAGCTCCCCATTATGCAAATGCATGCTTATAACAGCAGCTTATGGTAGACAAAGACTGACAAGTCAACCATCACAGAGGGCTGCACCATCTGTAAGTGCAACAAAATGAGTTAATGCCATGGTGTTTAGCATAACAAATACTGCACTGATGATAAAATATGCCACTATTTTGCTATAGAGTTACCCAATTCATAAACAGACAATTTCTAGAATATTTAAAACTATGACTCCAAATATAGAGAAGGAATTTACTAGTTTCTGGTAGCACAGATTCAGTTACCAGCTCAGTAGCAGATATACCCCATTATATAGGGACACTTCATGAATAAAAGTTGCAAATTACATGCGAAGTAATGAATCATTTATTAAGCAAACCTCAAATACTGATGCCCCTGTGAAGCGGCTCAGAGCAGCAAATTCCAGGATCAAGGTACCAGCACAAGCTGTACAAGTGTCAGTCTCTGTTCCTGTTCGAGCTTCTGGACTCCTTACACCAAATTTTAAGTTAACCTAGAAGAAAAAGTGCCCAAATCTTTTATTTTTACTGTGATCAATTCAGAGAATGAACTCATGAGTCAAATATTTATGAATCAAGATTAAACAACTTGTTGATTCTAAATAAAACAAGCTATGGGACTTAGGTTCATTTTGCACTATGGCAAGGAAACAAATGTTATGTTCTAACAGAGTTCCAAAGCAAAGCACATGAAGAATCATGAAAAGTTAGTAAGTATTGGGAAAACCAGTGGAATTTGATTCTGCATTTATACAAATCAACTTAAAAGCAATGCAAGCTGCCAAAGTTAACACTGATCCTTAAAGACAAAGATCTCCAGTACCTGATGGTTCTGACAAAGACTTCTGAACAACTGCACTAGTGATGTATTAGAAACGTTTCTCCACTGACATCACAGAATATGTATTGCATCTACCAGCAACATCTAGACATTTGCATGCTTGAGCATGTTTTATGCAATTAATTTAATTAATAGCATAAAATAATTGCTCAAATGTGAACATTAGCAGTACACTTCCTGATGAAATTTTAGAGTGACTTGCAGTGCTAAGCATGTCGCCCACCCTGTGTAATCCTAGAAAACGGTTACAGACCATGTCCATAAACCAAAGCAACTGAGATCTGTACATGCTGTTACATAGGTTCTTACCACAGCAACTCCAATTGCTAAACTCCACGTTGTTTTGAATTTAAGACCAGTTTGCCTCTTTGAGTACTGAGCCTGCTATGGAGAGAACATCAAGCTCACAGAAAACTCTGGCTGTTCCTGGTTTTTCACAAAAATGCACATACAGCTTCTTTCAATCATGGTGCTTGAAAATTATTCAATAAAGGGCATGAATGAAATGATTGCAAACAAATATTTTAAAACAAATTTAGCAATGCGGTTGGCTGGGATCATAACAGTTGTAAGAGATTCATGTTCTTTTAGTCAATGGTATACAAAAATATATGGAGTTATATCTAACTCAACATAGAATATTTTTTCTCATATTGGAAGCAGAAGTCCTATGTGGCCTATCAATTACGTATAACTAGCTATAACTGGTGCAGAACCTCTTTCGGTTCAAGGGCCAAATTCAATTTCTGAAAACCCCTATGGTTCTTATTGATGGTAATGAAGCCTTTCAACCTTTTAGAATTGGGGGAAAACTGCTCAAATGCTGGTAACCCACCCAATAATCGGTGGTTGGGGAAAGGGGGTTGGAGCATGTGGGAGGGGGCATGGCTTTCTGGAAAACCCTGGAGGGCTGGACTGAGAACCCCCAGGTGGCCAGATCTGTCCTTCAGGTCTGAAGTTCTGCACCCCTGAACTATAGCAAAGATAGTATTAATTCATATTATACTTACTCTTGGATATGGGAGACCGCTAGTGGTGTTAAAAGCTGGCAGAAGCTTGTAGCCCAACTTCTTTGCCATGTGCAGAAGTTCCCCATTGTACCACTGCATGTCTTCACCTTTCTCTTTCAGCATGATCGCTACGGAGTGCCCACCTAAAAGACCACTAAATGCACAACAAAAACATAAATGAGGGGCTACATTCAGTTTATGAAAATACTGACTCAAACATGGGAATACTTAAGGGCTGGGACAGAAGCAATGTTTCAAGAACCAAGAGCCTCTTATTCTTAATTGGGGGTTTAAGCAGCATTTCCTCATCTACGGAAGGCAATGGTCAGACGTAACACTATGCCAGGCTAAAAGAACAAGGTGGAAATTTTGCACAGAGATGGGGAACGGTGTGGTGGAGAGAATATGTGATTTTGTGAACTGCTTCAAATCCTTAAGCTATGGTTAGTAGTTATTAAATATAACACAACGACTGAGAATGAAGTTAATGCTCTTCACTTCTGAAGAACTAACATAACAATGGCTGCGTAAATGCTGCCATTTCACAGAACTGCAGAATATTTAGACTGCAATATAAAATGCAGGATTTAGCTTCCTGAAAATCTCATAAAGGCTATTACCAGCCCAAAGGCATACGTAGTCCAACATCCCCTTTTCCCACAGTGGTGAACCAGCCCAAAGCAATTTATGATATCTCAGCTTTAACTTAAGACTGCCAGTACTTAGGCAAAGATATACTTAAATGTAGCTGGCAATCCTGGTTGAAACACCAGAAGCAAGAGTAAAAAACTTCAGTGGTCAGTTGTGGACTTCAATACCAGCATAGCTATTTGCCTCTCACCAGGAGAAGCAAATTCAGAATAAATTATAGAAAATAGTAAAAAAAAAAAAAAAAAGTTACAAAATGAGAAAATCGTGCATATCTGCATGGTTTACACAGATAACAGAATATAATGTTTCTTCACGCAGGATTGGGATTACTTTGGTACAAAGTTTTAACTTTCAAATACACAGCCCTGAATACTGCTAGCTGAGGCTATTATATACATTTAACTAATGGCCATTTGTATAATTTCATCTTTCTCAAAATGGATTCTTATAAGGCAAACTGGAGATAAATACAGCCAAATATAAAACTGAAATATACCCTAAAATAAATTCTACAAAATGCAACATATACATAAGTCTTAAAATAGAATTTGGAATGGTTTTATGAACTGCAAATTCCTGTAATTCTTAAACACTTGTAGAACAGGTATGTTTAACTCAGATTAGGGTGTACGGAAAAACCACCACCCAACGCTTTTCCTCTGCCATAAAACTTACCCAAGGACTCTTATGTTGGTTTCAAACACTGATACTACGATGTCATTGTCTAAATTAACATCTCTAATCACTTTTTTGACAGCTGCATCAAACTCTTTGGTTTTATTTAAGACCTGCAAAACAACAATAACCTGTAAACAATATGATCTCCTGGCATGAAACTGATTTACTAGAGGATCTATCATGGGTTATTTATTTTTTTAACGCCCTCCCTTCAAAGGTTCTTGAGGGCAGACTCAAGAAGATTCCGTGGTTCCTTAGAATTTGCCCATGCAACAATTTAGACGTAGAGACTGTTGAGCACGTTTTGTTCTCATGTCGCTTTTATCAAAAAGCAAAGGAGGATTTAATCTGGCCTTTTATACGACCTTTAACAAATCTCACCCCAGGATATCATTTAAACCTCTTGCTACAGGGCACAAATGAGGATATTACTATACAAGTGGCCAAGTTTTTGAATGTGGCTATATCCACCAGAGCAATGGTTGTTGGTTAAGATGTGTTTTAACTTTTATGAAATGTATAAAGTATTTTAAGGTGTGTTGGATCCTGTTATTAACAATTTTAATTTTTTTATTCTGTAATAACTTTACTCTTGTCATATTTCCTATGGTCTATGGACTGCAATTAAAGAGAATTGATTGATTGATATTTTTTTAAAAAAATAAAAATGAAGGTTGCTTACCTGTAACTGTAGTTCTTCGAGTGGTCATCTGTGCAGTCACACATATGGGCTCGCGCCGACGCCGAGCCTACTTCCGGGAAACTTCAATAGCTAGATAGAGTTTTGGCGGGAACCCCTCCCCCACCATCCACCGCGCATGCTCAGGGTTCCCGCTCTAATTTACCTCAGTCCTTCTGAGACCGCTTGGCCTCGCAACTAAGGTATTAATGTATTAAATCAAACAAGAGCATGGCGAAACAACTTGACGTCACAACAGCGATGCCAAGAGGGGATGGTGGGAGGGTTGTGTGACTGCACAGATGACCACTCGAAGAACTACAGTTACAGGTAAGCAACCTTCATTTCTTCTTCGTGGTCTCTGTGCATCACACATATGGGCGAATAACAAGCAAGACTTACCGGAGGTGGGTAGGCACGCTGCTTGATCACTGGCAAATCGAGGAGAGAACCGCCCTTCCAAAAGAGGCGTCCTGTCGAGCTCTGACATCGAGGCGATAATGCTTAACAAACGTGGAAGCATTAGTCCAGGTGGCTGCCTTGCAGAGATCAGTCAGCGAAGCCCCCTGAAGCAACGCCGAAGATGCTGCTTGTGCCCTAGCAGAATGTGCCGTCAGTCGAAACGGAGGGTCCCGTCCCGCTACCTGGTAGGCTAGCGTAATGGTTTCCACCACCCATTTGGATATGCGTTGAGAAGAGACAGGCAGTCCTTTGGATACTCCACCATAACAAATAAACAATTTGCGAGATTTCCTGAAAGTCTCAGTTCTCGACTTATAGAAGGCTAGTGCCCTTCTAACATCCAATGCATGTAACGTTGCAGACAACGGGTCTGAGGATGGTTTGAAGAAAGTTGGTAGAACAATGTCCTGATTCACGTGGAACCTTGAAGAAATTTTCGGAACAAAACCTGGGTCCGGCCTTAGCACTACCTTGTCCCTAAAAAACTGTAAATAGGGAGGGTCTACTAGTAGCGCTGCCAACTCCGAGACCCGCCTTGCAGACGTTATAGCAACCAAGAAAAGAGTTTTAAGCGTTAACAACCGAACATCTGTCGTGGCTAATGGTTCAAAGGGCTTTGATGTAAGTATGGTGAGAACTAATGATAGACTCCACTGCGGTACTGCCGGACGGATATTGGGAAACAAATTATTTAAACCTCTTAAAAAAGTTTTTGTCATGGGATGTGTAAACACGGAAAACCCGTCCACTAACCCATGGTTGGCCGCAATGGCAGACAGGTATACACGAATGGAAGCCGGCTTTAGCCCTGCCGAGTGCAGAGAGTAAAGAAAAGAGACAACGCTAGGTAAGTTCGCGTTCACAGGGTCAAAGGCATTTCTCTGTGCATAATCTTGGAAACGCTTCCATTTCTTATTATATGACAGCCTTGTAGAGGGCTTACGAGCTGCCTCCAAGATAGCTTTCACACCTGGTGATAACGCGAGGTTTTTCCAAGACGCCGGATTCTCCACGCCGTTAGATGTAGAGTGTGAACCTCGGGATACAGGATTTTCCCCCCCTCCCTGGACAGGAGGTTGGGGACACGTGGAAGGTTCCACACTTCCAATCTCGCCAGTCTGAGTAGCGGCGTGAACCAAGGCTGCCTTGGCCACCACGGAGCTATCATTATCGCATTTGCATTGCTGCGTCTGATATTGGCTACTGCCAAGGACAGCATGGGGAACGGAGGGAAGATATAAAGAAACCCCTTCGACCAGTCCCATTGCATGGCGTCCCCCAACGATGCTTGCCCTATGCCCGCCCTTGAGCAGAACGCTGGGCACACCGCGTTGGCAGCAGTCGCAAACAGGTCGATGCTGGGGGACCCCCAACGAGCAAATAGACGATCCAGGACATGAGGGGAGAGCTCCCATTCGTGGGTGTCGTTGAACGATCTGCTTAAGTCGTCCGCTATGACATTCTCCGTTCCCGCAATATGTAGCGCAGATAGCAGCACATTGTTGGAAATTGCCCATTGCAGAATGTCCATCACAAGACGAAGGAGGCGATATGACCGCGTCCCGCCCTCTTTGTTCAAATACCAGACTACTGTGGTATTGTCTGTTAAAATGCGGACATGATGTCCCTGCAGGTGAGGGGAGAAAACTCGGAGGGCCTTTTTGACCGCCAAAAGCTCTAACATGTTTATATGAAGGCGGGCTTCTGAAGGTGACCATCTTCCTTGTGTTACTAGGTCGCCGTGGTGAGCACCCCAGCCTGCTAGCGACGCATCGGTTGTAACTACGCGAGATGGGGCCGGGGTGGTAAACGGCATTCCTCGAGAGAGATTGTGATCGTCCGACCACCACCGGAGCGAGCTTCTTACAGACAGCGGTATGGTAAGTATTAATTTGTGGGGGTTTTGCAGAGGTGAGTAATACTGGAGCAGAAACTGTTGGAGAGGCCGCATGCGTAGCCTTGCCCAACGGACGACGAACACGCTCGCTGCCATTAATCCCAGCAGTCTTAAAATTTGAAAAGCTGAGACTCGGCATTTCGACCTGAGCCGTACTGCAAACTGCCGTAGGACCATAGCCCTGTTTGCTGGAAGAAAGGCTCTTCCCACACCGGAATCCAGAGTAACTCCTATAAACTGTATTTGACGTGCTGGTCGGGTGACTGACTTTTTGTAATTTATCTGCAGCCCAAGCGACGATAGAAGCGCGATGACCTCGTGGACGTCGGCGAGCGCTTGGCTTCTGGAGGCGGAGACGATTAGCCAATCGTCCAGGTAAGGATACACCTCGATGTTGTTGGACCGAAGGTGCGCACAAACCGCCGACATGCACTTGGTGAACACCCTTGGTGCAGACTTGAGCCCGAAGGGTAGAACGGAGAACTGGTACGCTTGGCGTCCTATGATAAACCGGAGGTAACGCCGGTATAACGGATGAATGGCGATGTGGAAATACGCATCCTTTAAGTCTATTAGCGCGAACCAGCTGCCCTCCCTTAACATGGGAAGAACTGATGCCAGAGTTATCATTCGAAATTTTCTGGTTCGTATGAACTTGTTCAAAGCTCTGAGATCCATAATGGGACGAAGGCCCCCGTCCCTTTTTGGCACCGTAAAATACCGGGAATAAAACCCGGAGTGTAGATGGGTTGGCTTCACCCTTGTGATTGCTTTTTTGCGAAGCAGTTTGGTGGTTTCCTGCGTTAGAACTAGTGAGGGTGGCGTAGATTTTATGGTACCAAGAGGAGGAGGGGCTTCGAACTCCATTCTGTAACCCTCTGCGATGATGTTCAATACCCAAGCATCCGAAGTTATGGACGCCCAAGTCTGCAGAAAAGGTTGAAGCCTGTTTGTTTGGTCTCCGAGCTGTGCTGGCGTCAAGTCAAAGACGACGCTTGCTCGACTGCTGTTGCTTGTTGCGTTGTTGGAAACGCCCTGCGGATTTACGCTGTTGGTACGACCTAGACGTGTCCGGCTGATAGCGCTGACCCCTATCCAGTTGTTGCTTGTAAGGTACAGGCCTGTACCATTTACGTTGCCTATAATGCTGCTGAACTGGTTGAGAACTCATTTTCTTCGCCGTCATTCTGGCTTTGTGCAGGGTATCCAGCGTTGCATCCGTTTCAGAATTGAAAAGACCTTCCCCGTCAAAGGGAAGATCTTCTATTCGGTTTTTTGTCTCCTGCGGTAACATAGCCGAACGGAGCCACGCGTGGCGGCGCAATGCCACTGCTCCAACCATTGCCTTAGATAGACAGTCAGTGATATGGCGGGCTGTCGTTAGTTCTTGCCGTGACAGTCTAATGGCCTCTGCTTGAAACACGCGAGCTAGCTCCCGCTGGTCGTCCGGAAGGTAGTCCGTCAAGGACGAAACCTTCTCCCAGAGGAACAATTGGTACCGCGCCATTAACGCCATATAGTTGTTTATTTTGACACCTAGAGATGTAGATGCATAAATACGTCGTCCATACGCATCCAATTTGCGGCCCTCCTTGTCTGTGGGTGCAGAATGCGTACGGCCCGACTTGCCCTGCGATGCTTCCACCACCACTGAGTTCGGCTTCGGGTGTTGGAACAGGCATGGTGCCTGATCCTGCTTAACTTTATAAATCGCGTCCAAGCGCTTTGAAGTCGGGCCTACTGTAGCAGGATGCTCCCAAGACTGCTTTAGAGACTTTAGCAAGGCCTTAACCATTGGCATAGACACTTGTGGAGATGGTTCCGTAGACATGACATTGTAAATGCCATCATCCGAATCTTCATCAGGTTGCTGACAGTTTAGATTGAGAGACTGAGCAAGCCGCAACATCTGTTCTGAAAAATTCCCCATTTCCATTGTTGGAGATGCTCTGTCCTCTGTGCCGACTGTGTCCAAAGGTGAAGGCTCTGACGGACGAGGAGATGGGGCTGACGATGAGTCGGAAACGTAGTCTTCGAAGGATTGTGAAGGCTGCCGATGTCGAACCGATAACCGTTCCCGGCCTGGCGGTAACGCTGGGGTTGACAACTCCCGACCACGACGTGGATACTTCGACAACGACGCCGTTCGATGCGGAGGCACCGGTGGTGGGGATTCCTCCATTCGCTGGCGAACAGGAGACTGGGTTCCCTGGAGCCGCCGACCCGTGTACGGATCAAACCGATAGCGGTGATGACCGGTCGGCCTCGATTGGGCAGAAGAGACCTCCCATTCCCGAGATCGCGACCGCGACCGAGATATCGACATTGAAGATCTTTGCCGAGATCGATGCGTTCGGCGTCGATGGTCTTCACCCCGACGAATGGGCTGCTGCGGTTCCGGCGGTAACGAGCGCTCGGTATCGGAGGCGATAAGGATCGGCCCCGGAGACGGCAACGAGCGCGAAGGCGACAGTGGCTGTTGCAGCTGAACTATCGGAGTCGGAGGAGTACGCAGCGAAGACAACACCGAAGGAGTGCGCCCCTTCGATGCCGACGGTACTGGAGAGAGCTCCGGACGCAGGGACGACTGCGATGCGGAACCTATTGATGCCGTGCGTTGCCTCGATACCGAGGACTGCGTCGGTAGCGAGGCGGACTTGTGTACCATCGCTACAACTTTGACCGTCGAAGAAGACGGTACCGACGCCGGACGCTCCATCGACTTTTTCGCTACCGATGGTTTCGAAGATGGGCGCGTCTTAGCTTTTGCAGGAACTGCTTTCGAAGACTTCGATTTTTTTGTCCTTTTAACAGGAGGAGGAGATGAAGAGGGTGAAAACCCCGATAAAGATGCCGGCTGCCCACTGCGAGCATGAGACGAAGCCGGAGATGCTGGGGTCGAGAGGTCTCGACTCTCCCCAGAAACAGGCTCCTGCATTGCCGCCCGTCGAGGCTGATCCACCGCTGAGAGAGCTTTAGACCATAAAAGGCTGCGAAGCCGGTCTGCTCGATTTCTCCTCGTCTGCCTCGAAAAACGCATACAGTGTGCGCAAGAGTCAACGATGTGGGTCTCCCCCAGGCAGAAAAGGCAGAGCGAATGGCCGTCAGTGAGGGCAATTTTAGCCCTACACCGGGAGCACCTCCTGAAGAGCGCGGACTGCGCCATAAGATGGTGGCTTTAGAGATAAAACCACTCTTTCAGGAGCAAAACCAACTAATTATTTCCACTAAAATATTATTATTATTATTTATTTTATTTTTTTTTCAACTAACTAACTATAACTATAGAAACACAACTCTATCTAACTAATAACTAAATAATCTATAAGTATTCTTCTGTCTTACAGGTCAAGGATTGACGAGGAAGTCTCCCGCGAGGCTAACAGCGAAGCGGTCGAAGAAGAACTGAGGTAAATTAGAGCGGGAACCCTGAGCATGCGCGGTGGATGGTGGGGGAGGGGTTCCCGCCAAAACTCTATCTAGCTATTGAAGTTTCCCGGAAGTAGGCTCGGCGTCGGCGCGAGCCCATATGTGTGATGCACAGAGACCACGAAGAAGAAATAAAGGATAGCACATTAAAACACATTAAATTCAAAACAGGCTGTGATAGTATATATGTAAGGAGATTAAGAATTTTATGGCGCAGAAGGACCTAAGCCATATTTAACATAACATACAGAATACTAAACACCTTTGAAATCTCGCAGCGGGGGTCGATTGGTTTTGGAATTCACCAGGAGATACCTAGTGGGACCGGATATTTGGAAACTCCAGTGGAGAGGTACAATTATCAAGCGGAGAAAAGCTTATTTTGGCAGACTGAAGATCAACGATTATCCATTTTTTCCCAATTAAATATTCTTCAGGGACAACAGGATCCAGGATCATTTTCTAATGATATTCATCATGCAATTCCTTTCACATCCCCAGCTGGCAACTCAACTCATATGTATTGTGCCACTTCCTGCCCAGCCCACTTTCAGCAGTTTCATAATGGACCCATAACTGTGGGTTGAGTTGTAAGGTAGATGCATTGAATAACAAGCCATACAGAAATGGCCACAACAAGGCAAAATGAAATGGGAGATGCAAAGAGATGATGCAAGTAGGAAGAGAAAAGAGCACAAGTTGACAAGACAGCAATGAACTTCCGTTTGGCAGAGCTGACGGCATGCGAGGGCTCAGCAGAGCAAGCCAGCTAACCCAGTCGCACAGCAGGCATGCTTTTAGCTACTCCAAGACTGGTCCTAATTCTTAAATTAGTAGGGAACCACCTTTTTATCTATAGCACATGTAAACTATAAGATGCAGAATTTTTTTTTCCTATTAAAAAAGGAGGCATTTCTATACTAAAGTAACTTGCTTAGTAAGATTATCATAAGGTATACTCAAACACTACAGAACTTATAAACAAAAATGTACAAATGGAAGCCCAAGTATAAGAAAAATGCCAGAAGATACTGAACCTACCACAAGAGTGTCCAACGTATCAATGAGTGTCAATGAAAACCTGGAGGTGGAGAGAACACACACACACACACACACACACACACACACAAATTAGGACTGAGTACATTTGTAGCAGCTACAATCGTCTTAGAAACGTTGTGCAATATTTATCACTGATTACTAAATTACAGGCATCCTAGTATGAATGGAGAGGTTATCATGCAAAGGAATCTTGTCTTGTTGCGAGCTTGTGACAGGGACCTTCCTTCCTAGTTCTCATAAGCTGATGAAGTAAGCTGCTGTTTGCCATTCTTATATTTTTATTGTATAATGCCGTATGCATGCATTTCCACCAACCTGCCCACAATGATTTTCAGAATGATTCTGACAGCCAACTTGCCTCCAACTTTCTTGTGCAAAATTCTACAACTTTCAGCATACATTTTCTAGACTCTCTGACCAGATGCCCAATTCAGGCATAGAGTTTGGTATCCATCCCTCTCGTCCCAGTAAGGAGGAGGATGTGGCATTCATACACAGCTGTACAATGTTCAAGCTGTGGGATACAGGAAAGAGCCTTGCTCCACAATGCATAAAACGCTCAGCATAAGCCAGGCCCTATGTGCATAGGTGCCCTCCCAAATATGCCCTGTTGATGCAATCTTTCCATGGCAAAGGAGGGGCTGATAGGTTGCATGAGCAGGGCCCACTCATATAACCCCAAGAATCTATGATTAGTGGTGAAGGGTGCATGAGTCCAAGACTTATTTCCATGCCACGCTATATACAAGGGCTGACTTGTTTGTCGGTTGATTTTTTAAAAATGTATACAGTACATAATCAATACATAGAAAATTTATGAAAAAGACAAAATGCATAAAACTATATGGTACTAAAATAAATATATCTGAATGAATTCATATTTAGTATTAGCATCAATAAAGATGCATCAACTTCAACATCAATAAATACAATTTTCAGTATCACTAAATACTATATTCATTTAAAAGCATGAAATAATTTCTAGCAGAGCATAAAATTATTTATTTAATAGATTTATGCACCACTGACCATATTTACAAATATCTCTAAGCATTTGAGCAATATTCTGTACTTTTGAATTCCAGTCTGTTATAAACTCCACTTCTGAACAAATACATCATAACTTTGTCTATAGTTAATGGGCCTGTTCAGACATCACACTAAGCCATGATGTTAGCATTTCTGGCGAACCACATGAGATGAGTTACTTCTCACTCCATCTGACTAACTTGTTTTCCAAACTTGAATGGATGTATCTAAGATTTACCAAATCAAGAGAGAATACAATGGCTGTAAAGGACAGACTCCACTCAGTGACAGATTTTCAAATCTTTACCAAGTGTTTTGAGTTTCAAGAATTAATGTATGGGTAGTGAGTGGTCCCTAAAACATTTCTCAAGACAACACAAATGTGGTATTTTTATACATTTTTATTGCTCAAACAGTCAAACTTTAGCTACAATGAGGCAGATCACAAACATTCTTAAATACACACAAGTTATAAACACTAAAATAATAACGAAGACAGTAGGAAGCATATCGTTAACATAGTAAAACCTAGTTTCCTCTTAAACTAATAGTTAACATTAAAGTTTCATATTTACCTAAACGGAAGGTATAGCGGGCAAAGGCAGCCTAGTACATATGATGGGTTTCTTGTTCTCCTAGGATCTCTCTCCCAAACCAATCAAACCCTAGCCTTTTATTACCCCCCTTAGTTTCAGATGGATACCATTATTCCCATTTTTCTCAATTTAACCAGGTCTGCCACTGACACCACTAACACCAAGATGAAGGTATCCCTGCTAAGCTACGTACTGAGTCTATCACTTGACCAACCCATTCCTTCATTTCCAAGAATATATTACATTACTCATAGTTATCTCACAACACATACATACCAACTAGTCACACTTACTTGATACAATAAATACTTATCAATTCTACACACGACAATGTATGTTCTGCTACACACGGTGGCTTAGTGTGTCATGGGGGGAATCACCTTTTGCAGTGGGGTTAACGGGCCCTGGGGTGACTTACCGTGTTGTCTGTTAGGCTCCCCATGGTTAAAAATGGCCGCTCCGTGAAAAAAACATGGCGACCATAGACTGAGCCACCTAGAGATGATAGCAACTTCTGGCAACAAGCTAGCTGGAACGGACTTCCTTTATGGTCGGGATCATCATGCAACAACTATAGCTACCGATCTGATTCCTGCCAAAGTGGCCACTGGGATGTACAGCCATAGCAGTGGGAAGACGATGGGCTAACCATGGAGCAGGGAGAGGTAAGGGAACCAGGCAGTGCTGCATGGTTGTGTGGTCATGTGAAATGTGGACACATCTTGGTTTCGTTAACTTTCCCTGCTCTGTAGTTCCCCTAATCACCCTCCCCTTCGTGTGCATGTGAACAAGCCTAATGATCCACACTCTTAACTAATCTGTTACTGATGGCTGATCTGATTTTTTCCCAATGAATACTAATAGCTAAATTTTGTTGTCTGGTAACATAACAGACCATATAACACCAAACAATACTTCACATGGATTTAATGGCAAGTTATAAGGGTGTTATTTACTGTTACCAAAGGATAAATGGTTCTATATTTGCTGATGGTTGCAAGATTGTCAATTTGTGGATCTTGGTTAATGTCTTATTTTGCAATAGGATTATCAGCTTCTTTGAATTAGAAATAAGATCAACATAACTAATTGTGCCCCACCAATAACCCACAAACATTTTGCTAATCTACTTGGCCACACATACCTATGTTAGTCACTTGTAGCCTAAAAGACAAACTAGCTTTTGTAACGCTCCTCTTGATGGGTGCCTACAGGTGCATCTTGCTCACCAAAGGAGACTTTGTTTATGGACTAATATTGCTGTTTCATGTAAGAGAGTTGTTTATGGGCTAATATTACTGTTTCAAATAAGTTTGATTGTTTTAATATACTAACTTTCCCAAGGCATCATCCACATCCCCACGACTTGGTTCTTGACCCCGAACTCTTCCACGGCAAGTTAAAGGCATGAGCTCATCGGCTGGATAGGCATGTTCCTGTTCATTGCCAAAAAAAAGGGAAAAAAACAAATGAGTAAACTAAAGAGGTAGGGAGACACTACGTTTAAATTTATGAAGGCTAGGCCGTGTTGTTCCACACACTGTTGCAAATGCAGGGACTAAAGAGGAATACAATTTCAATGATCACAAGAAAAGTATCACAGAGAGCTGAGTGGGAACATCTTGCTCCTTCACTGGACTGAATTACAATTTTGACTAGCTAAATGGCATAGAAAATACACACTTATTTAGGTAGTACAAAGGGGAAAAATAGTTTGCAATTTAACATCCTTTGGCCCACATATGTTTCTACTGTTATTTTTGCCTCATTTTGCATATCTTGTCACTGGAGTTATTCAGAATAAGCTGAAAGGCATGCACAAGCAGCAAGTTGGTTGATTGTGCATGCCTTTACTTAACATAGAAAAGAATATATAAGCAAGTATGGAGTACCAAAAACATCTTGTCACTTTCTTTAGAAAGATTCACCTCCTTAAGTAAAAATGCTCTTCTGTGTGCTCAACTGGTGTGAAGATAGCTCCTGGGAAGGTCTTGTTATTAGGTTCATGTCTAGCAGACTGGAATACTGGAGTTTCTGCTGAAGTCATAGCAAGGGCACATTGTGCCATAGTACAGTTTTATTGCAGATACAGCAGAGCTCTTTTGTCAGTGATTTGTTCCCAATAGTTCAAAAAGTCTTAAAGAGAGCCAGCATTCAGGAACCTAAATACAGTTTTTAAAGCAACATTGTTACCCAGAACTGGGACTATGCTTGGAGCAAGGAACTGGATATGTAGAAAGGCCTCTTGAGCACTTAGGGATCATGGACACTCCAGCAATAACCTTAAGGGGAGCACTACAAGGCATGTACATGGGTGGGGCCCTCCTCACAACAGATAATGACGTGTAGGAATGCTGTGCAAGCCTTAACCAAGTCAGGACATCTTCTTTCCTTAGGTTCTTAAGTGAAGCATGGAACCACAATCGAAGTGCCGGTTTTAACTAAAGAAGGATATTGTTTGCTTGAATGTCCCACAGCTTTTGCCACTGGTCCTTCAGATTAAAATGGGGGAAACTCACTTTATGGAACTTTTGCACATTTAAAAGAAAGCTGAGATGCCACTCTGGAAGTCTAATTTATTGTCCTTTCTGCCTACATGCCCTGGTGTCCAAAAAACCCAACAGGAGACCAAAGAATCCCCAACCTTAAAAGAATAACAGAAAACAGATGAATAAATCTAAGGACATCAATTAACTAAGGGATTCAGAATATAGTACTTATATTTTCCAAATTATTAAATGTGATTCAGTGTTAGGATTACAAGAAGTTCTGTAATGAACACAGATAACCTAGTTGAGAGTCCCTGTGCTACAGTCAGGTACTTATGGGCAAATGCTAGTCCAAAATACATTGTCACAAGACTTGGATACATTAGTAAAAATCAATTCATAAGGATTGTGCAGTGAACAATGTTACTAAGAAAACTGTTGATAGTGTCAGGAGTTATCTCAGTCCATTGGAGTTGGGAAAATAGATAACTTATCCTGAGAAGCCTCCTGGCTAAGGGTGGAGGGGACAGTAGTACTAAAGCAAGATGATTATGCAATAACTTGATTTGTTGCAGAAGGAGTTTAAGTCTAAGCGCAAAGGCTGGAACAGGAAACTCTAGGCAGCAAACAAGGTCTTCCACCAGGGCACAAACACACAGTTCTAACTGGATGGTCAGACAAGACTGCAGCTTAGCAACATATCGCAGAGAGAGCTGAGCAGAATGCAAACCAAGCAGCGGTTTTAATGCTTCTTCATAGAGGTTATGTACAGGAAAGATGTGATACACTGAGCTTCTTGATGGTGAATACTATCTGAATTAATGGTCTTGCAAGATTAATACAAACAATAGTTCCATTTGAAGCAAATCAATGCCCAGTAAAATTGCAATGTAGGTGTGCAGTTGGTGCCTTTATAAACTTGAGCTGTTTTCTGTGTGGCAAGTAAACCAGCTTCCTGCCCAAAATCAACCTAAAAACCATCAGGTCCAGTTTCAGTTCTAGATCAGCACGTAAACTGTGCTTTTGGAAAAGGTGGAGATAATTTTTGTCTAGAGAACTTGTTGCCACTGAGGAAAGCCCACTGAAATGAGAGAGAGAGAGAGAGAGAGAGAGAGAGAGAGGTGTTTGTGTGTGTAGTCCAGGATTTGCTGTAGCTGCCTTTTAATAAATCACACTCTCTAAGACTTGTAACTTATCTGGAAGATGTCTGCTTATAAACGATTGCGAACTGTGAGGCACACTGAATTCACAATGAAGGTACTGCCTTGAAGCAATACCTTCCTGTTCAAAAGGTGTAGAATAGGTAGAACTAATATGAACCTGAAATACATTTCTTAAAAAACAAATGGAGCTTACACTCAGGTAAGAGATTATAGAATTGCAACCTCAGGATTCCTTATTTCCAAGGAGTCTCATAGGTTTTCATGATCAAAGAGATAGACACTAGATGTTCTTGTCTCAGACATACTTCACAAGCAACAGAGGACTAACGGCTATTAAAAACATTGTGTATTTGTCAGCATGTTATCCAGTACATGTGTGTCACATAAGGGACTTTTACAGAGCAAAAACAAGAAGAAAAGCGGCTGAAGATACCCACAGTGCTTTGCACAGCCATCTAAACACCCTGCTCTTCTTATAAGCACTAAAACAAATGTGTAGAAACTCAGCAGTAAAGCTTACATTGGTGCAAAGTTTATGAGCACTCTGTGGAAACCTTGATGGCAAGTGGTACTTTTAATTACTGGGAGAAGAGCTTTCTATTATACAGCAAAACTTAATGGACATTACCTTTATAAACATAGGAAATCACATATCTTAAACATCAGCACTTTGAAGGAACTGTAAAATGTCTGTTATCTAACTGTCAAGTAAAGCTTAAACCCCTTATCTTGTTTGCCAAGTTCAACAAGCACGGAAATGCAATTTGTTTAATTGAGCCCTAGTATACGTGGCAAGAATACATCCTTTTGACATTAAACCTTCCAGGATATGCCAGATTATACTTACTTCCTCATAACCCAAAGATTTCATGCTACAGACATAGACAATTAGGAGAAGGATTAAAATCACACTCTCAGCTTAATATGTATCCCCCCACAACAGAAATTCAATCTTAAAATGTATTAAACAATTCTTCCCAATTAACTATACATAACAGATTTGCATGTATTTGACTTGGATTCAAATTCCCACATCATCTGAAGAATATATTTTAATGTATATTTTATTTCCAGGTACAAACACACAAGCACAGACTATCATTAATTAATATCACATGTGGGCATGAAATGTTGTTTTATCTACAAATGATCAAGTAGGCTGATATAACCAAGAAAATATTAAACCTTTACTTGTGTATATCACACTTAAATTCTGCGCTTTATACAAAGACTATTAATATGTGACACTGTGCACTTCTATTTTGTGCTGTTAAAACTATTTGTATTACTCAGATCAATAACAGCAATTAAATGCCCAAAATACTATACATAGTCTCAATAATCCTTATTGCAGCCTTATGAAAGATCTGCATTATTACCCTCATCTGACAGAGGCATAACAGAAAGAACAGTGGCTTTCCTGAGCACTTACTGAATTTGTGCGTAGGATGAGATTTCAACAAGGAACAACCTAACTCACAATGTCCAGTATTGGGCACCAATGCTACATCAGCTCTTAATATAGCTTAACATATTAAGCAGCCCTCACTGGGAAGGCAGACAGATTGCTCCTTCTGCCACAGTTCCCACCTGTAAAATGAGCGGTTATCATCTACAGCACAAGGATTTTGGGAGGATAAAATACAGCATTTCTAATGTGTCAAGAGCTCCAATGTGTTTTTTAAATTGCTACTGAGGTTAATGTTTTATTGCATATTTTTAGGAAAAGAATTAACAGACCTGAGAATTAGGTGTGTACAAGAAACTCTCAAGAGATGTCTGTTTGCTCTGGGTAAGCAGGTGCAGGTTTCATCAGGAGCGAACACAGGTTTCAAAGCCCAGGAGTGAAATACACCAAGACAAACTCATAAAAGGTTGCTGTATTCTATGACTCTGTTCCATCACCACACTAAACCATGGCTTTTGCTAACCATAGTTTAGAACTCAAACCATGATTGAGCTTCTAAATACAAAAGCTAAGTAAGTTTTACAGCTGTTCATCTGCTTTAATTTTCTATCTATTCAACACTCCAGACTCTAGGTGTCCAGCAATGGAGTAAGTCTACCAAAAAGAGTACTCAGACATCATACCAAACCATATTATTACTAATCCACTCCAAACCATGGTTTCCTATGCTATTTTGTCAACTGGCTGCAGACCATTATTTGTCAATTCAGACATTAAACCAAACCACTATTAAGCTTCTTTAACTATGGGTTGAATCAAGCCCATAGATCAGCCAAACGTTTAAATAAAGGTGCATAATATTAGGCAACTACATTCAAATCTAGGAGTGCTACTTAAGATCAAGGAACATGCTTTCAAATACATTTAGGATAGGGATACAACAGTATATTCCTCAAAAAATTAGCATGAAGGTCACCCAATCTATTAACCGCATATACCTTACGTGAAAACTATCTCAGAATACTAATTTAAAAACAGATTGTGTCGGCTAGAAGCAACCTAACATTAGAAATAATGATGTGGCCATTGTACTTACCATGTAATTACTATAGGCATGATCAAACATTTCCAGTACTTGATTCCTGCAAAAGAGACACACACAAAAAGAAAAAAAAAGAATAATTTAGTTGTTAGATTTAAATTTCCTCTGAATGAGAGATTTAAACAGAAAGAACTAATCCCCTTGTGTTTTATTACAAGTATCTCACAAACAGATTCATAATCATTTGGATACATGAACTATGGGCAATAAATATTTGTTCTTTGGGGATGTGAAAGAAACAGTGCTATGTAAAGCACGGGTGCAGCCCAGCCCCTGCAAGCCTGCCCTTCACAAACCATGCCCCTACAAGGAGTTGGGGAGGCAGCTGGGAGGGGATTCCTTGCTGTTATCTCCGATCATAGATCGGAGATTACAGTGATTCCCTGTGCTGTTGCACTGCACGTAAATTTTCCCAGTCAGGGAAGCTCCACAACAGTGAAGCCAAACTGGCTGAAGTAATGGTGACTCAACTGGCTCAACTTCGCCCACTCTTCCCCGCCTCCCTCCCCTTTGAAAGCTATATTCAAACAAGCAAATGATACTCATTTCAGACCAATATACATATCACACTAATACTATAAAATATCTGTTACAGTACTGGATTTTTTTTTATCAAGAGAGGAAAGAAATTACACACTGCACCTCATTCCAGCATGAGATATCTACAGGCTGACCAGATAAAATCCAGGTCAGGGCTCATGTAACTTTAACAGTTGTAGAGAAAAGGGAATTTCAGCCAGTGCAATTTGTATGCAATTAGTTCCTGGTGAAATTCTCTCTTCATCACAACAGTTAAAGTTGCAGGGGCCCTGCCTTCTTTTGTATATGGTCACTCTAGTATAGTGCATGCACCTTTAACTGTTGTGGTAGACTCAATGATGTTTATTGGACACCAAGAACAGATTCAACCTGGTGTCCAGTCCACAATGGGGATTAAAGTCAGTCACTCCAAATGAAGATTAAAAGATATTCAACACCTACGCTATATTCTAATATTGTCACTCCAAATGAAGTGTGGATTAAAGGACATTCAACAGTGTTATGTTATATTCTAATATTTGGACATCGAGTTCTTTCAAAACCTTTTGTTAAATCATCATTGTTAAATTATTATTCATGAGTGTTATTGAAGATCAAATACACAGCCACTGAGGAAGGAGTCAGAAATGGTTTAGGACAAACCGGTATTACCGTTTGTGTATGTGTATTGTACTGTGGACACATCACTTTGTGTATTCCACATGCTGATCATCATTTGTGTGTATGTGTATTGTATTGTGGACACATTACTTTGTGTATTTGACATGCTAATTATTATTTGTTTAACAAGTTCCTCTATGTGTCCAACTCTTTAGAATACTCATTTTTGTGGATATAACAAAAGTGTTGTGTATTGAACAGTCATTAACACTACTAGTTTCACGTCTATTAATGATTGCATTATTCAGTGCATTCAACAATTTGATGAATTAGGAATACTTTATATCCAGGGTGGAATTAATAAAATTAATTGTGAAACTATATATGTCCTTCTAGCATGTAGAATTTTTATACGACATGTAAAGAGAGTTCTTACATGAATGTAGCATTTTGAGATATTGCACACATAGCAGTTACAGACGCCCAGACTCTTATCTGTGGATCCATCACGGGGTTTCTTGTGCAAGGGGGCAGGGTAGGGGGAGCTAGGATTCCTGGGTCTGAGTTTGGAGCACAGCCTCCGACCTCGGATTCAGGAATCTGCAGTATCCTATTGCCCTTCCGACTCTGTCTAGGGGCCATAGGATTGCTCTCTTAATGTGACTTAAATATTACGGAGGTATTTTTAAGAAATACTTGTAAGAATTTAAAGCCAATAGCATATTGTCTAAATTTAAGAGGAAAAGAACAAAGGTACTGAAAACTGTTGATATGCAATTAATTTTAGCAACTGAAAGAAAAGTACACCATATGCTGACAACCACTCATTTATTTCAATTAAGTTCAACTCTCTTCCACTAATGTTGTAGAGGCATCTTCAGTTTTGCTATCACTATTTAATACTTCCATTTCACTCTGACACATATATGTATTTCAATAAAATATATGTATTCCCTCACGTACTTGCTAAATTTGATCACCTGAAAACATTGAATGCAACTTTAAAACTGACAAGATTGCCTAAAATTGTATTTGCAATTGCCATACATTCATGGTCCATCCTATCTTGAAGACTGATGGCACGGAACTATTTAAATAGATCATGCAAATTACCTATTAAACAACGAGAAGCAGCCCCAAAACTTCACTACCTCATTTTTGGTTTAAGCTCAGAAATTGTGACAGATACTTGTAGAACAGCGATACCCACCTACAGGAATGTGACACGGCAGCAGAGATTGCATCAAGGAAGTATGAATTTTCATCAAATTACAGAAGTGGGGGAGGAGGGATTGTTAATACACATATCCTCCAACAATATGCATATCTCTTTGCAACATGTCATTCCAAGTTTCATAACGCTGCAGCTAAAGAGCTCCTCTGAATACACAGGCCAAAGATTTACGTTATTCTTGACATATAATAGCAACCATACTACTAGCAGGTGGATAAACACCTTGGTGGAAGTGAGAAAAAGCCTCAAAATATGATCAGAACAATCTTAATCTTGCCTGGTATACTGAAATGGACCAAGGCAAGAGGACTGCACTCTATCCACAAAATGCAACAGAATACTGAAAGCAAAGAGGATTCAGTTCCACCGAGTTTCAAGTTGTCACTGGCACAATATCATCTGGAGAAACAAACTTACTACTTATTTTCTCTACTCTTGATTGGCCTCACAAGAATATGGTTCTTCTCTACTCCTTGAACTATGACCCTGGGAATGATTCAGGCATTCAATTTCCCTCCACAAGAGTATTTTACAGAAAATATCCACTGATATACGAACATGGGGGAAAATTGAACTATAATACTAGTTTGCTAGCCCAGCTCCTGCTCACTAAATTTTACCAAACAAATTCCAATGGATATGATATTTTCCAGAGCTACACCGCCTCAGGAATACAAACAAACTCCACCAGCAGGACTAATATTAAGCCAAAAGTTGCCTCAATTCTTGCTGTTTATGTAATCCAGCTGCAGACTTAACAATGGAGCAAGAAGTCACCTCTTTAAGTAACTGCATAATGGAATGACCATAAAGGCACAGCCCAGATGCATAAAATTAACATGTACACAGATATGCCTACTAGTAATAATATAGATGGAGAGAGAGGAATCTTCTGGTCCCTGGACGAGCTTCTCGGGGATCACAGGATGGTTCGGAAAACCCCTCCGAGGTTGGAGACAGTGCTGTGATCTCGGAAGGGGGAGTCGGAGATCCCTCCCCATACTTGTCCTCCTCCTCACAGCCAGTGCGGAAAGAACTGTACCAACTGTCTCTCTGAGGTCAGAAAAGCAAACTCTGAGGAAGAAAGGGGGAATTCCAGCAAACAGGGAGAGGACCGCAGAGACCAGGATATGGAGTTATTCCGAGACTCTTCCAGCCTGAGACTCCTCTTCCCCCCCCCCTTCTGAATACGGACTGAAAAGCCCATCTAGTGAAAACCAGGAAGACAGATGACAGGGAGGCGAAGATTGCCTCCACTGCTCCTGCTACCCTGCCAGCTTCAGCTCGACAGGCCATAGGTAATTCAAAAGCCTCCAAGTTTGGATGCTTTGAGCAGCAAGGGCACAATAGATAGGACTGAACCCAAAGGAGGCTTCTAGAATCATAGAATAGTAGAGTTGGATGGGGCCTATAAGGCCATCGAGTCCAACCCCCTGCTCAATGCAGGAATCCACCTTAAAGCATACCTGACAGATGGTTGTCCAGCTGCCTCTTGAATGCCTCTAATGTGGGAGAGCCCACCACCTCCCTAGGTCATTGGTTCCATTGTCGTATTGCTCTAACAGTCAGGACGTTTTTCCTGATGTCCAGCTGGAATCTGGCTTCCTGTAACTTGAGCCCATTATTCCATGTCCAGCATTCTGGGTTGATCGAGAAGAGACCCTGGCCCTCCTCTGTGTGACAACCTTTCAAGTACTTGAAGAGTGCTATTTATTTATTTATTACATTTGTATACCGCCCCATAGCCGAAACTCTCTGGGCGGTTTACATAGGATTAAAACAATTAAAAACAATATACACAAATTAAAACAGCAAAAACATACAACATACACACAATACATGTCTCCCCTCAATCTTCTCTTCTCCAGGCTAAACATGCCTAGTTCTTTCAATCTCTTTCAAGAAGTTGACAAGTTGTCCATTATGATCAGCCCAAACAAACATGTGCAGCTCTCACCCATGCTTAGCTTTCGCTCATATGTCTAAAATATTGGGGTTGAGGCAACTGCCACCTCTCCAAAACTTAGGCAAAGTAGCAAAAGTGTCACCACTTCTTAATAATCTGGAGGGTTTTATATTTGGAGAATTCAATGCATAAGTCAAAAATAATAATAGGAAATTGTTCTCCCCACTCCACAAACACACACAAGCAACTTTCTGTTTTATTTCTCAGAAATTATAGTCCTTTGGCAATTGTGACAAATAACAAGGCACAGATTCTTCATTTGTCACCTTCTTTGACTTAACTGCTACATCCCAGAGTTCCCAAGAATGATGTGTCTAGTCAACGGCGCCAAGTAAGATCTGCCTCCAAGCAGTCAGCCAGGGATAATTTATAAAATATAGTTGGGGGGTGAAGGCTGGGTGAGTAGAACAAAGTAAGTAATTAAGTGTGGGTTGAAAACGTAATAGAAGATATCTGTTGCTAGTCACCTTGAGTGCCATTTTTTGGTAGAAATGTGTGGTATAAATCAAATGATGAATAGTGAGTTTTGAAGGGTTATTTGCTATATTCCGTATGGATATACATTGCCATATTTAGCTTCCTCTTTTCCCAGTTCATACGTCATTCATACCATTCAACCAGCTGTGACTAAACCCTTAGCTTGAGCACCCTTCTCCCCTCTGGCCCACTGAGAGCACAGAGGACTGGTCGCCTTCCAGTACTGCACGTTCAAGGAAGGCAACCCCACCTCCTTCTCTGGCCGTGTGAGGGTGACTTCTCCATGTTCAGCAGCGGGATATGACAAGTGGGCGGCGGGAGACCAGGCCCACCCTCCACCCCCCGATGCCCGTCTCCCTCGCTCTTACCCGAGGCGACGCTTCTCCTCCCTGCTCATAGCCTGCACGGCCGGGGTTGCCACCAACACCGAAGAAGCAGAGAGGAGGCCCAAGGCTAGCAGTTTCCAGCCAGGCCAGCGGCCCGCTGAGGAGTCGCCGCTCCTTCCCTCGCCACCAGCCGCTGCTCCGCTCATGGCGGCAGCTGCCCCGCTAGGCCCGGCTCTGTCCCATCCCTTCAACAGCACCGCCGCCACGACACGGGGAAGGGACCAGCCCTTCGCTCGCGCTCCTCTTCCCCTCCTTTCTCTGGCGTAGCCAAGGAAACAACGATCCTGCCGCTAGGTTGCTTCCGGGTTTTCTTCCGGTCACGTGTCTCAACGGTGGCCGGGAGCGAATGGGAACTCGGGATTCGTGTCACCTGGTTGGACGTTTCTCGCTCCCGGATGCAGCGAGACGTGGAACGAACTGACAACCTCCCTTTCCTCACACGCGCGCCTGGACGTGGCTGCAGCTCACAGAGATAAGAAAAGGAGCGAGTCGCCGATCTCCGTACCGGGATAAGGAATTTCCGGGTACGCGTTAGATTTTTTAAAAAATGTCTCTTAGGGCAGGAAGGAGAGCTGCACTTAGAAATCAATTAACCACGAACCTTATGGCGCCTTAAGACTTTTGCTATGGCATAAACTGCCGTGGAATAGATTCCATCAGATACATGAAATTGTTATCCTGACCTGCACATCAGGATTCGGTGGGACACATTTCTCTCTCTCTGCTCTCATATGGCAAGCCATGAACCTATCTACACTACTGCTTTAAAACGGTTTATAACAGTTTAAACCGGTTAATAAAACTGTTATAAACCGTTTTAAAGCAGTTGTGTAAATAGGGTCCATTAAAACCCAAGATGCGACGCTTTAAAGGATTTCCGTCCTATTGCTTAAGAATGCTGGGAGTTGTAGCTTCTGAAATACGAATACTCCGTTGCCTAAAGTGTCGTCCGAACCCAGCCAAGTAATCTTGGTCCTGGCTGGGAGTTACAGTACTTGCAGGAAGAGACCGCTAGTAGAAACAGAACAACTAAATATTTTACCGTGTCTGCTGAGATCATAATTAATGGTGCAATGCTATTCACGTTTAGACAGATTTTTTAAAAAAAATAAGTCCTACAATTCCCAGGGATACCCTAATCAACTTAGCTGGCTGGGGAATGTTGGGAGATGTAGGATTTCCCCCCCATCTAAAATATTTTTTATATTATTATTATTCCATTTATATCCTGCCTTTTTTTCCTCCAAGGAATCCAAGGCAGTGTACAGAATTCCTCCTCCTCTCCATTTTATCCTCACAGCAACAACCCTGTGAGGTAGGTTGGGCTGAGAGTCTGTGACTGGCCCAAAGTCACCCAGTGGGTTTCCATGGCCGAGTAGGGATCTCTTGACTCCCAGTCCAACACTCTGTTGTTTCCTTTTGCATCACCTGAAATAAAAAGAAAAATTTGAAGATAACCCATGAACACAAGGAAATGGGTAGTTTAGTTTGTGTTATGAAAAAAGGGGGACTGGAATCAATTTGACATTACTATTTTTTAAAACACATGTTGAAGTTCACATTAACAAATTCCAGGTGCTGCATTCTTGATCGTATTAAATAATTATTAAAGGTCTATTAGAAGTTTCCTATATGGAGAAATGATAAGAAACAATTCCTAAGAATGACAGCTGGGCTTGGGAATGGTTCAGATGGTCAGAATAAGCTATTGTGGATTCAACCAGTATCAGAGTAATTATTTTTACTATTATGAAGATGTGGGGGCAGAAACATTGCAGCAATCCTGGAAACTGCTACTATAGAAATTCGTAGACTGCTGATAATGGCAGCATTTGTTGATTGGCCATTTCATCTGTTTTTCTCTTTCACAATTTCTGCTTTCAATACAATATTGGAGTTTTCTCCTAGAAGGACTATTTCACTCTCAACCTATAAAAATAATTGGTTATTTTGCCTTGTTAACCAGCACACCTTTGAAAATGTTATTTATTCAGGAAGTGAAACAATCAACATTAATTATTACAGTTTATTATCAGTGTGTTAAGTACCTTAAGAATTGTCTATAGTTCCTGATGAAGACTATGTATAGTTGAAATTGGGATATACCGGGTTTCCATAGACTGATATGATTATGACTGATATGGTTATTATGACATTGATATGATTGTTTATAAATGCAAATATTCATTTCTCTTTTTTTTTTATGCATACCATCAATTGTAATGTTATATAATGACTTATGACATTGATGACTGTTATAAATGGTGCACAGGCACTGGAAATATTCACTCTTTATAATCTGATGTTTACCATGAAGTGCTTTATTTATAAACCTTTTATAAAATTATGCTATTGGTCTAGTGTAGTTCTGTAATAGGTCTCTTGCACCTTATCTGTTTGTTTGTAGCCAGCATCTGTAGATTGGCCATTTCATCTGTTGTATTGTCAATGTTATCAGAGACCCATGATCCCAAATGGTTCCAGACATGGAAATGATTTGATGGACTGCCTTTGAACTCTGAACAGCACATACGGATATTCTCTGGACAGCCTTCCCCAACCTGGTGCCCTCCAGATGTTTTGAATTTCAACTCCCATGAGTCCCAGCCAGCAAGGCTAATGGTCAGGTATTCAGCATGACAAATCTAGAAATCATGTCATATCGAACATTCCTCATATTACCAAATCACCTTTCAAAGCAACGCAATGAAAGTTTATTATATTTTTATTTTGGCACAAGCATTTAGAAAGGTTAAGCACATTACACTGTCTTTTATAATTTCTCTGCTCAAGCTGGTTAATCAGATGAAACATGTACACATAAAAGAATCCTAAATAATTCCTGGAACATCCTGCCCTCGGGAAAGCAATTATTTATGTAAGCAGCTAGTGTACATTGGTTGTGTTTGTTTGACACTAAAAAATAGAAGAAACTTAAAATCTGATGTTTGTTAAACACTAAACATACCTCCAACAAGAAAAATACAGAAAAATAAAGGAACTTCCTTTTTAAGGCTGCAGTCCTAATCAGACTTCCTCAAAGCCCAGCCAAGAGCAAAGGGACCCATTTCCATGTTACATGGTTAGGATTTAGTTGTGTGAAAACTCCTTGGAACTCTAGTTTGAGGAAACAGTGAAATCAGAATAATACATCATAAAAACATGGTGCTGCGTTGCTGATGAAAACTGATGTATGGCTTTTACCTCCTTCCTCTAATACAGTACAACCTTCATCTGGGGTTGGCAGTATGGCACCCCTGGATATCTCCCTTGGCACCCACTGAGTTCCCCCTTGCCCCTTCCCATTTTTTAAAAAAAATGATTTAAAACTCTTTATTATTAAAAACATTGTTTTAACATGAGTGGCAAATAAGCAGCAGGGCTTCGACCCCCAGCTGCAGCCCACCCTCCTTATCCTGGCCCAGAAAACCACCAGGCCCAATGTGGACATCTTCCCCAACCTGGTGATTTCCAAATATGGTCTACAACTCCCATCATCCCTGACCACTGGGCTTATGAGTTGTAGTCCAAAATATCTTCTATCAGTTTTGGAGGCCAGCCAAAACTGAGAGAAGAATAAACGGCTGTTGCTGCCCCATAAGACGGAGACTGGCAAGGGTGGCAGGGAATGTCTAGGGAGAGTAAAAGAGGAAAGCTGGTGGGGAGCAGCTGAGAACAGACTTTGGGAAGGTTTGGGGGAGGGATGTGGGTGTGTTTGTGTGATGGATGCATGGTTGTGTCTTTAAATGTAGGTGTACATGTGTGTAAGAAAGGGGTGTTCCAGAGGGGCGGTGAGTGTGTGTGTGTGTACGTTTTCTTGAAAGGGAGATCCAGGAGGGAGAGGTTATGTGTTGGCAGTTGTGTGTGTGTTTTGTGGTTGAGGTGAAGTTACAATATGCGGGTTGTCTGATTTTAGAAAGATACAACTGGGGAATTAAGTTTAGAAGAATTTATTTAGAGATAATTTGGGGGAAATTGGCTTGCCTTTCTGGAAATGAGTGTTGTGTTGGAGAAAATCCTGTGAGTTCAAAAGGAGCATCTTTGTGTTTGGTGTTTCTGCGAAATGAGTGTTTTGTAGCAGTAGTACCATCAGGGAATCAGGTCTATTAGATGTTGTAGAAAGGAGGAAAACACAGGCAACCACTTTTAGCAGTAGCCTCCACTTCTGATATTACAAGATGTGCTCACGGCAGTGTAGTCATTTTTTTAAAATAATCTCAGGATGTCAGTGACTAGTTCACAAACACACTGATGTAAATAAATTACTAACATTACGCTAACACAGGAAAAGCAACTGTTTTTCGTATTAATCCTAAATGGATTATTTGTTTTCCAGATTTACTAAATTTGTACCTTGATTTTAAACAGCCGAATCAGCATATCTGCCCATATATCCAAATTAAAGATTCATAGGGCTATATCTAACGATATTCATCTGCCAGCAGAATGGATACCATTGGCAGAATTTATATTTTTCCCCTCCTGCAGCCTCCCACACATGGTGATGCAGGGGGGAAGGACGGAAGGGGAAGTCCTGTTGCTTGAGTGAGCACTGGATGTAGCCATTAGAGCAGGGGTGGGCAACTTGTGGCCCTCCAAATGTTTTGGCCTACAAATCTCATCAGTCCTAACCAGCATAGCCAATGGTGAGAGATGATGGGCATTGCAGGTTAAAATATCTGGATTTCCCAACCCTGCCTTTGAGTGCTGCTGCTGCTGTGAATTTATAAGCCAGGGGAGAGGGAGGGCTTTGGAACCCAGAGTTATAAGAGAAAATGTGTAGCCAGTATCCTACCAAATTGCTCATTAAGAAGTAAACCCTGATGCTGGCTGCCAGTTTTCTGGTCATAAGTTCAAAGGATGATCTGATAGCCTGTACTGCTCCTTGTCTCTCACCATGACTTTAAAAAATCAGAATAAATTATGCACAGTAAGGAATATGCAAATACCTTTGGTTTGCATAATGTATACAGGATGCATAATTTTACTCTTGTTGGTGCAGAACTTGGACTTCCTTGACACTGAATTTTCAACTGTTGGATGTTTCTTCTTCTTCTTCTTCTTCTTCTTCTTCTTCTTCTTCTTCTTCTTCTTCTTCAACACATAGGTCTGGCTAAGTCACCTTGGAATAGGTATAGATACAAGCTTCTGTAAACATTTGTCATTCCATTTGAAAAAAAAATAAGTATAAAGTGCTCTGCAAAAGGTGCAGAAAAATGGGACAGAGAAACCTGCTCCAACTATCCTGGCAGCTTTAAATACAGCAACAACAACGACAACAAGAAAAAGAGAGGAGTGGAATAAGACCACTCCATTGTCAATATAACTGCCAAAGAAACAATTACCCAGCAATCAACGTTCAAAACTATTTGCACAATTATGATGCGCAAGATTCCTATAAGCAAGTCACTTTACCCTTTCACTGAAGATTTCCCATCATTTTCTTCTTCGTATGCCTCATGCAAATTTTTATTCTCCCTTACTCATTTTCAATTTTAGCACTTCCTTCACTTTTGCCACTATCCTCATCCATATGAGTGGGTTGTTCATTGTAAATGGTCAACTCAATTTTCATGGGATTTCAAAGGTTTAAAAAGAAGTTCTGTCATCTCATCACTGACATGTCGCACAAGCTTTCTCAACTTCGGTGATTGTAAACAAATCTTTGGTGGCTGGCTTCCAAGTAGCTGGAACGAATGAGTGACCAGAAGGAGCAACTGTCAGAAGAAAGGAAAGATTCATATAATCAAAGAGCTGCAGATTCAAAATATATGGGTGCTTTCAAATAGGATTTGTGAGTCTGAATAGATCTCTTCCTTCTAATTTTGAGGGGACTCTGACCATAATGATTACAGGGTTAAAACTTTTGATTTCTGAGATAACCTTTCTATTTCTCAGATTGTGACTCAGGAGAGTTGCCCTCAGCATTCCCCCTTCTTATCTGTTTCACCTTCTGCGGTATCTGCAGCATCTGCACTTGGCAAGGACACATCTGGTTGCTTAGAATCATCCACTTGAGTGAAGGTGATGGTTTCGGAGCCTATGTTCACCAGTGCCTCTAAATTGCTACCCTCATTTTCTTTCACTTCG
Source organism: Anniella stebbinsi (assembly GCA_029215795.1). NCBI lineage: Eukaryota > Metazoa > Chordata > Lepidosauria > Squamata > Anniellidae > Anniella > Anniella stebbinsi. The sequence goes on along the minus strand of JARDYH010000004.1, from coordinate 119,802,338 downwards.
GCAGAAACCGGCAGATCAGTTGGTTCTATTGTCAAATTTGCAATATTCAAAATGGACTCTTGTGTTTCCACAGAACAACCCGAGAGGGATTGAGCATTCACTTCCACCAGGACAGACTGAAGAAGGGAGAGCTCTGCTTCCTGCAAATCACCTTTCACATATTGGCCTGCTTGGAAATTGTCACCCATTAAGACAGATTGAAGGGATGAAACCCCTTCTTCCCCATGGTCAAGTTTTTCACTTTCAGCATGTTGATCCACTTGTGACTTCTGATCCGGGAGGACAAAATTCAGAAGGGAGAGACCAACTTCGCCCTGGCCAGATTGTCCACTTTCAGCAGGTGGCTTTGTTTGGAACTGGTCACCAGTACTGCCACTCTTCCCATCAGTATACCACACGCTTGTCTGTGTCTCCAACTCTGCCCTTGAGGTTTGAACAAGATCCAGTTCTTCAGACACCTCAGAAGGAACCTCGCGAGTGATGTACCTTCCTTCCCCAGAGATGCTCGTTATGTTTATATCATCTGCATTTACACTGGGTGAAAAGGGCACTTTGGGAGGCTCCTGCATCTCACGTGCGTGACATTCCTCTGCATTCATTTTGTCGTCCTTATCCCTTTTTTCTGTACATTCCTGTAGCTCTGAAATCCCACGTTCATCTAAAACTTTTTCTTTGTTCTCAGGTGGAACATTTACTGGCAATTCAATTGTCAGCGTCAGCAAATTTCTTATTTCATTCACGTCATCAAGAACTGGACGTTTTTCCTCTTCTACTGGTACTTTATTTTCTATTCTTGTGCTTCCATCAAAACTGATTTCTTCTACTCGTGGAAGCTGAGGAGCTTTCTTTTCCTCTACGGAACCAAGTTGCACAGAGGGTGATTCCTTATTGCCATTGAGATCTGAAATGATCCCCTCTTCCTTTGCTTCGGATGGAATGCCAGATACAGCAGCAGAAATTCCTTCTTTATGGTCCGGCATCTTCCTAGCTTCATGGCACTCCTCCTGAGTCCCTTTTCCTGCTGCAAACACCTCATTACTTTGAGTGTCAGCTTGCAATGCCTCTGTCACGTTGGTGGATATCTTCCTAGCTGGGCTGGCTTGTGCTGATCCTGAAGGAGTTTTCAGATCACTCAGACTGGACACGCTTTCAGAAGGCAGGGTCATCTCCTCATAGAGGTTGTGTTTTTTCAGATGGGCAGCCTCTTTTATCACTAAGAAGGAGACACACACACACAAATACACAAAAAGATTCAGCCATAGGAGTAAATTGTCCCTTTCCAAATGGAATCTCCTTCAGCCTGAGGGCTTGATTCAATTTTGGAGGAAACTGTCGGTGGCCTCATTCAAGAGGTGGCCTTGGTTGCACGCAAAAGAGGGTGAGGCCAGAATACCAAAAACACCAGTCTATTTTAGCTTAAAACTCTTAATGCCAGTAACTAAACTTTAGGAGAGGCATTTCAAGCTTTTAGAATGGGGTGGGAAACAACACCTGGGAAGCCACCAAACCGTCAGGGTAAAGTGAGTGGGGCTAGGGAAGGAGGCATGGTCATCTGGAGGAGTGCATTTGGCCTGAGGTTCAATAGTCTTGGATTACTGCTTTCATTACTGCTTGTATTGAGCTTCTGTCCCTGAATTCCATTCTTGACTCACATTCTAAAATTGGCATAAACCTGGCTGAGTTCTTGAGGGAAAAGGGGTTGGGCAAGAACTTGATTAGAAGTGGGAGGGGAAAAAGCTCTCACTTGATATTGAAGAGAAGTGGGTTAGAGATGTGGGCTTGCAAAGCACCTTGGATAGCTCCTCTTTAAGAGTTCTGGCTGGTTCTGTGAAACTCAAGAGCAAATTTATTGCCCCACTGACATCAAAGCCAGCAGACTTGCTGTCTCCACCTCCACAATCTAAAGAGGCCACAGAGCTTTGAGGCTGTTTTCCTTGAACTGGTAGTCAAGACAGAATGAAGGTTATTATATTCATATTTACATCCCCTCGGATAAACTGGATATTTGAAGACTCCCAAATATTTTGTGAAATTCAGGATTTTCTGGGCTAAATTAATGAGAGAGGGACAGGGGGAGTGCAACCCTGTTAATTCTGCTCAATCTCTCATCGGCTTTTGATATCATTGACTATGGTCCCTCCTGGATTGACTCTGTGGGATGGGCTTTGGAGGTGCTGTGCTACAGTAGTTCTGGTCCCACCTACAGGGCTAATTTCAGGGAGTAACATTGGGTTACCATTCCTCAGCCCCTTGGCAATTCAGCTATGGGGTTCTGCAGGGTACCATCTTGTCCCCAATGTCATTTAACATCTATTTGAAACCTCTGGAAGCAGTCAGTAGGGGATTTGGAACCAAATGCCATCAGTACACTGATGGCATGCAGTAATATCTGCCTATGACATCTGAATCATGAGAGTCTGTGCAAGTTCTGGACCAATCTATACTCAATAATGGGCTGGATGATGGCCAATAAACTGAAGTTAAATCCTGGCAAGACAGAACCCCCGAGGGTGAGTGGTTTCCGAGTCTGGGAGATAGGCTCAATGCCTGTTCTGGATGGGGTTGCATTCCCTCTGAAAGATCAGGTTCATAGTCTGGGGGTAATCCTAGATCTATTTCTGTTGCTGGAGGACCAAGTGCCCATGGCTGCTCAGATTGCCCTCAGTCTGAATTACTGCAATGCACTCTATGTGGGGCTGCCCTTTAAGTTGTCAGGAGCTGCCCCTTTCCCTTTGCTGAGGGAATTGCACTGGCTGCCTATCCACCATCAGGCCAGGTTTAAGGTTCTAGTACCAGTGTCAGGAAAAAGGAGAAACAAGTTCTCAGGATGCAAATGTTTTTATACCAAAAGGTTTGTAATAAAACGCTTCGTAATAAAAACGTTTTGCATCCGGAGAACTTGTTTCTCCTTTTTCCTGACCCGACTTGGACACTCTCCACCTTTTGGTTTTGGCTCTAGTACCAGTGTACAAAGCCCTAAACAGCTTGGGACAAAGATAACTGTATTCTCTCTTATCAACCTGCCCACTCACTGAGGTCATCAGAGGGCATGTTCCTGGTGGTTCCACATGGACCAATGGTTCAACTGGAATCCACCAGGAGAAAAGCCTTCAGTGTGGTGGTCACCTTTCTATGGAATTCCCTACCTCTGGAGGTCAGGTAGGCACCAGCATTTTGTTGCTTTCAATGCCTGTTTCTTTTTTAAAATAACAATTTTAATATGGTGCTTTTATTCTTTTATCCTATCTGTTGTACACCAGTCCAAAATCTTTGGATGTGAAGCAGTATATACATATTGTAAATCAAATAAATAAATGAAGCCAATGAAATGAAATGGATCAGAAAAAAATTGCTACCTTAAGAGATATTAATTATTGTGTTTGTCTCAAGAAGTCAAGTTACCTTTTAGGGTTTCATAAAGCAAAGTTTGAAGTAAAATCCCTTCATACACATTTTCAACTTGGATTACGTTGGTTTGCTCAGCAAAGATGTACTGTTCATATTCCTGAAGCACCTTTTGAAGACACAATTGAAGAGAATAAAAGGACCTCGTTCAACCAGGGTAATCAGAGCCCTTAAGAAAGCAGTCTCAATCCAACTCTGCACCAAGGAAAAGTTCATCAGGGACTGGTAGGAGGAGAGGGAGCGGAGTGATTGTAAGACACAGCAAGCAGGTCTAGGAGTTCTTAGCAAGGTAGCAAAACAAAAATAAAAACTCAAAGAGATAAAAGAAAAGAAAAGAAATTACCACTTGGTAAATACAGTAAAGACAGGCTCAAAAGCTGTAGGGATCCTAAGCTGGCTCAGGGGCAAGATAATCCTGGAGTTCGGTCTGCAAAGGTGGTTGAACCCATGTACTACATGGGCACTCTCCCCCTCTCTTTTCTTGGCCCTTTTTATGCTTCCTCGGCAAAGGTGGCTACTCTTACTGTGTCTATTTCATAAAGTTCTTGCTGGAAGGATCAATGCTAATGGAAATTAGTCTATGATCCCATAAAGAGATAGTGCATCTGTTATTTTCCCAAGTCCCACACTTAAGGCAAACTAAACCCATCAGACCTAACTGAAGTCCCATTCATTTCTGTGGGTCTAATCTATGTAGGTCTAATATTGCATACTACCCATCAACCCATCACTTTGCACACAGCAGTCTACACATTCTCCTACCCCATGAAAAGTATATGAAGCAGCCCGTAGCGATTAGCTAAGGAAAGACTTGTTCAAAGATGGCCAGTACCCACACGCTGGCCTGGTTTACACGACACAACAGCCCACCATGCTTAATTTAGCCACTGGGGCTGTCACATCGTGCTGCTTCCATGGGTTGCCATGTTGTGCAAACCCAGCATCGTGGGTTGTTTGAGGGGGTAGACAACCCTCAAATAACCCTAAAACAAGCAATGGGTTTTTGGGCGTTGTCTACCCCTTCTAACAAACCATGATATTGTGTTTACACAACATGGCAAGCTAAAAGTGTGCTGCCACTGCTTGCATATTCAAAATGGCAGCTGGTACACTGTCCTAAATCCCACAAGGAAATTAACCCACGGTGGCTTAGCATTATGTTTGAACACTGTCACTGTGGGCTAGGAGTGTGTGCAGCACATGGATCCATTTTAAAGCCTTCCATGGAGCTGTTTCTGGAAGGGCAACTGGTATGTGCTTCCTGTCCTCCTGTATCTCCCATCTTGTCTTAAATCAAACTTGTGCAAGGGAGCTAGAGAAAAGCAGGGGAAAGTAAATGCAAGTGAATCACATTTTCTGTGTCCATTGCACTTCCAGCTTGTCTTTATGCTCCAAATGGCTCTCAAATATCTCCAAACAAATATTCAGCAAAATCCTGATATTAATGACAAATGTCCAGCTCGCAGGAGGATTCTTGTAACTGGTTGGATCAGAGGATCTCTCAAACTGGTCTTGAACTGTAACTGCAGTTTGGCCACAGAATGTAAGTATTATTCCCACAATGTCTGTTTGTCCGGATGCAGTTGGGAAAACTCTTTCGGGGGACACTTGCCCCACCTCTCTCCCACACTCTGTTGTCCCCCTGGACTAAGGTAGGAAAGTTTCTCCACACCACAATCATTTTTCTAATTGCAACCCTTTGTCATGTTTCCTACTGATCACAAGAGCAAACACACTCCATTGACTTGATGTAATGACTTGTGTGGAAAAGGAAAGGGCTGAGTAGCTGAATTTGAGAAACTACGGCTTTTCTGGGCTTGCAAAGGGTTGGATTCAGACTCAGTCACACTTCGCATAGACCCAGTGAAATCAACAGAAACTAAATTAGTCATGACTAACTGAAGTGCCACTGATTTCAGTGGGTTTACCCTAAGTATGACTAAGCCAGGATCCAACTGATTTGTTTTCTTGCCTCTATGCCCCCACCAATCACCTCTTCATTTCAGCAGTCTTTAAAAAGGTCAGGAGAGTGCCATTATTATTTTTGCGTCCATTCCCAATAATGAGCATGCAGATCCGTACTCTCCTTTCAATTCAAGTATTCCAGTGTAGCAACCTACCGGTTTGCACGTTGAGGCCAGTGTCCGCTGCAATGTGGGCAAAGAGATCTGGACCAAAGCATCCTGAAATATCTTCTTCCGTAGAGTACTGCTGTCGTAGTCAAATTGCTGTCAATGTGGGTTAAATAAAGAATCAGCTGTGAAGTTTTGACGTGCTGGCAACCCCCCCTCCCACCCTCCTGCGCCAAGACAAAGCAAACCCATCCAAAATCAGTGCACAGAAGCAATCACGGTTTCTTTCTTTTCAGAACTTGTTTCTGGGAACAGCTGCTTTGCAAAGTGTCTGTTAACCAAAATGCATGAGTATCCACTCTAAAAGCTGCTCTTCCTTTCATAGTTATTTCCAGTTGCAATTCAATCCTATGTACATAAAACTATTCTTACACCATCAACATATATGGTGTTGATGGTGCATTTGGATTATCACAGTGGGGGAAGCAGCCATCCTGGCTGCTCCCTTTGCCCCCGAGCGAAGGAACCCGGCACGTGGCATGGTGTGTGTGCCTTTGTAACCACCCTATAACCAATATTGCATGTCATGGGTTGTAGGGTGGGTATGACGCCACCCTTGCCACAGCTCATGCCAGGTTCAGATGACACACCATCCCGTACTGCAGAACCAGGAATAATGCAAATGGCAGTCACATGTGTGGCATGTGGGGGGGGAGCAGTCACGATGGTCGCTTCCCCCGCTGTGATCATCTGAATCCAGTCACAACAACAACAACAGACAAGTTCCTTTCTCAGCAAGCTTTCTAAGAGACAAACTACGTATAATGCAACTGAAACAGCCACTTTGAGGGTGTCATCAGACGAGTGTTTTATTGCACACTGGACGTGGGTTTTCGTGGGTCCCTCTCACAATGTCGTCTGCCTCTTGCGCACCTCCTGCCCCTTTGAGCCTTCTTCGCGTGACAAAAAAAACACTCTAGTATGTCAGACTTATTTTTTGAGATAGAACTTGCTGCTATCTCCTGCTGCATGCAGGAGAAGCAGCATGATTAAAATGGCCCGCTGAATGGGCCACATGAACGTTTGTTTACTTCCTCTTTTGAAAGAGGAAGTAATGAGGGACAAACGCGTGGGTGGAGAAGCGTCAGTAAGGAAACACAATTTCCCCCTGTGTGATGATGCTCATACTGAAGAAAACTCCACCAGGAAGGTTTCTTTGTGAGTCAAGGAGCTAATGAATTCAGACTTCTGGCTCATGAGAACATGGCTATATATTATCACAAAAGCTGGGGTAAACCAGCCTCAAGGGCTGCTTAAACTAGATTTAGTTGGGCCCATTATTATCAACCCCCTGCCCCAAAGTTTCTCCCATTCTCTCTGTGGGGTTTCAAGCAGGTGCTTGCCTGCATTTGGAACCCTTCAAGAGTGTGTGGGGGGGGGAGGCAGCCTGAGGAGTGGGGAGGCTTGGGGAAGAAAAAGGCCTGTAGGGACATTTTCTGAATCAACAGCTGATTCTAAGAAATGCAAGTAAGTGTTCAGATTACACTATTAATAAAAATTCAGCAAAGAACTACCTTCATTGCATTAATGGTGGACATCATAACCCCATATTTCTACTGTAGAGATTGAACAAAACAACAACAACAACCACATACCTTTAGGACACGAAGTTTGACTTTTTCAATGGTTGTTGCCAATTGGCCTACATCTCTGGGATGGCTCAGGCCCAGCAGCTGCTCAAAGGTACACACTGCATTTTCCAAAAGCTAGAAAAATAGATGGCATATTTATTACCCTGCAAAAGCCCAGCTGTCACCAAGATGATCCTATCTGTCAACATCTAATGTACTTATTGAAGTACATCAAGTTGTATGTCCTTTCAAGGCACTTTTGATGATATTATTGAGTTTTTTTCTTCTTATGGCAGGCATCCTTGTCTTTGTGAATGGTTCTGCCAGAGACCCTGTGACTTATCAAGTGCAAAGGAGGGATCGAGCCCAATGATTGTATGTGCTCAGGACTCAGAGTCTTGGGGTGCCTCTACAAGAGAGGTTTAATGCTCTTTGAAGTCTCATTAAAAAATGTACCTCTACACCAGCGGAGCGCAAATGGGGCGTAGAGGCGCGTTATCTCCCCGATTGTGCGCATTATCGAATACGTGTTAAATAGCGAGTTTTTTTTGCTCCGTCCATTAAAGCGCATTTTGATGGGAAGCTGCTGCCGCCGCCGCCGCTCCTCACGAGTCGCGGCGGGCTCGAGCTGCCGAACTGTCCCTTCCGCTCGCCGGAGCAGCATGAGGAGGGGGCTGCTGCTCTGGCGAGCGGAAGGGACAGTTCGGCAGCTCGAGCCCGCCGCGACTTGCGAGGAGCGGCGGCGGCGGCAGCAGCTTCCCATCCCCTCTCGAGTGGTATTGCCGTTTGCATCTCCTCCTCCACCGCCTCAGCCCCCAGTCACCAGCCAGTTTCCCTCCAGTCACGAAAGCAGCCACATTTCCAAGGCAGCCAAAGGTGCCTGGCAGCGTCCAGTAGCTCTCACGCACTCCTCTCTCTCCACTGTCCTCCGGCTCCTGCTGAGGGGATCAGACTGTCAAAAGGCGCTTGCGGGGAAGGAGTCGCAGGCGGGCGGGCGGGCGCCCAGAGACGAAGCAGCCGTGCCCAGAGACGAAGCAGCCGCGCCCGTCCGCCTGTGACTCCTTCCCCGCAAGAGGGGTGCCTCCTGCTCGGCACCCGCGGCGGGGGGCCCAGCGGGAGGAGGAGGAGGAAGAAGAGGGGGTAAAGGAAGGCGAGGAGGAGAAGGAGCGCTCGCCTGCTGCCCACAGCCTACCAGCCAGCCAGCTGGGGAGCGGCGGGGAGGGAAGGGGAGTGGAGGGAAGCGCCTTTTGTCGCCGCCTCTTGTGCAGAGGTATTAGGCGTAAAGGCGCTTCAGCGATAGTGCGCATAATCGCCTAACCGGGCGCAAAAGCGAATCCTTGTGGAGGGGACCTTGTTCGTGCACAGAAGGGAACAGGAGTGTGCAATATCAGCCCCTGCCATTGGCAAGCAACATGGACTAATCAGGTCTAGTATAGAAACTAGTAGCTTGGCTGTTTCCCCTTGCCTGGTCATTAGAACAGTGCCCTCTGCATGCTTCACTACCTGCTTCAATGAATGGACTGACCTCAGGGAACCTGGCTTGGTGAACACAGTTCTGGATTCTGATATCAGCTGTTCACAATGCTGGCTTGGCCCAGCTGGGTCAAGAGTTTTCCAGGTAGCATTTGGGAGACTTTAAATAACTGGAAACTGTAGGGCCACTCACAAGACCAGGATGTATATGCTGAGACCCAAACTGACCTGATAGTCAAAGTCAATGCAACTCTTACTATACCTCCTGCATTACGTTTTGTGCCCTCTGAATAACCAAGTCAACGTCATAGAACTTGAAGCGGCTCTTGAGGTCTTGGAGTTTCTCTTGAAGAAGATTGACTTTCAGGTAACAAGGTTCCATTTTTACAGAGTTGTATGGCAGCCTCATCAGGTGGTTCACATTCTATCAAAAAGACAGATTTGCAAAGAAGTAGGTTTCCAATAGTGATGTTTCTACAAACTTTTTTTTAAAATGAGAAAAATAGCCTGGATCACACATAATGCTAACTCATCATTTATTTAATCCATGGTTTGTTACCTTAGCCAGGTTTGTCTGGCAGACAATTGAACAAACTGTGGTTGATTTCTCAATCCCTGGGTTGTTTGTTTCCCTCCCACTTTGCCCATCTTGTCCTTCTAACCCATATATCTTTATAGTGCTGTAGTACTGGCATGTAGTAGTGGGAGTTTTGATTGCTCTTCACCACTGCTTCTGCAGCCTGACACAACAACCTATGATTCTGGATTCATACATAACATCAACCTATGGTTTAAGCAATGAAGAGTTCCCAACCCAACATCGTTTGTTAGCAGAGTTGCATTTACACATCACAAAGCAGAATTCAACAACCCATACCATGGCTAAATGTTATGTGTGAGCCAGGTCACTATATGACCTGGTGAAACACCATGTAACTTGGTGAGAGTGTTATCCTAAGTAACTGAGGGCTGGGGAGCCCTGGACAACCAGAAGTGAAAAATGAACTGGCAGCTAGTGAAGGAAAAGGGAGGCAGGGGGCTAATCTGCACCTACAGCCCTTTCACAACGGAGGAGGGATAATTGTGAGTTTTCCGCTTCCGCGATAGTCACTGATGGGGCACATGCGAGGCAAGTTTCCCGCAAGTAAAGGAGAGCTGTTGCGGAAGGACGTGTGCTCCATGACGGCAGTTCAGAATGTACATCAGCAGAAGTGGGCAGGACTGGACAGATGGGTACGGGGCATGGAATATTTTTTTAATAGCTCCTCCAAGATGCACACCAGCACAGACACACAGCAACGAAGGGGGGGATAGGTACCTTGTCAAAGATGAGCTCCTGCACATCAATATGTTTGTGTTAAAAAAAATACACATGGTCAGCGCCAAAACACGCAGATAACCAATTTAAAAATGTGCCAGAAATGGCAGACAGCCACTCCCACACTTGCCCATGACAGTGGGTTGGCTGGTCACTGAACCGGAAGCTCACACTGAACAGCAACAGCTTTGGGAAGCGGGGTGGGGGCACACCAGCCACGGACATCGGGATTGTAGCGAGAGAGGGGAGAAGGCCTATACAAATCCAGTCAGCGATATTCCTGAATAACTGAGGGGTCAACCCGAGATCACCGCGGGAGTGGGTGAGCGTCATGTGGCCCGGTAGGGACAACTGCAATATTATTCAGGAATAAACGGCAGGTGCAGAGACGGCCAGGGTTGGAATTTTGTTGAAGGCAACCCAATGGATTAGATCATCCAATCACATGGCTGATCCATTATCAACCTAGCCTAGCTGATACTGGATTGGCTGCCTTGATGTCACAAAAGTAGGGCAGCCATGTGCTAAGCAGCTGAATGCTAAAGGAAGTGTCTAAGGCTAATGAGTAATATATGCCCATAGGCTGTAGCCCTTTGTAAGATAGCATTTCCATGCAAATTTGTTGTTTCTCAACCTTTTAATGGAAACGGCATTAAATACTGACCAAATGATGCCAATTACTGCTTAAAGAATGTAGATAGTTTCATAACCCTGCTCTATACGCTTTGGGATAAGTAGCAATATTTCCTTATCTGATTCATCCCTAAAACCACCCTGAGAAACAGGTTAGTGTAATTTTTAACAAATAGGTGGGAACCGAGTCCAAGAGATAATGACTTACCAAAGGCCACACTATGAGTCCTCAGCCAAGCTAGGAAATTAAGAACTCACCAAGATACAAGCAAACAGACCCCATCCACATCAATGGCAAAGCATGTGGCAATCTTACTTCTTTTAGCTTTGTGTCATCATTTGTTGCTTGAAAGTTCTGGCTGATCGCATTGACCTCTTTTTCAAAGAGCAGACGAACTTCGCTGAATCCAGAGCTCACTGGGCCCATGAGTTCCTCCAGTATGGAAGCTAGAAAGGGCTGGATGCTCTCACCACAGCATATCTGGACAGGCTCAGATATACTTGCTGAAAATGTTAGGCACTCATTAGTTCGATTACTGGGAGATTCCAAGGACAGACTGAGGACCCACATCAAAGTCATCTAACATCATTTATCAGTGACATATCAGTATATCTATCAATCTATCTATTATCTACTATCTATCTATCTATCTATGCACACACACAGTGAGGATATACAGATAAAGAGGTGAAGCTAAGCAAATATGGACTGGGTCAATTTTACATGGCTCCAACTGACTTAGATGGGACAAAGTATAAGGACTAAAGTCTGAAGGATTGCTGAAACCCTGACTCTCAATCCAGACCCTGGAGTCACTAACAGCAAGAGGACATTCATCTCCTGCCCCATGGGAGTGGCACAATGGAGATGCATCTGAGCAAAGGATGAACTAATACATCACACACACCAGGTATACAGGCCCTCCCTACACACACTACCTGTAATAACTAGGGATTTGTTCAGTTGGCACTTCACAAACCTAAACATGAACCGGAACACAGTTAGATGACAAAAATTTTACTTTTCCCAGGTTTGCAATGCAGTTTGCAAATAAAAAAGCATTCACAAAAAATAAGTACTATTTAAGGAAAAGTGCATACAAAAAATGCATCTATTTTGGAAAACGCAAACCAACACTTTAGTTAATGGAAAAACTCACTTGCAAAAATGTATACATTTGAAGGGGGAAACAAAATATGGATATTTTGGGGGAAATGAATATGAAAATACATATGAATTTTCATGAGGGCAAGAAAAATAGTAATTTCAATCCAATGCGGAACCTGACCAAAATTGAGCATGAGGGATTCACCCATCCCAGAATGTAAATCTTAGGGTTGCCAACTGGTTTTACTCATGTGCCTTTAGTTGCAGCTTAATACACAGATGTTTAGCAGGTGAGGCTTTTCTTGTCACTGTCTCTCCATGCCAGGAGACCTCATTTCTTCAGAAGTTGAAGGAGGAATGGGAAAACACAAAATATTTAACATGCAACTTACCTTTTATTTTCTCAGCTACATAGTTCTTAGAGGTCACAATTTGATCCATGTTTGAACGAATATTTCCTTCAAGGCCCATGGTAACGTCTTTACATTCCTCTTTCAGGGCACGTAATCCATCTGAAACCTGATCTTGAACCAAATGGTAGGTTTCTTCCAATATCTACAACAACAGGAAGGATGAATGAGTCGACTGCCAACAGCCACGCAAGCCAGCTAGTCCACAAATTTACCATGCAGTTGCAAGCGCGTTGTTACTTTCACTGCAGGCTTTGGTGCAACTCAACCACTGAGAATACTTGTTAAACAGCCTGCGAGTGTTGGCGACTACATCAAGCCCCCAAAATCTTTGAAACACCCCACCTGCCTGGATGGAGGTTGAAAGAAATAGTTTGTAACATATGTAGTCAAAGTGTAAATTTTGCAGCTTGCTGCCTAGAAGCAGCCTTGGGGAGCTGCTGGCATCTTTGAGGGCCTGATTCTGTTTCAATACTAGGATTACCTGATTGCCTGCCTGCTCGCTCCCCTCCCTCTGTTCAACCAGTGTATTTGTGAACAAGCTGTTATTGCAAAAAGCACCATCAGTCTGCAAACCACTCATCCTGTAAAAGGCTGCCCTGAAACTTCCTACTGCTCAGGAAATGAGAGGAATGCAAAACAATACTTACACCAAACCATGCCCTCTTTCGGTCGTTCCTCTTCCCTTTCATTTTGGGAAGCAGCATGGTCTGAAGGCTAGGTAAGAGCTCCTCCATCACCAGGTTGCTGAGAATCTACAAAGGGGCAAAACAAAATAATTTTCATGTACCTGAACATCATGGGCTGGTTTGTACAATTATATCACAGCTTAATAAACTGAAATATGAATGAGGCTTGTTGGCATGCATACAACCCTTCCTTCCTTCCTTCCTTCCTTCCTTCCTTCTTTCCTTCCTTCCTTCACTGCAAGGGCAAACAAACATGAACTCTTCAATTAACTATAGTTTCCCATTTTGTCTAAACAGGGAAACTAAGGTTAACGGCTTTGGAACAAGCCAGGATACTGAGGTAACTTCAAACCATAGCTTCATATCCTGGCTTGTTCTGAATTCATTTACCATAGGTTCCTGGTTAATCAGAACCAGGAAGCTATAGTTAATGTAAGTCATGCTGGCTTGATTGCCTGGTCATATGAATGGAGAAGCATCAGGGTCGAGTGTATGGCCACAAAGATAATTTGTATTTTGCCTCATTAAAGCAATATATCAACCTTCAAATGTTGCCCGAGTTTGAAATGTGTAAATGTGTAAATAGACTCCACTGGAAAAAAAATATTCTGTTTGAGTTGATGAGAAAGTCCTATCTGTGGTGTGTGATCACTTGGTGCCACAGCCATCAGACGCTCAATATGCATGTGTAAACTGGCGCTATACCACTACCAAATCATTCAAGATAATCAAAAGCTAAACATATTTACCATTTAGAGGCTTTATTCAAAAAGCATTTGAGAGTCTTTATTTTTATTGCCGTTAGGGTTGCCATAGAATTCATAATATAGTGGACTTCCACTCCACTGGGTTCCAGGGTGTCATGAAACAGTGCCATACTGCCACATGCTTCCTAGCCATCTAAATACACTTGCTTTTGGAGAGGTGGGTTGGAAGTAGATGACTTTGGGAAGACTCAGGATGAAGTTAAAACAAGGGGTACCATAGCTTGGCTCTGGGGACGTTTAGGAGCCTTCCACTGAACTGCTGGCTGTATGACTGAGTTAAGGCTGGTCAAGTAAGCATTACAAAAGCCGTGAGAGAATAACCACCAAAACTCCAAATGTAATAGGCCCCCTTTTTTGACTGGGGCAATAAATAAGCATGGATTTTGTAGCTGCTGTAGTTTGGGCACCACATGATGGAACAGAGGGTCTGGTGGAATATAGGAACCTATTCTAAAGTGCCTGGAGTGTAGCCTGGAACACTACTGTGGTACTTTAGAACAGTGTCCTTTATCCCATATGAAACAAGGCTTTTATGGGATCACCAGTTACTGTTCCCTTTTCATGTAGGGATCTTTAACAGTGAGTTTTGTTCCACAGTTCTGCGTAAACCTTGCACATTATAATTACTTGTAGCTTCATCAGTGAAGGATGAAAAGGGGGAAATCTCATTAGTAATGTTGGCCTTGAAATTCCACACTTCCACCTTTGACCGTATCATTTCAGCACTGCCCCTCCCATATTTTACTGTGCAATTTCTTTAAAGCAATAGCTTAACATTACTATAATATAAGTGGAGTTCAATGAGGACAAATAATGAAATTAGACTCTGTCCAGGAAAGGTTTTAAAATAATGCCATCAAGGCCATATGCAGTCAAAGGATTTTAGCTAAAATAGTAAGCATCCCACCCTTCCCAATTTGTTATCCAAACAGAGAGGCAGGTAATTATTATTATTATTATTATTATTATTATTATTATTAGCAGTACTACCATACCACCACTAAACCTGACACTCTGGCTCAATTCGGACGACACGATAGTCAATGGTGGGTTGACTAACCCTAACCCTAACCCTAACCCTAGGGGGTATTCCCCACACAACATGGTAATAAATAATCAACTGTGGTGTGGATTAGGATCAGCGCTGAGTTGACTATGGCAGCATTCGGATGACACAATAGTCAAAACAACTGACGATTGTTTCCCCCACACCAGTTGTTTATTGTGTCGTCCAAATTGAGCCCCTGTATCTGTTTACTTCCACCACTGAGGTTTATGTTCTCAATTTAGCTGGGTTACAAAGACTGGAGATAAATAAAGTGGCATGATAGAGGCATTAATTTCTAAGTAACCTGTGGTTCCTCAGAGGCTTTTCAAGGGTTTCTTACTGAGAAGATGAGTAATGATGGTTACATATACCTGAAAAGTAGGCATTAACTGGTTTTCTCCTGCCATGCATATCTACAGTAGGGTGTTGGCTTGCTCTCAGATTATGTACAACAATGGGAAGGCCCAACAGGACTGGCCAGAACCCTGCATGGACTGCATGTGCCCCAAGAACATTTCCCAGAATCCTTTGCAACATGCAGGTTCACCATGGCTAATATGCAGGAGTTTCTCAGCAGATTACTCAGTGTGATTAAGTGTTCCCTAAAAGTAGCAAGTTTGAAAATCACTGCTCTATCATTTCATCTTCAGGTTCCAGTAAATAAGTATCGAATCTCTCCAGTCAAAGAGACTGAATGGGCCTCTATAGCATCCAGTACACCAAAGGTGACCAGAAAATGTTAAAAGGCACAGCTCAGTACACAGCTAAATAAGATTAGGACACGATGTACAATTCGCATTTGCATGTTAATATTTTATGAGATCTTGCAAAAATCCTTCCTGAAATAATTGCATGCAAGCCATCGTAAACTGTTCCATTAGGCTGGGAAAATGCCTAAAAAATTATACTTGGTCAAAGCTAATATGAGAACACAAAATACACATAAGAGCATGAACCAGTTACCAGCATGACTCATGACTAAGGAGATAATACTGGAACTTATCTAAGCTCTGCTACAACGGCTCTCAAGAAAGTGATGGACTATGAGTAATTCATGGTGCCTGCCAAGTCAGCTAATGAGATGCTGTAGGATTTTCAGGTAGATGTGAAAATGTGTATGCTTCAACTAGTACTTCTGACCTTAATCTCCTGAGGTATGTCATAATTTCCAAATGCAATCACATTTTGGGTTAGTGGATACTACAAGGCAACTTATAGCATCCCTCAGCGCAAAACACAGAAGTATGGGTATATTCTTGGCTTTCAAGCCCGATGGGAAACTAAACCTTTAACAAATTTGGTTAAATTTGTATTTGCATATGATTTCTGGCTGCACATTTTCAAGGATAAAAATCCACTTTGGTTGTAAGGTAACTCTGTTTTATTGAGTGTAATACAGCTGTATGTAGAGAGTCCTACAGACAAAGAACTTCTCAACTGGCAGTGTGAAAAGCAGGTATATTTATACATAGTAGCATCTTAACTAGTTGTCAAAAGTTTTAAAGCAAAACAAAGATAGATCAAAGAAAACTTCTTCATTATACCTTATCAACAGGTGGCCCAAAAACTCTTCTAGCAATGTCAGATTGACCTGGATGGTCAGTCTTCTTTATCAAGCTAGCTTATTTGACTCACACTATATCAAAAAGGTCTTGACAGTTAGAAATTCCAATTAAGCATTTCCTTCCAATTAAGCAGTTTCAGCATTACAGCACATTCAGGCGCATACATCATTCCAAACTCATCATGCAGCTCACTTACAAGAACCAAACTACATACAGAGGCCTACATACAGAGCAGGTATATCAAGGCTATATATCAAGGCAGGTATATCAACATCAACCCTCCAGGTATAATCGTTTTTATAATGTAATATTTGTATTGTTGATCATAATCAAAACATTATTTATATAGCACATTTCAAGTGTTCAAAGTCCTTCATATACATGATCTCAGTAATCCCTACTATATAGTAGGCCACTATTATCATCACCCTATTGCAGATGTTGGAGAGGCTAAGACTGAAGTGGACATGACCCACATGGCATCTGACATTTTTGAATGCTTAGTTCAGCTCTTGTAAGGGGTTAAAAAAAATTGCTTATAATTTTCTCATAAAACCATTTTTTCAGAACAAAATCAAAATAACCCCCCAAAAAACCTTATACAGTGTAATGTCACTTAAAAAAAATTCTAATAGTGATGACCACTGATCATTATGTACAACAAATCCTATCTATACTCCTGGGAGGGGATGGAGGGGGACTTATTCCAATAACAAACCATGTCAAAGGGTTGGCTCCAGAACTAAGTTAGTCATGTTTCAGTCCCACTTAGTTTCATTTCAATGGAACTAAAAAGCATGCCCAACTTAGTCTGGATCCAACCCCAAGAATTTGGTGCATTGTTCAGTGGTGATTTACCAAAGCACACCAAATTTGGGGGAGGGGTATTTCTTGTCCCAAACATTCCACAACTATCCGGGCTAGGCTACAAAAGCAAAATAAAGTACCTGAATTTCATTGCCAGTTATCATTTCCCATGATCCATAATGGCCCTTTTCCTGGCGGAAAAACTGGACAGCTTCTAAAAACGCTTCAGCTTCAAAGGAGGACTCCTTGAAAAAATCTGAAAGAAACAAGGAAGTAGAACTGTTGATTTGGATTAACAAAGGCCGATATTTTTCTTATTTTGTCATTATGAACTGTTTCAATTCGATATTGGGTTTCTTCCCACCACCTCAAGTACAAAAACCTTGGATGCTGACTTATTCAAAATATTTGGATGCTTTATTGCAGTTATTTTTTCCTTCAGATGTGAACTGGGAAAAAAATTCTAATCAAGGGTAGTAAGCAAAGTCAATCATGAAACCAAACAAGACTAATCAATGCAATTACATCGTTACTGAGAAGCTCGGTTAAGGTAGCTTGTGTATACACAATGTTTGGATTTTGTATTTGTGCTGGCATCATACCCTGTTTAATGTGTCTTTTGTTCTGCAGAAGGCTGCATGAGCAAGAGTCTCGCGACAGTCAGGAAAGACAGGATCCTGATAGCAGTATGCTAGACTACACCTTTCTTGCAATTCATGACCTGTATGTCCTCTACCTTGCTTGAATCAAGAGGAATTGCTCTTCTGCAGTATGCAAAGCTTGGGAAATCCAAATAAAACCAAATGTCTTCCTGACCACCACTCCTGGTCAAGCAACCCATGAGCAGCATACCTTTAAAATAGCCAATCTAAAGCCTTGGTGGGAAATATGGTCCAATCCTGAAGTGTCCTCAACTCAAGATAGACCAACAGACTGAATTACCATCAGGGCATCCCTTATAGTACCCTTTGTTTTAGGAACCTTTACCTAGTTGTCTCTTGGAAGTATGGCTTTTGTAATGCTCACTTGACCAGCCTTAGCCCAGCCATGCAGCCAGGAGTCCAATGGAAGGCTGTCATTCATCCTCAGAGTCAAGCTATTGTATCCCTTGTTTTAACTTCATCCTGAGTCTGTCCAAAGTCATTTCCTCCAGTTTGAAATCAATAACTGCCCTGGGGACCAGTGACCCTGTGTCCTTTTTGATCAGGAGATCCAGCAGGGACAGACCCTCTGTCCTGCTGCTCCAAGATCCACCTGGAGTTTGCTGGACTCTCAGCTCATTCCTTGTGTTCCGTAAACATTCTCCCTCTCTTACTCTGGTGCCTAACCCACGTTTCCAGGTCAGAATTCCTCTCTTCTTGCTTGAACTACCTCACTGTCTTGCATGCCCAGAGAGATCATTGCCACGTATGCCCAGGCAGAGCTTCACATGCTGTGAAGCACAAATGGCTGCATTTTGCCCATATCCATTTCAGCAGGGTTCCCCACCCACACTGGGAACTTGGTTGCTTGGGTGGTGTATTTTTTTGGAGTTACAGGGGCAGCCATGTCTTGCAATGGGACAATGGATAAGTTACGGATATGGACTTTTAAGCTCAGAGTGTTTTCAGGGTCTTCCTTAGCTAAGTGAGGTCCTTTAGGTTCCCTTTACTCTGAAAGAATGTGGCCTTGATTTTATTTCTTCCTCCTCCTGAAATTGCTCTGAACGTATCCATTCTCCCCCTCAAGTGGCCCACCTTTTGCCACTGAAACCCAAAGGACCTGTTGTTGCACTCAGCCCTCCAAACCCTGCCTTGCCATTTCTCCCCGCTCTTATTCGATGAACTATAATTCACCAACGCAGTCTTAGCGCTATGATTAGCAGCCCTGTGTTTAGGGGACTGGTGTACTAATCAAGCCTTCTTTCCGCAAACATTTATATTCAATAATACATCTATGTTTCAGCTGTCTGTGTTCTTGAGCTTATTTTGCCATTTTGTTGAAGCACTGTGGAAGATCCACCAGGTGTACACCAAGCCTCTGCAAATGGCCCATGTATTCCCAGGTACATCAGATACACACGGAAGTTCATGCGCACATGTGGACAACAACGTTGGGTGACAACATTGCTTTTAAAAGTTATTTGCTGAATCCTTATCCTATAACACACACACACACACACACACACACACACACACACGTCTGTGGATTCTTGGAAAACTGAAGTTACAGTTACTCAGAACATTTTTAACCATATGATACATTTTGCTTTCACAAAGATTTCTAACCATGCAGTCAGAAATTGCTCTAATTCTTCCATAACGATTGTATATATGTGCCCTTATGTAGTGGAACAAAGACACTGCAGCAACACAAGGATTTGTAGGTTCGGGGAGGGGGGTGGAACAACACAGATATACATTTACAGGTATCAGATGCTCAGGGTTTTCAATATATATATATATATATATATATATATGTGTGTGTGTGTGTGTGTGTGTAGTTGTATTCCTGTTTCACTACATGGGAGCATATTGATACAAGCATTAATCACAGCAGTTTTACAGAGACTTCCAACACTTTTACTTGATCAGAAACTGCAGTAAAAATGAATACTTACCTTCACTCAACAGGCTGATTTAGTTATTACGTCTCCCACAGCCAGCAACAACTCCCTTTCCTGGCATCCAGCATGGGTGAACAGCCTGATAGCTTGAACAGCTATCGGAAAGACCTGGGATGCGCCCATGGGCACCTTGCTTTCTCGTCCAAAGCTAGACAGGAAGGGGATAGCAGGGTGCTTGCTTCCCCTCTAACAATTAAACACTTTGAGAACTACAACTTCAGTTGAACCACTATGCAAGCACTTGACTAGCCTTTCCCAACTTGGTGCCCTCTCCCAGCATATGCTGGTTGGGGATGCTGGAAGTTGCAGTCCAAGCCATCTGGAGGGCAGCAGGTTGGGGAAGGCTGCACTAGACTTAAGCCCCATTGAGAAATAGCATGCTATTGTGCAGGCCCAGTAATCACTAGGTATTTATTTGATGCTGCAGGCAAGATGTGCAGGCAAGAAGGTCGTTTCTGTATGCAAGAGCATCTGTAACTATAATTTTGACCACCAGGGGGGGCTAGCCACTGGAAGCTTGTAACTTGGGCAGGGTTTTGGCTGAAGAAAGACACAAAAACTGTCATCATTGCAGTCGTGGGACTCTGAGACATGCATTTTCATATTTTCATTTGTAACCCAAAAGGAACAAGAGGACCAGCTAGGGCAGGGGTGGGCAGAAAGTAGATCTCCAGATGTTTTGGGCTTCAACTCTCAGCATTCCTGATTATTGGCCATGCTGGCAGGGACTTCTGGTAGTTCAAACCCAAAATATGTGGAGATCTACCTTCTGCCCACCCCTGAGCTAAAGGACTGGCATTTAGATGGAACAAAGAGGTCACCACCGTAGCCAGTAGTAATGGAGCTTCTCTAACATCCGTATGCTTTCAGATGTAATGATAGAATTAGTCCCTCCCAGTGTCAGCCCTACCATTAGGCAGAGTAAGGCAGTCACCTTAGGAAATCCCAAACATGTGGAGATCTACTTTCTGCTCACCACTGGCCTGTGCCTCCTAAGCTACCCTGCTGCCTTCAGGTGTAGTGAAAGACGTTGTCCCAATGTCAGCAATGGAGAAAGATTCAACCACCAGTCAGCTACTGTACAAGGAATGGGAGTGGGCACCATTTTGTTCTTCGCCTCAAGACACCAAAATATAGAGAGACAGCTCTGGTCCGTCCCCATCTTCTTCTACAGCCTTCCCCAACCTGGTGCCCTTCCGTTGTACTACAACTCCCATCAACACCAGCCAGCTTAGCCATTGGTCATGCCGACTAGGGATGGTGAACATTGTATTCCAAAACACCTAAAGGACACATGGTTGGAGAAGGCTGTTCTGGTGTCTGAGGGGAGTGGAAGTGGCATCTAATTAGCTGTACAAAAGTTGAAAGGGAGGCCGTGGCAGCTGGTTCCTCCAAAACATGAGGGGGCTGAGGTTCCTACACTCTGCTAAGCCACTCCCCTCCACACATTCTTGTAGTTTCACTCCTGTTCCATCGATGGAACCCGCACCAAGCATGAAAGCTAAATGGAACCTCCATGTTCAGAGGCAGTGTATGCCTGCCCCATACCAGATGCTGGGGATAAAATAATGGGAAGACTGGTGCTCTCAAATTTCCTAAAGACATTTTGCTGACCACTGTTGGAAATAAAATTCTGGATGAGACGGGACAAGCTACCTCCAATGCCAGAAACTGAGGGCTCCTCTAAACGAACAATTTATTGCACACTTGTGATTGGCCACTAACGGAACTTTTGGGGTCAATTTCATGATGTTGTTAACAATTAAGATGTCTCTCATGGAATCCTCTAAAAATCCCAGGATAAAAAGAACCACTCTCAATGTAACTTAACTGAACAGAGGGGAAGTATTCAGTTCAACCCCCTTGTCACCCCTCTCCTTCTGTGTAATGCAGCCCATAAAAATTGTGCCAAAAAACCAGGAAGCAGAAAAGCCCTAAGTAAACAACGCAATTTCCCTTAATGTAGAGACGCTCTGAGTGCAAGGCAGAAATAGGATCTGAACCCCAAACCAGTGAGATGGCGAGCACTCCCATGTGAAGCTTTTCTTGTGCAATTGCGAACGGCTTGTTGTCTGCATTTTCACTCAGATTCCACACGGCGCCAATGTTTTGTAAGCCGCCCACATCTTTCTGGTGGACTCTGCAACATCCTGTAACAGGTTCATGATATCCCAAAGGTGAAGATGTTCCATAGCGGTATTGCTCCTTCTTGGAAGGTGGTGCTGCTTTCAGGGGCCTCCTATTGGGAACGTCATCACACAGGCGGAAATCGTGTTTGCTTACCGTTGCTTCTCCACCCGCACATTTGTCCCTCATTACTTCCTCTTGCAAAAGAGGAAATAAACAATGTGCATACAGCCCATTCAGTGGGCCGTTTTGATCCCACTGCTTCTCCGGCACACAGCAGGACATAGCGGTAAGTTCCATCTTTCCTCTCAAAGCTACTTTGGGATCAACCTGTTTCCTGCACTTCATTACATACATGCTCCCCCCTTTCCTTTTCTCCCCCTGCTCCGCAACTCCCAGGGGTGGAATTTGTGTGCACATATTTATGTTTTTGCATGGGCTGTGCTAAGTAAACTTCATGTTCTGTTCAACTGTTCTTGTCCATTTTTTTTTGCAAAAACAGACCAAAAAAGGTTAGGTTGCTTACCTGTAACTGTAGTTCTTCGAGTGGTCATCTGTGCAGTCACACATATGGGCTCTGCACCTGCGCTGAGCTCGAGATCGGGAAAAAAATTCTCTAGCTGAGGCTATAATTAGTGTTTTTGGCGGGAACCCCTCCCCCACCGCTCTATGCGCATGTCCTGACTGTTCCCGCCTCCCTTCAGTTCCCCGAGACCGCCTAGCAGTTCGGGACATCTGGGAAGGAGAAAGAGAGACCCAGCTCTTAGTATCAGAAAAAGGTTGACACCAAGAGGGGACGGTGGGAGGGTTGTGTGACTGCACAGATGACCACTCGAAGAACTACAGTTACAGGTAAGCAACCTGTTCTTCTTCTTCGTAGTCTCTGTGCATCACACATATGGGCGATTAACAAGCAAGTCACTTACCGGAGGTGGGAGGTGTCAATGGAGCAATGAGGAGAGAACAGCTCGTCCAAAGGAACAGTCTTTACGTGACTATAGATCGAGCTTGTAGTGGGTCGCGAAGGTCAATGGCGCGGACCAAGTTGCAGCTTTACAGACATCCTCAAGGGAGACGCCTCGATGGAAGGCTGTTGACGTGGCGACACCTCGTGTGGAGTGAGCCCTGACAGAAGTGGGTAAGTCCAGCTTTGACAAACGATATGCTAACAGAATGGTCTGAACTATCCAAGCCGATAAGCGCTGGCTGGAGACTGGCTGACCTTTCCTGGTGCCGCCGTAACAGACGAAAAGGCATGTAGCTAATCGGAAGGTTTGAGTTCTGTCTTTATAGAATGCTAAGGCTCTGCGGACGTCAAGGGAGTGGAGTCTCCTCTCTAAGTCCGAGGAAGGTGACGAAAAGAATGCAGGAAGCACAATCGGCTCATTAACGTGGAAGGAGGAGACGACCTTCGGGAGAAAGGCGCTGTCTGGCCGGAGAACAATCTTGTCATTGTGAAAGATGGTGAATGGCGAGTCGATACGCAACGCACACAACTCTCTTGCCCGTCTGGCAGAGGTGATGGCCACCAGAAAGACCACTTTCCAGGTAAGTAGACGAAGGTCCGTAGTGGCTAGTGGCTCAAATGGCTTGGTAGACAGGGCGTTTAGGACCACCGAAAGGCTCCACTCAGGTGCACGTGGGCGTAGAGGTGGGACGAGATTTTTGTACCCCCGCAGGAAACGTTTGACTAGCGGGTGAGAGAAGAGCGTGTGCCCATCGACATATCCTCTGTGAGCAGAGATAGCTGCCAGATAAACGCGGATGGATGCATACTGCAAGCCTTTCAAGTAGAGGTGGTGGAGAAAGGATAAGACTTGTGAAACAGAAGCCACTTGGGGTTGGAAAGCGTGTAGCGTTGCAAACTGTGTGAAAGAGTCTCATTTGTGGGCATACGATGAAAGCGTTGACGCCTTGCGGGAGGCTAAAAGAATTGCTTGTACTCCTGCAGGCAAATCGTGTGCGGGTGACGCGGTTGACGGTAGTTGTTGTATGCCAGTTTCGTTCTCTGGGATTACCTAGTTATTCTCCAAGCCGTGAGATGCAGAGTCGGAAGATCCGGGTGATTGATTTGTCCCCACTGCAGCGTGAGGAGCGATGGGAAGATCGGAAGGCGGCGGTGCTGGCCTCGGGCAAGTCTGGAGAGATGCGGAAACCATGGCTGGCGTGGCCAGGCCGGTGCAACAAGTATGGCGTTCGTGCCGTCCTGGATGAGTTTGGTGACCACTTTGGTCAAGAGTGGGAACGGTGGGAAGAGATAGAAGAGGGTACCCGTCCACCGTATCGCAAAGGCATCTCCCAATGAACATGGCCCCACTCCTGCTCTGGAGCAGTAGTGTTTGCAGGCAGTGTTGTCGGCCGTGGCAAAGAGATCGACTGTTGGTTGTCCCCAAGTCCGGAAAAGGAAGCTGGTGACACGTCTGGACAGTTTCCACTCGTGGGACTGCTGGAAGCGTCGACTCAGGGAGTCGGCGAGAATATTGTCTATGCCTGCAATGTGGAGGGCTGTAATGCGGATGTTCCTCGCAATTGCCCAACGGAGGAGGCGGATGGTGAGCGTTAAGAGTGGTCGTAAGTGGGTCCCGCCCTGTTTGTTGATATGCCATAGAATGGCTGTATTGTCCGTGAGCAGTTGGACATGGCAACCGCTGAGGTGTGGCTCGAACGAGAGGAACGCTTTCCTGACAGCTTCGAGTTCCAGGTAACTGATGTGGTGGCACGCCTCTGAGGCGGACCACTGGCCTTGAATGCGGAGGTTCCCGCAGTGCGCTCCCCATCCCGCCTTCGAGGCGTCGGTCGTGAGAGTGCGAGATGGTGGCCGTTGTCTGAACAGCATGCCGCCTAGGAGATGAGAGGCCAGGCGAGGGAGGAGCGGACATCCTGTGGCAGGCTGAGACGGGTGCATCTGGCATCCTGATCGGGCCTGAAATGCTGGATGAACCAGAATTGGAGAGGTCGCATGTGAAGGCGAGCCCAGTCGACGACCGCTACAGTGGATGCCATGAGGCCCAACATCCGTTGGATGTTGAGAGCTGAGGGGCGGCGTAGCATGAGAAGGCGGCATGCGTAGTGTGCTATGTTTTGTGCTTTTGTTAGAGGAAGGAATGCCCGTGCAGCATGTGCGTCGAGTCGGGCCCCAATGAACTCTATGGCTCTGAGTGGTGTTAGCGACGATTTGTTGACATTGACGCAAAGGGTGAGACGATGGAGGAGGGTGAGGGTCTTGGCGATTGAATGTTGGAGTTCGGCTCTGGAGTCCGTGATGAGGAGCCAATCGTCGAGGTATGGGTATACCTCGACACCGTGCTTTCTGAGATGAGCGCATACGACCGCCATACATTTGGTGAAGACTCGGGGAGCAGTGGCAAGGCCGAATGGTAGGACCTGAAATTCGTAGATAGTGTGCCCCACAGTGAATGAAAGAAACCGACGGTGGTCGTGATGAATGGCGACATGGAAGTACGTGTCTTTTAAATCGACCGACGCGAACCATGCTGATCAGCGCAGAAGTGGCAGGATGGCCTGGAGGGTGGTCATGCGAAATTTTCACATGTGAATGAACTTGTTCAAGTCCCGTAGATCCATGATAGGTCTGAGACCTCTGTCCCGTTTCGGTACTGTGAAGTACCGAGAGAAAAAACATAGAGGGGCCGAGGACGGCGGAACGCGGCGGATGGCGCCCTTGCTTAGCAGAAAGGACACTTCTTGGAGTAGAGTGAGAGACGGAGTGGTAACTTTCACAGTGCCGACAGGAGGGATGGTCTCCAACTCTATACGATACCCGTTTTGAACTATGGATAACACCCAGGTATCTGTAGAGATGGCTCTCCAGGCGTCGAGAAATGGGCTGAGACGGTCGTTGAAGAATGGGTGGTTGACTGGGTGTGGGGTTGTGCTGGCGTCAAAGATGGCGCTTGGAAAAAGAATCCGTGCGACGCGTGTATTTGGGTTTCTGAGTGGTGGATGGTTTCCGCTGCTGGTTTTGTGGGGTGTACCTGGAGAAACGCTTGGAGCGTGGACGATGATAGGCAGATTGCTGAGGTCGCTGCCAGCGACGGTGTCTGTAGGGCTGTTGGGCTTGTTGACCAATGCCCATCTTCCTGGCCATGGTTTTTGCCGTAGGCGTAGTCGTCGCGGTGGTATGAGCGGGTCGGGCTATAGTGGTAGCGGTCCGAGGTGTGCGCCACCTCCCTGTGGGGGGACCGAGATCGGTGGTAAGTATGGCGTCGAGGAGACACGGTGTTGTAAGTATCAGCCTTCGACGGAGAGCGACGCTGTCGAGGCAGTATCGATTCAACTGAGGAGCGTGTGCGATGCTCCTCTCGATGCCATGACCCAAGTTCTGATGGGTATCGAGCATCGAAATGGCTTGGCTTGTCGACCTTGATTGAGTGTCGAGTGTGCGCCAGCGGTTGAGTCACCGAGTCATGAGAAGCTCGAGGCGGTGAACGCTCATGGGCATCTCTTTCTGAGGTCACAGAGCGCAGATCAGCCGCCGAGGCCTGGGCTAAGGTGAAAGTCTCCAGGTCTGATCGTGAAGGAGGTTGTTAGGCTAGCAGTTGCAGCCGATTGCTTCTTTTTCTTCTTGGTGCCCTGCTTCTCAGATAACTTGTTGGCCTTCTTGGCCTTCGGTAAGAGCTTCCTCGATGTCGAGGAGGGTCTCGGGACCGTCGGTGTCGACGCTTCGGGTAACCCCGTCTCCCGTGTCGGCGTCGACGAGACGGAAGTTGCCGTTGCCGTCGCCATTTTCTTCTGCTGCGAGGGTGGCTTAGAAGGGGCCGGGCTGGCTGGTTGCAAAGTCTTTTGCCACAAAACAGCTCGGAGACGGTCTAAACAATGGCGTCTAGTTTGTTTGGAAAAGGCCTGGCAGTGGTGGCACGATTCCACTATGTGAGAGTCGCCCAGGCAAAATAAACACAACGAGTGTCCGTCCGCGGCAGGCAACTTACTTCCGCAGCGGACACATTTGCGAAAGGGGGCCTTAAGGGCTATGCAACAGTTAAACTAACTACAATAGGAAAAAAATTCTAACTAGAATAAAAAATAGCAATCAATTTTTATTTTATTTTTTTAAGGAAGAAAAACACTAACTATAAGGAAGATGAAAAAACAGGATAAGAAAAAAGAAAGTGGAACCGCAGCGCGCGCCAGAAACCAGAAGGAGTCGGCATGCAGGAGAAACTTCCCTTCGATGCAGCAGCTACAGCGGTCGAAGAAGAACTGAAGGGAGGCGGGAATGGTCAGGACATGCGCATAGAGCGGTGGGGGAGGGGTTCCCGCCAAAAACACTAATTAGAGCCTCAGCTAGAGAATTTTTTTCCCGATCTCGAGCTCAGCGCAGGTGCAGAGCCCATATGTGTGATGCACAGAGACCACGAAGAAGAACATAACAAAAACCACTTGCCATGTTTTGTAACCCACAGGCATCCACGGATAGGGTAATAAAGCCATCTTGGAAACACAACATGGTTACACCTCCTTTTGGCCTCCATACTACCCCTTCCTATTTTTAGGATACTTCTGTACCAGAAGTGGAACTTTCTACCAGGAGACCCAGTTGGTTCCCTCTCTGCTGTTGTGGTTTATGGTGGTGGTGGTGGGGAGTTTTGTTAAAAACTCTCTTTTTTGCCAAGATTTTAGGCTGAGTTAAGTTTTTTTTCCTCCCCTGCTGTCATGAATTATGTATTTAGCTGGCTCTGATTTTTACCTGTGTTCTATTTTATTGTTTTTGCTATTTAGTTATATTGTATTGTTATTGTGTGATGATGAGCTGCCTTGGGGGACCATGGGGAGCCAAAGGCAGGAAAGGATTTTTTAAAAAAATAAGTAAATATTCAATTAATTTTTGACTTTTAGGATCTCAGCTCGAAGCAGCAGATCCTTCTAAATTGGCTACGTAGCATATTCAAAAATAGGTTACGAAGTAGATAACATTGTTTGAAGTGGCCAAATAGTTCTGTCCACTATTTTCTTCCAGAGCAAAGCAGGTTCAACTGCAGTTTGGAGCTATTAGTCATTTTTTTTCAGAGCAAACTATCAAAGACTACGAACATTAGGATCACCAATTTATCCAAAGGCTGTTTTCCCCCCTAAAAGCCATGAAGAAAACAGACTGAACTGTTCAGCCTGAAATGTTATGGGGCAAATAGGAACACTGCACAAAATGTCTAGGATAGAATTATCAGTCAGTTGGATTCACTTGATAGTGTCTATTTGAGTAATCAGAATGAATAAAGGCATTCAAAATACCCGTTACCACACCACTAAAGATTTTTGAAATTCTGGAAAAAAGCAGTCAAGTCAATGCAATAAGCATTTGGCAACATAGTATTATTTCAAATAATCCTTACCAACTGAGAGCTCATTCTATTACCACAGAGCTTAAACATAATATGTTCAGCTCTGCTCACCCTTGCTTTCTCTATCTTTTCTGCAAATGGGGAAAAAACTGTTTATAAAGACAAGAGATTCTCTTTAGGTTTTGACATTTCATTAGTTAGATGCAATAACCAGACATCTACCAAAATTTATGAGGCAGCTACTTTGCCTGATCCATAGCACAACGTAATTACATCTTGAATCATTTCACAAGTCTGAGAGACACTGATTCACTTTTTGGAAACGAAGTATTAGTTTGATATGTAACTAGCAAAAAAGAAGAAGGAAGTACTGTGTGAGATGTGAAATTTGAGCACAGCTAAACTAAAACACTGTTCTTAATGGTATAGCAAATGCTTTCTCTCCTCAAAACATGGAGGTAACGTGCTAATAAAAATATTTTTCATTAAGTTTCTATTTTCACTTAATATTTTTTCACTTACCCTCTGTTCATTCAAATGTTTGTATGCAGAGTTGGAGTAGAGACCAAATAAAATATCGAACTACTGAAAAAATCTTAAGAAAATATTAGGGGACGTTATGAGGGTTTGGTCTCAACATACAACTTGGTAAATACAGTGGCCCCAGTCTTAACACCTGCAGGATGTGGGGAGGGGGCCATGACAGAGATGTGCAAAAGTATACATGGTGCGGAGAAGGTGGATAGTGAGATATTTCTCTCCCTTCTCCCACATTATTAGAACCCAGGGTCATCCCATGAAGCAGATGGTGAGATATACAGAACAGATAAAGGAAGACACAGGGAGTACGTCTTCACACAGCACTTAGTTAATCTATGGAATTTGCTCCCACAAAGTGTAGCAGTGGCCACCAATGCGGACGGCTTTAAAACCTGATTTAACAAATTCATAGAAGATTGGGCTAACAATAGTTACTTGTCAAGATTACGGATAGATGTATCTGTCGATTTAGGTTCCTCTCAGTTCCTGCACCAGTTTGCAATTTTTTGTAAAAAAGAAAGAAAAAGAAAAAAGCACATTCAGATTCATTCATTCACATTTTATGTGCATTTCTCCTAATGTATGCATTTTATCTAATTACTAAAGAAACCAAGACATCCTAGAGTTCTTATAGAGAAATGAAACTGCTGATCTTCTAACAAAAATATGTAACATGTCCCTAAGATCAGCATTTGTACCACAGACCTGGAGAATGGCCAATGTAACAACTGTCAGGTATAAGTCTTCAACAAGGCCGGAGGCCTTGCTGAATGTAGGTAGACGTATTAGGAATAGTTTTGGAATGTCTGTGCAAGCGGGTCTCTGTCAGAAGTTCCCACAGGAGTAGCTTGCTCACTCCTTGTCTTGGCCTTGAAGCTGTAAAGTTTCTCTGGGAACTTGGAAGTGTTTTGCAAAAGTGGGGGGCCACTTGTTGAAGGTGTCACTCAGATGGTAGTGCTGCCCTAGGCATGATTTACAGGTCAGAGAACCTGTCTGTCAAGTAGCTTTGAACAAGCCTTTATAAGCTGGAGCAAAAGCTGAAGAGCTTTTGCTAGGATCATCTTTCGACGCGAGGCTTGAAATCCCTCCCTGTTTGGATCCATCTCCGTTTGGGACTTTGAAAGCACCCTGCACATGGGCTCTCTTCATTTTGGACTTTGGATTTCTAAGGACTGTGCCATGATAAATACTGTGAGGCTTTTAGTAGACTTGAACTTGCATTTGCTGTCGATTGTGTGTTTGTGGCCGGACTCAGGTGGCAGGGAGTTGCCAGTGCTAAACAGAAGCATGAGATTCCTGTGCCTGAGATTTTACCTTCCCTATTATCATGTTTACCTGGTCAGCTCAGCATTCGGCAGACTGGGTTTGACTGTGTGCGATCTTTCTCAGTCAAACTCAGGTGGCAGAGAGTTGCCAGTGCTAAGCAGAAGGCATGAGGCTCCTGTGCCTGATCTTGTGGGTACTGGTCATGTCCACTGAGTTACCAACATGTGGCCACGTTTGGAGAAGCTCCCTTGGGATGGTTTGCTAAGCCTTTCAAGAAACCTCCCCCCATGTGATTACCTGAAGGATTGTATCAGGAATGAAACCTAAAGCTTTCTGACCATCATTCAGCTTTAAGTGTTTTTGGAGTGTGTAACCATTAAGCTTTTACTGTGAGATTTCCTCCAATAAAAGAAGTCTCACTGACTGGGTGTCTCATGTCAGTTTGCCAGCACATGTGAATGCCAGAGGGAATGGGCATGCACATAACAACAACAACTATTAAAAGAGGATCCAGGGAGGGGGATTCAGGAAATTGTAGACCAGTTTAATGTCTGCTTAATGTCTGTTCCAGGTAAATTGGTTGAAAGCATTGTTAAAGATAAAATTAGTATGCACATAGAAAGAAAAGCCCTGCTGAAAAAGAATCAACATGGCTTCTGTAAAGGTAAGTCCTGTCTCATTAATCTTTTAGAGTTCTTTGGGAATGTCAATAAACATATGGGTAGGGGTGATCCAGTAGACATTGTCTACTTGAACTTCCAAAAGTTTTTTGACGAAATCCGAAATCCCTCAACCAAAGACTCCTGAGTAAACTCAGTAGTCATGGAATAAGAGGAGAGCAGGACTAAATAGTAAATTCTCCTAAAGGAGGGATGTAAACAATGGGGTCCCACAGAAATTTCTATTGGGACCAATGCTTTTTAACTTATTCATAAGTTAGCAGTCTTCATGAATTTAAGAGAGTCATGAGGACTGCTCTCTTCCGGCAGGCCTATCCGACTGAATTTTAAGATGTTTTAATGATGTATTTTTTCTTTGTTTTTAAATTGTTTTGTTTGTGATTCTTGTATTTTATATTGTTGTTGTTCCCCGCCTCGATCCGAAGGGAGAGGCGGATTATAAATAATAATAATAATAATAATAATAACAATAATAATAATAATTATTATTATTATTAAATGGTATGGAATTTGGAGTGAGCAGTGAAGTGGCCAAGTATGCTGATGACACCAAATTATTTAGGGTGGTTAAAGCAAGAAGGGATTGCAAGGAGCTCCAAAAGGATCTCTCCAGACTAGGAGAATGGGAACCAAAATGTCAAATGTGGTTCAATGTAAGCAAGTGTAAAGTGTTGCACATTAGGGCAAAAAAATCCTAACTTTCAAGTATAACTTGATGGGATTTGAGTTAGCAGTAACTGTAAAAGAAAGAGATCTTGGGATTGTGATGGACAGCTCAATGAAAATGCCAACCCAGTGCGTGGCTGCTGTGAAAAAAAGCAAATTCCAAATTAGGCATAATTATGAAAGGAATTAAAAATAAAACTACAAAGATTATACTCCCCTTATTCAAATCCATGGTACGAACACACTTAGAATACAGTGTACAACTCTGGTCGCCACACCTAAAAAAGGATATTGTCGAGTTGGAAAAAGTGCAGAAAAGAGCAACTAAAATGATCAAGGGGCTGGAGCAACTCCTCTATGAAGAAAGGTTACAACATCTGGCATTGTTTAGCTTAGAAAAGAGGCGAGTAAGGGAAGACAGGAGACCCAAGGGGAGACCCTTGATCTGATCCAACATGGCTCCTTATATTCTTATGTTTAAGCACACGGCAGTATTATAGACATCATTGGTTCAAATTGGGAAACAGTTCCCACTTTTGAGTGTAAAAGAAAAGAGGAGAAACCAACAAGCTGAGTTGTAACACTATGCAATGCCAGGTTGGTGATTCAATGTTTGACTGTAGTTTGCAAGGCTATAAAATGGATTAAGAGCAAATCTTAGCAGAGTTGGGATAAAATAAATTGAGACTTCACTGAGAATGATCCATTGTAATAAAAGCTGAATTGTCTAGGCACACAAAGAACTAGGACTGTGAGGCTTCCTTAGCCAGATCATGCGGTAGGAGAGTTGCTAACCACCAACAGAAACTAGTTGAGGTCACTTCCAAACAGGATATAGGCCTGCAATCATGTGCTGTATTTATAGCATCTGAAAACTTGCAAGCTTCATGTACAAACTTGCATATCTATAGGATTTAACCATCATTCAGGATTTGATGGTTTTACTGATGCTTCCTAGTTATTCGCAATAAGCATTGCCTAGTCGAAGTACTAGAGCTTCTGGATGCTTGGAGAATAGAGCACAAGTACATCTTTATTTCATGAAATCTTCTAGCCTGCTCTGTCACAAGGATCCAAGGATGGTAACGACCAGAGCTGCTACAAAAAAAATTCACCAAGAGTTGAATCAGAAGCAAATGCTCCATTTCTTCCTCAAAGCATCCAAGAAATTTCAAAGAAGCCGAAAGAGATCTGACAAGATTAGCAAAATTTCTCAGGGGGAAAATGCACCCTTAGAAACACAGTTATATCTTTAATATGTGATATCTTTAAAATGCTATATAAACCCTAACTGCATAATAAACAAACAAATTCCCATAGTGATGGGAGCTCTGCTTGTGCAGAACTGCTTGTGCCCTGAAACAGGGAAACAGAAAGAAACTCAGTGCTTAAGTAATGTATAATTCAAGAATAAATACAGATTTGCTTATTTTGCATAAACATGTTCAATATAAGTATCTGGTTATAAACTTATTATTATTATCTGGGCGGTTTGCAAAAATTATAAATATAATATATTTATAGATACATTTTGCTGAATTAGGAGAGGAGCTGTAGCAAAAACAGTGATACATATGGGTAAGTGCAGAACTGCCAAGCCTGTGCACCATAATGGTGAGAAATGCAGAGTACCAAAGTTCAATCTCATAAACCTGGAGATTTCTATAAAGACTGGCCTTATTCACACATTATGATTCCTGCATAGCCTAGCTACTTGTGACCAAGTAGTGCAGCCCATTTACTCCCACATGACTAATACATGAGATGGTAAAACTAACCAGAAATGGATAGCTCATCATAACATCTGAACCTGGAATCCTAAACAAGGATTTATTAGCCAGCAACAAATATGACTTGTTGTTGGCTTATGATTCTGGTTAGTTTAGCATAGGGTTGCCATATTCTGAATCCACAAATTTATTTATTTTTTCATTTAAAATACATGTTTTTCTGCATAAACGTGCATAAGACTGTGCCCTAAAGAACAAAAAAAAACAAAGGCAGCCATGTAGGCCATAAGGGAAAACTAATCCATATAGTGTAATACTTTTATTAGGCCAACTCAAAGATCACAAAAACGTACAAGTTTTTGAGATCTTCAGATCTCTTCATCAAGCAAGACGCGACAAAAACAGGTTGTCAGGGTGGTGGTGTTAATATGAATGGTAGTGGGGAAACAAACTGGACATTATAGTCAGGATGTTTGTGTAGTTAATCATAAAATGATATGGAAGAGGAGGGTGTGCAGATATTCAAATTGGGCTCTGCCTGGTGACGTGATGGTTTCAGTGCCCGCAGGACTACAGGGAACTAGAAAGCAGTAGACAATTGTTGACCCTCTGTTTTTCAAAATATAAAATCCACCTACCTATTAACTCAAAAAAGCCACCGTCCTGGGTCCTATGTACCCCTAACTTGGGAGTAAGCCCCACTAAATTTACAAGCAAACCTGCATAAAATTGGGCTGCCTCAATGGTATTGAGGCATATGCTTTTGTGGACACGAGAGTGTTTAAGTTCCTGAAAGCTTATACTAACTTAAATTAATTAGGGCCCAATCCTATGCACGCTTAGACAGAAAAAAGACCTACAATGTCCATTATGCCCTAGCCAGTCAAGCTAGCTGGGGCAAAGCTAGGAGATGTAAGTCATTTTCATCTAAACATGCATAGGATTGTGCCTTTTGTCTTTAGAAGTACAGTCCTATGAGTGTCTACTCAGAAATAAGTGTCTGGGATTCTTGACTAACCGGTCAGTATATTTCAGAATGTCCTGGGGCAGATCTAGATGAGAGGTTTGCCCTGCAGTGGCTTCGGAGTGGTAGCTACATGACGCTGCCACCATCCCGAAGCCATCCAGGTGCAAAGCCCCGAAGCTCCACTTTTAAAAAGTCAGGCACTTGCCTTGACTTTTTTAGCTTGGAGCGAGACGACGGCATCTGCCGTCTGTTGCTCTTGCTCTGGAGCTGCTGCAAGGCGTGCCACAGCCTATGGCGACCACTGATTGGTTACCATAGGCTGGGCAGGGAAGGTAGTAGACCAGCAAGGGAAAAGGTCGCTGGACCACCTCCACACCTCTGCGGACCCTTTTTTTAAAAAAAATTTAAAGGGGGGGTTTGGATATTCAGAGAGGGAGTACCCCGTTAATCCCCCCCTTGTTGGTCCCCCCCCCACGTTTAGCTGTAAATGCGAAGGGTCACATTTACAGCTTTAAAAAAACATAATAGAAAATGAACCAAAAGTAGCCGAATAATAATAAAAAAAACTAACTTTGGTAGAGGGGGCGCGGATGCTCCCAGTTGCCCATGGACTGCAACGCGTGTGTGCTTGGGTGGGTGGGCGCAGCAGCGGCACCTTCAGGAAAGCCCATAATTGCACTCCTTGCGCTGTAGATGTCCGGAAGGAGTGCCAATGTGGGGGGCGCCACCTTGCGCCACCGCCGCGCAGCCTTCCCAACACCGTCAAGATGAGCCCCTGGAGTCCAAGACATTCCCAGTTTTCCGGGACATATGGCAACCCTAGTTTAGCAGCAACAAACCAACATCCTGGGTCTGGAGATCACCGTAAGCTACTAATGTCGGATTAGCTTTATCCAATCACACTACAGGTGGCAAATGGGCTGCATGCGCAGCCATTGTCTACTTGATTTCAAATGCATCTCCACAGTCATAAAAGGATGAAAGCTATGATAGGAATCTCAATTATGTGCAAAATGCAGAGTGCGCAGAGAGAAAATTACAGACATAATTACCAAATAGCACACTGTAACAACATGCACAGATAATTTCCATCTACACACAGCGGGCAAGTACCAATCCACTGGATCCAGATATGTCCAATCTACACCATGAAATTTCTTCACCCCAGTTTTCAACGATACAAATTTCACATATCAGACACTGAATTCTATCTACCCAGGCCCTTTTTCCAACAGTGTGATCAACACTCCAATGAGAGACAGGTCTGGAAGTGCATCCCATTCACATACTGGGGGGGTTGTGTGAATAAGGCACTTATCGCTCTGCAAAAATAACCCTATACCCATATAAAATATGATCCAGTCATCAAGAAAACTCTTTAGGCAGAAGAATAGTCCAATCATTTCATCCTAGCACTCCTAGTGACCTGTCTTTTGCTTAATACCAGGAACAAAGTCACAATGGATTTAACATAACTGGAATAAACAAACCACTGTGAAATAAAGAGACCAGACAACTGAATACAGCAAATGAAGGCAGTTCTGTGTTTCCTTAGAGCGCACTTTTGATTTTACTTGCTGATGTTGTGGGGTTTAGGTTTTAACTGCTGTTTTAGGAAATGAATGTTCCTAAAACATGTTGTTAAGTTATTTCACTGAGATAGCCACCTTGGGGGAATGGAAAGGGCAAGTACAAGCTGTTGAAACCAATAAGGGTGTTGCCCTGTCATTGCTGGATACCAACTTCTCTATCAACTTGCTCCTTCCCCTAAAGAGCACAACGTGGTTAGAAACACTGAAATCTCAGTTTGTGCAACAACTGCTAAAAAGAAAAAAGAAAAAAAAGAACTCCTCTTCCAGAAAGTTTTCAATTAAATTTCCACATATTTAATATGTGGGGGATCCTTCCATAGCACAGAAATCCCATGTGACAAAAATAAAAAGTGAAGCAGCAGCAGCAGCAAGCATGAAGAATGGGAAATAAATCCAGAAATGTTAAAGATGGGAAAGACTTATTAGGTCATCTGCTCTATATTTGGCCAACACATCCCCGTCCTCTGGAGCAATGGGCTGAAATTCAGTTAGGAATAGAGACTGCCAAGAGCACCGGGAGTCTGCTAACATTTTTGCAAAAATAAATTGAGCAAACTAAAACCACACTGTAGATTTTGAGTCATGGATGATTCTCAGCATGCCAGGAAAAGTTGATCCACTTTATTACTTGCCCAGTACTGAACAAAAGGGGTTGTATTTCACATAAATCACTGAATGACCAAAGTTTCAAGAGATTAATAACACTGATGATAAACCATGAGAAAGAAAGGCTTTCCCTTTAAGAATGCATCAGAGGAAATTGACTTCAGCTGTCTACTTTAGAGAGCACATTTACTGAAGCTTATAGATTCAAGATTCTGCAATGTGCCAACTATATATGTGCTCCTCCCAAGGTAGAAGAAGCTTCACCATATGTAGATCATGCCTTGATGCATCCTGTGGTTTGGGTGGCAAGTACATTGTTTGCCACAGCTTTAGTAATTCAGATTTATAAGAATTAGGGGAGATTTGCCTTGCTCATAAAGGAGCATATAAAAAGGTGATGGGGAAAGATGCCTGCAGGTCCTGCTGAATCACAGGCCTTGCTAGAGTAGATGAGGAATGGCAGTAGCCATTTGTAGCTTTACACTGGTTGGGGAATTATCTCTTATACGACTGGCCCATTTCTCTTTAACTGAAGTGATTTTTCGAAAAACAGTCAAAATTTGCAAAAAGAAAAAGAAAAAAACACCCTCATGCCCAAACTATTTTGCATCTGAAATTCAGATGTTGAATTTTAAATGTGAAATCTTACCTCAAAATTGAAAGTCAAGGCCTTTACCCTTTTTGACATATTTTGATTATTTAGGTTTTATATGTGTAAAATGTATCATATGTTTTTAACATGCAGCGATATCAATATTGCTGTTAAATAATGACAGCAAACATACACAGATTGTCCTGAAAATATAAGCCACAAATATTCGGAGGAATATTTTGAGGAGAATGGGGAAAAGGTGGTTCAGCCTCCATGGCCTTTTCCAGTATCATCACTTCCATGGAGGCCTTGTGCTCTGAACAACCAGTAAGTAACAAAGAGAACACACCGGCTGAGGTATGTGGAGAAAACCAGTTGAATTCCATTACTCAGGGCTGCCCACTGAAGTCCTGACCAGAGCTAGACCTGCCCAGCTCCAGCATAGTTACTCCATCATGTGCCTTCCGACCATGCCCTTAACATTGGCTTAACTCCTATTCCCCACACCTTTGCTTTTGGTAGAAGCTAGGGAGAAGCACATAATCAGGAAACAAGTCATAGGCTCAATTTGGACGACACACTGAGCAACGGTTGTTGATTTACCTACTGATGGTTGTTGAAAAAGGTGGCGATCTACAGACAACACGCTGCAGCAGGCGCTGCAAGGAACCAGCAACCACCCCGGTTGCTAATAGCCTACTCGGCTCTGACTGACAGCTCAGTCGCCATTTTCCCCGCTTACTGAACTTCGTTAGTCCTCCAGCAGGTATCCCAGAAGGCACTGCGGCCGAAAACCATGGGCGCCGCCATTGAAGCCGATGCAGGACACGCCTCCCAAACCCCATTGGCTGCCTCAGTCAGTGGGCGGAACTCAGCAGCCGCGGGCAAAGAGGCAGCCAGGAGGAACGGCAGCACCAATACAACAGTCGCACCCCAAACGATGCTCACAGGGGGTGGGGGTATGCTTCGGGTGAGTTGCTGTTCTCCCTGTTGGAGTGGGGGGGGCAGCCCCTTGTTCCTGGATGTCTGGGCTTGATGCTCCTTCCGTTTCCCCCTCCCCCCCTTGGCCATGACTCCCTTCTGGTGCGCTTTCCTTTCCGTTTGGGTAGCTGACTGGGCACCCTGTGTGAGTGCTTGAAGGAGCTGGCCCCTTGTTGAGCTCCGTGCAGGCTGCCTGGTGGGGGAGGCAGGCATCCTGGTTGCTATGGCGGCAATGCCGGGGATCTGTTGTGCGAGTGCTTGAGCGGCCGCCCGCTTTCTGCCTCTCTTGCTGCTCCAGTTAGCCATTCAACAACGCACCGCTCCAGATGACACGTTTGTCAATTGACAATTCACCTAACAACTCGCAAAGTGAGTTGTTCCTTTCAGTTGTTGAATGTTGCTACTTTGCCTACTGTGGGTTGTTGCTCCATTGTGTGGCTACATTCAGACGACACGTTTAACAATGCAATGGGTTGTTGCTTCAACAACCCACAGTTGTTAAACGTGTCATCCGAATTCAGCCATAGAGCTGCCAATCCAACTTCCACTTCCCCTGAGCCTGACAAAGTAAGGCTCCTCTCCCCTGCAACATATAAAATCACTTTCCTCATTTCATGATATCATCACAGTTGGTTTCCACACTCCAGCTGATTCTGAAAAGGGGAGGGAACAACGTAACATGATGACAACTCCATGGCTGAGTTCGGATGAAACTTTAGGCAAAGGGGGAGAGGGGAATAGGCAACTCACCATGTGTTATGTTGCCAGTACAACCCACATGACATGTTGTGTCCCCGTCCCCCCCGTCGCACAGCTGAAAGTCCCATCGTCCTTCTGGGCGGCTGGTGCTCCTCCCTCAGTCTTCCCGGCCCTATCCCATCATGCATTGCAAGTTCTGCTGCCTGTACAGGAGCGGCCGGGGTGCTTTTGGCCACTCCAGCTGGAGAACTCTATAGCCAATGGAAATAATGCATGGTACATGCAACGGAGCCTACCACACGACATTTTAATCAACGGGTCTCTGGATAAGCAACAGAACAGACCATTGTTTTTCTCCATGGTTTAAAATAGAAAAAATAGCATACCGTGAGT
The DNA here is from genome assembly GCA_029215795.1 of Anniella stebbinsi. Classification (NCBI taxonomy): domain Eukaryota; kingdom Metazoa; phylum Chordata; class Lepidosauria; order Squamata; family Anniellidae; genus Anniella; species Anniella stebbinsi. The sequence goes on along the minus strand of JARDYH010000004.1, from coordinate 119,763,669 downwards.
TGTTTGTTCCCCCAACATGACATGATAAGCAACGCAATGGACAATTGACTCTTCCCCCAACCCCCTCCACCGGTTGCTTATTGTGTCATCCGAGCCCAGCCCATGTCTTCCATAACTTGTGGTTCCACTCAAAGCAAATTGCAACTGACCAGAGCCATACAAGAGAGCTTTAATTTTGCAAAGGAGTACTGATTGGCTGCTCACTGGGACAATCAAACATGCAGAGTTATTTCTCGCAAAATGCATGTACCATAACAAGAATGATCACACTTAGCTTGCTGTACTTACCATGGTTTAAGTGTCTGATGCAATCATTCAAAACTGTACTGAATTCCTTCTGAGCCTCTGGATCCGGAAAGCAGAAGTAACTATGTCTGAGGAAAGGTTGCCACAGATAGACTGGAAATTCCTTTGGAAGGACAACAAAAGCCTGGGCATTCTCCTTTTCGTTGGGAGCTTTTAAGAAAAACAACAGCAATCATTTGGAAAATGTACAAGTTTCAGGATTTGCACCAAGCTTTTCAAATAATTATATACACGTGATGTATGTTGCTGGGGAGGGAAGGTCTCAATCCATGCTTAGATTTCCCTGCAAACTTAACAGACTGAGCTCTGTGCTTTGAGGGCACCATCAGGACAGCAGCACCAGCCATTTTGCTGCCCTACTGGTGGGGGCTTGGAACCACCCACTTTACTGTTAGACATGGATTTGTAAGAAAACACTAAAATGTATCCTCACCCCTTAACAGGAATTATCCAATTCAGGGTGCCAGTTAGCCATTCCTACCACCAAGATATTTCAAGCTCTTTGGGGATGAAGCACATGGATTTCCTCTTCTCTCCCCCAACACCTCACGTTCCAGCTTTCTGTTAATCCTTTTCCAACTGGTTTCCTTTTGCTTTTTGACTGAGAACGTCTCAAGTAAAGAGCAATCCTGCCCATATAACAGATATGCTTTGCTCTCTGTCCCAACCACCACCTTGCACACATGCACAGAGAGGCTTTTGCAAGGCAGGGAGAAGGCTGCCCATCATCTCCTAGCATGCATATGTCTTTGTGCAAGGCCTGGGAGATTCCACATTGATCTCCTGCAACTTCAGTCAAACAGCATCAGGAGCATCAGTTAACTGCCTTACTGGGTTGTGTGTATGTACATTCACTACCCACTGCTCCTTCCTTCCTTCCTTCCCTCCCACATGTGCAGTCTTCCTGCTTTCTAGTTTGTTGGGCAGAAGTGGGTGGGTGTTCTCTAAGCTTTAATTTTTTAAAGGCTGTTTTTGTTTTTGTTTTACTTCTGCAAACCTTGGGGTTCCCTCTCCCTGTCAGCACTCTAGCACTGTTAGGCTGACCAGGTAAAATCCAGGTCAGGGCTCATGTAACTTCAACAGTTGCAGAGAAAAGGGAATTTCAGCCAGTGTCATTTGTATGCAATTAGTTCCTGGTGAAATTCCCTCTTCATCACAACAGTTAAAGGTGCAGGCACTATACTACAGTGACCATATACAAAAGAAGGCAGGGCCCCTGCAAGTTTAACTGTTGTGATGAAGAGGGAATTTCACCAGGAACTAATTGCGTACAAATGACACTGGCTGAAACTCCCTTTTCTCTACAACTGTTAAAGTTATATGAGCCCTGACCTGGATTTTATCTGGTCACCCTAAGCACTGTAGTTCACTATAAAAGGGTCTGATGATTGATATACTATGTTTTTAGCACTGTCATTCTTTTATGTACATTATTGAATTAATTCTCCTAGCTTTCAATGTGTGTCTCAAGGCAAAGGAAGACAATAGGCAAAGGAGGAATCAGGATCTCAAGAGGCTTGAGGGCCTCAAGGCTGAAGGAAGAACAGGAGAAAGACTAAGGCAGTGGTACTCAACCTGCAGTTCCCCAAGGCCTTTATTGTGGCCTCCATAGCTGCCTAGACCCTGCAACTGAATTCCCCACTACATGTACTCTCCTCCTATTCCACAAAGAGATCCTCATACAGATCACTCTGTAGCCCTATTCAGGTGTTCTGAACCTGAACAGGCCAGACACATGATGATAGGCACAGCTTTGGCCACACCAGGCACCACACCTCTCCCTTATTGCATTCATCGCCCTCTATGCGTGAAGAACAACAGTCTGTAGTGTAAAGCCTCCTGTATCCATAGGGCCTCTCCATGCAAGCCAGGATGCCGATTTTTCAGCATTCTGGCTTGCATAGAGAGCCTCCACAGACACAGGAGGCCCTCCTCTTCAGACGGTTGCCTTGCGTGAGTTGAGAGCAACAAATGTGATGAGTGAGAGGGGCAGAGGTGGAGGGCTCCTTTTCCTCACACATCTGCCCTGTTCAGGTTCAGAAGGCCTGAATAAGGCTTGTATGCTAGCATGTGCTAGCAATGAGGAAAGAGCAATCTGTATCAGGATTGCTGGTGTGTGTGTATGGGTGGGGGGGTATGCGTATGCGTGTGCGTGTGCGTGCGCGCGCGCACACACACACACACACACACACACGCACGCATGGGTAGGCAAGAACAGCCCCAACCCCTGAGCCGGTGTTACTAGTTGTCTCTAGGGCTGAAAAGGCTGAACCATTGTGGACTAAGGCTTTTTCAATTCCTCTGCAAAAGGATGTAATTCTTTTCATGCAACTTTAAGAAAGCAATATCACATTCACCAGAAAACATGAATTAATAACCAGCATACATCAATTCTCACGTAATGGGTTTGGGGTTTTGTTTTTAAGCAAAGAGAGTGTCCTAGGGAGTGTCCTAGAGAGTGTCCCAGGGACCACAGGGTTTTTTGGATTCCCCCTCCCAAAGCCGTAGATGATTCCCACACCATCCCCTCCCACTCGCAGCTGCCACAGCGCCTGCTTGCTGAGGTCATAAAACGACCTTGGATGGGAAGAGGCCAGGATACGAAGAACCCTATGTCCTCTGCACCTCTGGCTCTGCCCCCGACACACCTTCTCTAGATGGACTCAGAGGCCTGTCCAGAGGGGGGGAAAGGGGGAGAAGGAAGTCAGAGAGCTCCATCGCTCCTCCTACCTTGCTGGCAGCAGCTCAGTAGGGAATTAGATATTCGAAAACCTCTGAAATCGGAGGCTTCCTTCTGAAAGGGGGGCAGCACAATAGAGTTGAGCCCTAAGACCTATCAACAATCAAACAAAAAAGAAAAATGGAGATAGATAGTTCTAGTTTAAGCTGGCTATACCTTACCATTCGGGTCTGGAAAATGTTTATCAGCTAGCAGGTTATACTCTTCCTCTGTAGTCAGTACTTTGCCTCCAACAGGTAGAATGCAGCTTTTAGAACCAACTCCCTTCTGGAAAGCCTGGGTTTATTGAAAATAAATGAAGGGGTTTTGTTTTGTTTTTAATTTTAAAGAGTAACCTAATCCGATTTACCTATGGGCACCATCCAATTGGCCACTATGGTAATGTAAATTTTATAGCACTAGAATAAAGGACTTCTAGCATAATGCCAATAACATTCGCTGACGCAACAGGATTCCCCGGAAAACCTGTCACTCCAGCTAACACTACTGCTGTTACACTAGAGGTCCCTTCTGCTAGCGCAATGTAGTTTACATTAGTGACAGTGTCCAATTGGATACTGCCCTATCTTGAACAGACTTGAGGGCAGAGCTGTGTGCATGCCATAGTTTTCAGGGAGGACAGAGAAAGTACAGGTAGTGGTAATGAGTGCAGAATTCAGTTTCCTGAGGACGTCGCTGCTATGGCTTTGAAGGTACATTTGAGAGAATGTTGGTTATGTCTGCTAGATTCTAAGAAGCTGAGGTGGTTGAATAACGTGGCTTACAAAAATTGTAATCTATTTATTTATTTGGCTTATACCCTGCCCTTCAACAGGTTCCCAGCTTACACAAAGTTAAAACTACAACTGAACAAATTTAACCCCGCACACACAAAATTTTACATTTTTATTATGTAAAATAAAATACAGTATGTATAATGTCTGCAAGTAATGGAATTCAGCTTCTCTTAGCGCAGTAATTGGCATACCTAATCATAGATTTGTTTATTTGTTTGCTTGTTTATTCACACAGAATGCACATTGCCCTACTTTTGGTTAGCTTCTGACATTACATTCCCGCCCCTCTGACCACAGATGTTCACTTGCCAGATGTGGGTGATATGATTGTGCCATGGCACAATTTAGCCTTTGCAACAATACAACTAAACTGATAGAGAAATGATTTGAGGATTCTGCCTAGTAAGCAAACTTTTGTAATGAGATGTTGAGGATAGATAAGTTACAATATAGAAATGAGCAAAGAAAAGCTGTGTGGGAGGAAGACTGAAGTCCATAGCACCATAAAGAAGGGAATGCTTGGCGGGCAATAATCAGATGTGCTTCCTGGAAGCACCAAATCAGAATCACTCTGAAAAGTATGAAGAGATCAGAATAATGCTAGATGAAAAGCAACCTCTTTAGTAGGCTGAATATATCTACTATAGCCAATTACTAGTTGCCCTTGAAGAAGAACCTGAGCATGACAGATCAATACACCTAAACATCAAACCTCAGCATTTGATAAATTGGCCATTTACCTCTTTGCTTTCAAAGCTTTCCACAGTATAGTTGTTTTTAATCACTATGTATCTGTCCTTCCATTTCTTCAAGTCTTCAGCAAAATGTGACAATTCTCCTTCATAAAAGACCATGCTGGACTCTGCAAGAGGCTAAAGAAAAATATAAAATGATGCAGAGAAATAGAACCACCTTCTTGAAAGCTTTGCATTGGCTGCACAGAATAAAGACTCTTGCATCTTTGGTGCTTTTCACAGGGTTTTTGGGAGGTGGGGAAAGACCATGTGAGCTCTTATGAACTGGGTGAGTCTGAGAGCATGTGACTGGCCCAAGGTCAGACCTGAGCGGGGACCTGAACACAGTTTACATGATTCAGACATAACACAGCAACAATGGTTTGTCTAAACCACGAAGTGTGGGACTGTGGCCCTTTCCACAACAGGCAAAATGCCTGGGATGGCTCCCAGCTGCTCCCTGTGAGTCCAAATGACGCACAGGGAGTCCTGGGGGTGGGGGGTGGGCATGGGATTTTTCCTGGCTCTCAGGAACCACAAAAATCCCGATTCTTCCGCAGTCCTGGGAAGTTCCTGGGACCGCAGAAGAATGTGCCCACCTGCCCCAGTGCTGCTGCGCTTACTTGCGAGTAAGCATGGCAGCACCGATGGCTTCAGATCCACACCGTGCAGCTCTGAGGCCATCAGGAGAGGGGGGAAGCAAAATCGCCATCCCCAGGGTGGCAGGGGGGAGGGGGCCCCAATTTCGCACTCTTCTCTGTTAAAAAAAAATGGTGGGCAAGACAGCCCAGGAGCAGCCCAGGTTGTCACGCTGATGATGTGATGATGCGAATTCATCATGACGAACCCAGAAATTGCTACTTCTGGGTTCGCCGCCCCTCTGGCCCTCTACACCCCGTGGTGTAGAAAGGGTCTGTGGGAGCAGAGGAAGGGAGGGAAGCAATGAAGAAAGGAGAGAGCATGTAAGACAAAGGTTTGGCCTGCGTAGCCAAATCAAGCCATTATAGCTATTAAACTGGCTTCATACAGGTTTAGAATGTCGTATAGGTGTAGCCACAATAACACACTTCTGGTTACCTTTGTCTTTAAGAACTGGGACTGCAGGTCTCTGTTTTGTTCCAGCTCATTCTGGATGTGCTTGCAAAAGGACACAACATACTGGCGTTTATAGTGCGGACTGAAGTTCTTGATCACAGCTTCTGTCTTTCCTGAAAGGACATATTAATATATATATTATACTTTGCCTTCATTTCCACAAGGTTTCACAACTGTGAATTTAGAAAGCTAATTCTGCAACAAAAGACCTACATAATTGCATGTAACTGATGATAATGTAAGACAAAGCTGCTTCTAGATGCCAGTTGGAGCAATAATGTTCCCTGACCTGGAGAGAACTAACAGCCTTTTGTTCTATCGGACATAGCACTGGTCCTAGCTCTTTTCTGAAAAGCAGAGTTGCAATAAGATCTCTTATCTTCGGATGGAATCTTCTCCTTGTTCTGGTTCCAACCTATCTGACTGGCAGCACCAAAAGATAAAGGCCTCCAAGCATAACACTGTAACATGTTTGATTCCGGATTGTGTGACAGGTTCCAAAACTCCCCACCCCGTCGAATTACTCCCCAAACACCATCTCCGGACTTTCTTTGGGATCTATTAATTAGGGGTGTGCACGGACCCCCCGGATCGGATCGGGACCCGGATCGGGACCTCCAATTTTGTCCCGGACCGGTTCGGACAAAATTGGAGGCCCCCCGGACCGGATCGAGTCCGATCCCGACCCAAAAATCGTAAATTTTTGGATCGGCCGCCATTTTTTTCCCCATAGACTTGCATTGCAATGCAAGTCTATGAGGAAAAAATGGCGGCGGGTGGCTGAGGGGGGGCCTAACTCCCTCCCCCCCCCCGGGGCCGTCCGCTGTGGACGGCCCCGGCAGGTAAGCCCCCTCCCCCGCGCTCCCTACCCCCCCTGGGGCCGCCCGCTTCCATCCGCTGGCGCCCGCGGGCGCCAGCGGATAGAAGCGGACGGCTCCGGGGGGGGGTAAGCCCCCTTCCCCGCCACTGCTTACCTTCTCGGCCCGTCCGCTCCCGTCCGGCGCCGGCGGCTACTACCAGCGGGCTCCGCGGCCTACTCTCGAGTAGCGCACCGGGTGATGACATCACCCGGCGCGCCACCCTGGAGTAGGCCGCGGAGCCTGCTGGTAGTAGTAGGCGCCGGCGCCGGGACGGGAGCCGCCGGGACGGGAAGGTAAGGGCCCCCCTCCCCCCTCCGCGCGCCCCCTCCTCCCCTCCACGCACCCCCTGCTTACCTTCCCGTCCCGGCGGCTCCCGTCCGGCGCCGGCGCCTACTACTACCAGCAGGCTCCGCGGCCTGCTCTAGAGTAGCGCGCCGGGTGATGACATCACCCGGCGCGCCACCCTAGAGCAGGCCGCGGAGCCTGCTGGTAGTAGTAGGCGCCGGCGCCGGGACGGGAGCCGCCGGGACGGGAAGGTAAGGGCCCCCCTCCCCCCTCCGCGCGCCCCCTCCTCCCCTCCACGCACCCCCTGCTTACCTTCCCGGCCCGGCGGCTCCCGTCCGGCGCCGGCGCCTACTACTACCAGCAGGCTCCGCGGCCTGCTCTAGAGTAGCGCGCCGGGTGATGACATCACCCGGCGCGCCACCCTAGAGCAGGCCGCGGAGCCTGCTGGTAGTAGTAGGCGCCGGCGCCAGGACGGGAGCCGCCGGGACGGGAAGGTAAGGGCCCCCCTCCCCCCTCCGCGCGCCCCCTCCTCCCCTCCACGCATCCCCTGCTTACCTTCCCGGCCCGTCCGCTCCCGTCCGGGGCCGGCGCCTACTACTACCAGCAGGCTCCGCGGCCTACTCTAGAGTAGCGCGCCGGGTGATGACATCACCCGGCGCGCCACCCTAGAGCAGGCCGCGGAGCCCGCTGGTAGTAGCTGCTAGTGCCGGACGGGAGCGGACGGGCCGAGAAGGTAAGCGCCCCCCTCCTCCCCCCCCCGCTGTCCACTTTCATCGGTGGGCGCCCGCTGGCGCCCGCCAATGGAAGCGGCGGTGGGCGCCAGTGGGCGCCTGCCGATCCGCCGATCCGCCGAACCGGTTCGGAGCCTTTTCGGACCGGTTCGGATTGGATCGTCCGATCCAGCTGCGGGATCGGAAATCGGATAATTTATCCGATTTCCCACTGGACCGGACTCGGATCGTGGATCGGGTCCGATCCAGTGCACATCCCTACTATTAATCATACCAGTGGGGAGAGGGAATCCAAATCCACCAAAGGGGGCAGTTCACACATGAGCAGCCTATACGTAGTGAGGCATGGGAGTGAGCTTCTGGCTCAGTTGTACAGAGGTTCCAAGTCTTACACTCCTAAGTGCCATTTTAGGCATTCTGTCTGCCTTCCATTTTTCAACGGATCATAGAGGTGGGGCTGACATGCATGCCAGCTTTCCACACGGAGGAATGAGTTGTTGTTGTTGTTGTTGACGTTGTTGTTGTTTTCCATGGGGGAGGAGCAGCCATTTAAACTTGCCTTTGAATCAGTGGTATCCCACACACAGGGGTGAAGGCAATGCCAGCTCCAGGTTTTTGAGAACCCTTGGGCAAGGCACCTTCAACGGTCCCCCTCCCTCGGTGAATCTACCTTCTCACCACCATTGTCCCCTGCTCCCATTGCTACTCAATCTCATTCTCATCACTGCTACCGCTTGACAGTCAAAGAGCCAGCGAGAAAGCAGGCAGCAACATCTACTGCTCCTCATTCTCAGCACCACCACTGTCTAGGTCAGACTGAGAGGCAGGCGAACAAGTATGTTGCAAAGGTGAAGAGAAGAAGCAACTCCAGTGGGCTCTTGTCAGTGGGGTAGGGGCCCTCAGCAGCTGCCCAACCATGTCTACCATGGGTTTCTCTTTTTTTCTTTTTAAGCTTTTGGATGCCCTTCAATTCTTTTTAAGCCTCCTTGGCTGCTCCTCATTCCCAGGGACAAGAACATTCCACTTCCTAGCAGAGCTATGCATGCATGTGTGACTGACTTAACTCTGGGTAAACTCGCACAACCCCAATTCGGAACCATGGCGATTCAGAAGGAGGGGATTTAAGCATCCCCCCATCTGTCTTCATGCTGAAACACCCACCTCCATATGCATTTTAAGACTTCTTTCCCTTTTTTAAACCCCTCCCCCACCAGTCAAAAAACAAAAGAACCCGGACTGGAGGAGGCGGCAGAGGGCACTAAGGAGGGAGGCAGCAGTAGCATACACTGTTGCCAGGCAGATTTCGGCAAGCAAGAACACAAGGAGTGGTTGGGCTTTTTCCTGCTTTGGCCAGATGACCCTGTAGCCCTTTGGAACAAACCGTGCTAGCTTCAGAGATCACAACAAACCACCCTGAAAACAAGCCACCCCGAACACTGTTAGGGAAAATCTAAGTCTAAGTTGATTGGACAAAAGTTTAGTGTCCAGAAGGACTGAACTAGCCAGCTGAATACAATAAGCAAAGAGAGAAAGTTTTTTCTAGGCTGAAAGGAAAGGTCAATCTGATAGTGGGAAAGTTTCTGCTAGGATAAGGTAATTGATCTGTGCTGAGCTAGGGTCCAGAAATGTATAAAAGACAGATTTAATAGTAATGGCTGGAGTATTTTGGATGGAGACTGGTGTATGAGAGAGTTTGATGAAGGACTAGGCTACGCTATAGCCATATGGAAAAACCTGTGTATATATCTGGAGGAACCAGTTGTGCCTTGTATATATTTTTATATTGGAACACAAGTAAATGACTTGTATTATACACAATTTACTGAGTGTATTTCTTCTACTGCTGGATTTTACTGGACTTATTGCTTACTCAAGCACAGGAGCACTTGTTTCTTCCCCCAACAAACACTGCAACATCAGGTCTTTAGGATGCCTTGGGCATGATTAACAAACCATGCTGAAGCCTCCCTGCCAGGTTTGGACAGCACTACAAGCCACTCTGAAACAAACATGGCTCACAACCCCACTGCAGATTATCACCTCGTGTAAATCCAGTCAGCCCTTTCCAGCAGCCTTCTTCAAGAATTGTAGGACTTTCTATTTGGCTGAGCATTACAAGAAGGTGCTGCGGGGGCGGAGCATCGGTCATGGAGTGAGCAGACGAACTTTCACTCTCTCCGAGATGACGGATAAGTAAAAGCATGTTATTCTAATTAATAGATCTTCAAAGCGTAAGTCAAGATAAATGTTGGCAAGGGGAATAATTACAGAAGCTAAAAAAGTGGAAGGGAGGCGCTGAATCATCGGTGGGACACTGAAAACTCGGGGGAGTCGACGGGACTAGAACTGTGCTTTGCTGATATAAACTGCAATAAATTTAAAAGAATTACTTCTTACCTTGCCTTAGAGACATTATATTGGAATTAGCTTTTAACAAATGCCTGGATAAAGCTAGTAATAGCCGTCAAGCTGTACTGTAGGCTGAATATCTGATGTCAGACAGAGGGGGGAAAAAGAAAAGGTTGAATGGTAAAAAGTGGGTGAGAGTAAAGAAGCACCCCTCTGACAGTAGTTGGACTCGCCTGTCTCGCAAGAATTCAGAGAATTCGGCCGCAGATATGGCGGACGGCAAGGCTGCGCAGCAGGCTTCGGCCGCTGGCATTATCAAAGATGGCTCTAAGCCAGGAGCGGTTCCCAAGGCAACTAAGCAACAAACAGAAGCACTGTCCCTGGAGATGCTTCAAGCTAATCTGTTAGGTTTGATGGAGCGCCATAAGCAGGAAATGTTGGTGGAGGTCAAAAAGATTCAGTCTTCACAAGTGGAATTGCAAACAAGTTTTCAAAAGATCAGTGACAGATATGAATCGTTGGAGCAACAGGTTGTGCAAAACAGTGTTAAATTGGAGCACAATGAAGAACGAATAATAGATTTGGATCTACGGCTAATCTCTATGGAGGATAAAGATCGAAGGAGGAATATTCGCATTAGAAAATACGCGGAACAGCAAGCAGAAAATCCAAAGAGTTTGAGAGCAAATGTCATGCAATGGATAAAAGGATTAGACCCTCACGGATCGTGGGTTGAAGAGGATCTGGATGGGGTCCACAGGGTGGGCCCCAAAAGAAGTGGGACGCTTCCAAGAGATGTAATCGTGAGATTTGCCAGCTTTTACAAAAAAGAGAAATTAATGCAGATTATCAGAAGTGCTGGGCAAGTGATGTTTCAATCTTCACCAATTCAGATATTTCAAGATTTGTGTTTCCAGACCATCCAGTGGAGGAAGAGTGTGAAGCTTTGTACAACCATTCTGCGCAAGAACTCAATTGTTTACAGTTGGGGGTATCCGGTCTTCTTGAGATTCATCTATAAAGGGAAACAACAGAGAATAAATTCTTGTGAGCAAGGGTTGGAATTGCTTAAGTCCCTGGGGCTGATGGAGGAAGATGCAGAGAAAGAAGAAGGAGGGGCAGCTGGAGGAAGTGTTGTATGACTGAGACAAATAGTAAGAAGGATAACAACGGAAGAAAAGGAGAGGGGGTTCTGTTTGGGTTCCATGTCGGGTGTTTCCCGTTCCCCCCCCCAACGGGTTCTAAGAAGAGGGGAAGAAGAAGAACCTTGGCTCAGGGCGACCTGGGACTGGAAGGGGGGAAGTGGGGGGTACATGTGGGGGAGGGGGGGGAGGGGGAGGAGGGTTAAATGTGTCACAGAACGAGACCTGAAGGGGAAACCAAAAATGGAGATATGGGAAGCAAATTAAGATTAGTAACTTTAAATGTAAATGGGCTGGGTAGTGTTGTTAAAAGGAAGAGAATTGAAGGGCTTTTGAGAAAAAAGAAAGCTGATATAATATTTTTACAAGAAACGCATCAGAAAGAAGATGGAAGAAATCAATTAAAATTGGGGGATATGGGCATATATGAGAAAGCATATGGAACTTCAAAAGCAAGAGGGGTTGCAATAATAATTTCTAAAAAATGTGCATTTAATGTTGTTAAGGTGGTAAAGGATGTAGAGGGAAGATTTATTATATTACAGGGTCTCCTGGGGGTAGAAAAATATATCTTGATTAATGTATATGCGCCAAATGTAAAGCAAGTGGAATTTTATGATAAAGTGTTTAGAATTATTGGGAATCTAGGGAACATAAATATGGTAATGGCGGGGGATTTTAATATGGTGATGGATAGAAGTAAAGATAAAGATAATTCAAAAGGTATAGGGAAAACAGGTTTAGCAAGAGTAATGGAGCATAAAGAAATAAAGGATGTCTGGAGAGAAATAAAAGGGGACGAAACAAAATACACCTTTTATTCACCAAAATATAAGAGTTTCTCTAGGATTGATTATATATTTGTGACAAAGAATATGCTTTCGAAGATTATGGATTGTGAAATTGATGTAATCAAAGTTTCAGATCATGCAGTAATGACTATGGATATTAAAGTAAAGAAAGATTATAGAGAGGCAAAAAGATGGAGATTAGATACTAGGATTTTAAATTATAAAAATATTGTTGAGAAAATGAAAAAGGAGATTAAGAGTATTTGGGAAATAAACGAAGTAGGGATAATCTCGCAGGGGATGGTTTGGGACACGATGAAAGCAGTAGTGAGGGGTATTTGTATTAGAGAAACGTGTAAACTAAGAAGACAACAAGAGGCACATAGTAAAAAGATTGAAGAAGATATTAAGGAATTAGAGCAACAATTTAGGAGTAAGAAGGATATGCGTATATATGCCCAGCTCCAAGCAAAAAAAAAGGAATTAGAGGGGGAGGACATAGAAAGAGTTCAAAAAGAATTAATATATATGAAAAGGAATTTTTTTGAGTATAGTAACAGAAATTCTAGGATGCTGGCAAGATCAACGCAATCAAAGAAGGAGAAAAATATAATAGGTACAATTAAAGACAAAATGGGGAAAAATGTAATTTAATGAGGGATAAATTAAAAATTTTTGAAGGATTCTATCGGGAATTATATACTTCAGATGCGATTCCACAAATGAGAATACAAGAATATGTAGAGAAAAATTGGAAGGTAAAATTAAAAGATAAGGATAGGGATTACATGGAAGCTTTGGTGACGGAAAAAGAAATAGAGGAGAGTATTGATAAATTGAAAGGAGGTAAATCTCCAGGAGTCGATGGACTGGGGCCGGAGTATTATAAGATATTTAAGGAAATTTTAGTATCAAAAATGGAGAAATTATTTAATAATATTATAAAGGGTGAGAAGACCCCGCCGTCGTGGGAACATTCCTTGATAATTTTAATTCCGAAAGTGGATAAGGACTTGATGGATCCAGCTTCGTATAGACCTATATCGTTAATTAATCAGGATGCTAAGATTTTCACAGCGATTATGGCAAAAAGATTAAATACCTTTATAAATGATTATATTAAAAAGGATCAATGTGGATTTATTCCAGGGAGGCAGATGCCAAATTTAATAGGGAGGGTTTTAAACATAATAAATAGTATTAAAAGAAGAAATTTAAAAGCAGGATTGATAGCATTGGATATTTTTAAAGCCTTTGATTGCGTGGAATGGCCGGCGTTAAAAACTATTGTAACAATATTTGGCTTTGGAGAAAGATTTGTGGGGGTGATTAATCAGTTGTATGCAAATAATAAGGCAGAGGTGTTGGTAAATGATGGCCTAACACAACAGATTACCTTAGCCCGGGGTACTAGACAAGGGTGTCCTCTCTCCCCGATATTATTTGCAATTGTGATTGAAATGTTAGCAAATTGTATTAGGGAAGATGAGAAATTAAAAGGGATAGGAGAACAGGATAAAATAAAAATTAATATGTTTGCGGATGACACTTTATTGACACTAGAAAATCCGGGGGGGAATATAGAAGGACTCCAAAAACATTTGAGGGAATTTGGAGAGGTTACGGGGTTGCAGATAAATTGGGGGAAATCTAATATGATGCTTTTTAACTATGATAAGGTAGAAGAGGATGAGTTAAGTTTAAGGTTAGGTTTGAAGGTTAAAAATATATTGAGTTACTTAGGAGTTTTTATTTCTAAAGAGTTAGAAAAGTTAGAAGAAATAAATTTTAGTAGATTGAAAATTAAAATATTACAGAAGTTAGAGGCTTATAGGAAGGTTAAGCTGTCGTGGTTTGGTAGAATAGCGGTAATTAAAATGAAGATACTACCAATGATTAACTTTTTGTTTAGGATGTTACCAATTCAGATATCGGAAGTAGAAATTAAGAGCTGGCAGTCTATGATAAATAATTATTGTAATGGGGATAAGAAGCCAAGAATAAATAAAAGAAATTGGTATAAGAATCAAAGGGAAGGAGGCTTAGGTTTACCTAATATAAAGATGTATTATATTGCTAACCAATTAAGGTATGTTATAAGTAGTATAGTAGGGGATGAGGATTTAGAATGGCTAGAACCGCAGACAAAGAAACTAGAGTTTAAGTTACAGAATGTTTTCTTTAGTAATATAAAAAAGATTCAGCTGAAAGAAATAATTAATCCCATCTTAAGAAATATTAGAGATATTTGGGGAAAATATAAGAAGAAATTAATGCCGGGAATTTCTCCTCTGTCCCCAGTGGTTATAATGGATAACTTCCCAGGTAATTTGAGAGGAGAATTGGAGGGGTTATTAAGGGGGAAAAAAATAATTAAATTGAAAGATTGGGTAATGAAAATGACCAATAAAAAACAAATAGAAGAAATATTAATGGGTCAGGAAAATTTATGGTTTAAGAGTATGCAATTGGAACAGTGGACAGTTAAATGGAAGAAGCAAAATAAGGAGTGTAGAAAGGAAACAAGCTTTGAAAAGTTAATTGAGGTTAGACAGAAGATGGGAGGAAATAAAATGGATAGTAGAAGTAAAAAAGGTTTAATGAGTGAGATTTATAAGATATTAGTGGATGAGGATAAGGGGTATGAAAGCTTGAAAATGATCTGGGAAGAGGATTTGAAAATTCAGATCAATGGGGACAGCTGGAGAAAGATCTGGGAATCAAGAAATTTAAAGTTATTTTCTGTAAGGATAAAAGAAAATCAGTATAAAATTATTTGGAGATGGTATCTCACTCTGGTAAGATTACATCAGATAGATAAGAAGGCGTCAAGTTATTGTTGGAGGGGTTGTCAGGAACTGGGGACATATTACCATATGTGGTGGACTTGTGAACATGTTAAAAAATTTTGGGAGAGAGTTTTTAAGGAGATAAATGAGATAGTGGACAAAAAGGTAGAGGCAAGTCCGAAGATAGCTTTATTGGGTTTATTTGATAAAGAATATGGTAATAATAATATTAAAGAATTAATAAATAATCTCCTGACTCAGGCAAGACTTATGATAGCCAAAAATTGGAAAACACAAGGGGATTATTGTATGGAAGAGTGGTATAAAGGAGTGTGGGATATTGCTATTAATGACAGATTAACTTGTGCAATGAAAGTAAAGATGGGATTAACTAAAAAGAATGATTTTGGAAGGATTTGGGCTATGTTTCTAGAATATGTTTTAGAAAAGGGGAGAGGATATACACCATCTAAAGAATCAATGCAGTTTTGGGGAATTTATAAGCAATAGGGTTAGAAGGTCTCGGGGGGTAGGGAGCACGGGGGGCTGTTGAGGCTTTTGTATTGTGTATTGTTATGTTATATGTAGAAATCAATAAAAAAATTATTTAATAATAATAAAAAAAAAAGGAATCCAAAAAAAAAAAAAAAAAAAAAGGTGCTGCTGGAGGAGTACTGCTTGGCCCCTTGTGCAAAATATGGCAGCCTGATGGTGGTCGGGCATGCACTTTACAGGCCATATTACTCTGATCTTAGAGTGGCTGGACTGGCTTCTAACTTGTTTCAGAGCCCAATTCAAGGTATTGGTTCTTACCTATCAAGTCCTAAACAGTTTGGGGACAGGATATCTGATTCTCTTCTCCCATATCAACCTGTTGGTAACTTGCGATTGTCATAGAAGGCCCCTGTTATATGTCCCATCACCTATAGCGGCTAGGTTAGTGGGCGCTCGATGGAGCCCCTTCTGCAGCAGCACCTCCCTAGGGAAGTTTATTTATTTTATTTATTTTATTACATTTGTATACCGCCCCATAGCCAAAGCTCTCTGGGCGGTTTACATAAGATTAAAACGATAAAAACAATATACCAAAATTAAAACAGCAAAAACATACAATATACACACAATATACACATATATTTAAAACCACTATAACTTTAAAAAGCTATAAGCCTAAAAACAAAACAAACCCAGGCTCATCAGATATTGCTAAAGATTGATCCCCTCTTTATTAAGCTTCATGTGGGCAGTGAAGACTGCTCTGTACTAGTGAGCTAATGGTCCTTTACACCACTCTCTGATTTTATTGAACGTTTTCCCCCCCTGGTTCTATATTATTGCTATGATGTATTAGTATTATTTTATTTTTTCTATATTTTAATCTGAATTTGTATATTGCCTTCAGCATCCAGTAGGCAAAGGGGCTATTTGTAAATATGTTAAATAAATGAATATGAAGTTACAGGGTTTCTGTTTTTGTTTTTTTTAAAAGAGACATTACTACATTTGTCTGCTGTTTATAATATTGCTTCCTTCCAGCTGTTTCAAATTCTTTATACGCTTCCATTGTGTTTTTTTCCTCTTGCTGCTAGGGAGAGCTCAACATCCTTACATTTTTCAGCAGGGGTAACCAATGGTATCCAAGACATTCATGGTGCATTCTGCTACAAGAGTCTCTCCCTATCTGTGTCTTACAGTTGTACAGAAATATTTCCATCTGGTTTTGGTTGAGGTCCATTTCTACAGGAATCTCAGTGTTTAGCACATGGGAAGGGAATATTAGATCATCACTGACTGCATTTTTCACCATCCTTTTAGATACACTGACAACTTAGCAACCTCTCTGGTAGCTTTTTAAGGATCTCTCTACTATCAGCCATTTATATTTTATCCCACCCTTCCATCAAAAAGCTCCATTACACTAACAAGAGTTTTTTGCTTACTTAACATTAACTTTGTTCTGTCACAACAGACACTATGTTACTACTTAGACAAGGTACTTTTGATACAAGGATCTTGGCTTTCATTTTGTAAAACTGTCACTTTTCAGTCACTTTGAATTTCCTTTCTATGTTTTGTATTCCTCCTTCTCATAACAGTGAGAAGTTCAGAGTATTCACTATAGTCTCCTTTGGGGCAGAGAACATTTTGCGACTTATGTGAGAACTCTGGGCTGGCGAATGGAAAATGTAACCTGTACTTTTAAGAACATATGTTTAATTAGTACCTTTCTGTTTCTTACAAGGGAAACTTATTTTTATTCTCATAAAGCTAATCAGTAGAGTAGAGTATTTCTTCAGAAGAGGGGATAGTGCTATGGGACGGTCATACTGTATACCTCCCTTTCCAAGTTCTGTAAGCCTTGACTCTTGTCATTTTTCTGGAAGTAACGCTACCAGTGTGAATGCCGCAAAGCAATACTTCTTAAGATTTAACAAAGAAAAGTTGATAGATGGAAATATTCTGATGATGTGTTTCAATGGGAGCTAGGATGGTCCAAGAAGGCACAGATGATGGGTGTAGAGATGACTCATCTTTCTTCCTCCCATTAAACAAGGGAAGGGGGTGAGAGTGAGTTGTGTGTATATAACAGGAAATCTGTGCTGAAAAGGTGGCAGACAGCTGACTTTTGTTCTCTGCAGGAAATCCTATAGCACTACGGATTCCCCTAAACACTGAGATGGGGAGCAAGAATCTGTTGGTGTGTTAATGCTGTGAAGCCTCACCTTACGCTCACATTGTATATATGTATAAATAAACCTTGTATCACAGAAATGCAATAAATCTCCAACAACCTCCATCTAAGACAACCGAATCCTGAAGCATTAAAAACCCTGAAACTTTTCACCACTCAGACGTGAAATGCATGCATGTTTTGTATTGATTAATTACATTTTGTATGATTAATTACACTGTAATTAAATAATTAATACAAAACCGTGTTTTTGCATTAATCTGTTTATGCACAAATGTATGACAAGCAGGCAGGTGAGCACTGTCTTTGCTAGAGGAAGCAGCCATTGTAGCTGACGCAGGAGGGAGGGGGGAGACTCTACTGAGCGTGTGCCATAATCAAAATGGCCACCGGATTTCTTAAAGAGGCACAGCTTTAATTTAATAAAATCCACTTAAGTGATTTTTTTAAAAAGAAAAGCAGTTCCACCTACACTAGAACGGGAGGAAGTAGACCGTGCCATTGGATTAATGAAAAAGGCTCCCTGAAGGTAAGGACAGCTGCACAAAAATGGTCGCAAGCCCTGAGTTCAATTTTCAGTTTTGGTTTTCAGGGATTCTTTAATCTTTTTATTTTAAACTGCTCTCCTTCTGTCAGTCTTTCACCAATCTTCTTGAAATTTTCAGGTAATGTAAAACAAACATTTCTTTCTGGCACCTGTAAATTTCAGAGAGATTGGTGAAACATTTTCGATTTTATAGCTGTTAGAATGACCCCTCCCCAATTATCACTTTAACATGGTGGAACGTGTTTTTTACTGACCGCCCTTAACAAGGGAGGCACTGCCGTGCCTCCCTTAATAATAATAATAATAGGCACCCCCTAGGAATCTGTTGTCTGAAGCAGCTCTCCTGTCCACATGCACAAAAGCAAACACCATCCAGTACGTCTACAGGCAGTGTGTTCTATTGTTCACACGCACACTTGATGCAGATAAGTGAGACTGCCATCAGAAGGTAATCATAGGAGAACAATGCAGAGTTCCCTTATAGGCTGCTTCCTGTGGGAACAAGAAGCAACCCACTTCTATTTGTAGCAGACAGAGGAATCTGGAAGAGAGCTCTACTCCTCTGGCATTATATACCAGGTTTACCCAACTTGGCGCCTTTCAGATGTGATGAACTACAAATGCAGGTTGCTTACCTGTAACTGTAGTTCTTCGAGTGGTCATCTGTGCAGTCACACACTATGGGCTCGCGCCGGCGTCGAGCCTCGTTCCGGAAACTTCTAAAGCCTAGACATTTTGGCGGGAACCCCTCCCCCCACCACCCTACCGCACATGCTCGGGTTCCCACCTACCTCAGTTCATTGAGACCGAACTTGCCTCACGAACTGGGTAAACCTTTTATAATAAAAGAAAAACTAAGTTGCATGCGAGCGACTACCTCTTTGACCATTGTGTTAGGCGAGGTCTAGAGGGGACGGTGGGTGGGTTGTGTGACTGCACAGATGACCACTCGAAGAACTACAGTTACAGGTAAGCAACCTGCATTTCTTCTTCGTGGTCTCTGTGCATCACACACTATGGGCGAATAACAAGCAATCACTTACTGGAGGAGGGTAGGCCTCGCCACACGTCATTGTAGGACGGAGGATAATACAGCACGCCCAAAGGAAGCATCATCTCTGGCTCTGTCGTCCAGTTTATAATGCGTTATGAACGTAGAAGCATTGGACCATGTAGCAGCCTTGCAGAGCTCAGGTATTGAGATACCTCTGTCCAGTGCCATGGAGGTCGCAAGGGCACGAGTGGAGTGAGCCTTGAGAGAGCTCGGCGGTTCTCTTTGCATTATCTGGTATGCCAGAGTAATGGCTTGTACTACCCACTTCGCAAATCTCTGGGTGGAAACTGCTTGGCCTTTCGTCTCTCCTCCATAACAGATGAAGAGATGGTCTGATTTGCGAAAAGAGCTGGATCTGTCCTTATAGAACGCCAGGGCCCTTCTAACATCCAGGGAATGAAGCCTGGGGTCCATAGATGCTTGGAAAAATGTTGGCAAGATTATGTTCTGGTTCATATGAAAATTTGTCATGACCTTCGGTCGGAACGACGGGCCCGGACAAAGCACCACCTTATCCCTGAAGAACTGTGTGTAAGGTGGATCTATCATGAGAGCGCAGAGTTCAGAACTCCTCCGTGCTGAAGTAATGGCCACCAAGAACGCGACCTTAAGAGTCAGTAATCACATATCAATTGTGGCAAGGGGCTCGAAAGGCTTGGAGGTCAAAGCTGCCAGTACCACCGAAAGGCTCCATTGTGGGATCAAGGGCCGAATTGGTGGGTGCAGGTTATGAAGTCCTTTAAGGAAACATTTGGATAGCGAAGACGGAGAAGTTGTGTATGAGATCGTGTCTTGCAGAGATTGCGGCCAAATAGACTTTTACAGATGACCGTTTTAGGCCTTTCTCATGAAGCGAATTCAAAAACAGCAGTATGTCCCAGATCCTACACGAGAGAGAGTTCAACCCTTTAGTATTGGCAAATTGTGAGAATTTTCCCCATTTCCTATTGTAGGAAATCCTTGTACTTGGTCTTCTGGCTTCCTGCAAGACAGTCTTCATAAGAGATGGTAGGTTCAATCCCTGCCAACGGGTCGGATTCGCCACGCTGTAAGCTTCAACTTGTGTAGGTCTGGGTGAAGAGTCAGGCCGTCGTTCATCAAGATCAGGTCTGGGCGTAGCGGCAGATGGTAGTATTCCTCTTTGGATAGGTGAAGAAGAGGAGAAAACCATGGTTGGCGAGGCCACCATGGAGTAATGAGAATGGCATTTGTTTGGTGTCTCCTCAGGGTTGTGATGACTTTCGTGACAAGTGGGAATGGTGGGAATGTGTAAGCTAGCCCCTGTTGCCATGGGGTGTTGAAAGCGTCCCCCAGGGACCCGCGGCCTAGTCCTGCTCTCGAGCAGAAGGCTGCGCATACGCGTTGTCCACTGACGCGAACAGGTCTATATCCAGAGTTCCCCATTTGGAGAATAGGTAAAGGAGAGTTGAGTGACACAGGGCCCACTCGTGGAATTCATGAAAGTGTCGGCTGAGGGAGTCCGCCTGGATATTGTCTGTGCCCGCGATGTGGATAGCGGAGAGACGTATCTGATGACGTAGTGCCCACTCGAAGATTTCCAAGATGTAACGTAGGAGTCACGGTGAGCGTGTGCCCCCTTCTTTGTTGATATACCAGACAACCGTCGTGTTGTCCGATACAATCCTTACATGGTGTCTCCGTAAGTACTCTGTGAAAGCATGCAGGGCTTTCTGCACTGCTATAAGCTCCAGTAGGTTGATATGGAAACTCCGCTCGTGGTGGGTCCATTCGCCCTGCATTGTCAGATTGTTGCAATGTGCCCCCCATCCCAGTAGAGAGGCATCGGTGGTTAACGTGCGACTTGGTCCCTGGCTTACGAAGGGGAGACCATTCCTTAGGTTCTCCGAAAGGGTCCACCATCTGAGGGATGGGTGTAAAGTGTGTGGGACGGTTAAGCGTAACCAGTTCGGTTGGGTGCTCGGATCGTAATGAGCAATGAGAAATTGCTGTAAAGGCCGCATGCGTAGTCTCGCCCATCGGACAGTGTATACTGAAGAGGCCATCAGGCCCAACAGTCTTTGCAGTGTTATCACCTTTACACTTTTTGAGCTGATAACGGTGTAAGCGAGTTGCTGAATCCTCAGAGCTCTCTCTTCCGGGAGGAATGCCCTCCCTACCTTGGAGTCTAAGAGGACCCCAATGAACAGCACTGTTTGTGAAGGTTTGAACTTCGACTTCTTGTGGTTTACAATAAGGCCTAGGTCTTGCAAGAGGCTTGCTGTGGTGGCCACGTCCCTTTCCGCCTGAAGGCAAGAGGCAGACACTATCAGCCAGTTGTCCAGATAGGGGTAAATCTCCACTCCTTGTGAATGCAGGAATGCGCAGACTGGCGCCATGCATTTTGTGAACACTCTGGGTGCTGGTTTTAGTCAAAAGGGAAGAACGGCAAATTGGTACGCGGACTGGCCTATCATGAACCTGAGGAAGCGTTGATGAGATTCGAGGATGGGGATATGAAAATAAGCATCCTTGAGATCGATGAGAGTGAACCAGCTGTTGTGCTTGATCAATGGTAGGATAGTGGCCAACATGATCATCCGAAATGTTTTGGTCAATATGAAGTCGTTGAGGTTTCTCAGGTCCATGATAGGGCGGAGGCCCCCGTCTCGCTTCGGGACTGTGAAGTATCGGGAATAGAACCCGTTGGAGATGTTTCGTGTTGAGACGGGCAAAATGGCCCCTTTTTGCAGCAGTGTTGTCACTTCCTGGTGTAGGGCTGGCGAAGGTATTGTGCGTCGTACAGTGCCCATCAGCGGTTGGGAGAAGAATTCTATCCAGTAGCCGGTCTGTATGATGTTGAGCACCCAGGTGTCTGATGTTATCTGGGCCCAGGCATGGTAAAAGGGCTGAAGGCGGTGGCTGAAGTTTGTGACTGGAAGGGGAGAGGCCGGGCGAGAGTCAAATCCGCTGTTTTAGTGAGGACTCCTGTCTCCCACGTTGTTGGCGACTACGTCCTTGTTGGTAAGGCTTTCTCTGTTGGAAGGCTGGCAATGCGGCTGATTGTGGAAATCTCGTCTGCCTTGGCTGGAACTGTCTGGACTGGTACGGGTGCTGGCGGCCCCATCTCCTCTGTCGGTAAGTGGTAGGAGTGGTGGGAGCGTAGAACCCCATCTTCTTTGCCGTCGCTTTAGCTTTTTGAATCGTGTCCATGGTGGAGTCAGTGGACGTATTGAATAAACCTTCCCCGTCGAAGGGCAGGTCTTCAATCCTGGATTTCGATTCAGGGAGCAGGTTGGATGAGCACAACCAAGCATGCCTGCGCAAAGCTACTGCCGCAACCATTGCCTTGGAGAGACAGTCAACCTGGTGGCGAGCCGTTGTCAGCTCTTGCTTGGCGAGTGCGATAGCTTCCTGTTGGAACACCTGTGCTGCTGCTCTGATGTCATCTGGAAGGTGGGAGTGTAGTGACCCCACCTTTTCCCACAGGAAAAGATGGTATCGAGCCATCATTGCCTGATAGGTGGACACCTTGATTCCTAGAGCTGTAGAGGAATAGACTCTGCGTCCGTAGGTATCTAACTTCCTCCCTTCTTTGTCAATCGGGGCAGAATGAGATTTAGATGATCGCCCTTGGGCAGATTCCACGATCACGGAATTCGGCTTGGGATGTGACATCAAGAAACCTGCGTCCTTCTCCTGCAGCTTATAGAGAGAGTCCAAGCGTCTAGAGACAGGTCCGAGAGTGACAGGGTTTTGCCATGACTCCTGCGCTGTGTGCAGCAGCGTGGGGATCAATGGTATGGCGATAGAGGATGACGAGTCAGCATACATAACATCATCCTTTGACCTGGTAGAGATTATCTGTTTTATGTATTGATTGTAAAGGCCATTGTGCCATATGCAAATAAACTTTGACTTTGTCAACGCATTGTGTCACTGGTTGTTGCGGTTCCACACTCAGGGATTGGGCCATTCTGAGCAACAGTTCCTGGAAGGAAGCCACCTCTACTGTTGGTGAAGCTCTCTTATCTGTCCCCACCGCTTCCTCTGGTGAAGGAGCTGAGGGGGGGGCACTGATGACGATGAGTCAGAGGCATAATCGTCTATCGAGGTGGGCGATGTTGGTCCCCTGAGGTCGAGAGCTGGTATCAGGTCTGGAGTCGGGTCCGGTACCGCAACTTCTCGAGGAGCAATCGACACCATGGCTGAAGGTGGTTGTCTGGGTGGCAGCAGAGGAGCATAGACCTCCTGTGGTCCAAGCTTCCTTCCCGTGTAGGGATCAAAGGCAAAACGGAGCGGCTCGGAGTCGTGAGCCACAGAACGCGCGGCAGAGCGTTCCGAGAATCGGACCCAGTCTCGTAGTGGCGACGGTGAGCGTGACCGGTAGCGAAACTCAGAGTGGGTGCCCAGGTAGACCGGGGTCGTAGCTTCCGAAGGCCGCGGGGAGAGCGGGTCGAAGATGGAGTCTCCCGGAGCCGACGCCAGCGGCGACATGGAAAGGTGCAAGTTGGAGACTGTTGGCGAACGAAACTGTGAGCCTTCAGCCGATGCAAAGCGAGGTGTCTTCGACGGCTTCGAACTGCAAGGTACCAACGTCGACGTCGAGCGGTTTTCTTTTCCCAGTTCCGATCGGCTCAGTGTTGAGAGATGAGGCTTCCTCGGTACCGAGGTCGATGTCGAGCGCTTAGCGGGTTCCGCGAACAAGCTCGTTGTCGGTTGCCGGTGGCGCACAGCCTGAGAGATAGGCAACGATGCCGATGCCGACGGGGACGGCATCGGGCGGGCCATTGGTACCGGAGAGCACATCGGTACCGACGCCGGTTTCGTCGATCGAGATGCCGAGGAGGCTAAGGGCTTTCTCGGGTGATCTTTCTTCGATTTTCCCGACTTAGAGGAACTAGATTTCTCTTTGTCCTTGCGGGAGCCCTCATTTAGGGTCTTAGACGAAGTCTTTTTTGGCTTTTTTACCTTCGTGCCGTCGCCGGATTGAGACGGCGCGGTTTCTATGGGGGGATCTCCCGATCTTTCCCCTATGGTGGGGCCTTCGGTGTCGGCCGCTGCCAGTGGTCGTTTCGGGGCATCCACTGTTTCAAGGGCCTTCTTCCAAAGGAGCACCCTGAGCTTATTAGCTCGGTTCTTCCTTGTCTGCCTCGAAAAACTCATGCAATGCATGCAGGAATCAATGATATGGGTCTCCCCGAGGCAGATGAGGCAGTGCGAATGGCCGTCCGACAAAGTGAGCTTTGTCAGACGGCACAATTTTTAAACAGCGCCGTCTGCGCCATTCTCCACGGGGCAAAAAATACCCGGAGAGAAAGAGTCGTGAGGGCAGAAAGAACAGTCGACAGAGCGAAGAAAGTAAGTAATAACAACAATTTTTTTTTTTTTTTTTAAGAATTGAAGACGGAAGAAAAAGGGGAAGAAAGGAAGGGAAAGCAAGAAATTTTAAGAACAAGAAGAGTCTAAGCTATAAAAATACGAACAGTGTTCTCTCAGAAGTCTCCCGCGAGGCAAGCTGCATGGCGGTCGAAAAAGAACTGAGGTAGGTGGGAACCCGAGCATGCGCGATAGGGCGGTGGGGGGAGGGGTTCCCGCCAAAAAGTCTAGGCTTTAGAAGTTTCCGGAACGAGGCTCGGTGCCGGCGCGAGCCCATAGTGTGTGATGCACAGAGACCACGAAGAAGAACTTACATCATCCCCAGACAGAACAGCCTTGGCTAGTGTCTATGCTGGCTGGGATAGAAGGGGTGTAGTCCAACACATCTGAACGGTGCCAGGTTGGGGAAGGCTGCTATAAACAGACAGCCTATGAGTAGGGATTATGCAGCAGAAATGCATTTTTCAGGGCAGACCTCCCGCTCCAGCCTATTTTTAACAGTTCTCACACATTATTGCCACACATATCCTCTACATCCAGTGGACAGCAGGTCCCTATTTGCCTATGTGTTACACGCAACATGTAGAGCTGCCTATGTGCACAGACTCAAATGTGGATAGGCCTGATAGTAACCTGTGATCTTTATTATCCCGGATTTTGCTGATAAAGGTTACACAAAGGCTTAATAGTACACAATCCTTGCCATGCTAAATTGGGCAAGGAGGACTAAGCATCATTGGTCACTGCAACTATGGTAAGATATTGCTCCTGTCAAATTGGGGCAAGGTGATGACATGTGGGTTGAGGCAGAGGTAAGATAGACTGTGTAGTCAGCTGCAGAGTCCCCTTGCTACAGAGACCAGTGAGCAAAAGTGACCTGGAAGCTTTTGCAGGGGATACCATGTGACCCATCTGGCCTACTGTAATTAAGAGGCTTCCCTACTGGTTTCCCTGTCATTACTTCCTTTGGCTAGAATTGGATGGTGGCACACAGGCTGAATTCCTGCTTGGTACCCTTTAATTCTGAGGTCCAGGATTATATGTTACGTTCAATGGGCACAGAGGAGCCACACCCAGGGGAGTAGTGGGTGTGCACAATCATGATGCTCCACTGTGCATTGTGAATATGCACCATGTGTGAAAAAAGCTCATAACTCCTCCGTCTGTGAGAACAGGTTTGCTAAACTGAAGTAACTTCCCATGCATATATGGCCTGGGAAACACAAATGTTACAGATAATCTCCCCTCCCCTTGCAGATTTCAAAAGACTTGAGAAATGAGCTGTCCCATTTAGCCCATTTCCAAATTTAGTACTGATTCTTTAGTACAGTGGATGTTAAGAGTTGTTTAAGGTGGAAACGCAGCCAAGTTTTTCAATTAGCTGTTTGGCTAGACTACTTGTACCCAGCCTAGGGAGGTGGAAGCGGAGCCAAGAGCTAAAGGAGGCAAAGATTGCAGCTTGGGGAAGAATGATAGAGTTCCTAGGGCTCATTCCATCAAATGCTCTAGGGCAGCATTTGCACAGGATGCAACAGCTGTGCTTCCTGCTATCTTAGGCTGACCATATGAACAGGAGGACAGGGCTCATGTAACTTTAACAGTTGTAGAGAAAAGGGAATTTCAGCCAGTGTCATTTGTATGCAATTAGTTCCTGGTGAAATTCCCTCTTCATCACAACAGTTAAAGTTGCAGGCACTATACTAGAGTGACCAGATACAAAAGAAGGCAGGGCCCCTGCAACTTTAACTGGAATTTCACCAGGAACTTATTGCATACAAATGACACTGGCTGAAATTCCTTTTTCTCTACAACTGTTAAAGTTACATGAGCCCTGTCCTCCTTTTCATATGGTCAGCTTATGTTATCTTGAAGTGCGAATCTTCCCAATGGTACAGAAGAATAATTTTCAACAAAAACAAAAACAAAGAGCTTCTTCCCTGAAAGGCAGCCAAGAAACGTTTTCAATAAAATAAGAGTACATTCAGCAAACCCTTCCCTCCCCCCCTCCCCACACACATTGGCTCAGTTCGGACGACATATTAGGCAACGGAGGGGTAAATAACGTACTGACCGTGTGTTCGGCAGGAGGAGCTTCACAGACGACATGCTGCAGCCTGCGCTGCTCAGCACCGGCAAACGCCCCGGCTGCTACGAACTTGCGGCAGCCATTTTGATTGCAGCCTCTCCTCCCTGTATCCTCCAGCTGTATCCCAGCAGGCACCGTGAGTGCTGCTGGCTGCATAGAGCGGCCGGGTTTTTTTGGCTGCTCTAGGCAACAGAACTCTATTCCGAAACGGCATAGTGCACGGAGAGAGGGAGGGCTGAATTCGGACACTTTAAACAACGGGGCTTCAGGCTAAACAACGTGCAAGCCCGTTGTTTCGCTCCGTTGTTTAAAGTGCCTGATTAACGTACTGTCAGTTGTGTGTGCGTTGTGTGTTGCCCTCCAGACGACACAATAAGCAACACAACTGATTATTGTTCCCCCCCTCCTCCGTTGCCTAATATGTTGTCCGAACTGAGCCATTGACTTGTCTCCCATAGATCTGTTATGGAATCCCTGTGTATCACAGGGGACCTTGAGTGCCCCCTCCCCCATCAGCTTCTATAGCCTATAGAAGCTGATGGACTTGCAGTTGAATCTTACTTCAACATTGGCAAGTGAACAGCATCCTATATGACACCTGAGAGCAGCAGGCTAGCTTAGGTGGGTGCAGGGAAGGCTGTGTGGTACACACAGCAGAGGTTGTCCTCCAACACCTGCCTGCCATTCGATCACTAATCCACCTGGCACCTGTTCATTACTCAAAAAAGCACAACAGCAAACCTTATAGGCCTCACAGTCATCCCCATTTAAGAGGAGGTGTGACCAGGAGCATACAGACAACACAATGAAAGGAAAGATAGAAAGCTGTCTTAGCATGTGATACTCCCATCAAAGCAAGTTGTCTTAACAGTGTTCCTGCTGAAGCTTGAAAACCACTGCTATTTGCCTAGAGCACATATGGGTAACCTGCACCCCCTAGGCCACACTTAAGGCTCTCAGAGGTTACCTGTGTGATCCGCCAAATTCCTCCTCACCAAATTCCCCCCTGCGCCACTATGTGTGTGAATGGTCTGTGTGTGTGTGTGCGCGCATGCACACACACAGGTGCAGTCCCCAACCCATCCCTTGGAGCCAAAACATTTTCCCACCTCTGGCTTAGAGCATGACCCTGAAAAATTATCTTCTGTATAACAGCACACCCCCTTTGGCAGCCAGTGGACTGACCCAACCTGCATCTTGAACAACTTGTCCTCCATTCAATGTCAGGGCCAGATTAGATCAACCAACCATTTTTTATTCACCTTTCGTGGAAGATTAATGATTCTAGCCTACACAATCCCCACGGCAGCACATGCAGCTGACTATTACACTATGTGCCCATTCAAATCCATGCTTATTTTTTTTTTAAAAAAAGCAAAGATTGAAAAGAAGCCCACAGAGCAGCCACATAAATTGGGTGATTTTTTAAAAAATGGCTAACAACATGTGATACACCCATCAAAGACAGACCCATGAAAGCACACCTCACATGAGCAGAGAACCTGGTGAGTGGGATTAATTATTCATCTCTTTGTTAATAGTTCATGTGACTTAGTCCTTTGGTTACATTTTTCCCTTTAAAAGATATAAAATCAAAGGTTCTCTGTTTCCCCAAATGCACACAAATATTTATCTAATCTATCGCACATGGTTAATACACTTGTTCAATTGGGCTGAGCTTTTATGGTCTCATCTCTCTTCCTTCCCTTAGCATCTCCCTCCCTCTCTCTCTGCTTTCTTTTTAATAATTAAAAAAATGGCTAAGCCCATCAGTCACATGTGCTGATCAGTTGCATGAATCACCCACAATGTAAAACTGGAACAAATATTGCATTGATGAATCTCTCCCCACCACCACCACCACCCCTCAAACAACTTCACAACCCTTTTGGCTAAAAGAATGTTGCCACCTTCTTGTATGCCTCTGCCCCTGTGCCTTTAAACTGCAACCTGACACATATAGATCAAAGAGGTGAAGCTGCTTCATAAATTTATCTCCATGCTTCAAAAAGCTTCATTTGCTACTTCCATTGTTTGGAGAATGAGGGATGCAAAACATGCCCAACACCTGCAGTCTCAATCCCTGCCACCATTTCTGCCGCTGCTGTTATAGACATCACTTTAAAACCCACAATAAGCTGGCTGTTGGGGCTATATTTGTGTCACATGGCTGAACTGGACGTAATGCCACAACCTGACATTCTAGAGCAAGGATGGGGTATCGTGTGAACCTCCAGTTATTGCTGGACTGCAACTCGCACTACCCTCACCATTGGCTGTATTGGCTAGGACTGATGGGGAGTTACAGTCCAACAACATCTACACAGCCACACGTTCCCTGCTCGTTTTAGGACCTGTCTTGATGGTGGCGCGGCGCCTCCTCAAACTACCGCATTAGCGCTCCTTCCCATTATCTGCACAGGAAGGAGTGCAAGTGCGGAGTTTCCTGGAAGGAGCCACTGCTGCCACACTGTGCACCGGTGGTGCCCGTGCACTGCTGCGCAGGCGCCAGGGCGCATTCACACATTCCCCCCACTTATTATTTCTTTTTTTCCAGTTTTTGCGGAGAGGCGCATTCAGTGGGCTGTGGGCTGAGGGGGAGAACAGTTTCACATGACGAGTCCCTATAAACATTTCTGTTCTAGCTGTTTGTCTCGGGTAGGCGGCCCGACGCGGCTCCTCCTGCATTTTTTTAATGATTTACTTTAGATGTGCAGCTCCACAGAGGCGTGGAGGCAGCCCAGTGGCCATCCGGCACGCTGGGCCGCCCCTTCAGTTTCCCTCTCCCCCAGTTCTTTCATTTTGTTTGACTTTATTTTTTTACTTTTCTTTTTTTTTAAGTGATGGTCAGCAGCCGTTTGGCTCACTGGCCTGCCCCCTCCACTGTCCAGCCAATGGCGACTAACCAGGGGTCGCCATCAGCTGGGACATGCCTGTGCTGCAGCTCCAGAGCAAGGTGACAGACCGCAGACGACATCATCACCTAGCTCCAAGTAAAAAAAGTCGTGGTAAGTGCCCAACTTTTTTAAACCGGAGCTTTGGGGGATTGCTCCCGGATGGCTTCGTGATGGTGGCTGCATCATATAGATGACCTGCTGCCACTGCGGATCCACCCCGGGGCAAATCCCAAGTCAAGACAGGCCCCTAGAGTCTAGAAACTCTAAACTCTAGTTAGATTCATTTCTGTTATTCATTTCAAAATGTGGTTTATGCCCATTTTCTCTATCTTCAACTATTACACAATTTGAAACTTAGAACAGAAATGTTAAAAAAAATTAAAAGAAAACTGAGGTTTTCTGTCAGGAATCCATAACAGCTATCAGATGTAGACTGCAATTCTATACCCATTTACCTGGGGAAAAGTCCCACTGAACTCAATGACACTTACTTTTGTGTAAACATGTATAAGACTGCCGTGTTACGCTGATATTCTGTACATGCAAAATCAGTGAAGATGAATCAGGCTTGACCGTAACTGATGTAAACCTTCAGTGCAAGAACATTAAGAATAAAAAGATATTCAAAACTGCACCCGGTACTACAGTGCAAGGAATATTTTGGTGGCTCAGCACTGGAACTGCATCTCGCTGTCTTGTCATTAAGGTGTCTTGAGTGGGGTTTGCAACTGAAAACTTCCACTCCCATGGAAAATCCATGACAATAATTAAATCCATACCCACATTTTATTTTTTCCATTATGTACTAATCTTTAAAACAGTGCACATAATTAGAGGAACAAGATCCTCCCCCTTTTTAAAAGTATTATATGAAAGCCCTGGCAGGAAAAGCTTCTACTTAACTAAAGTTATTTGCTTACCCTTTGTAACAACATGAATTTAAATTTAAAAATAACAAAAACTCTGCAACAACACTGTCTTTATCTTTCATGTTTACCTTGATATGGGAAGAGTTCTATATGTTGATTCTCTTTCCATGTGTAGATTTTAGTTTTTTTTCTGGGCTTCTAGTTAGGTGCTTCATTACATTTAAGACACACTAAACTGAAATTCTAAATTGACTCACACTGCTCCCCACACTCCCCCAAATGACTCACTAAGGCATCATGGAATGCCAGCCTAGATTCTAATTCATGCTGCATGCAATTTTGTCACCCTTTCATTTTTGTTATGCATGCTAGATTGGAAACTCCCCAGCCTTACAAATGTCCCACAAGGGTAAGAACTACCATTTTACTGGGGGGGGGGGGGATATTGTTTACCATAATTAGAGACCAAGTCTTGCATCCATGGTTTAAGTGAGAATATTGTTAACCAAAATTGCTAGCAAACAAACCTCCTCACACTTTTCAAGTCTTTAAACAAAGAGCAGAATTACAGTCCTGAGCGATGTGTCCAAACAAGGCCAAAAAGTTAATGGGATTCCTTGAATGACTAGACACATGTAGCCAAGCCTGACATTTTCTGAAACATTCATAGCCATCATATATTAGTTGGGTTTTATGAGATTCTTCAACAGTTGTAGTGTTTCAGTTTTGAACTATATGCTCTTACTAGATTTGAAGGGACTTGAGAGTTTTGGACAACGCAAATGACAGTAACATTGCATTTTCATTCAAATGTGCCGGGCGCCCTGCACCTAAACATTTGCATGGCAGTATCTCAAGTCAAGGCTTTGTAACACCAGCTATAATGTCCTCTTGCTGCGGTGGTCCATATCACCCACCCACTGCGTAATGTGTTGTTTTTACAGACACACATGAAATGGCCACCATGTGAAGGTTGGTTTCAAATCTGCAGCTGTCTACAGACTCTCCAGCTGTTCCTATTTTCTGGTACCTGCCCCTAGCTAAATGAATGGCCGTATTCGTTACCATCTGGGGATTCCTTGTCAACATTTTGTTAAGAGTGGATTTCTAGCACTGCCATTCTTCAGGGTTCAGCTCTCTCTCACACACACACAGTCTAAAAAGTTAAATCTCTGAATTGGGAATGGCTGTGTCTTGTCTCAAGTGCACATCCATTCAGATGCATGCGCGTGAACCACAGCCTGTGTCATTTCACACACTGTAACTGCGGAGTATATTTTGTATTCTTGAAAATATATTTTACAGGGCAATTATGTTGTTCTGATCATTCTTTTGATAAACTTAAGTAGCCCTTTTGGCTTTTACAGCAGTGGTAGAGAAACTACCACTGGGGAAGGGCGGAAGGGTAAATGAACACATCCCACAGCAGGGGCTGAAGAGCCTTTAACTATGTGCAATACTGGAGGGCCTGAAAAATGATCCAAGGAAGGAGTACAGAGGTGTTACAAGTATGTCCCTTCTTTCATTTCTGAAACGTTGGAGAGCAAGTGTCTAAAGTGATCAGAGACAATTTATTGTCAGAGGGTTTAACACCTAATTTCCAATTATTATACATTC
Organism: Anniella stebbinsi; assembly: GCA_029215795.1. Classification (NCBI taxonomy): domain Eukaryota; kingdom Metazoa; phylum Chordata; class Lepidosauria; order Squamata; family Anniellidae; genus Anniella; species Anniella stebbinsi. Next base: position 119,731,972 of record JARDYH010000004.1, on the reverse strand, counting down.
TCCTCGGTACCCTAGTAATTCCTACTCAGTAGATTGGTCATATCTACCATCTCGGCTTTGGTTAAAAAAAACTATTGAGCCCCAAAGTTATTCAGACAATACTCCACTAACAATTTTAGCAAAACTAAGAAAATCTGATCAAGGAAATAACCCTAACCCTAACCACTAGCACTGCAGAAAAAAGCAAAGCATGAGGAAGATTTTAAAGGCTTAAATCCAACATAGTGTGATAGGGCTACGCTGTCTTCTCCTCATCCCAGAAGCCCTCCACATGTTCCCCAATCTGCTCTGGGTGTCCCTCAACCCTTCAGGGCAGACTTGGATGGGGAGCAGGTGCTACAGGGAGGAGGCAGGGAAATCCCTTCTGCCTTTTGTTTCAATTCTGCTAATAGAAGGACAACACTGGATTCAAGCCAAAGATTTTTTTTTCTCTCCCTAATCAGTGGCAACTCCTGAATAAATAATATAATGATCTGGGAAGAAGCTAAATGTATATCAGGGGTAAACATAGGAGTTATTCGTCCTTTTGAGTAGAATGATGACTACAAACAAATGAGATAATGTGTATCAGTTTATTTGTTTTATTTACTCTATTTTCATATTTGGGAGTGATCCAATATAAACTTCTGTATAGGTTTTAACTTACACCGCAAAGATTTACCAGCATCCGTGTTACCAACCAGAAATGCCAACCAAGTTAACTTCCAAAAACAATGGATACCCATTTTTATGCCTATATAAAAGTGTCCACTTGCTACTGAACAGTACTAATGAACTGGAAAAAATGAAATGCATCATTTGTGGGGAATATCCAATCATGCTCCATGCACTGCCAAAATTCGGTGGCAAATCGCCACTTTTTGTCATTGCCCTGATAAGTGCTAGTTACGTTGTATAAGTTTGGTTTGTGCTAGTGCAACATCATTAGCACTGCTGGAACACACTTGTATACTACCATATATAATAGCAGAGAACATGTTGAAGTTTGATCCGTTTGTTGTATTGATTGTTTTAAAAACTCTGGTATAACTAAGCATGAGTTACTGAAAAACCAGCTAGTAATAGTTGAGATTGTTATTGCAAAACACTGAAAAATTAAATGTCTAGTACATGTGTCTGACTGGTTGAAGAAAGCCTTGGTAGCAGTAGACATAGATAAAACTGGTTAGAAATAGGAATGGACTTGTGATAAATGGCTGAATAGGTAACCTCTTTTTGCCACTTACTGGAGTAACTATTGTGGGAAGCAGAAGGTCCCAGGTACAAACTCCTGCATCTCCCCCGTCAGTCAGGGTCAATAATACTGGGATGGATAAACAATCTGGCTCCGTATAAGGCAGCTTCCTATGTTCCAATGATTACCCTCATTTAGAAGAACCTTTCCTGTTTATATATGTTAAGTACATATTTACTAATACTTTTTAAATCGTTGACATACCAACTTCTACATGCCACTGTTGAAAAAATCCAGTTGTGTTTCACCAATCTCTTTGCAAGCAAAATAAGCCACTTGTATGAAAGTGGGATGGTGTTTTTTTCAGCCAGAACAGTTTGGGCTTGATTGTACCCTCACTCACACAGTCACATGAGGCCATCATTTCATACCACACAGGGCTTATATCAAACCTTGGCTGCTCCTTCAGACAAAATCCATCCCTGCAAGAACATAATGATATCACTTGGCTGCATGGGCAGTACTAAAACATGATAAGAAGCAAGGAAGCATAGTTCAGTGGTACAGCACATCTTCTTCAGGCAGAACGCCTCTGGCATCTCCATTTTTAAAAGAAGGGGCATGCAGGTATCTCTTCTTGAGGGCCCTGGGAAGTTGCCATCACTCAAAGGAGACAGTACCAGGCTAAACAGACCAATGGTCTGATCAAGGTTGGGCTCCTTCCTTGGGTGGGCAACGCAGTACCTGCTCACCTGTCACACAACCCAATTTTTCTTTCCATAGCGAGTTGGACCTCATACCACACTCTTTGCCAGCTCACTCCATCAAGGGCCTTTCCTACTGGCACAGTCTTTGACGACTGGAGACATGACTAGGTGAGATATCCAGCCCAGGCCTACAGCAAGTATATAATGCCACTGTCAGAAGGGTTTTAATCTTTCTTCCTAAAATGTGAATTTCTTGTGTGCAAGGATCTTTTTTTTTTTTTTATGGAGGAGGATTCAAACATGCAGTCACTCCCTCACTGCAGTATGAAGTGGTACAGTCCAGGAACAGTTTTACCACATGATCTCATGTGTGTACAGACTGGATCTTTCAACAGAGTCAGTAAAGAATCCATATTCAGCTGCAAGTCACGTGCGGCCAGGTCTTAAAAGCCACCTCTAGCTTTTCAGTTTGGTTATTCTCCGTTGGTTTAGACTGGATTCCTCTTCCTTTTGAACAGGACTTAAAAATTTCAGTCACTATATACAAATGTGAAAAACCCATCCAGTGCTGGGTTAAGCCTGCAATCTGTACTCTTATGTCTACATTTCCCTTTTAGGAGAATGGGCTAAGAAATCACTCAATGCAACATCATCTCCAGATGGATTCTCCCCATCTGAATTCCTCCAAATGAATATGACAGCACTGAGTTCCTCCCTCCCACTATAGCTCCTTATGCATGTAAAATTCACTTGTCTTAAGCCATCTGTGTTTCCTTTTTCTATGGCAGATATATTGGTCACCCGTTTGCCAAATAATGAGATTACACACAAAGGAGAGACTTGTATAAATATAGCTCTGAATAACAACAATAGCACAGCTTCAGCCGGAGTGAAAAGAGCCAATGCACACCAGCAAATTTGGCTCTGCTGACAATTTTTAAGATGTATACAGTCAAAGCAGAGGGACTTCAGCCAGTAAGAAAACAAAGGTTAACCTTTCTGTGACAGAAACAAACCGGGGAGGAGAGGATGTAAGGAAGCATTCAAACATGAAATCCCACAACAGTGGTACACTCCAGAAGACCTTATTGGGTTTGTTTTTTAAAATCATGTTTCTGCTCAGTAAATAACATGATTCTTAGTTTCCTTTAAAGAGAAATAATGAATTGGCCATATGGCAGGGCATATGATGGGCTAATACAAATTCAATCCCTGGCATCTTCAGTTTTCAAATTCCGTTTTCCCAGAGGGCTGAGAAAGACCTCTGCCGGGGACCTCGGATAGCTTCTGTCAGGCAGAATGGGCATTAGCAGGCACATTGAATAGTGCATAGAACAGGAAAGTTAAACTGAAGTTCAAGGTGGAGGAAATGAAACTCAGCATAAAAATTAATAAGTTGCTGACAAAAATCTGGGTATATTAGAAGCCTTGTTTCCAGATAAAATAATTTTTACTACTACGAAGATCCTAGCATAAGGCCAATTCAATTCCTCTTAGTTCTCTTGGATTTCCTTCCCCTTTTCTTAGAGGCTCAGGATATCTCAGTTGACAGCAAGGCAGCGCTTGTGGTTGGGTTGCCACAACAGTGTTTCTTACAGGGGGATGTGTGACACTCTGACGAAAGGGCGGAAGAGCAGGCTCTTCTGCACTGTCAGTCATATTGAAAAATATTTTCTGGGCCTTGGAAACTGTTGTTGCAGATACATACTGTAATTTGAAGCATGGAACGTCTTTCCTGACATGAACATACCCATCCACTATGATCAACATCAAAGGTCCTCCTCCTCCGGGTGCCGACTCCGAGGAAAGCTCGAAGGATGGCAACAAGGGAGAGGGTCTTCTCTGTGGTGGCCCCCCAATTATGGAATGATCTCCCCAATGAGGCCCTTCTGGCACCAACACCGTTATCTTTTCAGCGCCAGGTCAAAACTTTTCTTTTCTCCCAGGCATTTTAACAGCTCAAGTTGAGATTTTGATTGACAGTGTGGCCAGGCTTAACAGTTTAAAATGTTTTAAATGTCAGTTGTTTTATGTTTATGGTTTTAAATTTTGTATATTGTCTTTTTAGTGTTCAATCTTTTAATTTCTGTAAACCACCCAGAGAGCTTCGGCTATGGGGCAGTATATAAATGTAATAAATAAATAAATAAATAAATAATAATAATAATATTTCCACGCAGAGTGAGAATGGCAGACTACTGGTGGTGAACAGTTTGCTCTTTATAAAATGCTTGAAAACTGTTAACTCTAAGAGCAAGTTCAAATATGCAGTCATGGCTCAATGGCTGTAGCATCAAGCAGCAACTTGCATGTTTCCATGACCCATCGCAACTCATAACACCACAGAGCGAACTGTCATATCCCATGTCACATCATCTCAGAAGACACAAAGGCATTTTAATGGAATCCTTTCACACATTCAGCTACAAGCTTTCTAGTGATTCTGAAGCAGCCTGTAGTCATCTTTAATTAGCCAGAGCTAGGCAACTACTTCTAATTGCTAGGTGTGGCCACATCAAAGATGTAGGCAGCAGTCCTGTGTCAGGCAGTTTTTCAGTGAGATCTAAGATTAAAATGGGGTTTTAGGACTTTGTGGTTGGAGCTCATTAGCCAGCACTGCATAAGGATGTGAGGACGAAACTCCAACTAGGAATTTTTGCCCATCTTCGTTTGCCCAGCTGACTCTTAGTAGTGTCATTCTTTACGGTTGAATTCACTCTCCGGGATTTCTAGAAGTTAAGGCTATAATCCTACCACTTACCTGGGAATAAGCCCAATTTAACTCATAGGGACTTACTTTTGAGTGCATAAGACTGTGTTGTAAATTTCTACATTTGGTTTGCCCAGCCAGAGGCTGTTTGCATGACCTAGGCCATTTCCACACCAGCCTTTTAAGGTGGGATAACCCCTGGGTGGTCCCTGTGAGTCCAAATGACGCACAGGGACTCCTGGGGGTGGGGGTGGGGGTGGGGGTGGGCACAGGTATTCCCCGGGATAACAGATTCCTGGGAAAACCCAATTTTTCAGAGGTCCCAGGAACTTCCCGGGACCGCGAGAGATGTGTCCGCCCATCCCGGCTGCTGCCGTGCTTACTTGTGAGTTTGGCTGCCTCTACAAGAGAGGTTTAAAGCTCTTTCAAGGCGCTTTAAAAAATTTACCTCTACAAGGAGGGAGCGCAAATCGGGCGTAGAGGCGCGCTATCCCTCCGATTGTGCGCATTATCGAATGCGCGTTAAATAGCGAGTTTTATTTTGCGGCGGGATGTGCTGCTGCTGCTGCTGCTGCTGCTCGCTCTCCCGCTCGGCTCCCGGCTTCCCTAGCCGGCTCCTCTGGCTCCGTCTTTTGCCTTCCTCGCCCGCCCACGTCCCTCGACAGACTTCCCTCCCTCCGGCGGGGGAGGGCGAAGCAGCCAGGCACGCAGGCAGGCAATGGAGCGGAGCGCTGAGGCTGCAGCCAGCGCGCGCGGGAGAGCTTCGCGTGGCCAAAGAAGGGGTCGCCCTGCCGCCGCCGCCCCCCTCTCCCCGCCGCCGCCCCCCCTCTCCCCGCCGCCGCTGCCCCCGCCGGGAAGGAGACGCTCCCTGTCCAGCAGTGACAACTCCTCCCGGCTCCCCTGAGCGCCCCCCCACCCCCGGTTTCTTGCCTTTGCAGAGAGAAAGGCCGGCGGAGGACTCTCGCTGCCCCCTCCGCTGCTCCCCGGCCGAGATCGGCTCCTGCCTCCAGGGGTCTTGCCTCCCCCCTCCCCTCTCCCTGCCTGCCTCTCGTGCAGAGGTATTAGGGGTAAATGCGCTTCAAGGATGAAGCGCATAATCACTTAACCAGGCGCAAAAGCGAATCCTTGTGGAGGGGGCCTAAGTGCAGCACCAGAAATGTGCACGGAGCCGCACCGAGCAGCTCCGTGCCCATCAGGGGAGGGGGTGGCACCACTTCCACCACCCCCGGGAGGGCAGGGAGGGGAGTGAGGGGCCTATCGCATGTTGTTGTTGTTGTTTTAAAACTTACCTGAGCATGTGCGAAGCTCCGGGGCCCAAAATGGCAGGCGTGATGGCCCAGGAGGAAGCCGGGTTGTCGTACTTCTGTCTGGATTAGAGTGATGAGCCCGGAAGGAGATATGTCTGGGCTCGTCCCCCCCTTCTCTCTACACCTGTACAGCACAGAAACAGCCCTGGACTCAAGTAAGATGTAGGTGGAGTTAGGTTAACTTTGAGCAGTCACCAAAGCTAAATGACCAGTTCAGAGCAACCTTTGGAGGGATATGTAAAGTACTGAGAAAGCCTCACATTTTCACTCCCAGCCCAGCTTAACTTTTGATATGCTACCAAAATAAAAAATATACACAAAAAATAGGAATAAAACTTAGCAAGTCTCATAGGGCAGAAATATAAAGTTATAACTCATACTACACTCGGAGGACCTTAATTGTAGCTCACTTTCCTAAGCCATATTTCCAAAATTCTAGATATTTATTTGGCATAAGAAAATATACTATCGGAACAATATTTCTAACAACCATAATGATATAGTTTAGACTTTTCACATTCCAGAGTTATTGTAACAGGAAAACTGTCTTAGCCAACAGCTGAAAAAGTCATTGGCTTATTCTAGAAGGAGTTATATGGGTTTTACAGATGTCGCTGTTCTCATCTTTCTAAGTAATTTAAAATGTGGTTAAAATGTGGGTTGCAGATGGAACCCTGAGTTACAAATCTGGATTCTACATCTTTAGCACTAAAAACATTTTAAGTAAAGCCTCTTGAGCTGAAATTTTCCCTTTGTAATGTTAGTTTTCCCTTTGTGACTAGTGGGATGGCATCAGCAGGGCAGAATGAAAAGGTGGCCCATCGGTTCCCCTTGCAAATTTCCCCTTCTGAACAGGCTTTCATTTCATTTCCCCTCAACCAGGGCCAGATCTAAACCAAGTAGGATATGACACTTTGAAAATGGTTTGAAAACTGTATATGGAGTGTGTCCTGGGCCCAACAGTTGTCACTACTGTTATAAACCGTTTTAAAGCAGTAGTGTAGATCCTGCCCAGGTTCCAAAAACTGAAGGAAAGCAACCTGAAATGAACATCTGTAAAACTGGAAGGTTTAAGAATACTTCTACCTCACCAACCAACAACTCCTGTACATACCTTTGCCCCCACATTCCCCATTATCTTGGCAAGTGTGGGACTGGCACTACACACGTATGCTGAGGTAATTTCTAGTTTGGTCCTCAGCTACCTGGTGCTACAGAGCACGTTTTATTTGGTTGCATTATAGCCAAGCTCACTGCAGAAGTCTCGATCCACTGGGCATTATGGTCCTTTATGTAACTAACGTCATTCTGTTAATCACTCAGCTGCCTTTATATCGATGTAACTAACACCTGCTAGCACTGAATCTTACAGGAAAAGCAGAATATTTCAGTTGACCACACTTCCTGTTGCTTAAATATATGGCATGCTAGGGGGAGGGTAAAAACGTAGTAACTCTCAAGCCACAAGCTATTACTCAAGTTACCATATATTATTTTAACTCACACAGAAAAAAATTGTTGCTGAACGTGATATTTGTTTACATTCAGGAACTCACTTGCATCCAAACGCAGCCTCTGAGATGAATCATGGTCATATATGAAGCAACTTAACATGTTCCCAAGCAACAAGTAACAAACAAAACAACATTTATCATTAAGAACTCCATATCATGGATTCATATTAGAGGTCTACACTTCTCAACAACAGATCAAGAGCAATTTCTCCAATGGCATGAAACCATCTTGTTTGCCGTGGAATCAATGCACCCATATTACATTCATAGGTTACAAGATAGTGATGAGGATGACTTACATCCTTAAATGCCCATTAAACTAATCAGGATTTCCAGGGTGCATGGATGCTTAAGGTTGAATATCTGTTGTTCATATTCCACGTGTTGGATCCCAATTTAGTCATCCTTAGAGTAGATGCAGAGAAATCAATGTGGTTTAAGTGAATCATGAATAACTTCAATCCATTGATTTCAATGGGTCTATCTGAAGCATGACTAAGGTATCTTCCAGATGGGCACATTTTTGCAGGGGAGATCCAACTGGATCCAACTCCATGTGTTTGCTACAAGAAATGCCTGAGAACCCACAACATATGTAAGTGCCTTGTAAAATGTGAGGAATCCAGGCCAAAACCCAACTGACCACCATACAGTGGTTAGAGATCAAGAGCTTCAGCTATTATATCATATTGTATTATATATTTATGAATCACCTGTCTACGTAAAAGGGCCCCAAGGCAATATATAAACCTTCTGAAAAATCAAACCAAAACAAATTAAGAACAGAACCATCTTTAAAACATACAAGACCACAGAATGAATTCCATCTAAAACACCATCAAAAGTCAAACCAAACAAAAATGTTTTAGCAGCCTGGCTAAAGGTAAGCAAACATGGGGCAACCTGATTTCCTTATGGAGGACCTCCACAGTTGGTGTGCTGCCACAGAAAAGGCCCTGTACCATGCCCTGTACCACCCACAAGCAGGACAAGAGTGCAACAGCACCCTCCTTTCCTGTTTGTGGGTTCCCTGTTGACAGCTTGTTGGCCACTGTGTGAACAGAATGCTAGACTAGATGGATCCTTGGTCTGATTCAGCATGGCTCTTCTTCTGTTCTTAAGCTTGTCTTCAGCACCAAGGTGTCAATAAGACAACGTTTCAAGATTCTTGCCTCTCAGGAGCCATATAATTGAAAACACTCCAGTTACAGGGCACTGCTGGTATCGGACTCAGCCTCCTAATCCAAGCAGGCTGCCTACACATCCTCAACGTGAGGAAAGGACAGGGAGGGATTTAGAAACTTTCCTCACCAACAAGCCAGGATCATTAAGCACAGTTGGAAATTAGCTTGTTTCCTTAAAACCACAGTTAACAACTATCACAGTTTATCTGAAAGCTTCTGAACTTCTTCTCAAAACACCAAAGGAGGGAGGGCACAAGCTGTGAGGCTTTTGTGCAAACAAGGCCAATACTACTATTTATCTATTTTTTATTTATTACATTTCTATACTACCCATCAGGCAAAGCTTTCTGGGCTGTTCACACATTTATTCTACTAGTACAGTAAATCGTACAAAATAAGCAAGTATATGCAAAGTTGATTGCTTTGCATAAATTATATAGATTGCAGGATTCAACTTTTCTAGGAACAGAATTTGAAGCACTTTGACACACTGCTCTTTCTGTAAATATCCCTGATCTCCAAAAAGGTTCCTTACCGATAAAGCATAGATGATGTTGTAAATAGGAGACAAATTTTAGGATCTAAAGCTATGCTTGACTCATAATGAAAGCTTAGTCCTCACAAAGCAGGTGGGGAGGTAAATCTGTTTTCAGGACTGTACCACTTTAGACTGCAGGCAGAGGCTCACTTAATAGAATATACTCCTATTAAAAAAACCATTCCTGCATATAGAAAACTAGTACACCAGAAAGACGGCTAGGCTAGGATCCTTCTCCATGAGATGCTTGTTTTCTGTGTATAGAGAACTCTTTTGTATGGGCCAACATTCAGTCATGTGAGCCCTCCTTACAGGCTGAAATAGCAGAGTGAAAACACAAAGTAACCACCTGCTGTTTGTTAGAAATTGGCTGGACTGTCCTAATATTTAAAAGCAAGTTAAAATTGCCACAATCCCAGATGGCTTTAAAATTGCCACAATCCCAGCCATGTCTAGCACAAAGAGAAAAGACTGGGAAAGAGGAGCTGCTTAGGAGGAAATTGGGTGTCTCCCCCCCCCCCCAATTATGGAATGATCTCCCCGATTAGGCCCACCTGGCGCCAACACTGTTATCTTTTCGGCACCAGGTCAAAACTTTTCTTTTCTCCCAGGAATTTTAGCAGTTTAAATTGAGGTTTTTAACTGAATTTTTGGCCAGGCTTAAAAGTTTAAAATGTTTTAAATATCAGCTGTTTTATGTTTTATGGTTTTAAATTTTGTATATTTGTATATTGACTTTTTAATGTTCAATCTTTTAATTTTTGTAAACTGCCCAGAGAGCTTCGGCTATGGGGCGGTATATAAAAGTAATTAATAAATAAATAAATAAACATTGTTTATGCACACATTTTATACATATATTTTACTTATTTAATTGTAATCCCACTTTGCTTTATAAAATAAATTCAAAGCAGCTCACAGTAGTATATATGTCTGTGCCTGGCTGCATTTATCTATGGCTACTATTGTGATAACTTGTGAATGAACGCTAATACATGAGAAAGTGCGGATGGAGAAATGAGGCTCAAAATATATGGCTTAACAGGGAAGTGTGCCCTTTATTTCTTGGAAAATGCCATTCTTCCCAGTGCATCACAGCCAATTCTGTAGGTTTTGCATAGAAACAGGTCAAATCCATCTTTGCAAAACAGGTTAAAATGACTGAACTCAGAACTGTCTCTCACACTACCTCGCTTCCTCTGAAGACCTTCTTTCATTCTTCCCCCATTTTTCCCTTTCACATACCTTTCTAGTGACATTGACTGGACTGCATGAACAACCCGCCTAACTAGTGCTGTGATGCAGGGAGATAAGCCAGAAATAAGAAAAGGGGTAAAGGACTGGTGTGTTTTTTATCAGTTACCTTTCTGTCTGCTGGGGTTCCTTTGATGGTGAGAAAGTAGAATGAGCACATGGGATTTTCCTGCTAGGATCTTAGGAGCTGTTTAAATGCATGGAAAGCCCCAGGGTGGATGCACAGTGACGCTGCATCAATTATACAACACAGAACCCACTGTGCACCGGCCACAGGGCTCTCCAGCAAAGCTGCGGAGCAAAAAAGACAGGGACTTATCCCAACTTTTTTCTCCAGAGCAAGGCAAATACAGCACATCTGATGTCTATCCTCGCTCTGGAGTATCAGCAGAGGCATGGCCGGGTGAAGAGCCCGTGCTGCTTCACTTCATCTAGATGACTCGCCATCATCCCGCACCAGTGATACTGTGTGGTTCAGCGGTGGAGCAGCACCAACTCAGCGCCATGAACACAGCCCCTTAGATGACATAATTATTTCTTCTGCACTAGCAGTATAGTTGTAATGAAAGTCCTGCCATCTAATTTAAACAGAAACACCCCTTTGGCACAGAAACTAGTTTCCCATTTTTTGTTAAACAGGAAAAGGAATAAAACATGGTTAGGTTCAGTGTGACATTTCAAATATAGTAAGTTTTTTTTCTCTAAGCCCCAGAAGCAAAAGCCATAAAACTACCTTCAAGGATTAGATAGCTTGATGTACTACCAGCTCAGTACATGGGAATCCATTCATTCATAGCTCTCTGTGAAAACTCTTGTGTGAAGTGCAATGAAGGAACTGATAAAAGCTCTTCTGTTATATTCAATAAACCAAGGAAGAGGGGAATTTGGCATGCAGGTGTATGACCATCTGAAATATATTGAGGTCTGAAATAGCAGTCAGGTGTTCAAAACCAATTCTGCAGCAGAGACCAGTCCAACCTCTCTACGTATCATAACTCAGGACTGTGTCAGACCTTACAGAAGAGATGGAGAATGCATGGCCCTCCAGGTGTTGTTGGACTGCAACCTCCATTTCCCTCACCATTGGCTATGCTGGCTAGGGCTGATGGGAGTTGCAATCCTCCAACATCTGAAAAGTCACAGTCCCCACCACTGCATACAGCCTCTACATGGAGGATGCCCCAACACACTTCTGCATGGTGATGCTCTACAAGGTGACCCCACAACATTCTCTTACCATGAGTGCCAGATAAATTACATTAAAGGTTCTGTGGAGGCTATCCACATCATCAGGTCAGAGCATGCAGTAAAAACCTTAGCAACATTGCTAAAGGAAGCTCTCTTTCCACATTGTAGAAACCCAACACAACAGATGTGATCATTCATAAACAGGAAGGAAGAGATTTGCTTTTGCGAAATCTCCATCCAGAATGACGTATTACCCTATGCTAGGGACAGGCAACTGGAGGACCCAACCCATCATACAGCTTATTGTCTTTCTCCTAGGAGAGACCAGACAGTAGATGCTCTAGCCCAATGGCTATGTCAGCTAGTAACAATGACAGATCCAACACATTTGGAAAGTACCAGGTTAGGGATGGCTGCTTTGTCCATTTTCCCGTTATGTAACTCAAGTAAGGTTCAAAAGATGAGGGGGAAAAGGAACAAATTCTACTGCTGTTCACATGAGATGGGATAGTTAAAGACCTCTTTGCCGTTTCTTGAAGTGAGGGGCTTTCAAATCTGTTCTTGGGGCACAGGCCTTTGAAGAGCCCTTTGGTTGCCCCACATATTCAACTCACCCAGGAGTAAATCAGTAGTGGCCAGCTCTCAAACTCTTGCTCTTTCACAATATGGCCTGTAAAAAATTACTTGACGGATCTGTCATCCAACCAATGACATGTTCCCTGGATTAAGGTTGCACTTAGGAGCACAGTATAATAGTTATTCCTGGGATTTTCATAGGGCACAAAAAGAGTTTCCCCACTCCCTGATGAAAGGTAAATTGTTTGGGATTAATGAAGAAGAAAGATCCAGCCTTCCTTTCATGCAAATAGAGTGGATTCTCTTTCTTTTTATATTGGAAGCTTATTTCTTTAGCACCAGTTTATACTTCCCAAGTTTAACCAATCGGACCAACATAGCAAAAAGTATTCTCAATCACTGTAACTGATTCCACAAGATCTTTGACAAATCTGAACAAATTGTGGAAAACAATATTGATGGGAGCTTAGCCTTTTTAGCCCACACCAATAATGGACAGTCCGTGCCGTATAGACTGGATTTAGCTCACAAAACAATTTTATCTACCCCTTGGCAGCCCACGAAATTTTAATCAAGACAACGTTTTTACCCAGTTTCACTTGTAAGATGAAGAAAGTTGTGTATGAAAGAGAGATTCCACACCTTGATGTTACTTCTCTCTTTCAGTTTTGCACTAACACCCTGGCCATGGCCACCCATATATGACCCATAACTGTGAAGATCTTAATGCCACCTGTCACTGACTATTAAGGAAGCACAGATTTTCTTCAATATGTTCTGTCTGTGTTTCATGGATTGTCAGGCATCCTTCATTGCATTGTCCACTCATTAATGGAATCAGATTTTGCTCAATTTCCCAAAACTGCATTTGCTTGAAATATGCAAACTTATGTGCATTTCTGAAAATGCATATTTGCACAAATGCAGAAATCCCCATTTTCATGCTTTAGCCTATGGAGAAAATACATATTTTTAGTTGGTGGGTTTTTAAATTTTTTCGTATTTCAATTCCAAAAAGTAAAAAACAGGTCCATAAGTCTGTGTGACTCAGAAAAAGTCAGTTCACTTCAAAATCTTCAGGGTGGATTCATAGAAATCTGAACAATTGAATCCATTGCAGATTTCTCTGATATGCCGACTGACTATGGCCCCCTCCACAAGAATGCGCCTTTGCGCCTGGTTCCGCGATTATGCGCATTATCGCGGAGGCGCATTTACTCACAATCCCTCTGCACGGGAGGCGGCGGGAAGCGGCGAAGCGCATTAAAAGATGCCCAAAAAGCACTTTCCAGGTAGTTAATGCGCATAATCGCTTGTTCACACAGCGAAAATGCGCTTTAACGGCCGGAGCAAAATAAAAGTCGCTATTTAACGCGCGTTCGAAAATGCGCATTATCGGGGAGATAACGCGCCTGTACGCCCGTTTTGCGCTCCGCTCGTGTGTAGGTAAAATTTATAATGAGCCTTCAAGGCTCATTAAACGCCCCGTGTGGAGGAGGCCTATGTTATACAGTCTGACCCCAGGGGGGAGGGGTTTGACCAAACCTGATATGAATGTTAGGAAGCTGTCATTTTTTACTTGATGAGTCATCATGGTCATACATTTTGCCTACTGCATTTTCAGGCTCCAGTAACGGAGCTGAGTGATCCTATTCCAGATCTGAATTTGGATAGTTACCTTGAATTCAGAAAATTACCCTGAGATAGCACAAGTGATTGTTCCAGTTAACCCCTGAAAGAGAGCAAGTCAACAGTTCCTCAAGGAGGAAGTCTTAGGACTTGAAATGTGTTGAGTCAATATATTACTCTCAGTGAAATATATTTGAAGTCTCCTGTCTGTTTGGCTTGGTTCTACGCTGCTGCTGCTGTCGTCCCTTCTTTCCTTCTCTGGATTCAGATACCATTTCCCACAGCCCAGTTCTGGCAGGAGTTGCATTGTCTGGCACAATATCGTTCTTGCCGCTAATCTGCTAACAGGATAAGAGGGTGGTCCAGGAAGATACAGAGTCTGACCATCCCTTATCTCAATGATAAACTGGTAAGTAACCTTTCTTGGAAGTTCTATCTAACTGTAGGTTTGTGAGGCTATATAATAAGCCCTCAAACCAAAATGTATAGCAAAAATTAACATTACTCATTCTTGCAAGCTCTGTACAAACATTTCCCCACTCCCCTGTATGCACAGAAGGAACAAGGTTCAATCTCTCTTTTTTTCTTTGCTTCAATAGGACATGTCACATGCTGCAAAGACTCTACCCCATTCTTTTGAAGTCTTTTAGATCGAATTGCCAAGGTTGCTTTTCCTGACATTCAACCTTTTTGTTAATTTTGCCCTGTTCTGTCAGTACTTCATTGTACCACCCTAAATAGTTCTTCTACTTGTTTGGCGTCACACCCATTAAATATTATGGGCACGCCTAATTATAGTCTATAGTTAGCTAGTCAAGCAAACAGCATTAGCTGTGTTAACATTTTGACATAAACCAGCCCCTCTATCTTGAATTACTTCTGTATGCACTGCTGTGCCTTCTTTACAATGATAATCCCTGTGGTGACCCCTGCGCTCAGTTTCTAGAACAAGGGATGCTGGGGCTAAAATGTGCCTGCAAAACAGCGCCCTCTGATCTGGAAGCTCTTCCTTGAGGCATGTTGTAGTCCAAAACATCTAGAGACATCAAGTTGCTTATACCTGCTTCCAAGCTGCATCAGAAGCTACTCTTTTGGAAATTCTCTTTAGTAGATTACTTCAGATTACACATTAAATTTATTCAATAAATCACCATGAACTCGTAGCATATCTAAACAGACGTCGCCAGCCTTCTGTTACAGCTCCTGTCCAATATGTGTCCAGAAAAAAAGTGTTCAAATTCAGCAGGAAGAAAATTCTGAATCAAGGCAACACACTTTTGCAAGACCTTTACCATTTCTTCCAATAGTACACTTTAGGTTCTATAGGTGCAAAGCTCTAGTGGGATGTGCTTCAAAGCAATAGCCAATTACTTCTCCCTCTACCCTAACATTCCATATTTGGCTACAATTTATGGTTTTGTGGTTTCAAATGCTTAACTTTGAGGCAGTTATTCACGCTCAGATAATCGTCCATTTGAATTATTGCAATGCATTTAATGTGGGGCTGACTTTGAAAATGGTCAGGTTACCTGAAGGAGCCTTTCCTCCCATATCTATCTACCTAGACCATAAAAATCATCATTTTATGCCCTCCTCCAGGTACCAAATGAGGTGAGGTGGAGAACTAAAAGGAAGAGGAATGTTTCAGTGCTGGCAGCCACCGGTGGAATGCCCTCCTCTGAGAGGCTCACCTGGTGCCTGGATCATAGTCTTTTCAACGCCAAGAGAAGACCTTTTCATTCTCCCAGGCATTTTAAGAACTGTTTCTAGTACCTTTGGATCTTTGCAATTTTATTTTCCTGCAGTTTTTACTTTGATATTAAGCACTACATTGTTTTTACCCTTTACTGCTGGATTTACCTTGGTTTTATTATTGTTTGCTGTTTGTATTTTATGTTTTAAGTTATGTATAATTTGGTTATCGGGCAGTCTAAAAGTGCAATAAATAAATAAACCTGAAATAAAGTGAAAGGCCATATTACAGGGCAGCTGCAGCTTCCCCCAGATATTAATGTAAGCAACAGTGCTTTTCTTTTATAAAACAGAGTTAAATAGCTTCCCATCCAGACAATACAGAGACTCCAAAAAAGAACATTCCCAGTGTTTCTGGCAAAATGAAAATACCTAACATTATGATGGGAGGGATGTGTTTAGGTAAGGCTTATCTACTGAAGTTTACAAGGACTGTCAGGAGATTGAGTATACCTTTGTGTTCTGCGTACACATTGCAGTTCCCCACAGCAACCCTGTCGATGAAGATCATGGCACTCATCGAAGTGTTACGGTTCGCTACAACAGTAAAAATAACTAATGCATGACACCACAGTTAAACAAGCCATAGGTGTCATGCATTAGTGAGAGAGAGGTGCACTGCCTCCAGTGTGCTCACTACTTCCACTTTTCATCGGCAACCCAACTACAAACCATGGTTAATTTGCTGGGTTGTTTAGGGGTTAAAGGGGTTTAGTGAAGGAGCCACTCACAGGTTGCTGACTAAAAGTGGAAGTGGTGGACATGCAGGAAGCAGCATGCCTACATTCCTCCTCATACATGACAGCCCATCATAGCTTGTTTTAACCCACAGGGTGTCACATCGTGTAAACTGGCCCACATGTCTCCAAATGTAGTCCTTTACTTTTCCCCACAAGAGTGAATGACAATCAATCGCTTATAAAGAAGAAATAAAGGCATGAACTGGGTAGGGGGAGCAGTATGAGGTGAAGGCTATACCTGTTCCCTGATCCTAGACTGATTCCAGTGACCTTCAGCCATTGATAATTGTTCTAGGTGTACAAGCCCACCCCTTCATCTGCATACCTTCATCCTGCGTTCTGCTTCTTGGTCGCCCCAGAATATGACAATATCGTAGGAACTGCCGATTATAGCAAAGGTTTGCAAAGAACCATTGATGTGTACTTCAAAGTAAGTTTCATCTTATTTCATAGGTAAAAAGGAGGAAGAAATAAAGATTGCAGAAATACTGTGAGTCAATACAATTGCATGAACCATTTCAGCACTATTTTGGAATTGAGTATAGGAGGCAGACGTCTTTGATGAAGCAGAGTTTTGAGATAGTACTTGAATTGCTACCAGTGTCCTTTAAGACAAGCCTCACCTCCATTTCAAACAAGTTCAAATCTTGGGCAAAGATGTAGCAATAAAAGCTGGATAGGCAAAAGATAACATAGGGCCCTGAAGCTAATAAACCACTTCATATTAGATAGATGTGACAGTAAAACCTGTCTTTCCACCAGTATATTTGTGGCAATGGGCCAAACTCGTCACTTTCCATTCCTGTGACATTGCTGATCTATAGCCCAAAGATCATAAAATACTCCTCCCTAGCATACACACTCGTCTCTGAAAGATGCTCGGGATTCAGCAAATTTCTAACCTTCAAATAAAATTGAAGAGAGCATAGCAGGGATCTAGAAGATATCAGAAGGCAGAGAGAAGCCCTCAACATTCAAAATTCCTTGATCTGTAAAGCTTTACTTCCTGAAAGTGACGATGAGCTCCATCACACCAGCAATTTATCGCACACTTGTCATGCCTGGTATGTGGTTTTGCAGCGCGGTACTCACATGACGTCGTCTGTGTCCTGCACTCATTTCGCCTCTTCCCCTCCATTTTTTGTTTTATTTTACAGCGGGAAAAGTCTGATTTTTTTCTCCCTCTATGTGCAATGAAGCCGCTCCTGCCTCCCATGTATTGCTGTCCTTGTGCTCTATCAGACCATCCCGTTTTTGGCTGGGGACATGTGTGTTGAAGGGCAGTCTCACTGACAAAAGAGGAGGGTGGGGCGGTTCTCCATTCAACCCTGAAGGGGGAGGGAGAGAGGGCACCCAAAGGCAAGCGTCCCATTCAACTTCATGTTCTTACTCCTGAGTAGGCATGTCTAGGTTTCCTGACCAGGGGTACATTTTCGCCTTTAAAAAAATGGGGGGGGGGGACTCAAAAGAAAGTCCAGCTAAGCACGGGCGCACCAGGACAGGAGGGTGATGGTTCACCCCCATGCCTCCCTAGAACTGCAAAGCTTCACAGTTAAAGACTTGTTTTTTAAAAAGTGGAGCGAGGCACAGGTGCACCAGTTCCCAAGCTGCACTGCACATTCACTCCTCCTCCCCTGTAAACCTTTCCCAAGCCAAGCTATCTGTCCTCTCTTCATACAAACAGGTAGCAGCAGCAACAGTCTCAGCCCATGTGCTACAAACAGCCTCCCTTCCTTCTCTCCCCGGAGTTTGTTTATTATGATCTTAGGGGAAAGCATAGTGTGTTGTTTTACCATAATTGCACAGTTTCAGGTTGCCATACTATTGTATTTGCGCAGAAAAATATATATAAAATATTAACTGCAGGGGGAAGGAGAACGTAGGGGACGTGGTGGGAGATTTCGCCAGCAGACTAACAATACAGGTGAAAAGATACATGAGCGCAACAACACACAGGTGTGAAAGTACCCAGCACTCGACTCTCCAAGGAAACGGAGGGGGAAACGGCAGATGCAAACCAGAAAAGAAAGTAGGTGTGATGTTGCCCGATGTGTGAATTCAGACAACTTGTGAATGAATGCATTTTCACCTGCTACCCTAAAGCAGTGTTCTTCAACATTAAGTTTGGGGACAGGGAAGGGAGAGAAATTGAGATGAAAGAAGTTGGGTGGAGAGCAATAGCAGAGGCTGGGAGTGGAGAGAGAGACAAAAAGAGAGCATCTGTGTGGATGGAAGATTAAAAGCAACTCTTTCCTTTTCTTCCTGCCCACTGAACAGCTGATCAGCAGCAGGTTCAGGAACAGGAAAGAGAACCTGGTGCCCTACATTTTTTCAAGTTTTTTTATTAAAAATAATTTTTTGAAAGGGGTGGGGATTAGAGAGCTTTGTGGGCACCATGTTGGGAACTCCTGTACTAGGGTAACTGGCCTATAATTTCCTGTTTCGCTCTGGACCCCTTTTTATAAACCAGCATTACACTGGCTATTTTCCAATTCTCCTGTAAGGAGGTGATTTTAGTGACAATGCATTTACTTGTTATGAGATCAGCAACTTCACATTTCAGTTCTCTTAGACCTCTTGGGTGTATGTCATCTGGACTCAGTGACATGTTCATTTTTCATTTGTCAATCAATCCTATAACTTCGCTCCTTGCTACCTCTATTTGACTTAATTCTTCAAACCCTCCCTGAAAAAAAAAAATCAAGCATGAGTATCTACCCAATATCTGAGTTCCTCATATGAGCAAGTGTTCCATTTTTTAAAAGAAGGCTTCTCGTCTTTCATAACTTCCTTGGCTCTGCTTATTAGCCATGATGGCATCCTCTTGGACTTTTGTTGCTTTCCTAATCTGTAGTGTACATTCTAGCTGAGCTTCTATTACTGTGGTTTCAAATAACTTCCAAGCATCCTGAAGAGATTTACTCTTGACTCTCCCTTTCAACTAATCCTTTCGAGTTTTGAGAAGTTTCCTCTTATTCTAAACTTCCTGGGCAACTTTCCACCTCTATATATGTGTAATGTGTTTAAATAAATGTTTATTTATCTCACTGGGTTGGATCCAGACATATCTGAGGGATCGCCTATCTTGGTATGAACCTACTTAGTTATTGCGATCAGCAGGAGAGGCCTTTTTGATGGCACCCTCTCTTGCAGAGGCCCACTTTTACAGCACACAGTAAAGGTTTTTCTCCTGTGTCACTCCAAAGCTCTGAATCACACTCCCTGGGGAGTTGCAAGTGGTCCTCTCTGCATTCAGGAAGGTGAGAAAGATGCTTGGGCTTTTTAACTTGGATGTTTAAGTCATTGTGGTGGTTTTTAGTGTTCTTTTTCATGTTTTACTATGTTTTATTCGACTCTATTTTTATGTTTTGTAAACCACCGTGGTTGTTCCCAGGAGCCCTGCCCACTTTTGTATCTGGTCACTCTAGTATAGTTCGGCAGCTTTAACTGTTGTGATGAAGAGGGGATTTCACCAAGTGCTGCATGCATACAAATGACACCTGCTGAAATTCCCTTTTCTATGCAACTGTTAAAGATACAGGAGCCCTGCCCTCCTCTTCATATGGTCACCCTAGATAAGCAGCAGCACCTTTGGTCACCCTTTTGACTTTTTTCCAAATTAGTCAGCAAAGGCTAGAGCAGTTTTCCGCAATCTGGACATCCCTGCCAAATGTTTTGGACTTCAACTCCCACCAGCCACTGCCAGCATAAACTAGGGCAGAAATGCTGGAAGTTGTAGTCCAAAATTTCTGGAGGGCACCAGGCTGGGCAAGGCCTAAGGATTATGATTATTATTATTGCACACCGAACTGACCCACCTGGAAACCTAGCCAGAACATCCCCCTAGGGTATGATGCAGTTCTCCGAAGCTGTTTGGGATTAACTCAACATTAGAAGAGACTCAAAGTTACTGTCACTTCATGTCCCCCTCTTCCCGTCATACTCCTATGTGAGGCTCCCAGTGGTCTCCCATCCAAAGGACTAACCAGATCCACACCGGCCTAGCTTCAGACTGGCACACCATCAAGGGTTGTTGTGAGCAAATTCATCAGGATTGTAAAGCGCTGCATGTACTTACTCTGTGTTATAGGAATGACACAATATATGCACAGAAAAAGAAATGTCTCACATATGTATTCCCACAGGTTCTGAGATCTTCTGCAGAGAATCCTCTGTATTCACTTGGAAGTAAATGCTACGGAGTTCGATGGGGTTTTTGCTCAACTAAGGTCCCCTCTACAAGATTTCGGTTTGACGCCCGGTTGTCCGATTATATGCATCTTCTCCCAATCGCTTTTACACCTAATCCCTATACATGGGAGGCGGTGAAGCACATTACCGGTTGTATGAAACACGCGTTAAAAGTTGTTTCATGCACAGCATCGCTTGTTTACATGGTCATAAGGCGCTTTAACTCCCGCGGTAAATTAAAACTCGCTATTTAATGCGCATTTCATAATGCGCATAAGTGGAGATAAAAAGCGCCTCAACCCCCGATTTGGGCTCCGTTCATGTGGAGGTAAAATCGGTAATGCGCTTTGAAAGAGCTTTAAATCTCTCTTGTAGAGGCACCCTAAGCGTACATAGTTGTGTGTACAGCAGCTTTCCGCAAACTGCGCCCTCCAGGTGTTTTGGATTTCAACTCCCATCAGCCCCAGCCAACGACCGGGGACGCTAGGTGCTGTCGCCCAAACCCTCTGGAGAGCACCATGTTGGGAAAGGGCGATCTATGGAATGGTATTGCAGTCTTCATGCGCTCTGCCTGGTTTCTTTTGGACGTGAACAGCCCGAGAGGCGGCGGCCCAGAGACACCCGGAGGAGTGCTGAATCGGCGGTAAAAAAATAACATGCGTGAAAAGCCAACCCCAATTAATCCTTATGGACTGGGCTGTTCATAAGGGATACCCTATGCGACGCTTCTTCTCTCGACAGGATGCGACCCACCACCAGGCGCTTTAAAGCGCTTTGCAAACTTGCAGGCAGCCCCGTCCGCCCGATGCAAGCGAAGAGGGCTATAACGCTTGCAAAGTCTCTCGGGGCTTTGCATACGTTATTCATACGCTACCAGCGCGGGCGCCTTCCCCTTCCCAAGCTTGGAAACAGCCAAGCTTCGCAAAGCTCCCTCCCCTCGCGCTCTGGCATCTTACTCGCCCCAAAGCCGGAGAAGTCACGCTCTCCCACCCGCCGCCAGGCAGGCTGTACCTCGGATGTAGGCGCACTTGCTCTCGTCCAACAAACTGGAGCCGGTTCCGCCCATCGTGCAGGGCGACGGTCAGGGCAGCCGTTGCAGCAGGGCAAGGGAGAGGGAAAAGACGCGGGGGTGGGAAGCAGCAATACCCTCCCCAGGTGGAACGGCTGCCGGAGTCGAAAGCTGAGGGGACCTGAGGTCTCCTCCTTGCCAGTCTCGCTCGGCTGCCCGGCAGCTCCCTCCACGCCAAGCAGCCGCTTCTGTCTCTCTCTCTCTCTCTCTCTCTCCCCCTCTGTCTGCAGCCCAAGCGCAAAACTTCCTCCAGCCCGAGGGCGCCGCCCTCTCAGGCGCCTCCTTCCTCGCTCCTCCTGACAGAGGGACAGGCGAAAGGGTCCACACACACACACATACGGGAGACCTCGCCCAGGCCGACCTGGACTCGCTGGGGCTCTCCCCCTCCGGGATTCCGCTCACAGTTTCGCTGTCTTACTCTATTATCTTCCCGCTCTTTTCTTTGGTTTGCATGATTATTCTGAGATGACGCCTGACTAAAATCCATCGCTTTCCCAACATGCTAGCCCGGGGGGGGAGGGGGGAGGGGGGGGTCCCTTGCTTCCTCACCGGCTTCATGGAAAATGTAGCCTATCTACGCTACTGTTTTAAAATGGTTTATAACAGTTTTAAACCGGTTATTAACCGGTTTAAAACTGTTATAAACCGTTTTAAAGCAGTAGCGTAGATAGGCAACTGCCTGTCTTGATTGCACATGAGAAGCCAGTTCTAATGGGCAAGCTCAAGCTGGTTAATAGTGTGACCATATGAAAAGGAGGACAGGGCTCCTATATCTTTAACAGTTGTGCAGGTGTCATTTGTATGCATGTAGCACCTGGTGAAATTCTCTCTTCATCACAACAGTGAAAGCTGCAGGAGCTATACTAGAGAGACTAGATACAAAAGCGGGCAGGGCTCCTGCAGCTTTCACTGTTGTGATGAAGAGGGAATTTCACCAGGTGCTGCATGCATACAAATGACACCTGCTGAAATCCCCTTCTCTATACAACTGTTAAAGATACAGGAGCCCTGTCCTCCTTTCCATATGGTCACCTTAAGCTGGTAGGGTGTCAACTCCCTGGTACAAATCTCACCTCAACCCTGTGGAAGCACATGGACACAACATCTCATTCCTTGCTCGCTCTCTCCCACCAGGGCCAGTTCAACCATCAGGCAGCGTGAGACCCACACCTCATGCATGAGAGGGGTGACAGCCCCCACCATTTCCCCTCAGCCCCCTATGCTAGCCTACCCTGTACCCCATAATCTAAGAATGTAAGAGGAGCCATGCTGCATCACACCAAGGTTCAACCAGTCCAGCATTCAGTTCAAACCTTGGCCAGCCAGCTGCCTCTGGGAAACCCACAAAGAGGACATGAGTGCAACAGCACTGTCCCACAACTGGAGTACTGCCTCTGATGCTGGAGGTAGCATATAGTCATCAGGAGTAGCAGCCATAGATAGCAACGCCCTTTTAAAGCCATCCAAATCAGTGGCCATCGCTACATCCGGTGGAAGTGAATTCCATAGTTTAGTTATCCTGAGTCGCCCACCATTCAGCTTTATGGGATGACCCTGGGCTTTAGTATTTTGAGGGAGGGGAAAAAATGTCTCCCTATGCACATTAAATCACCCTGTTGCTCTTGGGTGTGGTAGGGGAGGCTGTCCTGTTTCCCGTGTTGAAGTAAGGCTCAACTGGCATGTCTTGGGCAGGCCTTGCCTCTGTCGTGTTTAGGACAATTTACTTATCTCAGGGTGTGATGTTGTGTATATCCTTCCTGTCACTAGCCAACAATGTGGAGTGGGGATGGAGTGAGGCACAACGTGATGAAGTCATCTCACATGAAGCAAATTATATACAAAACATTGCAGAGTTTAGGGTGGGGATGGGGAATAAGTCATGTAGTGTAGTAGCTGGTGCTGTCTTCTTCCTGAGCAGGGTGTGAACCTGGAATCAGTGGTGCCATCAGAGCAGACTTGGGAAAAGAAGGCCAGGGCTTGGCTCAGCTCAGCAGAATGTGCAGGAGAGGCCCCAGACAGCAGAGCTAGCTTACCACTTTTTGAAGTAAGTGAGGTAATTCACATTACCATCTGAAGAGGAGCACCCCATAAGACTATTATGTCCAGAGTCTAAAATTACATAAATGCACCAGAGCTTGGCATTCCCACATGCTGGCCTAGCAATTTGGCTATATAACCACACCCATTGTACTAAAGAAATGCTATCATAATAAATTTTGTCTCCATCATGCCATGTTTCCTGAGTGTCTCCATACAATGTTCTATGACACATTTGTGCAGGCAATGTGTCCCATGTGAAGTGAATTCCCTACAGATACAGCTGCTGCTTCAGAGAGGTGATTCCCATAACCATGATGGACATATTTCAGTTGTTGCTGTCACAGGACTTCCCACATCCCCACAAAAATAAATCTGTGAAAAGCCAAGTTCATACTAAACATTATCCATGAATATGCATCCTTGGGGAACATCACATGGGGACCAAACTGACCTCTACACTACTGCTTTAAAACACTGCCAGAGGTCTCCCCCATTAATGAGCCATGGATAACAAGGAGGGCAGGAAGGAATCAATCATAGAATCCATAAAATATTGCATGTTCCATCACGGGGGGGGGGAGGTAAATTAGCAGATAGGAACTTTGAAACCTATCTACAACAGTTCTCTATAATCCTCTTACAAGAAACATGGGTGGAGGATAGTTCCCCTCTGCAACTACAAGGGTACAGAATATTCACTAAGTCTGCCTCGAGGCACCAAAAATTTGGACAAGCAAGAGAGGGATTGGCAACCTTAATATCAGTGGAGTTAGAAAATGTCACACACCTGGTGGAAATACAGTCGAGAGAAGGGATTCTCATAGTTAGGATCACCTTCATAGACGGCAGCATATTCCACTGTATTAATGTATACGTACCCCCGGAAAACCCAGTTGAGTCATCAATCTGGTTAGCGTTGGAGATGGTACTAGGTGAAATTGAACAACGTTATGAGAATTCGCAGATAGTTATGGGAGAAGATCTAAACTCTCGCTTGGGAGTGACCAATTTGGATTTACAAAAACAGTTAGCAGTACATCTCGAGGATGGGGTGTTACTGGAAAGATGCTCCAGAGATAAGAAAATCAATAAGCAGGGCAAGGAACTGATAATGTTAGCCTATAATCACACATTGATGATATTAAATGGCAGAGCAATGGACAAATCTAGGAGGCACTTTACTTATCTTTCCTCGAGGGGGGGTAGTGTGGTTGACTATTTTTTGATCTCTCCTAACCTGTTGGGTTATGTTAAAAGCTTCACGGTGGAGGATAGACCAGAGAGCGATCACTATCCCATTAAACTAACTATGCAGCTAGAAGACATGCAAGTTGGTGAGAAAAGGGTTTACCCAACTGAGCTAGCCCCCACAGGAAGCAGACGGATCAAATGGTCCGAACTGTCAAGAGAGAAGATCGCAGACTTGTTACATGAACCCCTTCTAATGTACCTTAGAGGCCAAATTATTGAAGGGAAAGTTGAAAGCCTGGAGGGCTACCAGAAAATTGCAGAATATTTAAAACCCCAGTTCACCCAGCAGGGCGTCGTCGAAATAGACAGACGACGAAGCGCCGGATGGTTTAATAATGAATGTAGAAAGTCAAAGAAAGAACTAATAAGGTTTAGTAGGAAAGTCAGGAGGGAAAACTCAAACACACCTTTAAAAACGTTGATGGGGAAAAGAGCATTATACAAGGCACTATTAAGGAGAAAGAAGGCAGAATACAACAGTAAAAAGTGGGAGGAGTTAGAGCAGGCAGTAAAACAGAAAAATGAAGGAAAATTCTGGGGTATAGTGCATTCGGGTCTCCAAGCCTCTAGGGTGCAGATAGAAATGCAAATTCCAGCAGCAACTTGGCAAAAGCACTTTGCAAGCATTTTTGCAGGCCCAGAATAGCCAGGGAGGTGCCAGGGGGATACCAACCTGCCAGTTTGGCCAGAAGTGACAGTGAGTGAGCTAGGAGGTTTACTAAATAGACTAGGAAAAGGTAAAGCCCCCGGAGAAGATATACTCCCCCCAGAGTTATTTAAAGCTAATGCTAACTGGTGGGCACCAATTCTGGCTAAACTGTTCTCCAAGATCAATCTGACAGGAAATATGCCAGAAGGATGGAAGTCCAGCATTATTGTGCCAGTATATAAAAAGGTGAGAACACCAACCCTAAGAGCTACAGGCCAATAAGTTTGTTAGATATACCATCTAAAATATACAGTAGATTTCTCCTGGACAAGCTCCAAGACTGGGCTGTGGAAAATAATATTTTGGCTAATGAACAAGCAGGGTTCCGACAGGGGAGGAGTACAACTGATCACTGCTTTGTGCTAAACCACCTGATACAAAAATATCGTAGCCAAACAAGAGGAAGTCTATATGTGGCGTTTGTGGACTTTGCCTCAGCATTTGACTCTGTAGATAGAGATCGCCTTTGGCATAAATTAGCATAGTCAAATATAGACAGACACCTATTATTTTTGATTCACAAATTCTACATGCAGACAGAGTGAGGATAGGGCTGGGGGCACTTTGACAGAGAAAATTGACACTAGAAGAGGAGTCAGACAGGGTTGTATACTGGCCTCCTTCCTGTTCAATCTTTATGTGAAAAACTTAATAGAAGACCTAACAGCTAGGGACTGCTTTCCCCCTACTGTTGGAGCAAGGAAGATACAGATGCTCCTATACGCAGATGATATGGCTCTTTTATCAACCATGCAAGTTGGATTGAGGAGATTGCTAAGAAAATTGGGCAGGTTATGCAAAGAGGAAGAGCTGGTGATAAATTACACAAAAACGAAAGTGGTGGTTTTTTTCAAGGAAAAAACGGATGCATAGATGGTGGCTAGATGGACAGCAAATTGAGCAAGTTTTAAATACCTAGGGGTGCTCTTTTCTTGCAATGGTAGCTGGAAAAGGCATGTAGACTCAGCGAAACTGTCTGTGGGGAGAACAACCAAAGCCATATTAGCATTTGGAAGGTATAAAGGTGGTTCGCGGGTGGTCCCCATCCTGAAGCTATACTCTGCAAAAGTGCACCCGCAACTGCTCTATGGGGTGGAACTGTGGGGGCAGGAAGTCACCGCTGCTATGGAGAGTATACAAAATAAGGTGCTGAAATAATTGCTGGCCCTCCCAGTTGGGGTGCTCGCAGCCCTTTTAAGGATGGAAGTAGATCTTCCCTCCATCAAAGCCAGAATACAGAAGGCTATTATTCTCTATGGGAAGAAAGTGATGAGTATGGAGGAAAATAGTCTTCCCAGACAGTGTTTTGCAGAGCAGATCAGGAAAGGTGGGTGGGCACGAAGCTGGATTGAATTGTCGCAAGTTTATTTTAAGGAGGGCCAAAATTTGTCAGCCTATGACAAGGTGAGCATCAGAAATAAAATCTATGAGGTAGATACCCTTGAGAATGTCCAAGCTAGCCAGTGGCAGGCCTTCTCTATATGGTACAGTAGGGTGACCAGATGGCCCGGGGTTTCCCGGTCCTAACCGGGAAACCTGGGGCGATCCGGGCCAACCGGGGGGCGGCGGGGGCAAACCGGGGCGGCGGGGGGGTCATGCGGCGGTGGTGGGAGGCGGGCGGGCGGGCGGTTCGAGGCGGGCGGTGCGAGGCACTTACCTGCTGGGGCGTCCGCTTCCCTCCGGTGCTCTGAATCTACTGAGAAACAGGCTTCGTGGCCTGTCCCTCAGTAGCGCGCCGGGTGATGACGTCATCACCTGGCGCGCTACTGCGAGACAGGCCAGGAAGCCTGTTTCTCAGTAGATTCCGAGCACTGGAGGGAAGCGGACGCCCCAGCAGGTAAGGAGCGTGAGGCGGGCGGGCGGCACGAGCAGCGCAACGCGGGCGGGGGGGCGGCGCGGGCGGGCGGTGCAGTGCAGTGCGGCGCGAGGCGGGCGGGGAGGCAGGCGGGCGGGCGGTGCGGGCAGGGGCGGCGGGCGGGGTGGAGCGGCGCGGGGTAGGGGGGCGGGCGGGGCATGCGGGCCGCGCGGGGCAGGTGGGGGAGGTGGGCACGCGGTGGGGGAGTTGTTTTGGGTGGTGGGGGCGGGGGGGACCAGGATTTTTGTTCTCAAAATTTGGTCACCCTATGGTACAGCCATATAAAGGAAGAACAATATCGGGTGCAATATTTGCAAGATCTAACATTCTTGGCACTGAGAAAAGCTTTCACGGCCCTCCGATTCCAAACAATGCCGTCTGCCTATTTGGAAGGGAAGTACAAAGGGATACCCTATGTGCAACGAAAGTGCATTTGTGGGTCAGAAAAGGTGGAAGATCTAGTTCATTATCTGTTGTACTGTCCCCTGTACCAAAGAATTAGGGAGCGTTTTTTAAAAGGGCCCCTGAGGAGAGGAGTAGGGCTGTCAACTAAGGAACACATTCTTGCTTTACTAGCTGATTAAGACACAGTAAACACAAGAAATGTGGCCAAATTTGCGATAGCAGCCCAAAAAAATAGTCAAAACCTCCTAAGGCAGGTTGGCGTAGACTGTAGAGGGGACAAATTGCTGTAAGGGAAAACCCCTAATACAAAATAAGGGCATATCTAAAAGATAAATTCGAAATGGCAGGTGGGTTACTGCCATCCCGTTTGGGCCCCTGTGTAATGTATTGTATGTTTGTAATGGCCGTTGTGCCACACACAAATAAAACTTTTATTCATTCATTGTATGTTCCTGAAAATTATGAAAAAAAATATAAATTTTCCAGCAAAATCTCTCCTCTGAATTTTATCTTCACAGAATTGTATCCAATGTATCACTTTTGCTTTATACCATGTCCTGTATGTTGTTTGACCATCCCTCCATACATGATCTTAAAAAAAAAAAACTTTTCTAACTTGCTGGGGACTGAAACAATTGTGATAGAAAATATCCAGTATTGGATTTGCCCAGTTTTATTGTGCTGTTTTATAGCAGCTCAGGAGGGAGAGGCTCTGGTTTTTGAATGAAGCAGCAGCACAGAGAGAAGGAATGTTTAACCCTTTCCCCCCACAATTTGTCCCAATCTAAATCACCCTCCTGAAGCTGCTATTAGACACACAGTTGAAAAAAGAAAGAAAAACAAACACTTGTCTTATAGTAGCTTGGGAAGGGTGGGGTGGGGATTTAAATCAGAGAACTGGCAAGGTTGAAATAGCTAAATATGTGCACCCCAGCACCACTGCTCCAGTCAAAAAGACACACACGTACTTGCCCATAACTGTTTTAAATTGGAAAAATACTGGGAGATCCATGCGCATCTGCTCATAGGGACAAGGAGGTGCAGCTGCTGCCCTTGGTTTCCAGTTATGTAATTCTGAGAGCAGCAACAGGAGCCGCAGTACTGCACCTTCCTCCATCTAGATCCACTTTCAGTTTCCAGCTGCATGGGCAAGGCACTGTTTCCGTCAATATGGCTTTGCACTGGCAGCATTTTGGTTACATGACGCAGCCACCAGTGCAAAGTAATCTAGGGGCAAATGCCCTTTGCTCCGATTTTAAAAAGTCGGCCATTTAGTGCGACTTTTTTGGAGCGGAGCAGGCAGCCCAGGGAAAGGGGATGGAGCAGTGAGCCGTAAGCTCGATGCACCGCCTCTGCTGTCCTCCCTCCCCATTTTGTTTTTTTAAAAAACCCAAAAAATTTCCTTATCAGTGAGGAGCCGATGCTCCCAGCTGCCCCTTCAGTTGCCAGCGGGCTGCCGCCCACAAAGCAGCGCTAGTGGCTCGAGGAAAAGCCGGAATGGCGCCCCTCACATATAGAGGGGCATCTGGGAGCGCAAATGCGCCTCGCGCTGGCTACCGCTGCAACGTATAACCAATGTCGTCAAGAGGGGACCCTTGTAAGGCAAAGAGGTAGTAGCAGGCAGCAGCATGACCAGGCTCTTCCATGCCAAAGTAGCTCCATTCTGAGAGCGAGAACAGCGCCTTGTGCTGTACATACCTGTTGCATCTATCTCTACTCTCTGGTTCCTCATAATATGGGTGGGCAAGGCCCAGCCAGAGGAGGTCAGTAAATTAACCTGACAATAGGATCCATCAAGTTCACTTGAAAGTGGCTGCAACGCAAATGGTAGAATGTGGACCTGGAAGGGGTGGCAAGGCCAGCTTTCTGGTAGGCTGAGGCAGGCAGCACCACAGCCTGTTAGGCCCTCGGTTTGGTAGCCTGCCAGAGCACCTGCCTCATGAAGCAAACGGACAGTAGTATGACAGGCTCCCTGGCTGACTGTGAGGATGCAAATCACTGACTTCCCATCCTGTTCTGTTGCTCATTGAATCTATTGCTCATTGCCTGTGGAGCAGAATCTAGCAGTGGGCTGCAAGAGGAGTCAGTCACCCCCCCCCATTAACAATGCCCTTCAAACCCATAATGGCCTTTTGCTGTGGTTCCAGGAGTGGGTGGAAAGACATCAGCTGGACACCAAATCTACCAACTGAAAAACAACAGAGAGGTAGACATGGTATACAAATTTCTCAGAAGCTAGATCTACCTGTCTTGGTAGACCTAGTGCCCAGGTGTTATTGCTGCTCATTCACCAATTCTACCATTTGTCTGATGCTGTCAGGTTGTGTTTCTTTTTACATGTGCAACCATACACAAAATGTACAATTCAAGGGAAAATATTCAGAAGACTACTGTAGTTCAAAATTCAAGCCATGCAAAAGTTGTATTGTTAGCTGATGTCAAAAATGACTTATAACAATGGAAAAAATAAAGTGAATAATGCAGGGTCCTCTAGAATCCTAGAACCTGATCAAGCATGCAGATCTTCTCTTCCACTGCTAGAGACACTCCCCACAGACTCTACTGCTACTCTCTAGAGCTATCTTCTCACACCCTGGTGCCCTTCAGAAGTTTTGAACTTCAGCTCTAATCAGCACCAGCCAGCATGGACAATAGTCCAGAATGTTAGGGTTGCATGAAGTCCAAAACATCTGGAGGGCATCAAATTGGGGAAGATTGGTCTAGAGACTGTTCACCAATGTTTCCAAGATTAAATCATTCTAGGATGAGTCTCATGAAGTTGACAAAGTTATAATAAGGGCAGTGATGCCATACAGCTATACTGTATTTGTGCATTTGGGTTTTTCCTTCTCTTGCTCCTAGATGTTTTTTTTTTAATACCTCACTCCAAATAAAGTTTTATTGGAGTTTATGATGCTTCTTGAATATAACACTCTCCAGCATTAGCACTATTCAATTCCCAGGATTTTCTATGTAGGCTTCTAAATGGCATGGAATGTGATGCTAAGCAACAAAGGGCACGCATAAGGAAAATGCACAGGTGTGTCGTAGCAGTGTGTGTTACACACGCAAATTACAACCATAAACTGCTGTACAGCTTTGCCTCCCCCCACCCCTGAAAAATTCCAGCAGACGCCCATGGGGAGATCCAATCACAGATCTCCCATATTACATGTACATTCAGTGCATTTAAAAATAATATATATAATAACCCCAATTATGATGTCCAAAACGGAAACATCCTCTAATTTTGCCTCTACCCATCCCACCTAATTTCCATAGAATTCAGACAACAGTTCCCCCACCCATACACCCAGACTGGGATCCAAAGAAGAACAGAACTAGTTCCACATGCCTAAGGGTGCTTTGGGCTTACAGTTTTAAAAGCACAGCTCTTTGCACCACTGGTCAAACTGCTTTTGAAACTGAAGTACCTTGCAAAAATAGTTGGAGCTCTGGCAGAGGTACCTGCTGTTTAAAGAAAAAAGTGTTTTATGTCCCACTGGACATGCCCAAGATTTAAAGTAGTTCTTTCGACTGTGGCCAGAGTGTGTGACTCTGACACACTAAGCAATATTCAAAAGCCTTTGTAGTGGTGTAGTAAATTATGTAGCCTTATATGGAGAACTAGCATAGTACAGAAACATCTAACAGATGAAATGGACAATCCTGGGCTATATGGACAAAATCATCTGGCCAAGTATAAGGCAGTTTCCTACAATCACACTTATCATTCAGCCTAACCTATCTCAGCCCTCCTCTTGACAACGTCTGGTTGCCTTTGCACTGCCGGCAGCAGGCTGTGAAACACGCATTTGCACTCCTTCCACCCATCTACAGTGGAAGGAGCATCACGGCGGGGGGGTTTGCCGCCACTGCCGCTGCCGTACTTCTTTGAAGGTTAGTTGTTGTTGTTTTTAACTTCGTAAAATGGGGGGGGGAGGACTGCAGAAGCACGGAGGTTAGTGTTTTTTTATTTTACTTTGTAAAATGGGGGGAAGGACTGCGGAGGCGCGGAGGTGGTGCAGCGAGCTTACGGCTTGCTGTTCCATCCCCTTCCCTGCCCAGCCCATGGCGACCAATCAGTGGTCACCATAGACTGGGCACGCCTCACAGAAGCTCTGGAGCAACAGCGACAGATGACAAAAGCTGTTGTTGTGTTGCTCAAGACTAAAAAAGTTAGGCTAAATGCCCAACTTTTTTTAGCATGGAGCTTTGGGACTTTGCCCCTAGATAATAATAATAATAATAATAATAATAATAATAATAATAATAATAACAATTTATTTCTTACCCGCCTCTCCGTCTGGATCGAGGCAGGGAACAACAACATGATAAAATACATAAAACTGATTAAAACATAACACATATTATTAAAACTGCATAAAAAATCCTAAAACATCCTAAAAACACCCTTAAAATTCTAAAATTCCACTGGATATGCCTGCCGGAAGAGAACAGTCTTTATAGCTTTCTTAAATTCTAAAAGACTGTTAAGTTGACGAGTCTCCTCCAGCAGGTCATTCCACAGTCTGGGAGCGGCAGAAGAGAAGGTCCTCTGGGTAACGGTTGTCAGCCTAGTCTTGGCCGACTGCAGTAAGTTCTTCCCAGAGGACCTGAGCGTGCGGGGCGGATTGTATGGGAGAAGGCGATCCCGCAGGTAACCTGGACCCAAACCATGTAGGGCTTTAAAGGTAATAACCAACACTTTATACTTCGCCCAGAAACATATTAATTAGGCCCATAATGTTAAAAACATGACTGTGTTTTATGAAAGTGATGGTACAAATATTAAGGAGTGAGGAAACAACATTAATACAAAACAGCATAAAATACATAAAACTGATTAAAAACATATAAAACTAATACATTATTAAAAAGCATCTTAAAATTCAACTTATTCAACTTATTTTATTAATTTATTAAACACTATAGACACCTATGCCCTACTCCTTGTTTGGCTTACCTGAGCGCTGGAAGGCCATTGCAGGTGGTGGTGGAATGAGGAGATGCTCCTCAAGCTCCAGCATTGGTGG
Source organism: Anniella stebbinsi (assembly GCA_029215795.1). Lineage (NCBI taxonomy): Eukaryota > Metazoa > Chordata > Lepidosauria > Squamata > Anniellidae > Anniella > Anniella stebbinsi. The sequence goes on along the minus strand of JARDYH010000004.1, from coordinate 119,699,143 downwards.
GGCTTTGTAGCGACACTGGCCGGAAGAGGGGCTTATGAGGTGATATTAGCCTTTGGGGGCCCTCCTCCTGGCCTCTTCGAAGTGTGGCTCCCAGCAGAGAGGCTCCTAGCGGAGTGATTCCTTTTCACTCCTGCTGCTGGGAGCAACAGAGTGCTGTTGGGGACGGTGGCAGTGGAGCAGCCAGAGGACTGTTCCTGCTGCATCTGGTTCCCCTATGGATCCCTACTCAATGCCCTCTCAATTCGGTGCTTATTGCTTGAGACATTAAGGTGTGCCTGGCAGGGCCAGATTAAGGCCAGCTGACGCCCTAAACACAGCCCAATAATGGTGCCCCTTTGGCCCTTCCATTGCTTAGCCGGCAAGACATCCTGATTCCCTCTACAAGGATTCGGTTTGGCACCTGGTTCTCCGATTATGCGCATCTTCTCGCAATTGCTTTTACGCCTAAATCCTGTAAACGACATGCGGTGAAGCACATAACTGGCAGAATGAAACGCACTTTAAAGTGGCTGAAATGCGAAGAATCGCTCGTTTACATGGACAAAATGCGCTTTAACGGCCGCGGAGAAAAAAAACTCGCTATTTAACACACATTCGATAATGTGCATAATCGGAGAGAAAACACGCCTCAACCTCTGATTTGCACTTCGCTCTTGTAGAGGTAACATTTTTAATGCGCCTTGAAAGAGCTTTAAATCGCTCTTGTAGAGGCACTCCAAGACTCAATAAGCGCTGAAGGTGAAATAAGATATCAAAAACTCAATTTTCTTCAAGGCCATCCCCCACGCCAGAACACACAACTATATTAAATATAAACTGTTTTTTATTATATTTATTTAACACTAAATAGCAGCAAGCAATTTAAGCCAATTACTTACTTATAAGTAGGGCAACAGGAAAAAAATACAAATTTTCATCACTGTCAGAAATTTATCTCAGATGTCAGATGACGTCGTGGGACACATAGAGCCTAAAGCTGGATGATTGGGTGTAATAAAATAAAGCACAAATAATAATAATAATCATAATCATAATAATAATTATAATAATTGCCGCTAGGCCCTTTCTTTGGATCTGGAATTCCTTAAAATTTGATGGCTACAGCTATGGTACTGGTACTTTGTGGTGCCCCCTTCCCTTGGTGCCCTAAGCACGTGCTTATATTGCTTAAAGGTTAATCCAGGGCTGGTGCCTGGGCACCCCCAGCACACCCCTTGCATGTAAGTTGTAGAGCAAGCAGGATGCATGCAGTGCAGTCAACAAGATTCCAATGAGACCATATTAACAGAGGACATAGTCCGCAGCACTCCTAGAAAGCTCTAACATGCATGTTATGTCAATTGCTCTCAAACTGTGAGGTGGGCCTCTGTTGCAAGTGTGGGATGCACATTTCCATTGAGAAGATGCTGAGCTGGATGGAAGTTTTTGCCCCACACCAGTTAAGCCGTATTATTGGGCTGAATGCCTTCTAGCAGATCATTCTATTTTTGTCTCATGGGTGGTCGGTGCGTGGAGGGCAGAGGCATTGCCAGACATTACAAGTTTGTGGGCCTAGGCCCATAGGACAAAAATCTGCAGAAAATGTACACATGATATGCACTTTTAGAAATAATTCCTAGGATCCATTTACATTTCACAGAAGGCAAAAAGCCAATCAATTGATTTCTCATCCAGATCACCTCAAATAAAATAAATGATCCCATAAATTTGCACCCTACCCCAGATCATTTCAAATGAGTTGATCCCAAGTTTAATTGCCGTGTGTGTGAGAGACATTTTCTTTAGGGGAGCTATATTTCAGAATATGGGGAAGAGGAGGGTTCACCATTCCCACCCCAGTTACATGGCAATTAAACTAAGAAAGAAATCTTCCATTGACATCAATGGACACTCAGGGCTCTGGAGTATAGATTCAGGGCTCTGGGGTATAGATTCGGGGCCTTGTCCCTGGTGTGGGGTGGCGACTCCGTTACTTGCTGCATCATCCCAACCTTATTTGGGAAAAACTGCTGCTTAGCACTAATGTTGCTTCCCTGTGTATTTAGAACAGATAACTTGCTCTACTCCCTGTCATGCTCTACCTGGAGGAGGATTCATCTGATGAAGAAGAAGAGGGAGAGAGCCCACAAAAGGGGTCCCAGCCAGAGCCAGGCAAGGAGGTGGAAGCTTCGTCTGACAGCCTCCCTTGGCACCATTAGAAGAGCAACCTCCCCTGCCCCCGCCATTCCTGAACTCCCCCAAATGCAGGAATCAAAGCCTGAGATAATTCATCCCTCTGAATGGCATAGGCTCAGATGCAAGCAGAAAAGGTGCAAAAGGGCACCACAGCATGGGGCCTCCCTTAAAAACAACAAGCCAACCTAATTAGCCGGTTGTGCTGATTCATGGTTGCCTATGAATCAGCACAGCTGAAGTGAGCTCTCTGCTACAAACAACAATGTCTTAATCCTCATGCTTTGCCTTGCTATTCTGGGCCTTTGCAGATTCCTAGACCCTTGGCTACCCATCTGGACCACTCTCTCGGACACCCACTGACTGGCCTTGACGCTTGGTAAAACTGACCCCCTGTGGACTGAACTCTTCGACATTCCCTCTGCCTTCTCCTGCCACCCATACCTGGAATTGTGTATATGACCCTGGCCTGGCCTGGTTTCTCTCTTTGTGACTCCTGGGACTACTTGAGCCTTGACCGGGGGCACTTGACAGCCTTGAAGCAGGACACTCTCCTTTTTTTCATTCCAATTTTTGTTTGTTTATGTGTTTGATGTATATCCCACTGTGTTCCATCGGCTTGGAACAGTTTTTAACAGTTCCCCTCTCTGAATGTTAGTAATTCTCTCCCCAGTGGGTTCACAATCTAAGGAAATTATATGGCTTGGGGGATAAAAGAGGCCAAATAAAATAATTAAAAAGTGATACTGTAAACATTAGATAGATAGATAGATAGATAGATAGATAGATAGTAGTAAACAACCATAAACAACCAGTGCAAAAAAATAAAAACAAAAAACATGCAAAAGTGATATTTTGCAGGCAGTAAGTCCCACCTATTAAAGGCTGATACAATGTGGGCTGGGAGAGGAGGAAAGTACAGTTCCAAGGTTGATGGTGATATTGTCTATGGAGCTCTGCCCAGGGAGAGCTCTATAGATGCTCTTTCTGGGCAGAACTCTACACCCAGGCCTTGGAATATGCCTTCATTCCTGCAACAGTCACCAATTGTGACTATGGCTGCCTCTACAAGAGGCATATAAAGCTCTTTCAAGGCTCATTAAAAAATTTACCTCTACAAGAACGGAGCGCAAATCTGGCGTAGAGGCACGTTTTCTCTCCGATTATGCGCATTATCGAATGCGCATTAAATAGCGAGTTTTTTTGCTCCGGCTGTTAAAGCGCATTTTGACTATGTGAACAAGCGATTCTCCGCATTAACTACTTGTAAAGCGCATTTGAAACAACCGGTAAGGTCACCCATTGAGTGCTCAATTACCTCCTGCATACAAGCATTGACGATAAAGCGCTTCCGAGAAGATGCGCATAATCGGAGGAACAGGCGTCAAACGGAATCCATCTAGAGGGGGTCTGAGTTAGTGCCTTGATCCACAAGATCTTCATATACAACTGTAGGCTGCGTGTGCACACATGCGTTTAAGAGCTCTGCTAGGGAACAAATGGTTGGTGCTAACTTAGGATATGGCATTAAGGCAGAACAAGTTTAGAAAGGGGGCCAAGCTCACAAACAAACAAACAAACAAACAACCGAGAAACATTGCATTAAGCAGCCATCACACTTTTTCCTAGATAGCAACTGTTACTAACATGTGGGTGATAATGATCTGAATCATCAGGCACCTCCACTACATCTTTGAAGACAACCCAGCAGCCCAAACCAGTTTAGATAAGGAATTAAGCTGACACAAACATAACTGTTAAAACGTGGGTTCTGGGGGGGGGGGGGTTTGGTTAGTTTTTGTTTTTACTTTACATTCTCCTGTCCTTTACCTGCTGTGCAGCACACTTGAGGATCTACTTGCCACTGAGAATGGGGATGAGCAGGGCCAGTCCTACCATTAGTCAGAGTGAGGAGGCTATCTCAGTTTGCTCTGTAGCAAAACTGAAACGCGTCGAGCATTTTGAGGATAAGATTAAAGAATAAAGAAAATTATTTTCATATAGCACCAGAGCTTGGCTCTCTTTTTTCTTCTGTAGATGGGCCATGTGTTCTCTTTTGCAGACGATGTCCTCTATTTGAAAGGCTGCCAGAGGACAATTCTCTATTTGGTCCCCTCTACAAGGATTCGCTTTTGCGCCCGGTTAGGCGATTATGCGCATAATCGCTGAAGCGCCTTTACGACTAATCCCTCTGCACGAGAGGCGGCGAGAGGCGGCAAAGCGCATTAATGGATGACCAAAATGCACTTTACAAGTAGTTAATGCGCATAAGCGCTTGTTCACATAGTCAAAATGCGCTTTAACGGCCGGAGCAAAATAAAACTCGTGATTTAACGCGCATTCGATAATGCGCATAATCGGAGAGATAACGCGCCTCTACGCCCGATTTGCGCTCCGTTCTTGTAGAGGTAAAAATTTTAAAGCGCCTTGAAAGAGCTTTAAACCTCTCTTGTAGAGGCAGCCTTTGAAGGTCTGCCCTTTCCAATTCTGGTTTAAAGATAATACATTCATTTAATTTCTATACCATTCCTTAGCTGAATCTCTCTGGGTAGTTCACAAAAATAATGACCCATAAGAACTGTTGTTCATCTATAGTTAGTATCCAGACAGCAGACTGAACAGGCAGGCACATGTGTTACCTGATCACAGTCTTCTGCACTATGGAGAAATGCACTTTAATTCTATTAAAATTGTAATAATTATTTCTAAATTTGTATACAAATAGGGAGGGGGTGATGACTTCAGACACTCCACTCCACCCTCCAGCATTTTCCAAAGATCTACGGACTAACGGCCCCGTGTTCCAGACAAAGCGGAATGTCCCAAAAGTTTGCAGGTGTTAAAACTAGCAATTATGAGCTTTCTTTGAGTGGATAAACAAATTTCAAGAAAGCCCGCCTCAACAGCAGAAGCTATGGGAAAACTGAATAGTGTCTAAAGATGGCACCAACAGTGCATCTGGAATCACAGCACAGCTAGTTGTACTTCACCAAGATTGGAGCACTGCAATTAAAAAAACTAACCAAAATGAATGACAAACTGTGCAAAAAGGCTGAATCCCTGAAGAACAGAAGAGACAATATTAGAATTTACAGGTTTTGGCAAATACAAAAGGCAAAAATATAATCCAGATGCTAACACAATGGCTACCACTTTCCTAGATTTGGAAATAACACTTAGAAAAATCATCTGAGCCCTCTATATGCCAAACCACCAGAAGGCCCCGACCACATGACATCATAACGAGATATTAACAGATATCATATTGAAGACCTCCAGAAACTTAACTAATTTAACACTGTCAATCTAGTTGAATTAATCGAAGATTTATGTCCAGAAATGTTATAACGCCAACAATCTTTTATGTCTCATGAGTTCCCTCCGAAAATCAAATATCTCTTATCGTTGGGGTTATCCAGTAAAATTTATCATTCACATAAGTGGCAAAATACATGTGGACTCAACACAGGAAGAAATGATAGCCATCCTGAAATTATTTAGATTAAATGCTGACCCATCTGGAGTTCCAGAGGAGCAGGATATAAACGGTCAAGATGAAGAGTTTGAGCTAAATGGAGATAGCAATCAAGAATCACAACAGAGAAAACAAAAAAGAAAGAAGAAAATAAATGCTGGAATCACCTGGATGACTAAAGACAGTAGAAACCTTCTCATATATATGGGGGAAGGGAAAGAAGAGGAGAGGATAAATAACCAATACTGAGTGAGAATGAAACAACCACGGGATAGACATTAAATATATGAGACTCAGGACAATATCTTTATGCATCAGTGTTGGTGGGTAAAGAGAAACAGAAGTCTATATAGTAGAACTTTTCGTGTGTACATCCATAATGAACATAACATAAGTATTGTGCTGGAGGAGGGAAGAAGCACATCAGAGTGGATACACACACCCCTTTAATCTTCCCTAAATTGCCTCATTGAAATAGATGAGGCACAGGGCACTGTATTTAACTATTTATGGTTAAGGTTATTGTTTATAATGCTATTTAGTTGTTTAAAGCTGAGTTTACCTATATTTCTCAACATGGGGCAAAACACACATTACCACATAAATGACCAATATATAGGCTGTCTGTAAACGAGCGATTTATAGCAAGCATGACATCGTTATCAGGCAGGACATTTCTTGGCCTTCCCCATCCCCCTTATCCCACTGTCAGAAAACACAGATTAAATTAAGTTTTAAGAAATTTAATCCGGCAAACTGCCCTGTGAATTGGTTGTATTGTGCTGTAAATCCTGTACTAGATGGCACTGTTTCATTGATTTGAATGGATGTTCAAACTCAAAGCATAGATAGGAAGTATTCCATTCAAACCACATGGCTGCCCATGTAATGAGTTGATTGCAATCTCGGGATGTAAATGGAAGCAGAAGGCAGTGGTTTTTTAAATGTAGAGAAGCTCATAGTCTCAGAAAACAGTGTAAAACAAATGTCTGTTACATTATGGGAGAGTTGAAGATGTGGTCTTTAAATGTAAAGATGATGGGTTCACCAATAAAATGCAAGTTGATACAGGGTTTAATAATAAAAAAGGAGGAACCTAGATGTGATATTCTTACAAGAAACTGATCATAAGCAGAACCAAAAAGAACTTCTACTCAGAAGTATAAAGGTGAAAGAAATTTATGCTACAGAAGGAAATTCAAAATTAAGGAAGATGCTGATTGCACTCAAACACAAAAGTGAGATATATTTTTTTAAAAGCATAATGGATCCCAATGGGATATATATATATATATATATATATGCTAAAGGTAACCTTAGAAATAAAAAAATAACACTGGGGTGTATATATAGCCCAAATTCAAATCCAACTCATTTTCTGAAAGAAACACTACCAGTATTAGATGACTTTAAAGAAAGATCTTTGATAAGAGGTGGAGACTTATTATTATTATTATTATTATTATTATTATTATTATTATTATTATATTCTGCCTTTTTCCCAATACTGGGACTCAAGGCAGCTTACAAATTAAAACATGTATAGTTAAAACAGACATATATAAAAATAAAATATATAATTAAACATAGTACAATTCTAAAATATTTAGAACATTTAAAAACATTTTAAATACAAAATAATTTTAAAAATCCAAACTATAAGCAGCACATCCACAGAGGTCTCAACTACTCCCCAAAGGCCTGCTGAAACAGAAAGGGTTTAGCCTGCCTCCGAAAGCAAACCAAGGAGGGAGCCAGTCTAGCTTCCCTGGGAAGGGAGTTCCAGAGTCCTGGTCGTGCCTGTGATGGTGGGGGGATGGAGAGAAAGGCTTCCCCTGAAGACCTCAGGGGATGGGCAGGCTCATAAAGGAGAATATGGTCTTTCAGATAACCTGGACCCAAGCCAGGGCTTTGTAGGTCATAACCAGCACTTTGAATTGTGCCTGAAAACAGACTGGAAGCCAGTGGAGCTGTTTTAACAGGGGAGTTGTATGCTCCCTGTAACCAGCCCCGGTCAACAATCTGGCAGAAACTCTTTGAACCAGCTGAAGTTTCCGAACACTCTTCAAAGGCAGCCCCACGTAGAGCTATTACAGTAATCCAAATGGGATGTAACTAAGGCGTGTGTCACCGTGGCCAGGTCTGACATCTCACGGAAAGGGCGCAACTGGCGCACAAACTTTAACTGTGCAAATGCACTCCTGGCCACTGGCAAAACCTGGGCATCCAGGCTCAGGGCTGAGTCCAGGAGTACACCCAAGCTGCAAAGTACACCCAACTTTAATTGCTTAAACAAAGTAATTAACCCAAGCATAGACAGAAGTGGAAATAGGAAACGGAACATCAAAAGAGAAACAACTACAGAATTAAAGAAGACTCTGTGGGAGTATGAACTCATCGACGACGAGAGAATGATACGTAATTCAGAAAGAGGTTATACTTTCTGTTCTGGGCGTCATGCATACCTGTGAACCCACCGGCCTCGACAACATCTAGGGGACATAGGATTGTTCGGTTTCCTGGCTCTGAGCTTGGAGGCAGGAAACTGCCACCTCTGCTGCCACTCCTTAGTATGCTGCTCGGAGAGAATCAGACCTGCTATCTCTCTAGGCTCACAACATGAGCGCAAAGATGGGGAAAAGGAAGTATTTCTGGGGGTAAGAAGGGGAGGAGACTTGGGATATAAATCTATGAGGTATCACCAGCCTCCTTCCCTCCCCCTCCCTGAAGCCTCCCTAGAATGTAAAAAATCACCTGTCTAGCTAAAATGCAGGGCAGGACGCATGAGGCGCCTCTTTCTCTGCATTGGAGACTCATAAGTGTCCGAAGTTCAGAGCTTTAGGATACCCAGGGCACATCACATAGGATTGTGCTCTAAAGGGCTTAATACTTACATCACCAATAATAGGTTCAATCACCGGGCCCGTTCAGATGACACTGAGGGCTTTGTGGTTAGCTTAACCGTGCTTCTCTATGGTTAGCACTAACCACAAGAGAAACGGTTGCATACGGCATCGTTGACCATGTCTGGCTCTCCATTTCCTCAATCACATGCTAACCACAAACCTGTTAGATGAGCACCTGAGTCCTCCAAATGCTCCGCCCCATATCCCAGCAGTCCTTGAGCTGGGAGAGCCAGCTGCTGCACCCACCATTTGAATTCCATCTCTATAGTCAGCAGTCATTATTTGTATAACATGGCCTTTGAAGCTAGCAATTCTGGTGTTCTGTGGCTCAAATGCTGTTTCCCGTTCAGGATTATTGATCCCCAAACCTTTTCAGTGGCCAGGCAATATGCAAGCAGATTTATTTACACAAAAGGTGTGCTGCCACCATCCCACTTTCACCACCATTTTGGGAGGGTCAGCTGCTCTGATATATGAGGTTGGCCATTTGGAAGAGTCCCTGGAGGTGTCCCGCTCCCACCACCATTTTGGTAGTGTCTCCTGCTTTCCCTTACCCCTGTTGCCAATTTTTTAAAAAGCAGGGCCAATGATGCAAAATGGCGGCTGTCACAGCTGTACTTGCACTGTAGCAATCAAGAGCAGTGAGTGAGCCTGCAGAATAGAGCAGCCCGGGTGATCAGGACTGCTCTATACTGCTAAGATTTTGGCCTCTTAGCCACAGGTGGATCACACATGACACCTTAAGCCAAAAGTTAGTTGTACTAACGCTGCTGCATAACAGGGTTAAGTGAAGCCAACCATAATGTGGTTAGCAGGGGCACCTGGTTGAGGAAAATGCATTGCACACAACACCATAAACCCTGCTGCTTAACCAAAACCCCTTAACCAGCAGGGTTAATGGTGTGAGCTGAACGGGCCCACTGTGTCAGACCATGGACCAGAAACATACTGGGACCACTGTACTGAAACCACCTTGGTCTCCAGGTCTCCCAGCTGTCGACAAGATTCCACCTACTTCTTGGAGGGTGGCAAACTCTGGAGTTCTGTGACCGCTTAGGTATGTCCCATGTAGACCCAGATCCTCCAGTCAGCCCTTGCAAGCCCAGAAAGAACCACCAAGAGGCATAGAACACTATGGTTCTGCCACCCCAATTCACTATGGTTTTACTCAGACTATCCATGCTCTAACTGCCTAGGTTCTTGCCTTGCCCAAGTGAGATCCACTGCAATCTTCTTTTTCAAACAAACTTATTTTCCCCATTGAGATCCCAGGGGTTTCAATGTGCTCCAGACTTCAGTGTCTAGAACCAGTGCCGTGCAGAGGAGGGGCCAGTGGGGCCAGTTGGCCTGGGGCCCATGATTTTGAGGGGGCACTCCGACGAGGAGGTCCCCCCTAGCTTACGCTACTGCTTCCGTAGCGCAAGCGGCCCATCGAGAAGCGAGGAGCCCGCCTTGCGCAGAAGCCATCTGTCGTAAATACCACAGTCAGACTACAAGCTCCAGAGGGCCATGCCGCATGCGGGGCGGGGATATATGTGCCTAAATTGCGATGGTTGCCCTTACGGCGTCTCTTTCCTCAATCTTCTCCATGGCATATAATCTCTGGAGTGGAGGGTGAGGTAATGATGATGATAGTTATTAATGATGATAATGATGATGATGATACCATGAGGGTGATGATGATGATAATGTTTGATAATGATGAAGGACTGTTCATATATGTATTTAGCACTGAATCAGTGTCACTGATTAAAAAATACTTAATGAGCAGTTTGAAATAGGGGTGGGCACACACTTCCCATCTGGCCTGGGCATATTACCAGCTCTGCATGGCCCTGTCTAGAACTGGTTACTCAAACTCAAGGAAAGTTCACTTTCGTAACTCTATCCCATTTTCAGGAAGGCCTTCATCAACAAAGTATAGCTTCCTACTTGGCACGCTTTTCTGTTGTGTGTGAATGTGCAATTTGGTCTAATTTTGGACAGCATGTGTTGGGAGCCTTGTCACTTTGTGCAGACTTCCTCTGGCGAAGGGGGTGGGTAACATGGCAGACATTATCAGTATTGAACTTTGTAGCATGGTTGTCCTTTCCTTTCCTTAGTTGTGTAGGGTGCTCTGCCATGGTACTGCCAGTTGCTGGATTAGAGTAGGGGTGCCTCCACACGAGACGTTTAAAGCTCTTTGAAGGCTCATTAAACTTTTTACCTCCACACCAGCGGAGCGTAAAACGGGCGTACAGGCGCGTTATCTCCCCGATAATGCGCATTTTCGAATGCGCGTTAAATCGCGACTTTTATTTTGCTCCGGCCGTTAAAGCGCATTTTCGCAGTGTGAACAAGCGATTATGCGCATTAACTTCTTGTAAAGCGCTTTTTGGACATATATTAATGCGCTTCGCCGCCTCTCGCCGCCTCCCATGCAGAGGGATTAGGAGTAAATGCGCATCAGCGATAATGCGCATAATCGCCGAACCGGGTGCAAAAGCGCATCCTTGTGGAGGGGGCCTCAGTGTTGCGAGTTTGTGTTTGGAGTCCCAAAGCAAGGAAGCTGTTATGGTTCTAGGCAGAGAAGTGTTAGCAATGTACTCAAGTCCCAAATGTGTGTTTTGGAGACAACTCATTTTGTGCCCTTCCCTCATACTTCCCCTTCCTAGAGTTTTCCCTTGTGTGCTGTAGAAGCAATACAGTTTGGGCAAGGCTTATCTCAAAACCCTATGCAGCTTGGGACTTGAATACCTGAAAGATCACCTACACTTTGATAATGTTTGGTGGCCTCACTATCTAAAGTGAGGCAGGCGGTAAATGGCAAGAAGGCTTTTAGTTGCTGCGCTCCCTTTGTAAAATGCTCTCCACAGTGAAACTCATCTGATGCTACAATGCTGTCTTTTCGGCACCAGGCGAAAAACCATTTAGTTTCCCCAGCCTTTTAATATGGTTATTTTAAAAAACTGCTACAGCTTTATCTTGGCCTTTTGTTATTGCTGGTTTTGACTTATTTTTATGTTGTATGGCACACTGGGAATGTTTTTTTTTTTACATTGAGAGGTGGAATATAAATTTATTAAATTAATGAACAAACCTTTGCCATACCCTCACTATACCCCTCTGCCATATATTGCTACATTTCTTTGACATGACTTGCTATAACCCCTTGACGTATCTGGCTAAATCCCCTGAAAGATCTTACAAATCTTCCTTCCATATAGTCTTTGTGGAAAATCCCCACAAGGTGGCAGTCTGTAGTAATACACAAGAACTTTCTGAGAAGATCTGAAACATGACATTTCAGCTTAACAACAGATTTTCATGTGAATATATGCTATACATATTATAACTGTAATGAAATTTAATCTGATTTCTTTCCCCACATTTTAATCAATTGCAAAGGAAGACAGGCATCTCTACCTTTAACTGATGTGTAGGTCACGGATATTCTGCAGTTGTAGCTTTTCTCATCCTTGCCCAACAAAGTGCACCTGCTAAAATTCCCTCTTGTACACAGTTATTAAAGGTACAAGAGCTTTTTGCATCTGGTCACCCTATTTTAATTCCATACTTATACAGTAATGCTGTAGTGTTTAAAGTTAGCATGAATAGTGACCAGCCTCTTTTGTATCTGGCCATGCTAGGCAGGGCTCCGGCTGCTTTAACTGTTGTGATGAAGAGGGAATTTCACCAGGTGCTACATGCATACAGTGACATCTGCTGAAATTTCCTTTTCTACGCAACTGTTAATGCTATAGGAGCCCTGTCAACCTTTCCACATGGTCACCCTAAACCCTGAGACTAAATGTTACCCTGGATGTTCAAAGCTGAAGGGCAGTATACTCTGGTGTGTCCTCTGCCATCATCCAGGAGTTCTGTGGCCAATGGGAGGCTGCTCCCACTGCCTCCCAGGAAAAATATAATGGCCAAGGGGGAAACAATTGGGGCCCATTCATTCTCCAGAGAAGGAGCAGCTACTTGGAGCCTGCTTCCCTCCTTCCTGCCAGAAAGAATACTCCAGGCACAATCCCATGCAGATTTTGACAGAAAAAAGTTCGACAACTCCCAGCATTCCCCAGCCATGAACAAGTGAGGGCTGCTACATCAAAATCAGAAATGGAGCTAAGGTTTTAGGGTTCTTTTTATTTAGATTGAATAAAAATACAGACATACAGTTTAGTATTGATTCAAACCATTACTGCATAGGGTTCAGAAGCAGGAGGTGGGAGTTTGAGGCCCACCGGGGGGAACTGAGAAATGCCCCACTTGCTTTAAAACTGCACGTCAGTAGTAGAGCACCTGCTTTGCACGCAGAAGATCCCAGGTTCAGTCACTGGCGTCTCCAGGAATGGCTGGAAAAGACCCTCTGAGAGCCACTGCCAGTCAATGTAGATAATACTGAGCTAGATGGACCAATGGTCGTCTGACTTATTATAATAATGCAGCTTCCTCTGTCTCTGTGTATGTGTGTTATATTTTTATGAACAGGATCTAGTAAGAGGGTGAACATGAGACTTGTGCCAGCATGAAGCTATAGGTATCTTATAGTACAATCCTATGCATGTCTATTCAAAAGTAGGCCCCATAAATGCAATGGAGTGTATTCCCAGGAACGTGGGTATAGGATTGTAACCAAAGCTGCTTTTAAATTCTATATTAGACTGTAGTACTTATTAAAATGACTGTTGCAGGCGGTATTTTCTAGTTCAAGGCCTAAGAAGAATATTCATCAGATTGTATGCATAGAACAATGGAATTACAACCAACTTGATGGTATACTTGTTCTCAAAATAGAATTGCCTTAGGTAATTTCCACCTGAGGAGCCAAATGTCTGCCCTAGACTGATACAATGCCAACTTTTATCTTGCCCATTTTCTTCAGGCTATGAGTAAGATACTAGCAATACAAGAAGATTAACGCAAGGGGAGACTACATACCCTGCAGTGAAGATAGGTGTACGTATGTGTGTTTGGACAGGCATTTTCAAATATATTTGAACAAATCACTCTTTCCCATTTTAGCTTTAAACTTTTAGCTTTATACTCCATTTAATATATTTTTTGGAAGAGAAGTTATATTAAATATTATGAATTCAAATATAGAGTCAGATACACATTACCAATTTCTAGAACTGATTGTTGTTTCTCAGTTGCAAATACTGAGATCATAAAATGTCCTCATTGCCCAACATAAGAAGAGCCCTGATGCTGGATCAGGCCAAAGGTCCATCAGCATTCCGTTCACACAGTGGCCAACCAGCTGTTGACCAGGAACCCACAAGCAAGTCATGAGTGCAATAGCACCCTCCTTACCCATGTTCCCCAGCAACTGGTGTACATAGGTTTACCACCTCTGCTACTGGAGGTAGCACATAGATATCAGAAGTGGCAGCCATTGATAGCCTTCTTCTCCAGGAATTTAACTAACCCCCTTTTCAAGCTTCCAAATTGGTGGCCATCACTACATTTGTGGTAGCGAATTCCATAGTTTAACTATGCGCTATGTGAAGAAGGACTTCCTTTTTATTTCTATCAGTACTAGAGACTTTTGCTTTGCTACAATTTTTGAGGCTACAGTTTCCATACATACAATTTCCTGGGAGTAAGCCCCATTGAAAACAAAGGGATGTATTTCTGAGTAGACATGTGCAGGATTGTATTGTAAATCTTGTGAGCCCAAACCATACACAATCCTTTTATTAGAGGAAATACATAGACAGAACTTATGATAGAAGATAAAACATGTCAGTCAAGAGGTAGGAATGCTCAGAGCTGTGTAAATAATTAAACCTAAGAGCAAACTAGACATAATGGCTGAGTTCAGATGACACTTTAGGCAGCTGGGGGGTGGGGGTGGGATAGGCAACTCACAGTGTGATATGTTGCAGGTACACCCCACACAACATGTTGTCCCCCCTGCCCCCGCTCCATAGCGTGGCTGAAAGTCCCATCGTCCTTCTGGGGGGCTGGTGCTCCTCCCTCAGTCCTTCCGGCCCTATCCCATCATGCATTGCAAGTTCTGCTGGCTGTACAGGAGCAGTTGGGGTGCTTTCAGCCACTCCTGCTGGAGAACTCTATAGCCAATGGAAATGACGCACGGTACATGCAACGGAGCCCGCCACATGACATTTTAATCAATGGGTCTCCAGATAAGCAATGGAGCAGCCCGTTGTTTTTCTCCGTGGGTCAAATGGAAAAAATAGCATACCATGAGTTGTATGGCCGTTGTATGACCCCCCCCATGACACGATAAGCAACACAATGGACGACTGACTCTTTACCCCCCTCCCCTGTTGCTTATTGTGTCGTCCGAACCCAGCCAGTGTGGGTTGAGACGTAGAGGGCTGCAGCTGTATGTGGGAACTTTTGTCCAAATAATAATAATAATAATAATAATAATAATAATAATAATAATAATAACAATTTATTTCTTACCCGCCTCTCCGTCTGGATCGAGGCGGGGAACAACAACATGATAAAATACATAAAACTGATTAAAACATGACACATATTATTAAAACTGCATAAAAATCCTAAGACATCCTAAAAACATCCTTAAAACATTCTAAAATTCCACTGGATATGCCTGCCGGAAGAGAACAGTCTTTATGGCTTTCTTAAATTCTAAAAGACTGTTAAGTTGACGAGTCTCCTCCGGCAGGTCATTCCACAGTATGGGAGCGGCAGAAGAGAAGGTCCTCTGGGTAACGGTTGTCAGCCTAGTCTTGGCCGACTGCAGTAAGTTCTTCCCAGAGGACCTGAGCGTGCGGGGCGGATTGTACGGGAGAAGGCGATCCCGCAGGTAACCTGGACCCAAACCATGTAGGGCTTTAAAGGTAATAACCAACACTTTATACTTCGCCCGGAAACTAATTGGCAGCCAGTGGAGCAATTTTAAAGCTGGCGTAATATGGTCACCCCTAGATGTACCGGTGACCAACCTGGCTGCCATATTTTGAACTAGTTGAAGTTTCCGGACTAGGCATAGAGGTAGCCCTATGTACAGCGCATTGCAGAAGTCAAGCTTCGAAGTTACCAGCGCGTGCACCACCATCTTTAGGTCTTCCAACTCTAGGAAGGGGCGCAGCTGGCGTATCAGCCGAAGCTGATAGTAGGCACTCCTGGCCGTCGCATCTATCTGGGCTGTCATTTGGAGCGACGGATCCAGGAGCACCCCCAAGCTGCGAACCCAGTCTTTCAGGGGGAGTGTAACCCCATCCAGAACTGGTTGACACACCTCCAAACCCAGGTTGCGGCCTTTGACAGCAAGCACCTCCGTCTTGTCTGGATTCAGCTTCAGTTTGTTTTTCCTCATCCAGCCCATTACCGCCTCCAAGCATTCATTCAGAGGAGACACACTATCCTTAGCTGGCACTGTTATCAAAGGCATAGAGAAATATATTTGGGTGTCATCAGCATACTGATAGCAACCCGCCCCATGCCTCCGGATGATCTCTCCCAACGGTTTCATATAAATGTTAAACAGCATTGGGGAAAGGATGGCACCTTGTGGTACGCCACACAGCAGCTCCTTCTTTGCAGAGCAGCTATCCCCAAGCATCACCATCTGGAACCTGCCCGAGAGGTAGGACCGGAACCACTGAAGCACAGTGCCCCCGATTCCCAATCCCCTCAGGCGTTCCAGAAGGATACCATGGTCGATGGTATCGAAAGCCGCTGAGAGGTCCAGAAGTACCAACAGGGACACACTCCCCCTGTCAATACTAAGGCGTAGATCATCCACTAAGGCGACCATAGCAGTCTCAACTCCGTATCCCACCCTGAAGCCGGTTTGAAATGGGTCTAGAAAATCAGTGTCATCCAAGACTACTTGGAGTTGAAAGGCAACCGCCCTCTCGATCACCTTGCCCAAGAATGGAAGGTTTGATACCGGTCTGTAGTTATTAAAGTCCAGGGGATCCAGGGAGGGCTTCTTTAGAAGCGGCCGTACCACCGCTTCCTTTAAACATGATGGGAAAGTCCCCTCCCTAAGAGATGCATTAATAATATATTGTAATTGTGATCTAACCGCATCTCCTCCCTGGATGACCAGCCATGAAGGACAGGGATCGAGAGGGCAAGTCGTCGTCCTCACTCGTCCAAGCAGCTTGTCCACGTCCTCAGTACTCACCAACTGAAACTGATCCAGTGTAATTCTACTCGCGGAGTCGCCGGACACTCCATCGTCAGCCTCTGCTATAACGACGGCATCTAAGTCGGCTCTTATCCGAGAGATTTTATCTGTGAAATGATTGTTAAAGGCATCACAGCGAACTGCCGAAGGCTCTAAAATTGGATTCAGGGGGGAAGGTGCCCGAGTTAGACCCCTCACCACCCTGAACAGTTCCGCTGGATGCGAATTCGCAGACGCAATGCGCGCAGAGAAGAAAGCTTTCTTCGCTGCACGTATTGCCACCCCATAGGAACGAAGATGTTCTCTGTGCCGTGTCTTGTCGGTAGGTTTGCAGTGGTAGGCTTAAACTCTCCCCCTTTCATCTCCTACAAAACTGCAGCCTCCTGTGTCTCTCTATCTCTCTCTGTCTCTCTGCTGACCTAAGAGCCATTTAACTATAGTTTCTCCCCCTCCCCAAAACTTCTAAAGTTGTTACGATAAAAGGATTATTAGGGCAGGCCTTCCCTGAAGTCGCCTGATGCAGACGAGTGAGGTGGCAAAATTTGGGAAGAGTGGGGGAACGGCACCAGCGGTGCTGCGGGCAAATTCACCACTTCTTGGTTCTGTTAGCAAGGTGCAAGCAGCCAGCTGAACCAAGAAGCGGCTGCTCCCACAGGCCTCCCAGGCAGCTCCAACCTACCTGGCCTGCTTGTTTTGGCAGCCAGTAAGCTGTGCCCACCAGCCATGCCCCTTGGTCCCACCAGCCACATGCCCGTGGCCAGTGGGACCAAGAAACGGTGAGTGTGACTGTGCCAGCTGCCCAAGCAAGGAGCCTGAGCAGCTAGGAGGCACCTGAGCGAGTAGCCACCTTGGTTCCACCACCCACCGGAATGCCTCGTGCTCACCTGGACTGCCTGCCTGGGCAGCTGGTGGCGCACTTACCATGCAAGACTTGAGTATTCTGGGAGAGGTGGGCAAGCCAGGGAGCGGCCTGCTGCCTCCTGTTTCATCCTGCTGCCTCCTGTTCAGGTGAGCAGTCAGAACAGGAGGCTGCGGGACAGAGGTAAGTGTGCTGCCAGTTGCCCAGGTGGACAGTTGGCGTGGGTGGGAGGCTTGCAGGTAGGCAGTGGGACCAAGAGGTGGCCACTTGCTCAGGCGCTTCCTGGTCGCCCGGGCTGCTTGCTTGGGCAGCCAGTGCCAGCCGTGCTCACTGCTTCTCGGTCCTGCCGACCATGTGCCTCCTGTAAGGTAACTTGCCAGGGATGCCTTACAGGAGGCAGCCAGCATGCAGGGTAGGTGTGTGGGGCAAGGGGACGGTAGTGCACATCAGGCAGCAACCTGTTTGGGCTGGCTCTGAAGATTATTAATCAATTTTGAATAACTCTGACCCTGTTGAGATGGCACGCTAAGGCACGGTGGTTAAGCATCCTGAGCTAAACATTGTGGCTTAGTGTTTCATGTGAACCATGACTTAGTATGTCATGTGAACCATTCCTAACCATGGTGGCTACATAACCACAGTTTAAAAATGCTCACTAACCATTTGCTGCAAAAGGATTAGCAGCCTAACCATGGCTTAGCATGTTGTCTAAACAGGTCACAGTGTTATCTCACTTTGTAGCATCAGGGCAATTGGGTCTGTATTATTTCTGCTCGCCCAACATGAGAAAGACACCAATGTCTTGATGTGCATACAGTGTTCGTAAATGTTTTAAGTTCTGTTATATGTCATATATTCGGAACATCAGAGGTGGCTTTACTGCAATTTATCAAATACCGATTGTGTTCTGATGACAAAAATAGCCAGTTCCTCTAGCTGCTAGCTTTCTGTGGAGCTGATCTTTGTATTCCAGGATTCACTCCTGCTTGCTTCACTCCTATCAAAGTGTGTTGAAAGTATCTGCCTTTGTATCTGCCTCCTAAGTATACAGAGAATGCATTCCAGCATTGTCACTTTTGTTAGCACTTCCCCCTCAACTATTACCATTCAGCTGTGTAGGAATAATAAGGTTTACTGTCTACAACAGCTGACAAGCAATCACCTCCACCATGCACGAATCCCTCAAGCCCACCAGCTGCACAGTGTACAATGGCTCCACAGAGAAGTTTATTCTAGTTAGAGAAAAGTACATCGATGCTACAAACCAGAACTGAGTGGGGGAATGTTCTAACTCCTGTCCTGCATTTTCTTTCCCAAGGGGATCTAGCCCTCAGTTGAACAGGGGAAGAGCCTACGTCACTATAAAAACTGTAGTGCAGGTGTTAGGTGTTAACACAAGTTGTTACGGTTAGAGTTTCTTTAGTCCATTTCCAGAAGCAGCATTGCATATGAGGTGGAGGAAGAAGAGCTCAAGCAGTTCAAGATTATATGAACTGATGAGAGCAACATAGTAAGATAGGGATCAGCTGCTCGAAGCCTCTGGGCCAAATCTCTCCCTTCCTTACCTATACACACCTTAACCAACTCGGATACAAAGGAGGGTGTGGAAGAAATGTATCTTTGGTAATGCAACTTAACAGGACATTGGAGAAGGGATGGGGCCTTGACCTACCAATTATTCTCCTCACATCCAATTCTTAACTCAGTGGCCTGGTTCGGACAACACGATAATCAACCGGGGGGGGGGGGGACAATCGTCAGTTGTGTTGCTTATTGTGTTGTGTGGAGGGCAACACACAACGCACACACAACTGACAGTATGCTATTTGGGGCACTTAAACAACGGAGAAAAACAATGGGCTTGCATGTTGTTTATCCTGATATCCGTTGTTTAAAGTGTCGTGTAGAGGAACCCCCCCCCTCTCCATGTACTATTCCGTTTGGCCATAGAGTTCGCCGGCCGGAGCAGCCAACCCCCCCCCCCCCCCCGCTGCTCTGATACAGCCGGCAGAACTTGAGGTGCATGGTGGGATACGGCTGGAGGACTGAGGGAGGCGGGAGGGAGGAGATGCAGCAGCCCAGAATGATGTCCGGACTTTCAGAGGCGCGATGGGGGAGGGGCAACATGTTGTGTGGCGGGTGCTGCCGCACCGCCACCAAAAGAACACATGGTCAGTATGCCATTTCCTCCTCCGATGCCTAAAGTGTCGTCCGAATTCACCCAGTGGCTCTTTAGCTAGAAAAATATCAATCACTGCAGGATTATGGAAATAGCAATTCCTTTCCAATAGTGATTTACTAATTGTATTAATTGTCCTCAGTCTCTTCAAATTCAGGATTTCATTCATTGGCCCTGTTCAGAAGACACCTTAAACTACTGTGGTTATGGCTTTTTTGTTAACAAAAAGCCTTAACTGCCGTGGTTTAAGGTATCTTCTGAACAAGGCCATCTGATGGATGGTTGTCTTTTTGGATTGCAACATGTGTTGAACTGTAACACCACTCAGGTTATTTATGTTGCAATGTGCACCTGTTGGTACATATATGTGGGAAAAATTGGTAAGGCCCTTAAGGACTAGGATGCCTGAACATTATAGAAAGAATAAAGTTATAGATGCCCCCTTGATTTCCCATGCCATTGACGAGCTATATAAATGGGAGAACTTCTTTTTTTAAAAAATGATCAAACGGTTTAGATTACATTTGTATAACAGAACTGGTGGATAGATTTCTACTACAGATGAAGGTATTCTGGATATTCACTCTCAAATCATTAACCCCTGAAGGTTTGAATGAGCAGATTGATCTGTCAGCATTTTTAAAAATCTTTGATGAGTACGATACCCTTAAATTGTGAACATCATTTTTGTATATATTCTCCTGCATTCAATACCTAATTTATGACCACTGTGTCTGTGACGGGTCATAGGAGCATTTACACACTGGAAAGGGTGAGCTGGAAAAAACAGGTGAAAAATAACTAATATTTTGATATGACATTGTTTGCCAAATTTGGGGAAATATTTAATTATGTATATGCAATTATTATTTTTCTTTTAAAAGAGACTATCTCACACATTATCCCATGAATTTAATAGGCTATCTTGTCTTTTCCAACTGGCAGTCTGCTGATAATTCAGTCACTCAGGAATGTTAAATTGCCTTCCAACATTTTCAGTCTTTGTAAATTGTTTTGAGTTTTAATCTGTTATGAGTTATGTCTACCTGAATACCTGAAGACTTCCCTTAGTTGAAACGGAATTTCACCAAGGATCTGTAGTAAATTGCAATTATGTCTTTTTTTATAGACTGCAATTATATCCTTTTTGTAGACTGCCAGACAGAACTGTAACATGCTAGACATAACTTTTGGTGTGATGGATTGCCATTTACTGATATTGTTGTGCTTGAAAACCCATTGATTGTCCATTATTGACATGGCTGTTCTAAGTCATACTTCAGTTTAATTGTACCATCCAATATTCTATATTTTGCACAAAAAAAGAAGAAAGCCAGTTACTGGTCCAGTGCAGCGTTGTTTGGTTCTTCTTTGCACCTGAGATGAAACTACATACCGGATTTGAAAGGCTTCTGCACTGAAAATGAATGAATAAAACATTCAGATGTGTGTGTACTGGACACCACTGAGGTGAAGGGGAAAGGCGTAGCAGAGTTTGCATGCTCCACATCCAGACATTAGTCAGTCAAGATGCTACTAATAGAATCTCTGCAAGACAGCAGGCAATTACTTTTAATTCAGCATTTTGTATTGGTCCCCTCTACAAGAATTTGGTTTGACGCCCGGTTGTCCGATTATGCGCATCTTCTCACAATTGCTTTTACGCCTAATCCCTATACACGGGAGGCAGTGAAGCGCGTTACTGGTTCTATGAAAAGCGCTTTAAAGGTGTTTAATGTGGAGAATCGCTTGTTTACATGGTCATAAGGTGCTTTAACTCCCGTGGTAAATTAAAACTCGCTATTTAATGCGCATTCGATAATGCACATAATCGGGAGGTAAAAAGCGCCTCAACCCCAGATTTGCGCTCTGTTCATGTGGAGGTAAAATCAGTAATGCGCTTTGAAAGAGCTTTAAATTGCTCTTGTAGAGGCACCCATTGTTTACTCTTGAAAGGCATACTGAAGAAGTAGAGGAATAGACATGATGAAACCAAGCCAGGGACCTGGAGCATAACTGAAGGAGATGAAATCAAATAGAAGTCTTATTGGGGTTGTCTGATAAAAGGAGGTAATAGCAAATTGTATCAAACTGGTTAAAATATGGGGCAAAGTGTGACAAAAAGGGGGAAGGAGCACATTCTTCAAAGGCTTTTTAGAAATTTGATTTATTTTATGGATGGCCCAAGTGGAAAATGAAACCTTGTTGTTGCTGTTTTAAATCTATAAAGGAGCTAAAGCTGAGGAGGCAGTAACAAAAGCTGGGCTTCATTCTTTTATTAGTCTTGTCTTTTAGGGCCCCATATCCCTGAAGTTGAGATAGCTGAAATTTAACGCGGCTGGGTGGGTGGAAAAAGCGTACTGAGCAGCCTAGATATTTAAACAACAAAAAAAGAGAAAAGTCTGGAGACCATCAACACCAGCTCGAAGGGAGGAAACAGCCCTCAGCGGCGCCCAGCACCTGTGGGAAAAGAAGAAGAGGGGGCGTGGCCGGTGGGCGGGGTTTCACTGGACCTCCCCCTTCTTCCGAGCGCTTTGCTTTCTGGCCTGGCCTCAGCAGCCGTGAATAATAGAGCTCTCATTTTCCCAGAGCCCTTTGCGGCGGCGGCGGCTGTCTGCTGCTCGCCATATTGTGCTGCTTAGGGGGGGAGGGGGCGGAAGGGGGCTGAGGCAGCCGCTGTCGACCCGCCTCAGCCCTGGCTGCGGGAAGAGGCGGCGGGGGTGCCGACGGCGGTGCCGACAACGACGGGCAAGAGAGCCGCGCTGGGGGGAGGGAGCGGGCGAGCCACCGAGAGGCAGCAAGTGCTGGGGCCGGTGAGTGGGAAGAGAATTGGGGGGTGGTCCTCGCTGGGCTTGCTCAGCTGTTGTGGGGTGGGTCTCGAAAGGGGCTCCTTCCACCCCTCCCCGGAGCCGCAGCCTCCTTTGGGAATCCCGTGCGCCTTACTCAAGAGTAATCCCCGTTGGGCTTAGTGGGGCTTCCTTCCGAGTAACACATACCTATCGTTGGGCTTCGCTGCCTCTTTCGCGCGCAGCCCACTCCCCTTCCCACGACCCCTTTCTTCTTCTTCGTCGTCTTCTTCTTCCGACCATACGCACTCCCCCCCCGCCCCAGTAAGGGAGGGGGCAGACTAATACGTGGGAGTAATATGTGGGAGGGGGCGCCCCACTTCCACCCACTTCTGCCCTCCCGAGCTGTCGCGATTGCCCCCTTCAGACTGGGGAGGAGATGAAGACGAGTGACCTGGCTGCAGGAAGGGTCCTCTCGGTTTGTGTCAGTGGTCGCCCTCAGTCTCTGACTCGTGTTTTCCTGGCTGCCTTCAGACGCGGTAATGGTCAAGACCCGAGGGAATTGTTTTCAGTGTTTTTGCAGATACAGTAGTACTTGCAGATGGACAAGGGGTGTAAGAATACACTGTTCCTTCAGAAGAGAAAGGTGTGCTATTGCTTGGCAGCCTCGCCCCCCCCCCCCTATTCTTTGTGGAGGTGAAATGATGACTTCAGAGTGCGTTGGTGGAACCGTAGGTGGAGTTATGAAGTTGCTAACTTGTTACCTGTACTTCGTAGAGTAAACTATTCATATGAACACAACTTGACTGAGTCTCATTTCCCTTTGTTGTGTTGGAACTGGAGTTGCTAGATACCACTTACTTTAAAGGAATGCCAACACAAAGAGATGGCATGGGCCAGCCAGAACCTCTGTAGAGCTCCTTAGAGTAGAAGCTCTTCAGTTTTGCTCATTTTCGATATGACAGGGATGCTAGTTGTATGTCTCTAGGCTTGTCAAAATAGTAAAGTTGTTGCGTGATAATATATGTGTCTGTTGTAATACTAAAACTATTTGATTTTAAATCAAACAGATGAGATGAAATATCTGTCTTTAGATTTCCTGCAGGTTTTAAATATATATATATATATATATATATGAAAAATTCAAAGTATGGTTGGGCGTTTGACTAATCAAAAAAGATTTGACAAATGGGCCAGTCAAATTATGGTCAAAAAGTATTAACTTTTTTTTAGAACAATGAAAAAGATCTTGATACTCTAATTACAGAACCAATCTGAAATAATTAACTTACATTTTTTAAAATTATAATTATTATAACCATTAATATTTGTAGGTAAGATATGAATTATTTGACTGAAAATTGCTTCTATTTTAACCTAGAACATTTATTTATTCATTTATTTGAAGCATTGTTTACCCCACAATTCATCTCCCAGGATAGCAACAGGATCAGCCTACAGTTGCCATTTAATTAATAATAATGCTAAAAACAAGTAAAGCAGAGTAACAGCAACAATGTTAAAAACTCAATTTTTAAAGGTACCAGGTAGTCAGCAGCTCTGTTCTTCAGGCATCATCAGCTTCATGGAATACTTTATAATAATCAACTGTAATCAAATAATAGAAGTGAAATGACAATATTTGACTATTCAACTGACCAGCATGCCAACCCTAGTTAAAAGCTGTGCCAGAAGGGGAATCAGGTGCTGGGAGGGGGAAGTAATTCTCCCTACCTTGTGCTGGTCTTCCAAACCAAAGGCGTTATCCAGCTCTAGCTGCACACTAGCAGGACTTCACAATGGGAAGCTAGTGGATTCTTAAGCAAGGGAAAAGAGCAGAACTATTAATTTCCAGAATAGGGCAGTCACAGTAGGGAGTTCCACTGACCCATTTTGGAAACAGTGGTTTCTGGGGGTGCTTTAGGAAGTGCTAGCTTCCTGTAGTGGTAGTGGTGGGTCCCGCTGGCACAAAAGAAACAGCGGGAGCACAGCGGTGGTATAGGATACTGTCCTTAAGAGTGCTTCCACATGAGGCTTTTAAAGTGCCATCAGCTTGTCTTGTTCATGGGATTTTACAGGAGTTTTATATGACATTGTCATCATCCTGTAATCTTCTCGTGCTTTCTCCCTGCTTCTCCCGTCTTTTCTCATTATGCAAAAAAAAACACACAAACCCTGTTAATTTTCCAAGGCACACAAAAGTAGCACCAACATCAACAAGTGTGGATACTTGAGATTGAAACTTTTAGCATTTTGCTGGTGATGTCTGTGATGTTACCGAAGGGCATGTTCCAAGAACATACAGAGGGAGTCTTTCTCCACAGCTGTGTCATTTTATTTCTTGTATCAATGCTACAAGCTCGCTAATGGCTGATAATACATCCCAAACTGCAGTGTGCTTTCATGGATCCACAAGTGATTTGTGGGGAGGCATGTAAAATGGAAGATAACAGCTTTGGTATCTCTTGCTTTAGCCGTATTTATAATCATTCTGCATTAAACTGCCTTTTCTGTTTATTTTTTTAAAAAGAGGTACTTGGGCGACACAATTATACCTGCATGGTGAACTATAAGCATCCCATCATTTTGTCATTTCAAATTCCAATAAAGTCCACCTTTTATTTCAAATGAAATGCTTCCGTGTTCCGCCTGGGAATAGGGCAGCAAAGAAGGGAAATTCTTTGTTGGTGGATGTTCTGTTAGATTTGTATAGTTCCATGGTGCTTCCAGAGGGATGGCTCCTAGCACTACCAGTCAAAAGGGCATTGTGAAGCTGTTCTATCTTTGGGAAAGAAAAATGGAAGATGTTGTCTCTCGACCCCCCCCCCCCCCCCAAATCCTGTCAATGAGGCAGGGTGATTGTATAATAAAAACCTATTCTGGAAGTATCCTCAGTAAAAGGAGTAAAGAATGCATCTATATTTTAGGGTGAGGAGAGGAAAATGTTGGTCTATTGGTGTTGCACACTTCTGGTATAATTTTTTTTTCTTAAAATTTGTGCATGCAGATGTATAGACTCACTGTGCATACCCACTAAGGAATCAAGAATTGGCAGGGGGAAATTGCTGGTGGAAGGAGGGAGAAAGGCAGCTATTGCTGCATCCTGTCTTGCTCTGCCCACATATGTGGATGGGAGATTGTGGGATATAGTGCAAAAAGTATTTGTTCTGCTAAAAATCTGTAATGCCTTCTGCATTGTGGACAGACCATTACAATTCCATATATATATATATATATATATATATAGGGAACCAGCAATCAGGATGTATAAGAAAGCTTCCATCTGAAAGCACCCTAAGGCCTGGTTTGCATGTAACAGCAAGCCAGAATATGGTTCAGTATGGTTGTCATTGAATCATGCATTGTTATTACACGTGAACCCTGCACTATGGTTTCACTATGAGTTGTTAACCACAAAAACCAAGAGTCCACAATCCAACAACAAATCATGGGTTCTCTTCCTGGGTTGTTCGTGGTTAACAACCCATAGTTAAAACATAGTGCAGGGTTCGCATGTAACAACAGTCCACAATTCAATGACAACTCCACCTGTGTTCTAGGTTGTCATTACATGCGAACCAGTTCAATCTCTCCTCCCAAAGCTGCTGCTTGTCTGATGTGGAAAACATGTAGGTATCAATACAGATGATGCAGAGACACAACAGAATCATCTATCCTGAAAGGAGCCTGTCTGTTACAGAAATAAACTCTAAGTCAAACACAGCAAAAAGAGGAGTGTGATTTCTAGAAGGAATAGCCTGCACTCAAAATACAGTGGACACCTATCCAACCATTACAAACTAGTTGGGAGAAATAAGTGGATCTGTATTGAGTGACTTGCTACTGTTCATATTTGGCTACTGTAACCACTGAGAAAGAAAAGTCTGTGTTTGAGTAGGTCAGGTTAGTAGGACAGTTGCTTCAGCTCAAGTAAATGGGTCTTAAGTGAAAGCAGAGTATTCAAATAAATTCAGTGCTGTGACTGGAGTTGCCACTGAAATTAAATTTGAACTTTGGGAATCTTCTTTGGATGAATATCAGAGGTAGCCAAAACAACTCAGAGTTTTGTAAAATTTTCTTGTGATTGTCTACTTTTTTTGGAGGGGGGTAGGTAGGTGGCCTGGATATGTTTTTGCGAAAGAAGAGAGTTCTTAAATTTTGTCATGAGAAAAATACTTTAAGGCTCCTCAACAAGAGTTACATGGCCAGACCTACTAAAAAGGCCAGCTGCGAAGATAAAATTGCTGGGAACTATGTGTACTTGTAAGAAGGGCAGGATAAAATTTAATAAATAAAAATTACATACTTATTTACAACATTTGTATACCGCTCATATCTATAGAGATTCCAGAGTGGTGAACATAAAAGGTACAATAATTAAGGGGGTGTTTTATACAGTGCATATTATACACGGGTAAAGTTCACAAAACTGGGGGCTTGATCTCTTCCCATATTGCTTACACATATTTTGAAAGCAGAATGAAACTTATACATGTGGGTGTTCTTAATAATGTGTGAGCATTTTTTACTGGGAATTGTATTCTGAATTCATTGCACTATATGAAATGGTTGTGACAAAGCAAACATGGTTTTTACCTCCAGGCATGGGGTAGAAAATGAAGAGTGTGATTTACTTTATTTAAGCCACTTATGCCTATCCTTCATTGTTTCCACTCCCATGCAACTTACATAAAACAACAAGATTAATAATACCTGTTCAAAATAGAATAAAAATGGGTTTGCTTCGTGATCTTCTAGAAAAGGAATGCAGAAAGGAAACAAAATCCCTGCAAACACCACAGCATTGCTGCCTTGGTTCCCCAGCACACAAGGGCCATGTCTGCAGTAGGCTTTCTAAGGCCCAATCAGAGGCATTCAGTCAGCATACATAGTTCCCTTGAGCCATGATGTACTCTGGGCTTATGGGAGCAGTTGCTAAACCAGCCTGCTGTACAACACTATTAGTTTTGCTAATTTATTTCAGCTTGTGTTCTTGGGGGCATGGTTTCATATCCCACTTTCCCTGTGCTGGGAGACATCAGCATCCTGGACTTATCCTGTCATAGAGGATTGCTCTATCAATAGGTTTTAGCCATGATGGTTAAAGGTAGGGTGACCATATGAAAAGGAGGACAGAGCTCCTGTATCTTTAACAGTTGTATAGAAAAGGGAATTTCAGCAGGTGTCCTTTGTATGCATGCATCAGCTGGTGAAATTCCCTTTTCATCATAACAGTTTAGCTGCAGAAGCCCTCCCCTCTGTTGTAAGAGAACAGGACTCCTGCAGCTTTAACTGTTGTGATGAAGAGGAAATTTCACCAGGTGCTGCATGCATACAAATTACACCTGCTGAAATTCCCTTTTCTCTACAACTGTTAAAGATACAGGAACCCTGTCCTCCTTTTCATATGGTCAGCCTAGAAAGGCCATCTAGTGAGATTTGTATCTGAGCAGTTGATTGAATCTTGGCTTCCCACTTCTGTGCTCAGTGCCCTGGCCTGTATACCATACTGGCATCTTGTGCTTTGCCCACAACTCTTCTAGGAGTGCTTTTTGAAACCTAGCTTCAAACAAAACTAACAAGGTTATAACATCTCAGTAGCCCACTTCTGAGCAGTAGAAGGTTTCTCTGCAATTTGAAAACTTCATTTCTCCTTTCTCAAGTTCTTTGGAGTTGGCTAGTTTATGTCAGATCATGAATAGTGCTACATGTCTCTATATACACTGTAGCCAAAATGTGTGTTATGGGAAAAAGAGAGTTGAAAACATGTAAGATTATTTTGGGCTGACTGCTAGCCAAGTATTTGTTTAACAAACTTCACAGAAATGCTCTATATGGGGTATGTGGTCTTTGTTTTTAAATAGCAAGACTGATTTATTTTTCCTTAATAGAATGCTTACACACTGTTTAGAAAGATATATATATATATATATATATATATGCACACTGTTAAAGGAATCCTGTTGCCAGAGTATAAAAAAACAGCCACTTGTGCCTGTTGAAAGATAAGCCTGTTTTTTGAACTGTATGTGACTAGCTCACTTGCATTTACTTATGAGAAGGTCTGCTCTCATATTCACCCACACTGTTCTTTATCCACCCATACAGGGTGGATAAAAATAAATGATGATTTTAAAAAATCAAACAAGATTATTAAAATTTAAATCTTTTAATTTTCTTAAAGACATCATAAATAAAATACTAAATTACATTCTAACTTAAATAATGTAGTTGCAATTAAATTTCATTATAAGCATGCTAAATCTCTACTTACTGGCTGAATTCGGACAACACGATAGTCAATGGTGGGGAAATAATCAACTTTACAGTTGTTCATCTAGGGGGTACTCCCTACACAACATGGTAATAAATAATCAACTGTGGTGTGGATTAGGATCAGCGCTGAGTTGCCTATGGCAGCATTCGGACGACACAATAGTAAATACAACTGACGATTGTTTCCCCACCCCCAATTGTTTATTGTGTCGTCCGAATTCAGCCACAGTCTCATAAAAATGAAGTTTCCTACCAATCAAACATGGGATTAATTTCAGTTTTTCATCTCATGAAAATGGCTCTGTCCAGCCTAACTAACAGGTCTTGCTTCTTGAAAGTTTTGTGCTTTCAGTTTCTCTGACTAAAGTCACATGTGCAAAGACACAAGCTAGATGGGATTGTTATTCCATGATTACGTGGTAGTGGAGTTAGATCAAGGAGTTAGTTAAGACTGAAAGACAATATTACAGGATAGATAAGAATTGATGCTTTTAAAAAAATCCAGTGTGCATGTTCCTGTATTTTCATATTAAGGCTGCAATCCTATATCCACTTACCTGGGATTTACTCCCTATTGAACTCAGTGCAACTTATAACGAGAAGGCATGTGTAGGATTGTGCTGTTAGTGCTGTTAGCGTTAAACTGTCATAGCTGCTAGCCATAATAAAAGACCCTATATGGAAATATTTGAAAGGCATTCCCTTTATAGGTACAAAAAGGAAATCATGTAAAATATATAGTGAGACACAGAAATGGAAAGCCTGCTTGTAAGCATGAAACCATGTAAATGATGCTCTATATAGTTGTTAAATAATGTGGTTTAGTGGTTAGATCTGCACTATTGTTCAAGAAACATATGAAAATGTTTCAATGGGAAACTTGGTTTAAACCAATCTACCCTGGTTCCATGGCTCATGAAGCATGTCGTGCTTTTGTAAGACCTTATGCAGATATAAATCTTGACTACTGATTGAAAACCAGGAGGTTTAGCCATAATTTGAAGTGGGTTTGCAACCATAGTCTGCACTACACAGACTGTGGTGTTGTCTCTGCTCCAAGTAAACCAAAGTTAAGGCACAGTTTTGCTTGCCTTTCTCACCTTTCAGCAAGCAAGATGATAAACTTTGGCTATGGGGCGGTATAAAAATGCAATAAATAAATAAGTAGTTTTTACTGCTGCGTTTCTGCATATGCTATCACTACCTTAGCTGGGCAAGCAAAACCTTATCTTCGTGCTAGTTATGTGTGATAGGTCTTCACCATGCTTAAAAGATTAGAACATGAGAAGAGCCATGATGGATTGGACCAAGTGTTCATCCAGTCCTGCACTCTGCTCACACAGTGTGCAACCAGCTGTCGACCACGGACCCACAAGCAAGACATGGTGCAACAGCACTCTCCCACCCATGATTCCCAGCAACTGTTGTATACAGGCTTACTGCCTCCGATATGGAGGTAGCACATAGCTATTGATAGGCTTCTCCAGGCTTCCCCTTTAAATCCATCCAAATTGGTGGCCATCACCACATCTTGTGTTAGTGAATTCCATAGTTTAACTATACGCTGTGTGAAGGACTTCCTTTGATCTGTCCTGAATCTCTCACCAATTAGCTTCATGGGATGGTTCTAGTATTATGGGAGAGGGAGAAAAAGGTCTCCTTATCCATACTCTCCACACCATGCATAATTTTGTATACCTCTATCAGATCTGCCCTTAGCTTCCTTTTTTCCAAGCTAAACAATCCCAGCTCATAGGAGCAATGCTATGATCATTTTAGTTGCCCTTTTCTGCACTTTCCCAGCTCTACAATATCTTTTTTTAGGTGTGGTGGGGACCAAAACTGCACACAGTATTCTAAGTGTGGTTGCACCAGAGATTTATATAAAGGCAGTATGATACTGGCAATTTTATGTTGTAGGCTTTCTGTTAACCTTAGCTTGAATTACAACACTTAGGCTCATCTATGTACAGATGAGCTCAGCTTAGTGGTATAGTAACTCAGGAAGAAGTGAATAGACTCAGATATGTATTTGTGGGTACCCGGGATGCTTTTAGAAAATCCCATCAATCCCATCCTCCCCAAAATCTTTGTACTTCATTTTATTCAGGGCACTGCAATGCAGTGCCTGACCTCCAACGGCACTCACAACCCCCCCTGCCCCCTTCAAAGAAATTGTTTCTTTTCTCCCTTTCTGGTCTGTAGCCTTGCTCTTTCTCTCTGCTCCACCCCTTTGCCTTGCTATTTCCGCTTCGCTCCCAGCCTCCAGTCTTACCATTATGCCATCTTTAGCTCACTGTTGCTCCCCCTCCTTGCCTCAAGCCTTGCTCTTTTGCTATCCCTTTACCTTGCTGTTTTCTTCCTCCCTCCCAACCTGGATTGATGCTAGGAAGAGGGAAAAGTTTGCTGTTTCCCCCCCCCCCCCACCTCACCCTCACTTTGTCTTGCTGTTTACCCCCCATCTTTCCCCATCTCTTTACCTTGGTGTTTCACCCCCTCTCAGCCTCTGGTGTAGCTATGTCTTACCCTCTACTCCTTTCCCTTATTCCTCCCTCCAGCCTCACTATTTCTCTGCCCCGCCCCTCTTTAGCTCACTTTTGACTAGCCAGGCCTGCCATGACAGCCATTATGTGACTAATCACATACTCCATGGAAGCCATTTTGTGGTAGTGCCCACAACAGTTTCTTCAAATTCTCGAACGTTCCCACAGGTCCAAAAAGGTCGGGGACTTCTGATTTAGTTGATATAGTATGTTCTACCATTCTTCTATCATGAAGAACTTGAGGTGGGTACATGAGGTTTGTAGGTGATCTCCCATTCGGGCACTGACCTGCTTAGCTTCAGCAAGTGACTGTACTATGTACCTTCAGACCATGCTGTGCGATGTCATGAGAATCTTCCCTGGGTTCTGGCTTGGAGCATTATTGCATACACACTCATGCTGCCTTGAGTGCCTTTTGTTCAGCCTTCTCTTAATTGCTAATAACAGAACATGAGGTTCTTTATCCTTTCATTACCTGTGGGTAATGAAAGCATGAGCACCCAGACAGTTCTTGAAATAAGAGGGAAGCCTTTCTGTTGGCTGCTTAGTATTAAAAGTGTATCTCTAGACATCTTTATATTCCGATCTTGGCAGTTCAGGTGTTGGCCTTATTGCAGTGGGATCAGCTGGGGCACTAACATAATAGTAAATGTTTTAAATATGGATTAACAATAGATGCAAGACTGCACTGGGTTTGGATAATACAGTTTAAAAGGCATTTATGTTTTTAAAATTCACTTTAGTAGAGAAACTCTTATAAATAAGCACTTTGTTATGAAAATGCTTGCATATTTGTATGCTGAAGATATAGGGAAATGGGAAGCTTCAGTGCTTTAATGGTACTTCAGAATGTCGTAAGCATTTTCTTAATTTTCTGCCTTGCTTGGTTTGCTTTTGACATAAAGAAATTCTGCTGTAGCTATTTGATAAAATATCAGAAGCATATGCTTTGGTATTTCCACTATGTCTCTAAATATAAAGCATTGGTGCAAGGAAAGGATTCCGTATTTGTCTTAGAACATCTTTGATCCGTTTAGGAAAATATGTTGCTAAGTTGCATATATCTGTGAGCAGGTTCCACAAGTTTTGTCTGGTCTTAAGAACATAAGAAGAGCCACGGTCAGTCATTTTATTGTGTTGGTTATATAATGTATTGTGTTTTTTAAGAGTTTTATAATTTTTTTTGCATTTTATTCTATTTTAAAATTGTATGACACCTAGAGCATTTGTTTTATTGGTGTCTTATAAATATGATAAATCATATCAAAGGGCAGCAGTCTGTTCCCACAGTGGCCAACCAGATGCCTATCAGAAGCAGGACATGCATGAAATAGTATCCTCCCACTCATATTTTTGAACTACTGGTATTGCGAGGCATACTGCCTCTGATACTGGACGTATTATATAGCCTGCATGACTAGTAGCCCTTGATAGCCTTTCCTCCATGAATTTGTCTAACCTCCACATTGGTGGCCATCACTACATCCTGTAGTAGCAAATTCCAGCGTTTTAACTAAGCACTGTGGGAAAAAGTACTTTCTTGTGTCT
The DNA here is from genome assembly GCA_029215795.1 of Anniella stebbinsi. NCBI lineage: Eukaryota > Metazoa > Chordata > Lepidosauria > Squamata > Anniellidae > Anniella > Anniella stebbinsi. Next base: position 119,666,280 of record JARDYH010000004.1, on the reverse strand, counting down.
GCCCTGAATTCAGCTTTGCTGGATGATGACCACGGGTAATTTTAAAGATGGTCAGAAATGGGCCTGGCATAATCTCTATCGCTTTGTGTTGGAAGTGGTGTTTGCTGCTTCTGACTGCTTGTTTCTGAATCAATGATTTTTTTTAAAAAAATAAAAAATTGGATCTTTTTTTATTTAAATCTGATTTTTAAAAAATAAAATGCTTTTTGAGGAAAAATATCTAAAAATAGTTTTCTATTTAAGATACATTATAGTATAAAGGTTATTCATCATGAAATAGGAATTAGTTTTTAATTATGTAGCATGAGGCTGTATATTCATACAATGTTTAAATGTTTTGGTAAATGAATTCCATTAATCCATTCGCAATGTCAGGCTCTTCCAGAGGTTTCTGTAAGATTATTGGGCAGTTTTTCTATCTAGAAGATATTATCACAGATGCTTGGTTTTGCAGTTCTCAAAACTGTGAATTTGTGTCTGCAGAGATCACAATCCCGTTGTTCCTTTGCAAATGTATGTACACAGAATCAGTCCCTTACCTCTTAAGTGCGAAGTTTCAAAAAATTCAATGAATAGATTGTTGGGAGTGGAATAGATCTGCACAAGAAGTTAAGTGTGAGGAGGGAGGGGCAAGCAGTAAAAATGAAAGCGAAACCTTTTGAGCAGAATGAGTCTTTGGTAACTCTGAGTTGTGTAAAATATGTATTAAGCTTATAGCGAGGAAGAGTGCACTTTTGGAGGGGAAGTCACATGTTTAAATCGAGTCTTTCTGAGTAGTGATTTAAATCAAATTGATTTAAATCAAATTCACCCTGTTTCTGACCCTACCAGGTTTTGAGGATGAAAGGGAACAACCACCCCACTTCTTCCCCAAGTACACGGTAAGGAGGTGGGGCTGTTCACTCACTCCATGCTGGGATATGCAGTCGCTCTGAAGCAGTGAGAGGTTTTGTGTTTTTTTTGCTTTTGAGTGTTTGTGATATATTTTGCAAAGAGAGAGGATCCCCCTCCCCTCATTAGCACCACATCACTGGTAGTGGAAGGGAAAGGGGAAGTCTGTCTACCTTTCCTAGCATAAAATGAATGACCCCCTCAGAGTTCTCTGATGTGTGGAGAACTTGGATGAGGACAGGGAGGCCTTGCATTGTGCAGGTGGCTTCCAGGAAGATATTCATGGTTACCAACAGCAACTTGGCAGCTGTGTTTGTGGAATGCTGAGAATATAACTGACACTTTTGCATTGCCAGTCTGAGCAATTTGGCAGCCTTATTAGAAACAATGTTCTCCACAGACCGGAGTGAGTAAACAGCTTTTCTGTTGAAAATAGTGTTGCAACTGGCAGGAAGATGCCATATTCCAGGGACATACACAGGAAAATGTGCAACCCCCTGGGGAAAAGGCAGCATTAGAACTTTTATTTAACTTTTTGAACTCTAGATCAATATTTCTTATTCCCAACAATCTGAAGAGACATTTCTGCAGGCTTTGCACTGATGGCATTGGATGGTACCACTTGTTTTTCAAAAAGCATTGGAGAAGGCACTAATTAACTGACTAGAATGTTATTGATCAGGTTAGCAGATTTGACAGTGATTTTAAATGGAAAGATAGAAAAAATGACAGATGTATTTGAATAAGCATATATAATTGTATGTGAGTGGTTGTCACACAAACATGCAGTCGTATCCACTTCTGGTGGTTTTAGTAATGAAATTACATTGTATGCCTATACAAACTGTTGAGTGCAAATGACGTCGCATTTGAATGACCTCTCCATGTTTACATGAGGATGTTAAAAAGTTGGAACTAGTTATACATACATGACTCTCCGCCAAAGGGAAAAGAAAGTTCTGTAGCTGGGAATTCTTGGTCTCTCTTTTCTTCTGTCTTCACTGTGGAAATCCACAGCTTTAGTCCCTCTCCTTCAGTGAAGAATAGCTCCAGTCAGAACATAGGTCAAAAGAGAGGTGTGTATTTCCCTGTTCCATATAAAACAGTAGCGAGAATGCATGTTAGAACTGGGAATGATCTGAGGGGATGTATCCAGGCAATCGGTCTTCTCTTCTTGGGGTCTGAATCAGTCTGTGGAAATGGCCTATTACAATGCTTGATTTTGATATGTGTATTTTTCTTCTTTTAGCCATGTCTCAGGCTGTGCAGACAAATGGAACACAGCCTTTGAGCAAAACATGGGAGCTCAGCTTGTATGAACTTCAAAGAACACCCCAGGTACTATGGAATTGCTTTTTACATCTTTGTGTAAGTTGCAGAGGACATGGCTTTTTTTTAATGAATGTGACACCTTCCCACCGATCCCAGAAATCAGTTAATTTCTTATCTGCCATCTAGAATGCTGCAACAAAAATCACATTTGATTTGCACTACCAGAAATTAGTAAAGCTGATGAATTTATATGAGGATTTTAAAAAAAAGAACATTGTGGTAGTAACTTCAACTTGACCAATAAATAATTGCCTATGGACACTATTTCTTGATCATTAGGAAGCAATAACAGATGGCCTGGAGATAGTGGTGTCACCCCGAAGCCTCCACAGTGAGCTGATGTGCCCCATTTGTTTGGATATGTTGAAAAACACCATGACTACTAAGGAATGTCTACATCGTTTTTGCGCTGATTGTATCATCACAGCCCTCAGAAGTGGGTAAGTAAATGGGTAGTATATACAAAAATCCTTTATCAGAACTGGTTACAGCACCTCAGCAGTACCTTGGGATTCTGGTTACACCATAAGGAACCTGCAAAAATACCTTTGCTTTACAGTTTCCAGCTTCCCTCTGAGTTATTTTTTCCAACCCATAGATCCCCTAAGAAGGGGAAAGAACATCTAGTTGTCACATTTTTATCCTATCCTTATTCCAAGGAGCTCAGGGTGGTGTACAACTGTGAGACAGGATTTCAAGAAGAACTTGCTAAGGTACTGGTTCAGACAGCAAACTCTTACAAACCATGGTATGAAAAGCAAACTTATGGAATTAGTTTCTCCTCTTCTCTTGTTAGAAACAAAGAATGTCCTACTTGTCGTAAAAAACTCGTTTCTAAAAGATCACTGAGACCAGACCCAAACTTCGATGCTCTCATCAGTAAAATTTATCCAAGTCGCGATGAATATGAAGCTCATCAAGAGCGAGTCCTAGCAAGGATCAGCAAGCATAATAACCAGCAAGCTCTGAGCCACAGCATTGAGGAGGGCCTGAAAATCCAGGCCCTGAATAGGTAAGAGGTTCTGAATAATTAAGAGATGGGAAACATTTATGGCACAGTGGTAGAGCACACATGCTTTGTATGTGGCAGGACCCATGTTGAATCCCCAAAATTAACTCGGTTAGCAGGATTGGGAGAGATCCAGGCCTCCCTGAGGCTTAGAGAACTGCTGCTAGTCAGGAGTAGTCAATATTTGGCTAAATGGACCAATCTTCTATCTCTGCTTCACATGTGTGTTAATTTGAAGTGTGTGAAAGGCAAATGTTTTGAATAAGGTCCTGCATATTTGTATTTGAATGACAGACTGCAAAGCTATGGCTCCATACAAGCTAATGCTTCAATATACTCAATGAAGTTTCTGCTGTTGAAGCTAATATATTCTAATATTTGTTAGAAAATTGTGTTTAAATGGCATATTTTGTGTCTTTAAAAAGTATTCGTACATTTTTACGCTATTGACTGAAGCTGCCTTGCAAAATTCTACTTGGTCATGGTAGAGGCAAGGAATGGTAAATGCACTAAATACCAGTGCAGAAGGCCCTTACAGGTTTTCTACAGCGTCATTTTCTACAATACATGTTGCACAGTCAACACACCTTCTTTGAGGTTGTGCTTCTCTTTTATGGAGCTATTGCACATTCCTTCCATAAAACTGTGGTGTTTTATACCCCAATGAGTTGAAGAGATGTACTGGGTATTCTCTTTTTACTTTGTCAGTATTTGAAAACTCTCTAAATAGCTTGTATGTAATGTATGTGTGTGTGTCCTCCTTCCACCTTAATTGTGGTTGTTTTTTTAAAACTAAATTAAAAAGGCCCTTCCTTGTATAGGAGATGTTCCATTGTCTTAATAACTATAGTTGACCTTTTCTATACCTTAGCCAGGTCTTCTAATCTTAGTAGGATCTCGGCTGAAGTTTCCATCTTTTCATCAGGGTTTGTGAGCATATTACTATATTTGGTATTTTGGGTAGTTGCCCTCCCCCCACTTTTCTATGGTCTAGAGATATTATAACTTTCACATTTTTTCAGCTCCAACTGAAACTTTTCAAGATCCATGTGAGAAAATGCCATGTTTGCCCCTCAATAATGGGTCACTTTGCTAATCTACTTCAGAGCTGACCTGGAAGTAGCAGTTCAAACTAGGGTGCTGGACAACCAGCTATCTGTTAGGAGTCTTGATAGCTGTTTTGTTTCTATTGTGTTGGCTAGATATGTTCTGAAATCTTGGAATCTTACTAAAATGTGTGCTAGACATCTACTTTGGGTATTTGTATTTAGTGAAGAATTTTAGAATGAACCAATATAGCTGCTAGGACTCTGAAAATGACTGGCTGGAGAGTTGCATGGTTTCCTGAATATGTCACGTATGCTTATTAGGTTACAGAGAGGCAAGAAGCAGCAGATAGAGAATGGCAGCGGAGCAGAGGACAATGGTGACAGCTCACACTGTAGCAATGCTTCAACTCACAGTAATCAGGAAGCTGGGCCAAGTAACAAAAGGACCAAAACATCTGATGATTCTGGGCTGGAACTGGACAATAACAATACAACAGTAGCTATAGACCCAGTATTGGATGGTGCGAGTGAAATAGAACTAGTTTTCAGACCCCATCCTACGCTAATGGAAAACGATGACAGTGCACAGACAAGGTAAGCAGTGGTCTTGTTCTTCTTTTAGAAGCCACATTGTACATATTAGTGAGCTAGGTTTCTTGATTTTTTTGGTGCTATGATTTATTCAAGATAAACACTTAAGAAGTGCTAGGTCGCTACCCTTAACATATGGTTCAATTGTTTTACTTGTTAATTCTTTAAGAACTGTCACAATTTTAATTCTGGTACACAATACGTAATCACACAGATTGTCTTTGTTCCTGGTGCAGGTACATAAAGACCTCTGGCAATGCCACAGTAGATCACTTGTCCAAGTACCTAGCTGTGAGACTGGCGTTGGAAGAACTACGGAGCAAAGGAGAGTCAAATCAGATGAATCTTGAGACAGCCAGTGAGAAGCAGTACACAATTTATATTGCTACAGCTAATGGCCAGTTCACTGTGAGTAGCTGATTAAGCTAAAGCATAATGGGGAAGAAAGACAGCTTTGAGTTACACTTGGGACCTGTTCAGAATTTCCCCATGCATAGATGCTAAATACGTCGGGGGTGGGCTCCTCCTCCAAAGTCATGTGCCTGCCCCTAACATCCACATATTGAACATGGATGCTGATAAAGTGATGCCTAATTGTGTTCAGTTGAACATGCATGCAGGTGTCCATCCTCAGTCTGTGGATGTTGGGGATAGAACTGCTGGGGCATGTGATGTTAAGGGCATGCCCAGAAGATGTAGCACCCCTCCCCAAGTTTAGCCCTACATTTGGAGAAATTCTGAATAGGACATGGTTATACTTTAGCTGCTGTTGTAGTTGATGTAGCTAAAATGTATGCATTAGCATGTGAACTTGGATAAAGAAACACAATTACTGCAGTTTTTGTGTGCATATATGGTCACATTGCTAAAGAAAGAGAGAGAATAGTGTAATAGTTAAGAATATTGGGCCTGCCTGCACATAAAATCCAGCTTCAGATCTCTGCTTGTCTGTGAAGCTTTCTGGGTAGCCATTGACAGGTCTCCATCTCTGAGCCTATTCTAGTCACAGGGCTATTTTCCACAATCTTATCAGGGTCTGGGATGTAATCCTCTCCCCTTCCTCACTTCCACCACTGTTTTGAACTCTTGAAGGGACTGTTCAGACAACATGCTAAACCATGGTTAGGCTGCTAACCCTTTTGCAGCAAATGGTTAGTGAGTGTGTTTTAAACCGTGGTTAGGTAGCCACCATGGTTAGGAATGGTTCACATGACATGCTAAGTCATAGGCTGAATTCGGACAACACAATAGTCAATGGTGGGGTAATAATCAACTTTACAGTTGTTCATCTAGGGGGTACTCCCCACACAACATGGTAATAAATAATCAACCGTGGTGTGGATTAGGATCAGCACTGAGTTGACTATGGCAGCATTCGGACAACATGATATGCAATACAACTGATGACTGTTTCCCCTCCCCCAGTTCCTTAATATGTTGTCCAAATTCAGCCATAATGTTTAGTTCAAAATGTTTCACCACCATGGCTTAGAATGTCGTCTGAATAGGGTCATTAACACTTCTTAAGCGTACACTTAATGTTTGAAGCAGTCCTTACTCCTGATAACAGGTGTAATTAACTTATCAGAAATATCCTCACATGCACATTGTGTATTCATATTGTAGGATTTGGGGCTTCTAGCATAGGATTTAGATTTAGTGTTTGTATGGAAATTGAATACAGCAGATCCAGATCTAGTTGAGAGGAACCAGATGACATGGTAAACTGTCCTGTGTGGCTCGGTATCTGTAAAAAGTGGTCTGTCATCAGAATGGTAGACCCACCCTGCTGAAATTCATGGCCCTTCACATTCTTCTTGAGCTTAGATTTTAGCCCTCTCTTTACCAATGTGGCAGAAAGGGGCTATGCTTGAAAAAAGTGTAGTTTAAAATTGGCTAACCTTCCCTTGCTGAAGTCACCCTTCTGTCAGAAGCCAGTGTGGTGTAGTGGCTAGAGTGTCAGACTGGGAGTCAGGAGATCTGGGTTCTAGTCCCCACTCGGCCATGGGGACACAGGGTGACTTTGGGCCAGTCACAGACTCTCAACCCAACCTACCTCACAGGCTTGTTGTGAGGATAAAATGGAGAGGATTATGTATGCCACCTTGGGTTCCTTGTAGGAAAAAAGGCGGGATATCAATGTAATAAATAAATAAATAGGATGTCATTAAAAGCTTCGTGTCACAGCAGTCCAAGAAGCTGGAATATATTGGGGAGGAACACTTGGCAGAACGTGGTATTCGTGGTTCTGATGGTAATGGCTGCCATCCTTTTCCAACTGATTACATCAAATATACTTGTGCCACCTAGTCACATTATGACTTCACTCCATCATGTCCTTAACAAGTAAATATGGAAGGGACTTGGGACTTATGTGGGCTGTGCCTAAAATGTTCATTGCTAGGGGGAAAAGGATATTTACCTTAGTCAAGACTCAAAGATCAGAAGTAATGCATTATTTTGGGGTGACTTGGGGTAAGTTAAACATTATTCATCCTGAGCCTTTTAAACAGTCTTCCACAAGTGAATGGATCCATTACTGCTGAAGCAGTATGGCCCATACTCTGCTAGCAAGAATAGCTTTGGTGCAGACATTTGTGTAGTTAATACAGTAAAGCACCCTTGCTTTGTGTGCAGCTGCTTCTTGCTTTGTGATGGGCAGTGGAGTTGACATCTGGTTTATATTAGACTATAGAGTGCTGTGACTAAACACTTTTCTCCTTATTGCAGTTTACAGACTGTGGTGTGTCGAAGTTTGGTTATTTCTCTAGCCGTATATTCTGTTCATTTTCAAACAGCAGTAACACTGTCAGTTTCTGGCTTTGGCACTAATTTTGACTTTGTCTTTAGGTATTAAATGGATCCTTTTCCTTGGAGTTGGTCAGTGAAAAGTACTGGAAAGTGAATAAGCCCATGGAGCTCTACTATGCGCCAACAAAGGAGCACAAATAAGCCTGAAAAGACTTTGAGTTGGAAGTGTAATTGCTTTTATAGCTTTGGTTTACTTTAAATAAGTGAAGCACCATCCTCTGCATCATGCACAACTGCTGAGAGATTTGGATTCCTTGATGAATATTATTATTAGACAGCATTTTGTGTGATATTTAACTTTCTTTCCTCTGGAGGACTGAACGGTCTGTACATTCCACTGGTGCTCTCAAATGTGCTTTTGATTTGGTGGCTCTTGTTCCATGTGCATGATATTAGAAGCAGGAAAGGTTTCATGGCAGACTTATACTAGCACCTTGATGAGTGTTGACAAGGGACAACATAAATGGTTGGAATCTAAAGAACTCTCTTCAGTTACAGCAATGATAGAGCACATATGGTCAAAGTAGGTTTAGTAGTAGCTGACTGCTTGTGATGCTAAAGAAACTGCTGGTTCTGGGGGCCAGAGGGGCTGTTTGCAGCACTAACTACACCCTTATGCATTGCCTAGGTAGTGTGTCCTTCTCTTTTGTAAATAAAAACCCAGTTCACAAGTAATATTCTGTCTGTTCCCAAATAGGTGCCCATCTTGGGAATGCGAGTAATTTTTTCTCTCTCTGCTTTCATCATGCTTAAGGTAACTGGGGTATTCTCAGATAAGGAGGTGAAACCCACTTCAAATCATATTTAAGAGAACCCTAGTTAACTTTAACCATGTTTAATATTGGTGTCAATGTACTGATTAACAGCAGATAAAAAGTATGAGAGGGAATTTACCCAGGGGAAGAACTTCAAGGAAGGTAATGTACATATCTGAAGCTGGCTCACAATTTGTTAACCATGATTTATGAAGAAACAATGTATTGGCCCATTAAGGGGGAAAATACTAGTATTGATACATCTTAAAAATAGTCATCTCTGCTGCTAGCTTGAGTGGCTTTAGTATCGCTCAACAAATTAAATGAAAGGAAAGCAATGTTTCTGGGTACAACATCACCACATGCCTGCATGTTTTGAAATTGGTGGGATTCTTATGTGGAATCTTGAATTTGCTAGAAGTAAAAGGCACTAAAAGCGCTTGTCTTTGTAAAAGTACTCCCAACTGTTACCTTTTTCACAGTAAATACTGATAAGAGAAATTCCTCCAAAAATCTTTTTTTTTAACATTTCTTGCCCACATTAACAATATCTGCCATTTACTATATTAATACAATGTATTTAGGTGATCTTTAGTTTCAACTGGGTAAGACCTCTGCAGTATTTGAGTACACCACAACCAATTGCTGTGACTGGTTATGGTAAATCGGTAGTTTATCATTTTAGGGCATATCTGTGTTCTTCACCTAGTGAGACTGCCAGGAAAAGGACTTCCTTTCACTGTAACGCCTCACCCCCACCCCAGTGCTGTATACTTGGTTTCTGCCATTTGGTATTGGGAAGGGAAATGTTCTCATTCTGTCCTTATTAGGGTTAAGAATCTAGATATGATGCAAGCCACTGTCATGTTTTTCCTTAAGAAACTGGCCATTACAGAATGTAGGAAGAAGCATACGCTTTTCACTCTTGAGAATTATTTAGCCCTACAGGAAAGTAAAACTATTGTATAATACTCCCTTTTTGAAGAGATCTTTACTATCGGACATTCCTAAATTATGCTAGCAGTTTGTGCCATGAAACTCCACAATTACTAGAAGTCTGGGGTGGGGGTGGGGAGTTATACTATGTCTGTTTGGTTTTGTTCAGTACTTTTGGTGTAATGTACAATTTATATAGCTTGCTAGTGCATGCCCACTAAATATAATCAGGTTTCTTTTTATGTGAAAAATGTTTTTGTATGGGCAAACATCAGTTGCAGTAAGAACAAATTTGAATTGTGATTTTTCCAAAATAATGTTTAGCCCTGTAAGCAGATAAAAGTGCCTGTAAAATTCTGAAAAGTTATCTACTAGGGGGAGGGGATGTTGTTCCCAACTTAGTGTGGGAGAATGTGAATTTTTACTTCTATGTTACAGTGAATTCTCTTAAGTATTTATATTTACTTAAACACATAAAGTAGCTGTTTTAATCAAACAACGGATTGCACTGTGATTTTAGTTTTATGATTAGATTTGAGAACAAGTTGCACATGCTTCTCTGTTGCTGCCACGTTTTCACAAGTAGGGCATTTTGAAAGTCTGGGGGCCCTTAAGCATAGGGTCCCCAAGGGTGTGTGAGAAATTTCAGGGAGGAATACAGTCCTGAAGCAGGTGGTTCCTCCTGAGTAGCTAAAATCTGATTTAAATCAATGCTGTCTTGCAGGGAAACCTTGCTGGTCTGCCCTAGATTTGCGCCGGTGACTGTTCCCTCGTTACCCATTATTCCAATATAATTTAGGAAGAAGGAAGTCTCAAACTGCATTTATGTTTCCTTGTGTGTGGATTTAGAAGGAGATAAAGATTCTGATTTTTCTGCTTCTACTGCCATGTGAGGTAAATAAATTTCACCGCTTCTCACACAGCAGCAACCAGTGAACACACAAGTGTGTAATTGTCCTTGTACATTTACATGAGGAATAGAACGCTGGGGGCTCCCAGTAGGTATAAGTTTAGAAGGGCAGGGTTGTATATTCAGTGTATTTGGCAAATGCTGACAAGGTATTTGAAGTGTCTCAGGAGATGATTCCATTGAAAACAGGTAACCTTAGTACCTTAAGACTGCACCCAAATTGTTCAGAAACAACAGTGTATGTTACTGATGCTGTTCCATATGTAATCCCATTATATGATAAACATCTAATAGTTAAAGGAAGCAATTAGTGAAAAGCACTGGAGTGTTAAATATAAAAATTAAAAGGAAATCCAGATTAGCAACTGGGTATTTACACTAACCCTGATGAAAGTGTGTTAATCCAGCTATGAGGTTGAGAACACTTACTTTTGTAGAAAAACATCTAGTCCAGGCTTGCTGAGTTACCTTCTTCATATTAGACTTATGATTCTTAAAGTAGTGCTATCTGGGAGTCCTTAGCCGAAGCTGAACTCTAATAAACTAAAACTCAGCAAAAGAGAGAACACTTTATTGGTCGGTGTGACCAGTGCTTAAACACACTTGGTGTCCCCCGACTCCCCCACTGTATTATCCTCTTAAGCAATATTATACATCTGAACAAGGAATTACAAGAGTGGGAAAAGTCAGGGTAGTCACAGAACTCAATAGCCTAAAAGGAAGCATTGGATGAAAATAACTTGCAGCTGAATTGTGATGTTAACTGGAACATACATGACTGTTCTTCAATTTTTTTTTCTAAAAATGTCCTGAAACACTGAGCACTCACACATAAAATTCTATATTTTGAGAGACTTGGCTCACTTATACTTCTCAATGCAGAGCTTCAATAAAAAATACTTTTGTCGGAAATGTCACTTTATATGCTTTCTTCTGCAAAGTCACCTTCAGCTCCTGTCTGGGAATCCTCAGAAGTTTGCAGAGAGCCTTCAGCTTGCCCTCCCATATATGTAGGAGTGCTGTACTTCACAAGAATAGATTTAAACTGCACCAGGGGAGCATTGGTGCGAACACCCATAGGGTCAAAATGTGTTCGGCTTACTCGATAGCCAGCTTGAGAGAGATAGTGCAAGAACTTATTTAACCTGCAGAGAAAATGTAAAAGCATAAGTAAATGCCTTCCCTACACCCCATTCATTCAGTTATGTTTTAAAATAACAGGATACTTACTTTGGCATGTTCATTCCTTTAATACTGTGTCTGTGGATATTGTAATAAAAGGCAGGAAGCTCAGCATTACTCTCCAGCTTTTGGCGCTTTGGCCCATTTTGGCTAATTTCATTTCTTTTTGCTTTTCCTGGAATGTGAGAGAAGCTTTAACGTTCAGATCAGATTTGTTTATTTGTATCTAGCAGGCCCACCATGAAGCAAAGGAATAAAAATAAGCTTAAGGGTGTTATATTAATACCCACCACCCCAGGATAAAAAAATCCAGATATTCTGAACTGTGGCCCAGCTTTATGCTATTGTGGAAAATCTTCACATTTCATTAATTTACATTCTCGAACTAGTTTGTTGCAAGTTTTTCTAAATGAAAATCTCCTGGATAATCACTGTTTGGTTGTGGATACGGAGCTAAATTGACAGCTACCTACCATGTACAACGTAGTAATCAGCTGCAGCATCTGGTGTCTTAATAAACACACCACACTCTTCTAAAATTCAAGGAAATCAGTGTTACATTTGGTCATTGCAGGAGAATAAGTTTAGCTTTGAAATAATGGTTATATTAAAATGGAATGTTTCCTTTATGGCAATAGGATTAAGGAGTTCAGTTACATTACTATTTAGCTCACAATGACACTGAAGCTCTCATTTGAGTGGAATGGCACATGTTGAAATCTTAGACTTTGGGGGATATATGTTTCGGGATGGCTTTCACACACTTTTGTGCTGACACCAAGTTATCTGATAATATACCATATGTGTTAATGCATAGCATGTCACTTGCCATCCACCAAACTGACACTACGAGGTTGTGTCTGTTTTGCTGATACGGTTTCTGTCAACCTTGCATGTAGTTGGGGGAACTATTGCTATTTAAGAATCTACCAGGAATCTACCTTTATGGGGGAAGTCATTATTGCACATACACAGGAAGTCTCTAATTCTGAAGTCTTTGATGGAAGAGGCTAATGAGGGCAAATCCACTCTTTGTCCAAGACTGTCTCATGACATAACCATTCTTACTATTGATGCTTATGGAGTTCTGTAACATGCATGATAGAAAATAAGCCTGCAAAGTGAGGCAGTCATGAATTCTGAAGCGGCAAGTTCTTTCTGCCATGTACCAAAAGCTGTTTAAAAAGACTAGGCTGTTAGATAAGCATATAACACAATAGTTCTCTAATATATTTAGTTTGCAAACTTGATTTACTGTGCAATGACATGGCACTTCATACCTATGGAACCTTTCCACAATTGCTATAAAAACTGATACTTCTCTTACTTAAGGGGAAGGTCATGTATCAGGCAGAATAAAGGATCAGTGGAGAGGAAATCTTTTACTACTTTAGGAGACTGGGACTGATGTCTTTCCATAATAGTTAAAGCCATCTTGACAAGATTAAAGATGTGAAGAACAACTTCAGTATTTGAAGATCATGAGAATCTTACAGATTAGCAAGATTATTCTGTAATACCATATGTAGGTTAGTGAGCTGAACAGTAATCCCTTTTTTGTGTTTACATACTAAGTCTATTGCCATTACTTCTTGAAATTCTCCTGTTGCTTCCTTTTAATTAACAAGATTTTGTAAAACTTGTCACTGTCTTCTCACCTTGTTTGTTCTGGCTGCTAGGACCATGGATTGAAAACTGCTTGAGTGTTGTGCACTCTGCTTCACATATTAGTGTTTTTAGAAGTGTCTGGATGTCTTCTAAACCATACTGAACCGCTTCAAACAGCATTCTTCTGAGAAATCCAGTGTTGAAGAGGGATCCTGACCTGGAAGATAACAGAATTGCATTATCTAGAGAAATTTTATTTTAAAACCTTGAGTTTGTTTTGATGAGATTTAAAGAGTTTGTTTGGAAAGGATCAGCCTATTCAGAAGTTATTAAGCAATTTTTTTTTTTAAATTCATAAAAGGAACTTGGCAACTTCACCATGGTGGTTATTGGTGAAATGAAACTAACTTATTGGTTCTTATTATTAGTGTGTAGAAGTGACACAGCAGGTACAGATCTAACACTGGCTCACTGGAAGTCATGGTTTGCAAATCAGAAGTTTGCCTCAGGAATGTCTGATCCTTCCCCCTCCGGATGAATTTCTTTCCTCCTTTAATTTCCAAGTATTAACCATGTTTTTGCATTATGGTTGCATTGATGCACAAACCAGGATCCCATATACTCATGGTTTCAATTTCTTGTTCAGAAGGGATCTTCACCTGTTAAACAAAATGCCTCTGTGTATGAGCCTGCAGTTTCCCTTGTCAAATCTCAGACAAGAGGAATGTGACCTCCTACTTACATTGCATTATAACCATGCAATTTCTACAGGAATATACATACTTTGCATGTTTTTTTAAAAAATAAAATCAAACGCTACGGCCAAAAAAGCTGACAGCTTTAACTTACATCAATCATGTAAGTCTGCATATATTGCTTATTTTGTTTCTAACCCATGCCCACTTTCTCCCAACAATATCAATTTGATATTGGGGACTGTAGAATCCTAGTTGGAAGTAAAGTCAACGACTGATTTCAAAATGACTCCAGTAGAGCATAAAAAAATAGATTTTTATTGATACCACATTTCAAAGTATAGATTAACACAAGATCTATTGGGGTCTTTTGTTAGGGCAATGAAGAATTTAAGTTATCAAAGCCCTGGAGAAATACTGGCCTCATAACAGAAATGACTACTGAGCTCATAGTAAATAATGAAAGGGGCAGATATACCCCAATTGCCTATTATGTTCTCTCCCTGGCCATCTCCCACCCCCACAAGAATATTACAAATGAAATCAGCAGTAAAAACCCCTATGCTAAGATAGCACCAGTTTGGAAAAGAATTAACAGTGAAGGTAAAATTTATTGCTGGGGACCCTGGTAATGACTTTTCTTTTAACGCACAGGAATAGAGAAAAATTGTTTTTATTACAAAAACAGGTGCTTCAGTGCTCTTGAAGTGCTACAACCACACAAAAAATGAAATTACCATACAGGCGTAATGCTAAGTTATTTTCCCTACCTTATTTTGAAATGAACCCCAGTTAGCCTACTGTTTGGTAGTTTCACTCTCCCATTCATTTCAGTAAGGGTAAATTGGATGTCTAATAGCTTTCCAAGTTAAATGTCCATTTCTTCTAAATGGAAAAGGGGATGGGAGAAATGAAACATCAAGGGATAATTAACCCCATAATTGTTGTAGAATATGTAAGAGTATGAAGATCCTCAGGTTTGTTAAATAATACAAATATTTTAAACTGCTGCTGGGGGCCACAGTAACTCACTAGGTCAGGAGGGCTAATCAAACAATGAATTGTACAGGATAGTAAATTCCTTTCCAATGACTCCTGGAAATTCTGCTCAGCATCTTCTCTACGCCAAGGGATTTCAACCAGGCAGAAGCTACACTTCTTCAATTTTTCATTTAAAAATGCCTCCCCTCAACCTCCACAAAGTGATTCACGACAACCATTAAAATCGCAACACATACAAAAACAATACACACATATTTCAGTATCCAAATCTGACTTTCCGCTTCCCAAATACCCTCCTTAATAAGTAGGCTGTGAGGAATTTTCTAAGAAGCAAGTTTCAAACTGGTACTGAAAAATAACAAGGAGCTTTAATATAATAAATTGCCCAATTAAAGCTTTCTATTATTTTTTCAATACCATTGTCAAACTTGCCTTTTCTAAATCTCTTGTTTTAGGTACTGCCCTCTTGTCTTTCAGCCTTTTCCAAAGGCTATGAGGTATGTTTTTGTGTGTGTGAACGACATCTGGGAGGCCATTCCACCCACAACCCTAGCTTCTTGCTGGTGCTCGCTTGACCTTACACAACGATAGAATAGTATTAAGAGCTAAAAACACTTTCAGCTTAGGGGAAACCAAGTGAAGGAGGGGGGGATAAGAAAGTGGAAGAAGTGGGAAATGGGCAAATATGATTTTTAGGCTTGGTTACTGGCTTTCTGCGCAATCCTATACATGTCTATTCAGAAGTAATACTTGTTAGGTTCAGTGGGGCTTCCTGCCAGATGAATGAGTTGGGAACTGCAGCCTGAAATGCAAGAGGGCATGGGAAACAGGTGTTTTGTGAGTTTCCTAGCTCTGCTTCTCAGATCTAGTGAACCTCCCCTAAAGTGAATATGATTCTCCCAGGTATGAAGCTGGGAAGAGGTCATATGACATCATCACTGCCTTCACAGCCACCTCTATTTTACTGAACTGGGAAGCGTCTTCACTCCAACCTGAGGCCAATGTAGAAAATGGGCTGTCAGAAAGCAGTTTGCTCCTATGTCACAACTGTAAGTGCCTCCTTAGGGATGCTCAGGCCTATTTGAGAATGAAGAAATATACATACCACAGAGGACCAAGTTCAATTGCTGTCCTGCCCGTCATACGGCTATAACAGTCACATGGGAGCTGGCGATAAGGGTTCTCTGTTGGGAAAGCAGTACCAGCATTCATTTTCCAAACAAATATCTCAGATTAGTGTGTCCATGAACATAATGGAAACTTGAAGCTTAATAGGTAGTATTAATTTTTTTAAAAATTGACTCAAAATTTTTATTTTATCCTCACAACAACCCTGTGAGGTAGGTTAGGCTGAGAATCAGAGACTGTCCCAAGGTCACCCAGGGAGCTTCATGGCTGAGTGGGGACTGGAACCCGGATCTCCTGAGTCCCAGCCCAACACTCTAACTGCTATAGCATACTGGTGCTCTTTAAAGGCTTGGCTGTACCACATACCCTTTTTAGTACTTTCAGTGCAACCCTCTACATCTACTCAGAAGTCTCACTGAGTTCCATGGGGCTGAAGTGCATATAGGACTGCATCTATACTTTTTTGTAGAGTGAATGGCTCTCTGGGATCTCTTTGATATTCTTATTCATTAATTTTATTTGCTGGCTCATTCATTTCTTGGTTTTATTATTTTAATGTTTTTTGCTGTTAGCTGCCTCAGGCTGCACAAGAAAAGGCAGGGTATAGATTCTTAAATAAATAAGCGAGTTATGCTAGACTATCATAACGAAAGTGCCAAAAGTATTCTGTGATACAGAGGCTAAGTAGATAAAAGGTTATCGTTTTGATTAGACACTGGGAAGAAAATACAGGGATTGTGGTAGTTTTGTTTTCATTACTAGAACTTTGCTGATAACTATATGAAGTTATAATATATGGTTACCTTCTATCATGCTGCCCTCTCTCTTGAAGACCCGCTCTTCACACCACTGGCAATGGATTAGGTATCGAATTTTCTTGACAGTATCATCTGCAAGAGAGGGTCCTCTCAATACTCTCACCTGCACTAGGACAAAATGTTCAAGAGCCACCGCAAGCAAAACTTCAATGCCTTTGTTGCATCGAGCAGCAGCTCTGCAAAAAAGATACACTATAATTAGCAGAACTCAACAAAGGTTAACTCTTCCTACTTTCCCAATTTTATGCACAAGTTCTAATTTCTGAATGCCTCCTATGGACTGTGAAGTCTTGCAATCCCAGCATGCTGATTCCATCAATTTCTGGGCATGGCTTTCTATCCTGAGTTTCTTAGTTCAAATCCAACACACTTTGCTATTGCAATGCCACTGAATTAGTTCTTGATAAAAAAAAAAATGATTTAATATACTTGAATCCAAAATACTAAGAAGCATTGGACAAGTTGCTTTGTAAACTTTGTTCCATCCAACATTGCGCAAGTGGGCTTCTGTTCAAATAGAACTTTCCCTTCCTTTTCTTGCCCCTACAGCCCCCCATCTGCTCTGGAGAGTTTCCCAGCCCTCCAGAACGGGGGGGGGGGGGAATCACCCCTCTTCCTATTCCACTGACAGCAGCTTTTTGTCGGTGGAGCAACACCAGTTGGATATCACCCATGAGTACCTTCTTGGAATTACAATCCCAAAATCAATGTAGAATGATATCTGCCTCTGAAGAATACAAATTTCCAACCTAGTTTCAAATGGAAGCCATTTCCACAACCTGTTTCAGTTTCTGCTTAGTTATGGAACAAGTCCTCTAGTGATTATGCTAGTACAACATTGTGATTTATCTGCTCTACATTTACTGAAGCTTCTTTTTATAGACAATTGGAAGCTAACGCAGACCATCTAAATGAGGTAAAATGCAGAGATCCTTCAAAACCATTTGCATTTTTGCCTCCTCAGCCTGCACAACTTGCAGCCACGAAGATGTATGCAAGCTACCAGCTGTTTATGCTGGTCACTGTGGATGCACTGTTGGGGGACTGTTGAGCACCTAGCAACAACCACATGGCTGGTACTCTGCATTCAGCTTTTGGTGGGTCACAAGTTTTTCAGGTCTCCTTTGAACTATTTTTTTTGGCCTTTGTATCATTTACACTTCAGGATCCGATTTCTGAAGATCGTTCGAAAGCAAGATGCAGAGAATCAACTTCCCACAACCCCTACTAGAAATTTCAATTGGCAACTAAGGAAAAACACTGCAACCACCTGTAAATTGTAACTGTACCTTGCCACCGCAGCAACTACCATCCTAGCAGCCAGTTCCTTGTAGTACTCTGTCCTGACAATGTTGCAACCATAGTGGCGCTGGGCTACATGCTGGGCCTTTGAATAGAGAGAACTGATATCTGTTGATGTCACTGATACAATTCCAAGGTTTCTTACATTTCTGAAAGCCGCATCTAGATAGTTCACTGATGATCCAAATGGGTCCAGATGTCTGTAAGATGGCGTAGCACAGAAGTTGCAAGAACATGTTAAGAATTATTCAGGAAAAAAAAGATTGACAGCATGGTCCTAATCTTGTTTACCCAGAAATATATCTCACTGAGGTCAACAGGACTAATTTCCAAGTAAGTCTGCTTAAGGTTGCAACTTTAGCTGCTAGATGGTTAACATTCCTGATGAAAAGAATGTCATGTCAGAAATAAAATAGAATGTGGATATATTAACCACATCTCATATATTCAGTATATCAGAATGTTTCATAAAATATGCAGGTTCAGGCAAGGCTATACATATTCAAAAATAGCAGGTGAGCCGACTGAAGTTTAATTTGTGAATAGAACCGTTGCTCAAGAGTGCAAAACGTTTTGTAAAACTCAAGACCTAGCTAGACATTCTGGGAAAGGACACAGACCAAAATGTAGTGGTAAGAGGATGGATCCAGCTCTCACTTTACTGTTCTAAAGGGAAGGTGGTAGAGTAAAAGAACAAGCAACCTTTTGGTTGTAGGGTTTGCTTGCAGTGCCAGTGGTAGTTAGGGTTCACATGCATACACTTACTGGCTCGGTTCAGACAACACATTTCTCAATGGAGGCTTTAGAACTCCATGGTGGAGTTTTTACATCATTGTTGAGAAATGTGTTGTCTGGCGGGAACACAACAGTGGAGTTGTTTGGAAAACACTCCACGCAGAATATCCAAGCTGTGCAGAGGAGTTCCTGCACAAACGTTGTGTGTTGTGTTGTGTGGAGGGCTTTGTGGAGTTTTCCATTGCATTGAGTTGACTTTTCCCGTTGGCTACAGAGTTCCCTGGCAAGAGCAGCGAAAGGAGTGCTGCTCTAGAAAAGACACAGGGATTTTTTTTTGCAGCAATGGCTTATGGGATACCATTGGGAGGACCAGGGGAGGAGAAAGGGCGGAGGAACCGTCAATCAAACATCATGATGGATTTTATTCAACTCCATAGAGTTAGAACATGTGTGGGAAGGACTTCCTAAAAACTCAACCATTGAATGGAGTTTTCATAAACATAAATCAGGACTTCATATATGGTTCTGCAAGCTCCACATCCAACCTCCAACTACGTAAACACCAACACTCTTAAACAAAGGAATTACTTCCTTTCCTATATGGAGATGACAGCAGCTTAACACTGTAAACCAGTAGTGGGCAGAAGGTAAATTGGGATCTGGTAGATCACTGGGTGATTTGCAATTGGTCAGCAAGGGTTTCTGACTTGTTTAACAGAAGGAATAACAAAATGATTTTTTTTCTACGTAAATTAGACTGCAGAAATGAAGAAACTTGGGGTAACCAAGAATTGACTTTTGCATGATTGTGAGCTCAGTTCAGATCTGGTACCGAAAACAAATTCTTAGGCTTAGAATGTGCCCAGAGGCAATTCTGTTAGTTAATTCCAGGCATGTTGGGTTTTGTGTCTTTTACCCCCACCTGCCTCTGTTCTAGTTGGTGAATCTTGAGGTTCTGATAAAAATGAAGTAGATTCAGCAGCCTCAAGTCTTGCCAACCCTGCTGTAAACTTATACTTCTCCAGCCAACCGCTCTTCTTAGAAAGCCCTTTTCTTTTGAAGCAATAAAAGTCTCAGATTTTCTCTAAGCAGAATCTTCATTTGAATTGTGTGGAAATTCCACTAGAAATTATTCCCAGCTTTAAACGTTTTGCTCAATTAAAGTTTATATATGTATCTTAAGGCGTAGCAACATACTGATGAAATATCTACAGCAGAAATTGGTTTGCTAGCTTAATTTTTCATGTACAAACTTTAATCAGTGGGGCAAATAGGATATTGCATGGAATGTAAATTTTGGTTGATTTATATTAACAGATCTTGTACTTTGTACAATATTACCAGGTTAAACGTTCCACACATGAGCTATTCTCCAGTTAGGGTTTGATAAGTGGTGGGGAGTGGGAGGGCTGATCAAAGAGACAGGTGCCACTTACATAAAATCAAATGCTCTCAAGTGCATGATGACATTGGCATCCATTTTTGTCACCTCAATAGCAGGCAAGTTTGCTTCTTCTTCTTCCATTGTTTCATCACAGTCCTCCTCCTCCTTGATGTTCATCACCACTTTCATCTTATTTAAATAACAGTTCTCCTGTATCATTGTCACAGAATTTTGACTGTAGTCATTAATTGTGACCTTCACAGAATTTCCAAGATGCTTTGCCCACTGTAATCCCATAATACCTGGGGGTCAAGAAGCGTATGCAGTCAGAATTAAGCAAATGATTAAGAGTTTACTCCAGTGGAACGTGTTCTACAGAAAAAGGCTCATCTTCTCAATGCACACAACTCAAATTTAAAGATTTTAAGTCCTGTTTGAGATATAGGCAGATACTGGCTCACACTAAGGCTATCAAATGAACAGGACTTTCACAAATTCTATTCCAAGTATGAATCCATTTCTAAGACGAACATCTCTCCTCTCCTCTCCTGGAATGCCAGGGGAAGTCCAGTCCTAAGCATGCCTATTCAGAAAGAAATCACACTGACCTCAGTGGGTTTACTCCCTAGTAAATGTGCTTAGGATTGTCTAAGAGAGCAATCCTTTGCTTCCAGACAGCAGCTTGGAGACAAGGAATTATTCGGTTTCCTGGCTCAGAAGTCAGAAACAGAGCTCTGACCTCTGTACCAAGAAAACACACTCCTCCCACCCCCTCCTCATAGCTGGCTTGGAGAGACCTCCCTATGCTCAGAAAATGGAAAGTGAAGATGGGGAAAAGGGGGCATTCCCGCAAGCAGGGAGGAGACCAGGGAGCCAGCCATATGAGAAATTCTGTATCCGCTCAGCCCCCTTCCCTCCCCCTCCCCAAAGCCTCTGCTAGACTGGTGAAAACACCCATCAAGCTTATATGCAGAGGAGGAGGCTCAAAGGGTGGATCGCAGAGAATTGCATATTTCCCCTTTCCAAGTTACACAAAGTGAATCAAAGCAAAGAACACAAGACTACCAGTGGCTCCAAATGCATCTAGACACTTCAAAGGTTTCCGTTCCTCAGCTAGGACAGCTAAAGCACAGACTATAAGTTGCCTAAAAGAAGAAGAAAAATATACCTTAATTAAAATTAATGTAAATTATGCATTCCAATTTAAGGATAGTTTCTGCAAAATTAATTAACATTGTATTTTTAGATATATCTAGAAGTTGCAGAATATTGAGATTGTTGGTAGGACTAAAACTTCTCAGTATTATGTTACAGTGCACAGTATTTTCTGTTTGCCAGCAAGTCCATGCCCAAAGTGTGTCCAATTGACTATGATTTATTTTGATATTGGTTCAAATTCCAACTCAGCCATGGGCTTACTGACTGTGCTTCTCTCTTTTCCTTCTATCTCAGCTGTACAACAGAAGTATCAACTACCTACTGGCTTTAATATTAAAATCTATAATAACATTATTAGTAAAACCCCTCCCTAAACAATCCCATAAATTCTTACCTGTTAAGTTTCATTTTGGGATTAAAATATGAATCTGTTTTCTGTGGTGTTGAATAGTTAGGAAGAACTTGTACATCTGTGTCTGCTTCTTTCAGTATTTCGTATGTAGATTTAGGAGCAGGGGCTAAGAATTTTCAGAATGAAAGAGTATGAGAGACTATAGCCTAGTTCAGACAACCATTCAAAACTTCATAAACTATAGACCTTAAACCAGAGTACCCAACTTGGACGTGACAGGGAGCTCTGGCTTAATTCAAGCCAGAAACAAATCTATGAAGTGGCTTGTGAAGGGAGGTGCTAGGGGTGAGTCCTTGACCCTGGTGCTTGTTCCTGGCTTCTTAAACCTTGCTTTATAAACCCTCAAACAATTCTTTGAACTAAGCCTCTGTGTATTCACATGTTCTATAAAGTTCAAGAACCACCACAGAGTGTGGCAGTCCTCAAACAAGAGATACCTTCCAAAATAAGCATGCATTCTCAGAACACTCCCAAACTCTACTCCACCTTATGGTGAGAGAAATTGCCACAGTGTCATCATATTAAAGGGCTCTGAAAGTTGTGCTTGGATTCAATCACGTTCCTTGAAGCAACTCCTTCCTTATCAGAAAAAGAAAGAGAGTAGGAGATCTAATCAAATAGCAAAAAGTTGCAACTAAGCCTTTGAAACCATTCTAGGTACTGTTTTGATAATCCACGTTTCAGAGTCCTTCAAGAACAAAAAATTGGGACAACAAGCAAGCGACATATTCGTTGTCTTCAGGTAAGACATTGGCTATGAAATATGATCCTTGTATGACATTTCTTTCAATAGGACAACTATATCTAAAGATAGGTGTTCTTCTTGACATGTAGGTCTTTTGCTTGGCTTTCAATATTAAAACGAATTCTGATATAGCACACTATATTATGCCCCATTTAATAATCCAATTTATCATGTTTAGACAAATGAGCTCATAACAAAATAAATAACAAAATAAATAAAAATATATTTATTTCTGCCTTTAAATGTTACTAGAGACAATGGAAACTTAGAAAGTTTTGTGGGTTTAAGCCGTTAGGGTTGAACAGGAATATAGTTTCACACACACAGAGTTTCACTTATTCTAATATCATCACATATTCCACCTAGCCAATGATCAAAATACAAGATCATCTGGTGGAAATAACAGGGATGCTTAAATACTTACCTGGAATAAACCTTGATTCAGTTTCTCCTTTATTAACATGGCGTTTAATATGCCCTATCATATCACTCCTTCGGTTAATGGTTGCAGAACAGATAATGCAGTGATAATGAGCTCCCATCTTTAAGATCTACAATACATATTACATGCAGATTTAAAATTTATCATAAAAGCCTTTTAATATTATTATACCATATCTTATACTATACAACAAAAATAGTAAGAACCGTAATTAAGGGACTCACTGTCGTGAGTCCCTTGTTAAGCTCGGAACGGAAAAAAACACATCCCACCATGTTAAAGGGGTAATGGGGTGGTGGTCATTCTAACATTTATAAAATCGAAAATGTTTCACCAATCTTCCTGAAATTTACATGTGCCAGAAAGAAATGTTGGTTGTACATAACCTGAAAATTTCAAGAAGATTGGTAAAAGATTGAGGGAAGGAGAGCAGTTTAAAGTTGAAAAGGGGGAACCTCTCAGACTCATTTTGTTTATTGAGACTGGGCTGGCAATAGTTTTTGTCAAGGTCCCCTTACGAACTGACAGCTTAAATAATTAAAATTCCAACGATGTCCTCTTCCTTTTACCTTAGAGTTGATAGAATAGGTGTTATTTTTTAAAAATTCCCTTTAGCTTGTTTTAAATACAAGCTCCCATAATAACGAATGGAGCTCCCTCTAAGTGAACGCATGTGGAGTAGCGTCTCTCTCTCCCTCCCTCCCTCCCTCCCTCCCCGTTCTCCAACTGGATTAGAACGTTGAGAGGCCAGGGGGAGTGACTGACTGCATCTTGGATTCCCTTAACAGTGCTGACAGTCTACTCAGAAGTAAGTTCCATTGAATGCAATGAGTCTTACTCCCAATTAAGCATGTAGACAATTGCAGAATTTCTAAAATTGGAGCCTGGGGTGTGTGGGTTGGTGGAGGGGGAATCCTGGAAGTAAAGATTTCCTTTTCTTTCCAGCACAACAGTACTCCTACATTTAAAAACTTCCTTCCTTGCTTGCTTTGTGTGTGTATGGATTCCCTTAACAGTGCTAGCAGTCTACTCAAAAGTAATCCACTGCCTGCCACGTGGGTTCCCTTAACAGTGCTGACGGTCTACTCAGAAGTAAGCTCCATTTAATGCAATGGGTCTTACTCCCAAAGTCAGTGTGTAGAGGATTGCAACCTTTCCAAAATTGGAACCTGGGGGGTGGGGGTGGGATGGGACTGCAGGATTTCCTGTAGAAAACAATTGTGCATTCTACAATTAACAACTTCCTTGCTTGTTTGCTTTGTGTGTGTGTTCTTTTATTATTTGATCATTGCTGCTGCTTGATTTTCAATTCAATCCTATGCATGTCTACTCAGAACAAGTTGTTTTAAGTACAAAAACTACAACATGTGTAAATGCTGAGTGTGGAGGATCTTATTTGGATCAAGACTACAGTGCACTTAGGGGGGGAAAGTCCCTTTGAAATAAATGGAACATATCTTCCTAGTTTTAAAGTGCTCTATGCTGTGCAGCCTGTTTGTATCAAGGCAAAATTGTCTTTTAAAAATAAAAATACCATCATACATTTTCTGTATTGTCCTGACTCTATATGTCACGGGCTCTCAGTAGGGGCTAGGTACTCTTTCTGTTGTGATTTTAGTAAATATTGTTGTGCCCTTTTTATCTTATATTGATCTTACATTTTACTTCTGGTCATTTTAAGAACATAAGAAGTGCCATGCTGGATCAGACAAAGGGTCCATCCAGTCCAGCACTCTGTTCATACAGTTCAACCGGCTGTTGACCAGGGACCAACAAAGCAGGACATGGTGCAACAGCACCCTCCCACCCATGTTCCCCAGCAACTGGTGCATATAGGCTTACTGCCTCGGATACTGGAGGGAACACATAACCATCAGGGCTCGTAGCCATTGATAGCCTTCTCCTCCAGGAATTTATCCAACCCCCTTTAAAGCCATCCAAATTGGTAGCCATCACTATATGTTGTGGTACTGAATTCCACAATTTAACTATGCACTGTGTGAAGAAGTACTTCCTTTTATTTGTCCTGAATCTCCCACCAATCAGCTTCATGGGATGGCCCCTGGTTATAGTATTATGGGAGGGGAGAAAAATGTCTCCCTATCCACATTCTTCACACCATGCATAATTTTGTACACCTCTATCATGTCTCCCCTTAGCCTCCTTTTTTCTAAGCTAAACAATCCCAACTGTTGTAACTTTCTCTCATAGGCGAGATGTTCCAGTCCCTTAATCATTTTAGTTGCCCTTTTCTGCACTTTTCCCAGCTCTATAATATCTTTTTTTAGGTGTGGTGACCAGAACTGTGCACAGTATTCTAAGTGTGGTCACACCATAGATTTGTATAAAGGCAGTATGATACTGGCAGTTTTATTCTCAATTCCTTTTCTTATAATGCCTAACATGGAGTTTGCCTTCTTTACCGCTGCCACACGCTGGGTTGACATTTTCATTGAGCTGTCTACCACATCCCCAAGATCTCTTTCTTGTTCAGTCACCACCAGCTCGGATCCCATCAGGTTTTATTTGAAGTTGGGGTGGGTGTGTGGGTTGCGTCAACGTGCATCACTTTACACTTGCTTACATTGAACTACATCTGCCATTTGGATGCCTACTCTCCCAACTTGGAGAGATCCCTTTGGAGTTCTTCACAATCCCTTTGTGTTTTAACAACCTTAAATAATTTGGTGTCATTGGCAAACTTGGCCACTTCCCTGCTCACTCCTAATTCCAGATCATTTATTAACAAGATGAAAAGCATTTTCCCCAATACTGTGGGATTCCACTATTGCTTTCCTCCATCGGGAGAATTTACCATTTATTCCTACTCTTTGCTTTCTGTTCTTTAACCAATTACTGATCCATAAGAGGACCTCTCCTCTTATTCTATGACTGCTAAGTTTGTTCAGCAGTCTTTTACTTTGTGTAAGCTGCTAATTTAAACACTGCAAAAAGTGGGGCAAAATATTTAAATAAGTACTATGCTTTTGCTCATACTTCCTTTTTGTTCATATGGCTTCTCTTAGTATTCCTTATGATTGTTGGGTTTTGGTTTAACCATAAGCAGCGTGGTTTCCTCAGGGCAAGTGCTGCAGCCTTAAACAAATTGTGAATAGGGAAGACATGCTAAAGGTATACAAAATTATGCATGTTGTGCAGAAAGTGGATAGGGAGGCAGTTTCTCCCTTTCTCGTAATATTAGAATGAGGGGGGAAGTGAGCATTGACGTGGTCATGTTTGGTGATGACACCAAATTATTTAGTCTTGTGAGGAGCTCCAAAAAGATCTCTCCATACTGAGAAAATGGCCATCAAAATGGAAATGCTGTTCGATGTAAGGAAGTGTGAAGTGATGCACATTGGGGAGGAAGATCACAATTTCACATATAAACTGATAGGATCGGAGCTAACTAGTGGTGACTGACCAAGGAAGAATTTGGGGCAGGGGAGGTGGATAGCTTGATGAAAATGACAACCCGGCTGCTGTGAAAAAGACAACTTCCGTGTAAGGCATAATTAGGAAAAGAATCCCAATTCTTGAACAGTAATATGAAAAATGGTAGGTTCTCTGATTTGCACTTAATGTATGTGGATTCTTTAATCTTAATATAGTAAAAATTACAATTTTTAGTGTTAGATTCATGACTGTATTAGTGGTAAGTTAGTTGGAAAACAAATGTATTAGGAAGTGCGAAAAGTGAGTGTATTGCATCACATGTGACAGACTTCTATACACACGTAGTTTATGGTATGTAGTAAGTAAAGAACAAACCCAAGGATGCCTTTCTGTGTGTATATATATGAAAGAGGCAGGCACACAGACATAGACAGACAGTGGACCAGGCATAGATTTCTAGTCTAACCTATCTTACAGGCTTGTTGTGAGGGTAAAAGTAGCTCATGCCATACACTCAAACATTACCAAACACTTGTTTTACATTTCTGTGAAAGTGAGCAGGAGAAGAAACTCACTAGATGGTTTTGGGCCAGTCATAGACTCTTAGCCTAACCTACCTCATGGGTTTTTGTGGGAGGAGATATGGCACTTGAAAGAATGGTCAATCCAGGGCTTTCCCCTTCCTCCTAACTAGAGAAGCTTCTTTGCAACTGACCAACTAAATGGAGTCTGAACATCCTCTTATATGACTACATCTGACACAGTACCAAGAATAGCCATGTGGCTGTTCAGAAATATTGCTCAATTTAATTTTAATCTATCCAAGTTTGGATTTTTATTTTTTTGCTCTAAAAATAGCCTGTGCTCAATGAATTCTATATTAAGCCTGTCAAAGAAGATGTTGATACTGGAGAAAAGAATACACAATAGTTTTGTTCAACCTGATCAAAAAATATTAGACAAGCGAAGAGAATTCAGAGTGTCACCAACTCTACCATGGGTGCTTTGGGGTACGCACTGACTCTTCTACCCTACAGGGTTGTTGTGCTGATAAAATGGAGGAGGATCATGTAAGCCACCTTATGTTCCTTGCAAGAGGAAAAAAGTCAGGATATAAATGTAATACTAATAAATGTATTACTACTTCTACTAATTTTTAAATTATTAATTAATTATAATAATAATTTGATCTGGAACTAGGAGTGAGCAGTGAGATGGTCAAATTTGCTGCTGAGCCCAAAATATTTAGGGTTTTTAAAATGAAGTGAGATTACAACGAGCTCCAAAAGAATCTCTCCATAGTGGGAAAATGGGCATCAAAATGGCAACAACAGTTCTATGTCAGCATTTGTAAAGTGATGCACACTGGAGCAAGGCATCCCAACATCACATATACACTGATGGGAACTGAGCCTGCAGTGACTAAACAAGAAAAAAAATCTTGGGAAAGTGGTTGACAGCTCAATGAAAATATCAACCCGGTGTGTAGCAGCTGTAAAGAAGGCAAACTCCATGTCAGACATTATAAGAAAAGTAATTGAGAATAAAACTGCCAGTATCATATTTGCCTTTATACAAATCTATGATGCAACCACACTTAGAATACTGTGTACAGTTCTGGTTAACTATAGAATTTAGTATCACAAGATGTTATGCTGGCTACCATTTTGGATGATCACTGCCCATGCTGATAGGGGCTTTTACAAGTTGAATTTCAAAACATCTGGAGATTTACATTCTGCCTGCCCTTGTTCTAGAACAGCATTCCCCAACCTGGTGCCCGTCAGATGTGTTGGGTTGCAACTCTCAACATGAGGAGATACTCTTAGAAAAGAGAAGCAGGTGGTCCTAAGTTGTTCATAATTTTCCACAACCTCACAGTCACCTCTGCATATCCAGATGTTTGAGATGACAAGTCCCAGCATTCCTGACCATGGGATATACTGACTTGCAATGATGGGAGTTGTAGTCCAACACCTTTGGAGGGCACCAGGTTGGGGAAGGGCTGCTCTAAACAAAAAAGAGAAGTAGGTGGCCCTAAGTTGTTCATCATCAGTTTTCCACAACCCCACAGTCACCTCTGCATATCATATTCTCTATCCTGTCCTCATGGTTTATCTGCTTTGGGAGAATGAGAATTTCACTGGCACTTTCTGCCTCCTTAGGGAGGATGTGGCGTTAAGGCTTGTGAGCCTTAATTCCCAATTTCCCTGCTTTTTGGTGCTTCGTTGGAAACTGTAGAGCCTTAACTTTGTTTTTATAAACTGTAGGTTTTTTTGTTTAATGAATTAACAAGCTATAGTTGATACTATCAAGAACACTGCATTTTGATCCTCGAATTCAGCAAAAAAGCTTAATGAGATTTATAATTTGATCATTGTATCAATGCTTATGTTTTAAGTTATTGACCCCCTACAAAATATCCATTTAGACCAGCAAGTCCTAAAGCTTTTATTAAAGTGGCTCACCAATTAAGTTTTGCTAGACTTCTGTAATGCATTCTATGTGGGGCTGCCTTTGGAAGAAGTTCAGAATGCAGCCTCCAAGTCGGCAACATGGTGCCCTTCAGAAGTTTAGGACTACAACTTCTATCACCCCCAGCCACATAGGCAATGGTCAGGAATGCTGGAGATGAATTCCAAAATATCTGGAGATCTACTTTCTGCCCACCCCTATTGTGGAAGAGGGCATGGCTCGATGGCTGGCAGGCTCCCTTGAACATTAGAACATAAGAAGAATCTTGTATCGCTCTGATTCCCTTATTTACCTTAATTTAGGCTGGCAGGGATAAAGGGCGAGGTAATGTCAGTGGAGGAGCCCTCATTAAGGAACTTCCTTCATCAGTGAGCTCATCATCAAGCCAGCTCTATTGTGACTTTTAAGAAAATTACCTTTTTATTTCAGTAGGCTTTGGGGAGGTGGGAGCTATGAATAGTTTTGATTCATATAGTTTCAAGGGCTATTTAGCTCATTAAGTCTAACACCCTGCTCAATGCAAGAATCTAGTTTAAAGCATCCCTAACAGATGGCTATTCAGTAATTTCTTGAATATCTCTGGAAATGGAGAGCCCACCACCTCCCTAGGCAGTTGGTTCCATTATCTGACTGCTTGACTGTTTGGAAGTTTTTCTCGATCATCAACCAAAATCTACTTTCCTGTAACGTGAGCCCATTATTTTGTGTTGGAGGACAGAGAACAACAGGTTGCAGTCCTCTTCTGTGACCACCCATAGGAACTTGAAAAGTGCTATCATATCCCCCCTCAGTCTTTTCTTCTCAAGGCTATATATACCTAGTTTCTTCAATTTTTCTTTATAGGACTTAGTTTCTAGGCCCTTGATCATCTTTGTCTCCCTTCTCTGAACTTGTTCCAATTTATCTGAATCCTTTTTAAAAGTGTGGTGTCCAAAACTGGACACAGTATTTGACGTGAGGTCTGACCAGCACAGAATACAGTGGAACTATTACTTCCCATGATTTAGAAACTGTACTAATATTGATGCAACCTAAAATTGCATTTGCCTTTTTTTTCAGACACATCACACTGCTGACTCATTGAATTTGTGGTGGACTACAACTCCAAGATCCTTTTCACATGTACTCTTGTCAGGCCAGGTAGCCCCCATCTCATACCTGTGCATTTGATTTATCTTCCCTTGCACTTGTCTCTGTTAAATTTCATTTTCTTATTTCCTGCCCTGTTTTCTAACCTAACAAGATAATTTTGAATGTTGTTTCTGTCTTCGAAGGAATTAGCTATCCCACACAATTTTGTGTCAGCTGCAAATTTGATATGCCTTTCAACCACTTCTTCCTCCAAGTCATTAATAAAATGTTGAAGAGTACAGGGCCCAGGACCGAACCTGTGGCACCTCACTTGATACCTCCCTCCAATTTGATGAGGAAACATTGATGAGAACTACCTGAGTACCTATAGTTCTCCAGCCAGCTGTGGATCCACCTAGTAGTAGTGCCATATAGCCCACAATGCTAATCAGAATATCATGGGACACTTTGTCGAATGTATATTTTACTGTAATTTTAGATACTGATTTTAGATACTTGTCTTCATTCAGAAGCTATATGTCAGCTTCAACGAAAGAACCAAAAATGCTGTATGTCTGGTGCACTATCCAGAAGGACCTGTGAACAGTAGTGGAGGTCTCAATTCATCTTTGTGGTACCAATGGTTCAGGTAAAATTTTAATAGAATCCGATGAGGCAAAATTAGTGTCACATTGTCTCCCTATACATGCTACCTAAATGCAACAACAGTACTAGGTAAAAGCAAGCACCTTAACTTTTAAACTTTTCTTCTCAGCCTGCTATGGGCTTTTTCAATCTGCTGTCAACTTACTTCACAATTCCCCATCCACTATTATACCATATCCAAAGAGCATATTTTCAGTCAGGACAGGAGTATAATCTCTAGGCTAAGATGTATGAAAAATGCAGGGTAAATGAGTCAATATAATATTCTATATAAGCTTGCTTGTTTTGAAGGACTCTCTTATAAAATTAAAATAATCTATATCAAATGTCAAATAATACAGGGCCATGCTGGCAGGTCAAAAGAAATACAACATTCAGTTTTAAGTATTATAGCTATGGCTGTATATATTCAGTGAATCCTCCCCGCTCCTATCTCAATTTGATATGGATGGGAAAATAGCAAGGAAAATTAGGTCCAAAAGGACAGCTCATAGCCTAGTGAGCCCAAATTTAAAAACTAAAGAGAAAAAAATGTACCACACAGAAGACTAAACTGTAACAGTTCATAACTTTTTCTCCTTTTGAAAAAAAAAAGTATTTATATAGCTGAACATCTGTTACCTGGTCTTCAGCAACATTTGGTTTCACAGGGCGACAAGGTAAATGACATATGCACATTCTGTAGCCTGGAATGCAGAAAGGACAAAAGCTGCCTTACAATTTGATGCAGATACAGAACAGACATGACAGTCAGTACATTATCTTGTTCAGGGACCGTTATTTTAAACTACCCACAGCTACTTCTGAAACCAAATATTTTAGCTACATCAACTTTATCACGTGAGTTAAAACTTTTAAAAAATGTCATAATTTATTCCTTGATCATGGTTTTTGTCTTGGAACTTGGAGCACTGGGCGAGGAAAACTGAGTTCCGTTGGTATCAACAATGGGATTGCAGCCACCTTTACCTTCAAATTCAACGGAAACTTTCCAGTGGAGATTCTGAAGATGGCGATGGAGCTTATGACCATAACAAGCTTTGAACTTCTCTTCAGGACAGAGTGGACAAGACTTCTTGCCAGCTGGTAATGCAAATTAGATCAAAAGAAGAAGAGATGCAGTAACGCTTTCAAATCTCGATAGGAAATTATCTGAAGTTTCCTAGACAACGTTATTGACCTTTCAAACAACTGCTTCGAACAAAATGATTGCTATGAGGAATTGAGAAGGTAATTCCCACTGAGTTCAGTGGGAATTACCTGCCAGGTAAATGTGCACAAGATTGAACCCGAAGATAAGCTTTGCTAAATCTAAGGTTGACTATGGAAATAGCTACAATATCCAGCCCCTATCCTATTTACCCATGCTTTTCAGCTTTCCCCCTCCTCCTCATGCTGTAGCTGCCACTGTGAGTAATTGTCTTCCCACCACCCTCTGTGGACAGGGCCAGCATCTAAGATGAGAATGGTGGGGCATCTGCCAAGGGCTCATACCCATGGACAGGAGCCCCCTAGAGCTGCTGCTCCACCACTGCAATCGGCTTGTTCAGCTGTGTCTCGCTCTGGCCTGACCACAATGGTGGTAGTGAGAAAGAGCAGAAGATGCCACTGCCTCCGTGTTCACTGGCTCTCTGACTGTGAAGCAAGCAAGTGGTAGCAATGATGAGAAAGAGGATGAGGAGGATGAGCAATAGCAATTGTTGATAATGGTGATGAGAAGGTAGACACAGTGAGAGAGGAGGCCCATTGAGGGCATCTTGCCCAAGGGCCCTCAAAAACCTGTAGCTGGCACTGTCTGCGCTCAAATGCATCTTCTGGCTTGGGACTGGCAGCAAGGATAGAGTTGCATGTGTAACCCCCACAGTGCTGTTCTAGAATTACATTTACTTCTCCTGTTTTCTTACATAATCCTTTTATTCACCAACATTTAAACCATCTGCCATAGTTGAATACATACAGCTCTAATTAGAGCTCATAACTCACTACTGATGCACGAGTCTTATCTGGCTCCCAGATTAAGGTCACAACAATATACTTTTCACCCCAGACAATCAGTTGGTTTTTTTTGCTGTAGTTGCCAGGTCAAGTACACTTCTAAGAGTCTAACACCACAAGCATTATCCTTCAGCTATATGTTGCTCAACCTTTGAATTAGTTTAAATACCTGCCGCTTGATGGTCTGCATTCTGAGGAACAGCTGAAATTAGGGAACCTTCCTTCAAGTCAGCCAGTTTCACAAAATCAGCAAGTGTCCTCTGGATTGAAATATGTTTCTCTAGAACAAAACAATTTACTTTTGTTGCATTTTTCAATTAATAAATTCAATTTATCTTTCAGTTAATCTTTTGTTGTTGTGTAGAAGTTTACAATTGCCTGCTGCTTAATGTTTTCCTGCTAAACAGCCCTGTAGCAGTGTGTACCCTGCATCACTACATCCATCCTCCCATAACCTGCATAATCACCTAAGCATAGCCCCCATAGCTCTCCTACTACCATTACTGCATCCTCTTTGTAAAAATAAAGCAAAACAAATAAAAGATTAATATATTTGTGTGTGTGTGTGTGTGTATATATATATATATATATATATATATTTAAAAAAACCTCAAATTAATTTTAGAACCACATAAATTGAACAGATCTACAAGATAAGCTAAATAGCATTATGTGCTTTGTTTAATTCCGGCTGCAGAATATGAGTTAAAAGTTATCTCAGCGCATCCTTTCCTCTGCTCCCATGCAAACCAAGAAAAAAGAGTGTTGGTGTTATGCCTGTTGCTTTAAAATCTATTTCATCTTTAATTTTCACTCTTCCTAACTAAATGAAATGCTCCACAATCTCTTTAAATATTTTAAACGGTTTTCAAAGAAGCAGTTTTCAAAATGTCCAGAATACAATAGATTTGCAGGATTCAGTACTAATTTACATACTTTTATATTGCATATTTTGTACACTGCTCTGTGTATTTTTAACAGAAAAGCATTTCAGAAGTGCTATAAATTTATTAGCCTACTTTGGCACTCAACTTGTGATACTCCTTCTTTGGGCATAACTTGGAATGTTTGGCACCGACCACATTAGTTTATTGTGCAACCTTATGCATGTTCACTTGGAACTAAGAAAATCCAACAGTGACAT
This sequence comes from Anniella stebbinsi, assembly GCA_029215795.1. Classification (NCBI taxonomy): domain Eukaryota; kingdom Metazoa; phylum Chordata; class Lepidosauria; order Squamata; family Anniellidae; genus Anniella; species Anniella stebbinsi. Next base: position 119,632,638 of record JARDYH010000004.1, on the reverse strand, counting down.
TTCACTGATGGACCCTCCAGAGTACAGAGAGCTGCAGAGGAGAGGGGGAATTGCCTTCCTCCCGTTCTGCTGATGGAAGCAGTTCTATCAGTGAAATTACACCTTTGGATCTCATCCTAAACCTCAGTGTTCAACAGGCTTACTCCCTAGTAAGTGTGTTCAGGATTGCAGCCTTAGAGAGTGATTCACTCACCACTTACACTACTTTGAGTGTGGCTACACCAGTTTTAAGTAATGTCATATCTTTTGATGTTTTGTCTGGATGTCTTCAAAGAGACATATAAGAATTGATGAAACCCTCACTTTCAATTGAAAATGTAACATATTTCAATATTCCCAAATGGAGGATATCTTAAGAGTTCTAGTTGAGAAGCAATAACTTGCATTCATTGATATTTGAGGAAGCGCTTGAAAGGATGTATCTGTAAATACAGATTCCTGCTTTATGTTAGCAAACCTCTTGGCGATTCAGATGATGCATCCAATAGTATACTGTTAGGCTCTTTTATAGACTCTTGTTTCATTTCTTCATTTTTGATTTTTACTTCTTCCTTAGTTATTTCCACATCTGGTTTGGGGATTTCCATTTTACTGGAGACATCCATGCTATCTGGAGAAAGATGAAAAAACATATTAACAATATATTTTAATTAGCTGCATTGATAGCAGTTCAAAATGTGCTGTTATTGCTTTATACAATGCAAAAGCATAATAAGAACTATGGGTTAGATCCAGACTTAGTCATACTTAGAGTGTAGGCAATTTTAAAGCAATGGTCATATCAGGCATATCAAAGAGGCCTAGCTAAAAAGGCTGTCTGAACCAAAGTTGCTTTTGACCTATTAATGGCAGGCAGCTTGACCTGGGAAAAAGAGAACATTACAAGAAAAAAATCTTACTCAACAAGGTTCATGCTCCAGACAGGTCTAAACCATAGAGAACAAGTTGGGAAATGTCTATAGAACTGCTGAAATAAAAACAAGATGTCCGCAAATATGAATTAATATGGAGAGGTGGGATTAAAAGAGTAATGCAGCCAATCAGAGTACAGTAACCAATCACATCACATACCATGTTCAAGTGTAAAACTATAAAAGAGGAGATACTGGGTGTGGTCACTCCCCGCAGGAAGCTGTTGGTATTCTAAGCACTATGCATTGTCTTGTTTTCTGTTTTAAACTTTGTCAACAAGTACCACAGTATTAGTTTCTTTCTATAATTGTCTTAAATACATTTGCTTTTTGTTAATACGTTTTAAAATATAATCTATGAGCATCTATTTATAAAGTAGTTGTGGTTTCTGTGAATGACTCAGTCCTTTTCAGCATCAGAAAAAACACATCTATCTGAACCCAGATAGACAGGAAGTAAGAGCCTGTCATGAGCAAGCAGGGGGCTGCAAAATTAGATTTATTATCCTTAAGTTTTAACTCTTACAAGAGTAAACCCACTGTAATCAGTGGCCAACTTAGAGAATATCCATTGAAATCTATGGCTAAGTATGACTACGTCTGGATCCAACTGTTTGAAAAGTCAAGTAGTATGTCCAATACCAGGCCAACTGGAAATTACAGTTTTGTGCAGATGAAACACTTCAGGTCTCCAACCATGATTGAGCACAGGAACAGGATTACATACTTCAATCCCACCCATCCCGAAGTTTCTCATCAGCACTCCTTTAATCATGGTTACCATTACAACCAGGATCTGAAACTGGTTTGTAAACCCTAGTCAAGATGGAATCTGGTTAGGGTTAACCATGGTTATGATCAGTGCAGATGTGATCCTTAACAATAGACAAATTTGCAAGCAAGAGGCGACAGGTTTGAGGGTGAAACAAATGATAATAATAATATATTTATTTCTTACCCGCCTCTCTCTTAGGATCGAGGTGGGGAATGACATCAATACGAATAACATAAAATACATAAAACTAATTAAAATGTGTAACATTAATACATTATTAAAATACCAATAAAACTCTTGAAATTTGACTGGGTAGGCATGCCGGAAGAGATCGGTCTTTATGGCTTTCTTAAAGTCAAAGAGACTATTAAACTGACGAATCTCCTCCAACAGTCTGGGAGTGGCAGAAGAGAAGGTCTTCTGGGTAACCGTTGTCAGTCTGGTTTTAAATCTCTTAACCATGGTTAGAGATCAAGAGCATAACAAGAGTCCCTTCTATGAGCAGTTATGTTCTGCACATATTACATACATGTAAACCATGCACAGGGATCTTTTGGAACTGAACTCTGGGCCCACAGGAAAACCTGATAGCCCAAAATCTCAGAGCTCACAGGCAAGGTCCTTGAAAGCAATTATTTGTTTTATTAAAGAATAATTTAAAAAACCTAACATTATACATCAAGGGAATGAGAACCATACAAATATCAGAGGAATTAGAATCATATATCCAAAAGAGTTAACACTGAGAAGTTTAAAAGATATTAAGCATTTAAAGATCAGTAAAGCTAGGTGCAATGGGATACTTATAACATTGTATATGTGTGCCTGTGTATGTTCAAAAAGGGGTGACTGAAGAGAATGTCAGCTGGGATCACCACAGTGTGGTATGTTTGCAATTCTTAATATTTTACCCAAGAGAATAGCAAGCAAAACAAAAGATTGTAGGTATGTCCCAGAAGAAGAAAGTTGTGCAGAGGGATATCAGAGATAGAGTCATAGGCTGCATTCGGACAACACAATAGTCAACCCTGTGCTAATAAATAACTATTATCATGTTGTTTTGGGTACCCCCCTAAATAGTCATCTGTGGAGTTACTAGCACAAGGCTATTGCCCACCCCCAACCCCTCTCTGTCCTCCCCACCGAATAGCGGTGCTGGTTCCATGAGAATCCCCCATCATGCCGGGTCCTCCCACTCTCAGTACCTGGTGCTGCGCTCTCCTCCTCCTGTTCTGATGGTGGGGTGACCCGGCATGAAAGAGGACTCTCATGGGAATCAGCGCCACATGGGATGATTGCAACTCCCTCATGTTTCCCAGGACACGTGGCACACTCATGCTCCTTCGAGTCCAACCCCCCACTCAGTGCAGGTATCCACATTAAAGCATATCTGATAGATGGCTATCCAGCTGCATCTTGAATGCCTCTAGGTGGGAGAGCCCACCCTAGGTAACTGCTTCCATTGTTGTTCTGTTCTAACAGCCAGGAAGTTTTTCCTGAAGTTCAGCTGGAATCTGGCTTCCTGTAACTTGAGCCCATTATTCCATGTCCTGCACTCTGGGATGATCAAGAAGAGATCCTGGCCGTCCTCTATCTGACCACCTTTCAAGTACTTGAAGAGTGCTATCATGTTTCCCCTCAGTCTTCTCTTCTCCAGGCTAAACATGCCCAGTTCTCTCAGTCTCTCCTCACAGAGCTTTGTTTCTAGACCCCTGATCATTGCCCTCCTCTGAACCCCCTCCAGCTTGCCTGTACCCTTCTTAAAGTGTGGTGCCCAGAACTGGACACAGTACTCAAGATGAGGCCTAACTATTGCTGAATAGAGGGGAACCAGTGATTTGCTTTTTTTGCAGCCACATTGCACTGTTGGCTCATATTCAGCTTGTAATCTACAACAATTCCAAGATCCTTCTCGCTTGTAGTATTGCTGAGCCAAGTATCCCCCATCTTGTAACTGTGCATTTGGTTTCTTGTTCCTAGGTGTAGCACTTGGCATTTATCCCTACTGAAAAAGCTTAATGCTTTATAATGAGGAAGAAGCTCTGTTTAAATTTTTAATAATTCTTGTTTCCCCATTTTAGAAGTAGAGAAACTGAGCTAAACAATATTACATGCTATAACAAGAGATGTGCAAAGTCCTAAGCAATGCATCAAACTGAAACTACCATTTCACCATACTGTGCATCACATCTTGCACGCTGTGCAGTAGAAAACCTATGGTAAGGGAACCATAGCTAATCCTGCCCCCTTAATGAGTGTGTTTGTGTGTGCTGACACTTTGTTATTCCCAGTTTTATTTTCAAGAATACACTTAGGGACACAATTAAAATGTAGAGTATGAATCGGTCCATAGCATCAAATGGATATTTCTGCAGCAGTGATGGATCAAAACACTTTTCTTATGTTGTAGAGAACTCAATACAAACTCTACTATTAAGACCTAGTTCTTGTCCATGCAAGTGATAACAGGATGTGTTTAATTTATGTATAAATGTACCCCTTTAATTTTCATCCCTAACTGAAATGAAGCTGAAGTATGCGGCACTACTCACAAATCATCCCATGGTACGTTTGCCTCTTCCCTCCCATGTTTAGGCTCTTTGGACTGTTTTGCTTAGGTAACTGTAAAAGTGTCATGCACATAAATGCCAGAGTAATAATAATAAATGATGATGGTAATAATAATATATTAATAGCAATAAAATGAACACTTTGATCAGTTATTGGCTGATAGTAACATCCATGATTGTATGGGAATTTTCAGGTAGTGGAAGTTTCTACTGGTAGAGATAAATTATATTAATCCTAATGCTTGCTATTCTTCACCCACCCACCCCATTCATCCCACTGGCTCATAAAGTCAACAGCACCATCAACCCAAAAAAGTCAGGCAGAGGATCCAATTCTGCTTTGCAGAACTGGGCTAAAGAACAAAGAACAGCAAACTTTTTCCTCCAAATTGTATCCCAGAGGGAGTACATTCTTAAGACTGCCTAACATTAGGTACTTGCTAACACATCTTCGCTACCATCATTGCTACTTCAATTAGCATGATGAATGAGTGGAAAAAGAGGTTTTCCAGATTCTACACCTCCTATTTCTAGTCAACGCTGCTGTTTGTGATACCTATTTTCATCTGAGAAATAATGTCAAAAGATATTTAAGAAACATTTTCCTTCTAATGCATATATTGTGTGAACAACAACCCAAATGTTGTGGCTTAAGACAGAAGAATCCCAATGTCTTTTCTCTCCCTCCTCATAAATGCATGCATACATATTATTTACTTAAAATATTTCTTGCCTGCCTTTCAGGGCAGAAACCCTCCTAAGCAATAAAACACATAAAACTGGTTCTAATTATGCCTCTTCTCCAGTAGTATGTGATTTTTAAAATTAAATGACAGTTGGCATTCTTTGGTAAAAAAAAATTTCTTTGCCAAGTATACTTGCCAGAATTTTGGTGAATTTCATCCTCCTAGTTAGTTGCAGAGGCAGGGAGAGGTATGTACATGATCTGAGGCAATTGTTTCAAACTGCCAGAAGTTTTAACACAAAAAAGTTACCCTGACTGTAAGATACACAGTTGATTGTACCATATGAAGACATGGCCATTTGCCTGCACAGTAAAGAGGTAGGGACCACCTTGTAACATGAGGAGGAAGGGAATGTTTGAGAAGGCAGTATGAAGTACTTTTTCTCTCAGCAGAGAAGACATGAAATAGCAGTAACTTATAAAATCTGCCTCTGGAGCATTTTTTTTTATAGAATAGCCTGTTTTAACTATTACTGTAGCTACTGCAAGGCTATTTTCCATCACTCTAGTTAGTTCCAATGGAAGGTTAAAAACCAGAACATGTTGGACTTCCTTTGATTTCCGATTTTTGTTGTTATTCTTCCAGCATATCAGCATCAACTTGAGGCTTGCTCCTTTTTGTATTGTGTATTAGGTTTTGCGGAGTGCTTGATTAAATGGATATATTTACTGCTCTAGCTTCATCCTTTTCAATCAGCCCCTTCCACTGATGGCGTGGACCCATTCAGTAACGCCACAGACACTTGTGCAGCAAGGTAGACCTCCTCTAAGAGGAGGCAGCCCGTTCCTTGCGCCTGTCCGTCTGCAACAGCCACCTCCATGGGCTCGCCTCCTCCCAGGCAGTAGGCAGTCATACCCATCAAAAGTGGAGGCACAATCCTTTTACTCTTAAGTAGGCACCAAAAAGTAAATGGTCTCAGGGTGGGGAGAGTTAGGGAATGAAGGGGAGCGTCCAATTTTAATTCAGGGGATACACAAAAAAGATGCGTGCCTCATGCTAGCAAAAATTAAACGAACCCCTAACCTAGGCACGTAACGTCTGAACGCGCCTTCTCGACTCCTCATGGAAAGGACTCAAAGAGGAGCAGAAGAATGCCCGGCCGCAAATGCAACCCCTCCCCACCATCAAAAACCTCACACCGCTGACCATCCCTTCCCTCTTCCTTACCGAGCTCCTCAGTTTCTTCTTCTTCCTCCTCGTCTTCCAAATGTCCCCCCTCATTGGGGGCCCCCGGCAACAGCAGCGGAGCCGCTTCTTCAGCCGCCATCTTCTCCACAGCAGTGGAGGCTGAGGCAAACGACAACCCACCCCTTCAATCTCCCCTCCGAAAAAGCACGCGCGCCACCACGCCAACGGAGGATTCCCAGGCTATATAGTAGTAACAACACGCTACAGCCGTCGTTTCGAAAAGGCCTCAGGTGTCGAAGAACTACGTCACCCAAGATGCAACGCGACGCCTGAAACGACATTAGCCGTCGTTTCGAAAAGGCCTTCGGTGTCGAAGAACTACGTTACCCAAGATGCAAGGCGAAGCCTGAAACGACACCAGCCCGACAGCCGGCGCAGGAGCAAAGCCTGCCGTGACACGGGTGGGGACCGGATGGGTAAAAGGCAAAAGGTCATAGGCTGAGAAGAGTCCGTTCGGAAGGCACGAATTTTTATAAGCCAATGGGCGCCGCGTCCCTCTGCATCCGGGTGGGCAAAAGGTAGATCGGCAAGTCCGAAGGGTGTACTAGCCAAATAACTCTTAAGGCTATCCCACCCAAACCCTCAAACTGCTGGGAGGAAGAAAGCTTCGGGTTGTTAATCCTCACGTGTGAAAGGACTAGTGAGCTCAGTTCTGGCACTGAAACAAGTTCTTGGAGTGAGCATGGTGCTCCAAGGCACCTCTGGATCCTTAATTCTGAGCCAGCGTTTTTCATCTTTCTCTGCTTGGTTCTAGTCAAAACAATAACAATAACGTAGAACTGTCGCCTGAAGTCTGCCCACCCCTTGCTATACATGTTTGCTCAGAAGTAAGTCCCGTACAGTTTGATGGGGTATAGGACTGTAACCTAAGAATGCCTTGGAATTGGAGCAAACTCGAGTGCATGCTATAAAGACGGGAAAAAACGCTGTCTTATGTCTTCGGTACCTATGGAATTGACCATTCCTCCGTCTGGAGACAGGACTTTATCGTGGCAGCTGTAATAGCACGTCCCAAAAAGGTAGACCTAAAAACCAGAGTTAATTTATGCTAATTGCAAGCGTTATTATGTGTGGGGAGTGTTTTTTGTTGTTGTTCTAAATCAAGAAAACTGTTCTGCCAATGATCTCTGCGTCAGGAGGAAGAAATAAACCGACCTATGCAATTTCCCTTATGTGGCGGAGTAGGGAGGGGAATGATCGGGTATACACTGCTGATCGGGTATGATCCATATACCATTAGGGATCATAGAATCATAGAATAGTAGAGTTGGAAGGGGCCTATAAGGCCATCGAGTCCAACCCCTTCTCAATGCAGGAATCTATCTTAAAGCAGATTGGGGTGGGATTCCTGGGAGTTGTCCATCCGGAGGGCAACCAGGTTGGGGAAGGCTGCACATTGATTTCAATGGGACTTACTTCTACGGAATCATGTTTAGGATTGTGTTGTAAATCTCGTATACTAAGCTGGATGAAGTAAGAAAACTACAGTACCCAACATGCATCTCGGCAAAGGTTTTCTTGTTGTTGTTTTCTTTTAAAAAAATAAACAAACAGCCTATACTGTATTAGTTGTGATGCAACAAATGGATCCGGGTTGGAGTGTAAGACGGAGGTCGACCGGCTATACTGGAATCAAAACTTTGAGGGAAAGAGGTCGGTGCCTGAGAGGTTTGATTAGTCTCAGGGGAGATTCAAAGGGGGTTTTGGCGTTTCCATTTGTAGTGGGATGGAGATCTCTTTCAAGATGCGTGTCTAGCGTTGTGGGAACGTGCCCCAGGATAGCTTAGAATGGCCTGTCATGAGAGTGTCTCGTGGCTGTCTTCTTCCAGAAGTTTGGCTGGGCTGTGTGGGTAGGTGGTGGGTAGTGTATGTGAAAGAGAGAAAGTGGACTGGTAGAGAGACCGCAGGTATCCTTGGATTGGGCAACTTCTTTGACTGGCATTGTGATGTTGTCAAGTTCGTGGCGTTTGCATACTACATTTGAGGAAGGAACCTATTGAAGCAGATAAAGCGTACTCTAAAGATGTGTAGAAATATAACATCGTCTATCCGCCAACTTCCCCTTTATTAGTAAATGTTGGTGACTTGGTCATTTAAATCTGATTTTACTGACAAGAGCTGTACTCACTGATCCATTTTATGACTTGGGGTTGCTATCCATATTTGCTGTTTGCTTTTGGGATGGCCCTGTTTTCGATTAAGAAGTAAAAGTCCTTCCCTTCTAATGGGCTTTGTCCTGTGTGGCTCTGCTGCTTGACACACACAAACTTAACAGTGGAAGCTTTCCTTGTCAGGGAGATGAAATGATGGGGTGGGGGAACCTTCTGGGAATTTTTCTGTGTCAAACTGCAGTTAAAGTGTATAAGAGCTGGGTGAGTGGTAAAACAAATGTAAACAAAGGTTGTCCACCCTTGGGGTGTGAGCAGTAATGCAGTGGAGAATTTTTTACTCTGGGGGAAAAACAGCTGCTATCCCCGATGGGTAGTGCAACAGTAGCAATATCAGGTTTAAGGAAGAGTAAGAGGCCAGCTTGAAAATATACATACTAATCTGTTTCATCATAGGTCACAAAACTAATACTACCCTTTCATTCCATAATCCTTGGATATTGTATAAAAACAGATATCTTTGAATGGTATTGCAGGTGATTTGACATTATCCTCTTGAGTGTATTGTCACATCGTTGTGCTCTGTAGCTAAACATGCACACTCTTTATTGGGTTGGCATACAACAATGTTACGAAAAGTATTCAAAATGCTCAAAGGATAATTGTATAGTATCTTGGCCCTTTGCCTGGATTGTGTCACCTTCCATCAAGTAAGCACATAATGTTATATACACTGTTATACTATTTCCCTAATATTTCCCTAATATCGTTTGTGATAGATACAGTATATCAACTCAAAGACAAGGCTGTTAACTCATCACCACACAACCAGGGTATATCATCATAGGGGATCCCAGAATATAAATTTTTCTCCTATGGGCCATATTATGTTGAATCAGGGACAGCACAAGCCTGCCACACCCACCCACGTTGCCCATCACTCCCAACCCACCCCCCGCCCATGTCACCCGTCACCCCCAGCCCACCTACTTCACATGTCATCTCTGCCAACTGTGCATTGCCTGCCATGTGTCACTCGCCCCTGCGTCAGCCCCTCGAAGTCCTGCTCACCTTTCCTGTGGTTCACTCTCAGGGCAATCCAGAGGACAGGTGGGCTGTCTGAATTGCGGGTGCATATCCAAAGGGCAGGTGTCTGCTCCAGGGAATGGGAGAGCTGCCAGCGGAGCTCTCTGGGGCACCCGGTGCAGTGCCATCTAACTGGAATGGGGTGGTAGCTGAGGCCCTCTTGGTGGGGAGGGAGCATGCAATTTGCCGCTCTTCCTGTTCTGGCGCCTGAGGTTGGGAGGTTCACTGCATCTCATGGGAAGACCAGTTTTGTACTGAATCGTTTCTTGCAAAACAGATAATGGCCTGGTTCATATGACCTACATCTTCCATCACCCACAGCTAATGTTGGCCATGCTAGTTGGGATGGTGAAAGTTGCAGTCCAAAACGCCAGGTTGGTGAAAACTGCCTTAAATTAGGCTGACCAGATAAAATCCAGGTCAGGGCTCATGTAACTTTAACAGTTGTAGAGAAAAGGGAATTTCAGCCAGTTAAAGGTGCAGGCACTATACTAGAGTGACCATATACAAAAGAAGGCAGGGCCCCTGCAACTTTAACAGTTGTGATGAAGAAGGAATTTCACCAGGAACTAATTGCGTACAAATGACACTGGCTGAAATTTCCTTTTCTCTACAACTGTTAAAGTTACAGGAACCCTGACCTGGATTTTACCTGGTCACCCTACCTTAAATCATTCATCTGTTCCTCTCCCATTCTGCTGCCTCCTCTTTGTGTCTCCATGGAAAAGATAAAATAGTACTCTGAAGGTCAGCATTAACTATCAACAGAGAGTCTCCCCCCGTTCCCAGTGGAGAGGAATGATCACGGAAAGCCTAAATGTTATCAGGAAGTGTTATGACCATAACAAGGGATTTAAAAGAGAACCCCCTAATTCCAGATCAATATTCTTCCAGTTGAGAATATTTAAAAGTGTACCCCTCTCTATAAGTTAATATACACAGATATCATATCTGATTATCAATACAAATCAGGCCAGTTGCTGATTTGTATTGGAGCTTAAACTGAAAAAGCATAAGGACACAAATAGTTCTCCAGCAACAATTTTTCAAAACATAAAAACATTTGGAGGGAAGGGTGGTGTTATGTCCAGGCAGCTAAACTCATCCAATCTACCCTTCCATGTAAATCTTCAACTTTATTGAAACAGAACTTGAACAGCAGATGACTATTAAATGCAGAGGATCAATATGTAATTGTAGAAGGAGAATGAATGGAAGTTGAAGCAGTTGAAATAAAATAAATGGTATGGATGAGGGGGGGGAAAGAAATGCAGGCAGCAGCTGAGAATGACGAGGACCAAGCCAAAGGAAGACTTACTTCTACTTTAGGAAGAACTATGCAAACAAGATTAGACCTTCTTAGGAATAACCAATCAATGAATGTAGTAGACAGTAATGCCTGATCAGTTGCTGATATATCAATGAAGGGGAAACTAAAATGGTTCTAAATACGCAAAGGCTAGGAGGCAACATGGCATAACACATTGTCCAGTTGGGGCAGAACAGTTGAGGGTCTCTTCCCACCAGCTGGAATGCCTTATGTTGCACTGTGTGGTTGGATTGTGGCTGCACCAACTCTTTTTTTTTTTTTTTTTTTTTGCTGTAACCCCAGCCACCCTGAGTAGCCATGTCAGGCCAGGGACGAATGTGTTGCAGTGGTACCGTGCAGTGCAGGTGGTATTACAATCATGGCTATGCTCAAATGTTGCCAGTATTGCATGGCACTGTGGTGTACTGGACAGAGATACAGCAGAGGCCATCATGACTTGCTCCATGTCTACTGTAATGCCTGTGGCTATGACATGAGGGAATGCGAGACAATTGAAGGGGAGGGGCATAGAATATTCGGAAAAAGCAGAGTGAGGGGATGTCAGTTGGTGACAGTTGGCATGTAGTGGAGTTGGTGGTGAAAAGAAGACGCTGTGGAGAGAAGACACCAAAGAGAGACCTGGAGAAGAAAAGAATAGAAGAAAGCAAATAGACAAGCCACCAGAGAGTAGATGAAGTATTTCACATAGGCAAGAGAAATAATAGACTGAAAGGAAATTATTTCTGAAAGGGAATGATTGCTATCCACATAGTATCAGACAAGTGACACCCTTGCCATGTAACCAACAAATGGTTTGGGGTTGGATCATGTTTTTTTCTTTGTGTGCGTTCATTGTTATGATTAAAATGGATTAAAAACAGTTAACAACGCAATCAGATAAAGACGTATTGCTCATATTGATTAGGCCTCAGTGATTGCCAATATCTGCCTCTCCTCATCCATAGTTGAGAAGTGTGTTTGTTACAATTATTATTATTATTATTATTATTATTATTATTATTTCTTACCTGCCTCTCCCTTTGGATCGAGGCGGGGAACAACATTAATACAATAACAATATAGATCAAATACGTAAATTAATTAAAAGAGCATATAAAACAATCAACACATTTTAAAATTCTTGGTTTAAAGTTCATCTGGGTAGGCCTTCCGGAAGAGGCTAGTTTTTATAGTTGCCTTAAACTCAGAGAGAGTGTTAAATTGATGAATCTTCTCCGGCAGGCCATTCCAGAGTCTGGGGGCGACAGAAGAAAAGGTTCTCTGGGTAACAGTTGTCAGCCTTGTTTTGGCTGACTAAAGTAAATTCTCCTCTAAAGCTCACAGTTTGATGGCAGGGGCACCATCATTTGGATAGTCATGTTTTCCTCTGCTCTCCGAGTTTCAGACATGTGATTATTTTCAGAAGCACCTATATACCTACATATTTTGATATCTAAATATTTAATCACAACAAATATGCTGCTTTTTCTATTTTTATCCCTGGATATATCCAAAAGATTGCAAATATCTTTCCCAGCCCCTAGAACCCTGAAATGGTACCCCTAAGTGAGGTTCTGGTTCGACTTCTGAAAACAGAGGATGGGCTTAGAGGAATTGACAGTATTGACACAGCTTAAGTTGATTTCTGCCTGCACACAGAGAGGACAGAGAGCTTGGCTAAGTTAAAAGCACAAGCCTGTACCCTATATATGTCTGTTAGGAAGTAAGACTCATTGAGTTCTATGGGACTCGGTCCCAGGTAAGCGAGTATAGAATTGTAATCCTGGTTGATTACTTTGTTCAATTATATACCCACTTACCTGGGAGTAAGCTGTCCATAACTCAGTATGACTAACTTCTGAATAGACAAGTATAGGATTCCATTCTCAGTTTCTCTCCTCCCTTTTCCCTTCCTCACACTTTAAATCAATCATAGGATGGTTATTATGACATTAACTTTAGAACTAAAATTGAAAGCTGATTCAGGGAACTAGAAGTCATACTGGATCCAGCTAGTCATTGGTTAAATAATAACTCCCTTGATAAACTTGTAAATACATTTGGCAATAAGATTCTAACACTTCTCTCACCCACCTCTTTTTTTTTAGGTATTGAAACTTGAACATGTCCAAAAAACGCTCCAAAAAATCCAGAAAAAAGGATGAAACTTCAGATCCTAAGGTAAGAAAGTGTGGATGTGAGTATGGAACAGTATTGAAAACACGTTTTTAGGTACATAATGTAAAAAGTATGAGTAAAGCTAAATGTAAAAAGAATGAGTAAAGCTAGATGATGATATGAATGGAACAGGCCCAGTCATTCACAATAATGCTCACTCTTTATATAGTGCATAGCAAATATTCAAAACACATCTCATATATTGTCTTAGTACTTTTTTTTGGTATTATGCATTCCTCTGTTAATGAAAGGGGATTAAGCATGATGTAGCTGAAATCCTGAGGAGTAAACATGACATAGCCAGTATGAGAATATTGGTCCATACCTGTTAGTAGACTTGTTGAATTCTGCACTAGCTAAATTTTCAGAACCATCTTCAAAAGCAATCTCATGCAAAATACAGGTTTTCCCCAAAACACTCATCCAGGATGCCATGATGACTGCTTGCTCTGGCAGGGATCCCTTCCTTTTTATTCCAGACTCAGAACAAAGGGAAGGGACAGTGCCTGCTGAGCTGAGGTGGACTTCTCTTTTGACCTGCAGGGTTTCCCGCTCCCACTCATGTATGAGCTAACACTTCAAATTTCTAACTGCTTGTCTGAACTGCAAGAGACTAAATACCCAAAACAGCGGAGAAAACAATTGTGTAGGGCAAGACTGATCCCCCCTTTTTTGGGATCCTAGTTTAAAAAAAGAATTCTGAAATACATGATGCAAACATTGCATTTCAGTCAATTAAGCAAAGCACATACTTATTCAGAAGTAAATCCAGCTGCGCTTTCTCCTATGGTTGTGTCCATAGGACTGCTGTCTTAGTTCGTAGAACAGTTGGAAATGAGGAAGTATTGAAGTGCCACTTGTCTAGTTCCTCTTCCTCACAGAAAAGTTAAAATGGTGATCCCTGTGACTGAGAATGAACAACTGTAAATATGCAGAAGAAGAAGAAGAAGAAGAAGAAGAAGAAGAAGAAGAAGAAGAAGAAGAAGAAGATCTAAAGCAGTTTGCTAGATACAAGTCTCTGGTTTTGACCTACATTTACTTGCATTTGTTGTTTTTGGATTGTTTGTATAAGTTATGTTTAGTTGAAGTTGTGCTTGCCTTGGATATTTTAATTGTCTTTCCCATAATCTCTCTTTGTCTTTATTTACAATGTTGAAGTATAAGATGGACATACACATGCTTGGTGAACTAATTTAATTCCATTCTAATAGCTTCATATTTTCCTTTGCTCAAAATTTTGTGATTGTTTTCTGAATTAATAAAATCTAACAAAACTGCTGGTCCCGCTGATGCAAAATAGCTGCCCTGCCACTGTGATGTAGTATTGCAGCTTCTATGATCTGATTGGAGACTGGGAATCATACTGATCCATTTTTCTTATTCTTTCAGAAACATAAAAAGGCAGAAATTGCGAGTAAAGAACAGCCAAGTCGAAGGTAATTTGTTCTTTTCCATTAAGGCGAGTCACTTGAAACTATTTATGCTTATTCTGCAAAATAACTATTTGTTCTTGAGGATTCAGAAAGCTAAAATGTTACATTTGTGTGAGGTCCATTCATTAATCTGACGTTTCAGATGGGAGCATATTCATTGCGTGGATGTTAGCCAATTACATTTTCACATAGTGGAACATAAATAATGCTTTAAAAATATCCAAAATTTAAAGAATATTTTAAAAAGCTGCCACTCACTATTGAGAGAGAGAGAGAGAGAGAGAGAGAGAGATCCTCTATTTGAGTGAAACTTGTGAAGAAAGCAGAATTTCGACAATCTTTGGCTTTTAAGTTTTGATTCCTGAAATAACTGTGAAAATGGAATTGTAACACTTCCGAACAGCTGTGACTTTTTAAATGTATCAGACAGTTAATACTGGAGGAATGGAAATATCACTGTTTGGTTCACAATTCCAGTAGTGCTTACAAAAGTCCTACATGGAAAGCACTTCCAGGTAGGTATTAACATGTTTCCTGCGTATAGATTGTAAGGTGTAATGGTCCTGTGTCCTTTGTGGACAAATGTTTTAACAGTGTATTGGTGGAACTAGGATAGAAAGTGATTCGTCCTCTATGCCTATAGGAGGTGCCAGGGGCAAATCCAAGATGCAAGTTTATGACACGACTTTGAATAAATATATAATTGACATTACTGAGCTGACATCAAGACCTTTTTACCATTAGAGTTGTGATTATACATGCAGCTGTGATGTGATTCTGAGAATTGGAACCAATTTTGACATACTTTGGGGAGCTAGTCATCTCTTTGTTTTGCTTATTGCGATGAGCTGCTTTAGGGGACAATAATTGTCTGGAAGGTGGGATAAAAATACCTCAAATAAATAAATAAATAAATAGTGAAGTTTTATTTTCTGAATTCCCTGTTTGCGTCTCTTGTCTGTAAAGACTGATTGGGGCAATTTAAGTGTTCTTGAACCTGGACAATAGTGGCCAGAGTAGGATCAAATTCCCTTCAACCCCCTCCCCCCCCCCCCCAATTGATCTTTTTTCAGCTGCGATTCTCAACATTCCATAAGTCCCAGAAACCTCTGAGCAGATGGGTACTTGTTAGGCCATTGTTGTTTTTTAAGTCTTTTTCTTTTAATTTACAAATATATGTACTTCAGTGTCCCCGGGGATTCCCCTAATACGTACAAACCACTACTTTATTTTGGTGGTCCTGTTAGGACTTGGTCACTCAGGTTTAGGAGGAATGGTGATAATATCTTCATGACAGGTGCAAGGAATACCAGCATATGCCATGTAACTGTATAGGGTTTTTAAATCAGTGAGCAAATTCCAATAGTTTTTTGGGCACTCAAAAATATTTTCGATTTTGAGATAATGAGCTAATATGATTGATCACACACACACAAACAATTTTATGTGTGTTTTGTTTTAGCAAATATCAATTAAAAAGGTGTACGTAGGTCCAAAGAGGTTGTACTCTTACAGTGTAATCCTATATATATCTACTCAGAAGAATGTCCCATTTAGTTCAGTGGTACTTGCTCACAGGGAAGTGTGTCTAGGATTTAAGCCTACAGATTCCTGCAGAATATCATACAGCAGATATTCCTTAGCATTTGGTTAACAGTAAAACAGGTTAATCTTTATTTCCAGAGTTTGGCCACTCCACTGTAAGATATTTTTTTATATTTTTGGTTTTCTTACATTACTTTGCCTTACTGATAATTTCACTTATACTTTTACCCTATAGATTATTAAAAGACAATTGAATTGCAAGCCGTCTACAGTTTTTCTTGTTTTCGTTTGTAAAATTGTGACGGTTCTCCATTCATTAGATTTGTAGTTGTATTAATTTTTGCCCTTATTCAGCAAGGAAGATGATCTGTGGAAGGATGCTTCTGCATGCACAGCTGATATAAATGTGCGCCTGACTGCACATTCCCATATACATTGTGATGCTCATCTTGGTCACATTAAATTGGCTACGCATGCACCTTATAGATGGGGATGCACGTTCCTGTCCAGAGCTACTAGTTGCTCTGCTCATGTAGAATTGGAAAGGGGCAACATCTCTACTTAAAATGATCAAAAATAATTTAAACTACTCTAGCTATCTGTCACTTTTTCTAGGTACACCAATGATAGGTTAATGAGAGCACTAGAACTGCTTTCCAGCCTTTTCTCCTTGCATAACCTGGGCTTTGTTCCTTAAAAAAACTACAGTTCAACTATAAAGTACGTTGTAAGACTTTTCCCTTTGTGATGCATCTGCAGGTTGAGTGGTAGTGCTGAATGCACGAAAACAAAAAGGATTCTGGACCTCAAAGATGCTACTAAAATTCTCCCAAAAGAATTTTCGAAAGATACACAACACATCTGTGGCACTTTAATGCCTGCCAAGGAGCATGAAAAGATCACGATGCATTTTAAAAATAAGGTTAAACATGGTGGGAAGAGAAGCAATACAGTGGCCTTCCCTAGCAATGAATGCTCTGACAAAAATCTGTGCAGTGACCCTGATGTTAAAAGAAGGAAAACAGAGTCACAAGGTTTGAGGATCCTGAAGAGCAAGGAAAAGCACAAAATAAAGACCAAAGCTGAGTGTGTCAGATTAAAAGAGGTAATTGTGAAAAGTGTGCTGGATGAGTTCAAAGAAACTACACTACCTACGGAGTGTTCTTTACACCATAAGAAAGAGACTTTGAAATTGTATGAATTCAGTGGAAAACAGAACTCTTCAAAAGAGCCACACCCCGCCTTTCCACCCTTTAATTTCTTGGGTCCAAAATCATACACACAGGCTTGCAGAGAAAGTACTCTTGAAAGAACCAAGCATACTTCATTCAAAGTGCATAGCAAAAATGACAAAGAGAAGAAATGCGTACCCTTGTGTCACTTGACCGAACTATCCAAATGCTGGAAGTATAAACAGAAAGGACAGTTGTCTACAGATTCCATCAAGAATATTGGTAATTCAGGGACCCAGAGAAATAAATTTGAACCCATGGCATTTCATGTGAGACAGGTAAAATAAATAAATAAATAAATAAAAAAATAAATAAACAAACAAACAAACAAACTTACCATGGCTGGTATTTCTGCTTTGTGGAACTCTAGTAATTGTGGTTTCTAGTGGCTCATTTGTGTTTACGCAGGAAGAGTAGCAAATGGTGTGTAGTTAACTGGTTGTGGAGTTGTTGCGTATTTAGTGCCATCACAGTCTGTGGTGTGTTACATCAAAAGAGACAGACCCCTACTTGCCCCCAACCCAACCCTACCCCGCCCCAGGAGCTTATACTCTCAGTTTTACAGTGTGGTAAGGGGGGACCTGGATGGGTTTGGGGGAAGAATTTTTAAAGGACAGAGACAGGTGACAGTGCATGCATGCATGTTCAGGGAAAGAGTTCCAGGCATAAGGGGGTAAAAGGAGAGAATAGACATTGTCATTCAGTGAAAATGTGAAGTAAAACCAAAGCCATAATTGTCCAGTACTAAGAAATGCTGTTCAGTGTTTCTGGGTTCTCTAGAACAGACTCACACGTTTGCACGCATGCACGCCAGAAGCCTCTTTAGGTGAATAGGCTCCTTGTGCTCGTCTTCTCTCCCCTTTTGAAATTGCTTCAAGCTTCCAATAAAATTCCAAGCTAACAACTAATAACTACTTAAACTGTTTTCCTTTAGCAGAATACATTTCGTATGACACAGATACTTGCTGGGTTTTTTTTTTTTTTTTTTTTACAGATCTCTACAGCTTCATGTTCCTCTTCTTCCTGTGAAGCCATTAAAGATACTGATACAGACCAAGAGGTTAGTGTTATATAACTTTATTGGCTGGACACATCAGCCTTCCCTGATGTAACCCTTAGCTTGTACTTTACAAACATAGCCATATCTAAGAGTTCACCCTATTCTCTGTCAACGCAGAATGGCACCCTGATGTGGGTTATTCCTCCCACTTACTGCTAGAGAAGAAACTGCCTTCTAGGTCCAGTCTTGGTTGATCCACAGTTATGGGACTCAAAATGAACACTCTTCCACTATAATTTTTAAATGAAGTTTCCTGCTTTAAAGAAATGAGATGTGCAAACAGCCTAATGCTGGTTTCAGCTCTTGATGGGCTCATGGGCAAAATATCTTATCTGGGACAAACTTTGCCTCCCTGCTGCCTGTTTGCTCTCCCTCTTCCTCTGGGCCCACCCATACAACTATCCAAAGGGAGAGGGTAGGCAAGTGAAAGCTCCTCCTCCTTTTCATTGGTCCTGTTGCTGTTCACACAGGGGAAGGAGATATAGGCAGTGATGGCAAGGAGGAGGAACAGCAAGGGGTTCTGTGGATGCCTTGTAGGCCTCAGTAGATGCCCAGTGATGTCAACTCCTGGTGCCAGCCCTGACGCCATATTTATATTGCTATTTTCATAGATGCAGATCGTAGAAGACTTGCATGCAGCTCGTATTGACAAAAAGATGGCTTTGTCTGTAGTACAGACTTGCGGAGAGCTGACCAGCATGGAGATAGATCTTCCAGAAGATGAATCAAATAAGTCCTCTAGTAAGCTGATCTGTAATCAAATGTTTTCTACTCCTTAACAGAATAATTGAAAGAAGCAAATCAGTAAGGAGTAAAGGAATAATTGAATTGCTCTTTCTTCTTTTGTAACAGGAACTCTTTCTGGCCTGAATACCTTGATTGTAGTTGATACTAATATAATGATCAGCCATCTAGAATACATCAAGTTTTTGAAGAATAAAGAGATCCCAGGTGTGTGTAGATTTGGCTGTGTAGTAAGTCTTTCAAAGGTATGGATCAAATGTATCTTGCCCAAAGGTTATTCTTTCCCTGACTAGCTGTTTATGTCTTAATTCTACTTGAAGGCTGAACCCCAAATTCCCCTCTCATTCACATAGCTGATGGCCCTTTTCTTTAAACCTCTGTTTGGATTTGCTGATCATATTTGCCTGTTGACACTTCCCAATCTTTTAGTTTTTTTAGTCAGCTGTTTTTAATACTAGGAATATGAGCAGTGAAGGGGCAACCTGACTTACCTCCTCCCCTTCTACACACAATCTGTGCATGTTCAAACTCCTATATATTTAGAGACAGTGTACTAGTCTGATTTCAACCAAAAGGAGTTTAATTAACCTTGGTTTGTAATTGCATGCAAACAAAGTCTGTGACCTGGTTCACAAGTAATGACAGTACAGGTTGAGAGCTTTAGCTTTAGGCGGTATAGAAATGTAATGAATGAATGAGAATTGGCATTGATGCTAGCCCACCTCTATTTTGGGCCAGTGTAAGATGGATGAGTAGGAAGGTCTGTGGCTCACCAGACTAAGGAAACTGGCCCTGAACGTTCTGGGCGTGTTCTGCAGCCTTTTTGACTAGGCTGCTATGTGATATCCAACCCCCAGACACTATAGGTTAATCATGGCTTAAGTAGCCCACAGTTAACCTAACTAGTAATTTATCTTGATGAGAATAAATTAAGCAATATCCTGTTTTAAAGTAATTTTAATTTTCTTTTAATTGGATTGGGGTTGCGAATTTTATGTGTTATGACAAGATGTCTGACACAAAGATATCTGCTACTATGGATAAAAATTCTCATCTCTCTCTTCAGTCATGTACATAATACTGATTTCTCCACCTATGCATAGTTGTACCTGAGGGGGAAAAACATGTTTTTAAACTGCAGTATTTAGGAAATGGCAGTTATAAAGAAAATTCTAAGGAGGAAGCTGATTTTGAGCGGAATCGGTTTGTTTAACTTTTTATTTCTATAAGTTATAATAGGAACCAACCAAATACCAGGAAAGGGAGGAGGAAAATACTGAACAATGGTACAAAAAACGGGAGAAGGCTACTCATGTAGACAGGCTGAGATGTACAAAATGGATTCTACAAATAACATGATAAATCATTAAAAGCTGAGTGTGTTTTGGTAGCGTAAGGTCTGGTCGTGATATGAGAATCATTGTCCAGGTAACTAAGAACTGGGTTCCATACAATGTATAGAGTCCAAATATATCTATTCTTTGGATTGCTGCAATTAATAGTGGTCTTTTCCGTGATGGCGTGCGCCCAGATCCTGGATCAAGATGCCCATGCTGGTAGAATTGTGGACTTCCAGTGGGAAAAGTCCGACTGCTCTAGCTGAAACCAAATTGTTCAAAATTAGCTCTCTGGCAGAAGACCCAATAATGGGTTGAATTAATTTTTAATACAGTTAAAAGTGATGCAAGTTTTTGAAGTCCAGTGAGTTTATTACAAAATTGCTACTTTTCTCCTGTTTAGGTATTGGCAGATTTGTGCTTGTAATTCCCTGGGTGGTTTTGCAAGAACTGGACAACTTAAAGAGAGGAAAAATATTGGCAAGTGTTGGGCAAAAAGCAATCCCTGCAGTTCACTTCATCTACATTTGCCTGAAAAACCAAGATCCAAAGTTGTGGGGACAGTCCATGCAACTTGCTTCACAGAAAACACGTAAGCTGTGGCAGAATGGGGTTCTCGTAGAATTTGTTCTGTGGTCAGGTTAACATGACAGTTGAGACTCCCATTGTGTATATAAAACCTCCTTTTTTTGGATAACAAAAGACATTATTGTTTTCACTCCCATACAAAGAACATGATTCAAAGTAAAAATGTAGCATTATTCTAATAGGAAATGAAAATATTGAGGATGGCCTTTCCTATTTCTCTCTCCCCCATCCCGCTTCAGTTAGATCTGTTTGAATTGATGAAGTTTTTTTTTACCTTGCTTTCGTACTAAAGGGTATGTTGGAAACTAGAATTTTTATGCACACACTAAAGGTGTATGTGTGTGTTGCTGCAGGTTTTTCAATAGCCGAAAAAAATAAGGAAGTATAAAACTGAACAGTGGTTTGCATTTTTGACAGAAAGAGGAACAGCTGCAGTGAAAAATTCCTCTGTACATTCATTTATTTATTTATTTATTATTTTTATTTATTTCATTTCTAACCCGCCTCTCCATCTAGATCGAGGCGGGGAACAACACCAAATATAAATATAAAACAATAAAATAGATAAACCGTTAAAACAGATAAAAACAAATACATTATTAAAAACATCTTAAAATTAAACTGGATAGGCCTGCCGGAAGAGAACAGTCTTCACGGCTTTCTTAAATTCCAGAAGACTGCTAATTTGTCGAATCTCCTCTGGCAGGCCATTCCACAGCCTGGGAGTGGCAGAAGAGAAGGTCCTCTGGGTAACACTCGTCAGCCTAGTTCTGGCTGACTGGAGTAAATTCTTCCCAGAGGACCTGAGTGTGCGGGGCGGATTATACGGGAGAAGGCGATCCCGCAGGTAACCTGGACCCAAACCATGTAGGGCTTTAAAGGTAATAACCAACACTTTATACGTCGCCTGGAAACTAATGGGCAGCCAGTGGAGTGATTTTAAGATTGGTGTTATGTGGTCACCCCTAGGTGTACCGGTGACCAACCTGGCTGCCATATTTTGAACTAATTGAAGTTTCCGGACTAGGCACAAAGGTAGCCCTATGTACAGCGCATTGCAGAAGTTGAGCCTCGAAGTTACCAGCGAGTGCACTACGATCTTTAGGTCTTCCAACTCTAGGAAGGGGCGCAGCTGGCGTATCAGCCGAATCTGATAGTAGGCACTCCTGGCCGTCGCATCTATCTGGGCTGTCATTTGGAGCGACGGATCCAGGAGTACCCCCAAGCTGCGAACACAGTCTTTCGGGGGGGTGTAACCCCATCCAGAACTGGTTGACACACCTCCAAACCCAGGTTGTGGCCTTTGACAGCAAGCACCTCCATCTTGTCTGGATTCAGCTTCAGTTTGTTTTTCCTCATCCAGCCCATTACCGCCTCCAAATATTCATTCAGAGGAGACACACTATCCTTAGCTGACGATGTTGTCGAAGGCACAGAGAAACATATTTGGGTGTCATCAGCGTACTGATAGCACCCCGCCCCATGCCTCCGGATGATCTCTCCCAGCGGTTTCATATAAATGTTAAACAGCGTTGGGGAAAGGATGGCACCTTGTGGTACACCACATAGCAGCTCCTTCTTTGAAGAGCAGCTATCCCCAAGCATTACCATCTGGAACCTGCCCGAGAGATAGGACCGGAACCACTGAAGCACAGTGCCCCCGATTCCCAATCCCCTCAGGCGTTCCAGAAGAATACCATGGTCGATGGTATCGAAAGCTGCTGAGAGGTCCAGGAGTACCAACAGGGACACACTCCCCCTGTCAATACTCAGGCATAGATCATCCACTAAGGCGACCATAGCAGTCTCAACTCCGTATCCTGCCCTGAAGCCGGTTTGAAATGGGTCTAGAAAATCTGTATCATCCAAAACTGCTTGGAGTTGGAAGGCAACTGCCCTCTCGATCACCTTGCCCAAAAACGGAAGATTTGATACTGGCCTGTAGTTATTAAGGTCCAGAGGGTCCAGGGAGGGCTTTTTTAGAAGCGGCCATACTACCGCCTCTTTTAAACATGTTGGAAAACTCCCCTCCCTGAGAGATGCATTAATAATACATTGTAGATGTGATCGAACTGCATCTCCTCCCTGGACAACAAGCCAAGAAGGACAGGGATCGAGAGGGCAAGTCGTCGTCCTCACTTGTCCAAGCAGCTTGTCCATGTCCTCAGTACTCACCAACTGAAACTGATCCAGTGTAATTCCACTCGCGGAGTTACTGGACACTCCATTGTCAGCTTCTGCTATAATTATGGCGTCTAAGTCGGCTCTTATCCGAGAGATTTTATATGTGAAATGGTCATTAAAGGCATCACAGCGAACTGCCAAAGGCTGTAAAATCGGGTTCGGGGGGGAAGGTGCCTGAGTTAGACCCCTCACCACCCTGAACAGTTCTGCTGGACGCATGAATTAGTTGTACATAGAACTTTTGGGTATCAGCCATTTTTGATAGTATTATTCACAAATGGAATTCATTTATGGTTACTGTGTGACTTAAAAAATCAGCATGGTAGATTCCAAGAATCTATTTCTCAAAGGAAAATTGGAAGTACTCCTGGTAAAAAAAAAAATGAAAGATTTTTACCTCATCATGTTTCTGAATAGTAAAAAAGTGACATCTCAAAGCAGTGTTAAGGCCATTTATGATATTACATTAATTACTGAGTTGTGGATGTAGTTTCATCTTACTAAGATAGGAATATATCAGTGTTTTCATGTTAAACTTTCTGATTCTGCAAATGTTGAGTGACTTTGGCTGCAATCCTTAGCTTGCTCACTTGGGAGTAAATCTCATTGAAAACGGTGATTAAGTGTTGAACTGTTGTTTTTTTACTTCTTTATTTCAAAATAAAATAAAATTACACTGACCACATTACAACAAATATAGTAGTTGTAAGGTTTTGCCCTATATATTTTTGTAAGTGTTTATTTTTGTCATGAATTGTTAGCTGGTTCGCTGAGCATTTTTACACCTATTTTCTCTACATAAACCATTTTGGGCATGCAATATTGTGGAGAAAGTACTGGATGAACCAAAAACCAGCAACACCCATACACAACAGGTTCACAAAAGGTCCTAGTATACCAAAAAAAGTTAATAAAAGGTCCTAGTGTTAACAACTTGCAGGGGGGGATTGATTTAAATTGAGGAAATTTAAATCAATTTAAATCTGCAAGAAAAAAGACTGATTTAAATGTTTATGAAAAATGTAGAATTCATTTTTTTAAAAAAAAGCAAACGTCCAATTTAACTTCAAAAATCTGGGTTTGATTCTTTGTTTAAAAAACCATTGATTTTTATCCATACTGTGCAACTTTCTATTTGTTTTACATCTGTACCTGTTTTTTAAATCTTTGCATTGCTGCTAGGTTTTATTTTGGTTTTTATTTTTTATTTTATACTCTGTTTTTTAAACTTCTTTACTTTTATATTGTGTTTTATCGTGTTGTATTTTAGGGTTTTAATTGTTGTGAACCTCCCAGAGGGCTTCAGCTATTGGGCATTTAGAAATATGATAAATGAATATGCATAAACTTGCCTGCCCAAAAATACTATTCTTACAGTTGTGGCGCATCAGTGGTTAGGAAAAATGATTCCCTGTCTGGTCTCCTGGGGAAGCTTCATACCGTAGGGTGCTTGGAAGAGTGAGCGTTTCCCTCCCTCACACCTGATGTAGTGATGTAGTAGTGATCTTTAGTCCATGCTATTCTTTCAGTAAAGAACTGTGAGCACACCTATGCCAGGCAAAAATGGATGGAGGTAATTCTGTGATAAAAACCAGGCTTTTTTTTAAATCTTGGGGGAGATGATGAGTAGGATTCAGGTCTATCTGCTCCTCCTCCATTGCCCTTACTGTGGGGGAGAATAAACAAGGGAGACCCTTTCGTTTTTGTTTTGGAGCATAGGATCTATCTAATCTTGCCGGAGAGAACCCTGGGATGAAGTAGCGTTTGAACATACACTACATTTTCAGACCTGCTTAAATATATCAGCTGTGTTTCGAAAGCAAACAAGTGACAGGCAATAAACTCAAAGCTGCCAGTGCTTTCCTTGTCGTCTGGAAGAATGATACGTAAATGCTGTTGATTCAACATCAAGTTATTTTAGAACATGGCATGCTTATCCGCCTTTGCTAAATTTACAGACAATTTCAGTGTTGAGAACAACGATGATCGTGTGTTGCAGTGTTGCTTGCAGTACCGGAACCTCTTTCCTCAAGCTGAAGTTGTACTGTTGACGTAAGTTCTGTGTGCTTTGCATGGTAATTTTCCAATTGGGGATCTAAATCTAAGTGGTAAGCTAATAAGCCCACAGCCAGCTCATAGTAGTTGTTTAAAGAAAGAATGCTCAATAGGTCTTTCCAGATCCAAGCCTTTTTTAAAAAAAAGTTTACGACAATTTAAATCAGTAACCCTGGATTGAACTTCTTAAGGTGTTAACACTGCATCTGTTCCTTTGAGTTCTGGATTCTGCTTTGGCTTAACTGAGGATGAAGCTCCTTCTCAAGAAGTTGGCAATCTGTTTTTAGAATGGTTGGTTCAATCTTTTGTAATGTCAAAGAACAGGCAATGGCAATTTCAGTGAGAGAAGCAAGTACTCAAGCATACAAATTACAAATGTTCAGCACAGAGCCTGGTTATGTATTATGTCTGTTCATGTAGGAATTCTGTGGAATCTGAACTGAGTAGATGGCTTCTTTCTAGATAGCCATCCATCTCTAATAAGTGTGTAAACAAAAGTTTGGAAAACAGATTTTTGCTATAACTGCGGCTTATGCTAGTTTTGTGGAGATTCTATTTTTTTCAGTTGGCTTCAAACCAACAGAGAAATTCTTCAGATCAGATGAAGAATATATATTTTTGTATATATTTTTGTAAGTGTTTATTTTTGTCATGAATTGTTAGCTGGTTCGCTGAGCATTTTTACACCTATTTTCTCTACGTAAACCATTTTGGGCATGCAATATTGTGGAGAAAGTACTGGATGAACCAAAAACCAGCAACACCCATACACAACAGGTTCACAAAAGGTCCTAGCATACCAAAAAAAGTTAATAGAAGGTCCTAGTGTTAACAACTTGCGGGGGGGATTGATTTAAATTGAGGAAATTTAAATCAATTTAAATCTGCAAGAAAAAAGACTGATTTAAATGTTTATGAAAAATGTAGAATTCATTTTTTTAAAAAAAGCAAACGTCCAATTTAACTTCAAAAATCTGGGTTTGATTCTTTGTTTAAAAAACCATTGATTTTTATCCATACTGTGCAACTTTCTATTTGTTTTACATCTGTACCTGTTTTTTAAATCTTTGCATTGCTGCTAGGTTTTATTTTGGTTTTTATTTTTTATTTTATACTCTGTTTTTTAAACTTCTTTACTTTTATATTGTGTTTTATCGTGTTGTATTTTAGGGTTTTAATTGTTGTGAACCTCCCAGAGGTTCTTCAGATCAGATGTTGGGTTAAATCCAACATAAATCCTAATTAGAGTAGAACCATTGAAATGAATGTGACTGCATTGGATTTTTACTCATTGGCTCCTCTTTGTCACAGGGGAAAGCATAACAATTCTGTTCTATTTACTACCTCAGGGATTAAAATTAAAGCAATTTTCTTTTCACAGGGATGATAAAAACCTATGCAACAAAGCCCTGGTGAGTGAAGTAAAGGCGTTTAGTAAAGCAGACTTGGTTATGGCGCTCCAGAAGCTGACTCCAAAGACTGTAGTTGCAAATCAGGACAATTCTCATGGCCAATCACAATCAGAAAAAGGTTAGCTTTTCTTGCTGTATTTGACTAGTGTAATGGCCAGACAAGATGAATAACAAGGCAATTCTATACATATTTATTCAGAATAAGCCCCATTGAGTTTAATGGGTTCAGTGAATTCATTGAGTTCAATGTAGTTTACTCCCAGGTAAGTAGGTATAGGATTGCTGACAAATATTAATTTGCAAATACTTTATTTACTTCTCTTTGAGAATCTTAATTATAGGACAAAAGCTTCCAATAATCTTCACATAATGTTAATATTCCTCTAACAAATGTATTAAGCCAAGTCTAACTGAAATTGGTATATGAAGAATTGAAAGCCTGGAGTTGTTGGCATAATAACATTGCACTCCTAATGTTTTTTCCAAGATTAAAGGAGGATATTTATTTTATTTATTACATTTATATGCCGCCTTATGCCTGCCAAGGCAGCATCCAAAATCCTCCTCTCCATTTTATCTTCACAACAACTGAGAGTTGTTGTGAGTCTGTCACTTTGTTGTGAGTCTGTCACTTTGGGCTGAGAGTCTGTCACTGGCCCAAAGTTGCCCAGTGAGGCTCCATGGCCGAGAACCCGGATCTCCCAACTTCCAGTCCAACGCTCTAGCCACTACACCGCACTGGCAGTTCTCAATTATAGAGAGCATCCCTGCAAAGAGTAGGAGGCAAAACTGTTTACTAGGCTGGTTAAAAGGTGGAGAAAGCAGCAATGGGTACATGTTAAATGAAAGCATGGTTTAGGTTTTCATTTCAATGAAATTCTTCTGAGGGGACTTTCAATAGGAAATAGGGTGTCAGAGATAGTGAATGTAGTGAATTCAGGTACTGAAGAGGTTGGATTCAGTGTGCTCTACATGCTATGGATCAGCTTATTTGGCAGTGATTTTAACTATGCAATTGCAGCTGAAGTAGAGCTGCTATGCTTGGGAATTGAAACAGAGTCTTGTCCCTCATTGGAGGAGGTTATCCTGAGATGGGTGATTCCTCCTATCTGCACTACAGGCAGAGCTGTTAAGCTGCTTTTGGGTGTCAGCCCCAGCCAGTTCAGGTCCTATCACCTTCACGTTAGCAGGTATTGGTAGCATGTTAAAGACTATATAAACCCCTACATACTGAAGCAATTCCTAAAATAGGAAAGAGAGAACCTTTGAAGCAAGTAAATGGCAATGTCATTTTAAACAAAGGTTCTTAATTGTTCATTTTCTTACCTGAACTTTCTTAGCTTCAGGTCAACAAGGAGTTAATTTCAATTGTGCTTGCATACCAGCTGCAGGATCTAAGAAGAATTCCACAGATCTTTCACGAATTATTCTTGAGTCACAAAAAAGCTTGGGAGAAGTTTTATCTTCTATATTGGAAACAGAATTGAAGATTGCATATGGAGACCTGTGGACAGAGGTGATTATAAAAGCAACTGAGATTCTACTAAAGTTTTAAAATTCTAGTTCCATATGTAAACATCCAGCCAGCGGCAGCACAAACTCTCATGCTGTCTAAGGTGGGAGAAAGGGTGCTGCCATGACCACCAGCCCCTAGTCACCAACGTGACCCCCAACCACCTGCCTACTCTCTGACTGGGTTTGGACGACACTATAGTCAATGGTTGATTAAATAGTCCACAGTAGGCTAAATAGTTCTCCGTTGACTATTGTGTCATCTGTTGGGGGAAAACTATACCATGGTTGATTATTTCCCCGAAATAATGAATGCAAATAATCAACGGTGTGCAGAGTTGATTATCTGCACAACTGTTGATTATTGTGTCATGTGGCAGGCCCCATTGATTATTTCCAATGCCTACAGAATCGTGAGGCAAGAGCGGCAGAAACCCTGCCTCTTTCTTGTTGCGGTGACAGCCACAGCGAAAGATGCACTGCGGCCGTCGCTACAGCAACAAGCGGCGTCTCTTCCTCCCCTCCCCATGGAATGGCAGTAATATAGGAATCGGGAACCAGCGTTGCCATTTGATGGGGGGGGGGGGGAAACAATAGCCAACCCTGTCTTTATAGCCTACTCCACAGATTACTATTAGCATGTTGCCCAAGCGTGACATGCTAATAGTAATCTTTGGAGTGGACTATTCACACAGCATTGGCTATTGTGTTGTCTGAATGTGCCCTCTGGCTCGCTCTGAATCAAGTGAGCCGGAGGGCAGGCTCCCTACAGAGCCGCATCAGCTGGCGAAAGTGACTGCTGTGGCTCTTCAGAAACTGCTCAGTCTAAAATGCCTGGCTCTGAGGGAGTCCTTCCTCTGAGTCAAGCGTTGACTGGAGAGGTGTCCCAGGAGATCACCTCTTCTGGGACACCTTCTGGGATAACTCAGCTTTGGAGCGGCCACTCATTCCTTATTACCTCTGGCTAAACAGAGGATTGGACAGCTGCTCCAGAGGAGGGGTGGTTGCTCTTGAGGAGGGGGTCTCCTGGGACACCTCTCCAGCCAGAGAAGGCCTGGGTCTGAGGAAGGTCCTCCTCATAGACAGGCATTTGAATCTTAGCAGCTGTCCAGAGACCTTACTGCTCTCTGGCTCACTCAGAGGGGATTCTTAGAGCAAGCCAGATAGCTCCTCTGAAACAGCTGATGCTTGTCCTCTGTCTCGCTCTGAGAACATGCAATTCACCACTCCTCTTGTTCCCCCACCTGAGGTGGGGGATTAACCCCACCTCATGGGAGAGCCAGCCCAAGATATTTTTCTGCCTGAGGCAAAGGTCAAAACACTCTCCCCACCCCAATGCATACATGGTCCATGTATAAAAGCCAACTAGACATGCAGTTGAAATTTACTTCAACACTGGTGATGGGATAGTGTTCTCCATTTCACCTGAGGGCAGCAGCTAGCTTAGGGAGTATAGGATAGGCTACACAGCACACTTAGAGCTCTGTCCTCCAACATCTGGCCAATGAACTGCTCCACTTTGTGACTATTGGTTGCCCCCTCAAACAAATGTTGCAGTGCAGCAGTGGTGGCACCAGGAGGTGTCATGTTGTGGTTAGAGCAATGCATACGAGATGCTTCCTAGAATATGTCAGGTCAGAAGGAATGGCTGGGGGTGGTGGGCATACTTGTCACCTTAAATGGAAGCTGAGAATCTCAGGAAGCTGAATTCTGCACTCAGTACCATATTTTGTGCTTTTTCGGTGATCCCATGGTATGGAGGTACACAGACATCTCTGGCTGCATGACGCTTCTGTCTTGTGTTCATAACTTCCGATCAATAGATTTCATAATGCTACATAATACAATGTCTGTGCCAACGTGGACCATTTTCTTGACCGTCTCAAGCGTTCCACATAACTTGGATTATGGGATGTTAAAAGTAGCTACTTCCAAAAGACTCTAGAAATGGTATCATCAAGTCCAAACAATGTCATTTATATTAGAAGAAGAGGAAAATATGTGATTAGGCAGGAAACTGAAAGAGCATTGCCAACTAAGTGACACAAAACTAGATTTGTAGCACTTGCATACATAAACCTTCTGGGGCAGGGGGTGGGATGGGGAGAAGATAATTGTTGGTCCCTTAGCAACAGGGTCTGACACATAATTCATTCTACAAGGAATGGAAATCTGACCCTTACGTTACCCAGAGGAGGGTGAAAATGTAAACTTTTTTTTTCTAGGTAGTGTATCATAAACCCCCATGGACGTTAGCAAAGGTGTTGGAATGTTATAAAAAGCATTGGATGGCTGTTTTTGGGATGGTTATATCAAGAAGCTTTTTTTCAACCATTGAATATCTATATACACATCTTTGTACAGGTCAGAAACATTCGCATTCACTCTTGAAATTACTTTGTATTTAAAGTTAAAAACCTTCACCAAAATGTATGTGTTTGTCATGTTTCCTGTAAAGAATGTTCAGAACTATGGTGGGGCTATGAGTGTCTAACAAACCCAAGCATTCCCAAAATACTTAAATCCCGCAGGATTCCTTGGCAAAAGCCATATAAATTAACCCAGTTTCAAGTTTGGTACTACAGTGGCGAGAAAAAAATTGTGAGCCCCTTGGGATTGTCACACATTTCCAACCTAAAATGTTCTTAATCTAACCCCATAATCCTAGATATGAAACAATAGATACCCCGATTGAACAAATGACACAAACATTATGCTTTCCCAACATTTATTTATCCACAACTGATTCAACATTCAATATCCATATGTGAAAAAGTATGTGGATTTTTATATTCAGTACCTGGTGACACTCCCTTGAGCAGCAATGACTTCAAGTAAGCATTTCCTGTAACTGTTGGTGTGTTTTGAGGAATTTTAGCCCATGCTTCTTTACAGAACTGCTTCAACTCAGTGACATTTAAGGGCTTCCTTGCATGAACAGCTTGCTTCAGGTCCTGCCACAACATTTTGATGTGGTTTAGGTCCAGACTTTGACTAGGACATTCTAAAACATGCAATTTCTTCTTTCTTTTTTTGCAGCCATTCTTTTGTAGAACTGCTTCTATATTTTGGGATCATTGTTTTGTTGCATGACCCACTTTCACTTCAGCTCACGCACGGATGACCTGACGTTCTCCACTAGAATCTTCTGATACACTGCAGAATTCATGATTGTGTCAATGATGACAAGCCATCCAGGTCCCGAGGCAGCAAAGCAAGCCCAAACCATCATATTCCCACCACCATGCTGGACAGTTGAGATGAGGTTCTTCTGTTAGAACTCAGTGTTAGTTTTCGCCATAACATTTTTCATAGAGGACAAAAAGTTCTACTGTTGACTCATCTGTCCAGAAAACAGCCTTTTTCTGATCAATGAGTCATGAACACTCACATTAGCCAAGGGTAGAGTGGCCTGCAGATCCTTCTTTTTGACCTCCTGGATGATGTGGTTTGTTCTTGGAAAGATTTTGTCAGGACAACCACTTCAGGGTAAAGTGACTGCGGTCTTAACACCTTCTCCATCTATAGACTATCTGTCTGACAATGGCTTGGTGGAGCCCTAAATCCTTAGAAATGGTTTTGTAACCTTTCTAGACTGATGAGCAGCAATAGCTGCTCTTCTGAGATCCTCTGAGATGTCCTTTGATCATGGCATGACATGTGTGCACACAACCATATGGTGAAGACCATACTCACAAAGTTTCTGATCCTTTTGTAGGGTGGGGCCTCCCAAGCTCACCTCTGAATATCTACCTAATTACTTAAATACCTGATTCTAATTATTCCCTTGAGCTGATGCAACCAGAGGTCCACTGACTCTTAAGTACTCATTGTTTGCCTAATTTGTACATAATTTTATTTCGCAAGATACAGAATTGGTTTTTTTATGATGTTTTAATGCAGTTTTAATAACGTGCGCCATGTTTTTGATCAGTTTTGTGTATTTTATCATATTTTATATTTGCTGTTGTTTCCCGCCTCGATCCAGATGGAGAGGCGGGTAAGAAATAATTATTATTATTATTATTATTATTATTATTATTATTGGATATTTAGAAAAAGAGTGGTTTTGATTCACGCTATCATGGTAAAACTATGGAATTTCTGTACCTATCATTAGGGTTCACAAACATTTTCTCACCACTGTATAGGCATACCTGCGGTTCTGGTAAGGAAAGCCTACTGATGCCTTAGCAGCTGTAGTCATTCACTTATGAAAAATCTTACACACTTTGCATGTTAGTATTGGCTTATAAATATTATAATATCTAATTATAATATATAATTTATCGTGTATGTTTTTCACATTTCTGTGCTGCTCTTCCTCCCAAGTTGCTCATGTCATCAGCATATATATTGCTATTCCATTTTATTCTCTCACTCAATCCCTCAGCTAAAATAATTAAACAGTCAACAATGAAGGAGGTGCTTCTGGAATCCAAAATGCTATTGGAGACATTCAGCTCAAGATCAAACTATGATGGTGTCCTTTCAAAGGCCTTAGCTCAGATGAATAAACTGCTTGAGTCTCTTGAGAAGGTAACAGATCCCACGTTTTGACAGACATATTCTTTTATGTGCTCACATACAGATCCTGGTATTTATTTATTTATTTATTTACCACTGAATATAATAGAATCTCTCAGCAAGTCACAGTATTAAAAACACAACATTAAAGCATTGCATAAAAACACAGCATAAAAACTTCCAACTACAAAATTGCTTGTGTTAAATTTATTCTAATACGGTAAAAATGGAGTTGTGTTTGAAACGTTTTTTTTAATAGCAACTAGAGTGTTGTATTTTCAATCTCATCTGTGCTATAGATGACCAAAAACAATTCTAGATTTAACTCTTGAACAAAATCTTCCTTGCTTTGTGTTGGTGGGAGCTTGCTGTAGGGTCACAGACTGTTAGGTCAGCCCCTGTCTGGGTTCATGATCTTGGGAGTTTAAAGTCAGGGGTAGGGAGGAGGAAGAGCCACTTCTATGATGATGATGATTTACTGCATTATTTTTATTTGTAAGACACATGTTTTTACAAGGAAATGTGGGACAACCATTTTCTAAAATAAAGAAAATCACTCCTCAGGTCTTGGTTACAGTTAGGCCCTCTGAAACGCCATCTGAATCAGAGATGGGGGATGTGTGGCACTCCAGATGTTGTTGGATTGCAGCTTAAACCACCCCTCTTCATTGGCCATGCTGGCTAGAACTAATTGGAGTTGCAGCTAGGAATGGGCGAACAAGCTATTTTTGCAATTGCCCAGATTCTCTGAACACCCATTTGAAGCTCAGCTTGCCTTGTTTTTGTACTTTTCCCATTTTGGTGGAATAGGAAAGGTGGAGACTGTAAAAATGCATATTTTTCGAGCATGAATGCAAGTTTCAGAATTTGCAAGCATTTTTGGAGAACATGCTGTCCTGTTGCATTTGTGTTCAGAGTTGTGATCATGGCATGTCCTCACGATTTGCAAACATTAACAAAATTCTTGTGCACTCCTAGTTGCAATCCATCAACATCTGCAGGGCTGCATATTCCATACCAATGGTCTAAATGAATAAGAAAGTTGCTTATTCTGCTGTTTTGTCTGGTTATTTTATTTAAATCTGATATTGTTTCATTATTTTTATAGTTTCACTGGAGATTTTATTGTGTTTGGATTTTAAATTGCATTGTACACTGCCCTGGATAAATATTTATGAAGGGTGCGATATAAATGCCTTAAATGAATTAGTTAAGACATTGAATTAAAGTGTGTGTGTGTGTGTGTATGTGTATGGAGAGAACTTGACTTTGGACCCCTGCTGCTAATGTTGCTGTGGTCATCATTTTTTAATGTGGCATTCCTTCAGATATCTGGTAGTTTTAGGCTTTAATACAGTAGACCCAATACATTTAGTGTTTGATTGCAATATTTTCCTAAAATTCAGTCAGATACTGGACCAAATCCTGCAGTTGCCTACAAATCTACTTCAGGAAGTGCTGCTTGTGAAAAAATGGAAGCTGTGACTTCGACTGAACACACTCAGGCAGGGGTTAAGTCACTGTCATCAAAGCCTCTAGCCCTAGGAAATAGGCATATGGAAATCTGGTCTGTCCTTGAAAGTGTCTGGAACACAATAAACCTATTCAGGTAATAAATGCTGAAAGAAGTTTTTATTCTCCAGATCAACCTTTTCTTCCTTTTTTATTTTTAAGCCTTGCTTATTTTTCTTGCCTTTTTGCTACATCCTGCTACTGCTGAATATTAACTATAAGCTCTTTAGGGGTGGGATCTGCCTTTCTTTCACCTATTTGAGTGAGTAAAGTGCAATGTACTTATCCATCTGGTATTACCACCAACAGTCTGAGGGTCATCTGGCATAAGGCCAAGGCATTTTAAAACCTGAGTTTTGACCCATTTTACTAACCCCTTCCTAACTACTGGTTCAAATGTTTTGCTCCCCATCATTTTGCCTAATCTCCCTCACTCTGCAAGTTTTATGGCTGTTTCGTGCATCATGGAGTGGCAAGTCTACTATTCCTTTGAGTGTGCACCTGCCAGGGATTTGTGGCCAATACTGCTTCCTGCTGAGTGTATCTACCATACATACATCTGCAAACCTGAATTCATTATGTTCTCATTTTATGTGTTTCATCTCAATGGTGTTCGTTCAGATGTGCATGGATGCCACTTGGTGACTGGCAGCTGAATGCATGGATTGAATCCACTGAAAACCATTGTCTTTTGAGATGTTATGAGATGATTTGAAAGATCTGCCTGTAGTGATTAATCTGTGAGGGTTTATTGATACATGCACGTTGCCAGTCAATGAATGGCGACAGTTCATATGTGAACAAGCCCTTAGCAAAAAACCTAAAAAACAAAACGTTTAAAGTAGGGGGCTTCATGGAGTTTGATGGCAAAGAAAGTGGAATTGTTGTAAATTGGGAGTTGACAATGCACAAATTTCTCATTTCTGGTTTTAATACTAAAGGCAAATTTAGAAACACAATAATTTAAAAAACTGGAGTGGTGCCCACCTAGTGTGAAAGATTATGTGTCTTGCTCAAGACTTAGTCCTGTTTTGACTGCAGAATTACACCTGTTCAGTATGAACTGAAGAATGTGCTTGAGATATGGGAGCAGACAGAAGGCCTGTGGTCACGTGAGCCCCTGTGAAAAAGGATTTGTGTGCATGCCGTAGAGCTCTTGTTTTCCACTGTGCCCCCACCCTTCTAGTTCACCTTGATATTGTTGGAATATGGCAGGAGATCACCCTAATAGAACATTTCATGAAATGGTTAATCTGCTCTTAGAATCAGCTCTGCCTATCTGACAAGCCAGAGCCAAAGAAGTTTCAGCTACTTTAACCAGGGCTGCTTTTTACACAGAAGAAAACTTGTATCAGTGTTTGTGGCTTTTGCAACCAAGGAAGGCTTGTTTTGCCAAGATTTCGCTTTGTGGACACAGTTCTTTGGCCACTCTTGCTAACAGATTCGTATCTTTAAAACGTACCCTCTTCTTTTTCATAGTCTCGAGGTTTTCCAGAAGTTGGACCTCAATTCAGTAACAACCACTGAGAATATGTCTTCATTCAAAGAGGCTTTCGTAGGTCTTCAGAAATTAATGGCAGCAGTGAATGAAATCCTTGCAGGAATCCGGCAGTAAGTAGATGTGGGCTGAGTGGAGTATGTGGGTGCCTCTACAAGAGAGGTTTAATGCTCTTTGAAGTCTCATTAAAATTTTTACCTCTACACCAGCAGAGCGCAAATGGGGCGTAGAGGCGCGTTATCTCCCCGATTGTGCGCGTTATCGAATGCGCGTTAAATAGCGAGTTTTTTTTGCTCCGTCCATTAAAGCGCATTTTGATGGGAGGGGGCTGCTGCTCCGGCGAGCGGAAGGAAAAGGCTGGTGCCTGCGGAGGCGGCTCCTCCTCCCTCTATTGTCAGATCTCACCCCCTTCTCTGCCTTTGGTTGCGTCAATTTCAGGCAAAGCCGGGTGCCTGCTTTCTCCCGTTCTCTCTCCCCTCCGTTTCCCTTGACTGTCAAGAAGCCTGGGAGCGTCCAGTAGCTGTGGTCTACAAAAACAATCTTAACCTGACCAGACATCCTGTCCGGGAATTGAATCACATCGAGTGTGTGTACCTGAGTGTGAAGGCCAGGGATACACTAGGGATTCTGTTAGTGTACCGGCCATCCCGCTGCCTATCAGACTCCCTGGCTGAGCTCACAGAACTGGTCTCGGAGCTGGTGTTGGATTCGCCCAGGCTCTTGGTCCTGGGCGATTTCAACATCCCATTCGAGGCCAGTTTGTCAGGTGGAGCTCGGGAGTTCATGGCATCCATGACAAACATGGGCCTATCCCAATTGGTCTCTGGACCCACACATTCAGCAGGTCACACTCTCGATGCTGTTTTCAGTTCCGAACAGACGGATCTGTGGGCGGAGGTATTGAATACCTCCGAATTGTCATGGACAGATCATTTTCTGGTCAGGGTTAGTATCACGGCTACCACCCATCCCTGCAGGGGTGGCAGACCTATTAAGATGGTCCGCCCTTGAAGGCTGATGGATCCTTCTGGATTCCAGAAAGCCTTGGAGGGTTCCATGGCTATCGACACGATCGCCCCCAAACGTCCTCTCAGGCCCGCTTCTAATAGGGCGCCCTGGTATACAGAAGACCTCAGGGAGTTGAAGCGGAAAGGACGACGACTGGAGCGCAGATGGCGGAAAACTCGACTTATATCCGACAAGACACGACATAGAGAACATCTCCATTTCTATGGAGTGGCAATACGTGCAGCGAAGAAAGCTTTCTTCTCTGCACGCATTGTGTCTGCGAATTCACGTCCAGCAGAACTGTTCAGGGTGGTGAGGGGTCTAACTCAGGCTACTTCTCCCCTGAATCCGATTTTAGAGCCTTCGGTAGTTCGCTGTGATGCTTTTAACGATCATTTCTCAGATAAAATCTCTCGGATAAGAGCCGACTTAGATGCCATTGTTATAGCAGAGGCTGACAGTGGAGTGTCCAGTGACTCCGCGAGTAGGATTACACTGGATCAGTTTCAGTTGGTGAGTACCGAGGATGTGGACAAGGTGCTTGGATGTGTGAGGAAGACGACTTGCCCTCTCGATCCATGTCCTTCCTGGCTGGTCGTCCAGGGAGGAGATGCAGTTAGATCACATCTACAACATATTATTAATGCATGTCTCAGGGAGGGGAGCTTTCCATCATGTTTAAAAGAGGCGGTGGTAAGGCCGCTTCTAAAAAAGCCCTCCCTGGATCCCCTGGACTTTAATAACTACAGGCCAGTATCAAAGCTTTGGTTGCCTTAGTAGATGATCTATGCCTTAGTATCGACAGGCGGAGTGTGTCCCTGCTGGTACTCCTGGACCTCTCAGTGGCTTTCGATACCATCGACCATGGTATCCTTCTGGAGCGCCTGGGGGAATTGGGAATCGGGGGCACTGTGCTTCAGTGGTTCCGATCCTATCTCTTGGGCAGGTTCCAGATGGTGATGCTTGGGGATAGCTGCTCCTCAAAAAAGGAGTTGCTATGTGGTGTACCACAAGGTGCCATCCTTTCCCCAATGCTGTTTAACATTTACATGAAACCGCTGGGAGAAATCATCGAGAGGCATGGAGCGGGGTGCTATCAATATGCTGATGACACCCAAATATATTTCTCTATGCCTTCAACAACATCGTCAGCTAAGGATAGTGTGTCTCCTCTGAACAAATGCTTGGAGGCGGTAATGGGCTGGATGAGGAAAAACAAACTGAAGCTGAATCCAGACAAGACGGAGGTGCTTGCTGTCAAAGGCCCCAACCTGGGTTTGGAGGTGTGTCAACCAGTTCTGGATGGGGTTACACCCCCCTGAAAGACTGTGTTCGCAGCTTGGGGGTGCTCCTGGATCCGTTGCTCCAGATGACAGCTCAGATTGATGCGACGGCCAGGAGTGCCTACTATCAGCTTCGGCTGATACGCCAGCTGCGCCCATTCCTAGAGTTGGAAGACCTAAAGACGGTAGTGCACGCGCTGGTAACTTCGAGGCTCGACTTCTGCAATGCGCTGTACATAGGGCTACCTTTGTGCCTAGTCCGGAAACTTCAACTTGTTCAAAATATGGCAGCCAGGTTAGTCACCGGTACACCTAGGGATGACCACATTATACCAGTTTTAAAATCACTTCACTGGCTGCCGGTCAATTTCCTGGCAAAGTATAAAGTGTTGGCTATTACCTTTAAAGCCCTACATGGTTTGGGCCCAGGCTACCTACGGGATCGCCTTCTCCCGTACAATCCGCCCTGCACTCTTAGGTCCTCTGGGAAGAACGTACTCAAGCCAGCCAGAACTAGGCTGGCGAGTGTTACCCAGAGGACCTTCTCTTCTATGGCTCCCAGACTATGGAATGGTCTGCCGGAGGAGGTTAGACAAATTGGCAGTCTTCATGAATTCAAGAGAGTCATGAAGACTGTTCTCTTCCGGCAGGCCTATCCAGATGAATTTTAAATGTTTTAATGATGTGTTTCTTTTGTTTTTAAAATTTTTAACTTTGTCATGCTTGTATTTGCATTGTGTTCCCCGCCTCGATCCGTAGGGAGAGGCGGGTTATAAATAAATATTATTATTATTATATTATTATCAAGTCCTTAGACCAGGGATGTGGATTTTGGACTGCAACTCCCATCATCCCTCACCATTGGCTAGGGCTGATGGAAGTTGCAGTCCAACAACATCTGGAGGGCCACATGTTTCCCACCCCTGCCTTAGACAGTCAAAGCTATACATAAATGACAGAAAGTGGTTTACTTTAGGTAAAACACAGAGCAACTGCTTCTGTGTGATTTTTAAATAACAGATTAGTATACCTTTTTTTTATGGAGGTAGGTTGCTAAAGGGTGTAGAAAATAAAGAGTCTGAAAATGAAGAGAAATATTGATTTAAATGAAATTTATTGAGCTTTTTTTTATCAAATGAAGAGTGGTCAGTAGGTTCAGGAGAAAAATTGTGTGTAAATATATCCTGCCATCTCCAGGCTGTTTAGGGGAGAGCAGGAAATGTATGAATAAATATTTGCTTATTTTATAATAACCCTTTGTGCACTCCACACCTTAACCAAACCAAGTTAGTATTTATTTTAGGCTGAGCCTTGAGTAGTCTGTAGAGCAGAGTATGCAGCAAGAATCTTTTGAGGACCATTAATAGTATCATTCTGCAGATGGTCTATGCTAAGGGAAGACACAGTTTGCCTTTAGTTCATTATACTAATCTCCAAAATGTCTGCACACTCACTCACTTACAAATTGAAGTAAATTATTTTAAAATTGCACTTTAGTTAGGTTGTGTTGTTATTGTAAGTTGTCTCCCCCAATAAGCCAGAGTTCCTCATTCGCACGTCACACTAAGCATCCCGGGAAGACAGAGCAATTGGGCAGCATGCACTAGCATGCTGCTGGGTTCATGGCAACCTAGGGTTTTAAAAATAATTCTGGGTTGTTGTTCCGTGTGAACTGAACCAAAGGTTAGAGTGGCCCCAGACCAGGATGGGAAACCATGGTTTGAAGTACGTTTGCAAATGGCGATTTGCATAAAGCATGATTTAAAACAGTTTCCCTACCTCTCTAGCCTTCCAGGCTTCCAGGTGACGAGCAGATGTAGCTAGTGTCTCTCTGTATACATGTCATGTGGGATTAGGGTTTAGCTTAGAAGCTTAAACCATGGTTTCGCTATGCATTTGGGATCTTAACCAGGGTTAAGGCAATGAACTATTGCTATGCTAACAGCATTAAGCATGATGTTAGTACCAGATCTTTTAAAATGTGGATTTTGTGGAAGTTTTTTCACCTTTGCAACCATGAGTGCTGATATTTTAATGGATGCTAAGAGTAACATCATTCTAACAGCCCATGGAATACTATCCATTTACTTTCAGTAGGAGTAGGCATCCATTCTCCAGCTCCCCCACCTACCAAGCCGTCTTCTTTTAATTATACATTAGGAACCTCATTCCTGATTATCTAAGCAGTGATTTGAACATTTTGCTTCATCTGGACATCCATGTTAAAAATCCCTGAATGAGTGTTCTGATTATATTTCTCTTTCTCTCTATTCTTTTCCAGAGTTTTAGTGACAAACAGCAGCTTTCAAGATATTTGGCCCCTCTATAGCTTCTTAACCAATAATGAGGTTGGTTAATTTATCTTTTAAAGTATTTGGTAGGCTTGTAGAAGTCCCTTATGGCGAAGAAACCTGAAATTTGCTATACAGGTAGTCCAAAACACCCTGATTGCTAAGCAGTTGTAAAAAAAAGAAAAGAAAAGAAAAAGGAGTGTATATATATATCTCCTTTGAAAAGGGATATGAAGTTTCCTCCAAAATGGTAAATGTGTGTTCACACTAGTTGGAAAGCTAAAAAGGTATAATTTGTCTTATAGCAGAAGCCTCCCACACCAGCTCACAGGTCTGTCTAAGTCAAGCAGACATATACAGGGAGGAAGGTTTAGAGTGGAAGCCAAGAAAAGTATCATTTTCTAACTTAGCATTGATTAACTTGTAGAAGGCAACAGCGATTGTTAATTGGGCTGGCAATTACAGCCCTATATTAGACACAGAAAATGCAAGTAGCCTGAGAGCCTCACTGAGGGGGCATTTTTGTTTCTTATGCATCCCCTCAGGTGCCTCCCCCCCCAAAGTGTCCAGAATGCAGTGGAACACCAAAAGGGTCAACATTAGCTTGTTTGCAAGTTAAATTTGATCCTTTTTGCACTCTGTTGTTGCACAGATGCCATTTTTTGTTTAAATGGCCCCCCATTTGGGAGGGCGTCTGTGTGTTGCCCACCCTTGCTTTAAGGTATAGTCATATTTACTCTGCAGACTTAAAAGTGGTTTAGTGGTCACTAAATATGTGTATATCAGGTCCTCGAAGCCTTTTTGGAAGTAATTGGTGTTAAAGTGGTATAAAAGTGGTATAAAACCAATAGAAGCCTGTTTTGAAATATATGCTTTGGGTGTATTGAACTAATGGCTGTGCTGCAATACATATATCTCTGCTTACTGTTCTTTTCTGCCTGCTTCAGTAAACTTCCTTCACCAGTGGGCTTGTTTCCCTTTCTCTAGCCAATCAAAGTTACTCTGAATGATACAAGTCCTCTCTAGGGTCACGTTGACAAGCAAGTGTGAGGTGGTGGGTCA
This sequence comes from Anniella stebbinsi, assembly GCA_029215795.1. NCBI lineage: Eukaryota > Metazoa > Chordata > Lepidosauria > Squamata > Anniellidae > Anniella > Anniella stebbinsi. The sequence goes on along the minus strand of JARDYH010000004.1, from coordinate 119,591,484 downwards.
GCATCTCAAACCCCTTCAAGTGGTCTTCCAGCAAATTCTTTGCCACATCACCCACTTTTTCCATTTTGCCCTCTAGGCTGGCAAGTGCAGGATACCTATGTCTGGATTTGGTCCAAGGTTGTAGGTACCTGGACCTTACCTGAAGGACTGTAAAAAAACGTATCTGAAGCAGGCCTTAATTCTTTTACCAAGATGAATAATTTCCAGTTCATAATATCAGCAACTGAGAATCAGTGAGTCTTCCCTACATGTTACAATATATTTATTTTCCTTCATAGATAAATAATAGTATAACATTTACTGCTGAGGAGCTTTATGACTGTGTTTCCCAAGAGGTGTACAGGTAAGCCATTTTTTTTAAAAAAAATTGTGATCAATGGGCATAATCCTTTCTCTCTTGCCTCTTCATTATGTGGAAAAGATGTTCTGTATAGCAACTTACCTTATCCCCTTTGAGAGCTGAATAATTTCTGCCACAAAAAAGGTGATGTTTGGATCTCTTGAAAGATCTCAGAGTGGGCAATCCTCACTTGCTCATGAAGTGCATGTGCTCACTAGAATGAATGTACAAAATTTCCTGTGGCACCAGTGTGTTCTTTCAAGATGGGCCAGTGTTACGTAGCATATGTTTAACCATGTTTTTATCTGTTGTCATCTTGTAATTAGTGTTACAATACTTGAAAGAGTTTATAATTAAGTAGGAAGTCATTAAATATTCGTGCCCCTTATACGTTGCATATAAATTCTCCAAGTTTGTTTCAAAGAGGCAGGCTATTAAATTGTGTTGTCAAACAATCTGATTGCTTTCCAAGTTCAGAATTTACATAGCAATTTATCAGAAAATACGCAATAGCTAGTTCTTTCAGTGCAGCTGCTCTGGAACAGAGTAACTTTTGGATGTTAAGTACAAACATTGAGGCAACATACCTTGGCAGCCTAAGGAAAATGTAACCTTTATGCTTCTGGTAGCTACAACTGCGTTACACATTTTGATCTTCATATATGTGTGTGCACACACACATACAAAATATTGGCATAAAGTTTAGCAGAGGTGTTGGTATATCACTCTAAGCTATAAGCCTTAAAAGCGTTTTAAAAAAACATTGTCAGTGTGTTGAAAAGTTGTGGGATTTTCTTGTTTTTTAAAGAAAAGTGTGCTTCGGAGCTCTGCACTTTATTCTAAGTATGTTGGGATAGGACGGAGTTGCTCAGTGCTGAGAGACTTGCATTTTGTACATGCCTGAGTTTTGTACTGTTCCTATATAACAGTAGTGTGGAACGATCTTAGGTGTTGGGCCAAGTTCCCCCCCCCCCCCCCCCCCGGTCCTCTACGGGCCGGATGTCAATGGGTGTGGCCGTGCCCACCGGCATCCTCCTCCTGTTCTTGCCCATTTTACCTTTTCTTTGAGCTGGGAGATGTACGGAGAAAGGGACTCAGCTGCTCCTCCTAGTGCCGTCTTGGCTGGCGCCAGGCAAAGGGTCTGTCAAGGAATCCCAGGAGGCTCTGCATGCTGGATTGGGGGGGGGGTTCTACACCCATCTTCAATAATATAATTTCATGTTGAGAGGTGGTGGTGCTAAATGGGTGTGGTTAGAGGCACAGGTGGAGCTGTAAGACAAAGAGCAACCACCCCTGCGAGTGTCCCTATGCCACTGTTGCCAACTTTATCGATGCTTTTGAAGGCACACACTCCCGCTGCACATGTGAGAAGTGCCGAGACTGGTTCAAAGCACATGAAATGCTACCTTATGTTTTTGAATAAACGTGTTTTCTAATATATGGCGCTTTGAACAAAAAGTCAAATTGGCATTAAATCATTGATTTCTCATCATCCCATGTTCAATGCCGAAGGCAGTTGGCCATTGTAGGAGCAGAATGCTGGTGTAGATAGGACTTTGGTCTTGACCCTGCATGGCTGCTCTTATGTACTTATTACTTCAGTAGAGGGCTGATGGAGAGGGTGTCTCATGGGTCTCCCTCAGGAGGGAGTTTCAGAGTCTGGGTGGAGCCTCTCAAAAAAACCCTCTCCTGTGTCTCCACCAACTGGGGAATATCTCCTGTAGACCTCAATAAGGGGGCAGATTCATATTGCTGACGGAGGCCCAAAATGAACTAGAATCCCATGTAACTGGTGCAACAACAAAGGAGCTGCATGCGTCTTGAAAACTGATAGCACTTGGCCAGATTTTACTAATTTTCTTCTTTTCCCCCTCCTGATCCCCCCCTCTCCTTCTCTAGGGATCGGTTACCAATTGGATGTGGCCAGCTAGCTCAACTGGAACATACTATTAAACAGTGCTATGAATCTGTCTGCTTGGAAATCAAGAACAGGGGATGGCTCTAATTCCGCGGTCAGCTGAAGCTTTGAAGGAAGAATGGTTTTCTTTTCTACTGGGCACAACCATCCCACAGTTGAGCTCAAGATGGCCTAAACGATATTCTTTGCCCTCTCAGCAGCTGTGTTTGCAGGCCAAACTACACATTACATTAAATGTGTCATTTGGACTGCTTGTGTGTGTGTGTGCGTGTGCATGTGTGTAAATAGCAGCTGCCTGGCAGGCGCAGGGTGATTTAGGGTTGGGAGCATGACAAAAGGGGTTTAAAATTTCCTCAGAAGCAGCTATTTGTGCCCATGGCAGCTTTCCCTTCTGATGCAAGTAGCAACTTGGACGGAACAATTTTTAGTCAGAAGCTTGGTGTAGAGGTAAAGAATGAAACCCCTGACCCTGTTTCTCTCCCCAGAGGGAAACCTGTGGCCCTTCAGATGTTTCGGTCTACAACTCCGACGATCCCTCACCATTGGCTATGCTGGTCAGGGCTGATGGGTGTTTTTGGCCTTCCGGATATCTTGGCCTACAAGTTGCTTACCCCTGCTTTCGCTGCTATTTACCGGGGGGGGGGGGAGGAGAGAAGAGAAAGAAACATGCGAGGCCAAATTATACATACAATGTAATGTGTACTTTCCCTAAAATAATAGTGATAGGAAAGAGATTTCACCTAGCAATAATGATGGCTTCTCCCATAGCAATGTTGTTGCTGCTCACCAAGCCTAACGTCGGTCTTGACGATGCCCCCAGATTGCTTAGGTATGTAAGGCACTGATCTGCAATAAGGAGAACACCGTGATGACCTCACTTAACCTGTTCTGTGCCCCCTCTCAAACGCAAGGCACAAATGGGTTGCCCCCCCCCCCCATTCGCATTGCCTCTGTTTTTAGACTGCGTGCTCACCAGGCCAGGCAGGAGAAAGGCGATACCTACAGGCAGGTGTTTGAATCCCTTGGCAGCCCAAGCAAGGGCAGCGGCGCAACGGCCCTTTTGCCAGCAATAGCCACACAGGGATGGAAGGGATGTCGTTTCAGGCACAGGTCCAGAATCGCATGGTGAGGAGGTGTGCACAGCAAAAGGTTCTACTCTGGGAATTATGCCTTTGGAAGGAAACAGGCTTTTTGCAAGAAACAGAGCTACTTGGACAAGCAGCAATGGAAGATAAAGCAGTGAGGTCATGAGAAGCAAAACTGTGAAGGGGAAATAGAGATTTGAGTCTCACTCCAGGGAGGTACAAATGCAGCCTCTGTAAGCCAAAGCCTAACGTGGGGAGGTCTGTGTCTGTGCAATATTGGTAGAAGCAGTAGAAATCCCCACATAGCAGTGGTTTTAACTACACAGCCAGAAAAGGAGTGGGCAGTTATGATAGAGCCTTTGAACTCTGACTTATGACACTCCCCTCTCTCCTGCTCCTCCTGTTTTACCCTGACCTAGCAATGAAAGCCCTTTAAGACTTGCCATAATTTTTAACTCAGAGCACTGTAACTTCTCTGTGTTGCTGTAACATGGAATTAATCTGGCAAATGTACCTTTGTCCTGCCAGCATAACTCAAGGATACAATTACTCTGCTACACTTGCAATCCTATGCACATTTGCCCGGGAACAAATCCAAATAAATTCAAGAATTTTGATTAAATGTGCATAGGATTGTGTTGCATATTGTCATGTATACAGAAGAAGCCGGAAGTTTATATTTGTACCATCATTGCTTGTAAAACATTTCTACAAGAGCAGAGCTACTTCCTGTTTTTGAAGGCTGCTCTGTAGGCTTGCCTTGAAATTGTTCCATTAATTTATGCAAGTGTAAGAAGCACTCTTGCTTTTGCGTCTTTTTCTACTATAAAAGGCTTCATCTTTTGGCTGTTTATTGACTAATTCTATTGTTACCATTTTATTGCTGCTATTTTACTCTTTTTAAAAAATAATAATAATAAAGGGAGGATCCATACCACTGTATGGATGTTTTTTTAAAAAAAATATCTTACAAAATTAGGCAATAAGATGCCTCATGTAAATAAAGGTTCACAAGATCTGTTCAGTCTTCATACATACAGCAAATGCATGAAGGAGGCAGGGTCACACCCCTAATTCTGACACCAATGTGCCCAGATGTTCAGTGTTAGTGCTAAGGGGGCTGGTGTGTGCAAATGAAACTTTGGTCCCCTCTACAAGATTTCGCTTTGACGCCCGGCTGCCCGATTATGTGCATATACGGGATAAGCGCATTTACTCCTAATACCTATTCACGAGAGGCAATGAAGCGCATTACGGGCTGTATGAAACGCGCTTTAAAGTTGTTGACATGCGGAGAATCACATGTTTACATGGCCATAAGGCGCTTTAACTCCCGCGGTAAATTTTAAGTCGCTATTTAACATGCATTTGATAATGCGAATAATCGGAGGTAAAAAGTGCCTCAACCCCTGATTTGCGCTCCGCTCTTGTAGAGGTAAAAATCTGTAATGCACTTTGAAAGGGCATTAAATCGCTCTTGTAGAGGCACCCTTTGTAAGCCCAACTGATTTTAACAGAATTAAACATGTGCCAATTTAAAAATACTTAATCTTGGCTGGATATCTGCACTAAGGTGTCACAGTATCCACTACAAAGAAAGTGGCTTCTCGTGTGAATATAACATGGGGCTTCAATGATCTTTCATTCCTTTAAACGTCGTTATTGCCTTAAACCAGAACTTTCTTATTGTGCTGTATAAACATACTTAGTGAGAGATGGGATGTTTTCTTGAGATGCCGCCCAATGACTGGAAAGGAGGGGACAATTTCTCCATCAAGGCTTGCTTCCACAGGTACCTCTCCCAACCCGTGATTTGCTATTTTTTATTCACTCAGTTGTTCTGGAGAATCTGCGTGACGTCCTTACCAACCCATTTTATTCCAGTGTTTCCCCATTTGGTCCCCTTGTCTTTTTTCAGACTTCATTTGTGGCATTGTTTTGACTGAACAGAATTTATTGATGCACTTGGAAGAAGAGTGTCTGTGAGGCAATTGTGATTGGGCTGATGATGTCCCTTCTGCATTTCCAGGTTCAGTGGATACTGATCTGTTCCCATTTGGTACTTTTCCCCATAGCACTAGCCCCTTATCATTTTTGTGATAAGGGGCTAGTGCATTTTTGATCATGCAGAATTGGACTCCTGCAAATAGTAGCAGTAAGTTGGAAATGATTTAATTACAGGGCCAATTAGGGCTAGGGCTGATTTATAATACCTGTGAGAGATAGGGGCCTGGGAAGACTTTTTCTGATTGAAGGCTTCAATCCTAAACACACTTTCTAATGAATAAGTCCCACTTTACTGAATGGGATGCTAGTCAATGTTTTGGGATCTTGCCTGAGAGGATGGGTATTACGGGATATTGTGGGGAATACTGTGCTAGATTGAATACCATGTGGAACCACCATTTTGCATTGTATGGAAGCAAACATTGAGAACCATTTATTTATTTATTTATGAAATAATTCATTCTATTTTCCTGTGCTGGTCACATAGCTACACTCCCCACGTTAGCTAAATGGTGAAGACTGAAGGGAAAATTGTTTAAAAAGTAAAATGGAGGTGGGATGGTCCCTGGAAAGAAATGCAGTGTGACAAGATTAGTTATTTGATACATGTCTATATCCAGCTAACCACTTTACATTTCTGCTGATGGGATGTAAATTGACTGTGACTAACCAGGAAACAGATCTTTAAGTGGTGATGGCTAGTTTATTATACAGCTGCTGTGAAAAAGGCAAATTCCATGTTGGGAATCATTAGGAAAGGAATCTAAATTAAAACTGCCAAATGCCTTTATACACGTTGATAGTTGAACCACACTTGGTGTACTTTATATAGCCCACCTCTAAAAAGAAATTGTAGGCTGGAAAAGGTACAGAGAAGGACAATGAAAATTATTAGGGAGCTGTAGCAACTCTCATATGAAAAAGCAAGTGGGGGTAATAATAGAGGTGTATAAAATTATGTATGATTTGGAGAAAAGAGATACATGATTTTCTCCCTCATAATATTAAAACCCAAGCTCATCCAATGAAGCTAAACAGTGGGAGGTTCAGGAGAGAGAAAAGGATGTACTTCACACAGCCCATGGTTAAGTATACGCTTCCACAAGATGTAGTGATGATACAAACTTGGATGGCTTTAAAGGGGGGGGATTAAACAATTCATGGAGGATAGGGCAAACAGTGGCTACTAGTCGTTATTGTTATAGATTATCTCAAGTATCAGGCAGTATGCCTTTGAATATCACTTGCCAAGGACACATGAGGAGGGAGCTATTGAACTTAGGTCTTGCTTCTGGTTGACCATTGTGGTAAAAGAATGCTGAACTAGATAAGGTTTAGGTCTGATTCAACCTGGCTCTGAAGTTTGTATGACCATATTCTCATGTACCAGATAACTGTATTTCTAACCACTTCTTTATAACTGCTACTTGAATAGCAGTTTGGGAAAGTCTTGTGTTATATTCATTTGTATTGAAATAGATTTTGAAATTATTTGATATTTCTAAAATTATTTGTAAAATCTTAATTTGAGGTATTCTTTCAGTAAATTGCAGTTCTCTGCTGAACAAATTGTCTTATCTTAGTTGCCTATATAGTACATTCATCAACTATACTGGTGAAGTGAAACATTTAGGTTATTAAGCTTGACATCTAGGCAACATAAATCTGACCCACCATGTCCATGCTGGCAAACATCGCTTCATAGGAGGATGGAGATTGAAAAGCATGCTGCTGGCCCTGTGGCAATTTGCCATGTAAGGGTGTATAATTTCCTTCACAATGTTGTATCTGGAGCTCTTATTCAATTTTTTGAACCAGCGGTAGAGTACCGCACATGTGAGAAATGCTCTTAAATAATACGCTGTTAAATCTAGGCTGCCTGCAGATTAAAAATGTTTTATTGTATATGTTAAACTGTGGTGTAGATGCCTTTATATAGACTGGAGAATTTGGTGCTTTCCTGAGTATCTCTTGCTGGTGCTTTCATGCACAAAGCCACTGTGTGTGGGGAGCATTCCCCTATATGGCAGTTGGAGGCAGACAGTATGAAAGACTGAAGGCCCTATTTAGGAACCAGTCCCTCCTCTCATTGCCCGATAGATAGATTAGATAGATAAGATAGATAATTATGATCAAAGATCAGCATATATAAAATGTACAATAATTGCAATAAGACAATGTACATCATTATATAAAAAATGAAAATGGCTAACATGAACGCAGTGTATTAGCCAAATGGGATATTACTGTTTTGCCAGAAGTTTGTGGCAAGCAATAGCTGCTGCATAGAACCTGGCCTTCATATCTGTAACATGGGGGTCCTGATCAGAAAGAAGAGCCAAAAGGTACAATTCGTTTGATCTGCCTGACATTTTTTTTGTAGAATGGGTGTAATAAAGACACAGTGAATATCTCTGTAAAAGGGACAATATAATAGCACACGCCCAATACAGTTCCCACTTGCCTTCCATCAGAGGGGCGGGTGCATTCATAGTACTAGTGCAGTACGTCTCACCTTGTAAACTAACGCCACCTTTCTAGCTCTACTCCAGCCTTCCCAAACCTGGTACCCTAAAGATAAGTTGGACTACAACTCCTATTAGCCCCAGTCACCATGGCCATTGTCTGGGGATGATGGGAGTTGCGACCAGACACATCTAGAGGGTACCAGGTTTGGAAAGGCTGCTCTTCTGCAATAGAAAATGCAAGCATATCACATCAATATTGAACAAAGTTTGTACTTTTTTAAAAAAAAAATGTTTTAATGTTAACATAGGTAGAAGCAGGGTGTATTTAAATTGTCTGTATGTATCAAATAAGAGAATTAAATTTTCTGAATGCTAGACTTTTTGTAGCTAAAATGGCACCAGACACAAGGAGATCCTAGAGATTTGTTATTTTTGAGCCTCGCTATCACGTGCAGCATTTCCTCCTCAGTAATGCCTTGATTTAATCTCTTACAGTGTTCTTTATTGGCTGGAGCCCCATTTTGTCTATATATATTCAATTTTTCCCCTTGTGTGAAATTTTCAGAAATCTTTCTGCTGGAATTTACTATGCTTTTTTCATTTTGAAGTGCTTTGGTTGTGTTCCTAGCTATTCTTTTCTTTAGGGCATTTGCTAGAAGTTTTGAACTTTTATCTCAAAATTTATATTTCTGTTTCAGAGCAGGAGTTGAGTAGCAATTTTTTGTACTTCTACTGCCTCTAGCTCTTTTTGATTTCTTAGATGATCCTTGTACACACTAGTGGAGCCTGTTTTTTTTATGAAGCTGTTCTAACTTGGCCACCTCTTCCTCCAATTGCTTATGCCTAGCTTTACTAGACCTCTTTATTAGACCTCCGATTGTGCCTTGTGTTAGCTTCCCTGATGTATTCAATTGGAATTATTCTTGTATATCTTCCCACATCTTGTCACTAATGTCTTCCCTAATTAAAATGAGTGGGTTAAGCCTCCATGCATATATGGAAGGCTGCTGCATGTTGATATTAAGTATGGTTATCACAGGGCTGTGGTCTGAATCTCTTGAGCTCCCAATCACTGAGTCTGTTATGGAACCGCCACTGATAATACCTTTGCATGCGGTCAAGGTCTCTGTCTGTACTTGCAATGTCATAGTCATCTCAAGGGTGCTCTTGGTGTGATCTCTGTTAATATGTACCTCTTCCAACTTCCTGAGCTGGGATGTCTTCTATAGGTAGTAGGTCTCCTTTTTCAGACTTTTGGGGGTGTGATCAGTGAGTGGCTTTCCTGCTCACAATTTTCCAGACTGGGATGTCCTTATCTGGTGGCTTCACTGTAGTGACGAAAGCATGGCTTTTGCCTCACGAACCATACCGGCTATGTGGTGCTCTCACAGCTCACTAGATGAAAGTGAAAGACCCGGTGATATCTGAGTTTAGCTTCCCTGAGTTTAGCTGTGAAAGGGTAGAATAATCACTTATTTTGAAGGGTCTCCACACTGAGGTCTTGAAAACTCGTAACAGGTCTGTCTTTAAATGTGAGCGGCCCAGATTTGAAGAGTGCTTGGATTAGCGCCTTTGGCGGTGCTGTGAAGCATGCAAAGTAGACCACATTGGGCTTACTGTGAGATGGGACCTTTTTATATCCGCTGCTGAAAGCTGCAGGTTTGGGATATTGTCAGCCAACGTGCCAGAAAATGTGACGTATTATTCTGCTTCTAACACCAGAATATCATAAATGTGAATATTCTGGCATCTACTTCTGTTTTCCAAATCAAGTTTCTGATGCATATCTCGTGGCCTGTGTAAGTCTCTAGAACTTACTCTCATGCTGTATCCCCAGCTGAAGTGTTTCGCTGTTGTGGAAACATTAAAGAGTTGAGCAAGAATGTCATAATTTTCCCCATTGGCTTAAGGGTGGATACTGACTCCTGTGCCATGTCTTCCCTGTATTTCTGAAAGGTTGCTGTAATCTCCATTACTAAATCCACCACCACCATATTCCCTCTATGCTGGTTTATTAGAACCAGAGGCCATTTGTCTCCGCCTTTCTTGTTCAAGGCTTCTAATGGAAGTATGGGGATTACAAGGCTCACAGTAAGCTTTAGGGTCATGCTCTTTAGCTAGATGAATGCCGTGAGAGATTCTCAATCCTCCCTTCCCTGAGTGTGTAAGTTCACAGGGATCAGATCTTTGCTATTTTGATGGCTGCGTAGTGTAACAAGGAGCAAACAGTCTAGGCAGCCGCTCATCTGCCCTCTCAAGCGCCAAGCTTTATGTAGCCAAAGCAACACCATCCACACGTAAGAGAGGAGGTATCAGCAGACAAGAGGGAGCCCCGAGGTTTGCAGAAGTAGTACAAAATCCAAGGTGGGGAATCCAAGACAGCCCAATGAAGACTAAGCATGTGTAGTAGGCACAGAATGCTGACACTAATGGGGTGGGGAGGCGTATGGAAAACCAGGAAAGAAATAGACTGAAGTGACTGGAACCCTGAACAGAGACAGTGGCTGAATTCAGACAACACAATAAGCAACTGGGGGGGGGGGGGGGGAAACAATCGTCAGTTGTATTGACTATCGTGTCATCCGAATGCTGCCATAGTCAACTCGGCGCTGATCCTAATCCACACCACAGTTGATTATTTATTACCATGTTGTGTGGGGAGTACCCCCTAGATGAACAACTGTAAAGTTGATTATTACCCCACCATTGACTATCGTGTTGTCCGAATTCAGCCACTCTATATTGCAGCTTTTCACGTATCCCCCAGTTGTAGAACTGAAGTATGACAAGCAAGCAAACTATAGAACAATGATGGTGTGTTGGCTAGGTGAAAGGAACAAAGCTTGTGGTGGTGGGGAGGTCCATCTCTGTGAACAACCCAGGATCATGTTGACATACAGTACTGTGTGCCTTCCCAAGAAGTAATATAGAAACCATTCAAAGCCAGCTCAAGAGGTGTTAGGGAGAGCAGTGGAAGAAGGCATTGACCCAAACCTATTTCACATTTAAGTTAGGGACAGTTTATGCTTTTTGCTAGCAACCCATTTTGAGGCAGGTCAATAAGCGAATAACTTTCAACCCAACTAATGGGAATCAAGATATTTATCTCAGTAAGTTTAAAAATAAAATACTAAATTACACAGATTTACACTGCATTTTTTAAAGGTAATCTTGCACCTTGTTAGGAACAGAGGCACTTTTCTTTCAGGGCTGTGGTAGTTGTTGGACTAGAATGCCCACCATCTCCAATCATTGGCCTTGTTTGCTGGGCCTGATGGGTGTTGCAGAGTCCAACATCTGGAGAGCAACAGGTTCCTCATCCCTCCACTAGACCAGCAGCTAAACTACAGGCTTGCTTTAAGGAAAAGCCAAACCTTCTCCACTGAAAGCTTGGTAGAATGTTGTGCATTAAACACACTATACAAGCACAGAACATATAGCGGACTGCAAGTGACATGATGTGCAAGACCTTCCATACCCTGCAGATAGAATCATTTCTTAATATTGTTGGTATGCTTCTGCTAGGCTTCCTAGCATAAACAACACAAGCCTCCTAGATTAGTTTTTTTCTTAAATTAAAGCAGTGATAGACCCTATATTGAAATGTACAGGGAAGAATTTGCTGGACACTTTCATCGTATAAGAAGTGTTAATGGTAGGAAGAAATTGTTCATGAGAAGGGAGACACAGCAAAAGGCCCATATGCATTCTTGGGCCTGACCATGCAGTTCAGCGAAGCTTTTACTCTGGAAAAATACACCTCAGTCACACCAAACCATAATCCAAGGATATGACATAAAAGAACCTTGTCACGCAAGGTAAAGGATGCTGCTTAATTTAGGGCACAATACTATGCATATTTAGACAGAAGTTTCTGTCTAGACTTGGATAGGATGGCAAGTTTAGGAAAGAGGGTGTGTTTAAACATCTTTAATTTTAATCTCTGTTCAGATTATTTTCTCAAAACATTTTGGTAATTATAACTATGTGCTTAATAAAAATGCTTTTTAAAAATCCAATCTTGGTGTGGTTTTCATCTGCAGCTTAAACATCTGTGATATGATAAAAAATGAATAAAGAGGGAAAATAAAATAATACTTTGATGTGTTCTGTAATTGTTTTTATTTTATGGATTTATACTCTACCCTTTAGAGAGTTCTCAGTGAACTGGCTTACCTCCCCCCCCCCCCCCCCAAAAAGCTTGACCCTTGGTTTGCTCAGTAAGAATTCTGCTCATGTGATGCTCCACCAATCCATCTTTCCAGCTCTATGTAAAGGTGGTCTGAAGGGTTGTGAGACCCTCTGGAACAGCATTATGGGGCATTGTTCACTGCCAGTAGAAGGAAGAAATCAGAAAAATCCCCCTCCAGCAGGAGTGCAAATGTAAAAAAACTGTTCTATTCATGCAATGGCAATTCTTGATCAAACTCATAATCTTTAGGTCAGTAGGACCAAAAACACAATTTTTGCCCACAGCCATATTGGGAAAGAGAGCAATCCAGGAGCATTGGAAGATCCCATTACCCCTTAAAACTGAGATTAATTTTGTGAAAGAACCTCATTTTTCTTCTGCTGGCAGTTTGGTTTAATATCGTGGCTTGTTCCAGAGCTAATAACTATAGTTTCCTAGTATGGATAAGGCCATGGTTAATTAGAGAGTTCCTGGTCTGGCTGTTCATACTGTGAAGGAACCACATGCGCTGGCATAAAATGCATTTATGTCTCGGCTTATTACAACTCGCAGGAAGACTTGTAGAATTACAGAAATCAAGTTACCCAAACACCACTTATGACCACTAAGTTAAAACAAGAATAACACTAAACAGTTATTTTTAAATAAATGAAGCACAGTTTGTATTATAGCATGTTTCCAGCTTGCAGTAGAAAGATATAAACTTATACAATAATTTTGAGATGGGTAACTTTGCTAGCTAACACATCACACGTTTTGCAGTTTTGCATGTTTGTTACAACTGCTTGATCTAAGAACCATACAGAAAAGCACCCTTTACATTAGTTAAATTTCAGAGCCAGACTTTTCCTCAGTCATATTACAGCCATGTCCAGAAACTCCATTCAGATACAATGAAAAACCAATATTGCATACTAGAGTTTATATAACGTAGCAGGAAAAAAATGAAAAGCTCTCATGGTGGAAAATGACATGTCTCACTCCAGTCTACGAACTTTGAGATTGTCTCTTTGTTTCAACACACGTCTCTTCAGGATATAACAACTCTTGACTATATATATATATATATATATATATATATATAGTTATAAAAGGCAGTCAAATTGGCAGGTGTGTCAGCTTTTTTTTAATAAAGCCATTTATCTATTTAAATAAGGCTTATTAGATTGTTCCAGTTAACTTAAGATAAAAAACATAAAGGCCTAAAAAGCAATTGCTCTCATTGAAGACCACTAGCTTTTCCTGCACCAGAAATGAACTCTAAGGTTAAAGTATTTGTGTGTGCAAATTGGCAAAACAAACATTGGGAGAAGCTCTTGAAATGATATGCCATCAGCTTACATCCTTACTTTCAGGATAACTTCCAGAGTCTAAAGTAACAAATTCTAATACACAAAACACCCTTCATGTGCTCTAAATAAAAATATGTACAGCATATTAATAGTATGCAATATGCAAAAGCTTTGTGTTGCTGATGCAACTTTTAACCCACCCCTCTCTATTCACATGTGTACCTCTCTCTACTAAAACAATTACATCACTAAGCCTGTTAGTTTTAAGGAGACTTATGTTCGTCAGAATTTGTAGGTTTTTGTGTAAGGGCTCCATTCGTTTGACTCCGGATTGTAGACTTCAACTGTGTTCAGAAACTCATTGCCATCAAATCCTCCCACTGCATAGATAGTGTTGGCCACTGCTGCAAAACCAGCATTACTTCTTGGAATGGTCATACTGCCCATCATCTTCCATTCATTCTTAGCAGGGTCATACATCTCCACACAGTTGACTGCACGTGAACCATCAAAGCCACCACCAACAAAGAGCTTTCCTGTGAAGTGAATATGAGCCAATCTTTAAAGGACTGTCACTGGGCAGTCCTAACATCACATATAAAGGCAAAAACTGCTTTCCATCTACAAAAACGACTCTATAACTAAAGGTTAATTGGGCACTGAGCAATACAAACTATATTCCCCCACATCCCACTTAAGTCCAAAAACACTCGAAGTGAATAACTAAATGACATGGGAGGGGGAGATGAAGCCTACCTTCCAAACACTATCTGGGTTCAACCCTGAGAGGTCAGGGCAGAGTACAGGGAACATTTAACTCAAGTTAGAAGTAAGTTGATTAAATAGTTATATTAAAAAGGCCCCCACTTTGTTCTTTAACTTTGTTTTTTAAAAGAGGCATCTACTGTTTAAAGAGTAGACACATACAGCTACAGAAATTATATTTAAGTGTAATAATCACCAAATCGATCTTAAAAATATCCAGAGACTGGATCAGAGAAGAGCCACTAAAATGACTAGACCCAGCAATTTATCATCTGTTGGAAAACTCATCCTTACTAGAGTCAAATTCTGCTCATTTGCATGACACACTGGCTGGGTTTGCATGATCACGGGGATGGTTTCTCTCCCCACTCCCGCATATGCTGCGCATGCAACCAGTATTTGCAGAATTACCCACAATGCAGCAGGGATGGTTGTTTTATCTGAAGCCGTGCAGGTGGCTTCATGTCAACCCCACAAACCCTACTGCACATTGTGGGTTGTAGGGTGAGGACAAAGTCACCCCACTATGCTGCATCTGGATGACATGGCAAGCCTGGCTGCATTGTGGGTAATTATGCAAATGCCGGTGACATGTGCAACAGGCAGAGCCATGATGGCTTTTTACCCCACACGATAATCCAAACCTAGTCACTGTGAAAGGATGGAGCAGGAATTCTCGAGTTAAGGCTGCCCTGAAGCATAGTGCATAGCCAGCATACCTTAGAATTGGTACCTTCCCTACAGTTTACCAAAAACAAAAAGGTCCTAGGAATCGTACAGCAGTATATATTTTTATTCTTAATAGTTCAATCCATCCTTAACAGCATTATTAACCACTTTTTCAAATTCGGAATAATCTCAAAAGCAGGTTCTAGTGTGGTGCAGTAGTGGCTGCAGATAAAGAAAATATGGAAGTGTGGCAAAATGCTCACAGGCAGAAATGGCTCTCTTATTGCAGCCAAGAACTTTAACATTTTCCCACTCCACCAAGCTTACCGTCAAGTACAGCAACACCAGCTCCACGCCTCGCTACGTTCATAGGTGCAATTAGCGTCCAGGTACTGTTTTCGCAATTATAGCGCTCCACACTATTAAGGCAGTTCCACGATTCAGCTCCTCCAATGATATACAAATATCCACCAAGCTCACATACAGCAGATTGGTGTCTACCTAGAAGTCAAAAGCCAATAGAAGCTTAAAAATCAGGGGTAAAAGTAGTACACAAAGCTCTCCTAACAGCAACAGTGTTAATTTTTGTAACTAGCAGAAATGTTCAATGATTGAGAACTCTGGCTTGATGAAGACAGCCAATTAGTTTAAAATGACAGGCAATTCCATGTGTTGCCTCTCTCCCTCATGCACCCTGCAAAACTCAAGGCTGCTTTTTTTCCTGCAATAAGAGATACAATTTCTTTCTTGAAATACCAAGGAGTTAACTTCTACCACATTTCATTTCAGAACTGGCAACAAAATCTTGATCTCTTCCAGTAGCACACATGGGCAAGGAAGTAGATTACTCCCCTTCTCAAAAATATTTCGACCTCCTACAGACCTTGGATTTTTACACAATTCTTAAAGCCATCCAAGCTTAACCAATGTATTATGGACTTACGAATATTAAGTGAAGCACAACTTGTCCAAGATTTTGTTATAGGATCAAAGACGTCACAGTTTTTCAGTCCCTTCTGACCATAAGGATCGGAGCCACCAACAATATACAGCTTTCCATTCAGAGCACACACTCCTGTTCAGGCATAGAAAAAAATGAACTTACTGCTTGAATGCTTAAAAAGAAATAAACTTTGCAAGGCATTATAGACTTTTACCTGCATTGCAACGGTTAGTTCTCAGTTCTGGAACAGGAGTCCAATCATCTATCTCTGGATCATACATTTCCCCACAGCTCAAGTCATCTGAATGGCCATTTGACCCACCAACAACATAGAGCTGCCCCTAAGTTGAAGAAATGGTAAGTATTAGGATAATTGATTCATGAAGTTATGTAGGCTACATATGTACACTTGGGGCTTGTGCATTAGCAGTGAGTAGTTTTTAATCACTACCATGTATGCAGCCATGTATAAGGAATGGTTTATATCGGCCTGTTTATGTCTAATCTCAATGCTCAGGGAATAAGTGACAATCCCAAAGCATTTTTAATTATCTGATAAGCACATTCTTTTCACTCCTGTCCCCAAATGGATCTAATATATTGTAATTGTTACAAATAGGAATTCGCAGTAATTAGAGCCTTTAATATAGGATAGGAGAATGGCTCATCACTCTGTACATACCATGAGAACTGCCATCTGAAACCGTGCTCTTGGTGTTCTCATTGGTGCAATAAAGGTCCAGCAATCCTTTCGGGGATCATAACATTCCACAGTGCGCAAACATTCTTCTCTGTTATAACCACCTAGAAACAGCACAAATTGTGCAAGATGTATTTTGAGACAGAATCTCTTAGTAGAAATTCACTTAAGTTAATAATTAGTATGCAAAACCTTTGTTAGGATAGTTTGGCCAATTAGGAAAGATTGCCACCTATATTATTTAACACACTCCTGGTGCTATTACCTGCAGCTATGAGCTTGTTGTTAAGTTCTGCTGTTCCCAATCCAGATCGAGCATACTGCATAGGAGACATGGGCTTTTCTACAAGGTCACCTGGTTGAATCTCAAAACTCAAGCTTTTCATCAATCGTGGAGTACTGGTTGGAGAACTTTGGGGACTGTTACGTCCATGAAGGAAAATCACACAAAACACGCCATCCAAAACAGCAAGACACAAGTAAGTATTATCTGGAAAAAAAGAGGAATGCATTCAATCCCCAAATATGAACACATTCCTTTCTATTAAAGCTATACAGTTACCCTCTGGGGTGGGTTGGAATTCCAGCAACCCTTTCCCAATAATTGAAGAAAGAAGTTGTTCTATTTATAAATTACTACACATCTGACAAAAACATACTGCTGTTCTCTTCCTCCCACTACTTTCATGTTTAACATGGGTGTACAATGATCTAGGAATAAGACCACATGCAAAATTCAGCTTACTTGAAGTCTTCTCTGAAGCAACAATTTTCCATTCGTGTTTAGGACTCTGCACTGCTGCATTTGGAGAAAGACTTCCAGAAGAACTGCTACTTATCTGCTTGAGATCATTCTCACGGGGTGGCTTTTTCTGCAAAATTAAAAGGCAGCTACAGAAACCTAGCCAGGGAGCACACGTTGATCTGCCTTTGTTTCAGAACTATTTTCCCTTTTATTTTTTTAACTCTGTGTAACCCCATTCATCAGCACATCTACGAGATTTAATGAATCAACATTTTAGAAGCATGATGAAACATCAAGGGCACCACTTACTTACAAAACCCATTTCCTCTTCAGTTTCATCTCAACATATGACCCACTGCCCCTAGCTTTTGCATTAAGAGGCTAAGATGAGCCCTCCTGAATCAGACCAAAGACCTATTAGTCCAGCATTCTGTTCCCCATGTGGCCAACCATATGCCACAGTGGGAAGCCTACAGGCAGGACATGATCACAATAGCACCTTCCCACACGTTCTCCAGTAAATTATATTGGGAGGCATACTCCCTCTTACATGGGAGGTAATATAGCCACCATGATTAGTTATCCATTACGTAGCTCCAAATAAGAAATGCTTTCTAGCGGATCCTCACATCATTTCAAGATATATCTGTGCCAACTATGGGCACTGGGCCATCCTTGCTCCACAAATGTCAAGTACACACAGTGTAGCTGATTACGTCTACACACCAAATCTTTGAAAACTTCTTATATGGGTTCCAGATGTAACAAACCATTTGCTACTAAGCTGCATATTTAAAGCTTGATAATTTGTTTATATTAGGTCTACCTCTTTTACTGTTCTTTCAAATTCTAGTAGCACAAGTCCTGCCCTAACACACCATCTTTGTCAATACCACTTTTGCACTATCTTATGGTCTATAGAATATGTCATGTACTGCAAATCACTGGGGTCTATCTGTTCTTTCAGAATTGAACACTGGGTTATTCTACTGCAACATTTCCCATTTGTCTCTCTCCTGTTCCTCATTTTCCTTTTTTGTTCTTCTATATTTGCCTTCTCTTCCACCTCATTCTATAAGTGCCTGCTTCCTCTAAAAACCTACAACTTCCCCCCCTCTTTTTCTCTATTGATCGCATTAGGATGACGAAAAGAAGGGTGGGTGATCTTGGCCATCTCTGTTACTTGGTGGGGGTGTTATATTTTATTTAAACATTCTCTTTAAAACCCGACATTTCACAAACTCGTCCAACATAACATGTTTGTAGACAGTTTCTTAAATACGTAAAGATACAAATCATTTAAAGGAAGTGTGCAATTTCTTATCCATCTATAGAAGGTTAATTTGCAACTTAGTTCTACTTTTATTTGATTATAAAAAAAATCAACTTTAGCTTCAAAGTGTTAGATCTCATACATCGTCTTCCAACGTTAAAGCCCACTAACAAGCTTACTGAATGGTAATTGAGAAACCCCTAATAATACCATGTCTACCCAGTTCTTGTAAATTCAGACACCATAACCAAAATGAACTACCAGTCAAGACACAGTAGCAGTAGCAATTACTGAATCAGAAAGTGAAGAATTCCATAAAGTTAAGCAATGCACCAAAATGCATTTCAACTTTCCTGTTTCCTGGCATGACATGAATGAAAAGTTATGAGATACATAATATCTGCTCAATTCAACCAGTGCCTTTCACCAGTTTTCCAAAAGGAAACTCGCTAGAGTAAATTCCTGATACCACTCTGGGTCACATATAAAAGAAACAATTTCCATTTAAAGTCTACACTATATGATGAATCTCTGCATACAGAAGATTCTCCAGTACTCCTTATTTGCCTCAGTCCTCTTTGAGGTTTGTTCACAAACTGGAGGTGCTTCCACAATGGTCTTTACTGCACACACACACATCCTTCAACATTCCATAAGCTTACTCAAAACTCCAATAACTAGTCCTGTGCTTGACTTGTTTATCATGCCATGCATTTAGCACACATTAGTTTTGTTAAGTTACAGCTCAAAAGAACTAGATGAATAAAGACCACACGAGCCAAATAAGGCAGCCGTTTTCCTATCTTCTAAACCAGAGTAGGCAACCTGCTGCCCTCCAGATGTTTTAGACTATGGCTGAATTCGGACAACACGATAGGCAATGGTGGGGCAATAAACAACTTTCATCTAGCGGGTACTCCCCACACAACATGATAATAAATAATCAACTGTGGTGTGGATTAGGATCAGCGCTGAGTTGACTATGGCAGCATTCGGACGACATGATAGTCAATACAACTGACGATTGTTCCCCCCCGCCCCCGAAGTTGCTTAATGTGTCGTCTGAATTCAGCCTATATCTCCTATAATCCCTAACCATTGGCTATACTGGTTTGGGCTGGTCCACATTGCAGTTGTGGTCCAAAACATCTCGAGGGTACCACATTGCCCAGCCCAGGTCTAAACCATTGAAACGGTTTCTTCCCTTCACTGTAGTACACAACGTATTGGTTGTGCCATGCTACTCTAGCTAGTTTTACCTGATATTACCTCAGACCGTGTGCAATTTGTACCTGCACAAACTGAATGTGGTCATCATCACTGCCATACACCTCAGCCTGTCCATCTAGTAGATTTCCATCAAGCAGCTTGTGATCAGCTGAGTAGTACAACGTTTGAACCTGCAAAACAACAGAACAGCCATGTGGCTATAGTCTCCATTGCTATTTAATTATTGGTGCATTGCACATAAACTCCGTAAGGTTTCCAGTATTGTTCAGATTATCTTCTCTCCATCTAGCAGAATGGCAAAAAAACTTTTAAAAAAGGAAGTCGCTTTCATGATGACAGATCTTCAAATACTGGATGATGAATCTTTGCTTTCACAGATCAAAGGAATCTTCAGTATCCTTGACTTCTACTTTCCCTGTGCCATAACATTAAGATGTGTGACAAGTATAATGTACATTATCTTGCAGAATTAATTGTACAGGTTAACAATCTCAAGCACGAACTTTTGCTGTTTCCTATGAACAAACTTCTTTTTTGCAAAATACAACATTTTTCCTTGTCCAATTAAAATATGCAAATCAAGCATGTAAACCAAGAACAAGTGGGTTATATAAAGGGTCATATTAAATATAATGGAGCTACGTTTTGATTTCTGAAACTCTGATGCCCATTGCTAGGTGGCATATGAAATGCCTCAGAACTGCATGGAAATTTTGACCATTTGACTGGAATTCTAAAAGAAAAAAGGTATAAAAGGGCAAGAGAGTATAGCAAACACAACTGTTTTCATATCAACCTTGCCTGTGATGGCAAGCTAGATAAGCTTTTTTAAACAATTTGAAATGTATAGCTCCACTGCAATTGTCAAGATACTGGCATTTCAGATTTAGAGCAAACTAACTGTTGAAGTTGTGTTTATGAATATGGCTATGTAATTACACAAAACTTTTCAAACGTTAAGATATCCTGTAAAGAAGTAAACACCATTAAACATCATCATCGTTCTCTGCCCACAGCGGATTTTCTTAGGAGAACTGGGGCAGGACTGCTGCTTCTTTACGTGTCATTACACTTGAGGTTTCTTCTATGGTTCTTCAGCGTTGGGTATCCTAGTTTTGTTAATAAACCTATGGGGAGATAAATCAATGGGGAGGAACAACCATTAGAACCTTTTACCTACTTTCTCTCTTTAAGCAAAACCCTGTAAAAGGAACACATTAAGAACACAGAGTGAGCTTTAAAACCACCTCCCCGTTTTAAAGTGAAGTTACATGCTACATATGAAGTTAAAGAGTAAGAAAAAACAACGAAAAACAGAAGACCAGATTGAACAGTTTATGCAGCTCACCTGGAACCCCCCTAGTTTCTCAGCTTAGGGCACCTACAGTAAAATTTAAATTCTTCATAGATTTTTTAAAGAAAAAAAGGAAAAGGGAACATCCTTAATTTCAGAAAAAAATGTAGTGTTTGAAGACCAGCAAATCTCATTTTCTTAAAACTAACCTCTTCCATCAGATCTTCTAGACTGTCTCCATTCTCCCAGATACTGCGCTGCACCCAGTTGATTACCTTTGTGTATAGTTTGCCATTGCTGGGCAAGCTAACATTTTCTTCAAGAATGACCTCCAGCTGGAATAAAAAACAAAGGGTATAGTAGCCAGACTTAAAAACATATGCCATTCATAACATTACAAGTACAAACTCAGCTGTCAGGCATTACTAGCATCTATATAGAACCCGGAACAGAGAGAGTATGAGATATGAAGGTTTGCTCACATTCTGAGGTAATCACACAAGAAGAATCCCAGAATGGGACTAAGCAGGAAGGGAAAGGCTTGGTTCTCATTAAGTTCTATGGGACAAAGTAAAATGGCTACAATTCCTGGACACTGTTGAGAGGGGGATAGTTGTGGTGAGAGACCATCCCTGGGAGAGAAAATTCATTTATACACTCAGGTATACTTAACCCCAGATATCCTTGTAATATACCCTGGAAAGCCCTCCTTCCTCATCAGGTACTATACTAGACTGAGCTATTCAATACATGCAAAATCATGTTAATCAACATGACTTGGTTTAGCCCTCTAAGAGGTTGGGTAAAAAACAATAAAAAAACCTTGGCAGCAATGAATTTTTTTTTGTAACTGTTGTGTCAATTTTCCACAACTCCATGTTCTAGGTATGTCCTCAACCAGGAGGAGGCATTAACTGTCATGTTGTGTTTCAGGGACACCACTCCTTAATTCATTGAAAAATTGATGCTTTCACACTTACAGCTTTTGGGGCCAATTCTACCCTTATTAGATTGTCTGGGACAATGGAAAAACTAGGCATATAAAGTGCCAGGGATCAAAGTATCCTCACCAAATGATGTTTAAAGTTATTAAGTTACTCATCATGTCTACAGGTGATTCTGCATATTTCATGTGAGAAGGAGAATGGAGGGGAAAACACAGGGGTTTTTTTTTGTCTATCAAGAAAACAGACAAATTACGCACTTTTCTTAACATCTCCACAAACAATACCAGGATCAGTAATTTACTAAAACAAAATAACAAAACAAAAAAAACCCTTACAAACACTTTTAAAAATCCAGTTAAAGCTTTTCCTCTCTGACCCAGAATTTTTCTTTTGTCATTTTGCACAAAACAATGGGAGAAAGATCTGTTCTTACCGGTAATTCACAATTCATAATTATTGAACTTGCATGTCTTCAATTGTAATTATATGAATGTCAGTGGCACAATTTTATGTTTAAAAACTGTGGGGCCAGTTAGACCCCACATACTGTTTTTGTACTTTATATTGTAAGTATTATTAACCCTAGTGATTTAAGTGTGATTATATTGTTTTAATGGAATAGGAAAAGTCTCAACAGAGGCATTTCTTTTCTTGCAAATGGTTTACATGCTTTACATCCCCCAGGTATTTTATTTTCCTGGCTTTCTGAGGCTACATTTTATACCAGACCGGTACAGCCAATTTTTTCTAATGACAACTAACTTGCAGTATCAGGTGGAATCTCTTACCTTTAAACGTGGCAGTTTGAGGAATTCCTCCTGGTCAGAGATCTGTAATAAGTGCTCCTGAATGTAACCATCAATCTTGTTCAGTAAACGTGAATCACCCATGTTGCTTGCAAAGTTTCGATGGGAGATACAGCTTTCAACGTTCATTCTGGAGAGCAAATAATCTCCACAAACCTTTTTAAAAGGCATACAATTAATCAGGCTATGATAGTAAAGGCTTAGTACACATATAGAACACTTTCTATTATTAACATTTTATAGCCCACCAAGCTGCCAAGGTACTAAAGGCAGCAAATTAATTCTACACATTTACCATTTATTAATTCTACACATTTATCTTTTTTTGCCTATAATCTATCTTGTTTCTGCTGACTTAAAACTAATATTTCAGTTGTTCAAATTCTCTCAAAGCACCAGAAACTCATTTACATTAAGGGGATTTTAAAATACATTTGCAACTCTGTTGAGAAACCAATTTATTATTTTGTTCACGGGGGGGGGGGGGGGGGGGAATTCTTTCCTACAGATTTTGTGAAAGTGCCACCCCACACATTCATTCTAATGTTGTTTTGCAGCAATTAGTTGGCATGGTTACAAAACAACTGAGATCCTGATCCCTCTCATAGTTTTTACCAATAAGCGCAGTTCACACAATACGTATTATATGCTACAATTGTAAAAATTGCTGCCATCTATATTTATGTTTGCCTGGTTCACACATTATACTTATCCATGTCAATGTGTAGTCAAAACAGCTTAAAAAAAAAAGAAAAACTGTATTGTGATGAGCTGCCCCCCAAAATTCTGAAGACTGTAAAGTGGGGCAACAACAACTATTCAAACAAACTGAAAGGATATATTACTGATGGTTATCTGTAAATGAAGTGTTTTTAGTACTCAAAATATAAATATATTAATGTGCCAATTTTGACACTTTAGGTGCCCATTTAAACATAGCTTTTCCTCAAACTACATAAGGGTCAATCAAGGTAGTCATCACATTTTACTTTTCAGTGTCCAAAAATTATACCTGTTTGACTCTCTCCATCTTCAGCTTCTTTGCTGCAGAGTATACATCTTTGACCAATTCTTTATCAGCCTTCAATCTATTAAAGTTATATAATTATTTTTAGGATTTATTCTGGGCAGAGCATAAAATAAAATGTAGATTATATGTAAAGGAAACACTTACTGAGCAGTGTAGGCATAATTTAACAAGACTTCAACAGCCTCTGGATTAAGATCTTCAAATTTCACATGGGAAACTCCATGAGAATCGCTGTCGTTATTGAAGATTTCGAACAGATAAGGACTGCAGCAAGCTAGTACCGCTCTGTGTGCCAACATCTCGTGTCCACACACCTTTATTAAAACAGGACCAGACATTAGTGATTAAACTGTTAGTACAGAAACCAAAATTACAAAACCATAAAATTAACTACAGATTTGGCTCTTTTTACTAATCACTTTAGCTCTTAGTGCAGTCAAAGCTAAGCACTTTTAAGTCTCAGTGATTTGAATAGGAGAGTTAAGCATATCTATACCGCAGATTCCAGGTCTTAACTCTGGCAAGATCATGCCCATAATTAAAACATGGAGTCCAAAGAATTCCACCGAGTGGTGTGGTGAGGACTCAGAATGCACAAGGGCCACTTTAAGAACTTCGTGTGATTTACCTTTTAAAATTAATTTACCATTATAAATCAAATGTCTGCATTTTAAAGTATTATTTCTAAATATTGAGAATTTCAGTTTTTTCCAAACACAACACCAAATTATCATATTGTTATGTTACCTGGAGTCTAACATCACAAAACTGACCACTTTTGCGTAAAGCATTTAGCTTGGCAACAGATGACTCAATGAAGTTTTCATCTTCGAACATCAGATAGCCATTAGGAATCATTTTGGTGTTTCTGTGGCTGGAAGGAGGAAGAGTTTGTGATACTTAATACAATCAGGTATAATGTTATTTTCCTAATGCAAAGCCTTCTTAAAGGTGCAATTGTATGCACATTACTTGGAAGTAAGCCCCAGAAAAAATAATGGGACTTAATTCTGAATAAACATTCACAGGATTGCACAATCAATGTATTTTTATTTGCTCTTGAATGTATCCAACAAGATAATTAATGCTAGACAGTTCAGTACAAGACTACTAAGTAATCAGACCTTTTTTATTATTATAACTGCAAGTCTGTCCTAAGTAATTCTGTGGAAACTGCACTAACGACTTAAATCATAACAACTGTTTTCACTTGCCAAAAAAACTGGGAAGTTTTGTGCGAAAAATACAAGGCATGATCCTTACAGACATAAGCACAGTGCTGGCAGAAGCACTGGCATAAATCCCCCTTATCAAGAAATGGGAGACCTGGGTAAATCTCTGCTATCCACATCCAGCCCTTATTGATATTCCATATTTATAGCCCTCAGGAAAATGCGGATGGCATACACAAGATCTTCCAATTTTCTACTTGTCTACTATATATGTGCACCTGTGTACAGATGAAAAACATAGCACTATGCTCTTTCCATATGATAGCTCATAGCTATTCTGGACTTCCTTGCTTTCAAGTCTAGACAGCAAGGAAGAAATCCATAAGAGCAAATCCCCTTAGCAGGGAGGAATGACAGATGGGTAACTGCCCCCTCATTTATGTAATCAGGGTTCTTTATATATCATTTTACAATTGGAACTGCAATTCTGTTTTCTAATTAAACAGCTTACATAAATTGAAACTATATTTGCTTACTTTGAGCTAGCCACTAATCAAATGTTTACGTGACAGGCCATTCTTTACATTGCATTCTGGCTTTACAGTGTCAGAATGTGGACAAAGTGTACTTACATAAGTACAGTACAACTGACTAATTTATATTTATAGCCTACATCACAAGAAATGACATTATAGACCCATATAATTGAGTAAATGCTTACCAAATAAATTTATGTTGTAATTTTATAACTTGGAGATCTTAAATAATCCGAAGCCCTGCTGTGTGTTAATATAGAGCACTTCAATTAGAATTCCTTCTTAGGTGAACAGAAGCTTGAAGAAATGCAGGCAGCTATGTCTTCTAAACTGATGACTCCAAAACTACCAGGCTTTAAAACGATGTAATCAAGTCCTTAAAAGCTATAGACATGTATTTCTTCTGTGGTAGTCATGCATCATACTCTGCAATAGAAACAAATATTAAATGGGTGAATATCAGATTTGTGCATATCTATTTTGAACTTCTGTGTACTCTAACAGTGAACTTTTATGAAAATGAGACTAATGTTTTCCTTCTAGAATTAAAAGGTTTTAGTGGACACACATGACCAGTAAATTGTCATCCAAGGAAATTTTTACATAACATTTACCAAAATATATTTCCAAAACTTCAGCATATGCACTACATATCATGTATCTTCATGTTCCAAACATTTAGTTATATCCTACAACACTTGAATTACAGCTTATATCACTCTGCCTGACCCAACAAATTCAGTTAGCTTGAGCAGAGGTTGCATGGCAACACTTATTGGATTGAACCATATTTAAAAGAAACCGCTCTAAAAAAATGTCTCAAAGACCTTAAGCAACTAATGCCTGTAGGTGCAGATATCATTGTTTAATGATTTATTCATCAGAATGCTATAAACAAAGCCAGCAAAACAAATATTTGTTCTTTATTAGAACCTAAATTGCAAAGATTAACTTCACTAAGATATAAAATCTCCTCTATCCTCAGAATCTTTCCTTCAATACATATATTAGTATTAACAAGAAACTTTATCTCATATAATTTAGCTATAGCCCCCCCCCAAGATCTTTAATAATTTCAAATATTTTGAACCAATTTACTTTTCATCCAATGTGCAATCAATCTTCAAGTTGAGAGAGCCCAAGCACAGAGAAAAGAAAAATGGAAGGGAGAGAGATGACATTTGATGTCAGCCCCCCACTGAGAAATGGGTCTGCACCCCTGCACTGGGTAGAAGATCTGAACTGGTGGATAGATAGGGAGTACAGCTCTGTTTCGCCTGGACTAATTTGCTGCTTTTTTACCAATCAACTATGGCAGACTCAAGTAGGCAACTTGGCGCCCTCCAGGTGTTTTGACCATTGGCTGGGACTAATCCAAAACATTTGGAGGGCACCTGGTTGCCTATCCTTCTGGGCCATGTTGCTGAGAAGAAACTGGGAGAGTCAGGAGTGGAGTGGATCCAGTCCTTTCTGGTGAACAGATCACAAAGATGGCAATGGGACCTGCCTGTTCCACTCTGTGGCCTTTGGCATATGAGGTGGATCAAGGAGTCTTCCATGCTTTTCAACATATAAATGAAACTGTTGGAGAACCTCATTTACAGATCAAGACTTCAGTGTCACCAGTATGTAAGTGGCATCAAAATATCTCTCAGTTCCATCTGGTGATCCTGGGGAAGTAGTGGAACTCCTGAACTGATGTCTGGGGTGAAAGTTGGCTAGTTGGATGGATGAGGGTGAACAAACAGAAATGTAATTGAGATAAAATAGTATTATTGGTTGGGGGGTATTTCAGATGTAGCTGTTCAGACTGTTCTGGACGGGTTTTTTTTAATCCTGGATACCCAGATGTTAGCAGCAGCTTGGAATGCCATTTTTAGCATCATCTTAGACATATGCCTCATTTCCTGGAGAACCCAGACCGGGCTTCAGGTATCCACACTCTAATCACAGTACATGTTCAGTTCCAACGTGCTCTGTATGGGACTGTTATTGAAGATAGTTTGGAAGCTTCAATTGGTTCAGAATATGGCTGCCAGAATTTGACTAGAGTCAGTAAATTATTGCACCGACCCTTTATTAGCTGTACCAATTAGCAATTTGTTTTGAATCTCCATTAAAAGGTGCTGGCTTTGAACTTTAAAGCCACTGATTGCTTGGGACTTGAGTACAGCAAGAATTACCTCTTCTTCCCATATTAACCTTTTCTCCAGGTCCCCTGCCACTGTCTGATGTGTAGTAGATAGGCACCACAGACAAGGACTTTTCAGCTATAGTGCCCAGATTTTGGAGCAGCCTTCTTAGGCAGGTGCACCTGGCTTCATCATTGCTTTCTTTAGACAAGCAGCAAAACCAGTTTCATTTTTAATTTCAGTGGGCTTTAACAGGAAACTGCTTTTAAGGATGTATTGCCGCAATTCTTAGCTTTTAGAGTTTTGTTATGGCTATATTGGCCCCGTTCAGCAGACACCTTAAACCATGACTTTTGCCTTATTCACTGTGGTTAAAGCGCTGTGGTTTAAGGTATCTTCTGAGCATGGCCATTGTTGTTCTAAGATTGGTAAAATGTCTTGATTATATTTGAGAAAGATATTTTTAAAATTCCAGAACATAAAAAATATAAAAAATAAATTCCACACTGAAAAGAGAGCACAAATACTGATCCCCTGTAACTGGATCACAATCTAAATGTGATTATAAAATGTAATGTAGCAAATCATTTAGACTGCACTAAGCAGCATTAGAGATGTGAAGGCCCAGAAAAAATCTGTTTCGCCACAGGTTTTTCTGAAGCTTTTTTTTGGGGGGGGAGGGGGTCCAGAAAGTTGGACAAATTGAAAACATGAAGAAAATATGGATTATGGAATGTTTTATTTTAGCATTGTGAATAAAATGTTTAAGACAAGGTGTTCATATATTTACTTCTCCAAATGATTTCTAAAAAGTATGTACAGTATCAGATTATTACAATTTCTGTGCACCAAGCAAGTCCTATGTTGCAAACTGAGGCTACAACTCTCAAATGCAAGAGCAAGATGCAATTCTGCCTCTAGGGGGCACTGCCATTGAAGCAGAGACTGAAACCGATAGCGATGGCTCAGAAAACGAGTCTGATTAAATTTCATGCATATTCATTGAATCTTGAACCCCCATTTTTATCAGTTCTTTTTATGGGAATGGGTGTGTTATGTCTGCTTGACACTGTGGAGGACTAGCGGAGACATAAATAATTTTCTTTGTTACTTAATGTTGATGGTTTCTTCTGTTAGTTTTATTTTTAAATTGTTTTTGCCTGTTCCTCATAAACTGGCAAACCAAAGAGGTTCCTTACAATTCAGGAACTTGTAGCTCCATTAGTTACAAAAAAAAGTAAACATTTTAAAAAGTAAATTCTATTTGTAATAATTGCTTGAATACACTGTACTTTTAATATACCAAATGTGGTAATTTTATGCCAAACCAACTTGTACATAATTACATTTTATGTTCCTAAAGTAATAAAGTGACTTTCAATATGTAAAAAGTGCTAATATTGCATTTCCTCTTCCAATTTCCCTAAAAATTTCCACCACCACCCGAAAATCCAGGAAAAGCCTAGTTTCCCCCCCCTCCCCCATTGCTTCAAAATTTTCAGAAATTTTACATCTCTATAGATATAAGCACTACATCACTGTCCTGTTCTGGTTAAACTCAGTTGGGAGTTTTGGACATTATGTTTTTACAGTATGTAAACCAAAGATCAGCAAAAATGATAAGATTTTGAATACACAGCATGAGCTAAGCAAGTATCTAGAAAAACAATTTAAGAAGACATCATAGCAGTTTACAAAATATCATGGAACTTTTATCATGAGAAAGTAATTTAGGAAAGAACATCACATCAATACTCTAGTATATATACACTTTGCCAACCTGACACCCATCGTTGGAAATGTTTTGTTTTTGTTTTGTTTTGACTAGAGCCTATGCTATTTGTTGGGCCTGCACCACTAATCCTCTATTCCCAAACTTTATTGTTTAAAGCACCAAAATGAAGTGCACCAGAGGTACCAGTTCTTGGAGAAGTCTGATAGTAACACATGTAGTGATAAGGGCTTTACAGAAAATTTTGAATTGGAAAATTTCCTAATGCCCTAGTGCAAGCTTATTTAGCGTGTTTTACTTGCATTTAGTAAACAAAGTTTAAAAAGTACCCAACATTGATTTTTTTTTCTCCCAACACACAATTATGGGGAATACCTATACAATTTTAAAGACAATAGCATGAATTTAAACATTACATTGTTTAAATTTAAGAAAAAAATAAAGGCACACAACTGTTGACATTAACACCTTTTTGCAACCCAAAGAACTGGGTTGCAAATATGCAGACAACTACTCATCTACAACACTGAAACTGCCAAGCTTGACTAATATTGTATTTGATTTGGCATCCATTCATCGTTACCAAAAATAAAGCACTAGGAAATGTTCCCTTTTGGAAAATTTTCTGTCCCGCATCACTGGACATTTGCTTTAGTTATATCCCATTTGGATTACTCTGAACAGGCTAATACGTGGGGCTTCCTTTGAAACGTTCAGAAGTGTTGTGGAAGGGTGCAGTTCAGAAATGTCAGCTGGTCCAGAATGCTGCAGTCAGACTGAGGACTGGAGCTGGTTATAGGAAGCATGTGACTCCCTTGTTACAACAGCTGGTCTGTTTCTAGGCACAATTCAAATTGCTATTTATAACCTATAAAACCCAATGCAACTAGGGATCAGGTTACCTGAAAGACTACGCTCTCCCATATAAACCTGATCCGGTTTAACATCTTCCAGGGAAGCCCTTTTCTCGGTTCCACCACCATCAGAGCCACATTTGGTGGGTATGGGAGAGAGGGCCTTCTTACTGTCAAATTCAATTGCTTTCAAAATACCAAACAGAAGGAACCCAGTTTGAATTCGAAGTCTCTCATCGGAAGACCAGGAATACCAGTCAACCCAATCCCTTGCCCTAAGGACCATCCACTTCCATCTCATAGCTGCTAGATCTCACATATCAGAGATTGTATTCCACCTTTCTAGATGTTCTGTTGATACTTTACAGAAAGAAGAACTATTTTTGTGAATAAAAGAGATTAAGCAAGATTCAATACTCTCATATTATGAATAATTTTCTCCATGGAAAGATTAAAACAACTGAGGCAAACAAAAATCCCATGTAAGTTGTGGGGGCAAGCATGCGCCATATGACATGCTAAGCCACCATGGATTGTGTTTTTGAGCTATCCAAAGTGGCTTAGTGTGATGTCTAAACAGGCCCTGAGTCTCAAAGTGCTATCAAACAGTTTTGCAACATAAATATACAAGTTAATCTTGTATATTAACTTGTATATTTAACTTGCACAGAAGCAAAGCCAAAGCTATTGCTAAAAATGCATCATGTAAAAATATTCCATCCAGATGAGAAGAAAATTCAGCAGCATATAGTCCACAGCGTGGATTAAACTCAGCTAACTCTAAATGCCACTTAATTACACCAATTCTCTTACACCTTGCTAGAGCACATCTCATCTACCTGACATTATAGCTGAAAAAACATTTATCCATGTATGACAATGTATCTGGCTAAAGCTATACATGACACAAGATATCTGTGATAAGATGTTCCTGTGTTTTTTGTTTTTTCTTTGAAGCAGATTTTGATCAAAGCAGCAACACAGGGGGAGAAAAATACAGGTAGAAAAGCTATATCTGTATTTTTGGCCTTGCAGGGTCAACAACAGCACAGAGATTTAAACTGGGAAATGGTGCATGAGGATTATCTCCAAATCAATGTCAGAGCCCCTCACAGCTACTTTACAGGAAAAATAAAAATCACAGATTTCCCACTTCATATGCATTTTGAGCCTCAGAAAAATGTTTTTCATCTTAACCCTGAATATTGCTAAACATACAATCCTTTAGGAACAAAATACATATTACACTCAAACCAGTCTTACAAACAATTTCCAGAGGCATAGTCATGTTAAGTCTGTTGCACAAAACAATGAATCTTGCTGCACCTTAAAAACTTAACAAATTTATTCTGGCATAAACTTTCATGGACACTCTAAAGATGCCACAAAACTCCCAACAGTTACTGTAGGCTGCAGTTTTGAGCAAAGGAGAAAAGAATACTGCATCCAGTTTTCCAACTCAAAATCCCCCGAAGTGGGGTTCCAGATGTATAATGATCATGTAGCTAGAATTTCACAGAGTGGAAAAACAGTTGGGGGCAGTGGTATTTTGAGTGTGTATGGGGAGAATGGCTGATGTGATGGTTTAAAAGTTAAGCACCTTTCTTTCCCTTCTGCCCCTACTCAACATCACATCCTAGAGCTTCAATACACAAACTGGCATGTAACATTGCGTTTTCCCCTAAGTTTGTTTAAAAATAATTGACACTGCTTCCAACTTGACTCCATTAGGAGTCAATGATACATGAATCAACTACCTCCCCATCACAAGATGGTTAAAACGTTGTCTTAGAAAGGCTGTAAAGATATGAAGTACTGTCAAAAAACATCTGATAGTCTATTATCAAATGAAAAAATGCATACAGAGCAAGCAATTTAATTTGTTACAATATCATTATGGCTTTTAAATGTTCAACAGTGCTCATAAAAACTAAAATGAAAAACCGGAATAAAATAAATGCATAGTAGGTCTGAAAGTAATATCTTTTATGTTTGGCAGTATGTGTGTAGGTAGGCATTCACCAAGGGGGAAATCCTATGCATGTTTAGACAAAAATATGTCCTACAGTTTTCAGCAATGCTGGCTGGGAAATGCTGTGAGTTGTAGTCCTTATTTCTGTCTAAACATGCATGGGATTGCATCCTAAGCAATGCAAATACAACTTTCTTTTATTGAAGCAAACCAAAGAACTAAACATGTGGAAGACTGACCTATCTAATAACAGCTTTGGCCTTGTCTCTCTCCCTCCTTAGCCATATAAACACACATGCACACACACGATCACAAACTATAACTACCTCTGGATTGGCTAAGGTGATTTCCCATCCACCCAATCATACTTTCAATTACAGCAAGCGTATTGGAGCAGACACTTTTCAATCCCACCAGCTTGGCAACAGGATGTAGCAACGTGGAGAAGGAACAAAGGCAAAGCAGAAAATGAAAAACCTACTCAACTCTCATATAATGAAGAATTCACACTTAGTAATTATTTTCCTTGCTTCCCAGCAATCCTGACACAATTCAAAAATCATAGCAAATTCTTTTTCCTTCCAAAGATGCTTCCTTATCTCAGACCCCATCCCACCCCAAACGAATGAACATGCCCTTGCTTCCAGAAAGCTTTATAAAATCAACCTTTTCAGGAATGCTTATCATGAAAAACTTAATTTACTGTGGGGCAATTGTGCTCTAGTTTTTAAAACTGTTGGGAAGGGTCAAGGCTCCTTGCCTCAGTTTCAGAACAATGTTTTTTTTGCTGTTAGATAATACAGATTATTTATTGGAAAAACACAGAGAATTTATAAATCTTTGTTTTAAATTGATCCTCTCATTTGAAACCACTGATAAGTGCATGACTGCGCAGAAACAGTTATCGCCCTATTTGCTGGCATAGTCCACCAAATCATACTTCCAACTCCATAACAGAACTCCACTAAGGAATCTTTAACAAGCCTCTCTGCCTAGTCCCACAGGGTTTGGCAAGTCTGTTGTGTCAGTTTCCATCCCACCAACAAGAAGGAAACATGTATGTACTTCCTAGTGTAAGAATTTTTGACACCACAAAAAAAACCCTCTCCTGTTGAATAGGGTAACGCCCACCACTGCAACAATCCATATTAAAATTGAGGGCATGCTGGCACAAGGTTACTTCCTCTTTTTTCTTTAAAAGCAAAACCTACCCCCCCCCCCCCAAGCGAGATAATCCTGCAGGGAGATGTTACCAAAGCTGCCAAAATCAGGGTAAAAATAGTAATAAAAAGAACAAAGATTCCTAAGTAGTTTTCAAAGCGCACATCCTCCCAATGTAATAAAGCAGTCATCCGGATGTGCTAGAGCAGAAGTCTCATCATCCCTAGCCAGCAACCCTGCTGGCTGTGGTGGTGGAAATTTTAGCCCCAACACATCTGGAGGCATCAGTTTGGGGGAATGCGGCATTAAAGTGTGTCTTGGCCACTCCCCCTACACACACACATCCCCCTTAGCTCTATAACATTTCTACCTTACTATTTCTATTGCACTTTTCAAGTACTCCCCAGACATTATCTCAGTAACCTACAAAAAAAATCCTATAAACCATGCCAGTATTCGCCTTTCTCTTCCCTTTCCACCCCCCCCCCCCCCCATGCATAAACACAGTTCCGGCTTCCTTTTTCTCTCCACCCCACTCCACCTTTTTCTCTCTCTCAGCCGGATCTTCTGCATATTTATTCAGAAGGTTACCTGCGGGATCTCCTTCCCCCATACAATCCCACCCCCTCACGCTCAAGTCCTCTGGGAAGAACCTACTCCAGTCAGCCAAGACTAGGCTGACAACCATTACCCAGAGAGAGCCTATCTACACTACTGCTTTAAAACGGTTTATAACAGTTTTAAACAGGTTAATACTTAACCCGCTTAAAACTGTTATAAACCGTTTTAAAGCAGTAGTGTGGATAGGCTCCTTCTCTTCTGCCGCTCCCAGAAGGTGGAAGGACGGTGGAAGGACCTGCTGGGAGAGATCAGCCAACTCACCAGTCTTCCAGAATTCAAGAGAGCCATAAAGACCGATCTCTTCCGGCAGGCCTCCTCAGTCGAATTTTAAGGCTGGGTTGATATTTTAATAATGTATTAATTTTATAAGCTTTTATGTATTTTATGCCGTTTGCATCGATGTTGCTCCCCCGTCTCGATCCGGAGGGAGAGGCGGGTAAGAAATAAATATATTATTATTATTATTATTATTAAAGCAACCCCCACTGAGGTGAATAGCACCAACGCAGAGGGGGTTCCATGTTCAAAGGCAAGCCTCGCTGTGCCCTACAGGGCACGCGCTCCCAAGGAAGTGCGGATCGCGGCCTTTCAAAAAGCCCCCCGTCGGGTTTTTGTTTACTCCCCTCCCTCTCACCTGGTGTCTCTCAGCGCAGACGATGCCGCTCATATTGAGAACGTCCAGGCTGTGGAGGAGGAAAGGAGCCTTCCGCTTCAAAGGTGCGGGGGGCGCCGTGGTACGTTAAGGGAGGCTTTTACGAAATGAGGGGGGGGAAGGGAGGGTCGAGGGAGAGAGGAGAAGAAGAAGAAGAAGAAGAGGGGGTGGGAAAGGGTGTCAAAGAGAGGGAAGCGACGGAAGTTGCGGCAGGAGATGGCGGCGAGCGCGGCTCCTCACACCCTTCCCTTCTCCGACTGACTGGGCAGACGACCTCTGGTGCGAAACACAGGAGGGGGGGGGAAATGAAGAGCGAAAAAGGCGGGAAGGGCCGCCAGAGAGCGCGGGCGTCAATCGTGACGAGACAAAAAGAGAGAGCGAGGGAGGAGGGGAGAGAGCTCTCGAACCACGCACACCCTTCTCGCACGCCGGCCACCCGCCTTCTGCGGGCACTGCAGCTCGCCTCGGAGGGGACGGGTAAAACACGCCGTTGCCACTCCCCCCCCCTCCTCCTCCTCCTCCTCCTCCTCCTCCTCCTCACAAGGACAGTTCGCGCCCAATAACCCTCCGCGCCTGAAGGAGGAGAGCGGATCTGAAAAGAAGAAGAGCCGGCGCGCGCGCGCGCGCGCGAGAGAGACAGACAGACAGAGAGGCGAAGGGAATTCGTACCGCTCCGCTAGCTGCGGGAGAGAAATGAGTCCCGTCCCCCGCCCCCCTCCTCGCGACACCATCATCGCCGACGGCGCAAAGCCCGGTCCTCGCTTCTCTCCCCCCTTCGCTTGCTGCAAAGTGGGTCACGGTGGAAGGTGATGGGGGGGGGGGAGGAAGGGGGAGCGGAGCGCCTCTGCTGTTCCTGCTACTGAGCACTGGGTGTTCTCGTTAATTGAATCAAATCCCCGACAAATAAGTAGGAAAAACACGTTCTCCGTTCCCTTTTTTTTTTTTTAGAAGAAAGGTGTGTGTGTGTGAGAGAGGGGCGCAGGCGGGTTGCTTCTACCTGTGGTTTTGTTTGTTTGTTTTCCATTTGCAGGCAGGGCAGAGATGCAATATTAAAAATTGCAACTTGTTACTGGCTGGTATATATTAATTTTCCCTGCACCTCGATCTTCGTAACGAAAAGGGAGGAAAAGAAATGGAAGTACATTATTGCTATTATTATTATTATTGCTATTATTATTGTTGCTATTATTATTATTGCTATTATTGTTGTTACAACTCGATGCTGTGAATTGTTGACTCTGAAGAAAATTCCTGTTGCTTTCAGCGCGACTTCCTCCCATGTTAGGCTGCAGTCCTACGCACAGTTAGCCCCACTGAAGTCATTAGTGTTTACTTCTGGATTATGATCTGTAGGATCGGGCTGTGAGTATGCTTTAGGATCGCAGTTTATGTTTATAAGGGACTCAAGGTGGTTTTGCGGGGATCGTACCACGTTTAACCTTCAAAACAACCTTGTCAGGCTGGCCTGAGAGACCACCCTAGCAAATATAATAATGGCCAAAGCAGGGATTTAACCTACACAACCCATGTCCAAATCCAACACTATCCAGAGCACCACAGTAGTCCTCTGGGTATCCTATAAACCACATCAATTGATTAGGCACTGCCCATCCTATGTGCACATGGGAATGGAAGTTTCATTGGAATCAATTCATCTTGCTTCTGAGTAAACACAATTAGCATTATGCTGCAAATGCAATTCTGTAGCTTCCTGACTTTCCTTCCTTCAGGCAATAAGCAGCAACCTGTCAAATAGGAGCCACTAACTTGCTGGCCCTGATAGTTTCAATTCTTAAATCCAAGAAAATATGGGCTGTTTCATCTCCTGGGCCAGGGAGAACTCCCTGAGACAGATTTTGTTTTAGACTTCTCTGTTTATCTTGCAACAACTCCATTTTGATAGAGATGCCTATAGCCATTTTCTTCTATTTTCTTCTTGAGCAGAGATGGCTGACAGACAATCTCCATACAGCTTAAAACTTGCAGAAATTATAAGGTTATTTAAAAGGCATGGTGATTGACTACTTTAGCTTTGATGCTCTGTAGCTAAACCTGTGTGATAGTTTTCATCTTAAAAAGAAAAATGAAATGTTTTTTCTTAACTTTGCTACAAACTGTGCGTCTGTGGGCTTTGCTGCATGAAATACACACACACACACACACACATACCCCATTAGTGAAAGCAAGACAAAAAATAGGCAAATAAGTGTTATTGCAGCTTTTTCTCAGAGCTTAGAAGCTGTACAGTAAGCAAATTGCAGGACTTTAAACAACTCACTGCTTTCAAAATAACCACATTAGCATGCCCACAACAAAGATAAAACTTTTTAATCATTATTTTCACCCTTGTCAGATATCTTACACACCCTCTTCCTCCCAACATTTGGATTATACTGTCTACACCTCTATTTGTGTATTTATCTCCCTTTCTACCACATTTCTCCCAATCTGCTGCTCTTTTGAAGTTTCAAAGAGACTCTTCAAACATCTTGAAATCAAACAAGAACAGAGCAGTGGGAATAACAAGACAGCAAGGGGGAAAACCTGGTTAGCAATTTCAGGGTAGTACTTGCATGAACTGCTAGACACTGAACAACTTTCTTGCTTCTGTTTCCATCATAGTACCTTGTATAAAAGGGGAAAGCAGCTGGTGGCTCTTGGTTGTCCATCCAGATTCAAGAGGGGGTTCATGGAGGAAGTGATGATTTTGGCCATTTTTGATGTAGCCTGGCCACTTTGGAAAGTGGTAGTGTGGCCTGGCACTCCGTCCCACCTCAAGGTGGACATTCAGTAAAAGCTAGTTGATAGGGATTATTCATGTCACATATACAATTATTTGCTTTCATTTTTAATTGTTGCCATGCTTCATGTGTGTGTTTTTACTGAACCAGTTTTAAGCTTTCAAAGTTACATGTCAGTTTCTTCATTTTAGTTTTGCATTTATACTTTCAAGTCCACATTGCCTAAATATGTTGCTTGGTAATACTTCTGCAATCTTAAATTTCCTTTGGTGAATTGGCAGTCTTCCACCAATAATCTTTCAATACCAGATAAGTAAAGCTATTTGATAACAGTTATTTTACAATTGATTCTAAAATTCCACTGGATATGCCCTCCGGAAGAGAACAGTCTTTATGGCTTTCTTAAATTATAAAAGACTGTTAAGTTGACGAGTCTCCTCCGGCAGGTCATTCCACAGTCTGGGAGCAGCAGAAGAGAAGGTCCTCTGGGTAACGGTTGTCAGCCTAGTCTTGGCTATTTATTAGTTCATGGCAGAGAGATAAACAAAAGTTTGTTTGCTCAGATGTAATGGCAAGCTATGCTGTGCTATGAACAAGAAGTAACTAATTATGCAGGTGAGGCAGGAGGGAACACATGAGCCCAGAACTTGTTCATGTAGAACCAAACCATATCATTTTCAAAACCTTGAAAGAATCAGTATGGAGTAACTGTTTTGAGTGTTAGACAGAGTCAGCCCCATGCTTAAGCTTCAGGCGGCTGATTTTGGATGTCATGAAAGAGGAGCAAAATTGTAATTACTTTATTTTATTGTATTTATAACTCCCAGAGAGAGGTGCTGATGAGGTTTTATGCCTCAGATACCACAATAACGTGGCCAGCCTTGGATATATTATGTCATTTGCTGTTCCACCTTAGGCAGCAAAATGTCTTGGGCCAGATATAATGCCCTCTCTCCTTGCCCTTCGCCTTCTCTAATGTGCAGTGTGCAATCCTATGCATGTTTAGACAGGAAAATGTCCAACAACTCCCAGCATCCAGCCAGCCATGCACCCTGAGTTTCTTAAACCACACTGTCCTGTAATGTCTGAACCAGAACACCAAACCAGGATGTGAAGACAGGATCTCAATCTAAAATAGTTTTGCCAAAGCTTTATTCCTGAGGAGTGGTGCAGAGACAAGTGAGGAGGACAGGATCATGCAGGTTTTTCCTGAGCCAATAAACCATGATTAAATAATAATAAGAATAAGAATATATTTATTACGCGCCTCTCCCTTCGGATCGAGGCTGGGAACAACATCATACAGACGATATAAAATACATAAAACTGATTAAACGCATATAAAAATTAATAGATCATTAAAATCAACCAAGTCTTAAAATTTGGCTGGGTAGGCCTGCTGGAAGAGATCGGTCTTTATAGCTCTCTTAAATTCTAGAAGACTGGTAAGTTGGCGGATCTCTCCCGGCAGGCCTGTCTATTCAGTTGTATCTGAACTGGCCTTAGACTTGGACCAGACACCCCTGAAGTTGAATTCCTGCTTGGCCATGAAGTTTACTAGATGGACTTGGGCAATCCACTGTCTTTCAACCTAACCCATCTGACTGTGCTTTATAAGGGTAAAGGAGCAACATCATGTAGGTTGCATGGAGCTGCTAGGAGAAGGGCAGAATACAAATGCGATAAAATATCTGAAAGCACTAGACTGTAGGATACACTGTTGATACCTTCTCCTTGTTGGGGCCTCTTTACACACTATCACTACTGTCCATGTCAACCTAAAAAGTCTCAAACCAGAGTGTTTTCCCCATCCATTGATGCTTGTCTGCCAACTGTCACGTCTTGATAAATCCTTGTCTAGTTTGCAAAATACTGATCTTTTGACTCCTTACCTTGCATTGTGCAAGGTATTGCCTGAGATTGTTAAGCAGGTTAAGCCGGCTAACTGCTGGCATAACAGAACCAATATAGCATGGGGGCTGAGAGTGTAGAACAGATATCCATAATTCAGTCTTCCAGAAATTCCTTAGCTCACTCTACTCATATCTGACACAGATGCGTGATTTTTCTCTTTGCTGTTCTTATACTTGGATGAAGGTTACATCTGCACAGCTACTAATGACAGTGAATGCTAAATAAGGAATTGACACATATTGTGAACTGCACTCCAATGGTATCAGGCTTAAGCATTTTTGTGGCCCAGGAATTTTTCCTTCAGTACAGATGGCAACCATCCCTTCACCCAGTAACAATGTTGTTATCTTAATTTCCTCAATCTCGAACTTCAACACTGACAGATGGAATCTTCACTTCTTCTCTTTAGCATTTTTTTATTCTACATATAAATAGGTCAAGTCTGTTTGCATGGTCTCTGAACATATATGAATGTAGAAGCTCAAGATAAGTGAAAAACAGGTTGCCACAGCTTTAACCTACCATGATCAGTCATGCACTATATTCCATTTGGTGCCCCTCACAACCCCAAGTACCTTTTCAACATGTGTGAATTAGCCTTTAAAGGGCCTTCAGGTTCATGAGCTTTCTTCTCCTCCCTTCCATCCCTCATGTAGGCCATGATGCCCTCCAATCATTCCAGATTTGTGGGAGGTATCAGCAGCTTCAGGGTAACCATGAGGGCTGCAGAAGTACAAAAAAAAAACTTTAAGTGGGGGGAATCTTGTGGGAGGGGCATTCCTAAAACAGCCCAATGGGGACTGAGTATACTCATGTCCACAGAATACTGCCTGACTAGCATGTTGTGTGTGGGGATGGAAAGGAGTGGAAAACTGGATGGGAGGGGAATGGAATGGAGGTAGAGGAAAAAACATTTACAAAGTTTAGAGAGAACCATTTCATTTTCTGGACAAGTCATTTTCTGGTCCATGCTGAGAAGCTATTTTTAATGTCCCCATAGAAATGAATGGAGAAATCCAAGATTTTAATGTAGCTGTGATTGGGCCTCATTATCTCCACCCCACACGTCAGCACCCCCTTGCCAAATAATACAATGAGGACTGAACATGTTCAGGAGGCACAGAATGCTAACTGGCTGGGTGGGGGAGGGAACAGAAAATGGGGTGGGGGGTGGGGTTGGGGGTGGGTGGCTAGAGCCCTGAACAGAAGCACTGCATCATTTTGTTGCAGGGCCCTATTCGTGTAATGTAATATTCTAGTGTTTCCAATCATTTCATGCGCAGAAGAATTTCTGCCTTCATTTCTAATCTTTCAAAGAGAGATACTTCAAGTCTTATTGCTGATCAGTTCATTTTGCAAAACCTTATGCAAATTTCTGTAGGAGGACTTAGACTACAGTGATGATGAATGCACCTGAAATGACAAGACATATTGAAGTACTACTCAGCAGGTCCTGCCTCTGTGGGTCCATGCATGATTAGATTCAAAGCATTTTCTCTGTGTTTGAAGTGTGCTATGAAAAGTCACTGCCATTTCAACTGGAACTTCAAAGGGAAAATGCTGCCACACCTGATTTTGAAGAGGAGTTGCAAACTATGGTGCTCATTCTGGGCTGATGATGTGCATGTTGCAGCCAAAGTTTAATAGCCTATTTATTACCCCTTGGGCAATCTCCCTTTAATTGCCACATAATGTCAGTCCCTGTTCTGGGGTGGGGGTGGTTTTTTTTAAAAAAATAGTGATTCCTCTATTATTATTTTTTCTTTTTGTTTTATATATCAGAATACAGATAATTTTGCTATATAAAAATGAAAAGAAAAATAATGGGATGAAGTCAGTAATTAGAAGACCCTCCCTAGATATAACATAATCACTAGGGCTCTAAACATGCAGTGCTGGCTGTGATGTTCAGCTGCCTTAAATGTAATTGATTGCCAGAGTTAATGTTTATATTATGCAAGTTTGAATCTATGTTTTTTTAAAAGGTTTTAAAATGCATACAGTTCCAGGAAGTAGTAGGCCAGTTCTGATAAGTATAGGTTAGAAGGAGGGGGAGTGAATGCTGAGTGCTGATTGGATGGTGTCAGGGGAGTGCCTGGATTGGCTGGCTGTGTGAGAGTGGGAGGAGCTTGAGAACAGTGTGAGTGTATATATGGTTCTAGCTGACAAGATATGAGAGGGGGTAGTTGAGGATTATTTGATGAGATGAGTAGTTGATGATATGGGAGAAGTGTTTGATGGTATGAGAAGAGTGTCTAATGAATACTGAGAGAGTGAGACTGGATTAGGATAGGAAGGATTGATGTGAGATCTGGGGTACTTTTAGACGGTCCCTTTCCGCTGCGTTGGCTTCGCAGGGACGGCAGTTGGATTAAATGACGCTACCGTCCATGCGAAGCCATCTAGGGGCAAAGCCCCAAAGATCCGCACTAAAAAGGTCGGGCATTTAGCCCGACTTTTTTAGGTTTGAGCGATGTGATGACGGCTTTTGCCATCTGTTGTGTTGCTCCGGAGTATCAGCAAGGCGTGCCCAGTCTATGGCGACTACTGATTGGTCACCGGCAGGGAAGGGGATGGACCACCTCCACGCCTCCAAAAAGACCTACCCTCCGCGCCTTCTCAGTCCTCCCCCCATTTTGCAAATGAAAAACAAAAAAAACTACCCTCTGCGCCTCCTCTGTCCTCTCCCTTTTGCAAATGAAAAACAAAAAAACCTACCCTACGCACCTCCTCGGTCCTCCCCCCCCATTTAAAAAGTCAAAAACTAAACAAAACTTACCTTTCAAAGAGGCATGGCTGTGGCAGCGGCGGGGGCAGCAAGAAAACCTGCCACGACACTCCTGCTGGTGAAGAGGGGTGGAGGGAGCGCAAATGCGCATCCTGTGGCCTGCCGACGCCGCTGCGATGCTAAAGAGACGCCGTGAAGAGGCGGCCATAGGGAACAGTTGAATTTAACAGTGACACCATTTAAGAGTGAACTTACAGAAATCAGTATGATTTGAAGCCTGAGGAACAGCTGGTGTGGTCTTTGAGGAAGTGCCTGAGATGGGTACTGGTGGCAGTGGAAATGGGAAAACTGAGGGCTAGGTTGCTGAGCTGTGGTGGCAAGACAGGGGCAGCAGCAGTAAACCTGAACCCTCACAAGCGTCTTCAGCACAGGGGGGATTGAAGTGAGTCCCAAGTGCTGGTGGCGTAGCATGTCTTGTCAGGAGTAGCCAGGTGGGTGGCACAGGTGAAGGCAAGAAGTCACACTGGTCTCCCAA
The DNA here is from genome assembly GCA_029215795.1 of Anniella stebbinsi. Taxonomy (NCBI): domain Eukaryota; kingdom Metazoa; phylum Chordata; class Lepidosauria; order Squamata; family Anniellidae; genus Anniella; species Anniella stebbinsi. Next base: position 119,549,030 of record JARDYH010000004.1, on the reverse strand, counting down.
GAATCTACTTGCTTTCTTGGAGAGGTGCTCATTTGGGTGAGGTGAGGTGGGGTGGGGCAGGATACAAAGAAAACAAAAATCTTCCTCTTCTCTCTGCCCAGTCTTACCCCCAACCATCCTGCAAGTTCTCCAAAGGCCCCAACTTACTAGGCTGACCATATGAAAAGGAGGACAGGGCTCCTGTATCTTTAACAGTTGTAGAGAAAAGGGAATTTCAGCTGGTGTCATTTGTATGCAACTAGTTCCTGGTGAAATTCCCTCTTCATCACAATAGTTAAAGTTGCAGGGGCCCTGCCTTCTTTTGTATATGGTCACTCTAGCATAGTGCATGCACCTTTAACTGTTGTGATGAAGGGGGAATATCACCAGGAACTAATTGCATACAAATGACACTGGCTGAAATTCCCTTTTCTCTGCAACTGTTAAAGTTACATGAGCCCTGTCCTCCTTTTCATATGGTCAGCCTACTGTTAGTCACATTTGTATCCCATCCTGCCTCCAAGGAGCTAATGGATTCCCCCCACCCATTTTATTCTCACAACATCCCTGTGAGGTAGGTTCGTCTAAAAGATGGTGCTTAAAGCCACTGAGTAGGCTTCAGACATGAGGATGGTTTTGAATTGGTTCAAGCCCAATATTGTAGCCACTATTCCACACAGGCTCCTTGAGGTTCACCTGGCAACAGTTCGTGATCTGTTATGGAATTGGATTCTTGCATATGCCCTTTTAGCGTGCAATGTTGCTGCTTAGCAACCAACCGTTCACCACCACCACCACTAAATTGTCCCTATAGCACTGGCAGCCTTGAAATAGCACACTGAGACCCTTTGTTAACAGGGCTGGAAGGACCCAAAGGTCAGCTAACTCCCTGCCCTTAGACAGGATAGTCCTACACATTACCTTCCTACATTACCCTTTTCCACTCTAGCATGGGTGAGCATTCTTTCAGCTAGTAAAAATTTCCATGAGAACAGTCCACAGGAAATAAACACTGACTCACAGAAACACTTAAACCACCATGGATTAAAAGAGAGAGGGGAGGGGGGGTCTCCGGAAGGTATGAACATAAATCCATTCATGTTTCAGAGAGCATTTTGAAATGAAAGTGTTCCTTTTTCTTTCAGAAAGTGGTTCTGGAGTTGCATCATCCCCACCTTGAAGTTCAGTTAAAGCACACTCAGATTAATCTGCTACAAGCTTTAACAAGTGTTTTAAAAGTCTTTAAAATTCAGATTGTTACCATGTGTGATAATGAAGTTTCAGGTCTATATGAGAAGAAAACAGCCTGGTGTAGAGCTGAAATATATGAACAAAAGCCCCACGTGATGAATGTGTTGCTGAGACATGTAATTTCAGACAGCAAGTGAGGGATCAAATGTTTGAAAGCTTCCCTAGTACAATACTCATACAATACCAATGTGTCACACCCACCCACACCCCCCACGCATTAAAATGAAAGGCACTAGGGCTCAAGCCTTCTTGCTAGGGATGTTCTTATTCCAGGTATGTTGGGGTTGTTTGCATATTCACTGATAAAGGAAGCTGCTTTGCATACACTCAAAGGCACTATCACTCCTGATAAGTGTAAGTGTAGATAGTGCAAGCCAAAAGGACTGGACATGATAAGCTAAAGAGGTACCAGCATGCTCCAGGGAACACTGAGGTTTACAGAAGTAAAAAACAAACACCTTAAAAAAAACGTGAGGCTCATGGCTGCGGCAAATATTAAATCGGGGAGCTCCTAGCCATTAAATTATTCCAGCTTTCACCAGCTGTATTGTCCCCCTCTCTGTCCTCAACTCTCGCAGAGTCATTCCCCCAAAGCATCCATTCCCCCCCTCTACTTTGGACGACCTACCTGCCTTTGGATGTAACCTTGCTAACAAGCCTCGCCCACTAAGAGACCTCATTAGCATGACATGTTTTTTCATTTTTGCTGAATTTATTTTTAGTGTGGGATCGTTAAGCCACACACAGGCTTAACATTTTGGCATCGGCAGCTGTCTTTGCATAAACTGATATTGCCATGTTCGCTAAGCCTTGAAGGGCTCTAGGGAAAGAAACTGCCCAACAGAAAAAGAATGGCAGCTCTTTGTGTAGAGATGACATTTGATTCAAGTGGTGCTCAGTTTTTAAATGGGTGCAGTGCAGACGTTTGTGTCAAATCTAAGGGAGATGCATTTATAGCGCATGCACACTTGTTCACAGATTCTGATGAGAGCTCAGAGCCAGAAAGAAAGAAAGTAAGAAAAGAAAAGAAAAGAGTTCTAGGCTTGAATCCAGGTATCTGGGAGCTGTCAAGGTTCAAATTAAGGGTTTTGCATAATTTTCAAGGTTCAAAAAAGGGTTTTGCGAGGCTAATTAGACAGCTCTTTGTGTAGAGATGACATTTGATTCAAGTGGTGCTCAGTTTTTAAATGGGTGCAGTGCAGACGTTTGTGTCAAATCTAAGGGAGATGCATTTATAGCGCATGCACACTTGTTCACAGATTCTGATGAGAGCTCAGAGCCAAAAAGAAAGAAAGAAAGAAAGAAAGAAAAGAAAAGAAAAGAGTTCTAGGCTTGAATCCAGGTATCTGGGAGCTGTCAAGGTTCAAATTAAGGGTTTTGCATAATCTTTACCACCATTTACAGTTCCGTCAATGTACATGGCTCTTTGCAAAATAGCATAAACAGAAAAAGACAGACCCCTGCCCCCAAGGAGCTTACAATCTAAAACAAAATGTTGACAGCGGGAAGATAATAGGGGTGGGAGAAGCGAGGCTAATTAGGATGAAGGCGAGCAAAGATAGTTACACACAGGGCCAGACTAAATGTGACAGTGGAAGACCAGTATGCACTATTTGGTCTACTATCAAATCCCCATAAAATGGTGGAAGGGGGTATCATTTAAAGAACAGCATGAGTGGGAGAGGGGACGTGAATCCTTCCACTCATGCACCTCCTCCAAATTATTTTAAGCTGTTCTTAAATCCATGTGGGTGGATGGGGGGGACGCTTTCAAAAAACTGTTAGGGTTTTAAAAAATACATGAGGCAGGGAGAATTTATCTCTTCCCTGTCACCTCCCCTTTAAATGCATCCCATTCCACTTTTTAGGGAATTGGCAGGGTTTGGATTTGGTCCTGCATGGGGCCTACCTTAAGACATTTTCCTGCCTGAGGCAAAGGACAAGATGGCGTCCTTTCCCAGTACAAAAGCAACTGGACTGACAGTTTACTCTTTCTTCAACCCTGGCAATGGGACAACATCCCTCCAACACTCCTGAAGGCAGCAGGCTCGCTTAGGGAGCACAGGGCAAGCCATGTGTCATGCAGCTCTTCCCTCCGACACCTTGTGGCTGCCTTCCAGCGTCTGCTGCCTGAGGCCATAGGTGCAGCCCTGCTCCTGCATGCCACGCCACATCTAGTTGCACCCTTAGGTTTTGTTGGGAATGGATGCTTCATGGAAAGGTAGATTTTGAGGAAGGATCTGAAAGAAAAGGAGGAACAGTGATACCAGGGGTGCTCCCAGATAAGGCTTTTGTCATGCCATTACCCAGCCTTATTTGTGGAATTTCACTGGGGTGGGGGTTATTCTGGCCCCACCGCTCTTCGGCCTTCCGCCATCCCTGCCCCTGGAACATGGTCCCGAAAACCTATCCATAATGGAATTCTGCCCTTCAGCCAGAAGTGGTTCTGCACCCCTGCATTATGGAGAAAAAGATGGAATAGTTTGCACAGCGCCTTCTAATTAGTGCAAGGAGCCTTCCACCTGGAAGTACCCCTAGTTGATGTTCTGGGACAGAGCTCCAGGCAAGCAAGGGTGGAGTCTCTCAAGACAGCAGGAGATCTTTTGGGCAGCTGAGTGTGGGGGTTATGATGACAGCGGGTATACCTGGGCTTACAAATGTTATAGGAAGTTAAATGGTTTATATAGTTTTAGTCGGAGTTCAGCAGTCAGGTTTCTGTGCCATAGAATGTGTTGATTTTTGGCTTAGTACCACAAGCAAAATCAGTGGTGTGTTTTCCACCCTAAAAATGGCTTTAAGGTTGCAATCCTATACTCACTTACCTCAGTGAACTCAATGGGAGTAGTAATGTGCTGTACTAATTTGGCTCACGACAGTAGACGATGCTGATGTCATATTTTATATTGATCCTCTGATCTCACATTTTCATAGGCAGGAATATAGGTTTTCATGACTTGCGTGGCTGATTCATCAGCATTTTGCATCACAATTTACTGGCTGTACAAAGCAACTGGTAAGTACATCATTGTTGTACTAATGCCAGTAAATAACCCGAAGCAACTCCGGGCTTTTGTAAATGTGTTGAGGTATGATGAACAAGTAGGACAGCACAATGTTATATTAACTATGACTCACATGCACAAGACACTACATCAACAAACACAATAATTACCTACTGTACTTTAAGGCAGTGATTGTGGACAGCCACACATAAGCAAGACCTTTCAATTTCAACAAGGGAGAGAGGGCCAGTTTACACAACTAGCACCGTCAAATAGCTAAAGCTTTTTCTGGGCTGTACCATTTCAGCCTACAGGCAAGAATGTGGGAGAAAGAATCACTGTTCTGTGTAGTTTGGCATGAGTTTGCCAGCCCCCATATTATGTTTACAATGGCCTTCGAATTTCCCTTACAATTTGTAGTGCTTTACCTATATGAGCTCTCTCTTTCCTCCTTTGGAAAACAAAAATCAGGCAATTGGGCTCTTCTCATGACTAACAAATAATATAACATGTCCTAGAACAAAGGGGCGTACAAGCAGCATTCAGTTATTCACAAATGTAGAACTGCAAAACTCAGGTTTCAGAATTTAAATTGGCATTTGACATTATAAACAGCTACACCGGCTTCCAGTTTGTTTCAAAGTGCTGGTTATGACCTATAAAGCCTATATGGCTCAGGTCCAGATTATCTGAAAGACCATATTCTCCCTTAGGAGCCTGCCCATCCTCTGAGATCTTCAGGTGAGGCTCTTCTCTCGGTCCCACCACCATCACAGGCACACCTGTGGCTGCCCCGGGGCTCTGGAACTCCCTTCCTAGGGAAGCTAGAGCTCCATCCTTGGTGTGCTTCCGAAGGCAGGTGAAAATGTTTTTGTTCCGGCAGGCCTTCAGGGAGTAATCTGGATCTCTGCTTATGCATTGTTTATGTATTGGATTTTAAAAACAAATATTCGTATTTTAAATGTTTTTAAATGTTTTAATACTGTAGCATATTTAATTATATTTTTAATGTTTGTATATCTCTATATGTTTTAACTGTACATGTTTTAATTTGTAAAGCCGCCTTGAGTCCCGGTATTGGGGAAAAAGGCGGGATATAAATATGATGATGATGATGATGATGATGATGATGATGATGATAATAATAATAATAGGGAAACACTGCAATGTAATTTGGCTAAGCCTGAGGAGTAAACATACCCACACTTCTTTTAAAAGTAAACTAATGTTTTGTTTGTTTGTTTGAAGACTTGATTTATTCAGTGTGGTGGCTAAATATAGAACAGCCATTGCTTTTGATTCTATTTTTTTCAAGAGCTGACAAGTTTTCAGCTGTTCGGTTTCCCTTTCTGAAAATTCTCACGATTAAAGGATAGCGAGGGATGATCATAAACCGTCAGCCTAGCTTCCAACAGCTATTTAATACTTTGCACCCACTCCATTGTCACCAGGATAATAACAGAAAACTGTTGTGGTCTTTTAAAAAGTTTCATACATTCACAATTATTTTAAACATCATGTTTTGTTTTTGCAATAAGTGCTTGTTTAGACATCTGGCACCCCATTTGACATATAAACAAATCAAACTTGCCATTATTTGCATTTGCCCTAGTTGAAAATACTACACTAAACAGGTTTTGTGATGTCTATTTGGGAATGGGGTATTCTCCTGGCATTCCTCAAGAGGCCAATTTGAACTATATGGATTTTGATGATTTCATGTAAGCTACCTACCGCAAACAGGAAACTCAGGTGAAGCCCTGTTGGTGTTCTGTAACTTGACTATTTGTTTCATCTACTTGTGTAAAAGGATTCCCTGCTCCATTCCCAACAATTTAGTATTAAGTTGATTCTTTTATGGAATCAAATGATGGACACCACAATACATTAAAACGCTGATGAAGAATTTACGGCACAATTCTCACATCTACTCTGAAGTAAGTCTGATTTAATCCACTGGGAATTACTCCTGAGAAGGTATGTGCAAGGCCGCCTCTTCCGACGCACAGCAGCAGTGGAGGCAGTTGGTGCTCCGCACATTGATGCTCCTGCCTCCAGTCTTCATGGCAGGAGCGCCACAGTGGCTTTTCCTGTCACCGCTACCGCTGCACTCACACCTGCCCAGTGTCAGCTGGAGGGGCTGCTGGAGGAGCAGCTGGAGTGGTGGCCCACCTACTGTAAGATAAGTGTTTTTTTAATTTTAAAAAAATGGGGGGAGGATAGTGGAGGCGGTGCAGCAAGCTTATGGCTTGCTGCTTCACCTCCTTCCCTGCCCAGCCTGCTCTGCTCTAAAAACAGTCGGGCTAAATGCCCAACTTTTTTAGTGTGATAGTGTGGAACAAAGGGCCTTTGCCCCTAGATTGCTTTGAATCGGCGGTAGCGTCATGTAACCCAACTACCGCCATTTCGAAGCCACTGCAGGGCAAAGTGTCCATGAAGAGGTACCCCAAGATTGCCGCCTTGGTTCTTCTTAACGTTGTGCTTCCAGAATCAATCAATCAATCAATCAATCAATCAATCAATCAATCAATCATTGATTACGGTCACAGACCAGCAAAGTCAATATAAATATTTCATCAAAGTGGTACTCCCTATCATGGGGCTTTAGATTTACCATGTCCAGATCTACACCAAGCAGGCTATAACACTTTGAAAGCGGTTTGAAAATGGTATATAGAATGTGTCATGGGCCCCAACAGTTGTCAATACTGTTATAAACCATAATAAAGCAGTAGTGTAGATCCTGCCCAATATTGTTTAGGCATAACTGTAGCTCTGCCAATCTATTGTCAGTTCAAGGTCATGGGGGTGTATCTAAATCCAAACCTGAGATGGGTGTGGTCAGGTGGCTGCATCTAGGATGGGTGTTTTCCAACTTAGGGTTCCCATTTCCTGTTGTTGGATCTGGAATTGGAACCTTGAGCTAGAAACTGGACGGTGGCATGTTGAAGATACCATTCTGTTGACCAGGCAAGATCAGAAAACCAGATTCTTTATATGTATGTATGCCAGGCCTGACCAACCCAGAGGTTTAATTTCATCCTTTCTGCCAATCACCAGGGTATGCATTGTTGTGCACCCCATTCTCTTCTCTGAGTGAAGAAAGCTTTGAGGTATAGGCACTCATGCTACTAAGACTATGATATGAAAGCATACAGATCTAGGTATCTCACTAAATTAAGGCTGGATCCATGCATTCAGCAGTATGAGGTGGAAGTGGAGATTGTACCAATTTAGACTGCAGGTGGGTAGAGGGATACCATGTTTAATACTGCCTGGCGTAAAACAACAACAACAATCCACCAAGTCCCTGAAAGTAGAAACCTAATATATTCTCACTATGCCAGTTTTCTTTTGGCAGAGAGTTTTTTTTAAAAAAATATATATGACTTCCTTGCAAAGGAAATCAAACTTGGATAAATAATGTACCCCTGGAACTTCTCACTGCTTGGAAAAATAGGGTGAATGTAACAGCCTAGTGGCTGTATTTTGAGATAAATTGCAGTTTCTGAGCAATTTTCAAGGGCAGCCCCATGTACAACACATTGCAGTAGTCTAGAAGGTTACCAGAGTATGGATAACTATCGCCAGGATACCTTTATCCAGGAGAGGTCAGAGGTGATATTGTTGGAGTGGAGCAACAATCCTTATGATAAGTTATCTGAACCAGTGGGGGTGATAGACAGAAAGGGAACCTGTTTCTTCCTCCACTGGTTTCTTCTTGTAACTTCTTGTTGATGTAAATTGCAACTCTTAGGCTTCACTTCCTTCCTCCTTCTCAGTTAGTTAGCTTCTTCTTTGTCTGAAGTATGCAGTCATAATGGCTGCACTCAACTCTCTCTCTCTCTGAAAGTATTTTTGTTTTCCCAGGAGCTATAGGTTCTTAACAATGCTATCTTTTAACTAAAAGTACCAGTGTGAGTGTGTTTCTTTCTATAGCCTTGCCTTGCACCAATTACACGCTGAAGCTACGCAGCTGTAGTTTACCAAACAAAACATAACTCTAACAGATATACCAGCCATATGTGGTAAAAGGCACTATGTATCACTGAGGTATCACTATGTATCAATGACTATCCCTGACTGAGAATCTACCTCTTTAGGGGAAGTGGAACCCCTCCCAGAGCAGATTAAACACCACTTCCCCAGACAGGCAAACCACCCGCCAACGCTACCTCTGTCTTGCTGCAATTAAGTTTCAGTTTATTTGGCCCTCGTTCAATCCATAACTGCCTCCAAGCAATGATTCAACACTTGTACTGCCTCACCCGAATCAGATATAAAGGAGAGATAGTGCTGAGTGTCATCTACATATTGATGACACCTTGCCCCGAAACTCTAGATGACCTCACTCAAGGGTTTCGTCAATGAAGATGCCACATGTGGAAGTTCTCTTAAAAACATGTACAGATGAAGGAATCAGAAACAGCAGGGAAAGGGAAAGGATGGGGGAGAACCTAAAACACGAGAAGAGACCCAATGAAATACACAGATGTTTGATCTCATTCTGTGTCCTTTGATATTTGTTCCCCCAATGACTGGCCACTCCCAGCACCTCCACCTCTTGTCTAAGTAGTCTGCTTTTCCATTAGGTTCCTGGCATTTTTCTTTCTCTTGTGCTGTAGTGCACCCATGCAAATTGTCAGCATGAGTCACTGCAGTCACTTGAAAGCTGTCACAACAGTAGCGCTGTTCCAGTCTCCAGTGACAGATACAAACCCTGCTCACGCATTCCAATGCACAAAAGACAAAATGTATCTTAGAGCTTTATCACACCTACTATTTCCCCCCCAGGTTGCTTCTGTGGGTTTCCCCTCCATTTCATATTCGAATCTAGCATTTTGAATCACACGTGGTTAGTATTGCTGCGATACCTCAGCTTGGCCTGTTGAACTTTGCCTGTTTCGGACTTTGCCCGTTCAGGGATAAATCGAAACAGAAACTAAAAACTGCGACCTCAGGGCGAGAGAACAGCACGACGGGGATGATGTCCTGTGACTCCAGCGCTGAAGAAGTGGAGCAAAGTCGAGGTGGGGGTGCTTAAAACCACCCGTGTGATACCAACCTAAGTCGCAAGGTCACAGAAAGACCGAGAACTAATGGTAAGCAATGAAAACCAAAACCAGACAAAGTAATTGGGAAATTTTCTGGTGCAATATTTTAGCATGTAAAGGAATGGAGTGTCCATTCAAGTATTTTATTTTGTTTTGTTTATGTTTCGCATTTTGGAAGCAAATGGTTAGCTGCAAGGTAAACTATGGCACAGGAATGATTGTTACAATGATCAGTCTTTACAAAGTCATGTGAGACTTTCAACAAAATATTGCATCTCCAGACTGGGTGAGTGGGAATTAAAGTTGCAAATGTATTGTGTGAGCCATCCTGCGAAATTGTTTTTATAGGATTTATTCCTATCAGAAATGAATGAATGAATGAATAAATGATGCACATTAGAGCAAAAAATCCTAACAGCACATAGACACAGGAACCCTGTGGCACACCCAGATGCCAGTTCTGTTCCCATGTGTAACCTGGCAACACTATTACTGGATCTAATAATGCCATCTACAACATCAGAAGTTAATACACCTGCTCATCTTCCAATGTGATATATCCCATCATTGCCAGCAATGTCTCATTGCATTCTACATAGGAGAAACAGGTCAGTCTCTTCACAAAAGGATAAATGGACACAAACCTGATATAGAGAATGGCATGTTCAGAAACCAGTAGGGGAACATTTCAACCTCCCAGAACACTCTGCCAATAACCTTAGTGGCCATTCTTAAAACGAATTTCAAAGACAAATATCACTGCAAGATTGCTGAAGTACAAGATTCAAGTCTTTTGCCTGTAGTTTGAATAAGAACAAAGATTGTATTGTTGTTGTTGTAGCAGTAGTTGTTGTCATCACACTACATATAGCACTCAACTCACCATTGCAATTATATTTTTATTAACACCCGACAATGTTTTATGAATTAAGGTAATTATCACTGCCTGTACTTTTTGCATTCTCCATGATAACACAGTTTACACAGACACACCTAACCAGCATGTGTATCTAAACTGCCAATTTGAGGTTACCATTTCATGCTTCTGATGGACAATGTCTTTAAAAGCTAATGCCAGAATAAATGTGTCAGTCGACAAGACTCTTTGTTATTTTAACTTCACATATACATTGATGGGATCTGAGCTGGTGGTGACTGCTCAGGAAAGAGATTTTGGAGTCATGGTGGGTAGCACAATGAAAACATCAACCCAGGGGCTGTCCTGACGATGACACATTGATGCCACGAACCCCCCAAACCCCATGGTTTCGCTCCTGTGGGGTTACACCAGGTAATCCCCATACCAAGGAGTGAGCACAAAGTTTACATCGATCATCGGAGTTACCACCACTGCCTGTCCCTCCCTGACTTTCATCCCCTTCCTTGCTGCTCAGGATTGGGGCCTCTTTGCTGTCATCATCTCTTCCTCCCCCTGCCCGGCACATACCACCTCCAAAGATACGGCCAGTGGGGATCCCTCCCTACCACAGTGATCCTGATCCCATGTGGCTTGCTGGGTGTCTCAAAAGTTAAAGTACTTGAGGACTGGGATGGAGGTAGAGATGTGGAATAATGTGCAGACCAGGCAACACAGGGGCATTCCGGTGGCCATTTGGCTCGCTCTCTCGCCCCCTACCCCCTGCCCGGGTGGACAGTAACCAATTAGGGATCACAATCCACTTGGCCACGCCTCCGCCATGACTCTAGAGCAGCAATAGATGGCAGATGCATCATCGCTACCTCGTTACGGAGAAAAAAGTCCGGAAAAGTCCCTGACTTTTTTTACTTTGGTGCTTTGAGGGAAAGCCCTGGAATAGCTCCGCAGTGGTTGCTGCATCGTATAAGTGCCACAGTGCCACCGAGGAGCCACCCTGGGGTTTTCTCCATGCATAGACAGCCCCCCAGTATGTGGTGACTATGAGAAGGGCAAATTCTATGTTAGGGGTAAGGAAAGGGATCAAAACTAAAACTGCCAATATTATAATGCCTTTAGGCAAATAAATGATGCAGCCACTGTTGGAATACTGTGCACACCAGGAGTGGGCAGATTTCAGGATCTATTTTGTTTCTTTACTAGCACCCCAAGATCAATCAAAAGTCATACACATAGTATTTAAGAATTCTGAAACCAGGCATGTATTGAAAGAACCAGAAATGAATGGCGCTTAAAGTCCTTCCACGCATAAATCGTCTCCTGGTTCCCCCAAGCTTTGTTAATTTTAGCTGCATACTTTAGTGTGGGAGGGGAGTCTTTTTGTTGCTCCCATTGTTAAAAATGAAAAGTCAGAAATCCTTGTTCATCTTCAGCAAACCCTCCAGGTCTACCATTTGTCCACCCCTGATGTACAGTTTTGGACACCACACTTTGAAAAGGATATTATACAGCTGAAAAATGTGCAGAGAAGAGCTATAATGGGCCTGGAAGAATTCCCCTAAGATTACAATGTACAGGACTAGTTTAGAAAGAATACAAATAAAACGGGTTTCTTTTGAGTGTGATAAACATCTATCGAAGTTTATAAAATAATGTATGGAGTGAAAGTGGGTAGAGACAGGGGCCACCTCTTGACGGTGCCTGTATGTATTGCATTGCGCCGACAGCAGCAGGCAGCGTGATGAGCATTAGTGCTCCCTCCGCCCATCTACAGTGGAGGAAGAGTCGCATCGGTTTATCTTGCTGCCGCCGCCGCTGTGCCCACGCCTCCTCAAAAGGTAAGTTTTTTTGTATTATTTCTTTTGTAAAATGGGGGGGAGGGATTGCAAGGCGCGGAGGTGAGTTGTTTTTTTATTATTTTACTTTTTAAAAGTGGGGGGTGACTGCGAGGCACAGAGGTTAGTTTTTATTTTATTTTTTTCATTTTAGAACGGGGGGTAGAACTGTGGAGGCGCGGAGGTGGTCAGCCCATGGCGACCAATCAGTAGTCGCTATAGACTTGGCACGCCTCCAAGAAGTGCCGGAGTAAAAGCGACAGACAGCAAATGCCACCATTGCTTCGCTCCAAACTAAAAAAGTCGGACTAAATGCCTGACTTTTTTAGTGCAGAGCTTTGGGGCTTTGCCCCTAGATGGCTTCAGATTGGCGGCAGTGTCATGTAACCCAGCTGCCACCAATCTGAAGCCACTGCGATGGAAAGGGACCGTCTAGAGGTACCCAGGTTTTTCTTCCTCTTTCATAATACTTGAACCAAGATTCATCTGATGAAATTGAATGATGGAAGATTCAGGACAGACAAGAGGAAATATTTCTTCACACAGCACATAGTTAAGCTATGAAATTTGCCACAACAAGATGTGGCCACCAACTTAGATGGACTTAGTGGAAGATAAGCCTATCAATGGCAACTAGTCTTGATGACTGTATACTACTTCCAGGATCAGAGGTAGCATGCCTCTGAATATCAATCTCTGGGAAACAACAGTGGAGAGGGATGTTGCCCTCATGTTCTGCTCATGGGCTTTCCCTAGATATCTGGTTGGCTGCTCTGGAAAAGAGTGCTGGACTAGATAGGTCTTTGGCCTGATCCAGCAGGGCTCTTCTTATTTTCTACTGATCAACGGATCCAACAACCCAGTCATGTCTCCTTCAGAACATGGGTGGGCAGAAAGTTCTCCAGATGTTTTGGACTTCCCCTTCTAGCATTCCTGACTGTTGGTGATGCTGGGAAGCTTCTGGAAGTTGAAGTCCAAAGCATCTGGAGATCTACCTTTTGCCCACCCCTGCTCCAGGGCATACTCCATCCCATCACCACCAATGCAATTTTCTTTCTCCCCCCCCCCCCCCCAATTGACACTCAACACTCTGTGGCTGTTGAACATATTCAGTCCTGATTCGACTATTTTTGGTCCCTCTGCCTTCTTGTTTGTTCTTTATTTTTGTACTTCTATAAACCCGGAGTTCCCCCAGAATTCTGTACTTCCCTCTTGTTTCTCAATGGCCCCATTTTGGTTCCCCATTTGGGCTATTTTGGCACTCACCACCTAAGTTTGCTATTAGAGGGAGCAGGGCCGTGCAGAGCTGGTAATATGCCCAGGCCAGATGGGAATTGTGTGCCCCCCCATTTCAAAAAAGGAGGACAACATGGCTGCCCCAAGGGGGCGTGCCCACCAACATGTCCGTTCTACATAACACCATATTAAACCTGTTTTACAACACCTCAGGGCACAGATATCCCTGCCCCTCATGCTGTGGTAGTCTGACTGCGGTATCCACGATGGACGGCTTCTGCGCTGTTTCCGCAAGGCGGGCTCCTCGCTTCTCGATGGGCCGCTTGCACTACAGAAGCAGTAGCGTAAGCTAGGCCCCCCTGCCCCCCCTCTGCACAGCCCTGAAAGGGAGTGATTCTGAGAAAACTGGCTACTGACAAAGGTATTAAAGAGTTTTTAAGAGGTTGAGCTCCATGGCTGGTTAGCTAATGTGGTGTTATTAAAATGGGGGAAAGGTTGCCAGTCTGAGTTTATTTTAGAAGGTTTGTGTTTAAGTAGATATAAATTATCAAATGAGATCTCACAGGAGTCCACATACTTGCTGGGGGGGGAGGGGAGGAGGCAATATTAAGTGTTCTAGATTACCATGTTTTAGAATCTTAAATAACAGAGTGATTAAAAAGCAATTAATTGAATGAATTTGAATTGCCCTAGTAAGAAGACATGTACTATACGGGATTTAACATACACTACGGAGAATGTATAGTTAAAATTCTATACAGCAAATAAAGCTGAATTGAATATGTCATAACAGCAAGCTAGTTTTTGAATTTTAACAAAGTCTGTTTTGTAGTGTTTGGACTCTAGATATTTAAAGATGCAGAGGTATCCTGTAAGAGGTAATCTAAAGTTACAGACAGAAATCAGCATGACTACAATTTCCTTGGAGCGCCTAAATCATGGTACCTGATAGGGGTGTGCACGGACCCCCCGGATCGGATCGGGACCCGGATCGGGACCTCCAATTTTGTCCCGGACCGGTTCGGACAAAATCGGAGGCCCCCCGGACCGGATCGAGTCCGATCCCGACCCAAAAATCGTACATTTTTGGATCGGCCGCCATTTTTTTCCCCATAGACTTGCATTGCAATGCAAGTCTATGAGGAAAAAATGGCGGCGGGTGGGTAAGGGGGGGCCTAACTCCCTCCCCCCCCCCGGGGCCGTCCGCTGTGGACGGCCCCGGCAGGTAAACCCCCTCCCCCGCGCTCCCTACCTCCCCTGGGGCCGCCTGCTTCCATCCGCTGGCGCCCGCGGGCGCCAGCGGATAGAAGCGGACGGCTCCGGGGGGGGGTAAGCCCCCTTCCCCGCCACTTACCTTCTCGGCCCGTCTGGCGCCGGCGGCTACTACCAGCGGGCTCTGCGGCCTACTCTCGAGTAGCGCGCCGGGTGATGACATCACCCGGCGCGCCACCCTGGAGCAGGCCGCGGAGCCTGCTGGTAGTAGTAGGCGCCGGTGCCGGACGGGAGCCGCCGGGCCGGGCAGGTAAGGGCCCCCCTCCCCCCTCCCCCCTCCGCGCACCCCCTCCTCCCCTCCACGCACCCCCTCCTTACCTTTCCGGCCCGGCGGCTCCCGTCCGGCGCCGGCGCCTACTACTTCCAGCAGGCTCCGCGGCCTGCTCTAGAGTAGCGCGCCGGGTGATGACATCACCCGGCGCGCCATCCTAGAGCAGGCCGCGGAGCCTGCTGGGAGTAGTAGGCGCCGGCGCCGGACGGGAGCCGCCGGGCCGGGCAGGTAAGGCCCCCCCTCCCCCCTCCCCCCTCCGCGCGCCCCCCCTCCCCTCCACGCACCCCCTCCTTACCTTTCCGGCCCGGCGGCTCCCGTCCGGCGCCGGCGCCTACTACTTCCAGCAGGCTCCGCGGCCTGCTCTAGAGTAGCGCGCCGGGTGATGACATCACCCGGCGCGCCATCCTAGAGCAGGCCGCGGAGCCTGCTGGGAGTAGTAGGCGCCGGCGCCGGACGGGAGCCGCCGGGCCAGAAAGGTAAGGGCCCCCCTCCCCCCTCCGCGCGCCCCCTCCTCCCCTCCACGCACCCCCTCCTTACCTTTCCGGCCCGGCGGCTCCCGTCCGGCGCCGGCGCCTACTACTTCCAGCAGGCTCCGCGGCCTGCTCTAGAGTAGCGCGCCGGGTGATGACATCACCCGGCGCGCCATCCTAGAGCAGGCCGCGGAGCCTGCTGGGAGTAGTAGGCGCCGGCGCCGGACGGGAGCCGCCGGGCCGGAAAGGTAAGGGCCCCCCTCCCCCCTCCGCGCGCCCCCTCCTCCCCTCCACGCACCCCCTCCTTACCTTTCCGGCCCGGCGGCTCCCATCCGGCGCCGGCGCCTACTACTTCCAGCAGGCTCCGCGGCCTGCTCTAGAGTAGCGCGCCGGGTGATGACATCACCCGGCGCGCCACCCTAGAGCAGGCCGCGGAGCCTGCTAGTAGTAGTAGGCGCCGGTGCCGGACGGGAGCCACCGGGCCGAGAAGGTAAGTGCCCCCCTCCTCCCCCCCCCGCTGTCCACTTTCATCGGCGGGCGCCCGCTGGCGCCCGCCAATGGAAGCGGCGGTGGGCGCCAGTGGGCGCCCGCCGATCCGCCGATCCGCCGAACCGGTTCGGAGCTTTTTCGGACCGGTTCGGATTGGATCGGCCGATCCAGCTGCGGGATCGGAAATCGGATAATTTATCCGATTTCCCACTGGACCGGACTCGGATCGTGGATCGGGTCCGATCCAGTGCACATCCCTAGTACCTGATGCAGATTCTTTAGGCCAAATCTACATATTACACAGCAAAAATAGGATTCCCAAGTTCATGTTTGCCAGGAGAGGGGCATCGTAGAGCACGTGTTGCATGCAGAAGTCCCAGGTTCAATTCCTGGCATATGTAGGTAGAGCAGAAAAAATAATAAATGCGTTCATATACAGTGAATAAACTGTATTCACTGTATATGACCGCATTGATTATTGTTACATCTCAGACAGTGTGATGTGCGTGTACATTTCAGAACAATTCTTGCAAATTTTATAATTACATTTTGATTTACACAAGCACTATTAGCCTTGTAATTGATTATATTATACTTTTTGTGTTCCTTTTGTTCTGGCTTGAGACCTAGTGGTTAGTGCCATTGTGTAACATTTCTAGTGAGGAACACTAACTCCTTTCTCCATGCCCAAACCATGCTTGCAACCTTTTAAAACATTTTTATGTGTGTTGTTGTATGCATGTAAACTGTGTGTGCTTCACCTTGTTTATTTTCTTTTGATATGAATCGGACAGTTTCAGAAACAATATGGTTCCATATAATATATCCCTGGTGAAACTTTATTTACTGGTCTTCTTTCTTTCTTGTCTTTTTATCCAGACTGCACAAAATGGATGTTCCTCTTTTCCAGACGATAAATGTGTTGATGTAACCAAGGGTGGTGATTATCCTAATCCCACTCATACTTCTGTGTCCAAGCCAGTCCACGTCAATCAGCTACCAGTGTCTGCAAATCTAGACAAGAGTTGGAAAACCTGAGAGACTGGCGGAGAAAAAGCCCTCAGAGCAGTAACAGTTATGCCACAACTTTGTGGCACACAGAATGACTGTACCAACAAGTGTTTAAAAGACTATTTCAGGAGAAAGTATTATGTGAGTCAGTTGGGCATCCTCCATTATGCCTGGCTCCAGCTCCAGCTGAGAGGTTCTCCTTCCTCTGGTGGCCACTGCTGAGGCCACCAGAAAGAGAGAAAGCAACAACCCCTCCATTGTGGTTTGATCCAGCTTCATGACCTGTGCAATGACTGTCACGCAGATGTGAAGGATTTTGGAGAACAGAAAGTCCAGGCAGTCTAACCATACATGAAAGGCAGCACTATTCAAACTCCACAATCTTCCCATCATTTGAACAAAGTTTCAGAGGCTGAGGCGTCAACCATCCAAGAGGGGAAGGGGAGCCAGGGAGGGGGAAAGGCCTAAAGGACAGTAATATCTTTGGTGGATACAGACACTGCAGAATGGATGAGAAGGGGATGGGTGCAAGGAGGGTCACTGGGACATCTGACTGGAAACACTGCCAGTGGATTGTACTCTAAGGGCGCAATCCTAAACATATTTAGGCAGAAAAAAATCCTACAACTCTCAGAACTCCCCAGCCAAGGGAGTTTTAGGATTTTCGTCTGTCAAAATATGCATAGGTTTTCACCTTATATAATTTGGAAGCACAATAATCCCCATTGAGTATACGAAGTTGATTATCTTTTCTAGGCCACTGTGGCTGGGCTTTGCCCTGAAAGTCAGCATAATAGCATTTAAATCAACAAATAAAAAGTGGAATCATTTAAGATTCTAATCAATACAGTCTGAAAGTCATAAAAATGAGACAGGAAGGAGAGGAGACCACCTGATGGGCTTTCTCATGACCACCACTGGAGTTGTGTCGCAGGAATTTGAGTTCCCCAGGGAGGCCTATGACTCCCTCTTATGAGAAAGGGGTCATTTATTGTCACAGATCTCTTATGAGAAAGATCTTTACTCTAATTATTTATAATGCTTTGATACAGTAACTGGCCTAAATGTAGACTAGGGATGAATAACCCTAAGATGGGATGGGACCTCCCATAGAGCAGTGACATCCCACCCAATAACTCAAAGGAGTTGTGTTCATGCAAGCAACTAGACTCAGTTTACAGTGGAGACCAAAGATACTAACATACGTGTTCTTAGAGGCAGATTTATTGAGAAGACATCAGCTGAAGAAGCCAGAGAAAGACCTCTGACTGAATTTAGGATATAGGGTATCACTCTTATATAGGGAACTGGAAACATCAGAATTAACATATCTAGCTCTTTGTACAGAATCACTTTTGTACTAAGGGAAAGTTTACAATAATACAGGGTAGCACATAAGAATGATGTAACTTGTCTCTAAGTCAAAACAGAGAAAGGTGCCACATATGAATGATGGAGGTCAAGATAAACTAAAACAATACAGAATGCATATAGTTGTTGCTAGTGGACCAAAGTTCATTATGGTGAGGGCTTAACACATCTAGCTAGTACATTGCTGGTTCTATCTTACAGGAGAACAGATACATGTATTTATTAGAAGAATGAAATCAATATTAGTTTCTCAGTTATTTGAATGTTCTTATTACAAGCTATTGGTATGATCATACCTGAAATATTCCCGCAACAAGTTGCCATCTTAGTTTTTCCAAACTGCAATGACCCAGAAGTCCCATTTTTTCCACAGCATTGTGAGTTGAAAAAAGTGACCACCACAATAGAAACACGGGAGTCACCACTGTGGGGCCTGATGGAAATAGGACTGGTCTTGATATCCAGCGAGCCTGTCTCAGAAAATATGGCTATGATGACCACCATGGCACCTGTGGTTGACCACCTGTTCAGACCTGCTCAGTATACTTATGCTCAGTCAACAGCACCATACCTGTAGAAATAGGAAGAAAGAGCGAGGACCAATTCCAGTAATAAAAAGCAGGAATGGCGATTTGTTGTCATGTAGGAGGAAGCTGTTCTAGAAACACTGCAAGAAGAAGAAACCCGCAGCCGCCATTTATGATGTTCCTTCAGTGATGTTTAAGTGGGAGGTTCCTTGTGCATAGTTTTACAAAGTTTTCAACCTCCGTTATAGCATGAAACCAGGGACAAAGTCAAAAGAAGAAAGGAGACTGAGGAAAAATGAATAATGTAATGATGTTAAAGTGTATATTAAATACACATGGCCTTTGCATCTCTCTCTCTCTTGTTGGAAGCCAGGGAATGGCACAAAATTGGCAAGGACAGATGTTAACACTAGGAGCCTATCTACACTACTGCTTTAAAATGGCTTGAAATGGTTTAAAACGGTTTATAACAGTTTTGAGAACTATTGGGGCCCAGGACACACTCCATATACAGTTTTCAAAACGTTTTCAAAGTATTTTAGCCTGCGTGTGTAGATAGGCTCTAAATGTCTACCTTTCACTCTTTCAAACACATGATGTTTTGGGGCAGAATACTTGTCCTTCGTCACTAGTCATGACTTCCATAGTAGCCATTTTGTGGTGGTGCCCAGGACAGTTTGCCAAGTTGCCCAGTGTGCCCACGGGTGCAGAAAGCTTGCTTCCCCTTGCACTAAACATCTGAAAATAACTTTCTTTTTCTTACAAGTGAAACTATAGCTGAACGTTTTACTACACTTTGATTAAAATTGGGTAGACTGTTTGGCTTATCAGATGCCAGCTGGCTATCCCTGACGTGCCCTTTTGAAGCGGAACAATTCTTTGCGAGAAATACAAGAAAGAAACCAAAAAACATGGCAGTGGCTCAATTCGGACGACACAATAAACAACTGGTGTGGGGAAAACAATCGTCAGTTGTTTTGACTATTGTGTTATCTGAATGCTGCCATAGTCAACTCAGTGCTGATCCTAATCCACACCACAGTTGATTATTTATTACCATGTTGTGTGGGGAGTATCCCCTAGATGAACAACTGTAAAGTTGATTATTACCCCACCATTGACTATCGTGTTGTCCGAATTCAGCCAGTGTCTACTGTCAAACTCCAAAGCTCAGAACTATTACCACCAACTGCATTCTCCCACTTACTCGCCCACATAACAAGGTTAACCAAATATTTATCCGTCAACACTATTAAATATATTTAAGTAATATGCTATTAAAGCGTCTGGCCAGATAAAGAGAAACAGCGATCAGACAGAACCTGCTCATTTCACACCCCCTCAGTAGCTTTAAAAACAACCAC
Organism: Anniella stebbinsi; assembly: GCA_029215795.1. Lineage (NCBI taxonomy): Eukaryota > Metazoa > Chordata > Lepidosauria > Squamata > Anniellidae > Anniella > Anniella stebbinsi. The sequence goes on along the minus strand of JARDYH010000004.1, from coordinate 119,529,024 downwards.
ACTCTTGTCTGAATAACCCACACTGTACAGTCCCAAACCAAAATAAAAATGCAGAGTATGAATGAATGCCACCCCTTCATTTTTTATTCTATAAACATCTTTTCAAAGAAAGGAACATCTTGCACTTTTATGGATGGCCGCACTTTTATGGATGGCCACACTTCAGTCTGAGGCAGGTTTTGGACTGTCTTGAAGCAATCAGTTACCTGGTCAGTTTGAATATCAACTATCAACGCAAATACATAGAATTTGTTTTGTTATTGTTTTCAGGGAGACTACCAATGGAAAAGTCAAGCCCAAACTAATCCCGTACACTGGAAGTTTAATAATAATTCATACAAGTTGGAACGGCAACAAAATGTTGCAGTATATCCTCCCCCCGGGCCCGGCATCAAGGGTAGGCATGGTCAGGTACCTGCTGAGGGTCCATTGACAAGAGCCCCCTGGACTTCCTCCTTCTCTTCACCATTGCAAGCTGCTTGTTCACCTGCCTCTTGCTCTAGCCCAGACAATGGTGAGAGTGAGGCTTTTTAGGCGTTCCTAAAGTGCTCAACAAATATTACTTCAGCAATCCTTACACCAGCCTTGTAAGGCAGGGCAGTATTATGCATATATTGTGAGTGGGGGGCTGAGGCTACACGAGGGCACCGTTTTGAGGGGACAAATAGATTTCAGAAGGAAGGGAGATTCTCAGCAGGGTTTTAAGAGCCATTTGATATAATGAGGTGGGGGGAGGTTTCTTTTAGAGCATTGAGCACTGGGCACTTTCACTTCTGTGCTTTGTTGCGCTCATGTATCTTTTCACCTGTAACACTACTATGCTGGTGAAATCTCCCACCCCGCCCCCTACTTTCTCCTTCCCCCTGCAAAATTATATATATGTGTGTGTGTGTGTTGTGCAAATACAATAGTATGGCAGCCTGAAACTGTGCAATTACAGTAAATCAACACACTATGCTTTCCCCTAAGATCATATTAAACAAGATAAGTGAAGAGAAAGTATTACAATTAGTTTTTGGAGAAATTTGTGGTCCATGTTGCCATGGCAAGGGGAAGCCGACATTGTTCTGGTCAGGAAACCTAGACATGCCTACTCAGGAGTAAGAACCACAGAGTCGAATGGGATTGAGTCCTGGCATGGGCAACAGCTGCCTCGCTCGCTTTCTCTGCCAGGTGTTCGGGCACCCTCTCTCCCTCCCCCCTCACGGTTGAGCAGTTGAGCGGAGAACCACCTCCTCTTTTGTCAGCAACACCGTCCTTCAACACATACACACCCAACAAAAACTGGGATGATCCAATATAGTGCAAGGACAGCAATACACAGGAGGGAGGAACGGCTTTATTGTGCAGGGAGGGGGGGAAGCAGACTTTCCCCACTCCAAAATAAGATGGAAAGTGGAGGGAAAGAGGAGAGATGCACTCAGGACAGGAACAACGTCATGTGAGTACCGCGCTGCAAAAACACATACTGGGCATGGCGAGCTTGCGATAAATTGCTGGTGTGACGGAGCTCTTAGCCACTGAACTCACATGAGCACTCAAGTATGTGACATTAATGACTGGTATAGAAAACCTCCCAGGGCCGTTTTGGCAACTGTAGAGATTACAGGGAGCCCACCTCACCCAGCCCAAACATTTTATTCAAGCTGCAGTTGGGGAGCTGCATGTTTGAATGCTCCCCCTTGGGGAAAAAAGAGAGTCCCTGCATATATAAAATTAGCATGCTCAGGAAAAGGCTAGGTTGAAACATCTTCCTGATACGTTACGTTTTTCTACATGCAAGGATCTTTTTGCATAGGCAGGGCCAGGGAGAGTGAGGTAAGTATCATGAAACGGCAGAACACATTGTTAACTGTTTAATTCATAATTATCATGTTTTTATTCCCAGGGGAAAGCACTTGTGGAATTTTCTCTCTCAGAGGCCAGTATTGTGCAACTTGAGTTGGGCAAGGGGGTGCCATTTGGCAACCTGCCTCAGGCAGCAAAACATGGCCCCTGCCTGCATGGGAACATTCCAACCTGCAATCCTCCACATTCAGCCTGAATGAAATGGTACAGTCCAGGCAAAGCTCTACTGCTTGATTACTTTGCTTTTAAATTGGCCCTAGGATTCCAGGTGAAAGCATTCAAAGTATGCTGAAGTTGCAGCCTTTGGCTTTTTCAGATGCTTATCTCATTTTGTTGTTCTGACTGCAAACTAAATCCTACTTAGATGATCTGAGAAATCTGTTAACATATGTGAAGCTTTCTTTCAGCTGAACACCTTCTGAAAGTCTTTGAATCAGTCCATTTGAGCAAGAGTGCCTCTTGACGGAGAGTTTCTGTCGACATGTCTTCGCACTGGCGGCAGTTGCATTACATGACGCAGCTGCCAATGCGAAGACATGTAGGGGCAAAGGCCCTTTGCCTCGAACTAAAAAAGTCAGCTATTTAATGCGACTTTTTTAGTTAGTGGCAGTTCTCCCCCCCCCCCCCATTTAAAGTGTAAAAAGTTTAAAAAGCCCGACGTTGAATGCTCGGTAGCACAGGCGGAAGCAAAGGGAAAAGCTCCATCGCGCCCCTTACGACAGGACTGGCGTAAGGGGTGTAAATGCGCCGCATGATGCCTGGGAGGCACCAGGGCACAGCACTCCCAGCGGCATGAAGAGGTGGCCCAAGACACGAGGGAAGAAAAGTTGGTCAGGAAAGCAAGCGATAATAGAGCTAGAACATAGGTCACAGGCAAATTAAATGATCCAGCACCTCTGACCTATGTTTGTTTGTTTGTTTGTTTATTTATTGCATTTTTATACTGCCCTATAGCCGAAGCTGTCTGGGCAGTTCACAAAAATTAAAACCATGAAATCATTTTAAGAAATATAAAACAAACCACAATCTAAAAACACAAGATAACATACAATATAAAAACACAACCAGGATTGTGTGCCTGGACATATGCCTTGTGCATAGGCGTGTACATGGGTGTGCTGGGTGCGTCCAGGCACACCCTAATTTCCCAGAGCCACCTCTGCTGTCCTGCCCCTCCCCCTGCTTGAATCGGGGCTTTTAAAGAGGACAGGAAAGCCTCTGGAAAGCCGCTTTTAGCATCCTTGGGGGAACTACGCACGTTCCAGAATCCTGGAAAGCACACTTTCTCACCTCACACTGCTTCAATGGGGGGCCTTAATGCCCCGATTAGAGCAGTGGAGGGGTGAGAAAGTGCGTTTTTCCCTCCTCCATTCCAATCGGGGCCTTTAGGGTTAGGGTGACCATATATTGGAAACCAAAAAGGAGGACAAGATGGCCGCCCTCAAGGAGGCGTGCCCACTGAACATGCCCAGCCCCGAAGGCGGGCCCGACTTGAGATGACCGCCCCCAAGGGGGCATGGCCTTGGTCACATGTCTAATTTGACACCTCACAATTAAGACAAATATGTTCTACATAATACGTTAATGTTAAATTCACTGAAATAGGGAACAAGTGAGACAGTCAGTGTATCAGAAATTAACATTTATTTTTAGCTAATATACAAATGTTAAGTCTTTTCTTCCTCCTGATGTGCCCTGGAATATTTTTCACCGGATCTTATTTTTCTTAAAAGGGGTTGGGTGTTAAGTAAGAAATGGTGAAAGTCCTTACACGACATTTGCTTATAATTATATTTAACCTGTAATATTCCCTTCAGTGTCTCCACAGACAACTGGTTTCTTTCTTAGTCCACTGCGCTTGCATCAGGGAGAAAATGCGCTCCACGTTAGCATTGTGGGAAGGAACTGCAAAAAAGAACTGTGCAATTTGCAACAGCTCTGAGTGGCAGTCAATGCTTTTGGAGCTCTCAAAGTACTTTGTCCACTTCTGGTGGGCCATCAACTTCTTGAAGTCTTCGTCATCGCTCCTACGTTCTACAATTTTTCACAGATTTGCAAACTGATCGAAGCACTTCGCATCGTCAATGAGCACTCCTTTGTCTCTTAAGTATTGGACAGTAGGCTCCACATCAGGCCATGTTGGTGTCTCACTCAGGGCAATCCACATGAATATGGAGAACTCTTCCAGTGGTCTCATCCTCATCTCCAGATATTCAATGCAGGTGGAGTACTGACACTCTGCAGCAAGTCCATCCTTACGATTTTTTCCCAGGAGTTCCCTGACTTTAAGGGTCGTGAAGTTCTGGGCCTTCCATTCACAAAGGATGTTGATCACAGAGTGCAGGCATTTCAGCACTTCCACCACTGAGTTGTTTGCACGTTCAATCTCTTCAATGTGTGTTTGGAACATGCTCATGAGTGAGTGCATATGCCAGAGGTAGATCTCACTGAAGTCACTTTCAAAGAACTTCTTGAGCACAGGAGGTGGTTTGCTTTCAGAGAAAAAGAAGGACTTCAAGGCTGGAAACATCTGCAGTAGCCTTGTGTCTTGCTGTGGGAAAGCATCTGTCGGTATTCAACGTCCACAAACTCACAGTACTCCTTCAGGCTCTCAGTTCTTACAGTGTAAATGCTGAAGTACTGGTAGATTTAAAAAATAATAGTCTCCACATCCACATCAAGTTCGACTGCCCCCTGATGTACACAATTGTTCAAAATGTCTTCTGGGCAACCCACACCAATGAGAGTAGTCTTCTTAAACAGCCTTTTCAAGTTTGCAAAGACGTTACTCCCTTCCTCAGCACACCGTAGTCCACCAAACATAGTACTGCAGTTGTCACCTGTGAAGGCAATGCATTTCTCCAACAAGCCATTCTTCTCCAGAGTGTCCTTCACATAGTTGGCAATTGTATCAACTCTCTCATCAGGTGTGTTCCTCAGTTCGATGAGTTTGGACTGCAAACCACCATTTTTCCAGTCAAAATATTGGACTGCAACTGGAAATATTTTCACAGCACCATGGTTGCTTCCATCAGTTGAGACTCCACAGTACGGAATGTTGTGTTCTATTATTGCTTGCAGGGCACTTTCCACAGACTGCGGTGCAAGCACAGAGTTCACAACTGCTTCTGTCTTGGTGCGAGCGCTTGCAAACTTCCGGGCTACATCCGAGTCTGGGAATAGCGTCTTGAACAAGCCAGAGGTGCAATCTGTTGATCTAAAGCTGTGGTGATGCATCACAGTGTGGAAGGCCAGTGTACCCTCTGCTGCAGTGATCGCATCCTCAGATTTGGTTCCTGGTCTCACAAAGAAATCAGTCATTTTGGTGGAAGAGCTCTCTCCTCGAACAGTCTTCTTGTGCTTCTCTGACTGAATATGATTCTGTAAATCAAAAACACCTTTATGTGCAACAGATACAAATGTTCCAGGCTTGCATATGGTGCACTCAGCCTCGCTCTCATCTCGACCTTCCTTGAAGCTGGGAAATTTGGCCTTTAACTCAGGCGTGAATTTACACTTTCTTTTTGGCATTCTGAATGCTTTTCTACAAAGTTTTTACTGAATTATAGACCAGAACAGAATCTAAAAGACAATAAAGTAAGATATCATTGAGCATCTCCTACAATGAAACCACCTTACTGTTGTGAAATGCAGTCAGTTGGGGAAAAGGGGAAAAGAAGGGGCAGGAGCACAACATCACCACTTTCCATGTTTATCTTACAAACACATCTCTTAAAAACAAAAGTGGGTTATATCACCATCAAAGAAATGAAATACTGACATTTCAACAAGCATTATGACACACTTCCAATGACATCTTTGCAGCCATAAAGGCTAGAATCCTTTTTTAAAACAAAAGCTCAGATTCTCAGTTGGCTGAACTCAGGGTCTAGCGGTATCTCATTCTGCACTTCTGGCTATTGCAAACAGGTCAGATCACCAATCCAGTTGCTAATTCCCACCACAGCAGACACATGGAAGCAAATTCACAGGAAAGTTCCTTTTAAGTGCAATCTCAAACACTTTGTTTATTTCAGATTTATAGTGATTTTCATCACCTAGTTCTTTACCATTAATCTCATAAAAGAACAATTATACTGAAGAGGCTAACAACAAGGCTGCCATGATTGTTTCAGAAGCAGACACAAGACACAAGACCATTTTACAGGACAACTGTATTACATGCAAGTGAAATGACCCAAAGTTATTTTCTTGCCTGAAAAGCTGAGCATCTTTAAAGTAGGGTGATCATGTGAAAAGGAGGACAGGGCTCCAGTATCTTTAAGAGCTGTATTGAAAAGGGAATATCAGCAAGTGTCATTTGTGTGCATGCAGCACCCTAACCCTAACTTTAACCAGTACCTCACACAATTTGGAAGATATACTTCTATTAATGCAGCCCAGTCACACTGTTGGCTCATATTCAGTTTGTGATCTACAACAATTCCAAGATCCTTCTCGCTTGTAGTATTGCTGAGCCAAGTATCCCCCATCTTGTAACTGTGCATTTGGTTTCTTTTTCCTACTTGTATAACTTGGCATTTATCCCTATTAAATTTCATTCTGCTGTTTTCAGCCCAGCGCTCCAGTCTATCAAGATCACTTTGGAGTTTGTTTCTGTCTTCCAGGATATTAGTGATCCCACCCAATTTTGTGTCATCATCATCACCATCATTCACACACACCTCATACTCGGGCAATAAAAATTAAAATCTACACACCCCTGCACACTCACTCAAAGTGAGGGGGGAACCCCACACCTTCCCCAAGGCAATAAAAAAAACACAACCTCCTCACATACACTTAACAGGGGGCGGGGAATAAAAATTCACCCCCACACTCACCAAAGGCATCATCATCATCATCATAATCAGCCACTCACACAAGGCAAAATAACAGTATACATAATAAATCTACACACAAACATGCACATACCCAAGGCAATAAAATAAAATAAAAATACAACACTCATCCACATACTCAACAAAGGAAAAATAATAAAAATCCACACATGCACCAAGGCAAAAACCAACCAACCACACACACTTAACCAAGATTAAAAATAAAATAAATATCCACATACCCCAACATACTCTCCCATGGCAAATCTAATAGTAGTTTTAAAACACACCCACATACACTCCCCCAATTAATTCATCAAAATCAGTACTCAAGAATATATGGAAAATAAGTGAAAATTAATTTCATCAATGCTGCCAGATATGAAATCCAATCTACCCCCACCCCCACTGAATTTAAATTGCAGCTAAAGACAGGTCATTTGCCTTCTATTGATTTAATACCCCCCCCCCCACGCATACATACAAGACTATCTTCTTTTCTGATTGGCTGAGGGGCGGGATAAAAATGCTATAAATAAATAAGAGCAGCAAATTGCTTTTTAAAAAGTTTATAAACAGTAGCAGCAGCACTCAACAATAACAGGAGAAACAACAAGAAAAATAACATAACATCCAGCCCCAGCTCTGCGCACCAGGCCGGGCTAAGATGCCCTCGCTCTAGGCTGGGACAGGCTGCTCTGCACGCCATGAAAGTTCTTTCCAGGGATGTAAAAAAAAATCTACAATAGTTTCATACTTTCCCCCCAGTACTTCACATCATTCACAAAGGTACAGAACATATTTCTTTGCATTACTTAACCCCCTCCCCTGCGCTCCTGCCCCTATGGCATTCCAAGCTCTTGAGGCCATAGTCCTGCACCCACCCTGTGTACACACACCAGAATGCAGATCAACTTCTCAAAGTTTTGTATAATTTTAATCCCCACATATTAGGCTGACCAGATAAAATCCAGGTCAGAGCTCATGTAACTTTAACAGTTGTAGAGAAAAGGGAATTTCAGCCAGTGTCATTTGTATGCAATTAGTTCCTGGTGAAATTCCCTCTTCATCACACCAGTTAAAGTTGCAGGGGCCCTGCTTTCTTTTGTATATGGTCACTCTAGTATTGTGCCTGCACCTTTAACTGTTGTGATGAAGAGGGAATATCACAGGGAACTAATTGCATACAAATGACACTGGCTGAAATTCCCTTTTCTCTACAACTGTTAAAGTTACATGAGCCCTGACCTGGATTTTATCTGGTCACCCTACCACATATGTCCCTGATCTCACATCCATGCAATGCTTCTTCCATATCCAGATGTACTGTGATGCAACCACTCATTGAGCACCTCAAGCATCCGGTCATTCATTCCCCACCCCCATGTCCATTCTATCCAGGCTAATCTCAGTCCTGACAAATTCAGTTACTGAGCATTTTATATTCATTCACCTACTTTCCATATTGCTATGCCAAGAGAGCAGAGAGTAGAGAACTACATAAAAGCACATTGTATTTATCTCTATATTAAAAAGCCAGAGTAAATAAAGCAAGATTTTAATAACAAACTGCCATAAAAAAAAGATATTAACTGTCATCTCCTGCAGCCAAGCTGCACAGGGATGCCTGGCTACCCAGGGTACCACCCCCCCAGGGCCGTCCGCTTCCATCCGCTGGCGCCCAAAGGCGCCAGCGGATGGAAGCGGACGGCCCCGGGGGGGTAAACCCCCTCCCCCCTAGGCTGACCATATGAAAAGGAGGACAGGGCTCATGTAACTTTAACAGTTGTAGAGAAAAGGGAATTTCAGCCAGTGTCATTTGTAGGCAATTAGTTCCTGGTGATATTCCCTCTTCATCACATAGTTAAAGTGGCAGGGGCCCTGCCTTCTTTTGTATCTGGTCACTCTACCTTTCATAGACCTACAGCAGAGGGAATCTGAGCAGGTGCAACTTTTCTTCAGGCTGCATGAGAAGCTGCATGTACTGAAATTCCCTCTTCCGTACAACAATAAAAGGAAGGTATCTGAAGTCCTCCTCTGCATTATTCTAGCCTCTCAGTATCCCCCTTTCCTGCCTTTGTTCTACTCTTATTAAAAATACACCCACACACTTTCACTCTTCACCCTCTTTGCTTTCACCCATTCACTTTTTTCTTCCTTTATCGCACGCCCCCTCCCCCCTCCCCCCTGCCCCCTGCTTACCTTGCAGGGACGTCCGCTCCTGTCCGGCGCCGGCTGCTACTGGGAGCGGGCTTCGCGGCCTGCTCCAGAGTGGCATGCCAGGTGATGTCATCACCTGGTGCGCCACTCTGGAGCAGGCCGTGAAGCCCGCTCCCAGTAGCAGCCGGCGCCGGACAGGAGTGGATGTCCCTGCAAGGCAAGCGCGCCGCGTGCCCCCCTCCCCCCTGCCCCCTGCTTACCTTGCAGGGACGTCCGCTCCTGTCTGGCGCTGGCTAGAACAAGCCCCAGATGGCGCAGGGGAGGAGGCCGGAACGACGCATACCCGGAAGGGCGTGTGTGCATCATTCCAGCCTCTTCCCCGGCCGATCTAGGCCTTGTTCTTGGCCAGCGCAACCGCGCTAGCCAAGAACAAGGCTCAGATGGCGCAGGAGAGGCCCAATTTTCCCGGACTTTTGGGGATATTCCGAAATTTCCCCCGACTCAAATTTGGCCCCCTTATTCCGGACTCGTCCAGGGGGATCCGGATGTCTGGTCACCCTATTTAGGGTGCACACCCTAATGAAATGAACTGTGCACGGCTATGGCCTTGTGTCTTGCCAAAAATATTCACCCAAACATGTTCAAATTGTTTGGATGGTGTGGGGTGGGGAAACATCAGTTGAATTAAGAGATTTATAACAATCAGACTTTAATTTACAGTAAATTAAAAAGAAAGATGATTACGTATCTAGAAAAGCCCAAAACTACAACTTTACTGCAAGCAGAATGATGCAAAGTACGCCAGGTTTTTCTTTGAAATATAATGTTATCATCATCGTTTATTTGCTTAAAACAAATGCAACGCCTTCTGCATGCAGCTCAGAAATACCTTGACTTGTCCTTGTCTGTTCCTGCCTTGCTGGGCCTCTCCCTTTGTTCTTTGGCCCTGCCAACCCTCTCTCCTACTCCACCCTCCCCTGCAGGGTCCAGTCGCTTCCTTGGAACTGACTCTGGCTTGGCTTCCAGATTATACCTCCGTCTCATCCTTAAATTAGCTCTGCCTCTGCTTGGCTCCTTCACTTGGAAAGATTCATTCAGGCAGTACTGCCCTTGCTGCCCAGTTTCATAGGCCAGCATTTGTAGATTTTCTCCATCAAACTTACATCCACAGTGTTAGAATTCCCCTTTCTCAAACAAACATTCCCTGCAGATTTATGATAAAAAGTCCTGCAGCACCTTAACACAATCCATGGACTAGAGCCCACTTCATCAAATGCATAGAAGGTAATCCCCACTTGTCAGGTATAATACAGACATAGGCCCTTTCCGCACCAGCCATTTTTCCTGGGGCTGCTCCTGCCACATGATGCACATGAGCATCTCTCTAGCAGGCAGGGGCCAGCCCTCCATTTTCTTGGGAGTTCAGGGAACACTATTATCCCGGTTCGTTCCCTGCTCCCGGGAGGGAAGCGAGATGGGCGGCTGGTGTGGCCGCCCATCCTGAGCGCAGCTGTGCTTACCTGCGAGTATGTGCGGCTGCACCGATGGCCAAGGAGCCACACTGTGCGGCTCCGAGGCCATTAGGAGGGGGGGACTGCGAAATCGCCATCCCCAGGATGGTGGGGGGAAGGGGGTCTGGATTGCACACGCTTTTTAAAAATTAACTAACCTTTTGCGCATGTGCGCTCCTCCGTGGATCTGTAAAAATAATAATGGCCAGAGCGAGTTGTGACGGCCCAGTAGAAGCCCGGACCATTGCATTCTGGTGCGGCCTATGTGTGCCGGTCCCAGAAGTGGTTACTTCCGGGTTCCCCTGCTTCCCGCCCTCTCTGCCCCTATGGTGCGGAAAGGGCCATAGATTCAAAGGGGGGGGGATAGAAAGGTTGGATTTAAAATGGCAAGGGAATGCAAAAAATGCAGTCTATGGCAATTTAATTCAAGCATTAAATGTATGCAAAATGACCTTCCACAATGGTTTTATCGTTGCTGAGTAAATTAACACCTTGTTCAGGATGCTTCACCCGTCATCCCAGACTATTGGGGCTGATGGGATCTGTAATCTAAAACATCTGAAGTCTGCAAGGTGTGTTGGCTGGTGAATAGGTCTGAGATAAATGTTATTGAGAATGGGATGATGATGTTATAAAAAGGCACTCCTTAAGTGTTGTTCCACTTCGAAGCTCATAGCAGCTGCTAGGGATATGGGGCATTTGGGTCGGGGGCTGCCTCACAGGATCTCCCTTTTAATCTCAACATTTAGAGGGCGTCTTTCTCACCCATGCTGGTCCAAGAGCAGAAGGCTGATGCACGGGGGTGTCTATACCGCCTGGGGAACAAAAGTAAGGGCAGTTGTGATGTCTCATACATCAATTCAATGAACTATAGGCTTTCAGCATTGCCAGAGTTCCCAGAAAACAAAAAAACCAAGAGAATGTTTTCCGTCTGCTGCCCATTCCCACCGTCTGACTACGGCACTGCGAATTTCCCTCTCAAGAAGGTCCGTGCCTAGTCCTGTCATTTAAACATATTGACGTTGCTTCGCAGCAGCGATGCTGCAGAGATTTGGGGGAAGCAAGACTCAAAGATGCTTCGTATAGACAGAGCCACAGACTCACCGGTTTATAGGATCATTATATAAGATTCCAGCTTTCTATCTAGTACTGAAGATGAGGAAAATATAGAGGAGAATGATAATAGGAAATCCAGTGCTCTGGAGAAAAAGAAGAGGCAGTTTTGCCCAAAGCAAGTTGGCACTTTGGTATAACCACAGGTTACCTAGCTTCTGAACAAATCATCTTAGGTTACTGAGTGCTCCTTGTCATTTTTTTTCCAGATAAAAGAAGGCATTTGCAATCGAACAAGTTGCTCCTACATTGACTGAGTTGAATGACTCATAAAGTTCTTCATGCCTGTGAGAACAAGAACACTGTAACACAGTGTTGCATAATTGCACGCATAGATAAAAAAAGGAGGCTGTATGATGTGGCCACACTTCACGTTACCTAGCATTCAGGTTTACATAATATCTGCCACCACACCTAAGCAATTTTCTCATAAAGGGCTTGGCATATTACCACATACAGATTATGTCAGGTCCATGGGGCGTGCACACTTGAAATACATCAACTGGAAAAAGATGTGACTCAGCCATAAGTAGCTTTTCCCCCCTTCTGGACAGAAATGGTAAAGATTAATTAAAAGAGGCCCAGTGACTTACACAGTAATACAACTTCCTCTTGCTTTGAGTGGCAAGCCAGAATATGCTGGGCGTCACAAGTCCTGAGGTCTTTAAGGTTGCCCAAACTCCTGATTGGCCAGGAGATTTGTTAGGAGTAGGTTTAGCCCTTTATTATTAGGCTGTTCAGTTTGCTCCAGTGTCTAAGCAGGATAGTGGCGTTTAGTTTCTGTCTGGGAAAATGCAGGTTGTGTACCAACTGCCTTTTACTGACAAGCAAAGCAACTCCTCCTGTACCACTGAAGGGTACTTTGATCTCTTCATGAAGAGTTGAGGGTTCCTGCTGAAACATTCAGGTGTGGGAAAGCTTATTCTTTACATGAAATGAAGGAAACAAATACTTTTACATCTGCAGCAATGTCTACCATTTAAATAACCTTTTGCATTTTGTTTGTTTCATCATTTTTTGCTTAGGTACTTTTCAATAGCTATAAAAAGATTTCCTCCCCCAAGGGGTGGATGTGCTGGAAGGGCCATGGGCAGGGAGTGCAGAAGCTCAAGGGCTGCGAATCGGTGCTGCGTTAATTATACGATGCAGCCACCGATTTTTAGTCACTGCAGGGCAAATGGATGAAGCTGTGCACCCACTGAAGAGAGGTCAGCATAGCTCTTTCGCCATCTGTCGTCACTTCAGCATTCAGCTGGGAGTGTTCCCAGGTGGAAAGTGACCTCTGATTGGTCACTGGAAGCCGGGCAAGGAGAGGGGGCGGGCTCAGTGAACCAAATGGCTGCAGGAAAGCCTGCACTACCTCCTTCATGGGGATTATTTGCCACCACCCCACAGCAGAGAAAATGTGGGGTTTAGCAGCAGAAGGGTGCCAAAGCAGCGCCGTGGAGGCAGGTTCCTGATCTCCCCTAATCATATGTGGGGTGAACATCCAAATAGACTCCTGTGTCTTATGGGTGATTCCAGATGAGGCTTTTAGTGTGCCATTGCCCTGCCTCATTCATGGAATTTTCCAGGGGGTCCAGATGACAACATCTTTGACTCCTAATCCTCCTGTGTTTCCTACCACTACTTCTACACAAGGGCTTTTCTACACGAGGCTGCTATTTCACTGCTATTCCACTTTTGCCGCAGAATTGAGTTCCAAGCACTACACAAGGAGCTTTTCCTTTCCTGCTTTTCCACTACATAACCTCTAGGTGGCACATTCATATAGTGGAATAGCACAAATACACAAGAGGAAATTGCACTTTGTTTCGCTATCAGAAATAATACTCCATTTTCACTGCTCTAAAAAAATTAGCAGAAAGTGCTATTTACAATCAGAAGTGAAATTGGAGGGTAACGACATCATCTTAAGAACCCATAAACAACCATGAATGGGAATGATGAGTGAATAACAAATGCCTCATGTACAAAAGTTTTTTTTCCCTGCAGAAAATCTATTAAAGAAAAAAAGAAGGCTGGATAGCTAGACAATGTGTTCTGATTGTTAGCCTTAGGAACCCTCCATCTGGAAGTACCTGCAGCTACATGCCAACTTCTACCCCACTAGACTGATGAAGGTCCCTCAGCAAGTTGTTAATGGACAGTCTTCTGTCCAGGCAGTACTTTTCCAGCTGCAGTGGCTGCCAGTTCATGTCCAGGCCCAATTCAAAGTGCTAATATTAACATTAACATTCAAAGCCCTAAATGGCTTGGGGGTCAGGTTATCTGAAGGAATGCCTCCTCCCATATGTACCTGCCCAGGCCCTAAGATCTTTCTCAGGAGTCCTTCTCCATGAGTCCCTGCCAAAGGAAGTGAGGCAGGTGACTACCAGGAGGAGGGCCTTTTCTTCTGTGGCACCCTGGCTGTGGAATGAGCTCCCTAGCAAGGCTCACTTGGCACTTACATTGTGCTCTTTCCAGCACCAGGTGAAGACCTTTTTATTTTTCCAGTATTTTAGCAATTTACTATCCTAGTCCTTTAATCGTGCTATTTTAAATCTGCATTTTAAATCTGTATTATAAATCTCTGCTATGCTGCTTGGTTTTATTCTGGTTGTACTTTTGTATTATGGCTTTATATTGTGCTTTTATGCTTTCATACCATATTTTATGCTGTATTTATGGTTTTAATTTTGTGAACTGCCCAGAGAATTTTGGCTATCGGAACATATAGAAATGAAATGACTAAATAAATAACTGTGGATGGGCAACTTCAAGGCTTCTGCTTTCCCTTCTTTTGGGTCTTTATCTTTAAACCAGACTTAAACTGGCCAGCCCTTCAAATAGAGGACACCAACTAGGAGAATGTCCTCTGTAAAGTAGGGCATTTGACCATACCAGTTTAATACAGTTTTGTAAACACAGACTGATTCATATTTTTTTTTAAAATGAAATATTTCCTCTTTCAGTCCAGTTTTACAGTAACCAGTGTCCTCAAGCATATTACGCTCAGAATGTTACACCACCTTCTTGCCTCATTTTCCCCATTTCCCTACTTCAGTAGTGATTACCCACCCAAAAAGTGTCCCTCCTAATTCTTCACATGCTATACAATGTAGCCATTAAGTCCTATCCACCACCTGATCCTCCCTCTGCATTGAGCTGCATGGTTTCCCTTCAGTCCAGCTAAACCTTGTAAAAGCAGTCAGCAATCCTCACAAATTCCCATCTCCATGGGCACCATGATATCATCTAGGTCAACTTAGTTTGACCTTACTGATTATTAAAATTAAGCTGGTGAGAGTGACAAAATCTTCAGTGACTAAATCCAGATTCATTTTTAGAGCCAAACCCATCATTTTGTTAGCAGGTCAATGTTATTGTCCTTTACTGGCTTTGAAGGGCATGGTGGGAGTGAAATGTGATCTGCGTCATAAGATTGCAGCCCTTTATTCTATAAAGCTTCAAAGTTCCTGGTCAGAAAAAAATATTTTTAAAAGTGGAATGGCTTTCTCAAGGAAAGTTGGGAGGATATATATATATGTATATATATATATAGCATGAATGTGCCATTGATGATATATGCAGCTTGCAACTTTTATATAGGGATGTTAATTGCTAATCTAGTTGCCCGATGCATTGTGTTGCTTGTTGATGCAACTGGAGTCACTATTTTTGAGAAATTATCCACAACAAACTAAAGGTCTTGCCTTGAGGAGCAACAGCTAATCTGGAACCCAACAATGCAAAAGCCACCCAAACTGTGTGCTCAAAGAGGTACTGGCCTTGATTATTTTGTATTGGGCAGTTTTTAGGTTGAATCCAACACTGTATGTTTACGGAGGAGCAGATCCTTGTGTTACATTGACCCATCCCCTGCCAAAACCTTGTGTTACATGTCTTCAAAATATGGGTAGTGACATAATTTGGAGTTAGTAAGTGAAGATCTCTCCCTGATACAGCTTGTGCTACAGCTGACAGGTGGTAGTCATGGTTGTGAGGAATCCTGGAAGCATCACCAAGTTATTTTTCTCATCATTGCATAATGACCACTTAAATCCTTTACCCCATCTGATCAAACCAACATACCTAGGACACATGGCGTGCCTATCAGAGCACTTCAATGGAATCTCTTCTTCCCAGTGATGCAGCGAGGTAGTTTTACACCCTGGAATTAATTTCTGCTGTCCGCACACCAACCTTTAGGCAGTCACATAGGCCTCCTCCACACGAGACGTTTAATGAGCCTTGAAGGCTCATTAAAAAATTTACCTCCACAAGCACGGAGCGCAAAACGGGCGTACAGGCGCGTTATCTCCCCGATAATGCGCATTTTCGAACGCGCGTTAAATAGCGACTTTTATTTTGCTCTGGCCGTTAAAGCGCATTTTCGCGGTGTGAACAAGCGATTACGCGCATTAACTGCTTGTAAAGCGCTTTTTGGACATGAATTAATGCGCTTCGCCGCCTCTCGCCGCCTCCGGTGCAGAGGGATTAGGAGTAAAAGCGCCTCCGCGATAATGCGCATAATCGCGGAACCGGGCGCAAAAGCGCATCCTTGTGGAGGGGGCCATATATTACTTCAATTCTGGAGCATGCAACTAACATTTCTCTTCTTTTCGCCGCCCCTCCCATACCTCGTTCCATGTTTTACAACTGTTTCTACAGTCCTGGGCCATGTCTATAGGACCTTGCTTTGCCTCCTGATTCCCCCCCAAACCCGCAGCATCGTTGCTGTGAAAAAGAATCGGAAGAGTTACACAGCAGAAGTGAGTGTGGGCTATCCAACCCGGGGAAAATCACAGTGCCTTTGTTAGACAGCAGGAATAGGGAGCAAATATCTAGCGACTGGGGAAATCGTGAAATCTTTTTTTTTTAATGGCAAGTCTGTGCAACATTGAAAGCCTGTAGCAGTGCAGATACACTGCTACAGTTCATTTAATTTAGGTGTGATATATATTTTAATTGCCCTTATTTTTGTTTCCCCAATTTTTACATCACCATGGTGGCCACCACAAGGCTTGTAGAGCCTGCCCTCTACCTACTCTGTGCTGGGATCTGTGCCTAGGTATGCCCACTTTGAAACACTGGCAGACAGAGTGCAACTGAAAAAGTCGCGGTGAATTGATACTTAGCAAAAGCGCAGTTTCAAGGGAAAAAGCCCAGTGTGGATGTGAGTGGGCGGCTGTGTCATATAAACGACATGGCGCAACTGCGCAGCCGCGATGGGGGTATTTAGAGTATATAACAAGCCCCTGAAACGTTAGAGCAAACAAACAAACAAAAACAAAAAAGCTTGCCAACTCTGATAAAAAATAACAATACTCTTAAGCATGTACAGTTTTTGCATTTTAAATTCACTTAAATCTGCACCTTCACGATGTCAAGAATAACATGGACTTTACTTTTGCTGATCTGATGCTAAACACATTTACTTGGGAATAAGTATCATTTCATTGCAGAAAAGAATAATATATTTTGAAGCAAAAATAATAAATGACCACCTGGAACTGTTGACATACCTGACTGACCATCCCTGTCTTTAATATTTTTTTAAAATAAAAGAAAGAAAGAAAACAAGAATGCTGTGGCGATCAGTATCAGCCCTGAAGAGTCCAATAATTTTCATGCCAGCCCAGGTGCTGATGTGAGTTCTGTTAGCCCCATCAGTTGCCACTGAACGGTCATTTGCCCCCATGCCTGCCGAGCTGTGGGGCCATGGAACCCGGCCCCAAGATCCAACTCTAATTGCATCCCGATTCTTCCCTTTCCTGTTGCTTCCCCATGGCTGGAAGTGGATGGAATGTTTGTGTGTTCAAGTTAACCTAGCAGGAACATAATAATATATTTATTATCCATAATATATTTATTATCCATCTGCAGTGGGTTGTTGCTTTGGGGGCCGACATGTGTTCTGATCTCTTCCGCTCCAGTCACATGGTGCCTAGGATTAATGTTAAGAGAGTAGAGCAAGGCCGCCCAGAAAGTGTTTCAGGGAAGACATTTTAACAAAGAGTGAGTAAATACTATAAAGGTGGTAACAGGATGAGTAGGAAAGAAAGCTCCATAAGTTCCCAAAATAGTAAGCTTGTGAGAGAGCAGCAAAATATTTATACAAGGCAATTACTACTGGGTACACAGTCATTCGTAATTTTGAATGTCTGCCTCATCCTTTGGTACAGGAAGCTTTCCCCTCTGTTTATTTTTATCCTCAAAGAGCTTCAGGACTCAGCGTCATGACTAGCTTAACACAAGTCAGTCGATTCAGACTTGAAACAGATATAATGGATATCTACTTCGAACCCCACTCTGAGGTCACTTCCAGCTGTCACTTCTAGAAGCAACCCCTGAAACAGAAGACATATGAATGCTACAAGCTTATATCAATTCTATACTAGTTTAATTGTCATGATATTCCCAAAGAATCCTGGGAAAACCCCCTGAAAAGGAGGAAGATTCTAAGCCAGAACTACAAGTTTTTTTAAAAAATGTGCTTTTCTACTTGTAAACCCTCTACACGTTTTTGCTTTGATGCCCGGTTGCCTGATTATGCGCATTTCCTGATAAGCGCATTTACGCCTAATACCTATACATGAAAGGCGTTGAAGCACATTACTGGCTGTATGAAATGCACTTTAAAGTTATTTACATGCTGAGAATCACATGCAAATGTTACTGAAAGTAATGCGCTTTGTCCCGGGGAACTTTTCCCTACCTTTCTTCTCCCTGCTCACCAGAATCTCCCGCCTTTGGTTACCTAGGTTACCTGCCAGAAATCACCTGGTTAACCTGTTCGGCTACCTCTCTCTCTCCCCCCCCTTCGCCTGATTGCCATTTCAAGTGAACTGCTCAGGAGTAAATGGGAATGTGCCTCATAAGTTTCCCCCCTACCTCTCTCTCTCTCCCGCTTCGCCTGATTGGCATTTCAAGTGAATTGCTCAGGAGTAAATGGGAATGTGCCTCGCACACACACACACACACACACACACACAAACAGACAGGGGGATGCTGCTTTGTTCCTTCCCCCTCCTCTTCCCAGCGAGCTCAACCATTGTAAAACATACACACACACACACACACACACACACACAGCTCATGTCAGGAACCGAGCAAGAAGCGAGGGGATGATCTGTCTAAGCTGATTGCTAATTATGTGCACATCCTTCCTATCCCCTTTGCTTCTCGTGAAACCACCTCCATCTGGCCACGTGTCTCCATGTAAAAAAATATTCCATCAGGGTACTTCAAAGAAACTTTATTTTCAGTTCATGTTGGGTCTCCTCTTCCTGGATCTTCCATCCGGAGAGACGGAGAACAAGGAGGAAATTGCCAGGAGGAGACAGGAAATAAAACTAAACAAAAAAGTGGGAGGTTTTTCCAGCGAAGGGGCAGTTCTATGCATGACATCAAGACCACAGTGCGCCCACTCTGATCGTTAATGTGCCTCCTCAGAAAATTGCTTACACGGACATAAGGCGCTCTTACTCCCGCGGTAAATTAAAACTCGCTATTTAACACGCATTTGAAAATGCGCATAATAGGAGATAAAAAGCGCCTGTACTCCTCATTTGCGCTCCACTCTTGTAGAGGTAAATTTGGTAATGTGCCTTGAAAGAGCTTTAAATCGTTCTTGTAGAGGCACCCATTGTTCAGTTCATTCTGTCATCTTAGCATTCCCCTCATTCCTATGTCATTCAGCTGGATGTGTCCCGATTTGTATTCTGAGCCACTTAGCCTTTGTTACCGTTCCCCATTCCCTGTTGCACAAAGGACAACATGCATACCCAGCCAAGCCCCCTTTAAAAACAAACAAACAAACAGCTGTTCTATGTATTATTGAGCAAATTCATAGTAAAAGTATGGTACAACTGGACATTTCTCAAAAGGCATAAAAAGAAGCAAACCAGGAAGATGGCAACCAATAGGGTTGCCAGTTGAGGTGACTTTTAGTGTTATAGCTGCTTTCTCGGGATCTCCAGGATTAGCAGTTAACAGTGAAAACCTAAGTATGTCTATTCAGAAGTAAACCTCATTGATGTTAATGGGATTTACTCCCAGATAAGTGTGCATTGGGTTGCAGCCTAAATTTCAGGATGAGGAGCCAGAAGCCAGGGCTATTTCCCACAGGGCCCATTCACAACCTTCCTGGCTTACTTTAACGTTTAATGCCCCTCCCGCTTTCTGCAGCACACTCCTCCAGTCATGGCATTGTTCTCTGTGAGGAAAGTGACGAAGAGGTTGAGAGAAGGAGGATGGAAGGAAAACAGTGTTGCATGCACTTAGTGTCAATGTGCATGTGTTATCATGCATGTGCATTAGAGTAGGGTGACCAGATAAAATCCAGGTCAGGGCTCATGTAACTTTAACAGTTGTAGAGAAAAGGGAATTTCAGCCAGTGTCATTTGTATGCAAGTAGTTCTTGGTGAAATTCTCTCTTTGGCCTCCTCCACACGGGGCGTTTAATGAGCCTTGAAGGCTCATTATAAATTTTACCTACACACGAGCGGAGCGCAAAACGGGCGTAAAGGCGCGTTATCTCCCGGATTATGCGCATTATCGAATGCGCGTTATATAGCGACTTTTATTTTGCGGCGGGATGTAAAGCGCGTTATGACCATGTGTACAGTTTTTCAGTGAAGCGCATTTTCGGAGAGGTGTGAGCAGGTAGAGGGCGGGTTTTGACGAGATGGGCGGGGAGAGGGAAGGGATTTCCGGCGGGAGATTTGAAAAAAAGCCCTCAGGTTATGCGCAGCCGCGCGGGTGTGCTCACCCAACGGTTTGGCTGGAGGCGCAGGTGTGGTCGCGCGCCTATGCATATAAGCGCGTGCGCGCGATCCGACCGTTGACCTCATTTAACTTCGCGACGCCAGAGAGACTGCATCCTGATTTATTTCCTCTACACCTTTTCCACCTACCGAAATGGCTGCTCCAGGAAGGGGAGTTTCTTGGAAAAAGGCAGAGATTCTCGACCTTCTGGACATTTTTGGGGAGCAGAAAGTTCAAGCTCAACTGAATGCCAGCCATAGGAACCTCGATGCCTATGAATCCATTGCTCAGGAAATGCAAAGAAGGGGCCATATCCGTACAGCGAAGGAGTGCAGGACGAAGGCAAAGGCAATGAGGCAGGAATATCGCAGGGTCGTGAATCATAATTCACGATCAGGAAATGATGCTGCCACCTGCCCCTTTTTTGAGGAGCTTCATAGCATTTTTCGGGGGGATGCTACTATTCAACCAAATCGCGTGGGCAGGAGTCTGAACATCCATCGTGTCCAAGCACCTGCTGCTGCTCCCCCAGTAAGTTCCCCCCTGGCTTTCCCGCTCTCAGAAGGCTCAGAAGAACTGTTCAGCAGTGAACTTCAAACAATAGATGTGGAGGACTACCTTGGAACGCCCTACTCTCCCGGAGGTACATTGATTGTAATTGCCATTTTTTAAAAAATCTCGTTCTTCCTTCTATTTCATGCCTATAGCTCACATCTGATGTTTTCCCCTTTTAGAATTGGAGACACCAGAAGATATTGGAAACGAAGAACCTGAAGGTATAGACTGTTTCTTTTGTTGGGTTGGGAAGACTCTTAACTTTACAACTTAATATTGTGTTCCATGGAATAAAAAATTGTATTCTAAAATGGGGCAGGCAGATGCGGGTGAGCGGGTGGGGCAGGAGAGGGCAGGAGAGATCTCCTCTAGCTACCCAGCGTTTCTCTGGTCTCTCCAGGGCGGGGGGGAAAAAGGATAAGGGGCAGGCAGCCATTTTGAACAACCACCCCCATTTCAAAAGGAGGGAGGTTTGTGATTGTGCCTATTGATGAAACCTCCTAAAAGCTCTTCTTTTTCTGCCACGGCAGGAGCCTACAGAAGCAGCAGTACCACCAGTGCATCGGAATCCATTGAGCAAGCAGATTTGAGGGCCAGAAATCTCCAGCAGCATCCTGCAGCAGCAGCACCGAGTAAGTACAGGCCTAGCTAATTTCTGAGGTCAGACATCATGGAAGGAAGGGAGTTCCCAATGATCTAGGCTGGGTTTATGGGGGGGGGAGGGGGAAAGGGGGGCATTGGACACAACATTGTGGTGCATGGGACCAGAAATTGTGGTCTATGGGAGGGATTCCCGCCTTTTTCTCTACAGCAGTTAAAGTTACATGAGCCCTGACCTCCTTTTCATGTGGTCAGCCTAGGCAGGCAGCCATTTTGAACACACAAACAACCCCCCCCTATTTAAAATGGAGGTTTGTGATTGTGCCTATTGGAAGACTCTTAACTTTACAACTTAATATTGTGTTCCATGGAATAAAAAATTGTATTCTAAAATGGGGCAGGCAGATGCGGGTGAGCGGGTGGGGCAGGAGAGGGCAGGAGAGATCTCCTCTAGCTACCCAGCGTTTCTCTGGTCTCTCCAGGGCGGGGGGGAAAAAGGATAAGGGGCAGGCAGCCTCCTAATAGCTCTTCTTTTTCTTCCACGGCAGCCTACAGAAGCAGCAGTACCACCAGTGTGTCAGAAACCAGTGAGCACGCAGATTTGAGGGCCAGAAATCTCCAGCAGCATCCTGCAGCAGCACCGAGTAAGTATAGGGCTATGTCAATGAAACCTCCTAAAAGCTCATCTTTTTCTGCCATGGCAGGAGCCTCCAGAAGCAGCGGTACCACCAGTGCGTCAGAAACCAGTGAGCATGCAGATTTGAGGGCCAGAAATCTCCAGCAGCATCCTGCACCAGCACCACCGAGTAAGTATAGGGCTAATTTCTGGGGTGCATGGGACCAGAAATTGTGGTCTATGGGAGGGATTTCAGCCTTTTTCTCTACAGCACTTAAAGTTACATGAGCCCTGACCTCCTTTTCATGTGGTCACTGTAGTATACTGCCTGCAACTTTAACTGTGGTGATGAAGAGGGAATTTCACCAGGTGCTGCATGCATACAAACGGCACCGGCTGAAATTCCTTTTTCTCTACAGCACTTAAAGTTACATGAGCCCTGACCTCCTTTTCATGTGGTCAGCCCTGACCTCCTTTTCATGTGGTCACTGTAGTATACTGCCTGCAACTTTAACTGTGGTGATGAAGAGGGAATTTCACCAGGAACTAATTCCATACAAATGACACTGGCTGAAATTCCCTTTTCTGTACAACTGTTAAAGTTACATGAGCCCTGACCTCCTTTTCATGTGGTCACTGTAGTATACTGCCTGCAACTTTAACTGTGGTGATGAAGAGGGAATTTCACCAGGTGCTGCATGCATACAAACGGCACCGGCTGAAATTCCTTTTTCTCTACAGCACTTAAAGTTACATGAGCCCTGACCTCCTTTTCATGTGGTCACTGTAGTATACTGCCTGCAACTTTAACTGTGGTGATGAAGAGGGAATTTCACCAGGTGCTGCATGCATACAAACGGCACCGGCTGAAATTCCTTTTTCTCTACAGCACTTAAAGTTACATGAGCCCTGCCCTCCTTTTCATGTGATCAGCCTAGGCAGGCAGCCATTTTGAACACACAAACAACCCCCCCCCCCTATTTAAAATGGAGGTTTGTGATTGTGCCTATTGGAATGAAACCTCCTAATAGCTCTTCTTTTTCTTCCACGGCAGCCTACAGAAGCAGCGGTTCCACCAGTGCGTCGGAAACCAGTGAGCACACAGATTTGAGGGCCAGAAATCTCCAGCAGCATCCTGCACCAGCACCACCGTGTAAGTACTGGGCTAATTTCTGGGGTGCATGGGACCAGAAATTGTGGTCTATGGGAGGGATTTCAGCCTTTTTCTCTACAGCACTTAAAGTTACATGAGCCCTGACCTCCTTTTCATGTGGTCACTGTAGTATACTGCCTGCAACTTTAACTGTGGTGATGAAGAGGGAATTTCACCAGGTGCTGCATGCATACAAACGGCACCGGCTGAAATTCCTTTTTCTCTACAGCACTTAAAGTTACATGAGCCCTGACCTCCTTTTCATGTGGTCAGCCCTGACCTCCTTTTCATGTGGTCACTGTAGTATACTGCCTGCAACTTTAACTGTGGTGATGAAGAGGGAATTTCACCAGGAACTAATTCCATACAAATGACACTGGCTGAAATTCCCTTTTCTGTACAACTGTTAAAGTTACATGAGCCCTGACCTCCTTTTCATGTGGTCAGCCCTGACCTCCTTTTCATGTGATCAGCCTAGGCAGGCAGCCATTTTGAACACACAAACAACCCCCCCCCTATTTAAAATGGAGGTTTGTGATTGTGCCTATTGGAAGACTCTTAACTTTACAACTTAATATTGTGTTCCATGGAATAAAAAATTGTATTCTAAAATGGGGCAGGCAGATGCGGGTGAGCGGGTGGGGCAGGAGAGGGCAGGAGAGATCTCCTCTAGCTACCCAGCGTTTCTCTGGTCTCTCCAGGGCGGGGGGGAAAAAGGATAAGGGGCAGGCAGCCATTTTGAACAACCACCCCCATTTCAAAAGGAGGGAGGTTTGTGATTGTGCCTATTGATGAAACCTCCTAATAGCTCTTCTTTTTCTTCCACGGCAGCCTACAGAAGCAGCGGTTACACCAGTGCGTCGGAAACCAGTGACCACGCAGATTTGAGGGCCAGAAATCTCCACCATCCTGCAGCAGGAGCGAGTAAGTACAGCCGATGTTATTTGCTTGATAAAGTTTCAGTCCTGCAATTCTTATAAATGTGTGAAAGGACATTCTCATCTTCAGGATGAGGGTGCGAGAGAACCCATGGTACAGGCTGGACATGTAATAAATGATTTTTAAACACACTAAACTTTGCCCTTTCCCTTCAGGTACAGATGAAGGAAGGAGACATCCCATCCAAAAGTCAGCACTCTCGCCTGCAACGCGCCTGGAAATGGCCAGAAACAGAAGACCCCCACGCAGCAGGGACACAGACCGCATTCTGGAGCATGCCTCTGCACACAACGCAAACCTCTTGCAGATGCATGAGCAGATGTTGCAGAAAAATGACCAGATGTTGGACTATTTGAAAACAGAAGATGCAAGGGACCAAAGAAATCAAGATGCCCTTCTCAGAATTCTAGAAAGACAATGTGTCACGATGGAGAAGCTGGTGACGGTGGTGCAACAGGAAGAACCGGGAAGATCAACCCATACAGCCAACCCATCATCTACTACTAGCCATGGAAAACGCCAGCCAATAAAAAGACGGTTGGCTATTGACAGTATGGAGGGGACCAGCTCTAAGCCAAATGACTTAGGTGGGAACTCAGGAGAGGGTGAGGGGAGAAAATGCCTGGCTAAGAAGAAACGTAAAGTCAGGGTGCAACACCCCCAGTCTGCCCAGTTGCAAAATCCCCAGAATGACATTTTAACCAAAGACTTGGACGAATCACTGCTCCCGTGCTCCCATACAGTACCCCCACAGCGCTCATCATCACCACTTCAAGGTGAGCCAAGCATAAAGCGCACGGCACGGGAGGTAAAAAAACCCTTAAAGTTCTCCCCTTAGAATACATGATTTATGTTATTGTTAATAATTTGCTGTTAATTATGGTTTTTTTTGCTGTTATTTATGTAATTGTTATGTTATTTGCTGTTAATTATGGTATTTTTTGCTGTTATTTATGTAATTGTTATGTTATTTGCTGTTAATTATGGTATTTTTTGCTGTTATTTATGTAATTGTTATGTTATTTGCTGTTAATTATGGTATTTTTTGCTGTTATTTATGTTGTATTTAACCATTACAATATAGTTTTCATATCTCACTGTGTGGTTGGGACTGTGCTTCCTATCTATTATTAAAACAGTTAGGCATCCCTCCTTAATACTGCACCAACCTGAAAATGCTAAGGAAAACCAAAACAATGTTTTAGTAACAAAAATAAAGATTTAGTTTTTTAAACAAATATTATTTTCAACTATTTACAATATTTTTTTCAACTATTTACAATTTACTGAGGATCTTGTCCAACTTTTCCTCCATTGAGGACATGCGATTCTGCATGCCTCCAACGGCTGCCTCAAGCCTCTCCAGCCGCTCCTGAGTGGGAACTGCATGGGATGGTAAGAAAAAAAAAATGTTTAAAATCATATAATATAACCAACAGAAAAACAGTTCAAGATGTACCACTCAATGACATTGGCTATTCAATGCGATTCAATTTACAGGAATGTAAATATAGTTTTTCATTTTTTAATTAAAAATTTAAACCATTAGTCCTGTACTGTACAATAGGGTGACCACATAAAATCCAGGTCGGTTAAACTGTTGTGATGAAGAGGGGATTTCACCAGGAACTAATTGCATACAAATGACACTGGCTGAAATTCCCTTTTCTCTACAACTGTTACAGATACAGGAGCCCTGACCTGGATTTTATATGCTCAATGTACTCTACATTATACAAAGCAATGGAACTTCTATTACCTGCTGGAGACACAGCAGCAGGTGAGACAGGTGGGGGTGCATCCTCCTCTTCCTCCTCTTCCTGCACCTCCTCCTCCACCTCCTCCGCAGACGGCGACGGCGATGGACTGAGTATCCCTTCAAAATTGGAAAAAAAATGTTATTTTAAGTTTCTATCATGGTGTTCCCCGCCTCGATCCGTTGGGAGAGTCTGTTAATTAATAAATAAATAAATACATATATCATTACAATTATTAATATTAATAATATTATTAAAGTACGCTGGGCAAAAATAGTATTCCTAATTAATCTGGCTTGCATTTAACTTACGTGCCCTTCTGCGGAGGGTCATCCGAGGAGGAGAAGGAGGAGAAGGAGGAGGAGGAGGAGAAGTCCCCCCAACCTCCTCCACTTCGGGAGACGGAGCCGCCTCTTCCGCCCTCCTGTTTTGGGCTAAGAAAAAGAGGGAAGGGAAAAAGGGAAATAACATTAAAATGTGGAAGGGTCCCTGAAGGGCATCTAGTCCCACCCCAAGATGAATGCTGGAATCCACCTTAAAGCCTCATTGTGTCAGGGGTCATTGTTTTTGGGGCATTCCCCCCCCCAACCTGCACATCCACCAGAGAATACACAATGAGCAGTGGGCAGAATCACCAGCACACAGGGCTCCTGAAGGGCATCTAGTCCCACCCCACCCAAGATGTATGCTGGAATCCACCTTAAAGCCTCATTGTGTCAGGGGTCATTGTTTTTGGGGCATTCCCCCCCCCCCAACCTGCACATCCACCAGAGAATACACAATGAGCAGTGGGCAGAATCACCAGCACACAGGGCTCCTGAAGGGCATCTAGTCCCACCCCACCCAAGATGTATGCTGGAATCCACCTTAAAGCCTCATTGTGTCAGGGGTCATTGTTTTTGGGGCATTCCCCCCCCCCCAACCTGCACATCCACCAGAGAATATACAATGAGCAGTGGGCAGAATGCTAATGCACTCACTCACCTGCGGTCAGCCTCTCCTCAGGGCTTGGTCTCCCCGCCTTCCGCCACAGCTCCCGGAATTGACCGAAATAGGGTGGACGCTGACGGAAGGGGGGATGCTCGCCATGGCCAGTAATGGCCCTATAAAAGCTGGCCTTCACATATTTAAATTTAGTCCGACACTGCAGGGCAGTGCGGACAAAGCCGTTTCTCTGGAGAGCAGCAGCCGCCCTCCTAAACAGCCTCATAGTCGGGAGGCTGCTGCTCCTGACAATCCTTCCAACGAGGGAGGATTGGAGGAGGAAGGCCAATAATATGCGGACCTCCGCATCCCCCCAATACCTCCCTCTAGGCATCTTGAAGGATTGTGAGGAAGTCTAGGCCTCACTTCCGGTTTGCGATGTTTCTGCGGACCGGTTTAGCGGTTGCGCGCATGCGCGCGGAACCGTCAAACCACCATTCCCGAACCGCGCGTAAGTGATTAAACACTGTCGCGTTTGTTCGGAGCAGTGGGAAAGTTACCAGATGTGTTTTGGGTGTCCTGAATGTACCTTTGGGTGTCCTGAACTGAAAACCTGAGAATGTTATTGACTAGATGGTACTATGTTATTCTCAAAAAAACAACCCTGTGAGGTAGGCATGGGTTGTGGTCCTGTTACTTGCCCTTCTGCAATGTTCACTGTACTGCATATGTGTGTTGGGTTACCTGAAGTCTTATTGTCTAGGAATACTACTATCAACATTGTCAAGTTGTAGGAACATATTTTATTTAGGATAAGCATTTTTAAAATAAGCACTTTTTAATATGGCAACAACAATTTTGGGTGTCCTGAATGTACCTTTGGGTGTCCTGAACTGAAAACCTGAGAATGTTATTGACTAGATGGTACTATGTTATTCTCAAAAAAACAACCCTGTGAGGTAGACATGGATGGGCTGTGGTCCTGTTACTTGCCCTTCTGCAATGTTCACTGTACTGCATATGTGTGTTGGGTTACCTGAAGTCTTATTGTCTAGGAATTGTAGGAACATATTTTATTTAGGATAAGCATTTTTAAAATAAGCACTTTTTAATATGGCAACAACAATATGGCAATATGGCAACAACAATTTCAGCATAGAAAATAAAATTAACAGCATTTACAACAGCATTTAATTTGACATTGAAAGAAACATAGTTGAAAGTCACATTATTATGAACATACATCTCATAACAATATCTAATTACTAACAGCAATGTAAAAGAAAAATCAGCAAAGAAAATAAAATTAACAGCATTTGCAACAGCATTGCATTACACATTGAAAGAAACATACGTTACTTTGAAGTCACTGAACATCTCAAAACAGCAATGTAAAAGCGAAATCAACATAGAAAATAAAATTCACATATTCTAAAGGGATTGTCTATAAGTAGTCTCATTTCCTAATGCAGCTTCTTCTTGATGAAAAAAGAATAAACACAGTCAGTGCTGCCTGGAGCGGGACTTGGCTTTTGCTTGAAGAATGGAATGAATGATCCAGAAAAAGGAAGCGGTTGCCTTCTGGTCTGGTCACATCACAGAGGTTCCACACGACACCGTCTTTGATCCCCTGCAGTTCTCTCTATGCTATGTTCTAAGGGAAATTTAGAGATGGATTGTTTTAGCATAGGATGTAATAACAATATCCCACCCTCTACACATTCATTCATTCATTCATTCATTCTCAGGCCATGAAGCCTTTATGCGGATACTTTCCTGATTTGTTTATGCACTTTCCTTATTGGTTTATGCTTCGAGCAGGTCTTGACACATGATTCCTTCCTGTGACTTGCTGAAATAGAGTAAATAGAGTAAAGTTAGGGAAAACATGGCTTACACAAGTTTGGCACAGGGGTTTGGCACTGAACACTCACCTCCCTAGGGGTTCTGCCCACGCAGAGACCAAAGCATGCCTCTTAAGGCATCTCTGACCTTTTCCCCAGCAGCCTTTTCTTGAATTTCCTCATGCCCCGTTGGCAGCGGGGCACCCAGGGTTGCCAGTTCAATTTGCCTTGCTTCGTGGAGATCCAATGCAACATCATGTCCTTGACTTTCACAAATGTTGTGTAGAATGACACAGGCAGATATCACAGAAATGACGTTTTCTTCAGCGAGTTCTATCCTGGACGACAGGCATCTCCACCGTGCTTTTAACCTTCCAAAGGCACATTCAACAACATTCCTCGCCCGTGACAGACAGTGGTTGAAATGTTGCTTTTGCTGGTCCAGGGCTCCGCCGTAAGGTTTCATCAGCCACTTCCGAATGGGGTAAGCGGAATCAGCCACCACCAGTGGAGGAATCTGCACGTCATTAACAGTAATGGTAGGGTTCCCTGGGATGAAGACACCAGCTTCCATGGCCTCAAAGAACGCAGAGTTCCTGAAGACATGGGCATCGTGATTTCTCCCACTCCAACCTATTTCCACATCCATGAATCGCCCACGGTGGTCCACTGTGCCTTGAAGGAGCATGGAAAAAAAGCGTTTCCGGTTTATGTAGTCAGGGCCTTGCCTAGGAGGACAGGCAATTTCAATGTGACATCCATCTGTGGCTGCAACACAATGAAAGAAGCCCAGTTTGGAAAATCCACTCATGATCTGAGAGAGAAAACATAAATAATGGAAAATAAATCATTACTGCTTCATCGGCTGGCATGCTTGAGATACAATGATCAAGTTCCATTTGGCCACCTATATAACAGCCTAGCCCATCTTTTCCTATCCCAAATAATAAAAAACAAGACTCACCTCTGGAACATTGCCAAGGCAAACTGTTTTTCTCAGAAGCGCATGCTCCATGGCTAGGCAGACCTCCACAACGATCATGGCTGCCGTTGTTCTACCGATCCCAAATTGCTGAGCCACCACCCGGTAACCACCAGGATTTGCTAGCCTCCATATACAGATGGCCACGCGCTTCACCATTGGAATGGCTTCCCTCATGTTCGTATTGCGACGTTCTAGAAATGGCCGAAGATGGTCTGCAATCTGGAAAAGGGTTGCTCTGGTCATCCTAAAGTTCTCTAGCCACTGCTCATCACCCCAGAGGGCTAGAACATCGTTTTCCCACCAGTCACGACTCCTGGGGAAGCACCACCATCTTCTTGGTCTCTGTTGTTTCATCAAAGGAACATATAATAAATTCTCTTGGAGCCTATCTTGTTGGAGCCTTAAAAGATATGAGTTGTTCTCTTGGAGCATTCTCATGATGATTCTTCTTCTTCTTCTTCTCCGTTGAATCGTTGTCCTTAGGCAAGTCAATGTAAAATGCATATTTGCGATCATAAGTTGAATTGCATACACGAGGGAACGAGAAATCGAGGTAGGAGCCATCTCGCCTTCTCTTCCCGTCCAGCTCAAAATGGCGTTTCAGAAAGAGAAAAGGGGAACCAAACTTGCTTCTCTGGTGTCGCCTAGGTAAATGAACTCAAGGGTCGACGAAACTCAGATCACGTGCTTGTATGCATATGCGCGCGCGCGAAGGTGCGCGTAACCTGAAGGCATTTTTTTCCCCCCGCTCAGCTATGCCCTCTCCCCCCCTCCCATCTGGTTGCCAGGTAACCCGAAATTACGTAGGCAGGCAGGTACATTCCTGTGGGTGGAGTACAGGAAGGGAGGGCTGGGAAAGGGGTTGGCTCTGATCACGTGCTTGTATGCATATGCACGCGCGCGAAGGTGCGCGTAACCTGAAGGCATTTTTTTCCCCCCGCTCAGCTCTGCCCTCTCCCCCCCTCCCATCTGGTTGCCAGGTAACCCGAAATTACGTAGGCAGGCAGGTACATTCCTGTGGGTGGAGTACAGGAAGGGAGGGCTGGGAAAGGGGTTGGCTTTAGGCAAAAAGCGAATTAAAATGTCTGTTTCCTCCTCCCGAAGCCCCGCATGTGAACAATTAAAACGCGCGTCGGAGAAAAGCGATAATGCGCTTCAACGCCTCTCGCTGCCTCCCGTGCAGAGGGATGAGGCGTAAATGCGCCTCCGCGATAGTGCGCATAATACCACAAACGGGCGCAAAAGCGCATCCTTGTGGAGGGGGCCTATATCACAGCAGTTAAAGGTGCATGTGCTATACTAGAGTGACCATATACAAAAGAAGGCAGGGTCCCTGCACCTTTAACTGTTGTGATGAAGAGGGAATTGCACCAGGAACTAATTGCATACAAATGACACTGGCTGAAATTCCCTTTTCTCTACAACTGTTAAAGTTACATGAGCCCTGACCTGGATTTTATCTGGTCACCCTACATTAGAGTTAAGATGCTTCTGACCCATAATCTCCCCAGAGTCAAACTAGGGAGAAAATATACAGTGCTGTACTCAGAAAAGGTACAAGAAAATAAGAGATTGGCTATAGTAAATACAGACAGTTGGATATATGCAATAGTCTTTCCCCTCCTTTGCATTGTGAGGGACAGTATTCAGCTGAAAAATGGTTGCATGCAAGAAGACAAGGGCTAGGGAAGAGTGAATGTAAGGGAAGGTAGTGACTTTGAGCAGGGGGAGCAGAGATTACATCAAAGGTAGGCATGGCTGGACATCTACCAAGGCCCACATCCCAGCAGTGGTCCACAGATAAGAGCCCCTCCCCTAGGAGTTACTCCTTCTCTTTACCCTTGCAACCTGGAGCCTGCCTTCACAGCACTGCTTTGGCACCGCTCTGCCACCAAACCCCATGATTTCTGTGCTGTGGGGTAGCTGCAGGCAGAGTGGGCTTTTTGGCAGGCATTCAGCTCGCCAGGATCGCCCCCTGCCCCTTGCCTGGCTTTCAGTGACCAATCAGAGATTGCCTTCTGCCCTGGAATGCCATCGGCTAGACGCCGGAGCAAGAACAGATGCCAGAAGAGCCGTGCTGACTTCACTTCAGTGGGAAAAGGGGGGGGTAAGTCCCCAACTTGTCTAATGCGAAGCTTTGTTTATTTCCCCCAGGGTGGCAGTCTGTGTCACCCAGGGCCACAGTGCCAATTTGCAGCAACCATGGGGCAAAGATGATGTTTAGACTGCCCCCTGTTTGCTCACCTATCTCTTCTTCTGGCCCAGACAACACTATTGGCAAGAAAGAGGCGCCATTAGATGCTATCAAACAATAAGCTGCAGTGTAGACAATCATACACTGTCAGGTCTATCAAAGAGGCATAGCTAAAATGGCTGAATTAAAGTTTGCTTTTGACCTATTAATAGCAGGAAGCTTGGCCTGGGGAAAAGAGAACATTATGAGAAATGGTCTTGCTGAATAAGGTTCATGCCCCAGACAAGTCAAAACCACGAAGGACAAGTTGGGAAATTTCTCTAGAACTGTAGAAGTAAAAACAAAACGTCATTAAATATGAATCAACATGAAGAGGTGGAATTAAAAAAGTGCAGTTGCCAACCACATCATAAATGTTCAAGTGTAAAACTATAAAAGCAAAGGGAAGATAATGGGTGGGGATGCTCCTGGCAAGGAGTAATCTTTGCTGGCAGAAATCTGTATTGGTAACGTATGCAAAGTGTTTTGTCTTGCTTCCTTTCCTATCAATTTCTTTCTAGGATTGTCTTAAATACACCTGCTCATTTCAATAAACGTTTAAAATATAGTCTATGAACATCGATTTACAAAGTAAAACGGTGTTGGGTGTGAAATGACCGAACCGGAGGTCTGCTTAATTAGATATATTATCCCTAAATAATTTTTCCTACGGTAGCAGTAATGAGGAAGAAGATGAAGCGCAAAAGCAGTTGGTCACAATGGAACTGAGGACGTAGATTCACTGAGGGAAGGGAGGCATTGAGGGTGTCTTGCTCAAGAGCCCTCAAAATCTTGGAGCCACCACTGAGGGCACAGAGTGGGGAGAAACGTTTGATACAATTTGTTCTCTGCTACACTTAAAAAAAAAATGAATAAAACTCTCTCTTGCTATTCTGAGTTGGCTGCCTCCTGACTTCCTGGGCTCAGGTCCAATACTCCGTTGGCTCAACCTCTGACGCTGGTCATTTCCACGTGCTACCATAGTGGAAAAATAAAACACATCCATACAAATTTGGTTAGTAGGAAAAGGATCAGGCAGCCAAATGCAAACATACGGTGAGCATGAGCCTCATTTTGATGGTGGCGAAGGGCGTTCTGCTCGTCCTTGCTTGGTTTTTTGAGGTCTTTTATCAGCAGGCAGGGGGGCTCGCTCCTTATTGAGCCTATCTTCTGGAGCTCAATGATCTCTCCCCCCCATGGATTTACTCCTGGGAAAATCAGCAACTGCAATCCTGGAGCCGCATGGGGGTTCTGCCTTTGGGAGCCTCCGGTTGAACTGAAGTCAGAACAAAGGAGGCTTTCTCTGTTGTGGCACCCTGGCTGTGGAATGCCCTTCCCCCTGGAGGCCCAACTGGCACTGACACTGGCTTCATTTCGGCGCCAGGTTAAGACATGGCTTTTTAACAAAGTCTTTGATGGCTAAATCCACCAGCCTGCACACTGACTTGTTTTAATTGGATTTTACTGTTTTAAAATTTCATATTGGTTTTAACATATTCATGGTTTAATTTGGTTTAGAATTGTATATTTATTCTATTTTATATGTATGATTTTATCTGTATGCCATCCTGAGCTCCTTGTGATATAGGGTGGGATATAAGTGTTTTAATAAATATAAAGGAGAGATCTCGCTCTGCTGGGTCCGCCTCTTTGGCTCCACCCCACCAAAGCACCAATTGACTTGGTAGTCCCTTCCCGCGAAGGAGATGCTGCTTGTGCAGCTGTACAACCACTCTTCGCCAGCCTTTCTCCTTACACTGCCAGTCGGCGTGCCTCCACAGTTCACTGTTCCCCATTAACGGGAACTCCGCTTTCAATCAGAGCCAGAACGGCACCAGAGTCATGCAAAGCAACACCGTACAACAAACTGCCTTTAGTGTGCTTCTTGGCAGCGCCGTCCAGGTACACAAAAGAGCATGGTGCAATCCTTCGCTATCAGATTACACACACAGAAAGCCAGTGTCCATGTCAATCAGGGCAGGCTGTTCTTTCACTCCCAAAGAAACCTGCAGAGGGGACATGACTTGTGGAGGATTTGAGTAGTGTCAGGCTGTTAACACTTAGCTGATGACAACTGGAGGGATTCGAGTCAATCTGTTTAAGCCATCCTTAGTTATACGAAGCCATCGGGTAAAAAGAGAAGGGGGACATCACTGAGAGGAAATTCTGACTAGAGTGGCAAAGTGGCAAAAATAAACTCTTAGCTTCAGTTTGGATTCCTGTTTTGCATGAATCCAAATCAGAAACAGTAGGTAGAGATAGCGAGCAGGGTGGGGCGGCAGTTTGTGGACTGCTGTGTGCAGACAGAATTGTCTCTGAGACATGGGCGTCCACACCGCTACAACACATCTGGGCAATTTCCTCATGAGTTTACTTTGTTGCTTCGCTTCCCATTCCATGACATTTAGAAACCCGCCCAGTCGTAGAAGATCCTGGGCATTGAACAGCACTAACGCAGAAGAGTGTGATATTCAAGAAGCAGGGATAAAACCACACAGAGACTTAGGAACAAGAGGAAAAACCCCAAATGCACGAACACAGTATAGCTGCCTTAAGATGGTCATATCTGAAATTTTATGGCATCACTAACATATCATGCTTAGGCAACTTCACATTTTATTTATTTATTTATTTATTTATTTACCTTTTTATTCTCTCAGTATTTTAACAGTTAAATTAACTCAATTTTAATCCTTGTTGTTTTAAATTTGTATTTTAATCTGTATTAATTCCTGCTGCTTGGTTTTATTCTGGTTGTGTTTTTATATTGTATGTTATTCTGTGTTTTTAGATTGTGCTTTGTTTTATATATTTTAAAATGATTTCATGGTTTTAATTTTTGTGAACTGCCCAGAGAGCTTCGGCTATGGGGCGGTATAAAAATGCAATAAATAAATAAATAAATAAATAATAAATTCCATTTATATACTGCCCCATAGCCGAAGCTCTCTGGGCGGTTTACACATGACTTGCCTGTATTGATTTCTTCAACTTGGAAACACTTGTGAACACTCTCAAGAGTAATATCCCCCAACCTGGTGCCTTCTAGATCTTTAGGATTAAACCTCCCAGTATTCCTGAGCATTTGCCATGCTGGCTGAGGCTGATAGGAGCTGAATTCTAAAACAGCTTGAGGGCACCAGGTTGGGGAAGGCAGCTCTAGAAAGCAGCAGTTGAGTCTGTGAGGAAAGTCTTTAGCAGTGGGAAGAGAAATGTGTATGCTTGATCAAGGTTTAGGGTTCTAGAGGAGGTTGGACTACTCACATTTTTTTTACATTGTTATCAGCCCCTTTTTACACCCAACAGCCCTGTCTCCTGCAATATGGGTTTAATGATGATGAGCTTTATCTACACACATTCTCAAGATAATTTTTAAAAGTATTTATAAACTCAGAAAAAATATTAAAAAGATCTGAATTAGAAAGATCATGAACTCCCTCTCTTTGCTGCTACAATTTGTTTTTGTTTTTTCCTGGCAAACACATTACTGCCAAACTCATCTACTCTAAACTCCTGGATTTCTACATTGTTTTTTATGAGGCTGCAATTACTCCCTAATAGAGAAGGCCCCACACACCCAGAACGGTTAACGCACCCAGCAGGTGTTTTGACGCTGCTGCCTTAGCTGCTTGTTCCCTCATGGGCCCCCTCCACAAGGATGTGCTTTTGCGCCTGGTTCGGCGATTATGCGCATTATCGCAAAGGTGCATTTACTCCTAATCCCTCTGCACGGGAGGCGGCGAGAGGCGGCGAAGCGCATTAATTGATGTCCAAAAAGCGCTTTACAAGAAGTTAATGCGCATAATCGCTTGTTCACACGGCGAAAATGCGCTTTAACGGATGGAGCAAAATAAAAGTCGCTATTTAACGCGCATTCGATAATGCACATAATCCGGGAGATAACACGCCTCTACGCCCGTTTTGCGCTCCGCTGGTGTGGAGGTAAAATTTATAATGAGCCTTCAAAGAGCATTAAACCTCTCTTGTGGAGGTAGCCAAAGCCCCACGGTATCGCAGTTGTGGGGTGAGAATGGCAAATTTTCCCGTGCTTCCTGCAACCATTCCTGGGCCTCGATTTGCCTCTGGAACACCCCAGCTTCAACCCCAAGCGAAGTCACCACTGGCAGACGGAGGGAAGATGGTGGTGACTTTGGGTCAGGAAAAAGTCACAGTAAGTCAGTGACTTCTAAAAAGCGCAGGTTTGGGAGGGAAAGCCCGTGGTGGCTACGAGTTGGCGGCTGCGTCATATAAGCAACGCAGTGCCAACTCACAGCCAAACAGGGCATATAAGAGGCCCCAAATAGTGAGCTAACCATTGCTATGACTTCATTCGTTGGCTAAACACCGAAAGGTGGGAGCAGGCTAGTTTCTCGCAAAACGAATGGACAGAATAGTGGCAGCACATTTTACTTTGTATCTAGGGTTCTACACAGAGACTTGGGTTGTTTTTTTTTTTTTCCAATGAACGCTGGGAATCTGGAGATTATGGCTCATCCAAGGGGGCAACTTCACCTCTTGTCCCTTGCAGGAGATGCCCATGCCCCAAGGATACAGAATTTAGCCATCCCTGAATGAGAGATGCAAAATTTTACTCCAAGCCTTACCCTGTATGGTTCAGTTCCACTCTTTCTTACAGCTTGGAAGGAATAGCTGGCAATTGGAAAGAAGCTTCCATTGAGTCTTTTTGGCTAATAACGGGTCTAAATTCCCCTTTCCCACTTTCCCTACAGCATTCTCCTTGGCATTCTGGAGAGCTGCAAGCAATGAAACAAGCTAGATGATTGCTAGAGAGCAGATGGCAAAAGACTTGGGCCTCCTCCACACGAGACATTTAATGAGCCTTAGAGGCTCATTATAAATTTTACCTCCACACCAGCGGAGCGCAAAACGGGCGTACAGGCGCGTTATTTCCCCGATAATGTGCATTTTCGAATGCGCGTTAAATAGCGACTTTTATTTTTCTCCGGCCGTTAAAGCGCATTATCGCGGTGTGAACAAGCGATTATGCGCGTTAACGTCTTCTAAAGCGCTTTTTGGACATGAATTAATGCGCTTCGCCGCCTCTCGCCGCCTCCCGTGCAGAGGGATTAGGCGTAAATGCGCCTCCGCGAAAATGCGCATAATCCCGGAACCGGGCGCAAAAGCGCATCCTTGTGGAGGGGGCCTTGGAATGAGGATGACCAGACATGTGCTAGAGCACATAATTATGCCTATTGCAAGGCCACGAAGGCAGCAAAAAAGCCTTTCTTTGCTGCCTCCATTACATCTTCTAGTAGCTGGGCAGTTGAGCTGAGTTATTCGATATGATTTGAAGTTTGGTAACTTCTCCCTCAGTGAACAGGGTTCTGTGATCAGTTGGCAGACCACTTTGAAGGTAAAGCTGCTCATCTCTGCAATAACGCCATTGTTGTTCCAGACCTGGTTGAGATCTGTGGGATCAGTTTCAGCTTCTGAAGCCCAAGGACATGGACAAGGTGCTTGTAGTAACTCAACGAGCCACATGCTCTTTTGACCTTTGCCTATCTTTGAGCATGCTAGGGTGGCTTGACTGAGTGGGCCCAGGGTGTGATAAATGCCTGCATGATGGAGCATGCCTATTGCCCTTAAAGAGGCATTAGTGCATCTGCTCCTGAAAAACAAACAAAACCCACCTGCTAACAATTGGCAACTCACAAATACCCCCTTTCTAGTTAAGGTGCTTGAGATGATAGTGATGGCTCAGCTCCATGCATTCTTGGATTATCTAGGTCCATTCCAATGTATTTTCAAGGTCTGGCTTTGTGGCAGAATCAGCCCTGGCTACTCTGATGGATGACCTTGATCAGGAGAGAAACAGAGGGAGTACAAGCCTGTTGATTTGACCTTGATCACTCAGCAGCTTTTGATACCAATGATGCATCCTCCTGAGCTGGCTCTGAAGGTTCCCAGATAAAACCAAAGCAGCCTCTTTGCATGCGATCAGACCAAGACCATCCTTGGCTGTCCTTTGCCTCAATTCCACCCCTGAATTAGTTGGATCCTGACACCAAACACACCCTTGCCCCAGTCAAGGGCCATTCATGAGTAGGCAGTGTACTAGAATCATCTTCTTGTCTCTAAATAACTTCAGGCACCCGTTGTTCCTGCAGATCACCGGGGTTTACAAAGCAGCTGTGTTTTCAGTGGATGGTAAATAATGGCTAGGGGATGTATGTCCACTGCCTTTGAAGACCAACAGAATTATGCAAAGCCATGGAGTTTGAGTTCAAGGATACCGATGAAGTACTAGCACTTTATTCAAAAGGTTTCCATTTTGTAAGGAGCTCACCTAACACATGTAGTGCTCGTAGACTGAGGCAGCTGAGTGACAAGGTACAAAAGAGGGCAGGGCTCCTGCAGCTTTCACTGTTGTGATGAAGAGGGAATTTCACCAGGTGCTGCATGCATACAAATTACACCTGCTGAAACTCCCTTTTCTCTACAACTGTTAAAGATGCAGGAGCCCTGTCCTCCTTTCCATATGGTCACTGGAGAAGCCTTCTATGCATCTCTCTGCCTGGTGTCTCCTGGGCCCCCTCCACAAGAATGCGCCTTTGCGCCTGGTTCCGCGATTATGCGCATTATCGCGGAGGCGCATTTACTCACAATCCCTCTGCACGGGAGGCGGCGAGAAGCGGCGAAGCGCATTAAAAGATGCCCAAAAAGCGCTTTCCAGGTAGTTAATGCGCATAATCGCTTGTTCACACAGCGAAAATGCGCTTTAACGGCCGGAGCAAAATAAAAGTCGCTATTTAACGCGCGTTCGAAAATGCGCATTATCGGGGAGATAACGCGCCTGTACGCCCGTTTTGCGCTCCGCTCGTGTGTAGGTAAAATTTATAATGAGCCTTCAAGGCTCATTAAACGCCCCGTGTGGAGGAGGCCCTGGATTCAGTGCTGCTTAGCTGAGCACCATAGAACAAAGGGGAAATTCTAAGCATGTTTAGTGGGTGTACATGCTCAGAATGTTCCCCTATAGGGAGTTCATTGAGACTGAAGGGCAGTGAGGGAATTCAAAGGAAACTCCCTCCCTCTCATATTTGGACCTCATCTGGTTCTATGGAGCGAATGAGGATGACAAAAAACAAAACAAAACCATAATCTGGGGCAATGATGGGAGCCCCTGACCAATTAGGGTTTTCGGTTTATGACTGCATATGAATAGCACAGATAAAGCCTAACTACCGGTTAAACCGTTTTAAAGCAGTAGTGTAGATAGGCTCTAAGTTTCATTTTCTCAGCTCGCTTGGAAGCGAGCATGATCAGCGCAAGTTCTGTTCTGAGCTCATATTGGTTGCTTTCCTGCTGCTGGTAATCAATTAGTCTTTAATTTAAACTATTTCTTGGAAATAGCTTTCTTTTTTCCACAGGTGGCCTGGGTAACTTGGAACATTTGTCGGGAGGGGTTACTCAGCAATATTTGGAAAACAAGGTATTGATTTCCCCCCTCTCCATTCATTTCCCACTGCAACGGTGGGATGAAAAAGCCAGTTCTGTGGGGAGCAGCAGATGCAAGGCGCCTGGAGGGGACACTGCCCAAGGCTTCCTTCATCCCTCGCTTTTCCTGCTGGGCAGGGGAGGAACAAAGCAGACTCCGTGTGGAACAAACAGCTTGAAATATTTGGGGTCAATTGTGAGGCAAAGGGAGGGGGCTGAAACCTCTTCCCTTTCCCTGCAACCCTGAAGCAGCCCCGCACAATGGCCACCAAGATCTAATAATGTGGACTGGCTGTGGAGAGAGAGACTCAGAGCTCCATCACATCAACTATTTAGTGCACTCTCGCCATGCCTGGTGTGCAGATTTGCAGCACGGTATTCATATGATGCCGTGCCTGTCCTGTTGACACCCTGCCTCTTCCCCAGCCTTTTCCATTTTTTCCTAGAATGCCTAAAGTCTGGATTATTTTCCCTAAGCATATTTAATGTGCCCTTAAGCCTCCATATAGTATTAAAGGAATTGGGTGTATGTACTGTGACGGGAGTTTTGCTGTTGGCTTGAATGGATTGCATCAAGTCCTGGCAGGGAAAAGCAATCTCTCCCAACAGCCGGCTCCAAGCCTCAACATAAAACCCAAACCTTGCATCCCAGGCTTGAAAGTGTTTTTTAAAATCATATAATGCCCCAATCTCTGCAGAGACAGGATTGTACTCCCTCGAGGCCCTCAAAGAGCCAGACTAAAGGGTCATTCCATTTTTGCCCGGGGAGAAAGACAATCTGGTTGAAGTACCTATCTGCCAGGACCTGACTGGAAGGAGAAAGAGAAGGGGTAGGGTGGAGTGGAGCTGAAGAGCTAATGAGAAAGAGCAGCTATTCAGGTGAAAGGGATCATAAGCTTGACATGCTTAAGCATCAGAGATAAAAAACCGCAGAGACAAACTGGGGGGGGGGGGAATTAGGCGTGATGGTGGTCTCATATTACTATGATATTGGTTTGTGTGTTTTATAGTACTAGTACTTGACAGGGAAGAGAGGAAGAGGAGGTGCAAGATTGCTGTTTTTGGTGCCAGCCAGGTGCCACCTCATGCCTGTTTCCAGCCAAATTTATCACTCACCCCACCTTCCATATTTGAGGCTTCTCCAGTTACAAATGATCTCACTTCCAGTGGCCTCATTCTCTACCATTGCTTCCACCACCAAATAATGACTGCGCTTTACGAAGATGTGTGAAAGCTGTTATTTCCCTCTTTGCCCTCCCAGAGTTGAGCTTGAGAGGAGACCATGAATTGCCAGTCTGAGGACATGCCTTGTCTAGCGATTTATCCGTGAAAGAACAGCTGGTGTCTAGCTGACAGGATGAGTAATGCTGCTGACTCATGAGCTGAGACCTCCTGTAGGTCTCCAACAAAAATACACAGCATGGGAAATTGAAATAATGAAGTAGTGTTAGAAAAAGCCACAAGTAGGCATCTGGGATATTATTGCATTTCACCTGTTAGTGCAGTTTTCCCAATGGCGCAGTGAGCCATGAGGAAACGGAGGAGTAAGGGTAATGTTATGATATGTTAGTTACCTATTCTGTAACAAACAGTGCAATCCTATAAATGTATACTTAGAAGCAAGCCTCACTGAGTTCAGTCAGACTTATTCCCAGGTAAATGAGCATAGGATTGCAACCTTAAATACTATGTTCACAGTTGAAAATGAAATGGAAAGCTTCTGTTAGGATATAGCTGGTAACTGGCCTAGACATTTTCACCATTTGAAGCAAAGAGGCCAGCTGCTGTTCCTGCTCCTCACAGCCTCCTCTGGCTGGAGAAGGGTGCCTGAACCTGCCAAGGTCAATGTTTAGCTTTCCAGATAGTGGCTGGGATATCTGTCATGACAAGGAGTCCTGACAAAACACCCCACAGAAAGAATTCTCCCACTGGATGGTGGCCATTCTTAAAGCTGCATTGCTTTTCTCTTCCAGAGGGCAGCCCTGTGGAAAGTGAGACAGAACCTAACCCTCACTGCAGCTCTTCACGGCATTACATTACAAGCATTCTAGCTACCAGCACCCCCATTTCTACTGTACCTACCATATTTGAGTGCAAGGGATGGTGGTGGGGGAAGCTGTAGGCCTAGGTGCCAGTGGTTTCAATTGATGTCATGGTGCCACGGGAGGAGTTCTCCTCAGTGAAGGAGTGGGAGCCCTCAGAAACCCAGGGCAGCCCAGATTGGCTTCTGCCACAGACTAGCAAGAGCCTTGGCTTTTGTGGGGTGAGAGTTCCAGGTCTATTCTTGTCAGGAAGATGGGATTCTGAGACAGGCTGAACAATCCTCTGATCCCCAGGAGTGATGTTGCCTCAAGCGACAGGCTACTAGGGCTCTGTGAGAAGGTGGCCTAGTTTGGACGACACTTTAGACAACCGAGGGGGGAAGAGGCAACCGTCAGTTGTGTTGCTTATTGTGTCATGTGTCGGGCAACACACATCGCACACACAACTGACGGTACTCTATTGAGCAACAGGGAAAAACAATGGGCTGCTCCGTTGTTTATCAGAGCCCCATTGCTTATTTTGAGGCCGGGACTTTCAGCTGTGCAACTGGGGGAGGGGCAACGTGTCGTGTGTCAGGCACTAAAAAAATAACGTACCGTCTGTTGCATCTTCCCCAAACTAGGCCGATGTGTTTGCTTGTATAGAAGGACTTCTCATGAGAAAATGTCTCCTCAAGAGTAGGGCTTTGAATAGGGAGCTTTGATCACTGCAGCTGAGCTCTGGGTGGGGCTCAGCAGGCTTTGGAGTTAAAAGCCTTCACTGTAGACTTAGGCCCCCTCCACAAGGATGCGCTTTTGCGCCCGGTTCGGGGATTATGCGCATTATCGCAGAGGCGCATTTACTCCTAATCCCTCTGCACGGGAGGCGGCGAGAGGCGGCGAAGCGCATTAATTGATGTCCAAAAAGTGCTTTACATGTAGTTAACGCGCATAATCGCTTGTTCACACCGCGAAAATGCGCTTTAATGGCTGGAGCAAAATAAAAGTCGCTATTTAACGTGCATTCGAAAATGCGCATTATCGGGGAGATAACGCGCCTGTACGCCCGTTTTGCGCTCCGCTGGTGTGGAGGTAAAATTTATAATGAGCCTTCAAGGCTCATTAAACGTCTTGTGTGGAGGAGGCCCTAGCCATCATTAGAACAACACTGTTCATCCAATTCCCATACACCTTGCCATGTGGCTGATGTGCCATGTTATTGCCCTTTGGACTCATTATTGGCTTTGCTACTGGACTGTGTTTTGACCTCTGTCTGTTATTTGGATTGCCCCTGTCTTAAGCTTGAACACCATTAGATACTAGAAGGAGGACCTTTTCTGCTGTGGCACCCTGGCTGTGGAATGGGATCCCCAGAGAGGTTCACCTGGCACCTATGTGGTACTCTTTCTGACACCAGGTGAAGACCTTTTTCTTTTCCCGGTATTTTAACATTGTACCACCCTAGTCTTTTAACTTACTATTTTATATCTGTATTTTAAAACTCTGCATTGTTGCTTGGTTTTATCCTGGTTGTACTTTTATATTGCAGTTTCATATTGTGGTTTAAGTTGTATATTGAAGTTGTACTCTATGGTTTTAATTTTTGTGAACTGCCCAGAGAGCTTTGGCTATTGAGCAGCATAGAAATACAGAAAATAAATATCTAAATAAAATGGACAAAAACTGTATGTTTGAATATTTGCTGGTTTCATTACATTGCTTCTGTTTTAGCCTAGCACTCAAAGCCTGCTGCAATCAAAGCAGAACATCTAGGATAGTTCTTCATTCTCAACCTGTTGCTCCTTGTCGTGGGGTGACCAACTGTCAGGATTTTCCTGGATTTGTCCTGGTTTTTGTTCTATCCTGGGTGTCAGGGGGGATTTTTTTTATTTTCTATAATGTTCTGGAAAGACACAATTTCCCCTTTAGGACTGCCATTAGTGTGGGGTGGTGCACTCCTGTAAGTGCACTAAGGAAGGTTTGTGAAGGCCAGTACAGGTGCGCCAGGCTCAGGTCGATGGGTTATGATTTGGCTGGGTGGGTGGCTGGGTGGAATGATGAGCATGCAGACAGCGAACAGCTTGCCTGTAAAAACAGTGCTGCAAGAACCAGCATCACTGGGTTTTTTTTCCATTTTTTTTTTTAAAAAAACAGCACCCCAAAGTGCATGACAGCACCTTCCAGCAGTTTTGCCTGGAATAATACTTGGAAAGCTATTGTGATTCATAATGTGCCATAAGATATTTGGACAGGTATCTAAATCTTTGAAAGCACTGAAGGTTAGGTGGGCACATTGTATGAATGGGTCAAGTCACTAATGGTAAAGTGTTTGTGTGTGTCTGTAGTTGTAGAGGCTCTTATTTTCTAATGGGGAAAAAGATACTGTAGAGGCAGTGGGGAGAGCAGACCATGGCAGATCCTTAAAGGCCCCTTGGCCACCCCTTTGGCTCGCTTTCTCCCCTTGGCTCCTTACATTTGAGTAGACCTAGCAGGCTAGTCTCCTTACCAGGCAAAGTCACACCCAGCAGAATTTAATTCTGGTAAATTGGGCACATTGCAGTTGAAGCAGGAGCCATATTTAAGTTAAAAAAAAGGACTAA
The DNA here is from genome assembly GCA_029215795.1 of Anniella stebbinsi. Taxonomy (NCBI): domain Eukaryota; kingdom Metazoa; phylum Chordata; class Lepidosauria; order Squamata; family Anniellidae; genus Anniella; species Anniella stebbinsi. Next base: position 119,485,118 of record JARDYH010000004.1, on the reverse strand, counting down.
AACAACTTCCAGAAAATGTGAGTTTTAAAGGGTGACATTGTGGGGTGGCCATGAACCATCTGTCCCGAATGACCCTGAAGTTCTTTCCCTTTGCAGTAAATCACACGTACGGATTGGCTCCTGGGCTGCTTCTTTGAAATGCCACTGCTTTGTTCTCGTGTATTTGTGTTTGCTGTAATAAAAAAGGAAGCAATCTTATTTTTCTTCTTTGCTGAAATTGCATAACCATTCTTGTGTGCCTCTTTATTATATGTTAGCCTAGGGCATGATGTCCTAAGCATGATTACCACATTTTCTCTCTTCGCAGATAGCTACAGTATATCATGATCACAGACAGTTCATCCACATACCTTCTGTACTTTTGACGGACCCTTTCCGTCGAGATGGCTTTGCAATGGCAGCAGTTGGGTTACATGATGCTGCTGCCAGTGCAAAGCCATCTAGGGGCAAAGGGGCTTTGCTCTGCGCTAAAACAGTTGGGCATTTAGCCCGACTTTTTTAGGTTTGAGCGATGCGACGATGTCACTGTTGCTCCGGAGCTTCTGGGAGGCCTGCCCAGACTATGGCGACTACTGATTGGTCGCCATGGGTTGGGCAGGGAAGGGAATGGACTAGCGAGCCATAAGCTCACTGCACCACCTCCGCACCTCCACAGTCCTCCCCCCATTAAAAAACCCTAACCTATGCACCTCCGCAGTCCTTCACCCCCCATTTTAAAAACTAAATTAAAAAACAACAACACTTACTTTAGAGTAGGGGAGCCGATGCTCCATGCTGCCCCTCCAGCTGCCGCTGAGCAGCCGCATGCATGCGTGGTGGCACCAGGGAAAGCCGCCAGTGCGATGCAATACAAGCACCGTGAAGAGGCGGCCTATATCTTCCTGTACAGACTGCTGCAGATATTCATTTAAGCTAGGGTGACTATATGAAAAGGAGGACAGGGCTCCAGTATCTTTAATAGTTGTATAGAAAAGGAAATTTCAGCAGGTGTCGTTTGTACACATGCAACACCTGGTGTAATTCCTTTTTCCTCACAGCAGTTAAAGCTGCAGGAGCCCTGCCATCTTTTGTATCTGGTCACTATAATATAGCTTCTGCAGCTTTAACTGTTGTGATCATGATCTAAAAATGAGATGGATTATTTTATTAAAGGTCTTTCTAATTCTTTTCAAATTATTTCTTTCTGAGGGTTTTGTCTAATGATAGCCATCTGGCATCCCAAAAAGTTAAAAGTCACTTCTGTCAACTAGAAATCTTGTCGTATTAGCACATTAAGGGCACAATCCCATGCGTGCTTAATCAGAAAAAAGTCTTACCACTCCCAGCATAGCTGACTGGAGGAAGCTGGGGGTTGTCAGACTTTTTTTCTGTCTACAAATGCATAGGATTGCACTCCAAGGCTGCCAAACCTATACTCACTTATCTAGAAGTATAGCCAGTTACCTTACTTCTGAGTAGACATATTGGATTGTACTGTAAAGATGATAAATGCTCCTGTAACAGTATATAGCAGTTGACTGGGAACTTTAGTTTAACTTGGTAGTTCAGCATTTTTTTGTAACTCATCTCCCACGGACATTGAAATATACAAGTGAAATCTATGTTTAGCACACAGTTCTGCATTTCACCTTCAAGTACCAGCTCAGCCCCCACACCTGGTTTCAAAGGAGGCAGGGAGAGATGAAAACAGCAAAATACCTTTTAGTATGAAATCTCCCTTGAAAACTAGGTGCATGGTCAGGACAACATTGGTAGTTTTGCCAGCTGTGATGATCTGCTCCTTGCTTTTCTGCAAAGTTCTGATTTTCTGTTGTAGAACTTAATGGCTGTACCTCATGTGCACAACTGATCAAACTAATTGTACAGAAATGAATGTAGGGGCCACCATAGGAAGTTTCACTGCTGGAACAGCCCCATACTGGGTTACATTGCAACTCAGTAACACATCAGCTTGCATCTGCTGGGTTCTATTGCAGCTGTTGCTCTGTGAACCACAAAGGTGACTCCTCCTTGATTGCTTGGCGAAGTATAAGCCTCATAAGGCTACATAAACATGGGCTTCATATTGTTCTCATGGCTGCTTTACCATTGGCTTTTCTTTACCCTTGAGATGCAGGAATATCTAGATGAGCGGCAGTCATGCATAAAATATATTTGTTAATCATGACACGGTCCCATGATTTATAATCTGAAATGACCAAATTGCAGGGTTGCGTTTTTGCCCTCTGTAATACTTTAACAGAAGAAAAATATCTGTACTTATCAATCAGGTCCAAGCAGCCAGCTGGAATCAAATTCTAAAACTCAGGGAGGAATTAGAGGACAGCAGCCTGGTCCTATTCATGAGTAGTGAGAAGTCATAGCAAGTTGGCAACCTCAGGTTGTGCTCCTGTACCAGCTTTCCCTAATGCTTACTGGGGGATGCTAGTCCAACATATCTGAAGGGCATCAGGTTGGGTAGGGCTACCCTATACATTTATTTCTGTTTTGAATGCACTGGAACATAATTCTGAGTAAACACAGATCCTGTTCAGACTACATGCTAAGTCACGATGGTTAAGCTTTTTGAGCTAAACATTATGGCTTAGCATGTCATGTGAACCATTCCTAACCATGGTGGCTACATAATCACGGTTTAAACACATTGGCTGCATTCGAACAACACATTAGTCAATGGTGGGTTGAGTAGCCAACTCACAGTTGGTTATTTTGTGGGTACAGTTGTGGCCAGCTGAAAATCTGGCCACATGGCTGAACAAGGATCTTTTGAAAGGGGGCCTAAGATAACATGTTGGGCCAAAGCTAACATATCAGGTCAGATTCTCTTTCGCTGTTTTAAAATGCATGCCTAATGTAACGTGTTGCTTGACCCTTGGTCTCTTCTTCCTTGCCCTAGGTGATTCCATTCCAGCTCTAGGCACTCAATGGCCCTGGTCCTGGGATAGCTGATTTGAGCCTGGGACACAACCTTGCTCACATCCCATGTGTTCAAGGTGTAGCAGAGGGTGCAGGAAACAATCACAAGGAGCATACCCAGCGCTTAGGTTGCTGCTGGTGACAAAAGCTGTGCTATTGCAATGTCGGGTTTAAAAGAGAAATTCAAGGAGTCCTTGTAGCTTCCTAAAATTCATTCCCCATTCAGATAAATGCTAGGCTTAATCCGTGCCGATGCTCTCCCTGTCAAAATATTTTGCTTGTCTGCATAGTGAGCAGAATTGTAGCACATGTGTCCTTCCCCCCCTCCCATTAGCTCTGGTTATTTTCCATAAAATAGACGTGCGTAGCAAGAGACTAGCAGCAGGAATGACTTAAACCTTTCCTTCTGAGCCAAGGAATATATTCATAACACATTTCCATGTTCAGAAAGTTTCTTCTGTTTTAGCAGATGGCATTTTGTATGGTAAAGAAATGCTCAAAAAGCCCACAATGATTAGCCTTGATTAACACTTTCTATTAGAGTGTTGAAAATGCTTTCAGCCAAATATTTCTGCAGGCTGAACTCTGAAATTTGCGTTGCAGTTCCTAAATGGGATTGCATTAAAGATGGTGGCTCGACATTAATTTTCAGTAGTAAACTAAAGCACTCTTCCCATTCCGCCGTCCCCCCCCCCCCAGGGTTTTGTCTTCATTTTCCTAAAGTGAGGCATGCATCTTTAGTTCTGATCTGCCCTTTTGTTGTTGATACTCTTGCCAAAGTTTTAATTTTTGTAAACCGCCCAGAGAGCTTCTGCTATGGGGCGGCATATAAATGTAATAATAATAATAATAATAATAATAATAATAATAATAATAATAATAATGCCCTCTAGTGAGTAATTGGCTGAGGTGAGATTGGAACTGCAGTTCCATACTCATACTTTTGACCTTAGGCACGCACAGCTCATTTCATTAGGGTGTGCACCTTAAAGGCCCCGATTGGAGCAGTGGGGTTGAGTGTGAGAAAGCTACTGGCGGCTTTCCGGAGGCTTTCCCATCCTCTTGAAAAGCTGTGATTTGAGCAGTGGAGGCGGCCCTGGGAAATTAGGATGTGCCTGGGCACACCCAGCACACCCAGTGTGCGCATCTATGCTCTAGACCATTACACCACACTAGAGCACCTGGCAGACATCTCTAACGTGGGGGCATCCTGCCTGCCTGCTCTCTTGCTGTGCGAGTGTGCAGATTTGTGATGGAATATAATAATAGTAATAATAATAATAATAATAATAATAATAATTTTATTTCTTACCCTCCTCTCCCTCTGGATCGAGGCGGGGAACAACATCAGTAAAAAACAATGTAAAATACATATAAAATACATAAAACTGATTAAAAGCATATAAAGTTAATATATTATTAAAATCAACAAAGTCTTAAAATTCAATTGGATAGGTCTGCCGGAAGAGATCAGTCTTTATCGCTCTCTTAAAATCTAGAAGACTGGTAAGTTGGCGGATCTCTCCCGGCAGGCCATTCCACAGTCTGGGAATGGCAGAAGAGAAGGTCCTCTGGGTAATGGATGTCAGCCTAGTCTTGGCCGACTGTAATAAGTTCTTCCCAGAGGACCTGAGTGTGCAGGACGGATTGTATGGGAGAAGGCGATCATGCAGGTTACCTGGACAAAAACCATGTAGGGCTTTAAAGGTAATGACCAACACTTTGTACTTCGCCCAGAAACTAATTGGCAGTCAGTGAAGCGATTTTAAAGCTGGTGTAATATGGTCACCTCTACTGTAGTTGTACCAGTGACCAACCTGGCTGCCTTATTTTGAACCAGCTGAAGTTTCCGGACTAGGCACAGAGGTAGCCCTATGTACAGCGCATTGCAGAAGTCAAGCCTTGGCATTACCAGCGCGTGCACTACCGTTTTTAGGTCTTCCAACTCTAGGAGGGAAAAAGAGTTATCAAAAAGTAATTTTGCAAATACCTCACTAAAACAGGATGTGGAGATAGTTGTCAATTAGTTACCATGAATAACTGAATTGGTCGGAATGAATCCTGACTCTAAAGTTAGGTCAATCAAACTGTACAAACATGTCCAGGCAAGAAAGCAGAGTTTGTATTGAGACAACAATTTATCCTTATCATTAACATGGGTTTGGGGCAAGTTGTTTCCCCACATGGAAAAAAACAAGGACTGGTGTCAGGGGTAGGCATGGTTGGGCACTTGTCAAGGGCATATCCCCCCAGCATGGACCCACTGACAAAAGCACCTCAAATGGCTCCTCCTCATCACCACTGCAACCTGCTTGTTCACCAGACTCCTGTTCTGGTCCAGTCAAGGTAAAGGTGCTGGTGGGAAGGAGCAGCAGCAGATGCTACTGCCTGCCTACTCGTTTACTGGCTCTCTGCCTGTCAAGCAAGCATGTGGCAGCAGTGATGGAAAAGAGGAGGAGCAATAGCAGCTAATGGCAATGGTGATGAGAAGGTAGACACACTGAGCAAGGAGGCCCATTGAAAGTGTCTTGCCCAGAACCCACTGAAGATGTCTTGCCCAGAACCCATTGAAGGTGTCTTGCCGAAGGGCTCTCAAAAACCTGGAGCCGGCAGTGGGGAAAACACATAAACGCCTGGGTAGTTTTTCATCTTCAAAAGCAAATTGTTTATGGTCACTGACTGTTCTTTGGATATTTGGTGTACTGGGGCACTACATTGACAATGGTTGTGGGATTTCTGTCTGCATCAGCAAAAACCTTGTTTTAAGCAAATACCTTTGCTGGAACCCACATTGGCCTGTTTTGGACGGCACGCTAGTCAACGGGGTCAAGGGAAACAATAGTCCATTGTGTTGCTCATCGGCAGCATTCAGACGACATTTTAGGCAATGGAGGCAGCATTTGGCCGACACAATAATCAACACAACTGACGATTGTCCCCCCCCCCGTTGATTAGCGTGTCATTCGAAATAGGCCATTGTCTTCTACCCAGTCCAGCAGCCCTGCAAGTGTGTATCCCTTCAGTGTTGTTCCTGCCCTTTAGGATCGCCTTGTCTTTTGCCGTTCGTGACTGATCTAAAGGGTTCTCAGCCTTTCCCAAAAGGTTGTTTCAATGCAGTTGTTTTTACTGTTTCAATCCATAAAACTGTGTTCTGACAGGGAACTAATATGGGCTTTGAAAGGCCAGTTTCTGAGAAACTCCATCCCTGGCCTCCCAGATTCTGCCAGACTGTACCCATAACTTGTCACATCACCTTGTTTTAGTCACAGAACCAGGATTTTTTTAAACCAAAAGTTGGCAACCCTAGACGAAGCACCAGCCTGACATCATTGACCCTCTTTACCAGGCCCCACAATTCCTACAATATTGGTCACATGACCATGTCTTAAGCCATCATCAGCGAAGTCCTGATGTATCATTCTGAAGAACTGCAGTAAATTGTCTTCTGGGTACACATAATACATGAAGCTATTAGACCTTTCAGCACACAAAAATGCAACCAGGACACCTCATTAGCAGTTCTGGGAATTGGTTTCATCCCTCTGCTAGATACAAAATGAACCAGAGACAGGGTCTGTTGGTATACTTTAGCTGGCTTTGAAGAGCCCATCCAATTCAACAGAGTGGAAATTGCATCCGATGTTGGTTGGCAACGCATGTTTTGAGGAGGTAGCAATAAGGAATGAAAATAAAGGAATGGAAGCAGAAAAGGAATTGTTCCCACCTTATTTATGAGCTGCTTGGAATGCTTTGCATGTGTGATGAGATGTTTAGAAAACTGCAATTAAGCTGGATGGACTCAGTTGGACCTTACAGCAAGCTGAACAAAAGCCTAATTACCACAGCCTTGTTTTTCACCCAGGGGAGAAATATTGCAGGCTCGAGGAGTTGCTATGGGAGCAGAAGCAGTTATGTTTTAAGTGCCACAGTGAGAGTGAGGCTATTCTGGCATTCCCTTTCTCCAAGCAAATTGTTGTTGTTTTTTGTATTTTTCCATTTGCTTGGGTAGAGGGGTGTGGAAGAGGTATTTAAGTCTGCTGTGGTGGGCCATGTTCACTGTTGTTTGCAAATTGCCTCTTAGCATGAGAGCCCAAGGAATTATTCCAATCTAAGCTAAGTAAATTTAAACACTTCATAAATTATTTCTGTCTGTAGGTGTTTGGGTCAAGCCAGGGCCAGACGTCACATCTTGCAATGTTCCCAGTCAGGTGTACGATTCACACCCCCTGATAGTTCAGGGTGAAATGTCTGTGTATCATTCATATTAGACCATCGCCTCAGAGGCTGGACGGTGAGAAGCTGGGTGGAAAAATAGACTTAAATCCATTTAGCATATTCAATTGTCAGTCCTCTGCATTGTTTCCTATTTGAAAAGCTTTGGCTAACTTGCTTAATGTGATTGAACTCTGAATCAGTTGTTGGCAGCGGTGTCGGAATTCACATTGACAAAGGTTAAACAGTATATTTCTGTTCTTGTGCTGAAGGGGGTCTATTAATAAATAAACTGTGCTGTGACTGGACTTTAAACATGCCAGAGGAGGTCAGCAATAAAGCAGTCAATAATATGCTTTTGTCATGCTGCCCAGTATGTTATATAGGTCACATGTCCCAGGCCAGATAAGACATTGGAACTAATTACCCAAGGCACGCTTGGAGACCTTATCAGAGCCTCCTGTATTTACAGAGAACGTAGAGAAGGCCACATGGAACTGCGGAGCAAGGAAGGAACACAAAACAAATTAGGTAGAGACAGCATGTTTTGGTAGCACAGCCAGAGCAGAAATTAATTTGCCACCCCACATTCTCCTCTGTGAATTTTGATGATGGATATTCTCCAAATGTTCTCTGGCTGTTCAAATGTTCAGCAATTATTTTATCTAGCAATTATTTTACCTATCAAATGTTCAGCAATTATTTTACCTGCCACCAGGACAGGAGGAGCGATAGAGACAATTTTTGCCTCTCCGTGATCCTTCTGTTTTGATTTTCCTCTAGATGGGCCTCTGGTGGGCCAACTCCCAGCATGCCATGGGCAGGAAGCCAGACTTACTGGCCTTTGGTGACTAGGGCTGTGCATGGACCCCCCGATCCAATCTGGGAGGTCTGGATCGGGCCCGATCCAAGCCGTGTCGGATTGGGCCCGATCCGATCTGCCTCGGATCTGGATCTGGTTCTGGATCCAGATCCACTCTGGGTCCATGCAGAGCCCTCCGTTCCGCACTCCCCGCTCCCTCCCTCCCCCCAATTGCCCTGCTTACCTGCTGTCTCCTCCACCATTGTCCTGCTGTCGTCTTCCGTCCTTGCTGTGGGCCGCCACATTTCCTGGTAGTGGCGGGTGATGATGTCACCCGCCGCGAGCGGGAAAGCGGCTGGCCGACATTGAGGAGGCAGAGGAATATGGGGGGATGACGCAGAGGAGGCTGCAGGTAAGCAGGGTGATTGGAGGGAGGGAGGGCTCTGCATGGACCCACAGCGGATCTGGGTTGCGGATCCGATCTGAGCCCAATCCATTCCAGATTCGGGATTCGGCTTCGGTCACAGCCCTATTGGCGACCATTGTGAGTGGCTGCTGCATGTCTTTTACAACCCTGACTCCTAAGGTTGGTCTGGAGCAGTCAACCCAATTCCACATAAAAGGAAACAGCTCACATAAATGGGCTGCATCCATTTGTGGTGCCTCCTCCCACCCTCTGCATGGTTTTCAAATGTAACTAGATACAACAGCATGACTTTGAGGGGCCAAACATGCTCAAAGGCATTCTGTCCTGATATCGCTGTTTTCTCAGAATCTGGAGGAAGCAAGTGTGTAGCCTTTGCCCTTAAGAGGGAGGGGGGAGGCACTCTACGCATGCCCAGAAACAGACCTGACAAAGGGGGGGGGAAGTGCCTGGCCCAGCCCCAGCCCTCCAGTACAGGCTCCTGATGTAGCACTTGGTGAATGAGAAGCACAGGCCAAGGCAATCCCAGCAGGATTGGCCGGAGCTGGGTGCGTCCACTGATAGCTGCTTACCTCCCCTCCTTGGCAATGCTACTCCTCGATGCTCTATTGAGGAGCAGCATCGGCAACAAGAGAATGTCTCAGAGGATGCGGGCACCTGCGGGCTGCCAAAGGCATGCTGGGAGGTGTAGTACTGGCATGTAGAGTGGCTGATTTAAAATAAAGTATGGGTGAGCAAACCCTGATCTCTCACTGTCTTTGTTCTCCTTCTACTTGACTTTCTCCAACTGCCACTAACCCTGCCCACCATTCTATACTAGACTCAGCTATATCAGTCAATCCTCCTTTCATTCTTCTGTCTCCATGGTATAGTCAGGCTGTTACATAAAAGTCATAAACTTTATTCAGAAATCCACAAGCAGGATGCCACAACTAAGATGGCCTGCTCTGCAGTTATCTTCCACCACATCTCAGATGGTGTTCAAAGATTAACATGTTATTCAGGGACCTAGGCTTATGTGTACAACTCCCAGCATGCCTTGGGCAGGAGGAAAGACTTATCAGGCTTTGGCAGCCATTATCTGGTAGTGGCTCACCCTCCTGGGCTTGAAGGAAGAGCGCCTGGGGCCAGCTACCTCAGTTGCTAGGCCCCATCAGGAGCAGGATGGGAGGAGGCTGCAGCATTGGGCATGTTGCCAACGGCAACCAAGCAATGTCAGTCAGCAAGCCAGCTCTTTCATGGCCTACCTATGGGCACTGATTGCACAGTGTAGTGTGGGCCGGCTCAGCTAGACTTCACTTCTCATGAGCTTCAGCATTAGGACTCCCATTGGGCAAGTCAGGCACCACAGCAAAAGGCATGCTGGGAGTTGTACTTTTTGTTTTCTGTGGGGACAAGGAAAATTATGGTGACAGCTTCAAGGCAGCCCTGGCCACGCATTGAAGGTGAGAGAGAAAGAAAGGGGGTGGAGAAACTAATTTAATTTGTTTTAAAGTTACCTCACAGGCCAGAAAAATGTACCAGAAAAATCTAAAAACATGAAATTTTGGATTTTAAGTATTTTTTATGTCGGATAAGGGGCCCAAGTCACCAGTTTCCTTGACCATCCTGGCTCTCTGCCCAAACCTGTTAAGTGTAGATATTATATAGTAAATTATACCAATAAAGTATTCTGTGTTCTGGCTGCAGGGTAGATAAAAATCAATGATTTTTTTAAAAATTAAAAAATTGATTATTTTGATTTAAATCAGATTTTTAAAATTTAAATCAGATTTTTTTTAATGAAATGCTTTTTGAGGAAAAATCTATCTAAAATAGGTTTCTATTTAAGTACATTTTAGTCCAAAGGTTATTCAGCATGAAATAAGGGTTAGTTTTTAATTATGTTGCATGAGGCTGTATATTCATGCAATGTTTAAATTTTTTGGTAAATGAATTCCATTAATCCATTCACAATGTCATGTTCTTCCAGAGGTTTCTGTAAGATTATTGGGCAGTTTTTCTATCTAGAAGTTATTATCACAGATGCTTGGTTTTACAGTTCTCAAAACTGTGAATTTGTGTCTGCAGAGATCAAATCAGTATTTTTTTTTATATAACTGTAAAACTAGGCTGACCAGATAAAATCCAGTTCAGGGTTCATGTAACTTTAACAGTTGTAGAGAAAAGGGAATTTCAGCCAGTGTCATTTGTATGCAATTAGTTCCTGGTGAAATTCCCTCTTCATCACAACTGTTAAAGTTGCAGGGGCTCTGCCTTCTTTTGTATATGGTCACTCTAGTATAGTGCCTGCAACTTTAGCTGTTGTGATGAAGAGGGAATATCACCAGGAACTAATTGCATACAAATGACACTGGCAGAAATTCCCTTTTCTCTTCAACTGTTAAAGTTACATGAGCCCTGACCTGGATTTTATCTGGTCACCCTATGTAAAACTAATCTGAAAAGTTGTTATTCTAAAAATGAAACCTTCATCTGGTTGTAAATATTAAGATTATACCAGCAAGAATGAGTCTTTGGTAACTCTGACTTGTGTAAAATATGTATTAAGCTTATAGCGAGGAAGAGTGCACTTTTTGGGGGGGGGAGGGAAGTCACATAATTAAATTGAGTCTTTCTGAACAGTGATTTAAATCGTGATTTAAATCAAATTGATTTAAATCAAATCCACCCTGTCTGGTTGCTTTCCTTTTTTTCATAATAATAACTTCAGAGCACATGCATACAACAGTTCCTCACGTCCCCTGAGATCCGCTTCCCTACTATATGTTATTCAGATATCTGGGCAATGCTGGGTATATTTTGAAAACGTATTTTTAGGTTTGGATCTTTTTTAGCTGGTAGAAATGGTGTTGTGTGTCCTGGTTGTTTGTTGGCTGCTCCAGCCAAGGTGTAGGTATTTGAAGTAAAACAAAAAAATGTGGTTTATCACGAAGCTCTAATTTAAAATACTGTTCTTATTAACACAATTTTCCATTGATTCTAACAAAACAATTTGCGAACTCAACCAAACTAAAAACAAACAAACAAAGATGAATAAGTTGCAGAGAAATTTATTATTTATGAAATAAATGTTAGAAACATTATTCATGGACCCAAGCAACGCTGAGCATATCAGTTAGTGAGTGTATATATGGTTCTGGCTGACAGGAGCTGAGGGATAAAAGAGAGTATTATTTGATGAGAAGGGGTAATTGATGAGATGGGGGAAATGTTTGATGATTACTAAGAGAGTGAGACTGGATTAGGATAGGAAGGATTGATGTGAAATATAGTTTTGGGGACTAGATAATTAAGATAAAGAGCAGTTGAATTCCACATTGAAACCATTTAAGAATGAATTACAGAAACCATTACGATTTGAAACCTTGTAACCATAATGCATTTGAACCTGAGGAAACCATTAAGCTTATTGACACGGAATTACTTAATAAATTCCATTCAATTTGAACAACTGGTGTGGTCTTTGGGGGTACCTGAGGAGGGCACTGGTGGCAGCAGAAGGGAGATGTGGGGGCTAGGTTGCTGGGCTGTGGTGCTGTGGGGCCAGAGAGTAAAGGCAAGTCACAGGAGTAGCTGCAGCAGGCCGAATCCTTACACAAACGTCACCTTCACCTGAGCCAGGGGTCCTTGTATTCAGGAAAGAGGAATAAAGGAGGTGTAAGGTGGGGGTGGGTGTCACAGTTCCCATCCAGCAGTGCCCACTGGCTTGACCTGATCCGAGGCCATTACTGACAGATGGAGAAACAACATGGTGACCTCGGAACACCTAAAACAACTGTGGTAAAACCACAGCATGAAAAAGCGCAGTTTCAGGGGTAAAAGCACAATGTGGTCATGAGTTGGCAGCTGTGTCATATAAACAACACAGCATCACTGCACAGCCACGACAGGGTAAATAGTCCATATATATACACCCCCTTGGACACAGAGCTATTTCTAGGTCAAATTAAGTAAGTAAATTCCTTCAGGAAATGTTTACTTTTAACTCAGCTAGTCCCATGATGAATCCAAATATCTTAGCTTTTGCGACTGAAAGTATATTATTTGTACCTTGAAGTCCATGTTCCAAAGCGCTCACTATATAAAAATAGCTGACAGATGCTTTGCCATCATGGAACTGAAAAGCTTTCATTTCTGTTTCTTGGCTCTTCTTTGAGAACCTATTTCTCACTTTTCTTTGTTGCTATTGTAGTGCTCCTTCCTTTTCTTGTTTTCTTTCTGGAAGCTCGTTACACATACATAGTCTCACTATAAACAGATGGATTATTATTATTATTATTGGTTTTTTGTTTTTGTTTACTCCAAGCAAGGAAGGGGCATTTCTGTTTGCTTTCTCTTTGCTGTGTGCCATTTTTTTTTAAAAAAAGAGACTGGGTAAGCAATCTAGAATGCGGGACTTTATTCTCAGGGCAGGGTAAGCAGAATACAAGAATTCTCTTCTGCTGACTGTTAGAAGCCACTGCAAGAGGGGAGAAGGGACTGCCTAAATTGTTCCCCATTTGCCCCCAAAAGTTCTGAATGCCCCCCAACATTTTTAGATCACCTCTTGGGTAGGGTGACCAGATTTTGGGAATCAAAATTCCGGTCCCCCACCGCCACCCTACCCTCCCAAAACACCCCCCCCCCACCGCACGCCTGCACCGCCCGCCCGCCTCACGCTGCCCGCCCACCCGCACCTGGCCGCCCGTGCCGCCCGGCCGCCTTGCGCCGCTCAGCCGCCCGCGCCCGCACACCCGCCCGCCTCACGCCGCCCGCGCCCGCACACCCGCCTGCCTTGCGCTGCCCAGCCGCCCGCCTCGCACCGCCCGCCCGCCTGCGCCCGCCCGCCCGCCTCGCGCTGCCCGGCCGCCCACCTCGCAGCCGCCCATGCAGGTAAGGGGGCCCCCTCCTCCTCCCGCCTCCCGCTCCTTACCTGCAGAGGCATCGAATCTACTGAGAAACAGGCTTCGCGGCCTGTCCCTCAGTAGAGCGCCTGGTGATGATGTCATCACCTGGCATGCCACTCTGGAGCAGGCTGCGAAGCCCGCTCGCAGTAGCAGCCGGTGCTGGTCGGGAGCGGACGTCCCTGCAAGGTAAGCGCGCCACGCGCCCCCCTCCCCCCCTGCTCCCTGCTTACCTTGCAGGGACGTCCGCTCCCGACCGGCGCTGGACGGGAGCGGACGTCCCTGCAAGGTAAGCGTGCCGTGTGCCCCCTGCCCCCCCTGCCCCCTGCTTACCTTGCAGGGACGTCCGCTGCCATCTGGCGCCGGCTAGAACAAGCCCCGGATGGCGCAGGGGAGGAGGCCGGAATGACGCGTACCCGGAAGTGCAGGTGCGCGTCGTTCCGGCCACCTCCCCTGCGCCATCCGGGGCTTGTTCTTGGCCAGCGCAACCGCGCTAGCCAATTACAAGCCCCGGATGGCACAGGGGAGGAGGCCGGAACGACGCGTACCCGGAAGTGTGGGCGTGTGTCGTTCCGGCCTCTTCCCCGGTCGATCTAGGCCTTGTTCTTGGCCGGCGCAGTAGCGCCGGCTAAGAACAAGACGTAGATGGCACAGGTGAGGCCCAATTTTCCGGACTTTGGGGGATATTCTGAAATTTCCCCCCGGATTCAAATTTGGCCCCCTTATTCCAGACTTGTCCGGGGGTATCCGGACGTCTGGTCACCCCACTCTTGGGGGGGGGGGGTATAGCCCTGATTAAGTCTCACTAGAACTAATGTTGAAGATATGCAGTACTGAGTTTTCTACCCATGGAATTTGCAAATTATCTGAATAATATTCCTAAGGCATGGTTTTCTCAAAACGCTTTCCAGCACATAGTATGAGAGTTTCAGGTCCAGGGTATGTCAAAGTGGGCAAATGAATCCTTAACATCACTGTATTAAGATATTTCCATCGCTCACACCCCAGCGGGGACCCATTGACAATAGCTTCCCCCCCCCTTTCTGGAGTTGGTTCTCCTCTTTACTATTGCAACTTGCTTGTTCACCTGCCTCTCGCTCTGTCTCAACAACAATGGTGTTATGAAGGTGGAACAGCAGATGCTACTGACTGCTTCCTCACCAGCTCTACCTGTCAAGCAAGCCTGTGGTAGCAACAATGACAAAGAGGATGAGGAGGAAAAGCAGCTGGCGAAAATGGGCCATGGCAGTAAAAAGGTAGACACACTGAGGGAGGGGATCCATTGAGGTGTCTTGCCCAAGGGCCCACTAAAATCTGGGGTGGCACTGACTTCATTTTTCAAAGCATCTTCCCAAACAGACTTTTAATAGCAAAATGTTGTGATATTTGCAGCCTGTTTCCTGGACTAGGTGGTGGTGGTTGTTATTATTATTATTATTATTATTATTATTATTATTATTATTATTATTATTTAGCTCAGAGGACTTTTTAAAGGAAGAAATAAGCTGTGAATTTGGGGAGAGACAAGGCCAACTATGGGCTTGGAATGGCTTGGTTTCATTCCCACTCATAATGAAAATACTACAAATACTTGCATCTGTAGGAAGCTTTCATTGTTGCATTGAGTTTTGTTTTGCTTCTTCTGTTGTCCTTGAGGAAGGAACAAATAGTCCAAGTTCACATGGATGTTAAGTTAGATGTTTTGTGATTTATTTTTTTTAAAAAAAGTCTGAGCATCCCGCTCCAAAGCTATATTCATAACAGCAAAAGCTTTTCTCAAAGTAAATGTTTCCTTTGTTGTCTTGATGCAGATGTGTTTCCCTCCCAGAAGGGAAAATATTTTTTTTGCTTGAACACTGCCACATTCTTTTGAGAATAAAGTGAGACACAAGGCACTTAGATTTCCACTGACACGTCGTATACCTTTTTTTTGGAGGAATCTGACTTGAACTTTTCCTCACGTGTTTCAGCATGAAAAGAAGTTAGAGTTGCTGGTTATAGACTGTGGAAGCAGCAGTGGGATAAATCTTTAATTCTCCACTCTTGGAATGCTTGATTCTTTATACTCATTGCCTTAAAGTATCTGTACGACAGTATGTGGGGAAGGGGGACATATGGCAGGTTCATACAGGCATGTCCATTGCTTGATGTCTAAAACATCGTGGCAATTTGCATATCAGCAAATCGGCCAAATCAGACCTTACAACACAGCCATCGCTTTCATGATGTCTGACTTTGACCTCAGATCGAATCATCAAGCTTGAGGGCTTGTTCAAACATTCACCCTGGAGCTGAGCTCCTAAATGGGAGGCGTGGTTTTGGGTGACACCGCCAGGACATTAATAATGTCACTTGTGAAGCCAGAGATTTGAATTCTTTGATTTATGTGTTTTTTTCTTTGGCCAAACAGGGTCAAAGCATCATGGAAATGAGGTGAATCACATGCACATTTGTATATGCAAATGCCTGGATTACATGGATGTACTATTTTTTGCAGCAGCTCATCTGCAATTTCAGTTCTAGCTAAGAACAAGAGTGAGAAGCAGAGAGATTAAATAGAAAGGCCTAGTGAGGCAGTGGAAGGGCTCTGAGCTGGGTGGTGGTGGGAAGTAATCATGGGCATCCTTAGGGGAAGAGCTACATTGGCTGCTGCTACTCTCTGCAACTTACCCCATGCCTCCATGATACTTTCTCTCTCATATTTCACATCGTTTGTGCTCTTGCACTGTTACCCTCCCTCCCTCCCTTTCTCTTTCTCCCATGTGCAAGTTCAGTGCAGGTCCAGCTTTGTTCATGTTTCCGCTGCCTTCCTTCTTTCTGGTCTTCTGTGCTTTTGCCTGACTCCAAGTTCCAAACTAGTTGTGTTGAGGCAGCCACATTTATCTGCCCCTTTAACATACAAAGCAGATAGTCAGCTTCATTCGCACACATAACAGGGGTGTGTCTCTGATGTTAATATCAAAAGCAGTGTGGGGGTGACAAAAGCGGAACCCTCCAAACTGTCCCACCGTAACCTCCCAGCCCATGATATATCACAACAGGGTTTTTTTCCCCCTAGGTTGGTTCATGGCTCCTAGGTTGGTTCATGTTGGAGCCAGGATGGTAGAAAAATGACCAGGGCAATGGACAGTGAGGGGGCCAAGCAAGGCAGAGTGGATGGGGTTCAGCTTTTGTCAGCCTTACACTTGTTTTGATATTAAAATCTGACACACATACATGTTAGGATGGCCACTTGTAAATTACTAAAAAAGAGGACAAAAGAGGTTACCTGTTTGCATAAAATCTGCATATGTTGATTTGTATGTATAGATGCAAATTTAGAAATAATTATTATAATTTAAATAGAAATCCAGTACATCTCACCATAGTGTGGAAGGCTGTGACCAGGTGCCTTGAGTGCCTTGTTCACTCTGCTGTTCTGATGCTGTTGATGGGTAACTTCAAGCCCCAGCTCTTCTGTCTGATGTCGCTTTATCTTTACACTGGACTTGGTCTGAACAGCCCTTCAAATAGAGGACTGACTTCAAACTAAAGGATAGTCCTCTAGCAAACCTTCAAATAGAGGACTGTTCTCTGTAAAAGAGGACACATGGCCAACCTATGCCCTGCTATATATATGAATGGAGCTGACACAGATACAATAAGGGTTCCATCACACCAGCGTTTTATCGCACCCTTGCCCTGCCTGGTTTGTCTTTTTGAAACGCAATACTCAGATGATGTCATGCCTGTCGTGCAGTCACCTCACCTCTTCCCCTCCAATTTCCATCTTTTTCTAGGGCGGTGAAAGTGCAATTTATTTTCTCCACGCGAAATAAAAGTGCCCTTCCACCCCATGTATTGCCATCCTCGCGCTATGTTGCTTTTGTTGGGGGCGGTCCTGGTGACAAAAGAGGAGGGTGGGTGGTTCTCCTCCAGCTTGCTGAGTCTGTTGGTTGAAGGATTTGTGCTGAGCCTGGCGAACGGATGTTTACTGCTCCAGCCCCACCCTCATTGCCTGCAGAAACGGCGCCCAGCTGATTAAACGCTAAATCGGTAATACCCTAGACTACAAAACCAGAGTGGGGGGGAGACAACCACGTCCATCACCCAACAAGAACCAATGAACTGGAGGGGGAAAGAGAAAGGGCTGGGTGAGGTGGGCGCAATAGCAGGAGAGCAAACAACGGCAGCAATTGTGAAAGGGACCAGTGCTTACCGTGCTAATGAAACAGAGGTCAAAATCGTGGATGCATACCAAGAAAAAAAAGTAGGTGTGATGGAGCCCTAAATGTGGTTGTTCCTGTCATATCGACTTTGGTCCTGAGCTGCTTCATCTTTTATTAACATGTTTTATGACTTGACATCTGTATTTACAGCTGGGACCAATCTCCTAAATGAACATTCTTTGAATAAAATGACTTATCAGTATGGGAGAACACATTGTTGACAATTGGTGTCAACTGCTGACATTTGGAATCAAAAGGTTTACATGGAGGTCACTAAACTTTCCCTCCTTTCTCTTTACAGAACATGAACCAATATTTTCAGTATTTTCTATTTATACAGTAAGGATTCTAACCAGCCAGAACAGAAGGTCAAATAACTACCCACAGCCCACATGGCTCAAGGAGACAGCGTAGGCCTGAAAGGACGGCATAAAAACATTTTTGTTGACAGAGAACATGTCAACAACAGTCTACATAATGTTTATCTCTGAGCACCACACAAGACTAAGCTTCAGAGCTATACCAACAAAGCTTTAATTTTTTTAATGTTGCCAATTTAGTAGCATGAGGGGGGTGGTTAGTCACAGTTTCTTTGAAGCTGCTGTCTTTCAAATATATTATGATTTTATACTACTTTCCAGCCATGCGTTTTGGCTGAGCAAAGTGAGGCCTTTGGTTTAACTTGCTTGTTTGGGATTCTGACTGTTCGTAATACATGAAGTCTGTTGAACACTGAGATATCAGAATGAAAATTGGTACACACATTTAATTACTTAAAAGTTTTATAGGACACCTTTCTGGACAAAGTACTCTCAAGGCAGTGAACAGTGGTACAAAAATTCTTATAAATTCCCATTGAGGACACAAGTCTGCGTTTCAAGTTCATACCCCAGCTTGACCCACACATTTCTTTTCAAAGTGGGGGGAATGCAAAATAGATTGAATTGCCTATCTGCTTTGAATGTTCAGTATGTTTTTGCTTTGGATACCAGCATGGACACTGTGTGTGTTTCCATAGAAGGGAGGAAAAATGTAAAATGTTCATTGTGATAGCTGTCTTGAAGATTAAAATATCAAATTGATATGTTTACAACATGATTCTTTGTTTTAGGTTTGAATACACCCTCAACTCATGTAGGTCTTCAGATGTTTTGGCCCACAAAACCCATCAGTCCTAGCCAGCATACCAAATGGTGAGGGATTGTAGGAATTGTAGGCCAACACATCTGGAGAGCCTCAAATTGCCCAGCTGTCTGAAACAAAAGATGCAAACCACATTTAAACAACATTTAAGGGCCCATTCTCACAACTACATTGTCTGTGATGGGCTGCTTCCCTCTCACCGCTGTATGCATTACAATGTTTCTATGTCTTTTATCCCTAGTGATAGGGGCAACCCTGCTTCCTGCCAGTCTGCCTCAAACTGTACATCCTTTTAAATGGACATGCCATGGACCTGACAACGTTTTCTGAAATGGAGTGCATATGTCTGGAGTAACCATCTCAAGAAATAAATTAAAAGTCGCTATTTAACGCGCATTCGAAAATGCAAATAACCGGAGATAAAACGCGCCTGGACCCCTGATTTGCGCTCCGCTCTTGTAGAGGTAAATTTGGTAATGCGCCTTGAAAGAGCTTTAAATCGCTCTTGTAGAGGCACCCAGAGGCTGTCTTCAAAACAGAGAACGGTCCTCCGGCCACCCTTCAGATAGAGGACTATCTTCTGTAAAAGAGGCTACTCTAAGTACCACTGGGCTTTGAAATGAATAGTTAGGAGTTAATATAGATAAAGAATTAGAAAGAATAGAGGAACTTAATTTTGTAAGCTTAAGAAAAGAGGCAGGGGAGAAATTACAGATTTATAGAAAATTAAAACATTCTTGGTTTGGTAGAATAGCGGTTATTAAAATGAAGATATTACCTAAGGTTAATTTTTTGTTTAGAATGCTACCTATTAGAATTTCAGCAGCTGAGCTTAAAAATTGGCAAAATATGATTAATGCATATTGTAATGGGGATAAAAGAGCTAGGATAAATAAAGGGTTATGGTATAAGACTCAAAAGAAAGGAGGTTTAGGACTTCCTAACATTAAGAATTACTATATTGCTAATCAGTTAAGATATGTTATTCATGCTATTTTAGGGGAGCAAGATTTGGAATGGCTGGAATCGCAAACAGTAGAGATAGAATGTAAATTGCGAAATATATTTTTTACCAAAATGCAGAAGAAAGAATGGAAGGTACTGGACAACCCATTATTGGAAAATATAATATCGATATGGGAGAAGTATAGGGGGAAGTTGATACCAGGAGATTCTCCGCTAGCCCCAGTTGTAGTAGTGGGAAACTTCCCAAGAGCATTAAAATCAGAGATGGAAGCGAGACTGAAAGAACAAGATATTCTTAAGCTAAGGAATTGGATGGGAAAGATGAAAGATAGTGAGCATATTAAAGATTTGTTTAAAGGACAGAAGATAGCGTGGTTCAAGTGTCTGCAACTGGTAAAATGGACAGAGGAATGGAGGATAAAAAATAAGAAATGTAGAAATAATACCAGATTTGAAGATTTAATTGAACAAATAGAAAAAAAAGATGAAGCCAGAGCTAAAAAAGGACTCACTAGCGAGATATATAAAATTTTAATAGAGGAGGAATTTCAGGACTCACTTAAGGTTATAAAAGAGGTATGGGAAGAAGATATAAGGGAAAAAATTAATGAAGATAATTGGGGGAGGATGTGGAATGTAAGAATGTTGAAATTATTGTCGATTAGAATTAAGGAGAATTATTATAAGACAGTTTGGAGATGGTATCTAACACCTGTAAGATTTCACCAGATTGATAAAAAAGTGTCCAAGAATTGTTGGAGGGGATGTCAGGAGGTTGGGACCTATTTTCATATGTGGTGGAGCTGTGAACAAATACAAAAATTCTGGGAAAAGGTTTTTAAAGAAATAAGTGATATAATTGGAAGTAAATTGGAATTAAACCCGAAGCTAGCTCTACTAGCAATATGGGATAGTAGGAATAAGCATATAATTAATAGAGAATTGGTAAACAACCTCCTGGCACCCGTTAGAATAATGATTGCTAAAAATTGGAAAGGGCAACGAAGTTATAAAATAGAAGATTGGTATAAAGAAATTTGGGATATAGCATTGAATGATATGTTGACATGTAAAATGAAAATAATGAGGGGAATGTCCAGTAAGAGTGATTTTGGAGATATATGGACTCCCTTTTTGGAATATGTTTTAAGATCGGGAAAGGGACAGTCGCCTTCAAAAGAATCATTAAAATTTTGGAAGGAAGATGGATGAATGTGAGTAGGTCTCGGGGGGGGTGCACGGGGGTAGTCGAGGGAGTTAGTTTGTGTTTTATATATTATGTATTATGTGTATGTTTGTTTTGTTTTGTTGAAAAATTAATAAAAATTATACTAAAAAATAAATAAAAAAATAAAAAAAAGAAATGAATAGATTTATATCACGAGCTGCTTAGGCTCTGCCAGCCCATCGATACTTACTGCGCAGACACAGTAAGTTAGTGTGTAATCAAATGACGAGCTGAGCAGAATGGCTGAATCCAACAATGTCTTTAGGGTGACCAGATAAAATCCAGGTCAGGGCTCATGTAACTTTAACAGTTGTAGAGCAAAGGGAATTTCAGCCAGTGTCATTTGTATGCAATTAGTTCCTGGTGAAATTCCCTCTTCATCACAACAGTTAAAGTTGCAGGGGCCCTGCCTTCTTTTGTATATGGTCACTCTAGTATAGTGCATGTACCTTTAACTGTTGTGATGAAGAGGGAATATCACCAGGAACTAATTGCATACAAATGACACTGGCTGAAATCCCCTTTTCTCTACAACTGTTAAAGTTACAGGATCCCTGACCTGGATTTTATCTGGTCACCCTACCCTATCTTAATCAGCTTTTAAAATCCTAAAGTATTCTGGAAAGCGGGGGGCGGATCCCCGAGGAGGAGGAATGACTCAAAAGAAGCAGTTCTTAGTGAATGAGTAATGCAGATGGTACAGACTAATTAGAAAAAAAACCATGGGTGCATCTTGAAGACTTCAGCAAAATAGGTTAATCTAATCATGCAAAGACTTTTTGCTTGCAGGAGATGGGACTATGTCCATGATGCAAACTTTGTGTCAGGTTGTGGCCTTTGTGACCTTAATCTGTTACATCTGTGGCATTCTCTGTATCCTCAGCCTTCCTGCTCTCTCCTGTTTCTTGAATTAGCAGGTGGTGTGTTAAGAAACAGTCATGAGCATGCTCAGCGTTTCTATACAGCAGCCTTCCCTCAACTTGATGCCCTCCAGTTCTCTTGGACTTCAACTCCTATCTTCCGCAGCCAGCCAAACGAATGGTCAGAAATGATGGGAGCTGTACTCACAAACATTATGATGGCACCAGGTTGGGAAAGGCTGCTACAAAAAGCTTTTCGCATATATTGGCCTGGTTCAGACAATTGTTTGAGGCCTAAACTGAGCGCCCCTTCCCGTCATTCCTCCTCTCTCTGGTCTTGTTACATGCCAGCTTCAGTGCAAAGTTCCTGGCTTGTTATGTCTGAACTGAGGACCTCCAGCTTGATGTTGTTTAACTAGGCTGACCATATGAAAAGGAGGGCTCCTGTAACTTTAACAGTTGTAGAGAAAAGGGAATTTCAGCCAGTGTCTTTTGTATGCAATTACTTCCTGGTGAAATTCCCTCTTCATCACAACAGTTAAACTTGCAGGGGCCCTGCCTTCTTTTGTATATGTTGCTCTAGTATAGTGCCTGCAACTTTAACTGTTGTGATGAAGAGGGAATTTCACCAGGAACTAATTGCATACAAATGACACTGGATGAAATTCCCTTTTCTCTACAACTGTTAAAGTTACAGGAGCCCTGTCCTCCTTTTCATATGGTCAGCCTAGTTTAACAAACCAAGAAAATAAGCCAGGATTACATCCTGGCTTATTTTCCTGGTTTATGAACCAATATTAAGCCAGAGCTCCCTGGTTTGGACATAAGAGGGGACTCTGGCTTAATACAAGCCAGGAACTTTGTGCTGAAACTGATGTACAATGGGAGGGGAAGGGTGAGGGAAGGAACACTTACCCCTGCCCCTGCCTAAGCACTCATTCATGGCTTCACAAAGCATGGTTCATGAAGCTTTGAATATGAGTGCAGGACTAATGGGCTCAAGTTACAGGAAGCCAAACTGACTGCTATTTCAAGTATTACAACTGACTGCTATTATATAAAGCTTTTATCAGGCTAACTACCAGTAACTGCTCGTGATTTAAGCTCTAAATGAGCAAATACAGAGAAATGGTTTTTTTACTGCTTTTGTAATTACTGAACATACAAGTTACTACTTTTTATGCTGTTAATATAAATATTGGAATTAGCTCTGGTCCTGTTTTGTGTACATGTTCTAATATGTGAGGGCCCCTCATCTTCTGTTTTAAGGTGGATTCCTGCATTGAGCAGGGGGTTGGACTCGATGGCCTTATAGGCCCCTTCCAACTCTACTATTCTATGATAATCATCTGAATCGGACCAATATCTCAGAAGTGCTTTATATGGTAATTAACCATTATTATCCCTATATCACAGAGCGGGGGAGGCAGTGAGATTAGCAGTCACCCAGTCATATTTGATGTGATTGTGAGATTTGGACAGGAGACTTCCAGGTTCACACTCCTAGCACTTATGCTATACCATGCCAGCTCAAAACAATTTTGTTTTCTGAGTTTTTAAGATTGTAACTCTGTTTTGTGGTGTGTGTGTTTTTTTTTTTACTGCTTTTTATTGTTTTATGACTGTAAATTATTTCATAACTTCGCCACCTTGATATCATTGGATGAAGGGTGGTTTATAAATATTCAGATAAATAAAACAAATCTGAGAATTTAAAAGAAGCAAAGTGCTGGGTATTACATACCAAGTCGGGGTGTGTGCATGCATATGCTCATGATTTGTTTTGTACTTTGTTCAGAGGACGATATTGCAAAATCACAACCTGCCTCTTAAGTACAATTTGTTTGTACTTTAATCCAGTCTTTTCTCAAATACAGATTTCATTTCACTCCCTCCTTCATCCCCTCCACTTCTAAACTTGCTGCACCTTCTGGGTTTTCTCCAAGGGTACATGCTCAGTTACTTGGCTGACAATTTGATCCTTAGGGAGATGGTGCTTGATTTGCAATGTATGCATGCATTAGGAGCTGCAGAAACTTGTATTTCAAACCAAATAAATATGAACTTACTTGCAAATGCAAATGCAAAAGAAAGAGATTGAGTTATTGTTCAAGTGTAAAAGACTAGCAGAAGTTTAAGTATAAATATACCTTCTACCTAAAAGGCATTTCTGTGGAAAGGTACGGCCAGAGGGATGTGCTGTCTATTGTTCTAAGAATGCTCTTTGCTATTAAATTCCCTACTGCTCTCAAATACGTTGGTGTCATGAAGCTCAGCAGCCAAATATAGAATATCAAAGCTCATGCAGCTAAGCATAAAGGCCACAATTCAACACAGAGAGCTTAAGTGCACCTGAGATGCACACAGCTTTGTTGGATGGATCAAGGTGCTTTACTGGAAAGCACCTGGAAAATCAACTTCTGGTAAAGGGGCAATGTACGGTTTTTAAAGGACAAGACACAATGGGAACAGTATTGAGGAGCACTGAAAAAGAACTGCCTTTGCCTTGCCCTAGGCCTCATCTACAAGAATTTGCCTTTACGCCTGGTTAGGCAATTATGCGCATATTCGCTGAAGCGCATTTACACCTAATACCTCTGTACGAGAGGTGGCGAAGCGTATTACTGGACGACTGAAACGCGATTTAAACTGTAGACATGCGGAGAATCGCTTGTTCACATAGTCAAAATGCGCTTTAACGGCCGGAGCAAAATAAAACTCGCTATTTAACGCACATTTGATAATGCGCATAATCGGAGAGAACGCGCCTCTACGCCCGATTTACGCTCCGTTCTTGTAGAGGTAATTTTTTTAATGCGCCTTGAAAGAGCTTTAAATGCCTCTTGTAGAGGCAGCCTTAGATGCTGCTCACCACCTCTCTCTCTCTCTCTCTCTCTCTCTCTGCAGTACCTGCTTATTCTCAACATAGGCTCTCTAGGGTCCCCTCTACAAGGATTTACTTTTGCGCCTGGTTAGGCGATTATGCGCATAATTGCTGAAGTGCATTTACACCTAATACCTCTGCACGAGAGGCGGTGAGAGGCGGTGAAGCGCATTAACGGGTGACCAAAATGCGCTTTACAAGTAGTTAATGCGCATAAGCGCTTGTTCACACAGTCAAAATGCGCTTTAACGGCCGGAGCAAAATAAAACTCGTGATTTAACGCGCATTCGATAATGCGCATAATCGGAGAGATAACGCGCCTCTACGCCCGATTTGCGCTCCGTTCTTGTAGAGGTAAATTTTTTAAAGCGCCTTGAAAGAGCTTTAAACCTCTCTTGTAGAGGCAGCCTAGCTTTGCCTTGTGGTTTGCTTTAGCAGTGGGCTAGCTGCTGTGATCTGGGCTACTGGAGAAGGCTTTTCGGATGGGGAGATAGGAGACCTTCTGCTTGTCAACTGTAAGGTAGCTGGGAGTGGGGGAACGACGAATGCAGGAGCAATCACCCAATTAGCTTTGTGTGTGTGTGTGTGTGTGTGTGGCAGCAGGAAAAGGCCTCCAGCTCAGGAGAGGCACCCAAGTGTCCTCAGCGAAGGTGCCTGAAGCCAATGTGGCTCCTGCTTTACAATTAGTGAGGATCACTATTAAAAAATAGTGAGGATAGTTCTGTATTATTACTAAATATTACCCAATCCAGGTGCTGGTGTAGTATGTATTTTTAGACTCAAATTTGTTTTATCATTCTGCAACTCAAGGTTTGCTAGCAGAGTCCACTACACATCCACTTTACAAATTGCTTTCCTGATCCTTGGACATGCAGTCAGCCTCCCTCCCTTTCCCCTGCCTATGTTGCTGTGCACATGTTTTGAAAGGCACAGTGTCTCCTATATTAGTTTCCTTGCTCCCTAAGATCTGAAGGAGAAGCCCTTCTTCTGTGAAAGCACAGCTGGTTAGGACCAGAGACACAGCCTCTTGGTAACCACACCAAGACTGTGTTGAATACCTTGCCCTGTGAGATATAGTTCCCCCCGGCCCGTATTTATTTATTTATTTGCTAGTTGTTGAAGACTTTGTTTTGTTTCTGCATGCTTTTATTTTGTGAAGCATATAATAGGTTGGATCCAGACTTATTCATACTTAAAATAGACCCCACTGAAATCAGTGGGACTCCTTTAAATATGACAAGGTCTGGATCCAACCTAATGTTTTTATAATTTGGTTTTAATTGCTGTCCCTGCCCTGGTTTTGAAGAGGTTGTGATTTTTTTTAAAAAAAGAAATGTTGTCAAGCGCTCCGGGTTGTGCATTTCCACATGCACAAAAATGGTTTGCTTCACACCTGTACATAGATGTTTCCAGGCAGGGATACTTATATTAATGAAGGAAGTATTTTGTGTGGTTTTGATAGAAGAAAGCTAAAATGCACCCCCTTAATAGAATTGTATCCACTTCAAACTAATGCTGAATGTTTTATAGTATTTTATACATAAAGCCCTGGTTCATGCCCATTAATAAGGCTCCAACCTTCCAACCTTCATTGTTGCTGTTTACTGATTGGCTTGCTTGCTCACCTTCCCTGGATCTGCACTAGTCTTCTTCTTAGGTCCCCTCTACAAGAATTCGGTTTGATGCCCGGTTGTCCGATTATGTGCATCTTCTCTCAAGCGCTTGTACGGTAAATCACTATATGCGGGAGGCGGTTAAGCGCATAACTGGTTGCCTTACCGGTTGTATGAAACACGCTTTAAAGGTGTTTAATGTGGAGAATCGCTTGTACACATGGTCATAAAGCACTTTAACTGCTGTGGTAAATTAAAACTCGCTATTTAACGTGCATTCGATAATGCGCATAAGTGGAGATAAAAAGCTCCTCAACTCCCGATTTGCGCTCCGCTCTTGTAGAGGTAAAAATTTTAATGCACCTTGAAAGAGCTTTAAATCGCTCTTGTAGAGGCACCCTTAGACATGGCACAGCAGCAACTTTCTTGTTCCTCTCTGCTGCTCTGACTCCAAGAAAAAGCCAGGCAACACAGGAGGGAAGGTGAGTGACTGAGTTGGGACGGCAGTAGGAGAAGATTGGAAGGGGTCTTGATGGTAGCTACTAAAATCACCCTGAGGTTGCATATTATAAAAACTGTGATATGGATGTGTAGACCATTTGGGAAAAATAGATTCTGTAATTGTCTGGGTCAACATTCCCAACAATGTGTGAATTTTACTATGAGATCATTAATAACTAGCCGCTAAATAGGCTTGTTTGGGGGGGGGGGGTTGGGGGTTAAATTTTATTTTACTGCAAATGCTCTTTGCTCTTCAAGACTCTCGTTATGCAAGTAATTACCTGC
Organism: Anniella stebbinsi; assembly: GCA_029215795.1. Classification (NCBI taxonomy): domain Eukaryota; kingdom Metazoa; phylum Chordata; class Lepidosauria; order Squamata; family Anniellidae; genus Anniella; species Anniella stebbinsi. The sequence goes on along the minus strand of JARDYH010000004.1, from coordinate 119,458,190 downwards.
AATGAATTTACTGGCAAGGAAATTCCTGGGTTTGCTTTTCAATCCTTGTGATCATCTCAGAGAACCCGAGGCCCCAGGCAATCTCCTTTACCATCAGCAAATAGTTTCAGTCCATGTTCTTACCTGCACACCTGGAGGCTCCACTTTGTGGAGACTCTGCTGGGCTCTGTAAGCCATTTGTGTAGTTGATGAGAAAATTCAGAAGGGAATTCTCCTTGGTATAACTTATTCCCCGACACACACACACACACACACACACACACACACACACACACTCCTTTGACCTGAACATCTATGCAGCCTTCAAATGTGCTTTCTTTAGATGTTTTTGAGCAGCCTCATAAGAACTTAGGAAGACCCTTGCTTCTTCCGGACAAAAGGTCAATCTAGATATCCTATGGTCAGCCAGATGCATCTGGGAAGCCCACAAACAGGGGATAAGGGAATAACCCTCTCCCTTGGTAGTTTCCAGCATCTGATATTTAGAGGTATACTGACTCTGTTTATGGAAGTTCCACTTATCTGTCGTATTGCTAACCGGTCTATTAGCAGCCATTAATTTTTAATAATTCTATTTTAATTTTTTTTAAAAGCAATCTGAACTAGCAGCCACCACATTTTTGGTAACGAGCCCCAAAAGCTAATTATGCGTTATGTAAAATAGCACTTCCTTTTGCCTGCCCTAAAACTACAGCCCATCAATATTAGTTTGTAACCCCAAATTCTAGGGGGCGGGAATCTGTTTCTAACCACTCTCTATATATCATTCATAATTTTAAACTTATCTTTAGGCCCTCCCCTCCCCTTTTCATCTCCTCCGTTCCCCAACTAAGAACTCCAAATCATTCCACTGTCTTTGGTTATCTGTTTATTCACTGTACAGGGAATATATGAGAATGTGTATCCTTCATGCTTTTGTGATAAATGCATCAATAATATTCTCAGATGTTCTGTGAACCTTCCCAAGGAGTAAGCTCACCAATGTTTTTACCGGCCCTGCTGCTGTGCCTCTATCAGCAGCCTGACCAGCATCAATGTGTTACTTGATAGGGAAATAAAGGAACAAGAAAACCATCTCTTGGTTAATTTCAGTGTGTTGGGCCACTGTGAAACATACAGGATCAAGGCCGATAAAAAGTTGGCAGCTATACTAAGATGGTGTAATCAGCAGGGAGACCTCAGTCTTTGACCTCTTCCAGATCATTTCTGTAGTTTAGACTTGATCGGACAGGAAGGTGATGTGTCACATCATCTATTATTTCCCAGTAGCCACATGGATGACTATGTCCTGCCCAGCACAAATCCAACTGACCAGGAAGAACAACCTATCCTATTATATCCTTGCAACTTGAACTCAGCCTTCCCAAGCCCTCCAACTGTTTTGATCTACAACTCTCATTATCCTTGACCATTGGCTATGCTTGCTGGGGCTGATGAGAGTTGAAGTCCAAAACGCTTGGGGAGTACCGGGTTGAAGAACGTGGCTTTAACAGCAGCTTGCAGTTCAGAAACTAGCAGGTGAAGTTTTTCATGCCATGGAGAGAAATCTAATAGCCTGCTAATAACAATTTTGTTTTTGCTTTGGAGAATGTTGAGATGCCCTCAGAATGTTTGATCCTCAATGGGAATGTAAAGGTAGCTTTATTGTGAAGACAGTATCAGCTCCACAGGTGATTTCTGTGCAGAGTATGGAAGCAGTGGGGAAAGTATTGATGCAAAGGGGTGTGTGAGTGTGTGGCTATGCTGAGTACCTAGCATAAAAGCCCATTTAATTGTATGGAACCATAGCCATTCAGAATGCAGAGCCAATGAGTTGGCCAGAGCTGTAGGTGCTGCTGGAGGAAGGGGGCATTGTTAGTCCCTCACAGGGCTCAACCCAGGAGCCTTTGCAAGCCAAGCACCAATTCTGCACTGCTGGCTAGAGGAGAGGCCTGTAGGCAGTGCAAACCAGCAGCCTATCTATACTACTGCTTTACAATAGTTTAAAACGGTTTATAACAGTTTTGAGAACTGTTGGGGCCCAGGACACACTCCATATACAGTTTTCAAAATGTTTTCAAAGTGTTTTATCCTGCGTGTGTAGATAGGCTCCAGGATACCACAGTCCAGGATCTTCTTTGTCTTGGGGATCAGTTGGTCTCAGAAAGCCTACCTTGTGCTGTTGCCTCCTTATAAATCCCCAAGATCTACTGAAGAGTTCTGGCTGGTTCTGACTATACCCCAGAATGCATTCACAGCCCCAACGATACTGGAGCCACCAGGCTCCACTGGTTTCATCCTGTTTCTGCATTCATGTGCAATTAAAACACACACACACACAAATTTGCATGTAAATATTTAAATACTTTGAGCATATTTTCTCATAAAATGTGCATTTATCAACATATTTTATCTAAATGTATGCATTTCAAAATGTATTTTATTCTAAAATATATCCTTTTGAACATATTTTGGTATGTTTCTTGAGAACTGAATTGAAAAATTCAAAGAACTGTGAAATTTGAAAGATAGTTCCATTCTGATCTGCACATTAGTCTGGGAGGTGTGGCTCAGGTTGTTCTGCATCAGAATTAGCAAAATTTAATTTCTCAAGCATCACTGAACGTAGCTATGTGTGTTGTAATTCGAAAACAGAAGCTGCCTTTTGGGATGCTGGTGTGAGTGTACCTTCAGCCAAAGCTCGCAAGCTTTAGAACAACCTTCCAGATTTGTTGGACCACAACTCCCATTTCATCCCCAGTCATGGGGTAGGGGATCATAGGAGTTGTAGTCCAACTGTGGAGAGCACCAGGTTGGGGAAGGCTGGTAAAGAGGGATCAAGTAAGACTTTGCTTGCAGCTTTTAAAACCCCAAATGATGCCTGCACATCCATTATACACAATAGAATAATTACATTGCCAACAAAATACATGAGATGATTTTGTAACTTGGCTGCAGGGACTCTGGCTGCGTGTGCACATTTATATGTTCTTCTGATGTACAAACAACCCTAAATTAATTGCAACAGGAGGGAGCCCAGAGACTGAAATTACATTGCTTTGTCTTCTGATTGTGTTCATACAATGTGCTGAATTACAAAGGATTTGGGCCAATTACCAGGTACTCTAAACATAAAGGAGGAGAATATATGCAGCTTCTTCAGCTCAAATTCATCCTTTAGTTGTTAAACTTGGTAACAGAAAGACCCCAAGTTTAAACAGCAAAATAGGTGTGGGATTTCATCTATTGTGAAAAGCGCATGCACAATTAAAAGGCCAGGTTTCTCTGCAATCAACACTAAAGCAGGGAAACAAACTTTTCCTGATTGGTGTTTCTGCACATTTCTACATGAGGCTTTTCTTCCTGGAACTGTACCTCTGTTTCTGTTGCGTCTTCAGTCATGGGCCCTTTACGCTGGCTAGTTTTATCCTGGAACTTTCTGTTCCTTTTCTTTACACGTGGGAGGCAGCACCTCTCCTGAGCAGCGGTACTATTGTGAGTTAAGCCTTTATACGAAGATTTGACTCTCACATCTACCTCTGTGGTTCATACCCATTTCCCTCCCTCTAGCCAGTTATTGGACTCTACAGGCAGGAGGGAAATCTCATGCGCCCAGAGGTAAAGCAAGTGGAAGGAAAGTGGCAAATATATATTCAAGATGTAAGCGGTGGGTGGGTGGGTGGTCCACATGTGGACATCTCACGTGCTATATGCCCAAAGGAATCAATGTTCTGATGGCTGCTGTGAAGTTGTCCCTGTATTTTAGTCTCCCCACAAATATCCAGGAGATGCCTGGCGGGCATCTCGAGCAGCGGGAGAAACAACATGCTTTACATTCTCAGCCATGTTGTTTTATCATTGTTCTGCAATGGCTGACCTGCCGACCTGCCAACGCAACTGCAAATGGCAGAGGCGGAAGTGCCGGGAATGGGGAGGAGACATACTGCCCCATCGTTGCTGCAGCCTGATAATAACCACACCTCTCAGTTCCGCCCACATAAACCGATATGCCAACAACACATGGGCAGGCAATGGCAGTCTCATGGTGTGAGTAGAAAAAAAATACTGCATTCCCCCCAGCTTAAAATAAAATGAGTTAGGGGAGGGGAAATCTCAGGAAAGAAACGGAGAATGATGGCAGCATGTAAAGCTCCCATTCAGCATCAATTTGTACCCCTTGAAAGGGGATTTTCAAATACTACTAATGTAAGTGGGACTCTCAAATGAGAACGTAGCTGTACAATAAAATCTTCCAACGGCTGTGTCTTGGATAATACGGAAGGGCTTCTGGATACAATTACTGAGTTAGACAGACTAAGGAATAGGAAATTCGCTACTCCCCTAAAACTTTTATCTTGGAATATTGCAGTATGGGGATCGAAATGTAGGAATCAAAGTATTCTTGATTACCTGGCAGAGTTTGATATTGTCCTCCTCCAAGAAACCTGGTGTTGTGATACTATCTATGTGAATGGTTTTATATTGTTTTGCCTCCCCGCAGTTTCTAATAGAGGTAAGGGCAGAGCTAGTCAGGGGCTGAGTTTTTTTATTTCCTCCTCTCTTGATGACAGGGTAACTGAGCTGCCCAACTGTGATTCTTCGATACAGGTCTTGGTTTTGGAGTTGAGGGCCCCTAAGCTGACTCTACTGTTGTTTAATGTTTATTTTTTGCCATCAAATTGTAAGGAGTTGACAATGGCAATTTGGCTCAAAGCTGAATGTTTCTTTTGGGAACTAACTGCCAAATACCCGCATGCTTATCCCATCATAGCAGGCAATTTAAATGCAAGAACAGGAACATATTTGGCAGACTTGGCAATTTGCTCTGTAAGCAAGCAAAAAATCACTTAGAGCAAACCTATGTCACTCTAAGGACTCCCTTATTAACTTTGCTGGGCAATGCCTGCTCCAGTTTGTCTCCTCTAGGGGGTCCAGTGTGATCGATTATATAATAGTTCACAACCCCCTGAAATCTATGGGATGTAATTTTAGAGTCACAGAGCGCTTGGACAGTGATCATTTGCCCTTGGACCTCTCGTTGATCATTCCAGGGTCCATACGGCTGGAAGTATACCGTTTTTTTGTCCAGTCAGTTTTTTACAGTAAGTCTCAAAAAAATCAAATGGACAAATGAAACTGCATAGGCCTTTAATCGGTTTGTTTGTTCCCCATGTAATTTAAATAGTATTGACCGGATTTGCGCAGCCATGTCTCTTGAAAGCTCCCTGTACATTCCATGCCTTGGGAATTTCAATTGCACCACAAAGTCATCATGTAGAGAAGCCCTCTCAGGGAGCCTCAACATTTCAGTCTGCGCGAACACCATGCACAATGGGTGGTGTTCAGGGTAAAACACAATTTCTTCATGGAAAAGCATGAAGGGGTTCTAAGGTCAGAGCCAGGTGTCATGGAAGATGTGTGATGGCTGCTGAGAACAACACCCTGTTGTCTCCTTCTCTTTCTCAGCAACAGCTAGTAATTCAGAACACATGATGTGACATTGAGGATTTTCAGATGGGTGGGAAATCACACTTTGTTGCCGCCGCTCCACTTCCTGGTTCTCTTCCACAATAGGGACAAGTAGAGTCACACAGGGAAGAAAGGGGACGAAAGCAGCAACCATGTGATTTTTTCCGTTTAGTGGGACAGTGCCCTCTAGTGGGCATTTTATAATGCAACTTCTCCTGCACACAGCAGGAAATAGTGACAAATATCGCTATAACTCAGAAAAGTTATAGGGTCTTTTTTTTTGTGATGAAAAAAGAGCAGAAGGACCGGGAGATGCGCAGGAGGATCACTGCATCGTCAAAATGACCCGCGAACATCCATGAATGGCCAGTCACAAGTGTCCTATAAAACACTCATCTGAAGAAGCTCATTATGAGTCCCCTTCACATGAGGACCACCAGAGAGCAGCACTATGTCACCCCAGCATTGAGCACGCTGCTAGCCCTGGATAGGAGTGGATGCATTGGTCAGTTTTGCCCTCTCCACATTCACATTTTTAAAATCTCAAATACTTTCCACCCCATTTATGAAAGAAAAAATATGAACCACATGATATTCTCATCCATTGCTACCCCTGGATGTCCATACATTGTTGTGGTGTCTGTAGGGAGGAAACCAATGTATGAGCAGCTGCTTGCACATAGTTTTTTCTCCCCTGCAGTTGTTCAAGCCAATGTGTGGACCCACAAGGTGCAGGCTATTTGGTCCAGGGTCAGTTCTGCTCTGACTTTCTAGAATCCACTATTAATGTCCAGGGTCATGACATACCTTTTTCGGTATTGCACAGCCTGCTGTCTCCTCAAATCTGGGGATAGGATGGGGGAAAGGGGAAGGTTTTTCATCAAGACATGCAGGGTTGAGCCCCTAACACTTCTCACTATAGAAATGATCCTGCACTCTTGCCCTTTTGTCCTTGAAAGTGGAAGGGTTCCCACCTGGTATTAACAACCAAAATGGCATTTGCATAAGGGCACATCTGAATGGCCTTTAGATCACATGGTTGATGGAATGGCATTAGGTGGGAATATGGGATGGCCCTTCCCTTTGCGGAATTCACAAGCTGGATTCCAGCAGAGTTCAGCTCATAAAATCTGGTATGTGCTGGTCTAAGCAGCTTTCCAGGCAAGATGCATCCCTCAATATTTCAACAGTTCAGCAAAATGAGAGAGGGGGGGGATTGATTACTGATAGAGCAATTGTAAAAAGAAGCATGTGATGACAAATCCTCCTGTTGCATGCTGTACTGTAATCCTAGCAATCCAAAAGCTGGCATTTGTTCCTTTATTGCTAAGCACCTCAATTGTCTTCCTTCCGTCAATAGATTTAAGGTGTTTTTTTTTTTAAAAAAAAATCTGTTAAAATACCATTCTAAGCCCAACTTTGTTGAAAATTTCCCGACCTTTCCCAATCTATTCTCCCATCTGTTTGGTCAAGTGATGATTCTTTGGGAATCATTATCTGAGTCCTTAAATATTGCTACTACTTTCCTGGGGCAGTTTCTGCACTAATAATCTGAGGCTTGGCTAGATGCGTAAATAATGTGGAAAACAATCATGACAATTGATACAGAGAAGGCACACTCATAAAAGCCAGCCATAGCATTTTCACTGCATGAAGTAAAAAAGGGTAAGTTTCTCTTCCCTGCCCCTATGTCTATTCATGATAAGAAACCATATAAACTTAGGATTGTTCCAGTCCTATGCAATCAATGCATACTGAAATAGTTCCTCTAAGACAGGGGTGGGCAACCTGTGGCCCTTTAGATGTTTTGACCGACAACTCCCATCTTAGCTGACCAAGGATGGTATAAAAATGTTTAAAACAAACAAATAAAATAATATTTAACAAGGCTTCCCCAAAGAAGCAAAAATTGAGACAAAATATGGATAGTGATTTCCAACGGACTGGTCCCAGAACATAGAAATTGGCCATGGTAAACAGGGATAGTTTGAATATGTAAGATGAGGTTTTTTCAATTTAAGGCAAAGTTTTCAGATTGCTTTGGGAGATCGTTGTGAGGTGAGTGTATCACCTCTTGCAGCAATTCCCTCTTGGCCTCCACTCTGAGTCTATCAACACTATTAAAATGGTTTAAAATGGTTTGTTGGGGCCCAGGACACACTCCATATATAGTTTTCAAAATGTTTTCAAAATGCTATATCCTGTGTGTGTAGATAGGCTCTCTACTTTGAAAGTAATAGTGTTAAGGGTAGGCCTGATGCTGGAACACTCCAGCTAGGAATAATAGAATAGTAGGGTGACCAGATAAAATCCAGGTCAGGGCTCATTTTATTTATTTATTTATTTATTGCATTTTTATACCGCCCCATAGCTGAAGCTCTCTGGGCGGTTCACAAAAATTAAAACCATGAAATCATTTTAAAAATATAAAACAAGCCACAATCTAAAAACACAAAATAACATACAATATAAAAACACAACCAGAATAAAACTAAGCAGCAGGAATTAATACAGATTAAAATACAAATTTAAAACAGCAAGGATTAAAATTGAGTTAATTTAACTGTTAAAATACTGGGAGAATAAAAAGGTCTTCACCTGGCGACAAAAAGAGTACAAAGTAGGCGCCAGGCGAACCTCTCTGGGGAGCTCATTCCACAGCCGGGGTGCCACAGCGGAGAAAGCCCTCCTCCTAGTGGCCACCTGCCTCACTTCCTTTGGCAGGGGCTCACGGAGAAGGACCCCTGTAGATGATCTTAGGGTCCGGGCAGGTACATATGGGAGGAGGCGTTCCTTTAGATAACCTGGCCCCAAGCCGTTTAGGGCTTTAAATGTTAGTACCAGCACTTTGAATTTGGCCCGGACCTGGATCGGCAGCCAGTGAAGTTGGAAAAGGACTGGTGTAATATGGTCTCGTTGGCCAGTCCCCGTTAACAATCTGGCTGCCCTGTTTTGTACCAGCTGAAGTTTCCGGACCGTTTTCAAAGGCAGCCCCACGTATAACGCATTGCAGTAATCCAAACGAGAGGTTATGAGAGCATGGATAACTGTAGCTAGGCTATCTCTGTCCAGATAAGGGCGCAGTTGGTATATCAGCCTAAGCTGGTAAAAGGTGCTCTTTGCCACCGAGTTCACCTGTGCCTCAAGTGACAGTTCTGGATCCAAGAGCTCCCCCAAACTACGGACCCGATCCTTTAGGGGGAGTGCAACCCCCTCCAGAACAGGGTGAACATCACCTCGCTGGACAGACGAACCACCCGCTAACAGTACCTCCGTCTTGTCTGGATTGAGTCTCAGTTTGTTAGCCCTCATCCAGTCCATTACCGTGCCCAGGCACTGATTCAGAACAGCCACTGCCTCACCTGGGTTTGTTGAAAAGGAGAGGTAGAGCTGGGTGTCATCCGCATATTGGTGACATCTCAGCCCACATCTCCGGATAACCTCTCCCAGCGGCTTCATGTATATGTTAAACAGTATAGGGGATAAAATAGAGCCCTGTGGAACCCCATGGCTTAAATGCCACGGCACAGAGCAATAATCCCCCAGCACCACCTTCTGAAAACGGCCATCTAAGTAGGAGCGGAACCACTGCAGCGCAGTGCCTCCAACTCCCAGCCCAGACAACCTATCCAGAAGGATACCATGGTCGATGGTATCGAAAGCCGCTGAGACGTCCAAGAGAACCAACAGGGTCACACTCCCCCTGTCCCTCTCCCAGCAAAGGTCATCCCACAGGGCGACCAAGGCAGTTTCTGTTCCAAACCAGGCCTGAAACCCGATTGAAATGGATCTAGATAATCTGTTTCATTCAAGAGTGTCTGGAGTTGTCCGGCAACCACCCGCTCAAGCACCTTGCCCAGGAAAGGAATGTTCACCACTGGCCTATAGTTGTTAACATCTTCCAGGTCCAGGTTAGGCTTTTTCAGGAGTGGTCTGATTACCGCCTCTTTTAATGGCTCATGTAACTTTAACAGTTGTAGAGCAAAGGGAATTTCAGCCAGTGTCATTTGTATGCAATTAGTTCCTGGTGAAATTCCCTCTTCATCACAACTGTTAAAGTTGCAGGGGCCCTGCTTTCTTTTGTATATGGTCACTCTAGTATAGTGCCTGCAACTTGAACTGTTGTGATGAAGAGGGATTTTCACCAGGAACTAATTGCATACAAATGACACTGGCTGAAATTCCCTTTTCTCTACAACTGTTAAAGTTACATGAGCCCTGACCTGGATTTTATCTGGTCAGCCTAGGAATAGGACTCCAGTTCTATTTTATTGTTTTAGGAACTGGGACCATAATTTAGAAGGGCAGCTGGGGGCAGTCATATAGGCTGACCATATGAAAAGGAGGACAGGGCTCATGTAACTTTAACAGTTGTAGAGAAAAGGGAATTTCAGTCAGGGTCATTTGTATGCAATTAGTTCCTGGTGATATTCCCTCTTCATCACAACAGTTAAAGATGCATACACTATACTAGAGTGACCATATACAAAGGAAGGCAGGGCCCCTGCAACTTTAACTGTTGTGATGAAGAGGGAATTTCACCAGGAACTAATTGCATACAAATGACACTGGCTGAAATTCCTTTTGCTCTACAACTGTTAAAAGTTACATGAGCCCTGTCCTCCTTTTCATATGGTCAGCCTAACTCATATTATGCTGCCAGAGGTGAAATTCATAGACTGGTGCAAGATAACCAGAGTGAAAGTATTCCAAGAATGTTTTCACCAATCAAGAATGAAAGTTGGAGGTTCAAAGATGATCAGATGCCATCATAGTTTCTACTACAAACAATGCCAACTACCTATCTGGCAGCATTATTCTTATGACCTGCTGGACAGCTTCTAAGAAATCAAAATGTCTGGGTTCCAGGAGGGATCTAATTGCAAAGCTGAAACATAAAGGAATTGATGGAAGAGCATCACCAGAAGTGGATCTTCCAGCTTAATTTGACTCAACCTGGGAAACCTTGTTCAGACACAGAAAGGATTGATAGGTTGAAATAACTTGTGTTTTGGTGCTGAGCTTAGAAGCCTGGATTAGATCTTCTAAAAACAGATGCCATTATTTATTGACTGTTTCTGTAAAAAGGTGGTTATCTTTAGTCTTTTACTTAGTGTCTTGGTAAATTTAATTTACCCACATGAGTCTTGGTAAAAAAAAAACCAAACCCAGCAGAACATAAGAATATGACAAGCTGAACAGCCTGATCTGTATGTGAAAGTTTTCAAACTTCTTTTCTTAGATTTATCATTTGAGCTTAAGTGCTAAGTTATTAAAATGCACACAAACATAATACACACCAACAACAGTCCACTAAGGCTGCAATCTTAATCCAATTGAACTCCATGGAATTTAGGAACAGACATGTTTAAAACACTGTTGGATGGCTTTGCAAGTGATGGTAAGAAAGTTTGTTTCTTGTTGTGATGATTGTTAATATGGGCTAAAAAGTAGAGCAAATTGTTGTATGTTCTTTTCAATGTATATTTACATTTGAATTGCAAAAAAACCCCATTGGCTGAATTCAGACGACATATTAGGCAATGGAGGGGGAAATAGTGTACTGATCGTGTGTTAGGCAGGCGGAGCTCCACAGTCGACATGCTGCAGCCGGCGCTGCTCGGCACTGGCAAACGCCCCAGTTGCTACGAACGTGCGGTGGCCATTTTGGTTGCAGTGTCTCCTGCCTCCCCCTCCCTCAGTCCCCCAGCTGTATCCCAGCATGCACCGTGAGTTCTGTTGGCTGTATAGAGCGGCCGGGTTTTTTTGGCTGCTCTAGCCAGCAGAACTCTATCCCCAAATGGAATAGTCTACGGAGAGGGTGGGAGGGCTGAATTCAGACGACACTTTAAACAACGGGGCTTTGGACTAAACAATGTGCAAGCCCGTTGTTTCCCTCCGTTGTTTAAATTGTCCGATTAGCGTACCGTCAGTTGTGTGTGCATTGTGTGTTACTCCCCACACAACACAATAAGCCACACAACTGATGATTGTTCCCCTCCTCCTCCATTGCTTAATATGTCGTCCGAATTCAGCTATTGAGTGTCACTTTGGAAAATCTCTCTCTCTCCCTCCCTCTTCCTCTCCCTCTCCCACACACACATACACACAGACTTTTTAAAATAATACTGAAATGTACACTTACTCTTCTTGTTCATTAAGTGACCAAAACAATGTCCCCAAGCGCAGAATGTACTTCTTCCCTTAGGGCTGATCAGGAATCACAAGGGTGTGAACTCAAAGACAGCATTGAGGTAAGGACTCGGCCTCTTTACACATTGTGGCCCCAGTTTCTTCAGTGGAGCAGTTTTTGGGTGCCTCTACAAGAGCGATTGAAAGCTCTTTCAAAGTGCATTACTGATTTTACCTCCACATGAACGGAGCGCAAATCGGGGGTTGAGGCGCTTTTTCTGTCCGACTATGCGCATTATCGAATGCGCGTTAAATAGCGAGTTTTAATTTACAGCGGGAGTTAAAGCGCCTTATGACAATGTAAATAAGCGATTCTCCACATTTAAATACCTTTAAAGTGTGTTTCATACAACCGGTAATGCGCTTCACCGCCTCCCGCCTCCCGGCGTAAAAGCGATTGTGAGAAGATGCACATAATCGGCCAACCGGGCGTCAAACCGAATTCTTTTTTTAAAAAAATATTTTTTTCATTTTATTATATTTATCAACTCATTACAATAGATATACAATTCTTTCCCTTTCTTTTATACACCAAGTGCACCCATCCCCAGGACCAATTCTTCTTCCATTACATTTTCCAGAATTGCGATATTTCTTGCACAGGTCTATGTCCTCTCCCCCTTAACAATACATATTCTAAAAATAGTTTCCATATATTTTCAAATTCATTCCGATTACATATTCCCTTTTCTATTTTAATAGTACACGTTACAAACCGAATTCTTGTAGAGGGGACCTTTGTTTCTTCCATCAAAGTACTGATACTCCAGCCTGTTGTTTACTGTGCCCTGTAGAGCAAAAATGGTGGGAACTATTGACCACCAACATGGTTCTATTTTCCTAGCCCCACTTTGGGTTTAGTATCCTTGGCATCCTTGACTGTGAATGCCAAAATATGATGAATCCAGGAACTAAGTTTAGATAGATCCCCTCAAACCCCTTTAATTTCTTTTTAAGCTACACACATTCTGGAAAATCTGACAAATGCCTTTGATGTGTGTGTGTGTGTGTGTGTGTGTGTGTGTATGTGTGTAAGATTATTTGAAATCTTAACAGGTTCTTTATGAAATTATTGGAGAGTTTGTAGGGAAAATCATGTTCTCCCGGTGTTGACTCTTCTCCTTTTTAGAGCACTAGTATGAAGACATTTATAGCATTTGAATCTTTCCTTCATGCGTCATGCTCTGCTTCTTGCATCTTCATTTCTCATCACTTTCTAAATACACTGTAAGATTAATCCCTCTCTGGACAACTGTTGTAACATGGCACTGAATTCTGAAAAGGTGGTATACTCATATTGCAGGCTCTGGTTGCAATTCTGCTCCATTAAAAACAGTGAGAATGATCCTAGCAGTATCAGGATTGCAGCCTTGTTCAACAGAATCTGGCTGCCCTGAGGTTCATTCATTAATACTGATAAGAACTTGAACATGTCGAGAAAGGGTTCTACCAGCTCTCTTCTCATCCATTATTTAATTGACTTGTCAACTGTGCTCCATGGAATCAGGTTACCATCTTCAAAGATTTCCTTATAATGTGATCAGAACTAACAGGGCTCTGGAACTTGAATTCTGTTTTTTGGACTTCATGGTCTGTGTCTTGGACCGCATCTAGTGAGCTACCTCAGACTTTCTCTGCTCAAGCCTTAGAACCTTCAAGCACAGAAAGAAATGGGAGAAAAACAAGAGGCCAAGAGCCTATCTACACTACTGCTTTAAAACGGTTTATAACAGTTTTAAACCGGTTAAACCAGTTTAAAACTGTTATAAACCATTTTAAAGCAGTAGTGTAGATAGGCTCCAAGTCACAAAAGTGGCTGTTTATTCTGTGCTCGCCTGATGTTTTGGAATCTCCTTCTTCAGGGGCTGCCTGCAACATAACAAAATATAGAAATTTAAAAACACTCTTGCATAAAAGCCAGATGGCATACAGAGCAACACATGAACAAAATACACTTCTATGTACAACTAGGTTCTAGAATTTCTAGAGTCTTCTCCACCCTGTTGTGCTCCAGATGTGTTAGCCTGCAACTCCCAGCATTCCTAAGCCAGTCATATTGGAGCTGCAGAAATGGCTTTGCAATCTAGGCCAGGCTTCATCTCTACTTCTGGGGCTGGATACAAGGTCCTCTTCTCCCTCTTCCCAGTTGTTCACCATTTATTTATTTAATGTCCAGCCTTTCTTCCCTTATGGAATACAAGACAGTATGTTTGGAGTTCCCAGTTGATCTCTCATCCAGGCACTGGGGAGGAAACCTGCTTAGCTTCAGCAGGTGGTTGCGTCCTATTGTCTCAGAACTTGCCCTTTCTTCTTCCTCTACCCTATCTTTTTACTCATCCCTTGACTTTTTCTGTTCCTTTTCTCAGACATTTTTTGCCTTCCTCTTTCTGTTTGCCTCTTAAGTTTCCCTGTATTCATATCTTGACTCCTTGCAAGGGAAACACAGAAAGAAAGAAAAATACCCAGTGTTTTTATGCAAGCTCAGCCTCTGTGTCACGCTGTGATGAGCCAGTTCTCATATTCAAAATCCAGCAAGTGACAAATTCAGCAGGGAGTTTTCCTCACCACAAATTCTAAGAAAATGGAATCAAGTTAATAACTACTGAAACGAAGTGGAAAATGGTGGACTTTGGAAACACAAGAAATAGATTGATAGAATATGAAATGAACTGCAACGTTATTTTGGCATGCAATAATTTCTTAACAAATACCCATACCCATCTTTGTCCGTGAAGCTAGCAAATTAAATTTGTCCTAACAATTCCTACTTGCGACATCCCTGGCTGTGTTTTTTCCTGTTGGAGCTGCTTCTGGAAGAATGTGCATCTCTTGCATCCTCTGCAAAGTATACAACATGGCAGTCCAAGGATAGCTGGCTGTTCTCCAGTGGAAGAATACCAGTTATCCATAAGGACCTGTAGAGTTGCTTTTGTCTTAATGTGGACAATTGGTGATTTAATAAAACAAAGAACCCTGAAATGTTTTGTGTCATTTATTCTAGCATTGTCAATGTACATGGCACTTTCAGTGTTAAATAAGAAACCCCCCCCCCCTAAAAAGGGCAGATTGCTGCTCTGAGGAGCTTGCACTCTGCATTTCAGTAATGGAGACAACATAGGGAAGGCAGAGGCAATGGATAACAATGGATACATGTATTCAAACATAGTTACACAAATTTAAGGCTAAACTAGGGCAGGATAATATACACTATTGCTTTATAATGGTTTATAATGGTATTGACAACTGTTGGGGCCTATGACACACTCCATATACCGTTTTCAAACCACTTTCATCATGTTATATCCTGCTTGGTGTAGATCTGGCCTAGATGACAGCGATGTATATCAATATATTTGTTGTACCAGTTAAAATAAAAATGAACAGCAACAGCTATTTAATTTGCATTTGTTTTTAGAAGCTGGCTTTTCAGGATGGAGCAAGGCGAACATGGCTCTTCAGCCTTCTAACCTCACTCCATCCTTGATGTGGAGGCACAGCTGGGCGGATGGTGACCCTTGCTTGGTCGTCATCTGTCCACCTGGGCAGAGAGCAGGGGGGAGGCCTGGACACTGGAAACCCATGCCTTCGCTGCTGCATCCAGATTAGCTGCCCTCTCCCCTGCAGCAACCTGCCAGCATATAAGCAGCAACCACCCCGTGTCTTCCCATTGCTTCTTCCATCTTCCATCTTTTCTCTTACCAGAAAATAAAAATTTGTTAAGGAGGAACAGACAAAATAGCCACACAATGACTTTGGATTGGCAGCACTAAGGCCCCGTCTTCATGCCACTGGGAGCGCTGTGCCCTGACGCCTCCCCAGCGGCGTGTGGCACATTTACGCCCCTTACGCCAGTCCTGACATAAGGGGCACAACGGTGCCTTTTCTTTTGTTGCTGCCTGCTCCGCCGAGCATTCGGCAGTGTGGCTGCTGCTGCTGGAGGGGGGACTGGGAGGGGGAGGGGAGCGGAAGCAGGGGTTTTTTTTTTTACAACTTTTAATGGGAGGGAGAACTGCCACTAACTAAAAAAGTCGCGTTTAATGGGCAACTTTTTTAGTTCGTGGCAAAGGGCTTTTACCGCTACATATCTTCGCATTGGCAACTGCGTCATGTAGCGTAACTGCTGCCAGTGCGAAGACATGTCGATGGAAACTGTCTGTCAAGAGGTACTCTACGATCCCTCCATCTGGAAGCACCCCAGGTTGTAGAGTCACTCCTAGTGGGAACTTCTCGAAGCTGCTGCTGTTGTGATCAATATGGGGATCTTTTCCACCACTTAAATCCCAAGGAGGGCAGCTGAAATCCTGGACAGGTGTCCTGGGAGGAGCTTTGGGATGGATGAGGGTTAACAAACTGAAGCCTAATCCAGATAAGATGGAAGGACAGTAGGTTGGGAAATCTACTAATAAGGATGGAGGTGTAGATCTGGCTCTGGATGGGGCTACGCTCCCCCTGAAGGGTCGGGCATGTAGACTTTCATGTATTTTGTAATCTTGCAAATCTTGTGAGGGCTGTGGAACTTGAAAGGTGGGTTAAAAAAAATCTTTAAAATAAATACTTGAACATCCTGTCCCTTGCAGCTCAATCCTCACGTCCTCAAGCTGCTTTTAACCTTTTTCGTTTTGCGTTTTTGGAGGTGGTGGGGAAGGTGCCTGCAGCTCTTTTACATGGATTTGGTTATGATGTAGTTAGTCTCCCAGCCGAACAATTTACTTCAAGCAGAGGCCTTCCTACATGGTTTCCAGAGGACAAGGCAGCAGCTTCCTTCCCCTTGCTTCCCAACACAAAGCCCAACTTTTACTTCTGCTAACTGTCACCTGTGGGCAAGGAAGATTTGGGCAGTAGTGGTCTACCGAAACATC
This sequence comes from Anniella stebbinsi, assembly GCA_029215795.1. Classification (NCBI taxonomy): domain Eukaryota; kingdom Metazoa; phylum Chordata; class Lepidosauria; order Squamata; family Anniellidae; genus Anniella; species Anniella stebbinsi. The sequence continues at coordinate 119,441,691 of JARDYH010000004.1, read as the reverse complement.
TTACGTGAGATGCAGAGTGCAGAGCGGTTTGCAGCTCTGTGGATAAGAAAACTGCCTATCTACATTGGAGTACGCTAGCACTTCACTTGCTCACCCTGTGCAACTGTGACATGAAGGGGTCTTCTATGGCTTCTAATAGCTCCACAGCCTGCTCTTTATATGTGCATGCAGAGGAATGGGATTGTGGTGAGGGGCCAGACTGGACAATGTATTTCCCACTTGTGACCCGCCTCCAATGTGTAGGAAAAGGAAGCAAAAGGAAGGGAGAGCATATGCCATCCTTGCCTGACCACTTGATGCAATTGCATTGCCTTTGTTCCCTCCGTACCTCTATGTGAGTGAGTTGCATTCAAATAGAGTGTGAGCGCACACATTCCAGCACACACCATCCCAGATTGTGGGTTCTATTTCTCAGAGACAAGCAGGAAATACACAATTGGGGGCTGCCTGCATTGGATATGTGTATGCACTGTCAGAAAATGATGCCCCTAAGCGGTCATTTGGGGGTCTTGGTCCACTGGGTGGGTAGAGGATGGGCCCCAGATAACACCTTCCCACCAAATCTCTCACTCCTCAAGGTAGAGCTGCGCTTCTTCCCCCATTTTCTGATTCAGTCCAGAGTTTGTGCACAGCCTTAACCATTTCTACTTTCTCAAGATTCTTTTTTATGCATGGAGCACACAATATAAGATGACCCCATTGGCTAGGTTCCCTTTCCTCCCTCACTGTTTGATTGGTTTCCCAGGCATATAGCCCTCTTCAGGTGTTTAGTTAAACACGTGAAGGGGGCAAGTGAGAACTTGTGGGACTAACCCCTCCCCCCTCAGTGATGACATATGCACTGGCCGCACTCCCTCGGGCTGAAAAGGGCCACCATCTGGGCAAATAGGGTTTCCTTTGTGGGTATGGGAACCTTGATTGACCAGCCTTCCTGCCCCCATATTGGAAACTCTACCTGCATAGAAGGCCTCCCCCTTCAGGCTGAGCCAATCACGCATCAGCCATGAGGCTTGGCAGCACACATGGCATCATCAAGGAGGCAGGGCTGGCCCCACATATTCCTGCTTGTCTCTTCACACATTTCATAGTCACAGGTACTGAACAGGGTTTATGGGTGAACTGTTCCCAAATAAATTTGAGGAGGTGGGTTGCGTATTATGTCCTTAACGTTTAGGTACACACAAACAAAAGCTGTCAAAAAGTTGCACGATCTTTCAAAAATTCATATAAAATATAGGGGTGGAGGGATTGTTCTGAAATTTCATACACATGCTTAGGCATATCACAAGCACTGTAGGCCACTTTCAAGTCTCTAACTTTGAAAATACAGAAGTTATAAAAAAGTATTAGACAATAGACACATACGCTTACCTTAAAGAACTTAAATGGGTGTAACTTTTTTATTTTAAAATTTAGAGACATTAAACTTGTTGGACTTTGCAGATGGGATGTTGCTAGTCCTGGCTCCCCAAGTTGCATGTCTCTATCTTTAAAAATAAAAAAAGTTATAGGGGGTCCCCAAAAGCACCCCTGTAACTTCGTTATTTTAAAAATTTACAACTTGAAAGTTTCCCCCAGTACAGCTTGTCTATTGCTAGACATGTGTATTGAATTTCAGAGCAATTGCTCAAACCCTCGATTTTATATGAATTTTTAAAAGATTGTTCCAGTTGACAACTGGTTGACTGGGCCTTCCAGGTGCTTTCAAAGTACCACAATCGTTAAAAAAATCATATAAAATATAGGGTTGGAGGGATTGATCTGAGATTTAGCATACATGTCTAGTGACATCAAAGGTAGGGTGACCATATGAAAAGGAGGACAGGGCTGTCTCTTTAACAGTTGTATTGAAAAGGGAATTTCAGCAGGTGTCATTTTTATGCATGCAGCACCTGGTGAAATTCCCTCTTCAGCACAACAGTTAAAGCTGCAGGAGCCCTGCCTAGTGTGATCAGATACAAAAGAAGGCAGGCCCTTTTCAATACAATTGCTAAAGATACAGGAGCCCTGTCCTCCTTTTTCATATGGCCACCTTAAAGGAAGTTGACAAATCTGAAATCTATATAGCCATGTTCTGCTACAAATCTGGAGGGGAATAGGTATATTTGGGCTGAATTGACTGAATGTACTTCTAGGTCAGCCTCATTGCTCTAAATGCTTCTGTTTCCCCTTAAGAATGCATAATGGAGCAGTGGAATACAGCTGAAGTTATGTAAACAATAGATCATCATGTGTCTTTTTTTACACATGCATAGGGAAAAACACCTTTCACCAGACCATTGTTTTCTTCAAAGCAGGAAATAATTTACTGGGGAATGTTTACTCGTTGTTATTTGCAATGAGCTAGGAACAGGAAGTTATTTTTTTGCTTCCTTTTGGTTGAGTCATGGGAATGACTAGGAAGCTGATAGCAAGACAGGCAGACTTACCATGAGGGAAAATGACAGTGGGTCTTCATTAGTTTAAGATGACCTGCAACAAGCTGCTCCTCTCCAGCAGCTGTTGGAGAGGAGCAGATCGGGCCAGATTGAATCCACGATCCAGATCTGCTCCAGGTCCATGCAGAGCCCTCCCTCCCACTCTCCCCGCTCCCTCCCTGCCTCCCTTCCACCCCCCCAATAGCCCTGCTTACCTGCAGCCTCCTCTGCATTGTCCCCAGTCGTCATCTGGGTCGTCCTGCCTCCTTGATGTTGGCAGGCTACTTTTCAGCTTGCGCCGGGTGATGAAGTTGAGGAGGCAGGACAACCCAGGGGATGACGCGGAGGAGGCTGCAGGTAAGCTGGGCGATTGGGGGAGGGAAGGAGGGAGAGCGGGAGGGAGGGCTCTGCATGGACCCAGAGCGGATCCAGATCCAGATCCAGATCCGAGGTGGATCAGATCAGGTTCGATCTGACACGGGTTGGATCGGGCCCGATCCAGACCTCCCAGATCAGGACCCAGATCGGTTTGGGGGGGTCCATGCACAGCCCTAATGTCAGGGGCCCCAACAGTTGTCAAAACTGTTATAAACAGTTTTAAAGCAGTAGTGTTGATCCTGCCCAAGAGCATAAGGAGCGAAGCTCTAGAAATGGTGTGATGTGATCACATAACATTATTTCCAGGCCTGTCCAGAAAGAAAAAAACATAGGCTGGGTGGAGGCGGGAACATCACATCCCCCCTCCCCCCCGCACAGCACCTGGAAACAAATTACATTACCATGTAGTACCCATTTTGAAAGTGCATGGCAGGAACCATATTTGGAAAGGCTTTTAGCTTTAAAGGTTCTTTAAACTTGTATAAAAAAGTTAAAGAAAATAAAGACGAAAATAATTTCAAAACCCTTGTCCATCTTGTATAACTATAAGTTTAAATTTATTATTACTTCAAAATCTCATTATAACAGAGAACTTTCATGTGAACTTAACATACTGGATTTGTGACTCGGTGAGAAAACGATGAATTATGACTAGTCATAGCACTGCCACAGATTCATGGACAATCCTTTCTCCCTGCCCCCCTCCCCCCGGGCAGGTTTTTAAAACTGAATAGGAAGGACTGAATCAAAATAAAGTTTGAATCAGGGGAATGGCTTGATAAATAGGTCAGTCAAGCAGAACTGTGGCCTTGATGCAAGAAGTAGAAACCTCAGTGGGGAATGATAAATAGATTTGATGCTGACCATTAATATTACATAGGAATTAGGAAGAAGCTTATGTTAATTTCTTGATGTCATCACACAAGACTTGGATAAAAGCAGCCCCCATTTCTTGGAGGACATTGAGCGATGCACCTCTGAAGAAAGACTTGCCACCCTCATCACAGTCAATCTTCCTACAGTAGTCAGTTGTAGCAGAGTATAGAGGTGTACGGAATTATGCATGGTGTGGAGAATGTGAAGAGGGAGACATTTTTCTCCCTCTCCCATTATACTAGAACCTGGGGTCATCCCTTGAAGCTGATTGGTGGGAGATTCAGGACAGATCAAAGGAAGTGCTTCTTCACACAGAGCATAGTTAAATATGGAATTCATTACAAGATGTAGTGATGGCCACCAATTTGGATGGCTTTATAAGGGTGGTGGTGGATAAATTACTGGAGAAGGCTATCAATGGCTACTAGTCCTGATGGCTAAGTGCAACCTCTGGAAACAGAGGCAGTAAGCCTGAATACACTAGTTGCTGAGGAACATGGGTGGGAGGGTGCTGTTGCACCATGTCCTGCTTGTGGGTCCCTGGTTCACAGTTGGTTGGCTACTGTGTGAACAGAGGCGGGTTATAAATAAATAAATTATTATTATTATTATCATTATTATGATTATATGGATCCTTGATCTGATCCAGCATTTATTTTATTTTATTATTGCACTTATATCCCACCTTTTTTCCTCAAGGGAATCCAAGGCGACGTACATAACCTTCCTCCTCTCCATTTATCCTCACAACAACAACCCTGTGAGATAGGTTGGACTGAGAGTCTGTGACTGGCCCAAAGTCACCCCGTGGGTTTCCATGGCCAAGTGGGGAGTAGAACCTGGATCTCCAGACTCCCAGTTCAACACTTTAGCCACTACACCACACTGGCTCTCTGAATTTTTTATTAATACCATTTTGGACAAAAACACATCTCTTCAATTGGTCCTTGTCATTTCACAATTTACAGTCCTGGTGGAAAAGAACTATTTGTAACACCCAACCATCTTCTTATGTTGTTTGCAAGCAGACTGCATCATCAGATGGTGCTGGGCTGTACCAATGGGATATGAGGTTTCTATCAGTGGGTAAAATCCAACGTATGCCTTATTTAGAGTAAACCCATTGAAAACAATGAGACTTAAGTTAGTTATGACTAACTGTCCATTCATTTCAATGGGGCTGCTCTTAGTAGGATTTATATTGGATTTTACCCAGTGACAGCAGTAATTGTCATTGATGGAAACAGAGTGCGAGGATAAATGGGCATTGGTTGGATCACAGGGATGTACAAGAATTTCTTATCAGTTTGCAAAATCATCAGAACTTGTCTTGTTTACAACCCCAAACATGAATTGGAGTGCATTTTCAGAAAAAACTCGCATGTTCCCAAACTTGTGATCGTGTCAGAAAAATGAGTACGTTGGGGGAAATGTGCACTTTAAAATATGAGGTTTCCTAAAAGTAGGCATTTTAATGCCTTATTCAATGGGGAGGGGGAAAGGCACACTTTTGAAAAATATACACGGAAATGCAGGCTTTTCCTGTTTGAAATGTGCACTTTTCCTGTTTGAACGAAAATAAAACAGGTGGCGAACAAAAATGGGAGCATGGCAAACTGAGCTTCATGTGCATATCTTTGAGCTCCATCACACCTTCTTTTTTCCCCCTGGTATGCACCTGCGATTTTGACCTCTGTTTCTTTAGCACGGCAAGTGCTGGTCCCTTTCATGATCATTGCTATACCAGGGGTGTTGTGTCTAACTCCTTTTACCCTGAACAGGCTGATGAGTTGAGAGAGGTGGGGGCAGAATCAGATTCTGAAGAGGATCTGTTGGTAGCACCCGGGGATAGACTGATTCCCCAGGTCTTTGTTCCAGCTGCAGAAGATGTAAATTCAGAGATTAGCACTGAGGAGGGAAACTTATCTGCAGCTGAGGAACCCCGACTGGCATCCCAGAAGGAGGAGGAGTTGGTGGACGCTTTAAAGCATGCAGCGTTCTGGAGGAGGCTTAAGCGGGACAAGGCCAGAGGGGAGAGACGCCGGTCGGAGCGACTTCGTAAGAAAAGAGACGCAACTTACTGACTGAGACTTAAAGGACTCTCTTTTTGGTTCCTTACTGAAAGCAATCATTTCTTCCGTTCGTTTTGCCTAATCCTCCCTTGAGGCGAGTTATGTTAATCAGTTTGCTTTGTGTTTAAGAGTTTTTTGCCTGAAGTAAAGGTGTTTGTGTTCAATTCAGAATTGGCTAATTATTTGGTCGCTGTAAATTGCCCAGTAAAAGAAAACACAACAAGGGGACTCTCTTTTCACTTGTTTGCTCTCCTGTTATTGCACCCACCCCACCCCTTCTCCTTCCCCCTCCACATCATTGGTTCTTGTTGGGTGATGGACGGGGGAGCCTCCCCCCCTCACTCAGGCTTTGTTGTCCAGCATTTTACTGATTCAACATTTAATAGGTTGGGCACCGTTTCTGCAGGCAAGGAGGCAAGGAGGCAAGGAGGATGGAGTTGGAGCAGCAAAAGCCTGTTCAACCAGCTCAGTTCATTTGACACAGTGTGCTAGAGGAGGAGAACCACCCCACCCTGCTCTTTCGTCAGCAAGGACACATTCAATGCACACACACACACACACCACCACCAACAAAACCCCGGGAGGATGGCAATACACGGGGGTGGAAGGGCACTTTACTCCCGCATGGAGGAAATAAACCAGACTTTCCCTGCTCCAAAATAAGACAGAAAAGGGAGGAGAAGAGGCAAGATGAGTGCAGGACAGTGACGACATCCTATGAGTACCTTGCTGCAAAACCACAAACCAGGCATGACGAGAGTGCACTAAAATGCTGGTGTGATGGAGCACCTTGTCTCCCAGCAGCTCAACGCAGACATCGATAAATAAACAGTTCATTTCATAAAGCATCCTTCCCCAACTTGGTGTCCTCTGGAGGTGTTGGACTACAATTCCCAGTATGCTGGGAGTTGTCCAACACAACGGGAGTGCACCATAGGTCTCCAGTAGACGCCCCTTGCAATGAAATCAACTGTGTAAATGACAGCCCCTGACATATATATTTTTTTTACCGCTCTGAGAACTGGGGACCTCAAAACAATGTTTCTCCACGATTGCCAGTCCTGGGATGGGTCAAACTGGCTTGCGTGCACAAGGAAGTATCTTGTAAACCGGACTTTTGTGTTTGTTCCTCGGTACGCACGCACGCACGCTCAAATTTGCTGACTCTAGGCGAAATAATTGTCCGTGGGTCTATGCGGAAGAACCAGCCATGTGAAGTAAATCCTCCTCCCGGACCTGTTTGGTTGCGTTTTTCCTTGGCTCGCATTTAGGGCACCGGATACCAACAGGAAGAAATAAATACGTCAATTGGTGTGAGGTTTATGCAAGCCAGAACTGTAACCTTCCTCTTCCCCACCCCAGCCCCTTTCCCAAGCTCATGAGGTGCTGAGAAATCTCTCTCAGCTTGGGAACAAAAGGACCTCATAGGATATCTGTTACACGTATTAACGATAGCCTTGGTTTTCTACAATAAGGTATTCTACAATAAGAAGTGGTGATATAGAAGTCTCCCCTTCTCTCCTCTCCATCCCACTGATTTATGACAGAACATAGTGGGTTGGATCCAGGATCTGCCTTCCACAAGAGGAAGGGCCCCACTTGCAGAAGGCTCTCCAGTCTGATTTTTCAGGATCTCTTCCCCTCCCTCCCTCCCTCCCTCCCTCCCTCCAGCTTAACTCATTCAGCCAGGGGCTGACTGGCATCACAGAGCAATTTATTTATTTATTATTCATTTATTCGATTTATATATTATCTTTCCACCAAGAAAATGGCACGTAAGGTGGCATGGGTAAGCATGGGTATTTCTTTGCTTTATTTCCATTATTTTTAATCATTCAATGTGGAATGGGAAAAATGGATTGCAGATTATCGTTACAGCCCCTTCTTATTCTAAGCAGTAGTTTCCAATTTCAGAGCGTGCGTGGCGTGCAATGTGATAGCACTGTGCAGTCTCTTTCAATGAGACTGGATTCAAATCTGTTTTGCATGGGGTTGCACTCCTCCTTAAAGAGCATGTTCCCAGTCTGGAGGCACTGTTAGCTCCAGCCCTTATACTGGAGGCTCAGGTAGCATCTGTGGCCCAAATTGCCTTTCAGCAGTTTAGGCTGGTACACTAGCTGTGTCCTCTCCTGGACAGAGAGAGCTTGGGCACAGTTATCCATGCTCTCATGTAACATCTAGGTCAGATGACCTAATACCTTTCCTTTGGAAGCTTCAAGTGATTCCCAATACAACAGCCAGACTGTTAACTGGGGTGTACTAAATGAACCATATCTCACCCAGGACTGGTTCCATATTTGAGGGGGTCCCTTAGGTAGCCCTTTTCCTCTCACTGTACCTGGCTGGGCTGTGGTGGCAGGCCTCTAAACAGCGCTGGGTGGCTGGATCTAGCCACTCTTTGCACCCCCAATAATAATAATAATAATAATAATAATAATAATAATTTTATTTATTTCTTACCCGCCTCTCCCTCTGAATCGAGGCAGGGAACAACAATAAATATAAATACAAAGACCATGAAATAGCAATGTTAGGCCAGGGGCATTGTGGGAAATTAGAAAGGATAGCCAGGCACTGTTTGGAAAGCTGGGACAGAAATAAAGAATTTTAGGGGGGGCAGTGTGGTAAGAGTCTTGAAATTAGACTCATGTAGTTTCGTGTCCCAACCGTCACTATCCCAATCAGACGAAAGACACGTGTAAGATCGAAAACTGGCTGCAGCTCTTTAATTTCCTTCTTGCAAGAAGTGACCACCTAGGAATCAAAACCTAGAAAATGGTACTGGCTACATATTTTGAACAATCTTAAATAGGAAAAAATCATACAGGGATACATGGATCTGGTTCAGTTAAACAGTGATTAATTCTACCAATCTTGAATTATCTAGAATACACATAAGCTTCAAAGAATCTTCTGATGTGGATTCAGTTAACTCTATCTTTGACTAAGAGATAGAATCCACAAACGTTGCAATCTTCGCCAGATGCAATGTTATCATAGCTTGTCTCTTAAGAAGGCAAAGTCTATTGCTGTATCAGTTTTTTTCTTTAACCTTTTGTCCGGCTTTTAGGAATGTAGCTACTATTAATTCCCCTACGTGTTTTCCTCTTGCTAAGTTAACCTGAGGTCTTCATGAGACACACTTTATTAACTCTTATTTCAGAGGCACGTATAAGGGAATTTTGAATTATCATACCACAGCAGGGAAGGACAGGCATTCGGGGGGGGGGGGGGCTTTCCAGGGCCCTGGGAGCTGCCCAAGGATGCCTGGTGCTGATGCTAGTCCTGAAACAGTTTGGTTTTAACCATAATACAAGGTGCTCCTGTTGCCCATTACTGCCCTAAATAACTTTGGACCAGAGTATCTGAAGATAGAGACTGCATTATGAACCTGCACAGTCTCTATGTTCTACATGATCATTCTACATGGCCCCACTATAAAAAGATTCAGCAGATGGCAACTGGGAAAATGGACTTTTCCCTCATGGCAGCCCATTCATGAAATGCTCTACCCTGGCAAACTCAGGAGGTGCCCACATCAGCATAACTGATAGAGCAAAATCCAACAGGACTTACTTCCAGGTAGGTCTAGGACTGCAGCAGATGTCAGGTTAAGGTTCTCCAGGTTACCAGGGCTTTTACTGGTTAGCTCAGGCTTAATAGAGACTATTAAATGTGTTTATCAGAAAACTCTGTTTTTGTTTTTTATGATACCGATGACTACTTTTTTCTTATATTACTTTTTGACTATTGCTTCTGTTTGCATTTTACTGTTTTAGCTATTGTGCAGTTAGGGTTATTTTTATCATTTAGATTTTTAAAATCTGTTTTTATTGTTGTGAGCCACTTTGAGGACTGGAAAGTGAAAGAAAAGCATACCATTTTAAAACAAATAAATATGTCTATGAAGCAAATTCCACTTTAAGAGCAAATATATTTTCTGTCCCTTGGCGTAAAACAAGTTGTTTACTTCTTATGGATAGAGCCCCCATTTTATGAACGATCTATAAAAATTGTGGATGACTGGCAGTCTTATTTGCCCAGGAGAACACATAGTCTACAAAGATTTCTTGAATACCAAGAACACTGAAAAGAACTTATTAAAAAATGGCAAATCTCATTGATAAATCTTTTGGAAATCTTTGCAGATGCAACTTTTCTCAGACTCCCAAAATGTGCATTAATACTTAACAGCCTCCTTTATTTGGGTGTGATAGAAGTCCATGATATATATTGGTGACTTAAGTAGTTCCCAAACTGTGTGATGATCGAGCCCATTTCTGTTTTGTGAAAAAAATGCTAGCCTGTAGCAAGAAATACATTAAAGGGTCTTGTGAGCCTGGGGCACTTATCCACAAAAGACTTTGCTTGTTGTGTCTCTGCATGAAGAGCTGACTCAAGACATTTCGCTGCCTGAGGTGAATGACAAGAAGGTGTTCCCTTCTCTCTGCTCCATATACAAAAGCAATTTAATCCTCCTTCAATACTGGTGATGGGACAGTGTGCTTCACTGTACCTGGGGACAGCAGATTAGCTTAATTCTGTCCAAAGCTAAGAGGGAAACAGTCAGGGGAGCCACTGAAGAGGCTTCCCCAGCTTCTCTGCATGATTCACTGGTCTGGCCTTGTTTCCTTCCAATTAGTTTCTTCTGTGTCTCTGCATTGAATGTGATCAAACCATTCAGCTGTGTACAATGCAAAGAATCATCAGAATTACCCATTCCCAGAGGAGGCTGCCTATTGAGTCTCTGCGTGAGTGCCTGTTCTGGGTTCTCCTCCATCCATTCAGGAGTCACATCCAGAGAAGTGACTCATGCAGAAATGCAAGCAATGGGCTTCTCTCAGAGGAGAGGTAATTCTTCTTCTTACACATTCTAAAATCTGAGTGTGTGTTTGTGTCATGAGCATCATTTCTCAGAAGTGAGGGAATCACTGAGCTAGCTGAATTGACAAGTGGCACTAATTAGTGGATGCCTTGTTCACGCCGGCATTGAGGTTTATCAGTCTTGTTTGAAAGGGGAGCAATGATGTAACCATCCCTAATCAATGTGTGGAATGCAAAGAATTGCGCTGTTGTGTAATCTGCTTTTTGTAGTGAGTAAAATGGATTCTGTATGGAAACCAGGAGCTTTATGGATTTAGTAGCCTCTGTGTGCAGCGATATGGGTCAGATGACAAAGCAGAGAGCACAAAAGAGAGATTGGGAAGGAATTATTAAAGTTTGAACAATGGAGCTGAAGATCACCAATTCAGCTCCATGGCAGATTTCATATGACTATGTATTCAAGCATTTGCAGTCTTTGCGTTACATAAGGGGATGTATTCTGGTAATGTGCACAGGGACTGTATTGCACACTAATTATTCATAGACTTATGTGGTCCTGCAAATAACCTAGAGCAAAAATGAAACTGATTTGTTGGAATACTGAACTCTCTGATGCTTGCAGGGCAAATAAATATATCCATAGGACAGCAACAATGTTTTAAAAGCCGGATTAAAAATCATGTGGAATAAAAAGCAGGGAATAACACTGTTCAAGCAGTATGTGCAATGTGCCCCAACAATTATCAGTGCACTTCAATACCACTTCTAGCCAAGATGGTCACAGATCGAGCATCAGAGAGAGAGAGAGAGAGAGAGAGAGAGTCAGAGAGTGATAGGCTGAATTCGGACAACACGATAGTCAATGGTGGGGTAATAATCAACTTTACAGTTGTTCATCTAGGGGGTACTCCCCACACAACATGGTAATAAATAATCAACTGTGGTGTGGATTAGGATCAGCGCTGAGTTGACAATGGCAGCATTCGGACGACACGATAGTTAATACAACTGATGATTGTTTTCCCCCACCCCAGTTGCTTAATGTTTCGTCCAAATTCAGCCATAGAGTCAGAGAGTGAGAGTGAGTGAGTGAGTGAGAGAGCTTTTACATAATCTGAAATGCAATAATTTTCAATGGAGACAGCTGAGCCCTTCAGCTGAGAGTAATGACATGTTAAGTAATCGAGCAATTAACTGATGTACATGCATGTGTGAACCAGCCGTGAGAAATGCCTAGCCTAGTATATGCCTAAAAAGGCAGAACCCTGTACACAGAACAAATGGTGAAGAACAGCGCACCCTCTGTGACGCTCTCTGACATTGTAGCCATGGTGTGGTTTGTGTGGTGTACATTTTTGGCCATACCAGTTACAATTGCCTCAAGGCAGGCTTGCAGGACACACCCAGCTTCTCATGCTTGTTATTGTCAAGTAGAGAGTTCGTGATAAAAACCAGTGAACTGCCATCCCAGAGCACCACGTGAAAGTTATTTCCTGTTGTTTGTTTCTGTTATAATTTCAGTTCTAACAATCAAAATAGAAAAAGAGGAAGATGTGTTTGGAAGGGCTAGGGGGGTGGGAATGAATGAAGAAAATGGCGGGGGGGGGGAGGTAAAAAGATTGTAACAAAGGCTATAGATTCTTTGTAGGGTGTAGAACAGGTTTCCTCTACCTGGTACCCTGTAGATGTGTTGGACAACAACTCCCACAATCCCTCAGTCAGCAGAGTTGTAGTTCAACACAACTGTAGGACTTTAGGATTAGATTCCCTAGTGTAAATTGGGTTTGTTCTACCCTTGGGTGAACTACTAAACATGGGGGGGGGGGTTGGCAGAGGGGTTGGGAGAGCGAGAGCAACTTCCTGTTGTGGTAACTCAGCCTCTGCAATACTTTGAGGCCGTCTCTGTATTCCTGAATACACATGAAGCCCGTTCTTATTTAAAAAAAAATACAGGAAATTATGCAAATGGACGGCAGCGGCCTGTCAGAAACCCGATTTGGGTAGTCCCCTTGGCTTACATGTGTAGGTCTGATCTTACTTATGCAGAAGAATGAAGTGGCAGCGTGCAAGTAGAAAAACTAGCACTTCAGGGAGAAAAGTTCGAATCTAGCCTTCTCCCTGTTTTGTTGGTTTTCTGCTTGAAGGGTTTTTTTTAATGTAACATTTTTTGTTTTGTTTTAAAGACATCATCCGTCCACTGTCTGAAGTGATACAGTCCATTCTACCACGTCATTCTGCTGCAGAGCTAGACAAGACCATAGAAAACCTGCCTGAAGATTCCAATGCGGCATATTAATATGTTACTGTTCACATTGCATACATACACTTAGCCTGTTTAGTCTGAAGATTAACATCAGTAATAAACGTTCTTCAAGGTTCTGAATAATTATGGGGTCATTCTACAGATTATTTTTTCGCACTAGGAACATGGAGGCCCCTCTTACCTCACATTTTGTTCAACATCAACATACCCCTGAACAACTTAGCATTGTTTTTTGTAGCGGAACGGGTTTCCCCCTCCATTTACAATCATATAACTAGTTTAAATTTACTTTTAAAAGGGGAGGCTTTCAAGATTCACACAATTAGGGCCAATCTATATACAAGGTTTTTGATGTTTTATAAGGGTTATGAAAACTCTTTGGGCCACATGACGCACTCCCTATAACGTTGCATATCTGAGGTTTTTTAAAACTCACTTCAGTTATATACAACGGTTTCACTTGTAATAAATCATTTTAAGTAAAATAATGTGTCCTTCCTTACCGTTTGTGATTCATGGGGGCAGTGCTTCGTTTACTGGTGCCCAAATGCTTAGCAGTTGATTGGTGGGGAAGAAAGAGGAAGTGGGCGAGTGAACTACAACACCCACAATTCTTAGCCTTATACTTGCTAGGGAATGACAGAGGAACTAAGAAGGAAGTGGGTGACTGAACTACAACCCCCACAATTACTTGCCCTAAACTCATTGAAAAAACGAAAGAGAAAGAGACAGGGCAGAACTGTGTGTGACTGCACACACCGCTTTAAAGACTGAAGACTATTCTCCTGTAAGGTGAGTACTCAGTAATGTGGCTTAAGACGTTTTAGAACGCACCTATTTGGAACGTTTTAAAATACTATTTAAAACGTTCCAAAGGACTGTGTAGATCGGCCCTTAGACCAGTATCTTCAGAGGGTTTAAACACACATCTGGACTTATCTGATTTCTTGTGAATGTTTTATAGCAATGGATTGTTGTTTTAGTAGTCTCTCTGGACTAGACCATTGCATTATATATCAGCACTGGATATTAGGGGTGTGCACGGACCCCCCGGATCGGATCGGGAACCGGATCGGGACCTCCAATTTTGTCATGGATCGGTACGGACAAAATCGGAGGCACCCTGGACCGGATCGAGTCCGATCCCAATCCAAAAATCGGAAATTTTTGGATCGGCCGCCATTTCCCCCCCCCCCCCCATAGACTTACAATGCAAGTCTATGAGGAAAAAATGGCGGCGGGTGGGTGAGGGGGGGCCTAACTCCCTCCCCCCAGGGCCATCCGCTGTGGACGGCCCCAGCAGGTAAGCCCCCTCCCCCTCGCTCCCTCCCCCCCTGGGGCCGTCCGCTTCCATCCGTGGGCGCCCGCGGGCGCCCGCGGATAGAAGCGGATGGCTCCGGGGGGGGATAAGCCCCCTTCCCCGCCACTGCTTACCTTTTACAGACGCCCGCTCCCGTCTGGCACCGGCGGCTACTGCCAGCGGGCGTTGCGGCCTGCTCTAGAGTAGTGCGCCGGGTGATCACCCGGCGCGCCACCCTGGAGCAGGCCGCGGAGCCTGCTGGTAGTAGCCACCGGCGCCAGACGGGCGTCCCTAAAAGGTAAGCGCCCCCCTCCTCCCCTCCGCGCGCCCCCTCCTCACCGTTCCGGGACGTTCGTTCCCGTCCGGCGCCGGCGGCTACTGCCAGCGGGCTTTGCGGCTTGCTCCAGGGTGGCGCGCCAGGCGCGCCACCCTGGAGCAGGCCGCGGAGCCCGCTGGTAGTAGCCGCCGGCGCCGGATGGGAGCGGACGGCCTGGAAAGGTAAGGACCCCCCTCCTCCCCTCCGCGCGCCCCCTCCTCCCCTCCGCGCGCCCCCTGCTTACCTTTCCGGGCCGTCCGCTCCCGTCCGGCGCTGGCGGCTACTACCAGCGGGCTCCACGGCCTGCTCTAGAGTAGCGCGCCGGGTGTTGTCATCACCCGGCGCGCCACCCTGGAGCAGGCCGCGGAGCCCGCTGGTAGTAGCCGCCGGCGCCGGACGGGAGCGGATGTCCCTCAAAGGTAAGCGCCCCCTCCTCCCCTCCGCCACCCCCGCGGTCCACTTTCATCGGCGATCGCCCGCTGGCGCCCGCCAATGGAAGCGCCGGTGGGCGCCAGCGGGCGCCCGCCGATCCGCCGATCCGCCGAACAGGTTTGGAGCCTTTTCGGATCGGTTCGGACTGGATCGGCCGATCCAGCTGTTGGATCGGAAATTGGATAATTTATCCGATTTCCCACTGGACCGGACTCGGATCGTGGATCGGGTCCGATCCAGTGCACATCCCTACTGGATATGTATATGTTTTAACAGATATCTTGATCAAATATCAACTTTGGGGGGATCACCCTGGATTTATAATTTGTATGGGATTTATAATGATTTTTGGTTCATGGACTCATGTTACAACATACTCATGTCTGTTCCTTTAAAATGAGAGTTCCCTTGTCACTTATACCAGTATAAATTACTACTATTATGTTCATTAATTATATCAGACAGCTGCTCTTGATTCCACTATATAGGTAGTTCATTCCACCCCCCACCCCCACCCCCACCTCCCATTGAACAGCTTTGGTTTTTCTATGTGACCTGGCTGGGGGAGATTTGGTAAGTTTTTCTTAATGAGGTTTGCATGCCTGTATATATTTTTCATAGTTTTGTAGAACATCTCATTAGATGGAGATATGGCAAGAGTTTGCTTGTATGCAATCCTTTTGAAATCCACTAATGGAAGGCACTTTTAGATTGCATCCTCATGAGATAAATATATGGGCACCTTTTTACAGACAGCTACATGCTTAACTTTAGAACAGTTGCCTTTAATTATTAATAACAATAAAAAACCCCTAGAAATAAATAAGAACCAGGAATTAAAATGTACAAATTATGTATTTTTACAGATGCTCATTAGAGGGAATACACAAATCAGTGTTTGTACAATATGTTGTTTCCCCTAACTGAAAGTATTTATAAATTTTAGTTCTATAAAATGACATAAAGCAATTTGTTTAACATATTGATCCTACATCACTGAGTTCTTCCCATTTCAAGGAAAGTTGTCACCCAGTGGATGTTCAAGACCAGTTGCCTGCAATTAAAGAGTTAAGAATGATTTGACGAATATCTGGAGTAACTGTGAAGTTACACTGTTGTGTACACCACTTCGACTGTTTGGCATTTATTATCGTACATATACGTTCACAGTAATTGTTCAATATGTCATAAATAGTTGTCACTTACCACAATAGTTTTTCACGTTTCATTGGTACCTTTAAATTTATATTCAGCCATTTAATAATAATAATGATAATAATCCTTTAAAACCTTTCTTTGTTTTTAAAGAAAACCTATTTTTAAAAGGAAACCTATTCCAGATGGTATGTTGTTCCCAACAATGAGCAAAATGACAACGTCCATCTGACAAAACTATTGATTGTGGTTATTTCCATGACAGAGACAGTCGCTCATGGTGATTTCAAAGGGCCAAATGACAGGTTATGGTCACACTTTAAAAAAGGGGGATGCTTAAACTATCCACTTTTATTTTGGAGGCAAAGCAGCCATTGGCCCTGATCTAGAACATGCACTGCTATGGATTGGGGCCTTGTGCCAGGTTTTGTTCATGGTAAAAGAGCAGTTGGTGGCAGTGGTGAATTTTCAGCATGAAATCACTGAGGGATTTGGGGTCTTATAGTGGCCTGTTCTTCAAAATAAAACTGGACAATTTTAAACATTTTTAAAAAATAAATAAATAAATTCACCATGTATTTTGGTCTCCAAGTCGTGACTTGCATGTGTGTATGAGCAGTGAGCAAAGTGTCATGTAATGTATAAAAGCTTACCAATCACATCAACTGCAATACTTACCAATTTATTATATGTCAGGGATTGAACAATCAAATGATTTAGGGTGACCAGATAAAATCCAGGTCAGGGCTCAAGTAACTTTAACAGTTGTAGAGAAAAGGGAATTTCAGCCAGGGTTATTTGTATGCAATTAGTTCCTGGTGAAATTCCCTCTTCATCACAACAGTTAAAGTTGCAGGGGCCCTGCCTTCTTTTGTATATGGTCACTCTAGTATAGTGCCTGCACCTTTAACAGTTGTGATGAAGAGGGAATTTCACCAGGAACTAATTGCATGCAAATGACCCTGGCTGAAATTCCCTTTTCTCTACAACTGTTAAAGTTACATGAGCCCTGACCTGGATTTTATCTGGTCACCCTAATGAGATTATCAAAGTGATGTCCCTGCATGTGTGAACCAGCCCCAAACAAACTATATATTGTTGATTGCTGTTTTTGTGAGCATTTTTGCCTTGTGTACATGGATGGAAAAGCATAACTATTAAACAGCAAGAACAATAATGATATTGATTGTTCTAGTGCAACGAAATCCACTTGATCCTCTCTTCCTCTAATGTTATGCTGTATCTGATCCATGGAACAAGAAATAGGTTAAATGCTACTGGGCTGCAGGCACACAACATAAATCGCACCCAGAATTCTGTGTGCGATCTCAGTTCTGCAGGTTATGATCTTCAAGATTTCACTGTTATGCAAGCACCTGTGTATGTATGTGTGTGTGTGGGGGGGGGGATGGGGGAGAGAATGCAGGCATGTCCAGAAGGTTTGCTGCCAAGCAGAGTTTAAAGAGGTTAGACTAGTTTGTGTTTCTTTCCCCTTTCAACCTTGCCCCCAAAGCTTGCCAGGGGGCCTGTATGTGTGTTATCTTCACACACTAGCACAAGTATGTGAGCAATGGCTGGTTCTATCCTCCTCTAGGTGATAATGCAAACCCTGGCTAGCTTTGGGGACAAGGTTGAAAGGGGAAAGAAACACAAACTAGTCTAACCTCTTTAAACTCTGTTTGGCAGCAAACCTTCTTGACACGCCTGCATTTTCTCTCCCCCCTCCCCCCACAGGTGCTTACATAACAGGTTAGCTGCAGGTTGACGGGGCTGGGAAGGAATTTTACCCACAATTCACATGTGGGTTTTTTTCCTTCCCCATAGCAACGGGCAGTCTGTAATATTGTTGTGGTTTTGGTCTTGCAGGTTATGATCATTTTACCCTCTTTGAACAATAACTTAAAAAAAAAATTACTGATTCGATATTTCCACTCCATGTTATTTCTGGCAGTGTTTTTCTATAATCCCAGTCGGTCCTGTTTGTGTATTATTTTGCAATAATAATGATACTCATAATTTTATAATTAGCCTCAACATTTTCATTTAAATATGTAGTTTTAAATTATTTTCTTTGGATAATAAATCTAAATATATTTTCTTTTAATGTGCTCATTTCTCAGTCTATTTTGTGTTCAAGATATACTTTTTCTAATGTCTATTGGATACATTTTTGAGCCATGAACTGTGCCTGAAGATTCATAACTGCAAAATCCAAAATTCATTGTGACTATTAACAAACCTGAACAAAAAAATCGTGAACAACAACAAAATAAAAATACAAACATACATACATACACAGAGAGAGGAATATCACCATTTTTTCCCATCCATATATCCATGTATTTATCTACTCGCAAGTCACACCTATATAACACCCGTTCAAATGTTGATAGTGTTGTTAAGCCCTCAATCCATTGCATTATGGGAGATGAGCATTTGTTCTTCCAACATGATAATACAAGTTTTTTAGCTGTCATAATGACTTTGAAAATCCATTTGTGCTGACCATGGGACATACTGACTTGCAATGATGGGAGTTGTAGTCTAACACCTTTGGAGGGCACTAGGTTGGGGAAGGGCTGCTCTAAACAAAAAAAAGAGAAGTAGGTGGCTCTAATTTGTTCATCATGAGTTTTCCACAACCCCACAGTCACCTCTGCATATCATATTCCCCATCCTGTCCTCATGGTTTATCTGCTTTGGGAGGTTGAGAATTTCACTTGCATTTTCTGCCACCTTAGGGAGGATGTGGAGTTAAGGCTTGTGAGCCTTAACTCCCAATTTCCCTGCTTTTTGGTGCTTGGTTGAAAACTGTAGAGCCTTAACGTTGTTTTGTAAACCGTAGGTTTTTTGTTTAATGAATATCTACGATATTCAGTGGCAGCTAGCAGGCAGTCCACTGGGCAAAACTGCCAATGGCCATGGCCCACAAAAGAAAGAGCCTTTCACTGCTGTGCTGTGGGGGTGCTTCAGCCAGCATCACACAAGCACATGACTGACTAGAGGATCACCCATATGATGTCAGCAGCCTATGGAGATGATGTCAGCAACTGTGCATTTGCTCTGCGTTGGCTATAGCAGCATCACCGCCACCTCCTAGATACAAAACGTAAGGTAGGAAGGCCCCTTCCCTTCTATTGCTGCACTGTAACTGTTGATGGTTTTATCTAGTGAACTGCCCCACTGGCCACTGTTGCCTATATTTTAGTTTTGGAAATATGCATATTCACCTAAAAGCAAATGATTAATCAACTTAAATGAGTTGTCAGGCCAAATACGTCCAGGCAATGCAAAACATGGAACGTGAAAAGACCAGTTCCTGCATGCATGCCAAGAACTACCTCAGATTTATATCCCTTAACTTGCATCCATTTGAGAAAACAAGGAAAGAATGCACATTAAGTGCTAATCAATGGTGTATTTATTGACCAATTAAATGTATAGCTACAAGTCTGCAAAGACTGATGCCATTCTGCTCAGTAATATCCAGGTGAGCAAATTGTGAAGCCTGTGGAAAAATCCAAACTGCAGCCATAGACATTGACTATTCAAACATCCTGAAACTGATAATGAAGATGTGTTTACTGTTGATAAAATCTCTCTGGAACAGTACTCTCTACTGAAGCCCTAGTTTAAGATAGCAGTGGACACTTCAACAAGAGTTCAGCTACATGGTTAGACATAGTTGTGGGGAGTGAAAAATGTATGAAGATGACCATGTACTAGGCTGTCCATGTGTCCTCTTTTGTGGAGGACCATCCTCTATTTGAAGGGCTACCAGGGGACAGTCCTTTATTTTGAAGGCATCCTTTATTCGAGGGCTGTTCAGTTTAAAGATAAAGAAAGAAGAGCTGGGCCTCGAAGTTGCCCATCAACAGCACCAGGGCAGCAGTGTGAACAAGACATACAAGAACCAATTTACATGGCAGATGTAATGCAGAGGGAGAGCACATTGGGGTTGTTCACGACAGATGACGCTGTCGCCAATTTGCAGCAACCCCGCAACTTCCCTTTGGAAAAGGCGCATTTGGGGAAAGTAATTTTAGTGCGTTGTTTCTCCTTAAATGTGGCTCCGAAGCAGTTTTGCCGTAGTGTGCCCTGTCCCCTGCATTAAATCCTAGGCATGCCTATTTCCGTGACCTGCCAGTGACCTGGGTCCCATTTCCTCTTTTTCCCCATTCGCAGAAGGACTGTTTTCTCAATTAGTAGCCCCCTTTTCCCCATTTGCAGAAGGGCTGCTTTCACAATAATGAGTGTCCTTTCCCCCATTCACAATAGCACCATTTCATTCACAATCGTGGAGTGGCCAGCTTACATGTAGTGCACAATAAAGGATACAGGAGAGGGCAGCCAGTAGCAGGAGCCTGTAGCAGCAGCATTTCACAGTATCATTCCTGCAATACACTAAAAACTAAAGACTACACAGAGGGTAAGGAGAAAAGGGTAACATGGACTGGACAGGGAACAAGCCTCTCTCATTCGCTGAGCAGCATCTCTGCAGCTGATGACATTCACTTCAAATGGTGGGTCTCCACCCACCCAACCCCAAAGTATGGCAGCTTAAAGTGCCATGTGACTTGTGAATGTGGGTTTTTAGGTGATGTATTCTCCACTTTGCTTCCTTCATGTGCTGCTGATGAACCAAAGCCGATTTCTTGATAATCCAGATAAGAGCTGAAAACACTTCTGCATGTGTTTCCTTGTAAATTGGGCCCAGGTCACCTGGTCACAGTCTTCCACACTATAGTGAGATATACTCTATTTCTATTTAAATTATAATAATTATTTCTAAATTTGCATCTATATATACAAATTAGCATAGTCACATTTTATGCAAATCTGTATCTTCTTCTTGGGTAATGCATGTCCTCTTTTTTTGTTAATTCATAAGTGGCCATCCTGTTTGCTGGACATACAAGAATTTAGTGTACATAAAATCATGAGCCTTCATATGTGTTACAAAGCATTTTTGTATCCCCTTTTGTCTTCTCTTGTACACAACAATTCAGGATTGCTCAGTGCAGCATCAATTTGGGAACATGTAGTCAGTTGCTACTATGGCCAGCAAGAGTTGAGGAATGTTGTATGTGGCTGGAGAGAAGGAACATCTAATTTTGGTTAATAATAATAATAATAATTATTATTATTATTATTTGTAACCTGCCTCTCCCTCCGGATCGAGGCGGGGAACAGCAACAATATAAACATAAAAATCACAACAGTTAAAATTTTTAAAAAGCAAGAGAACAATACAACATTAAAAACAATTTAAAATTCATCTGGATAGGCCTGTCGGAAGAGGACAGTCTTCATGACTCTCTTAAATTCATGAAGACTGTCAATTTGTCTAACCTCCTCCGACAGACCATTCCATAGTCTGGGAGTGATGGAAGAAAAGGTCCTCTGGGTAACACTCGCCAGCCTAGTTCTGGCTGGCTTGAGTAAGTTCTTCCCAGAGAACCTAAGTGTGCGGGGCGGATTGTACTAGGGATGTGCACTGGATCGGATCCGATCCATGATCCGAGTCCGGTCCAGTGGGAAATCGGATAAATTATCCGATTTCCAATCCGACAGCTGGATCGGCTGATCCAGTCCGAACCGATCCAAAAAGGCTCCGAACCGGTTCGGTGGATCGGCGGGCGCCCGCTGGTGCCCACCGCCGCTTCCATTGGTGGGCGCCAGCGGGCGCCCGCCGATGAAAGTGGACAGCGGGGGGGGCCCAGAGGGGAGGAGGGGGGCGCTTACCTTTGAGGGACGTCCGCTCCCGTCCGGCGCCGGCGGCTACTACCAGCGGGCTCCGCGGCCTGCTCCAGGGTGGCGCGCCGGATGGGAGCGGGCATCCCTAAAAGGTAAGCAGTGGCAGGGGGGAGGGGGCTTACCCCCCCCGGAGCCGTCCGCTTCTATCCGCCAGGGGGGGTAGGGAGCGCGGGGGAGGGGGCTTACCTGCCGGGGCCATCCACAGCAGACGGCCCCGGGTGGGAGGGAGGGAGTTAAGCCCCCCTCACCCACCTGCCGCCATTTTTTTCCCCATAGACTTACATTGCAATGGATTGGGATTGGACTCGATCCAGTCTGGGGGCCCTCCGATTTTGTCCGATCCGATCCATGACAAAATTGGAGGTCCTGATCCGGGTCCCGATCCGATCCGGGGGGTCCGTGCACACACATAGGTTGTACAGGAGAAGGCGATCCCGCAGGTACCCTGGACCCAAACCATGTAGGGCTTTAAAGGTAATAACCAACACTTTATACTTCGCCTGGAAACTGATTGGCAGCCAATGAAGCGATTTAAAAACTGGTGTAATGTGATCACCCCTAGATGTACCGGTGACCAACCAGGCTGCCATATTTTGAACAAGTTTCTACCTTGTGGGAGGGAAACGATTGCGTGAGATATTTTTTTTTAAGTGAAGGGGGTGGGAAGCCTGCACTTATTTAAAGTAGGTTAGATATGAGGAAAAGCAGATCCGGCTGTCATCATGCAAAGATGCCAGAATTGAAATGAGGAAAAGGCTGAGGAAAGTGGTAGTCCTGTTTGTTGGTCTTCCTGTTTGGTCTTCCTGTTTGGGTTTCCTGTTTGCTGGGATTCCAGTTTGGTGGTTTTCCTGTTTGATGGCTTCTTGTTTGGGCTTCCTGTTTGTTTGGGCTTCCTGAGGAGAAGAGACTTATGGGGGCTGCTGTGAGAGAAAGAAGAGTGGTCTAGGATGAGGCTATGATTGGTGTTTCTCCCCTCAGCCCACCACATAATTCGTGTTCTGGACTAAAAAGGAGAATTTGGGAACTCTTGAGATGACGATTCTACCGAATGGATAATCTGGCAACACTATTCTCCCTGTTTCACTTCTCTTTCACTGCTAAACCATGATGGGTTACTTACCACTATGCATCATAGATTATGCAAACAGCCTACTATGTCCATTCTGCAGAGTGTGGGTTCTTAGAGTGGGGGTGTTTGGGTGGATTAATCCATCATGGGTGGCAGAAACATCCCACAGACGATGCACGAACCCATCATAGGTTCTGCCAGAAAATAAACCATCCTGGCTTAGCACATTGCATGAACTCAGCCCTTGTTGTGTGAACCCAGCCTAAAGCACTTCCATTCCCTGCTCTGATCCAGCTTTTTTGGATGATGCTTGCTTTTTATGGACCTCAGCAGGTCTTGCAAATCCTGCTTCCTGCTCCTTTCTCACCTGCCTTACCTGTCCAAGCTGCCTTGTAGGAACTGTAACCATTTTTTAAAATCTTTTTTTAATTGCATCTGGCCAATATCCAAGTCAGCACTAGCACAGTGCCAATGGTGTTTGCTGGCATGACAGGTTTCCTTAGAAAAAACATTGCGCCAGCAAATGCTCTTGGTGTTGCACTAGAGGTCACTTACGCTAGCACAATTTAATTTATGTTAGCGGTAGTGTTGACTTGGAGACTGCCCTCTGTCGCAGGCCCTGCATGAAGATCCTAGGAGCCCTTCCAGGCATAACAACAATGTGCATCTGCATCCCTTTAGGTTAAAGGTTGTCTGTGAAGCAGACCTTAAGCATCAAGGGAACAGAAACAGTGCGGAAGGAAGACCCATGATCCGCACTTGGCCTTTCAAAAACACCAGTGGCCAAGATCAAACACCAGGAAGAAAAAGAACACTTTCCTATATTTGAGAGAGGTACATTCAGTTTTCTTTCAGACAGCTCTGAGTAGGGTGACCAGATAAAATCCAGGTCAGGGCTCATGTAACTTTAACAGTGGTAGGGAAAAGGGAATTTCAGCCAACGTCATTTGTATGCAATTAGTTCCTGGTGAAATTCCCTCTTCATCACAACAGTTAAAACGGTGCAGGCACCATTTTAGAGTGACCATATAGAAAAGAAGGCAGGGCCTTTGCAACTTTAACTGTTGTGATGAAGAGGGAATTTCACCAGGAACTAATTGCATACAAATGACTCTGTCTGAAATTCCCTTTTCTCTACAACTGTTAAAGTTACATGAGCCCTGATCTGGATTTTATCTGGTCACCCTAGCTCTGAACCAGAAGGTGAGAGAATGGGATCATCTTGTAATAAAACCAGAAAATTCTGTGCAGAAACAGGAAGCCTCCTGATGCAGAAATGGTAGAACAGCTTGCTCAGCTGCATGCATAGAACAAGCCTGCCATGTGATGCTGTGCCCCATCTTGCACAGTGGCTGATTGCAGGATTGGGAACAGAAGATAGGTGCTCTCCAAAACAAAAGTTGCACTTCACATGTGCAGCACTCGCTGGCTCTGCAACTTTATCAGCTAAACTAAAAATAATCCACCATGTTTGAGCCAAGTGGTGGGTATATGCCGCAGGGCAGAAATTCAACTAAGCGAATATTTGTACTTTGTCAATATAATACTCAGTCCGAGTGGTACAACAGGACCTCTTTTATTTAAATCTGACATTGGAGCTGAGAGGGATTTTGCATGCCATTCTAAGGCATTGAAAATATGAGCCACTTGTTTAATTTAGAGGAAACGCTGCTAGAGACACCTATGTTTATATGCCGTTCTTCTTTCAGGGGGGTCAGGAGGGTATATATCATTGTACTTATTTAATTTATTATGTTTCTATACTGTGGTTCACAACAAGAAAAACCATAAAATACAACACAATGAAATTTAAAACTACAGTATCAAATCAGAATAAAAATAAAACCTAACATCAGTAAACCCCATTGAACAAAGAGAGACTTACTTCTGAGTAAACAGGTATAGAACTGACTTTTAATAGTGTGGTCACTCAGAAGCTTTTTTAAAAAAGTCTAAAACAGCAAACTGGAAACTGCAACCCTATGCTTACTTCTGAGGTTTTACTTCTGTTTACTCAGAAGTAAGTCTCTGTGTTCCATGGGGTTTACTCAAAGGTAAGCCTGCATCGGATTTTAGTATAACTTGGATGTAAATGCAGTTGAAATCAATGGGATTTACTCTGGAGTAAGGGAACCAGCAGATCTCTATTTTAGCAGTTGGAGATGCACAGCTTCGCTTGATCAAAGGAAAGGAAAAGCGACCCTTCACAAATGCAAAGAGGTGGAAGATTGTCCCAGTGAACTATCAGGAAAAGGTTTTAAAGGAGGGGGAATTAAAATAATTCTTTAAAAATCAAGGGACGAACCAATCTGATTCAAACTTGGCATTCCGAAAGCTCTCATGGAGACCTATCACCACGCCAAGCTTCATCTCTTTATCTATAAAAATTACACAGTTGTAAGCATTTTGGTTAATTTGCATTTTAAAAAATCCTAAAAATCAAGGCATCAATCTATCTGATTCAAACTCAGCATGTCGAAAGCTATACTTAATAGCTCTCAAGACCCCAAGTTTCAGCTCTTTATCTTTAAAAATGAGGGAGCTGTGGGCATGAAGAGTGGGGTTGGAGCAGCAAAAAGTCCATTCATTTGAATGTTTAACACCGAGGAGTGCTGGAGGAGGAGAACCACCCAGCCCTCCCCTTCCCCTTTCATCAGCAAGGCTCCATTCAAAGCACACGCCCCCAACAAAGGAAAAAGCAAGGGGACAGCACTAGACAGAGGCTTAAGGGCGCATTGGAGACACTTTGGGAAAATAACTCAGACTTTCCCTGCACCAAAATAATATGCAAAACAGAGGAAAAGAGGCAAAATGAGTGCAGGACAGGGATGTCATGTGAGTCCCATGCTGCAAAACCAGATACCAGGCGTGGCGAGAGTGTGTTAAAACATTGGTGTGATGGAGCTCTAAGCCTGTATTCAGGATTGCAATCCTGATCGGTGGATAGTATTAGTGCTTGATACTTTGATCACCTGTTGATCTTTAAACTAGGGTTGTGACCGGATCCAGATCCCAAATCCGAGTCAGATTGGGGTGGTCCAGGCCTCCAGATCCCAGATCCAAATCGGGTCAGGCCGGATCGGATCCGCAATCCGGATCTGATCTGGATCCAAGTAGAATTGAGCCTGATCTGATACGGATCGGATCAGGCCTGATCTGGATCTGACAGATCAGGATCCAGATTGGATCAGGGTGTCCGTTCACAGCCCTACTTTAAACTATTTTCTGATTTTGTAAAACTTTCTTGCAAATACATGTATAGTTAACATTTAATACATATCTTTTGTAGACACAATTTCTCAATACTATTGCAGTTTTCTGATTTTTCAAGCTACTCCATGCTGAAGAGCTCAGCAACTTGAAATGTGCTGGATTTGCTACTACTGATGAAATTACTTTTGACAACCATCATTTGACTTCGGCTTAATTAACTAGATTAGCCCATTTTTCTGATACATTTCCAAAATGCATGGTAAGGTGATACCAACCAAATAGACATAAAATTGTGGGGAAGATTAAGATCTCTTCATCAGCCAAGATGATATAAAAAGCATGGGATGGAGAGATGGGGAGGGTGGGGGGAAGGCTGACTTATATTGAAGTCATGTAATCTGCATGTTCAGAGGTTTGGAGTTGAATTTATAAAAACAACAACAATGCAAGATAGAAGGTGAATTTAAAGGGGGAAAAACAGCTGAGTACCTGTGTGGTGGTCCCAATTCAGAACACGAGCCCAAGCACTTACACAGAAATAAATAAAAGAGTGAGGATCAGCTGCATGCTGCATATGTAACATAGCAGTAGTTTCACCCTTAAGATGGAGTGGAGGAGGCACAGACTTAAATGGATGAGGCCAGGTTGGGCAACTTGTGCCCCTCTAGATGTTTGGGACTTCAAATCCCATCAACCCTAACCAGCATAGCCAATGGTGAGGAATCCTGGGAGTTGTAGGCCAAAACATCTGGAGGGCCACAAGTTTCTCACCCTTGGATTCGACTCTAGTATGCCTAGGTCTGTTGGGACAAACAAACACACAACAGCTCATTTCTCCATTTTTGAAAATATCGAATCCTGTTATGACTCGGATTTCTCTCCAACTTTAGGTGAAACACACAGGTTCCATGGGAGACAGTTCCTTGATTTCTGGAGAGGAAGGCTCTAAATTCCAGGAGCGCTTCACCCCCAGATTGTGCTACTGCTATGATTGTTAGGTGCCACAACTACAAGCCCTGTAGTGTTTTGACAACGCTCACAGAGCCAGGTTTTCAAAGAAAACAAATCTGTGTATATGGCACCACCTTGTGGTTGAAGCACTGTGCTTTTTTAAAAAAGCATCCATTGAGCCCTAATTGTGAGAAACAAGTGTCCCTAATTTGGATCACAATCGTTATATTGGGAGCAGATCCTCTGAAGCCTTTATCACACCTACCCGTTTTGCTTATGGGGGTTCCCCCTCTGTTTCCTATGCGAGTGTAGCCCTTTGATCACACGTGGTCAGTTTTGCTCTGATACCCCAGCTTGCGGAGGAGGGGAAAAAATGGACAATCCCCATTCAGGGATATTTTGAAAGAGGAAGGAAAAAAGGAGCACTCAGGGTGCGAGAGCAGCGCGAGGGGGATGGCATCATGTGAAAGAATTGGATCAAAGTTGCGGTGGGTGTGGATCAAACTGCCCGTGTGATAAAGGTCTGACACACAATGCTTGCAAATTGGACCCCGTTTTTCATGTCCCATGTAAGTCAATGGAGCCATCTATGGGAGAAAGTAAGTGGGCTACTATCAGAATCACTGCATAGGGCACCCGTTTCTCTTGTTTTATGGGCTAATTAACCCTGTGTGTTATACTGCAGCAATGTGAGTCTTACGTTTTAGAAAATAAAACTAGTTTTTTGGTAGCGCTGTAGAACCTGACCATAGCCATATTTAGCTGTAAATCAGTCCCAATTGAGTTTGGGATTGCTAAATCCTACATGTTTGCTCAGAAATAAGGCCCTCTGTGTTCAAAGAAAGGATCATTTGAAAAATCCTGCATCTAAATAAGTATGCGCAGGACTGCAGCTTTAATTTCAAAGAACTGCGAATGCTACCTATGTATTCATTATTATCCCACCTTTTTGGTCACAAAATATGGGCTCCTGAAAAATCTAACAATCATTAAAGTGCATTACAATATGGGTAGATTGCCAGTTAAAATAATTAAAAACAATCTAACAAAACATCATTATCATGCTGCTGCTGACGGTGTTGCTAATTGCACTAACCCACATAAATTAAACATCTCCTCGAATGAGAAGACCCTCACATAACTTTCCTAAAAGTACAAGCCAAACTGACTTCTTCTGGGAATATATCCCACAAGGAAGTTGCTATGGCAGTCAAACCCCCTCCTTGTTGCTATCCATTGAGCTAATGGATAATGAGGCACTTGGCACAGGCCGACCTAAGGACTCGGAGGGGGATGTCACACAAGAAAAGGCACTCTTCCTACGTCTGTGTTACGTAACCAGCACCACATACTTCCCTTCAACAGCAACTTCCTGAGTATTCTTTTGAAACATTCTGGTAAAAGCAATTGATGTTATAGTGATTCAGATAAAAGGGGAAATAATTCTTCACTTGCAGCTTTGGGGTCTGTCTTCACGGCGCTGCTGTAGGGTGGGAAATTCCCACACCAGGAGAGAGCGTGGGTTTTTTCCAGCAGTCATCTGGGTATTGGAGCCCGTCCCTGTCCTTTTCATGGCTTCTGGCGACCAATCATAGATCTCCATCAGCCCCGGAATGCCCCCCGAATCGACAAGGGAGCGAGGACACATCAGACAAGCATTTTATCATACTCTCATTACTCCTCACTTACGGGTCCTTTCATTGACATCATCCGCCTTGCATGCGTCTCTTGCTCCTTCTTGCTTTCTTTCCATCACAAATCAGACCCCCTTAAATCTGATTTTTTAAAAAATGTAATGTGCTGCCATTTCCTGTTGTGTGCAGGAAAAGCGGCGCGATAAATACAGCCACGTGGTCATTGTTTACTTCTTCTTTCTTTACTTGTATGAAGAAAAAGAAAGTATTGTGGGATAGAAGCAACGGTAAGGAAATGCGATTCCCCCCACCCCATCTGATGATGTTCCCTGACTTTTTAAAAGTGCAGCTTTGGGGGAAAGCCCCGTGGTTGCTGTGTATCAATGCAGCCCCAATTTGCAACCACCATGGGGCTTTGAAGATGTAGAGACAGCCCCTTGGAATTGCTTCGCATGTTGCCATACTAAAATATACCAATATATTGATCCAAGAATACAACCCTGCAGTAGGAACCTACAACAGAAGCCTTGCATGTATTTATTTTTCCTCTAACTTTGTCTCTTCTGTTGTAGGGAACACGAGAAACTCATCCAGTATAGAGAAATGGTCTGTATTTGACGAAAAGGGTTTTTGAATTGCAATTCCAAAAATATTTCAAGATCACACAAAATAGCTTGTCTGTATACTTAGATTAAGCATTCACTGACAGACAGAAGAAGAAACTGCCTCCAGTGTACCAAAGCTTTCCTGCTTGCTCACTTGGACACAGTCCTTATTTGCCACAGGTGAACCACGTACAAACCTGCCTGTGAAAGCTCATGCTACATTCAAATTTTTGGTTTTTCAGGTGCAGGGACCTTGCCATTTTTTTCCTGGTAGATTTAATGAAGCAAAAAAGAAATAGTATTTCATAAAATAATAGTGTGTGGAATTATGTATTTCAAGCCCGCAAAAGGACTCTTAATCAGGGCATCTAAACTGTGTGTCTGGGAGACTTTCCCCTCCTCTTACGATGTTACCTGCCACAGTAGCACATTTAGGATGAATGCATGTTGCTTCCACAGTGAGCATAATAAAGTTTCAAATAATTGTGACTGAGCTTTTCTCTGTGCAGGATGGAAAAGAAAGGAGGAAAAGGTGGGCTAGGAAAGTAATCCAAGCTTTATTTCACCTTGCTTGGGGGAAATAATTTGGCTCCTAAAAGAAGGTTGTGCAACTGCATGCGGTTGAAAGAACAAGGCAATACAGGGCTGATTTCTCCTGCTTTTATCAGTTAAAGCTGCAGGAGCCCTGCCCTCTTTTGATTGATAGAACTAGGAGCTGTCTGTCTAAAAGCATCCTGTTCATCAATTCTTAGTCTCGTAATCCCTGGTGGTTTAGTGGTTAGGATTCGGTGCTCTTGCCATTAACTCGATGGTCTTACCTCATATGCAGAAAACCTACAATAAAAAAGGATTACACTTGGTCTTTTACCTGGCATTGCCTGCATGAAGGTATGTATTCAAATGTAACATATTAATCTACTGACCTAACTTGACCACTTATGTAATTATTCATATCTGTGTAAAGATATAAATATAAAGATAGATAAAAATGAATATAAAAATGAAATATAAAATAAGTTATATCTACAAATATAATTCGTAGCTAAACCATAACTAACAGAGTAATCCTACACATTACTCATAGTAAGTCCCACTACATTCATTAAGTATCTGATTGCTGCCTAAAACATAGAAATAAATATACATATAGATACATAGATATAATTATATATCTGAATATATAAATGAAATATAAGGCAATTTACTTGTTTACTCAGAAGTAAATCCTATTGAGTTCAATAGGGCTTACTCCCAGGTAAGTGGGTATAGGATTGCATCTTAAGTGGAGTAGGAAGGAAATCTTATATGTAAATATAATGCTGATGTACTTCACTGGAGTGCTGTAAGGATCAAGGTGATCCGTGTCCAAGAAATGCTCAGTAAACGCCCTTCTGCATTGTGATTCCTTCTTGTGTCCCTGCACCATTGGCTGTGAAGAGGCCTTGAGCTTTTGGCAAAATCTGTTTTCTAAATGACTCTGCCAAGTAACTCACTGGTCTCTGCAGGTCATTTCACGGACGATAGAAATCAGATTGGTCTTAAGTTTCTTCTCCTTAAAATGGTTGGCAGTTTGGACTGTGCCACCCTCCTGAGGCTCCAAGGAGGAAAGACAGAGAAAGAAAGAAAGAAAGAAAGAAAGGGGGGAACAGGTGACTGATAGCTTTGGGTTACTGCCATTGAAAGGGTCTAGGCCTCTGGTACATTGCAAATGTTTATTTTATTTATTTATTTATTATTAGGGCTGTAACCAGATCTGGATCCCAAATTTGGGGAAGATCAGGCAGATTTGGACCTCTGGATCCCAGATCCGAATCGAATTGGATCAGGGCCAGATTGGGCTAGATCGGATCAGTGATCCGGATCCAGTCACAGCACTTCCTCCCACTCTCCCTGCTCTCTTCCTCCCTCCACCACTCTCCCTGCTTACCTGCTGCCTCCTCTATGTCATCCCTCGTCGTCCTCTGCGTTGTCCTCCCTCCTTGCTGTGGGTTGGCTGCTTTCCCACTTGTGCCGGGTGATGATGTCACCCGCCATGACTGGCAAATGTGGCACTTTTGCTGGTCGCGGCAGGTGATGTCATCACTTGGCGCGAGTGGGAAAGCAGCCAGCCCACAGTGAGGAGGGAGGACGATGCAGAGGAGGCAGCAGGTAAGCAGGGAGAGTGGGGGGAGGGAGGGAGTGGGGCGAGCGGGAGGGAGTGCTGTGAACAGACCTGGATCGGATTTGGATCCGAGTTGGATCGGATCAGGCCCGATCCGGACTTGACAGATCAGGATCCGGATCGGATTGGGGGTTACGTTCACAGCCCTATTAATTATTACATTTCTATCCAAGGCACATGAGGATCTGTGCCTTGGATCCATGTTTTTATACCGTGGAGGCGCCTTTGAGGACCGGATCCGTAATTTTTATGCCTCAGATCTGTGTTTTTGTGCCATGGGAGCACCAATGGGGGCTGGATCCATGATTTTTATGGATCTCCTCCCACTCATGCTCCCCCCAGCTTTTCATAGTAGCTTACAAA
The DNA here is from genome assembly GCA_029215795.1 of Anniella stebbinsi. Lineage (NCBI taxonomy): Eukaryota > Metazoa > Chordata > Lepidosauria > Squamata > Anniellidae > Anniella > Anniella stebbinsi. The sequence goes on along the minus strand of JARDYH010000004.1, from coordinate 119,409,905 downwards.
AACAATAAAATACAGAACATCAAATGAAAATCACATGCAATCACCAAATTAAAACAACAATCATGAAAGCACTAAAATCCAAACATTTAGAAGCAATACAATCAACATAATCCATTCAGCAGCCAGGTTTCTGCCAGGTGGGGGTGGTAAATAAACATTGCAGGGGAAAATGACGTGGCAATGACCTACCTCTGACCTACCTACCTCTGACCTACCAGTTCTCTCCTCCATTAGGATTAAAGGAGAAATGGGTGGTGGGGAACCAAGTGTTCCCCTTGTAATGTGTAGCTGTGCTTGGAGATACCTAAGCCTTGCTGCCAAAGTCTCTGGTTTGAGAAACCTGCTTTGCACAGCAGATTGAACACCATGGATTTGCATGAGCTCTGTGTATGGGAAGACACTGAAGTCAAGTTCTGACTGAGGATTAATGAACTCGCCTGTCACATCCATGTACTAGCAGTGTTTCTATGTGCTTGGTTTCTCTAGTCTCAAAAAGCAAAACAGTAATTTGCAGGAACATTTCCCAGCCCCTTGCTGTGCTTATATTATGTAGCATCACCGTTCGGTTTTGTCAGTCAGATCGCTTCAAGGTTGAACTAATTTTATTTGACTGGCTGAAAATGTGAGTTGAGCAGAAAGAATATGCCTTTCATAAAGCACCCATTTTCATGTAATTCTGTGGTGTAGACAATTCCCTTGTGATAATGGAAGGGATTGGGGGCATGTCATCACACTAGCGGGGGCAGAGCGTCGGTCATGGAGTGAGCGGACGGACTTCGACTCTCTCCTGGATGACTGTTAAGTAAAAGCGTTTTATCCTAATTAAGAGATCTTCAAATCGTGAGTCAAGATAAGTGATGGCAAGGGGAACTAATATAGAATGATAAGATAGTGGAAGGGAGGTGATGAATCATCGGTTTGGCGCTGAAAAGCTGTGGGAGTCGAACAGGACTAGAACTGTGCTCTGCTGATATAAACTGAAATAAATTTAAAAGAATTACTACTTACGATGGCTTAGAGACATTTTATGCTAATTAGCAATTAGCAAACGCCTGGATAAAGCTAATAAATAGCCGTTAAGCTGTACTGCAGGCTGAATTTCTGATGTCAGACAGAGGGGGAAAAAAGAAAGGAATTAATGGTAAAAAGTGGACGAGAGAAAGGAAGCACCCCTCTGATAGCAATTGGACTCGTCTGAGCAGAAGGAATTCAGAGAATTCAGCCGCAGATATGGCGAACGGGAAGGCTGCTCAGCAGGCATCGGCCGCTGGCAATATGAAAGATGGCTCTAAGCCAGGAACAGTTCCCAAGGCAACGAAATGACGAACAGAAGCACTGTCCCTGGAGACGTTTCAGGCCAATCTTTTAGGCTTGATGGAGCGGCACAAGCAGGAAATGATGGTGGAGGTGAAAAAGATTCAGTCTTCTCAAGTAGAACTGCAAACGAGTTTTCAAAAGATAAGTGACAGATATGAATCGTTGGAGCAACAGATTGTGCAAAACAGAGATAAATTGGAGCACCAGGAAGAGTGAGTACTAGATTTGGATCTACGGCTAATCTCTATGGAGGACAGAGATAGGAGGATGAATATTCGCATAAGATATTTTGCTGAACAGCAAGCAGAAAACCTAAAGAGTCTGATAGCAAATGTTATGCAATGGATAATGGGATTAGACCCCCAGGGATCTTGGGTTGAAGAGGATGTGGAAAGGGTCCATAGAGTGGGCCCCAAAAGAAGTGGGACGCTCCCAAGAGACATAATTGTGAGATTTGCCAGCTTTTACAAAAAAGAGAAATTAATGCAGATGATCAGAAGTGCTGGGCAAGTGATGTTTCAATCTTCACCAATTCAGATATTTCAGGATCTTTGTTACCAGACCATCCAGTGGAGGAAGAGTGTGAAGCTTTGTACAACCATTTTACGCAAGAATTCAATTGTTTATAGTTGGGGGTACCCTGTCTTCTTGAGATTCATCTACAAGGGGGAACAACAGAGAATAAATTCTTGTGAGCAAGGGCTGGAATTGCTAAAGACCCTGGGGCTGATGGAGGAAGATAAAGATATAGAAGAAGGAGGGGCAGCAGGAGGAAGTGCTTTATGACTGAGAGAGATTTTAAAGAAGGATAACAACGGAAGAAAAGGAGAGGGGGTTCTGTTTGGGTTCCATGTCGGGTGTTTGCCGTCCCCTCCGATGGGTTCTAAGAAGAGGGGAAGAAGAACCATTGCCCGGGGTGACCTGGGATTTGAAGGGGGGAAGTGGGGGGTATATGTGGGGGAGGGGGGGAGGGAGGGGGGTTAATTGTGTCACAGAACGAGACCTGAAGGGAAAACCAAAAACGGAGATATGGGAAGCCAATTAAGATTAGTAACTTTTAATGTAAATGGGCTGGGTAGTGTTATCAAAAGGAAGAGAATTGAAGGGCTTTTGAGAAAAAAGAAAGCTGATATAATATTTTTACAAGAAACGCATCAAAAAGAAGATGGAAGAAATCAATTAAAATTGGGGGACATGGGCATATATGAGAAAGCATATGGGACTTCCAAAGCAAGAGGGGTTGCGATAATAATCTCTAAAAAATGTGCATTTAATGTTGTTAAGGTGGTAAAGGATGTGGAGGGAAGATTTATTATTTTACATGGTCTCCTGGGGGAAGAAAAATATATTTTGGTTAATGTATATGCGCCAAATGTAAAGCAAGTGGAATTTTATGATAAAGTGTTTAGAAATATTGGGAATGTAGGGAATGTAAATATTGTAATGGTGGGGGATTTCAATATGGTGATGGATAGAAGGAAAGATAAAGATAATTTAAAAGGTATAGAGAAAACGGGTTTAGCAAGAGTAATGGAGCATAAAGAATTAAAAGATATTTGGAGAGCAATAAAGGGGGATGAAACAAAATATACTTTTTATTCGCCAAAATATAAGAGTTTCTCTAGGATTGATTATATATTTGTGATGAAGAATATGCTTTCGAAGATTATGGATTGTGAAATAGATGTAATTAAAGTTTCAGATCACGCAGCAATGAGTATGGATATCAAAGTGAAGAAGGATTATAGAGAAGCAAAAAGATGGAGATTAGATACTAAAATTTTAAATTACAAAAATATTGTTGAGAAAATGAAAAAGGAGATTAAGAGTATTTGGGAAATAAATGAATCAGGGATAATCTCGCAGGGGATGGTTTGGGACACGATGAAAGCAGTAGTGAGAGGTATTTGTATTAGAGAAACGTGTAAATAAAGAAGACAACAAGAGGCACATAGTAAAAAGATTGAAGAAGGTATTAAGGAATTAGAGCAACAATTTAGGAGTAATAAGGATATGCATATATATGCCCAACTCCAAGCAAAAAAAAAGGAATTAGAGGGGGAGGATATAGAAAGAGTTCAAAAAGAATATATTTGAAAAGGAATTTCTTTGAGTATAGTAATAGAAATTCTAAAATGCTGGCAAGATCAACGCAATCAAAGAAGGAGAAAAATATAATAGGGACAATTAAAGATAAGATGGGGAAAAATGTAATTTAATGAAGGATAAATTTAAAAATTTTGAGGGATTTTATCGGGAATTATATACTTCAGATGCGATTCCACAAATGAGAATATAAGAATATGTAGAGAAAAATTGGAAGGTAAAATTAAAAGATAATGATAGGGATTATATGGAAGCTTTAGTGACGGAAAAAGAAATAGAGGGGATTATTGACAAATTGAAAGGAGGGAAATCTCCAGGAGTGGATGGATTGGGGCCGGAGTACTATAAGATATTTAAAGAAATTTTAGTATCAAAAATGGAGAAATTATTTAATAATATAATAAAGGGAGAGAAGACCCCGCCGTTGTGGGAACATTCGTTGATAATCTTAATTCTGAAAGTGGACAAAGATTTGATGGATCCAGCTTCGTATAGACCTATTTCTTTAATCAATCAGGATGCTAAGATTTTTACAGCGATTATGGCAAAAAGATTAAATACTTTTATAAATGATTATATAAAAAAGGATCAATGTGGATTTATTCCAGGGAGGCAAATGCCAAATTTAATAGGGAGAGTTTTAAACATAATAAATAGTATTAAAAGAAGAAATTTAAAAGCAGGATTGATAGCATTGGATATTTTTAAAGCTTTTGATTGCGTTGAATGGCCGGCATTAAAAACTATTATAAAAATATTCAGCTTTGGAGAAAGATTTGTGGGGGTGATTAATCAGTTGTATGCAAATAATAAGGCAGAGGTGATGATAAATGATGGCCTAACACAACAGATTACCCTAGCCCGGGGCACTAGACAAGGGTGTCCTCTCTCCCCGATATTATTTGCAATTGTGATTGAAATGTTAGCAAATGGTATTAGGGAGGATGAGAGATTAAAAGGGATAGGAGAACAGGATAAAATAAAAATTAATATGTTTGCGGATGATACCTTACTGACATTAGAAAATCTGGGGGGGAATATAGAAGGACTTAAAAAAACATTTGAGGGAATTTGGATAGGTTACGGGGTTGCAGATAAATTGGGGAAAATCCAATATGATGCTTTTTAATTATGATAAAGTAGAAGAGGATGAGTTAAGTTTAAGATTAGGTTTGAAGGTTAAAAATGTATTGGGTTATTTAGGAGTTTATATTTCTAAAGAGTTAGAAACGTTAGAGGAAATAAATTTTAGTAGATTAAAAATTAAAATATTACAGAAGCTAGAGGCTTATAGGAAGGTTAAGCTGTCATGGTTTGGTAGAATAGCGGTAATTAAAATGAAGATATTACCAATGATTAATTTTTTGTTTAGGATGTTACCAATTAAGATAACGGAAGTAGAAATTAAAAGCTGGCAGTGTATGATAAATAATTATTGTAATGGGGATAAGAAGTCAAGAATAAATAAAACAAAATGGTATAAGAATCAAAGGGAAGGAGGGTTAGGTTTACCAAATATAAAGATGTATTATATTGCTAACCAATTAAGGCATGTTATAAGTAGCATAGTTGGGGGTGAGGATTTAGAATGGTTAGAACCGCAGACAAGGAAAATAGAGCTAAAGCTACAAAATGTTTTCTTTAGCAATATACAAAAGACTCAACTGAAAGGAATAGTAAATCCCATCTTAAGAAATATTAGAGAAATTTGGGAAAAATATAAGAAGAAATTAATGCCAGGAATTTCCCCTCTGTCCCCAGTGGTTTTGATGGATAACTTCCCAGGTAATTTGAGAGGAGAATTGGAGGGGTTATTAAAGGGAAAAAATAATTAAACTGAAAGATTGGGTAATGAAAATGACTAATAAAAAATAGAAGAAATTTTAACGGGTCAGGAAAATTTATGGTTCAAGAGTATGCAATTGGAACAGTGGACAGTAAAATGGAAGAAGAAAAATAAGGAGTGTAGAAAGGAAACAAGTTTTGAAAAGTTAATTGAGGTTAGAGAGAAGGTGGGAGGAAATAAAAGTAAAAGTAAAAAAGGTTTAATGAGTGAGATTTATAAGATATTATTGGAGGAGGATAAGGAAATTCAGATCACTGGGGACAGTTGGAGAAAGATATGGGAATCAAGAAATTTAAAGTTATTTTTAATAAGGATAAAAGAAAATCAGTATAAAATAATTTGGAGATGGTATCTCACTCCTGTAAGACTACATCAGATAGATAAGAAGGCTTCAAGTTTTTGTTGGAGGGGATGTCAGGAATTGGGGACATATTACCATATGTGGTGGACTTGTGAACATGTAAAAAATTTTTGGGAGAGAGTTTTTAAGGAGATAAATGAGATAATAATAATAATAATAATAATAATAATAATAATAATAATAACAACAATTTATTTCTTACCTGCCTCTCCGTCTGGATCGAGGCGGGGAACAACAACATGATAAAATACATAAAACTGATTAAAACATGACACATATTATTAAAACTGCATAAAAATCCTAAAACATCCTAAAAACATCCTTAAAACATTCTAAAATTCCACTGGATATGCCTGCCAGAAGAGAACAGTCTTTATGGCTTTCTTAAATTCTAAAAGACTGTTAAGTTGACGAGTCTCCTCCGGCAGGTCATTCCACAGTCTGGGAGCGGCAGAAGAGAAGGTCCTCTGGGTAACGGTTGTCAGCCTAGTCTTGGCCGACTGCAGTAAGTTCTTCCCAGAGGACCTGAGCGTGCGGGGTGGATTGTATGGGAGAAGGCGATCCCGCAGGTAACCTGGACCCAAACCATGTAGGGCTTTAAAGGTAATAACCAACACTTTATACTTCGCCCGGAAACTAATTGGCAGCCAGTGGAGCGATTTTAAAGCTGGCGTAATATGGTCACCCCTAGATGTACCGGTGACCAACCTGGCTGCCATATTTTGAACTAGTTGAAGTTTCCGGACTAGGTAGCCCTATGTACTATCTATGTACAGATAGTAGATAAAAAGGTAGAGTCAAGTCCAAATATAGCTTTATCGGGGTTATTTGATAAAGAATATGGTAATAATAATATTAAAGAATTAATAAATAATCTCCTGACACCGGCAAGACTTATGATAGCTAAAAATTGGAAAATACAAGGGGATTATAGTATGGAACAGTGGTATAAAGGAGTGTGGGATATTGCTATTAATGATAGATTAACCTGTGTAAAGAAAGTTAAGATGGGATTAACTAAAAAGAATGATTTTGGAAGGATTTGGGCTGTGTTTCTAGAATATGTTTTAGAAAAGGGGAGAGGTTGTACACTGTCTAAAGAATCAATGCAGTTTTGGAAAAAATTATAAGCAATAGAGTAAGAAGGTCTCGGGGGAAGGGGAGCACGGGGGGTTGTTGAGGATTTTAAGTATTGTGTATTTTTGTGTTATATGTTGAAATTAATAAAATTATTACACACAAAAAAAATCACACTAGCTCCTGTACAGCTGATGGGCAGAGCAGGGCTAGATCTTCAGTAGTGCTTTTATAGGTATTGAACAGTCCACTGATAACCACTGGGGCACATTACACATCCTGCATACCATTTTTCTAGTATTATTTCCCACTTTTTGTTCTGTATTATCCAAAATACTGCAACAGATGTCATCATTTGCGCTACACAGTATAAATGTGCAAAAAGGATATAGCATCACCCTGGTGGGTTTGTATCAATATGACACAAAGAGACATTTTAGACGAGGCATTTATCGTGTGCTCGTGATGGTTCACTCATGGAAGTTCGCAGGTCCTTTTCACAACATTGTCAATTTCCAGTGCTTCTCTTGTCATATTTTAGATTTATTCCATGATTTTGCAAATTGACAAAATGCAGTAATAAAGAAAAGTGGGGGGGGGGACTCCATAAAAAACCTAAAAAATTCCGCAACATTTTAGAAATCCTGCAGTGCCATCTACTGGCTGTATCTATGGAATCTATCCACAACGGAACTGGGAAGAACAAAGAGCTGGGGGAAGTGCATGTATTATCCCCATTGTGAATCCAGAAAGACAAAGTCCTGGTAAGGAAGCAGGATTTTCCCTTAATGTAGAGAAGTTCAAAGTGTAATTTTGGCCCAGGTATCTTAATTGTTCAAAAACAAAACAGGAGGAGCCTTCACTGGGAAAAAGTAACACACACAGGGACTAACCACAGCAGCCAGATAAGTCAATGAGAAAAACCATAAACGAGTACAATGACCCAAATATATTAAAGTATATTAAAGTATATAAGCATACACAGAGCACAATATACCCCTTAGTGGTGTACACTTGTATTAAGACAGTCACCAATACAAGATACAGTAAACATACATAACTCTAAATGTTACAGTATTGTGGTATCTACATTGACTGAGCAATAACAGAACATTAAAGTGCAAAACTCCGGATATTTAACAAACACCGTTTCAAAAGAAGGTAAGCATCTATAAATCAGTCCGTGGTGAGAGCCTGAAGATTCCGTCCAAGCCAAGTTGTAACAATACTGGAATCACAAAATGTTGAAGAGTCGTCAGAAGTCTGGTCCAAAGGTTCAAGATACATCCAGGCAATAACAAGGATACAGGGAAGCACTGAAGAATGGTCAGGATACGGTCCAAAGGTCAGAACAAGTCCAGGCATGAAACACGAAGCTGGGAAGCACAAGGCAAGGCACCAGATATGAGAGTTGCTTCCAGCAATCTGACTGAGCGCTGGCCAGACTTTTATGGGAAGTGGACTAATTAGCAATTGCTTTCAGCTGCATTGGATTCAGCAGGTCCCTGCCTGCTTTCGTGAAGCACCACTTCCCTAGCACTTCCAGACTCAGCTGTTCTTTATCTCTGGCTGATCCCTGAGCTGACACACAACACTAATGCACTCACTACTGGGTACAGAATTCAGCTTCCGTCCTACATACACTAGCTTTTGCTTAAAAAAAGAAGGAAATAAGCATGTTTCTAAACAACTTGGTTTGAAAAATATGCTCTTGCAAGTGTTTGGACAATGAATGCTGAAATCACAAGAGCTAAAGGGGCATCTGAATATGACTAGGACATGTGGTGAATGAGATGAGGGAAGTTGGGTGAGGCAATTGAATCACAAAAATTCACAAGTTCTCTCATGATCACGTATCTCAGCAGAGAAGCTATTAAGGAGGACAAAATTTGATTCATCAAATCATCACAACATGGTAGGAGGGAAGCATGAATTATTAGTAAAATTACTAGAAAAGGGGTGAAAAATAAAATTGCCAACATTGAAATGCCTTTATACAAAAATCTACAGTGCAGCCACATTTGCAATACCGCGTGAAACCTTGGTGTCCGCAACTAAAAAAAGAATATTGTAGAACTGGAAAAGGTGCAAAAAACAGCAACCAAGATAATCATGGGCAATTAAAGAGGGAGATTTATTACAGAGGCCACTTATGCATTGCCAAAAAAGAGGAACGGCATCACCCCCCCCCCCTCCAAAGAGGACACAAATTGGCATAACATTTACACGTTTAAAATTATTACTATATTTATAATAGAAATTCAATACTTCTCACTCACAGTGGAGAAGACTGTGACCAGGTAACCTATGATTGGATTTGGATGACACATTAACCCATGATGAGTTAAATAAACCACAATGGTTTATTTAACCCATGATGGCTCAGCGTACCAGCTTTGAGCTCTTTTCCTACTTGCAGTAGGTTCCCCCCTCCATTAAACCATCCTGGGAACCCATGGTCTATAGTAAGGGTTATTTTACCTATGATGGGTTAGCGTGTTGTGTGTCGCACCAGAGTGGGTTATGGAGATCACTTTCAGAGCTGCTTTGCTTGAGCGATCTCTAAGCAAACTAATTTTCCTGCCTTTCAGCTGGGTCTATGACTCTGAATGGTATCATGTGTGGATAAATCCTCACTTTCCAGGATTTATCCAGTAGGGCATGTGGTGGCTCCCCTTAAACGGAACCTGTATATTAAATTTTGTTCAATTTCTGCAAACTTCCATGGAGTTAGATCCCCCATTTTGTTACACAGGAAGGGGACCTTGAAAATTTGCAAAGGAAGCTGGGATACTTGCCCAGTTGGGTGGGAGGACTATGGGGGAGGAGGGGCAAGGGAATAAATAAATAAATTATGCTGCATAGCTTATTTGTCCAATTGTGTGGTAGGGCAGAGTAGGCTATTTGCAAAAGAAGCATAGCTTCCAAGCCACTATGGCTTAACGTGACATCTGAACAGCCTATGTGTCCACTCATTGTGCTATCCAGGCACTAAGTGTTGATGAGCAACTTCAAGGCCCCTCCCTACTCTCCCTTCTTTGGGTTCTTGATTTTTAAACCGGAAAACCCTTCAAACAGAAGACAACACAGAAGACTATCCTCTGACTCCCTTTCAAATGGAGGACCGAGCTCTGCAAAGTAGGATGCATAGCCACTCTAGAAATATACATAATTTAATGCTTGGTATGAAGGAAGTAAATAATGAAAAGCTTTTTATAGGCCTGTTTTAAATTTGGTTGCATGAAAAAAAGCACACGTTGAATTTTAATCCTGGGTAAAAATCTGTTTTCTTAGTTTACATTGTATGCCAGTACAGAAACAGATTAAAGATCAGAGAGTCAGTGCAGAAGATATACAGAGGAACAGAGTTCTATTTTTAGCACCTCTTCATTATATTAAAGAGTGTGTATAGTAGAAGGAGTCCTGTGCTGGTAATATAATTGTATCTCCTCACCTGCTGTGCCCTCTTTGGAAAATTACACCTGGGCATAAAGTGCTAACTTACAGCCTTGCAGAACTTCAAAGCTGACGAGTCTCGATGGAAAATGCGTACTTTTAAAAGTCCCCTTTTCAAGAAGTCAGTAATATAAGCTCTGAGCCTGTGTTCTTTAAAAACCAGTGAGATATGTTTTACTCTTGGTCATTCAGCACTGCACAGGTGAATAGGTCTAAATCATGTATAAAACAGAAGTGCAAAAGTTAAAATAGTGAAGCCAGCCCATTCCATAGGAACTCTTAGAAGGCTGGCTGGCTGCTGTGTTCTATTTGAGAGCAGGGCTATAGGCCAAATATTTCAGAGATACATTCCAGAATTTCAGCGGAGGGTACAGGAAATGGCTCCATATGGCTAGGATTTGGGGAGTATAGTGTTCTTGTATGCTTTGGTATAGAATTTGCTGGATCGTTTTATAAGAGAAAGACATATCTGGCTTATTCTCCTTTTGAAAATTAAGGGTAGCATACTTTGATGTGAGGGAGGGGAAATGAGCACATTAAGGGTTGCATCCAATGTTACTCCTACTTGGATTAGTCCCATTTCAATGGGATTTATTTCAATGGGTCTACGCTAAGTAGGATGAAAATTGGATGCAAAACTAGGGGTTATTTTTCTTCTGAAATGTCTGGAATAAATGTACACAAATAGGAAAGACAATTTGCCTGTGAATTATGCTTTCATTTCAAATGTACTTTTATGTGATGTTCTCTGCCATTGTTTGTTATTATTTATATAGGACCGTCATTGTCCATGGTGCTGCACAGAAAAAAAGACCAACCCCTGTCTGTAGCTGTTAATAATTTTAAGGAAGGTGTACTTAAAGCAGGGCTGGGCAACCCCAACCTCACCCCCAGCCTATAGTGCATCCCTTGCTGGCAAAAGAATGGTCAGTTTGCCATTGAATTTTGGTGGGAAATCACACTGGAAGCTATATATATATATATATATATATATATATATAGCACCAATTGTTTTTTGTCACCACCATACCACAGAATTTCAGCAGCATAGCAGGAGTGTGGCCCATGGGGGTGTTCCTGACCCTCGCCCCCCCCAACAACCCCCCAACCTACACTATGACTGTGTCGTCTCCAAGAATTAGGATTGGCTGCAAGTTTTAGTGGACCCTCAGGCAAACATAAATCAGTAGGCCCTTGAAATGCCCACATCATCCAAAAGATGGTTATAGATGTCCCCTAACTCTCCTCTGCTTTCCTGGTTGTCAGAATTGGCTGCTGCTTGTGTGCTGAGGAGGAGGGGAGACTGATAACCTCAAAAAGCTGCCTCAGGTGGAATTAGGAGCCTCCTCCCAGCAGACTCCACCATTTGTAAAGTCTCATACATATCCCCCCCCCCCCCGCCCATCTGCACCGGTACTTTTAGATTGTATGTTATTTGCTGTTTTTGGATCGTGGCTTGTTTTATATTTTTAAAATGATTTTATGGTTTTAATTTTTGTGAACTGCCCAGACAGCTTCGGCTATAGGACGGTATAAAAATGCAATAAATCAATAAATAAAATAAATTGTACTTAGCACATGTGCAAAAAAGAGTAACAAAAACCATCATGGGTCTGGAGCAGCACATCTATGAGGATACAACGTTTGGGGCTGTTTAGCTTAGGAAAAGGCAACTAAGGGTGCAATCTTATGCATGTTTAGACAAAGTCCTAGAACTCCCAGCATTCCCCAACCCTTAGTGTGGGACATAATAGAGAATGTACATAGTTAAATTGTGGGAATTCACTAGCACACAATGTAGTGATGGCTACCATGGCTCTTCTTATGTTTAAAAGGACTTCATCACACCTACTTTTTTTTCCTGGTTTGCCTCCACGATTTCTACCTCCCTTTCATTAGCGCATCAAGCTAATGGTCCCTTTTATGTGTGCTTGTGGTATCGCCACCGTATCGGTGAAATCTCCTTTTGCTTGTCTGCTCTCCCACCCCACCCCACCCCACCCCTTCTCCTTCCCCCTCCAGTTCATTGGTCCTTGTTGTTGATAGACATTGTGATGGACATGGGCTTCTTCCCCCTCTCGCTCTGGCTTTGTTGTCTAGTGTTTTACCGATTTAACATTTCATCAGCTGGGTGTCATTTCTGTGGGAAATGAGAGTGGGGTTGGAGCAGCAAAAGTCAACTGAGTCAGCACAAGCCCGTTCGTTCGTCACAGCGTGCTGGAGGAGAACCATCCTACCCTCCTCTTTTGTCAGTAAAACCTCTCTTCAAAGCACCCCCCCCCCCAACAAAGGACATAGCGCAAGGACAGCAATACATGGGGGCAGAAGGGCACTTTCATCCCACATGGAGGAAATAAAATGGACTTTCACCACTCTAGGAAAACACAGAAAATGAAGGGGAAGAAGCAGGGTGACTGCAGGACAGGCGCGACATCATGTGAGTACCATGCTGGCAAATGGCAAACCAGGCATGACGAGAGTGCGATAAAATTCTGGTGTGATGGCGCCCAAAGTCAGGCAGTTATTTTTGGAGAGAGACTGTGCTCAGTAGTGGCTTGAGGGATCGGGGAGAGAACAGCTGGGATGGTGTGGGATTTGCTAGAGAGAATCTGAGTTTGGGGGCAGGTTTAAGTACTCTCTTGAGTGCCTCCTGAAAATTCTGCTTGCCCCTGTAGTAACATTAGGAGGTAAATAGGGGGTAGGGAACTTTGCTCCTAACAGTGTACTCAAACTTTCATATTGAATTGAATGGGTTGTGCCTGGATTGTGCCTGTTGTTTAAAGAGATTTGTTCTAAACTACCAGTAGAGGGTGTTGGTGGCTTTTATATTCCTTATTAAAACCTATAAGGATTTAAATATATATAGCCAAAGATTCAGAGAAACATTAACAACACTAAACCTCTTCTGCTTTAAAAATTCTGTAACAAGAAGTCAAGAAATAATGGTTCATTTTAAAAGTCAGATTAATATTGTCCTTTAGCATTTTTTGCATTGTCAGAAAGTTGGAGATGGTTTGAATCGATTGAGATGAGAGTTACTCTCTGGGTCATCACCCCACCGCACCCCCATGCTAAGAAGGCATGTTCATGGATACCATGACCATAGCTCTTATATACTTAAGGTCTTGAAACAATTCTATACCATACGTTGAGCAGATGTACATTCTTCAGTGGCACAAATAATAATTTGAGCATCTGCAGCATAATGCTGATGTTTCAAGATGTGGAAAGTGTGGGTTCCCCCCCCCCCCTGAAATCAGTATTTTAACAGGGAAGCTTTGCTACACAGAGAAACACAGATAATTCCTCTCACCAGTAACAATGCAAAACTGTGACATTTTAAATCCTCGCTATGAAGTATTCAGCACTACTGAGAATGAACAATAATTTTAGAGACTTGGAAAAGAGAACAAATGCTTGCTTATATGGATTCTATATACAGTGAAAGCCCCAGTGTAGAATGGAGGCTGCAATTGCTCAAGTGTTAAGCAGGAAGTACCCAAATATCACCTCAAGAAGTAAGTCAGGCTGATGTGAAAACTGCTTGAAGCAATGGAGCACAGCAAGGTCAGAGAGTCGAAGGGTTCAGCTCCCTTTCTCCTTCATCCACCTTTTGTTGTAAAAAGTAGACCCCACTTCCATTTCAGAAGTGAGTAGTATGGACTCATGAACAAACAAATATACCCCAGTTACATCTAGAGATGCTTCTCAGACAGTCGACTCCTAACGCTTCTCAATCACAAGATGTTGTGCCACAATCCCATCTTTCTCCTAAACAGATTTTCTATGGTAAGAAAAAGAGTGCAGAAGCAGTGGAAAAATACGGGTGGGTTATGGGTAGAAGAGAACATCTGGAACCCCCCCCCCCCAAATTCTGCCAATGAGGCAAGGTGATGACACGATAAAAGCTTTATCTGGAAGCACCGTGGCTTAGCCTTAAGGCTATCTCCTGTTCTGTCAGCTTGATATTATACTGACCTACTGTAGAGGGCTGTTGTAAGGATTCAGATAATATCTGTAAAGTGCTATGAACAATCTAAAGCTCTGCCTTATAAATATTTAAACATTTATAGCCCATCTACTAGCCGCAAATGGGCTCTCACAAAATCTGAGATACTTCTTAAGGCAATGTTTAAATGCAAACCTAAGTAAAACACTTTTTAAAACAGGACAACTGTCAAAGGATCAAAATCAGAAAGAGCAATAATTAACAAAGGTTGCAATCCTATGCATGTTTAGACCAAAAAAAAGTCCTACAACTCTTTGTAGGATTGTTGGAGGACTTTTTGTAGGACTTTGTTCTGTCTACATGTACATAGGATTGCACTTGAAAGATCTGTCTGAAAAATAGAAGGTCTAAGACTTGATAATGAAGATTGGCAAGTGTATATGCCTGGAAGTTCTCCAAAGGTAAGAAGCTCCACAGAAATGGTCCTATCAGTGAGAAGGCTCTCATCCAACTAAGCTAGGGAGGTTGAGGCATTCTAGCCAGAAGCAAACATTTCAGCAGAGACCAGGGGGCATTCTATGTACTGTGTGTGCTGCTGCTGCATCTGTTATATGAGAGCCTATCTACACACGAGGTTTTTGACGTTTTATAAGGGTTATGAAAACTCTTTGGGCCACATGACGCACTCCCTATAACGTTGTATATCTGAGGTTTTTTAAAACTCACTTCAGTTATATACAACGGTTTCACTTTTAATAAATCGTTTTAAGTAAAATAATGTGTCCTTCCTTACCGTTTGAGATTCCTGGGGGCAGTGCTTCCTTTACTGGTGCCCAAATGCTTAGCAGTTGATTGGTGGGGAAGAAAAAGGAAGTGGACCAGACCAGTGAACTACAACACCCACAATTCTTAGCCCTATACTTGCTAGGGAATGACAGAGGAACTAAGAAGGAAGTGTGTAACTGAACTACAACCCCCACAATGCCTTGCCCTAAATTCATTGAAAAACGAAAGAGAAAGAGACAGGGCAGAACAGCGTGTGATCGTATACACCGCTTTAAAGATGGAAGACTGTTCTCCTGTAACGTGAGTACTCAGTAATGTGGCCTAAGACGTTTTAGAACGCACCTATTTGGAACGTTTTAAATACTTTTTAAAACGTTCCGAAGGACTGTGTGGATTCCCCCTGACACAGCAGCCACCTCAAAGCCACCTTAGGGCTTTCCTGTGAAGCTCCGCATTTAAAAAGTCAGGAACTTACCCGACTTTTTAGGCTGGAGTGAGGCGAACACAGCTCTTCTGCCATCTAACCTTGCTCCAGCATTAATGGCCACTGGAAATCTGCACGCTCCCTCTGTGTTGGGATTAACAGAGAAAGTATGGAGAGAAAGCGCGGGGTTTTGCTTAGGTGGTGGCAACCCGGCACCACATAGGCAGCCCCGATGAGTTTGCCAAAAACAGCATCCCTTCAACTTGTTCTCCTTGTTGCATAAATTATGCTATTCCCAAGTGTCCAAAGTCCAGATATGAAACACTTGACGAAAGACCTCCTGAAGCTTTGGAAACTAATTTATTATTCTGCACAGAATAGGTGACCACTGGGCACTCTCGCTGCCTTCCAGAGTCACACCCGCCAAGGCCCAAACAAGTACTTTTATACATCAGATGTCACATGACATTAGCCCTCATCCCATTGGTTTACAGCCCCAAAAACATCATTTCCGGCTACAGCTACTCTCGAGTAGACCCGAGTAGTGGCCAGACGTGGCATTGCATTGCCATGTGCTATTTTACTTGTACCCAGAGATGCTTTGCAATGTCCCTCCACTTCTAGCATTCCCTTATATGGTCATTTTGTCTCTCCAGGTGTGCCAAGGTCACATCTGGATGAGTCACTCCGAGTTACAATGGAGTCTGACCTGGAGAAGAAGGAACATTGGCAATATTGACAAGCTCCTAGTTCTTGTGCCACCAAATCACTTGCAAGCAGCTTGACTTTTGCAGAAATGGATACAATGGACAGGCAGTGGGGAATGGGCCTTTGGGGTGCTGTGTGTGGACGGTTTGGGTGTGCATGTCAGCGAACACATGTAGGATGCGTGTAAGATGCGTGTCAGGGGAAATGGACATGTTTTGTGGTGAAAATCATAGATCTGTTCAGATTTTTACAACAGTCTCTCTCTCCCAGATATTAATATCAAATGATACAAAATGTATGACACTTCAGCCCCTTTCATACATTAGCCTTCACATACCCTTCACATTCTCTTACACATTTAATAGAATGCACGGACATTAGGGGTGTAGCTTCTGCACCCTTTCACTCACCATGCTGAGTCCTCTGCACATTGTTCAGGGTGACCATATGGAAAGGAAAACAGGGCTCCTGTATCTTTAACAGTTGCATAGAAAAGGGAATTTCAGCAGGTGTCATTTGTATGCATGCAGCAACACCTGGTGAAATTCCCCCTTCATCACAACAGTTAAAGCTGCAGGAGCCCTGCTCTCTTTTGTTTCTGGTCAAGAGGGCAGGGCTCCTGCAGCTTTAACTGTTGTGAAGAAGATGGAAATTCGCCAGGTGCTGCATGCATACAAAGGATACCTGCTGAATTTTCCTTTTCTACACAACTGTTAAAGATACAGGAGTCCTGTCCTCCTTTCCATATGGTCACCCTAAATTGTTGTTACTCTTCTGGGGGAGTGCCAGTCTCTCTCTCACACTGCTCTAATCTTGTCAGAAGCCCAGAGCAAAGAGAAAATCCCTCCCAAGAAAATCCCTGCATCACTGAAGACTTGGGAAAAGGATATTTGTGTGGGGCTTCTGGGAAATTTCAAAGTAGTATGAGATGTTCCCCACTCAGAGCTGATACCAGCAAAGGTTGAGATGAGACTGAGGGCTTAACTAGTGTAGTAGTAGTTTCGTCATTTTGGGGTCGTTATCACACGCGTGGTTTTAAGCACACCCACCTTGACTTTGATCCACTTCTTCAGCGCTGGACTCACACGACGTCGTCCCCCTCGTGCTGTTCTCTTGCCCTGAGTTCCCAATTTTTAGTTTCTGTTTCGATTTATCCTTGAACAGGTAAAGTCCGAAACAGGCAAAGTTCAACAGGCCAAGCTGAGGTATCGCAGCAATACCGACCACGTGTGATTCAAAACGCTAGACTAGAATAGGAAACGGAGGGGGAACCCACAGAAGCAACCCAGGGGAAAAATAGTAGGTGTGATAAAGCCCATGATCTACCAGCCTCAGACATAGTGTGTATATAAAGCACACAGTAAGATAAAGTACATAGCAATTTAAGAGCAGGAGGCTGAGGGCTTATACACATGCTACCAGCTACCTCTCTTCCTGGTTCAGCAGTTGCAGCTGGGTCTGCTTCTTCATTGTCTGAAGCTGGGACTTTTCCCTTTCCTTGAGCAGATCCTTACTCCTGAGGAAACCCTTGTTCCCGAGTAAACCCTGAGCGAAAGAATCTTCTGGTGGCCAGGCAGGTGCTCTGATGATGGCTCTGAGTTCTCCACTGGTCCGACACCACCTATGCTTTGGAGAACCATGGGACAGCCTGGAACCAAGGCAGAGCTTGGGATGGGATTGAAAGGTTACTTTGGGATTCCAGCCAAGGCATCCCTGTGACAGGGCAGGAAGAAAGTCTGTCACACGGCTCTGAGTTTTGCTGCTGTCCAGAATACAGTGTGGGCATCCTACCCATGTTTTCATATTTTACAATTTGGGTGTCAAGAACTTTATCCCCTCACTTTAAGCTTCAATGTCATAAACATAAAATAACTCTGGCGTTCTGAAACCCTTTGATGATTAATATTAGTTTAGGTGTAAAGAATCTGTTTCACAATGGAAACCGTAACACACTGGAAATCAGTAACAATTAATCAAAGCTGGAAAATGATGTCTCTATAAAAGGTGGATTGACAGTTGGGATAATACATTTTGAATTATGCGCTGCCTTTCTTTCACACTGCATGCAGTAATGTTGTCCCAAGCTTTTCAGCTGTGAATCTCAATGACACTTATATGAAACTTCTGTGGTGCAAAGAAGAGAGGAAGTGGGAAACAGTAAAAATAAATCCATGTGATTTTTGGGCCACTGCAGGATGGAATATTTTGCCACCAGAAATGTCTAATTTTTCTTTTAACAACATACATAATGGAATACAGTAATGGTTTTTCAAGTTGGGCTTTTAGCAAGCTATTCTGGTGGAGGTTCAGCAATTCCAGCCTTCCTAGTATACTAATGTTGCAATCTTCTGACTGCCAAAACCTATGAAGTAGTGAAAAGCCTTTGGCCTTTTGGAGCTCATAGTTCACACAGGCTTTAGGAGGGAATCAGTGTTGTTCCAAACTGCAGGAAGGAGTGATTCAAAGCCCAGAACCACAGAATTGAAAAGAACCCCCAAGAGTCTACTAGTTCAACTTCCTTGTATTGAGACAAATGCATTACACCTAAACCACCCCAACAGATGTTTATCAAGTCTCTGAAAAACGCAGCAATTTCCTTGATTTCCCTACACTTCTCTTCCCGTCCCCAGTACTCCAATTTCTTCACCATTCTTATATTAAATGTATGAATGTTTGGTCTAAACGCACTAATGAGACAACATGGCTACGTGTTAAGGGATCAAGTTGTTAAAAATAATTTGCTGTAGTAATCAAAGTCAGGACATTCACCAAATTTCAGACATTCATTGTGACTAGGGTGTCCATATTTTGGAAATGCCATTTTTGGTATTGCTATCTTTTTCTTTTTATGGACTGTGCCAATGGAAGGTCTGGCCCTACCACTAGATAGGCAGCAGATGCTGGTGGCTGGTGAGTGGCAGTAAAATGTAGAATGGTGGAACTGTGTGTTGAACTAATAAATGATTTATTCATGGCAGCAAAGGTATTAGTAGCACAATATTGTTCAGACATTCTTCAAGCATATCTGTGAAGGAACCGTGGCCCCGCCTCCTGTACTCCTGACCTTCTTGCATTGAGTGGGAAGGTCTGAAGGGAAATCATAAGCATGTTTGACTGAATAAGAACTCTCCCCACAATTGGGAACACTGCATGATCAGGGTTCCTCATCACGGGGAGGACTGTAACCGTGCTTACTGTTTTTCTTCAGATCTTCCTGTTTCATGTGGGCATGTCAAAGGTGGAGCCCTACAGCTCTTTCATGGATATCATTCAAGAATGCCTGAATAGGGCAATAGGAATGCAGGAAAATGACACAGAGAAGCGACCTTATGCTGAGTTATTGGTCTGTCTAGCTCAGTACTGATGACTAGCCAGGGAAGACCAGCAAGACCATGTTTCAAAGTAGGCCTCCTGAGCATGCTCTAACACCTCCCCCAAGTAGGCTGACCAGATAAAATCCAGGTCAGGGCTCATGTAACTTTAACAGTTGTAGAGAAAAGGGAATTTCAGCCAGTGTCATTTGTATGCAATTAGTTCCTGGTGAAATTCCCTCTTCATCACAACTGTTAAAGTTGCAGGGGCCCTGCCTTCTTTTGTATATGGTCACTCTAGTATAGTGCCTGCAACTTTAACTGTTGTGATGAAGAGGGAATTTCACCAGGAACTAATTGCATACAAATGACACTGGCTGAAATTCCCTTTTCTCTACAACTGTTAAAGTTACATGAGCCCTGACCTGGATTTTATCTGGTCACCCTACCCCCAAGTATCCCAAGGTATGCAGCGGTTTCAAATGCCCATGGCCACAGATCACCCCCCCTCCAATGCATGGAAACTGTGCATTTGTCAAATAGATGCATCTCCCACAAGCAGACACAAGCAAGGGCTGGCCCTACCATTAGGTAAAGTGAGGCGGCCACCTCAAGCAGCAGATTTTGGTTGTCATGAAAAGGCAGCAAGTTGTTAATTATTAATGTATTGTTAATTGTAGCTTTACTGCCAGGGGTGGAGGGAGATGCTTGTAGGGTTTTCTACCTCAGATGCCAAACTAATTTGTCTAGCCTTGAGTGCTATGTACCACGACTTATGGGGTCGGATGGGGCACTTGCTGTACTGCCTCAGGCAGAAAAATGCCTTGGGCTAGGCCTCCAGTTTGCATTCTGCCCTCACCCAACCAACTGGTCAAAGACAGCAGAGCTGTCAGGGTTGTTGTGGAGGTCCCCTCATTGTCAGGGGTATTGTGAAGACTGCTGCGGCTGTCGGTGTTGTTATGACAGTTCATGTTTCTAATGCGGGTATTCTGCTTTTGATTTTACTGCCCAGAGAGCATAAGATTGTGAGACAATGTTAAGGCAACAGGAAAATTGGCAAAGCAACTATCAGTGTAGCGGGGCCATAGGATCATCTGCCCCATCTTCTTTCTGTGCTTATTGGAAACTTTGGAAATATCAACATGGAAATGATACTATATAATGAACACAGTGATCGATATCAGTGCAAAGAGACAAGGGGTAATTGAGAAGGTGTGAGGGAAAGCTCAGTGTTTATGAAAAGGGAAATTGTTTGAATATCTGTGGTTCCAAGTATGTGGGATACGTGCAGAGATTTCGTTACCACAACAGAGGCTTTGTGAGAAAGGAGCATTTGTGGATATGTCCTGCTGTGTAGTTCATGTAATCTGGAGGAAAGTTAACATCATTATACTGCACTTGTGGGATTGTGTAAAGAAGCATTTATTTGTGTATATCTTCATGCATTTTATTCTTTGAAGCGAATTCCAACTTCTGCCTCACTCTGGCTTTTGGATTCATGTTTGCTCCATTGGTTACACATTTTGGATCGATCTAATCTCTTGGATGATGAGAGAGTTCAAGCCAGGCTTCTGGTTCATCTGATGGGCTGGATCCAGTGAAGGAGCAGCAGAATGGCCAGACTAGGTTCCGACATGCTGTTCTCCCAGGACAGGAAGCAAAGCTGACTCCCAGCACTGGAGCAAGACCACTGGAAGCTCTATGGCTCCCTCCTGTGTTCTGTTATCACAGAGCAATTGATCATAGGATTTTATTTATTATATTATTTATTACATTTATATCTTGCCTTTTTTTTCCTCCTAAAGGAAGTCAAGACAGCACACATAATCATCTTCCTCTCCATTTTATCCTGACAACAACACCCCCATGAGGTAGGCTGGGCTGAGAGTCTGTGACTGGTCCAAAGTCACCTATTATGCTTCCATAGCCTAGTGAGGACTAGAACCCAGATCTCCTGACGCCCAGTCCAACACTCTAGCCACTACATCACACTGGCTTTCCTGTATTTGGCTCTTACCCATTTCTGCAGTTGGTTTCAAGAAACAAAAATGTGGGCACTCTGCCTTACCCAGCATTCAAAGAAAATTGCTGACATTTGTGTATAGTGCTGAACATAACACCGTTGTAAAAGGATGAACAAAAATCCAGAGTACAAAGCATCCACCTTGTTTAAAAAATCTAGAACACACAGTGTCGAGGCCTCACTCCAAAATTCTGTGAACGCTTCGGCAAATCTCACCTGAATTTTCTAACTTTAAAGATTTGCAGAATGGGGGGGGGGGTGTTTATGGTTTGGGGTTTTACTGCATGCACTTTGCACGGCTCTGGTTAAATACTTGCTTCTCATGATGTCATTGGCAAAGGGGGAGGAAAACAGAATGTAAACATCTGTTTTTTATAAACCAATCCCTGTCTTTATAACTTGATCAGAAAAAAGAAGGTTTCTACATGATTAATTTTCCATTCACAATGTGATGAGGCTTGGAAGTGCTGGAGCTAATTACTTCTCTTAAGATGTGTAAAGCAAAGGATTGAAAAATCAATATTATGAACTCAATTAAAAAACACACACAAAAATCCTCCTGACATTATCTGCCACATCCATAATTTGAATGGGAAACAATAAAGCTTTGTCTAACTTCTGGGTTCAGCTTTGGAACATGAAGGAAGGTTGCTTTCAAAACAAATGGGTTTAAAGCAGCCTTCCTTCATCATCCTAGAGCCCTCCAGCTGTTTTGGACTTCACCACCCATCATCCTTCACCATTTGCCATGCTGATGGTGAAGCTGAAGTCCAAGACATCTGTAGGGCACCAACTTGGGGAAGGTTCGTTTAAGGTGAGCTATGGACCACTGTAATCTGTCTGTCATATGGCTCCATAGCTTGATTCAAAAATGCTAAAGAAGGCACTTCAGAGCAGTTGTGGTCAATGGTTTGGGCAAAAGTGCTACATGTCAAGTCCAAAATATGAGACCGCTTCCAGGGTTCACTACAACAGGGGTGGGCAGAATGTTGATCTCCAGATGTCTTGGACCAATTCCCAAAATTCCTGACCATGCTGGCAGGGGCTTCTGGGAGTTGAAGTCAAAACATCTGGAGATCTACCTTTTGCCCACTCCTGTTTTAAAGACATATGCTGTGGTGTGGGCACCACCCAGAGCTGAACAGGAAGGCAGGAATGTATGCCTGACTCTCTTTATAGAAGCAATACTGTAGGCCTCTGTTGATGTCCGTACATGTTACAACCCCCCTGAAAAGGAGGACAGGGCTCCTGTATGTTTAGCAATTGTACAGAAAAGGGAATTTCATCAGGTGTCTTTTGTATGCATGCAGCGCCCGGTGACATTCCCTCTTCATCACAACAGTTAAAACTGCAGGAGCCCTGCCCTGTTTTGTATCTGGTAACTCTAGCTATACTCTTGCAGCTTTACCTGTTGTGATGAAGAGGGAATTTCACCAGGTGCTGCATGCATACAAATGATGCCTGCTGACACAACTGTTAAAGATACAGGAGCCCTGTCTGCCTTTTCATATGGTTACCCTCGCACTTGTTCTCAAGCTAAATTTGGATCTTTTAGTGCTTCATAGTGCTAAAAGCACCATTTTAATGTTTATATATTTGCTGATGCTGAATTTGGTGTTGCAGCATGGAGTGGAGAGGGCCTTATTCAGCTTGTGGGCAACAGGTTTCCCAGCCCTGGATTAGTGTTAGATTTTGGCTGAATCTGTATGGCTGAATCTGTATGGCTCCATGGTTCTACATGGAGTCCATACAGGTGACTTTTTTTTTTACTATATGTCCTACCTCACATCTTTTTACCACTTGGCACCATGATGACCAAGCTCCTGAGAGTGAATGAGATTGCCCAGGATCATTTTATCATCTATATGACCAGTGTCGGTTCAGTCACCATATGTGTCCTTCTCATCCTATGTGTCAATTCTAAGTCTTGCTCTGTGGCGTTGTAGATGTTATTTGGTAAGTGAGAATGATCCTTTGGGCAGGGTGATGCATCAGGCAGACTTTGGAGTATTGCCAACTCTATTACTTGATGTGGATTGGAAAGAGCCGACTTCCACTGCCTCCTAGGATGGCGGGAGGTAATGTTATAACTCATGTACAATTTGGTTATTTATACAATGTGGTTAGATCTTTAATTTTGATTTTAAAGTAGCTGGATTTCTGTCAATGCCCCCTTACCCCATCATTCTAAGGGCTCAGGGTAGGTATCAACATTAATACCCAAATGTGATAAAAACCCACAAATAAGATACAGATTAATGCAATATAGTGCCAGAATTGTATTATCATAGCAGCTGAACAGCATGAAAAGGCAGTCCAAAAAAAGATGTTTCCTGTGATATGTTCAGCCTTGAAATTTGGCGGGCCTCCAGAGACATTCTTTATCAGATGCTAGATACCTTCAACAAACCAAGGTGTGTTATAGATCACAGCCACTCTGCCATCTCCATCAGTCCTTTGCTGATGGTGTACTGTGTAACCAGCCAGAATCACTGGGCACACATGGGATGTCTCCTCTAGCCAGCTCTTGACCATGCTAACAATAAGATGTTTCATTGTTAACAAAATCATGACTATGTGATGTTTCATTGACCGCACTCCCTAAACCTGATGCATGGGAAAATGCTCCTCACCACTTGGAAGAGAATAGAGGTGAGTGGCTAACCAGATGGGAAGATGTACACTGTGGTAAGTGCCTACATTGTAGCTTCTTCACTGAACTCCTAAATATCCATAGATGGAGACCCCCTCTAGAAGGATTCGCTTTGGCGCCTGGCTGCCCAATTATGCGCATATTCACGGAAGCGCATTTACTCCTAATACCTCTGTACGAGAGGCGGCGAAGCGCATTACGGGACGACCGAAATGCGCTTTAAACTTTTGACATGTGGAGAGGTGATGGACCTATTAAGATTGTCCGCCCTCGAAGGCTGATGGATCCTTCTGGATTTCAGAAAGCCTTGGAGGGTTTTATGGCTGGTATTGTCGACGATCCTGTAGAAGCCCTGGTCGACAGATGGAATCAAGACCTAACTAGGGCTATCGACACGATCGCCCCCAAACGTCCTCTCCGGCCCGCTTCTAACAGGGCGCCCTGGTATACGGAAGACCTCAGGGAGTTGAAGCGGAAAGGACGACGACTGGAGCGCCAATGGCGGAAAACTCGACTTATATCCGACAAGACACGGCATAGAGAACATCTTCGTTCCTATGGGGTGGCAATACGTGCAGCGAAGAAAGCTTTCTTCTCTGCGTGCATTGCGTCTGCGAATTCGCGTCCAGCGGAACTGTTCAGGGTGGTGAGGGGTCTAACTCTGGCACCTTCCCCCCTGAATCCAATTTTAGAGCCTTCGGCAGTTCGCTGTGATGCCTTTAACGATCATTTCACAGATAAAATCTCTCGGATAAGAGCCGACTTAGATGCTGTCGTTATAGCAGAGGCTGACGATGGGGTGTCCGGCGACTCCGCGAGTAGAATTACACTGGATCAGTTTCAGTTGGTGAGTACCGAGGACGTGGACAAGCTGCTTGGGCGAGTGAGGACGATGACTTTCCCTCTCGATGGGAAAGTCATGGCTGGTCGTCCAGGGAGGAGATGCGGTTAGATCACAATTACAATATATTATTAATGCATCTCTCAGGGAGGGGACTTTCCCATCATGTTTAAAAGAAGCGGTGGTATGGCCGCTTTTAAAGAAGCCCTCCCTGGATCCCCTGGACTTTAATAACTACAGACCGGTATCAAATCTTCCATTCTTGGGCAAGGTGATCGAGAGGGTGGTTGCCTTTCAACTCCAAGTAGTCTTGGATGACACTGATTTTCTAGACCCATTTCAAACTGGCTTTAGGGCGGGATACGGAGTTGAGACTGCTATGGTCGCCTTAGTGGATGATCTACGCCTTAGTATTGACAGGGGGAGTGTGTCCCTGTTGGTACTTCTGGACCTCTCAGCGGCTTTCAATACCATCGACCATGGTATCCTTCTGGAACACCTGAGGGGATTGGGAATCGGGGGCACTGTGCTTCAGTGGTTCCGGTCCTACCTCTCGGGCAGGTTCCAGATGGTGATGCTTGGGGATAGCTGCTCTGCAAAGAAGGAGCTGCTGTGTGGTGTACCGCAAGGTGCCATCCTTTCCCCAATGCTGTTTAACATTTATATGAAACCGTTGGGAGAGATCATCCGGAGGCATGGGGCGGGGTGCTATCAGTATGCTGATGACACCCAAATATATTTCTCTATGCCTTTGATAACAGTGCCAGCTAAGGATAGTGTGTCTCCTCTGAATGAATGCTTGGAGGCGGTAATGGGCTGGATGAGGAAAAACAAACTGAAGCTGAATCCAGACAAGACGGAGGTGCTTGCTGTCAAAGGCCGCAACCTGGGTTTGGAGGTGTGTCAACCGGTTCTGGATGGGGTTACACTCCCCCTGAAAGACTGTGTTCGCAGCTTGGGGGTGCTTCTGGATCCGTCGCTCCAAATGACAGCCCAGATAGATGCGATGGCCAGGAGTGCCTACTATCAGCTTCGGCTGATACGCCAGCTGCGCCCCTTCCTAGAGTTGGAAGACCTAAAGATGGTGGTGCACGCGCTGGTAACTTCGAAGCTCGACTTCTGCAATGCGCTGTACATAGGGCTACCTCTATGCCTAGTCTGGAAACTTCAACTAGTTCAAAATATGGCAGCCAGGTTGGTCACCGGTACATCTAGGGGTGACCATATTACGCCAGCTTTAAAATCGCTCCACTGGCTGCCAATTAGTTTCCGGGCGAAGTATAAAGTGTTGGTTATTACCTTTAAAGCCCTACATGGTTTGGGTCCAGGATACCTGCGGGATCGCCTTCTCCCGTACAATCTGCCCCGCACGCTCAGGTCCTCTGGGAAGAACTTACTGCAGTCGGCCAAGACTAGGCTGATGAGTGTTACCCAGAGGACCTTCTCTTCTGCCGCTCCCATACTGTGGAATGACCTGCCGGAGGAGACTCGTCAACTTAACAGTATTTTAGAATTTAAGAAAGCCATAAAGACTGTTCTCTTCCGGCAGGCATATCCAGTGGAATTTTAGAATGTTTTAAGGATGTTTTTAGGATTTTTTAGGATTTTTATGCAGTTTTAATAATATGTGTCATGTTTTAATCAGTTTTATGTATTTTATCATGTTGTTGTTCCCTGCCTCGATCCAGACGGAGAGGCGGGTAAGAAATAAATAATAATAATAATAATTATTATTATTATTATTATTATTATTATTACAAAGGACAATTCTCCATTTGAAGATAAAGAACATGAAGAAGTAAAAGCAGGAATGAGCCTTGAAGTTGCTTACTAACAGTTAGCATCTGGTGAGCAGATGGACCAGGCACACAGGTCACCCATTCATAGTCTTCCCCATTAAGGTGGAATGTATTCAATTTCTATTTAAATAATAATAATAATAATAATTTCTAAATTTGCATATGCAGATTTGATGCCAAACTGAGCTCTCTTTTTCTAGTGTTCCATTTCCTCTTTTTTGGGCAACGTGTCAGCAGCGACCCCACTCAAAGGTAGAACGCACACTTTTCAGGTAGAAAGTGTGATGTTTTGTTGTTTATTGCCTGGTTATAGGTAATGTAAGTATTTGCAAAGTGTTGATGATGATTGCCATTTGGAATGTAAGTGTTGTGTGGACTTCAAATTTACCAGATGGTAAGTGGTTAATGCTATTGGGAGGGGGAGTGAGTAGAATGTGTGAAGTGAATGCTCATTGGCTGGTAGTACAAAGGTCTGGATTGGCAGTTAGCAGGGTCAGAGGGAGGAGTTAAGAAAGCAATATATATAGTGTGTATGTGAAGAGAAGAGAGATAGGGTCTGAGTTTTGTCTGAAAGTGTGTGGGAGAGCGAACAATGTGTTTTATTATTTTGGGGGAACAGAGTGGTTGGAAGGAGAGAGTGTAGCCTAGAGGGTAGAGTAGGCAGGATTGCAAATGGAACTGTATTAAATAAACAAGCATTTCAAAAACTGAAACCATAAGCTTTGTACCTGGATAATCTTACCTATTGTTAATTAAAAGCTCTTTCTGTTTCACACTCTGGAGTGTATTCTTGGGGTACCTGAGGTAGGGTACAGTGAGTGTTCAATGGTGGCAGCGGTTAACGGAAAGGTGAAGAGAGGGTGCTGGGCTGATTGCTGTGGGGCCAAATAGAGTTGGTGAGTCAGTGGCAGCATTTGGACGACACGATAATCAACGGAGGGGGGAAACAATTGTCAATTGTGTTGCTTATTGTGTCATGTGGAGGGCAACACACAACGCACACACAACTGACATTGCACTATTTTGGGCACTTAAACAACAGAGAATAACAACAGGCTTGCACGTAGTTTATCCCGAATTCTGTTGTTTAAAGTGTTGTGTGGAGGGAACCCCCCCTCTCTCTGTGTACTATTCCATTTGATTATAGAGTTCGCTGGCCAGAGCAGCTGAAAAAACCCTGGCTGCTCCGATACAGCCAGCAGAACTTGTGGTGCATGCTGGGATATGGTCGGAGGACTGGGGGAGGGGGGAGGGGGGAGATGCAGCAGCCCAGAAGGATGTCGGGACTTTCAGCCATGTGCCAGGGGGAGGGGCAACAGGTGGTGTGGCGGGTGCCATGGTGGCAGCGCCAAAATAATGCACGGTCAGTTTGCTATTTCCCCCTCCATTTATTATCGTGTTGTCCGAATGCTGCCAGTGAATCAGTGAGCAGCATTCTAATGATAGCCTCCCTGGTTGGGATCCTTTGATAAAGGAGGAATGGTGGGGAGGTATCACAGAAGGTTCCAGGTTCAAACTTCTTAAGAAAGCTATAAAGAGTGTTCTCTTCTGGCAGGCATATCCAGTGGAATTTTAGAATGTTTTTAGGATGTTTTAATGCAGTTTTAATAATGTGTGTCATGTTTTAATCAGTTTTATGTATTTTATCATATTGTTGTTCCCCGCCTTGATCCAAATGGAGAGGCGGGTAAGAAATAAATTATTATTATTATTATTATTATTATTATTATTATTATTATTTTCAATTGAAGAAGGCCCTTTGGCAACACACTTGGCCTGAGACCTGGGAAAGAGCTCATGTGCACCTTGTTTTCTCACAAAATCTGTGCGATACTTGCCACAGCCACCATGGCAAATTTAGAAGCAACAGCATGGGACATGGCGGGGGCCATAAAACAGTGGGATGGAACCACATGAATTGTCCACCCCCTGGGCTAGGCACTACTTGTCTAGCTAAAGCATTGGTTTGCTAAGGTAGCTTAATATGTTCTGACAAGGGAACATCCTTTAATCTGGGTGGACAAATTCATGGAGGATAAGTCTGTCTATGGCTGCCTCTACATGACACGTTTAAAGCTCTTTGAAGTCTCATTAAAAATTTTACCTCTACAAGAGCAGAGCGTAAATCGGGAGTTGAGGTCCTTTATCTCTCCGATTATGCGCATTATTGAATGCGCGTTAAATAGCGAGTTTTATTTTCCTCTGGCCATTAAAGCGCATTTTGCTTATGTGAACAAGCGATTCTCCGCATTAACTACTTGTAAAGCGCATTTCAAACAACCGGTAAGGCCACCAGTTGTGCGCTCAGTTACCTCTTGCGCACAAGGATTTACGATAAAGTGCTTCAGCGATTATGCGTATAATTGGCTAACCAGGCGCCAAACAGAATCCATCTAGAGGGGGTCAGTGACTACTTCTGATGGCTATATGCTACCTGCAGTATCAGAGGCAGTGTAGCTATGTGCACCAGTTGCTGGGGAACACGGGTGGGAGGGTGCTATTGCAGCCATGTCCTGCTTGAGGGTTTCCCATGGGCACTGTGTGAACAGAATGCTGGACTAGATGGACCCTTGGTTTGAACCAGCACAGCTTTTATATAATATATAATTTTAAAACCTGTTCATACAGATTTGCATTAGGTGGGTGTAAATGCATTGAATGCCAGTCCCGTTCCCCCTCCCCCCCCCAACAATTTTGCCTGAATGAGCCAATCTGAAGCCGGGCAGCTGTGGCCTCTGATCTCAGCTGAAAGTACTCTTGCTGCATCTACAAGAGGCATTTAAAGCTCTTTCAAGGCGCATTAAAAAATTTACCTCTACAAGAATGGAGCGCAAATTGGGCGTAGAGGCGCGTTTTCTCTCCGATTATGCGCATTATCGAATGCGCGTTTAATAGCGAGTTTTATTTTGCTCCAGGCGTTAAAGCGCATTTTGACTATGTGAACAAGCGATTCTCCACATTAACTACTTGTAAAGCGCATTTGAAACAACCGGTAAGGTCACCTGTTGAGTGTTCAATTACCTCCTGCATACAAGCATTGACGATAAAGCGCTTCCGAGAAGATGCGCATAATCGGAGGAACAGTCGTCAAACGGAATCCATCTAGAGGGGGTCATGGTATATACAGCAGGGGAATCCTTCCTGTGTCTTTTGGCCATCAAGGGTTCCTAGCGCTCAAGTTACTTCTTATTGCTAAAAGGGGATGGCGTTGGCCATTGAATAAAAACAATCCAAAACTCAGGGGTGGGGGAATGGAATAAAACCCACAGTTAGGCAATACTCCGGCCCTAGTAAAGCTATTGCCTGATTGTGGATTCCCTCCCCCGCTCACCAATTGCTTAAAGTAGATTTAAACATTCTTGAGAAAGGAACCAGAACAAGGCCCCGTCCCTCGCCATTCCCCCACAGATATTTCCCCCGTCCCCCGCCATTCCCCCACAACCGAATCACAACTGTGCCTGTGTTTGTATGACTGCATAGGAAAGAGATTTGCCTTGAGTGATTTTGTGGCACTCCAGTGACCCTAAATACCTTTTTAAACAAGTCACCGTAAAAGGGGGGGGCTCGAAGGCAAAGGTGGGGAAGTGGGGTGGACCAATGAGAGGGCGAGCTGAGCTGAGCACCCACTCCTTGTCGCCTCAGCAGCAGCAGCAGCAGCAGCAGCAAGAAGCCTCAGTCTGTAGCCAAAGACTCCCAACAGCAGCCGGACTTTGGAGAGCCTCTGACTCCTGCCAAAGAATCCAGAGGCGGCGGCAGAAGTAGCAGCAGCTGTGCTGGGAACATGAATGGGACTCTCTTTCCCTTCCCTTGGTGAGAGGCTGCCAAAGTCTTGCAGACAAGCAGGCTGGGGAAGGGGAGGAGAGCCAACAACTTGCAAACAGAAAGCAGCTACATCCTCCTTGCCTCTCTACCTCCCTTGAGTCTGGGGAAAGTACTTTGGGCACACAGAAAAAGGGGGGGAGGAAGAAGGAAAAAAGAGAGAGAGAGAGAGAGAGAGAGAGGACTTTTATGGTTGCTTTGAAAAAAGGGAAAGATCAAATGTTTTTTCTTTTTCTAAAACAGACTGGATCCTTTGTGATGCTTAGTGTGGGAAACTGAGAGCATCACTTAGGTAGCAAGGAGGAAGTGGGGGGACATGAATTCCCACGGCAATGTCCCCCTGCGGGCAGTGGGATTCTTCTATACATCCTTATTTTTAGTGCTGTCTTTTTCACCTTGCTGTGCGCAAGATGCTGAGGCAGAACCGGGGACTCCAGCCACGCTCGAAGAAATGCCAGACGGCGCATCTACCTTGGCTTTTGTGTTTGATGTGACTGGCTCAATGTACGATGACTTAGTTCAGGTGATTGAGGGAGCTTCCAAAATCTTGGAGACTTCTTTGAAGAGACCCAAGAGACCGCTTTACAACTTTGCACTGGTTCCTTTCCATGATCCAGGTAAGGCAATGCTTTCAAGCCCTCTTCGAATGGATATTGCATGCAAAGACACCCTACATCCATGCACAGAAATATATCTAAAAATCTGAGATAGCTGGACATTTTTCAGGATCATCCAATGATTCTGACTTAAAGTGGAATATAATAAAAAGAAGATTCTTTTTCTGAATTAAAATTGGAGGGACATTTGACTCATAATATATACAAAAAAAAATTGGAAGGAGAGAGATGTGATGGGCAAATTCATCTGAGGACAGGTAATTTTGGAACATCCCTGCATTAAATGGGATCGTATCACTCTGAAAGTAGGGATCTTGCAGAATTGCCTCCCCTCAAGAGACACTGATTGGAAAAAGGTACACCCAGTG
Source organism: Anniella stebbinsi (assembly GCA_029215795.1). Taxonomy (NCBI): domain Eukaryota; kingdom Metazoa; phylum Chordata; class Lepidosauria; order Squamata; family Anniellidae; genus Anniella; species Anniella stebbinsi. The sequence continues at coordinate 119,378,444 of JARDYH010000004.1, read as the reverse complement.
CCCCACATGAGTCTTTACTTATTTAATTAATTACTTTCCTGCTGCACACTTGGGTGTTTAAGCAGACACATACCTTAGAAACGATTGCTGTCAAAGGCTGGAGCATAACATCTTCTGTTAAATGTAAGCTGCTCCATTTGCATAGAGTTTTCCAATGGAGTGTATTATTATTATTATTATTATTATTATTATTATTATTATTATTATTATCTGCATTTATATACCGCCCCATAGCCGAAGCTCTCTGGGCTGTTTACAAAGATTAAAAACACTGAACGTTAAAAACCGATGTACAAAATTTAAAAACCATAAAAAGCATAAAAACAGATTACAAATACAAAATCCACTGTGACTCACAAGTGGTGCCTTGCTGGATACCCATCCATCACATGGAGATGTTAATTGCAAGGTGTGCTTATGGAGACACACAGACACAATGGAGGGCACATAATATTCATAACCATCAGATGCGCACATAGATTCTATGCAATATGTACAATTATATGGCACATTTTCAACCAACATTTCCAGAGGTTTTTTTTATTTTTTTCTAAATTCAATACTTTTCTCATTGAACGCTGGACACATTTGTCTTCAAAGAAGCTAGTAAGAACACTGGATGCTGAAGGGTAACTATTTTATACATCCTCCAAAATCATGACCTTTGACCCTCCACCCAAAATTGCTTGCCGCTTTGTTGCATTTCCCGTTAAGGTTTCCTAGGATACAATGCAGATTTTATTGCAGTCTGCTTCACTGTTGTTTCTCCTCATTTCCCCCCTGCATTCCTCATTCCTTCTACTGTTTATATACTCTTCCTGCTTCCTCTCCCACTTGTCAGCATCTGTTTTCTATCCCCTTTCCTAGAACCTTCTCCTTTTCCATTGTCAAATGTCTCCTGGTAAAGCCCAAAAGGAAATAGAAACACTGGATGCCCTGGGCTGGGGCATGTGGCAATAGAAGTCCAGAGATAAGTTCAAACTAAACACTGAATAGTCTGTTTAAAAATCTGACATTCCTCCTGCTGTTCATTTCACCTGAGACGCACCAGAATGGAAACATCTGGAATTCAGTTGTGTTGGGGGGGGGGAGACCGATAAATCCAGTTGTTTCCAGTTATTGCTGTGCTTGTTTGCCTTTAAGAAAAAGTCAGAATACTTATCATGACTGGTACGATAACAACAGTGATTGTTAACAGTGACATACCGCAAATATTTTCCATTCTGTCAATTTTTTTAAAAAAAGCCTTCGTTCCCCAAGAGTGTTTGCAAAGCTATTCCTTGCTGTAAGGAGCATGCCACCAAAGGGGGTGGGAAATAAATTTTCTCCCTGCTGTTCTCTTGAAAGGCACCAACATATTTAAAGGAGAGAAACTACCATTGCAGTGCAGCACATGCCAGTAGAGGGCCTGAAGGACAGAAGACTGAAACTCCATGTGCTTCTTTAAACTAGTAGGCTATTTCAATGCCAATGTATTTTCCTACATTTATTTTGGTTTGCCAACCAAATGAAAACATTTAGTTGATTAACCATCAGCTTTGTTTATTGATGCATATTGCCTCAAACCCTCAACACATGTGCCTTTTTGAGGCACTGAGGTGAGATAAAGTACAATTTAATGAGCAAAAGCTACCACTTACTGTCACAAGGAAAGGCCATCAGTAATATGTTTTTCCCTCCAAAAAATAAACAAGCGTGCCCTTTATTCTCAACCCTCTCTAGTTGGTGAACTCTGTCAAATGCTCAGAACCAGCTAAGACGTTTTGTGTGATCAGGGTTTTTAATAACTGTGTTGAGAACAACTACTGTCCTACAATACCATTAACTGACTCTCTGTTCTACATGAATGGTTCGCATGGTATTTAGGCTTTATGATAAGTAATTTTTCAATCTTATATATGTCATGCATTTCAGAGTTTGAATCAAGAACTAGTGTGGCCATGTGTTCTACTTTACAGAGGATAATCCCCTATCTAAAGGGTTGTCAGAGAGGACGGTCCTCTCTTTGAAGGCCTCTCTATTTGAAGGGCTGACCAATCCAAATCTGTTTTGAAACTCAAGAACCCAAAGAAGGAAGAGCAGAGAGAGAGACACCAATTACCTGGGCCAAATCTACACTGTGTCAACTCATTACAATCCCATCATGGTAACATTATGGGCTCCATCACATTTAGGGTTATGGCACTCTTATAGTCCATCCTTTCCATTTGTGGTGCTATGGACTTGGTCCTTGTCCTGCACTATTCTCGCTTTTTTCCTCTGTTCTGGCAGCTTATTTTGTACCTGGGAAAGTCCGTTTCATATTGGAAGTGCACAATAAAAACCCAAATGTGAACCAGTAAATCCGCTGGTGTGTTTGAGTGTGTGTCTTGAAGGCTGTTTTCAGTGACGAAAGAATAGGGCATGCTTTTAATTGGCCAAGGCAGTTTTACAACTTACTTCCTCCTTTTCACCTTTGGACATGTTAGGAGTTGGAAGGAAGGTTTCAGTGCTCCCATTTCCTCTTTTTCTTTTCTTTTTTGGCTTCTTTCCTTATTTTGCTGAACCCCCTGTCCTGTTGGAATTGCAGAACTTCACCTAGGTGCCTATCTACCTTAACCTTTCGAACCACTCTGATCCTTCCGCATACATCCATTTCTGTTGGCTTGCATCACCCCTCCAGGTGCCTTAAAATCTTCCTAGTGGTTCTCTTCTGCTTCGTGTAATCATTCTTCTTCCTATATTGTCCTCTATTATCCTATATTATATTATTAGGGTGACCAGATTTTGGGAACCAAAATCCCAGTCCCCACCCCGCCACCCTACCCACCCAAAACAACCCCCCGTGCCCGGCCGCCCGCGCCGCCCGCCTGCCTCGCATCACCCAGCCGCCCGTGCCTGCACACCCGCCCACCTCGCGCCGCCCGGCCGCCCGCGCCCACCCGCCTCGCACCGGCCGCGCCCACACGCCCGCCCGCCTCGCGCCGCTTGGCCACCCGCCTCGCAGCCACCCATGCAGGTAAGTGGGGGCCCCCCTCCTCCTCCCGCCTCACGCTCCTTACCTGCAGGGGCATCTGCTTCCCTCCGGTGCTCGAATCTACTGAGAAACAGGCTTCGCGGCCTGTCCCTCAGTAGAGCGCCGGGTGATGATGTCATCACCTGGCGTGCCACTCTGGAGCAGGCCGCGAAGCCCACTCGCAGTAGCAGCCGGCGCCGGTCGGGAGCGGACGTCCCTGCAAGGTAAGCGCGCCGCACGCCCCCTCCCCCTGCTCCCTGCTTACCTTGCAGGGACGTCCGCTCCCGACCGGCGCCGGATGGGAGTGGACGTCCCTGCAAGGTAAGCGCGCCATGTGCCCCCCTGCCCCCTGCTCCCCCTGCCCCCTGCTTACCTTGCAGGGATGTCTGCTGCTGTCCAGCACCGGCTAGAACAAGCCCTGGATGGTGCAGGGGAGGAGGCCAGAATGACACGTACCTGGAAGTGTGGGCGCGCGTTGTTCCGGCCGCCTCCCCTGCGCCATCCGGGGCTTGTTCTAGGCCAGCGCAACCGCGCTAGCCAATTACAAGCCCCGGATGGCACAGGGGAGGAGGCTGGAACGACGCGTACCCGGAAGTGCAGGCCCGTGTCGTTCCGGCCTCTTCCCTGGCCGATCTAGGCCTTGTTCTTGGCCAGCGCAGTAGTGCCGGCTAAGAACAAGACATAGATGGCACAGGTGAGGCCCAATTTTCTGGACTTTGGGGGATATTCTGAAAATTCCCCCCGGATTCAAATTTGGCCCCCTTATTCCGGACTTGTCCGGGGGGATCCAGACGTCTGGTCACCCTAATATTATCCTATACAGCTGGAGAAAACATTTCCTGGTGCTAGTGAATTTTGTGTTCTAGTTCCTTTTACTGCCTGAAATCTTTTTAGGCAAAGCAGTTTAATACAAAATCAAGCCCACAGGATGTTTCCAAGGAGATCCGATTTGCAAGACAAAAGGCTATCCTTTCCAGTGAGTCATGACTAGTGAATTGCTAGCCCTTTCCTTGGCAACAGATTAACATCTGAAAAAACATAGGAGTGATATTTCAATCTCACAGGAAGAGCAATGTAACTTTGAAGTAAAATAGAGCCATGGGGGTGCGAATGTAGTATGACTTGGATGTAAATACAGTTGAAGTCAATGGGATTTACTTTGGAGTAAGGGAACCAGCCATCTCTATTTTATGAACTGGAGATGCTCAGCTTGGCGTTATTAGGGTGACCAGATAAAATCCAGGTCAGGACTCATGTAACTTTAACAGTTGTAGAGAAAAGGGAATTTCAGCCAGTGTCATTTGTATGCAATTAGTTCCTGGTGATATTCCCTCTTCATCACAACAGTTAAAGTTGCAGGCACTATACTAGAGTGACCATATACAAAAGAAAGCAGGGCCCCTGCAACTTTAACTGCTGTGATGAAACTAATTGCATACAAATGACACTGGCTGAAATTCCCTTTTCTCGACAACTGTTAAAGTTACATGAGCCCTGACCTGGATTTTATCTGGTCAGCTTAGGCATTATTAAAGGAAAGGAAAAGTGATCCTTCACAAATGCAGAGAGGTGGAAGAGCGCACTGGTGAACTATCAGCAAAAGGTTTCAAGAGCAGGGAAATCAAACATTCTTAAAAACTCAAGGGATGAACTGATCTGATTCAAACTTGGCATGCCGAAAGCTCTCCTAGAGACCCATCATCATGCCAAGTTTCATTTCTTTATCTATATAAATTATGCAGATTTAAGCATTTTGATTAATTTGCATTTTAAAAATTCCTAAAACTCAAGGCATTTACTTATCTGATTCAAACATGGCATGCAGAAAGCTCTACTTTAGAGCTCTCAAGATCCCAAGTTTCATCTCTTGAGCTTTAAGAATTACACAGATGTAAGCATTTTTGTACATCCTAATAGGAGCTCCAATGAGCGAGGGGGGAAGGCTGCCCCGTCCATCACAATGACCATGAACGACAAAGACCAATAAACTGGAGGGGGAAGGAGAAGGGGGGTTGGGCCAGCGCAATAGTAGCAGGAGAGCAAAAACAGAGTTCGCCGGTATAGCTACGATAGTGAAAGGGAGGAGCGCTTGCCGCGCTTCTGAAATGGAGATAAAAAAAAACTGGGGGGGGAATTGGTGTGATGGAGCCGCCCCCCCGCCCGCCCCACCCCGCCCCCCGCCGCCCCCCCGCCCGCGCCCCCCCACCCTGCCCCCCCGCCCGCGCCCCGTGCTGCCCCCCGCCCGCCCCCACCCCGCGCCGCCCGCCCGCCCCTGCCCCGCGCCTATGGGGAAGTAGCAGGAAGTGATGGGAGCGGAGAGGAGGGGGTTAGACGGGCCTGGCCAATTATTCCCTCTTCCCTTTGATGGTGCAATTTGCGTTTGCAGATAGCTACAAGCCACCATTTAAATTTACCCACAATGCCCCAGAGCAGTCAGTACATGAGCAGCATTGTGGGAAATTTTAAATGATGGCCTGCAGATAGGACTGCCAGGCACAGGAGCTCAAGCTTTTACCAGCTGTCCAAGGAAGTTACTTGTTCAGTCCAGGCCTGCCACCTCCTCTCCCGATATGTGGTTGTCATTCCTGAGTGGAAACTAAGGGAAAGAAACAAACCAGCTCATCCATTTCTTCCTGATACAGTCCTCTCTTGTGCACAGGTTACTCCAGTCAGCTGTAGCATTGCTAGGCTGGCTACTTAAGCAACTCCACAAGAAGAAGACAAAAGAGGACACTGGTTTGTATAAAATCTGCATATGCTAAATTGTATGTATAGATGCAAAGTTAAAAAGAATTATTATGATTTAAATAGAGACACAGTACATCTCACCATAGTGTGAAAGACTGTGACCAGGTGACCTTTGTGCCTTTCTCAATCTGCTGTCCCTGTGCTCTTGACAGGCAACTGCAAGGCCCAGCACTTCTGTCTGACAGTTCTTTATCTGTAAACCAGACTTGAACTGGGCAGCTCTTCACATAGAGGCTGCCTTCAAGTAGAGGACAGTCCTCTGGCAACCCTTCAAATTCAGAAAGGCCTCTCTAAAAGACTCTGTCCTCTGTCCTTTCATTGGATTACCTATGACAACAGGGATGAAAGCATCTTTAAGGGAGAGCCAGAGTTCTAGCTCTTGAGTTAAATTGGCTCACCTGGCCTTTTGTTCATTTCTTTTACTCTACTGTCACAGTAATAATAACATATCTTCTCTGCATGGCTACAGAAAATTAACAGAATAAAATACAATATCAAGACAGTAAAAAGCAGCGTAAAAATGGTTCTTTCCAGTATGGGAAGAAATAACATCATTGATCATTCAGAGATACAATCAAATATGAAACATTAATTAGATGCTCAGCTTGTAAAAACTTGAGTTGTTTAAAAAGCCTGAGTGAATAAATGATATAGACTAAGGATGGGAGAACCAGAGATTTTCAAGGTCGTCTCACTTGTTCGAAACTCACTTCTGAGCTTGTTTTGGCTCGCTCCTCTTTTTGGCCTGATTTTTGACTCATTTGAAGAAGAAAAGTGAATGTTTCTGGGTGTATTTTTCAAAAATGAGTATCCCCCCCCTTGACTAAAGCGTGAAAATGTACTCTTTTTAAAGTGCATTTCAAAGTGCACATTTTTAAAAAAATACATTTTCCCTAATGCAATCACAAATTACATGTACATTGATGGTGCTATATTATTATTATTATTATTATTATTAATAATAATAATAATAATAATAATAATAATAATTTCAAGAATTTGCTAATGTTTTTCCAAAAAAATCTCATATTTGGGATTATGGATGGGATATGTTTGCATGATTTGTGAACAGATTGAAATTCTCATACATTCTTAGACACTTTAGCACTAAAAAGGCTATGAAGATGACACCAGGTGAGCCTGTCTCAGGAAATTATTACAAAACTGGGATGCTGCCACCAAGAAAGCCCTCTCCTTAGTAGCCATCCATCTCACTTCACTTGGAGTGAGGGCCTGGAGTAGTGCCTCTGAAGAGGATCTTAAGGACTGGATAGGCATATATGTGAGAAAGCAATCTTTCAGATAACCTGAAGCAGCCAAATTAGTAATTCAAAGAGGAAGGTACATGGCTGAGGATCTACATGGACAGGTAGTAGAACCTTCTTGGAGATCTTGTGTAACCTGAGAACTGGGAACTTGCCTGCAAGATCACCCTATAGCCAGGTACATGGGTAGTGTCTAAGTGTTCTTGAGAGCAGGCTATCTCACCACTGTGGTAGCAAAGAGATTGAGGCACTCAGGTCTAGTTACCAGAGTCACTGGTTCAAGATACAGGCACACATTCTTTCCCCATGTCCCATGGGAGCATAGGAGGAAAGTAAAAAAATGGAAGAAATGAGTGTGTGTGAGCTGATGTTGAAGTGTAGCCTGAAGAATGTTGGGGTGGAGGGAGACTTGCAAACGGACGTGGGATGGGGGAAGAGCTCAGAGGTGAACTGGTATGTACTTTCTAATCAAGGTTTGGGTATTGGCAAGCTTGCAGTGTTTTGGTTTTGAAGGAGACGTATTCATGAGAGAAGATATTGGGAACACATGTTTATTAGAGCCCTGATGGTAAAAGGCTGTAGATGTTGAAAGAGGGCTTTGGTGTTACTTGAGCCTGCTCAGCATGCTCTGGTAATTGGCAATATTTATTATGAGACTCAGCATAGACTGAGGCTCTGTACTTTCTCCTTTTAATTTGGTCTGATTCCTCTGCAGATTTGCTTGCAGAAGAGGATGCATTGTATCCTTGAGTTTACAATCTGGCGTAAGGTTAATTGACAGCTTGTGGCAGTGGCTGGAATTTCCTGTTTAGATTTATTGTTGTTTAATCCAGTTGGCTATATAGTTTCTCTTTTTAACGGATTGGACACTGGCTCTCTGCTGGTTTAGTTATTTGATAAACTCTCCTTTTGTCAGTTGTTTGCCCAAGCTCTGTATTTTGTAAATGGAGAAGACCTTTATTGCTGTATCTCTTTTTAAAAGGGGCCAGAATGTTTTGAGGGCTGTTCTATTAAATTACTTTGGACCTTTAACATACAATGCAGTGGTAAACCTGGGTTGGAAAAAAACACTTGACTGGGAGCTGCTGCTGATCCTGGCTTCCAAATGTATATAACAACCCCCCCCCCCCATTTTTAATGAAAGCAGCCTTTAGAGTCTGCCATTTTGAGCAGAATAGCAGGGGAAAAGGAGAGGAGGGTTTTCTTAACCCTTTCTCTGCCATTTATGTTTCCATCCATTAGCCCCCACCCCAGTCACTATGGCAGATATCACTGGTAACTGTAAACACCATCAGATTTTGCCTCTTTCTCCACTTGCGATGTTGCATGAATACAGAATTGAAAGGCTGTCTTTTAAAAATGATTGTCCTCTTTTCTATTTTTTATAGAACAGTGCACCCCCCTTTTTTTGCTCCAATTGGGAAGGGAAAATGGGATGATGCACTCAGGGAGGGGATGCTGACTTAGGGAGGTGTGGACTACAAGGAGAACCTCCCCCCTGAGCCGGGCCCATCCTTTAAATCCTGGGCATCCCCTTGTGAAGTTGGTAATGTGAAGTACCTTTCTCTTTTTTTTAAAAAAAAAGAAAATTCTTCATGATGCTATTGCGCTATTCTGATGGAGCACCTGACAGCTGCTGGGGACATTACATTCCTGTTCAATTCCCCCCACAGTGTACTGCTCCACTTCCCCCATTCTGTCAATGTCTTGGTCAGTTTCATCCCCACTCTCATCAGCTGCTTTTTGCCTTTTTTAAAAAAGTCTTCATGGTGTTATAGCACTATTCCAGGATACTGGGTGGAGGACCAAGATGGAACGAGAGGGGAAACAAGCTGCGGCAAGCCCAGTTGTCTGTTGGGCACACAAACCAAGTACTGTGGGTTGTTCACATAGCTTGTCACCCACGGTGGGCTTACATATTGGGTAACGCACTCACTATTACAGTCCTTTGCACTTGGGGCCTATTAAGTTAGTCTGGAAACTGCATTTGTTCCAAAATGGATTTGTACCTGTGACTAGGTGTTTCAACCATGCTATACCAGTACTTTGTCACCTACAGTGGCTATTTCATTTTTTGGCCCAGTTTAATGTGCTAGTTTTAACTTTTAAAGCCTTTAACAGCTTGATGCCAGGTTACCTGAAAGAGTGCCACACATGTGAAAGCTGTTGAAGAGTGGCCATACAGATTTAGCAGATAAATAAATAATACATTTTGGATGAGTAGGTTTCTCACATCTGCTGCAGGTAAAGAACCCACTGACAAAAATGCTATATTTCTAAATACACCAAGGGTAGGCAACCTGGTGCTCTCCAGTTGATTTGGACTACAACTCCCATAATCCCTGACAATTGGCCATGCTGACTGGGGCTGATGGAAGTTTCCCTAAACCTCTGGAGGGCACCAGTTTGGCTTCCTTCCTTATAGAGGTAGGTAACCATCTGCCTCTCCAAGTGTTGACCATTAGTTTTGAGTGCTCCAACTATAAAATCACATTCTGATGAGAGGCAGCCCAACAAAAATGGTTTGTTATTTTCTGCAGTGCCAGCATAACATCTGCCAATCTCCACCACCCATGTCATAAGAACATAAGAAGAACCATGCTGGATCATACTAAGGGACCATCCAGTCCAGCATTCTGTTTTAAAAGATTATAGCCAGTTAGGGATGCTACCAGGTCTTAGGGTTTGAAGTGAAGTCTCAGGATTTTAGACTCTTTCTCAGGTCAGGTGGCCACTTATGACTTGCCAGAAAGGAGCCCATGCATCACCAAAAAAGAGGACCAAAGGGAATGATTTGCATATGCTAATATATGTCAGGGGCAGTCCTTCAAATAGAGGATACGTGTCTACCTTAGGTCATTTTTTTGCCTGAGTACTTTTGATATGTCTATCAGGCTGCATTTGTGGGCCAGGCTTTGTATCTCATTCAGAAAGTTACATCTCCTATGACTACAGTAATTAGTAGAAACAACTAGCTCCTGTTATGGACTTATTCTAGGCCGAGGCCAAATCTCCCCTTACTTCCTGTTTCCTGTGCTGATAACATCTCCCAGCAAGCAGTGTTCAAACTCTGTTGTATACAGGCAGTATTATACTGAGAAAGACAACAGTTCTCCCTACCCACTCTAGAGGATTTACCCCGCTAGTACCCAGGCTATGCATCTCAATTTCAGATTTCTAAGCCTGAACTTTCTCTGGCTTCACCCTGACTCCTTCCTCAGACCTATATTATGGAACAACAACAACAACAAAATCCTTAATGTAGTATGGTATGCATTTGTCATTTGATCCTTCCATTAATGGCTTAAGTGTTGACGTTCCTTTGATGGATGCTGCATTAAACTGTGTGGCTCTTTAAGAGCGCCTCTCTGTTCGTGTGATCCCATCTGTTTAAACTGGTGCTGGCAGATTTCAGGAAGTCATTTGAAACTTGAGCTGGAGTGAAGGAATATGGTCAGGATGCCTACTTAGGGCCAAATGACACATGCTGCTAATCGTGTTAGGTTTAGCTGAGCCTGATAGTTTTCTTTACTCCAATATAATTGCATATGGCCCTTATTTGGATCAGGATCAGCACACTTGGGGATGGAAGGATTAAACATTCCCCCCACATCCCGCCCTGAAATTCCTCACCATGGAGATTTTTAAAATAAATTCAAACCCCTCCCCTCTGCTGGAGGTGTGGGGTGCAATCTCAGGAAAAATGGGTCCGGGGAAGGTTTAATTCTTCTATAATGTGCTGGTCCTGATCTGAATCAGGGCCACACACAGTTACACCATAGTAAAGAAAAATAGACTCAGTTACATCTACACAATCAGCAGAATGTATAATTTGGCCTCTAAAAGAGGTCTTAAGATGATCTGGAGTGATAGAGGCTCTGGATATGTGTTTGGCTCATTCGTGTGATCCTGCGTTTGTGTGTGAAAGGCTGGCTGAGAGGAAAGCAAAGCTCACGAGGCAGAGAAATGTAGAGCCCCTAGAAAGCGGCTGAACTCAACCCTCCCTGCTCCTTTCAATTTGGTCTTGCCTATGGGAGACGCTTTGCAACTGGAAGACTGCCATACTGTTTAAATTAGATGCTTGCTGGGGCAGGGGGAGGGTTAAATGTAAGCAGGAAGCCCATTGTAATTTTCATGCCTCGGACACTAGTCCATTTTCATGAGCTGCAGTTTTAAAGCGTCTCTGGGGGAAGCTGAATATCACTGAAACATTTCCTGAGTTCGCTTAAACTGCACAATGGTATGCCGAATATTGTTTTTGCAAAAGAGCTCTGCTCTTTGTATGGTCAGCTAGGTTGTAATATAGCTCATTGAACTGGCCCATTTGTTTCACTATGAATTTTTTTTTTGGAAAAGAAGTCATTTGGGGAGAATAAACCTTTCTCTTGTTTTGCAACACCACATAGAGCTTAGAAGCTGCTTGATTCACTGGATTAACCAGCACGTATTAAAAAGGATCACAGCCTTTGAAGGGACAGTTCACACATGCATGTTCCTCAGCACAGCTTCTCATCACTTGATTACTTGACCCTTGATGATGCAGGTTGGTGGGACACTTCACTGAAAAGCTGTGGCTCAGTTTGGATCGTGTAACAGTCCATGGTAAACAAACCATGGGTTGTTGAGAAGGCAAGCGGTAGTGAACGTGCATGCTGGTTCTCACATGCCCACCCACTCCCGCTGAGATCAACAGCCCAGGAATGAAGCATCCCTGCATTAGGGATGTCTGTCCCTGGGAAATCCAGTTCTTTTTTGGCTTGATGGAGTTTTGTGGCATGTATGACTCACTTTGTGTCTGTGAGCTGAGCTGCAGGCTGTTCCCCAAACTCTGAAAACTTTTTTGCACTTTTTTGGGGAAGATTTTGCAATTTGCACAAATTTCTGAGCAATTTATGCAAATTACGGAGAGCCAATGTGGTGTAGTGGTAGGGTGTTGGACTGGGAGTCAGGAGATCCAGGTTCTAGTCCCCACTTGGCCATGGAAGCTCACTAGGTGACATTGGGCCAGTCACAGACTTTCAGCCCAACCTATCTCACAGGGTTGTAGTGAGGATAAAATGGAGAGGAGGAGGAGGAGGATTATATACGTCACTTTGAGTTCTTCCGGGGAAAAAAAAGGCAGGATATAAATGTAATAAACAAACAAATAAATACATTTGGCCATAATTTGCGCAAAATGCCAAACCTTCCTCCCCAAATGTGCCAAATTCCTGGAAAATCTGTGAACTGGCCCGATCTGCTGCAGTTCGAGTTGGGCGCTCCTCAAGAACCAAAACGAAGTCCACCCTCCAAACAGATTTCTCCAACATCCCTAGCCTAGGTTGCTTTCCTCTCACCCCCAGCTGTTACAGAAAACTTGGTTAATACAATTTTAGGGGGGGAAACAAGAGAAAAGAAAAAAAAGAAAGAAAAAAGAAATAAACAAATAAACTAATTAATAGTGTAATCTTCATTTGTTGTTATATTGTCCAAATGCTCAGAGCATAAGCGGGCATATATTGTTGTAAGTCCGGTTGTGATGTTTGTTGAATGAATCTCTACCATATAACATAAAATGCTAATGATTCTGTTTTTCCTTGGATCAAAAGCAAATCCTGCGTTGCTTATCATGACATTCAAACCTAGAAATCTGGGTTGCTGGGGTCTGAACCAACCCAGAGGATGAACCATTCAAACCATTCCAGGTTAGACGTCGCGATAAACGGAGTGTCTTGGTTTCCACCCTGTCCTGCTCCCTAGATAGTTTGGGAAACTGAGGACCCATAGAGAGGGAAAATCTTTTCTTAAAACCAATTCTCACTGTCATATAGTCAAATGGGTTATGGTTAGGGTACCAGATGTGGATCTGAGGTTCTCCACAGGTCAAGAAGATGGCATGTCTTGTGAAGTCAGTTGTAGCGGGGGATGGTGGTTCCTCCCACCCCAGACCTTCTCTGTTTAGATTGAAAATGATAGGGCTGGGAATGCATCACAAATTATTTGTCTTTCATCTAGCACAGTGGACTCCCCATTGTCCAATTGCCCTTGCACACACTTGCCAATTCCTGTGGCTTTGGATGGTCAGCCACAACATTTAATTTCCTCTCCTCCTGCCTATCTATTCCCAGTCTCTCAGCATCATTGCAAACAGTGCCATAATTATTTTTTCCCTTTGCTGTCTCTCTCCTCCAGTGCTGGATCCTGGTCTATAAATGTAAAACGTTATCAGCTTTGAACCTGAGGAGCACATATTCAATGAAATCTGAAGGAGGCATAGAAAGCAGAATACTCTCTCCAACCAAATGAGCAGCTGCTACTCCCTGGTTCTTATCCTTTACTCTGTTTTATTCCCCCCCCCCCCACAATCCCCTGCAGGTGGTGGAGGCAGCAGACAGGGCTGGTCCTGTCTTTCCCTCCAAAACTGGAGCAGACTTACATGTTTAACACAGAGCTGCCGTTTTTAGGACAGCCTTGTGTCTCATTCTATCCCATGATGTTGAGGCACACCTACTCATGTTATGTTTCCCTCTTCCTGCTGCATTAGTTGTCACTGGCAAGGGCAAGAGTATTGTGTGATGATGTTGTGAAGGGTAAGTGTGCCTGAATGTTACAGGGGAAGGGGGAACACTTGGGAGCACTTGACACAGGTCAGCCATTTTGGGCAGCAATATAAGGGCAATGTAATTCACCTGGTGGCTATCCTGTAAGGGACTTTTCTTCCTTCTTCACTGTTGGGAAGCAGATGCTACCATCTAGCCACTGTAAAATGAGTGAACATTTCAGTGAACATTTCAGATGTCACGTTCATCTATGTTATGACAGTGAATGCAATTACAGCTTTGAAAATATAATGTGGAAAGTGAGAGGAGAGGAACACACATCTTTCTTTGGCTGGTAAAAAAATGCAGTCTGTTAAACTCTACATTAAATTTATTAGCATGCCTTTTCTATTGCAAATAAAGAAATGCAAATGTTTAATTGTTACCGTATGCTCCATAAAACTGTTCTGCAGTGTGGAGTATTTAATAATTGCATCACAAAATGAGGTAATCCACATCAGGCCTTAGAATAAAATAAAACAATTAGAATGAATTGGAGCAAATCCCTGTTAAACCTTGGGGGAAAGCACTATTTTGATTGAAAGGGCCTGTGTACACCTTTTCATACCAATTCATCCAGAAACCCAAGGAAAACCCATTGGGCCATATAAAGTCTCTGAAACGTTGCTATCTGGCTCATCAAGTTGTTAACCTTCAAATGAGGTGCAGGTATAGAAGGTAGAGGCAGTTGTTATTGCAAAAGGACTTGCCAGAAAACCCTTTTGGAGAAGGGGATGGTGGTTCTTCCTTGCCCGGCATCCCACCCAACCTCTTCAGAGGGTGCCTCCACACGAGACGTTTAAAGCTCTTTGAAGGCTCATTAAAATTTTTACCTCCACACCAGCGGAGCACAAAATGGGCGTACAGGCGCGTTATCTCCCCGATAATGCGCATTTTCAAATGCGCGTTAAATTGCGACTTTTATTTTGCTCCGGCCGTTAAAGTGCATTTTCGCAGTGTGAACAAGCTATTATGCGCATTAACTTCTTGTAAAGCGCTTTTTGGACATATATTAATGCGCTTCGCCGCCTCTCGCCGCCTCCCGTGCAGAGGGATTAGGAGTAAATGCGCGTCAGCGATAATGCGCATAATCGCCGAACCGGGCGCAAAAGCGCATCCTTGTGGAGGGGGCCAGAGTAATCTTCTGGCACAATCACTTGGTGATTAGGGTTACGTTTTTTGGTGTTAACATAATGAAATAACTGATATAACAAGAATGAATTATTTACATTGTTGACATCTGGATGGCATTATGGGGGGAACCTGTTGTATTTATTTATTTTATTTGTTGCATTTATATCCTGCCTTTCCTCCAAGGAGCCCAAGGTGGCATGCATGAGCTTCCTCCTCTCTATTTTATCTTCGAAGTAGGCTAGGCTGAGAGTCGGTGACTGGCCCAAAGTCACCCAGGGAGCCTTATGGCTGAGTGGGAACTAGAACCCAGGTCTCCTGAGATCCAGTCCAATCCTCTAACCACTACATCACACTGGTTCATTGTTGGCATAAGTTTGGGCACCCTTGCAAATCAAACAGCAGAAGCACCACAATAAGTCTGTTTTTTCAGTCTTCTCCTCTGTTGCACTTTATTTAAGAAACCTCTGACTTCGCAGTTGTAACTCCCTATAGCACCTAGAGAACAAAGTTACACCCCAGCCCAGCTGCATAGTTTCCCATATACTTTGAAAATTTAGCCGTAGTTATGAGGTTGAATATAACTACATTTCTTTGAGCCTTCCTGATGTGTGTCAAGTTTTCTCTATTAAAAATGTGTGCATTTAAAATATGGGGTGTTAATGGTCCAATTTTATTGGCCAAATATAATTTACATGAGTAACTTTCTAGCTGTAGTTGGGAAGAAAAATAGCAAAGGGAATCACACCTTTGAGGCATCAAAGTGAAATATTTCCTTGAGGCGATTGCCTTAAGGAAAGGGCTATAAAACTGCCAGTCCTCAATAGCTGCGAGGACCCAAGAGGTTAATGTAATTTTCTGATATTATCTTAGTTATGCAGAATTAGCCTCTGTAGCAGGATGTGTTCACTTAACGTGTGTGAGGAACATCTGGAGTCTCACCCATACGTGTTTTCTTAGCCATAGTGGGTTTATTAGTAATATTAGTATTGGCGTTAATCTAGTGCTTGGAGGCTCCATCCACATCCACAATTAAAGTATTTTCTTTCCTTTTTGGAACTGTACATACACAATGATGAGGCAATTGGTTGTCCTCTGAGAGACTTACAGGGCAAATACACTCAATTGGATAAGCAAGTTCTTAAAAGCCCAGAGATAAAATATGCGACAAATAATCTTATCCATAATGGCTCTTCAGATTAAAAAAATATGTTTTAATTCATATCTGAAATATGTTCAGGCTAACCAGGATAGAGGAGAAATTGTGCGAGATATGTTGGTAAGAGGTGGTAGGGAGGAAGAGAGAAGGCAAAGCACATGTATGTGAGCAAACTGACAATATGGCTGCCAGAACCAGTAGAGTTCTCCGCTTGTGGTGTAGACAGATGGATGCTCCCTCCTAAACATGGAATTAGAATTTAAGTGTTCATCCTATAATAGAGTAATGGTGGCTTTCACTCAATGGGAGATAAAATGTGCTTATGCTGAGGGCCTTATTGGTTGTGGCATTCAACTTATGGAATGGCCTTCCTGCAGAGGCTCGCTTGCCTGGTGCCTGTATTGTTAGCATTTTGGCACCAGATGAGGACCTTTCTTTTCTCCGAAGCATTTTAGAGACTTGCTTTTGTAGATTTTATGGTTGTTGTTATATATCCTGTGCTATTTATTGTTTTGCCTTTTCTTGTCTTGTATTCTTTCAGTCATTTGTAATCTGCCCAGAGAACATTAGGTAGTCAGTGGAAGAATACAATTAATAAATAAAGGTTTTATTTAATTCTGTGGGACTTGTATATCTCACTGTGTACTGAAGTGTCCCCTAGCCCTGGGCACATCTTCAGCTCACTGGATAATGCCAATGTCTAACGGAGAAGTGGAGTCATGCACACCTACCTCTGGGCAGGATCTACACTACTGCTTTATAATGGTTTACAATGCTATTGACAACTGCTGGGGCCCAGGACACATTCCACATACCATTTTCAAACTGCCTGGTATAGGTCTGAACTCCATGCAGTTGTCCACAATCCCTGACAGAACACCTCTCCTGACATGAACCTACCTGTACACTACGCTCAACATCTAAGGTTGGAGGATGGAAACAAGGGAGAGGGCCTTTCCAGTCACCACTATGGAACAATCTCCCTGACGAGGCTCACCTGGTTCTCTTCTCCCAGGCATTTAACAGCATATGTTGAGTTTTTAACTGCCCCCTGGATAGTTGATATGTAGTTTGTTTTTATGCTTTTTATGCTTTTAAATTTTGTATATTGGCTTTTGGATGTTCAATGTTTTAAATCTTTGTAAACCGCCCAGAGAGCTTCGTCTATGGGGCGATTAGTAATAATAATATAATATAATATATTATTGTTTTTTTGAAGCTTTTTGGGTTGTTGCAGTGGTTTGAAATGTATGTGTGCATTGTGTGTGTGTTGTATGTTTTTTGCTATTTTAATTTTTGTATATTGTTTTTAATTGTTTTAATCCTATGTAAACCACCCAGAGAGCTTTGGCTATGGGGCGGTATACAAATGCAATGTATAAATAAATAAATAATAATACATGGTATATGCTTTCCAGCACCTTGCCCCCCCCAAAGCTAGCATTACAATTGATTGCAGTAATATTATTTTGTGAAATGTGGGGATTTTTCACTTACTAGCTTCCAGCAAGCAACAGCTCTACAACAACAACTTTATTGTTAAAAGTCCACAGACCATACAACAGCGATTTGAACAGAACATGAGAAAAAAAAACTTATAAGTTAAAATGCAGGCTTAGTATGTTTTGAATATTCAGCAATCTCTATAGAATAAGTGATACTTTCCCTCGAGCCCTAACAGACCCAATATGTTGTAAGCGTGCTCGATCTTTTCTTACTATCTATGCACCGTGTGTCTCGTTAATTAATACTTAAAAATTCCAATTTCCTGTAGCTCATCACTTACTCAGCTGGATTCTGTTCCTCATCGCAGCACAGAGGAATTTTGCTACTTGCAAGGTTGTGTACTTATTTGAGCCCTGGAGGTTAGCCAATAGGGTTTCCCTGGTACACCCCGAAAAACGCTGCATAATGGGACGTAACAGATCATCCCTAGCCTTGTTATAAAAGTTGCAGAAAAACAGTACATGTTCCACATTCTCCACCTCATAGTTATTACATGGACAGCATCGATTGACTGCTGGGATTTTTAAAAATCTACCCTCCAGTAGCTTAGTGAAGGCCCTTTGGTATTTAGCTGCAACAGCTCTATTCAACCAACGTTTAGTTCAACTGCTGCTGAAGCTGCTCTTTTGTCAGGCGGAGCCTGTTCCTAGTAAGGCAGAAGTCTAATCTTTTACCATCATTCCATGTGCAAAGTGACATACAGCGCTTGTGGGATATTGCATCAGAGTTATTCGAGAGCATAATCTGAGGGCTTCACTGTTGTAGCCCAAGCTGTAGTTTTGCCTACGGTGCCATGCAGTCTGATTTCTTCCTATCACATGGGCAGAGTTTGCTGATGGAAATGGAAAGTTGTGTGTGACAAAGTCATGCTGTTGACGTATAACAGAATAATAGATGTGTGGATTTACCTTGGCCCAGTGGGGTAGTGTCGAAAATTAGCATCAACTGGATGTGAGCAGAATTTCTCTCCTTTTAAGGAGGACAGGTGTGTGTGTGTGTGTGTGTGTGTGTGTGTGTTGTAGTTGTTGTTGTTGTTGTTGTTGATGATGATGATGATGATGATCCAGATCCAGAATGGCTTCTTTTCTCCACACCTCTCCCTTCCTGTGAGGGAAGAAGCGGAGTTTGCAGCAGCTGCACCTTTTTGGACTTGGTGAAGAAAAGCATGATGTCATATAACCTCAAATGCACACACCAGTCCCTTAGCTACTCGAGCATTAGGTTCCACACCCAGTACCTAATGTGTTACACAGTGTTATGGCCAGCCCCTATAGAGAGATGAATGTTAATTATGCAACACACCATAGGTTATGTTTTTATGGAGTGCAAAGATGCTTTGGTTGAAAGAGTAATATTGATATTGTACATTCCAATTCTTTCCCCCCCTCATTGGAAAAGATTTAATCTAGTGGTATTCCAGATCACTTACATGAAAACATTCCATTTGCAATGTTTTATGGTTCGATCATTGCAAATAAAATGTTTCATTGAAACTCAACTGAACTATCACTAAATGAAATCTTTTCCAAATTGGAATGCACCACTATTGCAGAGAGTTAGAAATGAAAGTCTGGATGTGAATGAGTCAGACTTGTCCATTTTGTTTTCAGAGGAAAGGTTGCATGTAGCTACTCTCTGTTGACCTATGTTTCACCTTAGACACTGAATGTGCCTTGGCTACGACAAGCCCGGTCTTGAGCTACCATATGTTCTGTATGGGGAACTATTCCTAAATTAAGTTATATCCTTGCATCCATTTTACAGTTTCCTATAAGTATATAGCTAAGTCTTTTGTTAGGAATCTTCACTCAGTCTGGTGTTAGCTGAAGCTTCTCTGCTTTGATTCTACATTGGCTGAATTCGGACAACACGATAGTCAATGGTGGGGTAATAACCAACTTTACAGTTGTTCATCTAGGGGGTACTCCCCACGCAACATGGTAATAAATAATCAACTGTGGTGCAGATTAGGATCAGCGCTGAGTTGACTATGGCAGTATTTGGACGACATGATAGTCAATACAACTGATTATTGTTTCCTCCCCCCCCCCCCAGTTGCTTATTGTGTTGTCTAAATTCAGCCATTGTCTCTTCTGCAAGACAGTAGAGTGAGACTTTGATGCAGGCTCAAAACTACTGCCTTTTGCTATAGATCTTAAAACCATCTTATCTGCCTATTATATCAGCTGGGTTAAGTATATAAGCTAGAACCATTTTGCTCTTTTTAGTTGCTTGATTGAAATTCTGTATTCGTTTATGTAAAGCCATCATCAGTGTTCTGACCAGAAGGCATTCAAGCTAATTTTATCACACTCCATAGTATTGCCTTTGTTCTTTTAGCCATGTTAATGAGAAAGCGTAAGGGAGTTGGATGGTCAGACATTGGAAACACCTCTCAGATTTCTCAACAAAGCAATTGCCCCTCCCACTACAATACACAAGACTCTTACTGTTCTTGAACACAGGAGGTGACTGCTGATTTCTATGTGTTTGAGACTCAGCAGTAAATAAGCACAACCTCATCTAATCCTATTTCACAAGTAATCCCTAGGATGCCAGGTTAAAGAGAAAAGTAAGGACTCCCCAAAGGACTCCAGGATATAACAACCACTTCTTCTATACTGGGCTCCATCACCCCTACTTTTTTTCCTGGTTTGTGTCCGTGGTTTCCTCTTTGATTTCCTTAGCAAGTCAAGCGCTGGGCACTTTCACGTCTGTGCGATGTTGCACTCATATATCTTCTCACCTGTATCGCTATTATGTTGGTGAAATCTCCCACCCTGCCCCCTACATTCTCCTTCCTCCTGCAGTTAATTTTTAAATATATATTTAGTTATTTTCTGCGCAAATACAATAGTACTGCAGCCTGAAACTGTGCAATTGCGATAAAACAACACATTCTGCTTACTCCTAAAATCACATTAAACAAGATAAGTGAAGTGAAAGTATTACAATTAGTTTTTGGAGAAATTTGTGGTCTATGTTGGAAAGGCAAGGAGAAGCTGACATTGTTCTGATCAGGAAACCTAGACATGCCTACTCAGGAGTAAGAACCCTAGAGTTGAATGGGACTGTGTTACAGGCAATGGCAGCCTTGCTCGCCTTTTTCATAGGGTGTTCAGGCGCCCTCTCTCCCTCCCCCTTCACGGTTGAGCAGTTTTGCTGCCCCATCCTCCTCTTTTGTCAGTGAGAACACCCTTCGACACACACACACCCAACAAAAAATGGAATGGTCCAATATAGCGCAAGGACACAATACACAGGAGGGAGGAGAGGCTTTATTGAGCACGGGGGGGGGGGAGAAATGGACTTTCCCTGCTCCAAAATAAGCTGGAAAAGGGAGGCAAAGAGGCGTGATGAGCACAGGACAGGGATGACGTCATGTGAGTCCTGCACTGCAAAAGCACATACGAGGCATGGTGAGAGTGTGATAAATCGATGGTGTGATGGAACTCACTAATACAAATCCCGTGTCGCCAGGTGGGTTAGTTAGGCTGACCATCTGAAAAGGAGGACAGGGCTCATATAACTTTAACAGTTGTAGAGAAAAGGGAATTTCAGCAGGTGTCATTTGTATGCAATTAGTTCCTGGTGATATTCCCTCTTCATCACAACAGTTAAAGGTGCAGGCACAATACTAGAGTGACCATATACAAAAGAAAGCAGGGCCCCTGCAGCTTTAACTGTCGTGATGAAGAGGGAATATCACCAGGAACTAATTGCATACAAATGACACTGATTGAAATTCCCTTTTCTCTACAACTGTTAAAGTTATATGTGCCCTGTCCTCCTTTTCAGATGGTCAGCCTAGGTTAGTAGTCGGATTGGATAAAAATATGTTTGCCCATTTCCCTTGCAACCTGAGCAGCTTTATACTTATAAAATAAATGTACTAAATATTTACCAGCAAAGGTGAATGCAAAAAAAAAGATGTTCTTTTAAAAGAAAATCGTTTACCATTTCTTGAAGTTTTAAGTCCGAAAGATTGTTCTCTCTCTTTTCCTTCTGGTGTCCTCTCAGCTGTTTCTCCTCAGCTTCACTTCCTCCTCCTCCTCCTCTATCACCCACAGACTTTTCTTCAGCCCCTTTCCCAACATTCTGTGCCTGCCCTTTCCCAACATACTAGTTTGCATCCCAGCTCAGCTGCATATTCTTTGGGTGGGCTTAAGGAAGACCCTCTGTTCAATCCGATGCATCTTTACTCAAAAGTAAATCTTGCTGATTTCAGTGGGATTTCCTTCTGAGTACATGTGCATAGTACACTCTGCTCATTCCTGATTAAACACGAGACTAGCGGTGCAAGAATATGGATGTGTGTTTGAATGTCTTTCTGCCCTGAGATCTTTTTAGCAGGACATGCCGGGGTTGGAACCTGGGATCTCTTGGAAGCACAGCACATACTCTGCACTGGGCTCACCCGCTCTTTTTTATTTTGAATCTTTTACACAAAATTATAAACTGCTCACATGATTACCATTGTTTGAGGGGGGAAAGTGGGGCAATGCTCACTAGCCCTGATCCCTTTGTCACATCCTCATTTACCCGGCCCTGCCACAGTCCACACATTGGTCAGAAAGGTCTGCCTGTGTGGTGTCTCTGTATGATTGAGAACACTGATTGTGCAAAGCCATTGCGTCAGACCTGTAGCCTTAAAGAGTGAGTGGGCAATGAAGGCAGCAGGGAATGTGACAGCAGGGGGACATACACTCTCCTCTCATAATGGTAATTGTATGATGGAAGAATGACTGACAGGGACTAAGAAGGGTTATGTAAATAGGCTCAACATGTGATAGAATTCTGGCCATGGCTTTCTGGCACAATTAC
Organism: Anniella stebbinsi; assembly: GCA_029215795.1. Classification (NCBI taxonomy): domain Eukaryota; kingdom Metazoa; phylum Chordata; class Lepidosauria; order Squamata; family Anniellidae; genus Anniella; species Anniella stebbinsi. The sequence continues at coordinate 119,356,238 of JARDYH010000004.1, read as the reverse complement.
ATATGCAAACCACATGTTCCCATTTCTATAAAATTTTCTCCCCTTTATGATAGTGGAAGGGAGCAACAAACAAATTGGTCTCCACCAATTCCACCCATCCTACTCTCAGCACAGTGCCTCTGGCAGCCCCACCTTAAATACCTGAGGGGAGGAGTTGGTTTGCAGTTGCTTGATAGGGGAAGGCAACAACAAACACAGGTCTTCACCAATTTCAACCAACCCACTCTCAGCCTCTTTATGCTTTCCAGTGTCCACTGTGAGTCCACATGCAGTAGGTTGGGGAATCTGCCAGTGAACCTGTTCTCATCCTCCATTGCTCCTCCTTCCTTCGTAGCATGTGGCCTCACTTGTTTATTGTGCCCGGCAGCAGTGGAGATGATTTCAATGGCTGCCTGTGTTCTGATGGCCATTATTTTATTTTCCCAGATGCCTGGGATTGTGCGTTGTTCTGAGGATAAAATGGGAGCCATCATAAAAATGGAGCCTCCTGGTGGTGGCTTCCAATGTATTTTCCCAGAATGTTCCAGAATGACAGAGAGCGTCTCTATATTAAGGAAAAGATCCACACTCTTACCATTTCTTCTTCTTCTGGGGTCTTTTCGCATTGACTACGGTTCCTTTGGATGGCGACCAACAGCGACCATGCGATTTGTAAATGAAAACTTCCCCTCTCAGGAATGCTCCATAAAGTTAAATGAAACAGTGTCATCTTGTGGCCTGGGATATCCCACGCTAACTTTAAATAGTGCCTTATGTCTGATCTTTTTAAAAGTGAGGTTACCAGGGAAGATATGGGAGGCGTTCTGGAGCTTGATTGCATCATGTAAAGGACCCACAAATTTGTGAGTGGCCAATCATGAGTGTACAATAAATTGCTCATGCATTTCCCTGGAATCTAGAAACCTCACAGATTTGAGGCACTCCGAAGAACTCTTGCCAGTTCAGTATCTTCCCAGATTCCTACAATGGCAGAGCAGTTTTATAATGTATTTAAAAAAAGAAAAAAGAAAAAAAGCTTCTCTCTGCGTGTTTTAAAATACGGTGAAGAATGGTGAAATAAAGGTAGGCATGGCATGATATGTAAACCTTGTAGAGAGGGAGAAGACTGATGACTTTGAGTAGCATGATTTATTGGCATGTACTTTTTATTGTGAAAATTATGATGTTGAGAGGAAGTTGGGCTTTCTACTGTGGCTGAAAATTTCAGTGTGGAACCTCTTTGTATATGACAGGTTCTTCAAGACAAGGCATATATAGTACCATTGCCCTGTCTCATTCGCTGGGTTTTACGGGAAGTCCAGATATCATCATCTTTCGCTCATAACCCTCCTGTGTTTTCCCACCACTACTTCCATCTTCTTTCTTACAGCAGGAAATCTGTTAAAGAATTTTTTTTCTTCTGCACAGTGTATTCTGATTGGGAGTGCCAGGAGCCCTGTCTGGAAGCACTGTATTTCTGACTCAGCCTAATTTGAAGAGGGTAGTGCTTGGAATATTGTCTATTAGTTTTGTGTTTTGATTATCAAAGGGTCCATTATGCTGAGAGCATTATGGAAAAGAGGAGCTGCAAGATGACAAAATGTGGCTTTCTCGAACAGACGTCTCCAGGAATATTGATGTCTGTATTGTAAAGGAGAAAATGGCCTTGGCCAATCTCCTGGCAGAAGTGTGCAGAATTCAGAGAATCAAAACCAAGACTCAACTTATTTGAGATATAAGACTTTATTAGATTAAGAGCAGGTTAAGTAGTCTGAAATTCCAAAATCTACAACAAGACCCAGCATGCATATAATAAGAGACAATAAAATCAGTTACCCAGCCAGACCTGGCCCCTTGGCCACTTCTTGTCAACCAAAGACACACCAAGCTGTTTCAAACTCCTGGCTTTATCCCTCCTCCTGGAATCCCCCCTCCCTTCTCAGCGCCAGATTCCTTCGCGTTTCACACCTCCCTCATACAGCCTTGAAGTTTATGGCTTGAGATAAGCCAGTCCTTCCTGGCCTGGTTTCTGTCCTTGGGCGATCAATCTTTCCCCAGGTGGCCGAGCCAAGGTCCTTTGTCATTTTAATTCCCCCATTCCCATGCTAAAATAAACCCTTACTAAACTCATGCTTGCTCTGTACACTATGTTACTACAAAACCCACTATTCGCTCAGCGCAGTCTATCTGATCTCCTTTACACCTTTCCCCTTAAGATGGAACTCTAGGGAAGTCGCTTTTCTTGCTTTTCTTTTTTTTGTATCTTCCCTCAGTTCCATCTCTTTTTCTGTTCTCCCTGGGGATAGAAATCTTTGGTTTGCCTGGGGTCACTTTCTCTGGGCCGATTCCTGCCGCCCCTTCCTCGGGATGGCTGCGGGATAACCCATCTGCCACAACATTTTCCTTCCCTTTGATATGAGAAACTGTAAAATCGTAATCCTGTAATGTCAGGCTCCAATGCAGCAACTTTTGATTAGTATTTTTCACCCGGGCCAGCCAGCACAGGGGAGAGTGATCAGTCTGCAGTTTAAAGGGGCGACCCCATAGATATGGTCTCAATTTCTTTATTGCCCACACTATAGCTAAGCATTCTTTCTCTATAGTAGCTAATGCCTTCTCCTGGGGCAGCAGTTTCTTACTGATAAACGCAATGGGGTGTACCTGTCCCTCCCCCCTTTCTTGTAACAACCCCCCCCAACCCCCCCTCTGAGGCATCGGTTTGAAGCGTGAAAGGCTTATCGAAATCAGGGGCCTGCAGGACAGGGCGCTGCCTCAAACATCTCTTCAGGCTCTCAAATGCTTGTTGGCACTGCTCGGTCCACTGGACTCGGATGGGTTGGTGTTTTTTACACAAATCAGTAAGAGGTGCCACCTGGGCGCTGAACCCTGGGACAAAGCGCCTATAGTACCCTGCCAGCCCCAGAAACTATTGTACTTGCCTTTTTGTCTGGGGAACCGGCCAGTTTTGAATAGCCTCTACCTTAGCCTCCAGTGGTTTCACACTCCCCCCGCCCAACTGGTGCCCCAGGTATGTAACTTCCCCCAAGCCAAATTGGCACTTGGAGGCATTCACTGTCAACCCCGCCTATTTCAGCCGCTCCAAAACTTGGGCCAGATGACTTAAATGTTGGTCCCATGTCTGGCTGTAAACCGTGATGTCATCTAGGTAAACACACGAAAATGCCCCCAGACCTCTTAGTACCCCATCCATTAGCCTCTGGAAGGTATTTGGAGCCGAATGTAGGCCGAACGGCATTACATTAAATTGATACAGGCCTTGGGGCATGGCGAAAGAAGTCTTTAGGGCGGCCTCCTTATCCAAGGGCACTTGCCAATATCCCTTGGTTAGATCTAATGTAGAAATGTATTTGGCCTGCCCCAACATCTCAATGAGCTCTTCGGTGCGAGGCATTGGATACGAATCGCCTATGGCGATCTTATTGAGGGGGCGGTAATCAAGGCAAAATCTCACACTCCCATCTTTTTTAGCTATCAGCACAATAGGGGAAGACCACGGGCTATGGCTTTCTTTTATTACTCCCATGGCCAGCATTTCTTCAATCTCCCGTTGAATCACTTCGGCATGCTTCCCCGTAATCCTATAGTTGGGAGATCGAATAGGGGGGTGGTTTCCTCTGTGAATCGAATGGGAAACTAAGTTGGTCCTGCCTGGCAACCCGGAAAACAGCTCTTTAAAATTTCTCAACTGTTGTTCCAGCTGTGACCGCTGGAGGGCAGTCAAGGACTCTGAAAAGACCACTTGCTCCAAACCGCCCTTGTGTCGGTATTCTCTCAATAGATCTGATATGAGCCTCCCTTCTTCCACCTTTTGTACTGCTGCCGCCCGCTCCCTAAAGGGTTTCATCATGTTTACATGAAATACTTTAGAACGACCCTTGCCTTGAGGCGGCTTCAGCAAGTAGTTTACTTCATTTAGCCTTTTCTCCACCACCAGAGGACCCTCCCAATGTACAGCCAGCTTTTCCAGTTTCACCGGTTTCAACACCAATACCTTGTCCCCCTCCTTGAACTCCCTCTGCCTGGCTTTCAGATCGTACCATTTTTTTTGGGTTTGTTGGGCTTGAGCTAAGTGGGTCTGGGCCGCCTCCCCCACCTCCCGCAGAACGTTCTGTAGTTGTTGCATGTAATCCACCACCGAGGTAGGCGTGCTTGTCGGCTTTCCCTCCCAGTTTTCTCTTAGTAACAATAGGGGGCCTCTCAATTCCCTCCCGAACAACAATTCATTAGGCGAAAACCCCATGCTATCTTGCGGTATGTCTCTATAGGCAAACATCAAATAAGGCAAAGCCATATCCCAGTCGGTTTTATGGGAGACTGCGTAAGCTTTTAACATTTTCCCCAAAGTCTGATTAAACCGTTCCACCAATCCATTCCCCTCATGATGGTAGGCGGCCAAGGTGCATTGTTGCACGCCGGCTAGTTTCCATAGTTCTTTCGAAAGCTGGGACATGAAACCGCCTCCCAAATCGTGCACCAAAAGGCACGGCATTCCTAAGCGAGTAAAAACAGACATTAACGCTTTAGCGATCTGCTCGGCCGAAATGGCGGTAAGCGGTACAGCTTCCGCATACCGGGTGGCATAATCTACCAGGGTGAGGATATATTTCTTTCCCGCCCTGGTAGCTGGGGCAAAAGGCCCCAGGATGTCTACCCCCACTTTCTCAAAAGGTGTTTCCGAAATAGGCGAGGGGCGTAGGAGAGCCCGGGGATGGTCTCTTGGGAACCCAACCCTCTGGCAAGGTTCACAGGAGTTGCAGAAGTCTTGAATATCTGCTGCAACTAAGGGCCAATAAAACCCTCTGCTCACTCTAGCCAGTGTACGACGGATTCCCAAGTGCCCCCCCATAGCGTCTCGTACACCGCTTCCATTACCCTTTGTCTGAACTCTTGGGGCACCACCAGTTGACTCCTCTCCGTCCCTCCCCCCTTCTTTGGGTGAAACACACGGTACAACAGTCCTTTTTCCCATTTAAAATCAGCCAACCGTTTCCCCGCCTCCCCCAGCTCTTTCCCCGCCGCCCCATCTCTACACGGCTGTAAGGAGGGGTCTTTCTGCTGGCCTTCTCGGAACCCCGGGTCTTCGGCCTCTTCCAGGGCGATGTCCTCGTTGGTATCTTCTACGGGAGGGGCACTCAAGGGGGCCTGTTCTTTGGCTTTTTCTTCTACCCCTCTCGCCAACTGTCCCCGCATAGTCACTTGCAGTTGGGATGTTTTAAAACATATGTCATTGCCCAGAAGGAAAAGTGGGCCCGCCTTATGCACTAATACTGTCAACTCTCCTTGCCACCCCCCCATATTCCACAGTTATTTGCACCAGCGGGGCTTCAAAGGGAGCAGCCCCATAGGGAGTGACCCTTAAGGTCTGGTTTTTAAGTTTTTGTCCTTTTTGCAGCAGACTGTGGTGTATTGAAGATAAATCTGCCCCGGTGTCCCTTTGAGCCCGTGTCAGCCTCCCATTCACCCGTAATAACTCACAGAATTGCTGGCGGCTCCATTGCAGCTGCGCTGGGGAGACCAGTCTCATCGAGAGGTCTTTGGTGGCTTGTTGGGCTACTCCCTCCGGGAAGCTCCGCCCTTCGGCCCCAACTCCCGCGTCTGCATACTCCCACTCCAAATCTCGGGTTTCTCCGTCGCTGTCATCGCTCCAGTTGGAGGAGGGCATTGCTGCTGGAGGGGCCGCTGCTGCTCGCACCAAAGGTCTCGTCAGGGGAGTCTTCTCCGCTCCTGCTGGCTGTTTCGCTGCTAATTTCAGACAATCTCGTTTGAGATGCCCTATTTCTTTGCAGTAGAGACACCTCCTATTTTGCAGCTTGGCTTCTGGGCATTGCTTTTCTCGCTGTGCTCGCTCTCCTGCCGGCCATGCTGCCTTCTTCCTGGAGCTGGCCCAGCGGGGCATCAACTTTCCACCTCTCTCTCCACTCCTCGGCTTCCGACTTGCTCCCTCTTACTGAAAGCACTCAAACGGTCCGCCATCTGCGCCGCTTCCGCGGCCGTGCTGGGGTTCTTTTCTCCCATCCAGGCATCGTATTTCTCTGGAAATTGCCTGGAGAGTTGTTCCTTGACCATTAAGTCTCTCAGCTTCTCTCGGCTGTCTGCTCTGGCAGTCTCCGTCCAGGCATCGAAGACGGTCATCAGCCGAGCCGTGAAAGCGGTAAAGGTCTCCGTAGGCTTCATCGTCAACTGCCGGAATTTCTTCCTACAGTGCTCTGCCAAGAATGCATATTGGGTCCTCACGAGCTTCTTGAAGTAGTCATAGTCAGACCGTGATTCTCGTGGGAGCGTCGCCATCAGCTCCAGCAAAGCCCCCGACACTTGCGTTCGTAGGAGAGTCATCCTTTGATTCCCGGACACTCCCGCTTCTTCACACGCCACCTCAAACACCGTGAAGAATGACACCACATCGTCTTCTTCTTTGTATGCGGGGAACATTCGCCTATCTAGGCGCAGTACTTGGGGCGTCAGGGGCGAAGTCATGGCCCGCTGCAGTGCTTCCTCTCTTTCCTCTTTCATTTTTGCCCACCGCATCTGCTGTGTCGCCAGCTCTAGATAGTCAGCATACATTTGCCGGATCCGCTCTTCCCGCAGGTCAATCTCCTCACTCAGGAGGCGTCTTCCTGGCTCCCCGCTTCCCAAACCCTGGGTAAGCGGAACTTTGGGACGTGTCCTGCTCAGATTCCCACCAGCCGACGTTGCCAGTGGGGACTGCTTACTTGCTGATTTCTTTTTCAGCTCAGTCACCCCTCCTGAGACGTCACTCACGACCCATTCAATCGTCGGATGGTCGGGCCCTGCGGCACCTCCATCCCCCCCGGCTATTGGCAGTAACTGCTAGGGATGTGCACTGGATCGGACCCGATCCACGATCTGAGTCCGGTCCAGTGGGAAATCGGATAAATTATCCAATTTCCGATCCCGCAGCTGGATCGGCCGATCCAATCTGAACCGGTCTGAAAAGGCTCCGAACCGGTTCGGCGGATCGGCGGATCGGCGGGCGCCCACTGGCGCCCACCGCCGCTTGCATTGGCGGGCGCCAGCGGGCGCCCGCCGATGAAAGTGGACAGCAGGGGGGGGAGGAGGGGGGCGCTTACCTTCTCGGCCCGTCCGCTCCCGTCCGGCACTAGCAGCTACTACCAGCAGGCTCCGCGGCCTGCTCTAGGGTGGCGCGCCGGGTGATGTCATCACCCGGCGCGCTACTCGAGAGTAGGGCCCGGAGCCCGCTGGTAGTAGCCGCCGGCGCCGGACGGGAGCGGACGGGCCGAGAAGGTAAGCAGTGGCGGGGAAGGGGGCTTACCCCCCCCGGAGCCGTCCGCTTCTATCCGCTGGCGCCCGCGGGCGCCAGCGGATGGAAGCGGACGGCCCCAGGGGGGGTAGGGAGCGCGGGGGAGGGGGCTTACCTGCCGGGGCCGTCCACAGCGGACGGCCCCGGGGGGGGAGGGAGTTAGGCCCCCCTCACCCACCCGCCGCCATTTTTTCCTCATAGACTTGCATTGCAATGCAAGTCTATGGGGAAAAAAATGGCGGCCGATCCGGGATTGGACTCGATCCGGTCCGGGGGGCCTCCGATTTTGTCCGAACCGGTCCGGGACAAAATTGGAGGTCCCGATCCGGGTCCCGATCCGATCCGGGGGGTCCGTGCACACCCCTAGTAACTGCTCCACTGTCTCTATACCTTGCATTTTACTGTTCTGTCTTTCCTGGGTCTTGTTGTCACTACTTCTCAACCTACCGATAGAATTTGATCTCTCTGGTTCCGCACAACATCCCACTGCTAAGCCACCATGTAAAGGAGAAAACGGCCTTGGCCAATCTCCTGGCAGAAGTGTGCAGAATTCAGAGAATCAAAACCAAGACTCAACTTACTTGAGATATAAGACTTTATTAGTTTAAGAGCAGGTTAAGTAGTCTGAAATTCCAAAATCTACAACAAGACCCAGCATGCATATAATAAGAGACAATAAAATCAGTTACCCAGCCGGACCTGGCCCCTTGGCCACTTCTCGTCAACCAAAGACACACCAAGCTGTTTCAAACTCCTGGCTTTATCCCTCCTCCTGGAATCCCCCCTCCCTTCTCGGCACCAGATTCCTTCGCGTTTCACACCTCCCTCATACAGCCTTGAAGTTTATGGCTTGAGATAAGCCAGTCCTTCCTGGCCTGGTTTCTGTCCTTGGGCAATCAATCTCTCCCCAGGTGGCCGAGCCAAGGTCCTTTGTCATTTTAATTCCCCCATTCCCATGCTAAAAATAAACCCTTACTAAACTCAGGTTTGCTCTGTACACTATGTTATTACAAAACCCACTATTCGCTCAGCGTAGTCTATCTGATCTCCTTTACATGTATGACTTGAACACATGACATTAATAAACAAAATTGATAATAAGAGACTCTTCCCAAACCCAATCTCAAAGTCAAATCATGGGTTGGATCCCGATTAAGTTAGTCACATTTTAGTCCCATCAAAATCAATGGGACTTAAGTTAGTCATGACTACCTTGTTCCATTGATTTTGATGGGACTGAAAAGTGTCTGACCTAGTCTGTAACTAAAGCTATGTCTATTGGACAGTGGAGTGATGAATAAGGGAGTATTGGGTTTTATAACTGACTTTATAGGAGGCTGCTAAAGACTCTGATTTCATCAACAGGTTATTTGAGGCTAATGTGGAGATTTCCATGCTGGAAAATGTAAGGTTTTGTTTTTTTTCTGTTTGTGGTTTTTTTCTTTTTCTTTTCTGGCAATCTTTTAATGTTTTGCATAGTTTTATAAAATATACATAGTTTTATAATATAATAAGCTTCCGAATCAGTTTTGGTCTATTTATCCCGGCACTCTTTACACTCATAGGCTGAAGGCATTCAGTGTCTTACATTGCCAGTGTTGGGCCCTGGGCAGCTGACTACATGGGGAGCTGAAATGTAAATCCTGTCAGGGTTGGTTCTGGAGTGTACCACTCAGAGATGGTTACTCTGAAAGCAGAGTCATGTCCAAGCCAGATCTGAGCCAAGAGGTCTGTTGGAAGGGTGGGCAGCCAAATCAGGATGCAGCTGGGATCAAGCACATAGGGAAGCCCAGGAACAGAGCAAGTAAGCTGTGAAAGAGAGGAGGAACAGGCAGGTAGAGATACCTAGAGCAAACTAGAGAGCAATACAACGTAGACCAGAGTCTAGCTGTAGCTCAGAAGCATTATAGCTAAGGTCAGGTCAAACCTCCCTGAGAGATGGAGCTATTCCATTCACAACTTTGCAACCTTGAGCAAGTCACCACAAGGGGCACCAGTGCACAGCTGAGGACTCTCTTGGCTCAAGTCCTGGCTGATCCTGATACAGCAGCCTCCCCAAAAGCTGGTTCCGTCTCGTTGTTTTGGACTACAACACCCAGCATTCCTGACCATTGGCCATCCAAGCTAGAGCTGATGGGAGCTGAAGTCCAAAATAGTGTAGAATTCAGCTTCCTGGAAATCTCTCAGCTCTTGCGTGCATGCGTCTTGGGCCAGATCTACACCAAGCAGGATAGGACACTTCAAAAACAGTTTGAAAACTGTATATGGAGTGTGTCTTGGGCCCCAGCAGTTATAAACTGTTTTAAAGTAGGGTGACCAGATAAAATCCAGGTCAGGGCTCATGTAACTTTAACAGTTGTAGAGAAAAGGGAATTTCAGCCAGTGTCATTTCTATGCAATTAGTTCCTGGTGAAATTCCCTCTTCATCACAACAGTTAAAGTTGCAGGGGCCCTGCCTTCTTTTGTATATGGTCACTCTAGTATAGTGCCTGCAACTTTAACTGTTGTGATGAAGAGGGAATTTCACCAGGAACTAATTGCATACAAATGACACTGGCTGAAATTCCCTTTTCTCTACAACTGTTAACGTTACATGAGCCCTGACCTGGATTTTATCTGGTCAGCCTATTTTAAAGCAGTAGTGTGGATCCTGCCTTAAAGTAAGTTTCAAGCCCTTATGGTGGCACTGGGGGACTCCTGTTCTACCCCATGGCTATTGGCTTTTAGAGTACCTCAGGGTTCTATATTGTCTCCCATGCTGTTTAACATCTACATGAAGTAGAAGGGAGAAGTTATCCATAAATAAATGCTCGGAAGTGCATGGAATATGTCTTTGCTGAACTCTCCGGAGTCAGAGAGGTGCTGCATAAGATTAACAGTAGTAAAATGATTAAGTTTTCAGTGGCATGCCTACTCTCTCTTCCTACCCAGAAGGAGCAAAATCAGAATAAATAATGCACAGTATGATATGCACATTTGCTCAATTTTCATAATTTATGTAGGCCAGCTTTTCTTGTCATAGGAATTGGAATTCCTTCATGTGGAGTATGCATAATCCTGGACCAACCTATAATCTCAATCTCCAGTTTGAACTCATTTTATTTATGTATCTTATAAATCGTTACCTTAAGTACTATATCTAGACCTGTCTTTCTTTTTTCATTTCCATCTCTCTCTTTGCCTTTCCTTTCTCTGTTCTCTAAAAGAGGGTGGTGGCCCCTTGGTGATGTGACTCACCACTGGAAATTGTTACTATGGAAGGCATCAGATTTAACCATATGGAGTCCATGAAGAAACTCAGATACAGGCTATTATCTTCTAACCAACAACATCATTTCTAAGGACTATTTTAAAGGATATTGTAATTATAACTTGTTTTTATGCTTTTTATGGTTTTAAATTTTGTATAGTGGTGTTTTTAATGTTCAATGTTTTTGATTTTTGTAAAACGCCCAGAGAGCTTTGGCTATGGGGCAGTATATAATTCAAGTAGGAACATGTATTGTAACAGCTTTCATATTCCCTGTGTTATGCTTGGAGCAGTATATTCTCAAAGGACATTAATTAGATACACCATAATGTATTTCTAATATGAATGTCGGTTTGTTTATGCAGGCACATTGTTTTGGGAGTTTGGATTGTCATTATTATTATTATTATTATTATTATCAGCATCAATATCAACAATATAAAATACATAAACTGATTAAAAGTATATAAAATTAATACATTATTAAAACCAACAAAGTCTTAAAATTCGACTGGGTAGGCCTGCCTATCACTATTAGTAAGGAATTTTAAAGGTGTATGGAAAGATTTTATGCAGAATCTTTTACTGATGAAAAGCTCTGCAGCAGTTACACCCTACTAGAAGTTTTCCCAATTCTCTTCAGCAAAACGGTTGCAAATATTGTCTGGGAGAACAAGTGTTGAAAAACAAAACTTCCCAAGCTAGAGTTGCTTATTTAGTCTAGGGCTGAGGTCTAATGCACACTTACTTGTGAAAGAGCCACCACATTCAAAGGGACTCAATTCTGGATCAACATGTTTAGAAGAGGGCTGCCAGCTTGCAATCCTAAACTTACCTGGAAGAAATTTCCATAGCACTGCTAGAAAGATAAGAAACTGCAATGCATGTTTTAGAATGATAAATAGTACATCCTGAGCTTATGCATGTTTATTCAGAAATAAGCCTCACTGCGTTCAGTGAGGCTTGCTTCCAAGTAAGGGTGCATGGGGTTTCAGTTTTAACATATTCATAGGGGTAACAGTCCATTGGTCACCTCAGAGCATCGGATAGCTAACTTTGACATTATCATGAGTTAATGCACTTCTCTGCAGTGAGGCCATCACTAGGGCTACTAATGCTAGAGCTCAGAGATGAACTGGCCAACAAACCATTCTTACATTGATATTCATTTAGTCACCAGTGGTTTTCAAACTTTCCGTTTTGAGGGAAACTGGGTCATGTTCTAGGGCACCCAGTGTGTCTTCGTGTAGTGCTGGCCAGACCTATTAGGCATCATAGTTAACCATGCGTGAACTGAGAATGTGAACTAGAACAAACGCAACCCATTGCAGGGAATTAGAACAAACCCAACCCATTGGTAGTGGTGAGGCAGCTGTCTTTCAGGGATATTTGTCTACCATTTGCTGTTGAACTTTGGTAGGCTGACCATCTGAAAAGGAGGACAGGGCTCCTGTAACTTTAACAGTTGTAGAGAAAAGGGAATTTCAGCCAGTGTCATTTGTATGCAATTAGTTCCTGGTGAAATCCCCTCTTCATCACAACAGTTAAAGGTGCAGGCACTATACTAGAGTGACCATATACAAAAGAAGGCAGGGCCCCTGCAGCTTTAACTGTTGTAATGAAGAGGGAATTTCACCAGGTATGAATTGTATACAAATGATGCTGGCTGACATTCCCTTTTCTCTGCAACTGTTAAAGTTATATGAGCCCTGTCCTCCTTTTCATATGGTCAGCCTACCATTTGGTGTATCTTTCATTTAAGCAGGGCTGGGCCTACAACCAGGCAGAGCAAGGCAGTGGCCTCAAGCAGCTGGTTTTGGGTGTCAGCCAGCATCATTTGTATACAATTCATACCTGGTGAAATTCCCTCTTCATTACAACAGTTAAAGCTGCAGGGGCCCTGCCCTCTTTTGTATATGGTCACTTTAGTATAGTGCATGCAACTTTAACTGTTGTGATAAAGAGGGAATTTCACCAGGAACTCATTGCGTACAAATGACACTGGCTGAAATTCCCTTTTCTCTACAACTGTGAAAGTTACAGGAGTCCTGTCCTCCTTTTCAGATGGTCAGCCTAACTTTGGCATTCCCTGGAACAAAGTTTGAAAACCACCAATTTAGAGCATTGATTGCTGAATGAAGGAATCAGAAGATAAATTTTCAAGATAGTTGGAATCTTTAGTCAGGAATATTTTGTGGAGGGACAGCTTTCTGGACAGAAGAAGCAGGTGAATGTGATGTGAGTGCAGTTTTCTTGGACTAGAAACTCCTGTGAATGGCATACATACAGGTAAACTGTTGAAGCTTGCTCTACCTACATTGTCCTGTAGCTTGTTCTACTCAGAGAGAGTTAGGAATATTACATGCTAAATGACAGCAATAATGCTTTTCTTTAGTAAATCTGTATCTACATTGGCCAGCTTGTACCGCATTTCTAAGGAATGGACCTTTTCTTTGTTGGTTGTTGATCTTTGTTTCATCCTAGCCATTGACTGCATTTGGGCTACCCATATTCTCTTGCTATGAATCTTTCATAGCTGCATAAGATATAGCAAGGCAACCTAGGCAGGATCTACACGTCGTCCTCGATGCGCCCTCCCTGTGCCACAAACCGCTTCGGAGCGCTTCACCCTGCCTAGTGTGGCTCAAGCCTCGGAGGCTCTGGCTGCGCCCACGCGGCCGCTGCCCTTTCATCCAAGCCGGTCCCGGGGAGGGGGGAGGGAGGGGGGAGGGTTGTAAACAAAAGCCAGCGATTGGGAGAGGGATTGGGAGAGCCAGAGCCTCCAAGGCTTGAGCCACACTAGACAAAGTGCAGCGCTCCAAAGCGGCTTGTGGCGCAGGGAGGGCGCATCGAGGATGACGTGTAGAAAGGCCCCTAGTGCCCTCTAGATGTTTTGGACCACAACTCCCACAATCTCTTAACATTGGCCTTGCTGGTTGGGGCTGCTGGGAATTGTAGTCCAAAACGTCTGGAAGGCACAAGGTTATCTACCCCTGAGCTAGGGCAAGTATATGAGCTAGAACCATTTTACTCTTATCTCTTACTGTGCTTTGAACTATCCCAATCCCATTTTATTTATTTACTTTAATAAATGAAGGCTCCCTGCACCCCTGGGATATTTGTAGTAGGAGGTTCCAGGGTAGTGGAGGAGAGCGAGAGCGAGAGAGAGAGCAGACATTTACCTTTTTAAAAAATTGACATCTGTATACTATAGGACATTCTTCCCAATAAGCACTGAGAGGACTGTAACCAAAGCTTTAATTGTCAGAATGAAGCAAACATATTTAGGATCTGGGATATATTTTGATTCAACTTTTTTTTTTCTGGTGGAAGCCGATTGATTTCCCTCCTTTCTTTTAAAAAATAGTATAATTAAAACCAGCATCAAATTTGGAGCTAAAAACATCTGAATAATCATAATGTTATGTAGGAAGAAATTTAATAGCTCATGACACATTTTTAACTATGAATCACTTGGCAGCAAGGATCTGATCCAGGTCAATTGATGCTATTTAACTTTTAATGAGCTTTGAGCAGACTTCAGAGAGAACTCTTTGTAGGAAGATATATATATATATATATATATATATATATATAGAGCAGCAAATCTGCAGCACTTCTAATCGGGTTTGTCCTTAAAACTCTGTGTGGTGTGTTGCTGTGGCTAAAGTTGGAAGGAAAGCCAAGGAAACAGTGCCAGGGCTGTGGGTATTTGCCACAGAGCTTCATTTGTTTTTAGTGCAAGGTTATCCCACATTTTTGTGCCAAGAAAACAGAATCAATTACGTTTGCATATATTTACTTGATTTGCAGAATTTTGTCTGCATTTGGGATGGAGAACACTTTAAAGTGCTTTTAGAGTGGTACTAAGATTGGGCATTTGACTTGGTCAATTTAATTGTCAAATAATAGTTAAAAGTATTTTTAAGGCATTACATTTATTAGAACAAAAATAACAATCAACACTTTGACACTTATACTACTTACAAAAACAGATTAGTAAACTGCTTTTGTGAAAAAAAATATTTCTACAATTAGTTATTGTATTTTAAACAATGTTACTAAGGTTTCTATAAATATGAATGATTTACTGAGTGGCTCTTCATTATGGCTTTTATCCTAGAACGCAAAGGCAGCTGTCAATTACAAAAGTAAAAAAAAGTAGAAATTAAACAAACAAACAAAAAAGTGCCAGCACCAATTGAAAACCAAAATTAGATTTTTTAAAGACAGCTGTAGAGGTAAGCTGCCAAGAGCCAGCAATGGGGCAGCATGCTCCCTTTCTTTTCCCTCCTGGCCTTCTCTCTTCATTGGTGCTGACATCCTTGTCAAATTAAACTAGGGTGACCAGATAAAATCCAGGTCAGGGCTCCTGTAACTTTAACAGTTGTAGAGAAAAGGGAATTTCAGCCAGTGTCATTTGTATGCGATTAGTTCCTAGTGAAATTCCCTCTTCATCACAACAGTTAAAGGTGCAGGGGCCCTGCCTTCTTTTGTATATGGTCACTCTAGAATAGTGCATGCACCTTTAACTGCTGTGATGAAGAGGGAATATCACCAGGAACTAATTGCATACAAATGACACTGGCTGAAATTCCCTTTTCTCTACAACTGTTAAAGTTACAGGAGCCCTGACCTGGATGTTATCTGGTCAGCCTAAATTAAACCTCAGTTAGCAATTACATAAAAAACAGGGAACCATAGTTTAATGTCAGTTTACTTATCAGACTTAAAGTGCAGGGCTGGCTCAAGGCATTTTGCTGCCTGAAGTGGAACAGTAAATGCCCTACCTTTCTCCAAAGTCAAGATATTTAGTAACTAAGGCTGTCCAACTTATTTTGGCATTTGAGACAGAAAATCTCACAAGCGAGTCTCCTTGAGGGTAATAAATACAAACATAAAGTAACTAGCAACTCGGTGCCCTTCCATAACACCCAAAACCAGCTGCTTGAGGCCACTGCCTTGCTCTGCCTGGTTGTAGGCCCAGCCCTGCTTAAATGAAAGATACACCAAATGGTAGGCTGACCATATGAAAAGGAGGACAGGGCTCATATAACTTTAACAGTTGCAGAGAAAAGGGAATGTCAGCCAGCATCATTTGTATACAATTCATACCTGGTGAAATTCCCTCTTCATTACAACAGTTAAAGCTGCAGGGGCCCTGCCCTCTTTTGTATATGGTCACTTTAGTATAGTGCATGCAACTTTAATTGCTGTGATGAAGAGGGGATTTCACCAGGTACTAATTGCATACAAATGACGCTGGCTGAAATTCCCTTTTCTCTGCAACTGTTAAAGTTACATGAGCCCTGTCCTCCTTTTCATATGGTCAGCCTACAAATGGACGTTTCCTGTCTCCCCTTTCCCTCTGCAACTCATATCTGTTTAAGAATCAATGCAACTAAACTGGCAAATTGTCTCAGAGTAGGGTGACCGGATAAAATCCAGGTCAGGGCTCCTGTAACTTTAACAGTTGTAGAGAAAAGGGGATTTCAGCCAGGGTCATTTGTACACAATTAGTTCCTGGTGAAATTCCCTCTTCATCACAACCGTTAAAGTTGCAGGGGCCCTGCCTTCTTTTGTATATGGTCACTCTAGTATAGTGCCTGCACCTTTAACGGTTGTGATGAAGAGGATATTTCACCAGGAACTAATTGCATACAAATAACTCTGGCTGAAATTCCCTTTTCTCTACAACTGTTAAAGTTACAGGAGCCCTGACCTGGATTTTATCTGGTCACCCTATCTCAGAGCCTATCTACACAGGCAGGATAAAACATGGAGTTTTATATATGGAGTGTGTCCTAGGCCCCAACAGTTCTCAAAACCATTTTAAACCATTTTAAAGCAGTAGTGTAGATAGGCTGAGAGTTTTGAGAACTGTTGGGGCCCAGGACACGCTGTGAGCCTATCTACACTACTGCTTTGAAATGGTTTATAACAGTTTTAAACCGGTTAAACCATTTTAAAGCAATAGTGTAGATAGGCTCTCTTATACAGTTTCCAAAGTGTTTAATTCTGCATGTGTAGATAAGCTCTTAGTTGCAAGAACCTGAGAGTTGTGGATTTGGAATTGAAAAGGAAGGTGGCTCTGAAACCTACAGAATGTCCTCAGTGACATGTCAAAAGGAAAGGTATAGAAAGAAGCAGGATGGCAAGGACCTTCGGGAGCTGGAGTGGAGGAGACAAGGGGGAACTCTGGTGTGGGGGAAATGGGGATAGTTTGATATTTTGCCACCAGTGTAAAAATAATAATAATGGTCAGCCACATATGACAGGTGAAGAACCAGCTAACACAGGACCCATGGGCACATTTTTGGACCCATGGGCACATTTGGGAATTTGAGAAACTGCTATGGGCACAAAATGACCCCCACAGAGAATGTGGCTAGTCATAAAATGGCTGTGGTGGGTGCCTTACTCATCAAAAGTTAGCAAAAGAGGTGTGTGTGTGGGGAAGAAATAGCAAAACTAGAGTCTGAGAGGGAGGGGAAACAGCAAGGCAAAGGCATATAGAAAAAACAAGTCTAGAGGCTAGGAGGGGAAGAAAAAATTAGCTAAAGTGGGGCAGGGGAGATAGATAGTGAGGTATGAGGCTAGGACAGAGATGGAAAGAAGCAAGCTAAAGGAGTGGAGGGTAGAGAAAAAGTAAGTCAGAGAAACAGCAAGGTGAAGAGGCGGGGAGAGAAATAGTGAAGATAGAGGCTGGGAGGAAGGGGAAAACAGCAGAGCAAAGTTGTAGAAGGGAGAGAAAGAGCAAGGCTAGAGGCTAGAAAGAGAGAGAGAGAAAGAAGAATCCTCTAACATTACCCAAGGTTTTTATTTTTTTAAAAAAACTTTTGAAGGGGCTAGGGAAGGCAGTGCTTCATGGGTGCTGTTCAAGGCGCTCACAGACTCCATACTGCCTGCATGTGCCCTTGTTGAGGATCCTCGAGCTAACATGAGACCTAGGAAACTTATGAAGGGAATCCTGTAAAGGTGATTATGTGGCATTGTTAGTGTCACAAAGTGATAGTGGCCCACTGGGTTTGGGGCTTGGGGTTCTGTGGGTCAGAGGTGGGCCTGGTGAGTCCAGTTTATTAAGCCAGGGCTTAAGTGTATTAGTTTTTCAGATCCCAGTGCTTGTTATCTGGCAGAACGAAGATCACCTGTATTTCCTTGGCAGTGTTCATTGATAATGGTGAAGCTCTAAGGAATGCACAGGAAATAGCCACAGGCAGCTTGGATCTGCTGAAACGTGTGTCCTTTGGGAAGTAGCTTTAGTAAACTGTGAGTAGCAAAGGAGAACTTTTAGGGGTTGTGGGATTTCTCCCACGGAATCAGATAAGATGTTATGCCTCTGCTACTTAGACACAACCACTTGGGATGTTGGTGGTGTTTCATGGCATTTGCTCCATAGCGTGATGTTGATTATGGTGATGTAATCACCTAAAAATGTGAAGCAGAGTTTTCCCCAAAGTGGCTTGTTAAAGAACACGAAGGTCTTTGCTGTGGAACTTTTAGATGTATGCAATAAAATGTGAGGACTGGTATATGCTTAGTTTACTATATGTTTATATTAGGAAGAAGTGAGGCCTCTAACAAAATGTTACAGTGTATCCTTGCCTCCTAACTTGCATGTTCCTCTTTAGTAGGGATGTGCATGGCCAGAAATATCGTAATCGTAATTGGATTGGAATTTCCGATATTAAAAATATCGGATCTGATCATATCGGGGGGTAGCCGGATTTGTTCAGATCCGATATCCGATAAATATCGGAAGTTCCAACCTGGTTACGGTGTTTTCTCCATAGGTTTGCATTGGGGGAAAGAAAGCTTTTCCTCAATGCAAGCCTATGGGGAAAACACTGGGGTGGCACTCCCTCCCTCCCCCCACTCATGCTCCCTCCCCCCACTCACGCTCCCTCCCCCCACTTGTGCTCCTTATCTGCTGCCGCCTCTGCCGCCTCCACCGCTAAACAGGCTTTCCAGCCTGTTCCTCGGTAGAGAGATGAGACAAGTGATGACATCAGCACTCAGCACATCTCTCTACTGAGGAACAGGCCAGAAAGCCTGTTTAGCAGTAGGATGGACTGGCGGTGGTGGCAGGGAAGGTCGCAGGTAAGGAGAGCGAGTGGGGGGGAAGGGAGGGAGGAGGGTCCCCAGGGGTCCCCACTTACCTGTGGCCTTTCCCCCGCTGGCACTGGGCCGTCCTACTGCTAAACCGGCTTTCTGGCCTGTTCCTCAGTAGAGAGACTCGGCACGTCTCTCTACTGAGGAACAGGCCGGAAAGCCTGTTTAGCAGTAGGATGGACCGGCGGTGGCAGCGGCAGCAGGTAAGGAGCACGAGTGGGGGAGGGAGGGAGTGCAGGCCCAGTGTTTTTCCCCATAAGCTTGCATTGGAGGAAAGCTTTCTTTCCCCCAATGCAAGCCTATGGGGAAAACACCAGAAATGGCGGTCCGATAATCCGATATGTCCGATAGTTATCGGACATATGGATATCGAATCCGATCAGATAGGGCCACCTAAGGAAATTATCGTTATCGATCATCGGATGTCCGATAACGACCTACTCTTTAGCATTCCGGCCAACAAGTCAGCCAAGCTGGAAGGAGTTTGAACAGGCCATCCTACTCCCCCCACTCACAGCTTCCCATTTTCTTTTCCTGACACACAATGTTCTGTGGTTTCTGGAGGCCACTGAGCATGTTTGGGGTTCATTTGGCTGAATTGGGCTTCTGTAAATTGGTTTAATTCTGTAAACCTTGGAGTTCCCTGAACATGTGGATACTGGATACCACCTTCTTGTTTCTCAGAGCCCTGTTTTAGTTCTAATCTTGTCAGTGCAGGAACCCTATATTAAGTATGAGAGATGTGGTCTCTATGTTTAATGGGGCAGGTTAGTAAATGGAAATGACTCAATATAAAACCACATTTTGAAGTAAAATATGCAGGGCTGACATCAAAGATAGGCATGGCCAGGCCTCTGCTGAGGGCCCTCATCCAAGCAGGACCGTACTGACAAAAACTTCCTGGAGTTGTTACTCCTCACCAATGCAACCTGCTTATTCACCTGCCTCTAATTCTGGTGCAGACAATGATTGTGGTGAGAAGGAGAAGCAGTAGATGGCACTGCTTACTTTGTCACTAAGGCCCTTTCCACACCAGGCAAAATGCCTGGGATGGACCATGGCTGCTCCCTGTGAGTCCAAATGATGCACAGGGACTCCCGGGGGTGGGGGTGGGGGGCAGGCATGGGATTTTTCCTGGTTCTCAGGAACCACAAAAATCCCAATTCTTCCGCGGCCCCGGGAACTTCCCGGGACCATGGAAAAATGTGCCCACCTGCCCCGGTGCTACCGCATTTACTCGTGAGTAAGCACAGCAGCACCGATGGTCTCAGAGCTGCACTGCACAGCTCCGAGGCCATCAGGAGATGGGGGATGCAAAATCGCCATCCCCAGGATGGTGGGGGGGAGGGCCCCCTGATTTTGTGCGGGTTCCCCCCCCCACTTACCTTATCGCTGGAGCGCAACAGTGCTCTTCTCTATTAAAATAAAAAATGGCAGGCCCGACAGCCCGGGAGCAGCCCAGGTTGTCACACTGGTGATGTGAATTGATTACGACGAACCTGGAAGTGGCTACTTCCGGGTTTGCCGCTCCTCCAGACCTCTACACCCCACCAAGCAAGCCAGTGGTAGCACCGATGAGAAAGTGCGAAAAGGAGCAACAGCAACTGGTGAGAATGGAGCTGGTGACAATGGGAGTGAGAAAGTAGACTCACTGAGGGAGGGGTCCCATTGTGGGAGTTTTGTCTAAGGGCCCTCGAAAACCTGGAGCCGGCACTGAAGACATGCTACAGGGAATCCCAGATTACATTTCGTGATGTTCAAAACTCTTTCCCCACATTTCAGGCATATATTACTGAGTGCTGACAGTTACATTTCAGCAGTGCCCTTTCCGAGGTTTCAGACTTCCACAAAATGTGTTTATTAAATGTTGAACATTCAGTGTAGCAGGTACAGATGTATTCCAGCCAGCGATGGGTCCGTTCACCAGCAGCAAGTTGATATTTATTGTTGTGTTGTATGCCTTTGCCATACAGAAATTAATGGCTTCAGGTCTAATCGAGGAAAAAAGTATTGAAGCATTCCACATGGAGTGGTAACCCATGATTCTATTGAATCCTGTCTTACTGAAAACAACCTCTGCGCTGATGGATGCTGCCTGTCCACTCCCATTTGACTACTCTTGCTACACAGTAAACAAAGCATGAATGATTTTTTTTCTTAGTATTCCATCAGAACCTAGAGTCTTGTCTTCTTGCTCCTGAGCAAGTCAGGATGCATAAGCCAAGATCAAACCCTGGTTCAAAATCCTGGCTTGTAAAGGGAGCATCAAGGCAGAATTCTGGTATCGGGGAGCCAGTATGCAACGATTTCTGGTTTGTTTAGCCACTTGTGCTAGCGGGTGGAGTCAAGCAGGAGTGCACAAACTGTACACTAACATGCAACTTCTTCACAGTAGATCAGGATTTGCCAGAATCCTGAGGTACTCTTCTGTCACAAATGATGTGATCAATAATTACCTCCTTTGCGATAATTTCCTCCCATTTAATAATTGTTTTGAAAGTTTGTACTTCTCATTCCATTCTACCTTCCTTGTGATTTAACATGAAGAATTTCCGTAAATCCTGCAACTGGAACGTGTGCAGTTTCTTGCAACTTTCAGTTCTTTTTGTTCAATTGTGTCAAGTCTCTTTAATTTTGAACCTCTTTTGATTGATGGATACTATAAGGGCCCAGTGTTACATTACTTAAAATCTGTATCTAGCAGCTACATCTTTTTTCTCTTCATCTTTACCCTAGAGTAGGTGTAGGGGATGATCCAGATTTTAAAGCCTCTCCCCATGCTATGGTCCTGATCCAGATTAGGCCTCTTGAACCTATTCTAGAGTAAAAATGAAAATAAAGATATAGCTGCTAGATACGCATTTGAAATAACGCCTGTTTTGGCCCTGCGTTCCTCAAAGATCATCTACTTCATGTGGAATTAATTTTGGTGATACCTTACATTGTTATGGTTCTTAGCAAAGGGTCATTTGCAAACACTACAAACGCCAGAGCAGCATGTGTGAATCCTGTATGCACTCAAAGTGGATAATTGCTCTCAAACTCATCCAAATGAGACACAAAGTTCTCCGAATGTACTGAGATGTTTCAGAGTGTTTTAGCGTTGTCATTTTACTGAGATAGATATTTATTTATTGAGATGGTTTTCTGTTTGTTTATTTCTGAAGGGTGTTGGTTTCCAATTTCTTTTTTTGGGTGGGAGGTATCAACATTCTTATGGCTTGTCAAATGTGTTGGCAGACAGTTGTATGTAGTACTGTTTGGTCAGTTGCTTAGGGACCAGCCTAAACACCATCTTGGTTGTGTTAACTTCAGCTTTGTGGTTTTCGAGTTTAGGAAGAGAAGGCCTTGTTCAGTAACATGCAAGTATGGCGTAGGGGGAAAAAAATTCTTTGCATATGCAATCAATTCGGAGTCTTTTCAGAAATGTTTTAAAATTCCCAGAGTGAATGTTGACACTTGGTATTTATACTTTTATTTTGCAACCAAAGAATAAAGTTGCAGACTCCAGCAACGAGAAGTTCCTTGTTTCTAATTCCACCAGGTTTCATGGCATATTGAAATCTGGGAAGAGAAATTTGGGCCTTAGGGAGTTAGGGTGCTTCCAGACAGACATCTTCTAACACAATCAATCAAGAGGTATTGTGTAGCTATTGTGTTTTCCCCTCCCAAATGATTTTTATGTATATTAACAAACAAACAAAAAAAGTCAAAACAAGGGGTGGCGAATTTGGGAGGGTAACAAAAAGGACAATTATATTTTATGGACCTCCCCTCCCTCCACTTCACCTGGTAAAATTCCATGTTTGAGGCAGAGTGATTGCCCTTGTCTGGAAGCTTCCCAAAAAGAGCTGATGACTACAGACAAACTTTTCATTTATAGATATATCTGCAATTCAGAATTTTCTCTTTAACCGCTTACTACATATTCCAGGATCTATACGAGCATTCCCCAACATTTTTTTTAACAAACCTCGTGCAAGCAGAAAACTACAACAGCAGGAGATGTCTATTTGTAGAAAGTTTTTTGTATGGAGGGACATTCAAAAACAGCATTCCCCTCTGAAATGATACAGGCAGTTTTGCCACCTCATTTTGCTGCATGTGTAGTTCTGGGCTCTTGCTTAACTGAACAGCAGTGTGGCAGTGCTGCCCTAGAGAATACTATCACATGACTGGAGATCCATTTCTGGTAAAGGAAGTTCAGTCCAGCCATCCCCAATAATTCCTTCAACACATGGGTTGGGTATATGGGAGAGACCTGGGCCAGATCTACACCAAGCAGGATATAACACCATGAAAGCCATTTGAAAATGGAGTATGGAATGTGTCCTGGGCCCCTTCAATAACATTATAAAGCGCTAGTGTAGATCCTGCCTTGGATGATATTTATTTTAAAAGGAAGAGCTTCCAACCTTAGTGTATGGGACTGGGGAGAGGGGAGAGGAGGTGTAGTGGTGGAAAAAACAGTATGTATATATGTAAACTTCACAAAGTGCTATTAGTGATTATCTCCTCCTCCTCCTCCTCCTCCTCCTCCTCCTCCTCCTCCTCCTCCTCCTCCTCCTCCTCCTCTTCTTCTTCTTCTTCTTCTTCTTCTTCTTCTTCTTCCATGGTATTGTTTGTTTCCCCAAACCTCTCACTTTATTGGGAGACAATAAAGAGGTCTGCCACGTAATCTACAAAGCTTTACTCAGGCAATAAACATCTCTTCTCACCTGGAGGGACGCTAACTTCTAGGAACTTCTCTCTAGACAAAATTATGCAAACTCAGTGAGACAATTGTCCTTTCAAGAAAAAGGGAAAGCCTTTTCCCAGTACACTTTAACTTCAGGGAGACTGGTTCTGAAGAAGCCTATGGCAAGAAGCTAGTCAGGCCGACCTTCTCTCACCTTCCTTTAGCTCCATTTTAGCCTGCGGCATACTCTAGGATAAGCTAGCCTTTGAGTGCTTTCCCCCTTGGAAGAATCCTCAATTCCCAGAGCTTGTGGGTTGCTTACACTTTCAGAGATAAGGTCTGGTGAAAGTTCATTCCCAGCTGGTGAAGAGCCCATGAGAGTCACCTCTCCCACTCCTCATATAGGCTGGTATGTTTCGGGCGCCATCTCTTCTGCTTCAGAATCTGATTCTGATTGATCATCTGAAACTCCTTCTTCCAGTCTAAGGGGAACATGCCTAATCATGACAGGCGTTTTGTCAATTGTTTGAAAAACTCATTCCCTCTGCATTTCATGGATTGTCAGATGCCTTTTGTTCCTTGACCACTCGTTTACAGAATCAGATTATTTCCAATTTCCTGAATATGCACAAATTCGCATTCCCACAAGTTTGCACTTGTGAAAATGTGCAAATCCCCCCAATACACAACCCCGCCAGAATGCGCATTTTTATAATTTAGTCTATTGGGGAAATGCGCTTTTTCAGCTGATTTTTTTATTTTATGTATTTTTCTACGACTACATTTATGTAAAATTCCAGAAAGTAAAAAAAAAAGGCCCGCAAGTCCACAGAATCTGTGAGACTTGGGAAAAGCTGCTCCACTGTGGCATCTGGGAGTCTGATTCATAGCAATCCCAACTTATTTGATTCTGTTGGGGATTTCTCTGACATCCCTACTTTCCTCATATGGCTTTCCTTGGGTGGTGGTGGGGAATGGCAGGGGCCGGGGGAAGAGAGGAATGGAATATTCTGGAAAAGTCTGGCTGGCTGGAACCTAGCAAGCTATGTAGTACCGGATGGATTTTATGTTAAACAATTCAGGCTGGATTTTATGTTAAACAAAACTTGCAAAGAAGGGAGTGGTGTTTTCGGGGCGGGCAAGGTAGAAAAGCCTCAGTGTGGGACATGGTGTAATTTCAAAAATGGTTTTTAAAAAATGTAATTTCAGCATTAAAACAAAAAGTTTTATTTCATGCCTCAGGAGATTGCATGGGATGGGATCATGGTGTATATGCGGGAGGGGGCTTGTGTTACAGAGTTGTGTTGCCCCAGTCCCCAAATGATGCTTGGGCTCTGTTCCACACTGCAACTTTTTGTTGCAGTCCTACTTGTAAGTAATTAAATGCTTAGGTTAAACAAAAAGTCTATCCATGTTCCATCAGGTATGAAGAACACATATGTAAAATGAAGTGCTCATACAAGCAGTGACCCAGTTGTCTCTCATTCAGCGTGTACATGCCTTTCAAAGGGGAATAGATGATCTAACTGTGCGCGCCTGTCTTATCTGACAAATTTATGTTATAGAGATGTAACAACTTGGCAACTAAATCCCCAAGGTCTCATAAGAAGCAGCCCATTTTAGCCATCTTTGTTTGAATATTTTAAATAATGGAACCAGCTCTTTTCTTTATTATATTCATAATTTATTTCCCCCCCGTTTCCCAATAAATATACCTGGAGGAAAGTGGTAAAAAACAGGCAATTACCAATGCCCTGTCTGAAGTAGTTTCCCTGAGAAATTGTCAAACGAGCTGAATGTAGAAACCTGAAAGCTGCTGCTTTAAAAATGAGGTGAACCAATACTTGTACCTCTTTTTGAATAGATGGGATCAGGATCCTGCTTGTCCAGACTCAAACAATATCAATATTAGTTTGTCAGAGTTGGTATATGTTCTGACCCTTGCTTGATTTCCCACTTTTAAATGTCTGTTTCCCATAGTGCTCTATCCAAAGAGAGAATTCTTGACCTTGTGGGATCTTCACCAGTTATTTGTTAGTGGGTCATGGTGTAACTTGAGGTATCTGATGCTGCTTGTAAATAAAATAAGTGTTTTTAGGGAATGGTGTTTTGCTTTTCAGGGATTTGGCTGGGCATAAGTGAAGGCATGTGGAAAAAATAAAGTGCAGTACTGTTCAATAATACTTTCTCACGGTTGGGTAATGGTTCTTGTAGAGCTGCTCAAATGGGACAGTATTTCACAAAGAGACAATCTGACATTTCTTCGTTAAAAAAATAATAATCCACGTATTACCTTGTTTCTCATGTCAGATACCATGATCTTGAAGCTATAAACTTTCAGTGGATTTTCCTTTCCTTTCAGAAATTGGTCCTGTAACAATTACTACAGATCCTAAGAAATTTCAGTATGAACTCAGGGAGCTCTATGTTCAGGTAAGTTAGCTAATTATGTCATAAACTGATTTTTTTGTACTAAACTAATTTATTTCCTCAGTGTTCTCTCCACCTGTGGTCTGAAGAGACAAAGTTGATTCTACCATGTCAGTTTACCAGATTGTTCTGTTATGGTTTCTTTTTCTAGCATTTTAAACCTGCCTTAAGAAATGATCTAATCAAAAGAGTCAATTTTAAAAGGATGGCTGGGATCCAAAGAACCATGAAAGTAGTTCCATGCACTTCAGGGGGCGTTGAGCAGGAGCAGGCTGGCTGAAGAGATTTTGCTATCTCAGGCAAAGGACAAGATTATGCCTCACACTCATTCCACGTACAGATGCTGACTTCACTGGGACTTGAATACCAGTCATGGAATAGTATCCACTTTCATACTTAATGGCAGCAGGCTACTTTAGGAGGTGTATGACAGGTTGCAAGGTACCCACAATTCTGTTCTCAATCATAAGGGAGCAGTTGTGAGATGGGGGGAAAGGGAAATAGCCAGGGTCTACTCACACTATCCCCCAGTACCTGCCATTGGAGGCACTCTGCCCAATGGTAGGGCCAACCACAGGCATGAGTTTCTAGAACAGCATCCCTTCCACCAACAATCCATTTTACTGCTTGGCAAACAAGCTACGCTGTATAGAGGTGTGTAGAGTAATGGTTAAGAGAATGAGTGAAGAAATTCCCATTTTTAAACATCCCTGGTTTTAAACTTTACTTTGGTACTCACTAAAGCTTGTTTCACCACCTTCTGCTGCTGCTGATATTCCTTGGCAGCATGATGGCTGTGTACATGCTCACTGTGATGTTGGAGGAGGAGAGGATTGTTTTGCATGCAGTTGCTGAAGGTTAAACCTAGAAAGTCAGTTGGTACAGTTTTCTGTCTAGGATCTAAATAACCAAATTATTGTTGTTGACATTACATTTAGACCTGGTTCATATGTAGTGACAACCTAGAGTAGGGCTTGAGTATGGTTTGAATATGGGCTGTCATTGAATCATAGGTTGTTGTTGAATCATGGATTGTCATTATGTGTGAATCTTGCACTTATGGTTTTAGTATAGGTTATTAACCATGAACAACTCAGAGTTCATAATCCAACAACAAACCCTGGGTTTTCTTCCTGTGAGTTGTATGTGGTTAAGAAGGCACAGTTAAACCATAGTGCAGGGTTCACACATAATGACAACTCACAATTCAACCACCACCTAAGTGTTTCAAGAACAATCCATACATAACCCATACTCAACCCTGAGTTGCTGTTAATTGCAAACAGGGGCAATAAACACATTACAATAGATTCTGAAATCCCAACATTAAACATAGCAGTACTCAAAGTTGCTACAGGAAGATGCAAGAATCTTTTGCTGGAGCAATCATTTGTGTAGTTCTGGAAAGAAGATTCCCTTCCTATTCAACCCACCCCAATGACCTATACACACACAGAACCAGAGGTATGGAAAACTGAAGTACCGTATTTCATCGCATCTAAGACGCCATCAAATGTAAGGCGCACCTTAATTTCAGGGCCACCAATAGGTAAAAAGCTTTGCGTCAAGTCTAAGACGCACCCCATTTTCAGACACGTTTATATTTGAAAAAAGTGCATCTTAGAATCGACGAAATACGGTAGGGACGAATCACACTCCTAGGCTAGGCAAGGTTCCTTCGCTGCTGCTGCTCCTCCTCCTCTGTGTCTTCTTCTCCTTCTCCTCTACCACTGCTGCCGCTGTCGCCGAATCCCAGGAAGGGGTGAGAGAGCAAAAGCGGGTTGAGCGGGGGCAGGCAGAGGCGGTAGCAGGGCCCAGGTGAGGGAGAAGTGGCAGTGGGGAGGAGGAAGAAGAAGCGACAAGCAGGAAAGGGAGGGAAGGGCACGGAGAGCCAGGCGGAGGCAGCGGCCGTGAGGACCCGCATGTGCCCCCCAGCGACTCAGCCTCCTCACTTACCTCCATTGCCGCCCTG
This sequence comes from Anniella stebbinsi, assembly GCA_029215795.1. Taxonomy (NCBI): domain Eukaryota; kingdom Metazoa; phylum Chordata; class Lepidosauria; order Squamata; family Anniellidae; genus Anniella; species Anniella stebbinsi. The sequence goes on along the minus strand of JARDYH010000004.1, from coordinate 119,328,517 downwards.
GTCCTCGTCGCCAGCGCTGCTGGCAGCGGCCTTCCTAGCCTGGAAATGTGGCGTTACTACGAAGTAGACTGTGATCCTGTATGCTGGCGGTGAGGACCAGGGCGGCAATGGAGATGAGTAGGGAGGCCAAGTCACTGGGGGGACACATGCGGGTTCTTGAGGCCGCGGCCGCTGCCTTCCCTCCCCTTCCCACTGGTCATTTCTTCTTCTTCTTCTTCCTCCTCCCCGCCGCCGCCACTCCTCCCTCGCCTGGGCCCCGCTACCGCCTCTGCCTGCTCCCGCCCGCCCCGCTCTTGCTCTCTCACCCCTTCCTAGGATTTGGCAGTGGCAGCGTCAGTAGCGGTAGAGGAGAAGGTCTGGAAATGTGGCGTTACTACAAAGTAGGCCTCGATCCCGCACAGGAGTGGGGAGTCCGAGTCGCTGGGGGAGGCATGCAGAGCCCCTTTGTGAAGGCTCTGTGTGTGTGTGTGTGTGGGGTGTATCTTCAACCCCATTCCAGCGCTGGAGAAATCCACCGATTCTTAGACACCATCGATTCTAAGACGCACTCCATTTTTACAGAGGTAAATATGGGAAAAATGTGTCTTAGAATTGAGGAAATACAGTAGAAGAAAGAACAAAAGAGAGACATGACTTAATAGAACAGAACATAGAACATAGCAAAATAACTTTCATCGCAAAGCAAAAACAAAAAAACCCAAACAAACCAGATTTATGCTGTAGGGAAGGAGAAAAAAAACCTGATTTTCATTAGTTAAAGAGAAGAAAAAATAATGTTATAATTTAATATCTTAAGAACACTAAGTCAGTGGAACAATTTTCCAAAGGAAGTTTTTGAAGTCTTCCCTGCTGAAGTCATGACGATTGAATTCAACAGACCAGTTGATTAGGGTCGTTTAGGGATAATAAACAACAGAAAAGCATGCGCTATATGTGTCTGGCAAAAAAGCATACAGTATCATGGTAGAAATCTGGTATTCCAAGCCCCTGTTTAAAGAAAAGAAGAAATACACAAGCCAGTTCAGAATTGCAGGTGAATGTATGCACAATGGGAACACCTATACTACAGATGTACATTGATTTAGGCCATCCTTCCTTACTTGGTGCCTTCCAGATCATCCCAAACCAGCCAAACCAATTGTGGTGCTGCTTAGGTATGATGGGGTGTGTAGTCCAGCACATCTGCAGGTCACAGGTTGGGGAAGGCTGATTCTGAACCTGTTTTATAGAGTAATGGTATTCAAGGTAGGAATCCTGGGCATTATGGTGCTACCTAGAACTGCAGTGCCAAGGATTCATCATTTGAATACCGTGACACCAAGTTCTAAAAGCTTTCTGCAAGCTGATGCCCTCTTTTGATTGTACAGTGGGAGTCACGGTGTGAACAGAAAGAGGGCTTTAGCAAAAGGAGCTTTTTCAGAAATGCAATATGACATTGTATACAACAGCCAAAGTCAAGGCAGTATTAATGTTTACTTACATGAGCGGACAAAAAATAGTAATAAGGGACATACTGATTCAGCGCTAAAGGCAGGAAAGCATTGCCAGTGTACATCAATAAAAAGTGTTTCGTTTTAAAATGCTCATTTTCCATTTGCTGTCTGATTGATAGACCTTTTCTGCTTGGCCATCCATTGTAAAGCCAGAAGCTACATTTTGAAGAGCCTCCCAAGCAGATTAATGGTTTGAGAACAGATATATTATGTTTAGCTAACAAATAGCTTGTATTTGTTTCTCAATTTGTTTCCCTGCCTTTCCACGAGTTGATCATCAAGGCACCTTAGAATAATATTTAAAGGCAATAACCCACAGCAACCCGAAAACAGTAGTAACCAATAAAAAGTACTTTTGTGTTATATCCAGCCCAAGGTTTAGGAAAAGACAATGATGTTGACCTGGGACCTTAAACACAATACAGTAAGCCCCTGGAAACCACATTTAGAGGGCATCCACAGTTGGGCTGCCACCTGGTAAGCCACCCATCTGCCTTCAGGAGATGGTGTATCCAAAGCAGGACCTCAACTGAAGCCCATAACAAATGTCATCATTTGTACACATCCAATCTACAGATAATAGGGATTAATGACGTATGGTCATAAACAGAATTATGGATTTCATTTTAACCAGGGCTTTTAAAAATACAGAGAATAGATTCAAATTTGCACACAGAAATTGTGGCTTGGATCCTGAGAAAATGTATTTATTTATTTATTTTATTACATTTGTATACCGCCCCATAGCCGAAGCTCTCTGGGTGGTTTACATAAGATTAAAACAATTAAAATGATATACAAAAATTAAAACAGCAAAAACATACAATATTCACATACATTTAAAACCACTATAATAACTTTAAAAAAGCTATAAGCCTAAAAACAAAACAAACCTAGGCTTATCAGATATTACTAAATGCCTGAGAGAAGAGGAAAGTCTTGACCTGGCACTGAAAAGATAACAATGTTGGCACCAGGTGGGCCTCATCAGGGGAGATCGTTCCACAATTGGGGGGGCACCACAGAGAAGGCCCTCTCCCTTGTTGCCAACTTCTGAGCTTCCCTCGGAGTAGGCACTCAGAGGAGGACCTTAGATGTTGAATGTAGTGTTTGGGTAGGTTCATGTCGGGAAAGGCGTTCCGTCAGGTATTGTGGTCCCAAGCCGTGTAAGTAACTTAAGGATTGGCCAAGCATGGTATAGAAGAAGCCACTCTTCTGCTCTTGCCTCATCAATAGCTAGGGCTCTTCCGGTTCCACTATGAGGCTTTCCCCTGACCCTAACTGCATCACAATCCTCCAGCCAGCAATTGACCGTGGGAACACCCTGGGTTAGAGAACACATGTACACTCCAAGTCTGTGTTTGGGTAAGAACATAAGAAGGGCTCTGCTGGATCAGACCAAGGGTCCATCTAGTCCAGAATTCTGTTCACACTCTGGCCAACCAGCTGCCAATAGGAGACCCACAAGCAGGGAAACCCACAAGCAGGGTCTACATAGGCATACCGCCTCTGATCTTGGAGGTAGCATATTACCATCAGGACTAGTAGCCCTTAGGAGCCTGTTCTGGCTATTTATGGCCATTGCTTGACCCTGCTACTGTGAAACTAGATTTTTGCTGAAGAATTTGAGTTTCCTCAGGTGGCTGTCTATGTAAGGAGAAACCTTCCCAAAGCAACTCAATTGTTCATGCTTAAATCAAATGCAAGAAGCAGAATGAATTCAGAATAGATGTGACTCCTTTGGCTTAGCACTGGTTTTGAGAAATGTTTGTTTGTTACCTCATTTGCCAATTATGAACAGGGAGGTGGTGACTGTCCAGAGATGAGCATTGGAGCAATCAAAATTGCTCTAGAGATTTCTCTTCCTGGTTCATTCATCTATGTGTTTACTGATGCACGATCCAAAGACTACAAGCTGACCCATGAAGTCTTGCAGCTGATTCAGCAGAAGCAGTCTCAGGTAAGGAAACATCTTCTAATTCCGGCTATTTCCAACTTCTGAATTTTGACATTTCCTCCAATGTTTTTTATGCAACGTATCGCGATATGGATAAAATATGGAACAGACTGTGTAATCCTATGCATGTAAATCTCATCAAGTGTAAGTGTGTATAGGATTCCAGCCTGAATTATACAATTATACAAGTTCAATGATGTCCCCAGGAGGATAGAATTGATTGGGACCACCTCTCCAAATTCTTAGATCTAAGGTGTGCAGCCATAATTCATTGGGGGGACGACCATAATACCCCCACCGCAGCCCTCCAGAGCAGGCACTTAGCCATGCCCCCTGACATCAGAAGTGGCAGTGCAATGCCCCTGACATCATTTGGTTCCTGGTTCACTGAGGAGAGGATGTGGGACAGGCGATGCTGCCATTCCTCAATCCCTTTGTTATCTCCAATCAATGCAAGCAATGGGAGAGGAAAGATATTTCCCCTATACATGGACAGAGAAAAAAAAAATACAGGAAGCCCTACCTCTCTCCGCACTTTGGCTCTATTGACTCTTGCCAGCAGGACATAGGAAAGAATTTAGGGACGTCCATCGCTATGGAATCTGGCCTTTTGGGGGCTCGATGATCAGCTTGCATTTGCAGGGCAAGCCAAGGTCCCCCACCTGAAAATTTGGGAGCTTTTGCTTTTTTTTTTTTTTAAAGTAAATAGTACAAGCAAATTATGCAAATTACAACCAAAATTTACATAAATCAGCAAATTGAGCCCCATAGTTTATGCCCATTTCTATTCGTGTAAATTTTGAAAGCTCGGAAGAATCCCTGAGCTGGCCTGACTCAATGCAGATCGAGTCAGGACAGCCCGCTGGGGGGGTGGGAGGATTCCTCCATCCCCCAGATGGATTCCTCTGACATCCCTAGGAAAGATTGGAACCTCTTATGCTGGAAGCTCTGCTGAGAGACCCTTATAGGATTGTTCTCCAAGCCACATTTCAGGGTTTGTCCTACCTCAGCTATAATTTCCTCTATTTCTGATGTTCAAGCAACGGTGGTCCCATGATTATGTCACTGCCCATGCACAAGAGTCCTGAGGGTTCACAGAAGCGCAAACAATCCAGTGAAAAAAAACCCTGTAAAATAGCCCAGTGAGTAGTGAGCATGTTCAGGGGACATAGAATGCCAACTGCCTGTTGTTAGGGGATGGGCAGAAGCAGATGACTGGGTGGGAGGGGGAAGGGAATGGAGGTTCACAGAGGATCCCAGCATGGCTGACTGACTGGAATTCCAAACGGGAGTATCTCACACTACAATACTTCATTGCAGCGCACATGTGAAATTACTATTTTCCACTGATAATGTCCAGTCCTTGCTGCACCAAGGGGCTAAACCCCTTGCATGGCACCCTTCAGCAGATATCTACCAGTTCCTGCTGTTATTGATCAGGGCTGGAAGTCCCATTGGCAGGTTTGTACAGGAAATATGACCTGGAGCCTGCAGCTGGATAAAGGGAAAGAAAATAAAGCATCTTGAAAGCAGGGGATAATCGTTTCCAATTTTTACCTCTCTATTTCATTGGGATCTTTGTTTGGCAATTCCAGCACCTTATTTTGCTTAAAAACCATATATATTATGACTGATGAAAACTAATTACATGAGGCCCTAATGAATGTAATACTTGCCAATATGGGACTGTTCTTCTGAGACTTATTACACAAATTACTTAAGAATGAAAATATTAAATATATCTTATTCCTTTAATGACATAATGTAAATTTCCTTCACCTAATTGATTTCTGATGCTTTGCTTTTCCTATTTTGTTTTATCTTTTGCACATGAGGGCTATTTAATGATATTTTTTTGTTTTGTTTTTTTAAACTGTATAGGTTGTATTTGTTTTAACTGGAGACTGTGACGATAGATCACATACTGGTTATAAAGTCTATGAAGAAATTGCATCAACAAGTTCTGGTCAAGTTTTTCACTTGGATAAAAAGCAAGTCAATGAGGTATGATGAGAGAAATTTAATTTTGATGGTGGATACAGGGATATTTCTGTTTCATAGAATCATCAAATAAGAGTTGGAGGGGGCCATTTACACCACCATGTCCAACCCTTTGCTCAGTGCAGAACTCCAGTTTAAAGTATCACTGACAGTTGGCTGTCTAAGGGTGCCTCCCTCTACAAGAGGCATTTAAAGCTCTTTCAAGGTGCATTAAAATTTTGACCACTACAAGAGCAGAGCACAAATCGGGGGTTGAGGTACGTTTTCTCTCCGATTATGCGCATTATCGAATGCACGTTAAATAGCGAGTTTTAATGTACCGCGGGCATTAAAGTGCATTATGCCCATGTGAACAAGCGATTCTCTGCATTAAACACCTCTAAAGCATGTTTCGTAGAGCCGGTAAGGCAACCAGTTATGTGCTTAACTGCCTCCCGCGTACAGTGATTTGCCGTAAAAACGTTTGCGAGAAGATGCGCATAATCGGACAACCAGGCACCAAACCGAATCCTTCTAGAGGGGACCCAAGTCTCTGCTTGACTATCCCCAGCAACGGATAACCCACCGTCTCCCTAGGCAGTTGTTTCCCTTGTCTGACGATTCTGACCTTTAGACGTTTTTCTTGATGTACAACCAAAAATTGCCTTCCTGTAAATTAAGCCCATTATTTTGTGTTCTACAGTTTGGGTGATAGAGAACAGGTTGCAACTATCTTCTGTGTGACAGCCCTTTAGGTACCCCAAAAATGCTATCATATCTCCCTTCAGTCTTATCTTCCCAAGGTTTAACATGCCACGTTCCTTCAATCTTTTATCATAGGGCGTAGTTTTTAGTCCCCTGATCATCTTTGTTGCCCTTCTCTGAACTAGTTCCAATTTATTTGACTTAAAGTGTTTATTTATTAGCTTGACCTCAGGATGGCTTACATGAAGTGGTTTCATGTTATCCTTATGCATGATTGTTCCTCAGTTTGGAAAAAAGACTGTTCTTCATTTTAAAATCCACAGAACGTATTCATGTGTGGCAGTGCAGAGTTTACCATGCATGGAAATGGCAGGATCAAAGCTGTGAGTTAGATCAGCATTTCCTGAACTTTTGCTAGTCCACCTGTTAAGTTTCTGTATAAATCCCTGACCAGGACTTATTTCCAGTTTGGAAAGAAGGCAAGGCTGGAGCAAAACCAACAAAGACCCTTATGGCACCTTATCAAGAAATAAAGACATTTATTATAGAGTCCACTTCATCAGATGCATCACCTCTTATCATCAACTGTTATCTTGCAGGAATAGAGAGACAGCGATATGGAGACATGGAGCCTATCTACACAGTCCCTTGGAATGTTTTAAATAGTATTTTAAAACGCTCCAAATAAGTGTGTTCTAAAACGTCTTAGGACACATTACTGAGTACTCACGTTACAGGAGAAAAATTCTTCAGTCTTTAAAGCAGTGTGTGCAGTCACACACTTTTCTGCCCCGTCTCTTTCTCTTTCATTTTTACAATGAGTTTAGGGCAAGACATTGTGGGCGTTGTAGTTCAGTCACCCACTTCCTCCTTAGTTCCTCTGTCATTCCCTAGCTTTCAATAAGTATAGGGCTAAGAATTGTGGGTGTTGTAGTTCACTCGTCCACTTCCTCCTTAGCCCCTCTTTCTTCCCCACCAATCAACTGCTAAGCATTTGGGCACCAGTAAACGAAGCACTGCCCCCATGAATCACAAACGGTAAGGAAGGACACATTATTTTACTTAAAATGATTTATTAAAAGTAAAAACCATTGTATATAGCTGAAGTGAGTTTTAAAAAACCTCGGGTATACAACGTTAAAGGGAGTGCGTCATGTAGCCCAAAAAGTTTTCATAACCCTTATAAAATGTTAAAAACCTAGCATGTAGATCGGCTCATGGAGAAATTAATGGAGGCACAGCCGTGCCTCTATTGTTAAGGGCCATCCGTAAAAAACACATTCCGCCATGTTAAAGTGATAATTGGGGGGGGGGGTTCATTCTAACAGCCATAAAATCGAAAATGTTTCATCAACCTTTCTGAAATTTACAGGTGCCAGAAAGAAATGTTTGTTTTACATTACCTGAAAATTTCAAGAAGATTGGTGAAAGATTGAGGGAAGGAGAGCAGTTTAAGTTAGAAAAGGAATACAAACCTGTCTCCCTGCTTTTGTAAAATTTACTTCCGGGTAGCTACTTTTTGTGCTCACAATTTGCATAATTTCTAGAGCCTTATTAAGTAATCCAGTGGTGGGGTCTTCTTCCTCCTCGACTGTAGTTGATGGAAAGCTTTTCATTTTTTAAAAATTCCCTTCGGTTGACTTTTAAGGACTATTTTAACCTCTCATTCAAGTCAATGAGGCGACCATCTTCCCTCATAACGTGACACACTCTCCCCCCTCCCTCCTGCCTTAGAATGTGGGGTGGGTGAGTGAAATGGCCGCTGCCTCTAGCACAGACCTTTTGAGTGAAGAAGAAGAAAAGTTTCTCTTTTCTCTTCTGGAACATGCATTCCTTTGGCTCTGAGAGTATTTTGGGCTATCTTCATAAGGCCAGTTTGCTCTTTTGCTCCCTGGTGAAGCAGGGTGTGGTTCCTCTGGATCCATGGTAACTTGATCTTCAGATCTCTCCTGGGAATAGGTAGCTATACCTTTCTTTTAATTTCCCTCACCCCACTCACACACAGTGCTCCTTCCCTCTTTTCTAAGAGTTTTGTCCATACTGCTATAAGTTGAAAGCTTCAAACACTTCATTTAATTAGTTTGGGCCGGTGTTAAGTTTTAAGTACAATGTTGAAACCTTTCAAAGTGCTTCTGTGCCTACAATGCTGGTTTCGGCCTAGTCACCCTGTTTTTCTAATAAGGTTTAGAAACAGTTGAGCTGTTGTTTATTTTGCATAGTGTACACACATGGATTTTCTTTCTAATCCTTGCTGTCTACACTGGCTCCCTCCTTGATGTGTTTTTGGATGCAGACAAACCCTTTTTTGTTCCAGCAGGCCTTTGGCAAATAATCTGGACTTCTGTCTATACCTTTGACTTTTAAATTGTTGTGTATTTAAAATGTTTAAAATGCTTTAATATTGAAAAGTATTTAATTATATTTTTAACTTTTGTATATTTAGGCTGACCATATGAAAAGGAGGACAGGGCTCATGTAACTTTAACAGTTGTAGAGAAAAGGGAATTTCAGCCAGTGTCATTTGTATGCAATTAGTCCCTGGTGAAATTCCCTCTTCATCACAACAGTTAAAGTTGCAGGCACTATACTAGAGTGACCATATACAAAAGAAGGCAGGGCCCCTGCAACTTTAACTGGTGTGATGGAGTTTCACCAGGAACTAATTGCATACAAATGACACTGGCTGAAATCTCCTTTTCTCTACAACTATTAAAGTTACATGAGCCCTGTCCTCCTTTTCATATGGTCAGCCTAGTATATTCCTATTTATAGGTTTTAGCTGTATATGTTTTAGTTTTGTAAGGCTACCCTGAGGCCCAGCATTGGGCAAAAGGCAGAATACTACTACTACTACTACTACTGTTACTAGTAATGTTTCAGATTTCACTTCTGCATCTGATGTTCTTTTGCATTTACTTTTCTTTATAAACCATTCATATCTTAAGACTTCTTGTGTGGCATGTTTTCATTGGTCTAACAAGTTAAAAGGGGTATTCACTGTTTTCATGCTTATGTTATAAAATCTATTTTCAACAGGCCTAGTAACTTCAAGAGTAACAGAGTTGGGGAAAATCCTCAATCTCTTTGCTATCAGAGGCACTGAGTAAGGGACCCCTGGAGATAATTTACACTGACCCCAACCACAAAACACTATTCCCCCTTCTGAAGAGATCTGGACCACAGACTACTAAAGACAAACAAAATAGCAGGCCATAATAACAGTTCTCATGTGGCCATTTGCCTTATGAGGCAGGTGCTCTGTGGGCTACCAAATGGAGGGACTAACAGGCCATAAAGTTGCCTGGCTGGGTCTGCCAGAAATCCAGCCTCAACACTCCTGGAAGGTCCATGTTCTATAGCACCTTCTGTCAGATGAACCTGAGGGAATCCCACCCTCCACCCCTGGGTTTAATTTACTGGCTTCCCCTGGCTGGACCTTGCAGGAAACTATAGGGACAGACAGAGCAGGCATTCATAGCACACATAGAAAAGCAAGTGTGTTGCTTTTCAAGAACCAAGGAAATTCAGTGGGTCTTACTTTTGAGTAAATATCTAGGGATGGATATGCAGCCTGTGCAAGAACTGAGTAGGGTGACCATATTTGGGAAACCAAAAAAGATGACACCTAGTGGGGGGGGCAGGAAAATGGCTTTCTGGGGCCACCTTAAAGTCCCTAATTGGAGCGGAGGAGGGGAAAGCATGTCATTCTCACCCCACCCCACCGCTCCAATCAGGCCCTTTTCTATCATGCCTGGGAATGACACGTTTTTCCCTTTTAAGACCTTGATTGGAGCAGTGGGAGAGAACGACACATCTTCAGAAAGCATGTCATTCCCCCCTGCCATGCTAATGGTGGCCTTAAAAGGGAAAGTGTGTAATTCCAGGTCATTATAGACTATTGCATAAAATCCCCCGACACTGAGGATAGAACAAAAAACAGGAGAAATCTGGAGAAATCCTGACAGTTTTTTATTATTTATTATTGCATTTATATCCCACCTTTTTTCCGCCAAGAAACCCAAGGTGGCATACATAATCCTCCTCCTCTCCATTTTATCCTCACAATAGCAACCCTGTGAGATGGGTTGGGCTGAGAGTCTGCAACTGGCCCAAAGTCACCCAATGGGTTTTCATGGCTAAGTGGGGAGTAGAACCCAGATCTCCCAGCTCCCAGTTCAACACTTTAGCCACTACGCCACACCCTAGTGGTCACCCTAGAATTGAGCCATGCCAAGTTGGAAGCAGATCGGTTTGCGCCTTGATTTTTAGGATATTTTTTAAAAAAGTTTGACTTCAATTTTTTTTCTAAAATTCAAGGCATGAACCAATCTGCTTTCAACTTGGCATGGCTAAAGCCTTACTTAAGAGTTACCATGGTGCCAAGTTTCATCTCTTCATCTTTACTTTCTTTCTTTCTTTTTAATGTACTGCTCAAGGTCCTAGACCCCAAAGAGGAGTATTGGGTTTGAAGTTTTAAAAATTCCTAAAACTCAAGGCATAAACAGATCTGCTTCCAACTTGGCATGGCTCAATCCCTACTTAAGAGCTACCATGCTGTCAAGTTTCATCCCTTTATCTTTAAAAATGATGGAATTGTAAGCATTTAAGTTAATTTAAAAAATTAAATTGGAAGTTTTAAACATTTCTAAAAATCAAGGGATGAATGGATCTGCTTCCAACTTGGCATGGCTAAATCCCTACCATGGTGCCAAGTTTCATCTCTTTATCTTTAATTTCATTTTTTAAACTTGTACTGCTCAAGGTCCTGGACCCCAAAGAGATTTCTGTTTGAACTTTAAAAAATTCCTAAAAATCAAGGCATGAACGGATCTGCTTCATACTTGGCATAGCTATGTCCCTACTTAAGAGCTACCATGATGCCAGGTTTCATCTCTTTATCTTTAAAAATGAGGGAGATGCAAACATTTTGGTTGATTTATTAATGTTAAAAGTGAGTTCAACACATAACACTAGCTTTGATTTTATATTGGATGTCAAGATGGTATAACATTCTGGCTGATGCCGGCTTGGTTGTCAACTGTATAATATCCAGTCATCTGTTACACAAAGCCATGAAATTAATTAAACAAAAAACCTACAGTTTACAAAAACAATGTTAAGGCTCTACAGTTTCCAACCAAGCACCAAGAAGCAGGGAAATTGGGAGTTAAGGCTCCCAAGCCTTAACGACACATCCTCCCTAAGGAGGCAGAAAGTGCAAGTGAAATTCTCATTCTCCCAAAGCAGATAAACCATGAGGACAGGGTGTAGAATATGATATGCAGAGGTGACTGTGGGGTTGTGGAAAACTGATCACGAACAATTTAGGGCCACCTACTTCTCTTTTTTTGTTTAGAGCAGCCCTTCCCCAACCTAGTGCCCTCCAAAGGTGTTGGACTACCACTCCCATCATTGCAAGTCAGTATGTCCCATGGTCAAGAATGCTGGGACTTGTCATCTCAAACACCTGGAGGGCAGCAGGATGGGGAATGCTGTTCCATACCCTTACCAAATACAGGGTCTGCCCAATACTTTTCTCTCACACACATCTCGCATATAGCAGCACTCTTGATAACAAAAGGGGCACTATTCATTACAGATCTAGAACCAGAGCATGTGCCAGGCACTTCCAATTTTTGGTCAATATCCTGCCTTTTTTTTCTTTAAATGTATTTATAAAAAATATACTGTTCACTCTCCACAATCCCTGCACAATACATCATCTCATCAAAGCAACAGTGGAGCAGAAGAGGTTTAGTTTGGCTGTCTTGAACACCTTTCAGATGAGATTAGTTTGCAATCCTATACCTCTTGGGAGAAAGCTTTAGTGAATTCAGTGGCACTGGTTTCTGTGAAGACATGTATAGGAGTCAACCTTCTCCAGCCTGGTGGTCTCCAGATGCGTTGCACTGTAACTCCCATGTTATGTGTCATGGGGAAGACAAAAATCAATTCATACTTAATTTTAAAATAATACTTACGCATGAAAGTATTAGGTGGTAGCTCTGTCTTTGATCTCACACTGCTGAACAAGTAAGAGAAATCCTTTATCTGATATTCAAGAAACAGACATCCTATGCCATGTGTTGAAAACTAATGCTGATGTCTGAAGGGCTATCTGGTTTAGGTATTCAAGATTCATTAATTGTTGTTTCATTTGGTTTTGACAGTTTATTTAAAGTGATGCAGCTCTTTTGTAGTTCCTTGATTAATCACATATCTTAATGCTGGAAAACATCATACTTTAGTACAGATGTGGGCAGAAAATAGATCTATCCTGATGATTTGGACACCAACTCGTGGCATTCCTGATAACTGCCCATGCTGATAGGGGCTTTTACAAGTTGAATTCCAAAACATCTGGAGATCTACATTCTGCCTTCCCTTGTTCTTGAACAACATTCCCCAACCTGGTGCCTGTCAGATGTGTTGGGTTGTAACTCTCAACATAAGGAGATGCTCTAAGAAATGAGAAGAAGCTGGTCCTAAGTTGTTCATCATCATTTCCCACAACCCCACAGGCACCTCTGCAGATCAAATTGCATATCTAGATTTTTGAGATGACAAGTCCCAGCATTCCTGACCATGGGACATACTGACTTGCAATGATGGGAGTTGTAGTCCAACACCTTTGGAGGCCACCAGGTTGGGGAAGGGCTGCTCTAAACAAAAAAAGAGAAGTAGGTGGCCCTAAATTGTTCGTGATCAGTTTTCCACAACCCCACAGTCACCTCTGCATATCATATTCTACACCCTGTCCTCATGGTTTATCTGCTTTGGGAGAATGAGAATTTCCTTAGGGAGGATGTGTCGTTAAGGCTTGGGAGCCTTAACTCCCAATTTCCCTGCTTTTTGGTGCTTGGTTGGAATCTTTAGAGCCTTAACATTGTTTTTGTAAACCGTAGTTTTTTTGTTTAATGATATAGATAGTATAGGTGTACAGATAAAGAGAAGGAAAGTGAATGGTGAGATCAAACGGCAATAATTGAAAAAAGTGCATCACATTTAATTAATTAATTTTTCATGGCACATGAATAGTTCTTTCATGGCACAGTGTAACAATGCCCAGAACACAATTAGGGAATGAATGAGTTAGACCTACCAATTTGCTCACATTGAGCAGCATTTCAACACTTGGGTAAAATATATCATTTATAATAATAATAATAATAATAATAATATAATAATAATAATAATACAACAACAATAATAATAATAAAATAGTAATGGCTTCCTATATTAAAGACATTCACAATAAAAACTTTTTAAAGGTGTGCTATAAAGACTATAAACTTGTAGCTCCTCCAAGGAATTTCAGGTTCCACATTGTTGTTACGGACAATAGCCATTTCGCAAGCTTCTCTTGATTGAATTTGCCGAATCAAAAAGTCACATGTTGTTAATTTGGGTAATCTGAATCATCTGCCATTGTCGTAAACATTCCCTTGGACTTCCCAATATACACAATATTCCATCAGCTGTCTCGTGGTATCCTTCAGGAAAATATAAATATGTTAAACAACAACAACAACAAAAAGACGCTGGAGTTTTGGTTTATGTAGTCAGAGTTTTGACAGTTTTCTTGTTCCGTGCATGAGCTTCAGGACATTGTGATCATGAACTTTTGGATGACTGTTTGTTTTTCTGGTGGCAGATCTGTGTGTATTGTACTTGGAAGTGTTGTGTCTATTATAACAGGTTTTTGTTAAATAAATTGAAACTGGGAATTCATGTAGCCTGCCATTCAACATGTGATAGGTGGGGAACGGCAGAGCTTTCTTGTAATATAGTACAGGGGTCCAGAACCTCTTTCAGCCCGAGGGCCGAATTTCATTTCAGAGGAGCTCTTGGGGGCCACATTCTAGTGGTGGGCAGGGCCAAAGGCAAAAGGGGTGGGGCCAAAAGCAAAAGATACCAACCTATTTTATCTTCAAGCTCTTACTGCCTGTCACCAGGCCTTAGTAGAGACATTTTGACCTTTTAGAAAGGGAAAAAATTAAACAAAAGCTGGAAAACCACCAGTTGATAGGTGGTTGGGGAAAAGGCGTGGTCTTCCAGGGAACACTGGAGGGCTGGATTTGCACCCCTACTATAGTATAGAGCTGTAGTCCTCGACTGGTGGGTTATGACCCCAAAGCATCAAAGCTGTTGCTGCCATGTTAGGCATGGAGAAAATTCATCATCAACTTTATTACGGTCACCGACTAGACTTTACACAAACAGAGATTAGGGTGAAAGTACATACAGATTTAAGAAATATACAGCAAAATCTATTCCAGAGATTGTGAAAGTGGGTCCCATGTTGCAGGATGGGAGTCTGAGGTGAGTCTCGGGTCTGGACCAGTTGAAGACCACTGGTAGAGAACATGGAACTTAAGATACTACTAAGTATATATTCTAACAACTTTTCTCTCTCTCACTGTGAAGAGATTTGCTCACCTCATTCAAATAATGGTTGTATGCAAATGTATGACAGATTTGGCACATCTTGGGTATGAGGGTCAAGTGTTTACTAACCACATAAAACAGATTCATAAACTCATGATTCTCCAACATGAGTAAAACTGGTCATACAACCCATCTTTACATGGAATTCACCACTGCAAGAAGAAAATGGCATAGCAGTGAGAACAATGGCCAAATGAGTTATCCTGTTTACTTTACAGCAGGGTTGGGAAACAATTTTTGGCCCTATTTGCTTTCGCCTGGGATATTGGGGGCAGGGTCACTATCTAATGTGGGTGGGTCCAGAGCCTAATGTGGGGCCTCCGGTTTCGCACACAGATAGACACACACTCCATTCATGCACTATAGTTTATATTGAATTCAATATGTTCTTTATTTGCACCTTAACTCATTTTAGGATTCTCACTGGACATATCCATGCTACATACTTAAAACAGCCATTCCCTCTTCTCAGGGTTTACTTGGATTCATAGTTTGGCATGGCATGGTGAGAAGGCCATCTGTAGCATCCACAATTATATATTTGGGAGTTCTAGTAACGTATTCACAATTATACAGCTGGCTACAACACATTAAATTGGAACAATCCCTTGTACATGGCAAATAGGTTGATGGAATCTGTTAGCTACTTGTTTACAAAACCTGGAGGAAACCATCTTGGTCTACTATTATATTTTCTTTATGGCTTTTTAAAAATATATATATTAAGTTTTCCACTTGGAAATACTAATAAAACAAAATTAACAAAAGCTGTTTTATGAAAAAAAAGGTTATAAAGGAGAAGTTGCTATTTTTTTATTTCCAGCTGACATGGCAGGCTGTAGCAAATTATTAGTGGAAAATGTTCACTTGGAATCTTCATCCTTTGTATACATGGATAGTTTAGATCTGTTTTTTTTTTTGGTGCAAAAACACAGGTTATAGATTAATAATCTCAATTCTGTATATGCAAGGTGTGTTCATTTATGATGAGTAAAGTGTAGATAGGAGATTGGCTTTGTTAAGGCTTCACGGTGAGTTCGTCTAAACAGTGATTTGAACACAAGATTCTATTGAACATGAACATTTTTGAGCTGGATCAGACCAAAATCCAAGCCCTCATCATGCATTGCTTGTGCAAAGGGACAACGGACTGTAAGTCTTAGCATATAGCTTCACCCCCAAGATTGTGGGTTCCCTCTCGGCCTCTCATTCATTGAGGGAGAACTTCTGCAACAGGGAGCTTTTTCTATCCATGTAGGCACCCTGTGCATGTGATTTAGAAGCCTGGAAGAACAGAGTTTCAAATCATGAGGGCACTATAAATATAATAATAATAGTAGTAATAATAATAATAATAATAATAACCTCAGGGGTGGGGCTAAACAAGAGCCCCCACAGCTCTTTATATCCATGTTGCTCTTTTGCATGAGTAGTGCAGCCTCATGTTTATATGCTTCATATGGTTCCTCAAACTCTTTTTATTTCATTCTAGGTTTTGTTTCTCAATGCAACAGATTTCAGTCAGTAATGACTAATCTTAACCATACCAGCAAATTGATCTCGGCTGACAGGGTTCTGTTTATTTTGACACGGAGAGGTATTTTATCCTGCCAAAAATACACAAGGCTTTTTAAGAGGAGAGAGTGCAAGTCAAAAATGGATCCATTTCTAGATGTGGTATTAAATCTACAACTTTATTACATTTTTTAAATGTACATTTTTTTTAAAAAAAGGGAACAAAATGCAATTTTGAAAATCTAGATAAATGAAGAGACTAACAGTTCAATCATATACATGGATACTCGAAGTTATATCCCACTGAGTTCAATGGGCTTTACTCCCAGGTAACTGAGAACAGGATTACAGCCTAAGGTTATAATCCTATATAAATTTGTTTAGAATAAGCCTCATTGAACTCATTGGGATTTTCAACTTGAGTAACTGTGCATAGGTTTGGAATAGCTGTGAAAGGTTCAGCTAGCATTTTTTAAAAAATTATGTTAATTTCAGCGGGGGAGTTGAACATGTGCCTACGCCTCTCACTGAAATCAAGGACACTTAAAATTAATGAATTTTGGATTGAGTAAGCATTAATTTGGGTGGATTCTGTGCCATGGCAATTTTATTCATGCCTTCTCTGGACTCTTTTGCCATGCTGGTAAACTGTGAAATGTGTGGAGTTCTTACTTGCATTGTTAGTTTTGGTATTTAACTGAAGCCCCACCCGCTGTTGTTCTGGCTGGGTTGAAATGCCCCTCCCCCAACTTCATCAACCTGTTGCATGATGCAGAGTTAGGGGATTGCCTTTTGACAATTGGGGTAGGATTAGGTGACCAGATAAAATCCAGGTCAGGGCTCATGTAACTTTAACAGTTGTAGAGAAATGCACATCCCCATGCCCAATTGGGCGGGGGAGGAAAGGGGTGTGTGTGTGTGTGGCGAGGCGAGGTGGAGGCTTGCTATTGGCAGCCTTGTATGGTGCCACTGGGCGGGTCTGGGGCTGGGGCTTAAGAGCCGGGTAGTGGACCCGCCCAGCATTCTTTGTCCTGGGTGCCACCCCAGGGTACAAGAATTGTTTTGCCTGATCCCTAGATTTGGCCTGTAGAGGCCAATAGAAGATGCCCAACTAGGTTTTCATTTCACTTTGCAGATCTTTAATAAAATGTGCCCATTTTAATCCCATTTTCTTGTCGCGACTCATTATTTCACACTACACTCACAAAAGGGAATTTCAGCCAGTGTCATTTGTATGCAATTAGTTCCTGGTGAAATTCCCTCTTCATCACAACTGTTAAAGTTGCAGGGGCCCTGCCTTCTTTTGTATATGGTTACTCTAGTATAGTGCCTGCACCTTTAACTGTTGTGATGAAGAGGGAATTTCACCAGGAACTAATTGCATACAAATGACACCGGCTGAAATTCCCTTTTCTCTACAACAGTTAAAGTTACATGAGCCCTAACCTGGATTTTATCTAGTCAGCCTAGGTAGGATGTGAGGCTACAAACAGGGGGCAAGTGTGTTTATCAGTTGAACTTACCAGCTGGGGAATTGCACTCCTGGTTGGTGCCATAACTTCCCCGCAAGGCTTCAGAGTGAGGGCAAGGATCTTCATGTGGCACTGTCACAAAGCCACTGAAGTGAGGGCAGTGCTCCCTGCCCTCACTATGGAGCCTTGTGGGGAAAAAATGGTATCTGCCAGCAATTGGGAGCATGGTCACTGCCGCTATTGTTGCCTGAAGCACGGAACAGCTGGTGGTGACATTCTCTCACACACTAATGTAAGTACACACGTACAGGGAGCCCCCACTTTCTATTGATAAAACTCTGAGAAAAAACTTTTGGATCATCCCTAATCCATTATGACAGACAGGATATGTGTCAAGGAAGGGCTTATAGTTAGTGAACAAATGCATCTACTGCCCAACTATCAGATGCCCTTAGGGCAGTTTACAGACGTAAGAACGACAACAGCATTACAATAACAACCAAAACAACACCTGCAACAACAAAAATATAAAAATGTTTAAACATTAAAATATTAAAGCTAGTATTTATTAAATTATTTGTTTACAATATTTATGTACCCCTCCACATCCAAAGATTTTGGAGCAGTGAACAACAGATAGGATAAAAAAATAAAAACACATATTTTTTTTAAAAAAAAACTATTTTAAAAAAGAAGCAGAGGTCTGATAAAATTGAGTCACTCAAGGAAAGTTTCCTGAAACAGTGTTTTCAGGAGGCATCAGAAACAGCCAGAAGTACAGTTAATAATCAGAACAACAGATTAAAATGCCTGTTAGAAGAGAAAGGCCTTAACCTGGCAATTAAACATATGTAGTGAAGATACTAGGCAGATCTCCTTGGAAGGGCATTGCACAGATGGCGGGCCCACCATAGAGAAGGCTCCTTCTCTGGTAGCCACCCATTTCATTATTGTGGGTGGCGGCACCCAGAGAACAGCCTCCGAAGATGATTTTAGCAGTTGGGTGGAACATATGGGAGAAGGCACTCCTTCAGGCAGGCTGGGCCTAAGTGGTTTATGTGTCAAGGAACCGTGATAAGTGCAAGTATTCGGTTAGAGGAACAAGAGTGAGGTGGAGCTCAGAGGTGAAAATAGGAGAATCTCGACAAGCTCAAACTTTGCTGATTCTCCCATCCCTAGAACCTGGCTGGATCACAACAAAGGTCCATCTAATCAAACATTTGGTTACAACAGGGGGCACTCAGATGCTACTGGGAAGTCCACAAGATGTGCATAAAAGCAATAGCCGTATTTTGTTGTTCCATGGCAAATGGTATTCAGAGGCATTCTACAGCCTCTGAACTTGGAGGTTCCACCTTGTTGTTATGACTAGTTTCTATTGATAGACTTTTCCTGCATGAATTAAGCTGATAGTTTCTCAAAGCCATCTAAGCTAGAGGCCATGATAGAATCCTGTGACAGTAAATTTGATAAACAAATAGTGTGTTGTACTGTAAATATACCCTACATTGTGCATTCTTTTGTCTGTCCTGAATATCCAGCCATCCGGTTTCATTGGAGGACCTCAAATTCTTGCAGGATGGGAGCAAAACGTCTACTTTCTATTTGAACCTCTGCAAGACTAACACTTAGATTTTTCTTAATGGGACTAATCTTTGGAACCATGATTGTGACCCAGGTCAGATCTGCACCAAGCAGGCAATGACATTTTGAAAACTTTTTGAAAACTGTATATGGAGTGTATCCTGAGCTCCAACAGTTGTCACTACTGTTATAAACTGTTTTAAAGCAGTAGTGTAGATCCTGCCCCAGAATAAACAACAGGGAATTGAGTCCATACACGTGTTGTCGAGGTTTCAGCACACATTCCAAGTGATTACTTGATGGTAGAATAGCCTTGAAAAGCACAAAGAAATTAAATTAAATGTTAAAAACAATATCTGGAGACATGCTGTGCTTTCATTACTCTAGAATTCAGCAAACTGTAATCTGATACTTGTACAAAATTTTCAATAATCTTGGGTTCCCACAAGAAAAACTTCAGCTTCAAACTCCCCCCACCAGTCCCAGCAAAAAATCATGAGCCCAAGAACAACGTTGGGGTGAAATGTGATTGTCCCTGGTTATGGTTTGGGAGTCCAACTAGTATGTAAATTTCAAGAAGCAGTAAAGCTGGATTATTCAGGTGGCTTGAACTCAAGAGTATTATCAGTGAGGCTGTCGTTCAACATCTGGCTTTGTTTTGAATTGGGATTCAAAAATAAGTGTTGGTGGCGCCTAGTGTTTGTCTTGGCAACATTCAATATTGTGCCATACATAATATTGGCACCATCAGCAGTTCCCAGCCTTTTTTGGGGGGATGGGCAGGTGTGCCTCGAGATAAGGCAAACAATTTGATACTACTAACATCTAAATCTGCTGTGCTTAATATTAATGATTTTCCAGGTAGCCATTTCCCCCCAAAGGACTTGGATTATGCATATATTCACCTTTTTTGAATTCTGTTTAATACCATTGTTTCCATTAGTTGTATCTTCTTTCTGAATAAGTCACATGGGTGATCTGATCCGAACCAACTGTTTGGTGGTTTCTTGGCTTTTGCGCTGTTTTTCCCCATTCTAAAAGTTTGAAATGCCTCAACTGTGGCTTAGTTACTGGCAGGAAGAACTTCAAGGTGAACTGTTCTGGTATTTTGGTCCTGCCCCCTTTGCTTTGGACCACCTCCCTGTGAGTGGATGGAATTCAGATTTCAGGCTGAAGGAGGTTCAGCACCCCTGTTTTGTTCGGGGGGGGGGGGATAGGGAAAGCATATTAGACTACAAAAGTGGAAGGAGTCATGTATCACTCTTGCAAACACCCAAAGCATGTCCATTATTTTCAAATAGTCTGCAAGGAGACAGGTAATGAGGTAACAGCAAGCTGGAGAAGGGAATGGTATTAAGAAGTGAGAGAGAAGTCCCGAAAATCTAGGCGGTCTGTGGCCAATTATTTGTTCGACAAATATGCAATGCTGAACTATGGAATTTAAATGCACTTGACATATGTTTTCAGTTTAAAAGCCTGTGACAAATTTTGCTCATTCCTCCCTCCCCCATAATAAATGGACTACATTTACATTTAATTTGCAAAGTTAAAAAAGGACAGGGGAGAAAGAAGGATTTATTATGTTACCTACATATGGGAACAAATTTTGTCCAACAACTTTGAGTCCTTATATATGCCACAACTGGTGAATCAGTTAGCACCAGCATCAAATAAATAAAAAGTTCAGAGTATTTAACATAGCAGCAGGTCATTTTTTTTAAAAGGAAAGGTTTAATAATTTATTGCAAGGTACAAAGGAACTGCTGAGCACATGTGCAACTGATTCTGTGTGCTCAACAAGATTTGTGTTTCTCTTTGTTACATGGAAAACTGCTTCTGTATCCTGGCATGGCATAAAAACCACCTACAGAAGACTGGAGATTGCCTGCATGTTCAGACAACTAACCATGAGGACTACACACATGCCTTTTAGAAATAAATAAGACAGATGAGATAAGATACAACATTCTGTTGTCAGAAGCTGTACTAAGTACCACATTCTACTTAGAATAAAAAAAACACTGCCTGGGTTGACTACATCCATATTTTGGGGGTTGGGTACAGCCCCTTGGATAGCTTCTTTAGAGTTCTGGCTGGTTCTGATGGAAATCTTGAATAGATTTGCAGTCCCATCAAAATTGAAGCCACCAGCCTTCACTGGGGAGCAACAGTAGGAGAGGGCTGGTTGGCCACTCGGGGAAGCGGGATGCTGGTATAGCTAGGCCTTTGGTATGATCCAACTGGGATCTTATTATGTTCTTCTAGGGTTCTCCAGGGCAGCAGAGCTTCAGAGTTCTGCATCGCTGCTTTTTCTTTGGTAAAGCTAGTAGAATTGGAATAAATGTTGCAAAGTAATCAGAAATGGTTCAAATTGCATAACTGATATGCAACATTCTCTTGCACCGAACTGTGGTGCAGTATCATATCATCATCATCATCATCATCATCATATATTTATTTATTTATTTATTACATTTGTATACCGCCCCACAGCCGAAGCTCTCTGGGCGGTTTACATAGGATTAAAAACAATTAAAAACAATATACAAAAATTAAAACAGCAAAAACATACAACATACACACAATCTGTACATTTAAAACCACTTCAACACTTCAAAAAGCTACAAAAACAAAACAAAACAAACCCAGGCTCCTCAGATATTGCCAAATGCCTGAGAGAAGAGGAAAGTCTTGACCTGGCGCTGAAAAGATAACAATGTTGGCGCCAGGCGGGCCTCGTCGGGGAGATTGTTCCACAATTGGGGAGCCACCACAGAGAAGGCCCTCTCTCTTGTTGCCGACCTCCGAGCTTCCCTCGGAGGAGGCACTTGGAGGAGGACCTTAGATGTTGAACGTAGTGTTCGGGTAGGTTCATGTTGGGAAAGGCGTTCCATCAGGTATTGTGGTCCCAAGCCGTGTAAGGCTTTATAGGTTAAAACCAGCACCTTGAACCGGGCTCGGAAACATACAGGCAGCCAATGCAAGCGAGACAGAGTAGGTCTTATATGTTCGAACCTACTGGTTCCAGTTATCAATCTGGCCGCTGCATTTTGCACAAGCTGCCCAGATAGGGGTGTAGCTGGGCCACCAACCAAAGTTGGTAGAAGGCACTCCGTGCCACTGAGGCCACCTGCGCCTCAAGTGACAGAGATGGTTCTAGGAGAACCCCCAAGCTACGAACCCGCTCCTTCAAGGGGAGTGCAACCCCATCCAGAACAGGTTGAACACCCTCCATCCGGTCAGCGGAACCACCCACTAACAGCGTCTCAGTCTTGTCTGGATTGAGTTTCAGTTTATTAGCCCTCATCCAGTCCATTGTCGCAGCCAGGCACTGGTTCAGCACATCCACAGCCTCACCTGATGAAGATGAAAAGGAGAACTAGAGCTGCGTGTCATCAGCGTACTGATGACAACGAACTCCAAAACTCCAGATGACTGCACTCAACGGTTTCATGTAGATGTTAAACAGCCTGGGGGACAAAACTGATCCCTGCGGAACCCCATACTGGAGAATCCACGGGGCCGAGCAATGTTCCTCAAGCACCACCTTCTGGAGCCAACCCCCCAAGTAGGAGCGGAACCACTTCAATGCAGTGCCTCCCACTCCCAACTCAGCCAGTCGTCCCAGAAGGATACCATGGTCGATGGTATCGAAAGCCACTGAGAGATCAAGGAGAATCAACAGAGTCACACTCCCCCTGTCTTTCTCCCGACATAGGTCATCATACAGGGCGACCAAGGCTGTTTCCGTACCAAAACCAGGCCTGAAACCTGACTGAAATGGATCCAGATAATCAGTCTCATCCAAGAGTGCCTGGAGTTGGCTCGCAACCACCCGCTCCAGGACCTTGCCCAGGAATGGAACATTTGCTACTGGCCTGTAGTTATTAAGATTTTCAGGGTCCAGGGAAGATTTCTTTAGGAGTGGCCTCACTGCCGCCTCTTTCAGGAGGCCTGGGGCCACACCCTCTTGCAAAGAGGCATTAATCACTTCCCTGGCCCAGCCAGTTGTTCCATCCCTGCTAGCTTTTATTAGTCAAGAGGGGCAAGGATCCAATATGGAAGTGGTTGCACGAACCGTCCAAGCACCTTGTCAACATCCTCGAGCTGCGCCAACTGAAACTCATCCAAGAAAACAGGACAAGCCTGTGCTCTGGATACCTCACTAGATTCACCTGCTATAACACTGGAGTCTAAGTCCTGACGGATGCCAGAGATTTTATTCTGGAAGTGCCCAGCAAATGTATTACAGCGGGTCTCAGATGGTTCTACCATGTCCTTGGGGCCAGCATGTAAAAGCCCCCGGACAACTCTGAAAAGCTCCGCTGGGCGGCAGGTTGATGATTGAATAGTGGCAGCAAAGTATTGTTTTTTTGCTGCCCTCACTGCCCCTGAATACAACTTATCATAAGCTGTAAGTCTAAACCTCAGCAGGTGGTGATCTGACCATGACAGAGGGGTTGATGTAAAGTCCCCCACTTTCAGATCCCCATCTCCATGTCCAGTTGAAAAAAACCCAGGTCTAGAGTGTGCCCTGCTACATGCGTTGGGCCGATGGTATGTTGGGACAGTCCCATGGTTGTCATGGAGACCATGAAATCCTGAGCTGCCCCAGATAAAGTGCCCTTGGCATGAATGTTGACATCCCCCAGAACCAAGAGTCTGGGGGACCAGAGACCACCTCTGTCAGCTCAGCTAGGGAGTCTGTTGAGCAGTGGGGTGGACGGTACACCAACAGAAACCCTAATCTGTCCCGTTGGCCCAACACAAGGTGCAAACACTCCAGACCAGTAGTCACATGGACAGGGAGCCTGCAGAGGGGGATGGAATTCCTATAGACCACAGCAACCCCCCCTCCCCAGCCCTCAAGTCTGCCCTGATGCTCTCCCACCCAGGTCTCGGTTATACATGCCAGATCAGCTGCCTCATCCACAATTAAGTCGTGGATGAGGGAGATCTTATTATGCACTGATCTGGCATTTAAAAGCAGCACCCGGAGGCCTGAGGGCTGGCTGATAAGGCAACCAACAAGCCTGTGGGTGTGAGGGGGAACAGAACAAGGCACAGCCATTAACTGTTTGGGCCTTGTTCCCCTAACCTGGCAAGTCCTCCTCACAACGCCATATCTCCCTCTACCCATCACTACCCTGATTGTGCTCCCCTCAGATCCCCCCACCTGGCCCTGTATCCTCCCTCCCAGGCACATAGCTCAAGCCTGGGGAAAGGGGGGGGGAACAACAACAACAACAACAACAACAAAAACACCCAAAGACAAAAACAAAAAGCCAGCAGGCAGGCACACTCCTCCCCTGGCAGCAGGCCTCCCTCTCCTGCAGGTTGATGGCTTTCCCAGGCCCCCTCAGCCAGCAGCTTAAATATCCCTCCCAGGAAGGGAGGGGGACAGATGTAATTGTCCACAGCACCTGGCTCAGTACCTGGGAGCCTGGTCCTGCAGGGAGTGGCAGTCTGCCAGGCTGAAATCCTCTGGAGGGTGGTGGTGGTGGTGGTGGCAGCAGCCAAGACTAGGAGGCAGGCAGGCAGGCACACTCCTCTCCTCCCCTGGCAGCAGGCCGATGGCTTGATATAGAGTATGCACAGACCTAGCTATAGGGCCTGCCATGCCTCAGAAACCAAAGAGCTCTTTGTCCAGAACGTTATACCCTATAGGTGCCCAGTATGGCTGGCTTGGGCATGCTAGGAGTTGTAGGACATTTTTCTGTCTAAACATGCATAGGATTGTGCCCTTATCACCCAGTCACATATGACACTTAGTTTTTGGATTCTTTACCCCAATTGTTTGGTTTTAAATGAAAAGCAGCCTCAGATACAGCAATCAGGACTGGCATGATGAACTGGTTAAGCCTTTCCCACCCTGCCAAAGGTGCTATGCATTACTAGTATCTACTTATTTGTTTATTTACCACTTTTCTGTGCTGCCCTTCAGTTTAAAAACTTGAAGGGCAGCTCACAATATGCAATAATTAAAACCAGCAGCATAAAAACTGCAGATTTAAAACCAGCTATGTATGAGGTGAGCCTCCTCGGGAAGGGGCTTCTAGATTGGGGTGGGGTGCGCACCAGAACTGAAAAGGCCCTCTCTCCAATCACAACCACCTGTCTCATCTGAATAGGTAGGGGGTGGGGGCTCGAAGGAGTGTCTCTGATGAAGATCTTAATATGGCTCTTGGGAGAGAAGGGCTCAATTCGGATGACACATTAGGCAACGGAGGAGGGGGGAACAATCGTCAGTTGTGTTGCTTATTGTGTCATCTGGAGGGCAACACACAACGCACACACAATCAGGCACTTTAAACAACGGAGTGAAACAACGGGCTTGCACGTTGTTTAGCCCGAAGCCCCGTTGTTTAAAGTGTCGTCCGAATTCAGCCCCACCTCTCTCCGTGGACTATTCCGTTTCGGAATAGAGTTCTGCTGCCTAGAGCAGCCAAAAACCCCTGGCTGCTCTATGCAGCCGGCAGAACTCACAGTGCCTGCTGGGATACTGCTGGAGGACACAGGGAGGAGAGGCTGCAACCAAAATGGCTGTCGCAAGTTCGTAATAGCTGGGGCGTTTGCTGGTGCTGAGCAGCGCTGGCTGCAGCATGTCGTCTGTGAAGTTCCTCCTGCCTAATGCACGGTCAGTACGTTATTTACCCTCCCGTTGCCTAATATGTCGTCCGAATTGAGCCAAGGTGAACCTTTTAGGCACGCAGGCACCAAGAAGTCATGAGAGAGAGAGGGTGGGTAGGCAAATGCACATCCCTGCCACCAATGCACACTTACAAGCAGAAAGGCAGCTAGGCAGAAACCTTTTTCTCTTGCTAAATCATGGGGAAGATCCAGTGACAGCATCAGTTGAAACTAATGGTTCGAATCTGATGTAATGTTGACAACAAAAGGTGTTAAGCCAGCTGTAAATGTGATAAAAATGCATCCAAATTGACAAAAAAAACCCCTCTTTATGTTGCTTGCTGAGAGTTTTTTAGGCAATTCAAACACACGAGTTTAGAATTTAATTTTAAAGCAAACACTCAGTCTCGGGCTGACACATTTTATCATCAAGTCAAAGCCAGCTGTGTTAGGATGTGGTCTACTTAGAACCCAGGTTTATAAAGGCAGAGGGCAGCCCTGCCTAGAGACAAACAATGCAGAAGCAACAGAAGGAAATCTGGTATGAACACATCATTTGAACATTTTCAAAAGATTTACTTCACGTTTGCATACATAAGTGTGTGTGTGTGTGCGTGTGTGTGTGTGACAGAAAGAATTACTCATCATCATCTTGCATTTAATTTTGCCAAAGTCAGTCTGCTCACAGACTGTGTGAAAAGTGGATTGATTTAATGCATTTGGATGGCTGAAATGAATAATCCAGCCTAACCCTTTCCCTCTCAGGAAAGACTACAAGATTTTAACATTTCCTCCCTGTCAAATCTATTCCTTATCTTCCCAATGCCTAACCCAGTATTTTCAAAACCGTGTATCATGAGAAAAGTGCTAGAATGTTGCAAGAAATAAACAAAAGAAATAACTAAAGACTAATTAGAATATAAGAAGAGCCCTGCTGGATCAGACCAAAGGCCTATCTAGTTCAGCAGAAGGCCTGCAAGCAGAACATGAAGAACATGCCCTCTGTGTTATTATTCCCCAATGACTGGTATTCAGAGGTCTATCCTGGAGATAAGTAAATCAGTGGTGATGAGCTTGATTTCTCCAACATTCCTAGTATCAGGACCTTTTGCTGGGAAAGATTGTGCTTGACCACATATTTTGATCCTTCATAAGGTACATGCTTCAGGTTCTTGTCAGCCAGGAATCAAGCTCATAACCCAATTGATGCCAACCTAGCAAGAGGAGCCTTTCTCAGATTTTAGTTAGGATAACTTATTTGACCGTTTCTCCCCAAAGCTTTACCCACTTCTGACAATTGCACTTCACAGAACTGGCACCTGTTAATTATTTGGTCATCGTGAAACATTTGTATTTAGAGAAAGAAAGAGAGAGAGAGAGAGAGAGAGAGAGGTAGAGAGAGGTGAATTTGTGTGTTGCATTGACTGGGTAACACCTTCCTTAGATTAAAGCCTCCAGATTAAACATCTGATGGATTTTCACATGGAATTCTGATCTCCCAATGTTTCATTTCATCATTTCTCCCAAAGGTACATCTGAAGAGGATAACTTCAGCAAATCTGAAATAAACAGTGCCTTCACAAGGAGGCAGCAGTTACTTGTATTCAATTAGTATTTGAAATGAGCTCTAAAGTCCATTCTTCTATGCACTGGATCACGTGGGTGAAAAGGAAATAACTGAAGGGAGAATGGCAGAAATATATAAGAACATGACGGGCATGGGGGGGACATTCTGTTTTAACAAATAACATCTTTGCATTCTCATGATCATGAAGAAAATATTTACGTAGTCTTAAGCAATGGTGTGAAATTCCATCCATTCCACAGAAACGTGTATGCCATGTGCTATCGCTCACATCCGTGAATAGCTGAGAAAATGTGCAATGCAATTGGGGCTGAGCTTGTAAAAGCCTGAGCAGTACTTCGAAAAACATCTTCAACTCCCACTGATAAGAGTGTGGAAAAGGGAAACTAGAATGATCAATGGGCTAGAGCAACTCCAGTATGAGGGAAAATTACAACAGCTGGGATTGTTGAGCTTGGAAAAAAGGAGGCTAAGGGGAGACATGATAGAGGTGTTCAAAATTCTGCATGTGTATAGGGAGACATTTTTCTCCCTCTCTCATAAAGCTAGAACTCAGGGTCATCCCATAAAGCTTGTTGGTGGGATATTCTGGACAGATAAAAGGAAGTACTTCTTCACACAGTGCATAGTCAAACTATGAAATCTGCTACCACAAGATGTCATTATGGCTACCAATTTGGATGGCTTTAAAAGGGGATTGAATAAATTCCTGGAGGAGAAGGCTATCAATAGCTATTAGCCCTGATGGTTACGTGCTACCTCCAGTATCAGAGCCAGTAAGTTTATGTAAACCAGTTGCTGGGGAACATGGGCAGGAAGGTGCTGTTGCACTCATGTCCTGTTTGTGGGTTTCCATCAACAGCTGGTTGATTACTGTGTAAACAGAATGCTGGACTTGATGGACCTTTGTTTTGATCCAACACGGCCCTTATGTTTATATGTTCTTAAGAGCAAAGAGTTTTCTGCACTCTAGGAGAGTTACAAGCAAAAGGTACAGTGCCTCATTTTAGCTAGTAACATTAAGAACTATCCATATATGCATGGTGGTTAGCCAAAACTATCCAGAATTTTAAATGGAAAGGCCTGGGATCAGTTAGCATTAATGGGATTGTTTGTTATTCCAAACACACTTGTGTCCTGAATAAGTTTTAACTTCAAATTGTATGAAACAAATGTTTAGTTGGAATTTTCCAATAGTCTAACAATTTTGTCCCTTTCACAAACTGAAGGGAGCAGAGTAGAAGAATTAGACCTTTGTAGCTTTAAAGCACAGAGGTGTTACATTAATCCCTTCGCAGGCTTAATGTGATGACAAAATGACTGGTATACATACTGATTTGAGCAGGATAGTGAAACTAAGACAGGCACATCTAAAATCACCTTGAAATATGGCTGGAATCCAGAATGGTGTCCATATTGAACACATGCAACACCCCCCCGACCCTGTGATTACTGTTTCGAAAAGTGCTTTCCCCCATTCCTATCTAAGAACCTTCAAATTCCTCTATAGTCCCTTAAATTTTGAAAACATTTTGGGAATTACACAAAAGAGCTGGCTCAAGGGGGAAATTCTACTATAGCAGCCTTCTCAAACCAGGTGCCCTCCAGATGTGTTTGACTACAATTTCCATCATCCCCAGCCAGCATGCCTTCATTGCTGGGTGTGCTGGCTTGGTTGTGGTCCAATACATCTGGAAGGCATCATGTTGGGAATGCCCTACTAGAATGCCCTACTAGAATTGGTGCTATCTTTCCCTGGTTTTGCTTTTTTATAGGTCTCATTCCTTAGCCCCAAATTGCTTTTTGGATATGGGGAAATTGAAATAACAGCTTAAGAGTATGGATTTTGTGAAATCTGTTCCATCTGCATTTCATGGATTGTCAGGTGCTTTTCATTGCGTCATCGCTCTTTAACAGAATCACATTTGCGTAAATTTGCATGATTTCAAATAGATTGCACTGCATGTGATCTTGTTCACTTAATTTCTTAGACATCACAGCCACCAATTTGGATGGCTTTAAAAAACGGATTAATACATTCCTGGATGAGAAGGCTCTCAATGGCTACTAGTCCTGATGGCTATGTGCTACGTATAAGAGGCAGTAAGCCTATGTATACCAGTTGCTGGGGAAAATAGGTGGGATGGTGCTGTTGCTTGTGAGTTCCTGGTCAACAGCTGGTTGGCCACTGTTTGAACAGAGTGCTGGACTAGATGGACTTTTGGTCTGTTCCTGCATTGTTCTTCTTAAGTTCTTATAAGGGAGGGAGAGGTGTGCGAGGAAGCTCAAAGATGTGGGATCTAAAGAGACAGTGGCCTGAAGAGCAGGAACTTGAGCAGACAATGGGAAGTGGAGAGTTTGAATTGATAAAAGGAGGACCAAGGGAGAAAGAAGGACAGGGCAAAACTACACATAGAGCTTAATGACAGGAAGGAAGCTGGCTGGCAAGGTAGGGAGATGATGGAGGCAAAGGGCTAAGTCTAAAGGAGCCATCCTCCAACCTTCAGAGGTGTTGGACTACAACTCCCATCTGTCATGATCAGTGGTCACAGATGATGGGAGTGGTGGCCCAAAACATCTGGAGGGCCCCAAGTTGGGGAAGGCTGCTATAGCGTCTTGACCCTAACAGGAATTCTGCTAGTTATCGCTCCTTGTGCCTCAGCAGCATTGTGACCTGGCCAAGAATTTCATGTATTACTTTGAACTAATCAGCCAATTCTTGAGCTGCCGGCTTCTTGTAATGGCAGTAAAAATGCTAGTTATAATAATCTCCTTTAATTGGAGTGTGTGTGACCATGATGATTAAAATTGGCATTAACTGTCTTCATGGTGGACCTCTGCACTTATTTCAATTATAAAGTACAAGGAAACAGCCATGCATTTTGCATTTTATAGCATGACATAAAGGTGTATGAAATGATTGGACTGATAAGGGAGAACACAGTAGAGCCCTATAGTCTCTTGGTGGTCTTGGACAATCCACTCTCCAACAGTCCAAGTTACATATCTGTAAAAATGGTAATAATAATTTACTACATATCTAAGATTATTTTCTCTCTCTCTCTCTCTCTCTCTCTGGCTGAATTCGGACAACACAATAGTCAACTGTGTGTGTGGGGGGGAACAATTGTCAGTTGTATTGACTATCATGTCGTCCGAATGCTGCCATAGTCAACTCAGCGCTGATCCTAATCCACACCATGGTTGATTACTTATTACCATGTTGTGTGGGGAGTACCCCCTAGATGAACAACTGTAAAGTTGATTATTACCCCACCGTTGACTATCGTGTTGTCTGAATTCAGCCTCTCTCTCTCTCTCTCTCTCTCTCTCTCTCCCTCCCTCTCTCTATGTGTATGTGTGGTCCCCTTTACAAGAATTCAGTTTGATGCCCAGTTGTCCGATTATGCGCATCTTCTCGCAATCGCTTTTACACCTAATCCCTATATACGGGACGCGGTGAAGCGCATTACCGGTTGTATGAAATGCACTTTAAAGGTGTTTAATGCGGAGAATCGCTTGTTTACATGGTCATAAGGTGCTTTAACTCCCGTGGTAAATTAAAACTCACTATTTAACGCGCATGCGAAGATGCGCATAATCGGAGGTAAAAAGCGCCTCAACCCCCGATTTGCGCTCCGTTCATGTGGAGGTAAAATCGGTAATGCACTTTGAAAGAGCTTTAAATCGCTCTTGTAGAGGCACCCTGTGTGTGTGTGTGATGGAAATCCAGACTGGAAAGCGCTTGCAGTTCTCAATGCTCTGTATAAATTGATAGAAATGATCAATGCAGATTCCTTTTTAAAAAGGAAGCTATATATGGCTCTCACTTGTTCTCATACTTTTCTGAAAGTGTATTGGAGAAAGAGCAGTTTGAGATGAAGGAATCTAGGAATTCTGATGGTGATTTTAAAAATCTAAATAAATTATGGGTTAATGGGGACAATTCCTACCTCTTGAACTATACATGCATAGATGCTCCCCTTGGCCAAGATAAATTCATTGCTTCACAATATGGTTTCATTGGAAGTACTCATATCTGTAACATAGAAGAGCTTTCTGATCCAAATGTTAATGCAGACTCTTGGGCAAAGGGAAACAGTTCATGGCATGGTCCTTTATCTCCCTTGAGCAGCTTTATAGGTCCAGTGACTTGCTTTATATGTCAGGCTTTTGCTTTGTTAAGTTCATCCCCTGCCACCCCCCATCCCAAAAAAACCTGAGATAATGTTAATGGCATTTAAAGGAGTGTAAGGAATTGCTTTCTATTACATGTATGAAAACCTGTCCAAAACCAAAGAAACCTAAAGCCACATGTAACATGCCAAGGTTTATGGACTTAAATTCCAGTCTGTTTTTAAAAGTTTGGGGCAAGTGTGGTTTTTAACTTCACTTCTAGTGTGTTTGATTGAGTTTTTAGCCTTTAAGCCTTGGCCTCACTTGAATCACAAACCCAGGGGATGTGAACCCAAACCGAAAAAACAGTTTGTACGAACCTCTGTGCACTGGGATCTGCCAACTTTTGCACAGACTTTTTAGCAATGAGAGCATTGGCAGCTGCAGGGAAAATATGAAACCTTGAGTGGGGACTATAAAAATACTGGCAGCACCAAGGCATAACCTGGGAAATCAGAGGTGAAAACCAGAAGAATTTGGTAGATTGGATGGAGTCGGGACAGAACTGAAATACTTAGAGAAGTATGTTGAGAGCAATCCAGTAGGCAATCCGGTGTCCTCCCAATGTTTTGGACTACAACTGCCTTAAGCCTCAGCCGGCATGGCCCATGATCAGGGTTTATGAATGTTGTAATTCAAAACTCTGGAGGGCACCAGGTTGCCGATCCCTGGGGTAGAACATGTGTAAAGCTTGGAAGAATCTGAACTTTACTGTCTTTTGAGACCCAATGCTGTATTCATATATACCCATACAGACTGGGACATAGGGGAGGAGGCGCTCCCTGAGGTACCTAAGACCTAGACTATGTAAGGCCTTAAAAGTAATAACCAGCACCTTATATTTGGCCCAGCAACAAATTGGCAGCCAGTGTAAAGATTTTTAAACTGGTGTAATATGGTCTCCACGGGAAGTACCAAAACAGTACTTATCTGATTCTGGTGAGCAGCTCTGATAGTAGAAGTTTGAGCAGGTCACCACTTCTTAGCCAAGCACCACTTTGCTTAGAACAATCACAGACCTTCAACCAAGGACCCCCCTCTGAAAACTGCCTCGTGCATTTAAATTAATCATTTTCATTCTCATCTCCCAGTTCATTTTTAAAGAGATTTATGAGACACAGTTAACTTATCTCTTCCTAAAACCTTAATAGTTTCAAAAGTGGCCTCTCTCAAGGCTAAGCCTATTGAAGTGGATTTATGGATTGCGTTCTATGGCAAGATGGATTCCAGGCACTTGTGGGGGAATTAACTTGTTCAAGTAGCAACTTCCAAAGAATAAATCATTGTGGGTGGAGATGGTTTTCCTAGGGACCAAGTGGTTGCCACAGTTACTGTCTGACTGGCCCAGAAATTTCCCAGTCTGTGTGATGATGGTTTGCAGACCAAGTGGACGTGGCTTGGGCTAGGAGGGAGTGCAGATATTTGGAGTAGGAAATATGTGGCACTACTCATCACTTTGGGCCTACAAGACATTGGAGGAATGTGTTGAGAACTAGCTGTTTGATGATTGCTGAAGAGTTTAATCATGGTGTCCTAGGGGTATTGTTCTGCAACACAAAGGATATATCCAGTGTACTACAAAATGGACACTGTCATCAATATCCTCTTCTCTTGCAGGTACTGAAGTGGGTAGAAGAAGCAGTGCAAGCTTCTAAAGTTCACCTCTTGTCCACGGACCACCTGACTTCAGCAGTAAATGCTTGGCAAATCCCCTTTGATCCCAGCTTGAAAGAAGTTACAGTGTCATTGAGTGGTCCTTCTCCAGCAATTGAAGTCCATGATCCTTTAGGTGAGTTCTTAATGCACTACTTTCTGCAAGGATGGGTGGTGATGGGTTAATATTCTCAGCACCTCAACAAACCAAAATTCCAAGGATTCTTCAGGGGAAGCCATGACAATGTAAGTGATAAAAAGCTGCAATGTAAGCTTGTAGAATAGACAGGGCTGGCCCAAGACATTTTGCTGCCTGAGGTGATGGATAAGATGGCACCCCTTCCCATTCCATGTACAGAAGACCAGGCTAGCAGTAAGACACTGGTGATTAGGCAGCATCCCAGGATCTGCTGCCTAAGGCAGCTACTTCACCCTGCCTAATGGTAGTGCTGGAGAGCAGGTGCACCAATATAAGTGTAAAAATGTTTGGGCTTAGAGAGCCACTTGATAGCCCTTTGGAGAACTGGCCTTATCACTGGGAGACCATGGATGGTTTTCTAGGAAAAGTTTCATGGGGGCTAGAGAATCAGATGATGAGTACTCTTCCTTGGTAAAAGTGCTTCTGTTCTGGCATGGAGAAACAGTATGAAAATGAGGACGGGCCAGGCAAAAATTAAGAGATACTAGGAAGATAGACAAGGAGTCAAGGGGTTCAAGAGAAGAGTACTAGCACCTCTTCAGATGTGGGGTTTTGCTAACTCCACCATGGACTGCAACAAGGCAGCAACATCAGCATTCTCCATTTATTATGTTCCCTGGCCACTCTCTCCATGAAGCTGTATTTAATAAAGAAAAGTTTCTGCCAGAGCCTCTCTTCAAACTGGTGAGTAGGGTTTTGAAGAGTCCTTTGCCAGTTAATCTGCATTGGGGTCTCTCATCCCTTGCTTACCTCAAAATGTGGCCTCTGTTAAAAATTGCAATCCAGAGTTCTCTGGCATTTGCTGTTCCAAATATCTGTCTATAGGTAGCAAGCATGTTTGCCACTTAATGTGTGATTGGATGTTCTTCCACTATGGAATTCCTGAGGTAATTTTGAAATACTGTTTTCACACACAGAAGCACAGGCTCTCCTTTTTATCCTGATCCCCTAGATTTTCTTCTGAGTCAGTCCAAACAAAGAGAGAGAGAGAGAGAGAGAGAGAGAGAACCTGAAGCCAATATTCATGTTCAAAATAAGCAAGGCACATCTGGCAGAGCCTGGGCATGATGGCGGCAAGAAAATACCATATTAAATTGGTTTCCAGAGACACTCTCTGAGGAAAAATCTCCTTACCATTAAAAAGAGAAAAGTGTTTGTTTTTACTCAGATGGAAGTCTTGACTGTGCTGCCAGTTTTGCTGCTGGGCATCATGAGACATGATGCCCGGCAGCAAAACATTTTATAGTGATTTTTTAAAGAATTGTTTTAAAAATCCATAGCCCTTCACAAAGAGTTTTTAAATTTAAATCCAAGTATTTTATCTAAGAAGTCTGTTCTAAAATTATTGTCCACATATATAACCCAGATGGAATGTATGTCTCTATTTACATCTTAGTACTAGTTTACTACTGGAGCTCACTTTGGAGTCTCCATAATACTGTTAGTCAATAATCACAGAACTGTATGCTGGGAACACGAGAACTGCTACCATGCTGTGATAAATAAATTAGCTAAAACCCCTGCGAGCCCAAAGGACTAATCCACAGATGAGGTTGCCCACTGTGTCTTTGCACAATTCGTTGCTCTGGCCTGTCTCCTTTCACTCAGTCTGAATTGCAATTCAGAAAAAAAAATGTTCTTCAGTTATCAGAAGTTTGGGAAACAGTATTGTATAGTTTATACTTTTCCAGTGTTAATTCCTTTTGTAGCACTCAGCTGGTATTTCAGGACACTCACTAGTATAAATAATTGTTTGTGTGAGGGATTTGCTCACAGGAACAATGTAATGTTAAAAGAGAGGACTTCGTTGAGAGCACAGCTACTTTTGTATGAACTAGAAATTATCTTGCAATTCATAGGCTGCAGGTTTTAAGATAATTACATGGAAATACGTTTGGTGCATAATTTACAGAAACAAAAAACCAAAAGGAGGAGAGCATCCAACTCAGGGCAAAAAAAGGAGAGAAGCAGGTTCTCAGAATGTTAAGATACTTTATGTCAAGCCCAACGCGTTTTGGCCGATGTTGTTTTTAAGGCCTTCTTCACGGGGTTGATAAGAGATGTCTGCAGAAATACTCTTAACAGGATGATAGTCTCCTACGATAATTACTGGCGACTGTAATTATCACCAGTAATTATCGTAGGTGACTATCATCCTGTTAAGAGCATTTCTGCAGACATCTCTTATCAACCCCCTGAAGAAGGCCTTAAAAACAACATAGGCTGAAATGCATTGGGCTTGGAAATAAAGTATCTTAGCATTCTGAGAACCTGCTTCTCTTCTTTTTTTTTGTATAATTTACAGAAGAAACTAAGGACCTAACTAGATTCAATATTATACACAGCGTTTTGTCTTCTCTCTCTGTGTGTATGTGTTTATTTTACAAATCACCATCTGGGGATGGGGAGAGGAGAGGCCCAAGCCTGATTGACACCACAGCCCATGTGCTTGAGGTGGAGTCTCATTGGCTCTGTGGAAGTGTAGAGGCTTAAGGCCTCCCTACTCCATGGCTATGGTCCCAATCCAGCTCAAACCCTAATGCCAGCTACTTGTAAAAAGAAAAGTCACCCATGTAAGGCCAAATGAGATGGGCCTAATGCAGTATGGCTAAATGTGAAATATATATGAATTGACAGAATCAAGCGTCATTCCAGTTTTTCCAGAATGTTGCAAAACTGGGAAAGAACCAGAATAGGCTCATTGGATTGGCTTGTTGGATCTCTGCACCTCTCACTATCAGAGCTCTCACATGGTTGACTCCTATGGTGACAGACCATGGTCCAGATTTTCAAGGTGTGTGTCATTGTCAAGGGTACAAGCACAAAAGGTTTGAGCATCACTGTGGTAACTGGTAAAAATGCAATGCTTATTTCTTCTTCTTGTGCTATAGGTAAACTTTTAAAGAAAGGAACTGGTTTGATCGAGTTGCTGAATATTGAAAACTCTGCAAAGGTAGTGAACATAAAAGATCCAGAGCCTGGAATGTGGACAATTAAGGTAATGTTACTGTACTAATGATGCAGTCAATTTTCTAGATATATGGTACAATTTTATATTAAAGATACATAACAGGATTCATATAGTGAAGTTGATGATGCACAATCCTTTTTATCACTTTGCAGGGGTGGGCAAAAGGTAGATCTCCAGGTGTTTGGGACTTCAACTCCCAGAAGGCCCTGCCAGCATGACCAATGGTCAGGAATGCTGGGAGTTTGAAGTCCAAAACTTCTGGAGATCTACTTTCTGCCCACCCTGATTTAGGCTAAAGTCTATTTTAAGCTCATTTTCAGTGGATTAGGGGCCCTATGATAAAGTTAGCCCTTTATAGCGATTGGACCTTTAAACCCAATCATTGTATTTTCTTGTTTGGGGGAAGCTGTGGCCCACTTGACAAGACACTAGAAATAAGCTTGGGCTTCTCCCTGGTTTTCAAGTCCTTACAGGGCTAAAGCCAATGTGGCCTGGCTCTGAAGAGTGATAGCCACCCCTCTCTTTCTGGAAAAGGATTAAACCAAAGCTGTTGCAACATTTAAGTGCCTAGTGAGGAGAACAGGAGATTAAATTTAGGCAAATGAAGTCCTAGGACAGAAATGTTGATTCCACGTCTTTTTAGCTTCTTTGGACAAACAAATACCTAAGTGTGGTCTGTCACCACCCCAATGAAGCAGAAGACATGTCTGTGATGTACATGTTAAGCAAATCGTGATGTACTTTGCAAATGAGATATCCTCTGCTGTGTGCTAATGAACAGCATGGGTTCCTCTCGAGATGATATTTGTGGCTAGTGCTGAGGTTCCAAAAGCATGGTACAAGCATGACAAAATTATTCCATACTCCACTGCTGCTTTATGCTCTCACTGTAGAAAGTGCTCCTTTAAAAAACCCACAGCCAGCTTCGCAAAATAAGCATGGATCTGGAAGATTGCAATTGTGTCTGAGATTCAGAGGCTCACAAGGGAGGATAAAGTTAAGTTCCCCTAAAGTAAATGAAAACACAGCTCATTGTACTTGCTTTGCTCACCCATCTAGAGGACAGGTAGACTGGGTAGTAGGCCTTATGATTGATTGTTCTGCCCCCCCGCATTTCTGCCTTCCCACCTTTAACTAGGGTGACCATATTTAAGAAACCAAAAAGGAGGACAACATGGCCACTCCAAGGTGGCATGCCCACCAACATGGTCGTCCCCCAAGGGGGCATGCTCATCCAAACATGGCCTTGGTCAGATGTCTGATTTCACAGCATACAATTAAGACAAACCTGTTCTACACAACATCTTCATGTTAAAATCATTAAAATAAAGAACAAGTGTGACATTCAATATATCTGAAATTAACTTTACTCACTCCTACTGTACTTTGCTGTACTTTGAAACTTTTGCTATGCTCTGTGTGATAGTTTCCCCTTCCCTCAAATATGTTTTCTGACTGCAAATCCTTCACTGGATGACCGTAGTCCCAACTTTCCTAACATTTAACACTCTTTCCCCACCACGTTTCTCTTGTCCATATGCACAGATTCAGCATACTGCTACCACTGAACAAATGAAGCAGTTGACAAGTGCAGAAAATTCTAGTACAACAAACTAGCAACCTAGCATGCAAACTAGCAACCCTGCAAACATTAGCCATGGAACAAAATGGACTAAAAGCTTGTTGTAGTCACTTCTCACCTCTTAGCTTGTTTCAAATTTGGTTTATCAGAGAGAAACAAATCTAAAAATGTGTCATTATATCTCTGGTTCATTAGCCATGTAAACAAAACCATGGTCAGTAGCAATACAAAGAAAGGCCAGAACAGATGCCCATTATCACAATGCTAGACAAGGATCTTTCCCTCCTTTTATCCAAGTATATCCTGAATTTACACTGCCTCAGTGTATAGAGAATAGAAATCCCAGTCAGGGTCTCAAAGAAAACTGCCCAAAGAAACTTTAGAAATAACTCTTGTTGATTTCAATAAAGCTTACTCCCAAATAAATGAATGTAGGATTGCAGCCTCTTCACATCTGTTCACCTTACTCTAGCAAGTGCAAGGCCCTTCTGTCAAGGACAACTATGCACTCACAGAACCTAGCCTCCTCGATCATGCAACCAGCAGATGCTTTCCGGAAAGATGCTTTCAGAGCCTAGGAGATCCAGACACACTCAAACAAGTCAAGCCAAGCCATGCTATGCTGGAACAGAACAATTCTGGGACAAGACACTACTTTGCAAGCGATCAGACACAACAGTCATACATATAAAAGAAAAACACAACTACCTCATTGACACAGCAATACCCAATGACAAAAATGTTGCAGAAAAGGAAGAGGAAAAGAGAGACCCAGCAAAGGTTTTAGGAAATCTTGCTCATATTGGCATAGGTTGAGATATTTTGCTGGACAGAATTTTCATCAGTAGAACTCCAATGGACTTTAATGGAAATGTCTTTAGGACTTTTAACAATTTTACTTTGGGCTTTCAGACTTCAGAAACTTCAGGTGGATGATATGAAATAATTAGCAATTACAGGAGAAGTGAAAAACCCTTCTCCACCCACCCCACCCACCATGCCCATTGGCGCAAGAGCTAATAGTTAGATCCAAAAGTTCAGTGAATTAATCGGAAAATTCATTAACAGTCTGACACGGGTTTTGAGAATTAATTGAGGAAATATATAGGAGATACAATAAACAATGTGGATCTAGACTCCAGCTCAGCTAGATATGATCTTATGAAGATTAATAAACTGAGGAGGAATATGACTTTTTTAAAAAAAACTTAGAACTCTATGTACTGGGTGCCCCAAAAGTAGGTATACAGTTGTTTAGAATGTTGATGGGAGGTGTGAGTACTATACTGTATACCTACTTTTGGGCCACTTGGTATTTCAGCCTTCCCCAATCCAATCCTCTCCAAATATCTTTGACTATGACTCCTATCTGGTCATGCTGACTGGGCGTTGGGAGTTTTATCCAACACATCTGGAGAGAACCAGCTTGGGGGAGGATACTGTATTTAACAAGAATTGACTGTTTTTGTACAGTTACTAAAAGGATAAAACAAATGCTAGCACCAGTAAATATCACATAGATGAAGTAAAAACACCATGGCCAGTAACAATCATCCTCCAATAGAGATGGATAATAAATTATGTTTTCATTATGTTTAAAAGGCCCATTGAAATTGCATCCATATACTTTGCCTTTCACACAGCCATGAGCTATGTTCAAATAAACTTCTAATATGATACCACTGCACATTTTTATATTCTTTTTTCTAAACTGCTTCATGATTTATTCAAATAAGAAGCAGTAAATACATATTGCTAATAAGTCAATTCATACATCAATATATTACAATGTTCTCCTCCAACAAAATAATCAAAGAAAAGCAAACGGGTGAGGTAACCAGATAAAGGTACTGCTTTGAAGCCAGTTTTCTGTTCCAGCAAAACACCTATTTTCCAGACAGCTAAACCAATTTCCTCAAACCATCTCTAAATGAATTCTTAGAAAATTAATTCATTCAAATTTATTTCCTGTAAATAGAAATATCAACTCCATATCATTCCCCAACTCTCACACACAAAACTATGCCCCCCACTCTCAACATGCACACAAACACACAAACTCTTTCAAAATCATCCACCGCAAAACACACAAGCACACATCCATTCATAGACAAATGAACATGCACCTATTACATAAATATACTCACACACTGCAAACACGTAAACTCTCTCAGGATCACCCACCCCAAAACACACGCACACACATTCATTCATGGACAAATGAACATGCACCCCATGCACCCATCACATAAATACACTCACACATACCTCTCCCAAGGCTGCTCCTATGCTTGCTTCCACTCTCCCCCCCTCCCAATTTCTCTAGGCAAATGATGGGGATTTTTACATTCACCTTGAAAATATTCTTAGTGGTAGCAAGGGGTTGCAGAGAAGGGGATTAGAAAAATACAGGATAAGACCTGGGGGAGGAGAGATCCTAACAGGTGGAGGGCAGTTTTGGAAAAATTCTCAGAACCTTGTAACTCCCAGGGTAAAACTGTCCTACCTGCTGCTCTGCCTGCTTTTTGTCCTCTGCCAGCACCATCCAAGAAGCAGCCCAGGCTCGTCACGCGGGGGCCGGAAGGGGTTTGGTAAATGTGGATGACCCACCAGGGGCAGGCCTCAGAAGTGTCCGAAATGGGCCTACTGAGGCCTACAGAGGCCGGCTGAAGCCATCTCCGGATTCCTAGAGGGCCATCACCATAGCGACGACCCTCTAGGAACCCGGAAATGGCTTCGGAAGGCCTCGGAAGGCCGAAACTGGAAGAGCCCGAAATGGGCCTGCCGAAGCCAGCTGAAGCCATTTCCGGATTCCTAGAGGGCCGTTGCCATAGCGACGGCCCTCTAGGAACCCAGAAGCGGCTTCAGCAGGCCTCGGAAAGCTGAAACGGCCAAGTACCCAGCCAAAACAGGCTTTTGGGGGGGCTAAATTTCTGGATTTGGCCCCCCAAAATGGTTTTTCCTCCCGGACGCGAATTTGCTCCCCATTTTCCGGGCATGTCCGGACAAATCCGGGCGGATGGGCACCCTACCTTTAACTGTGGCTACAGGATATGTCAGCACCAACATTAATCCCAGTTAAGTTTAACCTGTTTCCTCTGTTGAAGCTGATTAAGGATCCTGGTTAAATGGGGGAAATTATTAGCTTTAACCACAACTTAAGTGGGTGCAGATGTAGCTCTTAACCATGGTTAAGGTCAGTAAGTGCTAGCAAAATACTATGATGGATAGTAACTAGCTGTCACCCACTGAGAGCTCCATCAGACACGGCGGGTGGGGGGGAATCTTATCAGAGAGGGTTACAACATGGTGGCAGAGGCAGGGGCCACACAGTCTCTAAGACAGAAGAAGGAATTTGCTCCAGAGAAGAGAGGGGGTATGTGATCCCATAACCCACTGCCAATCTGTTAACCGTGGTTAGGAAAATCCCAATGTTACGCCTGCACCAGCCCTAAAATGAGGAGGGCAGGATAAATTAGGCTTGTAATGGGCATAACCAAAAGGGGTTGGCCAGCGGGAGGAAGTAGAGTGTTAAGGTTTAATCCTTGAAAGATTGTGCTGGTGGGTGTTTTAATTGATGGGATTCTTTGTTTGTTTAAAGCTATATTCTGCCCATAAGGCAGCCAATATATACTGCAATTATTATTTAAATATCCTATAAAATATTAAATGCATCTTTATGTTTGTGTGTTTCCTATTTGGGTTCTGGTGTGATGCTATAACAAAGAATGGAAAAGATATGAAAAATGTCCTTCCTTTTTGACAAGGGATGTTAATATGCGTTAATATGCATCAGGCCAGCAGGGGGTTCCATGGATTGGGACCCGGGGGGGGGCTGAGCAAGTGGAAACCTGGCAAGCTTGAGCCCCCAACATTCCTTGTGACATTCCTATGTTCACGTTCGGGATTATGAACAGGGCATGCTTGAGTGTTTTGGAGAGCGCAAATGAAATTCTCATACATCCCTAGATTGTAGTTTCTCCAGGAATGGACTGAACAGGTTTATGATATACAATAAATAGTGTGCTTCTAGAAGACCTCATTTAAATAAAACCTTAGTGCCTATGATTTAAAAAGAGTCACATTTTGCAATAAGGATAAATTATGCAATTAGTTCTTGTATTTGCAGTGGGATCATGCCACCATAGCAGATTTACTAAAGGAATTCCATCTAATTGCTCATCAGTTTCACCCTTGTTATAGAGGACACTGAAATTGCAGAGCTGGGGAGAGACAATAAGCTTGTCACCCGGCTGGAGAAAGATGCAATTGCGTACAAACTCAGTCTCCAAAGGGCAAATATAGTGCATCAATAAGGGTTTGGCTTTTTTTCTGCTGGACGATGGAGCAGAACCCTTCTAGACAGTTAGGTTTAAATGGAGCATTGGTTTAAGGAGAGAAAGAAAGTGTGTTTGGGGGCGGGGGAAGGAGAATTGAATCAGAAATCAACAGGAAGTATTTGCAGTTACTGGCGACAGTCCCACACATAGTAATGTGGCTATTTCTCACTGATTTCAGGAAGAGCTATGCAAACGTAACTGTGTGCAAAACTGGAACTGTTGTGAATAAAAGAGTTCTCTGTTGGGTGTTATTTATTCAGAAGGCGATTTTGGTTGTGATGGTGGTAGTGGAGTGTTTGCCATTCCAAGTCAATTCCAGTTGATTAGGTGAAGAAGGGTAACAATAAAGAACAACAGATTCAACCCAGTTTAATGAGTTACACCCTTTGACGTCTCCTTGCAACATAAAACCATCTGGTGCTATAGTAACATATAAACAAAATGTACATACTTTCTTAAAACTAAACACCACCCTAAGCCAGACTGCAGTTCTGCATATAACAAAAATGCATGAAATCCAGTGTATCTGCGACCATTAATTAAATTTTCTAAAAAGAATCAAATCCCTATGAATTTAATTACTTAAATGTAATTGCTTACATTTAAATATTTTCAATTTCATTATGAGGAGGTAGGCTGCTTGTTTGTAATAATGTTTTAAAATGCTTTTAGGCATCTGAATGGATTTAGTTTTAAACCAAGCATATTTCTCTCTGTCTGTTGCGGTCAGGTTTAAGCTTACCCAAAATTAGCCTGATGTAAACTTAATATCACAGTTCGCATGGGTTCTAAATAACTCAAATATGTATCCAGTGTTCAAAATCGGTACCATTCAGACATCACGGCAAGTTTTGGTTAAGCACGCTTAACTATGGTTTGGTGTGACATTGACAAGGCTATCTCCAGAGGCTCCAAAACAATGGAAGCAGAAGTGAACTTATGATGGTGTGATGAAAGGATTGAAAACAAAAGCGGACAGTCAGATATTAAACCCAAGCTTGCTTGTTGTATGTTTGGAAGCTCAAGCTGTGGGTTGGGTTCTAAGTCATGGTTTGCCATGACATCTGAATTGAGCTATTGTTTTATAAGCTTCATAAGTAAAGATAATGGGTTGGAAGGAAGTTCATGGAAGGGGACTGTACTACCCCATCCTCCCCCATGCACCCTCCTAAGCCTTTCCAAAAATCAGAGCACCTTTCTGAATGGTGCGGTTATCTCATGAGGGACTATACTGGGAAGGGAGAATCACCCCAAATTAGGCACTGGTATCATGCACAAGCAGACCTGCGCTCATGCAAGGTACTTCTGCCCATTTGTGATTAATTCTACCCCACCCCAGAAGTTCTCCATGCCCCATTTCACACATGCAAGAGGGTCATCATGGAACCAAGGGCTGCTGTGTGCATAGGGAAGGTAGGTCCTGGAGACTTGGATTGTTTCTGTGCCTGCAGGTTGCTCAGCCCGAAACTGAACAGGAGACAAGGGTTCTTCCAAAATTGTTATATGGAGCACCACTGTGGGCTATGGCCAACCTGGATTCATTAGAAAGAGCTCAAAATAAATTTCTGCATAGACTCCTTGCAGTTCCCATTTCTACAAAATTGGAATTGCTCCGTGCAGAATTGGGTGTAATGACAATCAAAGCTGAAACTCTCAGACTAGCCCTGCTCTTCTGGCTAAGAATCATTTTCAAGCAGGTATCAGAATTTCTTCTGATGGTTTTGGAAGAGATGGGCCCCAGCTCATGGAACCATAAAATGCAGTTAGTTGCCATGAATCTGGGATTTTCCTTCTCTTTTCTCCTAACACAAGGTTATGACAGAGCTCAAGTATTACTGCTCCAAAGGCTTAAGGACACTGAGATGCAATCTCAGCTGGCTGAGATCAAGACTTGCCAGTCTAATAACTTCTATGCTTCCTTTACTCCTTTGTATTTATCTTTTCCAAAATATCTTGTAGATTTACCAAATATTAAAATGAGGGTAGCCTTTACTCGGGCAAGATTAAATGTTCTTCTGCTGGCGGATTGGGTGGGTCGGCATAAGGGGGTTCCTAAGAAGGATAGAGTATGCAGTTGTAATTCTGTATCAACTGAAGATATTATTCATGTACTCTTAGAATGCTCATTGTATAACGATCTCAGAACCAAATATATTTATCCATTGTTAAGTTCACTAAAGGGTAGGCCATCTCTTGTTAAGGTTTGTTTCTTATTGTCTGATGTTGAGAAGTATGTATCCTTTAGAACTTCTAAATTCCTCATCAATGCTCTACAAATACGTGCCATAAAGTTTAAAGATTGTATGGAAAATGATCCTGCTCTTATTGGTTTACTAGCAGAGTTTTAATTGTATAGAGTGTTTTTCCCCTCCTTTGTAAGTGTGCATAATGGCAATTTGCTAAGACACAATAAAGTATGTATGCCATCTCCTCCAACCAGCTCAGAGTTGAACAGTGGAGGTTCTTGTCTCTGCGCTTTCTGAGAACCTGCTGTGGTGATAAGGCGACATGAG
Source organism: Anniella stebbinsi (assembly GCA_029215795.1). Classification (NCBI taxonomy): domain Eukaryota; kingdom Metazoa; phylum Chordata; class Lepidosauria; order Squamata; family Anniellidae; genus Anniella; species Anniella stebbinsi. The sequence goes on along the minus strand of JARDYH010000004.1, from coordinate 119,283,714 downwards.
TCTGAGCACATGGCCAGGGCAGGGCCAAAGGAAATCCCAGTCTTGCTCTCAACTTTGGGTCTGGGACATGGGCAGAGATCCTTCCCTTTCCTCTGCAGTTCCAGGGTTGGGATGAAGCCTGGGGTTTGTCATAGATACTACAGGCTGGACCCCTGTCTTCAAGTCAAGAAAACTAGCACCCCAGGGAGAAAAATGTAGAACAGGCTATTTGCAGATGTGTTAGTTTTCTACTTGCAAGGAAATCCCCCCCCCCCGAAAGTGAGGCATAAAAAATGTGATCTCCCATCTAACGTAGTATGGTCCATTGTACTACCTCAGGATTCTATTAAGTTCCGCCTCATTTCGCTGCCTGTTTGTAACATTAGCAGCATTGGCCAGGATACTTGAGATACGTCAAAGGGCTTGGACATATCTAGTGAGCGTGTTACATGTTTGTAATTTGGACAGCAGACCATGCTTCCCCCGAAACACACACACTCACTTTCTCTCTCTCTCTCTCTCTCTCTCTCTCACACACACACACACACACACAATGCCATACCACAAACTGCCTTTGAGGGTCCCCTCCCTTTCAAAAGCAACTTCCATGGGATTCTAAAATTGCAACTTTGAAGCCCCCTTGTAGTTGTTGGGGTCCTAATAATTATATACAGCATTATTTCCCCATTTAGATAGGTTGTGATAAAATTGTACAACCACCGACGAAGAAAAAGGAAAGTTCCTTAAAATGTATAATCCCATTATGATTTTTTTATGCACATGTTGTGTAAAACTATATAAGCGATCTGTTGTCACTGTGTTTGCCTAAGTAGCACTTAACAGCCAATTATCACTTGATAACGGGAGACTTTTTGGCACTCTGTTAACAAAAAATGAAAGAGTTTTCTTTACTCCATTGATCTTGACAGCAGCTGGGCTTTGCCAGGAAACCCTGGGGGTGATGATTTTACTGAGGTGAAAGGCTAAGCCACATAAATAAATAGTGGCCTTTCCAATAAAGGCACACAGTGATTTGTCAGGGTGCCTAGAGGAAGTGGATTGTCTAAGTAATGATTTTATGGAAAACAACAGTTTCTTTTAGGCTGCAATGTATACACGCTTACCTGGGAGTAAACCCCTTTGAACTGAGTGGGATTTACTTCTGAGTAGACAAATAGGAGTGTGCTGTTAACATATTTGCTGGGCATTGTTTTTGCTACACAAAACAACTTGTGTTCTTTTTAACTTGGTGTGGCATAATGAAAGAACTATCAGTTTTTCCTCCCTGTACAAGGACTAGATAGGGATTTATGGATTCAGAACTAATCTCAGCATCTCTTATTCTATGTTATCTCTCTGCCTCTCCTGAATCCTTTACATGCATTTAGTAGATATGCATTGACCATTCTGCTACTTTGTTGTGTGCATGTGTGTTTCAATTGTTCAGCGCAAACTCTTGATAGTACTTCAGGATATATAGTCATGTCTGCAATGGAAACAAATGAGTTTCGAGTTCTATGAATCTGACTGGTGAATTTTGCAGCTGATTGGTTTCCTCCCAATCACATGGATTCCATGGACTTACAGACTTTCTTTCTTTCTTTCTTTCCTTCCCCTCCCCTTTTTTTATCATCTGGAATTTTACGTAAATCTAGTCATAGAAAAATGTGAAAAATAAAAAAGACGCTGGCTAGAAATGCATATTTCCCCAATAGGCTAACACATGAAAACATGCATTTTGTGGGGTATTTGTGCATTTTGGGAGATTTGCACTTTGGAGGATTTGTGCATTTTCCCTAGTGCAAATTTGCACAAATATGAATTTGCCAAATTCTGGAAAATGGGGGAAAATCTGATTCCATCAATGAGTGAACAATGAAATGAAAGACGCCTGACAATCTGAGAAACACAGATGGAACAGATTTTACAAAATCTGTGCATCCCTCAGGGTATGGATGTGGATTTCTCCTATATTGCCCTAGTGTTTGCAGTAATCAAGACGGGTTTAATATTTGGGGTTCTGTGAATCTGAGATGAGTGGGCGAAATTGTGCATTATACGAAAACTTCCCTAAGCTGCGTTTTGGGCTGAAATTGTCAGCTAACTTGCTGAGTCAGGGCAGCCGTTCATACTTTTACTGTATAGTATTTGTCTATCTGGTTTTTTTTAAATTTTCACTTCTTTTGCACTTTGAGAATTTCATTATTTATATATTTATATCATTATTATTTACAGAACATATAAATAAGATATACTTACACGTAAATAAGAAATTATTTATAGAAATACTGTAAATAATAAATCAATCAATAAATCCAGGTATGGAAATCCATGCACATAAGCATGGATTCCTGGGGGACCAGGAATTCTGGACGTAAATGTGATGTACCATTCAAATGTGTGTGGTTCTGTCTGTCAGATGGGTGCATGTTCGAATCCACATGCCTATTCATTTTTGGTGCAACTAGTCACATTGCACCTTTTGAAATTACAGCTGGAGCTGGTTCTTCAGCTCACCATGGTTTGTAATAAATATGGCTCTCAGACACAGGGCTCCTAGAGAAAGAGGTTCATATCTGTTCTTAAGCTGAAAGAGATTCTCATAAATAACAGTAGAGCGGTACCAAGTGCATGTACATTTTGGTTTTGAGGGTGAGAAAGTAATGCTGTCTGGGCTCCAAGAATTCCCTTGCCTCCGAGAACGTTTCCCTTCTTTTTCATAGTTTCCAATTGGCTATCTGCTGATGTCACTCAGGGCAAATGATGCTGACTGAGAGTGAGGACAAAGCTTCCTTGACCCGTCACTAGGTTGAGCCTAGCCTACTCAGTCAATGCATTGCTTCATGATGAGGTGAATGCTTTCTTTTACTTTGCAGTAATCCATGAAAGGTTTCTAAAACGCAGGGAGCCTTTCAATTGGGATTTTTTTTTTAAAAAAACCTTCATTTTGGCTGAGCCCTAAGTATTGATATTTCTTGCTAACTTCTTGCATAAAGCAAAGCTATGTGACTGTAGAACTCACATTGGGCAATATCATTATTTCAAGGGTATTAATATTTTAATTTTGAGACTGTTTTAGATCTCTCAATCCCTCTCCATTAAGAATGTCATATATTCTCGTCATCTTGTAACAGTGCAGCGAATGGTATTCAGTCAAGGACAGATTTCTCTTATCGTTCTTAAGAGACTGGGAACTGGGCAAGTCTCTTTGCATTGGCTACGTTTTTTTTGAAGAATTGTTAACTAACACAGTATTTCCGTTATAAAATGTCTACCTCATTTGAATTCCCTGGTAAATCTTTGGTCTTAATATTGTTAATGTGTGTTGCTTAATGCCTGATCCTCGTCATGTTTACATGGAAATAAACTCCATTATTTCATTGAGACTTGCTTATATACTAGGATTGCAGTCTTGATTAGCATCATCAGATGAGTGTTTTATAGACTGCTTGTTACTGGCCACTAATGAATCTTTCAGGTCCTTTTCACAATGCCATCTGCCTTCCACGCATCTCCTGCTGCTCATTTTTCTGTCTCAAAAAAAGACCTGGAAAATCCATTTTTTTTGGCTGTAACGAAACTTGTCGCCATTTCCTGCTGTGTGCAGGAGAAGCAGCGTGATAAAAATGCCCACTGAATGGGCCACGTGATTGTTGCTTGCTTCCTCTTTCTCCCCTGTGTGAAGAAAGAGGAAGCTGTTCATCCATATTGTGGGACAGAAGCAGGAGGCAAAGCGAAGGTAGGGAACTGCGATTTCCCCCCTGTCTGCTGATGCTCAATGTCTAGTTGGTTCAATAAGCTTTCAATAAATTTCACATGCTTATTGCCAAAATTTATTCTCCTGCAATACTTTTCAGACATCAAGTAGTGGGCGACACTCTGTTCGAATCACCGGTCTCAGTACTATTGACTTCAGAGCTGGTTTTTCTCGAAAGCCGACACTAGACTTCAAAATGACTTCCAGCAGACCAGTACAAGGTTAGTAGCTACTGTAGTTCACATTTCAATAATCTTTACCTTCAGGGAGATGTCTCTAGTTTAAGTGGTTATTGAACAACACTGCAGTCTACAACTAGGGATGTATGAATCAGTCGACATCTTTCCCGTGTCACTTCCACATATATTCAAACATGTCTGCCCTGGCCAATTTCTGCATCATTCTGTGATATATATTTTTTAAATGAATGAAAGTTCACATTAATTTTCATATGCAGTTTTCCTTAGCATATGCATTATTGTACACAACTTCCCTGATGATGTTTCAGTGGTACCCAGCTATGAGAGATTAACATATAGCATGTAAGGAAGGATGTGCCCCGAAACCATGCACAGCCCTGTGCAAACATGTCTTGCTGTATCCCCAATGACAGCATGTTGGTATGTTCCCCAGTGTGGGCACCAAAGTTTTCCCTTTCATAAAATGGTAGCATTCGTATGCCAGAGTGTCTGAATTATGGCTGCAGCCTGTTGCACAGAACTGCTAGGAATGATATGATGGGAAGCTACATTGCCACTTCCCAATCAATCCAAATATATTATGGTCTAAGAGGGACAAAGGGGGACCTTGTGATGCCTAAGACAATTGTAAAGGCCCAGCTTTGCATGTTTGTAACTCTTACTTTGTATTTTGTGAATAGGGATACCAACCTACATTCTGCTAAATACTACAGGGATCCAACTTCCTGCTAGGGTGGACCGTCTGGAACTGCTCAGCATCACTGGAGACCTTCTGAAGACACTGCCTGTGAAATATTTCCCTGATAGAAAACCTTATGGAATCTGGAATATTACCGAGTTTATTCCACCAAATGATGCCTTCTTTCTGAAAATAACGGGTTATGACAAAAATGACTACCTCTTCCAGAGAGTTTCAAGTGTTTCATTTTCTAATATTATTCCTGGTAATTTTTAAAAGTGTTATACTTTACTTGCATGGTCTTTATTTATTTAGTAACAACCATTTGGAGAGAGATTTTTCCTTTCTCTCCCCACCTCCTGTGGCTGATATAATACAATTCTTAGTATCATGGAGAAACATGATTGCACTACTCCATTATACTTATAAAGATAATGACTTGGTTTTTATTGTAGATGCTCCAAAAGTAAGCATGCCCAAGAAAACCCCAGGATATTATCTACAGCCAGGTCACATTCCTTGCAACATAGCCAGCTTTATACCTTTTACTGTGCATTTTAGCAGAAATGGAATTAAACTGGGAATGGATCAGTTGTTCAAGTAAGTAACCATTTTTCAAGTTCATTGTAGAATTTGTCTTTTTAGTGAATGAGAGAGAGAGAGAGAGAGAGAGAGAGCATGCAGTCAGCTTCATTATTCATTGATAAAAATTTAGTGAAAAATTCAAGGCTCCTGTAATCCATAGACTCAGTTTAGGATGCTTTGCATGTTGCAAGGTCGGCCAATAGACATCTGCATGAGAGACCTGAGACTGAATTGTAGTGTCTGTGGGAGGAAGATGTATTTTCAGGTCCTCCTTAATCTTTAAAGTAATAATATTGCTGTAATAGTATTAATGTAGTCAGTAATATACGTGAAAACACTGAGTTGTATTTTAATTCATCTGCATGTCCATGTCACTATAAATCTGTTTAAGTGGTTTCACTTTCATCTGTGGTTCTTTTGAAACCCATTTGTTCCAGCGCAATTCATCTCTTAGTTATATCATTTGGTGTGGGAGTGCTGATGGCGATGGTCTGATACTATGTGCTGAGCAACTCTGGATTTCCAAGATGTTTTGTTAGTGGGTACATTAAAGAGAAGGTCCATTATAGTTGATAAGCTTTGCCAAAAGACAGCTTATCCTCTGTTACCAATATTTTCCCCTGCAATGCTCAGGATCTGGGGACTATTGGTTGTACAAGGGCAATGTAACCATCACTTTGTAGATATTGCCTACAACACTTCCCAGAATCCTGTGCAATGTGCAGAGGTTCCTCCAAAGATAACTCAATGTGGAAAAGATTCCCTAAAGCCAAACATGTTGAAAGTTACTGGGCTAATTATATTTTGGGTTGGATCCAGACTAAATTAGTCATACTTTAGTTCTATTGAAATTAATGGGATTTAATCATCATGACTAACTTATCCCATTGATTTTCAATTGGACTAAAACATTACTAAGAGTGCGATCCTATGCATATTTAGACAGAAAAAAGTCCTACAACTCCCCGCATTCCCCAGACAGCCATACAGTTACATATGTGTTTTAAAAGGACCGATCAAGTTTCATACTATAGCTGTCCCTCATGATTTAGGATGAAGGCAGACATCATATTTTAATAGTGTGGTCATGGCGGTCCTTCACAAACACTGTGGCCAACGGTTACATGTTATATTTAATCATGCAATATAGGAAAACACACAAAATATAGCTTAACTGATCTTTACTTCCCCAGTACACCAAACTAGGATGGGTCCAGTATCTTAACAATACTTAAACAAGGGGTGGGGGAGCCTCTTTCAGCTTGAGGGCCAAATGCAATTTTGGAGGAGCTCTCAGGAGGCTCATTCCATTGGCGGGTGGGGATGAAGGCAAAGGGTGTGGGGGCAAAAAACACACACACAAAAATACCAGCACATTATAGCTTAAAGCCAGTAACGAAGCCTTAGGAGAGGCATTTCAGCCATTTGGAATGGGGAAAAACTGCAAAAAAGCAGGCAAACCACTAAACCATCAGTGGTTGGGGAAAGGGGATGGGGTCAGGAGAAGTGGGTGGGGCCATCTGGAGAACCCTGTCAGGCAAGAGTGAGAACCCAAGGAGGGTGGACTTGACCCCTGGGCCTGAGGTTCCCCACTGCAGCCCTTAACAACGCTTTAAGTCTATGGTGGCTGCCTTTATTGTTCATGGTGCCTCTGTTATTCATGGGAGATGTCTGTAAATGTGTTGATTGTTGCCGGGCTGGTATCAATGTGGCCATGGCATTAAATTAAAAGGACTTTGAAAAGTTTGCAGATGGAGCAGACTGTCTAATTGCATGACTAATAGCTAATCAGTAATTTGTATTGGTATATTTAGATGTTTTCAGTACATTATAATTTGACAGTCTTGTGTACGTTGTTGTTCTTGTTGTTTTCCACTTATTTGCATTATAGCCCAAACTGTTTTATTTAGTAAAGACAACATCTGTACAGTGGTCACTAGCCACAACATGCCGGGGGCTTAGGTGGGGACCTTGTCTAGTGAGGATTGTGGCCTCTAGACCCCCTTTTCAGGCTCAGCAGGGAATAAGCATCTTTAGTGTATGATTGGCAAGCACTATGAAGCCTCTGTGTTGTCCAAACCTAGTATGCATACTAGGATCCTGGGCACCTTCTGTCCTTGTCTGGTGTAAAAATCAGTAGTATGTTCTGCCTGCTGCATTGCAGGCTTTGGCTTTAGTCTCCAGTTCCATTGCCTTCTGGTCTACATTTAAGCATGGATGCCCTCAGCCCCACCTGGCTTTGTGAAGATGGTGAGGAGTGGATGGCTGTTGAACAGCCCAATATGCCTACAGCTGAGTTTCTTCTTTATCCTATTCTACAAATCTTTTAGAGGATTTTCAATTTCTTTTTTTTTTTAATTGCAGAGAATCTGCTAGCGTGAACTGGGAGATTGCCAAGGTGTCTCTGTCGGATGAGGGTTACTATGAATGTATTGCCGGCAGCAGTGCAGGAACTGGGCGGGCACAGACATTTTTGGATGTGTCAGGTTAGTGCCATTTACTCTTTCCTCTCCAAAGGGGTTCGTTTTATTCAAATTGGACTCCATAAAACCAATCCAATAACAACTCATTAAGATGTTCCAAGTTGTGCAGTGATCATGTTGTACAATAAAAGACAAAAGGAATTACCTACTTCACACAGTGCATAATTAACTTCTAAAATCCATGATCACAAAATAAGGTCATAGAGGTCAGATCCATGGAGAATGCCTCCATCAATAGCAATTAAGAACAAAACAGATATTACTTAAAGGGGATAATCCTATGCATGTTTAAACAGAAAAAAGTCCTACAACTCCCAGCATTCCTCAGCCAGCGTGGCTATCCGGGGAATGATGGAAGTTCTAGGATTTTTTTCTGTCTAAAGAAGCATAGACTTGCACCCTAAATGTGTGACTATCAGCAGTGTCTTTTTCACATTTTTACTCTAGAGTAAGCACAGGACCCCAGTCCAGATTGGGATACTAGGGGCGCTTTTATGGTCTGGATCAGGTGACCTGCACCCACTCTAGAGTAAAAATGCAAAGAAGGGATAGCTGTTAGACATATATCTAAAGTAATGTCTGTTTGGGCCCTAAGCCATGTTATCTAAATGGAACCTTCATGTTCAAATGGATGCTTGATGCATCTGAATATCAGTTGCTGGGATAGCTGTCTTTGATGATGATGATGAAGAAGATGATGATGATGATGATGATGATTTGTACCCCGCCTTTTGTCCAATGCTTCAGACAATGTGATAACTTCTCCAGAACAGCTATATTTCTAGCCATCTCATTGGAATCCTCCTCTGGAGTGAAGTAGAAGCGCTTATGTGAGGAAGTGGCATCATCATTAGCCACCAGTACCACCATATGCATTATGCTTATTGACAGGAGACAGGTTGACAAACCATTTCTTGACCTAATCAGAATCTGCTTCTCTGTGTGTGGACAGTGAGGAGGGGCAGAAGAGCTCACACTAATGGATAGAGATGTACAGATCACTCTGTTTCCCGTCTGTGTAACTTTTGCATGTGTTCAGCCATAAATCTGTTCCACCCATTTTCAGATTAATCTGCAAATATGAGAAGAAAATGCTGAAAATGTTCATTTAAATATGCATGTTAAAACAGATTTAAATGTGCATTTCTAAATGTATTTTCTCTCTATAAATTTGAAAAATGTATTTTTGATATTTGTGTGAGTGGAAAACTATATCACAACATTAGGAGAAGTGCAAAATCCCATTGGTGGCTACTTCTGTACATTACTACACAAGGTGTGGGCCAAGTCAGTTTTGTATCAGGATTTGCTATGGTTGAATTCCTCAAGCAACTTTCCCTGGACATCTTTGATGAAATAGCTGCCTTGCTTGAGAATCAATGAGCCATTGTGTTTGCTTGAAGATGGAAATTTCTTCAGTCAATTTTTAGTATCATCATCATCTCAGGTTAGGAAGTTGCTAACTTTATCTTGATGCAGGCTGTTTCCTTATCTTGCACATAATAGCAAATCAATTAAGTGAACATAAATAAGAAAGTGTCCCTCTAAACAGATGGGAAGAATCTGAAAGCAACTATAGAATTGAGATTTTTCATGATATATGATATGATATCATGACTTAACAGATAAAGAAAAGAGATTTAAAAGACTTTAAAAATACGCATACATTTATTCCAAATCATCCAACCAAGAAGCAGGGTTAGCTGAACAGCAGGAGTTTGACCATGTGGTCAAACTGTCTACGAACTTCCTGAAAGAATTTTGAAGTAAAAGAAACTCCCTTATGCAAAGATAAATGTGGACTTGTAAATCAATGTGGTCATGAAAATTTAGTGCGGTTATGGGGTTTGTTTAGGTTAGTTTTAGAAACTGTAAATCTTTCTAAAGGAAACTCATAAGGAAGAACAAACGTGAATGTTCGAGCTTTCTGAAATTCTCCAAACGTCACTTTGAAGCTTAGTTTGGCTTGATCACATTTTTGTTTGCGACATGTTTTTCATGTTTTGTTTGCAACATGTTTTTCATGTTTTGTTTCTGACATGGGAAAAATGCACATTTAGAACAGGAAAAGTGAGCATTTCCCCATTTCTATAGGTAATTGTACTTTGTAATGACGATATGTAAACAGTGCAGATCCTATTGCTCCTATTGCTCTGTATAAATTGTATCTCTTTTTATTGGCCTTTTGGCCGCAAATAAAATTTTCGTTTTTGTTTTCGTTTTGACTAAAGCATGGAAATCTGTATTTTTTTTAATAATGCATATTGCAAAGTGCAATTTTTTTAGGGATGTGCATTGTATCGGATCCAATATCCGATTCTGATTAAAATAGGAGGACATTGGACATCCGATACAGATTCCCATACAAAAATTTGGATATCCGATTTTTTCCAATCCAATATTCTTGCCTCCGATTTCAATCGGAAAAAAATGGAATATCAGTTGCCATTTTGAATGCGTTTTCCCATAGCCTAGTATTGTGTTACAAAAATGCCTATAACTTTTTCATTTTTAAAGACAGAAGGATGAAACATGACCACATTGCAGATGGGTTAGAGTTACTCCTCTGTGAGAAATTTCAGAAAGATAGCACCAGGCATTTTGTGGCTATGCATTTTTTTTTACAAACAAACCAGAATGCCTATAACTTTTTTATTTTTAAAGATCCACACATGAAACTTTGCCACATTGCAGATGGTATGTTGGGACTCGTGTGTGAAATTTCAGAACCATAGGTGCTTACCTTGTACGGCAATACATTTTTGAAAAATGGGTAGTAGTGGGGGAAAGACAGTTATGCCTTCAACTTTTATATTTTTAAAGATCCAAACATGAAACTTGTCCACATTAAAGGTACCACTTTGGTTGACATGTGTGAGAAATTTCAGAAGCATAACTTCAAGCGTGTAGTGGCAAGGTACTTTGGGAGAAATGAGGAGAGAAATCCATTAAACTTCTTTATTTTTAAAGATAGAAGCATGAAACTTGCCCACATGGCAGATGGGAATAAGGTATTTATTAGGGGTGTGCACGATCTGAAGCCGATCCGACCGAAATCAGATAAAATTATCCAATTACGATCCCGGCTCGTCCGATCTCATCCGAACCGGTCCAGAAGGACCAGATCTGGTTCGGATAAAATCAGAGGATTGGACCTCCTCCTCCTCCTCGCGCTCCTTACCTGCTGGGGCTGTCCGCTGCTGTCCGCGAGCGCCCGCGGGTGCCTATGGACAGCCCCGGCAGGTAAGGGGCGCAAGGAGGGAGGGGGCTTACCTGCCGAGGCCATCCGCTGCTGTCTGCTGGCACCCGTGGGCACCAGCGGACAGCAGCGGATGGCCCTGGCAGGTAAGAAGCGCGAGGGGGTGGAGGGAGGTGGGAGGGCCCCCCACTTACCTGCTGGAGCGGCGGCTACCCTCCGGTGCGTCGACCTACTGAGAAACAGGCTTCGCGGCCTGTCCCTCAGTGGCGCGCCGGGTGATGACATCATCACCCGGTGCTCTACTGAGGGACAGGCTGCGAAGCCTGTTCCTCAATAGATCGACGCACCGGAGGGAAGCCGCAGCCCCGGCAGGTAAGAGCATGAGGGGGGAGGCGGGAGGGCCCCCCCACGTACCTGGCGGAGCGGCGGCTTTCCTCTGGTGCGTTGATCTACTGAGAAACAGGCTTCGCGACCTGTCCCTCAGTAGTGAGCCAGGTGATGACGTCATAACCCAGCGCGCTTCTGAGGGGACAGGCCGCGAAGCATGTTCCTCAGTAGATCAATGCTTCGGAGGGAAGCCGCTGCCCCTGCAGGTAAGAGCCCAAAGGGGGAGGCGGGAGGGACAGGGAAGGGGGGGAGTTAGGCCCCCATTCACCCCAGCCATAGGCTTGCATTGGGGGAAAGCTTTCTTTCCCCCAATGCAAGCCTATGGCCGATCTGAAAATCGGACTTCCGATTTTCGGATCGGGATCGGGTCCGATCCAATCCAAGGGACCTCCGATTTTGTCCTGAACAATCCAGGACAATCTCTGAGGTCCCGATCTGGGTCCCGATCCGATCTGGGGTGTCCCTGCACATCCCTAGTATTTACGTGTGAGAAATTTCAGAAAGATTGGTGTAGGCATTTTGTGGCTATGAATTTTTTACTTTAAAAGTTGAAAAACTTCCAATACGGTTGGGTTGACAGCTAACAGAGGGGGGGAAAGCGGGGGAGCGGGGGTGTGGTTTGTCAGCTGTCAAAGCCTCTGTTTTTGAACTTTTGGATCTTTTAAAGTAAAAACATTTTTTGAAAAATGTTTGAGTTTGGGATTCTGAATAGGGCAGGTTCCAGTGATTTGCAAACTGAAATGAAATTCTCATATATCCCTATGTGAAATAATAGATTTTAAAATAAAAAAAATATGTTTTGCTCTTATATGTATAATTAGAAATTAAAAGCCAGATGGTCTTTTCTGGATTTTGGATAAATGATTGAGATTGGGTGTAGGAGAAACGGCCCCACCGAGGCGGAATCTATTCTTGGCTCTACTTAGCAAGAGCATGGGAGAGTGTTCCGCATTTTCTTAGTAGCCCCATTAGGCTAGTGAGAAATGGGTACTTTGATCCCACTGAAGATCTGCTTGGAACAGGCTTTCCTTTCTAAAGGAATATTTACATGCCTGCGTTCCTACCCAAGGAATGTATGAAGCGTAAGCTCTCAATTATCATTTTGAATCCAAACAAATGTGAGTTAAAGGGCAGTATCCCACAGGGCCATTGTGCAAGCAGCCCCTCCCAATGATTCCATTGCACAAGCTGAGATTTAATGTTTCATACAGAAGCCCTGAAATGTGTGAAATGCTCGCTTCTGAATCGGGACAATTCTGTGGAGCTCCATCGTGCAAGCTCCACTGACCGGCCCAGATCCAAAAATGAACATTTCCACTCATTTCCGGTTGCTCCTGTAGCACTAAACCTCCATTGCACAAGTAGTGGGTCTCACTTGTGGTATGGAATTGGTGGGGGTGCAACAGAATCGGTGGAGGCGCAGTGCCCCATCGGATACCGCTCATAGCTTCAACTTTCTATCTTTTTCATTCAAACATTTTCTTTTTCTGCACCTATATTAAACTTAGCCACAGTATTAACGATTGGCATAATTTAAAAACCAGCCTTTTGTATCCTTGAAGAGGAGGGGAAATGTGGCCAAATGGTAAATTTTAAAGTACTTTTTAATACTTTGTTCAAATAAATAATTAAATAATGCCTTTTGAAAACACATTTGTTCACCCGGGCTTTCCCTGGGTTGCAAGTAATTAATTATGGTGCTCCATTTTACTGCTCCTTGATATTATTTGTAAAACTGTAGTTGAAAGTGTTTTAAATACTATGTTTTAATGCTGTGTTTTAATATGGTGAACTGCTGAGAGATTTCATTATATTCAGTGGTATATAAATGCTACTAATCAATAAATAAAACTGCTACTCAAGACCTGGCACTATAGATTTTGCTGAGTGGTTCGAATCAGTCTGTGAGTTTCAAGCTCCCCATCCTCACATCCTCTTGGGCTTCCTGGGACCATATTCCCCTAGCAGTGTCTACTCCCTTTGCCAATAGGCCATGGGTAAGGTTTCCCCTCACTCTCTTTTCTGCTGTGATTGATTTTTAGCACAGCATTCAACATTGCAATCAGTTGTGGCTACGAACTGTGACGCTGGTTTCTCTCATTCTCTGCTCCCCAAAGACCACTGTGCTGCTGCTTTGTTATCCTGTTTTCTCAGAAAGATGTACAGAGTATCCCCATTCTCCTACACAGTCACATGAGGGGAGTAAACTCAAAGTTTGTCAGCTCTAACAAACGACAACAGAAACAGACAACTATTGAAGACTTTTATGAAACATGCTTTTTGCTCTATGGATTGCATTAACAAAACCAAGGGTCACATCAAACCTCCAACAACATGTAACGCGCTATGGAAGGGATAAATGAAATAACATTGCAAATGGTTGTCCAAACATGTCCTCTGTGGGCTCTATCCAATGCTGTCTGTATACTATCAGGACCCACTGCCAGCACAATGAGAAACTAATGTTTCTAAAAGTAACTGGAAATTAGTGGCGATACTAGTTTCCGGGACAGGGCGGGGCAGCAGACCTCGCAGAAGGGAGCCCACGTCGACCTGTCCCACTCCAGAAATGACTGGAACATTCATTTCCCAATTTGCTTTAGGGAGCACTAACTCTCCAATGTGCTAGTGGTGACTCCTGCAACAACAACAGAACAAACACTATTGGATGCTGGCCTTTGTGCGCATATGTTAATGTTTTCTAATCCTATCCCCATCTGATCTTGTAGTTGTGTCTGTTGTGAATTTTGTTTTTAAAAAATTATGGAATGATCTCCCCGACGAGGCTCACCTGGCACCAATATTGTTATCTTTTCGGCACCAGGTCAAACTTCTCACAGGCATTTAACAGCGTATGTTGAGGGTTTTGTTGTTGTGGTTGTGCTTTGACCCAGAATTGTTGTTTTCAAATGGATATTGTATTTATAACCTGTTTTTATGCTCTTTATGGTTTTAAATTTTGTATATTGTTTTTTTTAATATTCAATGTTTTTAATTTTTGTAAACCGCCCAGAGAGTTTTGGCTATGAGGTGGTATATAAATGCAATAATAATAATAATAATAATAACAACAATAATTTGCAAGTACAAAAACACTCTCCCTCCCCACCTCAGGCAATCCTTCTCACCCAAATTACTATTAAATATCATCTCACATATTTACATTTTGCTTGGCTGTGATATGGTGGATCAAGGATTATTCTTGTCCTCAGTTGCTGGAAACAGAACAACCTTCCTCCACCGGAGAAACACGAAGCCCTTGGAGCCTTTATTCTGTGCCCTCCCCTCCCCAGCTTTGCCATATTAAATCTGAAAATGTCATATGGCTTGTTAGCTTGGGTACTTACTACCTATGACAATGGGGAAGTTTTGCCTGGAAGTGATATTCATAAAATAAATGTGCTATTCATAAAAATATAACAGGCTGTTGAAAACGATTTCCAAGTTTGGCTCCAGAAATGCTCACTCTGATCTCAAAATAATGTATGCAAATCTATAACATGCTTATTTGGAGGGGGAAATGCTCTTTTATTTGTACGGTTTGTTCTGAGATTGAAATTAGAGTTTTTCTAATAATAATAATAATAATAATATTTGAGGGCTAGAAGTTGGATGGGAAAAGGATAGCTATTGGTATATGGTATATGGAGGGTATTAGTAGAGAACTAAGAGCCTATCTACACGGTCCCTTGGAACGTTTTAAATAGTATTTTAAAACGTTCCAAATAGGTGCGTTCTAAAACATCTTAGGCCACATTACTGAGTACTCACGTTACAGGAGAAAAATTCTTTAGTCTTTAAAGCGGTGTGTGCGGTCACACAGTCTTCTGCCCCGTCTCTTTCTGTTTTGTTTTTACAATGAGTTTCGGGCAAGGCATTGTGGGCATTGTAGTTCAGTCATCCACTTCTTCCTTAGTTCCTCTGTTATTCCCTAGCTTTCAATAAGTATAGGGCTAAGAATTGTGGGTGTTGTAGTTCACTCGTCCACTTTTTTCTTAGCCCCTCTTTCTTCTCCACCAATCAACTGCTAAGCATTTGGGCACCAGTAAATGAAGCACTGCCCCCATGAATCACAAATGGTAAGGAAGGACACATTATTTTACTTAAAACGATTTATTAAAAGTAAAACTGTTGTATATAGCTGAAGTGAGTTTTAAAAAACCTCGGGTATACAATGTTCAAGGGAGTGCATCATGTGGCCCAAAGAGTTTTCATAACCCTTACAAAACATTAAAAACCTAGTGTGTAGATCGGCTCTAAGACAGGAAAATTAGGACATCAAACCCAAGATAGAGAATATTTAGCCTATTTTCTGACAATGCCTGGGCATTTTCAAACACATTCTGTACTGATAAGGGCCAGAAACATGTTTTCCTTTAAGGGATGTGGGGATAGAAAGGAGGCCTTTTTAAGAATCCATTTTTTGCACAAGATATTGGGTTTGTGGATGTGCAATACCAGGAAATGAACAATGATGTGTCTTAGATAATTACACTTTAGCTGGGCCCATTTGCCTAGAACCCTACTCTATGACACACTTAGAGATGAAGGATAACCCTGGGGCTGTCTGTGTTCTCTGGAAGCCCTGAGGTGGCTGTGCAGGGGTGCTGCATCGATTATATGATGCAGCAGCCACCTTGAAGCCATCATGGGACTTTCCAGAGAAGCCTCACATTTTAAAAGTTGTGGATTTACCCTGACTTTTTAGGATGGAGCAAGGCAAACAAGGCCCTTTGGCCAGCTGGCCAGCTAACCTTGCTCTGTCCTTGACGCGGAAGCATGGCCAGGCAGATGGTGACTCCTGATCAGTCACTGTCTGATCACCACTCACTGGCCCACCCTCTGCAGAGTGCAGAGGGTGGGCCAGTGAACTGACATCAGAATGCCCTGTGCTGCCTTCAGTATGGGGAGAAGAGTTTCCCTTTTGCTGAGCCATCTTTTCGTCTAAAGGTAAATGGGGGAAAGCCAGGGAGGGATGGAGGCAGCAGCTGTAAACCCTGCGCTTGCTCCTTGCCATGGGGCACCATCAAGACAGCCCTGTGTTTCTTCATGAGCAAATAGTTAATGAAGGTTTCCCTTTCCCTTTTCTTTTGCATTGTTCTTGTGGATAATTTTTCTGCTTGTTCTTGTGTTGTTCTCCACAGAACCTCCACCTGTCATACAGGTCCCTAATAATGTGACTGTCACTCCTGGTGATCGAGCCATATTGACATGCTTGACAGTGAGCACGGTGCGTTACAATCTCACTTGGCACAGAAACCACAAGGATCTGAAACTTGTGGAGCCCTCCAGGATACGGACGATGAGCAATCTCTCGCTTGAAATCAAAGTGGTAAAACTCTCGGATGCTGACGAGTACCGCTGCGTGGCTTCTAATGAAGGTGGATCCACGGTGGCATCTGTATTCCTTACAGTGCAAGGTAACATGGGAACAGAATTTCTCGCATCTTAAAAGACAACTCACAATTTCCTTTCCCTTTCTTTTGATGTCTTCTTTTCTCCCAGATGATAATTTGGCTCTTAGCACACCAATAAATTAGGATACTGTTTTTCTGCACGGCTCCAATTTATTTGTGTTTTATTTCTTTTTAAAATGCATATACTTCATTTTCCCTTTCCCAAGTGCTCAAGGTGATGTTCAAGGTATAAAAACTCTAAGGGCGCAATCCTATAGTTTGCACCCTGGGTACTCATAAGCCCCTGAACACAGGGATCTGTGAGTATGCAATGCAGGGCACATGGAGGAAGGAGGGGATCCTCTCCTCCATGCTCTGTCCACCCTGTAGTTGTTGCTTGATGCTCAGTTTTGAGTGTTGACCTGGGGAGCTTCAGAGTGGGAGGAGGGAGGGTGTGCATCACATGGAAAGCTGTCTAAAGCAGCTTCTGTGGTCTCCTCCCCTCCCCACCCCCGAGAATGCCCCTTTTGTGCCCTCTCCACACTCAGTTTTACAAGCACAGAGAGGCACCCATTACGGTTCTCTCTGTGCTGGCTGCAAGGAGGAGGGGGCGGAAGCACAGTTTCCTGGCTTTGAGCTCAGAGTGCTGCCTCTGAGGTCAGAGCCAGAAAACCGAATAGTCCTATGTCGTCCAGACTCTGTCTAGGGGACATGGGTTTGCTTCCTTATCCAATTTGGTGAAACTAGCTGTCGCCCTCTTCAGGTGTTCAGTGCTGAATGTGTAGAATGTTCCAACATGGGGATGGGAATTCTGATTGGCTAGAGTTCCTGTCTCCATATTTGAAAACCTATGTACCACGAAGGAGGCCCCCTTCAAACTCATTCTTCTGCTCAGGAGTGTTGCTAACGTGTGCAGCATCATTGAGGAGGCCAGGCTCTGTAGCTCTACCCATTCAGCAAGGTCCTTATATGTGCTCGGAAGTGAATGTCTAAAGAGGACTAACGTAATGAAGGGAGCAAGAAAATGGGGTGCGTGATGAAATGAAATATCAATGTTGACTGTTCTTCTATTCCCTTGATGTGATTTATTGTCTTTTAAAAATATGACGGCTTGTAAGACCATCTTTGTAATTCAGAACTATTTCTTCATTGTTCATATATGTATCCTAACCTTACTTCAAGGAGCTCAGGATGGTGTAAATGAAATTGTCTACTTTTATCCACTTTATTTTAACTGAATAAAAGGCCCAGGAATCAAAATAGAATACAGCTGCATTTTGGGGTTGGAAGCTGGGAAAGAATTTAAAAAGAAGAATGTTTGGCTGTGAAAACAAAAGAAATAATCTTGATAGCAAAGCCCTTCTTTACTTTCAAAGATGAATGGGTTTTTGATGGTGGGTTTTTTTGGGGGGGGGGCAAAGGACACATTTTAAAACCCTTTGTTTAAAATATTTCTCTTTCTCTTTTTGCATTAGCGTTGCCATCCTTCTCTGTCCCCCACTCCCTGGAAATACTCTCAAAGCAATCCTTTTTCTTCATTTGAAAGCCAATGTCCTTGAAATGCACACCTAAATTAGTAGTTATAACAAAGTTGCCCGGATGCCCTGTGGTTGCTAATTATCTTTCACGGCAGGTTTCAATGGTAGTCATTAGGTGACTTTTTGAAGTTTGCCTCTTGCATGTAAAATACAGAATTGTGGAGGAAGAGTTAGAGGTAGCACAAAGACTTCTATAGGATCCAGGGAAATTTTTAATCAAATCTAGTAATCCCTCTTTTCTGGGGTCAATCAATCGTCTACTTGCAGTGAAAGAAAAGTAACAGGGAACAAACGTAAAGAGCACCTATGTGCATTGTCAAAAGAGTTTGTCTGGGGTGTCATTTGGAGACTGGGGCCAGATTTCTAACACCTTGAAAGCAGTTTGAAAATGGTATATGGAATGTGTCATGGACCCCCTACAGTTGTCAATACATTATAAACTGTTATAATGCAATAGTGTAGATTCTGCCTGGATTAGAGGGGCACAGAGCCTATCTGCACCAAGCAGGATACAACACTTTGAAAACGTTTTGAAAACTGTATATGGAGTGTGTCCTGGGCCCCAACAGTTTTAACCACTGTTATTAACCATTTTAAACTGTTTTAAACCGTTTTAAAGCAGTAGTGTAGATAGGCTTACAGTTAACTCCCTTTGTATTTCAGACCATGCATAATTATGTTCTCTGAGACACCCACATCTTTTACTGGTGTGCAGGTTCTACTGAGGGGGTATCTATACAGCCTATTTTACCCCATTGTAGCTGTGCAGTGGCTATGCGTTGTTTATATGATGCAGCCGCCAACTCACAGCCACATCTGGCTTTTACCCTCAAAACTGCACCTTTTCTCTGTGTGGTTTTATCACGATTTTTTTTGTTGCTCTGGGGTCATCATGTTGCTTCTCTGTCTGTCAGTAGAGGCTTCAGTTCGGGTTAAGCCAGCAGGCGCTGCTGGGGGTGGATCCAAGTCCAGGGTAAGAGTGGGAATCTAGAGCAGAGGGTGGGCTTGACGAGCTGAATGGCTACCGGGTGCTGAGGTTTTTCTGGCCGGATAGCCCACACTCACTCCTACCATCTACTATATTTATCCTTTCTGCCTTGCAGCAGGGGTTTTGAGGGAATCGGCTACGAAGTGGCCTCATATAAACACCCCCTGAGTGTCGAGTGGTAACAATAATTAAATGACCTTGTTGGTCATTCTAAAATGAATGGAATGTTGCCATGCAGTACCCCGACCCATGCAGCACCCCAGTACCCATGCAGTACCTTCTCTGTGGTGGTGCCCACCCGTTGGTAAACCCTCCCTCATGCACTTCAGCAGGCAGAAAATGTGATATCTTGCAAACTGCTTTCCTGGGGCAGTAATTAAATTAACTGTGCCACTCCATTTTACTGCTCCTTGAATTGTTTTTGTTGTAGTTGGAAATCTTTTTTAGCGTTGTGTTTTTATTGTATTTTAAATGTTATTTTAATATTTATTGTGAACCGCTGAGGGATTTTATTATATTCAGCAGCATATAAGTGTCACAGATACATACATACATACATACATACATAAATTAAATAAATAAATAAATAAATAAATAAATACTATGTATGCAAAAACATAAACCTCTTTGCTTTTATCTCGTGATGAACTGAGAAGGTTTCTGTAGCTGTTATGAAATAGGAAATCACAACAAATGCTCTTAAAATGCACTCTCTTTGACAATGTAATCTTGAATATATCAAAGTACGGGCCTTTGTCCTACACTTAATCTGACAACATGTTCAATTGTGCCAGTCCCTGTTTCCAGTATGCTGAGCGCAATCCTTTTCTGCAATGCACTTAGCGTGCTTAAGCATAATTGAAATGAATAGAATTGAAGTGAACAGTTAAATGTTTAAATCTCATTGGAATTTAAGCAAAGCTCTTAAATTGGGCTGTGCTTCCAAAGCTGTCTGGCCTCACTTCTGCTAATGAATTAAAGTTAAATATTGCAACAAAAATACTGAATGCTAAGCTACCAAAAAACCCAGTACATATTGATGATGTATAATCAAAGTTAATACAAGCCAGACAATATCTTATTATTAGAAAATATAGTGCAATTGTTTGTCTCAATAAATATGCACCTCCCTGGAAATGGGCTCAGTTGAGTTCCATTCCAGGGGAGGAAAAAAAGAGACATAAGAGAATGTATTGTATCTGCCTAACTCTGCTTTTCTGGATTTCTTTCAGCAATCTGTGGAATTTAAAAACAATTTAAAATCAGAATGATTATGTGTTGATCTTGTAATTTTTTCCCCACATGTGCAATCCTGATGCTAATGTATCACAGCCCTTAATCTCAAAGTGAAGTATCTTTTTTCAGGGAATCAGAAATGGATGATAAATTAAAGAACTTTTAATAATCTCATGGCATCACTCTTCAAAACAACTTTATTTTTAACAGGATAATCCCTTTATGGGCCACATGTGTAGGCTCCACTCTCTACTAAGAGCATGGGTGTGGGTAGGCCTCACTTGAAACCATGGATTTATGCAGCCCTGTAGTAAGTGAAGTGGCATAGCAATGCAAGTGTATCCATATCTGCTTCTAAAGAAGAATAAGATTATGGACTAAGGTATTCTGTTGTGTAAAGTTATTTGTGGTTGTGATCTTAGCTACCAATGGCCAGTCGGGCTAGTATTTAAATAAGGAGGGGAGGCAAAGTAGCATGGTGGGAGAGATCTATGAAGAGGACAGGGCCGTGCAGTGGGGGCAGTGGGGCCAGTTGGCCCGGGGGACACGATTTTGAGGGGGCACTCCGATGAGGGGGTCCCCCCCTAGCTTACGCTACTGCTTAGGCTGACCATCTGAAAAGGAGGACAGGGCTCATACAACTTTAACAGTTGTAAAGAAAAGGGAATTTCAGCCAGTGTCATTTGTATGCAATTAGTTCCTGGTGAAATTCCCTCTTCATCACAATAGTTAAAGTTGCAGGGGCCCTGCCTTCTTTTGTATATGGTCACTCTAGTATAGTGCCTGCACCTTTAACAGTTGTGATGAAGAGGGAATTTCACCAGGAACTAATTGCATACAAATGACACCTGCTGAAATTCCCTTTTCTCTACAACTGTTAAAGTTATATGAGCCCTGACCTCCTTTTCAGATGGTCAGCCTACTACTGCTTCCATAGCGTAAGTGGCCCATCGAGAAGCGAGGAGCCCGCCTTACGGAAACAGCGCAGAAGCCGTCAGTCTTGAATACCACGGTCAGACTACAAGCTCCAGAGGGCCCTATGCCGCATGCGGGGCGGGGATATACATGCTTTGAGGTGTTGTAGAACAGGTTTAATATGAAGGTAGAACGGACATGTTGGTGGGCACATGGCCCCTTGGGGCGGCCATGTTGTCCTCCTTTTTTGAAATGGGGCGGCACACACTTCCCATCTGGCCTGGGCATATGACCAGCTCTGCATGGCCCTGGAAGAGGATCTCCTGCGGTTTTGAAAAGCATTCTTAGCAAGCCCACAGGGAAATTCAGATCAGGACCATGACACAGGGGCTGGTGGATTTTGTTAAGAAAAACCCCTCTCCCCCCCCATGCCATTTTCCCAACAAATCCCCCCCCCCCCACCATCCCAGAATTGCAATTTGCCCAATAGGATAAAATTTACAGGTCTCGTAATATGGATATCTGCCTGTTTTTCCCTGAGAGGGGTGGTGATTTTCATCAGGAAAACAGAGTAGGAAGTGAAAAACAGCAGTGACAAACAGCAACTCCAATAGTGTTGTGGTCCTGATCTGAATCCTACCCACAGCTCCTATTAACACTTTAGAAATATAATAATAATAATCTCTCTTGCTCATGGTGGTTTTTCTAGATGAACATTACGGGCTTTGCCAAGTCATGCTGTCTTTTACTGATTCAGAAATTTCCTGACTATTGAACATACTATTGAAGTATGACCGCTTTCTCGATGTTGGTGTGGATGTATTTGGGTAGGCTTAGTTTCTGAAAGTTTTCTGGAAAAAAAATGATGTGATGCCAGTAACTGATGTGACTAACGGAATAATTTTAACTTAATTGTGTGCTGTGAAATCAGACATGTGACCGAGGCAATATTTGGGTGGGCATGCCCCCTTGAGGCTGGACATGCCCCCTTGAGGGCCAGCTATGTTGTTCTTTTTGGTTTCCAATCTATGGTCACCCTAAGCAAAAGACATTCTGGCTGAATTAGGATGACACGATAGTCAATGGTGGGGTAATAATCAACTTTACAGTTGTTCATCTAGGAGGTACTCCCCACACAACATGGTAATAAATAATCAACCGTGGTGTGGATTAGGATCAGCGCTGAGTTGACTATGGCAGCATTCGGATGACACGATAGTCAATACAACTGATGATTGTTCCCCCCCCCCCCCAGTTGCTTATTGTGTCGTCCGAATTCAGCCATTGTTTTGTTTCTGCATCAGTTAGAATTTAGGATCATAGGACGCTGCTTTATACTGAATCAGACCCTTGGTTCATCCAGCCCAGTTTTGTTGACACTGGCTGGCAGTGGTCTCCGGGGTTTGAGGCAGGATTCTTTCCTGACACTACCTGGAGTTGCCAGGGATTGAACCTGGGACCTTCTGCATGCAAAGCAGGTGCTCTACCAGTGAGCCGCAGCCCTTTCCTGGTGGATGACTTTTTAAAAACTCACATAGAAACCTTTACACATTTTTGTATGTATTTTCCTTAATTGCATTATAAAATTCAGAGTTGTGTGCAAATTGCAGTATAACTGCACTCCAGTTCAGAAATGTTTTAGGTCAGTTTGCATTAAAATGTGAACCAAATGGATTTTATCTCATCCTGAATGCCAAGGTCTATTTGCTTCAAGAGCAAAACCTATAGGACAATTATATGTTTGGTTCCTCCAATTCTCCCTTCGTTCCAAAATTTTGGATCTAGGGGGATCAAGAGAACGTAAGGAAGAGCAAGCTCTGTGTATTTCCCCCTGGCCAAACCCAATTTTTTTGAAGAAAATAAATACTACCCAATAGACGGTAAAAATTTGGGGAGGGGGGCAGTGTTGCACCATGGAATGCGAGAGGGTTCCCTCCCCAATTAAAAAGCAAACTTGACATGGGAGAAAAACACCCCCATTGATTCTTTGTCCCTGTTGTGTCGCTGGCTACTGCTGGGACAGAAAACAAAGCCAGTAATTGCAGCCAGATGTTGCTGGGCTGGATCTTGCAGCGAGTTTTGTTGACTTTCCACAGGGCAAACCACTGTAATGTGCAAAATGTGTCTCTTAATCAAAGACCATTGTTTCTGAGTACCTTGTTCACTGTGTAACAGAATAACACTGTATTGTCGGAAGAGATGCTGTTCAAGCACAGTGTGTACTCGCATTTGAGCCAATCTCAGTTTCCTAATGTCAATAGAAAAGTAGATCTTCCTCAAACCCACATAACATTTAAAGTATCCCCCAGTCTGTGTTGGCAATGTTTAAAAGGAATAAAAATAGCCCAGGCAGCTGTCCACATGGCAAATCACTTCAGAACAATGCTGTCATATACATTGAAAAATGTGGTGTGTGTGTGTGTGTGTGTGTGTGTGTGTGGTTTTAAACTATCTGGATTTGATTCTGATCTTCCTTACCAGAACTGTTTAGCTTGTCCATTGGGTCTTTCCTCCCACAGTTTTGTAAAGCTACTTCACGCTGTTCAGAGCAATAACCTTTACCGCAAGCTATACCGGTGTTACACTAGTCTATCCTACAGTACACTGATAAAGTGTAGAGTGCAAGGGTGGTGTAGTGGCTAGAGTGTGGGACTGGGAGTTGGTAGATCCAGGTTCTGGTCCCCCCTCGAGCATGGAAGCTCACTGGGTGACTTTGAGTTGATCACAGACACTCAGCCCAACCTACCTCGCAGGATAAAATGGAGAGGAGGATTCTGTACTCTACCTTGAGTTCCTTAAGGAGGAATAAAGACAGGATATAAATGTAATAAACAAACAAACAAACAAACGAAGTGTAAAGGGCTGTGGATATCATGATGCTGTTGGACTCTAACTCCTATCAGCTTCAGCAAGGAGAGGCATAATCAGGGATGAAAGGAACAGCTGGAGGGCTAAACAACTTGCCCATCCCTGGTATAAAGGAACACCCAGTTGTGTGAGATATTCCTTTATGAAACCCCCTGAAATTTGAAGTGGTACAGCCTAGGTACAGGCTTTACCTTCCTAAATACTTTAGTCCGTGGACAGTGGATCCAGGGATTAGTGGGTTACTGGCACAGATTCACATTGTATATAGAAACCCATATTTGCCCTTTATGGTGTTTTACTGCAAGAAACACACAAAACAAAATGAGTTTAAGAGAACCAGTACAACTCAAAGTTCATATGGAGCTACCACTATACAAACTAAGATTAAAGTTAATGAAATAACTAATCCAAACTGCTAAACATAAAAAGCGATAGTAAAAATTTAATAATTTTCAAATTTAATGATTTAACACATAATATAAAATTTGACCAAAATAGAAGCTAAACAGTCCACAGGCATTAAATGGAAACTACACATTTCACTCGTTTCTACTGGTCATATGGAAGCCTATACACATCCATCTGTCGTATATGCATTTTGACCGCAAGGATCTTCATTAGTGGGATGAGAAATTGGTGAAAATTATAGCCGAAAACACAAGTGCCTAGTTTTTTTGTATGCAGAGCTTTACTGAAAGCCTGTTTTGAGTGAAAAAATGGTTTATGGGTGCTTCAACCATATACTAACAGCTACAAAATAGGAGGGAACACGGTTCCCTGATGCATCCATAAACTGACTGACATAGATAAGCTATACAAGAGTCAGTGTTTGGTCTGAATGGAGCAATTCAGTTAACTTTATTTTTCAGTGTTTTGGGCTATAATTCTGACTGCTGGGGAACATGGGCAGGAGGATGCTATTGCCCTCATGCCCTAATTGTGCATTTCCCATGGGGTAGCTGGTTGGTGACTTTGTGAACAGAATGCTGGAGTACATGGACCCTTGATCCGATCCAATAGGGCTCTTCTGATGTTCTTATGTATGCAGAGAGTGGGGGAAGTCTGAAATCAGCAGGAGATTAAGGTACGGGACTTGGAGCATTCCTGTGACCGAAATCCGTGTCTGCGCTCCTTGCAACTCCATTGTTGGGAACAACATGGACTGACTGTTAGTCTCTGGCTTGAGAGACCAAGCTTCATATAATAATTCACGGACTCCTTAGATAAATTTAGTCTTCTTCCTCGGCCTCCATTCCCTCTCTGTGAAATGGGAATACTGGTGATCTCTTTCATAGGAGATCAGATTATTGTTATCCAAGTTGGTTGCACAGAATGAGAAACACAGAGAAAGGGAGCATATATTTTTTATTGGACCAACTAATCTATAAAAAACTCTGGGAACTAGTGTTGCATTTATACACCAACAATTTTGTAATTTCATCACACCAATGCCCCATTAGCAAGAAGGACTATATTTTCCTGAAATTAGAGGATAAATGGTGGGAAGTTGATACTCCCAGGATCCTTAGTGTAAGCTCTCAAAGGAAAAGCCATTTGAAATGTAGGAAAGAAAGTTCTTCCTATGACCTGTTTCTTTTGGCATTAGCACCAACTAATTGCCAAGGGACCCTCAAGTGAATCTCAAGATAGAGAGAATAGTTCAGGATACAAATTATAATAACCCTCTTGTGTTGCATTTGTGTGAGAGAGTTTTTAAAAGATGTTTGTCTTATAGGTAGCAGTTCTGCTGCAGATAAAGGCCATGGCTCATTGACAGAACACAACTTTTGCATGTGTGTAATCCAAAATTCAAGCCCTACAGATCTTGTGTAGCAAGTTGCATGATACTGGTTCTTGTGGATAAGGATAGGCAATACTGGCAGTTCTCTGGGATTGTGGACTCTGGCTTCATTGGCAGGGCTGGCCGAAGACATTTTTTCTGCCTGAAGCAAAGGACAAGATGGTGCCCCTCCCATTCCGTGTACAAAATCTGACAGGACTGACAGATGAATCTGTCTTCCACACTACTGATGGGACAACTTTCGTCACTGAACTTGCTAACTTAGGAGGCAGAGTAGGCTGGAAGGCAACCAGTTTTCTCCTTGAACACCTTGCTGCTGCCTCCCAGCACCTGCTGCTTGAGGCGACTACCTCACCCTGCCTAATGGTAGGGCCGGCGCTATTTGTCACCCAGAGAACCAAGGGCCAGTGGGAGGTTATGCTCCCTGCCTCCCAGGAAGAATATCATGGCAAGGGGAGACCAACCTGCCCCCCCCCCCCAATATTGGACAGACAAGGAACAGCTGCAGGAGGCTTGTTTGATCCTCCCCTCCCCTTACAGAACACCTATAAGAACTTTGGAATTAAGAATTGGTGCCCGGGTTGCTTTTTCCCTTCTCCCTCCAAATCCCTTTTCCTTTTGTGTCATGTGTAAGCTGCTCTAGGAGTCTTTTTTGGCTGAAGAACGGGGTAGAAATGCAGCAAGTGAAATAAATAAATTAATAAATAAATAAAAATAATGAGTTGGTACTGGTGTGAACCAGAGCTACTCACAGGCTAAAACCATTCCTAGATTTGCACCACTTCAGACTGCAGGTGGAAGAGTCACATAAAGAATTCCTGTACATCGACAACAGATGTTGGGCTGTAAGATGATGCTTTGGAAAACCATAGTAACTAATATGTGTTCTATTTTATTTAACAGAACCACCCAAAGCTATTGTCTCACCCAAGAATCAGACATTTACTGAGGGATCTGAGGTGTCCATCAGTTGCTCTGCAACTGGCCATCCAAAGCCGACAATAGTGTGGACACACAATGATATGTTTCTCATGAGTTCCCACAGGTACATTTTGCACTTTTCCCCCTATCCTTGTTTTTTGTCTGAGGGGGGAAAAACATGCAACGTCCTTGATTGAACAAGCTTTGTCTACCCAGGTCCATTGTGAGACTAAGGGTGCAATCCTATCCACGTTGAAACAAAAACATCCTAAAACCCCCATGCTTGCTGGGGCATGCTGGAAGTTGTAGGCTGGTTGGAACATGCTGGGAGTTGTAGGATGCCTTTCTTTCTAAACATGCATAGAATTGTAGCCTTAACTAAAGTCCTAAAGTCACAAACAACTTCAAACAATGCTGACCTAGCAAGGATCAATGGCGCTTGCATACAGAATCACTGGAGGACCAGGGAGATTGTCCGGAAGCCGGGAAGGAGTGCAAATGGTGTTGATGTGAATTTAGAGGTGTTTTTTGATTTTTGTTTTGCTAGTGCATGAGGCCGTAAATTTATGGGGCAGTATTAGGAGAGGTCCTGTGCCGGTGCTTTCTGAGGATTGGTGTAATCTATCCTTCCTCAACCAGGTGCCCTCCAAGTGTTTTGAACTACAACTCCTATAATCCCTGGCCACTGGTCATGTGGGTGGGGCTGATGGGAGTTGTAGTACAAAACATTTGGGTGCACCATAGTGGGATAGGCTGGTCTTACACTAAAGTCTCCCTGTGTTTTAACTTCTTTTGCTATGCTTAAAATGAGCATGGGATAGTAAATAGATAGTAAATGATAGGTAGTAAATACACTGTCTTTTCTTTAAAAAAATGCTGTGATGTTCTCTGAAAGCTGTTATATAATTAATTATATCTGAAATGAAAGTATGGAGCACACATGTTCCTTATACATAGAAACTGTGTGCATAAATGAAATTTATGTCTGCATTTTCTTGTCATGTTGCTGTGATAGTTGACTCTTTCAAGAATCACATTATGGTTGTTACAGCAACCTCCCGTTTTTGTGGATTATTTTTCCTCCCACAGGTACAGGTTAACTCCTGAAGGCACCTTAATTGTTAAAAATGCAGTCCCCAAAGATGCGGGACTCTATGGCTGTTTGGCTAGTAATGCAGCTGGAACAATCAAGGAGACGTCTATCCTCACATATGTTGGTGAGTATCATAAGAAACTGAATGTATTAATAAAGTAATCAATCAATAAGAGACAGAATTTAATCACCTTTTTCCTTTAATAGTGTTTAATCATAATTAATCAGAAAGTTCACAATCAATGAGTGGATGTTGAAGATCAGTGTGTGATAATTTGAACATACAAGTCTTGTCTTATATTGATTCAGGCTATTGGTCTGACTAGCCCTGTCTGCTTTGACTGCCAGTGGTGGTCACGAGCCAGAGAGGTTTTTCACTGCCCTACTGCCTGAGACATTTTTTTCTAATTAGAGACATGAGGACCTTCAACATGCAGAGTATTGATTCTATCTCTGAGCTATTGTTCGTCATTATTAATCCCTTTGTGAAAACACAGGTATAAATATCCATTGCAATTTTCTCATTCAGATTAGATTTCTCTGCCAAATAGTAAGAAATGTCCAGAAGAGGATTAGATCAAATGTTAGGATATACATTATAATGCTTGCAAAGAAATTTGTCATATGACCCTGACTGACATAGTCTCTTCTGTTGCTCCTTTGCAGAGGTCCCTAAGTTGACTGTAGCCCAAAGTGAACTTCTGATTGCTCTTGGAGACACCACTGTGATGGAATGCAAAAGCACTGGAGTCCCACCTCCATGGGTTAAATGGTTTAAAGGTATCTTCACCAAAACTGCATCCTGTTTGGCTTAGCTTCTTTTAAAAGAACAATGGTATTTTCTACAATGCTTAAATATTCTTCTATCTTATTTGGTTGTCAGGTAGCAGGCCTAAATCAACTCATACGTCCATGTCCCCATGAGATAAAATAGCAGTACTTATGGACAGCTTGAAATGGATAGGGAATCTTACAGTGAATAAAGTATCTCATGAATAGGAGGAAAGCTTATTTAGTGAGAAGCTAATCTATTGAAACTTCCACTTCTATTGGCTGTGTAGTTTGGCCCAAATTCAAATGTTGTAATTGCCGAGGTAAATCCCGTAGTAAACACTACAGAAGTAGCGTTGTAGCAAGTCCTTGGCACAGCATCCACTGTTTGTACCACTCCTTGTTCTCAACAAATTGGCAGCTCTTATATTCATCTGGAAGTTTACAATGAAATAGTACCACTGTGTTGTCTCAAAAAAAAATAAAATGAAAAAGCTAGTTGATTCACTGAAAGGAGTCTGATTTTTTTTAAAAATCAACTACTCACTGTCATTACTTTTTGCCTGGATCTAGGTGACTTAGAGTTGAGGGCTTCAGAATTTCTTATGATTGACTTTCATCGTGGCTTTCTGAAGATTGAGGAAACACAAGATTTGGATGCTGGTGATTATATGTGCATCGCAACCAATATTGCAGGAAGCGCATCTGGCAGAATCACTTTGGATGTTGGCTGTAAGCATAATGGCTTCAGAATGAAGCATGCAAATTGTGCAAGCTTGTATAAGATAAACACATGCATTTTGTTGATTACTATGACCCATTGTCTGGAATCCAAAGAGATTTGTATGCACATGGGAAGCGGTTCCCCATAATTGGGTAAGTGGTGGTTCCTGATTTTCTTTTCCAGCTGCATCCCCTGTGCTGTATTGAATTCTGCTCCAGAGGGTCCTCTGACCTCATTTGGGGGATGCAATGAACAGTAAAGGGATGCCAGAAAACCCCCAATGTATACATGGCCTTTGGTTCCCTGCTATTCTCAGTATGGAATTTGTACTGGGGAAGGAGGAAATAGGCTATGTACAGCCATAGCCGAAAGAAGCTTGTTTAAATCCAATTTCTTAATACTTCCTGGAATCAAATGAAGTGAGGGGGCTGTAAATGAAAGTGTATGGGCCAAGATTACTTCTTTATGTCTCATTTATATAGTAATTTCAATGTTAGAAGAACTCTAAATCAATTGTTTATCCTTCAGGACCCCCCATCCACAGAGGTAGGTAACTGTCATTCCTGTTTTACGGATAGGGGCGTGAGGCTGAGAGCTAATGTCTTGCTTATCAAAAACCATCCAAGTTCATGGCTGAGCAAGGTTTTGAACCCAGGCCTTTCCTGTCCAACAACATTCCATTGACTGCATCACACTGAATCAAAAACCTAGCACTTGGCTGTAACAAGATATAAAACTGAGAGCAAGCGTGGTGTAGTAGTTAGAGTGTTGCACTGGGTTTCGGGAGATTTGGATTCTAGTCTCCGCTGGGCCATGAAGCTCATTGATTCTTAACCTAACCTACCTCACAGGATAAAATGGAGACGAGGAGGTTCATGTACACCACCTTAGGTGAGATGAAACAAGACAGGATACAAATAAATAAATAAATAAATAAATGAATGAAAAACTTGAGACCCTCATCTGGCATTGCAGAAGAAATACAAAATGCCATATTACTCTTGCTGATTCCCTGATTTTGTCTTTCTGTCTACATCTTTCACAGCTCCTCCAGTTTTCACCCAAGAGCCTAGTGATGAATCTGTGGATATTTGCTCAAACATGACAATGGCATGCTATGTTCAGGGTTACCCAGAACCAAAGGTGAAGTGGCAACGGCTGGATGGCGTCCCACTTTTCTCAAGACATTTTGCAGTTAGTTCCATCAGTCAACTCAGAACAGGCGCCCTTTCTATTAACAGTAGGTAGACAAAACCTTGTAAATATAGAATGCAAGAGAGAAAAATACAATGCACAATACCATATTATTGGATCTAGGCCCACTTTGCATGCTACAGTTTAAAGACAAAGGAGTGCTCCTGCAATCATATTTATGTCGAAGACCATAAAACGGGAAATGTTTCTACACATCTGTTCAAGAGACCATGTGCTGATATATTTAGAAGCCAGGAAGTGTTTGGCATAGCTTGCAACATCCTTGGAAAACAGATGTACAAAACCTTCCCTCATTACAAGTTCAGCTGTAGGAAGGAGTGATTTGTAGCAAAGCACTTGTGACTTAAAATTGTGAACATGGGAAGCTGTCTTTATACTATGCTAGCAAAGTGCCCATCAGAATGGTGGGTTCTATTTTTACTTTCTCCTTTAGAAGTCAATGGGAAACATTGGCTGAATTCGGACAATACAATATAGTCAATGGTGGGGTAATAATCAACTTTACAGTTGTTCATCTAGGGGGTATTCCCCACACAACATGGCAATAAATAATCAACCGTGGTGTGGATTAGGATCAGCGCTGAGTTGACTATGGCAGCATTCGGACGACATGATAGTCAATACAACTCACGATTGTTCCCCCCCCCCCCCAGTTGCTTAATGTGTCGTCCGAATTCAGCCATTGACTTGCTTCTGAGAAAAGAAATGGCCTTCAGCTGAAAGCCATAGGTTGGGTGCTGTGTGCAAAACATGCCTCATCCTGTCCCTGCTGTTACCAGGGGCAGGGAAGGGGGGCAGTTTTGCCCCACCTCAAAGGTCCTCTGTTGCCTTCCCTTTGCCTGTTGTCGCCTATATAGGTCAGTGAGAACAAAAAAGTTTTATCGCCAGCTTGGTTTTTTTTTGGGGGGGGGGGGTCATGCATTGCTTACAGTGTATGATTGGATGTACACGCTCACACACCCCAAGCATCTCTGTTCTGCAACCTCAATTAATTTCAAAGAGTCAAGTAAGTCTCATTGACCTGAATGGAAGGTGTTCAGAAGTATTGCTTGCTGGAATGTGCTTGGTTTCATGGCAAGCCATTAAAAATATGTGATTTATATTTAGAATTAGTTGGATTTTACATGGTAAAATGATAGTCAAGGGGAATTATATATTTGCACTGATAATAATAATAATCACATAATAATCTTTGGGGCTTTTTAAAGTGCTAACCCTGTTTCTTTTTCTTTTCTTTACTTTTTTAAAAATCTGTTATCTAATTTTAGATTTATGGGTTAATGATGAAGGGACCTATATCTGTGAAGCTGAAAACCAGTTTGGGAAGATTGTCTCACGGCCAGCTACCCTTACAGTGACAGGACTTGGTAATTAACTGATATTGTGGGATTTGTAATGGTTGGTTTACTTGACTCCACTCCAACCCCAATATTGCATCCAGAATGCAAACAAAGGTTTCCTCATGAGCCTTCTGCAAATACTGGGTTGAAGAACAATACACGATAATAATCCTGAGTTCAGAATCCTCATTTGTGTTAAATCCATATCGGATTTTACTTCTTAGCTGATAAGTCATTGGGAAAGCAGAACAAAAAATTGTGTCACATTTGGTTAGTTAATTAGATTTCTCTCCTGCCTAGTGTTAAAACACGTTTGTTTGAAACTGCAAACATAAAAAACCCTGTCAATTCAAATATAACCTATATAAAATATTTAAAAAGTACAAATATAAAAAATATTATAAGTATTGCATAAAATATTAAATTATATCATGCTGAGTAATTGTATATATTGTCGAGCATTCTTTTTGTTAGTAGTCTTTAAAACAAAAATGGCAGAAATCATAACACAGTGCAATGAATAGTATCCTGGAATTCATTATTCAAGTACGTTACAAACATAATCAGTGTTTCAATAAATTTGTGTATAATTCAGAATGATTTCTCATAAAATGAACTAATTTTCTGATAAGTGCTATGTACCAGATTGTTTTAAACTGTTGGTAGAAACTCTGCCCTTTGCATAGCAGTATGCCTCTCAGTATTTTTATAGCAGTATGCCTTTGGGAGTTCGGTGCCACCAGAATCTGATGACACCCAACTCTATCTTTCCTTTCCATCTAAATCTGAGGAATCTGTTCTGGTTGTAAATCACTGACTGATGCCAGTAATGGACTGAATGAAGGCAAACGAAGTGTTACATATCAGGGAACAGGGATTCAACCTGTGCTGGATGGGGTTCCACATCCCATGAAGGCTCAGGCTCCCGGTCTAGGTGTACTCTTGAACTTGGCTTTGAATATGGATGCTCAGGTCTCAGTGGTGGCCAGGAGTGTGCTCCATGTGGGGCTACTTTTGAAAACTGTTCAGAAACTTCAGCTGGTCCAGAACGTTGCAGCCAGGCTGTTATCCAGGGCCCACAACTCCCTTGTTAAAGCAGCCTCATTGGCTACTCCTCTGTTTCTGGGCAAAATTCAAAGCGTTGGTTCTGACCTATAAAGCTCTATACGACTTGGGACCAGGCTACCCGAAAGACCGCCTTCTCCCATATAAGCCTGCCTGGTCCGTAAGATCTTCTGGACGGGCTTTTCTTTTGAGACCACCACTGTCAGAGGCATGTGTGGTGGTGATGTGAGATGGGGCTTTTTTGGTAGCTGCTCCCAGGCTGTGGAACTCCCTCCCAAGGGAGACTAGGTTTGCTCCCTCTCTGCTGTCCTTACCACAGCAGGCAAAGACCACTTTATTCAATAAGGCCTTTGGCCTGTAAGTGGAACTATGTGTTGGGTGCTGTTTTTATTCTGTAATTGTTACGTTTTCATTGTAATTTAATATGTTTAATTGTTTTGTTTATTTATTTATTTTGTTACATTTGTATACTGCCCCATAGCCGAAGCTCTCTGGGTGGTTTACATAAGATTAAAAACATTAAAACAATATACAAAAATTTAAACAGCAAAAACATGCAATATACACATACATTTAAAACCACTATAATAACTTTAAAAAGCTATAAGCCTAGAAACAAAAGAAACCCAGGCTCATCAGATACTGCTAAATGCCTGAGAGAAGAGGAAAGTCTTGACCTGGTGCCGAAAAGATAACAATGTTGGTGCCAGGCAGGCTTTGTCGGGGAGATCGTTCCACAATTAGGGGGCCACCACAGAGAAGGCGCTCTCCCTTGTTGCTGACCTCCGAGCTTCCCTCCAAGTAGGCACTCGGAGGAGGACCTTAGATGTTGAATGTAGTGTTCGGGTAGGTTCATGTTGGGAAAGGCGTTCCGTCAGGTATTGTGGTCCCAAGCCATGTAATCTGCTTAATTTTTTTTTTGTAAGGTGCCTTGAAAGCTATTTTGTTTTTGGTAGAAAGGTGGTGAATAAATCAAATCAGTCAAATAAATAAATACGAGAGGGAGGACGATATTGCTGTTGACCTCATGTCCTGCTTGTGGGTTTCTCACAGGTAACTGGTTGTCCACTGTGGGAACAGAATGCTGGACTAGACAGATTTTGGTCTGATCCAGGACCATTCTTCTTATGTTTTTATAGTTGAGCATTCTCTTTGCAATTTCATGGGAACATGAACAATTATGTATTATGGTTTCCTTTCCTTTCCTTTCTTTCTCTTTGATACAGTTTCACCTTTAATTGGAATGAGCCCAGCAGTGGCGAATGTAATTGAAGGTCAGCAGCTTACTTTGTCATGTGTGCTGCTGGCAGGGAACCCTATCCCAGAGCGAAAGTGGATTAAAAATAGTATGGTGGTAAGAGAATGTTTGATTTTCTTATACAGTTTTCTACTTACTTAAGTGGAGAAACAACCTTGAAAGACATGGCATTGTAATAACTGCCTTTCTTAAAAAAAAGTAGAATCTGAAGAAAGAAAACATGATGTAGCTTATAGGGTTGCGCTTGAACTATGCGGCCTCAGTTTACTTTCCCACTCAGTGAAGCAACCGGCTATGTGACTCTGGGCAAGATATTGACCTGGCTTGGATGCGACGCCAACCCAGGATTTAAAAAACCCAAGGTTGTCATGAGTAACTGGGAGTGAGCAAGCATACTGACTCCCGCCACCAATTGCTCCTACTGGAAGAGTAACTGGCTAAATGACTCAAGGATGCTCTGTCCCTGGGTTGTTTAGCATTGTGTGTGAATCGGGAATTCTGGGTTGTTAGTGGTTTGCTTATTCCCAACCCAAGCGTTCTTTTGAGGATAAAATGGGAGAATTCCATAAATGCTGCCCTGAGCTCTCAGAGGGGAAAGACAGGATCCAAATGACACTTTTACAAATGTCAAGTAACAAGTCATGTTGAATAACAAAGGCTTAGGGTGTCTTTGCAGTGGGAGTTTTCCCTTGAAATAATGACATCCATTCTGCCCCGCCTGTAATTACTTGGTGCCAGTTCACACATACATTTATATCGGTGAATTAACATTTTACAGTTTGCATCTGAATGTATGCTTTTATCTGATTTTGTACCTAAGTTCTAGCTCCGGGGATTAATTTGTGATCACTCACCCATACATGCACATTACTATATGATGTTGAGACACCAAGTGATGTACATTATGTGCATGTGTGAACCAGGCCTCCAGTTCAACTTTATTGCATGAATCCACTGTTCCACATTTGCACCAGTTTGAACTACGGATGAGCAGATTTCTTTATTAGTCTGTTTCATTAGTCTTTTGTGGGTTCACTCTGCTTCCCTTCTGCCCAAACCCAATGTTATATGGATAATTTCTAATTACTTTCAGATTTGGCAAACAAGCAGTTCACCTCTGTTTGGTTTTTTCCCCTTCCAAGTAAACCATTGTTTAAATCATTGCGCATGTAGAAATAGCATGTTTTAAATTGTTTTTACCCTGTGATGGCATGTGAATGGACTCATGCACACCAGCAGGGATGATAATGATGATGTTGTTGATGTACACATGCAATGCTTCAGTGTGCGCAGTCACTCATGTGCATGACTGACAGAAAGAGGGGAAAATGTGAAATACTGGAAAGCCATGGCAAGAATAAACTGGGCATTCATAGCAATCTTTATTAGGTCAGTAAATCTATTCTGGAATAATGGTTTCATCAGTGCTGCTCCATGGCCAGAAACCATTCTGAACCATATACTCCAGGGAAAATTTTGGAGGGAGAAAATTTAATACGCAGTCCTATCTCCACTTTGGCCCTTGTGGTATTTTCAGTAGGAATGCACGGGAAGGAGCCAAGCTTTTGCAAGCATTCCAGTTGACTGCTTGCAAAAGCTTGAGCTTTTTTTGTGAGCTTTTGATCAGAAGGCACTCAAAAAGCACCTATTTCTGCCATTCTCCCTATCCCCAAACCTAAGAACCTGCATTTGGGGAAGAGGAAGGCAGAGGGGTACTCTGTCACAGGGGTACTCCTAGGTCCCTGACAGAATGTCTCTTCCAACTATTACCACCTCCCCCTTCATGTACCCCAAAGGTAGATACTTCGATGGGGGTTGTAGTATCAAGCTAAGCATAGTCATGCTCAAAGCAATCAAGCAGAGGTACTTGCTTTTGTGAACACCTCTACTCCCATGCTCACGACATCTCTTATTTTCATATCCCTGTCAACCGTGTTTTGTTGTGGAGAGCCTTTGGCAGATTGTGTCAATTCTGTGGGCGTTGCCTTTTCTGAGTTAAAAGTTGAAGACCGCTCCTCCTCTCTGAGGAGGTGAGTCTGAGATGTTTAGAAGAGAGATGTTCAATGGGATGTTTAGAAGAAAGGAGCAGTGGGGAAGGGTAGAGATAGCTCTTCTGTCTGAGGAGCAGCATGGATAGTCCCTGCTAATATGGAATTTGGACTAATGGAAAGGGCTGTCAGGTCAAACAACAACCTGGCTGCTGTGGATTTTAGTCAGATACCAGCCTGTGAAGGAGTTAGGATTATATACATGCTGGGCTCAATAATAATAATAATAATAATAATAATAATAATTTATTATTTATTCCATTTATATACTGCCCCATAGCCGAAGCTCTCTGGGCAGTTTACAAAAATTAAAAACATTGAGCATTAAAAAACCGATATACAAAATTTAAAACCATAAAAAGCATACAAACATGTTATAAATAATAATAATAATAATAATAATAATAATATAGTAATTTAATATATATTATTTCTTAAGTGCCCAAAATACATGGCACTGAACAATATAACATAGAATAGAAATGACAAATAAGAACCCTTCCCACAGGATTACTGTCCTTTAGGTAGTGATGGGCAAATGTACCCCAAACGAATTCATTATTTCCTCAGAAAGTAGCAAATTCATGCATGTAATGATGGATGAGAGTTCTCCTTTAATCTGAGATCTCGTTTTGTGTATACGGGTTTTTGAGCATATGTAATCATGTGAGCTGTATCTTGGGAGTTGGAATCACTTAATGTGTAATGACACAGTGTAAGGTCATATTATATACCCCTTCCTGATTGGTTGTTTCCATGTAACCTTTCTATATAATGTTTACTCAACATTGCCAATTGGTATATGTAGGAGAGAGATATGGATTGATATATGGAGGTGTATACAACCTATGTGACTGTTCCTTTGAACATGATTGGTTTGTGCCAACCTTTCCCTTAAGAGTTAAAGTGACATCACCACAGGGGTTAAATCAACTAACTAACTCTGTGCATGCACAGAAATGCCAGAGTTTAGATGCAGACTCTGCAGGCTCCAAAGCTCACAATTTATTCCTGAATTATTCCTGAATTCGCAAAACAGTGATCCAAGCTCACTACAAAGGTGAATATTATGAATGCATGAGTTTCCACCCCCTGAAATTCAGTGGCATCACATACTTGTAAGCTGACACATGAAGGAAAGGAAAAAGGAAGAATGATAAAAGAAGACAACCGAAACAGAAAGAGCAAAATCAAAATGCGTCATTAACTGAAGAAAGCGTATGGAAATAAACTTTTCTTGGAGCTCTTCTTAAAGTATGGGAGAGTTTGGATTGTATGAATATCTGGAGTTAAAGGGCTCTAGAGATATAGTGCCACCAAAGACAATAGGTGGGGACATAAAATAATAGATGTAATCTTAGGCCAGATCCAAGCAGGATATAGCACTATGAAAGCGGTATGAAAGTGGTATGTAAGAGGCAGGAGCCACATTACTGCTTTATAGCGGTATTGAAGTGCACTGACAACTGTTGGGGCCCATGACACATACCATATACCACTTTCATACCTCTTTGATAGTCCTATATCTTGCTTGGTGTGGCTCCTGCCTCTTATATACCACTTTCATAGTGCTTTCATAGTGCTATATCCTGCTTGGTGTGGATCTAGCCTTGGCCTAACTAAAAAAAAGTGACTTAGAAGAACACAGTGATCAGAAAGCAATATGATGAAGAGAAACTAGACCTAGAAAGCCTGAATTAAGTTTTGGTACCCAACTGCAGCTTTTGATGGAGTTTCCTACTAAACTGTATTGATCATGTTCTCAAAACCTTATTTAAAACTGGGCCCTGGGGTGGAATGAGAAGAAAGTTGCCAAGATTTCTTGAGACGGAAGTGCTGCCCATTTGTTTCTCCATAGGGGTCACGAAGAACGTTGTCTGTACCTCCACAGGTGTACAGAATTTGGGAACACTGGTGTTTCTGTTGGCTTATCTAGCTGCTTTTCTTTTCTTGCCTATGTGTAACATTCGTGTAACCTTAGTTGCATAATTCTTTCCATCTCCCCTCCATTTTTCTCAGAGAGAGGTGTTAATCCCTTTGGAAAGCGGAACTTGACCTCCTCTAGTTACTAAGTAGGTGACAAATACTGCACTCCAAGGGAAAGCTCACAGGGGATTATATTGCAAAATGCAGGAGACGGAAAAGGTGTTTGGGACATCTTAGATCTTTCATTTTTGTCCCACTTGGAGGTTCCATGCTGTGCCTTGATATTCTAGAACGTTGCTGTTGTCTCTATCCCTGAGAATAAAAGTTAGAGAGTCAATGAGATGATGCCTGTTGCCAGACCACATTCAGGGATACTGTTTAGGGGAAGGCAAAGGGGTGTGCCTGCACAGCATTCCATTCCACATGTAATTATTCTTCTGAAGAACTTGTATCTCTGACCAGCTCACTGTTTCTACACACGGACTGACTTGTTATACATCCCTTTTGCCTAATAAATAGCGTTACTGTTCAGTCTGAGTTGCTAACGTTGCAAAAGCATTATTGTGAAGCAATAAAGATCAACACAAAAGATAAATTTAACACCACATCTAGTTTGGCTTTATGGTTGCAAAGGTGTGGCGTGCTTGAAAGTGTGGGGGAGCCATGATGGTTTAAAAAACCAGAAGGCAGTTGATGGTCGAAGGGTATGGAGTTCTGCACCCTACAGGCCCTTTGCAAAGTGGAGATGCAATGGAGATGCTTCTGGTATGGAAATTGGGTTAGCTTGGTGCAGAACTGATTTTATTTTTGTAAACTCCCGAGTATACACCATCCTGGCTGTTGATGCCCAAGCTAAATGTAGGCGAGAAATAAGACTTACCTGCTTTTCCCACCCTCACCTTGCCCCAGGTTGTCCAAACTCCCTATATCAGTGTTCGTAGTGATGGGAGTCTTCACCTTGAAAGGGTTCGGCTGCAGGACGCTGGAGACTACACCTGCATGGCAAACAATGTTGCTGGGACAAACAACAAAACGACTGCTGTCGGTGTCTTCGGTGAGAGAAACATTTGGCGTTTTCCTGGGTTTTCAATGTCAAAATGCACGAGAACCATGGGAGGAAATACGTGAGTGCCATGCCATGCACTCACACATTACCTTGCTGGGCCAGAACAACTCTGGGACCAGACATAACAAAACAAACAAACAAACACTATCTCATTTACATAGCAATACCTAATGACAAAAATGTTGTAGAAAAGAGAGAAAAATATACATCACTGGCTATGGAAGTTAAAGAACTATGGCAGCAAGAAAAAGTTATCTGTCCGGAATATCCCACCAATCAGCTTCATGGGATGATCCCAGGTTCTAGTATTATAGGAGAGGGAGACAAATGTCTCCCTAACATCATTTCAGGAAATTCAGAGAAAATTCTTTTTCTGTGATTGGGGGGGGGGGGGGAATGAGAAAAAGGAAAATGCCTTCTGGGAAAATCCAGCTTAACTCTAATGGCAGGGCACAAGGCAGCTGCACCTATTCCTGCTGGTTCCATGGCTGGTCTACCCTCCTGCCTCACCTGCTGGGCTAATCAGGGATTAGCAGCAGTGAAATAGGCCAAGGCAGATTTTACAGACCAGGGGAAGGAATAGATGGGAGATGACTTCCTTGTCTTTTGCTATATTGGGGTATTGAGTGTGTATTGAGTGCCACATTGCAACGTAGCAATGGGAGGGGACAATGGTTCAGCGTAAAGCACATGCTTTGCATGCAAGAGGTCCCAGGTTCAATCCTGGCATCTCCAGGTAGGGCTGGAAAAATTCATGCCTGAAACCTGGAGAGCCGCTGCCAGCCAGTGTCAACAATACTGGATTAGAAAGACCAATGATCTGATTCAGTAGAAGGCAGCTCCCTATAATTCCCTGTTATTCTGGTATTCACCAGGGCAAGTACTCTGGTAGGTTAAATCAGGGGAACCAGAGGTCAATTTCCCTGTGATTTCCCTTAATAACCAGCCACCTTGTAATGCTAGTTTGACATGACATGAAATGATCCCAGTGTGTCAAATGAGTTATGAATCTGCCTTTTTCTTAGTCAGACCATTGGTGCATCTAGTTCACCATTGTCTGTATTGAATGGCAGTGGATTCCCAGGGTTTTTTCCTGACAGGAGTCTTTCCTAGCCCTACTTGGAGATTCCAGGGACTGAAAATGGGATTAAACATGCATGCAAAGCGTGTCCTCTACCACTAAGCAATGACCCCAGTTCCTGAGCAGACATGCTGTTTCTAGCTTGTAGAAAGTTCATTTCAGTTGCCTTGCCACACTATTTTGAATCCTTCTTTTCTTTCCTGCTACTACAGCCTACCTTTATCAGATTGTACGGTGAATAACACATTTTATGTATTTGTCTCCTACCAATGGTATACTTAATGCAGCGTAGATGAAAAGAAACAATACGTTCATTCATGAAAGCAATGTGCCGCACAAACTTTTTTTTTATGATGTAAGGCTAAAAAAATGTCTCTAACAGCACCAAATAATGATTGGGATGCTTATTTCTTGATAGGAATCTAAGGGAATAGGTAGAAATTGCAAGAGTACATTGTATTGCAAGGTTTTGCATTGTGTTCTGAAAATGGAATTAAATGACCAGAAAGAAAGAGCCTCATTAACTATGCAACACAAAAACTGTGATGGAAATGGTTTGTAATTCTTATGTCCCGAGGGTCTCAGGCAATAAAATATATTCAATTTTTAGCATTTGAACTTCCAAGGAAGCAGCAGTGTTTGAGTCTTTTTGTGTGAGGCAGTGGGTTGGAGTGCAAGGAAGATGCATCAGTCCGTGGCTTGTGGGAGAGGAAGGGAAGCCAGCCAGCCAGAATTTAACCTTCTTGTGAGACTTCTGGGAGAGGCAGGGAAGCCACCAAGCGAGTGGCGGTTTCCCTCGTCTCCCGGAAGTCTCGCAAGAAGGGGGACTTCCAGGAGCAACGTGTGTTCCTTGCACTGCATCCCAATGTCTCTTGAGCCGGCTCAGGAAGCGGCGGGTCGGAGTGCAAGGAAGATGCATCAGTCCATGGCTTTACTCCGAGATTTATTCTATTGAGTAAATTTCTGGCCAGAGCCTTGGTTCTGAAGCCCGGAACCGGGTCAATCTGGTGATACATTTTAAAGCATTCACATTATAAAAGGCCTCATTTAACTTTTTTTAATAAATAAATAAATT
Organism: Anniella stebbinsi; assembly: GCA_029215795.1. Classification (NCBI taxonomy): domain Eukaryota; kingdom Metazoa; phylum Chordata; class Lepidosauria; order Squamata; family Anniellidae; genus Anniella; species Anniella stebbinsi. Next base: position 119,242,120 of record JARDYH010000004.1, on the reverse strand, counting down.
ACACTATGTTTTTTCTTTTGGAAAACCTAATTCAAAATCTCTTTGGAGGACATCCAAAATGTTAGGATTTTCTCATTGGTGTGCTTCACAAATCCAATGCCTCAGGCTGGAACTCTTAAGTTATGGCTCTAGCTGCTCCTAAAAAGAGGTGATGTTCTATCTCTTCCCCCCCACTCCCGCCGCCACCCTGCAGCGTTTAGGGATGCAAAATATGTAATATGTTGTCACCACACTGTGAATTTGCCAACCATTGCTTCGCTTCATAGGTGGCTGTTTTTGTGAGCAGGAAGCCCTCCGCAATACAGTGGCTGGTTTCGGACGACACATTAAGCAATGGAGGGGGGGGGAAACAATCGTCAGTTGTGTTGCTTATCGTGTCGTGTGGAGGGTTACACATCACGCACACATAACTGACAGTACGCTATTCCGCCCAATTAAGAAACGGAGAGAAACGACGGGCTTGCACGTTGTTTAGCCCGAAGTTTAAAGTGTTGTCCGAAACCAACCCCCCCTCTCTCCGTAGACTATTCCGTTGGGAATAGAGTTCTGCCGGCCGGAGCAGCCGAAAACCCGCGGCTGCTCTATACAGCCAGCAGAACTCGCAGTGCATGCTGGGATATGACTGGAGGACTGAGGGAGGGGGAGGCAGCAGACATAGCAACCAAGATGGCCGCCAGAACTTTCAGCTGCACAAGGACCGGAGTTGCAGCATGTCGTGTGGGGAGCAACGCCTACTTAATGCACGGTCAGTACGCTATTTCCCCCTCTGTTGCCTAATGTGTCGTCCGAAACCAGCCAGTTTCATATCATGTTGCAGAGAGAGAGAGAGAGAGAGAGAAGAGGAGATGCAAGGCTGCTGTTATTAATGGCAGTCAAACACATCTCATAATGTTTAGTTCCAGTCTGAGATTAAAACTGTCATACAAGAGGGATTAATGAATGCGCTTGCTTACGAGACAATAGTGCCAGCATTATGCAATGTGAAATAACATGCAAAGTGTCTGTGTATTTGTATTTTCAGTTCTACCCATAATTCAGCATGGACAGCAGATATTCAGTACTATAGAAGGCATCCCAGTTACGCTACCCTGCAAAGCCAGTGGAGTTCCTAAACCATCTATAGTCTGGTCCAAGGTAACAACAATGCCTTGAGTTGTCTATAGTGAATGATCAAATGAACTTATAGCTGAGGAATTAATGAATCTATTAAATTTCAGTAAATATAATATTACCAAAATCTCAAGACCGCTCACACTGTTATAAGGAAATGCCACCTTTTAATATTTGTGTTTTTGAATTTCTTAGGACAGTAACAAGCCAAAAATCAAAACATAATAAAAAGATTTCCCTCCCCTCTCAGCCTTACTCAGTCAAATTGGCTCCTGCCATTTCATCTGCTAACACTTTTGTAAATTAATCTGCCAAGAAAAGCTTTCAATCCTAGTGGCTTTTGAGAGGGGTTAAATAAATACATAGATTTATTTATTTATTTAAAGTATTTATATCCTGCCTCTCAGTCTTCATTACCAAGGTGACTTACAGCAACATTAGAAACTCTATACAATAAATGAAACCAATGCTAGTGAAACATCAGTAAAATCAATAAAAACAGAAAAAGCAGCAGTTACAAATATCAGCTTAGCTGATGGGTTTATTTTGGTTTTACATGGTATTTTTAAACTTTATATTATGTTTTGATCTGTTGTATTTTATGGTTTTAATTGTGAACTGCCCAGAGAGCTTCAGCTATTGGGCAGTATAAATATGAAATAAATAAATAAATAAATAAATAAATAAATAAATAAATACAATTATAAATATTTGTGGTTAACAACAAAAAGAATTGCAATTTTTTTTAAAAAAAACAATTAAAAGACAACAGAAAAATACAGATTTCAAAAATAAATTCCAATAAACAGGTGGCAAAGGTAGAATGCTGAATTAGACAGACCATTTGAGCATAGCAATCCTTACATCATTGTTCTATCTGAGCAAGTTTGTCCCATTGGTATTTTCCTGTCTTTCACAGAAAGGAGAGGTGATTCCTCCCAGCAATCCAAAATTTTCTGCAGGGTCTGATGGAAGCCTGCATTTAGTTTCTCCAGGAGGTGAGGAGTCTGGAGAATATAGCTGCACTGCGGCAAATACAGCAGGCTATGCTACTCGGAAAGTACAACTGACTGTCTACAGTAAGTAAAAGTTAAAGCTCAAAATGTGTAAAACTTGCTAAGGGTGCTTCCACACAGGGCTTCCCATGGCAGAGGTACATCTGGGGATTTAGATCCTGCTGCTGTTTTGGCACGACAGTAGCTCTGCCTCCTATATGAAATCGACCAGCCAATGTGGTCTAGCTGAAGTGGGCTCGGGGACTCCCCCCCCCCCCACTCAATGTGTGGATTGCATTGCTCTAATTCAGAGTGCCAATCCCACACAAAGAGCAACATGTAGAAATATCTTTACAAGTTATCCTCTTGTTTTAACATAGGATCTCCCACATGGCCTTAATGTCAGATAGCTGTATGGTTTAAATTAAATATACTGAGGTACTCATTGACTTGGTTCGCATGGCATGACAACCCACTATGGCTGATCAGCTGCTCATAGCAGCGGGACAAAAGGTTCTTTGGGGTCAGATGTTCTTACTTCAGTGTAAGGTGAAGCAGACTTAAAAACAAAAAATGTTTGCTAGCAAGGGAAGCGCAGGGTGAAATTGACCAGGACATTGACAAAAGGGATATCAGTTTGCTGGGCTAAATATTGGTCAAATGCTCTTGCACTTTTGCGCAAGAGCACAATTCCCTGAAAGAGATAAAAAAATAAAGTTTGCGAAGACGTTACCGCATTCAGAAGGGCTCTGAAAATTAATTCCATTTGGCGATCTGATATGAGGAAGGGGGGAGTTTCCCTCAGGAGCTGGCAACCCCAGTGGACCAACTGAAGAAAGGGTGCTAATATAGGGACCAACGAAACAAGGAGTTCTGCTGCAAAGGTACCTGGGATACATGCTGGAGCCAGCAAGAAGACTGAGGTGGACTGAGGAGGGAAACAAGCCACTGCAAACCACAGGGAAGGCAATTGTCTTTCAGGTTAGCAAGTGGAAAAACCAACACCTGGATATTCTCTCCTGGTGTAATAGCTCACAATGAGAACTGGAGGGGTCCACTGGATGGACTGTTGGGTGACCTGAATTGAAATTAAAGCTTTGGATTTATGGTGGTCTTGGGATAGGTACTAGCACTTAGCCTCTAGACAGTTTCATTATTTGACCATACGTATTTTTAGCAGTTGTGTCTGTAGTATTCAGCTGGCCCAGAAGGCTGCACTGGAACAAAATCCCTGCACCTGATTTGGGGCCATTTCTCCCCTTGTACTGCACCCTCTGTTCAGGATGGCCCCTCAACTCTCTGGTGAAGGCTTTCAGAGGATACAAGATGCTAGTGGGGAGAGGAGGGGAAAAGAGCTTTCTGCTCACACAACTACTGGATACAACTCATTCTTCTGAAATGAAATATCTTTGTATGTATTTCATTTTGATACCTGGGTGTGCTTTGTGTGTGTCCTATTTTAGTAAAACCAAGGGTGTCCAGACTTGGAGATCAACAAGGAATTTCACAGGAGAACCCACTAGTGATGCCAGTGATAGCTGGGGAAGATATCACACTGCCCTGTGAAGTGAAAAGTTTGCCACCACCTATAGTAACCTGGGCTAAAGAAATGCAGCTTATCTCTCCCTTCTCTTCAAGGTAACAGTTATTACATTTTTTTTTTTTTGCTTTGTTGGTTTGTAACTTAAATTTGCCCCACTAATGTGGATTAGGACTACTAGATCATTCTCTCATATGTACAAATACGTACAAATGCCTTGCCTCATTTTATAATATATACCGAGGGTTAAATGTTCCACCCCACTTTTTATCTCAGTCCCCACCCACCTTATGCCTAATGGAAACTCATTATCTGCAGTGTATTGTGCCTACAGCCCTATGTAACCACAGGACTGCAGACCTTGTTTTGGGAGCAGTGGAGAGGATCAATACCCAGAGCAATAATTTCAGAAATTATCAAAACTCACCTGTGAAAATACTGAACCCAGTACCTCCCTTGTATACGTTTTTCCCTGTCGTGTACAAATCATCCCTCCAAAATGCACAATTTCTGCCTGGCTGTCAGAGAAGTGGAGCATCTCCTCCATTTAGCACTGTTAAATTATATTTCTCTGGGAGGATATGTCTTAATTGTTGTTCCCCATATGGGTCTGGCAGATCTTGTTAACCCAACAGGTGTCACTCTAATTGTTGGAGTGATCCCACTTCTATCAATCAATTTCCCTCGATCTCTTAGCATAATGGTGGGGCTGTGCTCCCCAGGTCTTTTTTCACCTTGAATCTCCAAAGGGGCTCCATGCAGCCATGGATAATGCTTTGTATATAAGTTACTGAATCCATTTTAAGAATTGTACCACTGTAAGTTTTGTTAGAAATGAATTATTTACTGCCTTTTGTTGCTGCTTCTTATTTCTCCCGCTTTCCTACCTTGAATCCTTTCATAAACCCTTTAACTTGGAATCTGGAGAGGACTAACTTTGCCTAGCTCAAATGACTGGTCCCACTTACATGCCCAGGCTACCTATGCAGTAGAGCTGGAGGCACAAAGGGGACACTGGATTTGGGCTCTATCAAGGGAGCTTGCTAAAGGGATTTCTTTCCTTCCCCAAACCAATCAACAACAGATTTGGATTCCTCAGGCACTCAGACCTCGGTCGAGTAGTGTGAATGGTGGTGGCTACCAGTACACTGGACATGGAAGCACATTCCAGTGTGCTCTGCCTCCCAGGAGAGGTGGGAGGCTTCCATCTCACCACCTTTTCCCACAACCCCCTTGACTTAACCGGTTGCCTTCATATGCAGCCAACAACAAAGTTTATGTATATATTGGTGCCATTCTTCAAATTCATCCCTTGGTGCCCTTGCCTTTCCCATTCCTTTCCCCTCTCTACTATTTTATATTTTTGCCCTTCTCTTCTCTCCCTGAGAATATCTACACCACAAGCTTAAAATGGTGTAATATTCTTGTCCTTTCCATGGGAAACTTTGAGCAGCGTACTTGTACTAGAGATCCCTTATTGCTACCTTTTCCTTACTGGTTTTTATCTGAAATCTCTTCTCCATAAGGAACCCTGGCAACTGAAGAGAATTTGTAGCAGAGAATTCTCAGCAACTTCACCAAATTACAATTCCCCATATACTTTGGTGGAAGCCAGAGTGAATTCTGCAGATCATGGGCCACCATAAAAAATGCCCTGTTCCTAGGCCAAGCCAGTCTTGTTTTTGATGGTGGGGCCACCCCCAAAGAGCTGCCCAGTTCCTGATCTCATTGCATATATCGGGGAAAACATTTCCTCAAATGTGAAATCATGATAGGAAGTGCCTCCAGTTTCTTTGTAGATTGGATCTACAGGATGACGTGTTAAAGGGAATTCTTTGTTCATTCTCAATCTTACTTCATTCATGAGCTATGTAGAACGAAGGAGTTAGACAGATTGCAAGCACAGTCAAGTAAAAACAGCTCAACCTGAGCAAAAATAACACCAAACAGATGTTGTTTAGTGTGTGGTATTCATTACTAATGTCTAAGTATTCTCCTCGTGATAAATATTTATCCAGCCATATCTGTTTCCTATTTTTCCAGACACACCTTCCTCTCCTCAGGTTCAATAAAGATCTCTGACACCCGGGTTTCAGACAGCGGCATGTATATTTGTGTAGCCACAAACATTGCTGGGAACGCGACTCAGTCAGTGAAACTAAATGTATATGGTAAGCTGTTTAAATTTCCGTAAGAGTCTTTTCAGAGTTGGCAGAGAACAGTTTGTTACATAAATGCAGGAATACTACTATGGTCCCTGGCACTAAACTCAAATAGGCTGAGGAGTCAAACTCTCTGTTCAGCACATACTAAGGGGTCCCAGCAATAATGTTTCATTTCCAATCTTTATTTTAGTGTGTGTGTGTGTGTTTGTGTATATAGAAGCAGTAGCAAGACCAAATGGTTTATTTATGAAGCCATGTCTACCCTGTTTTTTGGCTCTGAAAAGAGTCAGTCCCTGAAGCAGCTTGAAATTAAATATACTCATTTACACAGTTGGCAATTTATTTTTTTAAATGCTCCTTTCCATTCAGCCCAATGTTGCACCCTTTAGTAACTTCTGATAGTCCCCAGCTCTTTATATATGCTACTGTTGGCCTTCCTGACAGCCTTACTAAGACCTGCTGCTTAGGCACAGGAGGTTTTTCTGCATAAGCCCCATACAGCAAAAGGGACCTGCACAAGAGCATGTATCCTTAGTACCTTTCCAGACGCAGAAAACAAATCAACAAACTCATATCTTCAGTTCGCACTGAAGATTACACAAAAGCACTAAAGATAGCATGGTTTAGCACTGCAGTTTCTGTCAGCAGTCCACATTTCCTCTTAGCTATTCCCTTCCCCTTCTGACTCTCTAACAGAATCTTCTAGAAGAGTTATATTTGTTATGTATTTCCTGTCTGACATAGCAAATGCAATTATTTTAAGAACACGTTAGCTAAGAAAAGCTTAATTCCACCAATAGACAGTGGCTGGGTTCAGACAACATGATAACCGATGGTGGTTTAAGTAGTCAACCGTCAGTTGAGTGGTCAACAGTTGGTTATTATGTTGTCTGTTGGGCAAAACCCACCCCACAGTCAACTGTTTCCCCAAAATAACCAACTGAGATAATCAATGCTCTGCAGAGTTGACTATCTGCACAACCGTTAGTTAGCGTGTCGTCTGTCAGGCTCAGTGGACTTTTTTGCAGGGTTGAGTGGACTATTTCAGCTGGCTACAGAGTCCCCTGACAAGAGTGACCAAAGCTGTGGCTGCCACTCTAGTCCAGCCAGCAGAACTCGCAATGGCTGCTGGGATAGCACCAGGAAGACTGAGGGAAGGCAGGAAGAGGAGCGGGGGCTGTGTCAGTCAAATGCCAAGTTGACTATTAGTCCACTCAATACCAGCCCCAACCAATCCACAGTTGTGTAGGAACATGTTGTGTGGGGAGTACCTGCAAAATAACCAATGGTGAGTTGACAATTAACCCACCATTGACTAAAGTATTGTCTGAACGTTGCCTATATATCCTCTTACCTGTTCACTTGCATTGCTTTTTTTAAAAAAAATAAAAATTGAAGGTTCCTGTGCCATTAATAGCTGCCTGATAAAAAGAAGTTTAGCAGGTGAAGTTTCTCCCAAGCTTCACTTGCTAAATATCCCATTTCTGTTAAAGGCACAGGAGCCATGATGGAAGAAAACATTGGGAGCCACAATAACTGCAGGTCAAAACTCCACAGAGTATCCAAATTGCCGTGAGTAAATGAAGTCAAGTGAGGGAATATGTGGATGTGTGACTCAGCTCATAAAGTGTTTGGATTTGCTATTATTTGATAATAACAAAATGAAACATTTTTTGTTATTATTTTCGAACCTACACCCACCCTTTCTGACTTTTTTCTTTAATATTTTCCGTCCCTTTAGAAAAAGAAATGTTTTAAATCAGTGGTAGGAACCTGTTCCACATTGACGTCCACTGAGGAGCTCCTGCATGACTGCTGCGGGACTCCTCAGCATAGCAGAAGTTTTTGAGGCATGCTGTAAGGGTGCACAGTCATTCCATGTGGATCGTGGCCAGGTTCATTGGGCCTCACTCACCATTGCCTTGGATGAACTGAGGCCAGATCTACACCAAGCAGGATATAAGACTTTGAAACCATTTTGAAAACTGTATCTGGAGTGTGTCCTAGGCCCCAACAGTTGTCACTACTGTTATAAACCGTTTTAAAGCAGTAGTGTAGATCCTGCCAGAGTGTGTGACCTAGAAACTTCCCTGTGGCAATGAATGGGAAGATGGGTAGTGTTGATCAAGCTTCATTTTAGGCCAGCTTCTCTGCCACTGCTGTATTTTCCCCCCTATTGGGGAACCCCAGCGCTGCCTGGAAGAACACAGTTCAAAACCTACTGATTTGGACAATGCCTTCAGCAATTTTCCTCTGTGGGACCTGCAGTATGTAATCCACCCCTGTGTTATCTTCCTGGCTGAACTTCTGTTGGCTGCTGGGGATTTAACAGAGAGGAAGTTAGACCATCAAAGGGGATATGTAATGACCCGTCATCGCAAGACATTCAGATTGCTTTGCCCTGCGGAGAGCAAGTAACCGGAGTGTGCTTGAGGGAGGGAGGGAGGGAGGATGGAAAATAAAACACAAACATTTCCAGTCTAGACTTGCGGTATTTAATCAGCAAAGTCTTCACTGTTGGAAGCATTCAATTCCAAATCTCCGGAGCAATCCTTTGGCCACTAGACAGCGACTGGGGTGCCATAGGATGCTACAGATCTCTGTGCCTGTAGACAGAGCTTCTAGCATAGAGAAGGACATCCGGTCGTGGATCTTCCCTCCCTTCCCCACCCTCCCATCTGCTGCAGAAAACTTCTCTGACGAGGTTGCAACTGCAACGTTGTAAAAGAGATCGGGGGGGAAGAAAAGGGGCAGTACTGGTGGGTGGGAAGAGGAGGGGCCAGGCTGCACAGTATCCTATGACCTCTTCAGTCCCCTCCCTGCCCACTGAAAGGTAAGTCAGCTTACATGGGCTCAGAGGCCTGTCTAGATGCTTTTTGTATCACCTCCCCACTCTACTCTGACTCTATGTGGCTCTTCCCAGCAGGGCGTAGGATAGCTGGGGGGCTCCGAGCTCAAACCCTCCCATCTATTGGGAGCACAGCCCTTACAGTGCAATCCTATGCATTTTTATTTGTAAGTAACTTCTACTTGTGTTCAGGATTGCAGCCACAGAGAAATGAAATTGCAGTTTTCTAAGTTGATATGCTCGCTGGGGCATGCTGGGAGCTGTAGGACTTTTTTCTGTTTAAACAGGCATAGGATTGTGCCTTTAGTCATTGGAGCAGTGTAGAAACAGGCTCTAGGTTGTTTCCCATTATTGTATTATAGCACTTGGCAATACAATAATGGGAAACAACCTAGAGCTATGTTGATTGTATTTGATTGAGTTGCCTTCTAAAAACTTCCTACATTAGTGCTAATTAATTTGCTTTGCCTAGTTCCTCCAAAGATCCAACGTGGGCCTCGAGTGATGAAAGCAAAAGTCGGTTACAGAATTGGTATACCTTGCAATGCCCAAGGAATTCCACCTCCAATGATCACCTGGCTCAAAGACCAGAATCCCATTTTGATAGATGACAGACAATATGCCATCTCTCCAGATGGGGCGCTGAGCATCAGCAAAGTCCTGCTTTCAGACTCTGGAAGTTACAAATGTGTGGCAAGTAACATTGCTGGCCGTGATGAAGCTGAGATAATCATCCATGTTCAAGGTAATTATAACACTACCATGAGAAACATTGATTAACCCTTGCTCCTTAATTAGTAAATATAGTTTTCACTTGGGTCCCCTCTACAAGGATTCGCTTTTGCGGCCGGTTAGGCGATTATGTGCATAATCGCTAAAGCGCATTTACACCTAATACCTCTGCATGAGAGGCGGCGAGAGGCGGCAAAGCGCATTAACAGATGTCCAAAATGCGCTTTACAAGTAGTTAATGCGCATAAGCGCTTATTCATATAGTCAAAATGCGCTTTAACGGCTGGAGCAAAATAAAACTCGCGATTTAACGCGCATTCGATAATGCGCATAATCGGAGAGATAACGCGCCTCTACGCCCGATTTGCGCTCCGTTCTTGTAGAGGTAAATTTTTTAAAGCGCCTTGAAAGAGCTTTAAACCTCTCTTGTAGAGGCAGCCATACAGTGAAGAGCAATTTGATGGATTTTTTAAATTTTAAAATTTATATTTTCATACAAGTACACATAGGTATAATGATTATATATGTATACATACAGAAAAAGACAAAACACACAAAACCAATATAAATATAAGGTCAGAGATAGCAAAATTCAGCGTTCATTTGCAATCCAGGAAAAAAAGACTGTTGGGTGGGTGGAGGGAAAGGGGAGCCCAAATTCATGAGGAAGGCAACTAACTGTTATGAAACGCCCAAAGAGCTTCAGCTTCTGGGCAGTATAGAAATGTCATAAAGTAATAAAGAAATAACCAAAAGATAACATGCTGCAAAATTAAGGGCCAGACTTAATGTGCTATGTTAAAGATGTAGCATGCATCTGCCCCTCTATTTTTTATGTACTCACAAGTGAGCGTGCAGGCTCCTATCTGGATTGGGACCACTGCACAGAAGGAAGGGGGATTTTAGACCTTCACTCCCCTGTCCCCTGCTGGTAGTCAACCCCCACCTCTATGCATGGAGTGTTTAAAAGGAAAGAAAACCTTCCATCAGTGCCAATAGAGATTTCATTTTTTAAAAAACCTGTGTGTGGGGGGATATGGGGGGTGGAGATTTAAACATCCCCTCCTCACACACATCCCTGCCTTGCACCCGGTGTTCCCAAACCAGATTGAGGTCCTGCATGCTTAACTGTGGGTGATTCATAAGCAGAGGGGGAGCTGCAGGACATATCTTTAATATAACAGTTATTTTGGCCCTGAGAAGCATGTGAGAGAAATGTGTATTCAATTTCAGTGAAAATACAACCATTTCATAGGAGAGTACGGTCATTTTTTCCCCATTCTGAGAAAATGCTGGCTGAGAGCATATTCAGCCAGTTGCAGCCTTTTACTTTCTCAAGATAATTCCTTTAGCTACTAGAAAACACACTGCAACCCACTGAGTTGCAGGAGAAAAGAATGTGTGAGAGATTGGCCAAAGGTGCCTGACATCTCCAGTACGTATGGTACGTACTAGCCTTGGACAAGCATTCAATAAACTGCTGTCTGGGAATCATGGGAGTTGCAGTCCAGCATATCTGGGGAACACCAGGCTGGGAATGGGGCTGTCTATATGCACTCAAAACCCTACAGTGGCTGTGAATCTGCGCTGTGTCAGTTATATGTACAGATTGTGTGTATGTTGTATGTTTTTGCTGTTTAAATTTTTGTATATTGTTTTTAATTGATATGACACAGCCGCTAATTTGCAGCCACTGCTGGGCTTTTCCACGAGGCTGCGCAGCGGGAAAGTCGTGGACTTACCCCAAGTTTTTTGGTGGGAGCGAGGTCTCCCTGGTTCTTCTGCTCTCTGACCTCACTCTGTGGCCAATTCGAGGGGTGGTCCTGGCAGATGGTGACTGGTGATTGGTCACCAGAAGCCAGGAAGAAGGTGGACTGGCAGCTCCAGTATCTGGATGACCACTGCAAACTCTGCACTCCCTCCTTGATGTAAGTGAAACTACGGGTTTAGGGGGAATGTGGTGCTGTGAAGACAGCCCCAAGGTCGCAATAGCATACTTTAAAGTTCTCTGGTCTAGATGTCAAGTAAGTAAGACATCCCTTTGCTAGTCTAATGGTCTCTGTCAGCAAAGTCAGACAAGGACAAGTTCAAACTATATTGTGATGCATTGACCACTTCCAATGTATTTTATTTTTTTAAAAATTAGATTTCTACCCCACCTTTTTCTTTAATTGCTAGGTGCATAAAATAATTTTATAATAACATAAGTCATAATTGTAAAAGTAAATTAATACCCCTAGAATCAATTCACACACATCTGGGGGAGGGGTCAAACACAATCTGCAGTCTTTTCAAGAATATGAGAGATTGTTACCAGGCATTAATTTTTGCAGTGAAGAAACTGCACCCAACAGGTAAGTAATGGGTAAATTTGAGGGAAAGACATTATTTGGCATTAGATGTATTCTGCTAAGGTTACCTTGCTTTTCATACCGATATTTGTGGGTATTATCCAGAAGTTGACACAGCCCAGCAGATGGCACCATCGCTTCTTTGCTGGACCATCTGGTAGATGCTAGCTACACAAAAGAGTATTTCCAATAAGCTTGTATGCTGGTGTTTGCTGTGCTAAATATGGTAAAATGTTAAGGGGAGGCATATAGTTTTAAATACATTGGAGACACATGCCAGGGTGTTGTGATTGACCTGGATTGAACTGATACATGTCTAATCTAGCATGTGGTCATTCTTGTGGTATGTATTTAAAGAATGTATGCTTTCCTTAGAAAGTACTAGCATTCCATATTCACCGTATGAAGCATAACAACTGAGGAAACAAGTGTATAACCCGGGATATGTAATCAAATCCTCACGTTTGAAAATTATATATTAAAAACAACAGCAAAACAACATCAATAGTTCATTGCCAGATTTTGAGAATTTCAAAGGGTTGATTAAAACATTTCAATTTAAAAATGAAATTTTGGGAAATGGATTAAATTATGCATTCATGCAAAATTCCATTTCTGTCCTGTGCTTTGTTTTAGAACCTCCTACTGTAGGTGTACTTGACCCACCGTACAACACTCCATTTCAAGAAAGAGTAGCAAATCAGCGAATTGCCTTCCCATGTCCAGCCAAAGGTATGGAATGCCATATTATTGCGTGCCGCTTGCTCCGGCTTTTGGAAGCACCATGTTGATTTTTATATCGTGTCACCTTTTTGTTGTCGTAAAACCATATTGGATGGGGGGGAAAAAACTTTGATAAAATTTAAAATGATCAGAGATCTTTCCAGTTTTCCAATTAAGATAACATTATTTTTCGTGGGCAATCACTTTGAATAGTGCAAGTTTATGATAGTGACCCTGAGTCATGCAGAGGTAGAAAAAATACATCTTCCTCCCTTGTCTTTCCTATGAGAAAGGCTGTGGCTCAGTGGTAGTGAACATCCGTTGTATGCAGAAGACCCCAAGTTAACTTCCTGGCATCACCAGGTAGGGCTGGAAAAAATCTGCCTGAAATCTTAGTTTAGAGGTTAATCTAGCCCTCTATTTGGATACCTAAAGTATCTTCTCTGCCTCATTGCCAGTTGCCAGTTGGATTGGAAGCAAACACAATAAAACTAAGCTAGGAGTGCATTGTTTGAATCCTCATAGCACTTTGCTGTTGTATTTATTTATTTATTTATTTATTTATTTATTTATCTATTTATTTATTGCATTGCATTTTTATACCGCCCAATAGCCGAAGCTTTTGTTTCGGACCTTGTGTCAGTTCAAGTTCAGCTTGGTCTTATATTTCATTGAAGACTCCCAAATAACCCATTCATAGATACTCAGTTTCCTTTTGAACGTAATTAATTCAGAAGGCATATATAGGGCTCTCTATTCTTCTCTGTAGGTACCCCAAAACCTGTTATAAAATGGCTGCATAACAACAGGGAGCTAACTGGCAACGAACCTGGTATTTCAATCTTGGAAGATGGAACACTGCTGGTCATTGCTTCAGTCACGCCATACAACAACGGAGAATATGTCTGCATTGCAGTCAATGAAGCTGGAAGTACAGAAAGAACATATAATCTGAAGGTTCATGGTAAAAACACACACCTGTCATTATTTACAAAGGGACATCTTTTATGTTATAGTAGCAATTAGATGATCTTTCATGGGCCATCACAAGTATTTTTAAAAACAACAACAACAAGACCCTGATCCTTTACTAGAGTTTAGGTGTTAGTTGTATAAACATAACAAAACGAAACAAAACCAAAGCCATTTTATTGTGTGTGAAAGCTAAAAACCAAAAGGACTGAGAAGCACCCAGACATGTGTGTTTACATGCATATTTATTCATATTATTTTATGGCAGTACCACCTGAAATCAGAGAACAGGACAAGGTGACAAATGCATCTGTTACTGTTAATCAGCCTGTAAGTCTGTTTTGTGAGATATCTGGCAACCCATTTCCCATCATCACCTGGTATAAAGATGATGTCCAGGTATGTATAGGTGTGACTACGTGTTTCATCAAGTTCAAAATAAAATCAGTCTTCAACCTTCAAGTCGTGGCTGTGAATGTTTTTGCTAGCTTCTCTTTGGTGAGTGTTTGATGATGGTGATTGGATTCAGTTAGATTTGAAGTGGGCATTGCAAAGGTTTAAGCCGTGCTTATACAGAGAAGGGCAGATTGCCATGTGGCTTAGTGATTACAGTTATGTTTCTTCCATGCCACCTCTTGCATGTAGGGATTCTGTAGTTGTCTGCATAAGGTGGATCCTGATTCCAATCCCATCTATCCATAGGATTTCTGCTTAAGTGTAGAGCCACATAGCCATAATAAAGTGTTGACATCCGGAGAATGGACTGTGAGAAGTGGAGGGGCTACTACAGCTCTGAACTGTAGTATTTTTTCTGCATCCTTTCCCTAGTAGAGAACTAGCAGGGCCGTGCAGAGGGGGTGGGACAGTGGCCTGGGGCCCACGATTTTGAGGGGGCACTCCAACAAAGAGATCTTCCCCAGCTTATGCTACTGCTTCCATAGCGTAAGTGGCCCATCGAGAAGCGAGGCGCCCCCCTTGCGGACACAGTACAGAAGCCGTCTGTCGTGATGTCTTACATCTTGAATAAAAGTGCTTCCCATTACCTTTTTAATAAATCGTTCTAGTTCATAGATGTATTTAGCATTGAATCAGTGCCACTGATTAAAAAATACTTAATGAGCAGTTTGAAATGGGGGGGGGGCACACACTTCCCATCTGGCCTGGGCATATGACCAGCTCTGCACAGCCCTGAAAACTAGTCCAGAGGCACTGAGTTAGTGGCTCTTTTCCACTCAGAGGTGCTTCAGGAAGAATCTGCCCTATCAAATTTGAAGGGTGATAATTTCATATATGGTAATAAAGTTATCTAGCTTCTGCCATTACTCTTCATTGCCAGACATTCCTTAACTTACAGTAATCCTTTGAAAGTATGATTAGCCTAATTTGACACAGGAAATTGAACATGTGAGTTGCACAATTCAGATGCTGTATTGGGTGGATGATGTTGACGTCATTATTCTTGGATCTCTTTCAGATTGTGGAGAGCAGCACTCTGCAGGTTTTGAACAATGGAAAGCTGTTGAAACTTCTTAAAGCGGCTACTGATGATGCTGGCCAGTATTCGTGTAAAGCCACCAATATAGCAGGGAGCTCAGAGAAATTCTTCACTGTAGATGTGCGAGGTTGGTGCTGCTGAAGATGGTACTCTGAACCAGTAGTCTTTGGTATTTCAAATTAATCTGATTAAGCATATCATGCAAGTATGACAGAACAGCAGTAGGAAACTAGGTCAAACCAATCTTTTTCGCAGTCTTTTACAATACCCTGAAAGTGTTCAGTGACCCTCATTAATTTTTGCTGCCTCATTCTTTCAATGTGATCCAGCCCCACCTACAAGAGCAAGGGGGCATGGAGGGTTGTTCTTTTGAAAAGCACAGTCTGCTTGACAGTTTTGGTCCAGAAGAACAAAAGTAATTACTCTGAACTCCAGAACTGATTACACTTTATAGCGGTCAACCCAGGTATAACAAAGACTGGGAGATAATGGTTTGTCTAAAGCCACCTAGAGTTCAATCCTATGCATGTTTAGAAAGAAAAGAAATCCCATAACTCCTTTCTATCTAAACATGCAATGATTGTGCCCTTAGGCTGTATAGGATGGCACTGTTAGTGAGCTCGTGCCTGAGGTGAAATTTGAACCTAGGTCGTCCTAAATTCACAGCTCAGGCTCTTCACCGCTATGCTAGATTCCACTGTTGAAACTACTGCCAGAACCTCCCATTGTCATCAATTACAAACTACCATTGTTCAATTGCAATCCCTATGTTGAAAATGAACACATGTAGCAGGAGTCTGCAATAAACTGCTCATATGAGAACAAAGCTATGATGGAGGTATATTCCGATGTATACATTTACCAGTGAAAAGAAAGTGAAATTTCAGGATTAGATCTCACTTGTCCTCAATCATCTTGCTGAAAGAATTGCATTCCACTCTGCAATGCATTCTATTTAAGCATGCTCCTCCTGTTTGATGATTGATTGTCGATGCTTTCTTTTCCCCATAGTCCCACCCACTATAAGAGGTGCTGATTCATCCAGCGAACTTTCATTCATCCTCAACCAAGAAGGCACTTTAGAATGTAGAGTCAGTGGCTCTCCTTTTCCCATCATTCAATGGTTTAAAGATGGCAAGTAAGTGACAGTCCTTAGATTGTTGGAAGTATTTTCGATGGATAGGGAAGAGAAGTGAAAAAAAAACAATATTCCTCTCTCACTTCCTGTTGATATAATAAAATGGGTGCATAGCCACAGTTTGATTGCACATTATACACTAAGAATAGATTTAAATGAAAAAAACATTTGTATAAAGATCAACAAGTCCTTCACCTATGTCAGTTGCCATGGCTGTGGCATCTTTTACATCAGTGCAGACTTACCGCCCAGCTGAGTTGCTGATGAAACCTAAAGGCCTTCATCTACCCATGTCTGTAATCCTAATAAAGTAGGCTGACCAGATAAAATCCAGGTCAGGGCTCATGTAACTTTAACAGTTGTAGAGAAAAGGGAATTTCAGTCAATGTCATTTGTATGCAATTAGTTCCTGGTGATATTCCCTCTTCATCACAACAGTTAAAGGTGCATGCACTATACTAGAGTGACCATATACAAAAGAAGGCAGAGCCCCTGCAACTTTAACTGGTGTGATGAAGAGGGAATATCATCAGGAACTAATTGCATACAAATGACACTGGCTGAAATTCCCTTTTCTCTACAACTGTTAAAGTTACATGAGCCCTGACCTGGATTTTATCTGGTCACCCTATAATAAAGAGCTTGCCCATGTGTGACCCCAAATTCCACCTATCAGTTATGCCCAGTATATGTACTGTATTCCTAAAGCATTGTTTACAGTCATTCGTTAAATTTAGATAATTAAGAGAGCAATCCTATAGTCCCTGGGTGAGCTCCCTAGAGACCATAGGACGGCTCAAAAAACCCTCCAAGGTTGGAGACAGCGCTCAAACCTCTGAAAGGGGAATCAGAGATCTGAACCCCTTCACTGTTGGCTGCCACTCTGAGATCAGAAAAGTGACCTTAGAGGAGGAGGAAAAAGAGACATTTGGGTGGGCGTGGAGGGGAGGAGACCAGAGAGGGCTGAGCCATCTCCAGCCTCCTTCCCTCTGTCTTTGAAGTGCCCTCGCTAGATGGGCTGAAAATCCCATCTAGCGAAAATCAGGAAAAATGGAAGACGGAGGCAAAGATCAGCTCTACCTCTCTTGCCACCCTGGCAGCTTCAGCCTGGCAGGGCATAGGTGACTCAGCTGCCTCCAGATTTAGGGGCTTCTGAGTGGTGAGGGCGCAATTAATAAGTCTTTTAAGACTGTAAATTTCCTTTGAAGTAATGAGCACTTCTTGTGACGTTTGTAGTGCATTACCAATTGTTTAGTGCCAAATTCAGCTCAGGGTAAAACTAGGCCTTGTGCAAACCAAATCCGCATACTCCTATGGCTTTGAGGTCAAGCTGTACATGTTACTTTAATATTTTTCAAAGACAAAACGGAGTCAGTCACATGAACAAGGCTGGACAAAAAGCTACGGCAAAAGCAACTCCCAGTTAAATGAATGGGACTTACAACAAAACATGTGATTTTATTGGAGCTTGCACAAGAGAAATTAGCGGTCAATCAAGTGTATTATTTCATTTGTTAGACAGGATACATGAGTACATAAAACATTTTCGCAGATGTAAAGAGCTACATTCCAGCACTATGTCCTGCAAGACTGAGCCTTTGTGGCTCTAAGCTACTCATCTTTCAGGAAATTTCATCCATTAAGGGGATGAAATTTGGCAGTACAAATGTTAGTTGGATAACAAAAATGAGTATATAACTATTCTTGGATAAATACTGTTAGCATTTAGTACTGCATATTGATGGCCAACCAAAAGTGGATATCCTAATGTTAATGCTAACTTGGAAATCTGGGCAGTGTGGAAATTTGCCGGTAGCTGTTAGTTGATGTTTTATCTTTATCGGATATTTTAGCACCACTTCAGGCCGATTTGCACACAGACTTACATTGTAAAGCCTTTTATTAATGGAATAAATGCTGTAAAGCTACTGTTTCTAATAGTCTGGATAGATCTACATAACAAACGCAGGGCTTCTTAGATTAAAGGGAAATCTTGTTTGCATTTGCTTCCTGCTTCTCCTGTGCAATTGTAATGGGCTCTGCATTCCCTGGGAGGAGAGGAACAAACACCTGGTCTGTAATTGAAAACTTTCCCCTTCTCACGGTGCTCATAGTAATGAATGGGAAATACGTCCACTTATGGGTGTTTCATAGTGCAACTTTATAATTTAAATTTATAATGCAGATAACTGACCCATTGGGGTTATAGTTAGGGATGCTTAAAGAATTTGATCTTGGTAATTCCGATATGAACAGACCTGATCCGCACCTCCCAGGCTTCATCTTGACTAGCACGGGAGGAAAGCACATTGCTCTTATTCTCCGCAGTATGACGAAATCGGCTGTGCTCCTTCCGTATTATATGGCAGAGCTGACTGGAAAACCTGGAAAAACATACTTCCGGGTGGGTGGTGGGATGGGGTGGAACTTATAGCTCCCACCCCCTCCCTCCATTATGCACACTGTTCTGAGAAGAAGCAAAAATTCCAAGTTATCTAGTGCGGGATCTGAAGGGAGAATCTGCGCATTAGCGGAGGGAGTTCTTATCCTTTACTTTGTTGATGCACAGCTGTGCAGCTACAGTTTATAAAAATTATTATTATTTTTTATTATTATTATTATTATTATTATTATTATTACATTTATATACCGCCCCATAGCCGAAGCTCTCTGGGTGGTTTACAAAAATTAAAAGATTGAACATTAAAAAGTCAATATACAAAATTTAAAACCATAAACCATAAAACAGCTGATATTTAAAACATTTTAAACTTTTAAGCCTGGCCACAAAGTCAGTTAAAACCTCAACTTAAGCTGTTAAAATGCCTGGGAGAAAAGAAAAGTTTTGACCTGGCGCCGAAAAGATAACAGTGTTGGTGCCAGGCGGGCCTCATCGGGGAGATTATTCCATAATTGTCGGAGCCACCACAGAGAAGGCCCTCTCCCTTGTTGCCATCCTCCGAGCTTCCCTTGGAGTAGGCACCCGGAGGAGGACCTTTGATGCTGAGCGTAGTGTATGGGTAGGTTCATGTCGGGAAACGCATTCCATCAGGTATTGTGGTCCCAAGCCATGTAAGGCTTTATAGGTTAAAACCAGCACCTTGAATCGGGTTTGGAAATGTACAGGCAGCCAATGCAAGCGGGCCAGAGTTGGTCTTATACGTTCAAACTTTCTGGTTCCTGTTATCAATCTGGCCACTGCATTTTGTACAAGCTGCAGCTTCTGAACCGTCTTCAAAGGCAGCCCCACGTAGAGTGCATTGCAGTAGTCTAACTTGGAGGTTACCAGAGCATAGACAACTGAGCATAGACAATAGAGAGCTGCTGCATTCCCTGAAAGTTTGCTCTAATGGGGTGAAATGGGGTGTGTGCTCTCCCTATGAGAGCAGGGGCAGGTCGGGAAAGCTCTTTCAGCCTGAGGAACAAATTTAATTTGGGAGAAGCTCTTGGGGGCCGCAATCCAGTGATGGGTGGGGCTGAAGGCAAAAAGGGGTGAGGCCAAAATACCAGAAGATACCCAGCATTTTATAGCCTAAAGCTTTTACTGCCAGTAACTAACCCTTAGGGGAGGTATTTCAATCTTTTAGAAGGGAGAGAAAACTGCACAACACTGGGCAACCACCAGACAACCAGTGGCTGGGGGAAAGGGGGTGGGAACATTAGAAGGGGGCGTGGCCACCCAGGGAGTGCCAAAGGGCAAGATGTGGCCCCTGGGCTTGAGGTTGCTCACCCCTGACATAAGGGATGAAACGTGATCTAATGGCTCTATCCAGGGATCAAGGAAAAGGGGCTAATTTGGTGGCCTCCAGTATGATCTCGATACACCTACATCTACTACGTATGCACTAGCTTTCTATTCTGTAAAAAAAAAAAAATGAGCTGAAACCAGAAACAAAGACTTGCACCGAAACCAAAACATGAATTCTATGCCATTTAGAGGCATGAATTGCAACTGGAAGATTCAGCCCAGTAGATTGGTTTGAATTTCATTTTTTCTAATGCGGGAAGTCCTATTTTAGTTCAGAATAAAATAATTTTGCCAAAAGGAAGATACTAGCACAAACATTGCTTTGTCTTGCACTATATGTTAATAGGTCATTTAAATTCAAATTGATGGGAATGGGGGAGGATATATTGAACTCTTATGCATGTTTATGCAGAAGTAAGTCCCGTTGCATTCGGTGGGGCTTATTCCCAGTTAAGCGTGCAGAGGGGATCAAACACACTATAATAATTGTAGCATTTCCACCCCCACAGGCCCCTCTTCTTAGGTGATCCTAATATTGAGGTTTTGGACAAAGGACAAATCCTGCACATTAAGAGTGCTCGGAGAATTGACAAAGGGCGCTATCAGTGCAGTGCCACCAATTCTGCTGGTAAACAGCTCAAGGAGCTCAAAGTCATCATCCATGGTATGTAACTGCAGATGCATGAACTTTGCAATTTTGTTTTACAGAAGGGGGATTATAAAAATGGTGGAAGCCCTTGAATCATGGTTTGTTGTGCTTGAAACCCCCACCCCCCAAAAGAAAGTTCTCTTAACTTAAAATGCATTTTGAAAAAAAAAATACTTGAGAAAGTTCTCAGGGTGGCCAACATACAGCATTATCACAGTTACAGAGAGTAAACATTGCTTAAAGCCAAAAAAAGTTTAAAATGCCAGGGGTGGGGTACGGAATGGCCTTCACCTGGCATTAGAATGGCACCAAGTTTCCAATTCTGAAGAACGTCTCCACAGCTGTGTGAGTAATATGGAGTTAGACAGTCCTTCAGGCCCTTCATGGTTCCAAGCCATGGAGGGACCTAATGGTCAAAAGCAACATCTTGAATTGGTTCTGGAAACTGATCGGAAGCCAATGAAGATGGTGAAGCGCCGGTATGCTGTTCTTGTATCATCCAGTCCCAGTTAGCAGCCTCACAGCCGTATGAACTGACTCCAGATTTTCAGACTGTTTTCAAAGGCATTGCAGCAGCCCAATCAGAAGGTTTGTGATAAGATGAGCCAGGTAGAAATAATGCTTTGAATTAACTTTTTCACAAGTTGAAATTATGTGTGGTAGGGAAGCAAGATCATGCTTTCCCATCCTGCACACCAGGCACACCTCTCTAGCCTCTAGGCTAACTGGCTATCCATATAGGAATATTATATTTGCATATTCATTCATTCATTCTTTATTTATTTATACAGTTTTTTTGTATCCTGCCTTCCAGTTTTGGAGCCCAGGGCAACTATCAATCGAAGATAATACAACGATCACAGAAAAAATAAAGAGCAGCATCACTTAAAAATAGCTTTAAAAAGCAGTGATAGATCTTTGCAGGGCTGAATCTAATACAGTATACAGTACATCAAGTTCCAAGTACTTGAACAAAGAGAAATGTCTTCAGCCTTTGTTTAAACAGTTGGTATGTGGAGGAAGGCCAAATATCATGTGGGTGGGAGTTCCTTACATGGGGTGCCATCACAAAGAATGCCCTGTCTCTAGCCACCACATTTCTTAGCATCTGCTATTGTTGGGCAAGGAGCAAGGCATCCCCTGCTGATTGTGGGTCTTAGGCCATTTGGTAACTGGGAAGGCGCTCCTTCAATACTTGGGTCTCAAGTCAACTGTAAAAGGCTACGTCATGTCCATTCCAACGTAGATAGACCCGAAACACTTGTGGGCTATTGAGCATACATTTCAGACCTACACATGTAGGATTTGACATACAAATGTTATGTCCATCTACAGATGTCTGGTGGGCAGACATGCTGCCTCGCCATGTGATATTTCTACATGCAGAAACATTTCTCTGAACTGGCCCAAAGGCACACAGGACAAGCTAGTGCAAAAGGGAATTTTTGGTAGTGCTGGGAAACAATTTTTGAAGAAGTTGTTAAAAGTGCCAGAAGATCATATTGTTATGGTGATTCTTTATTGATCTCGCAAGGAGTTTAAGCACCATGGGGTTTTATTCAGAGAGGATTTTGCTGAAGGCAAAGTTTCACCTTACATCTATAGTTAACAACAGCATAAAGAGGATTTGCAGTGTGAGCATAACCTGAGGAAGGGAAAGAGTAGCAGAGATTTAAGTAGGGCTTGTAATTATTGTCTAGCCTCGATAGAAGCCAGGCAGAACAAGTCAAATCTCATTTAGTAATTGAGACAGGAAGCTTGTGATGGGCTGCCAGAATACTTAAGAGGAGGTTATTAGTGATCTTGCATCTCGAGGCTTCATTGGAGTGGGGAGAGAACAAAGACAGATAGGAGGTGAAAAAGGGAATAATCTGTAGGGATGGGGAGAGGCCTATGCAAAGCAAACTGACCACATGTTCTAGGGCTTCAAAGGCTTGGATGGGGGCGACAGTATATCCAATTACTTTTTCCAGGCTCAAGAGTAGCTTAATTTAATCTGTTATTTAGTTATCTGCTTTCTGAAAGCAAGGTAAAAGAAAAAAGAGAGACAATTTGCTTTGGAGCATAACAATATCCTTTTTGCATGCATCTTACAGTCGTCGCTGCTGTTGCATTTGCACATTGCCTTTTGATGAAATTGAAGGGTTTCTTTTGGACCAGTAAGACCACCCTTACACAAATTTGTGCGGACATGGCTGCCTCTGCCCCTGTGCTTGTTCTCACGCACTGTTCTGGCTACATGTAAACATGCCTGTCCTCATATTTCATCATGGGCATCATGAGTTTACCATGCATGTCACATGCTTTCCAAGAGACTGGACATATTGGGAAGTAACCTACACTGCCGCTGTGCTTCCGCTCATTCTGTTGGGTCAGTGGGGCCCACAATTTGCACAATGGGGAGTTAGTGCTTCCTAAAGCAACCCCAGAAATGAGCATAAAATCTCATTTCTGGATTGGTACACATCAGTGAAGCTCCCTTCTGTGAGCTCTGCTGACCTGCCTCATTCCGGAAATTAGCATTTCCACTCATTTCCAGTTGCTTTAAAAACTGCTCGCTCCCTGTTGTGCAAGCAGTGGCTGCCATTGGTGTACTAGAAGCACTGGGTACTGCAAATCCAAAGTCACAGACAAACACAATGATGGCCAGCATGGGCTACAACTCACCACCGATTGAGTAAACTGATGGTGGGTTGTGGCACATGCTGACCATCATTGTGAACATTCAAGCCATGATGGGTAGTTGCCACAGCTTATCATAACATGTGGTCCCAACCAGAGTTGCTTGTTGCTGTGGGCAACATGGCACCCAAACCCTGTTGTCAATCATGTGAACTGGCCCACAAGTATTTACATGTTCCCATATCAGTGTGGTAGCAATCACAGAAGCCATGCTAGTACAAATGCATATTGGGTGGTTGTGGTCGAAGTCATCAAAATTGCCTTTAGCCTTTTTAATGACTCCATTGTATATATTACTGGTTATACTTTAAAAAAACACAAATGGCCCAAAGCTGTGTAAAAGCTGTGGTCAGAAAGAAGACTGAGTATACTTGAAGTAGCATAGAAACATAATCCTAGCCAAAGTATTGTTGCAGAACCTGCTATAGTAAAACTGTATGTATACCTTCTTAGAATTTTAAAATGTTGGTGCTCTGTATTTCAAGAGCTTGAGGCTGAACAGTAAATTTAAATATATTTTTTCTTGTAACATTTGTGTTCTTATCTTGCAAAATATTTATCTTCATTTTGCTTTTTGATGAGCTGAGTTTGAGTAAGCAGCTATAGCACTTTAGTAGCACATACTCCTTCTAATTGTCATTAATATTTCCATGAAAACTTAGTTAAGATATTTAAACTTGGTAGCATTGGTGGATGGAATTGACCAGAAAGGAAGCAAAGTAATAATATTCAATGAGCAGCAGGAACCTCAACTATATTGTGATAGTTCTCAATACAGCCAGCCCAAGAAATTTTGCTGCCTGAGGCAAAGGGCAAGATGGTGCCTTCCCGTTCCATGTGTAGAAGCTGCTCAGACTGGCAGTTATCTTATTTTGACTCTGGCAATACTATAACGTCCCACCAAGGGCAGCAGGCTAGCTCAGAGCAGGCAGGGTTGGCCACATGGCCCACATAGCTCTTTCATCCAACACCTCATTGCCACTTCCTGCCCACTCCTCAGCATCTGCCGTCTGAGGAAGCTGCATCGTTCTGTCTAATGGTAGGACCGGTCATGCATAGAGTAGTAAAACTAGCTGATCCAACACTTGACTTCTGTATGTGAAGGGGTTCACTTGAACACAAACTTTTAAATGCTGCATTTTATAAAAGGTTTTAGTAAAGTCTGATAGCTTTATTTAATTTATATGGAAATTACTTAGAAATGTTTAGATCAACATTTTTCTATCTAGCATGAGAAGGGTACAAAGAAATGGATGAATTGGCACAATGCCAGGTTCTTCTTTACCTAGGATCTTCTCAATCCTCTGTCTATAAGGATAACAGGGTCAAAGAGATCTCAAGACCTTGCTCAGGTCAAAGAGGAGCCTATCCACATTGCCCTTCAAAAGACTTATATTCTGTTTAAAAATTGCAGGGTTAATTCCTAGACTCTTCTTCTTTCGTTTTTGTTTTGCAGGCTGCTTGACCCGCCCACGTCTGTCTCTGTAACTCAAGCAGCCTGCAAAACAAAAACTAAAGAAGAGTCAAGGAATTAACCCTGCAATACACAAGTGAACACTTTGAGGTTGGAGGAAGCAGTCACTATGAAACGTAAGTACTGCTCAGTGTGCTCTACCACGTAATGAAATGACTTAAAAAAACATTTTTAAACAGAATATAAGTCGTTTTAAGGGCAATGTGGATAGGCTCGAGGTCTCAGGATTGTGTTTACATCAGATATGGATTGTGATGTCAAGGTGATCTCTGGTTCAGATGAATCCATTTTATAATCAGCAGAAAAATCAAAGAGATCTTAGACAGGATAATAGGCTAAAATAACCAGGAGGTATTCGATCATTCATTTAAGCCCCTCTAAGCAGTGGTTTCTTTGTCCTTTCAGAGCTCCGAAGTGCCATTTTACAGGATGGTATCTTGGAAACTTGGCAGGTTGGGATCTGCTGCCTTTGTTGGCAGCCCGCTGGTGTGTGCTCATGACCTACATCAGCAGCCAGGCTACCCATGTAGCGCTTGCTTGGTGCAGCATAGGAGTATTTAGCGAGTGTCTATTACTGTGTCTTTTATAAGCATCTGCAAATGATTAGTTTACCTACATTATTGTTGGCTAGAAAACTGTATAAGCTGTTGCCTCGAGAGTAAAGGGAATTAGTGTGGTTTTCAAGGCATGTTGAAACCAGCAGGGTGTTGAAGTGATACTTGTGGTTCTCAGAAGCATGAGACAGTGGGGTTTGGAGGGTGAATTTTAAGGCCCTCCTTTGCCAATGTGAATCCAATTTTGGTGTGTGTGTGTTTGTTTGTTTGTTTGTTTGTTTGATGTGTGCTGCGCTGGCCGGCAGACTCGGCCAATGAGGCAACCCCTTCTTTATTCATAGGATTTTCTTCTTTTTTCCTGGAACCCCTTTCTTTGGAGTTCTGACTGACACTGCAGGATCCATGTGGCTCAGCTAACTCTCTTTTCATTTCTTTTACCCAACATAAAATAAACTGAATTATATCAGTTTGGTCCTTCTTACACTTGGAAAGGCATCAAACATGTTCATACCTAGGACAGTATAGATACTTGTGAATGTATGAGTTGGGATTAATTCTCTCTCTCTCTCTCTCTCTCTCTCTCTCTCTCTCAAATTGAACATGGGTTGAAACCAAATTCAAATATTTTCTCACCTATGAAGTCAGGGACAATTTTCTATCTCTAGTCCATAAATCCATCTTTCTACAAATGAAGCTGGCTCTCAGAGGTGTTGTAAAAACACACCATAAAGACTATGAACTACTAGATAACTGCTACAGTTTTGAAGCACAGTGGCCTTGTATATTACATCGTTGAATGTTTTTCCATATACAAACATACAAAATTAGCATTACAAGGAAATGGAGTTCTGCCTAGCTTTTTCTATGCCATGCTAGCCTTCTATGTGTGGAGATTTCCCCTCCCCTCTTAGGGGAGCATATTTGAACATGCAACATTGCTCCCATATGCAATGTCCAGGAGTAGTTTTTCCACATTACTTGTTTTTGTGTAGGCCAGCCTTTCCCAACCTACTGCCCCCAGATGTGTTGGACTACAACTCCCATCACCACAGCCAGAAGGGTGATGCTGGCCAACACTTCTGGAGGACATCAGGTTGGAGAAGGCTGGTACAGGCTGATGCTAAGTTATGAGGTCTGTTAAATCCTCCACATAGAGGCTACTAAAAATCATTTGAGGTGCAATCCTATGGATGTTTAGACAGAAAAAAAGGCTTACAACTCCCAGCATGCTCCAGCAAGCAAGGCTGGCTGGGACATGCTGGGAATTGTAGGCCTTTTTTCCTGTCTAAATATGCATAGGATTTTGCCCTTAGAAACTGTTTTCTCCACATTACTGCACACCATGGCTGTGTTGGATTTTTATGTCTCAAAAAATTTTATTGCTCAATCTACAGATCATTGCAACAAACAGAAATTTGAAATTTTACAGTACTATTATACAATACTATTATATCAAAAGTTACATATAAGGTTAAAACAACAGAGCTGGAAAATACATAACATCCTTAACTGAAATGATAGGTGGGTGAAGAGCAAACATACAGAAATCTTTAATAACCTATCAATCACATTGCATTCATATCTCTGAATCTTTATAATACTTTACACTGATAGTATCTAAGAACTTTGCTCTACATCTAGTAGCTTTCACTGCAAATAGTGCAACCCTCTGTATCACATATGGGTTGGTTGAATATTATAAATATGTCAATTTCTCTTGAACATCCCTATATTTCACTTTCTTTAGGAGAGGCTCTAAAAAACTGTTTCTTATGTCTGTATATAATGGACAGTCAAATACATAGAACTAGATCTCCACAAACAGACAACCTGTCTTCTGCTGGTATGCCATGAAATCTCCCCCATTTGATCATGGTATCCATTTGTTCACATCTTAAACGTGTAAAAACTTTCTGATGTTCCATTTTCATGGGTACTGATAAGTATTTCTCAAACTGGTGCAGATACTTTGTGCTAGCTAACCATTTCGCTGTTCTTGAGAATGTGAGCGCAGTAATATTGGTTTGCGCTCCTACATCAAACACTCTTTGTTTGAAAATAGTTCTGCTAGCTGTCAGTGTTGGATTGAGTGCCTGGTCAGAAAATCCAAAGTTTGGAAGGAGTTTAAACAGTTTCTGCAGCCAAATGTTCCATTGTACAATTGACTTTTGTTCATAATGTGCCTGGGTAACTGTAATTTAACACTGTATTTAAAGATTGTAAAATAGCAACTGTTTTTAGTTCATTTTTCTTTATTTGTGAAGTCCAGGATAAGATTTGCTCTTCTTGGCATCTTGGTTTTAGTGTTTGTTTTTCTTTTGCTTCCCTGGAAACAGTCCCACCTGCAATTAAAGGAGGAAATGTTACCACCGAGGTGTCGACATTGCTAAACAGCATAGTCAAGCTGGAGTGTGAGACGAGGGGGATCCCAGCTCCTACAGTAATGTGGTATAAAGATGGCCGCCCCATTATTTCTAGCCCACAAGCCCTGTATTTGGAAAGGGGGCAATTCCTTCAGATTCCTGATGCTCAAGTTTCCGATTCTGCTAAGTACATCTGCCAGGCAACTAACGTAGCTGGAACAGCTGAAAAAATATTCCAAGTGGATGTCTATGGTAAGAAGAGATGTGCACTCTTTGTTTGGCTATTACTAGTGACAAAGCTGGAAGTTGATCTGTACAACTTGACAGCTTCTGGGCCTGATGAAAGTGACTCTGTTTTGTCTTGATGTGTCTATCCTTCAGCATCTTATCAGCTGCTTTTGCCTCAGGCTTTCAGGTGGTTCAGGATTGAGCCAAATTCATATAACTCAGAAGGGGAAGGAGGGAATTATTTGAAATATAACATAGGCTGACCAGATGAAATCCAGGTCAAGGCTCATGTAACTTTAACAGTTGTAGAGAAAAGGGAATTTCAGCCAGTGTCATTTGTATGCAATTAGTTCCTGGTGAAATTCCCTCTTCATCACAACAGTTAAAGGTGCATGCACTATATTAGAGTGACCATATACAAAAGAAGGCAGGCCCCCTGCAACTCTAACAGTTGTGATGAAGAGGGAGTTTCACCAGGAACTAATTGCATACAAATGACACTGGCTGAAATTCCCTTTTCTCTATAACTGTTAAAGTTACATGAGCCCTGACCTGGATTTTATCTGGTCACCCTAATATAACATGGGTGTGAAACCCTTCTCTCCAACCATTTTCCTCCCAAGGAAATTACTACCAGTCTTGGGGAACATCACTGGGAGAAAGTATAGGCAGGGATTCAAGCCTGTCTCCCTTCCCACTCACCCACCTTGAGCTTTAAATCCCCTCTCCACAATTCTATGTGTGATTCCAGACAAACCTTTTAATGTGCAATCATCCTTTCTCATTCACAGAATTTTGGGGGTTGGGATACAACCAGTGTCATCTTCAATTTGTATCTCTCCTGTATTTTTCCACTTTTTCTTCCATCTTTTTACTCACCAGGGAAAAAAACTGGTTAAGGAAGAAAAGACTGAATAGATGCACTGTGTCTTTTGTGCTACCTCCAGTAACTGAGGCAGTAAGCCTGTTGGGGAACATGGGTGTGAGGGTGCTGTTGCACCATATCATGCTGGGCTAGATGGACCCTTGGTCTGATCCAGCATGGCACTTCTTATGTTTTTATGATTGTTAGCTCTAGGGGCCCTCTGCCTAGAAGCACCTTGTATGAATTTGGAGCAGCCCAACTTTTACATGTGGGTCTGCAGCCATAATGTCTAGATTGGATCAGAGAAAAGCCACAAGTGTGGAACCAGCCCTAAATAATGCACATGTTCGCCATTCTCACTTGTAAAACAATTTTGATGACATCTGCCAGTTGTTGTTTTTAAGGCACAACCCTATGCATGTTTAGATAGAAAATAGGCGTACAACTCCCAGCATGCCCCAGCCAGGATTGTGTCCTTAATAGTTTGTCCTCCATAAGGCAGTTTAACCAGTAAGTGTGATTGCTTTACAGTGTTGGCCAACCAGAATATAAATGTTGTCTTGTGGATGGGGGAGAAAAAGCCCTCACATTGGACATGGTTAGCCATAAAAGGCAATTTCCAGAAAGTAGAAAATTCCCATAAGCAAAAAAAAATGTCCCACAAGTTGAAGCATTCTCTGAACACCAAGTTAGGTTGGAAGGAACCAATCCGATTAATTTTAATAATACCTTTTCTGGCTTGAAAAATATGTCTTTCTACTTCTCCCTTTTGTTCCAGTTCCTCCAGCTATTGAGGGTGACTCCGAAACAATCCAGAGCAAGCAAGTGGTGGCCGGCAGTTCGCTAGTGTTGGAGTGTAATGCAGCAGGCAACCCACTTCCCCTGTTGACCTGGCTAAAGGACGGTGTTCCTGTGAAAGCGAGTGACAACCTCCATGTTGTGTCTGGAGGGAGGAAGCTGGAGATCTTGAATGCTGGAGAGGCTGACCATGGCCAGTATGTGTGTGTGGCTACCAGCATTGCAGGAGAAAAAGAAATCAAATATGACGTGGAAATCCTAGGTGTGTTAAAAACAAAGAATTTAAACTTCTTCTTCTTTTGTTTTGTTTTGCTTATTTTACCGGAATTACCAAATTTATATTTCCACAAAGAAAAGCAAGAGTCGTTGATTTATGCGCTACATAATTTCTTTGGCTCCAGTCTATATTAAATTTGCAATGAATTGTTCCTGGTGTTCTGTGTCCAAAGCTCCCTTGGATATATATCATCCTGGTCAAATCCATCTGTCTGGTTGTAGGGATGCTATGATTGGTTCATCCAGTCTAAGTGTAGAGACATTGTGGTGGAAAAGCTGAAAAGTAGCAGGTTTTGGGATTCATCTGGGGAATTAATTTAGGATTTGGGGGCGGTGGACTAATGCTGCTTTGAAACTAATCCTATTTAACCTGTAAATAAAATGATTTATTACAGGTACTCTAAGCCAATAGTGATTTGTTGTCCAGGGAAGGGAGGAGCCCCCAATTGTATTTTAGGGTGTTTAAACAAAAAAAAATGTCCTACAACTCCCAGCATTCCCTAGCCAGCCATATACACTGGGGAAAGCTGGAAGTTGTTGGTCTTAAATATTCATTTAAAACAAATAAGTAAATTTGACAATATTTCTGTCTGTGCTCCTTGTTTTGCTTTCTTTCGTTCTAGTCCCACCAAGTGTAGAAGGTGGAAATGAATCTTCAGACTATATTGTGATTCTCCACAGTCCCCTTGAGTTGGACTGCCCAGCAACAGGAACTCCTCTGCCAACAATCACGTAAGAGGCTGCAGTTCAATTATTATTATTATTATTATTATTATTATTATTATTATTATTAAAAATCCATCAGTTACTCTGATATGACATTTGGCTGGAGGTAAAAGTTAAATATAGAAATATGTGATCATAGACAAAAAAGAAAGGAAGTGGTGGAACCATATGAAATTTCGCTGGATGATGTTGTTTATTTTCTTTAGTGGTACTGGTAAAATAGCAATGGCAGGGGATCACATTCCCTTTTCTAGCCTTCTTCACGCAACAAAAAAATACCCCAGTAAGTCTGACTTATTTTTTGAGACGGAACTTGCTGCTATCTCCTGCTGTGTGCAGGAGAAGCAGTGTAATTAAAACGGCCTGCTGAATGGGCCACGTGCACGTTGTTTACTTCCTCTTTTGAAAGAGGAAGTAATAGGCTGACCATATGAAAAGGAGGACAGGGCTCATGTAACTTTAACAGTTGCAGAGAAAAGGGAATTTCAGCTGGCATCATTTGCATGCAATTAGTACCTGGTGAAATCCCCTCTTCATCACAGCAATTAAAGTTGCATGCACTATACCAGAGTGACCATATACAAAAGAGGGCAGAGCCCCTGCAGCTTTAACTGTTGTAATGAAGAGGGAATTTCACCAGGTATGAATTGTATACAAATGACGCCAGCTGAAATTCCCTTTTCTCAACAACTGTTAAAGTTACATGAGCCCTGTCCTCCTTTTCATATGGTTAGCCTAGGAAGTAATGAGGGACAAACACGTGGGCGGAGAAGTGATGGTAAGGAAATACAATTTTCCCTCGTGTGATGATGCCCTAAATCTGCTTTATTCAGCCACTTCTGCTAACAAATTGTAATGGTGATATAAGGCTCTAGTGCAGCATTAGCTAATTACTTTTTTCAAGTGAGCTGGCTAGAAAAAAATAATTATTTCAGCGGGCCAGACACAGATCTGCCTTGGACTTCTAAGGACTCAATTAATCCTGTATGTTCTATGTTTTGTTTTGTATAGTTGCTCCACTTCTTGTTCTTCTAGCTGCAAACAAAATGGTTGTGAACTGCTCAGAAATTGCTGTGAACTGCCCAGAGAGTTTTGGCTATTGGGTGTTATAGAAATGAAACAAACAAACAATATTTTATAGATTTGGTGCAAATATACTTAAGTTTTATGTTTTCCTTATTTTAAAGAGCTCTGTTTCCTTTTTCTCCTCCCTTTCTTTATGGTCTAGAAAGCCTGCAGCTGAAAGGGTGATTAGGTTCAACACACACACACACACACACACACACACACACACACACACACACTCTTAAGGGCATGTATGATAAGTAGGCTGACCATATGAAAAGGAGGACAGGGCTCCTGTAACTTTAACAGTTGTAGAGAAAAGGGGATTTCAGCCAGTGTCATTTGTATGCAATTAGTTCCTGGTGAACTCCCCTCTTCATCACAACAGTTAAAGTTGCAGGCACTATCTAGAGTGACCATATACAAAAGAAGGCAGGGCCCCTGCAACTTTAACCGTTGTGATGAAGAGGGAATTTCACCAGGAACTAATTGCATACAAATGACACTGGCTGAAATCCCCTTTTCTCTACAACTGTTAAAGTTACAGGAGCCCTGTCCTCCTTTTCATATGGTCAGCCTATGATAAGCAAAAGTATTTCTGCCTCTTACCATGAGACAGGGATCTGTGGAGTCTGGTTAGGTGCCAGTTACTGTGTCAGGAGGCTTCAAAGACCATTGAAAGAGGTTCTGTGGTGTGGTTATGGTCCATGTGGAGATATCACTTCCTCTTCTGGGTCCAGTGTCCAGTCACCATTTCCCTCCCTTTTCTCCTTTTACTAAATCAACATATCTACTTTCCCTTTTCTTCTTTTGTCCCCACTTTTATTGATTGGTTGGTTGATTGATTGATTGATTGCATTTCTATACCTCCCAATAGCTGAAGCTCTCTTTTCCTTACATGTAACCATTTATGATATTTTGCCCAGCAGAAATACAACCTGAGTTTGCTTAAGAAAGAGGTGCTCACATATACTCCTCATGTTAGACTCAATCTGAATCACCATTTCTAACCTTGGAGAGTGTTCTCTCCAGCTCAAGGGACTTGAGGCATGAGGTGGAAAGCTGGAAAACCTGGGGCATCTGGAGCCTAGGGCTTAAAGAATAACACACAGAATGCATTGCTCAACAGGCAAAGGAACTGGCTCCTTCCAGCTATACAGGCTTGGCCAATCCAGAGACTTCATACTGCTTGTATCTATAGTACCTCATTCAGCTACACCTGAGACTCTGAAGCTCAGCCTCTGGATCCTCTCAGTTATTATTATGTATTGCATTTCTGTACCAACCCAGAGCTGAAGCTCTCTGGGTGGTTTACAAAGATTAAAAACCATTAAAAATACAGTATACCAAAAAACAACAACACACATTTACACAAACAGACAGTATATACAGAGCCAGCATATATCTAAATACAGGTTTAAGCAATAATCCATAACCATAAGATAAGTCCAGGACCTGAATAAAACTCATCATATGCTGCCAAATGCCTGAGAAAAGAGAAAAGTCTTGACATGGTGCCAAAAAGATGATATTGGTGCCAGATGGGCTTCATCAAGGAGACTATTCCACAGTTGGGGGGCCACTCCAAGAAGACCCTCTCCCTTACTGCCCTCTTCTGAGCCTCCCTCAGAAGAGGTACCTGGAGGAGGATCTTAGATGTTGAGTGTAGTGAATGGGCAGGTTGATGTCAGGAGAGGCACTCCGTCAGGTATTGTGGTCCGAAACTGGGTAAGGCTTTATAGGTGAAAAAACCTGCTGTTTGAATCCAGCTCGAAAGCATTCAGGCAGCAAGTGCAAGTGGACTAGAATCAGTTTTAATGTTGACATGCACCTTTGTGTTGTGAATGTGACATTTTAAAGAACTGCTTTCCATTCACTAGATGGTTGAAAAATGGCCAGCCTATCGAAGGGGGAGCTGGATATAAGGTCTTACTGGATGGACGCAAGCTTCTCATCTCACGGGCTGATGTGTCAGATACTGGCCGTTATCAGTGCATAGCGACAAACAAGGCAGGCGACAACAAAAGGGAATTTGATGTGACTGTGCACGGTGCGTTATTTCTCCAGGAAGGGAAAGGAGCAGCAGGGGTGGGGTGGGGAGTTGATTATGAAGCAGCCTTTATTAAACAGCCTTAAATCTTTTGCAGTTTGCTCAATACATAGGAACAGAATTTTAGGATTTTAATTGCATTGAGAAGCTATGCTGTTTACCAGAGAAATACAATGCAAGTCACTGAAAGGTGTACCACTCTATTTGTCTACTAAACCCTTTCTTGTTTGGTTCTGAGTCTTTTCAGACCATCTTCATTTAGTGCAACTTGGATGTTGAGCAAAACTCAGACATCTTTCTAGAGTGCTCCCTCTCTCTTCACCAATTCCTCCTACTGCTCCACAATATATAGGGCAACTGATCGGTGTCCTACTGTCATGGCATTGTGAGTTTCCCCATTAGCAACAGCCAATGGCATGGAGCAGAGACCAGAGTAAATATGAAATATTTTGACATTAGGACATGGATATTATCATAATATATATCTTCTGGATTGGGAGGAGGGAATTGAACATATGGTTACTATTTTTAGCAGGGGAATTAGTTGTTTCCCATTTTCACTTGCCACTGGATGTTTAATGTCTAATTTTATTTAGCCTGTTCCAGCCCTGTTCAGATGACATTCTAAGCCACAGTGGTTAAGCATCTTGAACTAAACATTATGGCTTAGCGTCTCGTGTGAACCATTCCGAACCATGGTGGCTACATATCCACAGTTTAAGCACGCTCACTAGCCAATTGTTGCAAACAGGTTAGCAGCCTAACCATGGTTTTGTCTGAACAGGCCCAATGTAACCATTAAAATGTTCTTTTCACTGGTTCCTACAATTAGGCAACTATATGCAGGTCTATACTAGCTAGATAACTCACGAGAACTAATCTGAACCATTTGAAACAGTTCAGAGAAGTTAAAGGACCTTGTACAATACTATATGTGTGTAGCTCCTGCATAAAGTTCTCTGTTTTCTTTTTGTAGTCCCTCCAACAATCAAATCGACTGGCCCTCCTGAAAGATCAGTGGTGATAAACAAGCCGGTAACCCTGCAGTGCATAGCCAATGGCATGCCCATCCCTTCTATCACATGGTTAAAAGACAGCTGGCCTGTAAACACAGCTAGAGCTAATATTAGAGTAAGTATCAATATTTAGGTCATCTATAGCTTTAAATATCAATACCCATTGCCATGTTGGTACTAAGGAATCGGAGATACAAAACAAATAAGACAATTGGACAGAACTATCTTCGTGTAGGACTAGAAAAGCTTTTGTGCTCTTATGCAGAATGAGAGAGAGAAAAAACAATAACTTGTTTTTATATAAAGAGAGCCAAGATGGTTGACAGTGCAAATATTTTAGACACGTCAGAGAGCCATAGTTTCCCATTTATGTTTGTTTTCCTTTCCAAGTACATATCATATATTTTGTAGTCAGGCTTAAAAGTTAATCTAATTTGATATAAAGGGTGGGAAGCAAAGATCTATAGTCGGTAATGGACACATAAGGCTGACCTAGGAATTGGAATCTAGACTCAACAATCTCTATATCCTCGTAACAAGACAAGAGCAGAAACAATGCCCTAAAATATCCAGCTAGAACAAAGCATGTATTGTGCACAATTTATCCTGACTGCTGAACTGGAATTTTGTAATAGGATTTTGGATTTTTGAGCCAAAAATCCAGGCAATAACCATTCATGATCATTGTTGTAGCTTGGAAGGAAAATGTGTCTTTTTATCAAATTGTGCATATATTCTGTTGGAAATCTCAGTGGCTGCATTAATCATTGTAAAGATGGCTTGCTTTTTTGTTTGTTTGTTATTGAGCAGCTGGAATCTTCAGGACGCATTCTGCAGATTTCTAAGGCTCTTATGGAAGATGCTGGCAGATACACCTGTGTAGCAACAAATGCGGCCGGGGAAGCTCAGCAGCACGTCCGGCTGCATGTATATGGTAATGATTTTCCTAATTCTGACTGGCAGCTCAGTTTACTGCTTGACATTCTAAGATTTCAAAGTGGCTTGTATAAAAACACCTATGATACAATATAAAAACCAGTATAAAATAGTATAAAACAAGAAATAGCTTTAAAACATTACAACAAAACAAGTAAATGAGAGCAGTGTCATAAAGCTTGAGTGAACAAATGCATTTTCAAGAGGCATTTGAAGGTCATCAAAGTTTCCACCTCTCAAACCACACATGGGAGAGTGTTTCAGAAAGTGGGTGCCACTACTGAGAAGTCCTGCTTACGTGCCATTGCCTGGTGACACTCTGTTGGTCCTCATTGCACACATGTCCCTTTTCCTGCTCCGTTATTTTTATTTGGCAAAAGTTTTAGATGCTCGTGTTCACTTCTAACACCGCCAATACATTTTGAGTTTTACCCTTCCGCTCTTGTCACCCCTACAGCACGGAGACTGTGATGATCTTCTTTTAGCGATGGACAAAGGCCATCTGTCCATCTTACTGTTACTGGATCTCTCAGCGGCCTTCGACACAGCGGACCATGAATTGTTGATTAGACGGTTGAGGACCCAGGTGGGACTGGAGGGCCTGGCTCTTGCCTGGTTCCAGTCCTACCTGGATGGAAGGGCTCAGTTTGTTACCATGGGCACTTGTTCATCTGCCCCCACAGCCCTCCCCTGTGGAGTTTCACAGGGTTCTGTCCTCTCACCTTTCTTGTTCAATGTGTACGTGAGGCCGCTGGCAGAGATAATTAGAGCCCACGGGCTGAGGTACCATATGTATGCCAATGATACCCAGCTTTACATCTCGATGGGCTCAGACCTCTGTGGGGCAGTTGCTGTCCTGTCTCGGTGCCTGGATGAGATCTGTAATTGGATGTCCAGAAGCAAGTTGAAGTTTAATCTGGAGAAGATTGAGTTGATGGTGGTTGGTCGAGGTCAGCGGTTGGCAGGTTCAATGCAGGAGCTTGCAGATGTTTCATTTTCAGGAATCTGACCGAGGATTGTGACCGAGGCACGAGACCTGGGTGTCATTCTTGGCCAGTCCCTAACTATGTCATCACAGGTGGGGGCTGTTGTCCAGAGCTGTTTTTACCAATTACGTATGCTCTGCCAAGTTCGCCCCTTTTTGTCAGAGGCTGATCTTACCATTGCGGTTCATGCCCTGGTCACCTCCAGGCTTGACTATTGCAACTTGCTGTATACAGGGCTTCCCTTGAAGCAAATCCAGCGCCTACAGGCTGTACAAAATGTGGCAGCCAGGTTGGTCAAGGGGCTTCTGAAGTGGTCCTCTATCACTTTGGTGCTTCAAGTGCTCCACTGGCTGCCGGTGGCTCCTAGGGTGTGCTACAAAGTTTTATTAACTATGTATAAAGCCCTGCACTGCTTGGACCCTGGTTACTTGAGTGCTTGCCTTGCTCCTGTGTCCCACCATTGGCAGACCTGCTCTCAAGGGCAGGGTGACCTGATCGTCCCTCGCTACAATTTGGAATGTGTGGGGGCCAGGGCTTTTTCAGTGGTTGGCCCCCAGTTATGGAACAATTTGCCACTGGAGATTAGACAGGCTCCTATTGTCAATTGTTTTAAACACCTCTGTAAGGGGGTCTTATTTTCACAAGAGTTTGGGGGAGGGGTGGTTTAAATTTTAATGTGGGTTGAGGGTTTTTAATCGAAATTGTTTTATGTATTATTGTAAAGCGCCACAATGCCAGAAATGGCGAGGTGGCACTATAAAATTTTTTTCAAATAAAAATATAAATAAATACAATCATTAGTTTTGTAACTGAGTCCCAGTATTGTGAAGAAGACAATTGTTTGTGAATCTAGAGATTCAGGACTAGTTTTGATGCAACTTGTTCTGGATAGAGGATGTAATAAGGGAGGCTGATTGGGAACAATGACTTCCACAGGCATTTCTCAAATGGATGCAGATGTGCTACTGTCTAACAAAGATGGCTGATAAAACAGCCCTCCTATAAGATGGAGAGGGGCCATATTTTATCTTAATCCCCATACCTTTCAGGCAGATTGCCAGCTGAGTTTAATTCCCTCGCACAGTATGACTCAAAGCGATTCCTGTGGCTGGACACTGTGGTGTAAATTCTGCCCCATCAAATACTTTTAGAATTGATACAACCATGATTGAATCTTGGGTGTGAGAAAGGAAGAACTTCTCAATTATGTTCAAAGTATGTGACCCCAATATATTATTTATTGCAGAAGAATTACTGTGTTCTCTGCTCTTTTTCCCAGGAAAGAGAAAGGCTGGTTCCATTGGAGAATCTGCCACCTTTTAAATATTTTGGAAGGTAACTTTTAAGCTGCAAGTCAACTTTCCAGTACACTTTGGAAATACCTCCGTTGCCTCTGTGGGACAACTTCAATCTGACCTGCTGAATTTGACAGATATAAAAATAGTTTACCAGTCCAGAAAGCCCCTGAGAAATGCTACTCCTGTCCAAAGGCCCTTTTTTGATGACGTGTAGCTTCCCCAAATGCAGCTTCCTGTGAATGTGAAAAAGTCTAGTAACTTGAGTCACTAACCATTGTCACCATTTTCATGCCTAACACTTGCCCTTTCATGGCTTTACGTAATTTGTGTGGTGTGGAACACCACAACTTTGAAAACATCCCAAGGAAGACACATCCCCCCTGCTGGGAAAAACATCCCCACTGCCATTTTCTGATATCCCTGCACTTACTTATTTATTTATTTATTTATTTATTTTATTTAAAATTATTTTAGGATGCATTTAAAGGTAAAACCATCTCAAGCCAGCATACAGGATTTTTTTAAAAAACATACCCAAAATATACAAATAGGCAAAATAATCCAACTCACTATAAAACACTATAAAACAATATAAGAGCAAAGTAAAAAATATTTTGCTTAGAAATATGTTCGCAGCCCACATAGATCATATCTGCGCATTTCTTTGAGTCAGATCAATCTGTGTTGGTAGTGTCACAAAACCGATGACTGCCTAAAGACCAAGAAAGACTGGATGTTGTGTGGCTAAATAACTGAGGCCATACTTTTCTACTTCTTTCCAGAGCCACCCAGTCTGAAGGATCCAGGGAAGATTATAAATGAAACCGTGATTGTGAACAATCCAATACAGCTGGAGTGCAAAGCATCTGGAAATCCTTTGCCAGGTATATATATCTGCAGCAATTATTTCTCATAAATTACAATTTTCAAATTGGGTGGGCGGGAAGAATTTTACTAAACTCTCCAGGGAGGTTACTTTAAGGTAAATGTGTGACATACTCATCTGCTGCAAAGCATGAATGTTGTATTGTGTTTGTTGCACTGAAGCCTCTGACAGTGGTTAGGTGAGCTACTGTGAATACATGGAATGTTCACAAACATTTCAACGGCATTCCAAGGTAGAAAGTTGCACTTTGGGCTGGGATTCAATCCTCACATGGATCCTAGGGGCAGAAGTAGCTTTATGATGCAATCTGAGGCTTGGGATAACATGACGTGGCTAAAAGAAGTATGCAGAATAGACCTGTGCAGCAAGTATGACAGGTATTTCCACTATGTATATGTAGAAATATGTAGAACTGCACAGTAGTGTTGTGCCGGATCCTGCCCCCCTTTTTGGGAACTTTTTCTCTCCCTGCAAAGAGGCATTGTTTTTTTCTGCCTTTTCAGAGAATTTTCTCCTTGGGAAAGGGGATAGCTTTTCCACATACCTTTTTAAAGTGTAGCCAGTTGTTGAGGGATCTTCTTTCTATTTTTTTTTTTTAAAAAAACATGTGGAGGAGCCCGGCAGTTTTTTCTGAATGCCTCTTGGAGACCATGTGACCTCGCCCTCTCCTATAGCCATCCAGTAAGAACTCCTGGGCTCCTGCAAGTGCCAGGGGTGTTAAAAAACAAATAGAAAGAATACCCTTCAACAACTGCCTACACTTAAAATGTATGTGGAAACCCTGTCCCCCTCCCTAAGGAAAAAATTCTCTGAAATTCTCACTTCTCCCAGCCTCTTTCACCAGAATTTTTGTTTTCCCCCACCAGGAAATACTGAAAATGGAATGATCGAATTTTTTTGGCATAATGCTACTGCAGAGCCACTCTTCAAAAGGAGCTTTTAATTGCTTTCAGATGAGGATTTGATAGCATTATCACTAGGGATGTGCATGGCTCTGAAAATCGGAATCGGAATTGGGACGTTCAATTATGACCTGTATCGTATCGGATAAAATCAGACGTCCCTCAAATCACTTCAGCTCTGATTCCAATACGAAAATCAGACCTCCGATTTTAGAATTGGAGTTAGGCCCCCCTCACCCACCCGCCACCATTTTTTCCCCATAGACTTGCATTGGGGGAAAGCTTTCTTTCCCCCAATGCAAGTCTATGGGAAAAACAAAAATGGTGGCCGATCCAAAAATCGGATGTCCGATTTTGGGATCGGGATCGGGCCCGATCCGGTCCGGGGGGGTCCGATTTTGTCCGATCTGATCCAGGACAAAATTGGAGGTCCCAATCCGGGTCCCGATCCGATCCAGGGGGTCCGTGCACACCCCTAGTTGTCATGTGTGCCAAATTTCAGAAATATCTGTGCAAGCGTGTCATGGTTATGAAGTTTTGAAATATCGTGCTTCTGGCTTTAACATTGGAGCTCATTGGACCAGCATCGGAATCGAAAATCGGATGTCTGATTTCCCCCGATTCACTTCGGAATCAGACATTGGATCTGATGCGATGCACATCCCTAATTATCACCCTTTATCATTCATGGAATTTTATGGGTGATTGTCTTCAGTTCATAAGGCCCCATTTTTTTTTATTTCTTCCATCTTTTCTTTTGCTTCAGATGATCTGTTAAGAAAGAAAAGATGGAATAGCTGCACAATGCCTTGCAATTGGAAGTATTCCTAATTATTGAAGTTTAAGGATTGGTCTCACTGATTGACAGGAACAATTCATTTTATCTTAGTGGGCACTATCCTGTGGTTAGAAATCCTTCAGATTGGATTTGCTGACTATTCACGTAGCATGTATAGGGATGCTCCCTACACTATGAAATCAAGCACGGAGGCTGCAGGAATGACCCTGAAAGAGAGAATCTGGTAGCTTTTGAAGTGGTTTTCTTGATCGCCTTGGCAGAAGCAACATTCTAAACACTTGGACTGAACTGAATCTGCCTTGGGGTTGCTCTCCTTTTGCTGGTTTTGTTTCCTTATCATTCCTTCTCACTCTGCAAATGTAGAAACAGATTTTCTTGGTGAGCAGGTTTACATATGTATGTAATCACTTAAGTGCTCAGTATTGGAATTTGTGAACAGACGCCATTGACGTGATAAGAATGGGGGTTGCCTGTGGTGTTTGACCTGTAACACCTCATCACTACATACAAGTTATCACTGAACACTACAAGACTCTGGTGTTTTCTCTCTCTCTCTCTCTCTCTCTCTCTCTCTCTCTCTCTCTCTCTGTGAAGGACGCCTTGAAATTCCTACCTTCCTTGGAATGGGGAGTAAAAGAGTATTTTCATGTGGTTTTAACTGGATTCTTGAAACAAACCCAAGCGATATGGGAATCAACAGTGTCATATGAGGCATATTCCACAGCATCTGCGTGAGGGGATAAGGAAATTGCCCACAAGTAGAGCAAGAATTGGAGGGTCACACAAATGCTTGAATAGGCAGTCTGATGTTTAAATTGTCTGTTTTTGCTGAACTTGTTTGTGACTCAGATGAATTCCTTTTTACCTTTGTCCACCTTTCCCCCCATTTCGTAGTGGTGTAAGGGGGGGAAACCTTTCATCCCTCACTTTTCCTCATGTGCTATTGGCTGCATGATACAGAATCACGCAAAGTATTTTTCATCCAGTCTGGATGTAAACATGAGTGATATTTGAACAAAAGGTTACTAAAGTTTTCCCTTAGAGCAACCTCTTGTGTAGATTAATGCAGAGTGACTAGCTTGATATTCCCGCCCCTCACATTTTTAAATTTCACTTTGCAGTTATCACATGGTACAAAGATAACCGCCCTCTCACCAATATTGCCGGCATCACTTTCTTGAACAGAGGGCAAGTTGTACAGATTGATGGTGCTCAGATTTCCGACACCGGCATTTATAAATGTGTTGTGGCAAATGCAGCGGGAATAGCTGAGCTGTTTTACAGTCTTCAAGTTCACGGTAAATATCCCTTCTCATTTCTTTTTTTTAAAAAAGGCCAGCTTGTGGGGAAAACACCTCTCTGCATCTCACCCACACTTTTCAAGTTTTATTGCATGCACTTAATACCTTCCACGTCCTCGTTAAAATCATTTTCTGTGGTGGTTTGAGAAAAAGCAGAAAGCTTGGTTTTGGTAGCTCTGACATAACTCAAAATGGGAAAACACTCAATTCCGAAGTGTTTGCTTGGCAGAAGTGTGCAATATAGCCATGCCTGGAAGATAGATCTCAGTGTTGTTATTTCAGCAAGCTGAGATGTTTATTTCATTGCTGCAATTTTTTAAAGACAAGTAGTATTCAACTTTTTCTGGCCCAAGGCCCACCTTTAATCCCAATGAACAACATTATTTTTAAATGTCCATTGTTTTGTATACTCTGACCCAATTCAGACATAACCTCAAACCATTGTTTGTTGTTAGATGTACAAGCTGCAACAAGCCCCAGGTTTGTGAGCAATCCCACTCCCTTGTTCCTTCATGTGCAAGAAGAGGATATTTACATTTCTGCGTCTTGGTTTTGTTGCCCAGAGCTTGTTCCTCTTTGTGGGAAGACATTAACCTCACAGACTGACTCTTCCTAGCCATTTGCTCAGGTGTTTGCCCTTACGATCCAGGCTCTTTCTTTCATAAATGTTCTGCATGAATTTACAGCAATTTCAGCATTTGTTACCTTATTTAGGCTGACCATATGAAAAGGAGGACAGGGCTCATGTAACTTTAACAGTTGTAGAGAAAAGGGAATTTCAGCCAGTGTCATTTGTATGCAATTAGTTCCTGGTGAAATTCCCTCTTCATCACAACAGTTAAAGGTGCAGGCACTATCCTAGAGTGACCATATACAAAAGAAGGCAGGGCCCCTGCAACTTTAACTGTTGTGATGAAGAGGGAATTTCACAAGGAACTAATTGCATATAAATGACACTGGCTGAAATTCCCTTTTCTCTACAACTGTTAAAGTTACATGAGCCCTGTCCTCCTTTTCATATAGTCAGCCTACCTTATTTAAATATTTAAATGTGTACGTTTTGTGAGAAACTGATTGGCTGTTGTCAATCACCTATGTAATCT
Organism: Anniella stebbinsi; assembly: GCA_029215795.1. Classification (NCBI taxonomy): domain Eukaryota; kingdom Metazoa; phylum Chordata; class Lepidosauria; order Squamata; family Anniellidae; genus Anniella; species Anniella stebbinsi. The sequence goes on along the minus strand of JARDYH010000004.1, from coordinate 119,199,346 downwards.
TTGTACAGTTATAATGCTGCTTTCGTGGAACTGATACTAGCCCAAGAACAGCATGAATATGGAAAGTCCCCTGCTCCACCAACAAATGATTATTTATTCAACACTGAAGAAGCACCATCCCTTCAGATATCTGTCTTTCACATATTCCATTGGCTTTTTGAGAGACAGGCCTGAAAGTCCACTTTGGCAAATCTACTTTAGCAAGTCCACTGCTAAATATTGGCCTCCTGATTTGTAAGGACTATATTACCCCACTGAACTAAACAGAAACTGGGTGCAGTTGCTATTAATATTAGTGACTAATAATAACTTCCACCAGGACATTCTCTTGGGAGTTGCTGATGACTCAAGACGTAGGCAAAAGCAGTTAACTCCACCCAGTCATTAATGTCTAGGAAATGTTTGGTGACAAGGATATTAACTGCTGTTCTAAGCCAGAAACAGAAAAAAAGCAAAAGCAAAAATCATAGTTAAGTCTCCAAATACTTGTGTAAAAAGTACCATTTTAAAAAAGAAGACGCCAAGTGAATTTTTAGTAAGAAATTCATAAAGTTAGCAAATGCCCATGTATCATTATGACTGGCAATGTGACTGTAGAAATGGGGCCTATATATCGCAAGGACACCCCCTACTACATTGGGGGCAGCCATTTTTCCCACCAAAAATGGCCCTAGAATTGTTCTGCAATACCCTTCTGCAGAGGTAATGTGGGGTGACATTCGCCAGCCTACCCCCGAACGTGTTGGAAGTGCATCCCAAATTTTGCCGCTAGAGAATGAGACTGCAAAAGTCAAGAGGTACTTTCGACCCAGCATTTTTTAAAAAAATCCATTTCAAAAAACACATCCGCACACAATTTAAGGGTATATGCATATGAAAGAAACATATAGATCAGAATTGTACTGAACCCTTGATTTTTCTCCCACTTTCCAGTCCCACCCTCTATTTCTGGCAGCAATGAAATGGTAACCGTTGTGGTGAATAATCCAGTAAGGTTGGAATGTGAAGCCCGTGGAATCCCTGTTCCCATTCTGACCTGGCTGAAAGATGGCAGCCCTGTTTCTAGTTTTTCAAATGGACTCCAGGTACTTTGATGCTAATGTTGATACTTTAGATGTCTATAACTATTTAAACCACTTTGTTTAACAGAATCTGTGAACTGGGCTCATGGGTAGCCAACGTGTTTGCCTAGATCCACCCTGGAAGTGGCTGCATGTAGTTTCTTTGCGAATGCTGCTTGGTATGGTCTATTTGTAGCATTATCTATCTATCTACCTGCACCTTCATTTTATGCACCAAAAATAAGTGCTCTTTGAAAGCCACATTAAAGACAATACAATGGAGAGCAAATGGGGATTTGATCCAAGCTACCGTTTTAAGGTTAGGTTAAGGTATGACAACTTAGTTATCATCAGCCATTCTGGAAATTTTGAATCAAAGGGCAGTATAGAAATGTTCAAACAAACAAATAATACAGTCCTTGCATACATGGAAGTGAGTTTGGAGAAATGTTAGTGATGCTGCCGAAGTTCGTAATTCCTTAGCTTGGAGTATGAACCTTAGTCCTTGGTGCCTTGAGTTGCTTGCCTCCAATCTGAAGTGAGCAATATGACCTCCAGAGTCCTCCATCTCAGACTGAAATATGAGCCAGAGAAGAAATCCTCTGTCTCCCACACCTCTTAATTGCCAATGGTAGTGGAGGACAAAAGAAATGTGTCTCCCTCATTCCTTTCCTCCTTGGTGCCTGGGTCACTGCCATAGCATTAATCTAGGGAGGAAAGGGGATGCATCACATTGTGCCTCTGTCACCATGGCTGCTGCAGACAGGTAAAGGGAGGGACCAGCTCTTGACAGAGCAGCCAGGTAAGGAGGTTGGGTGGGGGAATATAATAATAATAATAATAATAATAATAATAATAATAATTTCTTACCCGCCTCTCCGTTTGGATCGAGGTGGGGAACAACAATATGATAAAATACATAAAACTGATTAAAACATGACACACATTATTAAAACTCACAGGTATGGCTGTGGAAGGGATTCTGACCCTCTCACACTCTGAATTATGCCATCAAGGACATGATGTGAGCCAATTTTAGACTGTAATTGGAATTGTAACAAGCTATTTTCAGACATTTCAGGGAAATAGCTCATTTAACCAAGCCAAATTTCAAATTGAGCCTAGTCTATCACTGGAAATGGCTAGTTGTTCAAATTTTAGAGTAATAATTAATAATTTTAGTTTCATATGTGGAAAATAGTAAAGCAGTGAAGGAAATTTTCAAAATGTGTAGGATTATTCTGAATGTAAAATCATATAGCAGCAGAAAAGTTACATTAGCTGTAACGCAACTTAATGTATAATTATGCTTGTCAGTGATGTCATCCCGTCCTGAATAACCGAACTCGTGACACTTATTGACATCTCTGCCTTCTTTCTAGATTCTTTCTGGAGGTCGCATCCTGGCATTGACAAGTGCACAGATCAGTGATACAGGAAGGTACACGTGTGTTGCAGTAAATGCAGCAGGGGAGAAACAAAGGGATAGTGATCTCAGAGTTCATGGTAAGGACCCCTGACAACTTCCTTAAGCACAAACATTGAAAAATGCCAGTGACTGAAATAATATATTTCTTGATGGATTAGAAAACTCCAGTGTGGCCAATAGCACCTTTACCAAACTTCATAAATTAGTGAAAGCTCTTCAGGAGTACTGTGTTTCTGGGGTTAATGTTCTTATACCAGTTTTGATGGTTAATTTTGTGGCGACAAGAATGCATTCTCCTGGGACTCACAAGGCTGAGAGGCAAATTTGTGTATGCATCTCTTACTGAGATATTCAGGCTATAAATCTTTATAGCCTACAACTTACCCAAGCTGCAGGGTACTTTCTATTTTTGACCCCCACCCTCCCCAGAGTTTGTTGTCTGCTTTGGATGGCACTGATATTTTCAGGGGAAATTTATGGGTGTGGCTCTTGGGCATCTACTGGAAGAGAAATTAGTTCTCCAGTTTAATAACTCAAAGGGAGTAGTATTCAATTGTGTCTTGTGCTTCCTCCATTCTGAAACACAATGGAATGTTCACACACCAGTATCTCATGCCGCCAAAGCTCTTCTGAACATGAGATGTGCAGATGTTTTATTCACATTTACTGATGCACAGAGAAGAGACACATGTTGCCCTGCTGCTTGGTTGGAGGACATTTTGGTGACAAACACGGGTGGTTAGTTTAGATGTTACTCACTGGTATTTGGTTTCTACAGATGGCAACATTTAGAAATAAGAGGAGAGAATGTTTATATGTTTGCTGAGATAGAGATACTTAATAAATGACATTAATACATTTTAGGTGAGGCTACTTCAGATAATTTTTTAGGTGTGCACCTAAGTTGTTTTGTTTATGTAATGTGTGAAGGTTAAAGGTGCATGTTTGCAAATTATGAATGGTACGTATGAATAGTACAGGTACACTCATCAGAGACCTGGAAGAGCGTCATCACACGGGAGGTTTAATGCACATCTGCCACGACTTTGATCCACTTTTTCAGCGCTGGACTGACACGACGGCTTCCCCATCGTGCTGTTCTCTCGCCCTGAGCGAGTCCAGCCCTGAAAAAGTGGATCAAAGTCACATCTGCACTGTGTGGCAAACCAGGATTCACTGCTGTATAATGAGCCTTTATTTATTCTAATCTACTCAGGTTTTGCCTCTTATTTTGAAATTCAGTGTTCTTCAGTTCATTTGACAGGGAGGAAAAGCAATTGGAAGAAAAATATTTGCAAATAAATAATCCCTTAAAAATACTGAGTCTAATGTTTTGTTGCTCATCTGCCGGAAAGAAAAATTGCCTTTGTGAATTCTACAAAGGGAGTGAGATAAGCAGGGTTTTTTTTTTTTTTTTAACAGTTAATATAATCCACAGAGACCAGACTTTTCTCTAAATTATTTCCATGCTCTGCAATCAGCTGTTGGTTGAATGGTTCCTGTGCTAAAGAAAACAAGACAGTGAGCCTATCTACACACGCAGGATAAAACACTTTGAAAACGCTTTGAAAACTGTATATGGAGTGTGTCCTGGGCCCCAGCAGTTCTCAAAACTGTTATAAACCTCTTTAAACCGTTTTAAAGCAGCAGTGTAGATAGGCTCAGTGATTTTTTTTAAAAAAGAGTGGCATTCTTGATATACACGATCTTGCGGAGCCATTTTAATCTTCTGTTTCTTAATTAACAAAATATTTTTCTCCGAGAAATGCTGCATACTAGGGATGTAGTTCATTTTCACTATTTTCCGTTTTCACTGTTTGTGTTTTGTGTAAATCTGACCCATCATTTGCCCACCGCTAATTTTTTAAAAAAATGGTGTTACTAGATGAACAGTTCAAGGTTACAGGAAACTAAAAGTGGTGCAGGAAATTTTAGAAATAACTTTAAACAGGTTTTTTTAAGTTAAGTTTTACCTGCATTATATAAACAATATTTGAGTGGGGAAATGATATAAAACCAATCGTACAGTCAAATAAGCAGTGTAGAAAAAGTTGCAAAACTGTTGTCATTTGTAGGTTTTAATGGGATACTACTTATTTATTTTATTTATTTATTACATTTATATCCCACTTTTCTTCCATTGTGGAACTCAAGGTGGCTACGTGTGATTCCCAGGTGGTCTCCCCTCCAAGCACTGACCATTACCAGACCTGCTTAGCTTCAGCAAGGTGGCTGCCTTCAGACCATGTCTAATGAGTCAGACTTTTAGGGCTAGTGGTGTAGTGCAGCCAGAGCTCTCAGGGACAGCACTTTCTGATTTGCTGAGCAGGACTGCAACTCTTACAGTAGATGGGGGGAAATAAATGTTTGCGGCAACAAGGTATTGTTCCCAGTTGCAATGCAAAGTGTTCTGGAGCCACTCTGCCACCAAACCCCATGGTACCGCTGCTGCGGGGTGGCAATGAGCAATCCATACTGGAGGATGCAGCGTGGGCTTTCCGGTGGCCATTTGGCTTGTTGGGCCTGCCTCCTGGCTCTTGCCTGGTTTCCAGTGACCAATTGGAGGTTGCCTTCCACCTGGAAATGCCCCTGACACAACATTGGAGCAAAGACAGATGGCAAGTCAGGGCAATTTCCCGACTTCTCCAGTGTGCGGTTTCGCGGAAAATCACCGCAGTGGCTGTGAGGTGGCTGCCATGTTATATAACTGCGCAGCTTTTAAACCATATAGACAACCGTCTGGTCTTGAATGGGCAATTAAGACCAACCAGCTTTACAAAAGACCTGCTCCTGGTGGAGATGAAAACTGCTAGAACCGTTATGTTGATATGGATCAACAGAGCTGCCTGCAATTTTTAGACTCTTCCTGGGGGTGTGTGGCTATGGGAACATGGGGACCCATGATGAGTGCCTGCATTTCAAAATTTACCAGTACAACACCGTTCTGTTTCCTACCCTTTGGTTCTGTGATAAAAGATGCATCTAGTACAGGCACCCAACTTTATTAGCCACAGTAAAAAGAGAGCAAAGTAAATGTTGAAATGTTTCTTCCTTCAGTTCCACCCGACATCGTGGGAGAGGAGCAGAATGCATCTGTGGCCGTGGGAGAGGATTTAGAACTCCGCTGCCAGAGCAAGGCCATTCCCCCACCCACCCTGCAGTGGCTGAAAGACGGACGGCCGTTGCTGAAGAAGCTGGGCCTCAGCATTACTGAAGAGGGAAGTGTACTGAAGGTAAGGGTTAAAATGTCCAGGCTTTCCTCTTCTAAGGCTATTTCACTCCTGCGATGATGTATGGGGTGGCAATCTGGAGCGAGAGAAGAGAAGATGTGTGAAGGAAGGAAGGAGTTGACTCTCAGAGATGGAGGGGAGAGAGGAAAAGAGTTTGCCATTAGTGAAATGAGTTTCTGTTAACCCAGAAAACTGTGGGTTCAAAGGGTTTGTTTTTTGTTTCTGGGCTCAGAAGCCACCTCTGGCTTGTACTCATCTTTGGGCCAGCTTACATGTCCTTGGTGTCTAGCCATGCCTCCCGTATCAGCCATTTTGTGATGCCTGGGACAGTTTGTCAAATTGCCAAATGTACCCATGGGCCCAAAAAGGTCGCCTATCCCTGCACTAGACTGTACCACTTCCCAGCTTTTCTTTTGGGAAAACATGGTATCGAATGTAATCGGAAGAACCTTCTGTCTAGCTGTTGAACTTTCACCAGCCCTTGCAAAAACGGTGGAGATGAGAGGCTTTGATTTTGGGTGGGGCTGCGAACCCATTTGGGATTTTCAGTCAAAACCAGCCAGAACTCTAAAGGCGCTATCCAAGGTGCTGCACCTGTTTGAGGGATGGCCCCTTTAGAGTTCTGTCTGGTTCTGATTGAAAACCCAGAATGGATTCATGCCCCCCCTCCCGAAATTGGAGCCACCAGCCTCCACTGTAGAAAAGTATTGGGTGGTAGAGAGAGAATACCTTGTATCTACTGAGATAAGAAAGCAATGCTTAAAATAGGTCTCCCTGTTCAGTAATTAACTACTCCTGGCCTTTGCAGATTATTGAAGCTGCAAGGATGTCTTGGGCAGTGAGGTCATGTTATACCGTGATGCATACATAATAATAATAATAATAATAATGATGATAATGATAATGATTTATTTATTACCCGCCTCTCCCTCAGGATCGAGGTGGGGAACAACATCAATACAAATGACATAGAATACGTTATTAAAATTCCAATAAAACTCTTACAGTTTGACTGGGTAGGCCTGCCGGAAGAGATTGGTCTTTATTGCTTTCTTAAAGTCAAGGAGACTATTAAGTTGATAGTACATAAACGATAGCCAAAACGTTTTGTGTTTTTTATTTATTGCTAGATTGAAGGAGCGCAGGCTCAAGACACTGGACGTTATACGTGTGAAGCGACAAATGTGGCTGGGAAAACAGAAAGGAACTACAATGTCCATGTGTGGGGTAAGGTTTGCAGCCAGCCATGGATGAAATGGGTGCTTCTGGAACATCTGGGTGCATAGCACAGGAGGGATTTAAGACAACTGTATGGCCATGATTATGCTGCAATTCAAAATAACTGGCTTGTAATGGATCTGGTGATTGCTTCAAACTCCTGAGAAACTCAGTATATTTTTTAAAAAATAAACTCATTTTAGGCCTCTTAGATGGGGAGCTAGAAATGTGAAAGCATGGGGAACCTTCTGACACTAGAATGTATCTGGGTAAGTTTCTCAGGGAATCAGGACCTTATGCGATGCACTTCCCCAGAATAAGTTAAAGCATGCTCCAATGGCCTGAAGTAGGGATGGGAGAACCAAAGTTTTTTGAGCTTGCCAAATTTCTCCAAACATTACTTTGGAGCTTGGTTTGGCTCACTCCTATCCTCACCTGTAATCTGTGTTTTTGCTTCATTTAAATGGGGAAAATGCACAATTCGAGTAGGAAATGTGCACATTTCTGTGCGCTTTTTTCAAAAGTGCACACTTTCCCCCATTGACTAAATTGCAAAAATATATGGTGCATTTTAAAGTGCCCCCTTTTAAAATGCATTTTTGAGAACAATCAGAAGTTTTGGGATGTGTGAACATTTTTCGGAAAAATGTGGTCCTGTTGCGAACGAGGCAAGTTTGGATGATCCTTACACATCCCTAGCCTGAAAGGCAAAGCATCGCCTATTGAACTGGTGGTTGATGTCTACTTACACTTTTTCTGTAAGTAGACTAGAGTTTGTCCCAAACAGAAGATTAGTAAAAACACCCATTTCCCCCTGCCACCCTTCACAGGATCTTATGCACACAAATGCCTGCATCATCCATCCGTTGCTTTCTTGTATGGCTAATGGGTTTGATATGAAAGGGGCTACAGAGTTAGGAATTTACTGGAAAAAGCATCTGTGGTGGGAAAGGGTGAACCAGTCTGAGGCTAGCGCCTGTAATAGACCACAAGAACAACTTACCATGCTGGGGCCATATGTGAACTAAGTTTAGTATTTAGTTACATTTCTTTCAATGGAATTGCATTTTCTATGAACTGCAGCCCTTGAAGATCTATGATTTTGTGATAAGCTAAGATAAAAGGTCTTTTTCCTATACTATTTTGTCTATTGCTTATAGAATCATAGAATCATAGAATAGTAGAGTTGGAAGGGGCCTATAAGGCCATCGAGTCCAACCCCCTGCTCAGTGCAGGTATCTACCTTAAAGCATCCCTGACTGATGGTTGTCCAGCTGCCTCTTGAATGCCTCTGGTGTGGGAGAGCCCACCACCTCCCTAGGTAATTGGTTCCATTGTCGTATTGCTGTAACAGTCAGGAAGTTTTTCCTGATGTCCAGCCGGAATCTGGCTTCCTGTAACTTCAGCCCATTATTCCGTGTCCTGCATTCTGGGTTGATCGAGAAGAGATCCTGGCCCTCCTCTGTGTGACAACCTTGAAGTATTTGAAGAGTGCTTGCATGGCTAGTGGTCACGAATGCTGGGAGTTGCAGTCCAAAACATTTGGGGGAACTGGGCACCAATTTGGGGAAGTCTCTTATAGCCCAATGGTATGCTATGCATTCTTATTCTGCATATTGCTTCTTGTTGACATATGAATAACCAGTATTAGAATACCGTCTATGATCCTTGAAGATGGTGTTTTGGCTTTTTCACTTGAGCATCACTCCAGATCTTCTAAAAAAAAAAACAAGAGTCTCGTTCTTCCCAATTTTCATGGAAACCATGAATTTGCCTGTTAAAATAATATGTGGACGACTGTTTAGAATTATATTATTTGTTTGCACACTGTGGCTTGAAGCAATGTTGGCTGGCTTTTTCGTGTTGCAAATCCAGGAAATCTGTCTCTCTGATTTAGTATCAGCCTGTTCCCCAGAGCTATCTCCAGCTCCAGAAGCTGGCAGCATTCAGCAATATGAGTTAAAGGCTTTGCTTCTTGGAGACTTTAGTGATCTTACTGGATTGAAGCAGGAAAGCCACTAGAGCTCATGTATCACTTTGATGTTTGAAACACAGAAAGAGTCAAAGAGAGTCAAATGGAAATGTTTTGTTCATGCTTCGCATATCATTGAAATATTTCGAATAAACTACGGTGTCTGCCTGTGTTTGTTATTTATCACGTTTAACCTGTGAGGAATTCAATTCTTGAAATAAAGTTCTGTGTAGGAATGGGCTTATATTTTCTTCTACTGGATTCTTTGTGGGCTAGTGGTAATATAGTTTATCAGAATATCAGGGTTTTTAAAATATATATATTTACCCATTCTAGTGCCACCAAGTATTTACAGTTCAGATATAATTACCCAGCTGACTGTAATTGAAGGAAACCTTATCAGCATGATATGCGAGTCCAGTGGAATTCCACCACCAGCCCTCAGTTGGAGAAAGAATGGTAAGTAACCACTCTTTGTGAGGCCTTTCCCAGGGCTTAGGTGTCACCTTCAATTCTTTTGCGCACTGGTGCTTACTTACATCATTGGTTTCCAAACACCAGCCAACCCAACCCCTTTTCTGCCCTCTTAAACAGGAATAGGGTTGGTATCGCCTCCAGTAGTTAATACAGATAGGACACATAATTTTAAAGATGCTTTTGCTTTAATAGAAGGTGCTTTCAAAGGTGCTTGTTCATCTTTGGTTGAAGCTTACCCAGCCTGCAGTTTGAAGTGATTGGAGCCAAGGAGCCATTAATGTGTGGTGTAGTGGCTAAAAGTGTTGGACTGGGAGACAGGAGATCCGGGTGCTAGTCCACACTTGGCCATGGAAGCTCACTGGCCCACAGACACTCAGCCCAACCTACTCACTGGGTTGCTATTGTGCGGATAAAATGGAGAGGAGGGGGATTATGTATGCTGTCTTGGTTTCCTTGAAGGAAAAAGGGTGGGATATAAATGTAATAAATCAATACTAAATCAATAAATAATGTGATGTTTGGGTATACCTTTATGGCAATTGCAAAAGCCTAGTTCCTGCCCCCACTAATCTCTCTCTCTCTCTCTTGCTTCTTCTTCCTTCCTTTCCAGTCAGCCAAGATACAGGCTAGGTAGTCTGTTGTAACAAACAAGACCTTCAGTCTTTTGGTCTTACTTTTGACCATGGGGACCGTTAAATCTTTTGGATGTGGAGCAGTATATTGTAAATAAAAAAAGTGAATAAAAATAAATCGCAATATACCTTCTAAACTCACAATAAAATGGGTTATTAAATGCCATCATTTAGGCAAAACTTACAGAGTTTGTCATGATTTCTATAACTGCAACAATATCTGTGTCCTCCCTTCAACGACCATAGTTGTTTGTGGGACCGTGATGCATTTTAGCTGATCTAGTCTGACAGGAAACATAACTGAAACAGAGTGGCTGAGTTCGGACAATCAAATCTCTTAATAAGCTGAGATATGATCAAGCATCCTGAACCCGCATGCATCTGTATCATTCTTATCTTTGTGTGAACAAATAAACAAGCCAGAAAGCCACAGTAACCATAGTTAGCCATCGCTTCCTATTGTGCCCAAACTACGAAACTATGGTTAAGCCATGGTTTCAAATTGGCTTCCATATCCAGGCTTCTTTGGAAGTTCAGATATAATAGGAAGCTATGGTGAACAGCTGCTTCCTGGTGTATTTCCCCATTTGTGCAAAGTGAGGAGCAAAGCAGCTGTGTGCAGGTGCGTGAAGCTGATTCATATATTGTCTTATTAAGCTGAAATTTGATCATCCAAACACAGCCTGAAATACGTGTAATATTTTGTCCTGTATTTTATATCTGAGAGAGTATTTCTCTTGCAGGTTCTCCATTACTGGCTGACCCTACAGGTAGGGTCAGGGTGTTATCTGGAGGAAGGCAGCTGCAAGTTTCTATTGCCGAAAAATCAGATTCAGCTGTCTATATGTGTATGGCTTCAAACATTGCTGGATTAGCAAAGAAGGAATATAATTTGCTGGTATATGGTAGGTCACCATAGAAAATTACCTGTGGTGTTTATTGATTTGGAAACCATTGCTGTGTAAGATCCTAATAATAAAGCAGTGTTTACAGTCAAAGAATGAGAATGAGCCAGAAGAATATTACATTCAGCCATCTATCTTGAAATAAGACCAAAGGAGTTAGCTTGTAGTTCCCACTCGGAAATACCAATTTAAATTATCAGTAGTATGAGAAGCATTTATACCTTTGCTAAAGCTTTGGGGCAAATGGCAAATGTCATGTGAGATATCCATGATGGAAGCTTGCCCCATCTTTTTCATCCTCCTGCATTGATTCTCTGATGGATGCCCCCACCTGCCCCGAGCTGATCTTAACCATAGGATTGAGGATATACAGGCATTAGTTTCCCCTCTGCAGTTATTAGGGAAGGATTTGTATCAAGGGAACTTACACAGAGGTAAGGGTTGAACTTTTCTCTCCCCACATGCCATGTCCTTGATACGAATCTCCCCCACTCCACTCAGAGGTGCATTTTGCAAAAGGAAAAGAAGTCAGATCTTGTCCCCAATTTCGCATACCAGATTTAGTTTTGCTGTCAGAAGCTGAACTCTTGATGCTAAAGTTTGGAACATTGTTTATTTTCTCTAAACAGTTCGTCCAACTATATTGGACAGTGGGAGCCAACAATCGGATGTAACTGTGACCCGAGGAAATAATATTTCGTTAGAATGCAAGGCAGATGGTGTTCCATGGCCAGCTGTCACCTGGATGAAGGATGGTCGGCCATTGGTCAACGGGAAAGGAGTTGAAATACAGAATGAAGGACATCATCTTCGACTGAAAAATACTCAGGTGTCGGACACTGGCCGTTATGTGTGCATTGCTGTGAATGTGGCAGGATTGGCCGACAGGAAATATGACTTAAGCATTCATGGTGAGCAAAGGAAATGTTTGCAACAGAAGAGATATACGAAGATGCATGTTTGGAGCAAAATGAGCTATTCCACTCTGTAGTAGCTCTAAGTGGGAGTAAAGTATGCGGCTTGAGTAAATGTGTGTGGATTTGCCCTGGCAGAAGAAAAAGCATGGCATTGTAAGGAAGAGATGTATAGCAGCTAAAGGTAGTTAAGGCAAGATACAAGGCCTACCACGACATCCTTATAATAGTTTCTGTATCAAAAGCTTATCTCATTTGGTTGTGTGTTCCCTTCTATCCTACAATTAGAAAAATCCTACCATCAAGGAAAATGCCTTAATCTGTTCAGAATGAAAGCTTCCTTTACAAATATACGATATGCGGGATTTCTCCTGAAATGAAAGCTTTTCTATTCCTAGCAAAGATATATAGCATGAATGACTAAAACACTGCCATAGCTATTTCCATTCCCAAGAAGGTGTTTGGATCATTGTGATTCTTTTTAAAAAAAAGATGAAGAACCTAGGCAAACCAGAAAATAATACAGTCACCTTTGGAATAGTATATGCTAATATTTTACTATGCATGGCAGACATCCATAGTTATTAAAGAGCAAATGAAGCAGGTAAATACGTATTTGACCATTCCTCCTGCCTCTCAGTCCATGAGAGGAATCAACTCCAAGATGAGTCTCTCTTCTCCTAGAGATAATGGCTACAATCCTGCACATGGGTCTTAAATCCCATTGAAGCAAATTGGATTTAAGCAACTCTTTGCAGGAGCAGAGCAAAGACATCCCCCAAGTAACTTGGTGTGTTTTTCAAACATTGGGTAAAATACGACCTCTTCTGCACTGGGGAAAGAAAGTTCATTTATTTGGGGACTTTCCAGGCAACAACACAAGAACAAAGAACCAAACCAAAACATAGGCTTTCCCCTCAGTGTATAAATCCAACAGTGCCAACAGCTATTGCATTACTGATTCAAAGTCTGTTTCTATCTAATGTAGAGAGGTGGGGTTAACCTAAGGCCAATCTGTAGAAGAGCATTGATACATGTATACCCCGTGTTTGCAGTGCTGAACACCATCAAGTGTGATGGGGAGATGAACATCTCCAGGGGCCATGGCTCAGTTGTAGAGCACCTGCTTTGTATGCAGAAGGTCCCAGGTTCAATCCCCAGCATCTCCAGGTAGAGCTAGGAAAAAATTCTGCCTGAAACCCCTGAGACCTGCTGCCAAGCAGTGTTTAGATGAACTGAAGGTATAAGGCATCTTCCTGTGTTGCTGTGTCCCACTCAAGGATATGTAGCAAGTGCCAATCTGCTCGTTTTGGCCAGAGATAGAAGCATGGAGTAACCTTTGCACAAGTCATATGCTCTTTAGTTTGATGCACCAGAGGAGGCATGGCAGCCTCTGAAGCAGGGGTGGAGAACCTGTAGCTTTCCAGATGTTGTTGGACTCCAGCTCCCACAAGCCCTAGCCAGCATGGCCAGTGGTCAGAGATGATGGGAGTTATAGTCCCACAACAACCAGAAGGCTAAAGGTTTCCCACCCCTGCTCCAAAGAGCTGATTGAGCTGAGGAGTGGAAATGAAGGAGAGACGGAGGGACGTGGTGATGGTGAGAGAGGGAAGGGAGGGCAAAACACCCACCAACACTGGTGGATTTGTTGTTATTTGCTTATGCAGACTGAGCAGCACTGGTCATCTACGAATCTTATTTTAATAGGAAGGTCATCCAGTGGCGCAGCAAGGGTGAGGGAAACTGTGTGGCTCATTAGAGTGAAATCACAGATACAGTCCAATAGGAACCCGTAGTCCACAAAGAAGTCGCTGTTGCAGGGCAAGCAGCTTGTTCATGCTTATAAAATTGTGTATTTCCAAAATGGCACGGGGAAAAGGTGATGAAATCTCCTTTCCCCAAAATGGCTGCTGTACGCATTGGGAAAAGGTGATGTCCTCCACTGTTTACATCAGCTGGGTCCCCCCCCCCCCAGCCCCAAGCCAGTAACCAATATGTTCTGTTGTCCGTGAAGGGCTCTTGTAGTGTCAGTTATTGCCTACATAGAAATGGCCATTGTTTTCCTATTTTTCCCTCTGCTGTGCTCCCCTTTTCTCCCTTGCCGCTCCTTGTACATATGCCAAGAGCTAAGGCAGCATTCTCACAGTTCGTTGTTCCTTCCTGAGAAGGAAGGGAAGCTGCTATGGGGTCATCCAAATTCCCAGCCCCGCAGCATGCATGCGCCCCATGTCTTGGCAGCCTTGAAAGCGGGAGGTGTGGATATCCCCTTCAGATTTTGAAGCAAGGAGCCTATTGCCCCACCTGTGTCTGTTCTAAGCACTAGTTGCTAAATGTGACCAGAAGTATTTTGAAACTATCTATCTATCTATTCCTCTATGAATTATTTTAAGCAGAAACAGGAACATGACTGAATAATGTTTTATCTTGTGTCTTGCCTCTCTTTCTTTGGGGCTTTTGTAGTCCCTCCAAGTATTGCGGGTGACCTGGCTGTGCCTGAAAATGTCAGCGTAGTGGAGAAAAATCCTGTCACCCTGATTTGCGAAGGTTTGGGAATTCCCCATCCGTCGATAGCATGGCTGAAGTATGGGCAGCCTGTCTCTTTAAGTAGCACTGTCAGAATCCTGTCAGGTAAGCAGGAAGAAGTTGCTTTTCATTTGAAAGATTCAACGAAGAATATATATATATTTGCAGTTGATTGAAGGTACAACAAAGCAGAAACATGTGGAAAGGCATCTGTAAAGCAAATGCATGGTCAGCAAATAGTGTGCAGTATCAGGGGGAAATTATCTAGAAGGAGGAGACCCTGACATGCCAAGCTCACATGAACATATTAAGGCCAGACAAAATAAGAGGCAGTGCACAATCACAAAACAAGGCTGGACTGTACCACTTCTGATTACAGGTGAGCAACGTTCCTTGCCCTTACTGAAGAGGGTAATTCTCCTGCACATAAGAACATTAGCAAGTCAGGGAGAAGCGTTCAGGGAGAAGCTCTTCATTGATGAACTAATTTTCTGTCTGCAGGGAGTAATTATCTTGGAGAAGGGCATCAGAATATGATATTGATCCAAGTTCAAATCCTAACTCAGCCATAGACTTATCTGAGAGGGTAGGATAGAGGCCTCCATCTATTTTATGCCCTGCCAGCAAGAGTTAGGCAGGCTTGGAGAAGAATGGAGGAAGTTTGCCTCCTCCTCCTCCTCCTCCTCCTCCTCCTCCTCCTCCAAAAAGTAAGGAAAAGATGGCCCTCTGAGCTCACTTACCAATAGTGGATGGAGACAGGCGATGGAGAGGCCATAGAATACTGTGGATCCCGGCCTCCTCTCCTCTCTTCTCCCCTTCCTTCCTTCCTTCCTTCCTTCCTTCCTTCCTTCCTTCCTTCCTTCCTTCTTTCCTCCCCATCCCACTGGAGCGCACCCCTTTTGACCTCTACGAGGTTCTCCAAAGTTGCTATTGCGACCTTGGGAAACAGCCACCACAGTGCTTTCTGTAGTGGTTGTGAGGGAGAGGGAAGGAACTGATGTCAGATTCCCTCTCTTTCGATCATAGAAGTATTTATGGCCTCAATTTATGGGGAATCTGAAATATCCTATGTTCCCCATTATGCTCCCTTGCGATAGGCTTGCTCTGTTAGTAACCATTGCAAAAGTATCTCTCAGTCACATTTCCTCACCATACTTCCCCAGAGTTGATGAGAGGCTGAAAGAGATACGTTCTGAATCTTAGGTGCTTCCCTGCTGCCTCATGACAAACCTTACTCATATTTGAGTAACCCACTGAGGAAAGCTGCTTAAGCAGCTCATTGAAGGTTCTGGAGCTTTCCTTTGAAATGCAGTACACCATGTGATTGGAATACGTGTGAATATTGTGCAAAAAACAGAAATTCGTATATTTTATCCTGGTTCCCATTTTTAGGAATAGTGGAATTGAAGGAGGGATATCATTTAAGGGACCTTAATAGGACATCCAGAAGTAGGAACATACTAGGGTGGATCTCATTGGCGAATTACACAAAGACATCAAATTGAACCACCCAGAGAGCTGTGGCTGTTGGAAAGTATAAATAAATACTAAACAAATAAAACAATCTTGTGTTTTGCAGCACTAATCCGATTCAGTGCATCATTAAGAACCACTTTTTAAAGGGTTTTTTTGTTGCAGAAATGAAGACTTGCCACTGTATTTTGAAAACATTGCTTTTTTATGTTTCTGAGCAAGTCTGCAATTTTTTTTTTTAAAAAAGGGCATACTTGGTTGCTAGCATGCAGAAAGATTAAATGTAAGAGTCAAACTTTATTATAATGTTCAGAGTTATGGCTTTTCCCTTTCAGGTGGCAGGATGTTGCGCTTAATGCAGGTGAATGTGGAAGATGCGGGTCGTTACACCTGTGTCGTGACTAACATTGCAGGAGAGGAAAGGAAAAGCTTTGACCTTTCAGTTTTAGGTGAGTGCAACAACTGTCAGAAGGGCTAAACTGTCCAGACAGCTTCAAACTATTGGGCCGTATAGAAATGTAATAAATAAATAAAACATTGTTTCCTCCTAACATTCCTGAATAGTTCTCCTGTTTTAACCCCACTGGAAACTGGTATAGCCAATAAATTGGTGGCTCCCAAGATGAGAAAATTTAGTTTGTAAAAATAGTTCCTCTTCAGAAATTTCAGGATCTCAACAGAAGTTTGATCAGACAGTCTAGTTGAAACAGAAATCAGCCATCCCATTGAAACTAAAATCATCTGGGCACCTTGTGATATATTTGAGAAAGCTGTAAAATATAATGGTATTTTTATAGCCTTTTTTGAAACAAATGATGGTACACTGGGCCCTTTTGCACTTAATGTTAAACTTTGGTTTAATACTACATGCACAAGCAGAAAGAAATGCAAATAAAGCCTTCCCTTTTGTCTTCCTGTGTGGCCAGGAGAAGTACTTTGCTAGCATTTACTTTCAGGTTTCCCTGCCATCACAGCCCCGCTTTGGCCCCGCTCTGCCACTAAACTCCGCCGTTTCGCTGATGTGGGAGGGGTGGGTAATGTACATTGCTGGAGAGTGTGCAGGGTTTTCTGGTTGTCATCCAGGTACCAGAACACACACACATACACACACCCACACACCCACCCTCTTCTGCTTCTGGTGACCAATCAGATGTCGACATCCACTCCGGACTGCCCCCAGCTCCATGCCAGAGCGAGGTCATACAGTGAAAGGGCAGTGATGACCTCGCTCTGAAGAACAAAATTGGGATAAGTCCTTGACTTTTCTACTGTGCATTTTCGTCTATTTGCCCTGTGGTGGCTGTGAATCGGTGGCTGCATCATATAACCGACACAATGCTAATTCACAGCCACCACAGGGCAAAGATGACGTTTAGACAGCCCCACCTGGCTTGTCATTATATTCAAACTCTGGTTAGTTAAGCCAACCAGCTTCATAACCCATGATTTGAAGTTGACTTATTTTGAAACTTACTTTGAAACTGCTTTAAACCATTAACCTTGGTTGACAAGCTAGGATTAGGGAGAAACTGAAAGCAAATGCCAGCAAAGTTCTTCTCCCAACTATACTGGAAGAGAAGGTAGTGGGTAACATGCAAGTCCCAGACTTTGCTGGGGCTCATTCCATGTCATGTATGTAGTACTAAACCATAGTTTAGCATTATGTGTGAACCAGACCAATGATTTTATCCACCCAAGGAACTGAGATATTAGTGGAATTGATATGCATACCATAAATAATGTTGCTTCTCTTATTTCGCTTGGAACTCCCTGGGGTGAAAAAAAGTCTTCAGCCTAAATTAATGTATTTAATATTTTATCATACATTTAGCAAAGGTATGACATTTTTCACATGTCTCTCACGACTCAGCATGTAACCAGCCATTTTTGAGAATATGAGCCTATCTACACACACAAACTGTCTATGGAGTGTGTCCTGGGCCCCAACAGTTGTCACTACTGTTATAAACCGTTTTAAAACGTTCTAAAGCAGTAGTGTAGATAGGCTCCATGGCTGTTGACAGTGCTGAAGCAGTTCTAATTCCTAATTCTGACTCATTGCAATCTTCTTGTGCTCCTGTGTTCTCATGTTGATGTGTTTTCTGTATTTTGTTTTTGTCTTAATCATGTAAAAGTTCCACCAGGCATTGTGGGAGGAAGTGAACAGGAAGATGTGAAAGTGAAAGAGAAGCAGAGTGTGATGCTAACATGTGAAGTGACAGGTAAGCCAGGGCTTGTCCTTAGCATGCTTGGTTGCAGTTTACGTAGAGCCTATCTACACTACTGCTTTAAAACGGTTTATAACAGTTTTAAACCGGTTAATAATGGTTATTAACTGCTTTAAAACTGTTATAAACCGTTTTAAAGCAGTAGTGTAGATAGGCTCACAGTCACATATTGAGGCTTCCTTATTAGTACTTAGTAGAGCCAAATTAGATGTGATGTGGACATGGGTCTACCCCATTTACAACCAAATTGGTGGGCAGGAGAGAGGAGCTGAAACGTCTCCCTCTGTAGCCTTACGTCTTCGTCTAGGGATGCTCTAGCATTTTGTTTGGTCTGCATTTTGAAGCTCACCAACCTGACCTGCACCTCCTGGACTACAATTGAGAACTTTCAGAAGTTGCACTTCTCCAAATTTTGCAATGCAGCTCTTGGCTCGAAAGATCTGTTCCAAACTGCATATGAAAATATGTATTTTAGGAAGAACTATGTTTAGAAATACATTAGCCTGAAATACATATTTTATATGCATTTTAGTACTTTTTTTGAGTCAAAAACTGCATTAGAAATACATATTTTTTAAAAAAGAAAATGTATTTAGAAATGTGTGTCTCGTGACTTCAACTTGTGACGGGTGTATCTCTATGTCAGACTCCTTTCCCCATATATGGCTACAATATTGAAAGTGAGCCGAACTAGAGAGAGAAGTGCTTGCTATAACTAATTTCCGGGGGTGGGGTAATAATCAACTTTACAGTTGTTCAACTAGGGGGTACTCCCCACCACAACATGGTAGTAAATAATCAACTGTGGTGTGGATGAGGATCAGCGCTGAGTTGACAATGGCAGCATTCGGATGACACAATAGTCAAAACAACTGACGATTGTTTTCCCCACACCAGTTGTTTATTGTGTTGTCCGAATTGAGCCACTCTCTCTCTCTCTTTCTCTCTCTCACACACACACACACACACACACACACTCATACTTGGGATCTGGGAAGAGCAACCACTCCTGGGAAGCCTCTTTACACACAGGCCCCAAGAGCTGGATGGGTTAACTCATGGAGATGGCGCCTAGGGCCATGCTAAATAGAAGGTGAAAAGAAATTAATACAGTCCTCAAGGGATTTATAATGGACTGAGGAAACAGTGGAGTGGGCATTATTTCTCCCTCAGCCTGAATAAACCTAAACCTATACACTTATGCAACATTTTTTTCCTCCACCACAAAATGGCTGTAGAATGTTACTTAGTATTGGGGGAAATGTACGTATGTACGTGTACCCTGTCTGCTGGATTGTAAGAAAGTTTCAAAAATATATATAGGGATGGTTGGCCAACATAACATAGAAACTTCGGCAGAAATAGTTCTGCTGTTAAGGCAAATACTTATCACTTTCTAGCTTCACTTTTTCTTTCTTTCTTAATAATATTTATATATTTATATACCACTTAATATTTACAGTCTCCAAGTGGTTCACATGCCAATGTGAAAATCACATTTAAATACAGTATTAAAACACCTTAAAAACAATTTCAGCTCCAACAACAAAACACATATATTTAAAATACACTATTAAAAATAATTTAAAATAATACAAAAAGCAAAAAGATGGAGCAGCATATCATCAATTGCAATTATTTGCAAGCCAGAGAAGCGTTGGGTGAACGAGTGTGCTTTCAGGGAACAATTGAATCGTACCACTTTTTCTGCCTCCTGAACTGCATGGGTGAGGGTTTTCCAGAGAGTGGGTGCCACCACCAAGAAGGCCGGCCTTTGAGTCATTATAGCAACATTCTGTTGGTCATAGAATGGCCAGCAAGGTTTCCTCTGAAAATCTTAATGTTCAGCTGATGATATATAGGGGAAAACAGTCTATTCACAGCAGTTGGATATGATCTTAGTTTTTGTAATGGACCGAATGGTAATTGATGGGTATATTAAAGCTATTAAACTTCACAAAGCTCTTCTTCAGCCATCTGCCACTGGACTTAACTTTCTTGCATGTTGCCTTGGGTTCAGCTCTAACTGCCTCTACAAATTTATAGATAAGGAAGTGTCCTGTAAAATTTAAAAAATGCACTCACCTACCACCAAAAATTAGTCTGCAGCAAGTTATCAGTAATAATTTGTAATCTGATCTAGATTTTCATTTTATATTTTAATTTTAAAGACTTGCTGAAAGAAACCTTGTATTCAGGTGCAGTCATTAATATTTACAAGTATCTGTTGTTCTTTTGTCAATTAAGGGAACCCCATTCCAGAAATTACATGGTTAAAAGACTGGCAGCCTTTCCTAGAGGATGATGGCCATCAGTTAATGTCCAACGGGCGCTTTCTTCAAATGATAAATGCACAAGTAGCAGACACAGGGAGATATACATGCATTGCATCTAATACAGCTGGAGACAAGAGCAAAACCTTTAGTGTTAATGTACTTGGTAAGTTTTCCGGGCCGTTAAAGGAAAGTGCTTCCTTCCAAAGCAGAAGATGAATCTATCTGGATTAGATTTGTCAACAGATGAATGTATTTACATTTGTATCATTACTTGCGATGCTGCCGACCAGACTTTTGGGGTTTGGTACCAGGCATCGGGTGGGGAGGGGGTCAAAGGGAACGGAGTGAGCATGGAAGATGTGGCATGAAGATTTGAGCAGTGTGCTCTGGGTGAGTTGCAAGCCGGGCCCACGTTCCCCTTGCAGTGCTTTCAGTCCACCTAGTGGACTTGGGTCCACCTAACAGCTCCAGGTTCCCATCACTAGCCAAGATAACTTGTGATGTTAACTGCTATAATGTTCCCGTGCAATGTTTCAGAGTCATGGCGATGTGGCGCTTGTCATTTCTACATTTATGAAAACAGCGCAGGAACAGCTTAGGTATATGCATGTATATGACTACTTCAAATGAAGACTGCAGCATTGTTTTTCCTAGAGACCAACAAGGATTTTGACAACTGGAATGGCAGTATCACTTTTCTTTGTTATAAATGCAATCAATCTTGGGCATTTCTCTCTCTTTTTGTCCTTCACTTGACTTGAGTTAGTCAATAAAAACCCAACAGATGTGGAAATACTCGTGCCTGAGGACTGTTCCCATGTGACGTTTTACTGTGAGAGGACCTTAGGACTAGAATATCTAGAACTTAGAAAATAAACCACAGGGGTGTGTGGGTGGGTGTTTACTACTGAGTAGGGTCACGTTGTCTTCTGGCTAAGCTGAAAACCACTAGAGGCATGTATGATCATATGTGAGGGCTATACAGCCTATACACCACCAGTTGTTAGCAATGTCAGTCTGAGCTGAATTGCCATGTTTTTATATTGAGTTGCTTTTTCGTTATGCTTGCTTTTCTTGTTTCTGATCTTGCTCAGTGTCTCCATCCATTGTGGGTGCAGATAATGATGGGGGTATGGAAGAGGTCACAGTTATCTTGAATAACCCCACGTCACTGGTTTGTGAGGCTTATTCATACCCCCCAGCTATGATCACCTGGCTGAAAGATGGCGTAGCTATAGAATCAAATAGGAATATCAGGATTTTGCCAGGTAATTATTTGTATTGCTTCTATAATTTGAAATAAAAATGCATCCTTGCTGATTCTTACAGTCATAAATCAGTTTTGCTGGATCACTCGGGGAAGTCTGTGTGGAATAGAGAATGATGCACAATAGTTTTAGTTGATTGCTATGCTCCATGTGATCAATGCATATATGTGGTACAATCTCACTGACATAGGTTTGGAAACCATCAGAATGTTTGTGTTATTTGAAATTTAGACCTAGCTCTTACTAAGGTGCATACCTGAGTCTGGGTTTACCACCAAATAGGGCAATTGGGTGGGAGGCTCACATGACTGAATGTTCCTTCAAACAAAAACATGTCCTCTACATAAAAAACTAACATATGAGGGAAATGCTAGGTTAGAAATCTTCTCCCATGCATTTTGTTTTCAATGTGAAGGAAACACTTTATTTGTTTGTTTGTTTGTTTGTTTGTTTGGAGGAGCGTTCAGTTATGTGAGATCCACCCCTACCCCCTACTCTGAAGTGCTAAACACAGACTTAGGTTGACCTCTTCAGTGAGAAATAGGCCTTGGGTGCCTAGGAGTTCTGTGTCTTTGGGGTTTATTTGCACATGGGGGACATCCAATGAATTTAGGATCCACTGTGGGGTGTTATCATGGGCTAGTGAGCTCAAATTAGGATTAAAATGATTGATCAGTGTAGGTTTAAGCAAACATAGGGACTTGGAAAAACTGTCTTCTGGGTCCCACAACTAGCTTCTAAATCAAATTACTATTGAAAATACCTCCACAGAATTCTTTCTCAACTTCAAGTTTAGCATGTGCTGAAATAAGTGTGGGTTCTTCTTTCACTGAGAGCATTAGCAAACCATGATGTCTGTAATTCATATAGAATTCCTTCTCACTTCAAAGGAAGACACATGAGCATTAACTTGGGGAAAAACACACTTTTTACAGGTGGTCGAACTCTACAGATTCTGAATGCTCAGGAGGATAACACTGGTAGATACACTTGCGTAGCAACGAACGAAGCAGGGGAAACATTAAAACACTATGAAGTGAAAGTTTACAGTAAGTGTGCTAATACACCTTATTTCTGTCACCTGTTTGATTCTTGCTTTGTTTCTTCCCACTTCTTTGTGCAGCTTGGGATTTCTGATGTAACCTCTTCGCATTTCATTCAACGACTAACTTATTCCTTATCAAAGCAAAGCCATGTGCTTACTGGCATGATTTAGCATGTATCCACATTGGTGTTGCATTTTGTGGCATTCATACCAATGTATTTTAGGGCCAAATTAGACATTACAAGGTCTCTTGAGTAGCTGCAGGAGACGATGGTTTGGAGCAAGGATGGGAAACCTTTTTCGGCCCAAGGACCATATTGGCTCCAGGGTTGGTCTCCATGTATAAAATATATAAAACTATAACCTTCAAAAATGATGAATAAACACCCTAGTTTAATAGTATTTATGTTGATGGCTGCTTGAAGGGTAATTACCAGAAACTGGAAAACTGAGAAATTGTTAACTTTAGAATTTTGGTGTATGGAACTGTGGCAAATAGCTATGCCAGAAAAGTTGACACATCAACTTAATTTAGCTAAGGGCAAAGTAAAGACTCCTGATTTTCACAGTGTATGGTACGACTTTATATTATTTACAAGTCAAAGACACATGCAGTAGAATTTGTTACAGCCTTTTTTGAAACTATGGAAGAGAGACTAATTTTAATGTACAGTTATGAAGAATTACATAATCTCCAATTATTTAACAGATTCCACTCCTAACTACACCTGTAAAGAAATGGACAAAATATGCTAAATGTACTACCTTCTACCAGTAGTCAACAACAAAAATTGTTTGTTTGTATGTTTTTGTCTGTCTATGTATTTTGAAACATCATCATCATCATCATCATCATCATCATAATGAAGATGGATAAGCACCCCAGTTAAAACACCAAAGCAGCCTAGATCTGAGATTAAACCACAGTTGTCACCCATCCATAAGAACTAGCGCATGATATTGAGAATGGTTTTTAATTGGTGACACACACTGTATGAGAAGAGGGCCAACTTTCGCCATAGTAAAAGAAGAAGCCACAGATTCAACAACCCTGATGTAAAGCAAGCCCTGCAACTCTGTCTTGCTCTTCTCCATTCTTCTTCGTGTTCTCTGTGCATCACACATATGGGCTCGCGCCGGCGCCGAACCTATCCCAGAACTCCTATAGCTAGCTTAGATATTTTTGGCGGGAGCCCCTCCCCCCACCGCCCTATCGCGCATGCTCCGGGTTCCCGCTCACCTCAGTTCCTTTTCGACCGCCGCCTGGTTAACATCGCGGACGACTCCTTCCAAAGTACCTCACGTTCGTACTCTTCTGTAAAACAATAGTTAGGTTAGGTTAGCTTAGATAGTCATTAATTAAATAGTTATAGTGTTAAATATAAAAAAAGTTTGTTCTTAGATAATAGTTTAGCCTTGTATAATGGCGCAGACTGCATTATTTAAAAAATGCACCCACTGTGGAGCAAAACTCTCTCTCACGGACGGGCACTCGCTCTGCCTGCTTTGCTTGAGGGAGGCTCATATAGTACAGATGTGCAATCATTGCATGTGCTTCTCGCGGCAGGCCTGGAAGAATCGCGCTGATCGCCTGAGAGGGCTGCTTTGGAAAAGCGCACTAGCAGCTGTAGACGCCCCTCAGTTCCTGAGTCAATTATCAGCCGCCATTTCAGGGGAGCACGGGCTGGTTGCCACAAGCCGCTCAGACCCAGCAACATCGGGTACCCCGGCTGGGGTGAAGAAACCCGAAAAACATTAAAAAAAACTAAAACCCTCCAAGGATTTGGAGCGGAAAAGAAAGGCAAAGGATGGGCATGAGAAAACAGCAAAATTGCTAAAGAAATCCTCGGCCCCAACTCCGTCTGGAACCGTGAGGCTGTCGATACCGACGGGGTCATCGACTCCGACGTAATCTCCAGGCCCTTCGATACCGTCATTGGGCTCAACAAGACCATCGGTACCGAAAAAATCTTCGATACCAAGGCCCTCGACAACACCACTGATAACGACAACATCACCGGTACCGACAACATCATCGGTACCAACGAAACCTGCGATCCCGAGGCCCTCGCCACAACCATCGATACCGCTGCCACCTTCGGTACCGAAGAAACCTACGATACCATCGGCATCAACACGGTCGGTACCGGCAACCTCGGTATCGACTTCGGTACCGACACCTTCGGGGCCTCGAAAGTCACTGTCAGTGCCAGTGAGATCACCCCCGGTGGACGACATATTGCTCTCGTTACCATCACCCTCATGTTCTGCGCCACAACTGTCTATATCACTGTCACCAGTAGGGGAGCTCTTGCCTGCAATACTATTCTCTCCCAGGGATGAGAGGTTGACTGGTCCGCCGTCAAGCACTTCTTTGATGGAGCAACCGGACTCGCCGGAATGCTCTTTCCGTTCGGATTTGCCAACATCCAGAACGTCACATTACTCAAGGGGTCGACACCCCCGGTCACGGTCCCGCTCCCATACAAGCCATGCATCACCACGCCGGTAACGGTCAAGGTCCCGCTCCCATGTCATCGACTGGGACAGATACACGGATCGCTCTCGTCACTCTTCTCGGTCCCGACCTGGATCGTCACGATCCCATTACAGGTTTGACCCGTACACAGGGCAACGCATTGACCGCACGTCAGCTCCTCCCACCAGCCAGCCTACAGCACTCGCGGGATTAGCCACAACCACTGTCACTGCTCCTGCGGCGCAGGACACTCCGCACTCCCCGTCTCGCTCTTCGACCCGTTCCGTAGAGGATTATGCATCTGATACTTCCTCGGTGGCCTCGCCCCCTCCATCACTGCCCTCGCCTGAGGACGACATCTGCTCAAAAGACAATGCATCACCGTCTATGGAGCTCGGCAATTTTACTGAGCAGATGCTGAGGATGGCTCAGTCACTCAGCATTGAACACCACGAACCCGAAGATGCCGTCACTGACCGCATCTTCGATGTCATGTACGTCGAGCCCACAGAGCAACTGGCCCTGCCTATGGTTCCGACCTTACTGAAAATGGTCCAACAGTCATGGGCTAACCCTGCAACAATGGGCCCTACGTCCAAGCGCTTGGACACCCTCTATAAAATCAAGGAGGCAGAAGCTCCTTTCTTGTTCATTCATCCCAAACCCAACTCCATTGTGGTTGAGGCATCACAAGGCAAGTCCTCCAGGAACCACTCCGCCCCGACGGACAAGGAAGGACGCAAACTTGACTCATTTGGTCGCTGTATCTATTCATCTTCTGCCCTCAACATCAAAGTGACAAATTACCCGGCCATGATGGCCCGCTATCAGGTCTTTCTCTGGGAGAAGATGTCCTCCCTCATAACCTATCTCCCTGACGATCAACGGGAGCTGGCCAGGGTTTTAAAAGCAGAAGCTATACGCCTGTCCAAGCAACAACTTGAAACTTCAAAGCACCAAACAGATTTTGCGGCCAAAGCAATGATCGGGGCAGTAGCGCTACGCAGACATGCATGGTTACGTTTGGCTAATCTACCACAAGAGACACGAACCCGGATTGAGGATCTGCCGTTCGATGGCCAAGGGCTATTCAACGCCACTACTGATACAGCCATGGATACCATCCACAAGGCCAAGGTCACAGCCAGGAAGATGGGCTTTACGCAATACCAACAGCCTTCCTTTCGCCCCAGAAAGTGGTACAGGCCTGTACCATCACAAACACGGCCGCACCAGGACCGTATAGCATGGTACCAGCCGTCGACCTCTACTACTGCCTTCCAACAGAAAAAACCACCCTCATGCTTTGCTGAGCAACGCAGCAGGCCAGATCCGCCACATAAGTGGCGTTTTTGACTTCAGTCCACACCTGATGATTCAACCTCATTTTGGAAATACTCTTCACAGATATCGACACTCGTGGCAACACATAACAACTGACAAATGGGTCCTCCAGACCATATGCCACGGATACAAAATAGAGTTCAAAGTCCTCCCTCCACTCGGAACCGTGAGAATAACGCCTCCATCTCTAACACTCCTGCAAGAGACAGCATCCTTGCTCAGCACAGGTGCCATCACAAAACTCACTCACGTCAACCTGAACACAGGGTTTTATTCGCGCTATTTCACGGTTCCAAAGAAGGACGGAGGACTTCGTCCCATTATGGACTTGAGACACTTAAACAAATTCATCAAAACAAAGAAATTCCGGATGGTCACGTTGGCCTCTGTTCTACCCATGCTCCGAAAAAAATGTTGGTTTACGTTGATAGATTTAAAGGACGCTTACTTTCATATAACAATACATCCATCTCACTGCAGATACCTTCGGTTCATAGTGGGAACGCGTGTCTACCAGTTCGCAGCCTTACCATTTGGCCTCAAGTCGGCTCCAAGAGTCTTCACGAAAAGTATGGCCGCGGTATGTGCCCACCTTCGCTCACAGGGCATAGAGTTATACCCTTATTTAGATGATTGGCTAATCGTCTCGCAATCGTACAAAGCAGCAATAGCCGATGTCTGCACAGTCGCCAACCTCCTCTCCTCGCTAGGCCTTCACATCAACTCCGAAAAGTCCATTTTTCACCCTACACAAACACTACAGTTCATCGGAGTCCACCTGGATTCAACAGTAGGTCGCGCCTACTGCCCATGGCCAGAGCATTGACGCTAGCAGACTCGGCTCACCGACTTTGCCATCGACACCACACGTCAGCCTTGCAGGTCCTGCAACTTCTGGGCTTCATGGCGGCATCCGTCTTTGTAGTGCGATGGGCACACCTCCACATGCGACCGCTTCAACACTTTCTCCTGCAGCGGTTCGATCCAACCATGAACCCATGGAAAGTAAAGTTTTCTATTCAGACAGACATCAAGGACTCACTACTGTGGTGGACAGACACCCAGAACTTGTTAGCAGGGAAGCCGTTTGTAGACCCGGGACCAACTCACAGCGTCACGACAGACGCATCCCTCCGGGTCTGGGGAGCCCACAGCAGACACCTCGCCATCCAGGGGTTGTGGTCCCGCAAGGAACGCTCTTACCACATCAACTTCTTGGAGCTCCTCGCAGTGCAATGTGCCCTACAAGCGTTTTTGAACCACCTTCACGGCCACCACGTGCAGATACTTTCAGACAACACTGCGGTGGTGTGGTATGTCAACAAGGAGGGCGGGACTCGTTCCTCCCCACTTCTTTCTCTCACCAGAACAATCCTACTCTGGACCATCCAGCACAACATCAAACTATCAGCAGTGCACATTGCGGGAAAGGACAACGGTCGTGCAGACGACCTCAGCAGACACTTCCTCGAAACACACGAGTGGTGCTTGGCACCGCCTGTCATCAGCCGTCTGTTCGCCATGTGGGGCACACCGAACGTGGACCTCTTCGCGACAAGCAGCAATGCAGTTTGTCCAG
The DNA here is from genome assembly GCA_029215795.1 of Anniella stebbinsi. Classification (NCBI taxonomy): domain Eukaryota; kingdom Metazoa; phylum Chordata; class Lepidosauria; order Squamata; family Anniellidae; genus Anniella; species Anniella stebbinsi. The sequence goes on along the minus strand of JARDYH010000004.1, from coordinate 119,171,293 downwards.
CGTATTGCTCCAGGGTAGGTGTAGGCCACAACTCCCTAGGAGATGCCTTTGTGGTGCCATGGAATATGGGCCTCATTTACATGTCCCCCCATTTCCACTCCTGCATATGGTTATTGCCAAACTCATGCGAAGAGCAACGGACGCAATCTTGATAGCGCCTTGGTGGCCGAGACAAACTTGGTTCACTCTGCTACTACGCTTATCGAGGGGTCTCACATGGCGCCTACCGTCTCGCCCGGACCTGTTGAGGAAGACTGCGAGTGACCTGTTACACCCGAACCTAGATTCTCTCAGGCTCACTGCGTGGAGAATCCTACCTGGTGGCATGACCTAGCTCTTCCACCCCAGGTTCGTTTAATTCTAGAAGCAGCCAGGAAACTGTCTACACGGGCATCCTACACCAGGAAGTGGAATTCATTCCTGCAGTTCGTACGGGTGGAGGGCTTCGATCCCATCTCTTCCTCTATACCGTCAGTGTTGAAGTTTCTCTATTCCCTACATGCGAGGGGCCTGAAGACCTCTTCCATCAAGGTCTACTTGGCAGCCATTTCGACTCAGCACAAATTACTGGATGGCTACTCCATTATGGCGCATCCTATTTCAAAGACCTTCCTGAAAGGACTACGCAACATCCTGCCGCCATACCGCCCTCTGATTCCACAATGGAGCCTGTCGGTAGTCCTTACCGCTCTTACCTCAAAGCCATTTGAGCCTCTGGCCACTATTAACTTGAGATTGCTTACCATTAAAACGGCCTTTCTCGTGGCTATCACATCGGCCAGATGAGCATCCGAACTCTACGCATTACTTATGGACCCACCACACACTCAGTTTTTTAGAGACCAAGTGGTTTTGCGTCCAGGACCATCATTTCTACCCAAAGTGGTATCCGATTTCCACATTAATCAAGACATTATATTGCCGTCCTTCTTTCAGGCAGCAGCGGACCCTTTATCAGCAAAGTTGCATACCTTAGATGTCCGCCAAGCTTTGGCGTTCTACAAGTCTCAATCCGAAAGCTACCGGAAATCCCGCAAGCTTTTCATCTGCTATGGAGGCAAGAATAAAGGACTGCCCGTCTCGCCCCAGCGATTCTCCAAATGGATAGTCCACACCATTGCATTAGCCTACCAATTGGCAGGCAAGGAGGTTCCAGAACATATATCAGCGCATTCTACATGAGGCCAAGCGACTTCTACCGCCTTGGCCCATGGCATCTCCATCCCCGACCTATGCAAGGCTGCTACATGGTCTAGGGTCTCCACGTTTGTGACGCATTATAAACTGGACGTCAGAGCTAGACAAGATTCTACATTCGGACATGCAGTGTTATTGTCAGTACTACAATAGTCATGACATCGTGCATCCCACTTCCGGTAAGTGGCTTGTCAATCGCCCATATGTGTGATGCACAGAGACCACGAAGAAGAAATGCAGGTTGCTTACCTGTAACTGTAGTTCTTCGAGTGGTCATCTGTGCATTCACACAACCCACCCACCGTCCCCTCTTGGCATCGCTGTCAATTGGTTATTCGCCTTGCTCCTTAATCTAAACATTAGCGACATATCACCTTAGTCGTGAGGCCAAGCGGTCTCTAGGAACTGAGGTGAGTGGGAACCTGGAGCATGCGCGATAGGGCGGTGGGGGGAGGGGTTCCCGCCAAAAATATCTAAGCTAGCTATAGGAGTTCCGGGATAGGCTCGGCGCCGGCGCGAGCCCATATGTGTGAATGCACAGATGACCACTCGAAGAACTACAGGTACAGGTAAGCAACCTGCATTTCATGTTCCATTTCCCAGTGGATATCCAAGGCTAGGTCTACACTACTGCATTATAGTGGTATTGAAGTGCACTGATAACTGTTGGGGCACAATCCACATTCCATTATTTCCTGCTTTTTTAGTCCACATTATCCAAAATACTGCAACAAATGCCATTGTGTGTCTTACGAGGTATAAATGCACAAGAGAGATATAGCGTTACCATGATGGGATTGTAGTGCTTTGATACAAGGTGTAGATCTGGCCCAAATGTGAAACTGACATTTCAGTTCTTGGGCTTTTTCTTTCTGCACAGTCCCTCCTATCATCAACAGAGGTGATCTGGCAGGAGTGGGCTTGTCCCCTAAGGAGGTGAAGATCAGAGTGAACAACAGCCTGACACTGGAATGTGAAGCTCATGCGATTCCTGCTGCTGGCATCAGATGGTACAAGGATGGACAGGCCAGTCACAAAGTTACTTCCTTTCTATAAGTGATTTTAAAGATAAGCTTCTTCACAGCACTGTTTCCCTTGCCTTCCTCCAGCATCACAAATACATGGTAATTTAGTGCCATAGGAAGTCCTGTCTTCTTTTCTTGGAAGGAGTAACACTGTCGAAACAATTCCTGAGCTCCAGAACTGCAGGATGGTAAAGGAGGAACGACCCATTGAACTCTGCCTTTCTACTTACGTTTTGCAACTCTGTATTGCTCCTCCTTGCAGTTCCATTTTAGCACTCTGTACTTACAATGTATTCCATATTTTCCCTTCTCTTGTATCCACTGGCATGTGGAATATTACTCTTGGCTCTTAAAATTTTATAGAGCAAATCCCATCAATTGAGAACTGAATGCTCTAAGTTTTTCCAGAACTTGTCTTTTGGTAAGATTTAAGAGTCCTAGTATTAGCAAGCACATTAATAGAAACATTATTCTTGTTTCAGTTGGCAAAACGGAGGAGAGCATAATGCAAATCCCTACAAAATGGTTTTCTTTTTAATTTTTCTTCTCTTAATGATTTGCAAATAAACAATCAGAAATAACAATACCCTCAACTTTGGGATGGAAATGGTAGGGAAAATGGAGGGATAAAACATGACATGCTTCAAATGTAGCCACCAGTCACATGGTGGTATTTAGTTAGCCTCCTCTCTTTCCTGCCACCCTGAACTGCAATTATGGAAAAGGGGTGTCAAACACGTGGCTCAGCCAGACGGAAGTGTGTATCAAGCACCTGGCTGAGAAAAATGGGGAGGAAACTTCCAGGTGCACGGAAACATACTTACTGAGAGGAAACATATTTATTGAGTCCAGCACCTTTCAAATATTTTTTCAGTGGCACTCTTAGGCCCAAGTAACTAGAGCCTTTGGCCTCCAACACTGCTGCTAAACCTGGCAGGCGACACTGAAAGTCTGGATTTGGCCTTGTCAGCCACAAGTTATGTGGGCATATTTCTCATGTGTAACATTTTCCTTGCATCTTTTATGAAATGCTCATGTATTCTCTTGGATAATTCAATCACAGCCTATTACATCAGACGATCACATAACAATCCAAGCCAGTGGACGCGTCCTACAAATCAAGGCAGCTCAGATATCTGACACTGGCCGTTATAGTTGTGTTGCCACAAATATAGCTGGAGAGGATGAGCTGGAGTTTGATGTCAACATCCAAGGTAATTCTGAGTGTGTGTGTGTGTGTGTGTGTGTGTATGTGTGTGCCTGTCTTTCTGTCAGTTTGTTTGTTTAGATTTAGGACCTGAGGGAACATTTGGATCTTTGAGAAACTGTCCTGGGCACCAGCACAAAATGAATGTCATGGGGGGGCATGGCAAATGACAGGTAACCTGCTGAAATGACTGAGTACAGGGCAGAGGTGGGGTCAGAGCCCTAACTCCCTAAACAACTCCTTTAAATCTATAGTTTTCATAGGCTGACCATCTGAAAAGGAGGACAGGGCTCATATAACTTTAACAGTTGTAGAGAAAAGGGAATTTCAGCAGGTGTCATTTGTATGCAATTAGTTCCTGGTGAAATTCCCTCTTCATCACAACAATTAAAGTTGCAGGCACTATACTAGAGTGACCATATACAAAAGAAGGCAGGGCCCCTGCACCTTTAACTGTTGTGATGAAGAGGGAATTTCACCAGGAACTAATTGCATGCAAATGACACTGGCTGAAATTCCCTTTTCTCTACAACTGTTAAAGTTATATGAGCCCTGTCCTCCTTTTCAGATGGTCAGCCTAGTTTTCAGCACCAACAAAAACCTATTTCATAGCAAATCCAGCTACCAGTTAGAAAATGTATTTAGTTTTTTGTTTTTTAAAAAAAAATAGAAGAGGTACGGCATTTTGGCAGGCACCAAGAAAAGTGTGTGGGGTCTAGTGCCTCATCTACACCAAGCAGAATATTGCACTATGAAAGCCTTATATAAAAGGCAGGAGCCACACCAAGCAGGATATAGCGCTATATGTTATGTGCCAATGGGTCCCAACAGTTGTCAGTGCACTTCAGTACTGCTATAAAGCAGTAGTGTGGCTCCTGCCTTTTATATACTGCTTTCATACCACTTGCATAGTGTAATATCCTGCTTGGTGTAGATGAGGCCAAGGTGATTAAAAAAGCCCTCAAAGTGCAGCATGCCTCTGTTTAGTTAGGCAGAATGGTAGCAAGTAGCCTGCTCCTCTGTGTAGGTCCGTACTATCTATGAAAAGGTGTTCAGCTGTGTGCGCTTGCAGGTGGGAAAAGGGACAGTCAAATAAGCGCAGCGTTGCGTGTTTGCCCGTGATGATGCTCAACACGTTGAATCAGTCATTCCAAAGGGGTTTAAAGCGTTCCTCGTGCACCGCTTAGAGATGAGCGGATTCATCAGGATATGGTGAAACTGAAGCATGTGTTTATTAAGTTGTCCCTGTCAAAGATGTGTGTGTGTGTGGTTGTATGGACTATGCCTAAGAAAAGCATTGCACTTGTAGAGGGTAATTCCTGCTCATGCAACATCTTCTCGAGGTTGTTTCCCAAAACTTTTTACTTTTTATCATTAAGATAGAATGCTGTGGTTACACTCCTTTTTTTTCCTTTTTCTTTTTTAAAGTTCAGAATTAAAATGTCCCATTCTTTTTCTCTGGTCTTTTACCGCTGTCATCTGTCACAGTTCCTCCTAGTTTCCGGAAACCACCTGGAGACTGGGAAGATGGCAACGTGCTGGAGACAGGACTAGGAGGAGAACCCAAAAATGTGATCATGAACAATCCTCTCTCTTTGTATTGTGAGACTAATGCTGTGCCCCCTCCAGTTCTTACCTGGTATAAGGATGGTTATGCCCTGAGTTCCAGTGATAAAGTATTGATACTGCCAGGTTTGTATTAATCAGATTAACATTTATTTATTCACACAACCAGTAATTAAAACATTGCCCTCTTACTTCAAGGTAATTTGATGCAGTTTACTGTCGTTCCAATTCCTGTTGGTACAGCTTTGTAAGCTGCAGCCTGCCAAATATGGCAACTACAAGCGAGGAAACTCTGCTCCATGACTGTCACTGTGCATGTTTACGTTCATTTCAAGAATGAGAATAGGGTCCCCGCTCTGCTCAGTTTTCCCTGAAAGGACTGCTGAGTGCTGGATGCCATTAATTGGCAGTCTTGGAAATGCCTGGCACAAGGAGTGCAAAATCTGCATTTCTTAGGGCTGGTGCATGCATGAATGGGTGCCACTGATTTTCATAGGCACAAATGCCCTTGGGCTCATGTGCATCACAGTTTGAGGTGGAGTGATTTGAATATGAGCAAATTTATATGTGACTTCTGTGACTGCCACTATCATGGCAGCTCCAGAAAGAGCTGTCAGAACATGGCAATCGCAGTGATTGCCTGTAACTAGGCGCTCCTATACTCCCAATACAGACATTATCTGCTTCATGCAAATATTGACAACTAGGAATCCAAGAATAGCTACACCTTGGAAAACTTGTTCTTAGGGCATTTTTTTCAGGGATTCGCAAGATATGGCAACCTATCTACTAAAGGGCTGGATAATCAGGAATCCTCTTAGGTCTTTGTTGCCTTGGGTTTCTTTCAAGGCAGAATTCAAGCTGATGGTTTAAAATTAAAAAGCCTTAGCCATTTTGGAGCCCAGTTTCTCCTGTACTTTTAGTTATTTTAATTATTTACTCATAAAATGTATTACCCACTTTTCATTATAAATAATTCCAACAATCAACAAAACACAATAAAATAATACAACACCAACTCAAAACAATCAGTTTAACAGTTTACGTGATGCAGTGGTTGCCACAAAGCATCCTGGCACATAACCACATGGCAGCATTTGAGCCTGAGGATTTCCAGGGAGCTACTGTAAGACTTTATGAGCAGCTGTACTGTAATTTTTATGCGTGATAATATGCATTATTTTAATATTTTAATGTGTAGTGTATTATATACTATTTTCAGATTTTTCCTTTGTGTTTAAGCATTGTTTCCTATTTTAAAACCATGGAATAAATAGATTTTTTAAGTCTAGAAGGCGATGTGTTGGAAGTTGAGCCTTATTGATGCCTTGCTTCTGCATATGGAATTGGATGCATACAATCATCTTAGAACAGGCCATGGAGGGGGGAAAATGCATCGATATATTTCATTCATTTAATTTATTAAATTATTAAATTTCTCAAAGATCTCACAGATCTCAAAGGAGGGATCTCTGTTTAAAATGATGAGAAGATCCATTTTTTCTTTCCTTTTAGGAGGTCGGGTATTGCAAATTGCACGGGCTCAGAGTGAAGATGCTGGGAGATACACATGTGTAGCTGTAAATGAGGCTGGAGAGGATTCCATCCATTATGACGTCCACGTGCTTTGTGAGCTCACCTTATATTGTTTGATTTGAGAAATCCTATGTATGTGTGACGGTAGCTTGCTCTAAACATTAAGAGGATGAAATAATTGTTCGGAATTGTTTTCAAATTAAAAAGTTATGGCTGCAATGTTTAATTGGTTAATGGATTAGATAATCCATTTAAAAAGTTCTCATGATTAATTGGGCAACAGTTTTAAAACATTTTTTTAGAACAAATACAAGTTGGAGGGTAAAATCCCAACTCCTATATACAATTACCTATTAAGTCCTTATTGGTGTTCTGATTATAAAAGGTAGCCTTAAACATACCGTATTTTCCGGCGTATAAGACGACTGGGCGTATAAGACACCCCCCAACTTTTCCAGTTAAAATATAGCGTTTGGGATATACTCGCCATTTAAGACTGCCCCTCTTCCAACGCACACCAAATAAAAATTAAAAAAACATCAGATTTGATTTCAATATGGTAATTTACTAGGGGTGTGCACGGACGTCCCTGAAATAATAATAATAATAATAATAATAATAATAATAATAATAATAATTTATAACCCGCCTCTCCCTCTGGATCGAGGCGGGGAACAACAACAATATAAAACACAAGAATCACAAAACAGTTAAAATTTAAAAAACAAGAAAAAATACATCATTAAAAACAAACAAACAAAAATCTAACCTTTGAGGTCAAATAAGAAGTTTAACACAATAGGTCATAGACATTGTACTTATTATTGTGCAAACTATGAATATTGAGATTATTAACTACAGTTGCAACATTTAGTAAATAAATTAGGTGAATTAAAAAACAACATTTCGACTGACTAAAAAGGTGCTCACTCCCAGTTAATCGCTCAACAGTTTTACAAACTGTAGTCATTTTTAATACAAGTATTTATAAAAAACAGAGATGGCAAGCGCCATCTTAAGAGAGGCACTCCCTTCCATGTGAATGAGAATAGCAATGCCTTTCAGAAGATGCCTGTTGCAATTCATACGTGCATCACCACAATTGCATGAGGAGAATGGACTAAAGGCTTAAGTTTGTTCAGGTCATTCTCAGCCTTATCCCATTCTCCTTCCATGACATGATTGCGGAACTTGGTAGCAGAAGGATGTTCTAAACGACATCCTGACTCTTGCATGAGAAGATCAACAGTCTGATTGAAGCCCAGCCCATGAAGGTGCTGCCCGATCAGCCGGATCACGTCCTCATCGGACTGCGATAGCCGCTTCTTCTTCTTCAGGGCACTGCCGCCGACACCGCCGCCGCTGCCTCCCCCCATCTCGGCAGAGGACCCCCGAGGGGCTGAGACCCCGTTGTTGACACTCGGCCCACCGCCACCGCAGCCGTTGTTGTTGGCCGACGGCAGCAACCCGTTGGCGTGAGCCAGTTGCTCCCCAGTGGTTGAGCCCGACGAGGCCTCGCCATTTTGAGCGCTGAGGCAGCCCAGCTCCGGACCCGGCGGCGGCGGCAGCTGTTGCTGCTGACTCTCTCCTGCCCCGTTAGCCTGCATGGCGCTGCCGCTGCCGCTGGCTCTGAGGGGGTTGGCAGCAAGGGGGGCAAGCCCGGCGGAGAGCGAGGGGGACGGGGACAAAACTTCTGCTTTGCCCGCGGAAGCCCCGGGCTCTCCTGCTCCCTCCACTGCCGCCACCGGGGAGGCCCGCGCTTTCTTCCGCGGTGGCGGGGAGGCTCCGCCGGTGTCCGAGTTGGAGGAGGAGGAAGCGGAGGCCAGAGTTTCCTCGCCGAGAGCGGCCGTGGTGGGAAGCCGGGGGGGGGGGGAAGCGAGGAAGGAGAGGCGGGGGTAGGATAGGGTAGGATGGGGGGGAGGTGGCAGGGAAAGGAGCGGGGGGGACTGTCCCTCTCCCCGAGGTCCCTCACACGACGGCAGCCGCCGCCACCCGCTCTAGGGTCCCTCCAGCGAATGCTGCCCGAAACACCCACCCGCGCCTGGCAGCCCCAGGCGCCTGGCCCACTTCTCTCCACTAGCTGCTGGGTTTGTCGCCCCCCTCCTCCCCTCCGCGCGCCCCCTCCTTACCTTTCCGGGTTGCCTGCTCCCGTCCTGCGCCGGCGGCTACTGCCAGCGGGCTTTGCGGCCTGCTCTAGACTAGCGCGCCGGGTGATGCGATCACCCGGCGCGCTACTCTAGAGCAGGCTGCGAAGCCCGCTGGCAGTAGCCGCCGCCGGCGCCGGACGGGAGCGGGCGTCCCGGAAAGGTATGGGCCCCCCTCCTCCCCTCCGTGCTCCCCCTCCTCTCCTCCTCCCCTCCGCATGCCCCCTCCTTACCTTTCCTGGATGCCCGCTCCCATCCTGCGCCGGCGGCTACTGCCAGGGGGCTTTGCGGCCTGCTCTAGAGTAGCGCGCCGGGTGATGCGATCACCCGGCACGCTACTCTAGAGCAGGCCGCGAAGCCCGCTGGCAGTAGCCGCCGCCGCCGGACGGGAGCGGGCGTCCCGGAAAGGTAAGGGCCCCCCTCCTCCCCTCCGTGCGCCCCCTCCTCCCCTCCTCCCCTCCGCGCGCCCCCTCCTTACCTTTCCTGGACGCCCACTCCCATCCGGCGCCGGTGGCTACTGCAGCCCCCCTCCGTACATCCTATACCCAGCGTATAAGACGACCCCCGACTTTAGAGACGATTTTCCAGGGTTAAAAAGTCGTCTTATACGCTGGAAAATACGGTAGTAAAAAGATTCAATAATGAAGTCAAGATTCCACCTCGCTTTCTATCTGCTTGTTTATTTATTTATTGCATTTTTATACTGCCCAATAGCCGAAGCTTTCTGGGCAGTTTACAAAAATTAAAACCATGCCAACTATGCAAAATATAAAACAACAGCAGTATAAAAATGTAGCATAAAAATAAAAAAAATACTTAGGCATGGAACTGGCTCAGTTCCAAAGACTACATTTTAAGATCTCAAAGCCATGACTTTAATGTCTGTATTGGCCCATATGTTTTGTCCACACAGTCTTCAGCAACTTTTGCTGAGGATGCATTCACATGTACAAAGGATACATGGTGATTAGCCTGCAGCAGTATACCATATCTGGGGTTCACAATGGATTCAGTAAAAATTTGGGCTTGCAAACACTATGATTTGCACCAGAACATGGAAATTCCAAGTAGGCTCATGCCAGAGAAGCAGACATCAAGACCTTTCTGTCACCCCTGTTCCTTATCTATCAGTGGACAGTATCCAATGGTGTCATTCCACACTCAAATAGTGCTAGCGGAGTTCTTCCGAATCATTCTATTGTGCAAACAGTTGCGTATCATGCTTGCACAACTGGTTGCACAAGCCATTATGCTAGCATAATATGCAACTGGTTGCATGACCGGTTGCATAAGTGTAATGTGCAGCAGTTTGCACAAGCATAATGTCTAACCGGTTGCACAACCACTCTTGCGCAAATATAACTTTATTTGGATTGACTTGTTGCGCATTGTTCAGAACCCAGTTTCCACTAGCGCAATGTCATTTGAATAATGATTAATGAATTAATTGAATCTCTATCTATCTATCTATCTATCTATCTATCTATAAATAGTCAGTCTTAAGTTTTTGTAGAATTTTAGTGTTTACAAACAGTGGAGCACATTTGGCAGGGATCTATCCATGTTGAAGTATTGGGCAGCGTATGCTAAGTATTTCGTAATCTAAACAAGCATTTATCACATGAAAGGACCCTGAAACATTTTATAATTATACTAAAAATAATTTCGGTAGTGGAGCAAGAAAGAGCTCGCATTATTTCATTTTTGGGAGCTCCGTAAACGTTATAATTTATTTATTCAAAGCATTTTTACCCCATCTATTGGGCCCATTGCCCTCACAAAGCAGCTGCATTCTGTACTAATTGTAGTTTCCCAACCATTTTCAAGGATAGTTCAGTCTGGATGTCACAAAGCATTTGAGACTAGGTCTGCCTTATCTATATTGGGCCACACCTGTCTAACCAGTCTAATTTGGTAAAAAGCACTGCTAGCCACCAGCACCCAAATAGATAGAGCAGAGTTTGGATAGTGCAGAGTCCCAGACTGCGTACTCGTCAAGGGAAGTGCAACCCCACCAAGAACCAATATCACACCTCCATCCGGATCAACAGATTTCCTGATCCACAGCACTTCCATCTTATCTGGGTTTAGCTTCAGCTTGCTTTCCCTCATCCAACCCAAAACTGCCTCCAGACACTTACTTATTCAGGTTTTCAATGGCTTTCTTCAGATGGGATTGTGGAAAATAGAGTGGCAACTGTATTACATTTTTCAGAGGTATTTAGATGCAGCAGATTTTGTCTTAGGACCAGGTGACCCATGATATCATTCTAGAATTCTTCTATAAATGCATTCTTTCACCGATGCCAAAATGTTGCCACACTTACTTTGCTGGACAAGTGGAACATCTTTACAAACCTATTTTTGTTTGTTTGTTGTTTTAAAACATTACATTTCTCAGACAGAAAGCAACTATCTTTATGTGAATGTTCTGTTGTGAATTATATTTTGAACAAGTGTGTGAAGTGGGTTTTCTCAAATCTTTTTGTTGCTCAAGCCAGAGATTCCCAACATGTTTTTAAAACTTTTTGCCCAGTCCTCCTTCTCTGACCATTGCCTTTATTTCCTCATCATTTTACAAGTTAGCCATCCCACTTCGGGAAACTCTCTGCATGCGTGAGAGACATGTTGTGACTTGACTGTTTGCAGAGGGCCATTTATGCCATGTTCATCTTCACTTTTGTCTCTCTCGGATATTTCATAAGGATGCATGTGGTTAGCTGCCCCCTAAAGTTTGCATTCTCTCTAGTGCCACCATCCATTCCTGGAACCAATGGGGACATCCCCAAAGAGGTGACCGTGATGATGAGCAAGATGGCCGTGATGGAATGTATGGCAAATGGCAACCCTACTCCAACTGTAACCTGGCAGAAAGATGGACAGCTCTTAGTTGAAGATTCCCAACACAAATTCTTAGCCAGTGGAAGAACCCTTCAGGTAACACCATAAAACACTTCATCTAAAACAGGGTTAGCCCTTTTGTGGCCAGTGGACCACATCCAGCTCCTGAAGCAATTTTATCAGGCCCCTAACAGCTCTTTTCATTTATTTATTTATTTTTCCCTTGTGGTGGTGACAAAATGTTTGCTGATAGTTTCATTTCTAAGAAAACTAACACTGAATTGCTCAAAAGATATTTATTTATTTATTAAATGTACGTATATCCCGCTTTCCCCTAAAAATAGTAGTCAGATGTGCTGAAGCTCTTGCTGCAAGCAGTGGTGCAGACTTTATTGTACAGCTTGGCCATCAGTTAATCAGCTGGTTTATGTGGCAATAAATCAGCTAGTTTGTGTGGCAAAATACATTCAGGTCCCCAGGTCACTGGTCTCTGAGAACACAGAGCATGGCCATCCTTGTCCCACATCAAACACGAGTGTCTCCCTTAGTTCTGATTCATCTTCTTCAAAGTTTATTTGCTTCCTCATTTAGTGTCCAATAAGCAAACTGCTCTTGTCCAATATATGGCACATAACTTTCCCATTTTCAGGCTAGAAGTAGCAGGGATGTGCTGGCAGCAGCTTGCACACTGAGCATCTGCTTTGCCTGGAAAGGAGGAAGTGGTAGAGGCAGCCACAGCTTCTGTGGCTAGTCAAAGCGAGGAGCTGATGGGACCAGTGACCATGGCTGACCCTTAATTCAAAAATGCATCAGGGTTCAAAGGTTTAATCAATTGAATAGTTTCGATTAGTGTTGTAGCCCTAATATTTTTATCAATGCCTTTGAGGGCTAAATTTGGATCTACCTTAAGCCAACCACCTGAAGCATTCATTCATGTGATAAGGAGAATGTTATCAAGGAGAATGGCAGTGTTGCTTCCTCACAAATCTGGCTGTACAGTACGGATATTGTGAGAGTCTGGTTGGGAGCTCGAATGCAGTGGCTGTTTGCCTGGTCAGCCCTGTGGTCAGCCTGCAGATCCTGTGGTGGGGATCCCCTGTTACCCACAAGTCACCGTTTTGCAGAATATTGTGGGTAAGCATTTTACGTAAATCATCATTTTGTGCAAATGGCAGCTGTAAATAGGGCCATGCACACAAAATTGCAGGAGTACGTGTAATTAGACTATTGTAATTTTGCGTAAATGGCCGCATTTATAGCTGCCATTTGCCCAAACTGGCGATTTACGTAAAAGGCCTAGAAGCCATTTTGTGCAAAATGGTGACTGCCAGAGCAGAGAGATGCTGCACACCAGGCACCCGTGGACCGTCCAGCAGCTCACCATGCGCGGCAAACAGTGTCAGGTGGCCAGCAGGGGTCTGGCGAGTGGCATGCAAGGAGGGCAAAGGAGAGTTTACCCATCCTTACCATACAGTGATCATGAGGCGAATAAGCTGGATACCTATACTGAACATATAGTTGGTGTGTGTGTGTGTGTGTGTGTATGGCATCACCTTGCTTATTTAGTATAAATGTGTCATTCTGCTATCTTTATTCGCTTTTTAGATCCTCAATTCCCAAATAATAGATACTGGAAGGTATGTCTGTGTTGTGGAGAACACTGCTGGAAGTGCCAAAAAGTATTTTAATCTTAACGTCCATGGTAAGATTTCTATTTTCTAGGTTCATTACATTCACATAAGGGATATTCCATGCAAAAAAAAAAATCTGTTCCTGCCTCTAATTGTATGTTTGCAAAAGAACCTACAGAAATAGAAACAAAGCAGAAACTGTTAAATAGACTTAAACGTACACCAGTTGTCAGTTAAAGTCTTGTTTCGGCAAGGTATTAAAGTTTACATTCAGAACAAGAACTCTTCATTGAGCAAAAATATCACCATCTTAACTTAAATAAGCCTCTTTCTACCTGACCTCAGTCTTTTGGGCAGCTCTTCGTCCTACTTTTTCCAACTGGTATACCCTGCTGACAATTGATGTCCCCCCCAACCCCCAGTCTTCCTGGTGACTTCCTTATTAACTGATTGTAAAATTTTCCAATTGCTTAAAGTGCTTTAGAGTGTAATCCTATGCACGTTTAGACAGAAAGAAGTTCTGCAGTTTCTCTCTAAACATGCATAGGATTCTTACGTCATCTTCTTAAACTCTCTGCGAACTAGATTAGGGAGATTAGGATATAGTCTGGTAATGCTACAGTTTCACTGGAGCTTAATAGGTCTAGGTCTGGTTAGTGCCTGGATGGCAGATAGCGTAGAGGCTAAGGTTGTCACCTGGTTAAAAAGAGCCAATGAATCAAATAAATTTTGATTGATTGATTAATTATTTGATCAATAAATAAAGCAGAATCACTCCTTTAACAGTACCATTGGAATACTGCTATCTTTGATTTACTGTCTGGTTCTGCTGTTGAAACGGTCAGACATATTGTCACATATAAACTTTAACATGTGCCGCTATCTGAACCACTGGGACTTCTTTAGATGGTCTGACCTGAAATTGACACTCACTGAATGTCTATAAACATATAAATTGTACCCATTTGCGATAGAATGTTGTTCTAATTCATACATGAAACAAGACCAGTGATGCCCCATGAGATAACCTCCAGAGGTCTTCTTTATGTGAGCTGGACCATGGATGGTTGGAGGCCATGGGGACCTTGTAAAAAGATTTCAGTGAATGTTTGCTATGCCAGACGGAGTGCTGCTGGAACTTGAGACCCTGGCAGGACCTACACTACTGCTTTAAAACGTTTTATAACAGTAGTGACAACTGTTGAGGCCCCAGGACACACTCCATGTACAGTTTTCAAAATGTTTTCAAAGTGTCATGTCCTGCTTGGTGTAGATCTGGCCCTTAGAGAATAAAAAAAAGAGAATATGTTTTTTAAAAATAATCAACTATGTGGAGCTAAATGAGATATTATGTTAAAAAGGCAGCTGTCGGCCAAATTAGTGTCTGTACATCTATCACCACCCTCCTCTTATGGTACGTCTAATAGAACTTACCTGTGTCTTGATATCATGACATTTCACTTTAACACACACACAAACCCCACATTATTGGCTAGTGCTAATGGGGCAGCAAGATGCAAAATGTCGTGAAATCAGAAGGACACAAACAAGATCTGCTAGACCATATTGAAAGGTAGGAGAGAGCTAGTAACCCAGTTGCATATTTAGCACGTCTAGTTTTGTCCTTGATGATTAATGTGAACTCCCCCTGTTTTTAAAGGCTTGTGTTTAATTTCAAGTGAAGCAGTACCTTTAGTTCAGCTCCATCTCTCTCTCTCAAAAACTATTTCTATAGGGGATTAATCCTTGGCTGGGACTTACCTTGAAAAACAGAACTGGGGAGCATCATGGTTAGGGCCACCCAGCTTGCGCTTCTGATGCAAAAAACATTGTCGTTCACCAGCATGAGTTATTTTCCTTCAGTGCCAAGAAATGAAGTGTTTCCTGCTATTTCTTTCTGCTTTTAAAAACAATGATTACTTTCCTAATATTAAACGAGGGATAACCTAAGGCCATGTTGCTTGAGAAATGAAGTGGAATGCACACTGCATTCAGAAAATTGCAAGGCATTTCCAAGGATCTTAGGGTTCTGTTCTTGGTTCCCCGCCATTCTCTCTTCACGCCATTCTCTCTTCCTTGGGTAACCTCATCAAATCTCATGTCTTTCAGTACCACCTATATCCTGTATTCAGCTGTCACTCTCTACCCAACCCCTTTCCCCCTCCATATTGTATTGACATTATATTTTAAAATCCAAAAACGTGAGAAGTTTTCTAAACCCCCCCCCCCACATTTATTTGACTTTCAAAAAACAAAAGTGATATTTTCAAGAATATATGATTCATAAGACCACAACATACAGTATGCATAGAATTTTGAAAAGTTTTGGTTGTAACAAGAAAAAAAGAACATTTAAAAAACTTCAAAGGATTCTTAAGGATCATGTCTTACTCAGCAGATCTTTCTGACTGTCCCAAATTAGATGAGAAGTCAAAATAATGACAATTTTTTTAGTCCTAAAATGTCTGGGAACTGGCTCTCGGATTTATACTCTGAAACCTCATTGCAAGAAATTGCTAACTTGAAAATGGTCTTTGAATGCCTCCTCTTAATAATGGTCTGTTAATGCTTCTGGTTATAACTTTAGAAATAAAGTTTATTTCATTTCCATGTCAGAATTTCAGAACAATACATTTCCACAAATTAAGTTTCTTTCGTTTGATCCCAGTGTCTCTGGGTTAGCTTTGTTAATTAACTATTAACTGTTCACAACTCTATTTTTCACTATTCTCTCTCATCTTCATTCATTTTAGCATGGTAAGTGGGATGTTTACCAACTAACTAGCTCTTCTGCTGAACTTTGACTTTTTCCAAGAGATAGTAACATTCTTAAATGCAAATGATCAAAATCTAATTTTGTTTATCAATCAACTTGAAAACACTGGCCATGTTTACATGGATTGGTTTGCAGGGTTTGTTTTGGACTTACAATTCCTGACTTGTTTGGGAGGAACAAGCCAGGATCCACAGTTCAGTCAACATGCAAATGAAACCATCCATGTTTGTATAATGGTCGCAGGAACAGGGAAAAGCAAATCTGGAGCAAATGGACTTCTTCATAATAAGCCAGGATTCGTGTTGCTCAGATACATAGTTCAGGAAGGTACAGGATGCCAAAATAAAAGTGCATTTAGTCAGAACACACTGGTTAGTGGTTAGAGGGTTGGACCGAGACTCGGCCATGAAGCCCACTGGGTGACTTCGGACCAGTCACTGATTCTCAGCCTAACTGCCTCACAGGGTTAATAGGAGAGGAGGAGGAACATGTATGCCACTTTGAATGATATAATATTAATATTATAATATTAAGGTTGATTTTGTTTTGCAGTTTCCCACTTAGTGTGCAGGTTCCAATGTATCACAGTTGTTCTTATATTAGCTCTGTGAAATAGGTTAGGCTGAAGATTACTTCATGATTAAATTACTACAGTTGTATGAATTGATGGAAGCAATTGAACATGCTTTTTCACTAGATGTTCACAGGGCCCCATGGCATGTACACAAGACAAAATATTAATACACATTTATATCAATTCTGTGCTAGTTATTTATTTATTTATTTATTGCATTTTTATACCGCCCTATAGCCGAAGCCCTCTGGGCGGTTCACAAAAATTAAAACCATAAAATCATTTAAAAAATATAAAACAAGCCACAATCCAAAAACAACAAATAACATACAATCTAAAAACACAACCAGAATAAAACCAGAATAAAACCAGCAGCAGGAATTAATACAGATTAAAATACAAATTTAAAACAGCAAGGATTAAAATTTATTCTCCCAGATTAAAATACTGGGAGAATAAAAAGGTCTTCACCTGGCGCCGAAAAGAGTACAAAGTAGGCGCCAGGCGAACCTCTCTGGTTCAATCTCTGGTTCAATCTATATATGGTTAGACATATATAGATTGAAAAGAAAGTAGTCTTGACACCCATAGAAAGCTTTGCATTAGCAATGGAAAAATACATCCAAGGAATACAATTATCAGACTACTTGGGAGTATCCTACTGTACAAGATGGCATCCAGTGTTATAGTAGGATTAAGATCCTGTGACAAATTTCCAATTGCTTGATGAATCCTAGTGTGGTTGTAGGGTCAAGACTGCAAGATTAAGACTTGTATATCTTTTGACAGTTCCTCCAGGTATTGTTGGAATTAATCCAGAGAAATTGACTGTTGTGGTGAATAACTTCATCTCCTTGACCTGCGAGGTCACCGGGTTTCCACCTCCTGATCTCAGTTGGCTCAAGAATGGAAAGCCTCTCAGCTTGAACACAAATGCTCTTATCGTACCTGGTGAGAAAACTCTGTTGTGGATTTTTTTGTTCCACAGAGGCATTCTTCTTCTTTTCCCATTATCTTAACAAGGCCAAGAAGGAAAGTAGATAGGGCCAAATATGTGCTTAGTGTATTTTTATTCATCAGTCACTGTTGTACCAATAATGCATTTGGCATAATATATTTCTAAAGTGATATCATTTGAAGAAAAACACAGATTCCTAAAAGTTTTCAAGGAACTGGATCAAGTTGGAAGGAAAATTTTGTAACTATTTGGAACAGCTAGTTGGGTAAGCTAATATTCCTTTCTTGTTATCTATTTTTTTTAAAAAAACTCCCAAACTAGAAGAGCAAATGGTTCTTTTGTTACTATCAGTGACTTGGGGTTTTTATTTTTCCATGAGAATAGATGCCATCTGCAAATTGTTTGGGGAGCCGCTCAGAGAACGTCAGCTATTGGGTGGTACAGTCATGTAATAAATAAATCAACCAACAGGCTTGCCACTTTCAAAGTTGTAATTAACATTTTCTGGTGATTATCCATAACAAGTATCTTGAAAGGATATATTTATGTCATTGAAATACCATAGCTCAGTAGTAGAGCACATGCTTTGCATGGAAAGGATCCCAAGTACCATCACCAGCTTCTCCAGGGAGGGCTAGGAAAGAATCCTGCCTGAAGCCCTGGAGAGCCACTGCCATGCAGTGTCAGCAATGCAGGGCTAGATGGACCAATGGTCTGATTCAGTATAAGGCAGCTTCCTATGATGCTCCCACCCACCCTGAAAACATCTATAGGTCAGGGAAACTGTTTCTGCATGTACCTTTGTTTTTTCCTTAAATGTAAACAAGTAAGGGAAGTACATGCTGTTGTCTTTAAAGTTTTACAGGTATTTCAGTAAGAATGTCTACATAATATAACATTGAAATTATATTAATCCCCCCCTCAACTATTTCAGCTTATTCACTTGTGGCGTATTGGGACAATAAATTAACATGAGGTACTTTTATTAGCTTTGTTGCTAAATACAAGTAAAATAAACATGCGAACATCGTATACAACTCTTTAAGGCATCAGAAAATTTTCTGATGCAAATAGTAACACTTCTGATGCAAATTAATTTTGAATAGTAATTCCACCCCAGAAAACACACATTATTAGTTTGTATAGAATCTGCCAACTAACATGGCACCAAAGATGCTACTGGTTATTCGTGGCATGTGTGAAAATTATTTAGGGTCATTTGTTGTTGAAAATCTAGATAGGTTCCCCAAAGATAGGATATACATTTATGTAGCTGAAGTTAGGAGTGCAAGTAACTAGATATCCATTGAACCTGGGTTTAGGAAGGCTCTTTTGGATCCCAGTTACCTTTGCATTTGAGCTTCCCAAATTTAAAATAGAAAGATGGCTCAGGTGGTTGTTCTTCTTATTCATTCCAAGGATTAAGACAGTAAAATGAAAACAAAACAGTGAGAGAGCTATACTGAAGGCAAGTTGAAAAGAGATTTAAGGAAAAAGGAAAATACAGGGAAAAAATAGGGATTTTGCTTTGTATCATTCCTTTCTCCCCAGTGATGTAAAAAGACACACAGAAGCTGAATATGTACACTGTTTCTTGTTCATTACACCAAACAGAAAAGGCTAGGAAGACAACATAGCCCAGAGAACTAAAGCATGCATATTGGACTCAGACAGGCCAGGAAGCTGCTCATTGGCCCTTTAGAGAGGTCCGCTTCACATTCTTGAGAAAAATAGTTCTCTAAGGACAATTGCTACGTTCTATTTAATGAGAGAGTTCAGAGTGTCATATCTTCGTTTAATAAGATAAGTATTTAACAATCTTTGTGTCCTCGCCTGTAGCCACTTGACTCCTCCTTTTGCTCAAGATGGCAAACAAACCAGGACATTTTCAATTAATGATAGGTTCCCATTTTGCTGAAACAGGAAAACAATGGTTAAGAGTTATGGAATAAGCTGGGATTATTAAACCAAAATTTGAAGTTGTTTTATTATTCTGGCTTGTCCCAAAACTGTTAGCCATTGTGTCCTGATTCTGACAAAATAGAAACTATAATTAATTGAAACCTTCCTGGCTTGTTTTCAGCCTCACACAAAGGGAAGGAGCAAAGGGGCTGTGTGGGGCAAAAGGCCCATTCCTATCTTGGCTTACTAAGCCAAGATAGAATTGTCTAAACATGGTCAAGGTTTTCAAGACTGGAGAACAACAATAGTTTAAGAGAGTGAATATGTTATGAGAGCAGCTAGATCAACTCTGCTGCTTTGTAGTGATATTGAAGTGCACTGATAACTGTTGGGGCTCAATTCACATTCCATCTACCGTTTTCATAGTGTTATCTCCTGCTTTTTATTCCACATTCGTAATGATTTGACAAAAGGTGTAGATCTGGCCGAAGATGAGCATACAACATGTGCCTCTATCATTCTACTGTATCTCTTTAAAACAACAACAACCCAATCCCCCTCTCTCTAGCCGCAGTTCCATATGAAATCTGTTTCTAAAATTGTATGAGTGCAATAATTACCTAATTATCTACAACATTGTGGAGACCTGGTATCCTTTTCCCCATATGTGAACACCACCCCACAGGCTCCTGAACCACTTAACAGCAGTCTCCTCCTTCTGGAGGGACTTACTCCCTGAGTAAGGTCAAGTGCAGGAGCAGAGAATACAATGAACAAACAAACAAGGACAAGATTAAATAACGTTGTTTGTGGCCGCATTCAGTATTGATTGTACAGTATAAACAGTACAGTATGGCTTGTACTTGCTCTTTGTTGTGCTGTGTTTGTGGTGTCATTTGGTGTTGTATTTGTTCTTCCTTGTGGTCTCTGTGCATCACACATCTGGGGTCTGCGCCCGCGCGGAGCCTGCTTCTGGGAACATTCTATAGCTAATAGAGTTTTTTGTTGGAGCTCCTCCCCCTCCCAGGGACTGCCGTTAACTCCCTCAGTTCTCTAAGACCGACACTGTGTCCTCGAGACTAAGGTAAAACCCTCCATAATATCATGTTAAAAACATTACACCAAGTGGGGACGGCGGGTGGGTTGTGTGAATGCACAGATGACCACCTGAAGAAGCAAAGTTACAAGTAAGCAACCTGTCCTTCAGAATTTATTTTCAGGGGGAGAGCTTTAATACAATTTCAAAAATAACCCATTTGAACCATTTTGTCATCTTTGAATAATTTCAGGTGGTCGCACACTGCAGATTCCCAGGGCACGTCTGTCTGATGGTGGAGAATACATTTGCATAGCCAGAAACAGTGCTGGGGAAAGCAGGAGAAGGAGTTTTCTTACTGTTCTTGGTATGTTTCTGCATCTTTAAAATGAGAGAACTCCCCTCCGCCCCCTTGGGAAAAGTTAAAGGATTTTTTTCTTCTTCTTATGTCCCCCCATCCCACCCAAAGTTCCTCCTAGCATTAAAGACCACAGCGGCACAGCTCTTGCAGTAGTAAACGTGAGAGTGGGCCTGCCGGTGATGTTAGAGTGTGAATCCAATGCTGTCCCTCCTCCTGTCATCACCTGGTACAAAAATGGGCGCAGGATCACAGTGTCGTCTAATGTCAAAATCTTAACAGATGGACAAATGCTTCATATCCAGGCTGCAGAGGTATACAAATGTGTTCTATTTCTTTATTTACATTTGTAGGCTTTTGTTTTTTACTCTAGGGTCCCCTCTACAAGGATTCGCTTTTGCGCCCGGTTAGGCGATTATGTGCATAATCGCAGAAGCGCATTTACACCTAATCCCTCTGCACAAGAGGCGGCGAGAGGCGATGAAGCGCATTAACGAATGACCAAAATGCGCTTTTCAAGTAGTTAATGCGCATAAGTGCTTGTTCACATAGTCAAAATGCGCTTTAACGGCCGGAGCAAAATAAAACTCGCTATTTAACGCGCATTCGATAATGCGCATAATCGGAGAGATAACGCGCCTCTACGCCCGATTTGCGCTCCGTTCTTGTAGAAGTAAAAAATTTTAAGCGCCTTGAAAGAGCTTTAAACCTCTCTTGTAGAGGCAGCCTAGGAGAGTCCTCAAGATGGCATATGTCAAACAGAAAAAAATGAAGGTATTAAAGCCATATCAAACAATCTTGAAATTGTAGCAAAGAGGAAAAATAGCAAATGATTACAAACAAAAATTTTTATTGCATTTATATCCCACCTTTTTTTCCTCGAAGGAACCCAAGGTGGCATACATAATCCTCCTCCTCTCCATTTTATCCTCACAATAACAACCCTGTGAGGTGGGTTGGGCTGAGAGTCTGTGACTCGCCCAGTGGGTTTCCATGGCCGAGTGGGGACTAGAACCTGGATCTCACTACTCCCAGTCCAACACTTTAGCCACCACACCACAATTTAACCATCCAGCTTGAAAGCCCTTTATATCATACAAAGTTCCAATTAGCCTTTGAATGGACCCCTTGTACATTATTTTTGTGAGTGGCAGATCACTGAAGATAAACCTGTTTCATACAACCACTCCTGGGGCTCATTACACTCTGTGCAGCTGTTGCTTCCCCTTCCCACTTATGCTGAATGTTTGTCTGACAGAGTGGATCTTTGAATCAACTGCCATGGCTGCTGATCACTGACCTGTCTGGAAAGTGTCGTATTTCCGATTTGTGTTCATACCAGCTGATTCTTGTAAACAGGTTGTTTACATTGAGGGATAAAAGCATGGGTTGGGAAATATGCCCTCTCCATGCCTTAGTGGCTGTTCAGTTCGACGTTTGTTGGACTTTGTGTTGAGGTCTTGGTTAAGTACAACACCCTCTTAGCAATGATACTCTTTAAATCTGAAAAAGCTATTATTTGGGAAAGTGGCACTTTCGTACCATTCTTCTTCTTACATTCTCAGGTATCTGATACAGGCCACTATGTATGTAAAGCCATAAATATCGCAGGGCAAGATGACAAAAATTTCCATCTCAATGTTCATGGTAAGCTTATGTTGCATGAACCTCCACTGATGTAAACAACAGACTGACCCTTATTAGCTTTAGTTAATCAATTTGTTAATAAGACAAAAAAAGAAAAAGAAAGGCCTGGCTTCTGACCTTTCAGGGAATGCTCCTTAATTGCCCTTGTTGCTTCCCATGAATATACAACAACAACAACAACAACAACAACAACAACAACAACAACGGAGTCATGGGCTTGAGAAAGGGAGGGGGCACAGAGTTGGTTCCCCATCCAAAGCATCTCGGGCTTTTAGGATCAACCATAATCTTTTAGGTAATTTTGTATTGCTCTCATTCACAGTACCACCCAGCATTGAAGGCCCTGAGCAAGAGTGGATCAATGAAACCATCAGTAACCCTGTAACCTTTACATGTGATGCTACTGGAATTCCTCCACCAGCAATAACATGGCTTAAGAATGGGAAGCCACTTGGTAACACATTACACGTTGGGGCTTGGATTGTAAATTATGTTTGTTTGCTTATTCGTTATTTTAATTTATATCCTACTTTTCTACATATAGTATAGTACCCAAGGCAGTTACATGTAGCATCCACTGCAGCTTAAATATTCAAGATGGCTGCCAACATGAACTGCAACCCACCGTGGTTTAAATGACCTCAGTGGGCTGTGGTGATTGTGCAAACCAGCCCATTGTCTTCAGTGGATTGCTGAAACCTTCTGAGGCTTTATGTTGGCTGACAAAGCCTGAACTGTAGCTGGCCTTGCCTCCCTGGAAGAGTTGGGTATATTTTTAAAGCGCACTTGCCTGATTCTGCATCTATTGACTTCTGCAAGATTGGAGAGATGGAACTGCTCTTGGGGACTCGTGAATCCAAGGATGAATGTGAAGGGCATGGGAGAAGGTACTGAACGTTCCTCCTTGAGTAGCCTGCAGCCTCAGTGGTATAGGACATGCTCTGCATGGAGGTGGTCCCAGTTTCAATCCTTACATCTCCAGTTGGGGCTAAGAAAGAATCCTGCCTGATATCCTGGAGAGCAGCTACTTGCCAGTGTCGATAATACTGGGCTAGATGGACCAATGGTCTGACTCAGTATAAGGCAGCTTCCTATGTAGCTATGCACTTTACCCTCCTCTGAGTCTTCCTCAGGGTAAGCAATCCCAGGGTATTGGGATCAAGTATCATGACAAAACCAAACAGACCTTACAGGCCTTATTCCCCGTCCTCTAATAGAAGGAATTGGTTGTTGACTTTAATCAATGGTTTACAGATTTGAGATGAAAATAAACCAGCTTGTATCAAATTGAAACTTTTCAACGCGCTGATTTCCTCTTTTTTTCTCTGCATTTAGAAAACTCTGCCTCCCTTGACATGCGTATTTTGTCAGGAGGAAGCAAGCTTCAAATCACCAGATCTCAGTATTCAGATAACGGGAACTATTCCTGCATTGCCTCAAACGTAGAAGGCAAAACTCAGAAAATGTATCTCCTTTCCGTTGAAGGTATGTATGTGTGCGTATATGTGTGTGTGTGTGTATGTGTACACTCATTCTTTCCCTATTTTTAAAAAGGGTGGAATTGGGATCAGTGCTGTTTAATAACTTAATTTTGTCCATGAGCTCCAATGCCCTTTACAGATAAAACCCTAACAAAAATGCGGCTGACATGCTTAGTACAACCCCGTGAGAATGGGAATTCTGTGTGTAACTGTATCCTCAACCAATCCTTTCTAATTCTCCTGAGTGCATTTCTCTGAGCTTGCTTAATTTACAGCCAGGTAAGAGTGAAGCACTCATGAGCCCCCCATTCCCAATAATGGCCCAGGTGTTGCTGTGAGTTTGTGCTCTTCTTCCTTCCCCCCACCTTATCGAGATATTGCGAAAACACTTTTCCCCCTACACCCCCAAAGTTCCTCCAGATATTCCTGGATCTGAAATGCCAAGTGAAGTCAGCGTCATCCTTGGGGAAAACATCCAGCTTTCCTGTAAAGCCAATGGAATCCCCGCGCCTGTCATCCAGTGGCTGAAAGATGGAAAACCAATCAGCGGTGATGAATCTCAGTGGATAAGGTGAAGTGTTGACTTTTCTCATTCTGAAGCAAACCAGAGTCCGAGCAAGAAGTAAAACGAAGGGGGAGGAAAGGTGAGGAAACACAAAGGGAAAGAAAGGTGGGAGAAAGTCAGGAGAGGGAGAACAGCTTGCAAAACTGGTAAGAAAACCCAACCAGAAGTCTGTAAAAGATTTTATGAGCCTTAGGTCTATGCTGGTCATAGACATTTTTGCATTTGAAGGAAGAAATCAAATCAAAATCAAAATGCTTGTGCACACACATACACACACCACCCTTGTGAAGTTTCTTGATCACTCTAATGTGCTATATAAATTCTATTTTTGGACTATGGTGATGATGATGATGATGATGATGATGATGATGCACAGAGATGGAGCATACAGGCAGGGAAACTACACCTTTCTAGAACCTACTGCCCTATGTGACTTCTTTGTGTCATGTCATGGTATGGCAGCACAGACTGAATCTCAGCTTGTATGAGTTGATTTACAGGACCAATCTGGTTGTATAGTAAATGTGGGTTGCCCAGATCCATGGAATATTTAACGTAAACCCAACCAATTGTGTGATTTTTCTTTCTTTCTGCCTATATCCACCCCTCTGAAAAGCTTAAATGCTTCGCTGAACCCTATGTTGATCCACTCAACTGATGTTCACAACATGCTAGTTGGTTCCGTGCAATGACCCTAGCTACCTAATACATACCTCCCTTCCCATGTTTACTCGCACCTCCCTGTCCTATCTCTTCCAGTGAGATTTTTTAACTAACCATGCTTGCAATTACAGCAATAAACATTCAAATGACTTTAGAAATACTGTTGTTTGGATCAGCTTCTGAGTATGTAGGATTAGGGCTCATACAGAAACCTTTCTGAGGGTGAATAGAAAAATGGGTCATCCTTAGATATAGAGAATTTCTCCCTGTTTACTCCAGATTCTATTTTAAGTTAGAATAACTTAAAACACATTTGAGAAATTGACCCTCTGGCAGGTGGCTATCTATTATCTTTCAAGCCAAGAACAAGGTCTTGCTGTTAGCATATAATGCCCTGAACTGCTTGGGAGTAGGTTACCTGGCAGTTTGCCTTCCCCAATACAGACCTGTGCAATTATTCAGATAATCAGAGAAGGTCTTGGTGAGGGTACCATGACCTGCAGACAGCCATCTCTCAGCAATCAGAAAGCAGGCCATCTCAGTGGTGGCACCCAATTATGGACTAAGTCAGGAGGTGGCAACTGTGTCATGCTTTAGACCCTAATGAATGACCCATTTCTTTACCCGAGCCTTCCCTGGGTGAATGTGCTGCTCTGTCTAGTTGTTTGTAATTACATTGTTGTTTTAATGGATTTTGATGTTTTTATTAATGTTTTGTATTAATGTTTTATGTATTTTAATTGTATTTTAATGTATGTTACAGTAGATTTTGTGAACCGCCTGGAGATATTTTAAATACGTTCAGTGGTATATAAATTTATTAAATAACAATAATAATGGTTGGATACTGAGTTGTGAACCAAGAAGGTCTCCCTTTCTAATATTGCCACTGCTATAAATTCAGTTGGCAAAGCGCACTCAGTCTCAGCCTCTGTCTATAACATAATGATAATGCGATAGTCAATGGTGGGGTAATAATCAACTTTACAGTTGTTCATCTAGGGGGTACTCCCCACACAACATGATAATAAATAATCAACCGTGGTGTGGATTAGGATCAGCACTGAGTTGACTATGGCAGCATTCGGACAACATGATAGTCAATACAACTGACGATTGTTTCCCCTCCCCCAGTTGCTTAATGTGTCGTCTGAATTCAGCCTATATGTAGAATGTTGAGCTAAAGTGCTATACAATAGTTAGATATCATTCCTTCTATTTCCGATGTCTAGAGATGAGTGCCAGTGCTTATGGAGCCATAATGGCACCATCCCCACACAAGAAAGTTATCAATAGGTTCAGGGAAACTCCAAGTTTGCAGAAATATAGGAAAAACCCTAAGGGCTGAAAAACAGCCCAATAAGGACTGAGTATGCTCCGTGACCACAGAATGCTGACTGACTGTTGTGTGGGGTGGAGGTGTGGGGGCATTGGAATGGAGAACTGGGCGGGAGAGTGAATGGAATGGAGTATCCAGAAAGGGGGCTCTTTGGAATCCTGAACAGGTGCACTCCACATTGCAACCTTTTGTTCCAAGTCCCACTTGGTGGTGGTGTTTTTGTCATGCTGTATTAATCCTGAAGCCTAAGATCAAGGTTAAGTTTGGTATCAAGGTTAACCCTCCAGGACATACTCCCAAAAAATAATAAAAACACAGTTCTGTGATTTCTTCCTCTAGCCTGGCTCCAGATGGCAGCTTGCTCAACATTTCTGGAGCCCTTACGAGTGACGTAGGGAAATATACTTGTGTTGCTACCAACTCTGCAGGGGAAGAAGACCGGATTTTCAATGTGAATGTCTATGGTGAGTTTTGTTGTCGCTTTTTGTTTTCAACATGGCATCTCTCTTATAAGAGCTCCTCGACTTTGTAGGGAAGAAGATACTAAGGTCTTATACAGACAGAAGCATTGCTTATGATAGTTAGCTGAATAGGAGTGGGGGCATATATCCTTTTGTAGGGTGGCTAACGTCTGGGATTCATGAGGCCCTGAAGGACTTCGTGTGGAACTTACTTGATAAGTTCATTGAAAATTCTGCCTCCCATACTTGTTCTCAAAAACACTAATTTTGATCCTGTATGCTTGAGAACAAAAATTTGAATAATGACAACTCAATAAGAGATCAGAATCACATTTTTAAGCCACTTTTGAAAACCCCTACAATTTCTATTTTGATTGCTCAATCACATTTTTTTTCTGATTATGCAAGAATGAAAACATTCTACAAATAAAAATCCTGTTGAAGTAAGTGTACCTCTATCTAAGAACTGTTGTTTGGCGTGTGACGGATTCACAGAAACATTCATTCTCACGCAACCAAAGTGTGAAAATTAGCTGAAGCAAGAGCTGAGCTAAATCTGTGTCAGATTCAGTTTTCCATATTAAAAAGGTCTCTTTCAGAAGGGAAGGCTTTTAGACAAAAACATAGGCAGGCTATGTGAAAATTCTGTTACAGACCAGTTTCGATGGGAGAAGCTTCTTGCTGGGAGATGCTATACAGTCTTCACTGAAGGAACAGTTCTGGCCTCAAGCAAACCTTGAGATGACAAAACTAGAGGTGCTCTGTAGAGTCAACCACACAGCTATGCAGTCCCAGTGAGCCCTAAAGGCTTTGGAGGGGTGGTGGAATTTTTTGTTTTTGTTTTGGCGTATTGACTAAAAAATTACTTAAATTTTTCAATCTTCCAGAGATTAGTGTATACTGAAAAAACCATCAATAATATTCATTCTTTGCGACAACAAAGGTTTGGTCCAAAAGTTTGGTTCAGCCATAGTTTAAACCTTAAGGTGTATGATATATTTTCCGATTTGGGCCTTGATAAGCTGTCAACTGCCACTGCAGAATATTCTATCTGAAGTCAAATGTGGCTGGCTTTTTTTTTTTCCAGTCGAAGCATTGTCGTACCCTGAAATTTCATTAAGATTAAATAATATTAATAATCTATAGTAAGACTGAAGTGGATGTTCTCCAGCAAATGTGTTGGCTCAAAAAGAGGTTTTCAGGGAGGGGTATATGTGAAATGTTTCCTGAAAGACTCCTCAAAGCTTATTTTTCTTGCACCCGGTCTCAGTCTTGAAAATGTAGCTTTTTTTCTAGTACCACTGACATCATCTCACGGCCAATCAGATTTAACGATGTGATAAGAGCAAACAAAGGCAAGGGTGGAGCTTCCTGAGTAGGCATTGATGGAGTGTTCACCGGAGAACATTCAGTGCAGCTGCCAAAGCAACTTACTTTGGCCTCTGGTGACCCTACCAAAAATGTTTTCAAGTTATAAGAAAACAGTGCAGGACATTAAGCATTGTGTATTTTATCTTTCTCTTTGGATGGTGGATGTAACATATAAACGTACCCATTTGTACCTGAGCAAAAGAACCGGATAACTGTGAAGCCATTACTTAGGCTGACCATCTGAAAAGGAGGACAGGGCTCATATAACTTTAACAGTTGTAGAGAAAAGGGAATTTCAGCCAGTGTCATTTGTATGCAATTAGTTCCTGGTGAAATTCCCTCTTCATCACAACAGTTAAAGGTGCAGGGGCCCTGCCCTCTTTTGTATATGGTCACTCTAGTATAGTGCCTGCACCTTTAACAGTTGTGATGAAGAGGGAATTTCACCAGGAACTAATTGCATACAAATTACACCGGCTGAAATTCCCTTTTCTCTACAACTGTTAAAGTTACATGAGCCCTGTCCTCCTTTTCAGATGGTCAGCCTACATTACTGTTAGGTACTGCCTTTTTGTTGTGGAACCTGGTAAAGTCTGGACCACAGTGTAGAGAACAGAGCAGCCTCTGACTACATTCTACAATTCCTCCTTCTTCCAGCCTCAATTTGCCTTCTCCTGGTACCTAGGGTCTGTCCCAAGAATGGATTTGGTAAGAGTTCACTAACATAGATTTTGGAGACATGGCTTCTAGAAATGCAGAACTCAGTTGGACAATATGGCACCACATAATGGCAGGATACAGCTGATAAATGTGAAGACACAATAGTTATCATTTGTGTCTCTTTTGATAGATTGAACAGGAACTGCTTTCTGGCCACAAGCACAATTCTAAGATAGATTTATATAGAAATTCAACATGATCTGGCAAAAGGAATAGTATCAGGGGGTTGCAACATTTGGATATTATTTAGTTTGGAACATGATGGGGAATGTTGCCTTGGATTGGAAAAGCAGTATTGCTGCCATCTTGGGGTTCAGCACAAGGTGAGATACTTCATTGGGAATACTTTCAAATATCCACTATTTAATATATGAGCCTGTCTGACAACTTTGTTCCTCTTCTGAGGCCCTGCTTCAGGTCTCCCCAGAATATGGAGTGGGTACCAAAGATAGGGCCCTTTCAAATGTGGTACCCAAAACCTGGGTTAGCCTCCCAAAGAGCATCCAATGGACTTCACCATTGCTACCTTTCAGATGGGCAAAATACACTATTATTCCAGCACACATTTTTGCAGAATACCATCTTTAAACTGTCTTTTATGCTGCTACTGTTCTTCGGTGTTTTTTAATCCTTATTCGATTGGTGTGGTTTTGTTGATACTTTGTTGTTGTTTTTATCATTCGTTGTTACTTTTATTTTGAGTATAAGCTATTTTAAATATTTCTTAGGAAGGTGGTTTATAAACTCTGAAAATAAATAATTCCCCCTCCCTCTGGTTACAACATTTAGTTCCACCGACTATATCAAACAATAAGGATGAACCTGAAGTCCTAACAGCTTTACTGGACACTTCAATAAACATTGAATGCCAAGCTGTGGGCACTCCTCCACTGCAGATAAATTGGCTGAAGAATGGGCTCCCCATCTCTATCTCCTCACACCTCAGGTTGCTATCAGCTGGACAGATTCTCAGGTAAGCTTTCAGTAATTTAGGTTCCACACAGTTTCAGTCCATCTTGAGCAGAAATCTCTATCTATTTTGTGTAACCAGATCCCAAGTGGTCTGATTAGTTGCTGGAGGTGGGTGGAATTACACTCTTGAGTGGACACATCAATACTCAACAGTGGTATCACATGCACGGTAATTTTGCTGTCATCTGGAGGCCATGTGTCATGCTTTCCTACCATTAGGGCTTGCAGTTTTCCATTTTCATATAAAGGGAACAATGGAATTTTGTATTTATTTGGGTCCCATCTGCCTCCAGTTTCTATCCTTATCAATTTTTACTCCTTGTGATCTCCAACATGTAGGCTTAAAAAGGAGTTGAAAATAAAATCAATAAAATGTGTATTTCTGTGTACATGTGTGCTACACTTACAGTCTGCACACCCTCCAGGGATCTCTCCCCATCTCCTGTCCAGGTACTGACCAGTTCTTGACTTCTTTGTTTCAGAGATAGAACTACATGTGGTGTCTCCAGATCAGCCTCTAGATAGTCTGCAGCTCCAGATAGTCTGCAGAGAAGTCCTGCAAAATCCCCAGGGCAGGGGGCAAGGGCAAGGCTTCATGCTTCTCTGGCTCTCCAGGAGGTCTCACCAGATCTATCCAGTTTTCCTCTAGACTTCTTTCAAATAGATTTTTATACTGCAGGCAATCTTTTTCAGGGCAAAGAGTTTGAATGTTATCGTCTTTTAGGTGACCCATCACAGCCATTTTGCCTATCCCAACTGAGCAGTCTTATATTATTTGTGGAATACCTAGTTTGATAAACCTCAAAAGCAGCCTTCCCCAACCTGGTGACCTTCAGCTGTGTTGGACTGCAACCCCCATAATTCCCAGTCAGCATGGCCATCCTGGCTGGGAATTATGGGAACTGTAGTCCAACACATCTGGAAGGCATCAAGCTGAGGAAGGCTGCTCTAAAGGGAAGGGGCTCCTCTGTAAAAGGAGGGCTGAGGAGCAACTGCTGAAAATGGCTGTGTCCCTTGAAAGGGTACCTGAATATTATTGTTAAAGGAACATGTTCAGCCAAGTTTAGAAATTGCTATGGGTTACAGGAGGAAAGCCCAGTTCTTGTAGGTTAGGGACAATATTTCTATTTATTTATCTTTTTTTAAAAAAACAGGTGCTGCCCTTCAACATAAATATTTCTAGAGTGGTTTACAATATTAAATAGGTCTAGGCCCCGATGAGGTCTTCTCACAAATAGAAGCAACACATTCATAAGATCCTTGCAACCTAAAGAAAAGCAATATTGTGTTCTCTATAAACTGGAGAGTGCTGTGTATTGGGCAGAATAGTGTGTTCCATATTGTTACCTTTGGCAAAATGCTTGTGGTTGTGTCCCTTCCAGAATTGTAAGATCACAGATAGCTGATGTTGGCATGTACACCTGTGTAGCCTCTAACAGAGCTGGTGTGGACAACAAGCATCATAGCCTTCAGGTGTATGGTAAGCCTTTCTATGTAGTATAATAATAATAATAATAATAATAATAATAATTATTATTATTATTTATTTATTTATTTATTTATTTCTAACCCGCCTCTTCCTCCGGATCGAGGTGGGGAACAACATCAATACAAAACAATACAAAATATATATAACTGATTAAAAACATATGAAATTCATACATTATTAAAATCACCCAAGTCTTAAAATTCGACTGTATAAGGCTGCCGGAAGAGATCAGTCTTTATAGCTTTCTTAAATACTATAAGACTGGTAAGTTGGCAGATCTCGCCCAGCAGGTATTGTAAAGCTTCTCTATGGGCCTGTTCAGACAACGCACTAAGCCATGGTTAGGCCAAGAACTCTTTTGCGGCAAATGGTTAGTGAGTGTTTTAAACCACGATTATGTAACCACCATTGTTAGGAATGGTTCACATGACATGCTAAGCCATAATATTTAGCTCAAAATGTTTAACCACCATGGCTTAGCATGTCATCTGAAATGTATGAGCCTCTCTATGTATTGTAAAGTGAAATTATAACATTTTCAGGAGTTAATTTCCTAAATGTGATGCATATGTATGTATGTATGTATGTCTTACATGTCTCTCACTCATCTGAGCTAAACACATCTCCCAAAGGCCTTCACAATGTCAATATTATATCTTCCTTTTCTCGAAGGATTTTGCCTTCTTTTAACACTTTAGCCCTTGGAGGCTGGTCCCTTGAACAATATCCTATGCACTTCAGTGATGAGCCAAAATAATGCACCATGTTTCCAGTTTGTTCAAAACCCTGGTTTTGGCAATTACAGCCCTTTCTACGAACACATTTTTTATCCACATTGTTGCTGTGTTATGCATTTGACATGATGATGACATGGACCCCCATAAAGAACTGGGTGGGAGGGAGATGGGGGGGGTGCAGTAGGAAGAGGAGGTGTAGAAGACACCTTTCAGCCACCACCCTCATCCATTGGTGCTTCTCGGGATTCAAACCAGTGTGTTATTTCACACTCTAGAAATATTAGTAGCTTAGTTAACTAAAGCTTTGTGTTTAAACATTTCTGTTGAGTTAACATCACAATTATCACCTTGGTATTTCCCTGCAGTACCACCAAGCATAGACAATGGTGGAGGAACAGAAGAAGTAACTGTTGTAAAAGGGAACCCAGTCTCGTTGGTGTGTTTGGCTGATGGAACACCAACACCAAGTATATCATGGCTTAAAGATGGCCAACCTTTAAACCTTGGCTTCCATGTAACATTGGACAATCAAGGAATGGGACTTCATATAGCAAACTCAGAGACTGATGACACAGGCAGATACGCCTGTATAGCATCTAACAAAGCTGGAGAAGTCAACAAGCACTTTACTCTTAAAGTGCTAGGTAAGGATTTTAAAGGCTTTTCAAACAACCCTCTATAATTTAATGACCCTAGAGGCCTGGCCAATCAGAGGCTATCATGAGGATGGCCACTAAATCGAGTATCTAGACAAGTGAATACTCCCTATGTAGTCACTGTTTGCAAATATTCCATGTGGTGGTATTAGTTGCATGGGAAGCCATCCAGGTCTCCAACTGCAGAGAAGTAGGGAGCATAGTAAAGCTTGATTGGTATCTACAGATGATTGGCTTCCTATGAAATGTTTTCAAATGTTCATCATGTGCATGTGGCTATCTGTTTTCTTAAAATGCCTACTTAAAATGCTTGCAACTAGCTAGATAGGGTGTGACAGTAGCTAAGGACCAATTTTGAGGCTGAGTAACAGTTTGGGATTTGGTTTTCTGTGGCTTCCCTCCTACAACATTTAGATACATGTTTTTTAAAATTAAATTATGGATGCCTTGCAATTTCCTTCTCCAGAACCCCCTCGTATTAATGGATCAGATCAACCTGAAGAAATCTCTATAGTGGTTAACAACCCACTAGAGCTCTTCTGTATTTCTGATGGTATTCCAGTCCCCAAAATCACATGGATGAAGGATGGGCGTCCACTGCCGCAAACTGACGATATTCACATCCTGAGAGGAGGAGAGGTTCTTCGAATAGCCAATGCTAAAGTAACTGAAATATAATGACTAAATTAATGGCTAATCTTGACAAATGGTTTTACGACCATCAACAGATTGGTCTTTCATTTCATTTCATTTTGTTGAGTTTTGTTTCTAATCGAGGGGCTTTGGTTATCCTGCAGGTAGAAGGCACTGGAAGATACACATGTTTGGCTTCTAGCCCTGCAGGAGATGATGACAAAGAATTTTTAGTGAGAGTACATGGTAAGGTTGATTTGGCAGAAGTGGGAGCGCTCTCTGTTTAAGTGTTAGGGGCTTGGATGTAAATACATAAGATGGTTTTGCTGATTCATGGTCAGAATGACATTAGTGTAATCAATTACCGAGGGGCTGGTCATACAGATGAAATGAACTGTCATACAGATCTAGACTGAATTCGGTCTGGGACAGTGTATTCAGATAACCATTTAGCATAGACTGAAATGGCTGGAAGTTGCTGAAATGATTGTGTGAACTGGCTCAGAAAAGAAGCATCGCATACATCTTGTACAAATCATGAACTTCATTTTGAGACCCTGGATGAGCTTGCTGAAGTTCTTCAAATTCATCTCAAAGTTCATTCTGATTCGAATTCGTATCAGATTGCGAGCTTTTTCTTTTCGCATTAAAATCTGTGTGTGTTTTCATATATTTTCCCTAAAGTATGCATCAGTTGTGCACACCTCTGAAATGTACGCATTCTTCTCCCATTAATTAAAGCCTGTTTGTATGCATTTTTCAAATGTGCACATGCTGTCCAATACATTTTTTTGATCTGTGAATCACGTTGCAAGCTTGGAATCGTATGAACTTCAACTGCAGATTACACCAAAGTCTGGTGTTTAGTCCAGAAGCTGTGAACTGGTGAAATCCTGATGAAAGATGATCTGAAACAAATTTCTCATACATTCCTAGAATTGCTTAAAACAGGAGTAAATTACTTTGAGGATTGCTAAATTTCATATTGGCCAGGTTTAATCAACTTTTGACAACTTAGTTTATCAGAGTCCTTGTGTTTTTTTTCTGTCAGTCCCCCCTAATATTGCTGGCACAAGTGACCCTCAGAATCTCAGTGTCCTGCAGAATAGGCAGATAATACTGGAATGCAAATCAGATGCAGTGCCTCCCCCTACAATCACATGGCTCAAAGATGGAGAGATTTGGCAGGTATGTTCTCTTTGTGCCTTTCCCCAGAGATGCATTGATTTAAATTGGCCATATGCTTTGTGCAGATGCTCAAACTCTATGCATGGTGGAAAATTAGAATTGCACCAGCCAGACTTGTTCCTGCTTACCAGTAGCATATGTTTGATTTAACATTTGCATAGGAACCCACACAATGTATGTGGGCTTTCCACTCAATTTGTACACCTCTGCTTTGTCATGTGCAGATTGCATGGACAAAGTTTATGCACATTGGACTGTATGTATGAAGCGCCTATGTAGACATTAACATGAAGGTCTAGGGTGCCATGGGGGATGCAGCCTTGATTACCCCACCACTACACATCATGCTATTGTCAGCCTTTTAACAATTTAAAATTAAATAACTTTGCTTCAAGTTAACATAAGAAGAGACATATTGGATCCGACCAAAGGCTTATTTAATCCAGTGTTTAGTCCAAACAGATGCCTCTGGGAAGCCCACAAACAGGACATGAGCACGACAGCACCTTCCTACTCATGCGCTCCACCACCTAGCATACAGAGGCATACTGCCTCTGATACTGGAGGTAATATATAGCCATCATGACTATTAGCTATTGATAGCCTTATCCTCCATGAGATAGATGGTCTGAAGATACTTGCTGAAACCACTTGCTGAAACTAAGCTGGGCTGGTCAGTGCCTGAATGGGAGACCATCTAGGAACCCCCATGTCAGTTGCCTTGAATGCCATGATGGAAGAAAAGCAGGGAATACAAGTACTAAAGAATGAAATACAGTTTATTTACGTACTCTTCCTCCCCATTAACGCCAGATCCTATCCTATCCTGTGAATAGGAATATTGCTGGTTCTGTATCTTGCGGAAAATAATTTCGGCTTGTGAAAACTCTCTTCTCAGGCGACTCCCCGAGTTCGCATCTTATCCAGTGGGAGATACCTGCAAATCAATAATGCTGACCTAAGTGATGCAGCAAACTACACATGTGTTGCAAGTAATATTGCAGGCCAAACCAAAAGAGAGTTTGTATTGGCTGTAAATGGTAAGAAAATGAAAGAATCCATATATAACCTTTGTGCAGTATTTCTGTGGCATTTCACATAGCTGAATGTCCAGCATATTAGACCCTACGAAGAAATAATGCGTATGGACAGTAACCTGTTTATTTCATGTCCTCAAAAGTTACGCCTTACATTTTAACCGAAAGTGCGTCCACATGTGTACATAAAGCAACTTTGCGAGTCTCACATTTTTCCTCTGCTTGTTGAACTAGAGCTATGCAGTCAGCCATTTTTGATGGACAGCATCACTTCAGAGAATAAGTGAGAGATTCTAGACGTGAATATTTGTCCATATGTAATAACTTCTCTCACACAGAAAACTATCATGTCAATTTACTTTCTGTTTGAGTGACTACTATTCTGTGTGCAGGGAATTTTTCATATGAGGAAACATTACAATATGCAATGCCTTACCTCCACTCAGAAATGCTACTCAGGCAAGAAGGACATCATATATTTCTGCTGATCATATGGCCCCACCGTGAGCTGTGAGGAAACTAAACTAATGATTGTTTAAACCAGATGTGGACAACTTCTGGCCTTCTAGATGTTTTTCCTTACAACATCCATCATTCTTAGCCAGTACAGGTAATGGTGAGGCATCATGGAAGTTGTAGGCTACAAGATACCCAACCCTGGTTTAAATTGTTATTCATAGGATTAGGGTTAGCCACTAATAGTCTCTAGGAATCATATGGACAGAAGACCGTGCTAGATACAGCACTGAATATTACTTATGCTACAGAACAGGCTTCCAGCCAAACTGTGGAGACACAGCTGTGTAGCTTAAAATCTGAGAGCCCTGTTTTGGAGAGTGTGTCTATTCTGCTTCTTTAATATTACACAGCATAGTGGCTGCTCCCATGTCACTTGCCAGGGTGGTAACATTCACCACAGTGTGGGGAATTTAAAAATGTAGGTGGCTTGTTAAGCATTAGAAACAGAATAACCATTCTTTTTTAAGTAGGGATGTGCATGCCCGAAAATATTGTATTTTATCTTTATCGGAATTTTGGACCAAAAAAATTATTGTCTCCGATAATATCATAGGTTAATTGTATCGTCTTCACGATAATTATCTGAAATCCGATATTTAATTTGCAGCCCCATTGTGCCCTATAGAGCTGATTTTTTTTAGAAAAAAATGCCTATAACTTCTGTATTTTCAAAGTTACAGGCTTGAAACTTGGTCACAATGCTTATGGGGTATTCCTAAGTATGTGTATAAAATTTAAGATCGATTCCCTCCAACCCTCGATTTTATATGAATTTATTAAAGAACATTTAAGTTCTGAAAGGTCAAAAGTTGCACGGCCTTTCAAAAATTCATATAAAATACAGGGGTGGAGGGATTGATCTGAAATTTGGCACATATGTGTAGCAACGTCTGCTAGATATGTGTATGAAATTTGAGATTGATCCTCCCAGCCCTCGATTCTATATGAATTTTTAAAAGATCCTGCAACTTTTTGACAGGTCTGAAGGAACGCACATGGCGAGCTGTCATTCTGACCTGTCAGAACTTAAACGATCTTTAATAAATTCATATAAAATTGAGGGTTGGAGGGATCGATCTCAAATTTCATACACATACTTAGGCATACCCCATAAGCACTGTGACCAAGTTTCAAGCCTCTAACTTTTAAAATACAGAAGTTATAGGTTTATTTATATGGCAGTCCGATAATCCGATATAATCGGGCTGAAAATTATCGGATTGGATATTTATCGGAGGTTTTTCTATCGTATCATTATCGTTAAATGTATGCACGATAAAGAGCATATCGTATCATTATCGTACATTTTAACGATACGATACACATCCCTACTTTTAAGCATTCATTAGATTAACAGCTATTTCAGGACACTCAGTTGGGAAAGGCTTAGATGCTTGTTAGAGATGCAGACCCAGGTCATAATTAAATTGTTATTTATATGCTTCTTTTCTCCTCTCACATAAAATGTTTGTGAATCTTGCCCACACCCACCCAACTGAAATCTTTTTGTATCTTTCCCAACCTTTCAGCTCACCAAATCCCAAATGGCAAACCTGGCCATAAAGCAATCTTTGCAGTTAGTCCACAGGGGGCTTCAAAATGTCATCAGATTGTTAAGCATACATCGCTAATGTACGCAGGCTTTCTTTGGGGCCTGGTTTCTAGCCCCACCTAACCCTGAGAACAATTTCTATAGCACTTATAAGATTTTAACTTTTATGTCTTCACAACCGCATTACATTTCCTGTTTTTCAGTTGAAGTACTGAAGAATTGTGATTGTGTGAACTATCAGAAGGGCTCAGATTTCAACCCTTTTGTGTAAGGCCAGCAAAGTGTTCATGGGGACAAAGTGTCTATCAAAGTGAGGCTGCAAACCTATATCCTCTTACTTGGAAGTAAGCCCCATTGATCTCAGTGTGACTTTCTTCTGAGTAGACGTATGGTGTAAATTTGCTGTATATTTAATGTGTTGGCTGCACATCTGAAAAATACAGTTGAATAAACATTTACATAATTTTCTTTCTCTTTTTAAGTAGCATGCCAGCACATAAATATTTTGTTTGTTTGTATTGTGTTACGTATTAAATAGTCCTGTTGCCAAATTGTACAGATGGAACCGTCCATAGACATTGTTTTCACATTCAACCACAAATATTGTTGGATAACAGAAATCCCCATGTCTAGTGGAAGGCAGGAGCCCATATTTCAAGATATCCCTGACCAAACTGTCTGCCTGATGCTCTCTTGGATTCTCCCATTTTATAGTTGCTCCTACAATCAAAGATGGCCCTCAGATGGTGATAGTGAATATGAATATGTCTGCTGTCTTGGAGTGCATTGCAGAAGGCATTCCAGCCCCAAGAGTTTCATGGAGAAAGGATGGAACACTTTTTGCTGGGAACAATGCCAGGTAATGACTGATTACCAGAACAAATGGACATTCTTCAGTACCTTCTCCAGGTTTTTTTTATTTTTAATAATATGCTTGCAGTGTTGGAGTTAACCCATGCTGAGATGGACAAAAGAATGGGTGAATGAATTCAGAAATGTTTGGGGCCATGATATGGGTATTGGATTGATGAGTGTGGATTAAGGATGTCAGATAAATCTGCAATGGAATCAAATGAGCTCAGGTTTCTATGAATGCAACCTGGAGATTCTGCAGCAGACCAGCTTCTTCCAAGTTGCACGGAATCAGTTTGTGTCAGATGCTGTAGCTGGTGCAGCAATCTCAACTGTCGAAAAAGTCCGTGCCAGCTAGTGTCGCTGAAAGTTGCAGCCACTCCAGGTGGCCGACTCTATGGTTGCCACTTTTTTTTCACGGTATAGCCATTTTAACCACCAGAGATCCTGATAGACAACATGGTAAGCCACCCCAGGGTCCTTTAACCCCACTGCAAGTGGGTGGTTATGTGGGGTGGTTTATTAGCCATTGTTGTTGGTTTTTCTCCCCCAACATGACACACTAAGCCACTGTTGTTCGCTTCCCAACACTAACCACAGTGGCTTAGTGTTATGTATGAACAGACCCAGTGAGATTTCTGAGTAAACATGCTTGGGATAATTTTGCAGGAGGATTCATTTATCAGAAGAATTTGTGTACCTGTTTCCTGAAATACAGGCCACAGATCTCAGTTTGAACTCTGTAGTGACGAGTAGGGGTGTGCACGCCAAAAAATATTGTTGTTTATCGTTATCGTCATTTCGGACCAAAAAAATTATCATCTTCATTCATATCGTAGGTGAACCGTATCGTCTTCACGATAATTATCATGAAAAAATGATATTTTTGCAGCCCTATTTTTAAAGAAAAAATGCCTATAACTTCTGTATTTTAAAAGTTAGAGGCTTGAAATTTGGTCACAGTGCTTATGGGGTATGCCTAAGTATGTGTATGAAATTTGAGATTGATCCCTCCAACCGTCGATTTTATATGAATTTTTTAAAGATCGTTTCCGTTCTGACAGGTCTGAATGAACGTACGTGGCGAGCTGTCATTCAGACCTGTCAGAATGAAAACGATCTTTACAAATTCATATAAAATTGAGGGTTGGAGGGATCAATCTCAAATTTCATACACATACTTAGGCATACCCCATAAGCACTGTGACCAAGTTTCAAGCCTCTAACTTTTAAAATACAAAAGTTATAGGTATAGTTATATGGCAGTCCGATAAAATGATAAAATCGCCCAAAAATTATCGTCTCTGATGATTATCGTAGGTTTTACTATCGTATTGTCATCGTTAAACACATGCATGATAACAACCTTATTGCATCGTTATTGTACATTTTAATGATACGATACACATCCCTAGTGATGAGGTCCCTGAATATAAAATACACATGCATTGGGCCTGTTTGTGAAGGGTATATTTACATATTATTCATTGCTCATTCCTCTAAAAATATATCTTGAACAGGTTAGGCCTCCTACTTTCATTTTAAAGGCTTTTTGGCTCTGTAAGCCTGTTTTTTAAAACATTAATTTTCTAATGGGAATATAACGCTCCTTTGAAATGAAGGTTAGAAGGAAGAAGGTCCTGTAAACAGTGAAAATATTGTATTGTGTGTGTGTGTGTGTGTGTGTGTCTTAAATCCTCTATTGTCTTGTTTTAGATATTTAGTGTCAGACAAAGGATCCCTTCATATATATGCAGCGCATGTTACTGACACTGGGCACTATCTTTGCATGGCAACCAATGTTGCTGGCACTGAGCGCAAGCGGATTGATCTCCATGTCCATGGTAAGTATGCTCTTCTGCAAATAAATGTGCCCCACAAAAGAACTGAAATGGACCCCAAGTGACATGGTTATTCTTAAAACTAAGAGATGTAATGTGATCCATCCTAACCATGGACATTGCTTGCATGTGGAGGGATCTCTATGGAGCCCTGTTTCCTCTTCAGTGCCTTCATGCTGGGCCATTATGAGGAACAGGAGTTTGTGCACACCTGCACTCCTTTCTGAATTAGAGCTTGAATAATGTGCACCAGGGAAGGGCTGGCTTTGAATACAGGAGGCACACACAGATTTTCCAGTACCAACAATGGTCTTGCCGAGCCACTTCAAGGAGCCAGGCCACATGAGCCTTTGCTAATGGCATGGCTGGCGGAATTGTGCACTCTCCAGAGGCCCAGATTGGCACTATCCTCTGTGCCAATCTGGGCCTTAAAGGCCTTCTTACACAAGGCTACCTTTCATAAGAGGGCCTTTAAGGCCCCCATTGGCATGGGGAGGGGAGAAACACGTGATTTCCCCTCCACCAATAGCAGTGGTGGCCATTATAGTGGAGGGGGAAAATATGCGATTTCTCCGGCCTTGGGGAAATCGTATGTTCCTCCCCCCACCAATAGGGCCTTAAATGCTCTGTTAATAGGGCCTTTAAGGCCCCCATCGGTGTGTGTGTGTGTGTGTGTGTGTGTGTGTGTGTCAGAGAGCTAAACATGCAATTTCTCCCCTCCACTCTATTGGCGTTAGAGTGGAGGGAGAAAATACGCAATTTTCCCAACCTTGGGGAAATTGTGTGTTTTCCCACACTGTGTCAATGGTGGCTGCCATTAATGCAGCAGGGGAAAGGGAGAAAGGGCATGGTTCAGGGTGAGAGAACAGCTGGGCACAGGCCCGTCCTAGTGTGTGGCAGATTTTCAATACAATGCTATCTATATCTGCACATGGACACTGTATTTATGATAGGATGGATGGTGCCTTGTTTCCTCTCCCCACAATTTGCAAACAAATCAGACATTGGGGTTCAAAATTACCACCATTGAAAAACATTCACTGGTATACTTTTTGCTTGTATTGATTTGTTGAACTAGGCAAATAAAAACTCTTTTTCGATGTGATCTTCTTCATTTCATTTCATTTTAATCATTTTACCTTAGAGCTTGAAAGCAATAGGTCTACGATATATGACAGGGTCCTAAACGTTAAACACAAGCAAGGAAACCCTGCAACAGCATGTTGGTTTGCGGCCTGCACACTTCACAGTTTTTTGTTTGTTTAATTCATTGTACAGCAGTGGCAAAAAGAGGATGTGTGTTCCCAGTGGTCCCAGGTACCTACATCCCTTTGTTTTCTTCATCAAGTGTTCTTCTCCCATTAAAATCTGTTTTCAAAATCTGCAAATTGCCCCTATATCATAGACATTTCCTGAATGCAGATTGGCCTCTTTCAGTTTCTTGTCAAATATTGCCGTGTCATCTTTTGTGCTTCACTTCCTAGTTCCTCCCTCTGTTGCTCCTGGGCCTATCAACATTACAGTAACTGTGAACGTCCAAACCACCTTGCCATGCGAAACTTCAGGGATTCCTAAACCGGCAATAACCTGGAAGAGGAATGGACAGCTCCTCAATGTTGATCAGAATCAGAACACATTCAGGTGACAGCTCCTATTTTTTTATTTGTTATCAATTGTACAACAGTATTAGGGTGCATGCTGCTTAATTGAGAACCATAGAAGAAGGAAGAGGAAGAGGAGGAGGAGAAAGAAGAAGAAGAAGAATCTTTGCTCTGACATGCATACAATCTACAACATGATATGGGGAGTTTATATTTTTCATAGATTTTATATGGGGATTAACTGTGATTTAGCCCCAGCAAGTGCAATGAATGCTTCATAAATGACACTTGGAAATAATCCTATGTAAACCGCCCAGAGAGCTTCGGCTATGGGGCGGTATACAAATGTAATAAATTAATTAATTAATTAATTAAATAAATAAAATCGGTCACTATAACATATTTGGCTTTATTTTGTACTTCTTATTCTCGTGAACCAATATAGCAACAACTACCTTGTCAAACTTCTTAAAGTTACTATAGCAACTTTCATTTAAAAATCTTCACTATGAAATTGCATATTTATATCTCTGCTGTGTACATGCTATAAAGAACACAGGTCATCTGTTGGGCCTAAGCTATTTGCAGGTGCTTAGACCTCCTATGGTGCAAAGATTCCTAGCTCTGAATTCCAAACAAGCCACTCTTGCCTGGGTAGATGATGAGGGGCAAGGACTCTTCCTCAGGAATTTGAAAGAAAAGACTGGGAAGGAATTTACTGGAGATATTTGGGGAAGAATAGGATATCCTCTCTGAGGAAGAGATGCTGGATGCCTTCATAATCCAGTCAAGGAATAATTTAGAATGCCAATCGTGTCCAAATAATTAATTCAAACTCCAATTTGCCCTCAATCTGGGACCCTGAGCAGAGCTAAGCCTTCCCAAGAAGCCACTGGCTCTGATATGAGGCAATGTTATCATTGCTGTGCATCAATCTCCATGTTCATGTCACAAATTGGGCCACCTTCTCACTCCCCTTTATCAGGGCTTATTAGAGGCAGGGCAGATGTCTGGGAGGAACCAGTTAATGGTATGAAGGTGTCAAGAGTCTAATCCAGGTACATTTTGAATTGGACCCAGTCGATGGATACTTGAAATCTACAGGGAACCAGTCTGGAAATCCATCAACTGAAACAGGTGTATTAAGAAATTTGGTGATAATTCCTGCTTAAAGCCAGTAAACTGAACTAGAAGCTGATGCATCAAATCCCTTGCAAATCTCTGATACTATAGCAATTTTCCCCCAATTGACTTTCAGTTATAAATCATATTCCATATGATAGTAACATTTGTGACTGCAGCATCTTTCCTCAAACGCTACAAAGAACTATAACCACCCCTTCTCTCCTTCTCCCTAGACTTCTGTCTTCAGGGTCACTAGTAATCATTTCTCCCACTGTAGACGACACTGCACTCTATGAATGTATGGTATCAAATGAGGCAGGCAAGGACCAAAGAACAATTGCTCTCATTGTACAAGGTACAGTATTGTGGTCATATCAAAATGGCTTCTTGTATGTTCCACCTGGAAGCCCACTGGCTGTTAGGAGAGACTGGGGCTGAGGGACTGCTAAGAAGGCAGCTGTTCATGTTCAACTCTGGGCCTTTCTGGACCACCCAGCTACAAATCTTTTCCTCTCTTTTGCACAAAATAAGAAATTGCATAATTTAGTGGTCCAAGCTATAGTATGTAATGTATGAAGACAAAGTACCAAACTCACCTTCCATGCATGCACAGGGAAGGTTTGCAGATTTTCCCTTCTGATTGTAGCTCCTTGTGGAGTACTGCCTTGCACTGCCAACCTTCAGGGATCTTTCTCTGAAAGGTGGGTGAGGGCTGGAACAGAAAAAGCCCCGTGTCCGGGGGAAACAAAGTATACAGCTAGAAAATTGAACCGAGGGAGTCTCAAATTTAAATGTGCATATAAAGAAAGAGATAATTATTCAGCCATTCATACAGTCGATACCCCTTAACACAATTCTGCATTCAGCTCTTGAGAAACTGCCCTTTTACAAATAGGTCACAAAGGAGAGAAACAAGTCCTCAGGATGCAAAATAGATTTATTGACAAAAGGCCCGACACATTCTGGCCTGTCCATTATTTTAAGGCCTTGTTCAGGGGGTAGAAGGAAGTGTCTGCAGATTTTATTCCAACAAAAAGATTGTCTCCTGTATTAATCTATTGGCGTCCAAAAAAGGACAGGCCAAAACACATAGGGCTTCTTGTCAATAAATCTGTTTTGCTTCCTGAGAACTTTTCTTGCCTTTGTGATCTGCTTGAGATGCTCATTTCCTTCTCGTTCTTCCTATTGCAAGCAGGACTGCACCAAATGTTTTCCTATTTCACTATTAAGTTTGAAAGTAGCTCTTGTGGTAAATGATCAATGCTCGTATTTGTCTTTCTTTCCTTTACTTTAGTGCCACCATCCTTAGCAGATGAAGCTACAGATCTGTTGGTAACCAAGTTGTCTCCAGTCGTGATCCCCTGCACTGCATCAGGCGTTCCTTTGCCCACAATCCACTGGATGAAGAATGGAATAAGATTGCTTCCTCGAGGAGAAGGCTACAGAATTCTATCTTCAGGTTATGGATTACAATGATTCTGAATACCTTTTGGAATTTTATATTCATATTTTTAGAGGAACGTTAATGACAGTTTTGCT
This sequence comes from Anniella stebbinsi, assembly GCA_029215795.1. Classification (NCBI taxonomy): domain Eukaryota; kingdom Metazoa; phylum Chordata; class Lepidosauria; order Squamata; family Anniellidae; genus Anniella; species Anniella stebbinsi. The sequence goes on along the minus strand of JARDYH010000004.1, from coordinate 119,126,554 downwards.
GTCCTGGGCTGGAGTGTTTGCTTGGAGCTACACATTATCAGATAGCTCTTGTTTCCAAATAGCTGTTGCCATTTCTGGGCTGTAAAGTGGCATGAGGAGGGAGTGATTTGCAGGGGAGAAATGAAGGACAGGAGTAGGGAAGCTTAACTCTCCCTACGCCCACTGTTTACCCACTGCACCTCCTTCCTCCTGCTGCTTTTCTTCCAACCTAAGTTCCAGACTCATGTTTGTAATGGAAACCCAGATCTAGAATCCTGCCATGAGAAAAGTTTAGGGGGGGGATTGCAGGAGAAAAGTAGTGGGTAGGGTGGAGGGTGGAGCACTGCTATTCCTGCCCACCTAGATTAGGTGGAGAAGTGGTTTGCTAGCCAGATTTTTTTTCAGCCAAAGGCTACCGCCGTAACCCAAAATCTTCATAGAATGATAGAACAGTAGAGTTGGAAGGGGCCTATAAGACCATCGAGTCTAACCCCCTGCTCAGTGCAGGTGTCATGGCCCCTCCTGAGGAATCTTCATCTGAGGAGGAAGCTGACTTACCAGAAGCTGCAGATTCTCCTTTTCCCAAGGACATGCCGGAGGAAGCGTTGGAGGGAGAGAGGGGCCGTGCAGCAGAGGAGGCAGGTCCCTCAGAGAAGCCCCGTGAAAGCCATCCTCCTCCACCTTCTGTCTCCAACGAAGCAGATTCTGAGCCTGAAGAGAGTCGTCCACCCAGTTCTTGGGAAAGAAGGCGACTGAGGCGTACAGAGCAAGTCTGGCTGGCAAGAAGAAGTCTGCGATGGCAGAACACAGCATGGTGGACGCCGACCTTAAATAGCTAGCTGAGGACAGGCTCAGTAATGAGACATAGCTGGGGATGGGTGGATCCAGGCTGAGATGCTGCATAAAGCTTCGGTTTGAGAGGCAGTCCTCGCTGGCACAAACCAACATGAGGTTGCTAGTTCCACTGTCTGCTCCTTGTTCCTTGTTCATGGATTCACTCTGGCTTTGACCCTTGGTTTGGACTTTGGACTTTGGATTCCTGCTATGTGAACTGTGATGATTCAGCACTCAAGACTTTTCATGAGTTAATCTCTCACTGCCGAGCAACCCAGAGCATCTCTGCTGGTTCCATTCTCAGAAAGGACAGATAAGGGTTTGCTGGCAGGTTTCCTAGGAAAGGCCTGGCTATTTACACCTCGAACACAACAGCAGGAATCCACCTTAAAGCATGCCTGACAGATGGATGTCCAGCTGTCTTTTGAATGCCTCTAGTGTTGGAGAGCCCACCACCTCCCTAGGTCATTGGTTCCATTGCCGTACTGCTCTAAGAGTCAGGGGGTTTTCCTGATGTCCAGCCGGAATCTGGCTTCCTGTAACTTCAGCCCATTATTCCGCGTCCTGCACTCTGGGTTGATCGAGAAGAGATCCTGGCCCTCCTCTATGTGACAACCTTTCAAGTATTTGAAGAGTGCTGTCATGTCTCTCCTCAGTCTCCCCTTCTCCAGGCTAAACATGCCCAGTTCTTTCAGTCTCTCCTCATAGGGCTTTGTTTCCAGACCCCCGATCATCTTCGCTGCCCTCCTCTGAACATGCTCCAGCTTGTCTGCATCCTTCTTGAAGTCTTCACAGGCTTAAAAGCCATGCCATACCTCCACATCTCCATAGTTCTGCTGCCTTCTTCCCACCCACCCTTTCAATCAGCGGCCAGTCTTGATGGTTTGCATCCTTGTGGTTCTAGTAGTTGTGCACTGCCAAAAAGCCTATCTACACAGTGGCTTGGAACATTTTAAATAGTATTTTAAAACATTCCAAATAGGTGTGTTCCAAAACGTCTTAGGTCACATTAAGGAGTACTCATGTTACAGGAGAAAAATTCTTCAGTCTTCAAAGCGGTGTGTGCGGTCTCATGCCCTTCTGTCTGTCTCTTTCTGTTTCATTTTTACAGTGAGTTTAGGGCAAGGAATTGTGGGCACTGTAGTTCACTCGCCCACTTCCTCCTTAGTTCCCCTTTCATTCCCTAGCTTTCAATGAGTTTAGGGCAAAGCATTGTGGGCACTGTAGTTCACTCACCCACTTCTTCCTTAGCCCCTCTCTCTTCCCCACCAATCAACTGCTAAGCATTTGGGTGCCGGTAAACGAAGCACTGCCCTCATGAATCACAAACGGTAAGCAAGGACACATTATTTTACTTAAAATGATTTATTAAAAGTAAAAACCGTTGTGAGTTTTAAAAAAACTCGGGTATACAAGGGAGTGCGTCATGTGGCCCACAGAGTTTTCGTAACCCTTATAAAATGTTACAAAGCTAGAGTGTAGATCGGCTCTCAGTCTATGAATTTAGCTGTGAAAAAGAGAAAGAGGGTGGAAGAACACATTTCCATTTCATTGGGCCTCTTCAACAGAGGCTGAGACATCAGGAACATCTTGCTCCACTCCCACTGATTTAAGCTTAGCTTGGGTGGAAGAATGTCCCACTGGCTTGCACACTCACTTCAGTTTCTTGAAGTGCCTGGGATTTGCAGGTGATCCCTAATCACTATTTAGCTGTGCCAGATGTACCATAATTGACCAAAGTTTTCCACCTCTTCCTTTAGGTGCTATTGAAATACCTGCTGCTCAGCTGGACCATGAAGGAAGGTACACCTGCACTGCACAGAATGCTGCTGGCTCTGCCCATCGGCACGTCACTCTTCATGTTCAGGGTGAGGTGGGAACTTGTATCTTTCTTGTCCAACTCAAAGAGAATTTTCTCCACAACTCTGAGTCCAAGAGACTACTATTCATTCTGAGTTGCCAGGTGGTATAGTTCTGTTGGGACCGTACCATCAGGCTGCCAGTGGATAGGGATATTGTTCACGCCTCCTACACAAAAATCTCTTTGGGTTTAAAAACCTAGCACATCAGGGAGAGAGAGGTTTTAGTTAACCCTCTGCTTCATATCTAGTTTTCTACAAGCAAGAAATGTCTATGTATGGCAACATCCAAATGTGCCTTCTCCCACTCGAAGTACCTATACCTCATGATTATTCTGAAATATTTAGCTCTGCTCTAGTTCTAGAACCTACATTTATTTTAAAATGTACACACAAATTTTAAATTAAAATTCTTGATGGCTTAAAGCAGTAAGTTGCTTGTCCTTATGAGTGTGCTTTGTAAATCTACTCATGAGAAGTAGCCTTTGCTCACCCGCCATATGAGGATGAGTGAAGGCAACAATCCTATGCAGCTCCAGTCCTATGCACATGTACTTGGGAATAAGCTCCACTGAACTCAGTGGGATTTACTTCTCAATAGATAATATGGATGTCCATCGCTGGGCTATCTGGTTCTTATTTGGGTCAACAAAATTCCCCAGCATGGACAACTTGCTTTGCATCTGTGAGCCAAGCTGTGGGCTGTTCTCCAAACTCGGGAACTGTTTTGCACATTTTTTGGAAGATTCTGCAATTTATGCAAATTTCTGAGCAATTTCCCCCCTCCTGTAAAATTCTCAGAAAATCTGCAAACTGGCCCAACTCACTGCATATTGAGTTGGGTGCCACAGTAGGAACCAAAACAATTCAGACAGGTGAACTAGCAGGGAGCAATAGTAAAGAAGAGGGGCGACTCCAGGGAGCTCCCTTGTCAGAGGGCCCCTGTGTGGTGGGTTGCTGGCTGGAGAGAAAAGTTTTATGTTGCTATTTTATGTTATATTTTAAATTATTTTATGATTCTATATGTGAACCACCTGAAGAGGGTCTTTTTGTCCTGAATGCTGGCATAGAAAAACTTCAAATAAATTGTTCCTCAGGGTTCATGTACATCTTGCAAAATCTTGAGAATGTTTCCTCTGTTTCAATCTAATATTATATAATTAGAAATGTACTAATATTATATATATCCAGCACTGTTTATGTTTTGCATTATATTGCATTTTCTTCTTTTAAATATTTCTATTGTATTTTATATTTTGACCATGTTTTAAAATGGCATTTTAGGGTTTTTTAAAAAAATTGGATACAATCTGCCCAGAGAACATAAGTTATTGGGTGGATAGGAATGTACTAAATAAATAAATGACCAATATCAGAACTTTTTCTGGCACTTTAGAACATTCTCTCTTCTGTCTTTGGTAAACTAATAATCAGCTCTCTTTTTTTTTTCTCCTCTCTCTAAGAACCACCAACTATTCAAATCCAACCTGGAACACTTGAAGTTATTCTCAACAACCCAATTCTCCTACCATGTGAAGCAGTAGGCACACCTCATCCTATAATAACATGGCAGAAGGAAGGGGTCAGTGTTATCACAACAGGTATCTCTCTTTTGTTTTATAATTTTCAGTTCTTCTAAGAGTATTTGGCAAAATGCAGTTGGAAGGAAACTAGTCTCACAATTATGTATACTACGAAAGGATAGTTTATACCTAAAAACATTTCCCAGGCTCGTTCTCACATTTGTGTATGTCAAGTGATGACATTCATATGAGAATAGGCCATTAGAGATAGACCTTTTCATGTTACCTCAGTGTACACAATGCTTTTCCATGGAGAGTCAATCCACCCATTCGGTTGCCAGTCACCAAATGTAGAGAAATTAACTGATGTGCATGTGTATCTGAACCAGGTCTAAGAAATGCCTGTACAACCTTTTTCGTGAAAATTCAAAGAAGAGTTTACAACCTCTCTAGGAAACTTATTCCACCACTGAACTACTCTTACAGTTAGGATAGTAGTTCTAATGTTTAACCTAAATTGATGTTTCAGCGCTCTCCTGGAAGGAGCTGGCACATAACTTGGGGGTACTCCTAGAACCAGCCCTGTCACTTGAGGCTCAGGTGCCTAGGAGTGCCTATTTTGAGCTCCAACTGGTTTTCCAGCTACAGACCTTCTTGGACAGAGATAGCTTGACCACAGTGATTCATACTCTGGTAACTATGGATTTGGATTATTGGAATGTGCCCTGTGGGGCTGCCCTTGAAAATGGTTCTGAACCTGAAACTGATGCAGAACAGCCCAGGTGCTGACAGATAGCATTTGTAGGACTCCTATCACCCTAGTCCTAAAGGCTTGGGATTGGTTGCCAATTTGATTCTAATTCAAGGCTATTTATTTATTTATTTATTGCAATAGCCGAGGCTCTCTGGGCAGTTTACAGTTAAAACCATAACATACATCAAAATACATGTTTTCAGGAGGCATTTAACGGATGCTGATGTTAACATGTAAAGGCTTGAACAACTTGGATACCAAAGATCTGAAAGAGTGCCTGCTCCCCTATACACCAGTCCAGGTGTTAAGATCAGCAGGGGAGACCCTGTTACCAATGCTGCTGCCCTTGGAGATTCATGGGCCAGTGGCGTATGAAAGGGCCTTCTTCATGGTAGCCACAAGGCTGTGTAATTCCCTCCCCGCTGAGGAGCATCTGAAGCCTTCATTGTATGCATTTCATTGGCAAGCCAAGATGCACCTCTTCTGCCAGGCCTTTGGAAGCAGATTGAATGGAACTTTTGATGGTGGTTTTCAGTTGTTTAATATTCTTTTATCAATGTGTATGTTCCCTGTCCTGAGATAAGTTAAAGCACAGATTATATATTTAAATAATACATAATTAATAAATCCATTTGGTGTTTTTTTCATATTTTAAGCGCACACAGTGTATAGTTGTTTCCCTTATCTCTTCGACATCTTTGTAAACTTCTGAAAACTGCCTTTTTAGCTTTTTTTTTTTTTTAAACATACACAGTTCCTTCAGCCCTCCTTCATATAATTTGTCTAGGATTTAAACTGGCCTTCCTTTATTTCTGTTCAGTTCTGTCTTATTTAACACACCCTGTGAATGTGTTCTAGGCAACAGTTTTGCCATTCTCCCCAGTGGCAGTTTGCAGATTGCAAAAGCGGCTTCTGAAGATGCTGGAACTTACATGTGTGTTGCTCAGAATCCTGCAGGCACTGCTGTTGGAAAGATCAAACTCAGAATTCAAGGTGAGCTTTATACGTGGACTACAAGCTTGTTGTTGCATGGTTATTACTGACCTTGTTCAGACGACATGCTAAGCCATGGTGGTTAAGCATTTTGAGCTAAGCATTATGGTTTAGCATGTTGTGTGAACCATGACTTAGTGTGTCATGTGAACCATTCCTAACCATGGTGGCTATATAACCACGGTTTAAAATGCTCACTAACCATTTGCTGCAAAAGGGTTCTTAGCCTAACCATGGCTTAGTGTGTCAGGTGAACAAGGCCATTGTTACCTCAGAAAGCATTAAGCGTAATGCTAGAATGTTAACTGAGATTTATCCTATTAAACCTCCCTACGAAATGCATCATTAGAGCCTGCCTCACCAAGGAAAAACAAGCAAGCAGTAATATAGTTCACTTGACAATGTTTCCATTTGTCCCAGGGAAGGCTGGTGACTCTGATGTCTGTGGGATGTGAATCTGCTCTGGTTTTCAGTCAGAGCAAGTCAGAACTCTAATGGAGCTATCCAAGGTCCGGAACTTCTGATCAGTTCTGATGGAAACCCAGAGCAGATTCACCATCCCACTGACATTGGAGCCATCAGCTTCCACTGTTTTGTCCCCTGTCCATGAGGGGGAAAAAAGGGATGGAATGACAAGAGGGGGCCTGGTCAATGGAGGAACCCAGTCAACAGGGTCCCCAAAATAGAGGGATGTAAAAGCCTGTGACCCATAGTCAGTGTCTTCTAGCACTGTAGATTCAAACCATTTGTTATCTTTCAGTTCCTCCAGCTATCAAATCTCATCTTGAAGAATATGTGGTGGTTGTGGATAAGCCTGTCACACTGCTGTGTGAAGCAGGCGGCTACCCAGCTCCTGAGATTGGATGGCATAAAGATGGACAGAAGGTCCCAGAGTCCATGAGGCAACGGATTCTCAGCACAGGCGCTTTGCAGATTGCATTTGCTCAGCCTGGTGACGTTGGGCGTTACACATGCACTGCTACAAATGTGGCTGGATCAAGCAGCTCCAGTATGGAACTCACTGTGCTTGGTAAGTAGGATTAGAAAAGGAGAACATGAGTTGGCCTCTACTGATCATGGTGGGAGCTAGTAGGGTGGCAAGTTTGGGTTGTTGTTTCTCAGATATCTTATTTATTTTTGTATGTATACTCATGCAGTCACAGCTGTAATAAATAGTCTGTTTCACTCTAGCTTCTGTTTAGTACTTTAATGATAATTACGCAAAGAGTCCATTTAAATGGACCATCCTATAGCTTCAAAACCGCAGGGTTCGGGTGTGGAGAATTGCCACCTGGAACATCTGCCACATCTTATGCCTGCAGAGCCTGGGAGGGGAGGGGAGGGGAGGGGAGGGGAGAGATGCCGAAAAGAAAACACAAAAATGGCAGGAAAATGGGAGTAATTCAAAGCTATGACACAGCCCACCAATCAAGGACAGAGCCTGCAACCGCAGCCACACGAAACGTGGAGACAGCCAATGACGTTGTGATGATCCAGCCATGCCCCAACATCACAACATACACAAAATGACAACACAGTGCTCCCATTCCAGCAGTGGCACACTCTATAGGGCATGGGGCTGGAAAGCTGGAGACTGGAGTTCAGCCCCTGCCAGCGTGAAAAGGTGAGAAATGCCCCTGCTCAGCTTTTGCATGTTTGGGGATTTAAAGAACTCACAAATCAGGGACAACAAGGAGGAAGCTCCCAGGACTTGAACCCACACTACCAACACCACAGACTGTTTCCCTAACCACTCGGCCACAGCAGCAGTCAGAAAGCACATGCTTCATGGGGTGCTTGTCTCTTCCCATGTCTTACACTCAATCATAGGTGACAGGTTTTGCATGCCGGGAATCAATCTGAAGTAGGAAGTGGGGGATAAACCTGAGCCAAGCAGGAGGAGCATTGCATGGACGAATAGCTTGGCCTCTACATTGCCCAATCAGCCCCTTTTGCTCCACCTCTTCCTCATGGCATCTTATGGGACCAAAGTCACACCTCCCCTGTGTTGCTTGGAAGGCTGGCCCTGCCAGATAGCACCTCATCTCCTTCCCCTACTTCTTCTCCTCAGAAGTGCATGCCCCATAGACCACAGCAGCAGCACCCAGCCCCTTGTATAGTTGGGAATTGACTATTGACTACATTGACTATTCAGGGAACCACAAGAGACATTTAATATTAAATTGGCATAAAATATGTTCCAAAAAGAATATGCCTATAGAGATACATTCGGTGCTGTGAGTCATTTTGCCCGAGCTGATCATCGCATTGTTAAATTAAGTCTAGAGTTTAGATTCTGATAGGGTTCTTTGACCATCAGAGTTGCATGCATCATAGGGCTTCTGCTGCTATCGCCGCTCTGTGATCTGGCAAGCTTAACAAAGCATAGAGGGCCAAGTAACCAGGTTGGGTGTAAGGATTTCAGTTTCACCTACTAATTAACTAAAAATAGCCTTCTAGTCTAAATTGTGTAATGGCACCCTTAGCTCTGGGTCCCATATTCTCTAATTCAAATCACTCTCCTCCCACAGTTGTGCAATTTCCTCTCATTTATTTGTAGAATGATGCTGTTCCGCTTCTATGCTTTATGTCCTCTCTGCTTCGGAACCAAACAGTTCAAACTCTCGTAATAAATATCCACCATATGGTGTCTAATACCCTTGCATTGGGACATATTTGTGAATATTATTACTGACACACACACGAACAGACACACACACACACATGCACACACACTGTCTAACTTTGTAGAAGTCTAAGGGTGCATGTAATTAATTATATTCTTCGTTTTAAATCTTCACGCAGTCCCACCTAAGATACACCGTACAGAGGACCAGTACGCCGTCGCTGAACATTCAAGAATTGTTATGCCATGTGTTGCTGATGGGACACCTGCACCATCCATGAAGTGGAAGAAAAATGGCGTTCTTCTAATGAGCATGATGGGAAAAAGCACAATTGTGCCACACGGAGATCTCATTGTGGACAATGCTGTGGTAAGTAAATTGTGCTCAAGTAAGATAGAAGTGGAGGTGAGGACTGGCCTTTTTTCTCTTAGTTGTGCATTTAGTTCGTTGAATATGTCAAATTCGGAAATGTGCTGAACTCTGTTTGGAAAGAGTATGCACTGTGCCCCACACCTCATAGATCATTTTGTGGTTCTCCTAGGAGGTTCCCCCCCTCTTGCCCTAAGGAGTTGGATCGTGGGGAGGGGGGGGCATAGCTCAGTAGCCCTCAAGTCTTTTACCTTGAGATTTTGGGTAGAAATTGATTTTCCCCCTATTGCCTGGAGCTCATTCAGTTAATCAGACTTATTGGGCTCAATGTGTGGAGAGCCTATGGAGCTTGAATCTCAGAGAACTGCTTCTGTCTCTCTAAATCAGCTGTAAATCCCGAGCCATGAAGAAGACTCAACCTAGTAGTAGATCTAGTAGTGAGAAGCCAGTGGAGGCTGGTAGCTCCGATTTCAGTGGGGCTGTGAATCCATTCCAGGTTTCAGTAAAAACCAGCCAGCTTCCTAAAAGAGCTATCCAAGGTGCTGAGCACATTTTGAGAATGTGGTTCATCACCTTTACAGTTCTGGTTAGTTCTGCCTAAACCTGGAGTGGATTCACAGGCTCACTGAAATTGGATATACAAAGTCACCAAAAAGTTAAGGTTTCCAAAATTTAAAAATTATTTCATTCAGAGTTATTAAAACATTTAAACAGAAATTGGAAACATCAGCTTCAACAAGCACATATAACCAACATGTCCAAGACAGTTCCAGGTTTAGCTCTGACTCAGCCACCAATCTTGTGGTGTATTCAACCTGCAAGCATGCATTACATAGGTTTCTCGGGCAGGCCACTCCCTGGTACAAGTAGCTGAAGGAAGATCTTGCTTTTTGCCAGTTCATATTAAAACCCTTCCCCTGCTGATTTCCAGCAGCCTCTGAGACCAGAGAACGATTTTTCCCAGAATTGAACATGCTGGCTGAATCAGATCCATATACAAATTATTTTGGAAATACCCCCTTAGTGCAGTAGATTGCATTTTATTTAATTTTTTAAAACATGCCGTTCTTTTTTTCTGCCTACAGCCTGAAGATTCTGGCAGCTACACCTGTATTGCCAGCAATGTTGCTGGGGAAGATGCCCACACTGTCAACTTAACTGTTCATGTGCTCCCCACCTTTACTGAACTCCCCGGAGATGTGGCTTTAAACAAAGGGGAGCGACTTCAATTAACGTGTAAAGCAACTGGAGTCCCCATACCCCAAATCATATGGACTTTTAACAATAATATTATCCCAGGTGGGTTCATCCAGGAAAGGATAATTTGATGATATATATATTATGAGATGAGATATGGGAAAAATGCAAGTTTCATTTTAGATATTTGAATTGTTGATCTGGAGTTAGTACATGCATTTGGGAACTATGTCATTTGTGCCATGCAGTGTTCTGGCGCAAAATGGGCAGGCGATGATCAACTTTGGTTGGCAAGGGAGTATCAGCATTTTGAGTTACAAAAAACTCTTTACTAGACTAAATGGAAAAGTGACAAAATGGCAGACAGAAAGAGCAAACCATGGGCCATTTCATGCAAGGGGCAGTATCTAAGCAGGCTCTTCCAAAATCAGAACCTATCACTATTTCCATTCGGGAAGCAGCATTCACCCCTTGCACAACAGGGATTTAGTGTTTCCTTTAGGAAGCCTCAAAATAAGCAGAAACTCTCTTGTCTGGATCAGAACAGGTCAATGGAGCTGCCTTATGTGAGCTCTGCCAACCTGCCCCAATCCTGAAATGAATGTTTCTGCTAGTTTCCAGTTTCTAGAGGAAGCATTAAATCCCCATTATGTGGATGGTGGGTGCCACTTGCGGAATGGCTCATTTGTATACTGACCGAGATGTTTTAGAAGGTACAAAATATATAAGCAGCATATCACAAATTCTACCTGCATGTGTTTTTAGCCCTGCTCTCCTTAAAATAAATGCTCATGTAGGCGTGATTGCCACATGCATTCATCTGAAGGAAGAATGGCTCTAATAGACATAGGTGCAATTCATTGTGTGCCTTTTGCATTTTGTACTGTAATGAGCACACATTTGCATGCACTGCCTATGAGAATTCATAGAAGGATGTGGGAGACCCAATCTCAGTCATCTGGTGTGCATCCATCCAGCTCTCCCTAGTAGGTGCTTGAAGTAGTGATTAGCTTCAAGCATCTTGCATGCACATGAACACATATTAGTGGAAACACAGAAGAACCCCAAATGTATGGAAGGTTATTGATCAATTTGATTTGATTTCTGTCCCAGCTTTCCATCCCCCCCCCCCAAATGGCACTCAAGATGGCTAACAATAATAAAACCAAGAATTAAAGCAAAAACGTAATTGAAACAGTCATAAAGACAAATCAATTAAAAGCACAATTAAAAACAGCAAGAAGTAAACAGCACCCAAACCAATAGAACCCCCTTAGCAACAGACAAATTAAAATTAACTGACAGCCTTTAGTGTGCTATCAATGGAATCGTTTGTGCATAGGTCACTTCAATGTGCACCTCTCTGTCTCTGATATGATCTCTGCCAAATCTCCACTATCGCTACAGGACATGGTCTAAGAATGGACTTTTTGCCCAGGGCAGGGTGGGTGTATTGTGAGCCCCTGTATAGCTCCTCTAACAACACTCCACATCCATTGTAAAAACTGCCTTGACATGTATGTTGGAGAAGCAACAAAACCCAAAGGACAGAGATTATTGACATACTAAACTCATTGTTTGTGTCTATATTATTTCTTCCATCATCCTGAGGGTCTGGGATACCTCCCACCACCGAAGATTATATAACAGGTTGAATCACTATTAAAACGTAAGATGTGCTAACTCTTAAAACCACTGAACATCTTCTTAAATGTCAGCACCAAAAGCCTTCATTTCCTGGTCATGCTTAGGTAAATCTTTATTAGATAGGAATTCAATAATTACAAAGCAATCAGCAAAATATCCCACAACACAAGATGAACTAAAAGTAGAACTGGGAACAGAAGGAATGGATAATGATATCCACCAGTGTTCCTTGACTACTAAGCTGCACCTACTAGCATATGGGATACTGGACATCCAAACCAATGCCTGTAAAATATATATGCTTTACTGAGCTTTAATTTTTGGTGGTTTGCTTCTGTTTTTCTGCCAGCACAATATGATGCTGTGGATGGACTTAGTGAACTTGTTATCGAAAGAGTGTCTAAAGAGGATTCAGGTACCTATGTGTGTACTGCAGAAAACCCAGTTGGTTCTATCAAGGCTCTTGGATTTGTGTATGTTAAAGGTATGTATTACTGGTAAGTTTGGGAATAATTTTATTGACTCCTAGTTTCACATTGTATCTAACATCAGTATCATAGATGGCAAAGGATAATAATGTAAATATTATGAAAATAAAAAAGTGCTTGATTCCCATCAACAGTTAGTCCCCTTGTTCAGTGAATTATCAAATTCAAAGATAGAATTCACAAAACTGGATTCGTTTTTGCCAAATTTCATGTTTCAACATGTTTATTTACTATTTTGAATTCATGTTGTTTTTTTATATATGTTTCCTTCAAATTTCATTTGATCTCTTATTTTATATGTATTTATTTAACCTATTTCTCTCCACCTGCCCTAGAACCTCCAGTCTTCATGGGAGATTATCATTCCAGTCGGATTGAGCCCCTGGGTGGCAATGCTATTCTCAACTGTGAAGTTAGAGGAGACCCGCCTCCAACTATCCAGTGGAGCAAAAAAGGAGTTAGCATTCAGATCAGCAACCGAATTAGACAACTTGGCAATGGATCCCTTGCCATCTATGGCACAGTAGTGAGTTCTGGCTGAAATTGGTACTGGTGAAATAAATGAATTAATTATATGGGATTTATCACTCATATTTGTATCCCAACCTTCTTCCAAGGAGATCAGGAGGACATAGTTAAGACTATCCCAACTATCTACATAATAACTCAAGAGGCTAGGAGTGAAATATAAACTAGTGTTAATAACTGACATGATATCCTTTTCAATGTATTATATAAATTTATTTATAGGGTTGGATCCAGACGTAGTTATACTTAGAGTAGACACATTGAAATCTACGGACTTAAGTTGGTTAAATCCCATGGATTTAAATGAGTCTACCTTGTGTATAATCTAATCTGGATCTAGCCCATAGTATACGTATTTTACATGTGTGTTTTATAATGTACTATTCTACTATCTCCTGCAAATGGATTTCCCAAGCATTTCTGTGCTACAGTATCCGCTCAGGCTACAATTCCAGCTATTGATATACATTATGGCATTACAAACATTTCTGCAGCCTTTATTATGTTGTGGATTCCTTCTTGTTCATATATATATATATATATATATATATATATATATTGCACTATTTCTAAAACACCATTGGGTTTAATATATGGTAAGCCAACAGATAATTCTGGATTGATCACTTGCCTAACAAAATGTCTTTTCTTCAGAATGAAGATGCTGCTGAATATACATGTGTAGCTACAAATGATGCTGGTGTGGTTGAACATCATGTCACCCTAACATTACACAGTAAGCCACAAATGGGTATTTATACTGGGAGGTCTAAATGTTGCACTGCTGTTTTCAACAGAAACTAAGCTTATTTATTCATTCATCTTTCTCTCTCTACCTCTGTCAAGTTCATATTTTAGTGTCTCAACAATAGATCTATTAGACTAAGAAGTCATGACTTGCCAGTGACCACCTAATCAGCTTCATAACTGAGTTCCAAATAAAGTGTTTCCCACCTTGATGCTGCTTTCACCCCGATTCCATCCATCATCCCTTGAAGAAGGGCATCATGGTATCAGGTGATGGAGGGCACACTCAGAGATGGGAGACACCAATGAGGGATGCTTGAGGAATTCAATCTTTGCAATTTCTTCTTTGAATTGTCCTGATCCATCCATTAGTTCAGGAGGTGTAGATTGGGACATCTTTCAGATTATTTTTCAGATTCCGCACTTATCAGAATTTTGCAGTGGAGTTCTTGGCTCAAAAAACGCATATTAGGAATTTATATTTTAGGATAACATATGTTTAGAAATGAATACTTTGAGAACAAACATGTCTAGACGTGTGCTTTTTTTTTTTTAAGGAAATGTATTTAAATATATTTCAATGCGTATTTAATAGGATGTTTGTGGGAAATCTTTAAGGGAAAATTCACAGATCAATGTGGAAATGGGGTGGAAAGGACATGTAAATGAACATGAGAAAATATTCATTTGGAAATAAACTGATATGTCCATCCCTATTATCCCTGAGGCTTCTCCTCTTTCTCAGCCAGTGACATTGTGACATCAGCAGCATCTTTTTCCCACCAGAGCTCATGGGAGTTTAACTATACATGAGCACCAGTGGACAATAATGTTGCCAGTGTCACTATGGTGGGAGTGTGCTTGTCTTATTGCTCAGCCCAGCCACTGGCTAGGAAGAAAGACAGGCCGTGTGGGCATTTCTTATTTTTGAGGTAGCCTGGTACCTTGACACCCTTGTTGAAGGGGAGGGCATGGCAGGTGGCAGAGAAAATTGGGCACTTACAGCCTTCCATTTGAATTCTCAAGCACCCCTTAAGGTTTTAAGCTCCCCTTAAAGTTTTGAGAGCTCAAGCAGATTGCTTGATGTAGAAGGCTGAGTACAAGGCTACGTGTCCATCTCTAAATGTTATGCCAGCAAACATGGTAAACAATGTGAATGTGGGTAAGGGTGCTTAACCCTTCCCCAATCTGCCATTTTCCCCCTGCAATCTCTATCGGTCTCTCCCACACCCCATAATAACAAAAGAGCCTTTGACTTCCTTGCTGCTTCAAGGAGATATAAATGAGATATCTATCTATCATCTATCTATCATCTATCTCTCTATCTAATCTATCTAATCTATCTAATCTATCTAATCTATCTAATCTATCTAATCTATCTAAAGTGAGAACACAATAGTAAATGTCAAATTTAATGTCAAATTTAATGTCAAATAGTCAAAATTTATAACCCCTAGCTTTACTTCCAATTCCCTTTTGAATAAAATCTCTAACATGCCACTGATCACATTGCAGAGGGAGTGTTGGGGAAAGGGAAGAGATCCTTTGCTCTCAGTGATATCTTGCAAACAAGGAACATTCTGTTTATCTTAGGTGCACCTGTTATCACAATTGAACCGGTAGAGACTATTGTAGATGCTGGAACCACAGCACTGCTGAACTGCCAGGCAGAAGGAGAACCTCCTCCAACCATTGAATGGTCTCGCCAAGGCTGGCCTCTTCTTAATGAGGACCGAATTACCGTTTTGACAAATGGCTCCTTGCAAATTGCAGTCACACATAAAGAGGATACTTCTGAATATGAATGTGTTGCTAGGAACCTCATGGGCTCTGTACTTGTCAAAGTGCCCTTCGTTGTCCAAGGTGGGTGTTAACCTTATCATTCTGCTCAATGAGGTTCTGTGTTACAACTCATCAGATATCAGGTCACTATCTACTTGTGGGTCAAGACCCACTCACTGAAAACTAATGGCTGGGGTAAACTTTTTAAAAATGAGCGATGTCTTCAGGTTTGGGTTTGTTTTTTTTAAGAGACAAGGAGAGCTAACATGTGCATGCCTGTCTGTGAGAGGAATATTGACTCAATTGAATGCAGTTGTTCCATTCCAGTGCATGGTGGCTTTTCTGAATGGCTTGACTGGCAGCCATGTAGTGTAACATGTGGCCAAGGTGTTCAAAAGAGGATCCGTCTGTGTAACAATCCTCTCCCTGGAAATGGTGGGCGGCGCTGCACCGAGCCTGATTATGAAGGACGCAGCTGTCAGAACAAACTATGTCCAGGTAACTTTTCACTCTTTGTATACATTCTTATGATGTCTACCAGAAACTCAGAAGGCACTTAAGAACGTAAAAAGAGCCATGCTGGACCAGAGCAAGGGTCCAGCTAGCCCAGCACTCTGTTCACACATTGGCCAACCAGCTGTCGACCAGGAACCCTTGGTATGCAGCTCCACATAAAGGGAACTTGTTAACAGTCATGCAATGCCACTGTTTCACCTGTTCATGGATGGCTCACACATTACTTTCTGGTGTGACATGTATCCTGAACCTAAATACAGTGACTTGAAATGAAGTATTTGTGTTAGTGGGACCTCCTTCCAAAGTAGCAAGCTTTGCCTTGATAACACTAAATTACTTTTATTTTAACAAAAGGAAGTTCCAGGGAAATTCTGAATAAAGAGACATTTTTGCCATTTACCTGGGGGTTCATTTTGACTGGGGTTCATTCATTAGTCCTCCGGTTTAAGGTGATTCCATTGTATACCTGATAAAGTTTTGCTCATCCTAATGCATTTCAGACTGTATGTTAGAGTCATGTATGATATATGTTCTATTTAGTGGATGGCAGCTGGTCGGAATGGGGGTCTTGGGAAGAATGCTCTAAAACCTGTGGGCAAGGCAACAAGACAAGAATCAGAACATGTAGCCACCCTCCAGCTCAACATGGTGGGAAGCCCTGTGATGGCAATGCTGTGGAATCAATCATATGCAACGTTAGGCCATGTCCAGGTAAGAATACAGAGGGGCTGTTAAGTGGCACATATGAATTCCCTTTTCTTCTTTAGAGGGTTGCTTCTCCATCTCTTTCAAGGTAGGACACATCTATAAAGCTTGGCTACTATTTTAGGTCCTCCGCTCCTCCATCCTGCACCCCTGAAAGACATCTCTGGGAGGTCTTGGGGCTTTCCTTCCTCAACAGTGTGGACTGTGGTGGTGCTGAAATGCAGCTCCACTTGCAGAAGGCCTCCCTCTGCACAGCCCACATTGTTCAGGGAAATCCCAACCCCCCCAAGAATTTGGACGGGATGTGGGAAGGAGTGATGTGGGGAAGAAGAGATGGGAAAAATCTGTTGTGCAAGAGTCCGTCCACTTGTGCAACCACAGGATCAAATCCAATGCTTATTTTCTTTTAGGATTATCAGATGGGGGGGTCACGTTTCTCTACACTTGCATTGCCGCCTGCTTCTGTCCCATAATAGGGATGAGCAGCTTCCTCTTTCTTCACACGGGGAAGAAAGAGGAAGCAAGCAACAGCCATGTGGCCCATTCAGTGGGCGTTTTTATTGCGCAACTTCTCCTGCACACAGCAGGAAATGGCAGCAAGATTCGTTATAGCCCCAAAAAATCTGATTTTCTTGGCCTTATTTTGTGATGGAAAAAGAGCAGAAGGAACGGGAGACGTGCGGGAGGATTGCTGCGTTGTTGAAAAGTCTAACAAAGAACTGTGATTGTCTGAAGAGGCCCTTTGTTAAGGAAGTTTCAGGTTGATTGGTAACTTTTTGTCTTCTAGTTAATGGTGCCTGGGGTTCTTGGCTACCATGGGGACCTTGCAGTGAAACATGTGGCAAAGGTACTAACACCAGATTAAGGCTGTGCAATAACCCCCCTCCTTCATTCGATGGCTCTTACTGTGATGGGGCTGATGCGCTGATGCAGGTTTGCAGTGAGAGAGACTGCCCAGGTGAGTTACACACAGAATGGATGGCCTATTTCCAGGGCTTTGTGGGGGTTTTACACACTTAAATTCTGAACTCATAAAAAAAATGTAAGGACTTCTTTTATTTTAAGAACAGGGAACTGTAGATGGAAGGTAAGAGGGGGATGAAGGGAAGTCAAAGTAGACTTGGGCTTGTGGAAGGAAGGCCAATAATTAGTCTGGAAAATATGTAGGTCAAAAAGACTTCTCCACTCATCGGGAATTATCCCTAGCCCAGCTTGTTATACCTTACCCCACTGCATTAGAGATTGAAATCAAGAGAGAATAAAAATTTCAGAACATGACTTGTATTTGTATAGCTCCTACACAAAACTATAAGGTTGCCCCAGATCTGCAAATTAAGTGCCAATTTATACATTCATGGGAACCAAGTGGTAAAGCTTGTCCTGAATTGTGCCATATCAAGCTGCAGATGGGAGAATTTTTTTAACATTTGCTCTCAGAGTGATCTCTCTGTATGTAGAAGAGGTATTCCTCTCATCAGGGAGGACAATTCAGACTAGACTTCTATCTAATACATCATTTTTCTGTAGGCAGGGAGGTGGTTCCCCCTCCCCTTCTATCAAGGAGTGTTCAAAAACACAGTCAATCCCAAAGTGGTAGAGTCCAGAAAAAAACCATTATCGCAGGGTTCTACTTGAGCAGACTATAATTTGGCCAATCATTCAGCTACAGTTCCTTTACTCCCCATGTAATGTTTCTTTTCACATGTCTGCCTCACTCACTCACTCACTCACTCACTCACTCACTTCATTTCTTTACCACAATAGCCAAAGCTCTCTGTGTGGTTCACAAAAGTTTAAGCCGTAAAAGCATGATAAAGCATAACAAAAAGGCTTTAAAAATGTAGTAAAACTGGAGTAAACATGGAGTAAAAGCCAGCAGCACAAAAACATATTTAAAAAACAAAACTGAAGGACTAAAAAGCTTAGGACAATAAAAAAGAAAAGGGAAAAAAAATGTGTTCTCCTGGTACTGAAAAGACCATAACATAGGCACTAATCAAACCCCTTTGGGAAAGGCGTTCCACAAATGCAAAGAGAGTGACCACTAAAAAGGCCCTCTCCTTAGTAGCTAGCCACCTCACCTTATTTGGTGGGATTACCAGGAGGAGGGCCTCTGAAGATGATCTAAGGTCGTTATCACATGGGCGGTTTTAAACACACCCACCTTGAATTTGCTCCATGTCTTCAGTGCTGGATTTGCTTGACGTTGTTCCCCTCCTGCTGCTCTCTCGCCCTGAGGTCACAGTTTTTAGTTTCTGTTTCTATTTATCCCTCAACGGGCAAAGTCCATTTCAGGCAAAGTTCAACAGGCCAAGCTGAGGTATCGCAGCTATACCGACCACGTGTGATTCAAAACGCTAAACTTGAATATGAAATGGAAGGGGAAGCTGCAGAAGCAATCCGGGGGGAAAGTAGTAGGTGTGATAAAGCTCTTAGGGTCTGGGCAGGCGTATGAAGCAGGGGTGATGTAGTACAGGGGGGAAAGGCACTGAACCCTCCCCTTTTGTCTGCTCTGTTTGGTGTGTCAAGTACATTTATTGCTTTCTAACTCACTTGCAGTACCAGAGCTATGAAAAGTGCTGGAGCAAACAACTGGAGGGGATGGAAGGATGTGGGGAGGGCTCAGTTCTATTCTTCCCGTACATCTTTTCTGTGAATGAGGGATGCACAACCTGTTTTGCAAGTGAACGATGGTCTTGTTGCATCTACTCTGGCCCTTATATTCTGCTCTGACTTGCATTATTTCTGGATACCTTTGTGGTTGTATGGAATGTGTACAGAACTTGGGTTTCAGTGCAGGAAATGGAGCTGTATTTGAAAGTGTGTAAAATCTCAATCTCTCTTGTTGTGTTTTTTTTTACCAGTCAATGGAAAGTGGACTTCTTGGTCCAGCTGGAGTGTCTGTACTACGTCCTGCGGAGGTGGCACCCGACAGAGAACAAGAGATTGCTCAGACCCACCACCGCAATATGATGGACACAAGTGCGAAGGGAGTGACGTGCAGGTTGACTTCTGTAATAACGACCCTTGCCCCAGTAAGTGCCTTTGGGGGTGGAACCATGGAGCATACTAGGCCTTCCTGTAAATAACGTTTCTTCTTTCCCTGATGCCAGTCTCCAGAGCAAGTGATAGTCCTTGATAACTATAATGAGGCAGATTTAAACCCTAGTTTTTAAAAATGTTTTGCACTACTTTGGCCTTCCAGATGTTGTTGAACCACATTCCTTACCATCGGTCTGCTGGGGCTGATGGGAGTTGGAGATCAACACTTGGAGGCCCCATCGGTTCCCCACCCTCCCTTAACGATATACCCCTGACAGCTGTTTTGTATGCTACATTTGCGTTGCATTGGAAGAAAGATCCTTTCCAGATCTCAGCTGGTTGATGAGTGGATTCACGTCACAGATCCAAGTTGCTGTGGTTGCCCTCAACTCACACCACCCCATCCACGTTTTAATAGCACAATCCATTCACACTGTATCACAGCGTTAGCAAGAAATGTAAGGGATGTAGCTGAACACCAAAAACCGTAAAGTCTTTGAATTAATGGGGGCAGCCACATGGATCACATGCAAAATCTCTCTTGAGGTTCAAAAGGGCACCATTGTCCACATATAGCATTACAAGCAAGCAAAAGCCATAAACTCTCCAGACTTGATGCAAAAGACCTTGATGCTCTTCCATGCCATCCTTCGAGGCAGTGTGCCTCCATTCCCACGCATATTGTCCTCCAGGTTGGGGCAAAAGCATTCCGTTGGATTTCTGTGCCCTTAAATGTAAAGGGTCCTGATTTGAAAAATAACCTGTTTCCACAGAGCATGGTAATTGGGGCCCTTGGGGCCACTGGGGAACTTGCAGCCGAACATGTAACGGTGGCCAGATGAGGAGGTACCGGACTTGCGACAACCCTCGTCCACTCAATGGAGGAAGAGCCTGTGCCGGGGCTGATACACAGATACAGAGGTGTCGTGCAGAGCTATGTCCTGGTGAGTTACCTTGGTATGTACATGGCTACTACCTCTATACATGAAAGGCAACAATCCAGATTTCTGTAAAGTTCTGAATTGATGAAGAACCCAGTTTGCACATGTTGTTACTGCTAGTATCTTTGTACTATTTTTTTAAAAGTAATGGCCTGTTTGAAAGAGGCTTTTTGCTGCGGCTGCTTTTTTTTCATATGACCACAAATCCATCAGCAAGCCTGATAGGTTTGACATGTGGACTGCTGCTCTGCCAATGAGTTAGCAGTTGCCTGCTCTTTTAGGCCTAAACTACATGTGCTTTGCAGTAGGCCCATGCCTTCAAATGCAGATTTCCCCCTGCCCCCCAACCCAACTAAAGCCAGGGCAGGTGCAATTTAAAGCCCTAAGGGAGCATAGACAAGGGAGCTGAGCCCTCCTTCCACTTTGCTCTTTTATCTTTTTGCAACCCTCCATGCCCCCACCCCCGCCTTTCCCCCACCTGAGTTTACATCTAGTATCAGAGTCTGGTTGAAGGGAAAGGACTTTATGGGATGGACTGCAGGGGTTTAGCACTGCCCTTCCCTGCCATATTCAGTACTTGGAATCACACTTCCACATCCTGCTTTAGGGGTGACTTGGGGTGACCCACATTTAGAGAGGCAAATCTGGCACCGCCCCATGTAGTTTAGGCCTTACAAAAACTGGTCATATACACATTGCTTGTATTGGGCAGAATTGTGTGTGTAATCTTAATGTGATCTGGACTAATTTTTCTTTAAAAAAGAAAAGAAGATCTGATACTAGGATTCCCTTGGCCTTCCTGTCCTGACCTACATGCAGCTTCTGCACCTACCATCCCAATCCTCAATCTGTCCCCCTTGCCTAGCCCCCACCTTTCCTGCTCTTGCAAGCAGGATTCCAGGGGGTTGTCTCCACAGCGCTGGGTTGGCACCGTTTCCCTCTTCAACCCTGCACTTTCCCTCTCCTGGGGCATTGTCGGGTAATCTTGACGCCAAGGACGGAGCACTTTGTTTCTGGATGGCCGTCCGGGTCCCGGAAGTGCCCCCGCCCTCTTCCTGGTGGAAGGCTGGTCACCTTCCACTAGGATCCGCCTCCAGGTTGTCCCTAGATTGGCCCTGGAGCAATGTCACACGGCGGAAGTGCTGTATTGATGTCACTCTGTTTGAAAAAAATCCCAAACGTTTTTATATCACAGCATTGCAGGGAAGCCCTGTGGTAGCTGCGAAGCTGCGCTTGCGTCGTCTAACTGACACGGCGCAGATCCACAGCCACCGCGGGGCTTTATCCACGTGTAGACAGCTCCCAGTTTTCTCCTACACGTTTCACTTAGTATAGAGCATTTGCACCCACCATTAAGTAAGTAACCACACGAAAAGCATCAGTTCAACTCTGTTAATTCTGCTCTCAACCTTCTGTACTGGTTTACAGAGGATGGAAACTGGGGAACATGGCAGCCTTGGAGCACATGCTCTGCTTCTTGTGGAGGAGGGGAGCAGACCCGAACACGGCTGTGCAATAATCCATCCCCATCCAACAATGGACGCCCTTGTCCTGGAGACATGTCCCAGATATCCAGGTGTAACTATCAAGCTTGTCCAGGTAGGTAGGCAGATGCAAGACTGTGTATCAAATGCTGAGAAGCAAAAAAAGAAAAGAAAAAACCTGATTTCGTTATGGATGCTGTGCTGCATGATATTCGGTCCTGAACAAAGGTGTTTTCGGAATACGCAAGAGAATTCAAGGCATTTAATCTGTGTGTAAACACAATGAGGAGAGTGTAAACATGTGAGGAGAGTGAACTCTGTAGCCTCCCCCTGCCCTGCTTCTCGCACATTTCTATCACTAGGCTAGACACTAGATGGATGAAACTATACTTTACAAGACACAGAGAGCCGATCTACACCAAGCAGGATACAACACTTTGAAAACATTTTGAAAACTATATATGGAGTGTGTCCTGGGCCCCAACAGTTGTCACTACTGGTATAAACTGTTTGAAACCGTTTGAAACCATTTTAAAGCAGTAGTGTAGCTAGGCTCACTGCCACAGACGCTGCATATCTGTTTTCTCCTGCTGGTAATGCCTAGTGCAAAGAAAAAGTGTGACATCGTTGTGCTGTGCATCTTCCCACATCTTTCTTACATTGGGGGACACAGGGATAGAGAAGGGAGGTGCACAGCATATAATGTAATAAGGAAGAGAGACTAAAGAGTCATGGAGTGGGAACAGCTCCATGTCTCTCTAGTTTGGCCTTCAGATGAGAATGTGAAGGGGGCAGCCGTAGCTAAGAGAAAGGTAACATGCACAAGGCCCTGGTTCAATCCCTGGCATCTCTAATGAATTGGATGCTGTAGGGATTGCCTAAGGTCATGGATAGGCTGACCATATGAAAAGGAGGACAGGGCTCCTGTAACTTTAACAGTTGTAGAGAAAAGGGAATTTCAGCCAGTGTCATTTGTATGCAATCAATTCCTGGTGAAACTCCCTCTTCATCATAGCAGTTAAAGTTGCAGAGGCCCTGGCTTCTTTTGTATATGGTCACTCTAGTATAGTGCCTGCAACTTTAACTGTTGTGATGAAGAGGGAATTTCACCAGGAACTAATTGCATACAAATGACACTGGCTGAAATTCCCTTTTCTCTACAACTGTTAAAGTTACATGAGCCCTGTCCTCCTTTTCATATGGTCACCCTAGTCATGGAGGGCCACTGACAGGCACAGTAGAAAGTATTGAGCTAGATCAGGGGGCTCCAAGGTTTTGGGCCATTGGGCACATTTGGAAATTTGAGAAAGATGGAGGTGCCCTTTCACAAAATGGCTGCTGTGGGGGGTGCAGCTACTCACAGTATACTATTTACACAGAAATGCAAAATGGCGAAGGTAAAAGGCAAGTGATTTGCCCTAAAGCCTGAATACATGTCAGAGGTAGAGTCTGAGCAAAACCACAAACCCATTCATCTGAACCTACAGTTCTTTCTCCTGCTCAGACCCCCCTCCCCTGCAAACTCTCTCTCTCAACCCCATGACACAAGATCCACCCACCCCAGTCACTAATTTCTCTCTTTTTCTCTGGATCACTCCCAAAACACTCCGGATCACCTCTCTCCACAAAACACACACATATTAACATTCCCTCCCGAAAACTCTCTAACTCTCTCTCTCTCTCTCTCTCTCACACACACACACACACACACACACTGGATCATTCCCCCACCCCACAAAACACATGCTCTCCTGATGCCCTTCCCAATCCACCAAATTTACATGTCAGAAACTTTTTCAACAGAGTTTTGGCAGGTGGCTGGGAAGCAGCAGAGCCCTGGTCTCCAGCTGCCCCGCTTCCCTTGTGGAACCCAGAGGCCTGCTGAGAAGAGGAAAGGAGTAGGGTGGGTTGCTGCAGGTTGGAGCTCTGCTGCTTTCCAGCTACTGAAGTTTTTTTGGTTTTGGTTTTTAAATCAATTTTTAAAACAAAATCAAGAGGAGCAAGATGCATCGGCAGGCACCTAGGGTGATGCCCAGGAACACTGTGGTGCTCATCTGTACTGTCTGTTGCCAGCCTCAGGGCTTGATTGATCAATGACCTGAATCAGGAAAGGGCAACTTTGTATGTTCCAGGACTGTATAGCAGTATTGCAGCTGACTCTGACTGCTGATGCAGCGCTATGACGTATACTGGTGTTATGAGTATTTGGGCTGTTATTCTTGGGCTAGATCAACACTAGTGCTTTTTATCGGTATTGAAGTGTGCTGAGGGCACACTAGGCATTTCGTGTACCACTTTTGTAGAGTTATTTCCTGCTTTTTATTCCGTATTCTCCAAAATACCAAACAGAAGCCACTGTGTGTGCTACAAGGTGTAAATGTGCAAGAGAGATATAGCGTTACCATGATGAGATTGTATTGATATGACATGAGGTGTAGAACTGGCCTTGGTCTTCACCTTTTTGGTGGCGATGTAATGAATCTTAGGATTAGAGCTGCCATATTTTCACTAGGCTAAATGGACCAATGTTCTGACTTAAGTTCAGCTAGACTCAATGTACAATTTGAAAGTTGTTTGCTCAGACTACCTGGCCAAACTTTGCACACATGAATCCAACCATTTGTTATTACTGCTTCACAAAAAGGTACCTAAAAACGTTGGAAAGTCATTAAAATTGCTGCGTAATCCAAGGGAAATTACTTGAAAGCACACAAATATGCAGAAATCTGGTAAAAAAAATTGAACATAAGTTTTGAAAATACAGGTGTGTGTCTTATTGCCAATGCTTGGTATATTTTTCAGTTGTTTCCTTTAAAATGTGGTACCAGAACACTGAAAAGTTTACATGTTCTGGCCCAGATCCTAACCAAAGAATTGCATAAAGCCTTCCTGAATTACTCCAGGAATTTGTTCAACTTCCTTTCCTGGCATACTCTGCAGCATTAACACTGGCAAGCAATGTTAAACAATAGTTGCTTTTCACACTCTGAGGACTTTGCTTCTCACTCTACTTTTTCATTTTGAGAAATGTGCATCTCATAAAAAAGCTCTGGAAACCCCTCTAGGGATCTATGGCCTGGAAGAAGTTTTGTAAGGTCACCATTTAAGTGTGCTGTTTCATTTTATGTCTCTCTCTAAACAGAGAGGCCACTGTGATCCCACAGCACTCATGGTTTTTAAAAAAATAAAATTACAAAGTAAGAGATTTTAGAGATAGGATGTTGGCCCAATCCAACAGGGCTCTTTTAATATCCTTATTTTACAAAACATGCTTATCTAGTCCAGCATTCTTTTCCCACAGTGGCCAACCAATGCCTATGGAAAGCCCACAAGCAGGACATGTGTGCCATAGTAACCTCCCGCTCATGTTTTCCAGCATTCTGCTTCTGTTACTTTGGGTGCCTCCACAAGAGCGATTTAAAGCTCTTTCAAGGCGCATTACAGATTTTACCTCTAGAAGAGCAGAGCGCAAATCGGGGGTTGAGGTGCATTCTCGAATGCGCGTTAAATAGCGACTTGAAATTTACCACGGGAGTTAAAGCACCTTATGGCCACTTGCGATTCTCCGCATGTCAACAACTTTAAAGCGTGTTTCATACAGCCCGTAATGTGCTTCACCGCCTCTCGTAAATAGGTATTAGGAATAAATGCGCTTATCCGGATATGCGCATAATCGGGCAACCGGGCGTCAAAGCGAAATCTTGTAGAGGGGACCTTTGATATTCCGAAGCATGCTGCTTCTGTTACTGGAAGTAATATATAGCCACCATGACTATTAGCCAGTGATAGCCTTATCCTCCTTGAATTTGTCTAACTCCCTTTTAAAGCCATCCATGTTGGCAGCTATTATTACATCTTGTGGAAGCAAATTCCATAATTTAACTATGTGCTGTATGAAGAAATATTTTTTGTTTGTATTTTCTTTCCCATCCCAAACCTCCCTGTTAATAGGTGGGCCTCCACGCACTAGAGGAAGTGTCATTGGCAATATTAACAATGTTGAGTTTGGAATAGCTTTTCTGAATGCCACCATAATAGAAAGTCCAGATCTGAACACTAGAAGGATACAAGCCAAAATTACAAATATCCCTCGGACTCTTGGTATGTCTGATTCTTTTATAGTAGAGATTTTACAGAGGCTTATCAAATGTATACAGTTTAATTCAGCTGAAATAGTGGCTCACAGTTGGCAAGAATGGCCTATGTTCCTCATGGCTAGGAGACCGTATTGTTTTCCTCGGCAGGATCTACACTGCTGCTTTAAAGCGGTTTATAACAGTACTGACAACTGTTGGGGCCCAGGACACACTCCAAAAACAGTTGTCACTACTGTTATAACCTGCTTTAAAGCGCTTTAAAGCAGCAGTGTAGATCTGCCCTTTGACTTTACTACCGCCAGATGTCACATCCTCACAGTTAATATACTGGGCACATCCTCCTGTATCTGACAATGGCATGCAAAATTATTTATTTATGTATTTAGTTAGTTAATTATTATGAATTAATTCTATTTGCCATTCAAACTGTTGTATGAATGGCAATGCATATAGCTAGTTCAGAGTGAAGACAAGTGAAATGTGAAATTTGAGTTTGCACATCTTTTTCAAATAGGATAATAACTAACTAGAGCGACACCATATGTTTCAGCAGCAATAAATTATTAAGGGAAAACACTTTGTTTAATTGGGGCTGTTGTGATTCCTCGTTTTTTGGTGTGATTGATATGGCCTGCATTACACAGGAGGAGAGGGGCAGCAAGGCAGAATATCCTGCTGTTTCCCCAGGCTCCTTTAAAAGGCAGACACATTTGAATCGAGGGAGTGCCTCCCTCCCTAGCATGTGTGTAAAGGAGCGGTGTGTGTGTGTGTTTTTGCCCACAGTAAGTCTGCAACCCTCGGCACACTTTCTTGGGAGTCAGCCCTATTGAACACAGTGGGGCTTACTTTTGAGTGCACATTATTATTATTATTATTATTATTATTATTATTATTATTATATTAATTACATTTATATACCATCCCATAGCCAAAGCTCTCTGGGTGGATTACAACAATTAAAACTTTGGACATTAAAAATTGATATACAAAATTTTTAACCATAAAGCCAGAAAACCAGACAACGTATAAAAACAGTGTACATTTAAAACAGCTATGAACTCTCAGCCAGGCTTAAATATAGTTCTGGGGTCAATTAAAAACTCAGTATATGGTGTTAAATGCCTGGGAGAAGAGGAAAGTCTTGACCTGGCACCGAAAAGATAACAATGTTGGCGCCAGGCGAGCCTCGTTGGGGAGATCATTCAATAATTGGGGGGCCACCACCACTGAGATGGCCCTCTCCCTTGTTGCCATCCTCCATGCTTCCCTCAGAGTAGGCACCCAGAGGAGGGCCTTAGATGCTGAGCGTGGTGTACGGGTAGGTTCATGTCGGGAGAGGCGTTCCATCAGATATTATGGTCCCAAACTGTGTAAGGCTTTAGAGGTTAAAACTGGCACCTTGAATCGGGCTCGGAAATATACAGGCAGACAGTGCAAGTGGGCCAGAGTTGGTCTTATATGTTTGAACCTCTTGGTCTAGGTTATTACTCTGGCTGCCACATTTTGCACAAGCTGCAGCTTCTGAACCATCTTCAAAGGCAGCCCCACGTAGAGTTCATTACAGTGATGTCACTTGGAGGTTACCAGAGCATGGACAACTGAAGCCAGGTTATCCCTGTCCAGATAGGGGCATAGCTGGGCCACCAACCGAAGTTGGTAGAAGGCACTCCGTGCCACTGAGGCCACCTGCGCCTCAAGTGACAGAGATGGTTCTAGGAAAAACCCCAAGCTACGAACTTGCTACTTCAGGGAGAGTGCAACCCCATCCAGAACAGATTGAAGATCCTCCATCCAGTCAGCAGAACCACCCACTAACAGCATCTCAGTCTTGTCTGGATTGAGTTTCAGTTTATTAGCCCTCACCCAGTCCTTTGTCGCAGCCAGACACATGGGGAACTACTTGCACAAATGAACAGAAAGAAGAAAATAATAATAAAAAGAATCACATTGGATTTAAACCTAGCACAATTATAATCTATCATAAGGAATGGCCTTGCTTTTGTGGTCTTATAGAGCACTCTATGTACCCACAGACCACTTACTTGGGAGTAAGCCCCATTGAACTTAAAGGGGTGCTCTTGGTGGTGGGAGAGATCAAATCTGTCTCTCTTTATTGCAGGGAGGCATTTTACCCTCTTCTCCCTCTGATAGCAGGGAAAGTCCTTCCTCGGCAAGTTCATAGCACAATGCCATTTTGTGCCATTAAGGGTTTATTCCATCTGATCTCTGATCTTTTTAAAAATGGAATAAGGGGGGAATAGCGGGAGACATCCTGTTTGTTGACAACATCATGAAATCGACCCACAAACTTCCGTGAGTGGCCAGACATGAGCATGTTATAAATAGCTCGTTTAGAGAAGCCCTTAGTCTTGGTTCACCTTTGGCTAATAATAATAATAATAATAATAATAATAATTAATAATAATAATAATATTTATTTATCACCCGCCTCTCCCAACGGATCGAGGCGGGGAACAACACCAAACACAAGATACAAAAACTGATTAAAAGCAGATAAAACCAGTACATCATTAAAATACCAATAAAACACCAATAAAACACTTTAAAATTCATCTAGGTAGGCCTGCCGGAAGAGATCAGTCTTTATAGATCTTTTAAATTCCTGAAGACTAGTAAGTTGGCGAATCTCTCCTGGCAGGTCATTCCACAATCTGGGAGCAGCAGAAGAGAAGGTCCTCTGGGTAACGGTTGTCAGTCTAGTTCTTGTTGACTATAATAAATTCTTCCCAGAGGACCTGAGCGTGCGGGGCGGATTGTATGGGAGAAGGCGATCCCATAGGTAACCTGGACCCAAACCATGGATACATGTTCTTCTTAGATATGTGTTGTCTGTGTGTGTGTTTTCTGTTTATATGATTTTATGTATATGCCTTTTAATGTGTTTTAATGGTTTTTGATTTTTCTGAATCTCCCAGAAAGCTTTGGCTATGGGGTGGTATAGAAATGTAATAAATGAAATGAAATAAGAAAAACGTAGAAAGGAGGAGAGCACAGGCAGACAACTGTGTTTTCGCCATCACGCTCATTGTAATCTCCAGGGTTATGATTGGATCTGCTGTTGGATGAAATATTTACTGCAATCAGTAACAAAGGGGGAAAAAAGTTTATTCGGGGTCACATGATGTTTTAAGCCCAATTTATTTTTGAGGGGGTGGATTCTGGGAAGTAATGCAAAAATAAATGAAAACAAAGGATGCTAATACAAAAGGCAAACGTTGCTGTATTGATAACAATGTTTCCCCCCTAAAGGTCCAGCAATGAGAGCACTCGTTTCTATTCTGAGTCCCATTTATTGGACAACAGCCAAGGAAATCGGAGAAGCTATGAACGGTTTTTCACTCACTGATGCAGTTTTCAAGAGAGAGACACAAGTGGAATTTGCTACTGGTTAGTTAAATTGGAAAAAAGGTTTCCGTTTTGCATAATCTAACAAAATGTTTTCTTTAGAACTATTTACCACAGTCACATTTTCAGTGTTTTCCCTTCTGTTTGTGCTTGTTCTTACTTTGAAAACCAACAATGAGCCTATAAAGCTGTGAGTGTGGAATTAGAAAAAAATATGACTTTGACAATTTTTGGTAGGGGACCTTCCGTAATCCCTGTCAACTGTCAATGCAAGCTAGTGGCTTTCAGGTTTTTAGCACACATTTAAATGGTTCATTGTTAGTTAATTTCAGGCCCTGCAATGTTTAGGAATTAAAACAATGATTGAAATTCACAGGGGAGATCTTACGAATGACTCACATTGCCCGTGGCTTGGACTCAGATGGTTCTTTACTCTTGGATGTTGTCATCAGTGGCCACATACTACAGCTACAGTCATCAGCTGATGTTAATGTAAAGGTAAGTCAAAATATTGCCATAACCGTATATATTACTGTGCTGCCACAGCCTCAAACACTAGGCCTAGACGAGCACACTCCTCTCAGGCTAAGCACCACCACTTAAAGACCTGAGGGAAGGGTAAAAGACGCACCACTTTTCCCTTATAGCAGAGGGGAAAAGGGTGTTAAGGGTTTTTGAATAAGGTTCTCCTGTGAGTATGTTGGCTGAAGGTGTAATGCTATGTGTTTCTTTATTAAACTGATAGAGCAGGTTACAAAGCCAAGCTGACATGTGGTTTGTGGTAGCAAAAAAAAAAGAAAACATTTATTGCTGTTAATAGTTCTTTCAAATCAATTTAACACCTGCCTATTCTTAACACTTCTAATAATCTTACTAATAATCCTAAATCTTTATAATCTCTTCACACACTCCTGACTAGAACACACACAGCTATCATCCACACACCACGACAATAAAATGATAAGACGTTAAGACG
This sequence comes from Anniella stebbinsi, assembly GCA_029215795.1. Taxonomy (NCBI): domain Eukaryota; kingdom Metazoa; phylum Chordata; class Lepidosauria; order Squamata; family Anniellidae; genus Anniella; species Anniella stebbinsi. The sequence goes on along the minus strand of JARDYH010000004.1, from coordinate 119,096,100 downwards.
TAAAGATAATCCAAAACACTCCCTCACACTATATATACTCCTCCCCCTCCCTTTCCCAGCATCATCAGCCACACCCACTCAGTCCAACATTCCCCACTCTCTAGACATACTAACTCAGACATACTTAAGGAGACAGAAATGTGGGGTATTGTCACAATTACTCTTAAGGTTTTTTCCTCCTATATAAGAGGGGAAAACATTATAACATTAGCATGTCATATGATGCTACTATCATAGATGTTTAAGAGGTCTATAGGCAAAAAGTTTCATTGGACAGCCTGCTCATTTAGTAGGCCAAGATTTGTCTCTCGTCTTTTGAGGGAGCAATCCTATGGCCCCCTAGACATTGTCTGAGGGGGCATAGGATAGTGGGGACTCCCCCCTCCAAGGTTGGAGACACTGTCCTAACCTCAGAAGGGGGAGTTGGAGATCCACACCCCCTACCCTGCCCCCTCACAGCCGACACAGTTCTTCCTGCGCCAGTTGGCCTCCAAGGTTGGAAAGTTGACCTCAGAGAGGAGGAAAAGAAGGTGTTCCAGTGGGTGGGGAGGGGAGGAGACAGAGAGACAAGAATATGATTTATCTGGAGCCTCTTCCAGCCTCCTTCTCTCCATCTTTAAAGTACTATCGCTCCAAGTTTGTGGGCTTCTGTTCATTTAGGGGGCAATAAGTAGGATTGCACCCTTAATTGCCCTTTTGCACCACAATGTTCACTTCGTTTTCTCTCAAGTTCTTCTGCTCCACAATTATAATAAAGCTGCACCATTGTTAATCTCAGCTCTTCTATTTTTCTAAAGAAGTATTTTCTTTGCTTCTTCAGTTCCTTCACTCCAGCAAGCTGTTGCTTGCTTGCTTCTTCACTGAGTATTGCAGTGCTTTCAGCAACCAGACGCAGATTAGCTACTATTCTGCCTATTGTTTAAGAAGGAATTATTTCCCTAGAAATTGAAAGATTGATACACTAAATATAGGTGTGTCCTTGATATGCATTGAAAATACCTTGGGAATATTACATCTGCATTGCACCCTGAATGAGCCTTAAGAAATACATGTTACTTGCTGTCTGGTCAAGATAGTTAAGTGACCCAGCAGGTTGTGCTGTTTGCCTTAGCAGCTTCAAAAATTAATGCTAAAGGCCTGACTGCCATCACAGTTAACTGTAAATATGAGTCTTTGGTTTAAATGTCTAGATGTATTTTAGTTCAGATTCACCGAGCTTTTTTAAAACTTTGCTTAATTATTCGAATGTATTTTTCCTGTCAAACATTTTGAAATTTTGAATCGGTTTTATTAATGGCCTTTGGCTTGCAAATAACATGACAGGACAAGGAGGAATTATTGAGAAGTGTAGCATTGCTGGGAGTTCCAATATGTCCTAGAGTTCCCATTGGTCTTATTGGATATAAATGGTTACCATGAGCGACCCAAAGAGTGAATGGAGATAAGAGGTGTTAAATTATGGAACTTGCCCATCATGTGCTGATAGGATGGGGCACTTTATTCTATGGATGTGTTTATACCTGCACTCTTAAACAGCAGTAGCCTATCTCAGTAGGACATTCAGCAATAAATGACTTCATTTCTGTACTGTTGATCCAAATCCATCTATACCCTATTTACTGCTGACATCACTTTTATAATGAATTACTGCTGTTTGAGAATCTGTGCACACTCATACACATTGCGCTGCCTACATATTGGTTGATTCATTTTAAGGAATGGTTGTGCTGATGGTTGTGTGTTCCTGCATGTTAGGTATACTCAGTGGGAAGCCTGGAGAATGACAAAACTGTCCCATTTAATGTCTCCTTAATCTGGAGTTGTGATGTTCATTACAGGATTATACAGAAGATTACATTCAGACAGGCCCTGGTCAGCTCTATGCATACTCTACACGACTCTTCACGATAGATGGAGTTAGCATGCCGTACACTTGGAACCATACCATTACCTATGATCAAAATCGGGGATCAATGCCCTTCCTGGTTGAAACACTCCAAGCCTCTTCTGTTGAGACAGAATACAACCCCCTCGAAGAAGCTCTAACTTTTAAAATCCATGCTTCCATTACAAAAGGTATTGCTCGGGGGGGGGGGGGGAGATTGTACACACAGACTTTGTGCAAAAATATATGCTTCAGCCTTCTCTGAAGTGGATTATGTCTAAACCAGGATATCGATTTTCATTCCCAGCCTACCCCCACCCAAGGAGTCAGATTAGGTCACATGTACAAAAACTACCTGTACGGTGCCAATAAAATGAGGCAAAGCAAATGCTAACATTTAGTCCATTAAAGTTTAGCTAAGTAAAACCCTTTCCAAATAAAAAACCTTATAGTGGGTTGGGACCCAGTCTTAGACATGCTCAGCACAGACCCATTGAAATCAGTGAGAAAAATTAGTCATGACTGACTTTCAATGGGTTCACTCCAAGCATGACTCAGTCTGGATCCAACTGAACACGTCTAAAATATGCTCAATAGACCCATTGAGTTTAAGGGACCATGGAGGTAGGGATGCTGGAGGAAGTATAAAAACGTTGGAGGAAGTATTAAAAAAAGAAGTTAAGGATGTGCATATAAAATGAAATTTAATACAAATAAAATTAAATTATTAATATTTTCAAAGAACACTCCTATGCATATACAAATAAACAGAATAAAAGCAGTGCTCATTAGACTTTGGCCATACGTGTTTCGACTTGTTAGTCTTCGTCAGTGGCCCAATCACTAAAAGTATACAGAAAAGCATTTATTAGTGCCTTAGATAGAAGCAAAGGAATTTTATCTCCCCCCATCCCCACCCCCGTTTATATAACATAAAGGGTTTTTTTTACCTACCTAAGCTGTTGAGTATTCAGCAAAAGGTTTTCAAAAGAAGGGGGCTGACTTAAATATTCCCAAAGTAAGGGAATTGTATGTCACTCCCCAAAATGGTAAATAGAATGGTAGATAGAATGGTAGATAGGATGGTTAAGGTTAGCACCTTGTTATCTGTGTCAGTATAAAAATGTAACAAATAAATGAGTAAATAAATCTGCAACGGATTCAAATGAGTTTGGATTTCTATGAATCCAACCTGCAGCTTCCGCAGCGGACTGGCTTTTCTTGAGTCACATGGATTCTGTGGACTTGTGGACCACTTTTTCACTTGGGGTGCGTGTATATTAATCCACATTAGTGTTGAGGTGCATTAACTATTGCACACTGCCACAACTAATGCCCTTGTGATAATGCGAAGTAGCAGAAGTAGCAGCATTGCTTTAAAAAAAAAAACCAATTCCATGAATGAGCAGCGACGGAACAAAAGACGCTTGACAATCTGTGAAGCACAGACGGAGCAGATTGAACAAAATCCATGCATCCCTACTTGGAGGTCATCAGCCCAACTCCATGCTGAATGCAAGATCTGTAACGCAGGATGCAACTACAGCATCCCTCTCAGATGTTCATCCCACCTCTGTTTAATCACCTCCACCTTCCATTTCCACCTATTGGTTCTAGTCGATGCCCGAGTCAGGCAAGGTCATGGTTCTCCGCCACCCACCAGCCCCTCATGCTCTCCTTGCAAAGGCTGAGACCATGAGGTGTTGATAGGCGGCGGGGGCAGGAGTCCTTGCAAGGAGAGAATGAGAATTTGGTGGTCAGCACAGGACTCCTGCCCCTGCCAGTTGTCAACCTCTCCCATTTTCCTTGCAAGGAGAAAATAAAGGGTTGGTGGGCGGCAATGGGGAATCCCACAAGCCACTATTTTGAGTAAAACTGCAAGTATGCTACTTACATGAATTGTAATTTGCACAAAATGCTGCAAATAGCAGCATTTATATGAAATTACAGGGGTAAATGGTCTAATTAGGACATTTGCACCTGTAATTTTGAACAAATGAGGCTATTTACTCATGATTTAAGTAAGCAGCACACCAATGGTGTTTATGCAAAATGGTGGCTTGCAGGGAAACAAAGATGTTGCAAACTCTCACCAGGCACCTGCAGACCTTCAGGCGGCTCATCCTACATGCTCACCAGGGTCTGGCAGCTGGCAGGAGTGCGTCAAGCTGTCCCAGACAGGATTCAGGGGATTTCACCCATCTCTATGTGACACCTTTCAGATCTTTGATAATACTCAAGAGTTTTTGTCCATCTGAATAACCCTTGGCTTTCTTTATCCACAGGAGACCAAAGCAACCAATGTCCTAATGGGTTTGGTTTGGATTCTTCTGGGTCTTACTGTTTGGGTAAGAGGATGGCCAGAAACATGATTAAATATAGAATGCTCCGTTTACTGCCTTGCCTGTCACCTATGAGTCCTTCTTCCTTCCAAAGGCTTCTGCAGCATAGACATCCCATCCCTATTTTCTAGATTGCTCCCTCTCCCTTTTGTTTCATGTAGATTGGAAGACATTAAGCTACAGTTGATGAGCCTATTGCTCTTACACAGTGGTTTTATTTGGAAATTGTTACTTTTTTTCTGTGGGAAAAATCCAACGTTGCCTGTGGAAGCAAATTGGCGTTTACACATTGCAATGTTGCGACTGGGATTCAAACCAGAACAGAATGTGGGATGCCTGGCTTCCATTCTGATTCTTGAACATGGGGTGTGTGTGGAGGCCATCACTGCACTTTCAAACATTATTTTTCTACAGCCACCTTTTTGTTTAAAAACAAACACTATTAATTGCAATATCCCTTCATGTGAATATGGGGGAAATGAGTTTTAAAAACACAACCGAATTGGTGCTGGTTTTTCTTTGTCACTTTGAACATAATGAAGAAGAAGAAGAAGAAGAAGAAGAAGAAGAAGAAGAAGAAGAAGAAGAAATAATATTTTTATTTCTAACCTGCCTCTCCCTCTGGATCGAGGCAGGGAACAACAATAAATATAAATACAAGGACCATAAAATAGATAAAACATTAAAAACAAATAAAAACTAATATATTATTAAATAATAATAATAATAATAATAAGCAGTTTGAGTGGGATTAGCAATGTGGTGGGAATTGGATTATTTTGTTGTTAAACATGAACGTTGCAAATCTCAGGCAGTTAACTAGACCCTACAGTTGTCATGTTGCCAATATATGTACTGCGAATGATATTGAAATTTTAATCCGTTTTTTTTAATCATTAGATGAAGATGAGTGTACAGCTCGAAATCCTTGCTCCCATGTATGCCACAATGCTATAGGCGCGTATTACTGTTCATGTCCTAAAGGCCTTACCATATCAGCAGATGGAAGAGCATGTCAAGGTAAGGGTCATTTTAGAGGGCATGCAGAAGTCTGAGAGGAGGGATATGCAAACCACAAGTTCAATGTAGAAAACCACAGATTTAAGACCACTAGAATGAATCCTAGAAATCATTTGGCTAAAGTTTGCTGACCTCTGCACTGGATTGCACTTTTTTTCTGACAGCATTTGCATCCCATGAGATAATATTTCTTATTTTTTATGCATTACGTTGTTATCTCACCTTTCTTCCATGATAAAACTCAAGGTATTGTACATGGGGTTCAGAGCCTATCTACACACGCAGGATGTAACAATTGTCACTACCGTTTTAAACCATTTAAAACCGTTTTAAAGCAGTAGTGTAGATAGACTCACAGTCTCCCATTCGGGCACTGGCTTCAGAACATTTGTTGCATTATGTGCTTTCAGACCATGTCCTGAGATATTAACATGGGTAATATCTTCATGATGAAATTGATGCTGTTTCTTCTCCCATGATGTGCAATGAGGCATAGCTACACTTATGGCTTGCCCTTTATTGCAGATATTGATGAGTGTGCCTTAGGGAGGCATTCGTGCCACACTGGCCAAGACTGTGAGAACATGATAAGCTCTTATCGTTGTGTGGTTCGATGTGGGAATGGCTTCAGAAGAACATCAGATGGGCTGAGTTGCCAAGGTATGGAAATGGATTTATCTGCCAACAGTGGAAGCAACACTTTCATAAGACCAAGATGGATCCCTGAATGTAGTAAGAAATGGATTGAAATATATCAATGGCTACTATTCCTGATGGTGCTACATCCAATATCTGAGGGAGTAAGCCTGTATGCACCAGTTGCTGGGGAACATGGGTGAGAGGGTGATGTTGTACCATGTCCTGCTTTGTTAGTCTCTGGTCGACAGCTTTTTGGACACTGTGTGAACAGAGTGCTGGACTAGATGGACCTTTGGTCTGATCCACCATGGCACTTATGTTCTTATTTGGTGTTTGAAATGTCACCTTCCCACTTTATGATTCTCTTTTAAGCTTTCTGCAGTTTCCAAAATAACGAGACAGAGGTTTTTCATTAACGCTCTTTCACTCACTTGTTCTGAAATACAGGTTCTTGTTACTTAAGTGTAATGTGACTTTTCATTTTGTGCTGCTCTCTTTATGATCTAGAGCAAGGGTGCACAACCTCTTTTATGCCCAACAGCCACATTGCTGCGCACACGCACATGCACACACAAACTCACACAGGCCTGGGGTTTCTCTTGCTAGCTGTAGCAAGGGAATCCCTTCCTTATCTCCAATCTCTAATGAGATAAAGCATGATTTGAAGTGGCGAATCAACAGATCAGGCCTGGTTTTAAACCTTCATACTCCCAATACTTTTTTTCGGCATCCTCTTCACTCTAGCTGCTTTTCTGCATGACATGGCAAACGCACCTACACACAGACTCCTGGCTGGTAGGATATTGGCTGCAGAAAAAAAAAACAGCAGGCAGGGCAAGGATCAAGCAATGCCCCCACCCCAGTGACTTGCCCCTGTTTGGTTCCCAGCCGTCTGGGAACAAGCGCTGCACATCTTCCAGGTAAGAAATGTTTAATGGTGCTCTTCCTCTTCAACAGATGTCAATGAATGCCAAGAGTCTAACCCTTGTCATCAACGCTGCTTCAACACCATTGGAAGCTTCCACTGTGGGTGTGATCCAGGATATCAGCTAAAAGGAAGGAAATGCATGGGTAGGAAATAGCACAGAAATGAGCGGGAATAGTTTATCGCCTGTAGGCGAACATTTCTTTCAGCATGACCACAAGCTTGCAGTCATTTATCTAGAATGCACCTTTATACCAGGCCTTGAGGTCTAATACCATGCTATTCAAAAACAATGTTTTCCCTTCGTTTGAGGTACTAAACATTCTTGATGGGCTTCCTGTCTACTTGGTTATTTAAATACAAGTGGGTACGTGTGGAAATTCATGGGGACAAGAGAGAGGGATTGGCATCGTAAGAAGTGTGTCTTTGGAGAATAATTCTGTCTCCCCCTCAGGATCATTTCATTTGCAAAGGAGTAGATCCCCTTCACCACTGAAAGGATCCTTTTGCAAGGGAATGGCAGGTAAAAAGACTGAGAGAATCTTGCGACAACTTAGATGCCAACAAATGTATTATGGCATAAGCTTTCATAAACTACAGCCCACTTCATCAGATGCATGAAGTGTTATCCTGAGTTGGTGAGGGGTGGAATTATAAACATTATTATAATTATTATCAATTTGTGCCTCATATACATGCACCTGGAACTCAGGATAACACTTCATGCATCTGATGAAAGCTTACGCCATAATGAATTTGTTAGACTTTAAGGTGCCACAAGACTCGTCATTGTTTCTGGTAATTCTTTGGAATTTTAGCATGACATACATGCGCCCTAACAGCACTTCACCAAATAAAAGAGCTGAACTTACGTTTTAATATCTTAAGATCTAAAGGCAAGGAAGAATCCAAAATATGCATGTTTCAAACTCTATAATTTTTAAATCAGTTTTATTGTATTGACTGGCTGGTGGATAATAACGAATATCTGGAGTTAAAAGCCCAATATTCTAAATGGCAGGATTTGTTCTTTCCTCACACAGAGAAACAAAAAACACTGGTGGGGTGAAGAAATAAATGTTGATGAATATCTCCATTAAAATCTCTTTCACTTGGTAATAATAAAAGGTCAAATAACAGTGCAATCCTATGCATGTTTAGACAGAAAAAAGAATCCCACAACTCCCAACATTCCCCAGCCCACTGGCTGGGGAATGCTGAGAGTTGTAGGACTTTTTTTTCTGGCTAGGGAATTCTGGGAGTTGTAGGACTTCTTTTCTGGCTAAACCACATTGGATTGCACCTTAATATGACTTTGGTGCAACATGCAAATTATAAGTCCTTTTCTTTTGAGCAGCACCATGATTTTTGAGCAAATGTTTTCATTGCTAAATGTATCCTTAGCGGTTTTTAAAGGTGCACATGTATGCAGAAGAGAGGGAGGGAGGGAGAGAGGGAGGGAGAGGTAAAGAAAACAGGATTGCCCATAGTCTATGCGAAGTGAAAGCATAATGCAACCCATTTAGCTATTTCACTTTCTGTCTCTTTAAAGATGTGAATGAATGTAGGCAAAATGTATGCAGACTTGATCAGCTGTGCAAGAATATGCGAGGTGGCTATAAATGCATTGATCTGTGTCCAAATGGAATGACCAAAGCAGAAAATGGAACATGTATCGGTATGTATATTTATTTACCATATTATTTTTGAAGACTATGGATTGCTGTGCTTCGTTTAAGCGAATTGTGTGGGACTTGCGACGTTACCGTCTTCCATTTGTAACCCTCTTTTCCCGTTGTTTCTTCCATCTTTTTCTTGTCACAAAAAATCTGCTAAGGAGGGGAAAATGGAACAGCTGATCTTAGCAGATTTTGATTGATAGTGCTGGGAGCCCTAAGGAGATCTCCAGCTGTTTCAGTAGTCTCCATTTCCTTCCATCATGTCTGTGAATATCAGTCATGAACTACTTTACGAGTACTATATCTCAAACATTATAAACACGAATGCAAGTTATGAACCTTTACATGAATCTATATTGGCCACAACACAAAAAGAAATGGAAACTCTTTTACTTTCTCTTGGGCTTTTAATGCCTCGGACTTCCTCATCCCCGATGAGGCTGTTCACACAACACACTAACCCTGGTTGAGTGTGAGTTGTTCGTTGTACAACAACCAACACTTGAGTTGGTTGTTGAGTTGGTTGAGTGTAGTGTGTTGCCTGAACCCAGGACATTTTCCAAAGGGTGTCTTGTTAACCATACAGTATGGCTTCTTAGTCATCCTGAACAACCCAACAACAAACCATAGGATCTAAAGATGGCTTGTTCGAGAAAAATAAGCCACACTGCATGGTTAACAAGCCACCCTGTGGAAAATGTTCTGGGTTCAGATAACACACTTACCCACACTTCAACAAACAACCCACAATTCAACAACAACCCAAACTCAACCACTGGGCATGGGTTTGTATGTTGTGCAAACCCACTCAGTGAAAAATAGTAGATTGGTAGTGTTTCCTGTCTTTAAAGAATATGGAAAGAAGAGCAAATGAATAAATATGGGATATTTTAATTCCCCCATCCTGAGGGGGAGTCAGAATTCTGAAAAGGGTAGCATACTGCTGCAGCAGAAAAGTATAAACTCTTGGAAATGGAGGAGTTAAAAATGTCATTTAGGAAAACTTTGGGTGACCCTGGGAGAGAAAGGGTTAGATACAAATTTAAGTGCATGCAATTGGACTGGTGGAAGTGGACCCTACAGCAGCCTCTCTAGCCCCCTGAAAATGCTACAGAGAGGGTCAGGGGATGGGGTGAGCTGTGGTGCAGTAGGGAAGGGCAGATCCTTGAAAATCATGCCGGGGCATATTCTGTGAGTGGAGCCCTTCCATCAACTGAAGCTCTGTGTCAGGAAGAAGACATATGTGCTTTAAAATTTCCATGTACTAGTACTAGTTCCATATACTTTAAGACCTCCAGAGGGATAGTCGTGTAAGTCTATTGCAGCAAAAATACCAAAGAGTCTTGCTTGTGCTCCTTGACAGATATTGATGAATGCAGAGATGGTACCCATCAGTGCCGATATAACCAGATTTGTGAAAACTCACGAGGAAGCTACCGGTGTATATGCCCGAGAGGGTACAGATCCCAGGGAGTTGGAAGACCCTGTATGGGTAAGTTAGAAGCAGGAGTTGTATGAACATTAGTGCCGTTCTGGTGCTCATCATCTGCTTTTGGCTGCTGCTTATGCTACAAAAATGTTTCAAGGTGATATACATCTTGAAATCAGCAGGTTCTAAAGACAACTAATCGGACCTTAAATACCTCTTGCTGAAAAAAAGATATTAAAAGAGTGGCTGATTTCAAGTACAAATGCACAGAATTCCCAGTGAATGTGGCTGGTAAAATAAGTTTTATTACGCCAGATAAAATAAACTTGCATGTATCAGGACAATAGAAGTGCATTTTATGAAATGCATGTTGCAACATATTTAATTCAGGACAAATCCTATTCCTGCATGCTTGCTTGTTATGTTAGATCCTTAACAAGTGGCTAGTTCTGCACACAGCATATACTCAGTGCCAGATGATGTAAACTTACATGCTGACTAGCTATTTGAGGCCCAAGCTACATGTTACGTTGGTTACATAGTTTGCTGTTGAGTGCAGGATTTTTCTCACAAAAATAGCCAGTATGGATCAGGGCCCTGGCATGGTGGTGGTAGGGGAGCTTTAACCCTTTCTCTCCGGCACAATCCCTATCCAAATCGGTCCCCCCTACACCTGCTATTTGCATGGGGGAAGCTCCCATTGAACTTAATGCTGCTTTAAACACTGGCAAATGAGCTTCATGTGTGTTTTATGTATGGGTCGTTCTAATATTAAAAAGGGGTTTTGACTAAAAAAAGTTTTATATTAAGCATGGCTTTAGCAGTATAACAGTGTGACATGCTTCTTTCAAAGTTCTACTACAGACTGAAACATTGCATCTCTAAAACCGTCTTACTATACTTCTGTCATCCTTTCAAATAATTTTTCATTGTCATTTTTTAATGGTTGAAAAGAAGGGATTATAATTTTATTTATCATGTATATATTTATTATTAATATCTACGACTGCCTTATCTGCTAGAAACCCATCAAGGCAGTGTACAACAATTTAAACAATAAAAAATTTAAATGATAAAAACAAGAAAATGAAAACATGAATGCTACATATTTTAAAAATTGAAGAAATGCATCTCTACACCCGTTCTAAAGGCCTAATTTCTTTTTAGAGAGATTAAGGAATTTATAGTGCAATCCTATGTAAGTTGTGTCCATTGGGCCCAGTGTGCATACTCCCAGGAAAGTGCGCATAAGATTGCAGTCTCAGTTTTACATTAGAGTGTGCTCACATTTCAATGCAGGTGTTTGCAACTGTTAAAGCAGAGATAGGCAATCTGGTGCCTTCCAGATGTTCTGGACTATAATTCTCATCAGACCTAGACACCATGGCCAATGGAAAGGAATTATGGGAATTGTAGTACAAAACATCTGGACTGGGACCAGGTAGCTTACCTCTGTGTTAAATATTTAGAAAACCCTCTCAGGGACTGGGATTGGCAATCTTAGGGAATCTTGCCTTTGGAAAAACCTAGAGCGAAGGGAAATCCACCCAGGCCTCTATTTTGCTTATTGTATTTATAGACAATTTAATTTGCCTTGAGAGTCCCTTTGTTATGCAAAAGTAGATCTAGTCTCCCTGTGTGTTTTGTTAACCAAGACGATTACATGGTTTTCACAAACTGTTTCGCAGGAGGACTAATGCATGCACTGTGTGTAGCCCAGCAAATCTGAGCATTGTGATTTCAGAATCACGTTTGTAATTTCAGTTTGTTCCACAGACTGATGTGCTTTTTTATGCTTTTTGTGTTGTTCTTTTCCCCCCCCTCCTTCCCCTTGTCACATGATGTGTTGCTTTGGAATCATGTCCCATGAGCAGACATTAATGAATGTGAACAAGTGCCTAAACCTTGTGCATATCAATGCGTGAACAGCCCTGGCAGCTTCAAGTGTATCTGTCCTCCTGGACAACAGATATTAGGCGATGGCAAATCTTGTGCCGGACTGGAGAGGTTGCCAGATTATGGCACCTACTACAATACCTATAATTATGCTCAGTTCTCCCCCATGAGAGACTACTATCGACCTCAGCAATATATCAGGGAATCCTCCAATCTCTACAGCTCCTACACAGAGTATAGGAACAGCAGAGTTCCCATCTCCAGGACTAAAAGGAATATTAGAGACACTTGCCCTGAAGGCTATGAGGCAAGAAATAACAAATGTATAGGTAAATGTCACCTACGTATATCTATCTATCTATCTATCTATCTATCTATTTATCTATCTATCTATCTATCTATCTATCTATCTATCTATCTATCTGTGTGTATATAGAGAGATAATGCATATTTTCCTTCTTTCTTTCTTTCCTTCCTTCCTTCTTTCTTTCCTGTTCATTCACTGTTAGGATGCTTTTACACACTGATGTAATGTGTGGTTTTATGGGATGCACTATCATATTTTACCAAATTATTTGTTTATTTATTAAATTTATTTACCACCTTTCCCTTCAAATGTAAATTTCACTTCCTTCCCAAATAACTGGAAAATATTTGGTGAGCCCCCACTCCCATCTTGCCAGTATTATATATCCCATTTATTGCCATTATTATATATCACCCTAATATTATCAGTATTATGAGCAAAAATTAATTCTAATATAGACTGCAGACCAATAGCTGTGTTTCTGCAAAAACTGCTCTTGACATCAGGGGATATGGGGCAAGAGAATGTCTTTAAGACACTGTTGGCTTTTGGTACACCGGAAACATTATCATGGACAGAGAGTGAGGACTGTGTAGGTTGAAATGTATAGCCTGATTTATGCACTATGTCAAGGATGGTGCCACTTTATTAGGCACAAAGGGAGAGAGAGAGAGAGAGAGAGAGAGAGAGAGAGAACACACATTAACAAGTGAGCAAGGGCAAGGAAAGCATGTTAAGCAGTTTTGCCTGTGCTTTTTACTTTAAAAAAAATGGGGCTGGGAGGGAGTTAATCCTTTGAACCATATGTCTGGAGAGGCAGGGTTAATTGCGGGACGGTTCATGTGTATGAAGTGAACTTGTCTTGAAGGCCTCTGTGCAAACTCCCTTGAGCAGGGGTAAGCAACCTTTTTAGGCCGTGGGCATATTTAGCCATTTCAGAAACCGACTTGGGCACCACCACAAAATGGCTTCCTATACATGGCAGAGGTGGTGTCTGAGCCCCAACACAATAAACAACTTCTTTGAACTCAGTTTTCAGCACCATTAGAGACCTATTTCACAGCAATCTCAGCTGCTGGTAAGAAATTTTTTTTTTTTCTTTTTTAAAGGGTGGGAGGGGTAAGATGCCAAGAAAGGTGTCTGGGGGTACATTGGTGCCCACAGGAATTACATTGACTACTCCTGCTCTTGAGAATCAAAGCTGAGACCAGGGTGCCACTTCCAAATTGGCAGATGCCTCGTATGAAGCAACACCAGGAGTTCCCTCTGAATCTGGGCTCACTTCGCATGAGGAGGGGCACCAGTAGGGTGATCATATTTAGGAAACCAAAAAAGAGGAGGCCCAGTGGGGACGGGAAAGCACATCTAACCCTTAAAGGCCCAAATTGGAGCGGAGGCGGGGAAAGTGTGTTATCCCCTCCCACCCCCACTGCTCCAATCAGGGCTTTTTCTATAATATCCGGGAATGACAATGTTTTTCCCTTTAAGGTCCTGATTGGAGCAGTGCAGGGAATGATGCGCCTCCGGAAAGCATGGTATTCCTTCCGCCATGCTAATGACGGCCTTAAAGGGGAAAGCATGCCATTCAGGACATTATAGAAAATTACAGAAAATCCCCCCGACACCCGAGATAGAACAAAAACCAGGACCAATCTGGGGAAATCCTGACAGTTGGTCACCCTAGCAGCCAAAATGGAAGTGCTATGCAAATGACTGTCCTGCTTTTCATCTGGGTGGACTCACTCCCTACACAAATGTGTATGAAAAAAATGTTCTGCCCAGGCAAACAGTAGTGTGTGAGACTGTTGTGATCCTGTACAAAGTCACAATACACCGTAAAGGCCTCCAACCAACTGCAGGGCCATCATAGATGCACTCCCGTCATGCATATAAGGGTGGAGGTGGCTTCCTTCAGACCACCAGTTGGCTATCGCTGTCTTTCTACATAAAATTGTGCAGAAACACAGTGTATTCTCCACTGAGATGGATGAGATATGAGACAGTTTGACACTATTGATAAGACACATGCTTAGGTCCATGCCTCACTTTCTCTCTTATTCATTTACACACATACTCATCATGACTGCACCAGACGAGCTCAAAACATGCTTTCTAATAAATTCAGTTCACACATTTAGCTGAGATTCATTTGGTGTGGTCCATTCGTGTGTGAATTTAATTACTATAAATGTGTGTTTCCATCACTGATAGCTTGTTTTAGTACAGGTCTCTAGAATATTCTTATTGATCATGGGACATGGGATACAACTGAGAGCTGCACATGTTCAAGTAGAAAGAAGCACTGAGAAATGACTAGGGAATCTTTTCTCTACCACCTTTTCATTACATCATTTCATGTGCTGCTCACCATCTGCTGGTCAGTTTTCCCTAAAATGTGGGCAGGAGCAGAAACAGTGGCGTGAGCCTGGAAGTAACACAACATTGAACCAGGGCTGGGATTGTTTGTTTACTTATTTCATTATTTAAACGTTTATTAGTTGCCTTTCTGGACCAAGTCCAAGTTTTGCTTCCAAGGCTGCAGAGGGAGTGCAGAGGGAGCCATCACCCCCAACATACACACATGTACACACAACACCTATAGGCTACATCTATAACCAATTGGTGAAAATAAGCAAATTGTCTGTAAAGAAAGGTGTGTGTGCTAATGGCAAAAAACCAAATAGACCATCTTCTTTGAGCAGAGACTGAAGTAAGCAGATGATTAACGGCAACCTGTTAGGCAACTCATCCTTTCAAAAGGTGGGGATGAGGTTAAAAAAAAAGGAAAGAGCTACTTTGAGTACTTATCCATTGAGTTCTTAGGGAAATGTAGAAAATATTCCCCTAAGAACAACAAGCATTTAGGTACCATCAGTACAGGAGAGGATCAATAACTGTGGGGCCTTGGCTCACAATCCTTTTCCTCTATCCCCCACCCATTCATTCCAAATACATTATTTCCCTGATTGGCTTCCAATAAGGTGTCTCCAAAAAAAACTAAGGGTCAAACTACATGTTACATCCAATAAAACAAATGGATCACTTTTTGTCAATGCAAATTTTGCAGGTGTGGTATTCCTGAGTGGGAACCCTGAGCTTCCTTTTGAGTGAGCAGAAAAGAAAGACGTAACTGCCATCTGCATCTTCAGAGTAACATGTAGTCTGAACAGGCTGCAGGGATGAGGACGATTTACATTTCAATCGCCAAAGCTATCTCGGTGGTTTACAATATATTAAAACCTTAAAAACACAATAAAAAACTTAATACAAAAACAATTTAAATGAAACAATATTGGTATGACCAATAGTGTCTCATCTCTGGTACATGTTTGAAGAAGCACATGTCTTCGATCATATTTTATATATACAGGGATGTTAAAATACCTGTATCTATGTTGTAAGAGATATTATCAAATGAAAGTCCTAACTAAAACTATGCTGATGATTTTAACCTGCCCCTAGTTTATAAATTCTAGCATCTTAACCTTACGGGTTGAATTCTGCAGTTTCGCTACAGTAAAACACCCCCTCCCGCCCCCCAAAAAGTTGCCAAATCCTGTAATAAATAGTGTTGTCTAATTTTCTGGGTGTAAGACACTGAGGCTGAGCTCATTGAGGGTGTGAGGGAGACATTTGTGCCCAATGAGAGATTTCCCCCTGGAGAGCCATATATTAGACTAGCAGCTCCCAGAAGACATGAATGAGGTTGGCTTTGGTAATTCAGAGCCTTCTGTGCCAGCCTTTGGAGCTGTGCTGACTTAATCTTAGGCACTGTGCACCACAGGCCTCATCCTTTTGCCATCCAACTTCTCTAGTGACCCTGTGGTGCCTGCAGACCATGTCTATAACTGAAAGGTATCAACTTTAGATTCTGCCTTCTACCTGGTTTGAAGGATTGGACAAGAAATACTTGTCTAATAGTTGAGGAGTCTTTTCTTTTTTAAAGTTACATGTACAGTACCTAAACCAGAAAAATTTTGAATGTGACAAGATTCTTCATTGTTGCTAAACTGCAGCATCTAAAGAAAATACATAAAATAGCCTGACACATAAACCTTAGGGAAAACCTCTCTCTGGGTGTAAGAATTTCATTTATTTCCTGGAGTCTTGCCTCAAAGAGATTTTTCAGTGTTCATTTGTCTCCGCCCCTCTGTATTTTAATGTTTGGTTTTCTGCTTTTTACAGATATTGATGAATGTGAGAACAGAGATGCTTGTCAGCATGAGTGCAGAAACACCTTGGGAAGTTACCAGTGTTTCTGCCCGACTGGTTACCGTATAATGCCCAATGGCAAAGCATGCCAAGGTGAGCCTATACTTTGGTAAAGGGGGAAATTGTACAAGAAATATAACATTTTCACCATTGGTTCACGCTCATAAGTACTTGGAAAACAGCCTTGTGGGAGACATTAGATCATCATGCTTCAGCTGATGTTGAGACAATTGGAGGTAGAAAATGTCCATATTAATGATATCAGTGGTGGGCTCTTTGTTCATCCAAATGTAGCCTATCTGTGATAGTTTATTCAGGGTTGTCTTTTAAGGAGGGGGTGGGCTATATCCACTCCATACTGGAGGTCACAGTCTCAAGGGCACCAATACTACTGGTCAATTGACTGGTTCTAGAGTGATCTAGCTGGTTCATTATACATATGTATAATGAACCAGCTAGATCACTCTAGAACCAGTATATACTGCTAATAAGGAGAGAAGGTTGGCTGCAATTGGCAGTGTGATGTTGGGGACAGACTGATGCATAGGATGACTGGAATGTACTGTAAGTCAGGTATGGGTAGATTTCAGGTTTGCAGGTTATTTCCCCCAAACACTAAGGTCTACCACCCAGAGCCTGGCACAAAATAACGAGTGGGGGGCAGTGAGAGGACATACACTTAGAATTAAGGAACAGGATGTCTCTGAGCACCAAATTGGCTCCCCCTCACAGCCTACTTTGTTTCAGCAGCATAACATTGGGGTGGGGTTTGTTCTTGCTAATGTTAAACATTTGGCAGTCAGAAACCCTTGCTGATCTGCTGCAAATCATCCAGAGACCTTCCAGGAGATCATATCTGCTGCCATCGCCAGTTATCATTGTTATCAGAAGCAATTAACTGGCCTTATGTGGTGGGTTTGCATACCAAAAGGCCATTAATCTGTTTGCTTACAACAGCAAAATGTTTTCCCCAATAATAACATTGCTGTCGTTATTAAGAAGCTTCTTCTTTACCAGTGAAGCTGAAAGTATGTGTGTGGGATATATGTCCGGAAATGTTTACCCACTTCCAGATGAGTTATAAACTTGAAATTTGACATGCTGATAGGCCTGGTTGTACAATGTACTAGAAACATCTAAAAACTCAAAATTTGGGGTTTAAAGTATTTTTAAGAATTTAATTAAAAAACCCTAGGCTTATGCCTACAACTCCCAACCTGCCTTGGCAGAACTCCCAGCATGATGTGTGCAGGAGGTCAGACTTACCAGTCTTTGGCAGCCATGGTGAGGGCATGGACGAATGGCCACCTCATGCCTACCTCATGCCTTTCACAAACCAGACTCCCAAGGTCAGTGTCGGGCAGTCAACCTAATTCCACATAAAAGGAAACAACCCACATAAATGTGCTGTGTCCATTTGTGGTGCTTCCTCCCACCTGCTGTGCGAGGTTTTAAAATCATAACTAGATACAGCAGTGTGACTTTGAGAGGCCAACCTCTGAACATGGTCAAAGGCACCCCATCCTGATATCACTGTTTTCTCACAATCTGGGGAAGCGCACACTCATTCCCAGAAACAGGCCCAATGAAGGGGGGCAAGTGCCTTGGCCAGCCCCAGCCCTTCAGTACAGGCTCTTGATGGAGCACTTGGTGACCGAGAAGTGTGGGCCGAGGCAGTCCTAGCAGGACTTGGCTGGAGGTGGGTGCATTCACTGGCAGTCGCGTACCTCCCCTCCTTGACAATGCTACTCCTCAACGCTCTATCAAGGAGCAGCATTGGCAACGAGAGAAGGGAAGTAAGTGCCTCTCAGAGGACACAGGCACCTGCGGGCCACCAAAGGCATGCTGAGAGGTGTAGTACTGGACTGTAGAGTGGCTGATTTTAAATAAAGCATGGGTTAGCAAATGAGGTCACTATGTGCAAACCAGGTCACTATCTCTCAATACTAACTCAGCTCCCACTTTCACTGACTTTGTTCCCCTTCTACCTGATTTTCTCCAACTGCCACTCACCATTCCATTCTAGCCTCAGCGATCAGTCATTCTTCCATTCACTCTTCTGCTCTTCTGCTTTTATGTAAAAGCCAGGCTTTTACATAAAAATAATAAATTTCATTCAGTAATTCCTGCATCTGTCTTGGAATGTTGTACTTTAGTTATAACAGGAAAAAAATACAGCATAAAAATCTCATCAAGGTAAAAGACCTTGGAAGATAAATAATAACAATAACAACAACAACAACAACAACAATAATAATAATAATACCACCATTTGGCTCTGGAAAGCCATTAATGCAGTCACTAGGCAAGCCTTCCTGGGTAAAATAAATCCATAAGCAGGATGCTACAACTAAGAAGGCCTGCTTTCCAGTTGTCTCCCACCACACCTCAGATGGTGTTCAAAAATTAACAAATTATTCAGGAACCTAAGCATATGCCTACAACTCCCAGCATGCCTTGGGTGGGAGGGAAGATTTACCAGACTTTGGAGTCCATCATCTGGAAGTGGCTCACCATCCTGGGTCTGAAAGGAGAGTGCCTGGAGCCGGATGATTTGGTCGCTAGGCACCATCGCGTGTGGGAGGGAAGGAGGGTGCAGCTCTGGGCCTGTCCAAGCTAACAGTCAGTCAGCCAGCTGTCTCCCTCATGGCCTACCTACGGGCACCGCTTGCGCAGTGCAGTATGAACAGGCTCGGCCAGACTTCACTTGTCGTGAGCCTCAGCAGAAGGACTCCCCTTGGGCAAGTTGAGCACCGTGGCGAAAGGCATGCCTGGAGTTGTAGTTTTCATTTTCTGTGGAGGACAAGGAAAATCATAGTGGTGGCTTCTTCCTCAGGCCTCACAAAGGGGGGCAAGTGCCCGGGCTGGCCCCGGTGCTTCAGTACAGCTTCCTGCTGGAGCACATGGTGGGTGAGAAATGCGGGCTGAGGCAGGTGCAGGCCTTCAACCTAGCACCCGCTGAGAGCCCTGAGCAGAAGATGGTTGAGCAGGCCACGGAGAGCTGTGGCTTCAAGGCGGCCCTGGCCTGCATCGGGGTTGAGAGAGAGAGAGAGAGAGAGAGAAAAGAAATGAATTTAATTCATTTATCAGTTAACTCACAGGCCTAGCACCAGCCTACTACTTTGAGATGATTACCTCGCAGACATATAACTTAGAGGGGCCAAGCATAGGCTGACCAGATAAAATCCAGGTCAGGGCTCATGTAACTTTAACAGTTGTAGAGAAAAGGGAATTTCAGCCAGTGTCATTTGTATGCAATTAGTTCCTGTTGAAATTCCCTCTTCATCACAACAGTTAAAGGTGCAGGCACTATACTAGAGTGACCATATACAAAAGAAGGCAGGGCCCCTGCACCTTTAACTGTTGTGATGAAGAGGGAATTTCACCAGGAACTAATTGAATTTCCCTTTTCTCTACAACTGTTAAAGTTACATGAGCCCTGACCTGGATTTTATCTGGTCACCCTAGCCAAGCAACACCGGGTATATTAGCTAGTAAAATATAAAATCAACACAACTATCTTAATACACTGCCTTTTTGCAGTTTATTATTGAAAGAATGCGAGAATAGGCCTTTGAACCTTCCTAAATTTCAAGATATAGTGATTAAAATCGTAGTGTCTAGGTGGGGGAGAGTTTTGTGTTGTTGTTTTTATTGTGTATCTGATATAACCATTTGTTCAATCAGATATAGATGAGTGCTTTGAACAGAACATCCATTGTGGACCAAATCACATGTGCTTTAACATGAGAGGAAACTATCGGTGCATAGATACACCTTGTCCTCCAGATTATCAACGAGATCCAATTTCTGGGTAATGTTTTATTTTCAACCCTCTTCGTTTTTCCAGATTTCCTTTTAGACAACAGAGCATTGCAAACATATACAAGAGACTGGTCCACACATATCCACTAGGCTAGATCACAGCTTCAATCTTCCAGCTCCTCCCACAACTGGAAAGAGCTCAAATTATTCTCTGCCTAAGTTCCTCCCATGTTGTATCACTTCTACATGCAGAAGTTTATCATCACCATAGTTTGTGTGACTCACCGCTGCAGTAACATCCTAAGGAACCCCTTGACTTATTTGACCTGGGTTTCCATGAATCTCTAGGCATAATTCAAGGGGCTGTTTTTTTAAGTTGTAAAAGCATTTAGGTTTCAATCCTATACACATCTACCTGGGAGCAAGTACCATTGAACTCTATAGGACTTACTTCTTAGTAGGTATGCATAGGACTGTAGTGTTAATAGCTTATGTCATTCCTTCAATGAGGCCTTCCTTTATACCCCATTGAAATTTCTAAGAACAGCAGGAAAGCTACTTTGACCCATGTTTGCACGGCATTAATATTTTAGGAATTTATTTAAAATACTTATATCCTGCCTTTCTATCTAAAAAGGGAGCCTACCAAACCTGAAACCATTAGAAAATCCTTTAAAAAAATTACATCTAGTGAGGCGTTATTTAGGGTGACCATCCGCCTGGATTTGTCCAGACATGCCCAGAAAATGGGGAGCAAATCCGCATCCGGGGGAAAAAACTGTTTTGGGGGGCCAAATCCGGAAATTTAGCCCCCCAAAAGGGTGACCAGATGGCCCTGGGGCGATCCGGGCCAACCGGGGGGCGGCGGGGGCAAACCGGGACGGCGGGGGATCACGCGGCAGTGGTGGGAGGTGGGTAGCAGGAGGCACTTACCTGCTGGGGCGTCCGCTTCCCTCCGGTGCTCGGAATCTACTGAGAAACAGGCTTCGTGGCCTGTCCCTCAGTAGTGCGCCGGGTCATCACCTGGCGCGCTACTGAGAGACAGGCCAGGAAGCCTGTTTCTCAGTAGATTCCGAGCACCGGAGGGAAGCGGACGCCCCAGCAGGTAAGGAGCGCGGGGCAGGCGGCGTGGCGGGTGGGGCGGGCGGCCTGCGCGGGGCGGGTGGCGGTGCAAGGCATGCGGCTGGGGGCGGGCGGCGGGGCGCGGGGCGGGCGGCGCGAGGCATGCGGGCGGGTGGCGCGGGCGCGCGGGGAGGGGTTGTTTTGGGTGGGTGGGGTGGCGGGGGGGGTCCGGGATTTT
Source organism: Anniella stebbinsi (assembly GCA_029215795.1). Lineage (NCBI taxonomy): Eukaryota > Metazoa > Chordata > Lepidosauria > Squamata > Anniellidae > Anniella > Anniella stebbinsi. The sequence continues at coordinate 119,074,701 of JARDYH010000004.1, read as the reverse complement.
GATTCTCAAAATCTGGTCACCCTAGCGTTATTAGCTGCCCTATAGTGGGGGAATTTCTTCACTGAAATGTTTGTCGGAAGCACCAAACGGACACTTTATTTTGTCTGATGAGAAAGGAGGGTAACAATTTTTCAATTTAATTTGTCTTAAATGGTTGTTTTCTGCCTCATGTTATTGGCAAACATATAAAGAGAGTGATTTTTTTAAAAAAGTTGGCCACGCTTTAGTTGCAGAGTTGACTTAGGCCCAAACTAAATGTTACGGGAGTTGCATAGACACCACCGACATGCCTCTTACTGGTAATATGTGACATGGCATCATCATATTGGCTTTTTCCTGCTCTTATAAAATAGCAATATGCAGAGGAAACACTAAGGCAATGACATCCCATCATTCATTTTTTTCAACTACACATTACCAGGGGACATAGGCAGGCAGCACTCATCCATTTCCCCATAACATGTCCTTTGAGCCTGAAATATTGTGCCACATTGCAAAGAGCATAGGTCTTTAGTTCCTTCCTCATAAGTAAAAACCTTGTAGTGCCTTGTGCAGTATTGTATGGAATTCCTGCTTAATGGCACCTTGGCCATCTGCCTAAAAGGCTCCTAAGCTCCCAACCTTGAGAAACCTCTGGTTGCTAGATCCACCGACTATTTATATATTTATTTTAAATATAACTATAAATAAAAAAGCATAGTTGCTTAACTTTATCACTGTTCCAGTGGCATCATGGCCTAGGCCTTCATGGTTGTGTTTATTTTTAGGTTCTGCCTCAAAAACTGCCCACCTAATGATCTGGAGTGCGCCTTGAGCCCCTATGCTTTGGAATACAAACTTGTATCCCTCCCATTTGGGATTGGTACCAATCAGGATTTAATCCGACTAGTTGCCTACACTGAAGATGGAGTGATGCATCCAAGGACAAGTTTCCTCCTGGTAAACGAGGATGTGACGATCCCTTTTGCACTCAGAGACGAGAACTGGAAAGGAGTGGTGTACACAACCAGGCCTCTGCAAGAGCCGGAGACATACAGAATGAGAGTCCGGGCTCTGTCTTACAGCGTCGACGGAGCCATTGAATATCAGACAACCTTCATAGTCTATATAGCTGTGTCTGCCTATCCATACTAGGAAAAGCACGGCTGACAGTAATCAAAGTATGTTAACCCAAATGCATACGTGCCACTGGGTATCACCACTTCCAGAATGAATGCTGCCTCATCTTAAAACAGTTGCAGACCTTGCAACTTGGGGGAAAAAAATATGGTGCTATGTTCTATACTTGTTTCGTCCTGTTAAATGTATCTGTTAAAATAATTCCATCTTGACAAAAAAAATGACTGTAACTCTTGATTCATTGGAATCTTAACCACTTGCTTTATTTATTACACTGGAGCAGGTCACTTTCCAAAGATTGTTCTGCTGACTCTTTGTAACTAGTTAGAAATACTAATTAGGTGGTAATTTAGTGATCAAAAGTGGAAGGCGTTTTGTTATCCCCCCCCCCCGATTTGAAATCAAAGCAAAGTATATTTGTCACAAAATTGCAAGAATTTTTAAAATGATTTAAAATCTTTGTTTTATTGCTTGGTGGAGATATAGTTGCAATGAAAAGTGCCACTTTCCTGACATTCGCAAACACTAAAGGAAGACACTACTTTCATGTCAATGATTAACCAGTAGCTTTAAGAAGACCAGGGAGGATCATATGAATGCCATTAGGGCTGGGCTGTTACACACATTACACAGCAGCAAACTTGGTCAGCCATCACAATACAAACATGTAGCCAATCCTGGCTCTCTGACTAGTATTCCTAATGATACATGTGCTTTCAAACAACTGTTTTATCACCTTTTCAAGCGTATGCTTTAAGGGCAGTATCCAGTGGTGTCATTCACAAATTCAAATAGTGTTAGCGGAGCTCTGCTGAAACTTTCCATTGTGGAAATATTACATTTGCTTAATGGCTTGTGCTACCCATTACACAACGGGTTGTGCAAGCATAATGCACAATGTCTTCCACAACCGTGCTTGCGCAAACATAACTTTAGTTGAATTCTCCTCTTGCGCAATAGTTTGGAATCCACTAGCGTAATGACATTTGTGTTAGTGGAATGACACACATGGATACTGCCCCCAAACGATTCCATAGTAGGAATGGACTGTCACCATCCTGCTCATCTTGAAAGTACTTCGGGCCTTTTGAGTGTTCCATTTGAATAATAAAAAGCCCTGCAGAGCATCTCCCCTTTCCCCCTTCCCCCAAAGGAAAATCAAAGCTTAGGGAGGGGGAGGCAGTTGCAGGAGCTCTTGGGGCGTGGCATGAATTTAGGCAGAGGTGCTTGCATAGTTGAGCAGTCTGCTTCAATTTTTCGCTTCGCTCCTAGTCCGTAGTGCCCTAGAAAATATCCTATATAGTTGCTTCCTACTTATATAAACAAGTAGAGCTGTTTACTCTGATGATTTAACACATCTGAATTCTATATTCCAATATTCCTAATTACAGGCTTTGGATCTCTTTCCCCCATCTTCTCTATACAACAACCCTTGCCCACTTTATAAGTTGGGAACACAAGCTTAGTATTCTTTAATTAAAACAGAAGGTTTGTGGTGGATTGTGCAAACAAGTAAATTCAACTTTCTCCTTCAAGGGATGACAAAACAGCAGCTTAGTTCAGATGGAATTTTGCCTATCCCGAACTAAATAGGTTTCAGAAAGAAATAATTCTAGCAAGTTTGGTCAAGCAATGTGTTAGGTGTCAATACACTGTATAAGGTGGTAACAAACTCTGGAAGTATTTTTTGCCAAGATGTATTCTATTTTTTATGAAAGTATCTGTATATATATATATAAAGTTTTGTTTGCTTGTGTGTATTTTCTATGCAATATCAAAGAGGTTTCTCAAAACAGAAAAATGTGTTTTACCAAAGAGTGTTGTTTACGCAATGGAAATCACCAAAATGAAGATTCACATTCTTCTTTTTTAATTAAACATGGCTATACAGCTGTACAATGTTTATTATTCAGTTTTCTTAACTTGTTTCACACTCTGGATTAGTTTACAGTATTACCCAAAGCTATAGATATAGAGAAAGGGGAAGCAAGGATATTGAAGTATTGAGCTTTTCTAGATAAGTCCGTTTAACCTGCTGTTTCTACTTCTGGTTTCATTGCAGAATTAAGATCAGAGCTCTACATGGATTATTTTCCTTTCCTTCCTTTCTATACTTCTGCCAAATAACCGCTAGGTGCTGCTGTGGTATAGCAGGATAACACAACTACACTACTGATGACTAGCCCTTTATTTCACTTTCACAAAAAATACTGGATTTTCCCTGCTCCCAAAGCCCCAAAATTGCTTTTAAAAACCAGAAGCAAAACTAGATGGTGACGACATCTAAAGCACCCATAAACATCTGTGAGTGAGGAATGACGCGTGCACAATTAAAAGCCTCATCTAGAAAAGCTCATTATCAAAGCTACAGCTTCCCTACCATATTATACTGAAAGAAGTGGTGGAGGAACCTTATTTCTCCCCTCAATATATATGTGCACCTCCATGCAAATTCTCTGCAAACTCTCGGCCTCATGTCCTGATCTGTTAAGCAGTGGCACTGACATAATTGTGTAGATCAAGGGCAAGGGGACCACTATACTAATGCAATGTCACAACTTACAAAACCGTGTAATGCATATGTGATGGGGATAATTATGTCCCCAGGCTGTTTCACTACTGCAGAAGTATGGACCACGGTTATTGTACTGGCAACAAAAACTGTCACCAGATGCTGTACAGCAACTATTGCACAAAGCCAACCTCTTGGCACATCAATGCAAAGAGGGAGAAATAAAAGAATACAAAAGGGTCAGTACTATAAAAGATTATTATTTTTAAGAACTGCCAACAACAATATATATTTGATCCTGTTCAGTAGCAGTTATCTGCCTGACAGCTGCAGTCCTGTGGTAAGACATCTGGCCAGTTGCTTTGCATAACATGGAGGAACAGGACAAGAGAACTTCTAAGATGCATTAAATTATAATTTATTCAACCCGAAACATTTTGATTACATTCTTCATCACGGGCACTGGGTTTGCTATGTTAGATTTTAATCAAACTGCTGTATGCTGAATACATCTATGAGATTCATTCTTCTCGTTCCTACATTAGTGGCCTTCCTTCCTTTTCTCCTCTGCACAATATGACAATGAGCCTATCTACACTACTGCTTTAAAATGGTTTATAACAGTTTTAAACCAGTCAATAACGGTTATTAACCGGTTTACAACTGTTATAAACCGTTTTAAAGCAGTAGTGTAGATAGGCTCTGTGTAACTATGTTGGCATAAACTGTACACATCTACTGCATTGGGATGCTTATTTATCGATGTGTATTTTGTGCCTATTCATCAACTTCTGGATATATTTTTTTAACATAAAAGCAAGGGTGGCATCCATATAGTTATGATTTAAATTGTACATTGTGACTCCTCTTTCTGACCCTCAGAAACTGATTAGTACAGCTTTCACTGCCAAAGTATTTTGGCTTGAGTCTATACTACGCTAGGCAGGATACATGGTTTTTTCTGTTAGTCCAGCTTATGCCATGCTGACTCATCACAGCAAGCAACGCCGGCAAGGCCAGGACAAACATTCCTCATTTAGACTTAGCTTTCAGCAGCAAGTCTCCACCAATGTTATACAATGATGTCACAGGACATCAGAGTGGAGAGGGGACTGGCTATGACATGGTAGAATGACAAGATGCAGAAAACACCAAGATTGCTCAGTGGCTGATCAAAGGCAGCTTTGAGCTTTAGAAGAACAAGCAACTGGAAATGATTTCTGTACATCAGAAGAACATAACAAGAACCATGCTGAATTAGACCAAGGGTCCATCTAGTCCAGCTCTCTGTTTCCACAGTGGCCAAGCAGCTATCGACCAGGGATCCGCAAGCAGGACACGGTGCGACAGCACCTTCCCACCCATGTTCCCCAGCAAATGGTGTATATAGGCTTACTGCCTCTGATACTGGAAACATCCCTGTGACATCTTCCCCCAGCTGTGCTTGTTGTGAGATTGTCTTGCCCCATGTAAAGAGACAAAGCATGCATTCTGCTTGTAAGCTGCCTTGGGTATTTTACAGAAAGATGGGAGAGGCGGTGTAATGCTTAGAATGTTGCACTGGAGATCCAGGTTCTAGTCCCCAGTTGGCCATGAAGTTTTGGGCCAGTCACTGACTCTCAGCCTAACCTCACTCACAGAGTTGTTGTACAGATAAAATGGAGAGAAGGACTATCAGCATCATCAGACAAGCATTTTATAGCACACTCGTTACTGGCCATTTACGGAAGTTTGCAGGTCCTTTTGATGATGCCAACTGCCTCCTGTGCATCTCCTGCTCTATTTTCCATGACCCAGAAAATCTGCTTTTTTTTTTTAATTGAAGTACACCTTACTAGGGCTGTGCACTGGATCGGACCCGATCCACGATCCGAGTCCGGTCCAGTGGGAAATCAGATAAATTATCCGATTTCCGATCCAACAGCTGGATCAGCTGATCTAGTCTGAACCGATCCGAAAAGGCTCCGAACCAGTTCGGCGGATCGGCGGATCGGCGGGCGCCCGCTGGCGCCCACTGGCGCCCACCGCCGCTTCCATTGGTGGGCGCCAGCGGGCGCCCGCCGTTGAAAGTGGACAGCGGGGGGGGCGGAGGGGAGGAGGGGGCGCTTACCTTTGAGGGACGTCCGCTCCCGTCCGGAGCCGGCGGCTACTACCAGCGGGCTCCGCGGCCTGCTCCAGGGTGGCGCGCCAGGTGATGACATCACCCAGCGCGCCACCCTGGAGCAGGCCGCGGAGCCCGCTGGTAGTAGCCACCGGCGCCGGATGGGAGCGGACGGCCCGGAAAGGTAAGTAGGGGGCGCGCGGAGGGGAGGAGGGGGCGCGCAGAGGGGAGGAGGGGGGCCCTTACCTTTCCGGGCCATCCGCTCCCGTCCGGCGTCAGCGGCTACTACCAGCGGGCTCCGCGGCCTGCTCCAGGGTGGCGCACCGGGTGATCACCCGGCAGGCTACTCTAGAGCAAGCCGCAAAGCCCACTGGCAGTAACCGCCGGCGCCGGACGGGAGCGAGCGTCCCTAAAAGGTAAGCAGTGGTGGGGAAGGGGGCTTACCCCCCCTGGAGCCGTCTGCTTCTATCCGCGGGCGCCCGCGAGCGCCTGTGGATGGAAGCGGACGGCCCCAGGGGGGGTAGGGAGCATGGGGGAGGGGGCTTACCTGCCGGGGCCGTCCACAGCGGACGGCCCGGGGGGGGGAGGGAGTTAGGCCCCCCCTCACCCACCCGCCGCCATTTTTTCCTCATAGACTTGCATTGCAATGCAAGTCAATGGGGGGGGGGGAAATGGCGGCCGATCCAAAAATTACCGATTTTTGGATCGGGATCGGACTCGATCCAGTCCGGGGGACCTCCGATTTTGTCCGAACTGATCCATGACAAAATTGGAGGTCCCGATCCGGGTCCCGATCCGATCCGGGGGGTCCGTGCACACCCCTACAACTTACTGCCATTTCCTGCTGTGTGAAGGAAAAGCAGAGCAATATAAATGCCCACTGAATGGGCAACATGGTTGTTGCTGCTTCCTCTTTCTTCCCTGTGTGAAGAAAGAGGAAGCTGCTAGTCCCTATTGTGGGACCGAAAAGCGATGGTAGGGAAATGCAAACCCCCACCCCAATCTGATGACACTCTACATAAACTGCCTTGAGCTCCTTGCAAGAGGAAAATAAGTGGGATATAAATCAGATTATATCATTATCATTAATCATTATATCAGTATAATAATATAAAACTTGATCATGTTTTTTTTTTTGAAAATCTCTCACAGGATGGTGGGAGGGGAGCAAGTGTGAGTTCCATTTTAGATGTTTAAAAGGGGTGTGAAAACAGGGCACAGATGTGCCAAACAAGCGCAAGACCAAGAAGCGCAAATCATTTGCTCTGCCTGTTCCCATTGCTTCTTCCAAACATCTGACAATGCTCCAGTGTAAGAGGGTTTAAAGAAATAGTTCATATAGCCACAAAGCTTAAGGTATAGATTGTCGGCTTCTCGTGGTACAAATGCAATAGGGCTAAAAATAACTCGTACAAAATACTGACATCACATGTGTGCCAATTTATCCTTTCTCTTTCCAAACACGTGGAAGTGGCAATCCAGAAAGTATCACTCCTTGCAACTCCCGTGTATCTGAAAGGGGAGATGTTTTTGTATATGCACACAGCTTGCATATGGCGCATGTGTACGAACAGAATGCTGGACTAGATCAGCCTTTGGTTTCATTGAACGGGTCTCTTCTTACGTTCTTTTGCCCGTTGCCCTGAATGTGATTGGATCATTCAGCCTCTCTTAGTGTAGAAGGTGCAACAGAATTATGTGTAGGGTGACCAGATAAAATCCAGGTCAGGGCTCATGTAACTTTAACAGTTGTAGAGAAAAGGGAATTTCAGCCAGTGTCATTTGTATGCAATTAGTTCCTGTTGAAATTCCCTCTTCATCACAACTGTTAAAGGTGCATGCACTATACTAGAGTGACCATATACAAAAGAAGGCAGAGCCCCTGCACCTTTAACTGTTGTGATGAAGAGGGAATTTCACCAGGAACTAATTGCATACAAATGACACTGGCTGAAATTCCCTTTTCTCTACAACTGTTAAAGTTGTAAAATCCTGACCTGGATTTTATCTGGTCAGCCTAATTATGTGGCCTCCACATATATTGGTTTCCCTACCGTATGAATAGATTACTGAAGGCCTCCTAACGTTTCAACTTTTCACCCCCAAGTGAGGATTGATTTGAAGGGTGTAAATCCCAGAAGCATCAGCCAAATTGGCTCTGGATCATGGTTTCCTGGTAGAGCAGGAAGTGGAATTTTGGCAAAGAAAGAGGAGCATGCTGTTGTTGTTTTTTTAATGTGCCTTAAGTTTATGTAAGCAGCCTAAGGAGAGTTGTTGAAAGCCACTTCCCTAGAGTATGAACACACACACACATGTGCACACCCACACCACTGCCTGCATCACAACTGCATGACCATGCTGGGAAAGCTACATCTGTTGAATTTTTGTCTATTGTGGCTAATAGATGCTCAGGAACCTTGCTACAGAAGAGGTGGCAATCCAGCATGGGATATTTTCTTGTAGGAATAATCATGTACATTGACCATAAATTGATGAGATGGTGACCACTGGAAAGGATAGAGCTAGGGGTCTGTATGTCATGTGCATACAATACCGATGACAATGATGACAATAGCCATTCAAGTGATGCAATTCTTCATTTGTATTTAAAGAGGAATCTCCATGCAATGTTGCTGCAGCAGGCAGCATGAAATTTCTATATCCTATTTCTAAGCTCAGCCATTCCATGAGCACAGTTGCCCATCCACTGAAGCGAATGCCATACATTCCAACTGTTCCTATTTGCCAGGAACAGTCCCCATTTCTTTTTATTCCTGGTAAATCCATGTCACCATTTTGACTGTTGGAGATGCCTCTTAAAATGCTGTTAGTATGCATAGCCAGTGTAGCATAGAGGCTACACTTGGGTCCCTCCAGATGCTCTAACCTACAGCTCTCATCAGCCCCAGCCAGCATGGCCAATGGTCAGGGATGATGGGAGTTGTAGGCCAAAACATCTGGAGGAACCCAGTGAAGTGAAGGCAGAAAGAGATGTTGCACTGGGGCAGTAAATGGTGTATTTTTTTGGCGTGGGGGGGCACGTGTTGGCAAAATATATAATATTGGATGGTACAATTAAACTGAATTATTACTCAGAATAGTCATATAAATAGTGAACAACCAATCAGTTTTCAAACACTACAGTATCAGCAGATGTCTAGCAGTCACTCACACCAGAAAGTTGTATCTGTCAGTTGTAACTGGCAATCTACAAAAAGGGTGTAGTTGCAGTGCACTATGGATCCCCAGTGAAATTCTGTTAGGACTACAGGAGTCTTCCTCATATATTCAGGTAGACACAACTCATAAGAGTTTATAACTCATGTAGGCTGACCATATGAAAAGGAGGACAGGGCTCATGTAACTTTAACAGTTGTAGAGAAGAGGGAATTTCAGCCTGCATCATTTGTATGCAATTCGTACCTGGTGAAATTCCCTCTTCATTGCAACAGTTAAAGCTGCAGGGGCCCTGCCCTCTTTTGTATCTGGTCACTCTAGTATAGTACCTGCAACTTTAATTGCTTTGATGAAGAGGTGATTTCACCAGGTACTAATTGCATACAAATGACTCCGGCTGAAATTCCCTTTTCTCTGCAACTGTTAAAGTTACATGAGTCCTGTCCTCCTTTTCATATGGTCAGCCTAACTCATGAGAATTTGCAAAGATTGATAATGTTGGAAATCAATTTAACATTCCTGAATGATTGAATAATCAACAGCCTGCCAGTCCGTAAAGGCAAGATAGCTTATTAAATTCATGGGATAATGGTAAGATAGTTGCTCTGTTTTTTCCAGCTCACCCTTCCCAGTGTGTAAATACTCCCATGACCAGTTGCAGACACAGCAGTCATGGCACACTGACTGGCAGACTGTTGGTTACTCAGTCCTTCAGGAACGTGAAATTGCTTTCCAACATTATCGGCCTTTGCAAATTCTCGTAACTCTTATGAGTTATGTCTGCCTGAATACCTGAGGAAGACATCCAGTAGTCTGCCTGAGACAACTGTAAACTGCCAGTTTGGTGTGATTGATTGCCAGACATTTACTGATATTGTTGTGTCTGAAAACCTATTAACCGTTCATTCATTATATGATTGTTCTGAGCCTAACCTACATCCCAAGATTGTTGTGAAATGGAGGGGGACTAACACATATGTTGTCCTGAGCTACTTGGGGAGAATACTAGGATTCAAAATTAAGAAATAAAAGCAACAATTCTTTAGACTTTTGACTCTCTCTGTGTTCTTGGGATCTTAGATCTTTGATTAAAAACAACACATTTTGACTCTATAGTCAAGGAGGCCCTAAAGGACCACCTTCTCCCACACACACTTGTCTGCATAGTGAGGTCATCTTTAGAGGCCATTCTCTGCATCCATGCCTATTGAGATTAGGCACATGGAGAGTAGGATGAGAGCCTTCTCTATTGTGGCACCTTGTTCAAGAGAAACTCACCTGGTGCTTATCCTAATATCCTCTTGGTGCCAGGCAAAGTTATTTTTTTATTTCCCTAAGTTTTTTTTAAAGTATTTGCTTTTATCTTTCTTCTCTTTCCTCATTTCAGAATGCGTTATAAATAGATAATGCATCTATTTAGATAGGAAATGCTACTGAGTCTGCAAACCTATATATACTTAATTAGGAGCCTATCCACATTGCCCTTAAAATGGCTTCTATTCTGTTTAAAAACGTGTTTTTTAAGTCGTTTCTTTACGTGGTAGGACACACTGAGCAATACTTACGTTTCATAGTGACTGCTTCCTCCGGCCTCAAAGCATTCACTGGTGTCACACAGGGTTAATTCTTCGTCTCTTCTTCTTTCATTTCTGTTTTGCAGGCTGCTTGACCTGCCCACTTCCGCCTCCTTAACTTAATCTTGCCCAAGCTGTCAATCTGAATCCGAAACCAAAGGCATTCTAGTTGCAGAGTTCCCTTTTTGTTATGGATAGTGCTGCTGAAAACAGGAGAGCAATGAATTACGGAGACGGAAGTGGGCAGGTCAAGCAGCCTGCAAAACAGAAACGAAAGAAGAGAAGACAAAGAATTAACCTGTGTGACACCAGTGAACGCTTTGAGGACGGAGGAAGCAGTCACTATGAAACGTAAGTACTGCTCAGTGTGTCCTACCACATAAAGAAACGACTTAAAAAAACACATTTTTCAACAGAATAGAAGTCTTTTGAAGGGCTCGCTTCTGCCCCAGGGGAAGGAAAAAGCGTTCAAAGGAACCAGAACCCACTATGTGACTCTTAAATTGTGTCTATGGCTGAGATCAGTTGAGGCATAGACTTCTAGGATGTAAATTGATGGGGGGAAGGGAGGGGGAGACCACAAGCACATGAGAGCCTCTACTTTAATCTATGAATTAAAGGAAGCATGGAATGGGGGGCCCTGTGCAGGTGCTTGAAGAAGGTACGATTGAAAATAAAGAAGTGGCTTTTGGTGGGAGGGGCACCAGCTTCCCCCACCTGTTATATCTTATTTTAAAAGAAAGAAAACAGAGCACTGGGATTCTAATACAGTCCTTTCGATGTAACATGAAGTTGAGCTGTACTCCTTTTCATGATTATTTGGGAGCAAATCATATGGAACTCAGTTTGGTTTGCTTCTAAATAAGATTGGCCTGCAAAGTAGATTAATAATTATTCAAGTTATCCATATGCAACTGTTAAATGCTTGGGTAGAATGAACCTATACAGAGGTTTGGAAGTTTAAGGGTGACATCAAGTGGCATGTCAAACACACTGCATGAATCTGTTTTCCCATGTCTCAGCTCACTCTACCACATACAAAGTTGATGCAGTTCAAAAAATGAATTCATATTCATTCTAAACAATACAGCAAGTCCGTATGCAGGAGTCTATCTACACATGCAGGATAAAACACTTTGAAAACATTTTGAAAACTGTATATGGAGTGTGTCCTGGGCCCCAACAGTTGTCACTACTGTTATAAACCGTTTTACACCGTTTTAAAGCAGTAGTGTACTTATACAGCTCCAGCTCACACTGGAAGCTGCTAGCTCTGATGTCAGTGGGGCGGTGAATCCAGTCCAGGTTTCAGTTGGAACCAGTCTGAATTCTAAAGGGCCTTGGATACTTTAAAATTTGGACTGATTCTGACTGCCCCAATAACATCAGAGCCACCAGCCTCCACTGTCAGCTCAGAAATTCTCTTTTAGGCCCCCTCTACAAGGATGCGCTTTTGCGCCCGGTTGTGCGATTATGCGCATTATCGCAGACGCGCATTCACTCCTAATCCCTCTGCACGGGAGGCGGCGAGAGGCGGCGAAACGCATTAATAGATGTCCAAAAAGCGCTTTACAAGAAGTTAATGCGCATAATCGCTTGTTCACACGGGGAAAATGCACTTTAACGGCCGGAGCAAAATAAAACTCGCGATTTAACGCGCATTCGAAAATGCGCATTATCGGGGAGATAACGCGCCTCTACGCCCGATTTGCGCTCCATTCTTGTAGAGGTAAAATTTTTAATGAACCTTCAAAGCGCATTAAACCTCTCTTGTAGAGGCACCCTTAGTTGTTCCTCTAAGTAAACAATCCCTAAGCAAAGGAACATTAATCACCAAGAGTTTCAGCCAGAGGGTTTTGTTGTGCATTTTGGCTAAAGTGGGTCGGGGGCTCAGGTGATGCAGAATCTCAGATGCAGGAGAAGGCAATCCTTAAAGGACCCAGGTCCTGCTTGATATATAATACCTCTAGTATCAGAGGCAGTTTCCCTAAGTACAACTGTTGCTGGGGAACATGGGCAGGAGGGTGCTGCTGCACTCATGTCCTGCTTGAGGGTTTCCCACGGGCAGCCACAGGTTGGCCACTGTGTGAACAGAACGCTGGACCAGATGAGCCTTTAGTTTGATTCAACATGGCTCTTCTTAAGTTCTTACATTCTTAAGTCCAAATGCATTCAGTCATAAAAAGCAAGAATGGGCATGGCCTCAGATGGGAAAATGTGGTTAGAGGAAGAAGGCTAGAGCTATAAGTTCAGTAGCTGCAAGAGATTCTTACCCGACTAGGCACTGCCTGTTCAGAAAGCCATCCAACACATGAGCCAAATTAGTCATGATATTGTTTATGTCTTTAATCCTTGAGTAGCTGACTTAAAAACAATCACTGGTGCCATTGGCGGGGAGTGGGGGAGAAGAACTGAAGCAGGCCCATGTCTTGAAGGGAGGGGGGCTTTAACATTTTGACTCCTGCCACGGTCCCAGTTGGAATCCCTTTCCCCGCCCGCTATTCACAATGGGAGGAAAGTTCATATCGGCCCCAATGGGTGTTTTCCTCTCATTGTGCAAAGCAAGTGCATAAAGGGAGGAGGGGTTCTGACTGGGACAATGGCCATGGTCCTGATCCAGCAGGAGGGGGATGCACCAGCTCTTTTCGAGGGGGAAGGTAGTCACGCAAGGGCTAAGAATGTGAAGAATAACGTCATGTCTAGTTTGGCCCTGAGATTCAATACCTTCTGGAACTGCTTCAAGACCTTCCTATTTGGCTGCTTCCACTCCTAAAATCTGACAGTTAGAGCCTATCTACACTACTGCTTTAAAACGGTTTAAAACGGTTTATAACAGTAGTGACAACTGTCGGGGCCCAGGACACACTCCATATACAGTTTTCAAAACATTTTCAAAGTGTTGTATCCTGCTTGGTGTAGATAGGCTCTTGTGTTCCTTGACCTGCCTTAGGCATGCATTGGTGGGGTTTTTGTTTGTTTTGTTCCTTAGATTTTACTTTCTACTTAAAGTTGTCTCGGATACTTTTGCAAATGCAAGCAACAAGACCTTTGGAACAGGACATGCTAAAAATAACAAACCAATGAAAAACAGAATGACAGCAGGATGTCACATTTGAGCTATGGTAGCCCACGGCCTCTAGCTGTTAAATTAGAAGACATTCTCCAGTTAAAATGATCATAACTGCTAGGATCTAAAACTGATGCCAATTATCTTATGATGCTGGAATCCATGTGTCCACCCTCCAATTAAAACAGTGTGACTTTTGCAAAGAGAACAGCACAGGACAAACAACCCAGGGCCAACTATGTGGCAATACCATGAACACTAAATAAGCACTATTTATCCCTCAAAATAGTACCCGCCAGGCAAATACGCCCATGGGCCTGGGGGAAAAAATGGCAAATGTGCCTGCCGGGCCAAAACGCTTGCCTACCCCCTACTCTATCGGTAAATAATGAAAGCAAACCAAGGCAATGAGGTGCAAAGTCTGCTTGTAAGAATGGAATAGTCAAATGAATATTATCACTTAATTAACAAGGCTTAGTGATCAGATCTGCACTGTTGTTCACAAAATACGTGGCAAAGCTTCAACGGGAAACTTAATTTAAATCAGTGATTAAAATCAGCCTTTTTTTCTTGTTGATTTAAATAATTGGTTTAAATTGCCTTAACTTAAACCAACCCAGACCCTTTCCTCCTATGCCGCAGTCCTGAGGAAAATCGCTCCTCTGAATGTGTTATTTGCATCAGGAGGAAATCCCCCACAGGCCCCAATCCTTTTCACCTGCTGCAACCCCACTGATTAGCAGCTGCTCACTGGTTGCTGTTGGTTGCATTTTTAAAACATCTCTGCGTGTGAAATGCAAAGATGCATTGAACATATTGTCTAGATTTGGCCCTCTGCACACTCTCTTGGATGGGACACACAAGAGAGTGTGCAGAGGGCCAAATTCCCCATCTTTTGGCACTAAATTACAAGTGCTAGCATGAGGCATGGGGACTGAGGAGGTGGCGGGTGACAAATCTATAACCTCAATCAGGAAGAAGTTTGGAATAATTTTAAATAATTATACTGGCTGAGAATCAAAAAGAAAAACAAAAATGAAAACATTAGCTCAAAATGAACTCTATTGGCTTCAGTGACAACTCTTGTACAACTAGTTTTAATCTGGCATAATATTTTCATAGTGGACACGTTAAAATAATAATTACCATCTGAATTTATGAAGAGGTATGACGAGTTCATTCCAAAGACAATATGTATTTTTTTATTGTTAGCTCAGAATTGCACTCGCAAATACTGAGGCAGAGACACGTTCCTTATTTGCAAATACCGAGAGTGGCTGATTAACTGACAATACTCAGCTGAACCCCAAGATATTCAAAACTACAAACCATAAAAAAAAAACACGGAAGGAAAAACAAACAAAAAACAGCTCAGCGCGAGGTGAGCATTGCCTGAGTTGGCAATCAAACACAGAAAAAAGCAAACAAACAAACAAAAAACAGAAAATTAGGTTTTCGTATTTCGAGGAAGACATGGTGGGCTAGAACCCTGAACAGGAGCACATTTGTTAGAGGGTGAGGATAAACAACATTATATTGCAGTTCCCACTTGCAAAGCAGAGTGCCTATCTACACACGCAGGATAAAACACTTTGAAAACATTTTGAAAACTGTATATGGAGTGTGTCCTGGGCCCCAACAGTAGGCTGACCGGATAAAATCCAGGTCAGGGCTCATGTAACTTTAACAGTTGTAGAGAAAAGGGAATTTCAGCCAGTGTCATTTGTTTGCAATTAGTTCCTGGTGAAATTCCCTCTTCATCACAACAGTTAAAGTTGCAGGGGGTCTGCCTTCTTTTGTATATAGTCACTCTAGTATAGTGCATGCACCTTTAACTGTTTTTTTTTTTGGTTTTTTTTTTATTATTATAATTTTTATTAATTTCCACAAAACAAACATACACATAATACACAATATAAAACAAACTACCACCCTCAACTTCCCCCGTGCACCCCCCCGAGACCTTCTCATAATCATTCTTCCTCCTTCCAAAATTTTAACGATTCTTTTGATGGCATTTGTCCCTTTCCCGATCTTAAAACATATTCCAAAAAGGAAGTCCATATTTCTCCAAAATCACTCTTACTGGACATTCCCCTCTTTATTTTCATTTTACATGTCAACATATCATTCAAAGCTAAATCCCAGATTTCTTTATACCAGTCTTCTATTATATAACTTCGTTGCCCTTTCCAATTTTTAGCAATCATTATTCTAACGGGTGCCAGGAGGTTGTTTACCAATTCTCTATTAATTATATGCTTATTCCTACTATCCCATATTGCTAGTAGAGCTAACTTTGGGTTTAATTCCAATTTACTTCCAATTATATCGCTTATTTCTTTAAAAACCCTTTCCCAAAATTTTCTCACTTGTTCACAGCTCCACCACATATGAAAATAGGTCCCAACCTCCTGACATCCCCTCCAACAATTCTTAGACACTTTTTTATCTATCTGGTGAAATCTTACAGGTGTTAGATACCATCTCCAAACTGTCTTATAGTAGTTCTCCTTAATTCTAATCGACAATAACTTTAACATTCTTACATTCCATATCCTCCCCCAGTTATCTTCATTGATTATTTCCCTTACATCTTCTTCCCATACCTCTTTTATAACCTTAAGTGAGTCCTGAAATTTCTCTTCTATTAATATTTTATATATCTCGCTAGTCAGTCCTTTCTTAGCTCCAACTTCTTCTTTTTTCCCTATTAGTTCAATTAAATCTTCAAATCTAGTATTGTTTCTACATTTCTTATTTTTTAACCTCCATTCCTGTGTCCATTTTACCAATTGCAAGCACTTGAACCAAGCTATCTTTTGTCCTTTAAACAAATCTTTAATATGCTCACTATCCTTCATCTTTTCCATCCAATTCCTTAGCTTAATTATATCTTGTTCTTTCAGTCTCGCGTCTATCTCTGGTTTTAATACTCTTGGGAAGTTACCCACTACTACAACTGGGGTGAGCGGAGAATCCCCTGGTATCAACTTCCCTCTATACTTCTCCCATATCATTAATATATTTTCCAACAATGGGTTGTCCAGTACCTTCAATTCTTTCTTTTGCATTTTAGTAAAAAAAATATTTCGCAATTTACATTCTATCTCTACTGTTTGCGGTTCCAACCATTCCAAATCTTCCTCCCCTAAAATACCATATATAATATATCTTAACTGATTAGCAATATAATAATTCTTAATATTCGGAAGTCCTAAACCTCCTTTCTTTTGAGCCTTATACCATAACCCTTTATTTATCCTAGCTCTTTTATCCCCATTACAATAAGCATTAATCATATCTTGCCATCTTTTAATCTCAGCTACTGAAATTCTAATCGGTAACATTCTAAACAGAAAGTTAACCTTAGGTAAAATCTTCATTTTAATAACCGCTATTCTACCAAACCAAGAATGTTTTAATTTTCTATATATCTGTAATTTCTCCCCTACCTCTTTTCTTAACCTTACAAAATTAAGTTCCTCTATTCTTTCTAATTCTTTATCTATATTAACTCCTAAATATCGTATTATATTTTAATGCCTTAATCCTAACTTAGCTTTACATTTCTCCATCTCTTCCTTGTTATAATTATACAATATCATTTCTGACTTCCCCCAATTAACTTGTAATCCTGTAATTTCCCCAAATTCTTTCAGATGCTTCTGAATCATCTCCACACTTTCTAGGGGATCTTCTAATGTCAATAACGTGTCATCTGCAAACATATTCACTTTAATCTTATGATTTCTTCCTATCCCCTTTAATCTTTCATCTTCCCTAATTACGTTTGCTAAAATTTCTATAACTATTGCAAATAAAATCGGTGAAAGTGGACAACCTTGCCTAGTTCCACAAGCTAGTGTAATTTGTTGCGTTAACCCATCATTAACCATTATTTCCGCTTTATTATTTTTGTACAACTGGTTAATCACTCCCATAAATTTATGTCCAAACCCAAATGTTTTTAATATAATTTTTAACGCTGGCCATTCCACGCAATCAAAGGCTTTGAATATATCCAATGCTAATAATCCTGCTTTTATGTTCCTTTTTTTAATAATATTTATTATGTTTATAACTCTCCCAATTAAATTCGGCATTTTCCTACCTAAAATAAATCCACATTGATCTTTTTTAATATATTTAAAAATAAATGTACCCATTCTCTTTGCCATTATTGCTGAAAATATTTTTGCATCCTGGTTTATTAAAGATATTGGTCTATATGATGCTGGATCCGTCAAGTCCTTACCTGGCTTTTGTATTAAAATAACCAAGGACTGGTCCCACGATGGCGGAGTCATTCCTCCTTCTATTATATCATTGTATACTTTTTTTAATCTTGGTATTAAAATATCCTTAAATATTTTATAAAATTCCGGCCCCAAACCATCAATCCCCGGAGACTTACCTCCTTTTAGTTTTCCAATAATTCCCTCAATTTCGTCCTCAGTAACCAAGGCTTCCATACACTCCCTATCTTGATCATCCAGTCTTATTTTCCAATTTCTATCTACATATTCCTGAATCTTATCTTGTGAAACCACTTCTGATGTATATAAATCTTTATAAAATTCCTGAAATATAATTAATTTATCTTTCATTAAATTACATCTATTCCCTAATTTATCTCTTATTGTCCCTATCATATTCTTAGCCTTCTCTGACTGCGTGGATCTAGCCAGCATCTTAGAATTTCTATTATTATATTCAAAAAAAATCTCTCTTTAAATATAACAAGTTCTTTTGAACCTGTTCTATTTCTTCTTTCTCCAATTCCTTTTTTTTTGCTTGAATTAGGGCATATAACCGCTTATCTTTTGTCTCTCTTACTCTCTCCTCTAGACTCTTTATCTCTTCTTCAGCCTTTTTATTAAGTACTTCCTGTTGCTTTTTGAGTGTGGACATTTCCCTGATACAGATCCCTCTTATTACTGCTTTCATCGTATCCCATAATAACCCTTGCGATTTAACTCCTTTTTCATTTATCTGCCATATTTCCTGCACTTCCTTTTTTAATTTATCCACTATGTTTTTATTTTTAAAAATTCTTCCGTCCAGTCTCCATCTCTTTGCTTGTTTGTAATCCTTCTTCATTTTGATATCCATCAACATTAATGCATGGTCAGTGATCTTAATTACTCCAATATCACAGTCTATTAATTTAGGTACTATGTTCTTTGATATACAAATATAATCAATCCTTGAATAACTCTTAAATCTAGATGAGTAGAAAGTGTATTTTCTTTCTGCCCCTTTTAAAGCTCTCCATACATCCACTAATTCTTTCCTTTCCATTAATTTAGCTAACTCCGTCTTCCCCTCTCCTCTAACTTCTCTAATAATGTTATCCCTATCTTTCCCTTTATCAAGTACCATATTAAAATCTCCTGCCATCACAATGTTCTTTTTCCCTACATCTCCCACCATATCAAATACTTCTTTAAAAAATTCCATTTGTTTCCCATTTGGAGCATAGACATTAATCAACACAAATTCCTCCTCTTCCATCATACAGTAAATTATAAGGATCCTTCCATTCTTATCTTTCTTTATACTTTGAATACTAATACCACATTTCTTCGATATTATTATTGCCACACCTCTCGCTTTAGAAGTACCAAATGACTTTTCATACACTCCTACTTCCCTCATTCGTAACTCATTAGCCCCCTCCTTTATCTGATGAGTTTCCTGCAAAAAAATTATATCTATTTTATTTCTTTTCAGCAATGTTTCAATTCTTCGTCTTTTTTCAATTGTTCCTAGCCCCTTAACATTTAAAGTTGCCCATCTCAATTTATTTTCCATTTCTTACTTTCACCCATAACTTTAAATTGATCTTGGTCAGTGAAACACATACCCCCTCCCTTCCCTCCCCCCACATACATCCCCATTTTTACCCCCCTCCTCACCAGACATCTGGGCACTGGTCCCAATTATTTTAGAACTCTTCAGGGGGGGGAACCCAGCCCAACCCTCAGAGCAAAGTCTAATCCTCCCCTCCTTTTTATTTATTTTCACTTCTAATCCCTTATCCTTGACTGGATCCTCCAACTGCGCCTTCTTCTTGCTCTATTTCTCCCCCATCATTGGCATCGATTATGCCCAGCTTCTCCAACAGCTCCATCCCCTGCTCACATGATGTTATTCTTTCTTGCTTCCCTTGCCACATAAATCTCAGAAATACTGGATATCCCCAGCTGTAAGATATCGATTTCTTCCTCAGTGCTGCTGTACAAATTTTAATACTCTTCCTCCACTGCACAGTCTGCGGCGATAAATCCTGGTAAATTTCCACTGCTGTTGCTTGAATCCTTGGTTGATCTTGTCATCTAATTACTTGCATCAATTTTTCTTTTTTGTAGTAATTAGCAAATTTGACAATTATGTCCCTTGGAAGCATTCCTTTACGCTTAAAACCAACTCTATGAGCCCTCTCAAGATCTGAATCATCCCATGTCTCGTCTGGAAGCTGTAATCTTATCCATGTCAAGATTGTATCTCTTAAATCTTTTAGGGTCTCTCCTTCTTGTTCCCCATATTTTCTTATGCGAATATTTGCACGTCGGTCCCGATCCTCAATGGCAATTAGGCGTAGCTCATGTTGAGACAGCTGCTCTTCCTGCTTCTTACAAACTCCAGCCAAAGCTCTAGTATCTGTCTGCAGCACCCCAACATCCTTCACCACTTGCTTTAATCCTGTCATAAGTTCCGTTTGCGTGTCATTGATGCGTTTAGCTAAACGCTCTTCCAAACCAATCAGCATTTTTTTAATATCATCCTTTAATTCATCCATTGGGTCTGGCTGACCTCCTCTGGCAGTCTTTGGAATTACAGCCGGCTCTGCCATATATGACGTAGTACCTTTTACAGGAGACTTTTTTCCAGGCTCACCTTTAACTGTTGTGATGAAGAGGGAATATCACCAGGAACTAATTGCATACAAATGACACTGGCTGAAATTCCCCTTTTTCTACAACTGTTAAAGTTACAAGAGCCCTGACCTGGATTTTATCTGGTCAGCGTATTTTAAAGCAATAGTGTAGATAGGCTCAGAGAGAAATAATCCCCCATGAAAAGAAACATTTGGAAACAATATATAGGACTGGAGTACGTGTGTGTGTGTGTGTATCATACATATGCACAGAAAAATGTAATTTTCAATTAAAGCTTTTTCTTTTACTACTTTTGATTCTGTACCAATCGGACATTCTCTGGGGCTGGGGGCACGGCCATTGAAGGCACTACAGCAGCAAACAGACTGCCCCCTTGCAGCTCCACTTCCCTCATTGGCCATGCATCCACAAAGGCTGCATCTGATTCATTCAGCTTGCTGCCTGCTCCTCAAATTTAGCAAAGAAAAAAATCCCTTCAATTTAAAATGGTGTCCTGTGGTGCAGCCTTCAGCAGCTGACCACTTACAACACTTTGGGAGAGTTTGGATGACACTTTAGACAACGGAAGGGTTAATAACACACTCACCATGCATTACTTTTTCCAGTGCCTGACACACAACACGTTGCCCCTCCCCCCGTCGCATGGCTGAAAGTCCCAGTGTCCTTCTGGGCTGCTGCTCCCTCCCCCCTCCCGCCCTATCCCATTATGGACTATAAGTTCTGCCGGCTGTATAGGAGCAGCCAGGAGGTTTTCAGCTGCTCCTGCTGGGGAACTCTATGACTGACTGGAATAATACACGGAGAGAAGGGGGGTTCCCAACACACAACACTTTAATCAACAGATTTCAGGATAAACAACTGAGCAGCCTGTTGTTTTTCTCCATTGTTTAATTCCCCAGAACAGCATACTGTCAGTTGTGTGTGCATTGTGTGTTGCCTGACACATGACACAATAAGCAACACAACTGACGGTTGATTCCTCCCCTCTGTTGATTATCGAGTCGTCCAAACCAGGTCTTGGGGGTTACATGGCAAGAGGAGGAGTTGCTGCTGCTAGCTAAAGAAAAAGTTAAAACAAGGCTGGGTTGTGTGGGGAGTAGCAGGCAGCAAGGAGAGAGGCAGGCCAGGAGAGCACCCCCTGGAAAGTACCTTGCCCAGAAGGGCCTCAAACCTTGTGGCCATAAAAATGGTGAACAACAGTTCTAATTGCCAAATATATTTCAAATGTACAGTCTTCCTCAGTAGCACAAATGTCAAAGAAAATAAAATGGTAAATTAGCTACTCACATTTGATAAGACAATTCAGACTTGCATTCATCCAAAACTATGTTGCTTTTGTATTTAAAGAAGAAACATAAAGCCTTCTGGAGGAGATCCTTTACTCCCCAGACTCTCCAAACAGCAACCAGGCAGGGATCCTATTAGTTCAATAAATCAGCTAATACAATTCCATATTACATCTGTCATGAATGACCTACATTGATTGCCAATTGCTTTCCAGGCTCAATTCAAGGTGTTGGTTTAACCTTTAAAGCCCTAAGAACTTAAAACTTGGCTATTGAATGGAACACTTGTCTCGCTACGAGCCTTCCCAAGTATTAGGCTCTGCAGGAGAGATGGTTTTAAGGGCATGAAAGGGCTTACTCCTGTGTTGCTCACAAATTTCAGAAGGTGCTCCCTCAAGAACTACGATTGGCTCCCATTCTTTTTCAACTGGCCTTTTAAGTTATGTTGTTGTTTTAATGGACTAGTGTTCTGTTGTTTCAGTATTCTTTTTTAATTATTGTTTTAAGATTTCATTGTTTTAAATCAAAAGTCTTGGTGGCTTTTTAGCAAATAAGGTAGTAAATGTGTAAAGCAGAAAGTATGTGTGCATCATGTATGTCCGGAAATGTTTACCAACTTCCAGATGAGTTAGAAACTTGACATGATGACACAGTGATAGGTCTGACTGTACAATGTACCAGAAAAATCTAAAAACACGAATTTTGGGGGTTTAAGTATTTTTAAAGAATTTAATAAAAACCAAGGCTTGTGCCTACAACTCCCAGCATGCCTTGGGCGGAACTCCCAGCATGCCTTGGGCAGGAGGCAAGACTTACTGGCCATTGTGAGTGCACAGGTGGGTGGCTGCTGCGTGTCTTTCACAACCTGATTCCTAAGGTTGGTCTCGAACAGTCAACCCAAATCTACATAAAAGAAAACAACCCACAGAAGTGGGTTGCTTCCATTTGCAGTGCCTCCTCCCGCCCTCTGAGTGGTTTTAAAATCATGACTAGATACATCAGCGTGGCTTTGAGGGGCCAAACATGCTCAGAGGCACTTCATCCTAATATCACTGTTCTCTCAGAAACTAGAGGAAGCAATCACACAACTTCTGCCCTTAAGAGGGAGGGAGGAAGGGGAGGCATTCTGCGCATGTCCAGAAATAGACCCGACAAAGGGAGGGAAGTGCCCAGCCCAGCCCTGGCCCTTCCGTACAGGCTTCATATGGAACACTTGGTGGGTGAGAAGTGTAGGCCGAGGCAATCCAAGCAGGATTGGTTGGAGCTGGGCGTGTCCACTGACAGCTGCTTACCTTCCCTCCTTGGTGATGCTACTCCTTCACGCTCTATCAGGGAGCAGCATCCGCAACAAGAGGACACCTCAGAAGATGTGGGCACCTGCGGGCTGCCAAATGCATGCTGGGAGGTGTAGTACTGGTATGTAGAGTGGCTGGTTTTAAATAAAGTAGGGGTTAGCAAACCACGTTACTATCTCTCAGTCCTAACTAGCCTTCATGTTCCTGACCTCTCACTAACTGTCTTTGTTCTCCTTCTAACTGACTTTCCCCATCTGCCACTAACCCTGCCCACCATTCCATTCTAGCCTCAGCTATCAGTCATTCCTCCATTCCCTCTTCTGTTTCAATAGTAAAGTCAGGCTTTTACATAAAAATCATAAACTTTATCCAGTAATTCTTGCATCTGTCCTGGAATGTTGTGGTTTGGTTACAACCGGGGGGGGGGGGGGAATCGCAGCATAAAAAAATCTCATCAACTTAAAAGGCCTGGAAAATATGTATTTTTTTAAAAAATCACTAGGCACTTAAAAGCCATTAATGCAGTCACCAGGCCAGCCCACCTGGGAAAAAGAAATCCTTATGCAGGGTGCCACAAATAAGAAAGTCTGCTCTCCCACGACACTGAGGCCTCCTCCACACGAGACGTTTAATGAGCCTTGAAGGCTCATTAAAAAATTTACCTCCACAAGCACGGAGCGCAAAACGGGCGTACAGGCGCGTTATCTCCCCGATAATGCGCATTTTCGAACGCGCGTTAAATAGCGACTTTTATTTTGCTCCGGCCGTTAAAGCGCATTTTCGCGGTGTGAACAAGCGATTACGCGCATTAACTGCTTGTAAAGCGCTTTTTGGACATGAATTAATGCGCTTCGCCGCCTCTCGCCGCCTCCGGTGCAGAGGGATTAAGATTAAAAGCGCCTCCGCGATAATGCGCATAATCGCGGAACCGGGCGCAAAAGCGCATCCTTGTGGAGGGGGCCCTAGATGTATTCAAAGATTAACATTATTCAGAGAGCTAGGCTTGCGCCTACAACTGCCAGCATGCCTTGGGCAGGAGGGAAGACTTATCCGGCTTTGGCGGCCATCATCTGGAAGTAGCTCGCCATCCTGGGCCTGAAGGGAGAGTGTCTGGGCTGGCTGTCTTGCCTCACCATCGAGAGCAGAAGGGGAGGGAATCACAGCTCTGGGCCTGTCACAGATGGCAACGGCCAAGCTACCCATTATTCAGCCAGCCAGCTCCCTCAGTGTAGTGTGGACTGGCTCAGCCAGACTTCACTTCCCATGAGCTTCAGCAGCAGGACTCCCATTGGGCAAGTTAGGCACCGCAGCAAAAGGCAGGCAGAGAGTTGTAGTTTTTGTTTTCTGTGGGGGACAACGAAAATCATGGTGACAGCTTCAAGGCAGCCCTGGCCATGCATTGAGGGTGTGAGAGAGGGAGTGGGAAAGAAACTAATTTAATTTGTTTTAAAGTTATCTCACAGGCCTAGGACTGCCCTACCTTGCAGGGTTGTCGTGAGGGTGAGAGAGAGAGAAAAAGAAATGAATTTAATTTGTTTAAAAGTTAACTCACAGGCCTAGCACTGACCTGTGTTCTGGCTGCTTTCCTTTTTTCATAACAATAACTTCAGAGTACATGCATACAACAGTTCCCCGCATCCACTGAGATCCGCTGCCCTACTATATGTTATTTGGATATCTGGGCAATGCCGGGTCTATTTTGAAAACATATTTTTAGGTTTGCATCTTTTTTAGCTGGTAGAAAGGGTGTTGTGTGTCCTGATTGTTTTTGAAGTTCAGACAGCTGCTCTGGCCAAGGCATGATGGGAGGTGTAAGCATTTCAGGTAAAACAAAAAATGTGGTTTATCACGACATAATTAACATAATTCCCCATTGATTCTAACAAGACAATTTACTAACTCAACCAAACTAAAATAAACCAACCAACCAAAAGATGAATAGGTTACAGAGAAATGTATTATTTATCAAATAAATGTTATAAACATTATTCACGGACTCGAGCAACGCTGGGCATATCAGCTTGTATTAAATAAAGACATAACCCTTAGGGCCCTTTTCCACAATTCCAAACTGAAAATAAGGTGACACTGGTTTTCATACTCGAATAACATTTATTGTGGGAGAACACATGCACACATACACAAGAGGCATGAATTTCCACCTTAAAGAAAGGTAAAGGGCATGGAAAGATTGCAGTGGTATATTGTGCATATGACTTCATCACACATTAGCATCTATGAGTAAAATTGAACATAAGTCCAACTTAGAGTAGACCCACTGAAATGAATGGGGCTGAAGTTAGTATTGTATAACTTATCTCGTTCTTTTGAATGGGTCTACTCTAAGTAGGACATGTTAGATTTTACTCTATATGTGGGGTTAAGGCAGGTATGTGTGCCTATTGCTCATATGTTCTGATTTTACTTTGAGACTGTATAAACTGGTCTACGAGTTGCAAAAATAAACAACTTTCATCGGCTCCTTCCATCGCTAACTGTGCTTGGAAGACGTTAATCTCTGAGTTTCCCCCCAATCTTATTTATGGGCTCCAGTACTAACAATTATGCATTATTAGTCAGAGAAGAGTCAATTATGAATTCTCCACAGAGACATTTTGGGACTAAACAGAAGTGTTTGGTTAAGCCATCTCAGGCTACCTCCACAAGAGAGGTTTAATGCTCTTTGAAGGCTCATTATAAATGTTACCTCCACACCAGCGGAGCGCAAAACGGGCGTAGAGGCGCGTTATCTCCCGGATTATGCGCATTATCGAATGCGCGTTAAATAGCGACTTTTATTTTGCTCCGGCCGTTAAAGCGCATTTTCGCAGTGTGAACAAGCAATTATGCGCGTTAACTTCTTGTAAAGCGCTTTTTGGACATCAATTAATGCGCTTCGCCACCTCTCACCACCTCCCGTGCAGAGGGATTAGGAGTAAATGCGCCTCCGCGATAATGCGCATAATCCCCGAACCGGGCGCAAAAGCGCATCCTTGTGGAGGGGGCCTCACTCACAGATTGGGGTTGAAAAGCAGGGCATTTTAATGCACCCCGAAACTTAATCTTCCATTTAAAAAGACATAAAGGCATTTGTCATGGAAACATGGGGAAATCCACAAACGCATTCAGTGTTTATGTTTGCTTTTAACTCTGCCAGGCATTTCTGAAAAGGTTTATGCAAAATGAATGGGATTTTGACATTAATCCATATGCAGGAACCATTAAAAGTGTGAATGTCTGAAAAAGAAAATGATTTTCTTTATATAGTCCCAACCATGATTACTCTATTTACATAAATATCATTCCAAAAATGATGACTCAATACATGCATCTGCTACATATTAAGTACAATTTTGGCACAAGCAAAAAATAAATACTACAGACTTTACATATAAGAGATATCATGAAAAATAAAATTTGATGCTATTTTGATTACTTTATTTTATGGAGCAGGCCAGGACAGAAGGACAGAGGAGTAACATCATATGCAGATGACACTTAAAACATTATATAAGAGGGCCAAAAATAACAGACTAAATTCTGGGTTGTAAATATGCAAATTCTTTAGCGAAGAAAAGGAAGTAAAAGAACTTCATGAGAGATGGTTTTTCTTTTACTTGTCTCTGAAAAAAAATGCTCATGCGCCACTGTACGTGATTGAGAATTTATTTTCCTGTGGACTCACAGACATGGTAACTGTGATTTACAGGAAGTAAATGTTCCCTGTTTACATACAACCCCCCCATCACCACCATTTGTAATTTCTCAAAATACTAACATTCCTTCATGAGGCTGTGAAGAGAGTCTTATTTGGAGGGGGGGATTAAACATACATGCATGACAATTATTTTTCTATTACTTTTATAGAGCTTCAAATGAGCAAATATTTTTCAAACATCATCTCATTCTCCTCATGACATTGCTGTGTGAGCTAGGCCATTGGGTGCCATTTCACAGAGCAGGAACAGAGTATAAGATGGAGACTTGCTCGGTGCCACAAAAGACCCAGCCTTACCATGGCAACTGCGTCAGGTGGCAGATTTTGGGTGCCATTAAACAGTCAGAAATTGTCACCGCTTGTATTATTATTATTATTATTGTTGTTGTTGTTGTTGTTGTTATTATTTTAATCAGTAGGGCCTGATTTTTATAGGAACCGTTTTAATTAGTGTCCTGAGTCTCCAGTGCATATTTACTCAATATTTAATGCTGGTTTTAATGTGGTTGTGAAACAAGGGATGTGAAACAAGGGGTGAAAAAGTAAAGATGAAAGATGACTTCTTTTTCTCACAATTTGTGGTAGCTTCTATTTATTATTTATTTTATTTATTTTATTTATTTATTACATTTGTATACCGCCCCATAGCCGAAGCTCTCTGGGCGGTTTACATAGGATTAAAAACAATTAAAAACAATATACAAAAATTAAAACAGCAAAAACATACAACATACACACAATTTATACATTTTATATTACATTATAAATTATTTCATATAATATTTAATATCTATATCGAGGTCTATATTGAGGTTTTGGTGATAGGCACACTTATTTAAATGCAATTAATTAATTTATCAATTAATCAGTCAAAGGCATATCAATTAATCAGTCAAAGGCATGTGGTTAATCATCTAAAAACATTTACTGAGAGGATAGTCCTCATTATTTCAGAGAGGCACTGCTTGTTGCACCTCATCCCTGTGTCAGAATACTCATATCACGCTGGATAAAGATTTGAACTTGAGTCTCATTGGGCAAAGTCCAATGTTCTATCCTTCACAGTGGACTCACTATTTGAACTGCAATGACTTGGAAGCTGGGAAATGACTGTGTTGTTGTCTCCCCGTGGCAATGATGTCATGGCAAAATTGTATTGACTGCCCAACAACAAGACTTCTCAACAGATGTTCATGATACTCATGACTTAGCAAGCGGAAACAAATTATAGCCTGATCCATTTATAATGAGGTAATGTCTCCCAAGGAACTGTCAGCGCTCTACCTTGTTTCATTAAATGTCTTGTAAAACCATGAAAGCCCCAAATAACTAGTTCGTATTATCTTTCTTGGCTCACATTTTCCTTACTATAACTTTACTGAGACAATTTAATAAGCATAAGTAACATGACAACAATAACCACTGCACTCTTACATTAAGAGAACCCAGTCCAATGATAGCTGGAATAATAAGAATAAGAATTCCCGGCTGTTGCCTCAGACTAATACTCTGTTGGACAAAGAGAGCACAGCTGGAACTGAAGGGCTCCAAACTGCTTGCTTGTCTACCTTGAGTGAGTGAGCGAGCAGTAGCAACACAAAGACCCTGTTCAGACCACACTATGCCACGGTGGTTAAGCATTTTGAGCTAAACATTATGGCTTAGTGTGTCCTATGAACCATGATTTAGCATGTCGTATGAACCATTCCTAACCATGGTGGCTACATAACTACAGTTCAAACACGCTCCCAAACGATTTGCTGCAAAAAGGCTAGCTACCTAACCGTGGCTTAGCGTTTTGTCTGAATAGACCAAAAAAGAAGAAAAGGGGGTGGGGGTGCCATCCACCAGCCTTGCCTTTTTCCTCTGGGTGGTGGTCTAGATTGGACTCAGAGGAAGAGGGCAAACAAACTTGCAGTGGCAATAGCACTGAGAAGACAGGTACACTGAAAATACTTTCCCCAAATGCCCACTAAACCTGGAGCTAGCATGGAACATAAGTAGCAAGGCAGACTAAGGCCCAAACTAGATGTGACAGTAAGGGCTCCATCACACCTCTTTTCCCCCTGATTTGCCTCCACATTTTTTTACCTGTGTTTCATAAGTGCTTCAAGGGCTCCATCACACATGGTCCCTTTCATGTGGGTTTTTGTTTGTTTACTCTTCCACTCCACCAGCCCCTTCTCTTTCCTCCTCCAGTTCGTTGGTTATGGTACTCTGATGGGTGCAGGCTCTTTCCCCTCCCCTCTGGCTTTGTTGTCTAGCGATTTACTGATTTCAGGTTTCATCTGGGCTCCGTTTCTGCAGGCAATGAGGGGTGCGCGTGGATCAGTAAAAAGTCCATTCAACCGACTAAGCACAAGTCCATACGACAATATGCTGGAGGAGAAGAACCACCCTGCCCTCCCCTTTCATCAGCAAGACTCCATTAGCACATGCCCCCAACAAAGGAAAGAGCGAGAGGGGAAAACAATCTAGACTTTCCCCGCACCAAAATAAAACACAACGGGGGGGAGGGAAGAGGTGAGATGAGTGCAGGACAGGGATGACATCATGTGAGTACTGCGCTGTAAAACTACATACCAGGCATGGTGAGTGTGCAATAAATCATTGGTGTGATGGTTCTCTAAATGAATTGACTACAATGGGGGATTTCCTTCCAAAGCAATTATCAGCTTCCAATGCAAGGATTTCTGAGAATCAAAGAAGGGGAGTCCCATGAGCAAGCAAAGAAGGTGGCTAGGAAGCCTCAGTTAACCATAGACTCCCATTACTGGTGAAATGGGAACTATGTTTAATGGTTTCCAATCAAGACAAGATTTGGAAGTTGGCTTCCAAATCTGGCTTGTATGGAAAGCATTTGATCATCCTAATGCAGCCTTTGACTCAAGTATTTTATAATTTCATTCAGAACCATGATTATTGTTCTTTCGGACAAATAGTGACTGAGTTGTCTGCAAGCCTCTCCCATTATCAGATGAAGTGTGTTCTTATGGCTAGACGGGAATAAAATGTAAGCGTTTCTAAAAGGGTGGGATAGGTTTCTAAATAAATACTTTATTCCAACATTTATAAATGATTCCAGTATTCATAATACTCACTGTCTACAAACTATGACTCATTCTAAAAACTTAAAAGAAAAAAGGGGGGGAGAGAGAGAGAGAGAGAGAGAGAGAGAAGAAAAGGGGGGGATCTTAGAAAGTCTTTCCTCTAGAAATTTCAAAAAGGAGACCCTGCCATTTATTGACAATGCTGCATAGATTAACAGTTTGGCCAAAAAAATAAAAGTTATTGTCTCTGTGATTAGCTAAAGTGTGCATGTGCATGCAGCCCATCCCCACATATATCCACTACAGATCCAAACTTGTTTAAGACATAGTTCTTCTTCCAAAAGAGCCCTACAGTTGCCTTGATTCTTTAGGGAAAGCCATGACTATCAAAGTGGTTTATAATACTGCAGTGTAAATATATGTTTTGTATGTTGATTGTCTAGAAGCGCACTTCGTGGCTAGACTCTTCTGATGTGTTTTTGGCACTTTGTTAATCTTCTGAAAGAGAAGACTATCGATGGCTACTAGTCCTCATGGCTATGGGCTACCTCCAGTATCAGAGGCAATAAGTCGGTGGACTTCAACTGGTGGGTCGTGACCCAAAAGTGGGTCACGAGAGCAGTCCAGATGGGGTGTGGCAAAGCTGTTGTCACTGTGTTGGCCATGGAGAAAATGGTGAAAGTGGGACCCATGTTGCAGGTGGGGAGTCCGAGGTGGATCTCGGGTCTGGATCAATTGAAGACCACTACAGTAAGCCTATGTACAGCAGTTTCTGAGGAACATGGGCGGTAGGGTGCTGTTTCACCGTGTCCTGCTTGTGGGTCCCTGGTTGACAGCTGGTTGGCCACTGTGTGAACGGAGTGCTGGACTAGATGGACCCTTGGTCTGATCCAACGTGGGTCTTCTTACGTCCTTAGAAATTAAGATATTTTTGTTAGCCATTGTTAAGAACATAAATCTTATACAGAGCTGTAGCAACCTGTAAAAAATATGATTTTAGTGAGATATTTGCCATATAACAGATGAAAGAGGGAAATCCTCCCACACACTGACATCTTATGAATGACAGTGTATACTAGCCTTCCCCAACTTAGTGCCCTCCAGATGTTGTGGACTACAACTCCCAGCATTCCTGGCTATGAGTTATGCTGTCAGGGGCTGATGGAAGTTGAAGTTCAAACCATTTGGAGGGCACCAGATTGGAGAAGGCTGTTGTATTCCTTTCCCTGACCAGAGTGACCAAGACTCTAATTTTGCTCTGTAGCAGGCATGGGGTAAACAACAGATCTAGGAGAAGAGTGGGGCAATGGGAGTTGCAGCTCCTCCCAGTTTTACAGCTAAGGGACAGAAAGAAACAAGAAACTATTGTGAGCTGGCAACCCCACTCCTAGATATGTGATGGGAGGCTATAATTACTGATACTTTAAGAGATTCGGCAAAGCTCCGCCAGCGCTATTTAAGGCAGAGCAGAAGGAACTGAACTGAATTTTTCTCTCTCAAAAAATTCCAAGATGAAATTGCAGTTCTCAGAATATGCAAAATCTCTCCCCTAAACCTAAACAGTTCTTTTCCCCTCTGCTGTTTACACAGAGATGTGGAGCTCTCATTTCCCCTCACTGCGGCTTCTCTCTTTGCTGCTGTCATTTTGGGGAGCAGGTTTTCTTCTTCCTTAGTCATCTCAGACGCATGGATCCCATGAGGGATGTGATGTTGATGGCATGTTGGCATATTACCAGTTAGATTTTGTTCAATGAGAAATGGGTCCTGCCATAACATGTTGCAATGTGGAGGGATCCAATTCAGGGTTCCAACCCTTTTCCAGGACACTCCATTCCAATTTACCATTCCACCTTCCCAAACAGCCAGAGCACATTGGGCTGTTTTTCCCTCCCTATTCCCCCCCACACACACACACTCCTGCAAACCTCCCTCTTGTGTATGGATGATGCTGGTTTGGCTACTTAAGGATCCACGCTCAAAGAATGAGTTTGTTTTAGTATATCACTGAGCGGAAATCAATGTAACGTTTTGCCCTCAGTTTAAATTGGGAAGGGAAGGAATGTGCCAAGGCTTGCTGTGTAGCAGTTCTGCTACAGTGCACCATGGCAAGGCAGGGAGCATTTTAGGGTGCCTCTACAAGAGCGATTTAAAGCTCTTTCAAAGGGCATTACCAAATTTACCTCCACATGAATGGAGCGCAAATCGGGGGTTGAGGAGCTTTTTCTGTCCGATTATGCACATTATTGAATGTGCATTAAATAGCGAGTTTTAATTTACCGCGGGAGTTAAAGCGCCTTATGACCATGTAAACAAGCGATGCTCCGCATGTAAACAACTTTAAAGTGCTTTTCATATAACTGGTAATGCACTTCACCGCCTCCCGTGTATAGGGATTAGGCGTAAAAGCGATTGGGAGAAGATGAGCATAATCGGCCAACCGGGTGTCAAACCGAAATCTTGTAGAGGGGACCTTAGTTACACATCTTAATGTGATGCCTATCTGCATTACATTACTTTCAATGGCTGTGTATCACTGTCCACTTGTGACACATAATGCACTACGCATGACAAAAATAGGATTGGGGTCAGCCTGATTTCCTTGTCACCCCTAGCAAACATTTTCATATTCGTTCACACCCTTTGAGCCCCCTTCCTCTGAAAAATTGTCAAAAAGAAAGTACTTTTCAGAGGCACAAAAATGTACTCTCACACACAAAACATACAAAGAGAGCTTTTCTACACGAGGCATTTATTGTCTGTTTGTTATTCTTTACTGATCTTTGTTTACTTGTTCTTTTAACAGCGTCATGATCCTTCAGTTTCACTTGTTTTTAAAGAGCACTTTTCTGTTTACTTTAGAGCGGGGAAATGAGGTATTATTTCTGAAATTGAAAGAATTTTTTTTTCCTACTTGTGTAACTGCGATATTGGAGAAATCCACAACAGATTTAAATAAGTTCAGATTTCTACGAATAGAACTTGCGGATTCCATAGCAGACCAGCTTTTTCTGGGTCAAACAGATTCCGTGTACTTATGGGCCCGTGTTTCACTTTTGAGGGGGATGTGTGCTAAATCACATCATTATTATTAGTATTCGTATTATTATATTTA
Source organism: Anniella stebbinsi (assembly GCA_029215795.1). Lineage (NCBI taxonomy): Eukaryota > Metazoa > Chordata > Lepidosauria > Squamata > Anniellidae > Anniella > Anniella stebbinsi. The sequence goes on along the minus strand of JARDYH010000004.1, from coordinate 119,041,785 downwards.
TATCCCACCTTTTTCCCAATATGGGACTCAAGGCAGCTTTACAAAATTAAAACATATACAATTATAAACATATAAATAGAAATATACAAAAGTTAAAATAGAATTAAACCAACTGTAATATTAAAACATTTTAAAAAATTAAAAGGCAAATAATAAAAAAATTCAACAAATTAGCACAGATCCAGAGTAGACCAATGGCCAGTCAGAATAATTGTTTTTTTTTTTGCCTGCCTCCAAAAACAGCAAGGAAGGAGCCAGTCTAGCTTCCCTGGGAAAGGAATTCCAGAGCCTTGGAACAGCCACTGAGAAGGCCCTCTCCCATGATCCCACTAGGTGTGTGACTCAGAAAAGCTGGTCTACTGTGGAATTCACAACCTGTATTCATAGAAATCCAAACTCATTTGAATCTGTTGTGGATTTCTCCAATATCGCAGTTACACAAGTAGGAAAATACCTTTTCTTTCACTTTGAGAAATAATACCCCATTTCCCCCACTCTAAAGAAAAAATAGCACAAATGCACATTAACCAATGCACATTGGCATATTTGTGCAAGTGTGCATTAGTGCTGATGTGAATTAGCACTAGTAGAACTCAATTCCAGTTTTAAAAAATCCAATTTCATCAATGAGAGGACAACGGAACAAAAGTTGTCTGAAAGACAATCCACGAAACAAGACAGAATATATTTAACAAAATCCTTCCATCTCTAGTGTGTGGGCGAGTGGAGAACTCAGCTGCATCTACAGTGTAGTATTTAAATTTAGGAATAAAATATGAGAATGCACTCTGGTAAATTGCTAAAATACAAAGATAAATTGAGCTAGTAATATGGAATTAATTAAAACAGAAATAGGAAAAGAAGGGGAATGCAAAAAGAGTAAAAGAAACACAACAATGAGCTATGAAGTAAAGGAAAGAAACGATGATAGTCGTTGGGATGATAGTCTAAAGATGGCACTGCGATATAGCATTATTTCTGATTTAAAATTATCAGTGGCAAAATGCGATTTTATCAGAATTTATATGAAGCAAGGCAAAGGGAGAGGGGAAAGTCTGAGAATTGCATGTTTGTGTGAAGAATCATATGATTATTTGGTTTCCTTGAAAATCTGGAATAGTAATGCACTTAGTAGGTGGTGTTAAGATTTAGAACATCCTGTTTGACCACACCCTATTTAATGTCGCAGATGTGATTTCCAGATATTGACTGCATGCTGCTGGAAAACGATTAGTATCTGTCTGTCTTTTCAGTTTCACAGATTGGACAGACTGTGTTCTTCTTTTGCTTCTGACTGCAAAAGAGATGCCTGGAGCAATACCTTTCTAAAGGGTCTCTTTGTACTTCAGTAAAACAAAGAAAAAAACCCTCACTCTACAGTGTTAATTTTACACACTCCGACAAAGCAACTGATATGATCATAAACTACATGATTGTTTTGCAGTGGTTGTCTGTACTGATATTTATGGAACACGACTAATTTTCACACACACTTATACAGAATCAAGCAAACAAAAAGCAGCAAACTATCTTTTTAAAATCTTACTGTCATTTCAAGTGATAACATAAATTTGATGTGACAGTGGAAGATCCACATGTTTAAACCAAGCTTTCCTGCTATAATACAAAAAGAATAATAATAATAATAATAATAATAATAATAACAACAACTTTAATTTTATATTATCACTAGCTGATATACCAGGCATTGCTCAGGCTCCCTAAGATATATGTCTACAAGGTAAACACTTTAAAGTAGTAGGCGGGTGCTAGGCCTGTGAGTTAACTGTTAAACAAATTAAATTATTATCTCATTTATGTAACAAAGTTAAATGTTATTATTTTAAGTGCTCCCTCCACAAAGCATTTTACACAAGCACCCCAACTTTAGAACTAATAACTGTATGAAGGTGAAAGGGGAGAGTGGGAATATCACTGCATTATAAAACCCTTTTTGCTCATTCTAACTGCAGCACCTTGCTTTGGTCCCATAGAAATTAATAGAGTATTGAAAATGACTAGAACAGATAGCAAGGTGCATCCAAGTGTGACATGGAATTTAAAATTAAGATTTGTTTCTTGCCCGTCACATCTCCAAATTGGGTTGTAAATCAACCAGATACAATCTTATGTAAATCCTTGAGATTCCCCCCAGGGAAAGAGGCCAAATGCCATCAAGTACTGGTGTTTTGAGAACAACAGATTGATTGAGGCGTCAAGTACCTTAGTTTATGGGCGAAGCATAGGTTTTAGGAATGCTTTGTTCTCACCTGCCAAAGGGGGCCTGTTTGTTGTATCTTTTGAGATGCATAGGTTGACCTTGCTTGCTGCCTTGCTGCATCTATTCTTGTAAAATGCCCAAGTGTTATCTCTTTCACTCCCATGTCTCCAGTTCTGTGTTGTAAAAAGCTCCAATTCACCTACGTCATCGAGGGGGGAGTTCTTTTTTGATGCGAGAGAGTAAAAAGCTTTTGTTTAGTAGACTCGAGGCGGATTTCCCTGAATTTGGCCAGGAGGCTCAGGGGATCGCCACAGCGCTGTATTTCTAATAAAACTACATTGAACTCTCCTCTTGTCATCCGAGTTTGATTGTAAGTTGCTCCAGGCAACACAAGTCTTGTTAATTTTCTTTGTAAAGTAAACTTTGCACTATTTTCAGTGACAGCTGATATAGCGTAATGGCTAAAGGTAGCCTTAGGTAAGTCATTTATCTCTCTCCTACACACACACATTTCCAACCTATCATAATACTGATCTGCTTTACAGATCATTGCAGGGATTACTAAGGTAATGTGCATAAAGCTTTTTGAATATTATAAATAGCTATATAAAATTTAAGTTTGGACATTCTAATTTGGGGAAAACACTGCCTATAAATTTGAGAAATAACTAAATAAATATTATTTTATATACCTGTGCAGATATATGGATTTGTACTTGTCATATGCTCCTTACCAGAGTCTGGTAAGGAGTGGGCTGTAGTAGCTCAGTGGTACAACATCTCCTGTACATACTGAAGATTCCAGGTTTAATCCCCGGTCTCTCCAGGTAGGGCTGGAGAACTCTTGTCCGAAACCCTGGAGAGCTACTACCAGTCAAGTGTCAACAATACTGGCCTATATGGACCAATGGCCTGACTCAATATAAGGCAGCTTCCTAGCCTGTTCAGGTGTTGCTTTGTGCGCAAAAAGGAATCAATATTTAAGACTCAAATGGAGCATTCGTCCTTCCCTGGCAGGCCACACAGCGCTCCCAGTGCTGATGCCAAACCAGGCACATGCCTTTTCACGTCCTCCAAGTGTGAACACATGTGTACTTCTAGAACATCATATTTGATGGGGGAGTGGCCAGGCGGGCATGGAATGAAGTCGTAATTCACTCGCTCTCCTAAAGAAGCAATGATTTAAACACAAATTCCTTATCCTGGAGCAGGGAATTGTTATTTAAAGACAAGAAATGCTGATCGGAAGTTTTACTGCATCTGTGTGAGAAGCTGGCTGCGGTTTCATTGCTGGCTTGGCGAGAGGGAAACGAAACTAAAATCGGAGCTTTGCAGCCTGTGATTCACCTTAGGAATGCAACTACTGAAGGTAAATAATGGATTTATAATTGCTGTACTAAGGCTGGCTGACTGACAGATACGCTGGAGGGAGAGATTGAACTGGAAATATATGGGAAAAGAGACTTTTAAACCCCAGGAAAGTGTTAGTAGCTGCCGGTTTGCCAGATTAGAATGGAGAGAGATCTGAGTGGCAAGGCAGTAGGTGGGGGAGGATTTATGAGCAAGAAGAAGCAAAAAGGGGAGAAATTAACTACTCCCGCCTGGAGCCGGCCCTCTAAAGATCATCCGTCAGATAAGAATTGGCAAAGATTAATTTGGTCTGAAAACATGGAGGACAAGCAGCCGGAGAAAGCGAAGAAGACCTCTCCAAGCAACGCTGGCAGTATGCCAGCTGCAATTCCTAAGGTGGCCAAAGAGAGGCAGGCAGATCCAACAGATGAATTAATGAAAAAAATTGAAAAGATGTTTGAGATGGCAATGGTGAAGCAAGACGAAAGATTGGAGAAGGCATTGGCAAAGCAGGAGGATAGACTGGCAAAAAGAATTACAGAGTCACAAACTGAGTTTATGTCAGGCCTTCAAGAGGTGGTGAAAGATGTTGTGGCTTTGCAGGAAGAGACTGGAGAGCTGAAGGAACACTGCAAGAAGCAGGGAGAGCAGATGACGCAGCTGGATTTATGTCTAATAGCCTTGGAAGACAGGGACAGAAGGGCAAATATTCGGATAAGATCTTTTGGGGAACAAGAGGGGGAGAGCCCTAAGGTCTTAAGAGATTTAATTTTGGCGTGGATTAAACAGCAGGAGCCCCAGGAAATTTGGGAAATGGCAGATATTGAGAGGGCCCATAGAGTGGGCTACAAGAAGAAGGGGATAACCCCAAGGGATATAATTGTTAAATTTGCTAATTATTACAAAAAAGAAAAGCTTTTAAAAGCAATTAGACGTCAAGGCCAGCCAATACTACAAGCATCACCGGTGGAGATATATCAGGATCTTTGCCCTCAGACTGTCCAGTGGAGGAAAAGTGTCAGAATGTGTACAGGGGCATTGAGGAAGAGATCGATAACATATAGTTGGGGGTATCCAGTCTTTCTGAGATTTATGTGGAAAGGGAAACAACAAAGAATAACATTGTACGAGCAAGGAATGGAACTTTTGGAGAAGCTGGGCATAGCGGATGCCACAGATGATGGAGAAACAAAGCAAGATGAAGATGCTGCAGGAGGAAGCAATCAATAAAGAAATTTTATTGTAATAGGGATAAGGGATAAGAAGAGTTAAAAGGAGGGGAGGGTTAGACTTTGTTCCGGTTGGCTGGGTTGCTTCCCCCCCCAAAGAGTTCTAAAATATATTGGGACCAGTGCCCAGAAGGCTGGTGAGGAGGGGGGGTGAAATTGTGGGTGAATGTGGGGGGGAGGGTAAGGGAGGGGGGTAAGTGTTTCACAGAGGGAGACCAACTTAAAGATGGGTGTGAAAGGGAGAGATGGAAAATAAATTAAGAATTGCAACTTTAAATGTTAAAGGGCTAGGAACGGTAATCAAAAGGAAAAGAATTGAAATGTTGTTAAAAAAATAGATATAATTTTTTTGCAGGAAACTCATCAAATAAAGGAGGGTGTTAATGAGCTGTGAATGAGGGATATAGGCGTTTATGAAAAGTCATTTGGTACTTCTAGCGAGAGGGGTGGCAATAATAATTTCAAAGAAATGTGCTATTAATATTCAAAGTGTAAAGAAAGATAAAACTGGAAGGTTTCTCATAGTGTACTGCAGGTTGGGAGAGGAGGAATATGTATTGATTAATGTCTATGCTCCAAATGGGAAACAAATGGAATTCTTTCATGAAGTATTGAATGTGGTGGGAGAGGTGGGTAAAAAGAATATTGTGATGGCAGGAGATTTTAATATGGTACTTGATAAAGGGAAAGATAAGGATAATATTTTAAGAGACGTTAAGAGGGAGGGGAAGACTGAATTAAGCAAATTAATGGAAGGTAAAGAATTAATGCACGTTTGGAGAGTATTAAAAGGGGAACAAAGGAAGTATACCTTCTACTCACCTAGATTCAAGAGTTATTCAAGGATCGACTTTATTTTTGTATCAAAGAATATGTTACCTAAACTCACAGATTGTGACATTGGGGTAATTAAGGTCACCGACCACGCATTAATGACGATGGATATTAAAATGAAGAAGGATTATAGACCAGCGAAGAGATGGAGATTGGACATAAGGTTATTAAATAATAAAAATATAGTGGAGAAAATAAAAAAAGAAATGCAGGAAATTTGGGAGATTAATGAAAGAGAGACTAACTTGCAGGGCTTACTGTGGGACACTATGAAAGCAGTGGTAAGAGGGATATGTATTAGGGAAATGTGTACCCTAAAAAAACAACAGGAAGTACAATATAAAAAAACTGAAGAGGAGGTAAGGAGTTTAGAGGAGAGGTTAAGAGAGACAAAAGATAAACGTCTATTTGCCCAAATTCAAGCTAAGAAAAAGGAATTAGAGAAAGAAGAATTAGAACAAGTCCAAAGAAATTTGTTATATTTAAAGAGAGATTTTTTTGAATATAGCAATAGAAACTCGAAGATCTTGGCTAGATCCATTCAGTCTGAAAAGGCTAAGAATATGATAGGGACAATTAGGGATAAGTCAGGGAATAGTTGTAATTCAATGAAAGGTAAATTAAATATATTTCAGGAATTTTATAGAGAAATATACACATCAGATTTGGGTCCACAAGTCAAGGTATTGGAATATGTAGAGAGGAACTGGAAAATAAGATTGCAGAAGCAAGATAGGGATTGTATGGAAGGATTAGTTACTGAAAAAGAAATTGAGGGAATTATTGATAAACTAAAAGGAGGGAAATCTCTGGGGATGGATGGTTTGGGGCCGGAATACTATAAGATTTTTAAAGAAATGTTAATACCAAGACTAAAAAAATTATTTAACAATATAATAGAAGGAGGAAAGACCCCGCCATCGTGGGATCATTCCCTGATTATATTAATCCAGAAACCAGGGAAGGATTTGATGGATCCAGCATCTTATAGACCAATATCCTTAATAAATCAGGACTCAAAAAATTTTATAGCAATAATGGCAAAAAGAATGGGTACATTTATATCTAAATATATTAAAAAAGACCAATGTGGATTTATCTCTGGTAGGCAAATGCCTAATTTAATTGGAAGAGTTTTAAATATAATTAATATCATTAAAAAAGGAATTTAAAAACAAGTTTATTTGCATTGGATATATTCAAAGCCTTTGATTGCGTGGAATGGCCAGCGCTTAAAATAATTTTAAAAACATTTGGGTTTGGAGATAAATTCATGGGAGTGATTGATCAGTTGTATAAAAATAATAAAGATGAAATAATGGTTAATGATGGGTTAACACAACAGATTACACTAGCTCGAGGAACTAGGCAAGGATGTGCACTTTCACCGATTTTATTTGCAATAGTGATAGAAATTTTGGCAAATGTGATAAGGGAGGATGAAAGATTAAAGGGGATAGGAAGAAAGGAGAAGATTAAAATGAATATGTTTGTGGACGACACATTACTGACATTAGAAGATCCCCTGGAGAGTGGGGAGGTGATTAAGAAGCATTTGAGAGAATTTGGGGAAATCACGGGCTTACAAGTTAATTGGGGGAAGTCAGAAATGATGTTATTTAATTATAACAAGGAAGAGTTGGAGGAGTGTAAAAATAAGTTAGGTCTTAGGCTTAAAAATACAGTACGCTATTTAGGAATTAATATTGCTAAAGATTTAGATAGGTTAGAGGAACTTAATTTTGTAACTTTGAAAAAACAGGTAGGGGAAAAATTAGAGATATATAGAAAATTAAAACACTCTTGGTTTGATAGAATAGCGGTTACTAAAATGAAGATACTACCTAAGATTAATTTTTTGTTTAGAATGTTACCGATTAAAATATCAGAAGCTGAGTTAAAAAGTTGGCAAAATATGATTAACGCTTTTTGCAATGGAGATAAGAGAGCTAGGATTAATAAAGGGTTATGGTATAAGGCTCAAAAGAAAGGAGGTTTGGGACTTCCAAATATTAAATATTACTATATTGCTAATCAGTTAAGATATGTTATAAATAGTATTTTAGGGGAGAAAGATCTTGAATGGTTGGAATCGCAAACAGGGGAAATAGATTTTAAGTTGGGAAATATTTTTTTTATTAAATTGCAAAAGAAAGATAGGAGGGGACTGGACAACCTGTAGTTGGAAAATACTTTAGAGATCTGGGAGAAATTTAAAGGAAAGTGGATACCAGGAGATTCCCCACTTGCCCCAGTGGTAGCAGTGGGAAACTTCCCAAGGGTCTTAAAAGCAGAGATAGAAGAGAGACTGAAAGATCAGGAAACAATTAAGTTAAGGAATTGGATGGAAAGAATGAAGGATAATGAGCAAATTAAAGAGATATTAAAAGGACAAAAGATAGCCTGGTTCAAATGTTTACAATTGGGAAAATGGACTCAGGAATGGAAAATGAAAAATAAGAACTGTAGAAACAACACAAGATTTGAAGATTTAATTGAACTAAAAGGAAGAAAAGAAGAAATTAGAAATAACAAAGGATTGACTAGTGAGATATATAAAATATTGATAGATGATGATCTTCAGGACTCTATGAAAGCTATAAAAATGATCTGGGAAGATGTAAAGGAAAAAAATAATGACTATAACTGGGAGAGGTTGTGGAATGCAAGAATGTTAAAGCTGTTGTCGATTAGAATTAAGGAGAATTTTTATAAGACAGTTTGGAGATGGTATCTAACACCTGTAAGATTTCACCAGATAGATAAAAAAGTGTCTAAGAATTGTTGGAGAGGATGTCAGGAGGTTGGAACTTATTTTCATATGTGGTGGAGCTGTGAACATGTACAAAAATTTTGGAAAAGGGTGTTTAAAGAAATAAATGAAATAATTGGAAGTAAATTGGAATTAAGCCCAAAGATAGCTCTACCAGCAGTATGGGATAGAGAGAATGAGAATAGAACTAAGAGAGAATTGATAAACAACCTCCTGGCACCCGTAAGAATAATGATTGCTAAAAATTGGAAAGGACAAGGAAGCTATACAATAGAAGAATGGTATAAAGAAATATGGGATATGGCATTGAATGATAAATTGACGTGTAGAGTCCCTTTTTGGAATATGTATTAAGATCGGGGAAGGGAAACCCCGGGCAATCTGGACACCCTATCAGGGTAAAACTACATGTTATATTAATTACGTAGTAGCTGAGCCTTTTCTTTTTCTTTACTTTAGGCTGACCAGATAAAATCCAGGTCAGGGCTCATGTAACTTTAACAGATGTAGAGAAAAGGGAATTTCAGCCAGTGTCATTTGTATGCAATTAGTTCCTGGTGAAATTCCCTCTTCATCACAACAGTTAAAGTTGCAGGGGCCCTGCCTTCTTTTGTATATGGTCACTCTAGTATAGTGCCTGCAACTTTAACTGTTGTGATGAAGAGGGAATTTCACCAGGAACTAATTGCATACAAATGACACTGGCTGAAATTCTGTTTTCTCTACAACTGTTAAAGTTACATGAGCCCTGACCTGGATTTTATCTGGTCACCCTACTTTACTTGAGAGTAACTTCATGCAGATCCTATTCGGATCTTGGATCAGGACCAGTGTGCACTGGGAGGGGGGATTAAATCTCTCACGGCCACTGTTTGCTTCCCAAAATGAGAAAAATTCCACACAGAAATCAATATGGCAATTATTGTTGAGATTTGTTGCCGTTCACATTTCCTAAGTTGCAACATACAAGTAAAACATTCTTTACATCATGTAGAAGTTACTTCACATGCAGCATGCAAAGAAGAAAAAACAAACATGTTGAAAAAGCATTACATCCCATGTACATGTTTTTGGTTGTTGCCCCTTACCCCCCAGACCTAAGGTCTGCCAAAGGAAGGGTGTTATTTTTCACAACCACTTCTGGGAATGCTTATTCATCTATGTTAGAGGAGTGGTGTGGAACTATTACAGCACAGGAACATGAAGCAAAAGAAAACAACCAAATGCATGCTAAGCTTTTACCGAGCTCTCTTTTGGGGTCACGGTGGAGTTTGCATGGTTCAAATTCATGCTTCAAATGCATGTCTCCTGTTTTATACAGGTTACCTTCTCTTTTAGGGTAGACAAGTCCCTTAAAAGAAGATGCTCCAATTATAAGGGAGGGAGATAAGGAGTCCCTAATGAAATTCACATGTTGTATGGAGGCAGCCAAATGATGATCTCCCTGTAGCCTTCTAAAAATAGCAGCACAACAGGGCCCATTCTGATAGTCTCCCCCGTAATTCAAACGCTATGTGCAGCAGCTGTTCCTTCTCTCATCTATTCTTTATTTGATGTTTTGTTCCTTACTCCTGTTCCATGACACACCTCAAAGCCTGCTTGCTACAGCACCAATCCCATACTAAAATGCCAATATTCCTTCAAAGCAGCCTTTTAGCAAACTCCATGAAATTAGCTTCATATGATTTACAAAATTTATTCTAAAGAACATGGATTTCCCTTAAACACGGGGCTTTCCCTCCTCCTAGCCCTTGATTTTCACTTTCTCATATTACCTTCCTTAGGGTTAATCCATTGCCCCATAACTCCCCACACCATATAGTGAGTCAGTGGCAACGGCAGGAAAAGCTGGCCAGACTCCACATATTCAGCCTAACCCAGGCTAATGGCTAGTCCAGACTTCCTTTCCCACTTTTAGCAGAATACCTTCTAACTCATTACCAGATACGGGAAAAGCTATGGAAAAATGAATTTGTATGAATTTGCACTCATCTTCAAAAAGGGCAAGGTCACATATCTTTATAATAGGGCTGGGCACAGAAGCTAACTCCTGAATCCCCTTTTCTTGAAAACAGCCTTCACAGTTCCTGACAACCCGCCCTCAGATCTTGTCACAGCTTCACCAACACCTTCCATGACAGCACAAAGATCGGGAAGCTGTTGTGAGCTGCTGTAATGCGCACAGCACAAATTTCACCTCAGCTATGAAGGTTCTGCTTGACCTGAGGCAAACTTAGGTCATTATCACACGGGCGGTGTGATGCACACCCACCTCGACTTTGCTCCACTTCTTCAGCCCTGGATTTGCATGACGTCGTCCCCTTCATGCTGTTCTCTCACTCTGAGGTCACAGTTTTTAGTTTCTCTTTTGATGTATCCCTGAACAGGCAAAGTCCGAAATGTAAATTTGGAACAGGAAACACATAGGAAACGGAGGTGGAACCTGCAGTAGCAAACCGGGGAAGGGGGAATGTAGGTGTGATGAAGCTCTCAGTCTCAGCCCTACACCTGCAATATGAAGTATTATACGTAATTTATAATGTATAAAATTACGCACAACTGTGTTTTCCATTACAGGCATGTGGAGGCAGTCTAAACAAACAAACAAACAAACAAACAAACAGTATAGTGTCCCATCCCCTCTCAGTATTCACATGGTAGAAAACACAATTGCACTGGTCTTCATGTTTTATCAAATTCATTACTTTTCTGACATGGAGAATAATTGAAAATAACAGCCACACATCACATACTTCAAGAGCTTCAATGGTTTTAAACATCACAATGATATAATGTTATATTAATTGATGGATTTATTTTCTGCCTGACAACATTTTCTCCTTGTCTTCATAAAATGAAAAATAAAAAATAGGCCACAGATGTGCCCAGATTAGAGTGAACAGGTGGGGTTCACTTTTTGTTCTGTCCCTGTTCCTTTGCCTTTAGCCCGATACACAGACATTAAACAGAAAATCCTTAACAGCATGAAGACAAGTGGGGGGAAAATGTCACCTGCTTCATTTCTACGTATCAGTACAGGAGCCCAGCCAGTAAAAATTATGCCAAATCTGAATAGAGACTGGGTTATTATACTTATACATACGCTGATATAAGCAGAAAAAAGCACCTACTAAAACCCTTCTCCTAGTTTTGCTAGCATATCAAGCAAACAAATGTTGCAGAATTTAGATTACCGTATTTTCCGGCGTATAAGACGACTGGGCATATAAGACGACCCCAACTTTTCCAGTTAAAATATAGAGTTTGGGATATATTCGCCGTATAAGACTACCCCTCTTCCAACGCACACCAAAGTCACTTCTTTCCACTTCTTTCCAAAGTTAAGTCACTTCTTTCCACTTCTTTCCAGGGGGCAGGGGAGGGGGGCAGGGGGAGGGGGCGGCGGCGTGCTTACCTTTCAGGGACGTCCGCTCCCGTCCGGCGCCAGCTGCTATTGCCAGCGGGCTTCGGCCTGCTCCAGAGTGGCGTGCTGGGTGATGTCATCACCCGGCGTGCTACCCTGGAGCAGGCCGCGAAGCCCGCTGGCAATAGCAGCCGGCACCGGTCGGGAGCGGACGTCCCTGCAAGGTAAGCAGGGGGCAGGGGGGAGGGGGCGCGGCGCGGGCGGGCAGGCGGGCGGCGTGGGTGGGTGGGGCAGGCGGGGGGGTGTTTTGGGGGGGCGGGGGGGACCGGGAGTTTCAGCACCCGGCGTATAAGATGACTCCCGACTTTTGAGAAGATTTTTCTGGGTTAAAAAGTCGTCTTATACGCCGGAAAATACGGTACCTTTTAAATGGAGAGTAAACCCAGTCTGAATCCAATAGAACATAGGAATGTGGAACTCCACAGCCATTATATAACTTAGTAATTATAAAGCTGACATCATACTTCCTGTTGTTTATTTTCAGTATGTGAGTATTTCTTGGAAAGGCATTATAGGATTACATAGTTTTTGACCCACCAAACTGAACACAACCCCTTCAACCATGTATCATGATGGCCCACCATGGGCCCAGTAAGCCTCCTGTGTTTACTGCCTCCCTTGGACTAAAAAGACAGTGAATTGTTAAGGACTTGGCAGGCAGAATGCATGGTTAGTGGGCTACTTTCAGCTTGATGGCTCAGACAGTCTATAGGCATGATGTTCAGGCCCAGTTCTTACACTTACTGAAAGGAATCTCCCTTAGGCATGGTGGAGATGTCCATACAGTCCTACCATGCCCATAACAGAAAGAGTTTTGCACCGATAATTTGCACCATCTTTCCTTCCTGGTTTGTGTGTATGGCCATATCATACATTATGTTGTAGACATGGTGAATGGATGTGAACGTGATTCCTTACCATATTTCCAGATGGACTGCTTAGGTAAATATAAGTCCTAGATCTGAGTCTGCAACTCTGATTCTTCAGGATTTCTTATCATTCAGATAGTGTTTGTTTTTTTAATTGTGAGAATTTTACAGATTACATAACAGTATCAAAGAAGCATAACATTATTAAAATTAGAGACTGACATATGACTTGACAATGTACCAATGTCAAACTGTAATCTTAAATACATTTTCGGGTCTAGTGTAAATGACCTGCTAGTGCTAAATGACTTCTGATACTTTCTTTGGGAGAATGCTTCACCTCATTAGTTTTAGTTACCAATGCTTGGGAACAACCTTGGAAATGTCTCTTCTTTCCTGACATTTTGGGTGAATCCAAGTCCCTCCCCCAAGGGAGCTAGTTATGTATCTGTCCATATCTGTCCCTCACAATTCCATCCAAAAAGTTGTTGGATTCATTATGGCCCCCTGCCCATCAGCACTTCATACAAAGACAACAGCAGACAGTGTTAGCATGTAGCACCTCCTTTTAAGGAACAGTTTGTTTTATCATGCTAGCACTGAGGCCCAGGTCCCTTTACAAGAATTCAGTTTGATGCCTGGTTGTTCGATTATGCGCATCTTCTCGCAATCGCTTTTATAGCAAATCACTATACGTGGGAGATGGTTAAGCGCATAATAGGTTGCCTTACCGGTTGTATGAAACACGCTTTAGAGGTGTTTAATGCAGAGAATTGCTTGTTTACATGGTCATAAGGCGCTTTAATGGCCACGGTAAATTAAAAGTCGCGATTTAATGCACATTCGATAATGCGCATAATCGCATAGAAAAAGCGCCTCGACCCCCGATTTGCGCTCCGCTCTTGTAGAGATCAAATTTTTAATGCGCCTTGAAAGAGCTTTAAATTGCTCTTATAGAGGCACCCCCAATCTACAGGAGTGATGTATTGCGGAGCAAGAGCACATCAGGGTCATTCATAACACATGATATTGTTACCACTCTGCAGCAACCATACAGCTTCCCTTTCAAAAAGATGCATTTTCTAAAAGTCCTTTCCCCCCTTAAACAAGGCTCCCTCACAGTTCTGCTGCAGTGTGTTCTGCTCTCCGAAATTAAATCCTGTATACTGGACATGCCTAGGGGTATGATTGTGAGCTGTCTGTGACTTGGTCAATGGGTGGGGCAGTCGCTTCCCCCCATACCTTTTTTCTCCAGCTTTGGATACAGGCTTCTTTTCCCACTTAGCACATTTACGCAGCAGTGCTATTTTGCTGTTCTCCTTTCCTGTTTATTTTTACTTTGCACTGTTTCTCAGTTGCACAGTTTTGGTGCTTCAGGGGCAAGTTGGAGCTTGCTGTCATTTCTGTGTAGAATAGAAGTTTCAATATTGTTGATTCACAGTCCTGTAATCTCACAATTGTCCAATGTCACATTGTGCGATAGTCAGAATTTAGTTATACTGGGGTAGTAACTCATTCTCCACCCTTACCATGACCAGGAGTGCAGGGGAAAGGGCTTCAGTATTCCTAATTCACAGTCCTGGTGAATGTGAGAGGGGAGGTATGGGATAAACTATGGGACATAATTCATCTCTTTCATTAAACTTCCCTGAGCAGGAAAGCATTGAAAGGGTTGGGGAGCAACCCCTCTCATTTGCTGAGCAGGATCTATGTGGTTGATGATGTTCAATTTTACTCGCTGCTCACCCAGCCCCAAAGTATAGCAGTTTCAAATGCCATTTGACCCATAAAAGTGGGTTTTTAGGTAGTGTATACTCTGCTTTTCTTGCTTTGGGTGCTGCTGATGAACTAAAGAGATTTCATGAAAATCTGAATATAACCAGGAAACGCTTCTGAAACAGTTTCCATGAAGATCGGGCCTGAGTCAGAACTGTAGGGAACTCTCAACTACCTATGCCCATTCTCATTCAAGTATTTACATGGCAAGCAATTTATAACATAATGGAGGATTACTATGGACAAATGCAAACCAGATTTACATCAAGAGGAATGTCTCTATGAGACACTCCCTCTACATTTTGAATACAATATTTTATATGCATGTAGATACACACACCAGTTTCTAGTCACATCTATTTCTATAAAATGAATGGCGGTGCTGCTGATTATTTGCTGCTGCTAGGATAGGGTGACCAGATAAAATCCAGGTCAGGGCTCATGTAACTTTAACAGTTGTAGAGAAAAGGGAATTTCAGCCAGTGTCATTTGTATGCAATTAGTTCCTGGTCAGGCTGACCAGATAAAATCCAGGTCAGGGCTCATGTAACTTTAACAGTCGTAGAGAAAAGGGAATTTCAGCCAGTGTCATTTGTAGGCAATTAGTTCCTGGTGATATTTCCTCTTCATCACAAATGTTAAAGTTGCAGGGGCCCTGCCTTCTTTTGTATATGGTCACTCTAGTATAGTGCCTGCACCTTTAACTGTTATGATGAAGAGGGAATTTCACCAGGCACATACAAATAACACTGGCTGAAATTCCCTTTTCTCTACAACTGTTAAAGTTATATGAGCCCTGACCTGGATTTTATCTGGTCACCCTATTCCTGGTGAAATTCTCTCTTCGTCACAACAGTTAAAGTTGCAGGGGCCCTGCCTTCTTTTGTATATGGTCACTCTAGTATAGTGCCTGCACCTTTAACAGTTGTGATGAAGAGGGAATATCACCAGGAACTAATTACATACAAATGACACTGGCTGAAATTCCCTTTTCTCTACAACTGTTAAAGTTACATGAGCCCTGACCTGGATTTTATCTGGTCAGCCTAATTTATATAGATTTAGGCATATTTACTCAGAAGTAAGTCCCATTGAGTTTAATGGGATTACTGCCAAAGAAATATGCATAGGACCTCAACCCTAGTTAAGTCATTAGAACAAGAATTGAAGGCTTTGTGAGTGTCTATGAAAATTTGGCAGTCATCACGGAACTTTACTCCCACCCAGTTAAATCTTATGATGCCAATTTACACAAACATTTTGTTCATTGCTGACTGCTTATTTTGTCAATCCAGATTATATTTTGCTTCCATTTTTCTCATAGTGAAGTGAATGAGACATTCCTCTACATGCTCAAATCACAGTTGGCTGCCGTAAGGAAAAATCCCTCTAAAATACAGATGCATACTCTAAATTCAAGAGCTACACTTGAAAGATAGGGTTCATGGAATATTGAAACAAAATGTTTTAAAGTTGCGTCCACACTAGTCCTTTCTTCTCAAATGCTCATCCTTTCCTTATTAATTTCGAGAGAATCCAGAAGACATCATTGCCAAATTGCTACATATTTTCTTTGTTGTCCTCCTAAACTTTTAAAGACCTGATTTAGGGATGATTTTCACAATAAAATGCCTATCCAGTGTGGGCTTTTAAGGTGAACTGTGCCTTTAATTAAATGCTTCCTTCTTGAAGCTTCTACCCCTTTTTATTGGGGGATTATTTATTTATTTCTTAAACTTTAGGCTGCCTAATAACCAAACTGGATTAATAGAAACCTAAAATACAAAATAAAACCATGATAATAAAACAGTACATAGTAAACTAAGATAAAACCAGCACCAAGGAGTAAAAACAGTTGCACAGAACAGGAAACAGTAAAAAGAGGTGGACACTGCAAGCAGAAGGCTACTAATTAACACTGCATGGGGACATCTGCTGAATGGAATTTATATTCTCTTCTTCAAGCTGCAAAATGTCTTGGCTGGCCCTGATACAAGCACAGGCTTGTAAGAGGTTGGAGGATATTTAGTAATACCCAAGCTCTCACAAGGGAAACCACCTTAGCTTATTTTATGTTTCAACTATTCTGTTAGAGGAATCCAGAGCTCTTTAAGATCTTTTGACTCTGGAGAGTTATGAATGGTGGGGAACTAGATTCCTAATAATCTTTGCCATTGAGATAGAGGCTCTTAAGCAAGGGGGGGGGGAGATTTCAATTTTCTTTTATGAGTCCGACATTTGCACAGGCACACACACACACACACACACAAAGTCAGTTATGTTAGACTACATTTTTTTCCAGTTTCTGAACATGCCGTGAATGTCTATGTGTCAAATCATTGATCCTAAAAAAAACAAACCCGCCCTGAAGTCTGCCAATTCAACCTTTACCTGTTATATCATGGGTCAGATGTGAAATCTCTTCACTTCGGCCTTTATCACATGGGAGGTTTGATCCACACCAGCCGTGACTTTTATCCTATTCTTTCACATGATGTTGTCCCCCTCGCGCCCCGAGTGCTCCGTTTCCCATTTCACTTTCAAAGTATCCCTGAACGGGGATTGTCCGTTTTCTCCCCTCCGCCGCAGACTTAGCTGAGGTATCGAAGCAAAACTGAAGTGTGTGATCAAAAGGCTACACTCTCATAGGAAACAGAGGGGGAACCCCCATAAGCAAAATGGGTAGGTGTGATAAAGCTCCTCTTCTGTTTCCATTTCTGTGTATGAGTTTATCAGAATTTGCCAAGTTTTGGGACCTTAATTCCTTTCTTACTCCCCTGCCACTAATTTCTATGATTAAATGTTATGGGTTTTGGGGGAGAGGTGCCAACATTCTACTGGTTCTGCCAGTCTTAGGAGACTTTGTTGCACCATGAGACTAGCATAATATACAAGTGGGGGTGGCATTGTGATGACCCCCCCAACCTAAGCACTGTAGAACTATGTGTAACACCAGAGTGCTCATTTTCTATGTCCCTGCAAGCCAGGCCTTGGAATGCAGCAGTGCAGGGGTCTCCAACCTTTTTGAACATGTGGGCACATTTGGGAATTAGAGAAACTGCTGTGGGCAACACCACAAAATGGCTCCCACAGAGAATGTGGCTATTCACAGAATGGTCCTTCATTATGTGCACCTGCAATTTCCCTGTCTTATGGGCTGTAGGCTGAAATGAAGCAAGCAGGAAACTGCTTATTTCCCCTTCAGCCTAAGTCCTTGCTCCTGTATTTTGCTCTCATTCTGCCAGAGTTACACATGTAAAAACTTCCATCTTATACTTTTGAAGCTCTTACCATTCAAACTTTTATGGAGCTGTTATTTTTCTGCATACCTGTGGATTCTGTTGAGCATGTGGTGGGGAGGATACGTTATGGTGATACACCTGTATATGCATTCACACAATAAACCTCTTTGGCTATTTCTGGATAGAGAAGTCTTCATCTCTGAACAGAGTATGAAAGTGATTATTGGATTCATTTACTGTCAATTAAAATCCTAAAGGTTCCCTACTGCAAACCTTCTGAGGGAGGCCAATGTATGACATACACAACTGTAGTCTAAGCTTTTGCGAGAACCATCACAAGATTCCTCAAAAAGCTTAGAGCCTATCTACAATACTGCTTTAAAACGGGTTATATAAACTGTTTTAAAGCAGTAGTGTAGATAGGCTCTTATTCATCTGTGTAAGAACAAACACAACAAAATCTAAATTGAAGAAAGTATGAACTTCAGACAGAGTGCAAGTAGCAGCTACACATGTTTGAATGCTCAACCATGTAAAACAAAAGCATCATGCACCAAGAAAGCTAACATTGTATTGGAGAATAATTGTATCCCCATCGTTACCTTTTCCCCTAACAGGTATTCCATGTGCAGAGATTTCCACATTGAGGGATTTTGCTATATTAATCTGGGAAACATTTACAAAAATGCTATTCCCCAGTAGTATTTTGAAATGGCGCAGTGGAGATTATGATTCCTAAGCAGGGACAGTTGCATGCTGTGATTCTGCTGAGACATGGGGTTTGTGTGGGACACAGAGAAAATGTGTTATTGGACACAGAATTTAGCTTCTAAGAATGATTTTCAGTTTTGTTTTGAGTGAAATATGGCTGAATGAATGTAGACAAAACTGCCTGAAGAGCGTCTTTAAATGGCCATTTTATAGCATGCTCATTAATGGCCACTCACGGATGTTCGCGGGTCATTCTGATGTCGATATCAGCCTCCTGTGCGTTTCTCCATTTCTGGTTTTAGTGCTAAAAATAAAACCTCAGAAAACCCTACTCTTCTGGGATATATTGCTATTTGATGGATTTTCCTGCCGTGTGCAGGCAAAGTTGTGCTATGAAATGCTCACTAGAGGGTGCTGTCCCATTCAACTGCATTGAGGCAGTACAAAAGCCACACAGTCGCTGCTCTCTTCCTCATTGCAACTTGTTGCAGAAGCGGAAGAGATGCAGGAAGCAGAGCCATGTAATTCACCCCCCCCCCCCAATCTGAAGGAGCTTGAAATGACAAAAACTAGATGGATGGCAGATTGGTTGGGACTGAGTTCCACTGCCCTATGTAACACCTTGCTGTTCCCCCAGAACTTGCAAAAGCGGAATAAATAATAAAAAATACCAACATATACTGAACAAATTATGAAAAATAAGGGTATCGGTGGCTACTAATCCTGAAGGTTATATGCCAGTTCCAGTATCAGCGGAAATATGCCTATGTACACTAGTTGTGGGATGGTGCTGTTGCACTCATGTCCTGCTTTTGGGTATCCCATGGGCAGCTGATTTTCCATTGTGTTCATAGAATCATAGAAACATGGAATAGTAGAGTTGGAAGGGGCCTACAAGGCCATCGAGTCCAACCCCATGCTCTTGAATGCCTCTAATGTGGGAGAGCCCACCACCTCCCTAGGTCATTGGTTCCATTGTTGTATTACTCTAACAGTCAGAAAGTTTTTTCTGATGTCCAGCCAGAATCTGGCTTCCTGTATCTTGAGCCCATTATTCTGTTCCTGCACTCTGGGATGATTGAGAAGAAAGAGATCCTGACCCTCCTCTGTGTGACAACCTTTCAAGTACTTGAAGAGTGCTATCATGTATCCCCTCAATCTTCTCTTCTCCAGGCAAAACATGCCTAGTTCTTTTAATCTTTCCTAATAGGACTTCATTTCCAGACCCCTAATCATCATCGTTGCCTCCTCTGAACACACTCCAGATTGTCTGCATCCTTCTTGGTGGTGCCCAGAACTGGTCGCAATACTCAAGATGGGGCCTAACCAGTGCTGAATAGAGGGAAACCAGTACCTCGTGTGATTTATACTGCTATTAATGCATCCCAAAATAGTATTTGCTTTTTTTGTTGCCACATCACACTGTTGGCTCGTATTCAGCTTGTGATCTACAGCTATTCCAAGATCCTTCTTGCTTGTAGTATTGCTGAGCCAAGTATCCCCCATCTTGTAACTGTGCATTTGGTTTGTTAATGGAATGCTGGACTAGAAGTACCCTTGGTCTGATCCAGCATGGTTCTTCTTGCTGCATTACACAGTTTCATGATGTCAGTTACACCAATTTGATTTGATTTGTACAGGTCAAGGAATTTAGCTTTGCTTGGGCCGGAACTTTGTTTGCCTGGATGCAGAATTTTATTTTTTTAGTACAGAGCATACACTGTCCTGTCCTTCAGTCTAAATTAATTAATTAATTAATTAATCCCAATATTTATATATCGTTCCATATCTAAAATAGATTCTAGAGGGGTGAACATAGGAATAAACAGTACAAAAATTAAAAGATTAAAACAGCAAATTAAAATTGTTCAATTTAAAACAAAGTACCAGTAAAAATGGTGGCTGGTCACTTGAGGAATGCTTCCTGGGAAAGAGTTGTTTTCAGGAGGCACCAGAAGCAGCACAGTGTTGACGCCTGCCTGACCTCCAGGGGCAGGGAGTTCCAAAGAGAAGGGGCTACCACACTAAAGGCTCTTCAGTAGCATGCCCCCTAATGATCTTAGGACCATTCTATACCACAGGATGCAGAGGGTGGGCAAGACGATCATCCCAGACTTACCTGCTCCTGGGATCGTCCTCTTCTTTCTTCATGGAGGAAGCGGAAGTTCTGCTTTCTCCCGGGTGTGATGTGCTCGTTGTGCCCGCCATTTTGTTTTCCCTGGCCCCCAGAGCTTAGCGCACGAGTGCTTGTGCGCCAAAGTAAGTTTTAAAAACCAAAAAAAATGTCCGTGATCAGGCCCCCACCCCGTCTCTGCCCTCCCGGGGGTGGCAAAACTAGCGCCACCCCCTCCCCTGATGGTCATGGAGCTACGTGGTGCAGCTCCATGCCCATTTCTGCTGCTGCACTTACTTGCGTGTAAGCGTGGTAGCAGCTGGGATGCGCGACCACATCTCCTGTGGTCCTGGGAAGTTCCAGGGACTGTGGAAAAATTGGATTTCCCCAGGGAACTATTATCCTGGGGAATACCTGTGCCCATCCCCCCACCCCGCCCCCGGAAGTCCCTGTGCATCATGTGAACACTCAGAGACCAGGGGTGATTTCAGGCAAAAAGCCTGGTGTAGAAACGGCCACTGTGACCAGGCAGATTGGTTATGGAGAAGGTGCTCTCTCAGGTATCCTGATCCCAGTTTGTTTAGGGCTTTGTACACTAGTACCAAAACCTTCAACCTGGCCCAGTAGCCAATAGGCAGCCAGTGTAGTTCCCTTAGCAAAAGAGTTATATGCTGAAAAGGGGCAGCTCCCGACAACAGCTGAGCTGCTGCGTTCTGCACTAGCTCCAGCTTCCGAAGCAGCCTTAAGGTCAGCCTCATATAGAGCGTGTGGATGAAAATAAGACTTGTTCAAAGAAGCCTGGCAAAATCAATATGTAACTTTGAATTTGAGAGGCTGCGTCCCACTCCACCCTGGGCTGTCAGAAGGCAGTGGGCAAGTCTCAGTGATCTGAACAGGGGCTGTGGTAGCCCATTAATTAGTGGTGCCAGTTTCCTCTAAACAATGAGCAGGTTTCCTCTCATATTTCACATGATAAGCTTCTCCTTTCTGGATTTTATTTATCTATTTATTACATTTATCCCCTGCTTTTTTCCTTTTTGCAATGAACCCAATGTGACTTACATGGTCTTCCTCTTCTCCGTTTTATCCTCAAAACAACTTTGTGAGGTAGGTTAGGCTGAGAGTCAGTGATGGCTGAAAGTCACCCAATGGGCTTCATGGCTGAGTAGGGACTAGAACCTGGTGTAGAATCTATTTAACATGAACGAGCATATATCTCCAAATCAATCAGTCATAATGATCTGCTACTGCCATTTCATGCTGATGCCTGTCAGATACATCTGATTTCTCAGGACAGTTTGTTCACTTAACTAAAATATTGGAAATGTGTTGACTAATAAGTCTAAATTTATTTATTTTTCTCGTAGTCGTTTTTCTTAATGGGAGTGTTTTCCAGATGTTGCTGTCTAGTCTTCTGGGATGATTTCCAGAAGATGTGGAAAATTTGCTGTCATGGGTTGCCACAGTTTTGTCTAACATGTTGCCTAATTAGTCCATCCCAAATTTTCTCACCGATATATATATATAAAAAGATGTGCAGTATCACTTGTAACAGAAATAGCCATTGGAAGGTAAGTGGAATCCCTATTTCTATTCATAGAACTTTTGTTCAAGGTTCTAGTGACCTCCAAGAACAAAATGTAATGTAAGAGTATAATGGATAAATATAGAAATAACTCTTAATTATATTTAAAATTGTTTGGTGGGTTTTGTGTGAATAGATTGTATATTTTTTGGATTGGATTTTTTGGATTGGATTTTTCAAAAAAAATAACTTAAGGAGGGTTTTTTTTAAAAAAGGCTGCCCTGAGACAGATAGATAGATATGAAAGATTATGACAGACAGGGTAGAAATTTAATATAAATAATTAAAGTATTCAGTTGAAAAACAAATAATTTGGCTGAACACCCATAGGACATCTTTATTTTAGTGTATGTATTTTAGTGTATCAAATAGTAATAGCATAGGCAATAGACTATGGCTGTATTGCTAGACAATAGACATACTACTTGGGAGTAAATCCCATTGAACCCACAGTGATGCTGATTTTATTTATTTACTATTAACGTTTCTATACCAACTTATTTGCTAAAAGGTTAGGAAGGCATTGTACAACAATTAAAAAGACCTTAGAAACATATTGAATTGCACACACACACACACACACACACACACACACATAATATGAGTTGTGATAGCCAACAGATTATTTTAATACAGTAATTAATGTGATAAAGGGTTAAATACATTTAGGAGTTATTTGAAATTATTGCATCCTGTGTGTGTGCATGTCTATTATTCTCTTTAGAAATAGTTAAAAAGTGGGGATGGGAAATGACTCCATGAGATTTAGGTACTCTCCATTTTATAGCGCTTAGATAATTACACATATATAATTAACTATTATGTACTTTTCCTGAGTAAAGAATTTTGAAGTCCTCATCTTGTTTATCTTCCCCTACATTTTCTTCATGCTCAATTGGCATTAAAAAAAATAGTGTATAAGAAAGATACTTTAACGGTGCAACTTTAAGCCTGTGAATAACATATACTTTGTAAGTAGTTTTGATGAAATATGTTTGGATCTTAGAATAATAGTGACATTGTACTTATTATGAGAATGATATTAAATAAACCATATGAATTTCTTTAAAGGAAAGACGGAGTCCCTAAAAATCACCATGGCATGGAATATATCTTGGATTTCCCTTCTTTTACTTTCAGTGTTCTTAATTCAGCAAGTTTCTTCGCAAGGTACTGTGAAATATCCAGCAAAAACAATATTGTTTGAGAAGGGTGATAGTGGCAGAAATAAAGTATTAAAAGTTAAACTGGATGAAATCACACTTTGGCAACCATAAGGGCTGGAGCTCATGTTTATGGTAGCCACAGGTATTTCACCTCAAAGAGCCTCCCCACAGTGACAGATCATCCTCCCGATTGTATTGATTGGAACTTGGAAGTTTTCAACACATGGATTGGGGCCACCATGTGGCGAGTTGTTAGAATGGAGACTGACCAAGTGATGCCTTTTATCCATGTAGTGAATACTTCCAACTGTTATGACATAAGAAGAAATTGGTCATGACTGCTAGAAGATCATTTTTGGCCACAAGGCTATAGCAACTATAATGTGCTTAAGTCTGATATAAGGGATCTGATTTACTGTTCAGAACATCTGATGCCTGCAGTATGCAAGTGTTAAAGGCTTCTTGGTAGAAGTAGAGAAGGAGAAAGGTACCCCCTTTTCCCCAGGACAATTTCCCTTAAACACTGGAAGGCTATATGATGTAGTGAAATAGAGGTAACACAAATAAGGTTTAAATTATAATAGCTCCCTAACCTTATATATAATGGGTTGGATCCAGGGTGCCTCTCTGTTCTTTGAAAAAATAATTTCATGAATCCAGCAGAGGCTCCTGCTAACAGAAAGGGGGTGATCTTTGACAAGTTCCTCTCCTTCCTGACCTCCCCCCCCCCCCGAAACAACATCCTATGATATTCTGGAGGGGGGTGTTCAACCAAAAACGTGACTGGAATATTCTTTCTGTGAGCCAAACTAGATGAGATGTTCAATGCAACTGGCATGGGGCTGATAATTATTGGGATTGTGGGAGGCATGGAGAGGGAATTCCCCCCCCCCCCCAATTTCCTCTCCTACTGGGTCCTGAGGAAAATATCTCTTTGAAGCTGGCAATTGCTTGGGGGAAGGTATTAGAAATATTTTAATAAATTAAATAAATAATGTAATGTTACAAGGACCCAAGCCATTATGTGGGTCTACTGATTCTACTGAAATCAGTTTAATTTGTGTTTCAAATCTTGGGTTCTTGCAAATGAAGCAGGAGCAAGTGAGCATGCTGGTTCTCGCTGCCCGATCACTGCAGCTGGGTGGAGATAAACAATCCAGGGACATCCATGGATTAACCGTGGGTTACAACTGTGGGTTCTCACCCCCATCCCCAATCATCCAGAATAACCAGTTCACATGTCATGAAAACTGCCTGGGGATGGCAAAATCCCTGTGTTATTTAGCTCTGCCTAGCTGCCACGGGAATTATCAGGTCGCAAGAATCATCTCTCTCTCTCCCCCCCCATTTCGTTTGCGACAACCCAGGATTGGGGGGGGGGGAAATGGGCTGTTAAGCCATACAAACCAGGCCATTTTATAACTCTCCCTATGGCTAGGCCAGCGTACAATGTGCTCCAGCTTTTCCTTTCATATAATTGTCTTCTACAAGGAAACTTCACACAAGAAAAAACATTTCACAGCATGCTCCAAACTTTCTGTTTTAATAGGAGACAAAAGGATGAAGGGGAGCAATTCTACATGCCTATCCCATTGCATGTACAAAACCGCCCCCTCCAATGAAACACAAGATTGCGTAAAGAAATGTTTTACAACTGTAAGAGTTCTAAAAAAATCTCTTGCTCCGGAAATATCCTACATATATTCTTACATATATTCTGTACATATTCTCCATTGCAGTATGCTAAATTCACACCTGAAAAGTGGAACTCAGTTATGATTAATGCTGCTATTGAATTAGATTGTCACAAGGTTGTAATCTATGCCATGCTAACTAAATAATTCCATCATCTTGGTTTTAATTTAAAAGAATTTATTTCAGTCCACAGACCATAAACCGAACACAATTTTGGTACATCAAAACAAATGAAGAAAAAACTAAAACAGTATATATATATATATGCACACAAATGATACAATATGGCATTTAATGTCACATAACGGATAGATACCTACTTAAGATGTTATAAATCATGACTCAAGAATGATTCATCTTCTCTTTAATATCTATGGCCTTGTTTTAATGGCTACAGGAAGAAATCCAACACTATTCTCAGTAATTTTGATGTCAATGCCTGTCACTAGGATAGATATCTGAATCATGTTATACATTAGAAAAACATTTCCTTCATTAATTTGTATAATATCAGTATTTTATTTTCAACCTCTAATCCTGCCTCCAATCACTTCATCATACGCCAGGAAATTTGGTCCAGAAGGCACAAAATGTGGCCCAGGAAACTGACTTTGTGTTGTGAGTTATTAAAGGCTTAGCAACTTTGCACTAAAGAAAATCAAGACTGGGCTTAATTGAAAAATCAAGATGCATCTATTCATCCACCACCAAATCACAGTGTTGCTGAGTGGCTGCATTTGGATATCATGATAAACCATACCAAAAGAGGATGGTTGGTGGGAGCACATGAGCTTGAGGGTGGCTAGGTTTGTTCCCATCAAGATAAGCCATGGTCATCATGATGGGAACAAGGCTAGCACCCCCCGGTTCATGCATTCCACTCCATGCTCCTTTGCCACTGCCATGAGGGGTGTGGAAATTATTGCTTCCATTTTTGATTACCTGTGGCTCATTGTCGCACCTGAACCTGATAAACAGTGCTTAATGTTAACTATGATTTGCTTGAAACAGCTTAACTTCAAACCATAAGTTATGAAGGTCACTAGTTTTAACAAACCATAGTTAAGATAATCACAGTTTAAGATTTAGATGACATGACAAGCCACAGGTAATCAAAACTGGAAGCAAAAGCTTCTGAACTCCTCTTCATGGCCACATTGGTAAAGGAGATAAGAAGACGGAAGCCCAGGTGGAGGGCTAGCCTTGTTCCCACCCTGAGAATGGTTTTTTTCATGATGTCCTAACACAGCCAGTGTCTGCAAATTTTACATGTACTGTGAATGTCTGAAATTTGGTGAATGTTGACATTCATGTGTGAATGCTGTCAATTCTGCATACATTTTGTTAATACCCGAAAATAAATAATTATTTCCACACTTCTTGAACATAGACAAGTGGACCCTGAGGATACATTGGGTGACTGTCAGCATTCATCAATATATCTCTGATGTTCACAAGAGTTCAGGGACTCGCTATAAGATATCTATCTAGAATGGAAATCAGCAGCACAGTAGCTTATTTGGATCCAATTTCATGCTTCTCTCCATTATTGTGAAATTTGAAAATTGCATGTCTAAATGCAAGACTGTATAATATTAATAACTTCAGTCTTACACACACACAATGCAGAAACAGAGTATGATTACATTAAAAGTTCAATTTGTTTTAATTGGCAAACCAAGTATGGTGTTATTTTTTAGGGATGTGCACGGACCCCCCGGATCGGATCGGGACCTGGATCGGGACCTCCAATTTTGTCATGGATCAGTTCGGACAAAATCGGAGGCCCCCCGGACCGGATCGAGTCCGATCCCGATCCAAAAATCGGTAATTTTTGGATCGGCCGCCATTTTTTTCCCCATAGACTTGCATTGCAATGCAAGTCTATGAGGAAAAAATGGCGGCGGGTGGGTGAGGGGGGGCCTAACTCCCTCCCCCCCAGGGCCATCTGCTGTGGACGGCCCCAGCAGGTAAGCCCCCTCCCCCGTGCTCCCTCCCCCCCTGGGGCTGTCCGCTTCCATCCGCTGGCGGGCCAGAAAGGTAAGGGCCCC
This sequence comes from Anniella stebbinsi, assembly GCA_029215795.1. NCBI lineage: Eukaryota > Metazoa > Chordata > Lepidosauria > Squamata > Anniellidae > Anniella > Anniella stebbinsi. The sequence goes on along the minus strand of JARDYH010000004.1, from coordinate 119,014,746 downwards.
CCTCCTCCCCTCCGCGCACCCCCTGCTTACCTTCCCGGCCCGTCCGCTCCCGTCCGGCGCCGGTGGCTACTACCAGTGGACTCCACGGCCTGCTCTAGAGTAGCGCGCCGGGTGATGACATCACCCGGCGCGCCACCCTGGAGCAGGCAGCGGAGCCCGCTGGTAGTAGCCGCCGGCGCCGGACGGGAGCGGACGGGCTGGAAAGGTAAGCGCCCCCTCCTCCCCCCCCCCGCTGTCCACTTTCATCGGCGGGCACCCGCTGGCGCCCGCCAATGGAAGCGGCGGTGGGCGCCAGTGGGCGCCCGCCGATCCGCCGATCCGCCAAACCGGTTCGGAGCCTTTTCTGACCGGTTCGGATTGGATCGGCCGATCCAGCTGTCGGATCGGAAATCGGATAATTTATCCGATTTCCCACTGGACCGGACTCGGATCGTGGATCGGGTCCGATCCAGTGCACATCCCTATTATTTTTCTTCCTTTGAAATCAATGGTTGCTAAAAGTAACTTTGGGTAGATTGTATCTAGTGATCTGTGTAGATGGCTCATCTGTTTCTATTCACTTTATTGTAAGAATCCAATCTTTCTCTCTCTCTCCTTTTTTTTTTTTTTGCCAACTTCCATCTATGGTGAGGAAGATGTGACATAGGGGACTGTGCATGGAGTCAGACATTAAGAATTGTTTTAAATGACCTGCAAGAAGTCACTAAATTTTTATACTTTGGCTACCCCCTCTGCAGAAACTAGATAGTGTATACTCAATACTTATACAATGGTTAATTGAAATCTCACAAGTTGATTACATGTTTCAATTCTTACTCTGCAATGTTATGGTTATATGTGTGTCTAATATGTCTTGTTTGAACCATTATTATTGTCTCCCATATTGTGTACATGTTGTTTGTTGTTGTGTCTAGAAATTTCAACCCCCTGTCTTGAGTAATTTTATTTGGTTTATCTATGAAATGTTTGGTCTTTCTTGTTCAAAGGGACGGATGCCTTGGTTCACTGAGCTACACTGAAGTCAGTAAATCCCCGTCCCCCCAAAATATACATTTCAACTGGCTAGAATCACAACCTTTAACTGTACTAGCCATGAATATTCTACCTCCTAAATATGAGACTATCCCAGTGTCAGCGACATCCAATGTAGTGGGTTTTAGTAAAAAAAAAAAGTTTGTGGTTTGTGTTACAATGAATTTGGAGATTTTTTTTCTTTTGAAAGGGGAAATGGCTACCATTCCTCTCAATGTTTTGCCATCCATTCTTTCCTAACAAATCCTTCTGGTTTGGCTATATTTACAGCAGTATTGTGTGATTTTAGATATATCACGCTGTGCAGGGAGATGTGGGGCAGGGTTTTCTAGGAAGCATGACTGCCAGTGTGATAGCAGCTGCCATCTCTACGAAGAGTGCTGCCCAGATTACAAGACAGTCTGCATTGCAGGTAAGTCCCAGAGTGCAGCTTTTATTATTTTATTTTTAGATGAATAAGACAGCGGCTTTCAAACTGTGCTTTGGGGTCTAATAGAGTTCCTGGGAAACTGACCAAGGATTTCCCTAGGAGAAGATCAGTGATGGACAAGCTTCCCTGAAAGTCAGCAGTCCTTGAAAGCATTTCCTGATCTTCTCCTGCTGTGTGCAGGAGCCTCCCCTTCCTCTGTGCCCTGCCTCTGACATTGTCTGACCTATTCTGGCTTTCCTTATATAGGCAGCCATAATGGGGGGGGGGCATGAGTGAGGCTGACCGAACCATGGCCTTGAGGCTGCAGCTCATGTGTTCCTCCAACCCCTATCCCTTGTGAGGGGGTGTTACTTCAGGGAAGGGGGTTCTCCTGAGGCTCATAGACCTTTCAGGCCAAATTCCGACCAGAGGTTCCTACCAGAGGTGCTAGGGGCTGCTATCCATTGCATGTGGGCACAAAGTAGAGGCCAGAGGCCAGGCCCGCATCCCACAGGAACTGGTAGTGCATCCTACAAACCCATGTGATGTACACAGATTCCACAGGAGACATTGTGGGGCTCCTCTCCACTCAAACAAGTTTACGTGGAAACTGGAACGAGTTCTGTAAGGGTAGGAAGTTTGAAAAACCACTGCCTTAAGAGCCTTCCCTTTGGTGCCTGTTACTTGTTGTCTCACTGTTTATCATATCCCCTTTGTGTCCTGTATGTGTTTCACTCTCTTTTGTGTGTGAATATTACATTGTGATTTGCCAACTGTATGCCAGGTTTCCTGGCACAATTACCAGACGTACATGAGTAATTCCTATGAGTTGTGGTGGAAACATGTCATGTCATTTGAATGGGTTCTACATACAATTTGTTCTGGTATCAAAATCCTCAGGGAACCAAAGTGTAATTCGCAGTATTTCTGGCTAGCAAATATGATGTATCAACCATTGACAAAACATGGTTCACTTATATCCAGCCATGGGAATTACCAAGTGGGAATTATCCAGTTTCTGAAAATCACACGACAGGAGCTGTTCACACACCATACACTAACCCACACTCAGTGGTTGAGTGTGGGTTGTTGTTGAACTGAGGGTTGTTTGTTGAACTGTGGGTTAGCATGTTGACTGAACACAGGACATTTTCGACAGGGTGGTTTGTTAACCATGCAGTGTGGCTTGTTAACCACTCTGAAAAACCCAACAACAAACCATTGGTTCTCAAGGTGGCTTGTTTGAGAAAATAAGCCACACTATATAGTTATCCACAATTCAACAAACAACCCACAGTTCAACAACAACCTACACTCAACCACTGAGTGTGGGTTAGTGTGTTATGCAAACCCAGTCAATGTGAAAATTGAACCATTGAACCTCTCATTCTGAAAAGTTAGATTCCAATGCAAACAGGCACATTTGGCTGACTCTTCTCAAAGTTAAGTCAACCCAAGCAAGCTGTCTGGTTCCTTAACTCCCTTGTTAGCCACATTATAAATGAAGTGATCTCAATCAGTGTGTGTTGCACTGTTTATATATTCTGTGACAGTGGGCTTTCCAGTCAGTACCCATACCACAATGTCTTGTGTGCATGTTCCACAAGTATCTGATGTTCAAAGGGCCCATGGTGCGCAGAACATGTCATATTTCATTTCTTGATTATCTGTGACCTTGCAGCAGGAAAGCCAAAGGTTTGGTACATGAGATCGGTAAGTTTTTTATAAATATATTTGTTGGAAAGAAAAAGGGAACAATAATACGCTCCCCTCCTCCACACATGCTCACACTACATGGTATTAACATTCAAGAGACATAATAGAATTCTTATTCCTGTAGGGTTTTATCATCCTAGTGTCACAGGCATAATGAAATGTGTTCAAGGGGACCACAGCAATGATTCAAAATCATGTCCAGCATGTTACAAATCAATGTACTTCAGTTTAAATTTTACCAACCTACACAGAGGTGATAAATTCAGTGGATTTAAGAGCTTCATCACACCTAATCCCCCCACCTGGTTTGCCTCCGCATTTTTTAAAAAAATACTGAGGCAAATGCCCATCAAGCTTATGATTCCTTTCACCTGAATAGCTGTTCTGAATAGCTGCTCTTTCCCTCCTAAGGTTCTTTGCTCTGCTGCTCTTTCACTTCACTCCACTCCACTCCACCCCTCCCCTTATAGTCAGGTCCTGGCAGATGAGTACTTCAACCAGACTATCTTTCTCCAGGGCAAAAATGGAACGAACACTTAGTCTGGCTTTTTGGGGGCATTGAGGGAGTACAATCCTGTCTCTGCAGAGATTCAGACTTTGTACGATTAAAAGAAATGCTTTGGAGCCTGGGGTGCAAGGTTTGGGTTTTATATTGAGCTTGGAGCCGGCCGCTGGGAGAGTTTGCTTTTCCCTGCCAGGACCTGATGCATCCATTCAAGCCCCCAGTTCCTTTAAAACTAGGGTGACCAGATTTTGAGAACGAAAATCCCGGACCCCCCCTGCCACCCCACCCACCCAAAACAACCCCCCCACCGTGCGCCCATGCCACCCGCATGCCTCACGCCACCCCCCGCCCGCGCCGCGCTGGCCCCCGCCTGCGCCGCGCTGCCCCCCCACCTGCCCCCACGCAGCGCCGCCCCGCTCACCCGCCCCCATGCCGCTGGCCTGTCTCCTGGCCTGTCTCTCAGTAGCGCGCCGGGTGATGACGTCATCACCCGGCGCGCTACTGAGGGACAGGCCGCGAAGCCTGTTTCTCAGTAGATTCCGAGCACCGGAGGGAAGCGGACACCCCAGCAGGTAAGTGCCTCGCGCCGCCCGCCTCGCACCGCCCGCCCGCCTCCCTCCACCGTCACGTGACCCCCCACCACCCCGGTTTGCCCCCGCTGACCCCCGGTTGGCCCGGATCGCCCTAGGGCCATCTGGTCACCCTTTTGGGGTGCTAAATTTCCAGATTTGGCCCCCCAAAACAGTGTTTTCCCCCGGATGCGGATTTGCTCCACATTTTCTGGGAATGTCCGGACAAATCTGGGCGGATGGTCACCCTATTTAAAACTACATGCGATTTACCATGGATTTGATGCATTTAGGGAAAATAATCCAGACTTTTAGCATTCCAGGAAAGGCTGGGGAAGAGATGAGGTATCAGCAGGACCGACACGGTGCCATGTGAGTACTATGCTGCAAATCCACACACCAGGCATGGCGAGAGTGCAGTAAATCGCTGGTGTGATGGAGGCCTTAAATTCTATGATCCCTTCATATGCACAACAAATTTCAATATGTGAGCCACATATCTTGGCTTGGGGATGCTAGGAGTTGTAGGACTCCCCCCCCCCCCCGGTCTAAACATACATAGGGTTAAACTTAATTCCATTCTTGAATGCAATGTAAACAGTGCTAACCTTCTTCCATCATTCTGTGCAGATGTCTCCTGCAAAGGACGTTGCAACGAAGGCTTTAAAAGAGGGAGACTATGTGACTGTGATGCAGAATGTGAAAGTTTTGACAAGTGCTGTGCAGACTATAAACAGACATGTCTAGGTGAGTGCGTTTAACTCATCACGGTCATTCATCCCCTTTTCCCATATTTAGTATGTAACCTGAGTTAAGAGAATCGACCTTGGGACCTTTTTCCAATGCCAAGATTCAGGCCTAGTCCCTCCACATAGAAAACTAGTATTGCTAGGGAGAAAGCTAAGCTACAACTATTCTCCTCGACGTGCTAGTTTTCCATGTTAAGGAAATTATGTGGAGGCACATTCAGTCACATGAATCTGGGTTACTTTAGCCCAGGCATAAGTTTACCACCTCAGTAGGAACTAATTTATTTTTTTATCTATGCAGTTCCAAATTTTGTCATACTTCAGCAGTGTTGCACTAGAATGGGATAAAGAAATATTCAAAGCCAAGAACTGTCTTTGAGAAGGGGTCAATTATTGGGTTGATAGCCTGTTTGGCCCAGAGTACCACCCCCATCTGAGCATCACTGGGGACAGAGAAACACTGGGCCACCAGGTTACTGAGCAAATTGGCCAGGTCTGGACCAATAGCATCACATGAAAACAACAGAATCCAACAGGAAAGTCTAGCTCTATTCTCAGTAGCTCCTATCATGGGACAAAGGAAGTGGAATTAATTTGGGTCACTTCATCCCAGTCATTGGTATCCCCTGGAGCAGAGAGCTGGTTAAGCCCCAATCCTAATTGAGTTCCCAAATCAATGCACCTCTCTTCTTTCACCTGTATGTGGAACATACAAAGATGCCTTATTCCAAGCCAGGCTATGTTCTGCCTACCTCAGTATTTTCGACACTGACTGGCAGTGGCTCTCCAGAGTTTCAGAGAGGGGTCCTTCCCTGCACTACCTGGAGGAGCCAGAGATTGAACCTGAGATGTTATGAGTGTTAAGCATGCGCTCTGCCAAGGTGAAAGATTGTCACCATCCTCCATTGATATTGGACAGAAAAATCCCCACTGACATGGAGCAGAATTTCAGGCATGGGGGCCAAATCTGACTCACTGGGGATCCCCAGATGGCCACGCCCCTTTCCCCTGGCCCCACCCCCTTCCCCCCAACCAGCAATCGTTTGCTGGATTCCCAGCCTTTGTGCAGTTCCCATCCCCACCCCAATTCTAAAAGATTGAAATGTCTTTCCTAAGACTTAGGCATTGGCAATAAGAACTTTTAAACTACAACATTTCAATCTGGCTTCAGACCTGGTCATGGGACAGAAACAACTTTGGTCACTTTGGTGGATGATGGTGGGAACTGGAGAGGGGGAGTGTGGCCCTGTTGATTCTGCTGGAACTCTCAGCGGCTTTTGATACCATCGACCATGTCATCCTTCTGGGCCGTCTCACTGGGATGGGACTTGCTGGTACTGTTTTACTGTTTCTCCATTTCTTCCTGGAGGGGCAGACCCAGAAGGTGATGCAGGGAGACTTCTGTTCGACTCCTTGGCCGTTGTCCTATGTAGAGTCCCTCAGGGTTCCACCCAATTTCAAGGAAGCTATTTTGGTACTAAACTGGTGTCTGTTGACAGTAATGGACTGGATGAGAGCAAACAAATTGAGGCTTAAACCAGAAAATACAGAGGTGCTCCTGGTCAATCGAAAGGCAGATCAGGGAATAGGGATTCAGCTTGTGCTGGATAGGGTTACACTCCCCCTGAAAACACAGATCTGCAGCTTGGGTGTACTTCTGGATTCAGTCCTGAGCCTGGATGCCCAGGTTTCAGCAGTGGCCAGGAGTGCATTTGCACTGTTAACGCTAGTGTGCCAGCTGTACCCATTCCTAGAGATGTCTGACCTGGCCATGGTGACACATGCCTTAGTTACATTCGATTGGATTACTGTAATGTGCCCCAAATGGGGCTGCCATTGAAGAGTGTTCGGAAATTTCAACCGGTTCAGATTGCTGACTGATGTAAATTACAGGGAACACAGAACTCCCCTGTTAAAACAGCTCCGCTGGCTTCTGGTCTGTTTCTGAGCACAATTCAAAGTGCTGGTTATGACCTATAAAGCCCTATACAGCTCGGGTCCAGGTTACCTGAAAGACCGTATTCTCCTGCCCATGCTTTGAGATCTTCAGGGGAGGACCTTCTCTTGGTCCCACCACCATCACAGACTCACCTGGTGGGAACTCGGGCCTTCTCGGTGGCTGCTTCAGGGCTCTGGAACTTCCATTCCAGGGAAGCTAGACTGGCTTCCTCCTTGGTGTGCTTCTGGAGGCAGGCAAAACCTTTTTTGTTCCTGCAGGCCTTTGGCAAATAGTCCGACCTTGGTTTATGCATTGGACTATTTTAAAGTTGTTATTTGTATTTTAAAAGTTTACATTTTTAAAATATTGCAGCACATTTAATTATATGTTTAACTTTTGTATATTTCTATTTATATGTTTTAATTTTGTAAAGCCGCCTTGAGACTAGGGCTGTGCATGGACCCCCCGATCTGGATCTGGATCTGTCAGATCCGGATCGGCCCAATCCAGATCTGTAAGATCTGATTCAATCCAGATCCAGAGTCCGATCTGGATCTCTGGATCAAGATCTGGAGAACCTCCTTTACCCCATAGACTTGCAGGTCTATGGGGAAAAGGACTTACCGCCCTCCCCCCACTCTCCCTGCTTACCTCCTGCGAGGCCTGGTTCTCAGAAGAAAGGAAGCAGTGGCAGCGGTGGATGGCAGCGGACAGCAGCGGTGACAAGGAGGTGGCAGGTAAGCAAGGAGAATGGGGGAAGGGTGGTGAGTCCGATGGACTCACCACCGACCTGGCGTCCCTGGGACCTTGAAGGGCAATGGGCCTCGGATCTCCAGATCGATCCAGAACGATCCAATCCGGAATGATCCAGACCTCCCCTGATCTTGTTTGGATCCAGATCAGTGAGGTCCAGATCACCCTAATCAGCTTTGGATCTGGATACGTGCACAGCCCTACTTGAGACCCAGTATTGGGGAAAAGGTGGGATACAAATAATAATAATAATAATAATAATAATAATAATAACAACAGCAACAGCAGCAACAACAACAACATGCTGGTGTTTGGGATATTCTGGCCCCACCTCTTTTGTCTTTGTCCCCACCCACCACTGGAATGTGGCCCCTGAGAGCTTCTCCGAAATGTAATTTGGCCCTCAGGCTGAAAGAGATTCAACATTCCTGATGTAGGAAGAAGACACATGTCTCTGTGCACAGCATGCACAAAGGCACACTGCTTCTGCCCAGGAGTGTGCTCTCCACACTCGCTCCATCGCAATGTCAGGCATTTAGGTAGCTTTACTATAAAATAAAAATACTAAGTATCAAGCATTGGTAGAACACCATTTATTTGTTTTTAAAATACTCTTATACGCCCACATTTACTGCCTCCTATTTAATTATGTAGTTGAGTCTGGATTTTTGGCAAACATAACCTCATTTAACTTTAGTGGAGTCATGCCAGTGTAGAATTTGGTAGTAATAAAGGGGTCATACAGTTGACATGGCAGAAGACTGTGGAAAACCTGCCTTGTTTGCCCCCAAGATAGAACGGAGGAATAAACACTCTGTGAGTTTCAATTCAACAAAACCTTCCTTCTTTTAAAGTAAACTGCAACCCTTCCCCCACCCTCGAGGACAATAAAGCTTCCCTCATCTGCCACTTTCTCTTGCAATGCCTTCTGCAAAAGGGGCTGCTTTTGCCCCAGCCAAGGACTGGATGTGGAGGATTAGGGAGGAAACGGTTTCAGTACTCCTCCATCACTCAGGCCTTTATCACACCTACCCGGTTTGCTTACGCGGGTTCCCCCCTCCGTTTCCTATGCGAGTGTAGCCCTTTGATCACACGTGGTCGGTTTTGCTCCGATACCTCATCAAAGCCTGTGGGGCAGGGGAGAAAACGGACTATCCCCGTTTAGGGATACTTTGAAGGTGAAACAGGAAATGGAGCACTCGCGGGGCGTGAGCACTGTGAAGGGGACGGCGTCATGTGAAAGAATTGGATCAAAGTCGCTGCGGGTGTGGATCAAACCGCCCGTGTGATAAAGGCCTCACTGCTTGTGCTAAGTAAATTAACCTTTCACCCCTATTGCTTCAGGGGAGGGTAGAGCACCAGCTTTGTGTGCAAAATGACTCAGGTTCAATCCCCAGCATCCCCAGGTAGGGCTGGGAAAACTCCTGCCTAAAACCCCGGAGAGGCACTGCCAGGCAGGGTGGAGAATACTAAGCTAGACAGGTCAATGACCTGACTCAGCATAAGGCAGCTTCCAATGTTCTTTTGCAGCTGTTTGGTGGAGACCTGGATTTCTCAAACCTTGGCCTGCTTTCTACCAAATATGTCGTTTGGGCCCATGCAACAAAGCCGGAGATGTGTCTGCAGTGCTAAGTGAACTTGCTGTTTGGTGCTAGCAGGGTTGTTCCATATTTCTTCATGCTAAGAAATGCATCAAATAAAATTAAATAAATATTTGGTTTAATGTGAGCCAGGGTGGAACCAGATGCAAAGACGTACAGTGCTCCTGTACCTTTAACCGTTGTGTAGAAGAGTGGGGGCATTTATGTCACTTGTTTTTATTGCTCCAGTATCTTATCGTTACTGTTTTTAGCTGTTTAAATTGTTTTGCATTTTGTACATCAGATATTTTAATGTTATATTTTTGTGATCTTGTATTATATGTGTTTTTGTGAGCCGCCCAGAGAGCTTCATAGAAATGAAATAAATCGTCATCTATCGAGATAAGGATGTGGGTTCACCCTTCTCCATAGTTTTTTGTAATATATTCTTTTATCTAAAACAATCTCAGTTGGAGATTGAATTTGAAAAGTATATCACATGCCAGAATTTGAGTATTAGGCCTCAGTCCAGCTTGATACCCTCTTCAATCATGTTGTTCAGGTTCAGAACTCCTCACAGGACTTGTCCATTCATTAGCTCCATGTCCACCCGTTGCTGTCCTGATTATTGTGATCTTGCTAGTCTTATTACCTAGACCTATATAACCTTGGCACACCAGTTACAATAGTAGAGCAATAGAAAGGCCTGGGAGTATTGCTCAATGCCAACTTTTAATTTAAAAAATATTGGGCACCAGGATGAGTCAGGGAAACAGAGCCAGGGGAGAATCTAGCAAATCAAGGGTAGAGCTGGGGTGACACCTGGAGAGTAAAACATGGGGTAATTCAGAGATATTGTCTTAAGTACTCTCCAAGAGGGGGAACCATTTTTGGCACAAGGGCCCTATTGGCCCCAGGCTGGGACATTGGGGGCTGCATGCCAGCTATGGAACATTTTCACACCATTCACACACTGAAATTGAAGATAAATCCTTTGATCACTCTCAGCAATGGGGCAGGGGAAAGGGGCAGGGCCTTGGAAAGAGTGGGCCAGATGGGGATGGCCTATGGGCCAGAGGTTCTCTATGGCTGTTCTCAACTTATGAATCTAGCTTTGGCCAAAATAATAATTTCAGAAGTAAGGGTCTTTAACAGGTCTTTTGTTTAATATTGTAAACAACAATGCTACACTTGAGCAATATTAGAAAAGAGCCTTGAACTGAGAGATGAGCTTTATGCCTGATTTATCCAGCTACTACAGTACAAACGACCACCACCATGACTCCACGGCCAACAACTGCCATAACACCACGGACAACGACTACCATGACCAAACCATCAACCACAACATCCAAACCCAAGTCAACAACAAAACGTTCACCCAAACTTACACCAAAACCAAAACTTAAACCTAAACCCAAACCCAAACCCAAACCCAAGCCTTTAAAGAAGCCGAAGAAGCAAAAGAAAGTGTCTCATGAAATTATGGAAGGTAGGAACAAAATGCATTCAATTGATATGTGGGAGTCCATTTTATGCTTTTTGGATTGTGATTTAGCTCCTTTTTACAGTTATTTTGTGAGCCTTGAGAGCGATGGTAATACTGCAGAGAGAAAAAAGATGGTTGTGATGCATACATCCCAAATCCAACCATATTGATAAATTCTTTTACTGACTTCTACAAAGCCCAGTTCACTATAATCTTTACACAATCATGCTGATCCTTGCCAAAGTAATGACTCCCCATATGGTGTATTTATCAGGATCTTTGGCAATGTAAAAGTACAGTCTTCTTGCTCTCTATCCTGGGCTCTCTTAAGAGTCCCTTCAAATTAGAACCATAGCGGTGGGTTCTTTGCCGTGATTCGTTTTTAATATAACTGGCAGTTGCCCATTGCTTTCCTGTATAAGAAACTGGTTTTGATGCTACTCCTGGCTTGAAAAAAATGACTGTGGCTTTAAAATAGAAAAGCCAAGTGGTATCACACCTACCCACACACCTGGATATATTTGCAGTGTAGAAGGCAACACATTAAATTCACATAGCTGATTATATGCTAAGACTTTCTGATTGATCCAAAAAGGTGCTTTAGTCACACACAAGGGCTTGGGGCTGCCCAGTGAGCTCTCCCTATATTTTTCCTTGAACAGAAAACTTCCCTATCCCTTCACAAACTGTTTTTGGACATTCCTCCGTTTCAAAATGAGTTTGCCATGTGACAGGAGTGGGGAAAGAATTGCCGTTTAAGAAACATCTGCCCATTCAAGAGGCAGCTGGATAGCCATCTGTCAGCTAAGCTTTAAGATGGATTCCTGCACTGAGCAGGGGGTTGGACTTGATGGCCTTAGAGGCCCCTTCCAACTCTACTATTCTATGATTCTATGATTCTATCAGTGTCCTGAATTGTTTTATCTGTATTTTGATTGCTTTTGCATTTTCTTTTGATGTAAACCACTCTGGGAATTTCTACTGAAGGACATTACAGACCTTGCTGAAATAAATAAATAATCCTCATTATTTTCAATGATATATTAGTTTATTCTTAATAATGAAGGCATTCATTATTGAATAGTAATTATTCAGTGTGCAGTTTTTAGGTCCTGGCCTATATGTTCACTTGCAGAAGAAAGTGTTGTTCCAACAGAGTATTTCATAATGCAGCAGGTGTTCAAATTTGTGGCCTTAATAGTGTTCAAATTTGTAGCAAAACACAATATTTTTTCAGACGCTTAGGATAGGAGCAAACACCTTTTTGAAGGCTGAGATCCATGCTGAAAATACACTTTGAACTTGAGAGCAACTGTTGTCCATATTATTTTTTGCACGTGACTTGCCAAAATGTTCCAAATTATGCTTTAGGCTCCTCCAGTGCTTAATTTGGAGTTTACAATAATAAGGTTTGAAAAGGGCTGCCTGTCCTCTAATGTCTGCAGCTTTCTCTTTATGCTGACTGTATGTGCTTGACTGTAGAACGTTCCGAACTTTCCGAACAGACCTCCAAAATCTCATCCTCAAAGTTTCGGAGAAAAATGGCTTCATTAAGAGATTCTGGTGAGAAACGCAAGAAGAAAAATGATAAAAATCCAGGTATGCTTTGTGATCATTTTTAAACATGCATAAATAAGGGTTTAAAAGAAGTGAAACAAGTCATGTTGCAGTAAAAAAAAGTATGTTGTTTTCCTTCTTGAAAAGGACTTTTGAAATGTATCATAAATTGCTATTCTTATACAGCATGAGCCAGTCAAGGTTAAGATGTCTCACTGATTTCAGTGGGATTGTTGAGTTCTTGCTTAAGCCACTCCTAGTGAAGCTAATAGGGCTCAAAAATGCTTAGATTTAGCAAGATATCTGTGTCTGAGGATATATTTTTTGAGGAAGATGCTTCATTATTCTGAATATATAATGCAATCAATTGTTACAAAATCAGTTCAAATAATATTATATATTCAAGAGCAGAAGAGAAATTAGAGTGGCCCATATTACAGTATCTTAAATTAATTTGAGCAATGCTTAATTTTAAATATTCCAGCATCAATTACTTTTTCAATACTGTTTTGATCAAACATGAAGGGATAAACACGTTTCATTTAGATCAAATGAGTAAGTTTAAATGAGAAAAAATAAAGGTCAACATTTGGGGCTTGTAACCATCACTTGGCACTTGGGAATTACCTCAGGGTGCAGATTTATGTGGAACTTCAACCAGTAGAAAGGTTTAAAATATATTTGTTTGTCCTAGTGCCATGTTCTCTTATATACTCGAATCCCAGATCTCCTGACATGTGGGAGCCGCTTAAATGTAGATTAGCAAGATGGAATTCCTTATGGAGAAGGCCTTCTCGGTTGTGTTCCCCCCGCAACCGAGAAGATGACATCATTGTCATCTTTTCAGTGCCAGGTTAAAAATGCCCTCTTCTCACAGGTATTTGGCAGGTCCTAGATTGTTTCTGGCTGATCGTTTTAATAACTATATGTTATTGTTGTGTGTAGTATCTGTTTATGCCCTTATGTGAATGGTTCTTATATTTCATAATGTATTTTAATGGTGTTTAATTTTTGTGAACCACCCAGTGAGCTTCGGTTATGGGGCAGTACAGAAATATAATAAATGAAATGAAATGAATGGTTCACTGGTCCAAAATGACAGCAAAAACCTGTGGCAGGAAAATCAGTCCATTCCAGCATTTTGAGGTAACATGTTAAAATCTCCTGTGCATTGGGCATCATGGGATGCCACAGAACTAGAATACTGATGCTACTGAAAATCTCACTAAATTTATCTCTTCCCCTTCCCTGAACTACAGAAACAGCTTTGTAACACCTCACAAACAGCCAGTCGGTTATATGGTTATCCACTGGCATTACTTTGTCCAGTTCTGTTGAAAGCATATCTAGTAGATTTATATTTGTTTCCTGCAATAGATGTGTTATTAATTCTATAGTAGTCCAGAGTGGCTTCTGTCAAACCACCATTTAAAGTCTACATAGTATGAGGTAGCCATGCCGAAAAGGTTAAAAAGCATGAAAAATTATTTAACAGTAAGCCTCACACAATAACCAGATGTTTAACCTCCCTTTTTTTTTTTTTTTTTGCCTTAGCTCGTGTATCACCAACAGCCTCATGGAAAACTCCAAAATCCAAAGTAGTGAGAGTGATTTCAGAGGAGGATGGCAGTGGGTTAGACAATGCAGTTACAACAGTAGCTACTGCAACTACTGCTATTACAACCACAACAAACCTGCCATCTACCTCAGTTACGACAAAGTTGCCATCTACCACAATGCAGCTTCTTTCGACCACGACCACAACGCAGGTTCCCTCAACTACAGCCACGACGAAGCTTCCCTCGACCACGGCCACGATGAAGCTTCCCTCGACCACGGCCACAACGCAGGTTCCCTCAACCACGGCCACAACGCAGCTTCCCTTGACCACGGCCACGACGAAGCTTCCCTCGACCACGGCCATGACGAAGCTTCCCTCAACCATGGCCACGACACAGCTTCCCTCGACCACGGCCACGACACAGCTTTCCTCAACCATGACGAAGCCAACCTCAACCACGACAAAGCTGCCCTCAACCACACCTTCCACAACCACAACAAAACTGACACCAACTACGACAAAGCCACCTTTGACCACGACCACAACAAAGCTGCCCTTAACCTCAACAAACCTCCCATCCCTGGCTACAAACCAAGTTGACACAGAGCATACAACCCAAGGAAATAAAGGTATTGCAGCAACCCCTGAAAATCCTGTTAACCAAACCCCATCTCCCCAGCCAGAGAAAATGACCACATCTTTCAGAGTTACAACCACAAAACCATTAAGCGTACCACCTAGCACAACTTCTAGTATCAATAAGGTATTATCTACTGTAGCTAGCGTTACTATAAACAAAGATACAAGTGCTGCTACTCTGGAAACCACAGTTACTCAAGCTAAGGGTATGACAACAATATCTAAAAGAGACATCACTACTGTTGCAATATCTAGAACTGACACAACCAATGCAGGCAGCCAGGTTACCACAAGAGAAAAGAGTGAAAAAACGGATGAAACTGATAAAAGAGAAACAACTACCGCAAATACAAAGACTGTAGTAACAGACCTTAATGACACAACTAGAAACACAGACACTACATTGGTGACAGCTGGTAGCACATCTACAGAGAGACTAATAACTGATAAATCTGATGCAGTGGACACTGGCACTATCAAGACAATGAAAGAAACAATCACAGGTAATAAAGACTCAATGACATCAAAGGAAGGAGACACTGCTACTGCAGCTGGAAAGACTGTAACAACAGAAAAAACAAGTGGAAAAAATGTGGTTAGTGAACCTGTAGAAACTACAACTACAAATGGCCTAGCATCAACAGGTGAAAAGACAACTGTAGA
Organism: Anniella stebbinsi; assembly: GCA_029215795.1. Taxonomy (NCBI): domain Eukaryota; kingdom Metazoa; phylum Chordata; class Lepidosauria; order Squamata; family Anniellidae; genus Anniella; species Anniella stebbinsi. The sequence goes on along the minus strand of JARDYH010000004.1, from coordinate 118,999,585 downwards.
TAAAGAATTAACATCTGCTGAGAGAACAGATTCCACAGTTGTTAGTGTGAAGCCAACTATGGACACAACCAGTCCTGGTGGTGTTGATAAACACGACAACCTCGACCATACTACTAGCATCAGTCAAACAACAATAACAACACAGACTGACCCAGGTGACACAACCAATTCTGATGGTGTTGATAAACCTGACAACCCAGACATGACTACTAGTGCCACTGAGACAACAATAGTACAGACTGATCCAGGTGACACAACCAATCCTGATGGTATTGATAAAACTGACAAGCCAGACAGGACTACTAGTGTCACTGAGACAGCTACTTCACAGACTGATCCAGGTGACACAACCAATCCTGATGGTAATGATACACCTGACATCAAAGACAGGACTACTACAGTCACTGAGATAACAGTAATACAGACCGATCCAGGTGACACAACCAATCCTGATGGTGTTGATAAACCTGACAACACAGACATGACTACTAGTGCCACTGAGTCAACAATATTACAGACTGATCCAGGTGACACAACCAATCCTGATGGTATTGATAAAACTGACAAGCCAGACAGGACTACTAGTGTCACTGAGACAGCAACTACACAGACTGATCCAGGTGACACAACCAATCCTGATACTGCTGAGAATCCCGACAAACCAGACAAGACTACCAGTGCCACTGAGACAACTGTACTACTGACTGATCCAGGTGACACAACCAATCCTGATGGTACTGATAAACCTGATGACCCAGACAGGACTACTAGCATCAGTCAAACAACAATAACAACACAGACTGACCCAGGCGACACAACCAATCCTGATGGTAATGATACACCTGACATCAAAGACAGGACTACTAGTGTCACTGAGACAGCTACTACACAAACTGATCCAGGTGACACAACCAATCCTGATGGTACTGATAAACCTGATGACCCAGACAGAACTACTACTGTCACTGAGACAACAGTAACACAGAAAAATCCAGGTGACACAACCAATTCTGATGGTGTTGATAAACCTGACAACCCAGACGTGACTACTAGTGCTACTGAGACTACAATGGTACAGACTGATCCAGGTGACACAACCAATCCTGATGGTAATGATACACCTGACATCTCAGACAGGACTACTACAGTCACTGAGATGACAGTAATACAGACCGATCCAGGTGACACAACCAATCCTGATGGTGTTGATAAACCTGACAACCCAGACATGACTACTATTGTCACTGAGACAGCTACTACACAGACTAATACAGGTGACACAACCAACCCCTATGGTGCTGATAAACCTGACAAACCAGACAGGACTACTAGTGTCAATGAGACAGCTACTACACAGACTGATCCAGGTGACACAACCAATCCTGATACTGCTGAGAATCCCGACAAACCAGACATGACTACTAGTGCCACTGAGACAACTGTACTACTGACTGATCCAGGTGACACAACCAATCCTGATGGTACTGATAAACCTGATGACCCAGACAGGACTACTAGCATCAGTCAAACAACAATAACAACACAGACTGACCCAGGTGACACAACCAATTCTGATGGTGTTGATAAACCTGACAACCTAGACAAGACTACTAGTGTCACTGAGACAGCTACTACACAGACTAATCCAGGTGACACAACCAACCCCAATGGTGCTGATAAACCTGACAAACCAGACAGGACTACTAGTGTCACTGAGACAGCTACTACACAGACTGATCCAGGTGACACAACCAATCCTGATGGTACTGATAAACCTGATGACCCAGACAGGACTACTACTGTCACTGAGACAACAGTAACACAGAAGAATCCAGGTGACACAACCAATCCTGATGGTGCTGATAAACCTGACAACCCAGACAGGACTACTAGTGCCACTGAGACAGTTACTACACAGACTGATCCAGGTGACACAACCAATCCTGATGGTGTTGATAAACCTGACAACCCAGACATGACTACTATTGTCACTGAGACAGCTACTACACAGACTAATCCAGGTGACACAACCAACCCCAATGGTGCTGATAAACTTGACAAACCAGACAGGACTACTAGTGTCACTGAGACAGCTACTACACAGACTGATCCAGGTGACACAACCAATCCTGATGGTACTGATAAACCTGATGACCCAGACAGGACTACTACTGTCACTGAGACAACAGTAACACAGAAGAATCCAGGTGACACAACCAATCCTGATGGTGCTGATAAACCTGACAACCCAGACAGGACTACTAGTGCCACTGAGACAGTTACTACACAGACTGATCCAGGTGAAACAACCAATCCTAATGGTACTGATAAACCTGATGACCCAGACAGGACTACTAGTATCAGTCAAACAACAATAACAACACAGACTGACCCAGGTGACACTACCAATTCTGATGGTGTTGATAAACCTGACAACCCAGACGTGACTACTAGTGCTACTGAGACTACAATGGTACAGACTGATCCAGGTGACACAACCAATCCCAATGGAGTTTATAAACCTGACAACCCAGACATGACTACTAGTGCCACTGAGACAGCTACTACACCGATTGATCCAGGTGACACAACCAATCCTGATGGTGTTGATAAACCTGACAACCCAGACAGGACTACTACTGTCACTGAGACAACAGTAACACAGACGAATCCAGGTGACACAACCAATCCCAATGGTGTTGATAAACCTGACAACCCGGACAGGACTACTAGTGACATTGAGACAGCTACTACACAGACTGATCCAGGTGACACAACCAATCCTGATGGTACTGATAAACCTGACAAACCAGACAGGACTACTGTTGTCACTGAGACAACAGTAATACTGACTGATCCAGGTGACACAACGAATCCCAGTGGTGTTGATAAACCTGACAACCCAGACAGGACTACTAGTGTCACTGAGACAGCTACTACACAGACCGATCCAGGTGACACAACCAATTCTGACAACCCAGACATGACTACTGGTGCCACTGAGACAACAGTAATACTGACTGATCCTGGTGACACAACCAGTCCCGATGGTGTTGAGAAACCTGACAACCCAGAAACTGCTCCAAGAAGTAGCACACCCAGCCCTGATGTTGATGATATAAATGCCAAATTGGGCCTGACTACTACTGTCACTGAGACAACAATAGGGACTACTCCAAAAAGTGGCACACCCAGTCCTGATGTTGATAATAAGAATGACAGACCTGAAAGCACTACGATAGTCACAGAGACAATAATTACAGAGACTGATTCACCTGCTCCAGATGGTGATGATAAAAATTATAACCCAGAAAAGAGTACTACAGTCACAGAGACAAAAACAATGCAGACTGATCTAGCTAGACGCACACCTAGCCCTGTTGGTATTGATAAAAATGGCAGGCTACAAGTGTCCACCACAGTTACAGAGACCATAATAACAGAGACTAATCCAAATAGTGGCACACCCAGCCCTGATATTGATATCAAAAATGACAGACCTGAAGAAACTACCACAGTCACAGAAACAATAATAACAGAGACTGATCCTGTCAATCCTTCTGTTGCTGTTGAAAGTATTCCTTCAGCAAGGAATCCAGAGATCCCAGAAATAACAGTGACACAATCTAAGCCTCCAACTAATGAACCTGATACTACAAAACTAACAGAAATAACATCAACAAGTATACAACCTAACTCACCAAATGATACACCAAGTCCTAATCAAAGTGACAAGCCAAACAACCCAGCTGAAGTCACTCAGACAGCTACCACCATCACAACAGAATCCAAACCACTGAGCAATTCCCCTAATACTGATGAAAGTGACAACCCAGTCAGCATCACTTCAGTGTTAAAAACAACTAAAACTACCACAACAGAACCAAATCCTAGTTCACCCAACCCAGGTGACAATACCAAGTCAGAAGTCATAAAAAAAATTACACGGACTGTAACTACCACAACTACAACCACCACCCAATCAAATACAACTGAACATCAAGGAAAACACACACACGATGTTACAACTAATACAAAAATTGATTTTGTTTCAGATAGAGAACCCTGCAAAGAAAATCCAACTAACAAGGATACAAATACTACAGTAACACAGGTGACTACAACTTCCTTGATAACGTCAAAGCCTCCCGACACCCCAGACAAGACTACAGTAGACCAGTCTACATCTTGTATATCCACTTTACCCACCATACGTATTCCAACAAGAAGGCGAGTAATCTATTACCCCACTACAACATACTCTACGATTTCCACAACCAGATTTCCAGAGAGGATTACTGACATAACTGCAAAGTACGATCGACCAGAAAAGATTGTCACACCCCTTCTGTACACAGGTATGTTTACTTTTTCATACTTTTTAATATATATATATATATATATATATATATACTGCCCTATGTCATTTGATTTCAGGGTGATTACAATGCCAATAATCTTACTTGTAATAAGGGTGGACATCACTATAATTATGCATCTGGAGGATATGTGTGTGTGTGTGTGTGTGTGTGTGTGTGTGTGTGTGAAGTGTATAGTCTTCACACAGTTCATAGTGGACCAGGATGTAATTTAGGAAGGGGTGGGAGAGATGCCCCTTATCTATGTTTCACACTGCAGATGATTAGTCCTCACCTATATAGTAAAACACAGCTAATTATGATGTCTGTAGCAAACACAGCTAATTATATTATAATAACCACTTTTTTCAATCTTGAATATATCCAACAGTAAGACTTTGTTATCCCTTACTGAAACCTGAAATGGTGCTCCTGCTGCTGACTGCAAGGCTGTTGTTTCCTCAGCTATGTAGAAAGATGTTTCAGTGAGGCGTCTCACAGAGCCTGATGGGCCAGAAGGGGACAGATTTATTACATTTATATCCAGCTTTTCCTCCAACGAGCTAAAGAAGGCATGCATTGTTCTTTCTCTTTTGTGACCCTCTGCCCATCCCTTTTATCCTTACAACACCCTTGGTCTAAAGTAATGATCTGGAAGAACTAGTGCTGAAGAATGACTATGGAAAAGAATCAAGCCTTGGAATGACTGGCTTGACAAGCCATTTTGCTTTGTGGAGTGGAGTTTTGAAATTACAAATGGGATTCTAGGGGGGAAAAGTCAGTAGGGAGCTGCCTCCTATATGGTAACATTATGGGCATATTTATAAAGGCTGGTCAACGGCAATAGAGTTTTCGAATACATTTATGATCCCATGACATCAAGCAGATCCATTCACATTTGCAATTTTCAGTGAGAGAGACTGGCTAGAATTGATTTCCTTTGGGACATTCAGGCCATGATCAATTTGCTTGCATGTAATGTGTATTATTTATATATATATATATATATATATATATATATATATATATATATATATATGAACATGTGTATTGGCTGTTTTCCTATCCTCTGGGCAAGATGGACCCTTTGGGCACGAAGAAAGAAGACTCCAAAACGTTAAATCGGGCAACTTTTCATATATTTAGATTACACTTTCCAGGTCACAAGCTGTGAAATGGAATGAGAAGTGCCCATTGTGATTTTGGGAACCTTTACTGTTTTGAAATAAGGAGCAAAGATCTATAGTGAGCCCTGTCTTTAAAAAGTGACATACCACAATCCTAACTCAGATGATCAACTATGAGAATCACTCTGCCATATGAAGTTGTTCTTGTTGTTGGGATCCTTATACGTACTTTTGATGGTTCTTTAAAATTTGTCTTTGTATTTTACTTAACGTTTAATCTTTATAACATTTTACACACATTCCCTTGCAGAGAATGCCTCGTATGAATGAAAAGATGTTTTTAACACTGCATATAGAAACCTCTTTGAATCCAAAGAACATATTCAGCTTCGAAACACTGAGTTTAAAAGGCAATACAATATGCCCAGTAGAATAAAATCTCACTGGATCCTCTTATGGCATAACTTCAGTAGTTAAGAACTTGCATCTTCTTAGCTATTATTAAATGGATTAAAAAAAAGTTTGTCCTTACCAAACTTAGAAACTTTTAAATAAATGAGGGGAGGAAACCAATGTGGTCTAATATGAACACAGGCCTAAAAATGTAATTTGAAATCCTAGTTGATATGTGAAAATGCCAGATGGCCATGTGAAAATTCACATGTTAAAGTTGCATTTTATTTTATTACATTTTATGCCACCCGAAGCATACATGGTCTCCCCATCCCTATTTTATCTAGGGATGGGAGAACCAGCAGTTTCCAAGCTTGGCTAAATTCTCTGAAAATCACATCAAAGTTTGTTTCAGCTCACTCCCATTTTTGTTTTCAACTTGTTTCCCAGCTTGTTCAAATGGGAAAAAAGTGTGCATTCGAATAGGAAAAGTGCAAATTTCTCTGATTGTGCTTTTCAAAAGCATGGAAATAGTTGGGGATGGTGGTTTTTTTGTTTTTGTTTTGTATTTTTAATGCACATTTCAAAATATGCATATATTTTTTAAAATACACATTTTTAACACAATTGCAAATTTGGAAATTTGCATAAAATAAATAAATAATGAAAATAAAGTGCTCCTGCTTGAGTTCAAGTTCAGCGTTGCAAACAGGACACATTCACATGATGTATGAACAGAAACAAAATTCTTGTACATCCTTAATTTTATCCTCACATTAATTCTGTGAAGTAGGTTAGGCAGAGCTAAGAAAAAGTGAATGACCTAAGCTCACTCAGTGAACTTCATGGCCAAGCAAGAATTTGGACACAGGTCTCATGGGTCTAAGTGGAACCCTCTTGCTGACTGGCTCTATTTAAAGGGTGGTTCCATTCACCCTAATGCATACTAGCACCTATACAGCATGGTCATTCCTACAAGCACATTTAGCAACAATACGCCATCAAAGAGCATGTCCTTATGGCTACTTTGGTTGTTATGGTATAATTTACCAATGTAGTATAATGGACTTAAAATGTAGTATAATGGAATTTGAACCTGGGACACCCAGGTTCAAATTCCAACCAAGCCATGAAGGTGCCTTGGTGCAGTCATTCTGTCTTAGCCTAACCAACCTCACATGGTTCTTGGGCTGATAAAAATGGGTGGGACCATAAATCCTGCCTTGGACTTCTCAGAGGAAGGGTGGGATAGATCTGTAATCAAATATGAGTGGTACCAGAAATTATCCTTATATGAACCTTTATGCATGTCTAAAGCCATTTCTACTACATTATCTGTAACATAAAAATAGTGATCAATATAAGGAACACCTGCTGGTAAGCGTATCAGAAGAGTAAGTTGTATTTTTTCTAAATTGAAAAGGCACTAATTTTATGGAAAATAATTTACCTTTTGGATGGTGTGCTAAGATTAAAACTCTAAGGATTATGCATATCGAATGTGCGAACTGAATGCAGAGCAGATCACTGGATCCTGGACAAGTTCTAGAAATGGCCAGTGCAAATATTTAAGACAAGGGTGCCAGAAGCCTATTAATTATGCCTTAATTCAAAGTACTGTACATTTCTTATGTCTGGGAAAAAATAGGTTATAGAGTGAAATTTATTATCATTAATTAAACTATTTGCATTAAATGTATTGTGTATTAGGTTTACATTAGGTTTACATTATGTATGACAAAAATTGAAATCCAAAACGTGGTTTTTAAAAATAGAAATGGCTAATTATTTTGTCCCAGATGTCCCAGATGAGATGAACTTGTGCAACCGGAAGCCTGCCGATGGGATTGTCCCTTTACAAAATGGATCATTAGCTGTATTCAGAGGTGAGTTAGCAGACTGAAGAGCTTTCGTGAGTTTCTGAAAAAAAGAACCCATAACAAAATATGCATACTATTATGAACGTATCAACCCCAGTCCAGTTGAACTTGAAAGCTAGTGTCTGCAGACGGACATTCACGTATCCCATTCCATTGACGCATCAGAAGACACATCCAGCCAGTACAACGGTGCTTGAATGAAAATTCCAATGCTCATGGCTGGTGTCAAACGTAGGCATGCCTGGGCACCTGCCAAGGGCCCATACCTCAGCAAGGGTCCACTGAGAAGAGTCCTCTGGGGTTGCCCCTCCTCTTCACCATTGCAACTTGCTTGTTCACCTGCCTCTCACTGGTGGTGGAGACCACTGAGGGTGTCTTGCCCAAGGGCCTCAGGAACCTGGAAACAGCAGTGGCAATGCTAACGTGAACTTCTTAGAGATTGTATTAAGTGGTACTAGAAGTATTACAGACCCCCCCCCCCCCATCGACAGTAATATAGAGATGTATGCATCAAGCCTGCTTCTACAGAAAGCTTTCACTTGCTGGTCTGGGGCGATGATGTTTTGATAACCACACAGCACATGATTTTTTTTGACAGAAAGTATTTACTACATTCATCAAGCCACCCAAAAGCAACATGTACAGGATCCCACAAATCAATGCACCAGGCCAGCTGTGGTGATCGCCCTTTTCCACTCACCTCCTCCCACCTCTAGCAGGCACTCCCTGTGTTGAGAAGATTGAGCCCTGCAGAGAGACTGTTTGCTGAGGGTCAATACGTTTCCCTCCTGCTCACTTTTGGCATCTGCTTGGTTTTGTAGGTCATTACTACTGGTTACTGAACGGAGAAAGCCCACCTTCCCCTTCCCCTCGTAAAATCACCGAGGTGTGGGGCATCCCTTCCCCCATTGACACGGTCTTCTCTAGATGTAACTGTGATGGCAAAACCTTCTTTTTCAAGGTAGGTAATTTGTCTTTCATAGTGTGGATGTTGACAAGTTAATATTTGCGGATGCTGATTATAATATGGAAATCTGGAATGTTTCTCTCAAACAAACAAACAAACAAATTCAACCCTAACGTTGCTGCCAGAAAGCTTCGCATTCTTCCTTGTTTTATCAAGAAGCAAATTAGATAAGCCCTACAACAAATTGTTCAGTCAATGTAAGGCTTAAACTAACTGAACAATTTATTTTAGAGCTGGGTGTCTTTTGCAGACTTTGGAATGATTTATTTCTGTGACAGTTTTGGTTTTCATCAAGGAACTTAATTTGTTTCTAGCCTATACTTCTTCGGAGGACTGTAGGTGGGGAACTCACAGGATCAAATGTTTTTGTATGCAGAATGAAAAATATTCCCTCCTCACAGAAAACGGCCACGTCAGGGAGCAGGGTTCTAGGCTAGCCTCCTTCCAGACATGATGGTTTTCTATATACAAGGATTTTATTTATTTATTTTGTATAGAGGAGCTTTCAAGTACATGATTCTGCAGTGTAAACTGCATTTCTCAGTCATGTGGTCAAAAGTAAAAGATCAATAAAAGGACTTAAGCATGCTAAAGAGGCAACCCTATGCACACTTACCTGGCAGTAAGCCAAAATGAACATAGTGGGAACTCATGAATTGCCAAAATCGAGTGGGAGCAACCAAGCATGCTGCCTCTGGCACGTGGGATGTCTGAACCTGACACTCTAGGTTGTTTAGAGCTTTAAAAACTCAGAGGTAACTTACGATTCGTTGGTGGGTGAACTCTGCGTATCTGGATTTGGATGTCATGCTAACAATCAACAAATGGGGCAATCATAGGTTGTTAAATGAAAGCAGAAGTGAGGAGGCAGCATGCGCGTTTGCTCACTCCCACTAGATTCAGCAATTAGTGTATTAATTAACTCATGGATGCCATTATGTGCAAACTGGGTCTCTGTGTTGCATTGGCACCATTGTATTAGGAAGTAGCAAAGAGATACATTTTTTACCATCACATTTTGAGTGCAACATGAAGTGTGGAACTTCCAGAATAAAAATAGGACTGTCACTCAAAGACATAAGTGTTTTGACTTTTAATGAAGTAAATCTGCATATGTTTGCATATAAAAACAATCATTTTGAAGAAAGGTCTATTTTCTTTGCTTTCAGATGGTGCATGCATGTATCACAGCAGTCACCAGCTTAGAAGAGGCATTCCCCCCTTTGACTCATGCCTCTTCTAAGGTGCTCCTCATCTGTAGCTTTTATAAATACTTATATTGAAATGCTTAACATGTTTCAAGTGATGCCTGATTAATTGGGAACACTTTTTAAATTAATCACTATAAAACCTTTTGATTGACCTAACTCAGTTGTCAATAAAATATTGCAGCCTTAAACTCTCAGGCAGGATGACAATTTCTGAATGAAAGAAACCACCACAGAGTTCAGCCACCTGGTAAAAACATTTTTCTTGAAAATTCATATGGAAACAGTTTGAAGAACGGGAGTAGTTTCCAGGAAACATCAGAACACTCCACCACACCTCGTATTAAATATTTCCTATTCCTCAGCTGGAATTTTTGAATAATGTTAAAAGCAGAAGTGACTTCTGAAATGCAAGCAACCTGCAATCATCATAGGAAGATAGAGCAAGGAGGCTTTTAGGAAAGGAAAGGACCGGTCCAAGATGTTTTCATGCAGCGCACACAATCCAAGATGTACTTACTCCCCAGAATTCTTTGCAACAGTCCAGAAGAATGGGGCACAACTCTCAAATGGCAGGTGGCTTTTAGCGACCCCTCCGACTTTGCCACCTTTGTGGCAAATTTACATTAGGCCATTGGGTTGACACTACTTGTGCAGGTGTAATCAGGCTACATTTGAGAGTCTTGTGTGTGTGTGTGTAATTTGAGGGCCAAAACAGACATTACTTTAAAGCAGCTATGTCTCTCCCCACCCCCACTGCCCATTTTTACTTTGTATTAGGTGCTGGGGTTCCTAATCCGGATGAGGATCCTAGCATGGGAAGGAGGGCAAAAGGGTCTTTTAAGATCCAGATCAGGCCCCTTACTGGCTCTACAGTAGTAGTAGTAGTAGTAGTAGTAGTAATAATAATAATAATAATAATAATAATAATAATAATAGATGTAGTTGGTTTCAAATAAAGAGAAGCTAAGCTGTTGCTCTTCCACTTTTATTACTCACAGTTGCACATAATGAAAATTCCCCATTACCAAGAGCTTGTTCATGCGCTTACTTGCCTGGTGATCCTCTACACACCTTGGTGGTTTAGGTGCAGACATCCCAGCACCCATACACAAGGGAAAGGATTGTGTAAATTCAGCCAGAATGTCCATATCACACAATACCTTCTGTGCATAGTGAGGGATGTGAACAGTGTATGCATCTTTCCCTCAACCATAGACCCTATATCTTGAGCTGGCTCAGTGTGTGAAGCAACAACATTAAGGGATAAACCAGATGTTACAATGCAGGCTCATAACAATACCCCAGAGGGCCCCTTCTCAGTGGCAAATTGCTTTAGGAGGGGGCATTTTGAGGCAGAGAAGAGAAAGTGGACAGGGTGCATAACCTTTCATTTGACAGTAATTCCTCCCCCCCCCCTCTACACACACGCATACAATTCTTTCTATGGGGTTCTAGACCAGTGTAAGTAAACATGGGTTCGGAATACTGGGCAAAAGGGGGGGAAGACATCTTTGAGATGGGCTCAGGGGAAAGAGAGAGTGCCAAGAGCAAGGTTTCCACCTGATCCTTTCCCACTCCATAGTACCCTCTTGTGATGGCACATGGCAACAGAAAAGAAGCTCTGTAGGCCTGGCTATATGCAGGAACAGAAACCTGTATTTTATGGGAGAAATTCAACATGCCTTTCTTCCAGCGTTTCCTTTTAAATCGAGTGCTGAAACCTTGCTTCAAGCTCTGTTCTGTAGAGAAGCATGGTTCATCAGCTCATGGAGCAGAGCATGGTGGTGGTGGCTTCTACCCTGTGCAACATTCTGCGCAGGAAGCATGCTAGTTTCCAGAGACAGTGAAGACCTTCTGGTTTTTAACAGTATCTCAAGCCTAATCTTCATTCCGTTCCTGCTTTGATGAAATTGATTAATACTTTCGGTGATCTGTCTGGTTATTCAATTAATTGGTTAAAGTCTGAACTAATGCCAATTGGAGATAGCATATATTCTAGTCTGTTGGCTAATAGGCAATTTTGATGGTGCCCTGATTTTATTATCTACCTGGGAATACTTATTCCCAGGGATACATCTCAATTTATTAAAATAAATTTGAACAAGCTGATTAATGAGATTGCATGAGACATAGATAGATGGGCATCATTAAAGTTTAGTCTATGGGGTAAAGTTAACGCACTAAAGATGAATATTATACCTTGAATTGTTTGTTATGCGTGGTACTCCTCTACTTATACCCGGCAAATGTTTTCAACAACTCATTGCTCTATTTCGTAAATTCTTCTGGCATTCCTCCCAACCACGAATATCTTTGAAATGGATGCAGCTTCCAATTAAAGAAGGTGGGTTTGGTTTTCCAGATCTTGCTTTATATCCTCAGGCCTACCTGTTAGCTTGCATTAAGTTTTGGTCTTTTCCAGTTCATTTAGATTTCCCACCCTCGTCAGTTCTGAAATCCTTTTGTTTAGACCATCTTCCCAAATGGATGGCACTAGGCTCTTGACATACCAGAATAAATAAACCCCCTCCTACAATTTTAGCTGCTAGAGAGGTGTGGTGTATAATGTAATGTCAATTACAGTTTGATCCATTCTATCACACAAAATTAGCTTTATGGAGAAATCCAGGTTTAAGAATTGGAAAGAAAGTGTGCTTGTGTAGGACATGGACGGATGGGATGATTTTTACTTGAGATCAATTAATAGGTCCAGATGATGAGTTTTTGTCTTTTTATGATTTACGTGTTAAATATAATTGACCTACTATGGCTGAATGGCAATACTTGAAATTGCCACACTTACTGGAACCTAGGGCTGGTCCAGCTGCTTTTATAGCTTTGGACCTTCCATTACTGTTGGAAACACTTATAGCAGCTGAACAGGATTCCCCCCCCCCCCCAATAATTTATTGCTAATTAATTTAAATTAATTTGTATGGCCTTTTATAATTGTGGTTTTAGGCTCGCTCCAAGTCACAGTCAGGCATGAAAGATCGCTCATCAAAGCCTACATGCGAGAAGACTTGTTCTGGAATCTACAAACGTTTTGCATGACTCTTCTTCCCTGTCATTTTTTCCTCATGTATTTTTCCATGGAAGAAAAATGTTATATTGAAATCAGCCTGATGTTGTATTTCCACATGAATGGACTAATCTGTATTAGTGCCTTAATGCAGTACATGTTTTATGACTTGGTGTAACTTCACCCATTTTAATCCTCAGGGTTCTCAGTACTGGCGCTTCACCAATGATAAAATGGATGCTGACTATCCCAAGCCAATTATAAAAGGATTTGGAGGACTGAAGGGGAAAATTATAGCAGCTCTCTCTGTGGGTAAACACATGAACAGGCCAGAATCCGTGTATTTCTTCAAAAAAGGTAGTTTTCATGTCCCTTAAATAGTTAGGCTTGGTTAGTTAAAAGAATATAAAATGTTGACTCTTCACCAATGCAACTAAATTATTTCTTTGATGTGTATTGCATTGTGGGTCTTGGATTGCAGGCTGGTATTACATTACATCTTGTATTATCACTTCGTAGAATTAAGAAAAGCGTTAATTAAGACATATGTATTTCAAGCAATTAAATCTGCATAAATTTGCCTGTGCAAAACCAATGATTTGAATGGAAGGATTTTTTCTTTTCTTCTTTTAGATTATGCATGCATCCATTTAAATTATGGAATTTTAATATTTGTACAGCTCAATCCTGTGTGTCTATTCAGAAGTAAATCCCATTGAGTTCAATGGGACTTACTCCTGGATACTAGTGTATAGGATGGCAGCCTTACAGAGAAGGAAGACACAGAGCTTCAGTCTTGGTGAAGATCTGATAATATATTCCCCCTCACTCCTCCTCAGCTACTGAAAAGTCCTCAGTAGCTGACCACAGGGATGAAGGGGGGCATGATCGTGAGTGGAATGGGGAGGGGAGGAGGCTGAGGATTGGCTACTTTTAAAAGGTCACTCAAGCACCACCAGCATGCTAGCAAGATGGGTTCAGAGGCCTATCTAGCAAGAATCATTGCAAAGGAGGACAGCAAGTCTGTAAAAACCTCTGCCATTCCTCCCGCCCTGCTGGGCTCTTGCTGACAAGGCTTAGGATGGATGGATGGAGGGCTCCAACTTCGGAGTCCTCCATCCGCTGGGTGTCAACCCTATAGGGATTGTGCCCTCAGTGTTTTTGTCTTTAAGGACACAACCCTATGCATGTTTAGACAGGAAAATGTCCCACGACTCCCAACAGGCCCCAGCCAGCCATGCTGGATGGGGCATGCTTGGAGTTTTAAGACTTTTTTTCCTGTCAATTCATGCATAACGTTGCACCCTTATTACCTTAAGGTTTTATTGTTGAAATGGTTGTGCATTGCCATGGTTTTTTTTTAGCAAATAGATATGTAAACATTAATATTACCAAAAAAAAAATCAGGGCAGTTTCATAGAATAGTAGAGTTGGAAGGGGCCTATAAAGCCATTGAGTCCAATGCCCTGCTCATTGCAGGAATACACCTTAAAGCATCCCTGACAGATGGCTGTCCAGCTGCCTCTTGAATGTCACTAGTGTGGGAGAGCCCACCATCTCCCTAGGTAATTGGTTCCATTGTCTACTGCTCTAACAGTCAGGAAGTTTTTCCTGATGTCCAGCTGGAATCTGGCTTCCTGTAATTTGAGTCCATTATTCTGCGTCCTGCACTCTGGGATGATCAAGAAGAGATCCTGGCCCTCCTCTGTGTGACAACCTTTCAAGTATTTGAAGAGTGCTATCATATCTCCCCTCAGAGTTCTTTCAGTCTCTCCTCATAGGGCTTTGTTTCTGGTTCCCTGATCATCCTCGTTGCCCTCCTCTGAACCCCCTCCAGCTTATACATATCCTTCTTGAAGTGTGGTGCCCAAAACTGGATGCAGTACTCAAAATGAGGCCTAACCAGTGCTGAATAGAGGGGAATGGTTTTAAAATAATAGAACTAATGCATTCGAGGTTTAATAGATTCATATTCCTCCCTATCTATCAAAAGATCTAAGAAAATTACAGCCCTGGCTGTATATTTACTCCATTGAAAGGCTAAATATGAAATCTTTTAAAATACTAAAACTAGGACATACCAAGTTCTATGTCAGTGCAAACTGTACAAGTGGAATCATCATCATAATAAGCAGCATCACATTTGCTCTTAGCTGTTGTTGATGCCTTTTGTCAATATGATTTTTCTGTTACAGCTGGTAATGTGCAACGCTATACCTACAAACAAGAAGGAGCAAAGAAGTGCAAGAAGAAAGTTGTGACCGTGAAATATCCAGCTTATACACCAAAAGCTGTGATTAGGAAGAGGCGGCAGGTCTTTGAACGTGTAGTGAGGCCTCATCAGATTTTCCGCAGCGTCAGAGTCAAACATCCCGTGATTCAGATCAGCCATCATCCAACAGGTAAGTTCATCATTTCTTACTATTAATAGGTCATAGCCCTGTAAGTCCCATTACATTCAAAATTAAGTAGCCTACGTTCATGACTACAGCTACGGATGCATTTCCTTCAGCCATTCAGCTTCTTTTAAACATATTTAAGCCATTGAAACTTTTCTGGTTCCAAGTGCGTTCACCCGTAATGCTAAAGTATAATTTAGCATTGCATGCATGAGGAGGAATGAATCTATGCAAAGTGCTGACTGAGCTCATGCACTGCCCCCCACGCCCATACACACAAGCAGGAGGAGGAATAATTTCATTTTGCTTTAGCAGGTTTCTGGTTTGTCATTACAAACTAGGATTTTTTTTTTAAAAAACTCGAGTTTGCTAAACAAACCAGAAAAGCAATGTAGGGTTTGTTGTTAGTTTGTTTAGCAATTGACTAGAGTTACTTTCAAACCACAAATACTGGTTTGCAGGTATGGCAAGCAAATTCCGGGGTATTCCTCCTCCTGGGTGCTTCATGTGGATACATTCCTGCTGGTGCACATGGCATTAAATCCTGACTTAGCATTATAACCAGGCCAAAAGCGTTCAGTGTTTTTATATCATCTGCTCCCTAATTTCGAGAGAGATTATTTGTGTTTGCAGGAATATTACAGCCAGAAGTCACAGTTACATCATACTGGAGAGGATTTCCAAAAGAAGTTAATTCTGCTATCTCAATCCCTACTGATCAGAAGCCGGATGGCTATGACTACTATGCTTTTTCTAAAGGTATGTTGTGACTGAAAGGTAACACCCATCTCCAAGACTGGCAAACTTTTAAGGCTGCTCCTTACAAATAATTTTGTACTCCACTTCAGATCCCCAAGTAGAGAAATGGATGTATAGCACCTTTGCCTTTTCCCCTCCCTCTAAAATATCTTGAAGCACTGAACGGGAAAGGATCAGTGTATTTTGAAAAGGAAAAAGCATGCACTGGATTTGGATATGAGCCACGAGCATAAAAATAACTTGTCCTTAAAACCCAATTCTGTGAATATCACTCTGAAGTAAATCCCATTCTGTTCAATGGGATGTATTTCCTAATAAGTGTACACTGGACTGAGCCAAAGTATAGTAAGAATTTCACTGGAAGAATTCAATTTTCATTATTCAGCTTGTATTATAATAGCTAAACACAGGTGTTTGTGATGTTAACATTGGCAAGGCTAGCTCTTCTACTGGATGGAAGACAATATTGTGGCCAAAAATATTCCCAACTAAAGGTCACAGGAACAGCCTAACAACATTATGCATTATATCCATACTTACGTCATGCTTAGAGTATCAAATTTGTACCTGCACAATTGTGCATTTTAGGCTATGGGTGAAATGGGCATTTTTGAGAGTTTTATTTTGGCTAATTTTTCAAAGGTTTATTTGTGCCACCACCTATTTGGTGCACCTGGGATTTCTCCTCCCCTGGGTTTAAATGCACAGGAGTTTGAAGGTGGATTGGGTGCCTGCCCACTAAGGGAGGGGTGTGTATGAAGTTTGGTCCCGATACTGCAAATTAGGGATGTGTATCGTATCATTAAAATGTACGATAACGATACGATAAGGTCATTATCGTGCATGTGGCAAGCATGTATGCATTATCGTGCATACGATAGAAAACCTATGATAATCATCGGAGACGATAATTTTTGGGCAATTTTATCATTTTATCGAACTGCCATATAAATATATCTATAACTTCTGTATTTTAAATCTTAGAGGCTTGAAACTTGGTCACAGTGCTTATGGGGTATGCCTAATTATGTGTATGAAATTTGAGATTGATCCCTTCAAACTCAATTTTATATGATTTTTTAAAAGATTGTTTCCGTTCTGACAGGTCTGAATGAACGCATGTGGCAAGCTATCATTCTGAACTGTCAGAACTGAAACGATCTTTAATAAATTCATATAAAATTGAGAGTTGGAGGGATCGATCTCAAATTTGGCACATATGCGTAGCAACATGTGCTACACATATGTACCAAATTTGAGATCGATCCCTCCAACCCTCGATTTTATATGGATTTATTAAAGATAGTTTCAATTCTGATAACGATATGATAAGGTCATTATCGTGCATGTGTTTAACGAGCTGTCATTCTGATCTCTAAGAACTGAAACAATCTTTAATAAATTCATATAAAATCGAGGGTTGGAGGGATCGATCTCCATAAGTACTGTGACCAAGTTTCAAGCCTCTAACTTTTAAAATACAGAAGTGAAAGGCATTTTTTTTCTTTAAAAATAGGGCTGCAAAAATATCATTTTTTCATGATAATTATTGTGAAGATGATACAATTCACCTACGATATGAATGAAGACAATATTTTTTTTTGGTCTGAAACGATAAACGACAATATTTTTTGGCGTGCACACCCCTACTGCAAATGTCCAAGTGTTTATTAGAACCACCCCCTTTTTGGTGTGCTCAGGATTTTCACTCCTCCACGTGTAATTGTGCAGGGTTTCCTTGTTGGATCGGGTGTGCTCCGATGAGGAGAGGCTGTGTGTGAAGTGTTGTCCCAATCCTGCAAAGCCCCAAGGTTTTATAACCATCACCCCCTTTTTGCCGCACTCGGGATTTTTGCTCCTTCTTGAGTAGTCATGCGGGGTTTGGACATTAGATCAGGTGCCTCCCAACTGCAAACATCCAGGACAGGGAGTGGTCGTGAGTCAAATTACACACAGTAACTTATTAGCCCGTTCGTGTGGCAGGGATCATGGACTATTTCAAAAACAAACTACCACCACTGTGATGTCCGAACACGGCCAGTGAGATTACATCTAGGTTGCACTTTTCTCTCTCTTTCAGAGCAATACTACAACGTGGACATGGGCAGCAGAATAGCAAGACCAGTCACACTGAAGACTGGGCAGACCGTGTCCAAAGCCTGGTATAAGTGTCCTTCAGAATGATTTGGAAGCTCAGCACTCAACGACAAGCAACTATATTGGACAGCTTCTCTAATTTTTATTATTAAACGAGAATGAAAGCCATTACATGAATACAGAATAAAGACAGACTAGACAGTATACACAGTTTCAAATATTTGTACAGAACTTAATTGATATTCCCTCGGTTTAGTCCTCCTCTGCCACCCATTGCGTGAGTTACACCTGTAAGAAAAAGTAGAGTATTCACTTATTTTTAATTCCAATTCACTACTAGTAGCCTTTTGCTACTTTAAATGTCAGAGGATTCCTTGGAAACCAGCCTCCCACTAACATCTTATACTGGGAAGCATAAGATACCACATGCTTAATTTGCGGTGGAGATTTCCATTCCATTACACCTATTTTAATGAAGTCAAAAATAGCAGGCTGTACTGGGAATATCTTCTAGTTCACTCAAATGTGTTACTGAGAACTAGGTTGATTTCTTCTTAAAGGCTTATTATAGAAACAATTCACTTTGGAGAAGACTGGCATATTGATGATAAAAATTAATGACTTGGAATTAAGTTCCGATTTCTTTTAATGCAACTAATTTCCATGTTTAAGAAAGATCAATTCTTGAAGCCATTCCAGATACCATGGCCTTTGACAAGATCTTCATTTTTTTTTTAAAAAAGTATCATAAACATTATTATTTCTTTTAAAGTTCTACTGATGAGCTACTTCTATTTATTTTTTGCTGGCTACTGCGACTCACATACTGTATAAAAACCATACACTGTTCCACATCAACTTTAAATATTATCGTTTCCAAATGAGTACTTAGATTGGCATATATTTTAATGTCTTTGGGGTAAAGAATTCCACATAATCCAGTATCTCTAATCCCCATGCATGCTGGTGGCGGCTGCAGTACTATTCAATACATAATCCATTTTTGTTAACAGCAAAGTAGAGAAATTTATTAGAAATCATGTAAGGTTTAATGAAGCCAGGCTAGCACTGAAGGACACCTACCCCTCTGCCTGTTAAACTGACGACCACGAACTCCAGTTCTTAATGTCGGTGGCTGAAGTCTAACACGTCGGAAAGGCTTGGGATGATTACTGCTTGTGTCTGAAAGTGAAGCAATGTGGGACAAAGAAGTAAGGCCATGATTGTAGTGACTTGTGTTGTAATAGTCATGGCTGATTTTCAACATATAAGCTCTTTTCTTGATTTTTGTACTCCAGATTTGTGAGGTTCCAGCAAATAAAATTGTTAAGTGGAAAAACAAGTGGATTTCATTTTTTACGTTAATTTTAACATTAATTTTTTTCCCAATTGTACCTTCAATATTAAATTAAGATACAGAAACTCCTGTACTGAGAAATTTACTTAGTAGAAGGGATTTTGTCTAGTTCAAATTTTTAAGTGAGCCAACCTAGTGTACGCTTCCTGGACAAATATGTGGATTGGAATGCAGTTATCTTTCAGATTGTGCACTTCTCTGAATTTTGCAATGAAGTTTTTGGATTGAAAAATGCATACCTAAATGTGTATTTTAGGGAGAACTGCATATACATAGTTTTAGGGCGGGGGAATGTGTATGCTTTAAATGTGAATTTTT
This sequence comes from Anniella stebbinsi, assembly GCA_029215795.1. NCBI lineage: Eukaryota > Metazoa > Chordata > Lepidosauria > Squamata > Anniellidae > Anniella > Anniella stebbinsi. Next base: position 118,979,697 of record JARDYH010000004.1, on the reverse strand, counting down.
ACATGGTTTTAAAAATCAAATTGCAGATGAGGAAAATGGGTTTCGGATTGAACACATGTATAACCGACACAGACTGAAAATAGACTGATTCATCCATCCTTAATAGTAATGGAAAGTGAAATGAATTAGCTATATTTGTACTTTGGTCAAAAGTCTGAAGAAGTGATGACCATGGTGTCTGTTTGATTAGATCTTTCGAGCTGCAAGGATCTACCTGGGGCACCTTTCTTTCCATCGCTGGGATCAGATGAGTGACCTCCCCATACTGAGCAGACCACAATCTCTCCTCCATCAATACAGGCAAAAGGTGGTGGGGAAAAACACTTTCTAACTGAAAAGAACAAAGCTTAAAGCTTAACTAGCTGAATTTGGCTGTTCCTCATCAATGCAATAGTTCTCCAAACGGATGCTCCAAACCAAGAAGATTTGTGACTGAACTGTACCTGCAGATGAACTAGGAGGATCTTGACTAGTAGAAGGAAGGTCTGATTCATCAGGAGCTTGAGCTGATTCTTCTTCTTGCTGGCTATCAATTTCTAGACCAACCTCTGAAGTAATTCTAGAGACAAGGGAACCATGGTGAAATGAGACTGCCAGGGGAAAAGTTTAAAACGGCACAGGAAATTGTATAACAAAGGTCGCTTGGGCTGCCGTGGGATGTTAACTCCAATGCTGTCTCCAAAATTCTTTCTATAGCTAAAACTTCTAACATGCTGAGATTTGAAGTGAATGTCCTTCCTATCTCTTTTATTCATAAGAGGTAGCAACGGGGATGCGGAAAGTGCTGCATAGTTGAACCGTGATTATCATTAATAGGTAGCGATGGAATAATATGAAATGATGGAAGTTCAGTGATGAAGTCCACATCTTGAAACGTCAGCCATTATGAGAGAGAGAGAGGGGTAGTTTGAGTGAGAGAGAGAAAGGAGGACTTTTATATTGCAAAGACCCTCCACCTCTTGGGTGGAGTTAGGGATGCAGGCAGTGCCATGAGTGAATTTTAGGCATGCATACGGCATCTCTCTGGAGGATTCCTGTCACTGAGAGTTAGACTCTGCAATGGTAAGAGCGGAGGGCAGATTTTGCTCTCACCCAGTCCAGCATTATCAATGACAGCACTTTACCTTTTCCCCCTAGGAGTAATTGGATACCATCAATTCACTTTGGGACAGCATTTGCAAGAGGCAAGAGCAACAATCTATTCAGGATTGACTGTTAAGAATCCTGACTTAAAGACTTGAGCCTACTGCTAGCTGCAATTGTCCTGCTCTTTCGTCTTCTCTTTCTCGGTCATCTTAAGAGTTTGACAGAATGTGGGGAAGTTTCTGTTATACAAAGATTATTTAAGGGCAATGGAATCATTTCAGTTTTCAGTGGGGAGCACAGAGGTTTCAGGGTTCGTGGCAGGAATTACAACAAGATTCCAAGGTCTGCTTCTCGGACAGATTCAACTTGAAATTGCAAATATATTTCCTGTCCCACTGCTTGTCTGCAAGCTCACTTGTTCTCCCAGTTACTCTGCTGGTGTTGGTGATATCTACAGGGGTGTCCAAAATGGATCACGTTTGAACAAAAAATAGCGGGGCGTCACTCCAAGAAGGCCTTGGTTTCCAAAGAAATGCTGTTTGGAAATAAAAGCTTGGCAGTAAAGTTATTGAGCTCATCCATCAAGCTGAACAGCAGCAGCTCTGCAGACCACACATTATCAATGAAAAAAGGAGCACATTGCTCAGTGTCAACCAGAGAAAGAAGGTTTGGTGAAAACCCATCCCTGCTGCCCACTATTGATGCCAAACTGCTTAATGACACTTCCCAATTTGAGCTGTCTGTAGTTTTCAACATCCCCAACACCAGAGTATCACAGAGCCTAAACAAGGCCAGTTCAAATGCATTTTTCCACTGTAAGTGGACTGATTTGTGATTCACACCTTGCAGCTATTTAGCAATCCCATTTCGATGGTACCTAAAGAGTGTTAAAAATGCTTCATACACATCTCAGTAACCCTTGCAACAATGGAGGATTTGAATCCAGGCCTCCTTCATCCTAGTTTGACACACTAACCAACGCACCAATCTGGATTTCTAGGAACCTTGTGACTCACAGCTCAGGTGATGATGGTAACGATGATGATGTTTATATTTATTTATTTGTATCCCGCCTTTTTCCCAGGGCTGGGACTCAAGGCGGTTTACGAAGTTAAAACATGTACAATTAAAACGTATAAATATAAGTTTACAAAAGTTAAAATAGAATTAAACCTACAGTAAAATTAAAAACATTAAAAAATTTAAAAACAGTAACCAATTTTAAAAACAAAACCATACATTAACATAGGTCCATAGTATTGCAAAAAGCCTGCTGGAATAAAAAAGTTTTTGCCTGTCTCCGGAAGTGCAGCACAGAGGGAGCCAGTCTGACTTCCTTAGGGAGTTCCAGAGCCTTGGAGCAGCCACGGAGAAGGCCCCACACTGCTACTTTCTATTGAAACAACGTGGTCCAGTCCTGCAGCTCTAGCCGGTACGCAGTGCAGGGCATCAGCAGAGCTCCCACGACTTCAAATGCTCTCTACCCATATCCCTGATGCATGAAGAGATCACAAGTCTCAACCCGAAGCGGACAGCACAACACTGCTTGTATGGAACTCTATGGACCCACTTGTATATCAAGCAGTACTGTTACCACCATACCCTTTAACTGCTGAACAGAACTTTACATGGCAAGTCTCTGGGTTTTGTACTGCCAGGGAGATTTCCGCTGCTGTGGATGCAATGCATTCCAGCACTGCAGGCGAGTCTGTAAAGAAATGCTCTCCTTGCACAGAGCGCCACTCAGGCAGTTAGGGGTCACTGCAATGCCAGAACGAAGTCCGAACTGGATTGTTGTGATCTTTGCAACTTAATTTAGATTAAAAGAGATGTCAATTCACTATGATGGGTATATTTTCTTGGACAGAATAAAACCGAATTAATTCTTTGCCTCATAGCTGAACGAAGACATTTCACCGAGGTGACATACAAGTAAATTCTCTACAGGCAGGATTGAGTCTTAACCAACCGATGGTTTGAACGTACCCTTCTGATTCTGCCTCAACGAAAACCTCATCGCCATCATCACCTGTTCCAGATTCTGAAGTGGTTGATAGGTTCCCAGTGGACGTTGTAACCATTGGGACAGACTGGGACGCATGTTCTGAAGCATCAGCAGGGGTACTTTCAGTAAACACAGACACTTAAAAGAAAGAAGGGAAAAAGCAGAAAGGAAGGCATCATCATCCAAGAATTCTATGCTACCTCCCACCCAAATGGCTGTCAGGAAACCCAAGATTTCGAAAATGGAAATGCAGCAACTTTTAACTGAACCGGACGTGAAATGGGATATACATTTCATCGTCTAAATTCTAAAAAATATTTACTTGCCTTACTTTATATCTAGTACACTCCAATTTTCTGCAGGCCTGAACATCTTGCGACATCAAGCCTTGCAATACCACCTGTCCACCATGTATGGAGGCTCGCTAGGGGGACAATAAACCTGGTTTTAAACTGAAAACACAGGGGCGGCTATCAAGCAATCGTTAGGCCACAATACATGGCTAGTAGGGCTTGGTTTAGTTTTGGGAGTCACAAGTTGTGCACACATGGCTTTGTTGAACTTTTATGTTCATTTTTGATGGGGCCACAGTGAGGAACGTACAGCTTATGTGAAATCTGTTCAGACCGTGTTTTGCAGATTGTCAGGCATCTTTCGATCCGTCGTCCAGCCATCACAGGAATCAGATTATTTTTTTAGGCATGTATGAGAATTTCGTTCATGTTTGCAAATCATGCAAACATGCCCCATTCCAACCCCGATGTGAATGCATGAAGACTCAGGAAATTTTTTACCATTTCCCAAACTTGTGTTTACATTTGAAAGTATGCACTTGTGCAAATGCGGAAGTCCCCCTCAAAAGTAAAAAACTGGTGTGCAAGTCGGTGAAATCTGTCTTAGTCTGAAATCCACAGGTCAGACTCAAAAAAAATCTGAATTCATCTGAATCCGTTGCAAATTTCTCCAACATCTCTAATCACAACGGAAGGGAAGGTGCTTTGGGATTTGTGGAATAATGTATAGAAAACAGATGTGTATTTTGTAAAACAGACACACACACAAACACGAGAGGGAGAGAAACAAGAGGCGGGGTAGGGAGGGAGAGACTAGAGTTTCAGAATGGACTGGGGGCTGTGCTATGTGAGGACTTTAATAGTCTTTGGTCCCTGGAAACTGCTCTCAGGCGCTTTTTGGCACCTAAGCTTGTAGTACAACCTGCTAGCACATTTTTAGATATTTCTCTGATCACAGTGTTGGGTTTTCTGTGTTTGTTACTGGTGTGTTTGTGCGTTTGTTTGTTTGAAAAAGAAATCTACCTTGGTGCTGTGAATACAGAAAGTATTCAAGGTCAAAGGAGATACTTTTACATTGCGATACTTGAAATGCAGCCTCCTTGCCTATAATTGATGCTTTGTTAAAGAAGGCAGGCCCTGATCTCTACCCTACTTGGAAACCACATGGAAGACACTCTTTGGATAAAAATGAACCTGCAAGTATATACACTTCTTAAATCAACAGCTGTATTTTAGAAAAAAGGGTAATGAGTTTGCCAATATATAGCGGCATATTTGGTAACACATTCTGTGGCAAAAAGAGGTTAGCAAAGTAACAGCCATTATAAACTTATGTCTTGTAGAACCAGAATACTATCAGGAAAATTTGCAATACTCACCAGGTGCTGCAACCTGTAGTGGAGTTGTTGGGACACTACGGCCTCCTGATTCTTCTTCATGGGCAAGGAAGAGTGGTGTTTCATACATTCCTAATCCTAAAAGCAATTTAGGAGGAGTTAATCTGAGCCTACAGGGCAGAATATATACATAGCAGTTAATTCCCTATCCTAGTTCAATTTTTTTCATATGGTACTGGCTAGGATCTATGCTGGGTGAAGCGTTTTAAGATGAAGGTTGTTGTTTTTCAACCACAGCCTCTAAACTGGATGGCAGAGATTACTTTTTTTTCTGTGCGGTTAATTCAATTAGAGCATTAACGGAACGATCCAAATGGCCTTCTAAGTGAAAATGGATGTAAAAGAATGCAGAGCATACGCTCAACTAAAATCCTGGATTATGAGATGGGAAAACAAACAAGAATATGCATTCATCAGAATGTAACACTTGAAGTATCATTTTACAACTTTGATTATTTCCCTTATATTTCAATTTTGGAAAAGACTGTATGCCTGTATGTGGGTTAAATATTTTATTTCCTCTTAAAAACTAAGAAAAAATGTATCTGAAATGGAGGGAAGTCAAGAACGTAAGAAGAGCCATGCCCAGTGAGGCCAAGGATCCATCTAATCCAGCATTCTGTTCACTGAGTGGTCAACCAGCTGCCCACGTGAAACCCACAAGCAGAACGTTGAGTGCAACAGCACCCTCCTACCCATATTCCCCAGCAACTGGTGTGCATAGACATCCTGCCTCTGACACTGGAGCTAGCACTTGGCCATCACGATTAGTAGCCATCCATAGCTTTAAGCTCCATGGATTTGTCCAGTCCCCTTTTGAAGCTATCCAAATTGGTAGCCAACACTATGTCTTGTGGTAGGGAATTCCTACCTAGTTTAACTATATGCTGTGTGAAAAAGTATTTCCTTTTATCTGTCCTCAATCTCCCACCATTCCACATCAGAGAATGACCCTGAGTTCTAATATTTGGAGCGAGGGAGTCAAGTTTCAAAACCAGTTTGTGATAGTGGCACATAGGTCAGGTCTTCAAAGAAAAGAAAATATATCACTGAAAATATATCAAAGAAATATATATCCTGATCACACTCGAGAAAGACAGAGAGGGTGTGACTTAGATTAGAGTCCAGCTACACAACAGTGCTCCTCCCTTAATTATTCATAGAATAAACCCACCTCGTCATATTTTGTCTAATGTTCTTTGCACAACGGAAGCCAAGTTAAAAACAATACAAAACTGGTTTTCCATTAACTTGCCATGTATTTTTCAGTACATACAGATTACGGAAAGGGTGTAGAAATTGTGGCAACTTAAACAAATATTCAAATAGATCTTTCCACAGTAGAATGATGAAAGATTACCATATGTTGTTTAAGGGGAAACTGTACTTAAGTCTTAAGAGTTGCCTCGTACCATCCAGTTATGTGGACGAGGTTTGAAACTGCATCTCCATTCAGCAGGTCATTCCATAAGTATTAGCTTTTCACGGTAACTTGTCCTGAACCAGGATTAGCTTCTAGTTCACTGCAAGGGTGCAAATGTGCTTGTGGCCAACCGGAATGGCAAGCTGGTGCGCAGAAAGTAGCTCAATCAGTGGAAGAGACACCACACAAAGGCAGCCATATTGTGTGAAAAGGCACTTTGATCAGAATTAGTTGGGTTCACTGGGGGAATCTTCGCATTCAAGTCAAAAAACAATAATGGCCTAACTCTCCATTATGCAATAATGAAAAATACACACTCCGTGTACATAAGCTGGGGGTCTCGCGCAGTACCAAGCTTAGCAGCAAATGCTAGGTCACACGATCCCTGCCTTTTTCCTGGGGAGGAGGGGATGTTAACCCCTGGTCTGATGCCTCCTCAGAAGAAAATACATTCCGCACACGCAATTCAGTAAACCGGCATGTCTCATTTATTCCGCTTCTATGATTCTGGGTTTGAAAAAGTCGACTTTTGACAAAGAGGAGGGTGACAGAAAGCCAAAACGAACACAGAAGCAGAAGGAGAACTGGACTGGGGTTATAGGGCCATTGAAATCAAGAGGGATTTGGGACAGAAAAGCTGCCATGGGAGAATGATGGGAGAAACTGTGCAAATCCTCTCCCACACCCCACTGTTCATCGGCCTTCCTACTAAAGTCTCTGAGAATTCACCACACATTTTCTTCTAACCCTGTGAAGGCTACAATCTTGATGTTGTTTCATCGAGCGAGAATTAGAATTAGAAATTTATTTGTTACGGTCAACTGGACCAGCAAATTTATCGAGTGAGTGGAATGTAAGATTGAGAGGATGCTGAATTCCATGCCCAAACAGCACATCTCACAACTGCACAGTACATTTTGCAATTGTAGGACATGACAACAACTTTTGAGAAATTTGTGCATGCATGTTTTTAAAGAGGCAGAAAATGATCGACAAGTTATGTCACAACCTTTTTAGCACCTCAGCTTTTTTTCTTTCTTTTTTTTAAAGGTAGGCCAGTGGCGGGAAATTGTCGTATTTGAACTGTCTGCCAATTACATTGTTTTATAAACCCCACTGAATATCAAACGGAAAGACTGGATTGTATATTTGTACCTCCTTGCGATGCGAGTTGCCCAAGATCTGACTGACCAGAAGTCTGTGGCATATCTTCGGGAGGTCCAAACCTGAACCTAGGAACTCCGGCGACCTGAGGGGAGCTGAAGAACGGTTGCATTCAGTATTATATATCACTAGCTAATTCCTCGTCAGTATGATAGATGGGGAAAAAGGAAATGAAAAACCAAGAGGAGAGCATCCACTTAGGTCATAAAAGAAGAGAGAAGCGGTTCTCGGACTGCTGAGATACTTTATTAATTCACGCCCAACACGTTTCGGCCTCTGTGGTTTTTTTAAAAAAGGCCTTCTTTGGGGGTTGATAAGGTAAGTCTGCAGAAAGCTTTTAGCACAATGATAGTCCCTCAGTCGCCAATGAACACCACGAGAGACTATCATTCTGTTAAGAGTTTTCTGCAGACTTATCTTATCATCCCCCTGAAAAAGGCCTCTTAAACATACCACAGAGGCCGAAAAGTGGTGGGTGTGAATTAATAAAGTATTTCAGCATTCCTAAAACCGCTTCTCTCTTCCTTTTTGAAGAAGGAAATGAATAAACAAGGTAACTGCATAGCAATTATTTTCTGAAAATGGAACTTATTCCTGCCACGTATTTGCATAGGGTTCCTCCCATAGGGCAAGGGCAATATGCTGACTGAAGAAACTAAAGGCAGCATCCAAGTTGACAGAAGCGCAAACATCTATTACGTTGAGCCAGCGTAAGGGATCTCTAGCACAATGCCAATCATGTTAGCTGGGAATCTCATCACGTCAGCTGATGCTACTGGTGTGGCGTTAGAGGTCCGTCATGACAGCACATGGGGACTAAGTCCCCAACCCCCATCACTGAGTATCCCTGCTGCTGGCGTGCGTCACATTGGAGATAGCAGTGGGGGCTGGGCTTGGAGCCTAAGCCCTGCCCCCATGGAGCAACCCCAAGGGAGAGTACGTGCTAGACTGTGACAACCTTTGGGCTGGATTAGGCCCGCAAGCAGGAAGCACTGCACGCCCCTGCGCTAGCACAATGTAATTAACATTCATGCTCATGTTGACTTGGATAATGTCCTAAGACCGCATATTCTGCAAAAGAGACGGGATATGTTAACAAGTCTGAAGGATGCTCACTATTATCCGCTGAGGAGAGTTCAGTTCAAGCAGCAGTGATTTAAAAACTGCATGGAGGTAGTTTTGTGCTACGAAAGCAGTTTGGGAATGGAATAAGCCGTCTATGGAGGTTTTGAGGAAATATAGCCAGGGTAGCAAGGCTTTTGGTAGAAGATATCATGCTTTATAACAGGGCCTTGAGCTGGCATTGTCAACTGTGTGTGTGAGCGGGAGCCTAGAAATCTCAGGGTTCCAGCCATTTATTCTGAACTGCTTCAGTGACTTTAAAAGGATGAACTGGTTGGGGACTAGCCTGGAGTTGCTGCTCATTTTAAGCTTTATGAGATGGCCTTCATGCTGCTACGTCACTGAAGATGCAGCCTACAGTGGTACAGCTCAGGAGTCCACTTACTGAATTGCTTCTGCAAATCCATCAGTACGATGCGGTACCACCAATGTTGGGGTGCTGGGAACTGTCCTGTCCTCGTCATCAAAAAAGTGCTGCTGCTGAAAAAAAACATGAAAATGGCAAACCAACTCAACCAGCTGTCCCTATCGCTATTCCTTTAAAAAATAATAATCATATAACACCTTGCCTGCTACTACAGAAATAGAGATTATATTGAGCTCATGCATTTCCCCATTTCATATTTTGAGGGACATCAGTAATCAACAAGTTAGCAAATGTGAACCTCGAGCAAACTGTTCCCAAGCGAAGGCACATGGCTTTCATTTCTGTTATCTGTAAAATAAATGCAGAGGCAAAAAGACACTCCGTCGCTAGCATTTGCATTGGGATTAGCTCCAGTACAAGGAAAATGGGAATTTGAAGCCAGCAAGGGGTGCACTCACTCTGTCAAGGGCAGGAGACTGCAATGCAGGTACTCAATTCACATTAGAATGCTTGAAATGCCAGAAGCAAACGGCCTGTAAATGAGTCAAGAGCCTGCTAAAGCCCCATCCAAGAGAGCAGTCCTGTGGCCCCTGGCCAAGCATTCCAGGGACCATAGGATGGCTTCAAAAACCCGCTTCTGAGATCAGAGATGGCGTTCCGACCTTGGAAGGGGAGTCGGAGATCTGACCCAGAGGGGAAGAGACTGGTGGGGCTGGGATATCATTTATCCTCAGCCTCTTTCCCTTGCCCTCCAAAGCACTATTGCTAGACAGGCTTATAAGCCCATCTAGGGAAAATATCGGAGGACGGGGAGGCCAAGATCGTCTCCAATGTTCCCCTGGCCCAGCAGGACATAGGGATCTCAGAAACCTGTCTGAGGGATTCCAAGCAGAAAAGGCATAGTCCATAGGATTGCGCCCTTAATGAATGGAAGGATCTATGTTTAAAAGCCGTAACACTTACCATGCCACCTATGCCAGGTGTTAACTGAAGTCCACGTCCCACTGACTGCCTCCGCGTCATCTGGATTCTCTATAGGGTAGAGGAAACATTTTAAATGCTTTGGTATAAAATTAGGTGCAGAACCTCAGGCCTATTGACCAAACCAATTCTCAAGCCCAGAGTGCAGGACATGGAATAATGGGCTCAAGTTACAGGAAGCCAGATTCCAGCTGGACATCAGGAAAAACTTCCTATTAGAGTAATACTACAATGGAACCAATTGCCTAGGGAGGTGGTGGGCTCTCCCACGTTAGAGGCATTCAAGAGGCAGCTGGACAGCCATCTGTCAGGGATGCTTTCAGGTGGATTCCTGCATTGAGCAGGGGGTTGGACACGATGGCCTTATAGGCCCCTTCCAACTCTACTAGTCTATGATTCTATGATTCCAATATAGGCACATGGGCAGATCAGCCTATTTCTGGTTCATGTCAGTTCCACACGGTCTCATTTCTTAAATCCATTCCACCCCATTTTTTTCATTAATCTGCAATTCTAAGAAAAACATAAAAAGTAGAGAAAGAGGATTATAAAAAAAAGTGGGAAGGGATGATAATTCCTGCTTTGAAGAAAGCGCTACAAAGTTTCCTCTGTGTCTTGATTCTCATTGTCATCTGCTATAGAAAGCAAATTCAGTGAGTGGGTTGAGCAGTCTTCTTTGCTCCTTAACAGGTTTCCGTCTAGTTCAGCAACACCACCAGACTAGACAGGAAGCAGAAAGAGCCTCCTAATCCAGCCCCCTACAGAGTCTCCTTTTACACTGACCTGTCAACCGATACCAGCGCATGGCACCTTTTCCTGCCAAACGTTACTTCTAGCTTCCCCAGTAAAAATAAAAGAAAATAAATGAGAACCAGTCTGGCGTACGTGTGAGAGTATTAGGTGTAGGCTGCAGTCCTAGGTACCAGACATGGTCAACCAGTACTTAATTCCTTTCCTTTTTCCCTCTCCATCCCTTTCCACTTGCGTGTTGTGTCTTTTTTGAGATTGTAAAGCCTCTAGGCTTGCTTACTGATTGACTGTAAGCTGCTCTGGGAGCCTTTTTTGGCTGAGGATAAAAATACTTTAATTAAATAAGTAATAAATAAACCTGTGGCCCTCCAGATATTGTTGGACATCTCGAGGGCCTCAGGTGCCCCACCCCTGCTATAGACATTTACCTGGACTAAGCCCTACTGAACTCAATGGGACTTACTTCTGACTAGACACCTGAAGAATTCTGCTACATGACTGTGAAAAACCTGGGTTCAAACCCCTCCACTCCTCGGCCATCACCCTTAGTGAGCGACTTTGAGCTTTGATCTGTCAATGTAATATACCTCACAGGATTTTTGTGAGGAAATGAAGACTATATACATGGCCTTGAAAAATCTGGGGGGATCTGGAGAACGCTAACATAGGAGCCTGGGGGATCTGGAGAATACTAACATAAAAAAACATAGAACATGATGTCTGGATAGCCAAACATTCACATAGGCATAGAGTAGTGAACTGGAAAAATATGAAAAAACCAGTCCTATAAATTCCTTGTGCTTTTCTGAGTAAACATTCAGAGAGGTTTTGCTGGGTTAAAGCCTGCTATTAATAGCACTTTTACTGGGGGTAATGTTTATTTTATTTTGGATGGCTCATATATTCAAAAGCCATCAACCTGCAGGAGAGGGAGGCCTGCTGCCAGGGGAGGAGTGTGCCTGCCTGCCTGCCTCCCGGTCTTCGCTGCTGCTGCCACCACCACCCTCCAGAGGATTTCAGCCTGGCAGACTGCCACTCCCTGCAGGACCAGGCTCCCAGGTACTGAGCCAGCTGCTGTGGACAATTACATCTGTCCCCCTCCCTTCCTGGGAGGGATATTTAAGCTGCTGGCTGAGGGGGAGATATGGCGTTGTGAGGACTTGCCAGGTTAGGGGAACAAGGCCCAGACAGTTAATGGCTGTGCCTTGTTCCGGTCCCCCTCACACCCACAGGCTTGTTGGTTGCCTTATCAGCCAGCCCTCAGGCCTCCGGGTGCTGCTTTTAAATGCCAGATCAGTGCATAATAAGATCTCCCTCATCCACGACTTAATTGTGGATGAGGCAGCCGATCTGGCATGTATAACCGAGACCTGGGTGGGAGAGCAGGGAGAAGTTAGTCTCTCCCAGTTATGCCCACCGGGGTACTTGGTTCAGCATCGGGGCAGACTTGAGGGCCGGGGAGGGGGGACTGCTGTGGACTATAGGAATTCCATCCCCCTCTGCAGGCTCCCTGTCCATGTGTCTACTGGTCTGGAGTGTTTGCACCTTGTGTTGGGTCAACGGGACAGATTAGGGATTCTGTTGGTGTACCGCCCACCCCGCTGCTCAACAGACTCCCTAGCTGAGCTGACAGAGGTGGTCTCTGGTGTACTGTTGAGGTCCCCCACACTCTTGGTTCTGGGGGATGTCAACATTCATGCCGAGGGCATTTTATCTGGGGCAGCTCAGGATTTCATGGTCTCCATGACAACCATGGGACTGTCCCAACATACTATCGGCCCAACGCATGTAGCAGGGCACACTCTAGACCTGGTTTTCTCAACTGGACATGGAGATGGGGATCTGAAAGTGGGGGACTTTACATCAACCCCTCTGTCATGGTCAGATCACCACCTGCTGAGGTTTAGACTTACAGCGGCTTTTCCCCTCTGCAAGGGTGGGGGACCCATTAAGATGGTCCGCCCCTGGAAGCTAATGGATCCAGATGGTTTCCAGAGGGCTCTGGGGAGTTTTCCGGCTGATAGGGCTGGCTCTCGTGTCGAAACCCTGGTTGATCTGTGGAATGCAGAAATGACCAGGGCAGTTGACACGATTGCTCCTGAGTGCCCTCTCCTGTGTAGAGCTCGAACGGCTCCGTGGTATACCCCGGAGCTGAGAGTGATGACACAAAACAGGAGACGGCTTGAGGGCAGATGGAGACGAACTCCTGATGGATGCAATCAAACACTGGTAAGTGCTTATGGTAAGCTGTATTCAGGGGCAGTGAGGGCAGCAAAAAAACAATACTTTGCTGCCACTATTCAATCATCAACCTGCCGCCCAGCAGAGCTTTTCAGAGTTGTCCGGGGGCTTTTACATGCTGGCCCCAAGGACATGGTAGAACCATCTGAGGCCCGCTGTAATACATTTGCTGGGCATTTCCAGAATAAAATCTCTGGCATCCGTCAGGACTTAGACTCCAGTGTTATAGCAGGTGAATCTAGTGAGGTATCCAGAGCACAGGCTTGTCCTGTTTTCTTGGATGAGTTTCAGTTGGTGCAGCTCGAGGATGTTGACAAGGTGCTTGGACGGTTCGTGCAACCACTTCCATATTGGATCCTTGCCCCTCTTGGCTAATAAAAGCTAGCAGGGATGGAACAACTGGCTGGGCCAGGGAAGTGATTAATGCCTCTTTGCAAGAGGGAGTGGTCCCAGGCCTCCTGAAAGAGGCGGCAGTGAGGCCACTCCTAAAGAAATCTTCCCTGGACCCTGAAAATCTTAATAACTACAGGCCAGTAGCAAATGTTCCATTCCTGGGCAAGGTCCTGGAGCGGGTGGTTGCGAGCCAACTCCAGGCACTCTTGGATGAGACTGATTATCTGGATCCATTTCAGTCAGGTTTCAGGCCTGGTTTTGGTACGGAAACAGCCTTGGTCGCCCTGTATGATGACCTATGTCGGGAGAAAGACAGGGGGAGTGTGACTCTGTTGATTCTCCTTGATCTCTCAGCGGCTTTCGATACCATCGACCATGGTATCCTTCTGGGACGACTGGCTGAGTTGGGATTGGGAGGCACTGCATTGAAGTGGTTCCGCTCCTACTTGGGGGGTCGGTTCCAGAAGGTGGTGCTTGAGGAACATTGCTCAGCCCCGTGGATTCTCCAGTATGGGGTTCCGCAGGGGTCAGTTTTGTCCCCCATGCTGTTTAACATCTACATGAAACCATTGAGTGCAGTCATCCGGAGTTTTGGAGTGCGTTGTCATCAGTACGCTGATGACACGCACCTCTAGTTCTCCTTTTCATCTTCATCAGGTGAGGCTGTGGATGTGCTGAACCAGTGCCTGGCTGCGAGAATGGATTGGATGAGAGCTAACAAACTGAAACTCAATCCAGACAAGACGCTGTTAGTGGGTGGTTCTGCTGACCGGATGGAGGGTGTTCAACCTGTTCTGGATGGGGTTGCACTCCCCTTGAAGGAGCGGGTTCGTAGCTTGGGGGTTCTCCTAGAACCATCTCTGTCACTTGAGGCGCAGGTGGCCTCAGTGGCACGGAGTGCCTTCTACCAACTTCGGTTGGTGGCCCAGCTACGTCCCTATCTGGACAGGGATAACCTGGCTTCAGTTGTCCATGCTCTGGTAACCTCCAAGTTAGATTACTGCAATGCACTCTACGTGGGGCTGCCTTTGAAGGTGGTTCGGAAGCTGCAGCTTGTGCAAAATGCAGCGGCTAGATTGATAACTGGAACCAGTAGGTTCCAACATATAAGACCTACTCTGTCTCGCTTGCATTGGCTGCCTGTATGTTTCCAAGCCCGGTTCAAGGTGCTGGTTTTAACCTATAAAGCCTTACACGGCTTGGGACCACAATACCTGATGGAACACCTTTCCCGACATGAACCTACCTGAACACTACGTTCAACATCTAAGGCCCTCATCCGAGTGCCTCCTCCGAGGGAAGCTCGGAGGTCAGCAACAAGAGAGAGGACCTTCTCTGTGGTGGCTCCCCAATTGTGGAACGATCTCCCCGATGAGGCCCGCCTGGCACCAACATTGTTATCTTTTCGGCGCCAGGTCAAGACTTTCCTCTTCTCTCAGGCATTTGGCAATATCTGAGGAGCCTGGGTTTGTTTTGTTTTGGTAGTTTTTTGAAGTGTTGAAGTGGTTTTTAAATGTACAGATTGTGTGTATGTTGTATGTTTTTGCTGTTTTAATTTTTGTATATTGTTTTTAATTGTTTTAATCCTATGTAAACCGCTCAGAGAGCTTCGGCTATGGGGCGGTATACAAATGTAATAAATAAATAAATAAATAAAACACACACACAACTATTTTCCTGGATTGCTTGCATTGCTCTTTCTGCACAAAACTAGTGCCAAATGTGAAGAGAAAATAAAACTTAGCCAGGTACAGCAATTCACAATTCCCTGGAGGCTTTGATTTCAGACGGAAAGGAACCATCGAATGCCAAAAGCACAGGAATAACAACTTTTCAGAGCAGATTTCTCTGTGGTTTCCGCACCTGTATTGGTGGTCCCAGCTCTGGCGGTGGAGCCGGAATAGCATGAATAGTCAGTCGTGGGGGCAAGGGATGAGGTCGAGGTGGACGTGGCACCTGCCTTTCCGAAGCAGAAGTTGGCTGTTGGTCTCTCAGGCTTTCCTGAGAGAAAGTGGACTCTGCTGCACCTGTGCTCCCTTCACCTGACGACAGAGAAGTCTACATTTACAAATGGACACTTGCAGCCCCAAAGTTTACAGTCAACCATTTCCATTTGCTGAAATTAACTTCATTTCGATGCACGGCTGGCAAAATGGAAGCTGGGAAACGGAGCATATTTTTCCAAGTTCAAATTAGAACAGGACATATAAATGAACCCACAAAGTATACTGGCTTTCAAAGGCTTCAATACATCCTTTCCCACTCTAACTTACTGAAGTAGGCCATCTGCAATATGAAACCAAGTGATGCTTTAAAATGATTTCTAAATCATTTACAAATACTTTCCCTAAAATCAAGGTTTGCAAGATGAGGTTATTAGTGAAAGATATGCCCAGAGATTGTCCCCCTGCCCCAAACACACTTTTCATGAAAACACCAAATTAAACTATACCACAGTTTTGAGAGTCAGCCGCTCTCTGGTTGCTTTCGCCTCCAGCAATACTTTCTTCAGGTTCTGTACTGGGATCCATTCCATCAGCACCCTAAAAGAGACAAATCAAAGATCCGAAGAGCTAAGTATAATTAAAGAAAAGCTGTCATCTCCTTGGAGCTTTTAAAATCCCTTTTTAACTCACAAAGCACCCCCCTGTGCTTTAAGCAATTCTCTAGCTATCAAACTATATTTCTATTTGTATGTATAGACCAAATCTCACTTTGAAGATTTCCTCATCAAAATCAAAACAGATTTACTATCACTTGTCCATTAAGGGACATTTTATAATCATTTCTAATTTCAGAGAATTTTAAAAAAACAACAACACCAATTTGCCTTCATTACAGAAAAAGCAAATGATTTCGTCAAAAGCACCATAATTGGTTATTTTTACCTCAGCATCATCTGCTTCATATCCATCATTCCCATCAACGCTTCCAGTGCCTTCATTGCTATCTTCGCCTTCATCTCCCATTCCAGTGTCTTCATCATCGTCGTCCTCATCGTCCTCTTCCTCATCTTCATATTCCTACAGAAACAGAATTGTGTGGGTGAAATAGACTAATTTCAATTTGGTTTAGAATCTTCTTTAACATTGAAAACACTTGTTACTAAGACCCTGTTGAGACGACACGCTAAGCCACATGGTTAAGCATTTTGAGCTAAATTATGGCTTAGCGTGTCATATGAACCATGACTTAACCATGTCGTGTGAACCATACCTAACCATGGTGGCTACAGAACCATGGTTTAAACACCTCACTAACCATTTGCTGCAAAAGGGGTAGTGGCCTAACCATGGCCTGGTGTGTTGTCTCAACAGGCCCTAAGAGTAATTAAACCTGCAAATATTGTTACTCATGTAAATCTTTAATGTTTTTGTGGATAGCGGAGGGGAGCGTAAAGAATTAAGTATGCTTCGGCTCTTGCATGGAATTCTAGGATTCTCTGCAATCACTTTTAAGTGTTTGTCCTCACTTGCAGAGAAAATAGTGCCTTTAGATGAAATAACATGACATAGTAATCTCCTTTTTAAATGGTGGCCATATTGGCAGCATTGCTCCCTCATAAATGGACATGATGCAGCTTTTGTTACAAGCCTACACAGCTCCAGAATGGACCTTCCCGACCCCTATTTACCTAATATTAATCAGGAACCTTCCCTACTACCCCACTCCCTCAAATGAAAATAGAGTTCTAAATATTTAGGAACTATCAGAGGTATTATAACTTTAATTTAATATTTGTTAAAATATTTATTATAAATATTTAATAAAATGCAAAATTACATTTCCTGTTAGGGATGAAGCTGAATTGTGCAGCACACATAGAAAACTCACTCATTTGCTCATAATTTCTAAGAAGTGCAAGGTACATTTCTACACCGAGTGTAAAAACCACACAGTTAATATCAAATAATACTCTGCAACTGCCTACATATAGAAAGACCTCAGGTTGGATAGACTGCAGAGCCCTGGGAATTTATCCATGTTCAGTAAGCAGTAGCATACTCAACCATTCATTCACTTCTTATATTTCTATACCACCCAACAACTAAAGCTCTCTGGGAGGCTTACAGTATGATAAAACGTAATATAAGACCTTTAAAATTTAAAATAGTTTAAAAACTAAAGACAATTGACAATTAAGCTATCAGGACCTAATAAAAACTAAGAAAACTCCATCTTATGCTGCCAAATACCTGGGAATATAGGAAAATTTTAATTTGGTACCAAAAACGACAATGTCGGTGCCAGGCGGATCTCACTGGGGAAAGCATTCCATAATCAAGGGGGCACCACAAAGAAGACCCTCTCTATTGTTGCCATCCTCCAAAACTCCACTAGAGCAGGTACTCAGAGGAGTACCGCAGTGTACTCAATGTAGAAATATTTTTTCTTAGTAAAGAAGAAAATAAACATAATACACATACTTCTGCTTCTCCATCATTTTCTTCATCCTCATCCTCTTCATCATCACTGTCAATGACAATGACATCATCTCTCTTGCCCTGACCATCCTGGGATGATGTTGTATTCTGCTGATCTGACTGAAGAGGCCCAATATCTATTGGGAGGGACTGAGACGTTTCCTCACTATCTTCCATGGGAGTATACTCCCCCTGTGTAACACCCTTCAAGTCAAGGCAAAGATAAAAAAAATCAGTGGAGTAAACCCAACAATACCAAAATCGACAACAGATAAAACTGTAGGGGCAGGACAGAAAGTTCCTCCGTGGGTCGAGGGGATCTTCCCCAGCAGCTAAGCCCCAGAAAACATGAGAGAAGCTGCAGTCGGAAGACTACAAGGTGCTGTGCCCATGTTCCTTCTATTGCTGCAACTGTTTGGTGTGAGTAGGATGCTACAGAACGGCCATGTCCTTGTCAAGGAAGGCCGAAACTGCTCCTCTGTGCTGCAGCAAAGCAGCAGGCTGTGGGTCCCTTCTTTTCCCGAGATTCGCTGTAGCTGAGAGCACGGAGGGCAGGTTGTCAGTGGAGAACTGTGGACTGGGTTCCTCTTTTCACTCTATATTTGTGTTCTATCAAAAGCCTATCTGACATCCTGCTTTCGAGCACATGCTTCCAGTTTGCCTGTCAGAAAAGCTTACGTGAGCTTGTCCGTACACAGGATCCTAACGTCTATGTAATCAAAATCATTCTTGTGGATTTTACAGAGGTTTTCGTTGTAAAAGGACAAGAGCTACAACAGAAAAAGCTTTCCTTAGGTCTAGGGACTTAAAAGGAACATGTCAGCAAATTAAAGCCAAACAACTTAATTGTAAACATTAGATCAAAAGAAAATGCAGGTTGCTTACCTGTAACTGTAGTTCTTCGAGTGGTCATCTGTGCAGTCACACACTATGGGCTCGCGCCGGCGCCGAGCCTCACTCGGAAACTTCTAGAGCTTAGAAACTATTGGCGGGAACCCCTCCCCCCACCATCCTATTGCGCATGCCTGGGTTCCCGCCTACCTCAGTTCCATGAGACCGCCTAATGCGACCCAAAACGAGGTAGTGAAGATAATTAAAAATGCATAACGGCATGGCAAAACACTCATAGGCCCTCAAGCGAGGTCTAGAGGGGATGGTGGGAGGGTTGTGTGACTGCACAGATGACCACTCGAAGAACTACAGTTACAGGTAAGCAACCTGCATTTCTTCTTCGTGGTCTCTGTGCATCACACACTATGGGCGAGTAACCAGCAAACACTTACCGGCGGAGGGTAGACTCGCTGAAGGGATCTCATTGAAGGAGTGACGACAGGACAGCCCGTCCAAAGTTCGCGTCGCTTCTAGCCCTGGTGTCCAGCCTGTAATGCGAGACGAACGTGGAGGCCGAGGACCAGGTAGCTGCTCTACAAAGATCCGGGATAGGAATTCCCCTGATCAGTGCCGTTGAGGTGGCCAGGGACCTTGTAGAGTGAGAACGCAAGGCGGCTGGGGCTTCTTTACGTGCTAGTTGGTAACTGAGAGTTATAGTATTGACGACCCATTTAGCAAAACGTTGGGCTGAGAGTGCATGGCCCTTTGTCCTGCCCCCGTAACAAATGAAAAGGCGTCGGGATTTGCGGAATGCCGATGTCCTGTCCTTGTAGAATGCCAAGGCTCGCCTCACGTCTAGTGAGTGAAGCCTTGTACTCAGGGGGTCGGAGGCGTCCTGAAAAAAGGTAGGGAGTACGATGCTCTGATTGACATGGAAGTCCGAAATTATCTTCGGTTTAAACTCCGGACCTGGGCGTAGGACAACCTTATCCCTATGGAATTGGGTATAGGGGGGATCGACCATGAGGGCGCACAACTCAGAGGCCCTTCTTGCAGAAGTTATCGCAACTAAGAAGGCTACCTTAAAGGAGAGTAGCCGTAAATCCGTTGTAGCCAGAGGTTCAAACGGTTTATCAGACAGAGCCGAGAGGACCACCGACAAACTCCATTGTGGGACTATGGGCCGAACAGGTGGATGAATATTGTGCAAACCTCTCATGAAGCGTTTGGCCAGAGGATGAGAGAACGCAGAATAGCTTTGGATGAGGTCGTGGTTTGCCGAGATGGCTGCTAAATACACCCTTATAGAAGCGTTACGGAGGCCCGCCTCGTGCAAGGAGCTGAGAAAGGATAAGATGACCACGATTCCACAGGAGTGTGGTGAGACACCCTGTTGGTTAACGAACGAAACGAATCTTTTCCACTTTCTACTGTAAGATAATCTGGTAGAGGGGCGAGTGGCTTCATTCAGTACTGCCCGTACCGGGGATGGAAGCTGTAGGTGCTGCCATCGCGCCGGATTCTCCATGCGGTCAGTTTCAACTTGTGCAGGTCTGGGTGGCGTACCAGCCCGTGACCCATGGTGATCAGGTCCTCTGTCAGAGGTAAATGCATATATTCCCCTCGGGACAAACGAAGAAGGGGGGCGAACCAGAATTGGCGCGGCCACCAAGGAGCTATCAGTATGGCTTCCGTTTGTGCCCGTTGTAGGATTGATATCACCTTTGGGATGAGTGGGAACGGGGGGAAGGCATAAACAAGATCTGCTCCCCAGGATGTGCTTAGAGCGTCTCCTAGAGAGCCTTTTCCGATTCCCGCTCTCGAGCAGAATAGCGTGCAGACAGCATTCTCCGCAGATGCGAAGAGGTCCAGACGCGGCTGTCCCCATTTGTTGAAGAGGTTCATGCGTGCCTGGGTGCAGAGTGACCATTCGTGTGAGTCCGGAAAGTTTCTGCTGAGCATGTCTGCCTGGATGTTGTCCGATCCAGCTATATGAGTAGCCGACAAGCGTATTCCGTGGGGAATAGCCCATTTGAAGATCTCTAAGGTAAGGTTGAGTAAAGCCTTGGATCGAGTCCCTCCCTCTTTGTTGATGTACCAGACCACCGACATGTTGTCGGATATAATTCTCACGTGGTGGCCTGCTACATAGTCCCTGAACGCCCAGAGTGCTTTCTGCACTGCAAGTAGTTCCAGGAGGTTGATGTGATGTCCCGTTTCGAACGAGGTCCATTCGTCCTGCACTGATAGGTGATCGCAGTGTGCTCCCCAGCCGAGGAGGGAGGCGTCCGATGTTACTGAACGTGTCGGGTTGTCCGATAAGAACGGCAGTCCCTGTTGAAGGTTCTGCGGATGTGTCCACCAGAGAAGGGAGTGACGCAGTGCGTGAGGGACGGTGACCCTGACGGAGTTCGGGTGGCGAAGTGGGTCGTAGGTCTCGAGGAGGAAACGCTGTAGGGGGCGCATTTGCAGGCGTGCCCACCGGACTACAAAAACGGAAGAGGCCATAAGTCCCAGTAGTTTCTGCAGGGTGAGCGCTGTGTGGGTGGCAGTGGATGCGACACGAAGTGCCAACTGCTGAAGGCGGGTCCGCCTCGAGGGTGGGAGATAAGCTCTTCCTGCTGTTGAATCGAGAAGAGCCCCAATGAATTGTATTGTCTGTGCAGGAGACAGAATTGACTTTTCCTTGTTCAAAACTAGCCCCAAGTTGTCTAGCAGGGATGTCGTGAGTTCGACATCTCTGGACGCTTGGCGTTCGGATGGAGAGACAACTAGCCAGTCGTCGAGATATGGGTAGAGTTCGATGCCCGATGAACGAAGGTGCGCGCAGACGGCGGCCATACATTTGGTGAAGACTCTCGGTGCGGTTTTTAATCCGAACGGTAGGACGGTGAACTGGAACGCCTCCTTCCCGACGATGAAGCGGAGGAATTTCTGGTGGGCAGGGTGAATTGGGATATGGAAGTATGCGTCCTTTAGGTCCACTAGGGTGAACCATAGGTTGCGGCGGAGAAGGGGCAATATGGAGCCCAGGGTGATCATTCTGAATTTTTTTTTTGTTTTTTTTTTTTGTTTTTGTTTTTTGTTTTTTTTTTTTAGAGAAAGAGGAGAGAGAGAAAGAGAAAGAGAATACACGAGAGAAAGTGGAGAAATAGTAAGAGGAATCGAATAAAAAGATCTAAGCAACAAACGATTAGGAGAAGTTCTCTGTGAGGCAACCAGCAAGGCGGTCGAAGAAGAACTGAGGTAGGCGGGAACCCAGGCATGCGCAATAGGATGGTGGGGGGAGGGGTTCCCGCCAATAGTTTCTAAGCTCTAGAAGTTTCCGAGTGAGGCTCGGCGCCGGCGCGAGCCCATAGTGTGTGATGCACAGAGACCACGAAGAAGAACCACTGTTCAGGCTTCTTGCTCAAGAATATGCTTACTTTTTGATGTAACTATAGCTCTAGTCAGGCGTTCAATATGTGTCAAAGCAAATGTCCCCCCGCCCCCCCACAATTCTGATGCTGCCGCTGTTGCCCTCTACTCGTAGAGGGCGACTGTCTGAAGCAGTGGAGGCTGGTGGCTCCAAAGTCAGTGGATTGGTGAATCCACTCCAGGTTTTGGTCAGAACCAGTCAGAACTCTTATTTCCTTGGCCCGGACTGAATCCTGGAGCAGATTCACTGCCCCACATCAAAGCCACCAGCCTCTCCTGGTCTGAAGAGGACAGCCTCCTGTATCTGTGGAGGCTCTCTCCGTGACCCAGAACGTTGGCAAATCAGCATTCTGGCTAACATGGAGAGCCTCCACAGAGATAGGCGGCTCTCCTCTTCAGACGTTCATCCTCCATAAGTCGCCAGTGCCAAAGGAAGGTGGCTACCAGGAGGAGGACCTTCTATGCTGTGGCATCCAGCTGTGGAATGAACTCCTTAGAGAGGTTCGCCTGGCACCTACATCGTACTCCTTCTGGCGCCAAGTGGAGACCTTTTGATTTTACCATCCTAGTTTTTTGTGTTTTTTTAGTTCTGCTGTTTAAATCTGTATTTTAAATCTCTGCATTGCTGTTTGGTTTTATTCTGGTTGGACTTTTATATTGTGGTTTTATAGTGCAGTTTTAAGCTTCCATATTTTATATGTTATGTTGTGCCTTATGGTTTAAATTTTTTGTGAACTGCTGAGAGAGCTTCGGCTATTGGGCGGTATAAAATGAAATAAACCAATACACTGAGGGTAACAAATGCGATGAAGGAGAGGGGCGGGGATGGAGCACTCCTTCTTCCCATATGTTGAGCATAACCAGGAACAAACATGGAATAGTGCTGTCATTTCCTCATATCCACAAGGGAGAGCCTAATCAATGTTTGAATTAGGTTAAGGGTTACTACCCCGTAAGCATTTGGATACTGTCAGAGTCTGCCCTATTGCAGAGGTGGGGAACCTCTTTCAGTCTGAGGGCTGAATTCAATTTTGGAGAAGCTCTTGGGGGGCCACATTCCTGTGGTTTGTGGGGCTGAAGGCAATGGGGGAAGAGCCCCAAACGCCGGTGTATCATCGCTAAAAGCTTGTACTAAGTGTGACTAAGTAACTAAGCGTATATAGGCCACAGTCTAAGTATCTGTATTATCTGAAGTCTGTCTGCATAGTTGGTCTGAAAAGGAGAAACCCTGTGGGTATAAGTAGGCCCGCTTAATGACCCGTAACATGAAAATATGCCCCCTTTCAGGCCAGGCTTAAAAGTTTAAAATGTTTTAAATATCAGCTGTTTTATGTTTTTAAATTTTGTATACTGACGTTTTAATATTCAATCTTTTCATTTTTGTAAACCGCCCAGAGAGCTTCGGCTATGGGGAGGTATATAAATGTAATAATAATAATAATAATAATAATAATAATTAATAATTTGGCAGCGCAGATGTGTGGTTCTGTGCTGGCCAGTATCCAATGCAACGGAAGTGCTAACATAACTTATATTGCGCTAGCCGATGAATTAAATGTAGGTAAAGGGACCTCTCACACAACAGCAACGGGGTTCCCTGGAAAACCCATCATGGCAGCAAATGCTATTGCCATTGCGCAAAGGTTCCTTTTGTTAGCGCAATGTAATTTACGTCAGCCTTCCTGTTGCACTGGATACTGCCCTCCAGGTTCAATGAAAACTGAACTCCACACATTGTTGCATGAACTATGTACAAACAATCATGGCTCAGAATGCAAGGTACCCAAGGACAAGCTGGATGTGACGACCCACTGCAGCGGTTCTCTGCCATACTGCATCTTCTCGGAGTCAATGTATATTTAAGGCAAAACAGAATTTTACTACAGCGAGCAAAATAATAGTGTGCCACTGTAAATCTTCCCAAAAGTAAAAGGAAGAAAAAAGACACATAACTAATGTCTCTTAACATCAGGTAGTAATGAAATACATCAACCATTAAGTTCTATAGAAATATTTTGTACTGAGCTTTACTGCAGTGGGATGCATCTTCCACCCAATGGGTAGTGTCCTGTTGTGCCTATGTGCTTGGGCTCACGTTGGGGAGCTCAGCTGACATGGCCCAATCTGGAAATGAGCATTCCCACTTGTTTCCTGAGTTGTTTTTTCAGAAGAGCCAAATCCCTGTTGCACAAGCAGCGTTGCCTGAACGCAGCAGAACCAGTGGAGGCAGAGCAGTACTGTTAGATACTGCCCTAAGAATACAAGTGCTCCCTCTGCTGGTCAGAAATCACATTATATTATAGTACAGCTGAATATAAGAGACCTTGGCTGGGATTAAAAGCGCTGTGCCACACAGACAGGCTTTGCTTTCCCCTCCTGAAAGCAGCCCACATCACTCCTTGAAGGTCAGGGCTCTCTCTGGAGTAGTGCCATGAGGTGAAAAGGGCAGATCCTGAAAGGGAAGACTGGGAGATGCATCCCGGTCCAAGCACATGGACTTCTCCGGATCCTGCCATGACTGTTTAGAGGGAGAGTTGCTTACTTCTCCAATGGAATCCTGTGAATCCTGATGGTAGGTTTGAGGTTCGATTTCTCCATCTGTGCTCTCTTCTGCAGTTACTTCCTCCTGAAATATTACATTAATCCATTACAATCATTTAAATGACAGAGGACAGGGAAATGTTGAGATCGCCAACAATGCAGGTCATGAACATCAACGCTTCATCTGGGCCTCCTAACCATGACAAGGTGAAAATATTTCAGCAAATCTTAAGTAATTCTATTACCATTATATAACCCTATGAGAACCAATTCATATTTACTTTATTCTTATCCTACAATTCATTATAACATCAACCATTGAAATTTAGTGTAACTAAAGGGAAAGTAGAAAAAAAACAAGCAGACACCATCCACAATCCCGAGACTGCTCAGCCTTTCCCGTGGGTGCTATTTACGTAACAAAATAGTGCACATTAATTGCATTTACACAATTAACGTCACAACAAGTCTGGCCCGTAGGTAGACCTGTCGTAATACTTGATGGTATCCCAAATGCAATACTTTTTACTGAAATCAAAATATGCATTCAACTGCTAGACATTACTCAACATATGATCAAGTAGTTGCAGATCAAATGACCTGCATCTCCCAGGTTGAGTCAGCCGTTAGTTTAAGTACGAAATTACTCTTAGTGCTATAGAGGCAAGTAAGTTACATTCATGCAGTCAAGAACCGCAGAAGGAAAGCTGTGAAAACTCTTCAGCGTAATGGTAGTCCTGATAAAAGTTGCCTCTCTAACTTGGCTATTTGAATTTCAAACCTCCATTAGCACCATTGGAGGCTTGTTCCGTGATGCAAAAAGCAGCTTCAGCGAGGCAGTTTTTGTCAGAACTGTGGCAAGGACGGCTGTTATTTATGGGCCCAAAAAGTGTGTGTCAACGGCATTCAGGCAATCAACGTCACAACTAGTTTGGCCCTTCAGGCAGACCAGAAATGTCCTCAAGTGATCAAAAGGCACGTGTGAGCCAAGCCTTGAGGAACCATGATTTCTGGGATTCTGACCAGTTCAGTTCCCATGCAAGCAAACAACACGGAATTTTGTGAGCTAAACAACGAGGAGCCTGCTCTCAAATCCCAGCAGAATAATCCCTAAAAAGCAAAGATGGCAAATCCTGCCACTAAATTTGACACAAGGTAATGCTACTTGGCTCATTCCACTGCCCCCTCCCCAAATGCTTTAGAACAGGGGTAGGGAAGCTCAGGCCCAGGGGTGAAATCCAGCCCTTCTAGGGTTCCCCAGATATACAGGCACCCTTCCCCTGGCCTCACTCTCTCTTTCCCAACCACTGATCATGAGGAGGTTCCCCAGCTTGCATGTGGGTTCCCCCACCCCATTCCAAATGCCTTCTCTAAGACTTCGCTCTTGGCAGTAAGAGCTTAAGCTACATTACGCTGGGAGGCTTTATGGGGGTACTTCCCCCCCCCCCCCCGAGATTCTCTAAAGTGGGATTTGTGGCCCTCAGGATGAAAGAGGTTCCCCACCCCTGCTTTAGGACTTTTTAAAACCAGCTTTCTGGGACAGCTTTCATCTGCATCCATCAGCCCAGTTGTGGTGGAACCAAATTACGATTCTCCTTACAAACCTCTGGTCCAACCCTTTGCACACTTCTCAGTTTTTTCGAAAGAGGCATATCGACCATTTCCTCGGGAATTTGCTCCGAGTTTTCAACTGTGCTATCGTCTTCCTCCCGTGCACGTTTGGGTAACGAAGAACTTGGCGTAGCTGAAACTTAAGGAGAACGTCTCGTTTAATTCAGAAATAATACAAGTTAGTGTCTAAGGGCACAAGCCTTGCTTGCATAGTTGGGGAATGCTGGGACTTGTAGGACATTTTTCTAGGAATGCTGGGACTTGTAGGACTTCTGTCTAGGATTACACCTTGAGGAATTGAGGAACAAAAGGAAAATCAGCGATGAGGGATTTTTTTTGAGGAGCACCTTGCAGTATATAATTTAGAGAGGTGATTTTTTAAAAAAACATAATTTTAAATTATACTTTTAAAACAATTCCCTCTTTTAATTCTATATTACACGTTTAAACAAAAACAACCCACACTTATTTGGTATAGTGCTTTCCCTACATCTATGGAAGCACAACTGGGCAGACAACACCCTTCGTCTTATTGACAGAGGAATGACACCAACCTGTGCCAAACACTGCTGTTGATGTGGAAGGTCTTTCGATCTGTGAGCTCTGTACCACCTCCAAAATGGTCGGCGGGGGGTCTTGAGTGGCTGGTTCAATCTGGGGATGGCTCTGTTGAGTGGGCTGCACAAAAGCGGTCGCTTGCGTCTGCTGCTGCACTGTCAAGATGGGCTGAGATAGAGAGGTCTGGACATTGGGGCTGGTGGAGCGCACCGAGCCACTTGTGCTCCCGAAGACTGGAACATGTTCGACTGGCCCTTCCGACTGCATAGCTGAAATGGAGTGGTTATAAAGAGCTAGTTACCTTCACATAATTTTAATGCGCCAATATTTGTTTTAACGAGTGAGAGAGCCGTAACTTTGGCCTGGAATTTAGGGTATCCAACTCTAAAATATATTTCATTTCACTTCCTTTAAAAAAAAAAAAAAAAAAAGGTGAGTGATATTGCTAACAGAATCAAGTGAATAAAACCCAGCCTTCAGCCTAAAGCCCGATCCGGTCCAGTGTTCATTCTTCAAACAGTAGTCATATCTGGATGTGATTCATCAAGCTTTACACAACATGCTAGATGTCTAGAGAGGGGCCTAAGCCTTGCTATCTAGTTGATTTAGGACTTACCAGAGAGGTAACTGATGCAACGCTGAGTGTCACACAGGACTACATTATTTCAGCTGCATAAACATGAATATGCATACACTTGCAATGAACAAGTAACATGACAAACTATAGTCAACAAGCATATTGCGTTTCTACTACAGCATTATTCTTTTCCAATTATTACTTGAAAGCAACTTTCCCCAACCTAGTATCTTCCAACTGTATTGGATTACAAGTCCCATCACCCCTAGCCAGCATGGCAAATGGTCATACTGGCGAGAGATGAAACAACATTTAATACAGATCAAATGTCATCCAGGAGTTCCTCTTCACAACCTGTCCAGTACATTACAGCTGGGAAGCAGGTGGTCGACCCTTCTGGTTTAGACCCAGTTCCGTGTAGATCTCTCCCCCACCCCCACTTGCACCATGTACTTAAAAATATGCACTTATTTATTGTAAGTATCTTGATCGTCAGGTGATATGCCTTTTGATCAGCAATTACCTTCCTGAGTTTCCACCTGTGTCGTTGGCATAACCGTGGCTGTGGGCGTAGTTGTAGGGTTTGTCACTGTGGCAGGAGTAACCATTGGACGGATACTGGCCCTCGGAGTCGATTTGTTCCCAGCTATTGTAGCAGCTGTCACTTTGCTTGGGGTAGACACAACGGGAGTTGGTTTGATGTTGGCTGTTGGTGGATCTGAAGTACTAGCACTAGAAACAAGCCAAAACTGTATGTGTTAGTTGGGTGTTATTTTAAGTATATAAAAACGGCTAGAATGAAACTTGCCCTCAGTAGAGGGAAATCTGGATGTATGAAATATCTAGACTCTCTCTCATCCCCCATGCATGATCAGGAACAGGTCTTAGGTTTGCATACTTGGTCCCAGAAGCTCTCGATCAACGTGCTGGATCAAACCAAAAGCCTACCCAATCCAGCATTCTGTCCACAGTGTGGCCAAGCCCTCCTTGCCATTGGGAAGCCCATATGCAGGACATGAGTGAAATAGCAACCTGCTCGTGTTCCCAAGCAACTAGCATTGGGAATCATACTGTCTCCGATACTGGAGGTAATATATTGCCATCCCAGCTAGTAGCCACTGATAGCCTTATTCTCCATGAACTTGTCTAATCCCCCTTTCAAAGATAGTTACGTTAGCAACCATCATTACATCTTGTAGCAAGTTCCATAGTTTAGCTATGCACTGAAGGAAGAAGTGCTTGCTGTTGTCTGTCTGAATCTCCCACCATTCAACTTCACTGGATGAGTCTGAGTTATGGCATGAGGGAGGAGAAAAAAGAACGGTCTCCCTATCTATTTTCTCTATACCACGTAGAATTTTAATACACCTCTATCATATCCCCTCTTTTTCTAAAATTAAAAGCTCCAAAGAATCAGGTTGGTTACCCTTTTCTGCACCTTTTCCAGTTCTACAATATCCTTGTAGATAGGGGCTGCACCACAGTTTTGTATAAAGGGCATTACAATACAGGGAGATTTATATCTAAACCCTTTCCTAACTGTATTATAAATACTCATCTGAAGTATGCCATGCAAAGCAGGCACTTGTAAAATAAGGCTGGGAAGGATCAACAGAAGTATAGAAAAAAGGGCACAAGAACTCACATTCCTCTATCACCTGCAGCAGGAGTTGATTTAAGGGTGATCTGTCTCTGCTGTTCTGGAGCCTAATGGATAAAATACTTTCATAAGCCATAGGAGCCAAAATCTTAGCAGAAGCGAGCTGATGCAAATACTGAATTCTCATCACAGTATTTACTTCTAGGTTTTTATTACAGGTTTCTTATGAATTTATTATTAATATTTATATACTGCCTTACTTGCTAAAAAGCCATCAGCGAAGGCAGTAGGACAGTGCTGGATACATATAGCATGGGCTCATGCAAGCCAGGTTTAGTCAATTGAAATTGAACAGATGAATTTGCCATTTTTAACAATTCCCAGTTGACTCACGATGGTCTCTCTCTCTCTCTCTCTCTCTCTCTCTCTCTCTCACACACACACACCACACACTTACCTCGCTGAATGTATACAATGGCAGGAGAATGGAGAAACACAATAGGATTTCAATGGCAACCATCAATCTCGTGGAACTCTGTTTAGCAGATGGAAATTTAAGGTTCACCTACAAAGCGAAAGCTGTCCAAATAGCCTAACCTTATTGGTAGATTCTGCAGGCTCATCTCGCTGCTCGTGATGCCTCTCTTGCTGCTCTCGGAGCTCTCTCTCTAGGCGGCAAATGCGGCCTTCGTACTGCGATTTCAGTGCACTCATCCGCACTTCCAATTCAGACTTCTGCTCTTCCAGTGTGTTGCTCTTTTGTTTCCATTCCTCACTTTCTTTAGTCAGCTGTTCTTTTGCACCTGAATGAAAGAACAGAAGGCCCAGGCTCTTCACTGTGAAGCTGCATTCCAAATCACTTCAGAGAAATTCTGGGAATAGACTTTTTGTGAAGAACTCATTATATAATAACTAGGGCTGTGATAGGATCCGGATCCAGATCCTGAATCCTGAGCGGATCGGGCTGATTCCGACCTCTGGATCCCAGATCTGAATCGGATCCCATCACAGCACTCCCTCCACCCCACTCTCCCTGCTTACCTGCTGCCTCCTCCATATCGTCCCCCATCGTCCTCCCTCCTCACTGTGGGCCGGCTGCTTTCCCGCTCATGCCGGGTGATATCATCACCTGGCGCGAGAGGGAAAGCGGCCGGCCCACAGTGAGGAGGGAGGACGACGGCAAGGATGACGTGGAGGCAGCAGGTAGGCAGGGAGAGTGGGGGGAGGGAGAGAGAGGGGAGAGCGGGAGGGAGTTCTGTGAATGGATCCGGATCGGATCTGAGTCAGATCTGGCCCGATCCGGATCAGATCGGGGGTCCGTCACAGCCCTAACAATAACTATATATATATATATATATATATATATATTAATATTATCATCGTATGATGGGAACATTCAAGGCTGCATGGTGAGGGGATTGGGATTAGGTTGCTCCTCCCATAGGTGTAGCCAATTCAAACTTCATCTATCTATAAGGAGGAGCCCCTTCCAGTTCTGGTCCTGAATATACCAACATAGTAGAGTCTTCAAACAGCTCTGGCCTACTCAATGAACTTGGCACAGACTTCCCTGCCCCCTTCGCCTTTCAGCACTTAGTTTAGGAAGAGAAGGTATACCCGATAGCCCTGTTGTGAGGATGATGGGCATCAGTTCTTTTTCTATCGAGAAGGGAAGCGACATCTAATGTGCTGGATATCGGATGGACTTGTGCGCTAGCCCAATTCCTGATCCCCTCACCTCAACTATCTGGATAGGGCTATGTCACGTTTACTACAATATCAGCTAAAGATGGAATGTTTTAGAGCGGTGGTAGGCAATTATATGTTCATCGAACATCATACTTACGACTTTTTCAGCTGATTTCACGAATCTAATGGGATGGGATTTTGCTTTTGAAAGCTTGTGCCTTGATAAAATGGTTGGATTTTAGGGTACTATAGGGCTCTCTCTTATTGCCAGAACAAACTACAAGCAGCCACTTTTCTAGAATGTAAGAATTCACCTGTCAACTGGTGAATCCTCTGCTTGGCAGCCAGAAGGGTCTTCTTCGTCTTCTCTTCTTTCTCAGACACCTGTTGCCTGAGCTGTTCTTCCTGTGATGTTTTTTCCTGCAAATCTTGATGAAGATGGGAAACGTCCGACTGCAGCTGGGCTACCTGTTCTTGAAGGTTTTTCACTTCGGCGTCCTTCTCTCCTAGAGTCTACAGAAGACATTGAAGCTTTAGGATACCAAGTTACTTACAACAACTGGTGGATTCATGAAGCAGTGTTAATCCATGGGTCTTCAAGGCAGAAAACAGTTTGCCATTCATCAATGCATTAAGTCAAAGTTGTTTCTTCTTGTGGTATTACATATTCTAAGGTACTTATGGAATTGACTCTGTGGCAACGTTTTATTATTACCTATTTTCATCCTGCATTTTCTACAAGGAAATAACGACTTGGCCAAACTTCGCAGCCAAAAGGGATATGAACTTGGATCTCCATGATCCAACCATAACATCCTGTTTCTGGCATGCTAATATGTTAATTACTCAAAATGTACACTAGGAATAAATATATACGCACCTTTTGTAAATTTTCGATCTGTCCCTCTAAGGCTTTTATCTTGGACTCAGCTTGGGTTAGAGTCTCTTTCACTTCTTGAATTTCCTTGTCTGAAGTGTGTTGCTCTTGCTGCTCTATAAAAGACTGAGTTGATGCCTCTGCAATCACCTAAAATTTCAGACGGTCAATGTAAACAGCATCAATACTATGCATGCTACCCACTTGAAAAGAATTAAAAAGGTAAAGGAAAGACAAATTCCCAGAGAGATTTAAAAAAAGAACTAAGGAAAAATACAAATTCATACAGATCAGAGGGACTTACAAAATTAGATACAGTTCATCATTTCTTTCATACTACCTCTAAAACTTCCTTATTTATATTCTTATAGTTGCTTTCCTTTGTCTTTAAAACTGAATGTTTTGTAGCTTGACCCTCCCAAAGTTTCTTATAGGGTTGGTTCACATATGTCCTTCCACCATGAGTAAATTTACCCTTGAGGAGCTGCGACACATGCTGGTCACCATGATAAACATGCAACACCCAACCTGGGGTTATCGTGTTATGGGAACCTGGCCGACAGGGGTTATTTGATGATTAAACGGCTATCACTTAACTCTACAACAGGCCACAGGTCCTCGAGAGTAAATTAACCCACAATGACCTGTAGTATCATCTGAACCAGGTCATAAGATTGAAATCTTATGCATAGGGTTAACATATTGGCAACCATCCTCTCGTTATTACGTGCTACCACTCCATCTAAACTACCCAATAATAAAACCACTGGATTTATAGGTAAGGTGATTCCAAGTTACTTTCGCACGCTACTAATGCTTACTGCCACCGTGCGTGCAGAATCCGCCATGCTATGCCTGTGAGGCGCACTGCAATGTAACAGGCCAAAGAGCCTCTGCTGCTTATATAGTGGGGCATTAAGCATTTCAGTCCCTCCATGCAGGTCAGCCATTTCAGAAGAAGAAATGTGTTCATATGGGGTTTGGTATGGGGCAGACGGGCTAGGCCATGGTCTAGGGAGGACAGCGCTATCAGACCACTGCCACTGTGCTGGGACCAGGGGGAGAAAAAGAAGGAAACACGCAGAGAGAAAATTACCAGGCTAAAACATCGTCAAGGTTATCAAGATGCAACATGGCTGCACAGTACTTTAGTCTATAAATATTTTCTGTAGCATTTTTTAAAAAAAATCTAAGTTAAGTGAGGCAGAAGTACATGAAGTTTTTTTTTTGTGCAGGTGTAAATATCAGACAGTGTGATTAAAACATGCACTTCTGTTAAGGGCAGCTTTGTAAAGCATCCTGAAAATTAGCAGATTTTAATTGTCAGAGGTCAAAACCGACCTTATCATGTTGGGCTTTCAGCTCTTCATACTGTGTCTTGTATCTGCGTCCAATTTTCTTGACCTGAGTTATCGTTTTAACTTTGTCTTGGATGTCGGCCACTTTCATTTCCAACTCCTTTAGAAGGGCTTCCTTTTCAGCTTTGGTTTTTGTTAGATCTTCTCGGAGGGTCTGGACCAGATTCTGATTTGTCGTGAGGGAGGCGTTCGCCCTTAACACAAATGGAAAGAGCAGCGTGAGAGAAGTTTAATCTATCTAGTCTCAAGCTATGGCGGCTGCCGGAGCATTCCGTACAAATCGGAGGAGAGAAAAAGGGCCCTAGTTAATGCAGAGAGACATTCCGCCTGCTTTTGAGAAAGCCTGTGAGCTAGTTTCAGATAGATGAGTGGAACTCAGCTCACGCAAGAGGGTTTTTTGCTGGCTCCTCCTTCCTTCTATAAACCCGTGACCCTCACCCTCTAGCCACTCCTGAGGGTCGATGGACCTTCTGAAAGAGCACATGATGGGACACAGAAGGCTGGAGCGGGACAGAGAAATGTGGAGAGTCAAGTGAGGCTGCTTTAGGCAAATGAAAGTGCCTTTCCACTTGTGCCTGCATGTATAAGACTGCCTTCTAGAGAGTGAGGCTGGCAGCAACTCTCTAGGGTTTTCGGCAGAGGTCTTTCCCAGCTTCTCTACCAGAGATAATTCCATTAGAGATGCTGGGAATGAACTAGGGACTTTAGGCATAAAAAGCATGCGCTCAGCCATTACGTTGTAGGCTCTTCTTCTACTATCAGCTTGCCCAAGTTGTTAGAAAGTAGTTCAGGTGACATGCCATTTTTTCTCTTTCAAATGGAAGGCTGAGCCACCAATGTCTTTAATACTGGAAATGTTGAGGATTGTGCCTAGGACTTTATGCATGTAAGGAACTATGCTCCACCACTGACGTATAGGCATTTCCTTAAGATGAGGGAGGCCACAGCGCCACTTAAGCAAGGGGAACTAGGGTATCTGAGGGTAGAATCCAATGCTGGCCATTTGCTAGCAGAGCTGTCTGCAAATTCTGGTCCACATGTGGCCAGCCCTGCCAATTCCGTTCCGCGTCTCCTACCGCTTGCGGTACGCCAATTTAGCACTTCCAGAGTCAAGTCCTGAAACAAGGGCATTTCTGGAAGGGGGCATCTCCCTTATATGAGCATCACTGACCTGCTAAGTACTAAATAGCCCTTCCACAAGCCACTTGTGGAACGGAATTGGTGGGGCTGACCATGCACACAAGGTCAGCATTGGATTCTGTCTTGAATCCGCACTCCATGGGTAAAGGCTGAGCACTTTCATCAGGATTAAAATCACCATTCACAATGTCTTGTGAAGAAACTGCTGAGCAAGATCTTAATACTTTTAAAAAACAATTTTTTTTTTTTGTGGAAGGGGGAACCACAAAAAAGGGAGGGGGAGAAAAAAAAGAAAAAAGAACATGTCATAAAACCGATCCATGTACAACAATCATTTACACCACCCTCAATATAATGTATTTATGTATTTATTGCATTTTTATACCGCCCTATAGCCAAAGCTCTCTGGGCAGTTCACAAAAATTAAAACCATGAAATCATTTTAAGAAATATAAAACAAATCACAATCTAAAAACACAAAATAATGTACAATATAGAAAACACAACTAGGATAAAACCAAGCATCAGAGATTAATACAGATTAAAATAAAAATTTAAAAATAGCAAGGGTTAAAATTGGGTTAATTTAAATGCTGGGAGAATAAAAAGAACTTCACCTGGCGACGAAAGGAGTGCAAAGTAGATATAAAAAGGGAAAGAAAGGAAAATAAGCATTTAACACTTCCATTTAAAATAAATGCATTCATATAAGCAGTCCATATATCTAAATAAGCATCCATACAAATTTGATCGCCATAGGAGATATGTTCAAATGTAGTAAGAGTAGAAAGACCTTCAGCAAGATCTTTTTAATGCTTATACAGGGACAAAAACATTATTTCAACCAGCATTCATATCATTGTATTCGGTTTCTTTCAGCTTGCAACGCATTCCGTGTAATTTACCTGGCGATTTCTGCTTTAAGTCTGCCTATTTCTTCACTCATCTGCTGTATACGTTTAGTGTTCACCTCTTTCTCTGAAAGAAGCTTCCGGTACTCTTCAACATCTGTATCTTTTTGTTGGCTCAACAGGTGCTGGAAGAAGGTATTAAAACAATCTTAGCCTTGGGGAATTCAATGTGGATCCCAAGCATGTTTCAGGGATTTGAACGGTATTAACTAAAACTAATTGATTTGAACTATGACATTAGAGCATCAAAAAAAAAAAAGAAAAAAGGATCCCTTTCCAAAGTTACAAACCAATACCAGAAGCAAGCATGTGGAAACCTCAGGGTCTGAATTCATGGATTGGGAACCAAAGACCTAGATTAAGCACATTTGCACGAATGAGAGTTTTCCTGCTTTTTCCTTTGAACAGTAGACCTGACATGCCACATCATCAACTGCTTTCAAAAACCTGCTCCATTTCAAAACCAGTTTGCCATGCAGCAGAGAATGCTGCAATTGAAGGAAGATGGGACGGAGGCTACAACCGGGAGGTGGAAAAGGGGAGGCCGCTCACACCGAGGAAAAAGGAATCACGCCGAGCTACTGGCTATACCACCCGATGCTCATTTCTGTATCAGCAGCAATAGCATCCCAGGCCTCCTAGGATCTCAAACTACTCTTCTTTAAGCCTGAAAAGCCCCGCACATTGATATGTAACCACATCGCTGGTCTTCCTCCACCAAACGTTTCTGTAAAGTCTTAAATGTTTTCCCTTCCTGCTCTTATTCTGTAACACCCAAGAAAATGGGCAAATGCATTTGCTCATCATCTTAGATCACAACTGTTGTCATATCCTGTTTGTCTTTCCTTGTTCTTCTGTCCCTGAGCTACATTTTCAGCCAATAAGAACTGGTTTATTTGACTCCGCAGAAATGCTGTCTATGTTGAGGCACTGCAAAAGCAAACCAGTCTAGAACATAAGATGAGCTCACCTGGGTTCGGGCTTTCCAGCGTTTGACATCTTCTTCCAACAGCTTCTTCTCGGCCTGCAGCATCCCACTTTTCTCGCTCAGCTCAGCATTCGACTCTTGCAAAGGCAAGATGTCCGCTTCCAGCTTGCGCACCTAAAGGCATACATTTTTTTTTAGGAGTTCCTGCATGGCTTTGTTTCCCAGGCTAGTCCAAACCTTTACATGAAGATTTTAACATTTTGCCTTAGGGAATGAATAGCCCCTTGCTTAGAAATCTTTAACGGTCTCCTCATTTTCTAGGCAGGTAGATTATGGGTTGTATGACACAGTGGCAGCTAGGTTTCAAATGGTCCATTTTGTTCAAGCATAATTTCCATCTGTAGCCAACAGTAGATCTCATTAACTCCCCAGAATGTAAAGGAGGACGAGCTGATCATTTTATAAAGTGTCAACAATGCACCCGTGTTCTAGAACTCTGATGTGAATGAAAACCACAAATTTGTATCCGTGTATTTAATTGACAAGATTGATTAGGGGCACAATCCATGGGTTGTGCTCCCAATGATCGCAAGTCCCTGAACCCGGAGGCTTAGTAAGCATCCAATGCAGGGCAGGAGGAGCGGCAAAGGTGATCTTCACTTCCTTGTCCTCCCGCTCTGCGTTTTTTGCTAGATGGGCTTTTTTGCCCATCTAGCTGGTGCATTTCAGAGGAGAAAGGAAGGAGGCTGGAGAGGCATCAGGATAACTCCTATCTTGGCCCCACCAGTTTCCCCTCCTCCCCACCCACTGAAACGTCCCCTTTTCCTCTTCTCTGAGATTGAGTTCCCGACCTTGGAAAGCAGTTCATGCGGTTCTCTCCATGCTGGCTGCGAGGGGGAGGGGACGTTTCAGCTCCTATTCCCCTCTCTGAGGTTACAGCACTGTCTCTGACCTCGGATCGGGGAATCCAAAGTATTGTCTAGGAGCCTCAGGATCATTCCCTTAGAGGTGCTGTTTTAGGGGTTTAAAGGTAGATTTAAAATTCACACTGACTTTTGCTTGCATTTGCTGCAGCTCCTGTTCCAGTCTCTCTTTCTCTTCCCTTAGCATCTTGTTGGTTTCTATCAAAACATTCATGGTTTCAGTCTTCTTCATGAGTTCTTCATGCTGAGCAATTGTCTTTGCTGTCACCTAAATTCAAAGCATTATTGAAATCCAAATTTGAGAAAATGCAAAATTACTGGTTCATGCAATAATTCTTATTAATGCAACAAAAGTTACATTTTAAGAGTATAAACAACGTACAATACGTGTGACACCCCAGACTCTTATGTCCTTTACATAATCCAGAGATTAACTTTCTACTCGTTCAACCTTGACTTTCCTGCAGCAGAACCCCTGTGCACTGCCAAAGATTCTGAGGCATCAGTGATCTCGTGTGCCCAGTCAGTTCGCATGGAGTACCAGGCATGCCTACTAGGTTTTATCATCATCCCATACATACTCAGCACTGGTTTGTGGCTTTGCAGTGGGGGAAAGAGATATACAAGCCATGGCCATTACTGATCTCGGAGAAATCTCATGGTTTTTCAGAACAGAGTTGGAAAACACTGACTTAATATAAGCATTTCTCTTGACTTTGTTTTAAAGAGATATTCTGCACGGACACACATCTCAAATTCTTTGTACATAATAGTAGCATTTCTGAAAACAGGCCAGGGATGTCACCCAGAAATTACCAACAACTTTCGCAGCATTCCTAGCAAGATGCATGTCTGACTATACGACGCAACGTTTGCAGCACGACTCTTAGAACCAATATACAAGGAAGATGCTTCAATTAACTTCTAACCAGGGTGACCATGGGTGTGTCCATACATATATACATACCTGCACCTTCTCTCTCTCTGCATTCAAACTCCGTTGCAGCTCTTGAAGCTCCCTTTCCAAATGTTCCACCCTCTGGCGGTAGCGTAAGCTCTCCACCTGAGCTACCTCAAACCTAGTTTCTGCAATCTCCTTTTCTCTACGTATAAATCTGCGGTGGAAAGAAGTCGTGAGGTTAAAAGCCCAAATTGCTAACTCGAAAAAGGAGCTAGGAAACATGGCATGTGCCTGACAGATGTTGGGCACTCAGCTTTGCCCCTATCATGTTATAAGATCAAATGTAGACATAATTTGAAATTATAGTTTAGGAATTGGGAGCGGATCATTGGACGGTGTTCTCTACCCTGTGCTCTGTGTGCGAGAGGGAACGAGAGAACAAGAGCATCCATGTGAGAGATGCTAGTCTTGTTCAGATTTAAGCTAGGTTATGAAATAGTTTACAAGCACCCTTAAGTTAGCAATGCTCACATAAAATGCCAAAGCAGGGTGGAGAACAAATGGGGTGGGAAGATGACAGTGAGGAAGGAAGGAGCACACAAACTCTCCACCTCCTCCTGAGCCGTAGAATAGAATTCCCCCTAAGAAGTGGACCAGTCGTGAAATGCTTTCATTTTGTCAAATCCTTCCTGTCAGAATTCTGAACATCTCACACGTGACCCAGAAGCAGGGCATATACCTGGTACCATGCAAATATCAACGGTATATTTTTTAAAAAACAGATCAATAAACCTGAGAATTTCCACCATCTGCTCTTGTGACTTTCCTTCTTCACTGAGGGAGACGTTTAATGCCCCCTGCATGCCTTCCTTCATAGAAGATGTCATCTTGTCGCTCAGAGTTTCCAGCTGTTCGTGCAACAGTTGGTTTTGTTTTTCTAAGTCTTCACAGCGAGATGCAAGCTTAGAAGCTTCATCCTGCCAAAGGAGATGAAAGGTGGTCACCACAGAAGCTTTTAAAACCCTGAGTTCAAAGGCTATACACATTTGTTACATTCATGCGGGTCACGGGAATCAGAAAAAAAAACCCCAATACCTTCAACATCCTCTCTCGCTCCTCCCATGAGGCTTTGCTCTCTCGCAACACAGATTCTGCTTTCTGGGCTGCATCCTCCAATTGCTGCTTTATCGTGGAATTCTTAGCAACGTGATCTTTGGCAGCCTGTAAGGCTTCAACATCAGAAGCATGAAGCATCAGCTCCCGCTCGTACTTATTCTGTGCTTCTGCAGCTATCTTGGCCTGTAAGAAGCCACAGTCATTATTGCCTCATCGGAACCTTTCAGAAACTCAATAGCTTTACTTCTTTCTAAAGCTGTCTCCCAAATTATAGGTTTCTGTTTGGTGACAGAAGTGATATTTGAACATATCTGTGGGGGAAACAAACCCCACACCATTTCGAGTAGCGTTGCTGGTTCCCCTAAAATTTATAGGCAGAATAAAATAATGGGGAGCAACATCCTCAAAGATACATAGGAAAAAGTAAACAATTAAATTAGATGGGTTCCTCTTACGAAAAACACACTTTGATACCCCCAACAACTTAACATATAGGCTCCAATCAGAAACAATGTGCATATGAGTGTGTGCATGCTCCGTTACATAATGATCTTCTTTACTGCTGCTGGGCTGAAATAATCTTCTTGCAGCAGCAAAATGTTTTTTTAAAAATTTCAGAGAGAAGACAAAAGAGATTCAATAGGCACAACACAGGGACAACCAATTAAGCTTTCCTCTTTCCATTCTTGGATCCTTGATTAGAGATGATGATGATGATGATGATGATGATAATGATTTTGTGGCAACAGGTGACTCATTGCACACATTTACATTGAAGTTCCCAAGCAATGTGTGAGATAACATTACAATGTCTT
Source organism: Anniella stebbinsi (assembly GCA_029215795.1). NCBI lineage: Eukaryota > Metazoa > Chordata > Lepidosauria > Squamata > Anniellidae > Anniella > Anniella stebbinsi. Next base: position 118,940,258 of record JARDYH010000004.1, on the reverse strand, counting down.
TCTCAGAGAAAGGAATACAGTACTGATGGGTCCCGTTTTCAGTGACTGTACGCCAAAAAGGTGCAATAAAAATAGCAGCCAATTAATCCTTTTAGCTAGCACGAAAACAGTGCTAGAGTACGGCAATGTCATTTGGCCATTTATGAGAATCATCGCCTTGCAATATCAACCGAACATAAAACGAATCCGATCAGTATCCTCTAGGTCATCTAGGGAGGACTTAGAAACTTACTTGTTCCTGGCAGTCCCGTTTAGCTTGTTGCTCATTGCTAAGAGCTGTGTTTGCTCTCTGAAGAGCTTCCTGGACTTCAGATTTCATACTGGAAAGGTTTTTCTTAAGCTCAGAAAGCTGCATGTGAAACATTAAGTATCAAACATTCAAGGCTTTGTGTAAACCATTATGCTTTGTAGTTACAGTTGATAGGTACAAGGAACTATATACTTGTAAGTAGTTGTAAATGCATCACGGATTAGCTAAATTCAAGGCTGTTGTTCCTGCAGCGCTTCAATTCTTTCTTTCAAAAGCTGTGCCTCAGTTAAGCAGCCTTAATACACTTCGAATAGATTCACACAATCATACTTTTTATTGGTCTGAAACTCCCACTGCCATTACGAACTGGGCCTCATCATCACATGCATGCTGGAGAGAGAGATTACACATCAGATGATCTAACTGCACAGATCCAACATTTTAGCTTTTTATTTCCAGGACTGAATTCAATAGTCACTATACTGTTTTACAGGAATCTTGTTATAATAGACCCAGTTGAGACTTCTATCAGAAGAACAAGGGAGGAAGACTATGTTCTTCAATTCTCTGTGTGTGTGTCCCTGCAGTCCCCCCAATCATAAAATCTACTCCAGAAGGTTGAAGGAACAGGGTTGAAACAGCATGGGAGGTGGGGGTAAATCACATACCACCCCGTTCTGCTGATAGAAGCCTCCATTGGATCAAAGAGCCTTCCGTCAGCAGAGGCGCACAAACTGGATACAACCCATAATGCAGATGTCTATGCAAAACATGCTAGAGCAAAAAAACCCCTCACAATTTCCATGTTGCCCTAACTACGTCAAAACGTATACCTTCTTAATATCCGGTGGGTCAGTGATTGTTTGTTCCGCTGCAAAGTTTAGTGCAAGATGTATAGCAGACAAGAAGTAGGTGAGCAATAAGCAGAGAAATCCGTAATACTTAAGCTCTAAAAGAGCATGCAACTGGCTCACTGTGCCCAAGGGACTTAGGGAATTTATTTCTAAAATAGCAGCACCCCATCCACCCCATTGACAGATGGCAAACACCTTTTGAAACTGAGAGGGCTTGCAAAAACAAACTGTAAGGTGGCCTGGAAGCCTGCTCTCCACTCAAACAAAGAAACCACACTAGATATGTTCAAGCCCTTGTGTATATATGAAATAGCTCTTCTGATCCTAGCCATGTTCTTTTGTTATCTACAGAGAAAATGTATGGCAGAACACCTCTGCTGCTATACCTGTTGTTCCATGTTTTCTATAGCTTTACGTTTCTCATCCTGCAATTCCTGTTTTTCCTTCTCTGCCTCCATCAATTTCTTTTCTAGTTGGGACTGATACTCGGACGATTCCTTCAAGCGGGCTTCAACAGTTGTCCGAACTTCCTCTGTCACCTGGACAGCAAGACCAATTCAGTTTTAAATGCACAGAATACACTAGAGACATGCTCATATTCCATCATATTCCATACGTCCTTCAGAGTGAAAAGTATGCTTATGCTATCTAAAAGACAGGCTAATGCTCAAATTCTGTTATATTAGTCTCTCTCTCTCTCTCTCTCTCTCTCTCTCTCTCTTTTTAAGGGAAAAATACTGTTTGATGTAAGAGACAAAGGATAAGTTGTTAGCTTGAGGAACTCGCTCTAAGGATAAGGCCAGTCTGAGAGTTACTCCTGGGCCAACAGGATCCTCTATAGTGCCCCAGAGAAAGGCCAAAGAGAAGCAAAACACCAATACAAACAAAAGATTTGCCACTGACCATTAGAACAGTCAGTATAAATTGAGGGTGGCAACCTACACAGTCAACTTGACAGTACGGACTAGGAGGGTTACCACAGCATCTCCGGATTCAATCCTAATCCACTTTGAAAAGATGGGCACTTACAATATAGTTGATTCCACTGATTCAGTCCAGCGGAAAAGAAGTACTAACAGATTTTAAAGGCTGCCCACGTTACAGCAGCAATTCAGATGGGCTTGATGTGCACTGAACTCCGATTGTATACTACAGCAAATGGAGATATGCAAACATATGGAGCATTTATTTATTAATTAAAACATTTATATCCTGCCTTCCTGTCAATGACCATCAAAGTGGCTCATAAACAATTTTTTTTAAAAAAAAATCTATAAAACAAAAGCAGGTTTTGTTTTTGTTTTTAAAAGAACAAGAGATCAAATTCATACCAGCCAAAACATTAGAGTAAAGCCATTCTTTTAGCCCAAAGGCATTCTTTAAAAAGCCAAGATTTGGCTGCAGTGAGGTATACAAGCCGACCTCATGGGGAAGGGAGTTCCACAACTCAGGTTCTACCATCAAAATGGCCCCATCTCACATCCCAACTTGCCATGTTTTACTTGGCCTGGGATGTACATGATGGGTACAATCAATAAGGGCTTGGTGGTTGAACAAAACACCTCAGCAGGTCTGCTCCTTAATGTATCCTGAGCTCAGACAACTTAGTGACTTAGATAACCAAGACCAGCATTTTGAATTGGGCCTGGAAGGAAATTGGCAGTCAGTGTAGTTGAAACCACACTGGGGTGATACGACCAGAAAGCCTGACACCAAACAATGGTTTGGCTGTTGTATTCTGAAGGAAGTTTCTGAACAATTTTCAAAGGCATGCCCACATGCAGCAAATTACAATAATCCAACCCGGACATCACATTTATGCCCTAATAACTCCAGGAAAGGACATAGCTGACACAGCGGCTAAAGAGTCCTCCCGGCCACTGCTGCCACCTGGGCATCTAGAAGAAGCGCTACCTCTGGAAGGGTTCCCAAGCTTCATTCCTGGTTCTTAAAGGAGCTTTTCTCTTCCTACCACAGGTCACAATGAGAAAGCCCTATTTGCACATGCAGGGCTGCGTTATGGAAACAGGGTCTCCATGGCTAAGTTATATTGAGCAAGTCGTATGGACAGCATGATCACCTGCTTTTCTTTGTTTAGGGATTCTTCAAGGCTCACAACCATCGCTCGGTACTGCTCCACGTTGCTTGTGGCATTCTTCAGCCTTTCCTTCAAATCGTTGACTTGCTCGTCGGACTGCCTCAATCGACTCACAAGATCATCCATATCCTCACTCATACTAGGCTGGCCTAAAATTTTTAAAACCATTACATTAAATAAGGCTTCAAGGAATACTGTATTAATGTTGGCCGGGTCCACGTGTATCAAAGACAAAAATCCACTTTGGTTGTCAGGCAACTCTGTTTTATTGAGCGTAATGCAACTGCATGGAGAGGGTCTTACAGACAAAGAAGTTCTCAACTGGCCATGTGAAGAGCAGGTATATTTATACGTATTAGCATATTAACCAATTAGCAGTTGGTAAAATTCTGAAGCAAAAGGAAGAGAGATCAAAGAAAACTTCTTCATCATACCTTATCAACAGGTGGCCCATAATGCTTCTAGCAATGTCAGATTGACCTGGAAGATCAGGGTCTTGACAGTTAGAAATTCCAATTAAGCATTACAGCACATTCAGGTGCATACATCATTCCAATCCCATCATGCAGTTCACTTGGAAGAACCAAACTACATACAGAGGCCTACATACAGAGCAGGTATATCAAGGCTTGTGGCTTTGCTTTCTCACATGATTGAGGAAGGAAAACAGGCCATCGTAGGTTATTTTCCGTGCCGCGCATGCCAGTTGCGCGCTGCATCATTACCATAATATAACTTGTTGAACTCTGTAAGCCAAGTGTATGTGTTTCCTACATTACTGTCACTAGGCCAAGTTATTCACACTTAGCTCCCATTTAAAATCAGGGTAAAAAGTTAGTCATGAAATCAAATCCTATTGATTCCAATGGGAAGTAGTGCAACTGAGTCTATATACCTGCTAAAGATTATATAAATCCCCTTTAAAAATAATACTTGACCATCTTGAAGGAACAAGCAGGCCAAGATAAAATGAAATGAAATAAGTGTGACTCAGAACGTAGCCTGCATGACTGGCAACATTCAAGCCCTATCTTTGGAGCATGTGCCTTCAAATCTGGGCATACTGAATTCCACTGGTTTTACCTATGCCCGACAAAGGTTCGAGTTGGCAAACATTGGTTTCTTTTTTCTTACCTTCGCCAGGAGTTCGCTGCATTGACTGGGAGGTTAACTGAGCCTCCATATTATGAAGCTGCTGTTTCAGCGTCACAATGTCCTTTTGGGCATTCTTCAGCAGTTCTTTCGTATTAATGTGAAGACTCATTTCAGTCTCGAGTTGTCTTTTAGTATCCAATAAATGAATCTGAAAAGAAGCACACATACCTTACTTCAAAGCCGGAGTGACCAAAATGTGACTGGAAGCAGAAATAGGATTTTTATATAAACCTTAGCCAAGGCTGAAGTATTGGTTTGGCCTCCTCTTTCAAAAACCACCCATAATAAAAGTTGATTGTGAAATACTTCTAAAAGCTTGTTTTCATCGCTAAATATGAAAAAAAGGCTTAACTTAAAAATTGGGATACCTTGGGATCACCCTGTTTCCCATCACTGCTATTTGAAAAGCTAGACATTTTGTTTAGTATAGAACAGGGGTGCTGAACACTTCAGCCTCAGGGCCGCATTCCATTTCAGAGAAGGTCCTGGGGGCCACATGGTGGGTGGGTAGGGTGACCAGATAAAATCCAGGTCAGGGCTCATGTAACTTTAACAGTTGTAGAGAAAAGGGAATTTCAGCCAGTGTCATTTGTATGCAATTAGTTCCTGGTGATATTCCCTCTTCATCACAACTGTTAAAGTTGCAGGGGCCCTGCCTTCTTTTGTATATGGTCACTCTAGTATAGTGCCTGCACCTTTAACTGTTGTGATGAAGAGGGAATTTCACCAGGAACTAATTGCATACAAATAACTCTGGCTGAAATTCCCTTTTCTCTATAACTGTTAACGTTACATGAGCCCTGACCTGGATTTTATCTGGTCACCCTATGGGTGGGGCCAAGGGCAAAAAAGGGCGGGACCAAAAGTACCAAAATAACTTTAGCTGAAAGCTCTTACTGCCAGGAACTAAGCCTCAGGAGAGACATACAACCTTTCAGAATGGGGAAAAGGCTGCACAAAAAGTGAGGAACCATCAAACGGTGGATAAGGGGTGGGGCTGGGAGAAAGAGGAGTGACCATGTGGGGAATTAGGACTCCGTGTGGGCTAGATTTGGCTCCAGGCCTAAGGTTCTGCACTCTCACCTTAGAAGATGATCTGGAGTTGATGCAAGTTATCGGATGCTCCTGGCTCTTTTAAGGGAAGGGGATCGGAAAGCGATAAAAGAGAGGCATAGAGAACGCATATGGACTCTACGCCACAAGAATTATCAGAAGGCCACAAAGACAGGCTAGCCCAGTGATGACAAACCATTGTGGCAAGCTGACGCCAAGTCCATAGTATGTGAAAATGCCATTCTAGGGAGATGTAAAGTAGATTTGCAGCCCCATGTGCCTCGGGGTGGTCTTGCCTACAATCTAGGAAGCTGCAGAGCAGGTATCACTGAAGGAGAGGCAGGGAAGAAAGCAAGCCTGACTTTATACCACAGGAAAGCTCATGGGCAGGTTCCTCCTGCTGCCTAGGAGTGCCACAGATGTCAGCGCCTTATGGCAGCATTCAGCTTAAAGCCATATCTGAGATCCACCTTCTTGTATCCCCGTCAGCATTATTTTTTTTCTGGATTCCAAACCCAAAGTGGCAATTCCAGGCACCTTTCTCACCTTATGAAACAGAACTGTTCCCATCCATCCCCTAACCTGGAAGGAGCTCCTGCCAATCCCCTGACATCCCCGATCCATATGGTTTACCCACATGCCAGGGTAAGTTCTCTTTTTAACCCTCTTATATGGCAAAGTGGTGGGAACGTGTTGTAAACGCTGTTCGCTTAATACTGAACTAAGATTCCCCCTTTAAAAATCTATTTTCACTTCATGAGTGGATCCAAAGGTAAGCAAAATAGCTGCAGGCACTGGGCAGCATCCAATACTGTTACTATGCCTCCACTCATTCTGTTGTGCCAGCAGATCCAATCACCAGTGCAATGTAAACTAGCACTTCCGAAAACAACTCTGGAAATGAGCAGAAATGCTAGTTTCTGAAAAGGGACATGTCAATGGAGCTCCCTTCTGTGAGTTCTGTTTATCTGCCCAGTTCTGGAAATGATCCCTTCCACTCATTTCAGATTGCTGCAGGGGCCAGTAGTTCCCCATTGTGCTAGCGGTAGGTTCTGCCAGCACGCAGGCAGCATTGCATACAGCCCAATGTTCTGCAAACACTTGAACAACAAGTTTGCTTGGTACCATAATAGGTAAGGTTAGGGCGGCCATATGAAAAGGAGGACAGGACTCCTGTATCTTTCACAGTTGCATAGAAAAGGGAATTTCAGCAGGTGTCATTTGTATGAATGCAGCACCGGCTGAAATTCCCTCTTCATCACAACAGTTATAGCTGCAGGAGGCCTGCCCCCTAGACCATATACAAAAGAGTGAAGGGCTCCTGCAGCTTAACTGTTGTGATGAAGAGGGAATTTCACCAGGTGCTGCATTCATTCAAATGACACCTGCTGAAATCCCCTTTCCTATACAACTGTTAAAGATACAGGAGCCCTGTCCTCCTTTCCATATGGTCACCCTAGGCAAGATTCTACAGCAGCTTCCATGCTTGTGAGGGCAGAGGGATCTCTTTGGATTTAGCTTCAATTTTATGTGCATATGCAGGACACCTCTAGATTCAACCTTATGATTTGAAGAATTGGGATATTAACTAATTAAACTCTCTTCTGGTATCTTGAACGAGGAATGAGTCCAGGCTCATTTATCTTCCTACTCAAAAATCAGTAACATAGGGAAGGCAAATCATGTGATCTACATGCTGCTTTTATTTCTAATACTTACATCTTGATTTTTGGTAAGGGCATGCCTTTGTTCCGCCTCGTTTTCTAGTTTTTTCTTCAGCTGGGCTATTTCTCGCTCCAGCTTCTCTATTTGGTTATTGAGCCTCTGCTGAGTTTCTGTCTCGGCCTTTTCCAATATCACCTAGTAAGAACAAGACATTTTTTGCATGAATCACCTCTGTCAAATCATGCTCAAGGGGGGCAAGCTCCTAAATAGTTTTTATTAAGCCCCCAAAACCCGTTTACTTATACACAGTAAACATAAATGCAGAAACATATATGCGGTTCCAGAACAGGTGCTCCCCGCACACCCATTATTGTGACCGCAAAGCCAGAGAGTATGAGAGAAAAAGCGGCCACATCGCTGAACATACCTGAATAGATTGTAGATTAGTAAGCAGCAGATTTTGTCCCCGTTCTTTCGCCATTAAAGATTCTTTTTGCTGAGTCAGACGAACCTCTGCCATTTTCAAGATATCTTTCTCTTTTTTCAAATTCTCGGCTCTGACCTTAGAAAGAGATGACATTTGATTCGGTGTTAATTAATCCAATCCTGGTAAAGTTAAGTGCAGATATCGAAGTAATTCTAAGCTATAAGTCTGAAATCAAAATTCACATTAATATCCAGTTATTTGAGTATATAAGGCCAAAACAGTTTAGAGAACTCATGCTTAGGTGGTTTATGTATTTCCTAAAACCAAAAATATATCTACTAGCTCTAAAAACGAAGATAAGCGTATGATTCTAGGATGCCAAAATCTCCTCTAACTATTACCATTGTGATGTTTCTACCCCATTCCTTCTCCTAGGGATCCTGTGTAGCTTACATACTGTGTCTCTTCTTGACTGACAGGGCATTGGGACCTGGGTTTCTCAGTCCCAAATTCTATCCCCTACACCATCTTGGCTCTCATCAATCAGTCAATTAATCAATCAATCAATCAGTTAAAGCAAGGGTAGGCAATGTGATTCCCATGAGCCCCAGTTCACCCTTGGCCACCTTTTTTGACGGCCACCAAGATGCCCTACCTTTTCCACTTTTTATTTATTTATACAAATTTTCTTACCCGTAGTTAGGATTGCTTCAAAGCAAACTGAGGGCCTCTAGCTGCTCCCATCCTCTTTTCCCATAAATGCCTCTGGGCCACACATGGGGGTCAGAGCTATTCTTTGGAAATGAAGATGGCAGGTAGCTGCAGGTTGATGTGTTCTTCTGCAGGGCATCCAGCCACCAAGAAGAAGCGCTCAGGACAGTTTGCCTAACGGGCTCCACAGGCCCAAAAAGGTTGCCTACCCCTGAGTTGCGGAATGTGCCTCTTGTGCAATCGCGAAAGAAATGGTAATTAATGGAAATAAACTGCACTCGTTACCTCTGCCACAGCCAATTTTTCATTGGATCCTCTCAAATCTTGTGTCATGGTGTTGATTATCTGTTCTTGCTTTTGGGTGGTTGCTGAAAGCTTCTGGATTCTCTCGTGCAACGATGTTATCTCTCGCCGATAGCCTTCTACATTATCTTGCAACATCTCATAACTTTACCAGGAATTAACAGAGGTAAGACTTTGTTTTGACCAAATTGGTATGACAATAATAATAATAAAAAAATAACAAAAACATTTCACTGAAATCGCACAAGGAACAAACAAATTGATGGGAAAGTTTGACAAACTTGACATTGATAAACCTAGGGACTTCAAAAATAGCAAATTATGCCATAAATATGACTACCATTTTTAGATTATATAAAACAGGTGGGGCCATGAAACAAAATGTTGCAGGGTGGAATGCTTCGTTTCAGGGTTCCAGCCCTCCTCCTCCTCCCTGGTTTTCCTTCCCCCCTCCCCCTGCCAACTGCAATAAGCTTGCATGGTCCTTACGGCTTTGGATTTCTCCCTCCCTCTCAATTTTGGGATTTTTTTAGGGTGGTGACAGGTGGAACACTTGTGCCCAATCCCACCTACATTAAACGCTTCTCCATTGATGTATACGAACAGCTCTAACTGCCATCTCCGGGGGCATTTAAAATAGCTTCTCAGTGTGAACCAGAAAATGTTGTATTCAGAAAATGGAATGGTTCACTCTAGCCTCTTTGTATCTATGTTTCTTCCGCTGCAGTGTTTTCCCAGCCATTCCCTTCCCTTTTCCCTCTTGTTTTTAGTTTCCCCCCCTCTTGGTCAGCATTCTCTGGCCTTTGGGTCCTCATTGCGCTTTTCTAAAGATTATTTGTACTTCCGTAAACCTTGGGGTTACTTCCAGTCAGTTAACACCTCCATGTGTATTTGGGGTGCCATTTTGGCTACGTAAGTATGAGCATGTGAAAACCTGAATCAAAAATAGAGGGAATGATGCTATGAATGTTTAAAGGAAGCAAGTTGATGCAAGTTACCGACCACGCTTTGATCAGTTCCTCATCTTTGGGACTACTTTATTACTTCTCAAAAACATGTATTCCCTATCTTTACATTCAAAGCAGCTTACAATACTTTTTAGGCCATATTATGTTTGCAGCATGGTCCACACACCACTTTAGCAAAGCATGAAAACAGGAATCTCATGGAAAGAATGTGATAACAAGCAACAGTAATATCTGAACATGGATTAAACTGATGCAATAGTAGATTGAAGCCTTCTCTGAACCAAAGTCCGCATAAACTAAGCAACTCTTATTTATTTGGTACAAGCTTGCAAAGCCAAGGCTACTCTTTTCCCATCATCCCTGCACTATGGCAGTAATACTCTCAGGAACTTCCACAGGGCAAAAGCAATTTTTTTCATGTTAAAGCGAAAACAGGAGCCAACGTGGAAACTGAAGCAGGAAGTGGTAGACCCATATAAATAGGACGTTGTCCTACCATCTAATCAAAGTTAGAAAATTGTGGTCTCATGTACTTCTCCTCCCCTCCTGTTTGAATTCAACCACCAAATATTTGATCAGAGCTAACAATGATTAGCAAGCCAATGGCTGGGTTTGGACCATCGGTGGCGGAAACAACAGTGTCGGTTGTTTCCCAATCCAGCACATGCTGGAGATGTGACCTGAATGACTCTTAACCACAGGTTGCCATGCTGTCCAAACCTAGCACATGACGCAGCCATAATGACTTTTCACCCCTACTGCAAGCCACGGCTGGTAGGGTGGGTGAAAAGTCAGTACGACCATGCTGGATTCGGACAACATAGCAACCCACGGTGCAGGTAATTAGGGTAATCCCGGTCATGTGAGCGGCATGCGCAGGGACAGGGGAAACAACCAATGCTGCGTTGTTTGCCCTGCTGATTTTCTGACCCCATGATCGGCAAGCCTGTTTCTAATCATGGCTGAGATACGGAGCACTATGGAATGTTCCCCACCCCATATCCAACAGGAGATACACATTCTCCCAAAAGTCCCCCTCCCCACAAGAAGGGGCCTGTTCAGAACAGCACTCCATGAGGTATGAGGGGCTGCAGCCAGGAAAAAAATATCCCCAGCCCTATACATACGTGGAAAAGCTTTCCCCTCGTGCAAGGTGTGTGCTGGCTTGGAAGTCCATGGCTATAAACGATGGTTTGAAACAAACCATGGTTAGCAACAAACTGGTGCAGATATTGTGCAAACCATAGTTACCTCAAAAAAGGAAGGAAAGAAGGCGCACAACCCAGCACAGCCACCTCCTAACCTTAACTAGATCAGACAGCCTTTAGCCTACACTGTTCCTTGAAGTGACTTTGCTAACTACAAGGGGCTAGTGTCACAGAACAGTGGGTTTTGAGGTACAGACTGCAATTCTCTCGTCAGAAGTAACATATGTCAAGTTAACTGTACAGGAGCCTTTTATGAACATGCATAAAAATGGCCTTACCGCTTGGAGGCAAATTCAAGTTGGGTGGAAATCTTTGTATTCTGTGACCTCAAGTCTGTAACCTGTTCTTGAAGCTTCTCATTTTGTTCATTCAGCAGTTTGTCATTCTCCGCTTTTTCTTTCTTGTAGCTCTCAAAAAACTCCTGCAGCTGTAGAGAGCGTGTCCACGCGTTAACATGTACGAAGGTGAAATAGAAAAGTGCTATTTTTGCGTGTGAGGATAAAGGTATTTGGAGGAAGGCTAATTGGTACCTGCTTAAGGGCGGCCTTTGCTTCCGCTGCTTCTGTTGACTCAGTCGCTGCTACAGAAGCTGGCGTCGACATGGCCTGAGGAGTGCCCGATAGGTGTTTAGGAGTTGGCATCAGAGACATCTCCTCTGGCAAGATGCTCGGAACTACACAAAACAGAAAAGCATCATTTTCAACCCAGAGAGACGAAATCAAAGTATCCCATATTTATAATTTTTTATACTACTCTGCCTCCAAGAAGCTCGGGGTGATGTACTTGGTGGTCCCCTCACCCCACCCCACCCCTGAGAAGTTAGGCTGGGAGGGAATGACTGGCCCAAGATAATCTAGTGAGATCTGACCCAAGTCCCTGCCAAAAGTCAAGCTACTATACCACATCAGCTCTCATTCACATTCATGGGCCAGAACTTCCTGTAGTGACACTGTAGTGGGTTCTGGAATTTCGCCCTAGAACCCCCAAATTCTAAGACCAAAGCCCACATTTTTAGGCCCCTTGTTTTGACCAAATGATCACCTGGGCAGCTTGAAATACATTACAACAATACAAAACCAACCCACGGTGCCTGTTCCTTTGGCTAAGGCCAGAAGGCAGAGTGTTTTTTCCCCTTTGCTTCTCCATTGGCAAGGCATTTCTACAATGGAGTAAACTGTACGAACAGGACAAATCTTCGTAAATATACATGGATACATTTATATACATAACGGCTTAATTTGTCTTTGGGAATTTCACTGCTCTCTTCCGGCAGGCCTACCCAGTTGAATTTTAAGATGTTTTTAATAATGTATTTGTTTTTATCTGTTTTAATGGTTTATCTATTTTATGATTTTTATATTTATAGTTGTTCCCCGCCTCGATCTGGAGAGGCGGGTTAGAAATAAAAATAAATAAATAAATGAATGAAAGATGAATAAGACACGGAATGGGGGTCAGGGAATTCTCAGCCATACTCTAAGATGAGACCGAAGATTCTATTCGAGGCACTGCATTCCCATTAAAACATCATTTTACAGAGAATGGTTGTTATTGGGTAGATTGAAAATATAATAAATAACAATTTACAGTCTTCACAATGAGCTCACTACTGCATATCTAGATCTCCTGTTACTGTTTGCTGGAAGGTAGGCGGCTAGTCCCACAGGTAGGGCAGGTCTCTTGCCACATTCCCAACCTATCTAGATCTCCTGTTACTGCTATCCGTATAGGTTTCGTCTTCTTAGCTCAGTAAAAAAGGGCTGCCATAACCAATTTAAAGCATACACTTTTATGGTGCTACAAAACTCTTTGCTGTTTTCGCTTCAACAGATGAACAGGGCTATCCCTCTGGAAATCCTCCCAGTTAACGTTCTTGAGGATGGCATGTGTCATAATCTTCTCGAACTTACACAGACTGGTTGGAAGCGTACTGTTCCTCCTTTACTAGACCTTGGGCCCCAATTTGCTCAGCCTCTCGCAAAATTCTCAGCTAAAGCTTTCTGGAATTTAAAAAAACATTAAATCTCATGTGTTGCTGAACACATGGATCAAAACTGAAACTGTTTCTGCAAGGGGCTGTAGCTAAAAAGATCAACTGTGATGTACACTGAGAAATTTATGTAATATGAAAGGTGACATTGGCGCTGAACTCTTCCTCCACAGGACTTGAGCAAACCGCTCCAATCATTAACCTGAAAAAAGGTTAGGGCAACTTCTGGAACCCACCGTTTCTTCACCGTATGTCACCAGATCGTCATCAGCTTAAATCCTACTTCTGTCATAATTCAATCAAGGCAAGTTGGCATGATGGATCTCTCCCTACCTTGCAACGGAATGGCAACTCCAGTTGTCTGTGCCAATAAGATGCGATACATGTCACGCTGACGAACTATGGAGTCTACAAGCTGCATCTGGTGGTGGCGTGACTCACGCAACTTTTCTAGCTCAGTGATAGCTTCACCAAGTTGACTCTGAAGCTCAGAAATCCTGTTATAGCGAGAAAACAAATTTAATAATCTTGAAATATGAATATTAGGCAGCCAAAGAAGATTTAAAAAAACAAAAACAAATCTTGTGTGATTTAATAGACAGAACACTGAACTAGAAGCCTAGAATTCAAAAGGCAGATATGAACTAGCTCCCTTATCGCAACAAGTACAAAAAAGTTATGGATAGGGCTTTAGAGATGCGGAAAATTCCCTGAAAGCTTTCAGTCAATGTCAAGATTCTTTTAGCTTCTCTGGAACTTTCTTCACATTATCTTCCTGAACAGTACCCTCCAGATTCTCTCAACTTGTATTTGTGAACTTCTGTGGCATTTCCAGGCATGAGAGAAGATGACAGTGTAAAGAATGAGCAGATTTTAAGAATAAGGGCTGGAACCTTGATGCAAAAAGTAGCAACGGGCCAGCACAGAGACAGAAAAAGGATAATAAGGTTAGTGAAAAATTGAAATCACAAACATCTACTGAGTTGGAAGTATGACATCATTATTTGCAAGTTAATGACCCTGTTCAGACGACACGCTAAGCAATGGTGGTTAACCATTCTGAGCTAAACATTATGGCTTAGCATGTCATGTGAACCATTCCTAACCATGGTGGCTATATTATCACAGTATAAACATGCTCACTAACCATTTGCTGCAAAAGGGTTAGCAGCCTAGACATGGTTTAGCATGTTGTTTGAACAGGCCCAATGTGTGCTATCAAAATGTTCAGAGTTATCAAAAGGAGAGTATGTTATATATATATATAAGGGCAATAATAGTGTGTTTGACACATTTTGCCATTAAAGGTTTAAACAGTTCTTCCCAAATTATTTATTAGAACAAGAATATCAACATGTATCAGAATATTCTTTCTGAATGTTTAAGCACACTACCAATGGTACCTACTTTGACGAAGTGGTTTCTTGCTCTTCTTTCTCTTTAGCTTCACCCAGCTCTCGAAGGGCTACTAAGAGGCGTTGATTTTGCAGTTGAAGTTCCTCAATGTTTCTGTAGGAAACCAGGTGCTGGCTTATTGCTTCTGAAGAGCTACTGATGTCAGCAGAACTCACTTCTTCATCACGGATAACGTGATTGCCTCTGGCTTCTTCAAGTTCCATCAAAAGCACTCTTATCTTTAAAAAAAAAATAGACTATTCACACTAGAGAAATGCAGGTTGCTTACCTGTAACCGTAGTTCTTCGAGTGGTCATCTGTGCTTACAATGCTTTGTTGGAATAGTGATGGGAGGGGAATCATACCAAATAAAGCTAAGGGTTAATTTGTTCTTAGTAGGTGCAATAGCAAAGGTCACTCAAGGTGCACAGCTTACCAACAGGTCTGGATGCACCAGGGAGCCTTGAGTTCAAACTGGGATCTTACAAGGAGCAGGGTGAGGGAAGAATGGCATCTAGCAGCCTGGTGGAGTCAAATAATTACCCTTTGTAGCCTGGGTTCTTTGTGTATAAAGAGACTATCATGTTCAGTATGTTCTGTAGTAGTAGTGGTTTCATTCTGTTAGAAACCTAGCCTGACTTACACTGCTGTTGCACTTCTGGCTGCTCAGTCAAGAGACTGTTTTATGACTTGCATAGTTTGCCAAGCCCTTCATTTTTTGGATTCAGCCATTTCTGCTAACATTCTGCATGTCAATAACTCAGCTCCCTCCCTCTGTGTGTGTGTGTGTGTGTCCATCCCCTCTTGTGCTATCCAACCTGACAAATATTACCTGCTCTGGAAAATCTGCTGCAGAACGTTCCCCAACTCTTGGGATCTTGGACCATTCTGCTTTTGGCAGAATGTCTACTTTGGCTCTTACTTCTAAATGAAACAGTTAATCAGGTTAAAGGCTTACAAGAATATGCTGCCCCAGAACTAACCTGTTGTGAAAGATCTTTGACTTGGATTTCAAGTCTCTGGCTCTCTCTTTCAAGCATAGAGGCTCGCTTGTTTGCTTTATCAGCACCTTCTTGCAAGCGCCGGATTTCCTGTAAACCAAATTCATGCAATTCTTAAAAATGAACATTGATCAACATAAATCAATTTGTCAAAAGTTGCTAAAACAATAGGGAAGATATGCCTCCTCAATGATATTATTTGGAGCCAATCAGTATCATTTTTCAAAGTTTTACAGTGATTAACAATAAACAATAAAATCAGTTTAGAATAGCACATAAAACCAATAAATTAAAAGCAGTAAAACAGAAGACCCAACAAAAAAGCAACCAACGGAGGCATGTTAACCTGCGCATGGAATGTCAGAAGGGAAAAAGGCAGACACACACACACACAGCCCATGGAAACAAGGTATTCCACAACTCCAGGGCAACAGACAAGAAGGCTCTGAGAGGAGGTCAATCTGGTCTATGAGTAGAAACATGAAGCAGAGCCTACTCAGTTGATCTCCCCTTATGCATTACTCATCAATCTAAGCAGGCCAATGTTGATAGTTACTGGCCCTGTTCGGTCAATATACTAAGCCATGGTTAGGCCATTAACCCTGTTGCAGGGTTAGTGAGCATGTTTAAACCGTGGTTACGTAGCCACATGACACACTAAGTCATGGTTCACATGACATGCTAAGCTATAATGTTTAGCTCAAAACCCTTAACCATCATGGTTTAGCATGTTGTTTGAACAGAGCCAATAAGGAGAAAACTGCCATCACACTTGTGACAAAATCAATTACAAATATGTTATTAATGTGTCAGGGAGAATGCTTCCTAGGCTAGAACACTGGCATTCTATGTGCATGAAGTTTAAATATGTATATATAGGGGAGCATTTAAATGCATAATCCCCAGTTGCAATCTGAAGCAGTACAGTACTGTCAAAGCTGCACCATGCAATGTGGCCACAACTGTGGAGTTCAAGGTCTCGAGTACAAAACTCTAATTATCTGCTACAGTTTTACCAGATATGTTGCAGAGACAGGGAGAACCAGCATCTTATTTATGTGGCTATAAGTTGTCCACAAGATTTGGGTCTGAAATCAGAAGGGAGGGGGAGTTCTAGAACTTCTCCAAGGAGTAGCCTCACTGGTTAAAACCAATCACTTAGCTGGGTACATTTATAAAGGATATTTTATTTTGAATCCTAACTTCAGTTATGTTTTATACTAACCTTCATAGCTTGCTCAAGTTTCGCAGAAAGACTTGCTACAGCTTTTTGCGAACGTTCGTATTCTTCACGTTGACGCTTCAGAATGGGCGCTTTGGCTTCTACTTCCCGCACTATTTCATCCAAGTACTTATTAATCCTCTTATTCTCTAATTTTTCCAGCAGCAGCTGATCCTGCGCTTCTGTGTATGCATTGTAAAGCTGGGTGGAAAGACAAAAACACATGGACAGTTAGTTAACCTATCCATCATGCCAGCTAAAATATGACAGGCATCAATTCATCAACTGGCACACATTTTCTAGACTCATCATCATGCTATATCCTGTTCCCAGCATGCGCACTGGTACTGTCTTGCTAATACGTTTTTGAAGAACTTGCCACGCAAGAGACCCATGCAATCAGCCCTGCCCCCCATGTGGCCACGTCATTCACATGCAGCTCTGCTCCCCCACCCCATCCCCAAATCTATAGGGCGCTTCATTGAGAAGTAGATCTGAAAACAGGAGTGATTCGGCCAACAGCAAGGATGAAACAAAACAGAGAGGAACAGAGGCTTCAGGTAAACTATTTAAAGCCATAAGGTCTCTTTTCAGGACCAATGAACGGATTATCCATAAAAAGTAAAGTATACATTTGGGACAAGAGGACAATTTTCACAGGAATCCTTGCTGTTCACTTTCAATAGCTTACGATATCTATTTTCAACAGCAGCGCTCATTCATTCACATGCACGAATAGATGTGCCAAAATCCATGGGATGTGCACACTTGCAAATTAGTGAAGATTTGCAGCTAGCAAGAGTACTTGCTTCACAAATCATCTTCTCAATTGAGTCCATGAAGAAAGCCTAATCTTTGCAAATAATTAACCCACAATGCAATTTAGTAAGAAACCAAATGTACAAACTGTGTACAGCATATCCTTTCCCTAGAAGGATCATGCTCAGAGAAATCTTATGAGGAGAATTTAGTTCTCCTAGAAGTGCATTCAATTAAAAAAATTGTCCCAGTGAATGGGGGCTACAACCAAACAAAGACATATGAACTTGCAAGCTGTGCCATCTACTTATTTCCTACCTCCGTTAATTTCATGCCAGGCTTCACCACCTTTGCTACTGCAGCAGCTGTAGGAGACATAGCCACCAGCTCGTCCTCGGAAAGGATGGCTCCTAGTAAACAACCAAACAAGACCATCGAACATGAATTTATAAAATGATCATCGTTACAGTGAGCAAACAAAACATAACTGCTTCAAGCCAGGGAGGATATGATTTAAATCAATTTGATTTAAATCATGGTTTAAATCACGATTTAAATCACTACTCAGAAAGACTCGATTTAATCATGTGACTTCCCCTCCAAAAGTGCACTCTTCCTCACTATAAGCTCATTACATATTTTACACAACTCAGAGTTACCAAAGACTCATTCTGCTCAAAAGGTTTCGCTTTCATTTTTACTGCTTGTCCCTCCCTCCTCACACTTAGCTTCTTGTGCAGATCTATTCCACTCCCAACAATCTATTCATTGAATTTTTTGAAACTTCGCACTTAAGAGGTAAGGGGTTGATTCGGTGTACATACATTTGCAAAGGAACAATGGGACTGTGATCTCTGCAGACACAAACTCACGGTTTTGAGAACTGCAAAACCAAGCATCTGTGATAATATCTTCTAGATAGAAAAACTGCCCAATAATCTTACAGAAACCTCTGGAAGAGCCTGACATTGCGAATGGATTAATGAAATTCATTCACCAAAACATTTAAACATTGCATGAATATACAGCCTCATGCTACATAAATATCCTTTGGACTATAATGTATCTTAAATAGAAAACTATTTTAGATAGATTTTTCCTCAAAAAGCATTTTATTAAAAAAAACTAATTTAAATCAAAAAACAATTTAAATAAAAAAAAGTCAATTTTTTTTTAAAAACCATTTTTTAAAAAAACCATTGATTTTTATTCACCCTGCTTCAAACCATGTGCACTATTCTAATCAACACACGCCATGTGCAGGTTTAGCAAGGTATGAACAGGCAATGCCTCCTCTCACGACAAACTCACACCCTGCTCTCCCCCTCACGCACAAACAGGAGGAATTTGGAAGCTTTTGCTCCTATTTTTAGTTAACCACAGCTTGCCATGTTGTCTAAACCTGAAACCGTGGCTAACATTCACTATGATTCATTTAAACTAGCTCCAGAAGCCACTATTTGAAATTGGTGCCTTTTAAATTAACCCCAGTTAATGTTAACCACAGTTTGTCAGCATGGATAATAAACTGCAGTTGGCAAAAAGCAGAAGCAATGTTTCTGATCCGCTCCTCCTGGCCATGCAGGAGGAGGTGAGAGGGCATGGGCCACAGAGAAGACTAGGCTTGTTCACATCGCACTAATCGTTCAGTCAGTGTGATGTCCGAACGCAGCCACTGAGGAAACGGACCCTACATATCCACATATGTGCAGTCTCTGAATATGCCTGTTTCTAAGCATTCAAAGAAATAGCACACTGGAATGATATAAGTGTATATATTAAAAGCAATAAAAGAGGTAAGAAGATTGCTCAAGAAAACCATCTATATCATGCAAATAATACTGAATATAGAAACATTATTCTACATGTTTGATGGACCCAGTATAAACACAAAACTAACTTGCTTTCAGAATGGCTTTGGATATGGATTTTCAAACGCCAGAACAGTACAAAGTACTGTGGCGTAAGGTTAGTTGTAGTGCTAAACGCTCACATTTTTATAAAGTCTATGTCCTAGGTGTTAACAAACCTTTACGCTTCGTGGCTGAAACCAAATCGTTTGCATTGTCCAACTCTTTCTCCAGCTTGCTGATCTTTTCCTTTAGTTCTTTTTCCACTGCAGCCTTTGATTGTTCCATCTCAGTCAAACGCTCTTGTGCTTCTTTATTAGCTGAGAAGGGTGGGAAAATAAATGGCTGACATGTTTGAAGCTAAGAATACATTCTGCAGAAAGCCGTAACACCAAAAGACAATATTGGAGATACTAAAGGTGCAATCCTATCCATGTTTTAGACAGAACATGGCTGGGGAATGCTGGGAGTTGTATGACTTTTTTCTGTATACACATACATACATAGGATTGCGCTCTTAATGTTATATAGGTCAAGAATGGGGGAGCTCTGAATCACCAAGTCAGCCCATCCAGCCCACAAGGCATCAAAGGAGGCCCTTCCCCATCCCCAAAGCCCATCCCTCTGAGGGCTAGCAGAGAGGAGAATCCCTGCTGTTATCTCCAATCACTGCTTGGAGATAACAGCATGGATTCCCTTTAGCGTGTCGCTCACCCTCCTAACTAGAAGGGAGAGTGGTGAAGGGGAATCGGAGTGATTGGAGGTAATGTCAGGGATTCCTCTCCCCACTAGCTTTGCCAACCCCACATCCTCTCCACACTGACTGGCGCAGCAGCTGGTGGAACGAACCTCCAGACAGCACCTCAGTTGGGGAAAGCAGCAAAGCCAAGTATCCAGCCAAAGCAACACTGGAGGAACCCCCTGATGTCATCCAGCTCCTGGAGGGCTGGGGAGTGATTGTGTGTGTCATCCACCCTTCCATCCAAAACTAGCTAACCACACCAGATATAGGTGATGACTGAAATGCCCTCTTTTAGTAATATAATTTGAAAAGCACTGGGCAAGAAAAGACCTGAAGATCTAGACCTGGATCCAAATGGCAGCCCCCCTTTCACATTGAAACAGACGAGAGTGTCAAAGGCAGGTTTGATATGGAATGAAGGTCAATTAATGAACTGGCTAGCATTTTTGATGAGTCAATATATTCTGTAATTTGCTGCTTTGTTTTAAACCAATATTGGCTCTTTAAATACTGTGTTATTGTCATTTGGATGTTGTCAGAGACCACGAAGACTCTATGGAAGTATGTTTTGGCAGGATATAAATCTTAAAAGCAATTAAAGGTTAAACAACTCCACCGGACACAGAGAAACCCTTTAACATAACTATAGAGCTCTCTGGATTCCCAGTCTTGAGTTTTCTCAAATGTGAATACTGTAACTATAAAAGATGAAAGATACAAATAAGCTACCAAAAGCAAGTGAGATGTTATCCTATTCCTTACCTTCACCTGCCTCTTTCAGAAGTTTGTGAAGCTCCTCCACCGCTTGAGTCAACTCATTGCTTTTTGCCTCCAAGTCATCTGCAGCACCCTAAAATGTAACACATTTTAATTGAAGCACCACATAATCAAATATACCAGCAAAAATATGCCACACTTTTTAAAGCCTCGGCACATGGAGAAAGGGCAGACTGGGTTCATTGGATATTGTGGGAATTTGGAAGGGGGAGGTTGTAGAGTGCAAAAATTAGACTCCTAACCTAACAGAAACCTAAGCCAGGCTCCTCTGCTAAATAAGTTGAAATATTATTTATTATTATTATTTATTACATTTATATACCACCCCATAGCTGAAGCTCTCTGGGCGGTTTACAAAAATTAAAGCTTTGGACATTAAAAATTGATATACAAAATTTAAAACCATAAAAACAGATAACATATAAAAACAGTGTACATTTAAAACAGCTGCAAACTCTCAGCCAGGCCTAAATATAGTTCTGGGGTCAATTAGAAACTCAGTATATGCTGTTAAATGCCTGAGAGAAAAGGAAAGTTTTGACTTGGCGCTGAAAAGGTAACAATGTTGGCGTTAAGCGAGCCTCATTCGGGAGATCATTCCATAATTTGGGGGGCCACCACTGATAAAGCCCTCTCCCTTGTAGCTATCCTCCGAGCATGAGTCATGCATATTTTCAAGCGTCTCTCAGCTACATTGTTCAAAACAGATATTCTATTGAAGCGGTCAAATTCTGCGCTTGAAACAGACTAATAAAGCAATTTATGATGTGGCAAAATAAATTTGTCACAAGCAGGATCAGTATTAAGACATTCTGCATAAAACACACATAAGCTGTGTGGGCAAGCCACACCCCCAAAACTGCACCTCTATGATTGTTCATGCGATGCTTACTGAAATACCAAGCAGCATTTTTTTTTCAGATGAGAACATTTAAGGAAAATCAAGTCATCACTAAATAACAGGTCACCTAACCTGTTATCATTTCCCCTCAAATTTCCCATGAGATTCTTGCTTTTAATTGCGGTTTTGTTGCATTTCATATTAGTAAATGAATTCCAGCAGACAGAAAAGTGGGTTACATCTCCACTGATACAGCTATGACTAACTCAACGTATTCAAAATCAAAATAACATAGGACCAATGTCTATCTCAAAGTTTCCCAATCCTATCATTAAGGGATCAGGATCAACCTGTACGCTCATGCACTTGCTCTAAAATCCCCCTTTTCCATATTATCCACAGTTAGCATTACACCTGCACCAAGATTAATATTAATCATGCTTACTTTTAAAACAGAATCTGAAACCATATTTAAGCTGATTTGCAAATCCTAAAGATTAACGTATCAACAGCATTTTTAAAAATAAATGAAGGGCCTCAAGAGCTAGGCACTCTACAGGGGTTATACAAAGAACAAAAGTGGCCCGCAAGCTGACGGTGCAAAGCTGATGAAGCTAACAATGGTTGGTGCTAGCCTGCCATTTGCACCATGGTTAACACAGTAAAGGGAAGGGGGAATTTATGCAGGAAAGAGATGGAAGTTGGAACGTGTTAGGCATTGGCACCGAGGGATGGTGCCCATGCTTCCTCATTGGTTTTGTCTTCCTTTTCTCCCCCTCACACCCTAAAATAAACCTTCTTGGGATGGTCTCTATCTATGGGCTGTGGGAAGAAAAAGTAGGCCCAAACAACCACAAGCTGTAGATTACTGGTGGAACACCAAACACCCTGTCTTCTGGAGCAAGGCAGGACCGGAACTGAGAAGGAGCTCTCTCCCCAATAGACTGCAATGTACGATTTTAGTCATTTATATAGCCCTGCCTGTCTGGGACAAATGGGGAGGAGCAACCCATTCAAATATAACCTCCCTCCACTGTAGGAAAATAGATGAATGTTACTCGGAGGTCGGCAACAAGGGAGAGGGCCTTCTCTGTGGTAGCCCCCTAATTGTGGAACGAGGCCCGCCTGGCACTAACACTGTTATCTTTTCGGCACCCGGTCAAGACTTTCCTCTTCTCTCAGGCATTAAGCAATATCTGATGAGCCTGGGTTTGTTTTGTTTTTAGGCTTATAGCTTTTAAAAGTTATTATAGTGGTTTTAAATGTGTGTGTATATTGTATGTTTTTGTTGTTTTAATTTTTGCATATTGTTTTTAACTGTTTTAATCGTATGTGAACCGCCCAGAGAGCTTTGGCTATGGGGTGGTATACAAATGTAATAAAATAAATAAATAAATCACCATATTATTTTCACCAAGTTCTTAGAACACGGCTATCCATGCTGATGACTTCACAACTGGACATAATTTTTTTTTTAAGCTACTGTTATATGTGAGAATGTAACGTTTATAGTTTAGGCTGCATTCCTATAGCCATTTACCTGGGAGTAAGCCTCATTGAGATCAATGGGACATACTTCTAAGTAGACAGGCACAGGATTGCACTATTAATAGGTCTGTCCCTCACAGGTCTTATCACAACTTAGCATTTAGTAATAATTACAAGCAGAGCAAAAACATTTTCAAGTGTTACATTTTTACTTACATTTATAAGTAAAGATGATGAAATTTTGAAGTTATTATTGAAATCATACCTTGTATAAATTAGATAACTTGATATGGGCATTAAGTTCATTGTGGAATCTCTCTTCCATATTAGTTTGCTGATCTTTTGCCTGGTAAATAAAGATATTTATATAGTGAACACAGAAAAAATACAATTTAAAGAACTGAGAAACTCTTACAATGCAGCAATAATTGGGTACTGATAAATAATCATTAAAAACGTTATGATTAAAATGTAAGGAAGGGTCAAATCCTAACTTCTGTAGTATTACATTGGGTTAGGTTTTGAAACAGAATTTGTATCAGACTAGTTAGTGCCGTCATTTTGACTTTATACCCAAATGCTTCAGTATTTGGATGGAGATGCTGCAATTAACAATTTGGCCAGATTCACTGTATTTCTCTAAAACATCTCCAGATATAATACAAACACACTATAAGGAATTCAGATCTGAAAGTGTATACAGGCTTCCGTGGAAGGAAATCTTACTGAAGTTTACATTACATGACTGCAGCCATGTGCTGCACTTTACTGTCTACAAGTATGGAAATGAAACTATCGCAAATATTGGCATGATGCTCCCAAAGATGCACGTCAAAGCAAAGAAAATTATACTTACTTCCTTCAGTTTTCCTAAAAGATCTTCCACATGTTTCTGTAGATTTTCATTCGATTGCTTTAGCCCACCGACTTGCTCTTCCAGCCTAGAAACCTATGGAAACGTGGATGATGCAAGACAGAGATGTTTGATCATACTTAAAGCCATCTGTTTTCTAAGTAGCAAGACGTGAATATCTCATTAATCTGTTCTAGAAAAAACACTGCTAAATTCCCAAGTATGGCTTTAATTTGCAGAATTTTTAAGGTAAGAACTGGTGATGAACCTTGTTTCCATAATAACACCTTAAAAAAGGGTCCATCCAATCCAGCATCCCACTTCCCACAGTGGCCAATAAGGTGCCTCTAGGAAGCACACAAAGAGGACAGGAAGACCACTATTCTCTCCCAATGTTTGCTGTCATAGCAACTAACATTCAGAGTTATACAGCTTGTGAAAATGGGGGAGGGGTCATCATGCCCAACAAGCCACTGATAAACCAGTAGTCCAACACCTCTTAGGATCAGATACTGTCAGCATTACCTCATCAGTATGACCCAGGGCATCAGATTTTGTATCCATCTAATTGTTCTTATTCAACTATTTGTAGCCCAGAAACCTGGGGTACTAGAGACAGAAGGCAAATATAACAGATTCTCCATCAGCTAGACAAGTAAATCCAGACAGCTACCTTCAGCTTCATTGAAGATTTAAGAAAATAATATATCAGGCACGACAACGTTTTATTTTTACCTCCTCTTTCTTGTTCTCCAGGCTACACTTAAGCTCCAAGATTTCGCTTCCCTTTTCCCGAGCAAGAAGCAGGAGTTCATCTGTTTTTGCCTTCAGTTCTGTATTCAGCCAAGTGTTCTGATTCTGTAGCAACTCCTTTTCCTGCTCCCACCTTAGCTCATGATACTAAAAATAAGATTACATACTATATGCAATTTGCTCAATTCACAAGAAAGGGGTTAAAGGAAAGGAGTGCCTTAGCGGCCTATACACTGTAACTTGCAACACAAGTCCTGTTAAGAAAATCCCTTGGACAATTCATAACAAATGTGCATATGCAGGAATTCCTGTCATATTGTCAGCAAAGGGCCCAAGATGCAATGGCCCAGTTTGCACCATTGGGGTTTGTGTGCCCCAATGAGTCACGTTGTGTGCCAGGAGCTGTTTTGAATAGGGCAACTGGGGGGGTTATTATGGTGTGCGAACCTGGCTGTGGGTTATTTGAAGGTTAAACACCCCTCACATGATGTGCTACAAACTCAGGGTTGTGCAAGGGCTGTTTAATCCTCATATTACACACAGTGGCTGAGTTTGCACAACATGGCAACCCCCCAGATCGGGGATTGCATATTCAAAATGGTGCCTGCCACATGCAGCGGCTCAACAAGGGTTAAACAAACTATGGTGAATGCAGTATGTTGCACGAATCGAGTAAACATTGCATTGTTAGCTCAGAAGTCCTTTTTCAGTCAGTGAGGCATACATGTGTACAGGACTGCATTCGAAGTCAAATAAACTATGCCTAAGAAATATAGTCTTGGTTTATCACCATTTCATTAGTAATCCCCAACAACCTAATTTTTTACCTATGTGTCCACTACTGGTATATTGTGAAGTGTCCCAGTCTGCTTGAACATTTATAAATATAAGGGCACACTATGTGAGAGACAGAATAGTCAAAGAACCCTGACAGATAATGAGTGACCCTTGAAAACTGATAATTAAAATAAGGTAGATATATAGGATATAATGTCACTATCTTACTTCTACAATTCTATAAAAGAGCTGGGAATGAACAAGCTTCCCAATACTCACCTTTACAGAAGAGGCTGATGTCTGAAGTTCATCCAACTGCAACTGCAACTCTACCTTTGCAGTGTTTGCTGCTGTTAGTTTCTCATTCAGACGTTTAACATCCTCTACAAAAACAAATTCAAAACAAAGATATTATTATTATTATTAAATGTCTGATGCCAGTTAAAAACGATTTGCTGCAATGAGATCTATCAGGTTATAACACATTTATTTTTGTCCTATTAACAATTCAAGACAATTCAAGACAAAACCAAAACTTTGCCTATTCAGGGCATGATGCATTCTACTGGAGCCCAAAGCAAAATCCGCATTGGATGCATCCCTGTGCGTGCAACCTCACATGCTGCTCATTCTCAATAATTAAAATGAGCCCGCGTGAATGTGCCTCCAATAGAATAAACCAGCTGGTTGCTGTATAGCACAGAGAGGGAAGGTATCCCTCTGTCAAGCTTCACTTCGTCACTGCACAAATTGAGGTGTTTTCTCCATGTTTTTGAGACACCTCATTTCTTCCTGAGAATAAAGCTCACAGGAAGGCACCACGGGGTTTCAGCGACGGCCATGGCAAACTCTCAGGCTGCTGCCGTTGAAGAAATCAGTCATGGACACCAAAGGCATCGCTAAATGAGCCTGGCGTGTTTTCAAGTTCATGTAGAGGTGATAATGATGGGTGTGGCCACCCTGACTTCTTTCATGATGGTGACTTGAATTCCATCCAACAGCAACGAAGAAACCCACCTAGCATTTTTACTGAAAATTGTAACAGAAATCCTCCCTAAATACAGAATTTGTCCCACTTGTTTAGGTCTAAAGTGTTTTGCTCCAAATTACATCTTCTTCACTGTTGCTTATTTTAAGAACATAAGAAGGGCCTTGATGCTGCATCAGACTAAGGGTCCATCTAGTCCAGCATTGTGTTCACACAATGGCCGACCAGCTGCCTGCCAATTTAAGAATTGCCACTGTCAATTTGATCGCTGCACCACATGATTTTTAACAAACACCATTGAAATACCGAGAGACCTTTTCATCCCTATCATTTTGTGTTTACCATTTAAGTGCTCCAGCTCTTGGGCTCTTCTTTCACTTGTTCGGACCAATTCTCTTTTCTCTGCTTTCAATTCTTCTTTTGCTCTGGTGAGCTGACTCTGAAAACAAAAGGGGAACGTTTAAAAGGAGGGGGGACTTTAAAACTTACTGCAGCACAGTAAAAATGCCACATTAAGACCTCACAATCCGAACAATTTTAAGAAACATGAACGGGCAAATCAAGTTCAAAGAATTCCTATAGACATAGTCAAGCACAAAACCTATCGGGCTAAATGTCTCCAATCTGGAATTTATGGAATAAAGAGTATTATGGCGCAGTGTTGTATCACTTATTTAATTTTTTCCATGAAGGAGATGTTGCTGCCCATTAAATATAACATTTATATAAACACAGAAACAACCTCAACCATACACCCCATTAAACAAAAATCTGCCTACTTGCAGTTTCTGTGAAACCCAGGGCTCAAGGTTACATGCCACTGTTCTATCAATCCAGAAATAAGAGATACCAGTACTGCAGTGGTTACTATTAGAACAACTACACCCTCATCTTTCTTGCTGATACTCTCCAGAATTGGTTTGGGCTCAATGTGAATATACTGACAGACATTTAAGAATGCTAGCATTCTGTTTAAAACATAAACAATACATACTAAACAGTGTGTTTGGGCCCAACTGAAAATGCTGGTGACTATCTTTAATCTTTTAAACAGTTTGGGGAAAGGTTATTTTAGGGGACATCTGCATCTGTATGAACCTGCCTAAGCCCTAAAATGAGCCACTGATGTCCTGTTCAAGGGCCCATCACCAAGTGCCATCAGGTTGGCAAGCCCAAGAGAAAGGGCCTTCTCTGTGGTGGCCCCATCCTTGTGGAATGCTTTTATATAAGATATATGCCTGGCTCTCTCACTACTTTTTATATAGGTCTTAAAAGACCTGGATGCTTCAGTCCACGTCTACTTTAATAACGTTGCTGGTCTATATTTTATGAATTGAAGTCTAACTGTGAACGATCACTTTAGTTTGTATCGAAGTGGAATGCTTTATGCAGCAGTTTTCATGCATTGTACTGGCTATTTGTATTGTTTTAGAGTTACTTGTAAACAGCCTTGAGAGGACTGTTGAATTAACAGGGGGCATAAAATACTTGAAATAAAAAAATAAAAAAGAGACAACAGCCACCTCCACGCCTGCCTCCACATACACCCGATCTGTTGCATGGGCTGGAGAATCAGGTAGAAAGAACCCAAGTGCATGAGAAGAACACGCTACTCTTCAGTGCATTTGCAGTGTTTCCTCTTTTACCTGCATTTCATCAGCATCCTGAAAAATACACTCCCATACTGGCCTTCTAGGACGTATAGATAAGGGTGGATGCTGTTGCTTAAAAGATCTGGTTTCAGTAAACTTTTCCACCAAGAGATTATGTTCATCTCTCAGCATTCATTGGGACCACTTTGCCTCACATAGTCAGACACAACAGTGTACAGTGAATGATAACACGTAAGATGTCACCATCCCAACGGCAAAAGTAGAAAAGACAAGAACAAAGCAGCACTTTGACACAGAGGACAGAAGATGAACATGTTGCCTTGACCTTTTCATGCTATTCTAATGTTTTCCCTGGACACAAAGGAAGCATAATAGTTTCTTTTATAGAAACAGTAAAGGAATCTGTTTGCTAGAGGGGCTTGTTCTCAAAAACAATGCCACCGACATTCATAGCAAGCCCTGATAACCAAGGCTAATAAGTAGGAAAGCAACGCGCCTTATTTTTTTGCTATAATCACCACTCTCTTTTAGGAATTCTATTATTTTTATTGACAGATGAAAGCTTCCATTCATCATCCAGTTCTGGGCACCACACTTCAAGAAGGATGCAGACAAGCTGGAGCGTGTTCAGAGAAGGGCAACGAGGATGATTAGGGGTCTGGAAACAAAGCCCTATGAGGAGAGATTGAAAGAACTAGGCATGTTTAGCCTGGAGAAGAGAAGATTGAGGGGAGACATGATAGTACTCTTCAAATACTTGAAAGGCTGCCACACAGAGGAGGGCCAGGATCTCTTCTCGATCAACCCAGAATGCAGGACACAGAATAATGGGCTCAAGTTACAGGAAGCCAGATTCCAGCTGGACATCAGGAAAAACTTCCTGACTGTTAGAGCAGTACGACAATGGAACCAATGACCTTGGGAGGTGGTGGGCTCTCCCACATTAGAGGCCTTCAAGAGGCAGCTGGACAACCATCTGTCAGGGATGCTTTAAGGTAGATTCTTGCACTGAGCAGGGGGTTGGACACGATGGCCTTATAGGCCCCTTCCAGCTCTACTATTCTGTGATTCTATGATCTGCAGGATTGAAACCGTCTGTACCTGTACGGCTGCATTGTGATCCTGAGCAGCTTCCAGTTCTTTGTTTCTTTCAGTCAGCGATTTCAACTGTGTATCTGGGGTGACAAAATGAAGTTCAGTTTTGCATTAATATAAACGCACCCATCAGAAACATGTTTGGCTAAGGGCCCTCTTACTCCATCAAAACTATAAAAAGTTTGGCCCTAAGATGCTCACCCCTGTGCGGTGACAGGATCAAACAGCCACCTGGCCATTCCAAACATGTCTCAAGTACACACAACAAGGACATGTCGAATTGTCAGCAGATCCCCCTCCACTGTGAGATTCACCTTGTAGATTTGTTTAAGTTCTAGTCTTAGCATATTCTTGAAATCACGTTCCTGTATGCACAGACTTCCAGAAACAGGTTTTAGTGTTGTCTGGATGCATTGCTGGACCTATTTCCAGGCATTTGAGTCTATTCTGATATGAGTTTTATTGCTTCATCCAGCTTTTTAAGTCCACAACAAGCACATATATCTACATAAATGGCATCCGCATGTTTCCCTCTAGCACGACTGATGAAAAGCTCAGTGGATTGTTTCCATATCCCTTTTAAAACATCAAAAAAATAAACACAACTAACAATATTTATCAACCAAGTTAAGTCTACACAGCAACACTTACTAAGTTTGTTGAGCTCCTGTCGGAGATTCTGACATTCCTGCGTCTCATTTACAAGTCTCTCCTGACCTTGAGCCAGCCGTTTTTCTACTTCAAAGTACTGTTGCTCTGCAAAACACCCATTAACACGATGTCAGAATTTGTCCTTTCAGGGAGATATACAAATCAAGATGTACCACTCATAAAGACCAGCTTTGCAAAATGCACATGACCTCTTGAAAAGTACATACATTTCAGATGTGAAGAAAATTATTTTGTCCTTTGATCTTACACTTGGAAGACTTACAAAGTTTCAGAGAAACTGGGGGAACACCAATATATTGGAGAACCACACTGCAGGCTTTCTGGAGAAAAATATTCAAGAGGGGTTCACTGCTGAATGCATTCTTAACCTTTCTCTCTGACCAGAAGCAATTCACTCATTCTATTCCTCCCACACTACTACTACTATTTTTTAAAAAAAGATATCACAGGCTTCAAGTCGGGAGAAGGCAATTGGTTAAGGATTCTACTAACCTTACAGAACAATCCTTTCCTTGTCAACTCAGAGGTTAGCTCTACTGACCCGGTTCAGACGACACACTAAGCCATGTGGTTAAGCATTTTGAGCTAAACATTATGGCTTAGCGTGTCATGTGAACCATTCCAAACCATGGTTTAACAGGCTCACTAACCATTTGCTGCAAAGGGGTTAGCGGACCAACCACGGCTTGACGTGTTATCTGAACAGGCCCCACTGTGTTCAAAAGAAGCTTACTCCAAGGTGTGCATAGAGTTGCAGCAGAAATTTATCTTGGCAAGATGTTGAGAGAATCAAAGGTAATAGTAGCCTCTTGACTCCGTTTTATATAAGCATTACAAATTGGCAATTAAATTCAACAGGCTATATCACCAATTTTTTTTAAAGTCCACAGTAGGCCCTCACAAATTAAGCCTGAACAGGATTAATTTTACTAAGATAAGCAAGGATACATTACTCTCCGAAACATATGCATTCAGAAAAACACACAGTATGTCCATGATTCTTTGAGGACATCAAACAGACTCTATGGCTGATCACAAGCACTATGGTCATATATAGCACTCATATTTTGTTAATTATATAAATCAACTCACCATTTGACAAAATACAGAATATATCTAATAATCACAAAGCTACTTTTGTCATGCTTTGTCAATATAAGATAAGGTCATTGAATATATAACAGTACAACAGGTATGCAGTTGTTGCTTATCTGCTGCCCTGGATCCAAATTACCTTTAAAAAAATAATAATGAAATGATTCTTGTTCGTTGGTATTGCATTTTCCAGCACCCAACCTGCAAGACGTTGCTGTTGAGAAACTGATACTCTAGAAGGGCCATTGTAACAGCCAGTGCTGCTGGGAATGTGTGAGTGTCACAGCACATATTGGATAATTCCTACCACTTTTCATTCCATGTTGGGCTCCTAAGACCAGAGCTTAGTCTGCAGTAAAAGATAGAAGTCCAAACGAAAGTCTCAAGAGAAAGTGTAAAGACAAGATTGTTGTCGGTTTCAGTAAATGTTCAGACTCCACCAACAAGTGATTTTTCAACATTTTGCCTTGAGGCTGGTCAGTTTCAGCTCTGAGTCCTTTCTTTGTATCCTGAGCACATTTCTAGATGCAAAAGAATGCAGATCACCAAGGCTTTAAACAGCTGTGTGTGTGTGTGTGTGTGTGTGTGTGTGTGTGAGAGAGAGAGAGAGAGAGCGCTCGTGTGGACTGTGTATCTTACTATTTCCTTTGAACTGTGTCTTGTGGGGCTATCGCACAAAAGCTAAAATGCAATTTTGTCATTCATTGAACTGAGAGGCTGCGTAACCCTTAAACGGATCATTACAAGGAGACTAAATTTCAGTTTGCTTAAAATGAACGATACTTATGATTGTGGCTGTACTATAAAGCCTGTATATCCCTACCCAGACCTTAAGATCCTCATGAGAATCCTGCTCCAGTTGCACCAAATGAGATGCAGCATGTGGCTACCAGAGAGAGAGAGTATTTTCAGTGGTGGTAACCCTGTTACGGAATGCTCTCCCCAGACAGGCTCAGTCAATGCCTATATTGGTCTCTTTTCAGCATCATGTAAAGAACTTCTTATTTTCCCAAGTTTTTCAATCTTACATTCTTTTAGCATTTCAAACATTATTTGCGTTAATGTTATCTCCTGTTGGTGGTCTGATACTGTTGTGGACTTCCTGCTTGTATTTTATTGTACTTTAATGGTTTTACACAACTAGAGAACCTCAATGAAGGGGAGGCATGACATGGCAGACCTTAGCACCACATTCCAACCCATGCCGGCCAGGGGGAAAGCAGGGGGAAAAGATTTTGTTTGTTTGGTACTTTTCACTATGCCAGCTCAAGGCTGGTAAAGATGCTGGGTCCAGACTGGGCCCTTCCCAATGAAACAGAGCCCCTCTACTAGCAGCAAAGCACCAACGTACCATCATAACCCCCATCAACATCAGGGTAGGATTACACTGCAGAGCATTTTGCAAAATGATAACGCCTGCTATTTTCCCCAAGTTCTAAACCAGATTGTTTCGACACAACTTCAACTATGTTCTATAAAATATACCAAAGAAATGCAATGTCACCCTTCCTTACATATTTATCTGTTACATAGAAGGGATAGACAACTTGTGGCCCCACGGACCTTTTGGCCTACAACTCCCATCAGCCTTAGCCAGCACAACCAATGGTGAGGGATGATGGGAATTGCAGGCCAAAACATCTGCAGGGCCACAAGTCACCTACAGATAAATGTGTAAGGTCAGGTGACACTGCACTCCATTGGTATATTTTATGAAATATTGTTGAAATTATGTCCACAAGAATCCCAAGTTCTATACTTGACAAATATAGCAGTTTTACTTTTATATGAATCTTGTTCATGAGAGTCCTGAACATTTCTACAAATTCTGGCATCTGCTTTCCATGAGAGGAAGGGCTCCACTTGCCAGAAGGTCACTTTGCCTAATTTTGGGGGATCACCCATCCCATCTGCACCACACCTCATCTCATTTAGCACTCTGTGTAACACTGTCAGATGGCTGGAAGTGCTGCTCTGGGAAAGAAGAGGTGAGGAAGCCCATTTCCATCAGCATAGTTGATCCACCGTAAATCTGGATTCAACCATCTGTATTTACAGTGTGGTTGTTTTTTATATATATATATATATATATATATATGCACCAAGGCTTTAAAAATGTCACCCATTTTATGAAAGAGTGAGGTGCTTATTTCTGTATGCCACTCAGGATTCTAAGCATAATAAACCAAGTATCATTACTTATGGAGGTTTTTTCTTCTTCTGAAGACAGAACTGTGTGTCCAAATAAACTTCAATCGGCTTTCAGTTTCAAAACTCTGTATTTTTAAAAAACAGACTTTAGAGCAGCAAGCAGTAACAGCAAGTATGTTCTTTTCAAAAATTAAAATAAAACAAACAGCAGCAGCAGCAAAATTGATTTGTGGGATGACAGAGTTGACTGTAGCTGGCCTGAAAAATGGAACGGATGTACATGCAATAATAAGCACAAGCAAAAACCTTTGAGCTCTTGTGTGGTGATCTTATAAATGTCTACTCAGAAGCATGCCCCATCGAGTTCAATGGCATTTACATTCAAATTGCAGCCATAGTGGCTTTCCAACGCTGATGTGACCGGAAAGCCAAAACGACAAATTCCAACGCCTCTTACCAGGGCAGTGCGGGGGGGGGGGGGGGGCAGGGGGGCCCACAATTTTGAGGGGGCACTCCAACAAGGTCCCCCCCAGCTTATGCTACTGCTTCCGTAGCATAAGCAGCCTATCAAGAAGCGAGGAGCCCGACTTGCGGAAACAGCGCAGAAGCCATCCCTCATGAAATTCTGAATATGAAGTGACATCTTACATCTTGAATAAAAGTGCTTCCCATTACCTTTTTTATAAATCGTTCTAGTTCATAGATATATTTAACATTGAATCAGTGCCACTGATTAAAAAATACTTAATGAGCAGTTTGAAATGGGGGGGGGGGGTGCACACACTCTCCCATCTGGTCTGGGCCTATGACCAGCCCTGCACAGGCCCTGCCTCTTACAACAAAAGTAAGAGTCTTAGGGGCACCACAAACAACCGTAGATGAACTGCCAGGCTTACTTCCAAGTAAATACACACAGCTGCCTCCTGCATTCTGGTGCCCTCCAGATGTTTCAGACGACAGCTCCTAGACTTCCCAACCTGGGGACTGATGGGAGTTGAAGCCCAAAACCTCTGGAGAGCAGCACCAAGCCGGCGAAGGCTGCGTTGGGCAAACGGCTGGAGCATCCGGACATAAACTCGGGTTAGGAAGTGTTCGTCTGAATCCACCCTCAGCTGAGCGATTCATTCGTACTTCCTTCCCCTCTCGCCTACATTCGCTTCCCGTGCGGGTATATAGAGAGAAACGTGCCTGCTTCGCTGGATCCCACCTGGGTCGATCCAGCCCAGCCTTCAGTGCCCCCGAGGGGCGGCCAGACCATTCGCCCCCTCGCCCCCCACTCACCGCAGTCCACCTTGTAGCGTTCGTGCCTGGCGCGAAGCCCGTCAATCTCGCTCTGCTGGTCGGCCAGGAACCGCTCCAGCTTCCCCTGCACGGCTTTGGGCAACTTGGCCACTTCGGGCCGCTCCAGGACCTGCTGCAGCACCGCCGCCATCTTGGGCAGAGAAGAAAAACGAAAACAACTCCCCGACCCGCTTCGCCCAATTTAGGCCCGTGAATGGCGGGAGGGAAAAGGTCGTATTTATGGGGGTGGAGGCTACTCAGAAGCTCGTAGGGCGCACGCGCAAAGACTCGCTCCCTGGTTTGCTCAAGGGGAGAGAACGTTTCGAATTCTTTCCGAGTGGTGAATTATGGGAGTTGTAGTACACAACCTATTTGGAAGGCGCCATGTTGGGGAAGGCGGCGGTGAATTCCAACTGCATTGGTACCTGCTGCAACCAGAGCTGCGAGGATCTTTTAGGGCCTGGTTCAGACCACACGCTAAGCCGTGTTTAGACCGCTAAGCCTTTTGCAGCGAATGATTAGTGAGCATGTTTAAATAATAGTTACATAGCCCCATCGTGATTAGGAAAGGTTTACATGCCACGCTTAGCAAAAACATTTAGCTCAAAATGCGTGATCCCAGTGGCTTAGCGTGTTGTCTGAACAGGGTCTTAAGAGTTCTCCTTGCTACACTACTGCTTTAAAACGATTTATAATAGTTTTAAACCGGTTAATAACGGTTATTAACTGGTTTAAAACTGTTATAAACTGTTTCAAAGCGGTAGTGTAGAAACCCTGAATGGATTCACAGCCCCACCGAAACCAGAGGCACCAGCCTGTACTGCTAGGTTTGCCTCGGGTGCTTGTATATAAATCCCACGACAGCCGTTTAAAGCGCCATTTAGCAACCGTGACACAAAAGGGCAGCTGTGGTACATGTTCTTTAGTACACAATGACCATTTTTTAACAAGGCCTGTGGATGGCATTTGCAGCATAATTTTGGATGGTTGTCATTGCAACACAATGCAGGTCTATTGAAAAGTTTTAAGTCCCATGGAGATCAATGGGACTTATTTACAGCTAACTGTGCATAGGATTGCAACTATGCATGTTTATAGGTGAAAAGTCCTACAATTCCCAGCATGCCCCATGCTGGCTGGGGCATGCTGGGAATTGTAGGACTTTCCCCCTATAAACATGCATAGGAGTGCGGCAAAAATTGGGTGTTTTTTCTCTCTCGTTCTAAATGAAAAAGATGTGCGATCTTCCGCTATGCGGGAGGACGCGCTGCTCCTCCATCGCAACTAAGCGAAATTCCTCCATTTCCCCCCCCCCCCCAAGACGCAACTGCCGTTTTTACCTTTCTAGAGACAATACGTGTGGCGTCAAAAGTAATTAGGAAATGTTAACTCCAGATAAAGAAATGGCCAGTCTCCTACTTTTAAAGGGGGGGGGGGAATCAGGGTTGGCTGGGAATCATTTTCTTTTCTGTGTGGTGAAAACGGCCTCCAGAGGTACCGGAGGGCAAAAGACACTTCCGGTCACTAGTCTCGCGCCATGTTGTGTGTGGCAAGGTTACTTTTCTATTTTGCCGCCCTTTGCTATCTTAAAAAGGAGAAAGAGGACGATTTATTCATTTATTTTTAGTCGAGTAGTTTAGGCGGCTTCTTACGAGTAACGTCAGAAACAAAACGAGGAGGAGGAGGTCGGTGCAGGAAATATGTTTTCGCCACACTCGAAGACGATGAACACAAAACGTGGTGTTGTTTTTTTTAAAAAAATGCGTCGGTCCGTTAACACGTACTACGTGCATGGCTTACGTCATCGACGTACGCCTTGATGTGCGAAAGGGAGCAGCGGCGCTCGGAGATGACGGAAGTTAGGCTACCTCAGTGGGTGCAGAGAGAAGGAGCCGGCTGATGAGGTGGACGGGGTAGATGTGGCACAGCAGCCTTGAGGAGGTGAGAGGCTTCCATTGCTGCTTTGTGGTGAAGCGGGCCAGGTGGGCCTGTGAGGCTGCATGGATTTGAGTCCTGGGGTTCTTCTGAAAGAAACGGTGATGGGATGGAGCTGATTCTCAAAACTTTATTTGCTGACTCTCTCAAGTTAGAAATCTGATTTCTGTGTATTTAATAACCCATGTCGTTCAAGCTCTGTCTTTTTTCTTTTCTTTCGAAGTTATTTGACTGAACTGATAAACAGTTGGAACCATGGGAAGAAGCTGCTTCGTAGACGAAGCGGTTGGGCAATATCTGTCAGAGCTTGCCACTACCAAGACAAAAGCGTTCAGCACTGGTCTCTTAATAGGGCAGGTAAGTGTCATAGGTCTCCTCTACAAGCAGTCGCTTTGACGCCCGATTCCCCGATTATGCGAATTACCTTGCACCCGCGTTTAAGCCTAATACCCACACACATCTCTGTGTGCGGGCGGGGGCGGATGTTGCAGTGTGCGAAGCCAGCAAGCACGGCGGCGGCGGCTGAGCGTGGCCTTCCTTCCCTCTTCCCTTCTCCCTCCTCCTCCTCCTCGGGCTCTGCCTCTCCTCTTGCCCATGTGCGGCCACGGAGTAGATGTCATCGGCACGCCAGATCCGAACTCTCCCGCTCTCTCCTGACAGGGAAACAGGACCGGCTAATCCCCCAGTTGAACAAGTAAAAAGCAGGAGAGGACGGCAAGGGAGGGAAGGAAGTGGGTGGAAGAGACTCTTTAGGTCGGTGTGTGTGTGTGTGTGTGTGTGTGTTTAACTGAACCTTTCCTAGGCAGCAAAAGAAAAGAAAATCATCTTCTTTTCAACGCCCCTCTCCCCGCTTTCCTTGCCTCCCTCCCCCCCTTCCCCGCCCATAGGATAAGGCGGTGTAACTCCAGAGGAAAAAAAACCTCGCTATTTAATGCGAATGTGAAAATGCGAATAAAAGGAGCTAAAACCCGCCTGTACTCCTGATTTGCGCTCCTCTCTTGTAGAGGTAATTTTTTAATGAGACTTGAAAGAGCTTTAAATTGCTCTTTTGCGCTTGGTTAGGCGATTGTGCGCATAATCGCTGAAGCGCATTTACCCCTAATCCCTCTGCACGAGAGGCGGCGAGGCGCATTAACGGATGACCAAGATGCGCTTTACAAGTAGTTAATGCGCATAAGCGCTTGTTCACATAGTCAAAATGCGCTTTAACGGCCGGAGCAAAATAAATAATGCGCATAATCGGGGAGATAAATCGCCTCTACGCCCGATTTGCACTCCGTTCTTGTAGAGGTAAATTTTTTAATGCGCCTTGAAAGAGCTTTAAATGCCTCTTGTAGAGGCACCCCCAGAGGTAATTTTTTAAATGCACCTTGAAAGAGCTTTAAATCGCTCTTGTAGAGGCAGCCATAATATCTTTTTTGGTGTATTCAGGGACTCTTCCCACTTGCTGCAAGTTCTAGGAGCCTCTTCTTCCTGGAGAAAATACTCACACAGTTTTAATTGCACCACCTTTACATGGTGCTTGGCAGTGCAGTCCTATTCGTGTTTACTCGGATGTAAACTTCACTTTGTTCAACAGGTGTGTTTGGTGTTGCCACCTGAAAGCGCAATCCGGCAGGAGGTTCTCGCCTGCACAGACTTTTCATAGAAATGAATAGGCATAGGTCAAATTCCTGCAGGAGTCTGCTCTTCAGGAGCTGTCCCCCAGATTCATTTGGAGGTTGTTTGTGCATTTGGGATGGGGTTTCCATAGATCAGCAGCAGTTAGCAGTTTTACTGAAGTAGCACTGTCAATTTCTTAAAATGGTAGTTGTAGGAAAGTATCAATTCCGGTTTTCCTGTACTTTATTATACTGTTCCTACATCTTGGAAGCACTGTGTTGAAAAGGAAATTGTTAAAAAAAAACAAAGCCACTTTCAGCCATATGGCTTTTGTTGCTCTTGCATCAAATTTGTTATAACAGTACCTTTTAGTTACAATTGCATTTTCCAGAGAGGGACATCTGCCCTGTCTAGTGAAGGGCTGTGTTTGAGAGATTGGACACTGGCTAGGGAAACTATTCACAGCCTGAACTTATGCATTAAGCTAAGCTAGATGCCCCTATGCCCATTGATTTCAGCCTTGTTGCACACAATATATTGTAGCTGGATTTGTACACTGCAAAGGGCTGCAGTGGATTTGCAATGGTTGGATGGGGTGGAGGCTCAATCCAGTATTGAACTTCTCAAGACTTGCTGCAACAATATGTTTGGAAGTATCTTTTCCCACTTCTAAGGGATCTTTATAGAAAAGACCTCTGTGTGTGTGTGTGAATATGTGTACATGAACACATTATGGTAAATAAGCAGTTTTAAAGGTGTTAATGGTTGAATTTGGATTGCTCTTCTCTCTCTAGAAGTACTTATGGTTTTTTTTTTATTATTTTCAGTGCTCCCAGCAGAGAGACTATGTCTTGCTAGCAATTCGAACACCTCCAAAAGAGGAGGAAAACAAAAGCAATACAAATTATCATTCAGATTTGTCTAATATTGATGAGGAATGGGCAACAGCACATGCCAGTCAGGTAATGCACATTCAGTTGTATTTCTTTGGTTTTGAAAAGTACTACTACTCTTGTAAACTCATTTCACTTTCATGAATTGGTTTTTGAGCTGCGGCATACCACTGGTTTTTATTTCATTTGCTTAAACCACAGGCCCTGGAATTCTGTACATGCCTATGTCAGCTGTAAGCTAAGCTGAATATCCCTGCTTATTTTTCCTTCCTAACACGCCCTACTTCATCCTGCCTGTTTTAATATAAATGCTTAGACCTCAGAGAAGATGTCCACATAACTGTACAGCATCAATCATACTAGTGGTTCAAAATAGTAAAATATAATCATAACAAATATAGATTACATGTTCAACATTATCACTGAAATATTTCAAAACTTGGAGTGCCATTGCAAGTCTGTTTTAACTTGCATGTAATGTAATAAATAATAAATTAAGATGTAACTATAAAACCCTGCCTAAGTTAGGCTTGGATGTGTTTTAGTGAGAGATTGTTTGTGTATGTTGGTTTGTTTGTGTATGTTGGTTTCCTAGGTAAATTAGGCAGAGAGGATTTGCCTGAAACCCTCCTGAGCAACAAATTGATACTGGTTTCCTTCTTCTAAGCCCCAAATATTAGATCCTATGCCACATCATATGTTGTTCTAGTATTAAATACATCTTTTCCAACTATGAAAACTTTTTATTGCACTATAAGTGGTGAAGATGGAAATAATTTACAGATACTGACAAGAACTCTAAATGTTGCAGGCTATGTATTTGTTGTTGTTCCCCGCCTCGATCTGAATGGAGAGGCAGGTTAGAAATGAAATAAATAAATAAAATAAATATGTTTCCCTGACGAGGCCCACCTGGTACCAACGTTGTTATCTTTTCGGCGCCAGGTCAAGACATTCCTCTTGTCTCAGGCATTTAGCAATATCTGATGAGTCTGGGTCTGTTTTTATTTTTATGCATAGCTTTTAAATGGATGTACATATTGTATGTTTTTGCAGTTTAAATTTTTGTATATTGTTTTTAAATGTTTTAATCTTATGTAAAGGCCCAGAGAGCTTCGGCTATGGGGTGGTATACAAATGTAATAAATAATAATAATAATAATAATAATAATAATAATAATAATAAAAATAGTACTGATTGAGTAGTGTCGTTGGGTTAAGACCTTTTCTGGGCAGCTGCATCAGATGAAAGATGGTATATATCTCTAGAAGAACAAGGGATGTTTGCTACTTAGGGACCCTATGTTGCCCATTATTGTACGTCTTGTATAAGTTGGCAACTATATAGGTATATGAGGCATATTTTAAAAAAATCTTTTGTATTTTTCTAAAATTTATATTGTCAGATGTAGAACTTCCATTACACTTTTAAATATTTTTATATTTGTATCTTGAAATTTGAGTTGCTCAGCAGTGAAATTGAATTGGTTTGATTTGGTAGGTATCAAGGATGCTTCCTGGAGGACTGCTAGTTCTTGGTGTTTTTATCATTGCTGTTCCAGAGCTGGCAAAAGAAATCCAAAGTACTTTACGGAAGGTAAATGATACAGATAATCTTCTTAGTCGAGTAGCAGTTTGTACTCGTGGCCTTGGTACTTGCCTCCTTTTTGCCTTCTCCACGCTCGGTTTACCAAGCACAGAGAGGTAGCTGCAAGGGTTCCCTCTGTGCTGGCTACAAGGGGGAGGGGGCAGAGAATGCAGTTTCCTAACTCCCACTCGGAGTGCTGTCTTTGAGCTTGGAGCCAGAAAACTGAAAAATCCTATGTCCCCACCCCAAGACACTGTGTAGGGGATATAGGATTACTCCCTAAAGTGTTTAGGTTATGAGTGGGATGTGCTCAACCCTCTAGCTATGAAAGGGGCTCATGGAAAGCAACTGTAAAGATCATAAACTGAGGTGATAGTGGTGGTGTCTTTTTTGCTTTCATTGAGCAGCTTGTAAAGAGCAGAGAAATATTCTGCCATAGAAATAACATTCAATTTGTGGCTTTCGCAATATAGTTTGAGGCCCTCTTTCTCTAAGTTATGGCAACTAGAAACCAGCCTTAACTCCATCCCTTATTCTCTTCCCTCTCCAAGCTTGTTTTTTCTGTAGAAAAATCCGTAGCTAAGAAGAGGTTGTGGAACATTTCGGAGGAAGACGTGTCAGACCGAGTGGCCCTTCATCTTTGTTCTGTTACGAAGAAGTATCCTTTTTACAGCAAAGTTAGAGCCTTCAGTTTAATGTGAGGATATATGAGTATCTGTGCTCTGATCTGCCTTAATTCAATGATGCAGGCTGCAGTCTTAACTGTTGAACACAGTTAGATTCACTTCTGAGTAAATCTCCATAGTCTTTTTCATAGCCACGCTCACTAGTAAAGCCAGTTCTGCCATTGGCACGTTACCAGTATCTGAAAAAAAAATTAAGTTACACCAGTTTGATTTTTTTAAAATGAGTAATTGTAAGGAACAGTTATGGTTTTGACTGGATGTTCAAAATGTGGCCTGTAAATTATGGCAAGACTGAGCAAAGGAGTCATTTATTTATTATATTTCTCCACCACCCAATAGCTGAAGCTGTTTTAAAATGATATACGATAAAATACAATATAAAAGTTTAAAACTATAGTATAAAATAAACATAAGAACCAAAATAAAACCTAGCAGCAGTGCAAAGGTTTAAAATACAGTAACAGATTTAAAACAACAGGAACTGAAAGACTAAAATGCCTGAGAAAATAAGGTCTTTACCTGGTGCCAGAAATGTAGGCACCAGACAAGCATCTCCAGGGAGCTCATTCCACAACTGGGGGGCCACAACAGAAAAGATCCTCTTCTTAATAGTCACCCACCCATTGCCATGTCTCCAAGGAGCAGCCATCAGCTTCTAAGCTGTGGTAATCTTAAAAGTCTAGGATAGAAAATAGTGCAGAGACTCCAGTGGAGTAGGGCACTACAAAATGGCCTCAGGAAGACTGAGAGCCGCCTTTGCAGCCGGGTGGTTAATGAGGCCTTGATACCAGACATTAACTCCTGACTGGTTTATTCCTAGGATTATGCAATAAATAGCTAGTAGTCTTGATAGCTATATTCCTGTAGTATCAGGCAATCCTTGCCCTTTTGTTTCTTTTAGCAGTTACAAAGGTCAAGTATGAGGTTGTTGGACAAAGATGATGGTGTGTGTGTGTGTGCGTATGTGCGTATGCATGTGCAGGATGTATTTTGTCCAAGGCACTAGATTAGCTAGGGTCCACACTGGATACATGACACTTTTCATTTGGGATTGAAAATAGCCAAGAATGAAGCCCTATTCAGGGGGTCAACGAGTGTATAAAGTAAACGTGTGAGGAGAAAGAGAAGTGCTCTAGCTCTGTCCACCTCACACATCTCCACCGCCCTGTGCTTACAGAGGGTGATGGTCTGAACAGGACAGCCACCTGTATTCGTGGAGGCTCCGTACGTGAGCCTGTAAAAGCAGGGACCTGGATTGTGTGGTGAGCCTCCTCAGGCGTTGATTCTACACCGCAAAAGAACACCTTGAGGCGCAATCTGATCTGAGCTCCATTTCTCAGAGCTGAAAGGCATCTGTATCCTGCAGCAGCTTAGCCAATGACTTACTTTTATAAATGTGTCTTCTCATATACTTCAAGCACGTTCAGTTGTTGTTTCTTAATTAGGAACGAATATTTTGTCGCACATATGATGTACAAGATCCAAAGGTGAGTTATATGTGTTTGGGGTGGGGTGGGGAGAAGGACGTTGGTAATTTTCTGCTACATTTGGCTGGGATATTTTTTTGCAGACCCTGCTTCAAATGAATGGAAGTTTCCCTAAAGTTGATGTACTCTTGGCCTTTAGTAGAACTTGCTCAAGGCAGTTGGTTGGTAGAATGGTGTCCTTTTTCTTGCAGCGCTTAAAGTTTTCATGAACCATTTAACTTCAGATAAACCAATAACACTGCCTTAGGTTGCCCTATGGTGCACATTTAATCCAGAGTTAGTCCCATTTAATTCACTTGGATATACTTCTGGGTGAACGTGCATAAATTGAGTTGTTTGGACTCTATAAGAAACTGAAGAAATGTTTTATCTTTTGTGCCTTTTGATGTCTTCATGATATGGTCTCTTCTTCTCTCCTGTTCAGAGTACAGCTAAGCCAGAGGACTGGAAATATCAGAATGGCCTTTCTGCTTCCTGGCTATCTTTAGAATGCACAATTA
Organism: Anniella stebbinsi; assembly: GCA_029215795.1. Taxonomy (NCBI): domain Eukaryota; kingdom Metazoa; phylum Chordata; class Lepidosauria; order Squamata; family Anniellidae; genus Anniella; species Anniella stebbinsi. The sequence goes on along the minus strand of JARDYH010000004.1, from coordinate 118,897,532 downwards.
ATGCTAATATACACATCCCACTACCGGCTACATTGGCCAGCCACGACCTAGAGAAAAATACAAGGGTAACAGAACAACTGCTATGCACGACTTATTTCTATTACCTAATCTATAAGTATTAAGGTAGAATGATATATACCTAGGTTGTACTATTTCCCAGTTTACTATTCTAGTCTTTTAACTTTGCTATTTTAACTCTGTATTTTAAATCTCTGCACTGCTATTCAGATTTATTTCGGTTGTACTTTCGGATTGTGGTTTGATATTGTGTTTTTAGCTTTCATATTACATTTTATGCTGTACTTGTGGTTTTAACTTTTGTGAACTGCCCAGAGAGCTTCAGCTATTGGGCAGTATAGAAATGAAATAAATAGCTCAGTTGATCCCTGCCTTTGCTCCATCTGCTTTGCTGTTTCGCTGCTTCTAAGCCGGAACAACTTTCAGACTCTGTCCCTTAAGCCACTTTCCTGTCTTCCTTAAACTTTCACCCAACCCCTCTTCTTGCTCAGAGCCTATCCCAAATCATTATTATGTTGCTGCTTCTACTATGTCGGTTGTCAGTTAATCTCTTCTGTCCCAGCCCCAATAGACCTTTCTTTACCTTTATAAAGGAACTTGCTTTTCATGAGAGCCAAGTCAGTTCTGTGCTTAGTCCAGTGTCACTATGAATGATCAAAATGAGGTCTGGCAAGAAACATTACTTAATGCCAAAGGGCAACATACTGGTTTTAAATCAGTGATATTACCCTATTCCGATTTCACTTTCTATAGAAAGTATAAATTGAAAGAAAAATGATTGCAAGCTATTTATCTCTCTAGACTATCTTTAGTTTATGGCTATTAGCAGTATTTATAACTAATAGTAGCTATTTAACTGTTCTAAGCACTTCATGTTGGCCACAATTCAGGTGCAAATCTCTTCTAATGTCAATAGCACAGAAACTATTTAGCAAAATGTTAGTGCAACATGTATCCTGTTCTTTTGATTCTGATTTATAGAATGGATTAGTACGATGGGCCAAACAGATAGAGGAAGCTGTCTTTTTGATCAATGGTCAAGTCAAAGAGGAAGATGCCGACTTACTGGAAGGGCAAGTAAGTGCTGAATGACGTATCCTTAATGCTGATGTAGAACATGATGTCTAGCATGGTATAAGTTCTTACTAGCCAGTGTAAACTTACAGTAGCTGCAATTGAGTTGATGTGGATCATTGTTACAGCGGACCTGTAATAATGCTATTGCAGGGAAGATGGCCAAATGAGTCTCTATCCTGAAGTTATGTGTCTCCTTTGACCAAGTAGTAACTTAGCAAGTAGCTACATCCACATTGTAGTAAACCTGTCTATAATATCTTGCCAAGTGTTAGGGAGAACTCCACATGACATCTGATCAGTATTGCCTGAACAATAATTCTGGAAAGGAGGAAATTTGTCCACATCACTTTTCAGGTTATTGCAGGCAACTGGCTTGTCAAACAATAAAGTATACGCCATGGTACACTACCATTTACCAGGTGTTATCTATATTTACCCATTGAGAGTGTACATTTCCTCAATTCAGGAGCTGAGAAGTCTTGAAAAATTAGGTAGGAGATATTCCATTAGAAGATAGCAACTTTGGAGCCGTATTGCATTACTAAGTGATAGGGATGAATGGCTCAGACTGTTTTTGGTGTGTCAGTTCTTCATGTGTTAATCCATAAATACATTCCGTCCCATTTCCACCCTAATCTGCCTTTTTAAAAATAGCTGCAAAAATAATACGCATTTGTATTTGATGAAATGCACATTTTCTTACGCATCTTGGTACATTTCAAGCTGAACCACGGCAGCACAATCAGAAGTGCAGAATTGGAAGGCTAACTGCATTCTGATCGCCACGTTGCTTTGGGAGGTGTGAATAAGCTCAGTTGGGCTGAACAAAATCCTCAAACATCCCTACTAAGTGGCCAGAGCAATTATATTTATCAGTAAAAAAAAATTAAAAAATTCTCTCCACCAGACTTCCTTTTTGAGGTCAGTCATTACGCATCTCCCTGTGGTCATCGCTCTTGTACACCAGTTGGATAGGCCCAATCAGATGTATTTATTTTCTGAAACTGCACACCTTTAGGGCTTTTACACATTCAAACATAGTTTGAGTACATGATTTGTTGAAGTCTCAAGTTTCCACCACAGTGCTTTGTAATTGTTACTGCTTAGAAAGGGAGTCCAGACGTAGATATGGTGGTTTTGCTGACTCTTGCAAACTAATGAAGAATGGCAGACAGAGAAAAACCCGTGGCAGTTTTATTTACAGGAAAGATGTTTGTCACACTTATACAACTCATAACAGCAGAAAACGATCAACAGATAAAATGTCCAAAATGGACAGCCTTCTCTCTTGAAACTCGTGAATTCCCTTAACTGCTTTGTATCGTTTAATTATTTCTACAGAAAAAGTCTACAAGAGGAAACATGCCATCAGCTACTCAGAGCCTTGATGTTAGGGTTTTAATGCAATTGGTAAGTTAAGTTCACCAGCGCAGTAAGTAGCAAAGAGAGTGATGTAGGAAGTCCCTGTTTGAAACCTCACCTGATCTATAAATTCATTAAGAGCACAATCCTATGCAGGTTTAGGCAGAAAAAAGTCTTACAGCTCCCAGTGTGCCATAGCGAGCCATGTTGGCTAGGGCATGCTGGGAATTGTAGAATTTTTTCCCTGTCTAAATATGCATGGGATTGCATCGTAAGTGATGTTGCATAAGCTGCTATCTCTTGGCCTCAGTTCTTCCCCACTTCTATGACATGGCAGAGGTTGCTTCTGAGAATGGGAAAGAAAGGACATTTCTTCCGTGCAGATTTCACATCCCACAGGAAAGGTATTTGAGAGCTGGTGCAGCCATTAACTCCATTAGTTGGCCAGGTGCACACTGCTATGTCTTCAGCAATGCCACCGGTCACTCTAAAAAGTGCTATATAAGTATTAAATTCCCCATCTCCATTAAAAATTCCATGCTATAGGTTGTACACTATAAATTGCTATAGGTTGCCAGCCTGTTAGGATGAGATCGTCAGCCCCAGATCTTTAGGGACCATGCAAGTGTTCCAAGAGGCCAGATGGAAATTATTATTATTATTATTATTTACATTTATATACCGCCCCATAGCCGAAGCTCTCTGAGCGGTTTACAAAAGTTAAAAGATTGAACATTAAAAGTCAATATACAAAATTTAAAACATAAAACAAAACCAGCTGACATTTAAAACAATTTTAAACTTTCAGCCAGGTCAAAGACTCAATTAAAAACTCAACTTAAGCTGTTAAATGCCTGGGTGAAAATATTTTTTTGACCTAGCGCCAAAAAGATGACAGTGTTGGCACCAGATCATTCCATAATTGGGGGCCAACTCAGAAAAGGTCCTCTCCCTTGTTGTCGTCCTCCAAGCTTCCCTCGGAGTAGACAACCGGAGGAGGACTTGGATGCTGAGCATAGCGTACAGGTAGGTTCATGTCGGGAGAGGCGTTCCATCAGATATTTTGTTCCCTCGCCATGTAAGGCTTTATAGGTTGAAACCAGCACCTTGAATCAGGCTTGGAAATGTAAAGGCAGCCAATACAAGCGGGCCAGAATCGGTCTTATATGTTCAAACCTTCTGGTCTCTGTTACCAATTTGGCCATTGCATTTTGCACAAGCTGCAGCTTCTGAACCATCTTCAAAGGCAGCCCCACGTAGAGTGCATTGCAATAATCTAACATGGAGGTTACCAGAGCATAGACAACTGAAGCCAGATAGGGTTCAGATAGGGTCGTAGCTGGGCCACCAACTGAAGTTGGTACAAGGCACTCTGTGCCACCGAGGCCACCTGCGCCTCAAGTGACAGAGATGGTTCTAGGAGAACCCCCAAGCTACGAACCCGCTCCTTCAAGGGGAGTGCAACCCCATCCAGAACAGGTTGAACACCCTCCATCCGGCCAGAAGAACTACCCACTAACAGCATCTCAGTCTTGTCTGGATTGAGTTTCAGTTTATTAGCTCTCATCCAGTCCATTGTCGCAGCCAAGCACCGGTTCAGCACATCCACAGCCTCACCTGATGAAGATGAAAAAGAGAAGTAGAGCTGTGTGTCATCAGCGTACTGATGACAATGCACTCCAAAACTCCAGATGACTGCTCCCAACAGTTTCATGTAGATGTTGAACAACATAAGGGATAAGACTGACTCATGCGGAACCCCATTCTGGAAAATGCACGGGGCTGAACAATGTTCCCCAAGCACCACCTTCTGGAGCCGACCCACCAAGTAGGAGCGGAACCACTTCAATGCAGTGCCTCCCACTCCTAATTCAGCCAGTCGTCCCAGAAGGTTACCATGGTCGATGGTATCGAAAGCTACTGAGAGATCAAGGAGAATCAACTGAGACACACTCCCCCTGTCTTTCTCCCAACATAGGTCATCATGCAGGGCGACCAAGGCTGTTTCCGTGCCAAAACCAGGCCTGAAACCCAACTGGAATGGATCCAGGTAATCAGTCTCATCCAAGAGTGTCTGGAGCTGGCCAGCAACCACCCGCTCAAGGACCTTGCTCAGGAATGGAATATTTGCCGCTGGCCTATAGTTACTAAGATTTTCCAGGTCCAGGGAAGCTTTCTTCAGGAGTGGTCTCACTACCACCTCTTTCAGGCGGCCTGGGACCGCTCCCTCTCACAGAGAGGCATTAATCACTTCCCTTGCCCAGCCGGCTGTTCCATCCCTGCTAGCTTTTATTAGCCAAGAGGGGCAAGGATCCAATACAGAGGTGGTTGCACGAACCTGTTCAAGCACCTTGTCCATGTCCTCAAGCTGTGCCAACTGAAACTCATCCAAAAAAACAGGACAAGCCTGTGCTCTGGATACCTCGCTAGATTCACCTGCTATAACATTGGAGTCTAAGTCCTGGCGGATGCCAAAGATTTTATTCTGGAAGTGCCTAGCAAATATATTACAGCAGACCTCAGTCAACTCTGACAATCTCCGCTGGGCGGCAGGTTGATGATTTAATAGTGGCAGCAAAGTATTTTTTTTTTGCTGCCCTCACTTACCATAGGCACTTACCAGTGTTTGATTGCATCCACTAGGAGTTCTTTTCCATCTGCACTCAAGCCGTCTCCTATTTTGTTTCATCACTCTCAGCTCTGGGCTATACTACAGAGTTGTACGAGCTCTACACAGGAGAGGCGCTCAGGAACAATCGTGTCATTTCTGCATTCAGGGACCTCAACAGTGCATCCAAGACCACCTCTGTCAGCTCAGCTAGGGAGTCCCTTGAGCAGCGGGGTGGGCAGTACACCAACAGAATCCCTAATCTGTCCCGTTGGCCCAGCACAAGGTACAAACACTCTAGACCAGTAGTCACATGGACAGGGAGCCTGCAGAGGGAGATGGAGTTCCTATAGACCACAGCAACCCCCCATCCTCGACCCTCAGGTCTACCCTGATGCTGACCCAAGTACCCCGGTGGGCATAGCTGGGAGAGACTTAACTCCTCCCTGCTCTCCCACCCAGGTCTCAGTAATGCAAGCCAGATCGACCACTTCATCCACTGTTAGATTGTGGATGAGGGGGGTCTTATTTTGCACCGATCTGGCATTTAAAAGCAGCATCTGGAGACCCGAGGGCTGACTGATAGGGCAACCAACAGACCTATGGGTGTGCGTGGGACCAGAACAAGGCATAAGCATTAACTGTCTGGGCCACGTTCCCCTTACCTGACAAGTCCTCCTCACAGCACCATATCTCCCTCTCCCCATCACTATATTGATTGGGCCCCCCTCAGATCTCCCACTTGGCCCTGTGTCCTCCCTCCCAGGCCCATAGTTCTTGCCAGGAAAAGCAGGTAGGCAGCAGCAGCTGTGTACTTACAGAAAGTTAGTATTGTGCTTGTGACTTCTGTGTGTTCTCTCTTTCAGTCACGAAATTCAAACTCCAGGACCACAGCAACAGTCCAGGTCTGCAGTAGTTCCATAAACCTTAAAGGTGCTGTAAAATGCAAAGCTTACATCCATAATAACAAGCCCAAAGTTAAAGATGCTGTTAAGGTACTTTTGCTGCTCTTCAGTGTACTGAAGGATTTGGTCTTGATCCGATTCCCCACCCCCCAACCACCGATATTTTTCTTAACCTACAATTGATGTAAAATAGAGGGTGTCATCTCAGTAGGCCACACTTCACCCAGAGCGCCCTAAATTTCACTGAAAAATGCCAAAGGCATACCAAGTATCTGTATTCTTGACATAAATATGAGTTCTGTCTTGGTCTTGAAAAACATGTTTTCCTTCAGTGCTGTAGGAGGTAATAGAAGTGTTCTGTTTTTGCACGTTAATTTGACACTTACAATGTGGTTTTGTACATGCCTACTCAAAAGTAAGTCTAATTGAGTTTGCTGGGGCTCACTCTTAAGTAAGTGGATATAGGATTACAGCTTTGGGGGTGAGGGTGGAGGGTGTCTAGGTTTTCTTAAAGTTGATCCAACCTTGAGGGTTTTCTTTTCCTGGACTTCTGTATGCCTCAGAGTGGCCTTCAGCATCTCACTGGGTCTCAGAGAAAAGGAGGGATGGTGAGAGTAGGAACTCTTCTTTTTTACTCCAGCCTTTGCAGCTGAGAGCTCCGAGGATTATTCATTTGCTATATCAACCTACCTTCTCTTGTCCAGCAGTCAGAGGCTTGGTTCACACATAACACTGACCATGGCGTGGATTGTTGAATTCTGGGTTGTTGTGATGTGTGAATGTGGCTGTACTAACAAACCATGTTTTGTTAACCATGAATAACCCAGAAAGTTTGTTGTTGGGTAGTGAACTCTGGGTTGTTTAAACTATGGGTTGTCATTACATGTGAACCCAGAACTGTGGGTTGTTCATGGGTTGTTTTGCCAGGCTACAGAGGTGGCAGGCAAGAGTGATTTTTTAAAAAAACCAGTCACTCTACATGCCAGTACTGCAGCACCACATAGACAATTGGGCTACAGGGCAAAGGAGGAGGGAAACAACCCAAGGATTTAGTAAACAACGGTTTGTTCAATCGTCCGCTTGACAAACCTTGGGTAGAGCAACAACGATGTGTTAAATAAACCATGGGTTAGCGTTATGGTGAACCAGGCCATGATGTCCCTCTATAGAAGAGACTATAGCCATGCTTTTGCCTTATAAAAGGTGTTCTGTCCAAAGGGCTGTGTCGCCCCTTCTTTGGTACTCCACACACTGATGAATCAGTAGTCCAATGCTAGAAGGCAGGCTGAGTTTTAACACATTGCTGATTTAGTCCTCTGTCTCTCCCTGAGTTGCCAGCGAGTGGTGGGAAACTGCCCATATCCCACCACACATGACCGCAACTGTGGGTCAGATCAGGCCCAATAGCACTGTTTTGACATCGTTGTTTTTTCTTTAAAACACAAAATATTGCACGTTCAACCATAATGTTGATATCAAGGGCAATTGCAATCTTCCTAATATTTCCCTTTTTATTCTCTGAAATAAGGTTGTAGCCAGGGTTGCCCTTCCCTATTCATGTTTCTGGAGTTATGTGCAAGAAATAAATAGACATTTTACATATTGGTATGATGGATTTCATCCAAATACTTTTGCTGAATAATCCTCCTCGACCTTTAGTGTTCCTCACTATTAAAAAAGGGTTGTGAACATGGCAGGTTTTTCTCTTATTCTTGCTGCACAGAATCACAATTTACTTCGAAGTAAACATGCCTAGGATCACATTCCATGTTCTTTCCATTGATTTTTGCAGGACTTGATCGCCACTGTACTGAATGATGCCTACTAATTTGCAGTATAAGTTAAACAGCCAGTCAGCCAGTTTGCATGTAATGGCAAATTGTGGGTTAATTAACCGACCATTTGCCATGTAAGAACAGGAGTGAGCAAGCACACTCCCTCCCGCATGCTCCTCACTTCTGCTTTTAATGAACAACGGACCCAGAGCATGGGCTGTTTAGGGGTGCAACAACCCAGTGATTAACCCATGGTCATTCTGAGGGTGTAAATCTCACAGAACACCTTTTCTGTTTGTTAACGGATAAGGATGGGGTAATAACTTTCTTTCTGGCAAAACTCTTACACTTTTTTCAAAGCGTTGTGGCTGGCAGAAATGTTTATAGGTGCTGCATTTCCCATCAGCTGTAATGGGAAAAGCTGCAGCTGTTATATTTAGGGGTGTGCACGGACCCCCCGGATCGGATCGGGACCCGGATCGGGACCTCCAATTTTGTCCCGGACCGGTTCGGACAAAATCGGAGGCCCCCCGGACCGGATCGAGTCCGATCCCGATCCAAAAATCGGAAATTTTTGGATCGGCCGCCATTTTTTTCCCCATAGACTTGCATTGCAATGCAAGTCTATGAGGAAAAAATGGCGGCGGGTGGGTAAGGGGGGGCCTAACTCCCTCCCCCCCCCCGGGGCCGTCCGCTGTGGACGGCCCCGGCAGGTAAACCCCCTCCCCCGCGCTCCCTACCCCCCCTGGGGCCGCCTGCTTCCATCCGCTGGCGCCCGCGGGCGCCAGCGGATAGAAGCGGACGGCTCCGGGGGGGGGGGGTAAGCCCCCTTCCCCGCCACTTACCTTCTCGGCACGTCCGGCGCCGGCGGCTACTACCAGCGGGCTCCGCGGCCTACTCTCGAGTAGCGCGCCGGGTGATGACATCACCCGGCGCGCCACCCTGGAGCAGGCCGCGGAGCCTGCTGGTAGTAGTAGGCGCCGGCGCCGGACGGGAGCCGCCGGGCCGGGCAGGTAAGGGCCCCCCTCCCCCCTCCCCCCTCCGCGCGCCCCCTCCTCCCCCCTCCCCCCTCCGCGCGCCCCCTCCTCCCCTCCACGCACCCCCTCCTTACCTTTCCGGCCCGGCGGCTCCCGTCCGGCGCCGGCGCCTACTACTTCCAGCAGGCTCCGCGGCCTGCTCTAGAGTAGCGCGCCGGGTGATGACATCACCCGGCGCGCCATCCTAGAGCAGGCCGCGGAGCCTGCTGGGAATAGTAGGCGCCGGCGCCGGACGGGAGCCGCCGGGCCGGAAAGGTAAGGGCCCCCCTCCCCCCTCCGCGCGCCCCCTCCTCCCCTCCACGCACCCCCTCCTTACCTTTCCGGCCCGGCGGCTCCCGTCCGGCGCCGGCGCCTACTACTTCCAGCAGGCTCCGCGGCCTGCTCTAGAGTAGCGCGCCGGGTGATGACATCACCCGGCGCGCCATCCTAGAGCAGGCCGCGGAGCCTGCTGGGAGTAGTAGGCGCCGGCGCCGGACGGGAGCCGCCGGGCCGGAAAGGTAAGGGCCCCCCTCCCCCCTCCGCGCGCCCCCTCCTCCCCTCCACGCACCCCCTCCTTACCTTTCCGGCCCGGCGGCTCCCGTCCTGCGCCGGCGCCTACTACTTCCAGCAGGCTCCGCGGCCTGCTCTAGAGTAGCGCGCCGGGTGATGACATCACCCGGCGCGCCATCCTAGAGCAGGCCGCGGAGCCTGCTGGGAGTAGTAGGCGCCGGCGCCGGACGGGAGCCGCCGGGCCGGAAAGGTAAGGGCCCCCCTCCCCCCTCCGCGCGCCCCCTCCTCCCCTCCACGCACCCCCTCCTTACCTTCCCGGCCCGGTGGCTCCCGTCCGGCGCCGGCGCCTACTACTACCAGCAGGCTCCGCGGCCTGCTCTAGAGTAGCGCGCCGGGTGATGACATCACCCGGCGCGCCACCCTAGAGCAGGCCGCGGAGCCTGCTAGTAGTAGTAGGCGCCGGCGCCGGACGGGAGCCACCGGGCCGAGAAGGTAAGTGCCCCCCTCCTCCCCCCCCCCCCCGCTGTCCACTTTCATCGGCGGGCGCCCGCTGGCGCCCGCCAATGGAAGCGGCGGTGGGCGCCAGTGGGCGCCCGCCGATCCGCCGATCCGCCGAACCGGTTCGGAGCTTTTTCGGACCGGTTCGGATTGGATCGGCCGATCCAGCTGCGGGATCGGAAATCGGATAATTTATCCGATTTCCCACTGGACCGGACTCGGATCGTGGATCGGGTCCGATCCAGTGCACATCCCTAGTTATATTCCTGCCTGTAATGTAGTTTTTAAATCAAATGACCCTTGTGTGAAAAAGCGTGGATGCCATAGGAAGGACGGAATGGGCTTATTTCCATTATATCAATGGCTGCTAATCCTAATGGCTATATACTACCTCCAGTATCAGAGGCAGTATGTTTGTGCGCAGCGGTTGGTGGGGAACATGGGTGGCAGGGTGCTATTGCAGCCAAGTCCTGCTTGTGGATTCCCCGTGAGCAGCTGGTTGGCCACTGTGAACAGAATGATCCAGTATGGCTCTTCTTATGTTCTTACGTTTCTGTGCAAAAATGATTAACTCAGCCATTTACATTTTTCATGTTCCAAAATGTGAATGACGGGGTACAGATGACCTTTTCCCATGTTGACGCAAGCTAACACTGCCTACCTTTGTCACCATGCACCGCTGCCATGCTCCTCCAAAACAGACACCTTTGAGGTTGATTGAAAAGAGTACTTTGCTCCTAAAAGTAAGGGAGGACCCTGGCCAGTCGGAGTCCCTACTCACATTTAGGAGCTGTTCACATGTACTCTTGTACATGCAGTGTACTCTTTCCATCAAAGTCAAATGGATCTTTGTTGAGAGAACGTGTTGGCAGTGCACGACAAAAGGCAGGCTACCCTTCACAACACTGCCATGCAAACATTAATTCATGGAGGGGGGCATGTGTACACCCCCCCCCCCAAGTGTAATGTTTTGAAAGCACCCTGCGATTTTGCAATTTCAACACCAGCTGTATTATTTGAGTATAGTGGGTTGTGGAATGTGTAGGAATGAATTGCACTATCTTGAGCTTAAATTAAGTGTGCGTTGCGTAGCTATTTTTCCACCCTATTGTTCATTTTACTGTAAAGATATTTATTAAACACAGAAGACTGAACATCTTCTCCGGCAGTGACTTAGAATATTTCTTGCACTTTTTAGAATGTTTTTGTATCTTTCTGATTTTGTCTTTGCAGGCCTTGAAGAGAGATATAATAAACACTCTGTCAGATCGTTGTGAAATATTGTTTGAAGATTTGCTTATAAATGAAAGGCCAGGAAGGAAAAGTAAGAAAAGGGGAAAAGTAATTGGGTAACAATGTGTGTTTTCAATGGAGCTGCCTATGTGTTGACAGGAGCCATGAGATGTTGAGCATATTGCATGAGCTTTGAAATCGCTGCACTGGTTGCCAGTGACCTACCAGGCCTGATCCAAGGTGTTCGTAATAGTGCACAAAGCCTTAAATATTGTCCCTTGAGGAACGTAGCCTATCAGGCTACCAGACATCGCAGGGCCTTCTCTGTGCCAGCGCCCTGGCTGTGGAATTCCCTTTCCAGTAAAGATTTGGCTATTGTCATTCTGTCCCCAGTTAAAGACTGGCAAGCGCTCTATGTGTTTTTCTGATTGATCGTGTTGATGATTTTATAGTATTTTATAATGTATTTTTAATTTTAGAGTTAGTATTGTATCGTTTTTTATACTGTGTTTTATGTAGGTTGTTAGCCGCTCTGGGCTCTTTGTGAGGGAGGGCAGGAGAGCGATCGAATCAAATAAATAAGTAAATTAAAATGACTGTATTTATTTATTTAATGAATTACATGTGCATACCGCCCCATAGCCGAAGCTCTCTGAGAGGTTTACTGTATGTAGTTCTGCTCTTTAAATTTGGGTTTCTAAAACAAATTATTTTCTGATAAATGGACATCTTCAGTAATTAGTGAAAATAAAAGCTAGCCATACATTCATGCATTGCACAACTCGATTATTATGTAGGCATTGCTGCCCATGTAGGTATTATGAATGAATAAATCACACCAAACTTTTTGAAAATTTCCATAATCTGTCAACTATCAGAAGTGTGGTTGCCAACTTTCTTTCCCAATACAAGAGGCAGCAGTTGAAATAGTCAAACAGAAATGATGTGCATAGGCACACAACTGCTAGATATATAACGAATTGAAAAACTGGGGTGAAAGGGTGGTTCTTCTTCGTGGTCTCTGTGCATCACACATATGGGCTCGCGCCGCCGCCGCGCCTGCTTCCGGGAAACTTAGCTAGCTTAGACTTTTGGCGGGAACCCCTCCCCCCACCATCCTACCGCGCATGCTCAGGGCTCCCGCCTCTCCTTTACGTCAGTTCTTCTTCGACCGCTTCGCAGTAGCCTCGCGGGAGACTTCTCTGGTACGTTGTACCTGTTTTGAGAGAAAAGAAGATAAATATAGTTAGCTTAGGCTGTTGTTTTTGTAAGAATAGTTGTTAGTTAGTATAGTTCTGAAAAAAAAAATAATTTAAATAATAAATTAGTAGTTAATAGATATAAGAATTCTTTGGGCGGCTCGCCATCTTATGGCACAGACCGCGTTATTTCGACGTTGTTCGCGGTGTAGGGCCAAAATAGCCCTCACCGACGGACACTCGCTCTGTCTAATCTGCCTGGGAGAGGCCCACGTTGTTGATTCATGCAGCCATTGCATGCGGTTCTCTAGGCAGACGAGAAGAAATAGGGCTGATCGCCTCCGTAGCCTTTTGTGGACGAAGGCCTTATCAGCAGTTGACCGACCACAGCCTTCCATGATGAAAACTGCGGTTTCTGGGGAGAGTCGTACCCTCTCGAACCCAGCATCTCCGGGTTCCCCCCGATTAGGGGCGGCAGCGCCGGCATCGTTATCGGGCATTTCACCGGCCTCCTCCCTGCCTCCGGTGAAGAAGGCCAAGAAATCGAGGCCAAAGAAAACTCCGAAAATTACCGGTGGGCCTGCGACACCGTCGATACCGTCTACGGTATCGAAAAAGTCCCGACCATCTTCCATGCCTGCTTCGACATCGATTAAAGTCGTCGCCATGGTCCACAAGTCATCGTCGGTACCGACCCGACCATCGGCATCGATGCACCGCTCGACGTCGATCGCTTCCACATCGTCACAAAGGACCGAAGCTTCTCCGACACCGTCGGCATCGAAGCGACGTGTGTCTTTGCTTCTGCGTACGCCGTCGACGCCGAGGGTGCAGCAGCAAACGGCTACTCTGTCACCCTCCAGATCACTGCCTTCTCCGGGACCGATGCCCATCCTCCTGCCATCGGATACAGAGCGGCCGGTACCAACACAACTGTCGTCGCCAGGGGATCATCGTCGCCGAGCGCATCGCTCTCGAAGTCGTTTATCGAACTCGAGGTCGCGTTCTCGGTCGCAGTCGCGAGACTGGGACACCTATTCAGCGCATTCCCACCACACGGAGCGTGCTCGGTACCGCTATGACCCTTACACGGGACAAAGGATCCGTGAAGAGCAGTCGCCGCCGCCTGTCCCTCCGCGGAGGACAACCTCTCTCCAGGCCGCGGCACGGCATCGAGGGCGATCGACGTCGACAGCGACCCGTCCTCGTGACCGTACACCACCAGCGTCACACCGACACCGACAACCCTCTCAGTCTTTTGAGGACTACGAATCTGACTCATCTTCGGCTCCATCTCCACGGCCATCGGAGCCCTCTCCCTCTGACACGGTCGGTACCGAGGATCGCGCCTTGCCCACGATGGAGATGGGCAGTTTCTCGGACCAAATGCTGAGACTGGCTCAATCCCTTAATATCGAATGCCAGCAACCAACTGACGAGTCGGACGATGGCATTTATGACGTTATGTATACAGAGCCATCTCCACAATTAACATTACCAATGGTTAAGGCATTGTTGAAAACAATTAAGCAGTCTTGGGAACATCCAGCCACTGTTGGGCCAACGTCGAAACGCCTTGATGCCATCTATAAGGTGAAGGAGGCGCAGGCACCTTTTCTTTTTCAGCATCCCAAACCTAATTCGGTTGTCGTGGAGGCAGCACAGGGCAGATCGGGTAAAGTGCATTCCACCCCAACTGATAAGGAGGGACGAAAGCTCGACTCCTACAGCCGTCGGATTTATGCCTCTACATCGTTGGGCATAAAAGTGACTAATTATATGGCGCTCATGGCACGCTATCAGCTATTCCTATGGGAAAAGATATCGTCATTAACCGATTACCTTCCGGACGACCAGCGTGAACTCGCTAGGGTTTTTCAATCAGAGGCAGTCAGGTTGTCAAAACAGGAATTGACAACAGCGCGACATCTAACGGACTGTGTATCTAAAGCCATGGTTGGTGCGGTTGCCTTACGTAGGCATGCATGGTTGCGTTCAGCGTCTCTTCCGCAGGAGACCAAGAACCGGATTGAAGACCTTCCCTTTGACGGGGAGGGCCTCTTCCATACGGACACTGACGTCACTATGGATACTTTGCACAAGGCCAGAATGACTGCTAAAAAGATGGGCTTTCAGCAGCCACAACAGTCTTACCGCCCTCGGAAATGGTATCGGCCAGTCCCGTACCAACCCCGGCAGCAACAGGAAAGGACACAGCGCTACCAACCAACCTTGACGCAGGCTTATCAGCCACGAAAGTCCACACCGCGTTTTCAACAACGCAACAAACAACCACAGCATAGTAAGCGTCGTCTTTGACTTGGCGCCACCTCTTATCTGCAGCAGCGCCAACAGACTACAGCCCTTTCTGCAAACCTGGGCGTCAATAACATCGGACGCTTGGGTGCTGAACATCATAGCAGAGGGCTACAAAATAGAGTTCGAAGTCCCTCCTCCACTTGGCATCATAAAAATTACACCGCCCTCGGTGACTCTAGCGCAGGAGACTACCACACTTCTGCACAAGGCGGCTATCACGAGGGTACGACAATTTCAACTCCGTCCAGGGTTTTACTCCCGTTATTTTACGGTGCCAAAAAGGGACGGGGGACTTCGTCCTATTATGGATCTCAGAAATCTGAACAAGTTCATATTACCCAAGAAATTTCGCATGGTTACAGTGGCATCTGTCCTGCCTATGCTAAAGAAGGGCGACTGGTTCACGCTAATAGACCTAAAAGATGCCTATTTTCACATCGCTATTCATCCTACCCATCGACACTATCTGCGATTTGTAATTGGGCACCAGGCGTACCAGTTCTCCGTCCTTCCCTTCGGCCTAAAGTCTGCACCAAGGGTATTCACCAAGTGCATGTCGGCAGTATGCGCGCACCTACGATCACACGACATCGACTTATATCCTTACCTGGACGATTGGCTGATCGTCTCAAAGTCCAGAAGCCAGGCGCGTGCCGACGTTCACGAGGTCATCTCTCTTCTGTCGTCGCTTGGGCTGCAGATAAATTACAAAAAATCCATCACTCAGCCATCGCAAAGACTGCAATTTATAGGAGTTACCCTAGACTCTACCTTGGGAAGGGCCTTCCTGCCGGCAGACAGGATAACCGCCCTGCAGAAGCGGGCATTGCAGTTGCAAGGACATCCTCGAGCATCAGCGTTTGCGATTCTCAGGTTGCTAGGGTTAATGGCTGCAGCCGTGTTCGTCGTCCGTTGGGCGCGACTTCGAATGCGCCCCCTCCAGCAGTTCCTGCTCCAACGTTACTCAACGCTGCAAAACCCACATCAACTAATACTTACCATTCCGTGGCTGGTCAGAGAGTCCCTCCGGTGGTGGGCTGCCTCAAGCAACCTTTCACAAGGCATGCCATTTGTACCGCGGGGGCCGTCTCGTATAGTGACAACGGACGCATCTCTAGACGGATGGGGCGCACACCACGACGACCTGCTGACACAAGGAAGATGGTCACCTTCAGAGACTCGCCTCCACATCAATATGTTGGAACTTCTGGCAGTCAAGAAGGCATTATGCGCATTCTTACCCCACCTACAGGGGCATCATGTCCGCATTCTAACAGACAATACCACAGTGGTGTGGTATCTGAACAAAGAAGGAGGCACCCGATCGCGCCGCCTATTGCGGCTTGTGATGGGCGTTCTAGAGTGGGCCATCTCCCAAAATATCCTGCTATCAGCATTACACATTGCGGGAAAGGACAACACCAAGGCAGATGTTCTCAGCCGATCTTTCGCGGGCACACACGAGTGGGAACTCGCCACTCGCATATTAAGTCGTCTCTTCTCTCGTTGGGGCACGCCCGACATCGATCTCTTTGCAACTGCTGCCAATGCAGTTTGCCCGGCTTATTGCTCCAGAGCGGGCATAGGACCCGCATCGCTGGGGGATGCGTTTCAATGAGACTGGTCGACAGGGTTTCTCTACCTTTTTCCGCCGTTCCCACTGCTGGCCAGAGCAGTGACTGCGGTCAGACGCAACAAGTCGGACGCTATAATGATAGCCCCGTGGTGGCCAAGACAACCTTGGTTCACATCGCTACTCATACTGGCGAAAGCGGAGACTTGGAACCTACCTTGCCTTCCCGACCTTCTGTCTCGACAGAAGGGCAGAATTCTTCATCCAGATGTCCGCTCCTTACATCTGACGGCCTGGAGGATCCGTCGTCTTGGAGAGCCCTTGACCTCCCTGAACGATTAAAATCTATTTTAGAAGCCTCACGTAAGCCCTCGACTAGACTGTCCTATAATAGAAAATGGACACGTTTTCAAGAGTATGCGGCTCTTAATGGCTTTGACTCTTACACATCGGACATGCCTAAAATTATCTCATTCCTATATTCTTTACATGCCCAAGACCTGAAACCATCTTCCATTAAAGTCTATCTGTCGGCAATTACAGCCAACCACAGCTTAGTGAATGGTTTTTCTGTTTTTACACACCCGATGGCTAGAGCCTTCTTAAAGGGTTTAAAAAACTTGTTTCCCTCTATTCGGCCAGTAGTTCCGCAATGGAGTCTTTCTGTCGTGCTCTCAGCCCTCACCTCCAAGCCCTTTGAACCGTTGGCGACAATTGATATTCATTTGTTGACTCTTAAGACTATATTCCTAGTTGCCATCACGTCTGCAAGACGCGTTTCGGAGATAGCAGCACTGCTGATAGATCCTCCCTATCTACAGTTTTTTAGAGAAAAAGTTATATTACGTATGGACCCCGTGTTCATTCCTAAAGTTTCCTCCTCGTTCCACGTAAATCAAGACATTGTTTTACCCACGTTCTTCAACTCATCGTCAGATCCCTTGTCTTCGAAATTGCACGCATTAGACGTTAGAAGAGCATTGGCTTTCTATAAGTCAAGAACTGAGTCATTTAGACAATCTCGTAAGTTGTTCATCTGTTATGGAGGCGTGTCTAAGGGGTTGGCAGTCTCCTCACAGCGCATCTCCAAATGGGTTGTGGAGACCATTGTCCTGGCTTACAGGATTGTCAATAAAGACCCTCCTTTTCATCCGACGGCGCATTCTACCAGAGCACAGGCTACCTCGTCGGCATTGCTCCATGGCGCTACGCTCACTGACCTCTGCAAAGCAGCCACTTGGTCCAATGCTTCTACTTTTGTAAAGCATTATCGCCTAGATGTCAGAGCCAGACAGGACTCCTCGTTTGGTAGAGCGGTCCTCTCCTCGATTTGCCAGTGACCAACCAGCATGCCTACCCACCTCCGGTAAGTCTCTGCTTGTTATTCGCCCATATGTGTGATGCACAGAGACCACGAAGAAGAAATGCAGGTTGCTTACCTGTAACTGTAGTTCTTCGAGTGGTCATCTGTGCATTCACACAACCCACCCACCGTCCCCTCTTGGCATCGCTGTTTGTGATTGTCAATTGGTTCGCCATGCTCATTGTCTAACGACATAGTTGTGCCTTAGTCATGGGGCCAAGCGGTCTCAGAGAACTGAGGTAAAGGAGAGGCGGGAGCCCTGAGCATGCGCGGTAGGATGGTGGGGGGAGGGGTTCCCGCCAAAAGTCTAAGCTAGCTAAGTTTCCCGGAAGCAGGCTCGGCGGCGGCGCGAGCCCATATGTGTGAATGCACAGATGACCACTCGAAGAACTACAGTTACAGGTAAGCAACCTGCATTTTTTTAATCATATATATATATATATATATATATATATATAATATTTTTCTATATACCATATCACCACTTAGTAACATTAAATGTACTGTAACATAAGTGAAGTAACATGAAATGTACTATAATCAAAAACTATATATACGAGTTGTTTAACATAGATGAAACAGGTTGCAAAAGCTGAACAGAGATGTTTTTACAAACAGAACAAACAATCAAGACAGGCCTCTGTTTCTTTTAACCTGTTTCGCAAAACGCTTCTTCAGAGTATTTCAACTATTAGCACCATCACAAAGCTACTGCTTTGTGGGATGTTAGAATTCGTTCCTCATTTCCAAAATGACATACTAGTCAGTTGCATAGGAACTCACCACTTCTGAAGCTTTGCATTTTTGGGGCGGGACTTTAAGTGAACTTTCAGCTATCTCAGCCTGTTTAATCTATGTTAAGCTACTTGTATATACAGTTTTCTATTATAGTGCATTTAAAGTTACTTCACGCCTAAGTGGTGATATGGTATATAGAAAAATATAAAAAGTATATATATAAATATATGATAAAAACCATCCTTTCGCTCCAGTTTTTCAATTTGTTATATGTCTAGCAGTTGCATACCTACTTGCATCATTTTGCTTGACAACTTTCTTTACCAGCCCCAATTCCCATGCCTTTGACATCAGCTTTTTCTGTAGATGTTAGTATGTAATAATTTATGCAACGAAAAGCTTCACATTCTGATTTCTGCAGATCGAGCTACTGCTAAGGGTACAGAAGCAGGCCAATCAGTGTGCATTGTGTTCAAGGAACACAAGTCGAAGGCCTCTATAAATATGTGGAAATAGTTGCTTGCTTCTTTGTATCTTGGCCTTTGTTTTTGAGCTCAGGGCAGATTTTGTAGTGGCACATTGCAGTAAAACTTGTCCTTCACAGGCATAAAAGCGTCGCGCTGTGGTCTTCTGTTGCTTTCTTTCCGAAGACGGGGCCAATCAAATAGCTTCCCAGCCTCCATGGTGTTCCAGCTGGGGCACTTTGTCCCTCTTGTGGTTTTGCTGTTGCATGAACTGAATGGAATCACAGATAGTTGCTTACAGCATCATCTAGCATATAATGGAATCTAATCTAGATGCCACTGTGCCATAACAGCTGGACTGCTTACCAAGTCTGTGGGGAGCTTTCATGTCCGATACATCCAAATTGTAATGTTGTTAATTGCCTGCAATCTTCAGTTGCCTCTTTAGGTGGCATATGTTGTCTACATTTGCGAACAGCTTTGCATGATATATGCCATCCATGTTTTTAATACTGCTGCTTAAAACTATTTGTTAAAGATCATTTCTCCTGCCTCTAAAGAATTGATACCTCTCAAGTTTGCTTTTTTAATTCTATTTTAAAACAAACCGTTTTGTTATTTCCACATTTCCTAAACCTAGACCAGGTAATCGTTGTCAGAAGAACAGCTTTGTTAGTCCGTTGCAGCACAAACAACAAAGAGTTTTTAAGATGCAACATATTTCTCTCCCATTCTTGCTGGAAGGCTGTTTTAGATAAACAGAAACACCCTTGTACATTTTTAGTCGTAGCTCCAACTTTTCACAGCAAGATGCTCCTCCTTCTGCCTATCTCTTGGCCTAGTATCACAAATAGGTAGGACAAAGATGTTGTGTCCAATATCTCTCCTCGTACTTCGCCCCCACCACCCCGCAAATAGCTTGGAAGTCCAAGAAAATCTCTTCAGCAAACATACTTTGCTTAAACAGAAATTACATATTTTTAATGAGGAATTGTATTTTTGACATCTTTGTAGACCATTATGAGAGGTCGATTTGTGTAGTGCCGGTGGCAGACGTATCCGAGCATGTGTCAGTGATCATGCTATTCTTTAATGGTGTTTAAAAGGGGCTTGCTTTTCCCCACCCCCTTTTTCCCCCTTAGATTCTGAAAGAGAGTATCACACCTTGCCTTGCAGAGTGTTTGCCCCCATTGCTGGGTCCAATGTGTTGTTTTGTGATTATAAGTTTGGAGATGAAACAGCCGGGGAAATCCAAGAGCGTTTTCTTGAGATGCTGGACCAAGCTGTTCAAACAGAGGATTTACATACTGCTGAAGAAATGAATACGGGTAAATATAGCTGCTTAAGTTAAGAACCGGATTACTCTCTACCAGGAATTACTGAGAAGCCAGAGTTGAAGCACGAGCACAGCTTAACTCTGGTTCACAGAATATTTATTACCTCCAAGCTTGAACGTGGATTGCTTTCAAGCACATCTAGTCATACTAGTTTTCTAGGGCTTCAGAAATACAAGGCAAGATGTTTAGGTTTCTATGTTTGTGCATCATATGCCCAATTTTCACATAAATATCATAAGCCAAGAAAAATTTTAGAGCCATATCAACTGATATTTGAATAGACTGAAGGTTAGGTTTAGGCTCCTTGTACTTATCCCAAGCCGGAAATTGCTGTAGCCAGAAACCTGGTAGTGGGGCCTAAAGGTATGTTGAAGAGTGAGGCTGTCATGGGACAATGCAAATAAAAAAACCCAAGCCTTTTACCTGCAACTGTTCTAATATATTTAAATACTTTTAAGTGCAGGTTATGCTTCTTAAACACCCCAGTTTCTTTGCACTCAGTCATCAGAAGGCTACTTACTAACTCTTATATTGCAATCTAAATAAGGGCTGCTTTAAGCAAAAGGAAATCATAGGGAGATCTAATAATGGGTCTCACATGTCATGTCTGGTTTGGCCTTAAGTAAAAGGGACCAAAACCTTAAAGCAATTCTATGTGTCTTAAAGCTGGAAATGCAAGGAATGCACTTGGGTAAATAAACTCCTTCCCCTGCGGCTATGGCCCAAGGGACTTCTATTATTCAGCATGTACAAGGAAGTTTTGCATAAGCAATTGGCTTGGCTAAATCCCAGCTTCTAGCATCAAGGGGTTAAATCCACTGAGTAGCTAAACACAAATAAGATTTCCGTGAGGGTAATCTCTTCCTTTGCACTTATTCTTTGTTATCTAGTTGAAGATCTAATGAACCCAAGGGATGGGAGCCCTGACCCATACAGAGCCTGTGTAGCTTTGACTTGCATTCGAGTAGCTTGTGCTATTGTAGTTGGGATGGTATCTAAGGCAAGCAGGACTGGTCCATTTTGTAATGCTGGGCAGAGGATTTATGAATTGGGGTTTCTAAAACTGTAACGCATTGGTGGGGCTCGGATTCTCGCAACTCAAATGTGCCTGCCCACTTGATGTTTACATGCAATCCTGTACATGTATGCTCAGAAATTCCATTGAATTCACAGGTAAGTGTCAGCAGGATTGCAGCCTAAATGGCATTGTGTAAATCGGACATGTGGTGTTTTCCTGAACTGTTCCTTCTACATCTTTTCTCCAGCCACATCTCCCCGCCCCCCGATAAGCAGTTCTTGACGTAACTGGAGTACATGCCACCACAGTAGTAGTACTGACATGGCAGCAAAAAACTGTACATTGCAGTGCCAGCAATGCAGTCAGTTGATATGCTACAGCAGTGCTGCAGTTCTTGACCTAACTCTCTGTACTTACTTGCTAATGCAATTGTCCCTAGTGTTGAATTGTTAGGAAGGCTGCAGATACCATGCATCTCTTGTTTTGACTTGCTGATCGTTTATTCGGCTTTTCATTTTCAGATGGAGAGTGTAGCACTCCAACTCCAAGTATATTGCACATTAACTTTGAGCGAGTGCTGTAAACAGAATATTTATGGGGAAATAGCCATGAGGTTCTACTGTGTTCTATATATGGTTTTCATGAGGGAGAACATAAACTTCATAATACTCCTTTATATCATCAGCATCCCTTAACCCCATGTCCCCCAGATGTGTTCAATTATAATCTCCATCATTCCCGGGCAGCATGGCGAATGGACTGCTGGCTAGGGCTGATGGGAGTTTTAGTCCAACACGTCTGCTGGGCATTGGGTCGGGGATGGCCGCTTTACATTCTTCTAGAGGAGTGGTATAGTTCACATACCCTGCAACAGGCCGTACCCACAAGGGGGGCGATTGCTAGGGATGCAAGAGCAGGAGTGAAGGGAAGAAACTTGACGCTGCAGATGTACCCAATCTACAGCCACAGTATCAATCCTACATTTAAGTAGTTTAAATCTCTATCATTGCAAAAGCTAATGACAAAAAATAGATTTTGTAACTCTATTTACTTAGCAGAATTTAGAGTTTTGTGCCCCAAATTTAACCAGGACCAACAAAGGATACCTAATCATAAAACAGTAGGGGAGAAATAATGGCAGCATTGACCACTGGGAAGCTCCCCCCATGCCTTCTAAGGAAACACATAGTGATGTACTTTGAATGACTCAGGTTCTTTTTAATAACTGTCCACATTTATTTTGGATACCACTTGCCTGATCGACCAAGATTACACATATATCTGCTTCCAGAGCTGTTGGTTGTATGGAATACCCTTATTTATAAAGAGGTAGATTTCTAAGGCCTTTTCCCATGTAAAAACCAAAGGGGGATGTTGCCCCAAGGACAGCACCTCAGCATTTACCGTAAAAATGTTATTTGTATTGGTCCTTAGAAACCCAAGAGAGCTTACAGTGATCAAGAGATATTATTTTGTCATTGCTCTTCTAGAACTGAAAATGTTCCCCAGTTCTGGCCACTTTTTGAGTACAAATGACAAACTGTGATGAGTAAATTGAATTGCATTATTAGGTTTTTCAGTTACAGAGTTTTGGATTCAAGTATAGGATCACTAGTGCCTGACCACAGACATTAGTGCACGTTGTGGCCAGATGAGAATGCGAGACTTTTGAAGAATGCTTTTACTACAATTTGAACTTGGATTTTCCAGAAAACGTGACTTTAGTGAATGACTCATATTCATTCCATCTCTGTGTGGTCATCCAATTTCAAAGGTTGCTAAGACGAAATCCCCATATGCTTTGTACTACATTTGTTTTGTCTGAGGCAGCCGAAAGGAGCCACACTTTGGAATATTGTTGGAAGAGTTGATGTGCTTTTAATGACTCTTGGTTAGAACTGCTTAAGCTGGTTATGTGCTTTCATTTCAGATGAATGACATCACTTGCTGATTTGATCCTGATCTCATTTGTACCTGTTCTGACCTGTTCCAAATTTGAGGCACTTAGGGCCTAGGGACCATGCTGTGTTGTGTACAAATTGTTTTTATTCAGTTATTTATGTTTTTGGATGTGTTTGTTTTGTTTTGTCCTGGATTTTGGCTTGTACAATAAATGTACCTGCTCCCAGGATGAGTGGCGGTATGGAGTATAATTACCATGAGTGTGCAACCACTGGAGGGCCAGGGTGTCAGCAAGCACTGCCTGGATTCAGTTGATGGATGAATGTGGATAGAAGCTGCTTGATGGAGGTTAATTGATCTGTTGCTCTTACCTAAGCAAACATTTAATGTAAACCCGTTGTATGCCTTAAACCCATTTTACATTGATGTGGCAGCTGCTGCCTTCATGATTGGTCCAGAGCTACATAAAAACTTTCACCCACATGATCTGTCTGACAGCATTTAGCATATAACGCAAGCAACTTACCTCCCAAGGGACCAAAAAGTTACTTGTGTGGTACACTAAATGCCATTGAAGGAGCCGTTGGTGCAAGCTTTTACACGGACTGAATTGGGAGGAATCACGCCTGTCAGGTTGCATGTAAATGGTTCCTAGTAATTTGTGTTCCCCCCCCCTCCTCGAAATTCTCATTCTGTAGTCACTATATTATCCACTAATGTAGTGGATAATATCCCAAGCTTTCAATGATTAATGTTATACCCTTTCGTCTGTGTTTTAGTTGCGTGCCTTGAAGCCCCTCTTCAGTGACTGAGATGCGTAAATGAAGCCCAGGGCTGTGTGCATCCTGTACTCAAGCTAAATTATGCAAATGTTTGCTTGCTTTTTTTTTTAGCTTCTAAAACTGAGGGTTTTTAAAAAAGAATTTTGACAATGATGTGCACTAGACAGCAAGGAGGGAAAACAGTGTGAGAATTAGATTAGGTAAACACAATCACTTCCTCACTGTGGTATCATCTTTCTTCATGCAGTTGAAATAAACCCACCAGAGAAACTCCAAGATGACAGGCGTCAAAAACGGCTGACAAAAGAAATTCTTCTGTTAAAGCTTCACCAAAACATAGGTATGTAAGCTCCCGCAATTACTCTTTCACTTTTGGAACTGACATTCTCCTTTCTGGGTATGATAATCAACATAAAACGTTTCCCGCTGCCTTTGTGAATAAAAACTTTCATAGCTGTATTAAAGTGGGGTAGGTAGAGAAAGGTGGATTGGAGGTTTGAGGGAGATATTGGGTTTGTACAATGTGTTACCTTTTATAAATAAATAAATTCCATTCATTTTTCAGAACAGTGATTGAGAAAAGTCACGAGGTAGTGGAAGAATAGATTGGGATCATCAAATTCCTGCAATCACAGATGTGTATGGTGAAATCAACAGTCAGTGGGGCTTTTACTAGCTTCCCTAAAGAGCATCCTCTCTGTGGCACATTTGGTTAAGCTCTCAAATTAGGAAGGCCAATTGTAGTAAAGTATCGAAGGTTGGGAAAATAACCCCCCTGGCCTGTAGATAGACAACGGGATCCTCTGGAACAGAACTAGCCAGTGTGGTGTAGTGGTTAGAATGCTGGACTGGGAGTCGGTAGATCTGGGTTCTAGTCCCTACTTGGCTATGGAAGCTCACTGGGTGACTTTATATCAGATTGTCAACCCAACCTACCTCACAGGGTTGTTGTTGTGAGGATTAAATGGAGAGGAGGACTATGTACGCCGTCTTGGGTTCCTTGGAGGGGAAAAGGTGAGATGTAAATGCAATAAATAAATAAACTGACAAAACAAATTATAATGTGGTTTGCATTTACTGTGGTAAAACTGTTACAATTTGTTACAGGTTGGTGTGTCAACTTGAACATTTGTTTCATTACTGCTTTGCATCAAAAGGAAGAGCAATTGATCAAGGCTGCAATCCTATGCCTGCTTACCTTGGAGAAAGCCTAACTAAAATCATGGGACTTGCTTCGGAATGCACATGTATAGGATTGCAGTGTAAAATTCCTAAAAAGCGGACTGTTCCTGCTGAGCTAGTTTCCCCCCTATTGTTGCCTAATATTAGCTGAACACTGTTGCATTTTTACAGTATTCTGTAGACTGTTGTCTTCAATAAACCGTTTTGTGTTAGTGGTTCAGTCACAAAAGGAAGGTAGAGATTGACTGCTGTCACCTCCTGGGTTCACAGTTCAATGGCTTAATCCTGTGAGCTGCTGCATAAACATTGTGACTCATAGGATGATGCGTAAAGATTCCCAGAACAAGGGCACAGATGATCTCCTTGCACTGGCCACGGGACAACAACTTAGCCTCAGTTCTGGTGTAGCAGTGGGCCCTTCTGCAGGATCCGTTGGTTGGCCTTGACTCTCCTGAATCTGCCTCGTGCTTCACCTGTTTTGTTAATCTCTCAAACACTTCTAAGGTGTGCTCCACTTACTAAGGTAGGAGTGCTTTTTATCTGCAGCAGTGCAAATTATGGTTTGTGGTGCTACAGTTAGAGAAGCTACTTAAGAGTGGAGTTTAAGTGATCATCTGAAAGTGACCAGAGAAGGCACAAAGGAGACAAATGACGAAACCTCTGGTTGAAGTGTAAATCTGTACAATTCCATCTTTCCGATTCTTCATCATTTGCCGGCCATCTTGGTATCTGTTGTCTGAGTCTTTGATTATGAGTCTTCTGTGGTTATGTTTGATCATCTGTGATGTCTGAAATACAGTTACTCACCTGGAGCCCAGTAGCATAGAATAAGCTATCCGTGTAAATATTTTCTTGAAGTTTGTCTCTCAGAAATGTGGGATAGACCCAAAAGCTAGGGGAAATGGGGAGAGGGATGCTCTGAGGGCCAGGCAGAAGAACCGTGCGGCTGCAGGATTGCACTTCCCCTGACCCTAGCCTTCCTCTGCACATAATGTGTAGTGATGCATATGTGTGTCAAGACCTTTAAGATGTTTATGAGTCTGCTCTAAGAGTCTTGCTTCTGCATTCTGTGCCAGAATCTAGAGCATTTCCACTAGAGATTTTGACCAATTGCTCAGCGTCTCTCAGAATGAGCTGGACCTATCCAGGAGGCTGTGACAAATCTGGTGAGCCTCTGTCTATGGGTAAAATCAAACATAAGTCCTACATAGAGTAGACCCACTGAAATGAATGAGACTTGTTAGTCATGACTTGTTAGTCATGACTAACTTAAATCCAATTCATTTCAATGGGTCCTAAGAAGGACTTATATTGGATTTTACCCTATATTTCCAGGTTTTGTCAAACTGGTCCAATACAAACTATCTCCTTGGACAACCTGTTTCTCTGTGTATTCAGCCTAAGAGTGCAGGAAATCCCTACCAATCCTGCTGGATAAGACTCATGCCTTTAGGGCTCATGAATTTATCAGGCATACGCAAATTAGACCCTGTGCATACAGTCAGTTACATATTGTGTCCAATATGCATACAGGCAAAGTGGGGCCAATATTCACTTTGTGTAAATAGGGCTTGTTTGTGAAGAAATGGAGAAAATGTGCATATTGAATAAAACGAATAACTATCTAAAGCCCTTGTTATCTTTATATATTTTGGGTCCTGTTGGCAAAGCACGTACTTTATTTCAGGGACCTTTTTACTGTATGTCTGTGTTCATTTCATTCCTGTCTAGTAATCAGGTTATTCCATTTGCATACTGAATTTGTGTTTCCTTTGTCACTTTTTAGGAGTGGTGATAGCTGTGGCTGTTGCAATATCGGCAGCAGCCTTCTCCTTTAACTACTTCAGTGATTAGCCTTCCCGTATTTAAGAGCCACCCTGAAACCTCCTGCCTCCACAGATGTACTCAGAAGATGCACGCTTCTAGAAACA
Source organism: Anniella stebbinsi (assembly GCA_029215795.1). Classification (NCBI taxonomy): domain Eukaryota; kingdom Metazoa; phylum Chordata; class Lepidosauria; order Squamata; family Anniellidae; genus Anniella; species Anniella stebbinsi. The sequence goes on along the minus strand of JARDYH010000004.1, from coordinate 118,870,722 downwards.
AATGCCTTAACAACCTAGCGTGTCACCCAACAATACAAATTAGCTGTTCTAAATAACGATAGTTTCAGCTGTCTTGTTTCTGCATGCACGTAGCGCAGGTGGTATGGTTTTTTAAAGGGAGAGGGGGGAAAACAAAATCAACTGGCAGATAAATACCTGTATTATAACATTACTTTTCCAGGAAGAATTGTCAAATGTCTACTTTCCTTCTTACTAAATAAAGGACCATTGTTAAAGTGGTTACATGTGTTTTTTCAAGAGATGTTGAAATTATGTGAGATTAAGCGAAATGACTTTTCCTGTCCTTTGTTTTCATACCAGGTATAACTACTCCCCCCTCCCCGCAATTGTTGCAAACATTCTTGGGATCTGTAGGGTGTGTTTACATTGTAGATTTTAACGTGGTTTATTTCCTGTTTCTAGGGAACGGGGAAAACTTCAGATCTGTCAGGCAGGGCTAGGTACCTGTAACAGATACTCAGCACCATCGCCATTTACAATTCCCAGCATTCTTTACCAAAAATTATAACAATTAGTATAAAGTCAATTATAAGTTTGTGTAGTAGCAGTATGGCCTTAATTGGTTTGATAAGTCCTTGTTCATCCACCATGTTATGTTTTCTGAACAGTATGTGTAAATTTTGCAGTGTGCGTCGGGATTCCAAAGATCATCAGTTAGCTCAATCCTGTCCCCGATATAATGTTAGTAGTAGACTAAGAAAAGGCAGCATACTCCAAGCATTCTTCTCCACCTCCAAACACAAACCCCAAACACGGTCTGTTATGTGTATGTAAAGTATGTTACCATGCTGAAATTCAGTTAAAGAAAACATCTACCCTCTTCTTAGCGCTCTCGCTACCGAAAGGTATTGTCATTCTGAATTGCTCCTGAAATACGTAATGGCAAAATAATACCGGGGTGTTGTGTTACCACACTCTGATCCATGTGGCCATGTTTTGCAAATGAGAACTTCAGTTTTCATTTGGTACCCTGGCTTGTAGAAACTTCCCTTGTGTGATAAGTGGCCCTCCAACATGCAACAACAACAACCAAAATCCATACGTAAGAGATCATCATTTGCAGATTTTGCATTTATATGATGACTGTTATCTGGGTGGAGTGTGTGTGTGTTGGCAAGAAGCCTTAGAAGTAATAATGCCTTATATGCTATTTTAGGAAGCTAGCAGTTATACCAAGATGGGGAAAGTCCAGGAATGCAGTGGTTGAAGCTATCAAAGGCTTATTCATCAGGGGAGTGCCTTCTTGAGGGCAGTGTTCCTTTTATAACTTTCTCCCACCCCACCTCCTCTGAATACAATCTGCCAGCCTTCACTTGTAGTACTAAGAACTTGTTCTCAGAGAGTTAATTATCTCCTTTCCCTCACTCAGAATGCCTACAGTATGGGTCGGACCTACACAGTCTTGATAAAGTGCCACGTCTCCTTTTTAGACTTGGAAAGGGACACTGAGAACCTAGGATAGCCTTGGGTGAAACACCTGGTTCAATATAACAAGTTCAGTTGAGGTTTGGTATCTTCCCCCCACCCCCTAGTCCTTCTTTTCTCTTTTGCTGCAGGTAGAGTGAATAAGACGCCTTTCACAGTGTCTTGAGGGAGCCCGGCCCTGGCAGACATCATGGCCCATGGAGGTGATGGGTGAGGTGGTGTCAAGAGCAGGACTCTGCCTGCCCCGTCCATGTGGGCCTGCTACACATTTCAATAACTGGGTGGAATGGAATTGGGAAAGGGTTGCAGTCAACAGTACATATGGGGTTTCCCCATCTTGCTTGCCAGTATGACTGCCAGCTTAGTCGCTGAAGCATGTTTCCTCCCTCCCTTTGATTCAAAGGATGCAGGCCTATTGAACTCATTCAGTAGGTTTGAAACGAAGTACTACCCTTTATTTGTAGGCACGGGAGCCAAAGCTCTCTAAAGCCCTTGTTACACTGCAAGTTAATTCCTGTTTGGGGATGGTTAGGGTTACCAAACTTTGGGATTCTTCTTTTTTTTTTTTACTGTACCCTCACCTGGTCATGTGATGCATCAGAGGCAGAGCCAATGTGGAATGTGATAAGGGTGCTTTCTTGTGACTGAGAGTAGAGCAAAGACAGAACATGGGAGCAGGACATCAGGTTGTGGCAAGTCTTGAGCTTGGAATTGTGAGGAGGGGGCATGTATTGGCCACTCTCAATTGTCATGGTTCTAAAGGTTAACTACAGATCTATGCACTTGCCACAATTCTGCAAAAGGACAGAAAAATAATTGAATCCAGAGAATTGTGATGGTTACAAGGAATGTTATGTTTTCGGCAGTTATGATTGCAAAGGTGTTCTTGAAAATGTATGTGCAATGCCTGGTGAAATCTCAAAATCCAGAGGAATGATTGAACATGATGTCCGGTAATCAGCAGGCAAAATAAATAAATAACACATTAGTTTGCATAGGGTGACCATATGGAAAGGAGCACAGGGCTCCTGTATCTTTAACCGTTGTACAGAAAAGGGAATTTCAGCAGGTGTCATTTCTATGCATGCAGCTCCTGGTGAAATTCCCTGTTCATCATAATGGTTAAAGCTGCAGGAACCCTGCCCTCTTTTGTATCTGGTCACTCTAGTATAGTTCCTGTAGCTTTAACTGTTGTGATGAAGAGGGAATTTCACCAAGGGTTGCATGCATGCAAATGATGCCTGCTGAAATTCCATTTTCAACACAACTGTTAAAGATACAGGAGCCTTGTCCTCCTTTCTATATGGTCACCCTAAGTTTGTATAATGCATTGGTAGGTCCCAACTTGTAGGCCCGAACATCTGAAGAGCCACAATTCCCATAATCCCTCACCATTGGCTATGCTGCCTAGGGCCGGTGGGAGATGTAAACTAAAACACCTGGAGGGGCCACAAGTCGCACACCTGTGGCCTGATGTATACAGGTTGTAGAACTTAGTTTTCTTGGGGCAGAATGTGGGTTACTTTTCTATAGAACTTCTCAGTTTTATTTTAGTACACACAGTGCTTCTTAATACTGGTTACCTGTCCGGAGATGATTTCATTTGTCAGTTCAATACAAACAGTGGAGGATTAGAAATTAATTAATTTGATTGATCAATTTAAAAACAAGTTACTGGGACTGGATGCCATTTGTCCCAGACTTACCAAAGGGTCCATGGTTCTTAGGTCCTTTGCAGTCAAGGGTAGAACAACGTAAAAGGGGAAAAGCTGATGGGGAGTCTGTACCCCACAACATCAGGTCTCTCTTTGCTCAGACCAATGAAACCTGAGATGAAAGCCTTTATTGGAGGAGCAGGTTATTCTTTTTTACCCAGTGGTGCAAGGAAGCTTCTCTGGCTGGTGCCTCTAGTCTCTGCTATTTCTCTTTCTGGCCCAAACTGTGTTAAATTCAAACCTGTCATTTCTTCGATCACTGATTCAGGATCTGCTTAGGACATAATTTCTAGGTGTATGAAGTTGCTAAACACAGGGAAAGGCTGTAGCTCCGTGGTAGAGCTCATGCCTTGCTCGTTAAAGATCCCAGCTTCAATCTCTGGTATCTCCAGGTAGGTCTGGTGAAGGCATCGTGTCTGAAACCCTGCAGAACTACTGCCAGTTGGCCTCCACTAGTCTTTCCCTCAGTGGGGATGGTGGGATTTATAGTCTAGAGCTATCCAAGGTGCTGAACCCATTTGGGGATATTTGGATAACTCCTTCGGAGTTCTGATTTGAAACCCAGAGTGGGTTCACATCCTTACTGACATCAGAGTCACCAGCCTCCACTGACCAAAAGTCAACATAAAATGGACAGAAGAGTACAAGTTCTTAGTGGATGAGCCTTCTTGGCACTGCATAGAACTACCCCATGACTAACAAAAGAAGGAGAAGTTATGGAAATATATGCAAATTTCCCTAACTTGGATTTTTTTATAGGTTACAGAATTCCACTTGTATTTGCAGAATTTTGAGGTTTTTAAAAACAAAATCTCAGTATTCACACTCCTTTCTGGAGTGTCGTCATGGTGGGGGAGGGAGGGGCGTGGAATCTTCCATGCTATGATTCTTGCAATATTTTCATCAAATCCTTCTTCCCTTTACAATTTGTTGCAGAAATCCTGATGAGTGCTGTGATCAAAGGCTTCACTTGATTTTGATTAGCCAGGGGCCACTTACTTTGGGGAGTGGCGATGTGCAGAGGCTTCGTTGGCGCCATTTGGGTGACGCCGTTGGACAATTTTAGATTCATGGATTCCCCAGAGAAGTCATGCTATTGCATGCTTGGCTTGCCACCCCAATTATTTTATAGCCAGCTATAATTAGATCTCCTGAAACTATGCCATGTTTTCTATGGAGAGTAGGATGTGCTTAAGCAATCTGTATGTTTTATACTTCTCAAACCAGAGTCCTACATTTATGTAGTCTTTAATGGACATGGTCCAGGGTATAGTTAAAAGCACTACCCTGGTACACTGGTTTATGCCTATATGGTGTCTGCAGGCTTGGTTTTTTGTTTGTTTGTTTTGGAGCTGGCACGCTTTTGACAGGGTCTCCAGTTCAAACTGGTCCCCTTTTCATCAATACTCCAGGTGTCACCAATACTCATAATACCCTCTGATATGTTACGATTATTCCCATTTTACAGAAAGGGGAACCTGGGAGATGAAAATATACAATAGATATTGGAGAGCAGTGGAGATGGATGCTAGATGGATAAATTGGCAAAATCGCAGAGTATGGCTGACTTGTTGTAGAATGTTGCTATTTGCCTCCCGATGGATGCGGAGGTGTGTGTACATGCTGAAAAACTTCTGCAGTTATCACAAGGCAACGTGCTGGTATTTGTCTCGAAAATTCTTTCATAGCTTATGACCAGTGTGCAGAGAGATGCCCTCCTTATATGAGCTTTCAGGACTGAATGGGGTGCTATATAGATATTAACTGTAGGGGAAAAAACCTTTATTATGATTGCCCTAAGACTCTCACCTCTTCGACAGTCCAAAGTTGCTCTTCCATTTCTGCATTCCAAAGGGCAGGGGTGGAGAATGGTTGGCCTTCCTGATGTTGGACTGCAACTCCCATCAGCCATAGTCAGTATTGTGAATGGGATGGGATGATGGGAATGACAGTCTAGCAACTTCTGGAAGGCTACACACTCTCCACCTCTGCCGCAGGGCATGTAAAAAATTTTTTAAAATAGTTTATTGATTAGGAGTTCCCCCCCCTTATTGCGTGTGTGTTTAAAAGCTATGGGCAGTATCCAATACTGCTGCTCCATCTCCTTTAGTTCCAGTGCCCTATGTAGGATCCACTGCTTGCACAATGGGGAATTAACTATTCTAAAAGTAACCTGGAAACAACTGGGAATTCTCATTTCTTGAATGGTAATGATCAGCAGAGCTACCTTATAATTTATGATGGCTTCAGGAACCGTTAGGTTCCCATTGCGCTAGCGGTAGGTCCTGCTAGCATGTCAGCAGTGTTGGATACTGCTTTATAGCTTTTATTATTCAACTTGTCATTTTAATACCTTTCCGTGTACGCTGTTTGGAGCATGGGAAATGTTACTGAGAAGCTCAGCCAGAATTGTTTTGTACATATGTAATCTGTATCTTTGTATTTGGTGGCATCACCCTAGCACAGCCTTTCCCAACCAAGTGCACTCTAGATAGATTGGACTACATCTTCCAGAATTCCTGACCATTGCTGGCAAAGGCTAATGGGAGTTGATGTCTAAAACATCTAGAGTCTTGGCAAGAAGCATAGCTGGGCATTCCCCCTCACACGGTTAAGAATCGTATGGAGGGGGAGAACGGGACTGGGCCTGCTGGCCACACCCACACTATTGCATCTCTGCCGGCTCCCACCATCCACATTAGTGAGGGCCTAACAATGTTTTGGCTGATTAAAACTACCCTTAAGTGTTTCCAAAAGGCATTGGAAAAAGGGCAGTATCCAATGTGATACTACCACTAATGTAAATCATGTTGCGCTAGTGTCCTCTGGTCTCTAATGTGGCCTCTGCATCTTCAATTTGTCCCTTTTCATCCTCAGTTGTGGTTTGCTGCCAAAATGCGGTGGATTTTGTTGTTGCCGCGACACTGCCAATCACAGATGTGTGGCCCTGGGGGACAGAAAACAGCCACCAGACCTGCAAAAGTTGCCCTACCTATGCTAGCATAAACAACCTCTACTGAAAATGGGGAAACCCATGTCTCTATTGGTGTTGTGCTAGAGACTGTTAATGCTAATGCAATGCAATTTATTTAGCAGTAGCGTTCCACTGGATACTGCCCCTAGCGATTGTTTGCTATTCGAGAACTAAATTCTAAATGGTCCTGGTATATTCATTTAAGAAGACATCTGGTTCCTTGAAAGGGTGCTTTTAAACGTATCCTTTATTAATTACATCATCACAAAATATAAAGGCTTAATCATTTGCATTTTTAGCAAACACCGAGTTTTAATATAGCATGCAACATTACATAATATTGTTTAATAAAGAAATGTGTTTTAATGCATCTGTAAATTGTCTTTGTATCTTTTCCAGCATTAACTTAACTCCTGTGATTTTGCAACTATTAAAGACGCACAGTGACTAAACATGTGTCCTGTAGTTTCTATATGACTTGTAAATGTGATTTATCTGATTAGCTGTTAGTCATCATTTCCAAACAGTGCTATCTGAATATAATGCCTTTCAAGTAAGAAATGTTCCCTAACTGGAATATTGGCATGTATTTTTTTAGATAATTGATTTTAATTAATTCACTTATTTTCAGCTGATTCAACTGTTAAGTTGTTTTGAGAAAGGTGGATAACAATTTTTTTGTTGGTTTAATAAAACATATAAAGGATCAGTTCAGATGTAGTTTTTTCAATTATTTTAAGCTCCAGAAACCAGTACATTTGAAAGCTCAGCTGGGTATGTCTTTTCGCTCCATGTTATCTTTAGCAACATCCAATCTCGATAGTTTTTTAATTATCTTTCATCTACATAGCATTCAATGGGTGCAATCCAGTTAAATGTGCTTAAGATCTATTGAACTATTTATGCATAATAATATGCTAACTGGTGCCCTTAATTTGAAGAGTGTTTTTGCCATCCCTCATTTGTTGGCACTCATAGCACCATCTGAAGTAGTCAATTCATCTTCCTAATTTCAGGTCTTGACCAGCAAAATGGGAATAACAGTCCACTCCAAAATTCCATATCTCCTACAGCCAACGTGCTGAATGTCTACATAATAGAATACAATAGTTCTCCGTTTCTAAGATCAATGCTCATGAAAACCATGAATTGGTTACATGAATGTCTGAAAATGTGTGTGGGAACTCCCCTTTATGGTATCACGTTGATGTTCATTCATCCACAAGAAAACCAGAGCCAGGCAGCAATTGCCTATATCTCAAGTCCTGATCTACAATTTGTCTACACCAGGTTCTAGAGCTGCCTTGAATATACAATCTTCACAAGGAAACTCAGCAGCTCATTTAATCGGACGTTCTAAGTCAGGGACATTATGGAGCATGTGGTCGTGCAAATCTTGGGCTGCAATTCCCAACTGCCCTAGTTAGCATAGCCAATGGTGAGTGATGAGTTGTAGCCCAGCAACGTCTGGCGGGCTATTATGGTTTCCAACCTTGTTCTAAGACTTTCTGACTACTCACCATTTTGCTGATGGTTCCAGAGCCCCAAATTTCATGCCCACCAGACCTCTGCCAAATGCTTCTTGTAGGGCTAAAAGCAACCTTGCCTTCTACTCCTTCTCTGCTTATCCTCCTGAATATAACCAAAGCAGCACAAGCCAATCCATGTTGCTCTTTGAAAGCCTCCCACCTTGCAGGCCCTTCAGCTGCTGTAGGGAGTTCTAGGTTGGCTGACACTGCATCTACTTGCTAAAGAGTTCTTGCCTCTGCTTCTTTTTCGAGCCTTTTGTTGAAATGAAAATAAAAGGGAAAACAACAAGTGAAGAGGGGCCCAACAGAATGGGCCCTCTGTGTACATGCGTTTGTGCTCTTGCATGCATGCACGTACCTCTTAATTGGAAAATTAGTATCTATGGTTTTCTAGTAAAACCCTTGTTTCATGAACAGTTATGTGTAGAAGCAGCTGATTATGTACCGCAGGATGCAACCCTATACACATTTCCCTGGGAGTAAGTTCTATTGAACTCAATAGGGCTTACTTCTAGGCATACAGCTCTGCCAGTTAAATATATGCATCGTCTGCGTATGGAGCACAGGGACATACAGCATTTGCTAACTGAACTTGGGACCAGGAAAGAGCCAATTGCATTATGTACTGGGAAGGGGCAGGAAATGCTGAAGTATTCGATATCACGTCAACTATTCAACTTCTTGCTCTTCCATGTTGCCATTCCCAAGCGCTGGACTTTCCTTCTCGGGTAGCAACCCATACTCATTAAGGAATGCCTCCACATCTACAGCAAAAAACTCTTCGTTGAACTGTTCATTGACGCTTACGAAATTGCTGACAAGCTCTCCAGCTTTGTACACGAGAAGCGTCGGGAGGACGTCACTGGAGAAACGGTCTCCGGCTCCTGTGTTAGAAGCCTTGATCTTGCAGAATTTCACGGTGGAGTACTCGGCAGCGAGACAAGTCAAGCTGCTGTTGAGTGCCTCGGAGCCCTTGATGCCATCTTCATAGATGTGGACAATGACCGTGGTGGTTTTCCTCTCCTTCTCAACAGCTTCCAGGAACTGCTCCCCATTCTGCAGCTCTGAAAGGTAGCCGTATTTCGGCCCGAAACTCAGCCTCTGGTGCATGTCCTGCATGCAGCGCTTGCGGTATTTTCGTAGGCAACTCTCATCTTCTTTGTCATCGTTAATGAGCTCGTACTCCTGCATACTCATCTACAAATATTTGGAAGTGTAAACTGTCATTACTGAACACTGTGGTGTACTCACCAAACGCAAAACGAGAGCCTCATGGAACAAAAGGGCATGTCACAGTGACTAATGAATAGGAGAGGAGGATTTGGACTCCAGTTCTTCAGCCTTAATTATATTTTTTTGATGTGTAGCTATGATAAGTTTTATTGTTGCCAATGGAGACTTCCCTCCAGGTGCAAAGAGCTGAGGTGGGTGGGTGATTTCTAGCATACTGTTAACTGATAAATAAGGTACATCAATAGATGAAACCAGAGCAGGCAAATAAATACACCAGCCTTGAGGCATGCAGATGTATTGTCATAACTGTGCTCATATGAGGAGGTTAGGATGAGCTGACTTTGGAGATTGTGATATGGTAAAGGTTATAGGGCTGCCATCTCTCAGGGTTTACTCTTACCTTTCAGGGTTTTCTCTTCCTTTTCCTTGGGGTTTCCAGGGCTAGTAGTTAAACCTCAGTGCAAAAAGCCAAAGGGGAAAGCTATTTTCTACAGGGACTATTCCAGACCTGATTCTAAGGGGTTCAGATGACCATGAGGTCAAGGAACATGGGGGGGGGGGAGTTGCAGGGGCGCAAAGGCAACCCTGCCCCCCTGCCAAGAGCCATGTCTCCCTGTCGTCCATGTGTTTGAAATGTGTGAGAAGGGGTTTTACATGCATGCTGACCACTCATGCAGGGGGACTCTTCCTCCTTGTATGGATGATCTCTATGCATGTTCTTGATACACACGTAGATCCCTTCTCCTACATGCTGAATGTGCAGATGGGAGTGTGATGGCTGGGGAGTCCTGAGCACACGGCTTGAGCAAAGTAGCTCACTGACAGCTCGTCACCCAGCAAAGGTGTGGGGGAAGACTAAAGGCTTATATAGGCCATTATCACATGCACGGTTTTAAGCACACTCACCGTGACTTTGATCCACTTCAGCACAGGACTCGCATGTCGTCCCCCCCTTCGTGCTGTTCTTACGCCCTGAGTGCTCCGTTTTTAGTTTCTGTTTCGATTTAACCCTGAACAGGCAAAGTCCGTTTCAGGCAAGTTCAACAGGCTGAGCTGAGGTGTCACAGCAAAACCGACCACGTGTGATTCAAAAAGCTAGATTTGCATAGGGAACAGAGGGGGAACCCGCAGAAGCAATTCGGGGGGGGGGGAATGATACGTGTGATAAAGGCCATACTTGCTGACCCTGGTTCACCAGTTGTAGCTGGGCTCCTTCTTCCGTTACAGCCAGGACTTTGTCTGCTCAACAGTGGGCAAAATAGTGTTTTGGTGGCCAAGTAGATGCTCTGATGACAATTCTGTGCATCCCACCTGGTCTGTCACTGCCAGTGCTCTGGAGAGTCTTGGGGCAAGGGAGGAGAACTGGGAATCCCAACTAGGGTTTGGATAGAATTGAAGAGTTCCTTTAGAAAGTCAGATGAGGCATCCCTGCAAAGGACTTCTCAGGTTGCTTTCTGTTGGACTGAAGTTTCCTGAGGAATCCAAATCCTCCTCCGAAGAGGTCTCCCTACTTGGGTGGGATGGGAACCTGATACGTAGGCACTGGCGACAGGGGTCAAGGCTGGCCCCACAAGCCCATCATGTGTTCCTTGAAAGTGCGGGGTTGATTGAACCCCCACGATTGAATCACTTGAATTGTGTGTAGGTGTGATTATATCTATCATCTATCTATCTATCTATCTATCTATCTATCTATCTATCTATCTATCTATCTCATCTATCTATCTCATCTATCTATCTTACCTTGCGACTGAATCGTTCTCTGGTGTCTTTATCATCTCTACTTTGAGAGCGATGGGGGGAAGACATTTGCCTGAAGAGGATCTCTTTCTTGCTTACAGGAAGAGCGTCTCTGTCTTTATTTTCTAATTTAAACTTTCTCCAGTCATTGATTACCCCTTTAGGTCCTATAAGAAGAAGAAGTTGTTACTATTCTCTCTCTCTCTCTCTCTCTGTCTCTCTCTTAGATCAGGGGAGACTCATGTGGTGGAGCCTAGTGAAAGAAAATTACAGCTGCACAGATTGGTAGTTCCCAATACTGTTTGAATTTGAAATATGTTTCCTTATCATGAAAAATATTTGTAAAACACTTATAAGACAGGGCAACTCCAAATATGATAAATCACTTTCAAAAATACAATATAGACCATAATATACAGTCACATACATCTTAATTACCCCAAGCATGTTCTAAAATATAATTATCTTCAGAAAAACAGGACCCATATTTCTTTTTTAAAAAAATATTCTAAAATATAACTAATCTAATATGAAAAAATGCAAAATGTACGTATACTACTTATTAAAAGCTTGAAAATCTTCATGCTGCAGCTCACCAAAGCAGACTGCGTTGCAGTAAAATGCTTTTAAATTTAAGTGCTACTATGTGAATTAAGGCAATAAGGCAGACATTAAAAGATCAGACTAAAAAAAATGTCTATGACGTAAAACAGTGAGAATGTAAAATAGTGAGGGTGGTAGGTGTGTGGTAGGCCGATATGTCACTGCCCGCATCAAAACCATGCCTCTTTAAAAAGGTGGGACAGTAGCACTAAGGCTGTCTACACATTTGGAAATTGCTCCACTACGCCATTCTTTCAGGAAAAAAGAAAAGGTTGGGTTTTCTACAGTCTGAGAAAAGACACGAGCCACACACAGAAAAAAATAGGATGGCAAGCTCTTGATGGAAAGGGCCTGTAAATGCCCCATAAAAGGTGAGTAAACAAAGTGGGGCTATTATACAGTTAACGCCTATATGGAAACACCTCTGGTGGTGAAAGAAGGTCAGAACCTAACAACACTTGGCGGTTGATGGTGGAACCTGATGAATGTGATGGAGAAGCTAATAGGCAAAGTTGTAAGCCAAACAAAAAAAAGCTTTTGCCCTTGATTCTAGCTGCTCACTCTGTTTTAGTCCTACTCATTCAGACCCTAATCTCTGAAGGTGTAAGACAAACCCTGAGATGTGACAAGCATAGTTTTTTAGTTCCAAAAGGACAGTTCATTGTCACCCCAACATAAAGGGTATTTTATTTCTCTCTGTGTGTATGTGTGAAATTTTGGGGCCAGGGGCAATGAGGGAAATTAGAAATAACTTCTGTTGTTTTACCAATGAGCCCAATGGTTCCACAAGCAGAAGGGAACTTGCACACCAATCATTCCCTTCACCTGCTCTGCTCTGCATCCCACTGTACCTCCTGAAAAGCCTCTCCAGAGGGTTGGAGGGTTCTACCTGAATGACATCAGCTGTGTGGGGTGGAAATACTGCACGAGGAGGAAATTGCCCAGAACTAGGCAGAGCAATCTTAAATGGAGTGCACCAAAGGATCAGACCCAATGCCTTGCTAATGTAGGCCAAGGACTAATGCCTGTTGGTGATATTCACCACAGAAATGACCTTCACAAGCAGAATATATGGGGAAGATGGAACATGTTGGGTTTTTTTTACTACCCCCTCTAGTTTTCTGTAAGGGTAGGGGGTCTCTACCAATGGTTGAGTTCCACTGCAGAACTTCCCATTGTCTTGCCTCCAGATATTTAAGATTCACAATAGTTAGAATGATAGACCTATTCTCTTTGAATTTATTTGATCTTTATGTAGGCTGACCATATAAAAAGGAGGACAGGATTCATGTAACTTTAACAGTTGTAGAGAAAAGGGAATTTCAGCCAGTGTCATTTGTATGCAATTAGTTCCTGGTGAAATTCCCTCTTCATCACAACAGTTAAAGTTGCAGGGGCCCTGCCTTCTTTTGTATATGGACACACTAATATAGTGCCTGCAACTTTAACTGTTGTGATGAAGAGGGAATTTCACCAGGAACTAATTGCATACAAATTACCCTGGCTGAAATTCCCTTTTTCTCTACAACTGTTAAAGTTACATGAACCCTGTCCTCCTTTTCATATGGTCAGCCTATCTTTATGTAAAGTGATCTCTACCAGTGGACCTTACAACATCCTGTGTCAATTAATGGTGCCCAATCCTAAATACTTAGTAGTATGGTTGTAATTCCTAGAGAATATTTTTGTTGCACTGTCATTGCTACCAGGCAGTGGGGGTGTCTATACTGTCTGTTTACCCCATCGTGGCTGCGCAGTGGTGCTGTGGTATTTATATGATGCAGCCTCCAACTCTCAGCCACATCAGACTTCTACCCCGAAACTGCACTTTTTTGTGGTGTGGTTTTACCTAGAGATGTGAAGGCTCAGAAAAAAAAAAGCTTCCCCCCGTTTTTCTCCCCAAAGCCTTTTTTGTCCAACCCCCCAAATTGGAAAAAAATATGAAAAAATGGATTATGGGATGTTTTATTTTAGCATGATGAATAAGACAAGGTGTTCATATATTTACTTCTCCAAATAATTTCTAAAAACTTTTTATGGGAATGGGTGCTTCATGTCTGCTTGACATTGTGAAGGACTAACGGAGACATAAATAATTTTCTTTGTTACTAATGTTGATGGTTTCTTCTGTTTGTTTGTTTTTTTTATTGTTTTTTGCCTGCTCCTCATAAACTGCACAATCAAAGAAGTTCCTTACAGTTCAGGAGCTTGTAGCTCCATTTATTACCAAAAAAGGTAAAAAATTTAAAAAGTAAATTCAATTTGTAGTAATTGTTTGAATATACTGTACTTTTAATATACCAAATGTGATCATTTTATTCCAAACCAACTTGTAAATAATTACATTTTATGTTCCTAAATTTACAAAGTGACTTTCAATCAGTAAAAAGTGCTAATATTGTGATTATATAATATATATATATTTATATATATATCAATTTTTCCAAAAAGTTCAATCCCCCCCCCCAAAAAAAAACTGGAAAAAAACCCTGCTTTTTCCCATGGTTTCAAATTTTCCAGAAATTTTACATCTCTAGTTTTACTGCAATTTTATTTGTTGCTCTGAGGTCACTGTGTTGTTTCTCGGTCTGTCAGTGATGGCCCTCGGTTTGGGTTCAATCAGTGGCCGTTGGTAGGCTGGATGCAAGTCCAGGGTAAGTGCAGGAAGACAGGGCAGAGGGTAGACTTGACAAGCCGAATGGCCGCTGATGCTGTGTGATTTGACCAGATAGCCTGTGTTCCCTCCTGCTGTCTAAATATATCATTCCTGCCCACAGCAGCAATGCTGTGGGGTTTTGAGGGAATATAGACACCCACAGAATTAAGCAAGGGGTACATAAAAGAATACTAATATTTCTTTACCGGTATGTGTAGCCTCTGGTGCTTCAAATTCTTCTTCCAAACGAAGGTTTGTTTCCTCTTCCATTGCTGTGACTGGATGGGCACACACTAGCAGAGTAAAGTAAGCAGATATTTGACAGATGAAATGCAGGATTCCAGAGCAGACATACATGATTGTCTGCTACTCGTGCTTGCTAGTTAAGAGTGAGATCCTATGTTTAGACAAAACAATGTCATACAGCTCCCAGCATTCCTCTCCCAGCTGGGGAGTGCTGGGAGTTTTAGGACTTTTATCTGTCCAAATATGCATAGGATTGCACTTTAAGCTTATGAAATTATACTAAACAACTCTCCTATTCATCTCATAAGCTGGGTTCAAACAACACAAACCACACTCAAGAGTTGTGTGTGGTTTGTTGTTGAAACATGAGTTATTGTGTTGTCTGAACCCAGCCATGCTAACAAACCATGGTTTGTTAACCATGAACATTCTACAGTTCATAACTCAATAACAAACCATAAGTTCTCTTCATGGGTTGTTTGTGGTTAACAAACCGATGTTTGTTAGTGCATCTGGGTTCAGACAACACAACCCACATTTCAGTGACAACCTTGAGTGTGAGTGATTATGTTGTCAGAACCCAGTCATAAAGAAAAAACAGAACAACATATCCAATTCTTAAAAGAGATCAAAACGTAGAACTGTGCACCAGTGGCCTCCCAAAATTCTCCACCCTATTTTGGGTAGAGAAATTGAGGGGACAATTTCACTGAATTTCTGCAGGTGGAGGAGTAATTCTCCAGCACTTTCTCACAGGTAGACATCACCATTGGCAAGGGTTGTAGAACAGCTTCTTTTTTTTGGAGAAAATTCTGAAAAGTGTCCTTTTATTTCTAGGGGGAAAGAAAAGAAAAAAAATCTCAAGAATTTCCTGAAAGTTGTCTTTCCCCATGACAGAGGCTTCTATTTTTCTGCCTCATTCTCAGGGCATTTTATAATTTATTTTGATGTGTGGTGGTGGTGTTTTTGACTTTACCTAATCACTGTGAGGTGGCCGAGGATGCTGTCTATATTTTAATTTCTATTACACACCTTACCATGGCTGTACAATCTCCAAGGCTACCTGCATTTCCTGATCTGAAAAGGCCATAAGGGAGGAATAAATTCATGATGTCTTCCCCTGGGTGGTAAGTGTGGGAAGCCAAGGAGGCTACAAGCTGTCAGAGAGATCATTGTACAATGAAAGACAGGACACACTCACACACTCCTCAGTCACCTCATAAGTAAGGTAAGCACAAGAACCCATGAGAATTTCTCAGAAATTTCTTCTTTGAATTTCCTTTCAAAAGCAATTTCTTTTCTATCAAATTGAATGAGAATGGTCAGATTTTCATAGGAGAAATTTTCAGAACAGCGCTATTAAAAGGACTCTCAACTAGCATCTAGCCATACACTGTGTAGAATATAATATAAGTTCCCTAGGATGCACCATGAAATGCTTATTCTTCAGCCATTCCATATTTATTTTCACACTGCTTGCCACCACCTATAAAAGTAGAGACGTCAGGGCAAAGTTAGGACATTGTGGAACTTAGGCTATTGGTTAAAGTAGTGTTTACCCACTCACCACAATACATTTCTTAAGCCTTAGAAAAGATGGTGTTGTGTGTTTGCACCATGAGTTGACAACATGTTATATATATATATATATATATATATATATATATATCCCAAGTGTTCACTGGATTTTTTCAGAAATGTGAATGCACTAAGTCCATTTTGGTTGTCTTGCAGTGCAAAAGCAAGAACCAACCCTTTTCTGAAGCTTTAAATGATCCTTTGGTTTAACATGCAGGTATTACCTATCTACACTACTGCTTTAAAATGGTTTATAACAGTTTTAAACCAGTTAATAACGGTTATAATCAGTTTAAAACTGTTATAAACTGTGTTAAAGCAGTAGTGGAGATAGGCTCGCTGTGACCCTGCAAATAGTTCCAACTGTGTCTAGAAAGATTATGGGCCAATTGAAGTTTTCAAATGATAACAATGGATAGGCTGACCATATGAAAAGGAGGACAGGACTCATGTAACTTTAACAGTTGTAGAGAAAAGGGAATTTCAGCCAGTGTCATTTGTATGCAATTAGTTCCCAGTGAAATTCCCTCTTCATCACAACAGTTAAAGTTGCAGGGGCCCTGCCCTCTTGTGTATCTGGTCAGTCTAGTATAGTGCCTGCAACTTTAACTGTTGTGATGAAGAGGGAATTTCACCAGGAACTAATTGCCTACAAATGACACTGGCTGAAATTCCCTTTTCTCTACAACTGTTAAAGTTACAGGAGCCCTGTCCTCCTTTTCATATGGTCAGCCTAACAATGGAGGTCTTCAAAACCAGTGGTCGATTTCCAGGCAAGATATGTGCTGGACCATATAAAATAATGCCATGCACTACTGAATTGACTAATATGTCAGTCAGTTGGCAGCCTCAGTGCTGTGTTCCTTTTCTCTTCCCAGTAATTCTAGTTTAAAGGCAAAATATAAATTAAGCCAGCTCTCTGGTGCGACTATAAATGGTGTGACCAGGTGCAAGCGGCAGATTTCAGAAAGGGACAAGAGGCAAGATTTAGGGTGCAATCCTATGGGATGCACCCTGACTGCAACTAAGCCTCCAAACTCACCTCATGCCCTGCATCCAAGCTACACGGTTGTTTTTGCCCATCTACCTGAGGCTTTGGGGAGGAAAGGAGACTGGATAGGGCAGCCATAGCACGTCTTGTACTGCTGCTGCCCTGGTCTCCTCCCCTCCCCCAGCAGCACCTCCTCTTCCCCATCTCCATGCTCCATTTTGCAAGCACAACTATGATGGGTAGGAGGCAGGGAGCAAGATTTCCTGCCTTCCAGCTCACAGTCCTGTCTATGAGAGCCAATGTGGCGTAGTGGCTAAAGCATTGGACTGGGAGTCGGGAGATCCGGGTTGTAGTCCCCACTTGGCCATGGAAACCCACTGGGTGACTTTGGGCCAGTCACAGACTCTCAGCCCAACCTCCCTCGCAGGGTGGTTGTTATGAGGATAAAATGAAGAGGAGGGTTATGTACACCATCTTGGGTTCCTTGGAGAAAAAATGGCGGTATATAAATGCAATTAATAATAATAATAATAATAATAACAACAACAACAACAACAACAACAACAACAACAACAATAATAATAATAATAATATACGGAGCCAGGAAACCGAACAAACCTATATTCCCCCCCTCCCCCAGATGCTGTCTACGGGACATAGGATTGCTCCCTTAAAAAGGTTTGAAATGTATGCTGCCTTTTGGTTGTTTCTTGCAATAATTACCCACACATAAATCATTAAAGAGATGCTCTTTTTCCTCTTTCTTTTAAAAAAGAACTAATATCTATTTGGAATAAGAAGCCCTCTACTTTTTCTTTTTTTTTAAGGAAAGGGATTCCCCTGCCCCCAGTGGCATGAAATATATACCTAGTACAGCCTTCCACAACTCAGTGCTCTCTGGATGGGTTGGGGTATAACAATTATGGGAGGTATGATCTGAAACATCAGGAGGTTCCAGGTTAAGAAAGGCTGATGTAGTGCATAGACCACTTAATTCTTGGGTCTCCATCGTGATGCACCAGTCTCTCTGCCTCTCCTGATTTTTATTTTATTTTTAAAGATATCTTAAGTATTTTTTGACCTGAAAGGCTGGCATGCAGCAAAGCAAAACACTGCCCTCCAGTGCCATCATTATTTGGCTTCACAAGGGTGGGTTTGCATTTTGAAGCTCAGATCCCACTTCCGCTGTGTATTTACATACTTGGGCAAGTTACTTTTCTTTTGGTCTCACTAGTTTGCTTTCTGAGAAATGAGTGTTTGGTCACCAGATATGCCCACCCTATTCTGTATACCGCTTTTGTAGCACTAGTCCCGTTTTTTATTCTGTATCAGCCAAAATACCACAACAGATGTCATTGTGCACACTACGAGATGTAAATGTGCAAGAGGGGTATAGCATTACCATGGTGGATCGATATGACACAAGGTGTAAATCTGGCCTTAGACTTCAATATCATTTAAACAAATGGCCATTACTTCCAAGTAAATGTTTATAGGTTTAAAAGGAGGTGTAAAAATACCCTCAGTTAGTACTGCTTGGGCGGGGTGTGAGTATGTGGTTCCGAGGTGAAGAAATATGGCCAGTCTTGCTCCATTTAAAAGAGGTATTGTTTGATCTGGAATTCTGTTGTGTTTGGCCCGGAGTGAAACATAAAAATATCCCAAGGAAGCAGAATTGCTCTATAAAGTGATATTTTTAGGCAGTTGCAAGTGTGAACAGGAGAAAATTGGCTATAGCCAAGAGATAAGTATCTTCAGCTTCATATGACTACACAGCATAATTAAAGGGTTCTAAATTAATTAGAGAAATATCTTTTACTACTTCCTTGTATATTTCAAGGCCTCCAGGGTTACACGGCATCAAACTGTAGTAAGAAAAGGACTCCCATAGCTCAGTGGTAGAACACATGCTTTGCATACAAAGGGGGGGGGGGGAAATCCAGCTCCAGTCACAGGCTTCTCCAAGTAGTGATGGGGAAAAGCTGTTGTCTGAAACCCCAGAGGACCACTGCCAGCCAGCATGGACAATACTGAGAATGATAGACCATTGGTCTGATTTTGTATAAAGCAGCTTCTGATGTTCTATATTTATTTTATCTTATTTTATTTTATGAATTTATTTATCTTATTTACGGTATTTATCTACCGCTCCATATCTAAATAGATTCCAGAGCAGTGAACATAGGAATAAAACAGCATTTTAAAATTATTCAATTTAGAACAGAATATATCCTTTCCAAATATTGGGGCTTGTAAGAGTCTAAGCAGAATAGAAGAGCTGGAATTCACCTCCACCTTCTCAAAACATTTAAAAAGTAAGAATATTTTGGTACTGTATTTTGGTGGAAATTCTACTAATTTATGTTGGTGCCAGGGTGCTCTGGGGGCAACTGCTCTATTGTGTGTGTAAGCAGGTGTACATGCACAAAAACCATTTTCGACCACATGTATATTTTGTCATTTTATGTTCTGTAAACTTTACTAGGCTGACCATATGAAAAAGAGGACATGGCTCATGTAACTAACAGTTGTAGAGAAAAGGGAATTTCAACCAGTGTCATTTGTATGCAATTAGTTCCCGGTGAAATTCCTTCTTCATCACAACAGCTAAAATTGCAGGCGCTATGCTAGAGTGACCATATACAAAAGAAGGCAGGGCCCCTGCAACTTTAGCTGTTGTGATGAAGAGGGAATTTTACCGGGAACTAATTGCATACAAATGACACTGGCTGAAATTCCCTTTTCTCTACAACTGTTAAAGTTACATGAGCCCTGTCCTCCTTTTCATATGGTCAGCCTATGTAAACCATCCAGAGAACTCCTGCTGTTGGGAGGCATAGAAATGTAGTAAATAAATAAATGTGATTCATTTCTCAGGCACACATATATCTCTATGTAATAGTTCTACACAGTGAGGCCCTACTAGATATTATAGTGGGTGCATTGCTGGCCTACATTTCTAATCCATACCACCCTAACAAGCTATAGTAAAACATACCAATGTCCCACCCCCTCTGTACTTCACTGGCCTGGTTCTCACATAACACTAAACCATGAATTCTGGGTTGTCATAAAGAGCAAAAGCGGTTGTGCTAATAAAACATGGTTTGTTAACCATGAACAACACAGGAAGGGAGTCCATCGTTTATTGTTGTAATGTGAACTCTGGGTTGCTCAAACAATGGATCATCGTTATGTGGAACACAGAACTATGGGTTGCTCATGGGTTATTTCAGTAGGCTACAAAGGCAGTGGGTAATAACAGTAAAAAATAAAATAAAAACTCAACATGCTGTTTGAGATACATTGAGGGAGCAGTAGGGTGACCAGATAAAATCCAGGTCAGGTCTCATGTAACTTTAACAGTTGTAGAGAAAAGGGAATTTCAGCCAATGTCATTTGTATGCAATTAGTTCCTGGTGATATTCCCTCTTCATCACAACAGTTAAAGTTGCAAGGGTCCTACCTTCTTTTGTATATGGTCACTCTAGTATAGTGCCTGCACCTTTAACTGTTGTGATGAAGAGGGTAGGGTGACCAGACGTCCGGATCCCCCCGGACATGCCCGGAAAAGGGGGCCAAATTTGAGTCCGGGGGGGAAATTTCAAAATATCCCCCAAAGTCCGGAAAATTGGGCCTCTCCCGTGCCATCCAGGCCTTGATCTTGGCTAGCGCGATTGCGCTGGCCAAGAACAAGGCCCAGATCGGCCGGGGAAGAGGCTGGAACGACGCACACCCACACTTCCGGGTGCGCGTCGTTCCAGCCTCCTCCCCTCCGACATCCGGGCCTTGTTCTTGGCTAGCGCGATTGCGCTGGCCAAGAACAAGGCCCAGATCGGCCGGGGAAGAGGCTGGAACGACGCACACCCACACTTCCGGGTATGCGTCGTTCCAGCCTCCTCCCCTCCGACATCCGGGCCTTGTTCTTGGCTAGCGCGATTGCGCTGGCCAAGAACAAGGCCCAGATTGGCGAGGGAAGAGGCCGGAATGACGCGCGCCGGCACTTCCGGGTGCGTGTTGTTCCGGCCTCCGCCATCCGGGCCTTGTTCTTGGCTAGCGCGGAGGCAAGAGGCCGTGCGGAAGAAGGCCGATCTCTCCTGCCTCTTCCGCGCCACCTCCGGCCTCCTCGGGGCTTGTCACCAGGGCGACCAGCTCCGAGGAGGCCAGAGGCAGCGCGGGAGAGGGCCGATCTCTCTCGCCTCTTCTGCGCCGCCTCCGGCCTCTTTTGGGCTCGTCGCAGCAGCAAAGAAGAAAGACAAGGAAGATGTTTGGTGGGGAGGAGAGCAGAGGTAGAAAAAAGAAGAGCAGAAGAGTGACAAGAGAGAAGAGAAACCGAAGCAGCACCCACCACCACCAGCGGAGTGGCAGGATCAGCACCAGAAGCCAATGGAAAAGCAGTGGCAGTAAAATACGACCAGCAGCGTGGGCCAGCATCAGGGCAAAGAAGGTACATTGTGGTGGAAGGCCTTGTGGATTATTATTTTGTCTTTGGTGGGGGGTGGGGTGGATTTTTATTCCTCCCCCTTAAGTGTTTGTGGGGAGGTTTTTTTATTGTCCTGGAGAAGGTGTGGGTTTTTCCCCTTTGGGTGAGTGTGCAGTGGTGTGTGGATTTAAATTTTTATTGCCTTTGGTAAGCATGTGTGAGGTGTGTGTGTATTATTATTATTTTACCTTGGGTGTGTGGGTGTGTGTGAATGATTTTTTATTTTTGCCTTAAGTAAGTGGATTCCCCATCATTAACACCACCATTGGTTTGTTCCTGTAATAAAAAGAAATGTGGCTCCAAAACTGCTTTTGTGTTGATGCTGATGCAAATGTTGTTGATTATTTTTATACTACATGCAAAGGGGTACACGCTCTTACAACTGTCAGCTCCGTTCCAAATATTGCTTTTCTGTATGGCTTTGAGATTCTGATTATTTTACAGTGTGGCTTTGTGTATTTACCATCCCCCCACCTGGTGAAAGGTTAGCAGTTAAAGTTGCAGGAGCCCTGCCCTCTTTTGTATCTGGTCATGCTGGGAATTGTCCTGTCCCAGCAAGATAATATGTGAGTGCATAGTGTGGCTTGTCTTTTCTGAGTGTCTGGATCTGCTAGGCTCTGAAAGCATCTTTCTGGAGAGCACCTGTTGGTTATATGATCCACGAGTCCAGGTTCTGTAAATGCATGGTTGTCATTGACAGGAGGGGCTTGCACTTGCTTGTGTAAGGTGAACAGATGTGAAGAGGCTGCAATCCTATATTCATTTATCTGGGAGTAAGCTTTATTGAAATCAATGGGACTTGTACCTGTCATTTCTTTGGGCAGTTTTCTTTGGGTCCCTGATTGGGATTTTTTTTCTCTGCACACTGAGGCAGTGTAAATTCAAGAAATATTTGGATAAAAGGAGGGAAAGATCCTTGTTTAGCTAGCATTGTGATAATGGGCAACTGTTCCAGCCTTTCTTTGTATAGCTACTAACCATGGTCTGTTTACATGGCTAATGAACCAGAGATATAATGACACATTTTTAGAGTAGTTTCTCACTGATAAACCTGAACTTGAAACAAGGGCCAGATCTACACCAAGTAGGATATAGCGGTATATGGCATGTGTCAATGGGCCCTAGCAGTTGTCAGTGCACTTCAATACTGCTATAAAGCAATAGTGTGGCTCCTGCCTTTTATATACTGCTTTCACACTGCTATATCCTGCTTGGTGTGGATCTGGCTAAGCTAAGAAGTGCTAGGGAGAAGTGACTGCAAGCCTTTAGTCCATTTTGTTCCATGGCCAATGTTTACAGGGTAATTATATTTTATACTCTTTCTGAATGCTAGGTTGCTAGTTTGTTGTACTAGATTTTACTGCACCTGTTCAGTGGTAGCAGTATGCTGAATCTGTGAGTATGGGTGTGAGAAAGGTGATGGAGAAAGAGTGTTAAATGTTAGGAAAGGTGAGACTATGGTCATCCAGTGAAGGATTTGCAGTCAGAAAAGATATTTGAGGGAAGGGGAGACTGTATCACACAGAGTATAGCAAAAGCTTCAAAGTACAGCAAAAGCTAAAAAAAGTAGGAGTGAGTGAAGTTAATTTCAGGTACAATGAATGTCTAACTTGTTCTTTATATCAGTGATTTTAACATTAAGATGTTACGTAGAACAGTTTGTCTTAATTGTGTTTGTGAAACCAGAGATGTGATCAAGGCCATGTTCAGGTGGGCACGCCCCCTTGAGGGCTGGGCATGTTGGTGGGCACGCCCCCTTGGGGGCTGGGCATATTGGTGGGCACGCCCCCTTGGGGCAGCCATGTTGTCCTCCTTTTTGGTTTCCAAATGACCCTGGCTGAAATTCCCTTTTCTCTACAACTGTTAAAGTTACATGAGTCCTGACCTGGATTTTATTCAAGGATTGATAAAACAAACCAAGAGTTGTTCAATTAGGCTGACCATATGAAAAAGAGGACAGGGCTCCTGTATCTTTAACAGTTGTAGAGAAAAGGGAATTTCAGCCAGTGTCATTTGTATGCAATTAGTTCCCGGTGAAATTCCCTCTTCATCACAACAGCTAAAGTTGCAGGGGCCCTGCCTTCTTTTGTATATGGTCACTCTAGTATAGTGCCTGCAACTTTAACTGTTGTGATGAAGAGGGAATTTCCCCAGGAACTAATTGCATACAAATGACACTGGCTGAAATTCCCTTTTCTCTACAACTGTTAAAGTTACATGAGCCCTGTCCTCTTTTTCATATGGTCAGCCTAGTTCAATCATCTGCCAGACAAATCTTGGGCAGGGCAAAAAACTACAGGTAAGATAAACCATGGTTTAGTGTTATGTGTGAACCAAGTCATTAACTGCTGTCAGAAAAAGTTACCCTGTTACTAGACATTATGGGGGAATTGTAGGTTGGTGATGGTCATGAATTCCCCATAATGTCTATCCTGGGCCTGAGTGACCATTGTTATAAACAATTACCTGTGTTTAAACTCTCCATGTGCTTGCCGAAGTCATGAATTCCTTCCCTTTCAGTACAAAGACGACTTGTGTTCTCTACAGTTATTTTGAGGTATACAAACAAAATTTTAAAGGGTCTTAATATGCACATGTTTTCCCCCAGTTTAACCTTAAACAAATCTGTATGACAGTCCACTAAAATCCCCCACACATGAAATGGAAGCTGCTGTCCCGGACTATGGTAACTGCAACTGATTTTGTATGAAAGGCACAGAGAAGTGAGAATAGAAACCAGGTAAAGTGGAGTACTGAAGCGATGTGTCAGACTGAACTATTGGAAATATGCTGTCACCTGCTCTTGAGATCGTGCTTACTCCAAACATTCTCATGATTAGCTGAAGCAAAACAAGATTAGATTTAAAGTATTTTGAGGATGAGCATTGTGTCAGGTTGCATATGTTTCATAAAGGAGATGAAAGGTGGAAGGCTTGACATTCTTTCTTACATGGTTCCTTGTCTCTTTTTATTGGCAGGGCTTTGGCATGTAACTTTGAATCGCTGCAGTTCTTGGGATACCTCCTGTTACTGCATTTTTGCATGTGCACCGGAGTCTGTATGCTTCCCGCTTATGTATTCTGCATCTTGAGACCACCTTAGTGACTGCTGCTTCATCTTGGGCTGAATGCAACAGGGTATTTACTCCCCTGCCGATGCCTTTTTGCCCCGCTGATTCCCTTCTGCAAGCGGCAGGTCCCACCGAGTCTGTTGTGCAAGCAGGACCCCTCAGTTTACGCAAGGGAGATTTAGCACTTCCTTGGGGAAGCCCTGAAATAACTGGAAATGCTCGTTTCTGGAAGGAGGTAGGTTGGCAGAGCTCCCTTATGCCAGATTTACCAAGTTGTCGCCTTCCAGAAACTAGAGTTTCTGCTGATTCTGGGTTGTCCAGGAAGTGCTAAATCCCCATTGCGCAAAATTTCATTCCAAAGAATGGAGTGTCTATTTTTTATTGTTTTGTTTTTCATATATATATATATATATATATATATATATATATATATATATAATCACCCTTGGCTCTTACAAGACCGAGGTTATAAATCAGATTGCCAGAGAAGCTGGAGTGAAGTTGGCAGTTGGGCTTGATGTAAAAAACACACCAAACAAAATGTATTTTTTCCCTTTGCCAGAACTTGAATACTATCTAATTTCCTTCTCTGCATCAAGTCAGGCTTTTAAAGCCTGTTCTTCTTTTCCCCCAGAAAACTTGTTTCAGAAAGAGCAGTGAAATGACGGCCAAACTTGATGTGACATTTACTGTGTAAATATAATTAAATTGTACATTTTAAATAAATAAATGCACACAGCTGTCAGAGAGCCTGAGCACCACTGGAACCACAAGGGGTGGGGAGGGAGAGCTGAACCTTCTCCTTCCTGATGAAAACACCCCAAGCTGCTATTTGTATTGGAATGGAAGCTCCACCGGTGCCAGCGTAGGAGAGAACAGGGTGGGGCCTGGAGAACCCTTCTCACGCCATGAACCCCCCAACTGTCTCACTTCTAGACTCAGAGCATACTGGGGTGAAAAACTAACTTTAAAAAAGGTTGGCAGGGGCATTTGCCAGGGAAAGCCCACAGGATTTATTCCTCCCACCCTCCAGTTCCTGTCTGAAGATGTTCTCCAGCCCCCACATTAGAGTTACAAAGCAAATTTGGGGCTGGGAATCCTGGTTTGCCTAGGAAGGTGCAGCTCTGCCCAAGCTGCCTTTGGAACGAAGACTGGATTACACATGCCACCATAATGCTTCGTAATGTGGACTGAATAGCTGAGTGTAAATGGACGATTTTCTCTTGACGGCGAATGAGTGATGGGGCGACAGCAAGCTGTGCGAACATGTGCACCAGCACGTCTTGCAATTGCTAGTCGGAAGCCACTTGAACAGCATCTGAGTGGGAGTGGCTGCCAGAAAGCTGCCTCGCTCAATCATATTAAGCCCTCATCTAACCCAGCATTCTGTTTCAAACAGCAACTAGCCAGATGTCTCTGGAAGCATAGGAGCTGAGCATCTGGTGTTCAGAGGTATACTGCTTCTAAACATGGGGTTTCTATTTACCTGTTGTGTTATTGATAGGTTTCCATATAAATTGATAGAGAAGGCAGTAGTTGACAAAGTTCAGATTAAATAAGTAGTGCAATAAGGCATACAACTACTAATGTAGATACAATAGATGATGAAGCTAGGGTATGCAATTCTTTATAACATTTAAACAATTCCTAAGTTTTAATTGTTATTATACATAAAGTTAAACGATTCATACAAAGTTAAACAATTCATATAAAGTTAAACGATTCATACAAAGTTAAACAGGCATCCGGTATGTTTTCCTGTTTCGCAATAGGCTTCATCAGCAAATATCGTTTAACAACACCGTCTAATAGACTGCTGCCATGGATAATAAGGGGAATACATTCCTCCACTCCATATTGAGAATGACTTGAAGTCCCGGTCAAACTAGTAAAGCCTCAGGTGTGGTGAACTCATCATTATCTACTGATAGGTTTCCACCATTCATTAATTCATTACACCCGTTAAAACAGGGATGGGGAACTGGTGGCCCTCTAGATGTACTTGGTCTCCAACTCCCATCAGCCCCAGACAGCATGACCAATGGGCAGGGAAGATGGGAGTTGTAGTCCAACAGCACCCAAAGGGCCACAGCTTCCTACACCTGCTGTATAAAATTCATCTTTAAGCACCACCTTACTTTCACCAAGAAGAACCCCTCTCTCTCTCTCTCTCTCTTTCTCTCTGCAATCGACAAAGGGTTAAAGGCTCCCACATGTACTGTGGTCCTGATCTGGATCACACCCCTGCTATGGCTATATTTGCTCACTTTTTTTAATCATACAAATGTCAATTGTGTGGATAATGTCCTGATTTGATCCTGTGACTCCAGATCAGAGCAGACATAATAGGGTCTGGGAAGGGGTTGGAGAAGGATCTTTGAAATGCCTGTGCTCAATTTGTATCTTCTGAGGATGACCCCTGCCATTGAACATGAGTTTGGGTATCTTAGCTAGTCCTTTAAATTCAAGTGGTTTAGACAATATAGCAACCACATACCCAGAAAATCTCTCCCTGTGTTGGGGATTGTCTGCTTTGTAGTAGCCTGCCATTACTGTGGCAGATACAGGGTGGACTCTAAAAATGTTGCAAGATATGACAAAGATTCATATCAGATTAAAGGAGGAGCCATGTGATAGGAAGAAGATAAATAAATCCAGGTTGGTTGACGTAGAACATTGTCAGCTTCACTTTAGTTCGCTGGGGTTGATGAGAGTGTTAATGGATTTACTCAATCTATCCTCTTTAACAGTGTTAATGCAGTTCCTTATTTGGAATGATGGAAACATTTTAAATAGATGCAGGACAACATTTCACTGGTCATTAAAAGTATGTCATGTTGGCCAACAATGTTGACTATTCTGATGTTAGATTTCCATCCTTACCACCCTTGCAGGTAACGTGCCCAGCAGCCACATACCCTGCCACTAATACTTTTGGCAGCCATGCCCCCTCACCCCTGGTCTGTGTGATCTTCAGAGCACACCGGAAAAGGCTCTACATGTGTACCAATGTACATATGTATTATTACTATTAGTTTATTTATTTATTTCATTTCTATACCACTCAATAACCAAAGCTCTCTGAGCAGTTTACAACAATTCATTAGATAAAACAGCATAAAAATATAAATATACAACATTCAAAACAATTTAGACAATTAAAAACAGTTTCAAAAGAATACCAGACCTGTTTAGATGTCTGGAATAAATGCTGCCATCACGTGCCATTAAATGCCTGGTAGTAGAGGACAATTTTAATCTGGTGCCGAAAAGATGACCGTGTTGGTAACAGGGAGCTCATTCCATAGTGGGGGGGGGGGGAATCACCACTGAAAAGGCCCTCTCCCTTGTCACCACCCTCCAAGCCTCCCTCAGAGAATGCTGTTTGCGTAGAGCTCCTTCCAATGCACTCCAAATGTGTGGACAGCAGGCCATAGCTTCCAGGTAGTTTAGCAATGTGTGTGTGGGGAGGGTGGGGGAGCTGGCCCACACAGCCTTCAATCCCCTCATGTGTTCTTTCAGTGTGTGTGTGTGTGTGTGTGTGTGTTTGTGTTTGTGTTTGTGTGTGAGTAGGTGTCATCTGAACCAACGTTGTGTGTGTGTCTGCCCCACATTGTAACGTGATGTGCTACTAGAATTCCTGTTAACTTAGTTCAGGCTTTTCCAGACTACGTTCTCAGGAACCCTAGGAATCAAACAAGTTTATCAGTGGCTCCTTGATGAGAGTTATAATGATGGGAATTCTTCCCTGCAAGACGGCTCTCCACTCTTAATGGTCTTCCCCTACAATGAGCATCCATCCATCCATAGGGACTATGCATGCTGGGTGACTCTCAGAACACAACCCAGAATCCTCTGCTGGAGGTTTTCTGGGTTCCTTCAGAGGACAAGTGTATGTAAGAAGGGTTCACTAAGGGTACGGAGCTGGAAAACCAGTAAATTATCCTGCTGGAGCTTTGCATAAAGCAAGTTGATTGTAATAATGGAAACACAGTACTATCGTTATTAGCTTTCCTCAGACTATCAGAGAGGCGGAAGGAGGTGGATGTAGGCCTGCTCGTGGTCTACACACGTTAATTTGTATTCCAGTGCTGTCCCTACACACCTATGGAGTTGGTTTTAAAGATCATATGGAGCTCCCAGTTCTGATTTCCCCCTTCCCCCTGCGCACTGGAAAATCTCCTCCTGGGTGGCACATGAGGAGGGGGCATCCATTGGCTGAAGCCTCTGTTGAATCAAAAACCACTCTGTTCACAGAAGGACTCTTTCTGCAGATGGAGGGCACTGTTATAGCTACATAGAACTACATATAGATTTAATGACATATTGGCGACATATAGATCTAATGATAAATCATGCTTTATCATTAAACCTAGCCTTTGTTACAAGAACGAGCCTATCCCCCCCCAGGGTTCACATGTTCCATCCTCCCCTCCCCTCCCCTGGTTTATCTGTGAGGAGGAGTTCAGAAGCTTTCACTTCCTTTTAGACTACCTGTAGCTTTTCATAACACCTGAACCTGGACAATCTGTGGTTAGTCTTAATTATAGTTGGCTGAAACAAGCTATCTCCAAACCATGGGTTATGAAGGTGGCTTGTTTCAACTAACCATAGTTAAGATTAACAGGTTAGGTTTGGACATAACATTAAGTTGTGGTTAATTGAAACTAGAAGCAAAATCTTCCAATCTCTTCCTCATGGAAAAGGGGTGGGGGAAAGCACATAAGCCACAAATGCATGCACATAACTATAAACCATTGTTTATTGTTACAGATGCTATTTTCCCCAGTAAGGTTGAATCTTGACAGAACATGAATGAAATTAGCATTATGAGAATTATATTTCCAGGAGATGTGATACACGTAAAATTTTAAAGACATTTTCTTTTAAATTATGACACTTTGAAGCATAGCATCATGTTTTACAAGACAATTCTTTAGTCGAAATGGTTTCATTTACTTATCTTTCTTATTTACTCTGAGAGGTTCCATGATTTTGTATAACTTCTGATGCCTCTCCTGCCATTTTCAAGTGGAAACCCGCCATTTGATAAAACCCCGAAAATGCAGTAATAAATGGAAAATGCGCTATAAGGCAGCACCATCTGCTGGTGGTAAAACTGAAACATAAGGGAAGGAACTGGTAAAAACAAGAAAAAAAGTGGGGGATGCAAATGTATTGTGCTGATCCTTAAACCAGCAAAGACTCCGGAAGACAAAGGCCCAGTAAGGCTGCAAAATGTTTGCTACAAGAAGCCGAAAGTCTTAAATTGTGAATAATTGCTATGAATAGAGTTTTTTTAGTTTCATTGATATTTTTGTTTCACCTTTTCTTTTTTGTTTCTTTGTTCACTTTTCCTTTTTTTCTGTTATATTTGCATACATACACACACACACACACACAAAGTTGGAAGTCTGTACATTTGCTTGTTTCCTGAATCCCATGATAGCCCATCTCCAATTGGATGTTATAAGATTTTGATATGAGATTGCCTGCTGCCCTTGCACTTAACCATAAATAAACTTTTTGGGGGTCCAGAATGAAAAACCTGCTTTACTGGACCAAAATGACACACACACACACACACACACACACACACACATATATATATATATATAAGTCAATGATTTATTATCAAAAGGGGAGATATGTTGGGCTGGAACCAGAATCAATGGAACTTAAGTTAGTCATTGATTCCAATGAGTCATATGAACTCTGGATCCATCCCATAAACAAGGGGCTGTCTTCATGGTGCCGCGTTGGCACCGCTCTGCTGCTAAACCCCATGCTATCGCTGTGTGCGGTGGTGGCAAATTGTCCTTATGAGATCAGGCATCGTGTGCTTTCTGGCAGCCATTAGGCTCGCCTAGCCCACCCCCTCCCATGGCTTCCTGTGACCAATAGAACACCCCCGGAGTGGCTCCGAGAGAGGACAGGCCAGTGGAAGAGCCAGGCTGTCCTGACTCTGGGTGGAAAAGTCAGTGTAAATCCCTGACTTTTCACCCTCTTTGCCCTGGGGTGGCTTCGAATCTGCAGCTGCATCATATAACCGATGCAGCATAGATTCGGAGCCAACCGGGGCAAAGACGACATTAAGACAGCCCCCAAGTTCATAAGAGAAAACATAAAGTAAAAGAAAGAAAAGAGAAGTATTAAAATAGAGTTTGAAAGCATAGAGAATCATAACATAATAATAGTTCATCATAATAATTAATGCCATGCTATCTATCTATCTATCTATCTATCTATCTATCTATCTATCTATCTATAATTATTCATTGCTGTAATGTGATCCTATATATCTTTTAAAAGCTGTTTTAGTATTACTCTCTTTTTCGCATTTTTAAGGTTTGTTTTCTTTTGAGATTTTGTTCGTGCATCACACCTTTTGATAATGATTGAGGATTCTATACTAACATTATAGCAAAATGGTGGAAAAACGGCATGCGCGCACACACACACGGAATGCATCTATGGAAACACAGCTAGTGCCCACCAATCAGAAACTGGGCCATATGCTGTCCATACATTGAGGTAGCCAATGAATGCACAAACCATCATGATATACCCTGTATCCGAACACACACAATGCTCAAGATGCTACCAGTGTACCCCCACACCATCATTCCCAGTGGCACAACCAGCAACGACTCCAGTATTACCTATCCCATGCATTCTTACAGGTGGGGGTTTGAATCCCCTTATGCTGCTCACAACCACTGGTTTGGAATACACACACTCACACACACAGAGAGAAAGAGAGAGAGAGAGAGGAAGGAGAAAACTTGGAGGGGGGAAACCCAGTCATGTCAGGGGCAAAAGAGAGGGAAGCCCCAAAACCTTTACAGCAAGTTCTCCAGAGCAGTTCCCCAACCACAA
This sequence comes from Anniella stebbinsi, assembly GCA_029215795.1. Classification (NCBI taxonomy): domain Eukaryota; kingdom Metazoa; phylum Chordata; class Lepidosauria; order Squamata; family Anniellidae; genus Anniella; species Anniella stebbinsi. The sequence continues at coordinate 118,839,579 of JARDYH010000004.1, read as the reverse complement.
GAGCAACTAAACCTGAGGGATAGTGAATTATTGAAAGACTTCCTAATAACCTCAAGGCTGAGAATGATTAAACACACATACAGACATGCTATTTTTTACTGTTGGTTTTATTGCTTTTATTGCTATTTTATTGTGATCATGTTTTTATTGCTTTTAATATTTTATTGCTTTTAATATTTATGTATTTTATTGTTGTAAGCCGCCTTGTAAGAGCCTCTGCCCTCAAAGGTGGCAGAGAAATGTTTAAAATAAATAAATACACACATACACAAGTCTCCCAAGAGCACATCCAGTATTCTTTCCACTAGTCCAGCTGTGGTATATCTCAATTGGTCTGCCTCTACGATGGTGTGGAGTGTCAGTCTATTGCTTCATAGGTTTTAGTGTTAAAGCAGGGCTGTTTAGGATTTTACATTTCTGCAAAGACCTTCAGAGGTTAAATGAAGTCTTGAATTACAGACCTTGGCTGCAGCAGGCTCATCAGTACATTTTACTACCCATGGGTAAGACAGATAGGAGCTTCTTATTTTATTTATTTATTACATTTATATCCTGCTTTTTTTTTCTTCCAAGGAACCCAAGGTGGTGTACATAATTCCCTTCCTCCTCTCCATTTTATCCTCACAACAACAGGCCTGTGAGGTAGGTTGGGCTGAGAGTCTGTGACTGGCCCAAAGTCACCCAGTGAGCTTCCATGGTTGATTGGGGACTAGAACCCAGATCTCCCAACTCCCAGTCCAACACTCTAGCCACTACACCACACTGATTCTTTGAACCAAGACCACACATGGAAGGCATTTGGGGAAAAAAGCTTTCCTGTGTATGTATATCTTTCTCTCGCACTGATAGCTGGTGCCCACTGGCACTGCTGAGGTGGACAGCAAGGTCACTCACCAGAGGTGGAGTTGTTGTTTTTTGAATCCCCTGCAGCCTATACCACAAAGAAGGGAAACTATGGAACATGAGTTTTAAGATAACGAGTGCAAAAAAGGGGTGGGTGGGATCCACACAAAAGCACTCTTTTGGACCCACATTTTCCTGTTTCAGCAACAATCCCCAATGCACAGAGAGAATGAAGTGACTTTAGGATCATGAGTGCAAAACATTATTAATAATGTTAATGATGATATCCTCAGAATCGCACAGAAAAGCCACTTTTGAAACCCAGGCACAAGTTCTGACAGAATTCACAATTCACTCCTTTGAATGTCCTCCGCAAAACATTCCCCAAACTACCCTTCTGCATGTCTACCTAGATGGTACAGTGAGAAGTTGCACAATACATAAATCCAGCTCATGCATGTATACTCAGAAGTAAAAAGGAGTTTACGAAGACATTAAAGCAATCATAAATGTATTAAAACGTGTTTGTGTTTTAAGAAACAATTCTTCATTTACAGCAGCCAGAAAACCATACCCCAGAAATTGCTAGCCTGAACTGAATATTACACAAACAAACAAACAAACAAACAAATGAACTATTAAAAAAAAACTTAGCTAAGTAATCACAGCAGATTTTTAAAAATAGCAACCAAAAAAGAAAGACAAGGGGGAAGGGGACAGAAAGGAAATTAAAATAGCTTGAAATAAAATCACACAAAAAATAAGAAACAATTATATCTACCTTTAGGTCTGGATTGATGTGATGAGGTCAGATAACTTTTGCCGTTGGTTATCGCACTGACCAACATACAGTGTCTCTGAGTCCTGGGTGGATTAAAAAAAGGGCAAATATGCTGCTTGTTGGGGGAACACACACTCACACACACACAGAGTCTATCTACACGACTGCTTTAAAATGGTTTAAAAAGGTTTATAACAGTAGTGACAACTGTTGGGGCCCAGGACACACACCATATACAGTTTTCAAAACGTTTTCAAAGTGTTGTATCCTGCTTGTGTAGATAGGCTCACACGCACATCACACTGCTGCTGCTCCCTCTCACAAAAAAGGATCCATGTTCTCAAGGGAGAGGAAATGACCACAGATTTTCTGATCCACTGAGCATGCCCAGAAAGAAATGTCGTTCAAATACTGTGATTGGCTGTGGGGGTTGAATTCACTGCATTTTTTTCCTCTGCTTGGCCATGGCCCTGATACCTCTGTGTGTGTGTGTGTGTTATTAACCTGACTCAGACTTGGATACTGTGTATCTTGACTGGGGGTAGATGAGGGTGGGAACAGCATTTGCTGATCCATCTCTGGCAGCAAAATATGCACCTATTTTACATATAGGGAGATCAGGATTGTGTCCTTAGTGAGCACTATTTAAAGCCCTTTTCTTCTTGATCTTTGATATACTGTGAACCACCTGGGGTATTCTACTTGTACAGAAATGTGTTGATTTTGGTATGCGTTTATTTTGTGGATATTGAGGATTAAAATTTAAAATGAGCAAATACTGAAACTTGCATTCAGCTTCCATTGCATGGCAAACCACAGGATTAATGGAGGCACAGTCGTGCCTCCATTGTTAAGGGCCGTCAGTAAAAAACACATTCAGCCATGCTAAAGTGATAATTGGGGGGGGCATTCTAACAGCCATAAAATTGAAAATGTTTCACCAACCTTTCTGAAATTTACAGGTGCCAGAAAGAAATGTTTGTTTTACATTACCTGAAAATTTCAAGAAGATTGGTGAAAGATTGAGGGAAGGAGAGCAGTTTAAGGTAGAAAAGGAATACAAACCTGTCTCCCTGCTTTTGTAAATTTATTTCCAGGTTGAGACTTTTTGTGCTCACAATTTGCATAATTTCTAGAGCCTTATTAATTAATCCAGTGGTGGGGTCTTCTTCCTCCTTGACTGTAGTTGGTGGAAAGCTTTTCGTTTTTTAAAAATTCCCTTAGGTTGACTTTTAAGGACTATTTTAACCTCTCATTCAAGTCAATGAGGCGGCCATCTTCCCTCATAACGCAACACTGACACATGCTCAGTAGCGTCGCTCTCCTCCCTCCCTCCTGCCTTAGAATGTGGGGTGGGTGAGTGAAATGACCTTTTGAGTGAAGAAGAAGAAGAGTTTCTCTTTTCTCTTCTGGAACATGCATTCCTTTGGCTCTGAGAGTATTTTGGCTGTCTTCATAAGGCCAGTTTGCTCTTTTGCTCCCTGGTGAAGCAGGGTGTGGCTCCTCTGGATCCAGGGTAACCTGATCTTCAGATCTCTCCTGGGAATAGGTAGCTATACCTTTCTTTTAATTTCCCTCTTTTCTAAGAGTTTGGTCCATACTGCTATAAAGTTGAAAGCTTCAAACACTTCATTTAATTAGTTTGGGCTGGTGTAAGTTTTAAGTACAATGTTGAAACCTTTCAAAGTGCTTCTGGTAGGGTGACCAGATTTTGAGGATCAAAATCCCGGACCCCCCCCCGCCACCCCACCCACCCAAAACAACCCCCCCCGCGCCGCCCCCCGCCCCCCCGCGCTGCCCCCCCCCGCACTGCACACACGCCCGCCCTGCGCCGCCCGCCCCGCGCTCCTTACCGGCTGGGGCGTCCGCTTCCCTCCGGTGTTCGGAATCTACTGAGAAACAGGCTTCCTGGCCTGTCTCTCAGTACTGCGCCGGGTGATGACGTCATCACCCGGCGCGCTACTGAGGGACAGGCCGCGAAGCCTGTTTCTCAGTAGATTCCGAGCACCGGAGGGAAGCGGACGCCCGAGCAGGTAACTGCCTCGCGCCGCTGCTCGCTCCCCGCGCCGCGCCGCCCCCCCTCCTCACGGGAGGAGCTGACTGTTTCCTGGAGGTTGCCCCCTGGGGCCCGGTCGGCCCGGTTTGGCCCATTTTTCCCGTTTAGGACCGGGAAACCCCGAGGGGTCTGGTCAGCCTAGCTTCTGGGCCTACAATGTTGGTTTGGGCCTAGTCATCCTGTTTTTTTAATAAGGTTTAGAAACACTTGAGGTGTTGTTTATTTTGCATAGTGTACATATGGATTTTCTTTCTAATCCTTGCAGTCTACACTGGCTCCCTCCTTGATGTGTTTTTGGAAGCAGACAAACTGTTGGGTGTCAGGTGCTTCGTAGACAATTCACAGGGCTGGCCCTGTGAATTGTGGACTGAAGACTTGGCAATTTGTCATGAGAAAATGTATCTCTGCTTCTCTGTTATGTGCTTATCTCAAATGGTAGGCCGATGGCCTTGAAGGTTCTCTGAGAATTAAACTATGCTTTGCAAAGGTGGGGGCTATCTTCCTCACACTGTGGCGTCATCAGAAGAGGTTGAACCGTGCCGCCCTGTTGGCACGTGAGTTTAGATTACAGGCCTGAAGCCCTGTCTATCAAAGTAGCTTAGAATTGCCCAGCCTCCACACTATATTGCCTTTGTCCTGAGAGTAATTCCTTTGCTAGGAATTATCTCGTCTATCCTCTTGCTGCTCTGCTGCTGCTGTGAGTTACTATCTGATTTGGAATTGTGAGATGCACTCTATACATGTTCTGTTGCTGTTTGGACTTGTTACTTCTAAAGAACTCTGCCATGAAAAGTGCACTGTGGCTTTTCATAGATTTGGACTTGAGATTACTGTTCTGGATTCGTGTTCTATAGCTTGCTGTCTCCCTCCATGGAGCCAAAGTTACGGGCAGAGGGAGGCAGAAGCTGATCGTTGCTGTTCTGAAACTCGTGTGTGTGTGAGACCTGTGAGAGGACCTTCCTCAGAGCTAAAGCTACGTGAATTGGGAAGGCTCCCTAGGTCGAAGAGGTTCATTCCCTGGCTTCTGGCTTCCGTGGTCAGCTCAGCGTTCCCTGACAGGCTGAGTGAAGATTTAGTTGCCAGTTAACCGATATACTACTGTTAGGAGGCCTAATCCTAGAGTCTCTCTATGTTCCAGAGGATTCCAGTGCAGCGTGGCCGCTCCTGCCCTCTAAGGACTAGAGTTAATCTCTAAATGTCAGTCCCTGAGTGAGTGCTGTTCTCATTAAGCCGTTCTACCTGAAAGCTGTGTGGTCCGTCTTCAGCTTCAAGTGTGTGTTTGCAGAAATGAAACCGTTATGCTTTGAACTCCGTGTGATTACAATAAAAGAAATCTCACTGTTATTGTTGTGTATCAGTGTACCTGAAGTCGTGAGCAAGAACTTTAGAGAGTTAGCCAGAGTCACGACACAAACCCTTTTTTGTTCCAGCAGGCCTTTGGCAAATAATCTGGACTTCTGTCTATACCTTTGACTTTTAAATTGTTATGTATTTAAAATGTTTAAAATGCTTTAATATTGAAAAGTATTTAATTATATTTTTAACTTTTGTATATTTAGGCTGACCATATGAAAAGGAGGACAGGGCTCATGTAACTTTAACAGTTGTAGAGAAAAGGGAATTTCAGCCAGTGTCATTTGTATGCAATTAGTCCCTGGTGAAATTCCCTCTTCATCACGACAGTTAAAGTTGCAGGCACTATACTAGAGTGACCATATACAAAAGAAGGCAGGGCCCCTGCAACTTTAACTGGTGTGATGAAGAGGGAATTTCACCAGGAACTAATTGCATACAAATGACACTGGCTGAAATCCCCTTTTCTCTACAACTGTTAAAGTTACATGAGCCCTGTCCTCCTTTTCATATGGTCAGCCTAGTATATTCCTATTTATAGGTTTTAGCTGTATATGTTTTAGTTTTGTAAGGCTGCCCTGAGGCCCAGCACTGGGCAAAAGGCAAGATACTAGTACTACTACTACTACTAGTAATGTTTCAGATTTCACTTCTGCATCTGATGTTCTTTTGCATTTACTTTTCTTTATAAACCATTCATATCTTAAGACTTCTTGTGTGGCATGTTTTCATTGGTTTAACAAGTTAAAAGGGGTATTCACTGTTTTCATGCTTATGTTATAAAATCTATTTTCAACAGGCCTAGTAACTTCAAGAGTAACAGAGTTGGGGAAAATCCTCAATCTCTTTGCTATCCGAGGCACTGAATAAGGGACCCCTGAAGATAATTTAGACTGACCCCAACCACAAAACACTATTCCCCCTTCTGAAGAGATCTGGACCACAGACTACTAAAGACAAACAAAGTAGCAGGCCATAATAACAGTTCTCATGTGGCCATTTGCCTTATGAGGCAGGTGCTCTGCAGGCTACCAAATGGAGGGACTAACAGGCCATAAAGTTGCCTGGCTGGGTCTGCCAGAAATCCAGCCTCAACACTCCTGGAAGGTCCATGTTCTATAGCACCTGCTGTCAGATGAACCTGAGGGAATCCCACCCTCCACCCCTGGGTTTAATTTACTGGCTTCCCCTGGCGGGACCTTGCAGGAAACTATAGAGACAGACAGAGCAGGCATTCATAGCACACATAGAATGCTGAGACTGGCAAATCTAAAAGCAAGTGTGTTGCTTTTCAAGAACCAAGGAAATTCAATGGGTCTTACTTTTGAGTAAATATCTAGGGATAGATATGCAGTCTGTGCAAGAACTGAGTAGGGTGACCATATTTGGGAAATCAAAAAAGAGGACACCTAGTGGGGGGGGCAGGAAAATGGCTTTCTGGGGCCACCTTAAAGTCCCCAATTGGAGCAGAGGAGGGGAAAGCATGTCATTCTCACCCCCACCCCACCGCTCCAATCAGGCCCTTTTCTATAATGCCTGGGAATGACACGTTTTTTCCCTTTTAAGGCCTTGATTGGAGCAGTGGAAGAGAATGACACACCGCCAGAAAGCATGTCATTCCCCCCTGCCATGCTAATGGTGGCCTTAAAAGGGAAAGTGTGTAATTCCAGGTCATTATAGACTATTGCATAAAATCCCCCCTGACACTGAGGATAGAACAAAAACCAGGAGAAATCTGGGGAAATCCTGACAGTTTTTTATTATTTATTATTGCATTTATATCCCACCTTTTTTCCGCCAAGAAACCCAAGGTGGCATACATAATCCTCCTCCTCTCCATTTTATCCTCACAATAGCAACCCTGTGAGATGGGTTGGGCTGAGAGTCTGCAACTGGCCCGAAGTCACCTAATGGGTTTTCATGGCTAAGTGGGGAGTAGAACCCAGATCTCCCAGCTCCCAGTCCAACACTTTAGCCACTAGGCCACACTCTAGTGGTCACCCTAGAATTGAGCCATGCCAAGTTGGAAGCAGATCGGTTTGTGCCTTGATTTTTAGGATATTTTTTTTTAAAGTTTGACTTCAATTTTTTTTCTAAAATTCAAGGCATGAACCAATCTGCTTTCAACTTGGCATGGCTAAAGCCTTACTTAAGAGGTACCATGGTGCCAAGTTTCATCTCTTCATCTTTACTTTCTTTCTTTTTTTTTAATGTACTGTTCAAGGCCCTAGACCCCAAAGAGGAGTATTGGGTTTGAAATTTTAAAAATTCCTAAAACTCAAGGCATAAACAGATCTGCTTCCAACTTAGCATGGCTCAATCCCTACTTAAGAGCTACCATGCTGTCACGTTTCATCCCTTTATCTTTAAAAATGATGGAATTGTAAGCAGTTTAGTTAATTAAAAAAATTAAATTGAAGTTTTAAACATTTCTAAAAATCAAGGGATGAACGGATCTGCTTCCAACTTGGCATGGCTAAATCCCTACTTCAGAGCTACCAGGGTGCCAAGTTTCATCTCTTTATCTTTAATTTCATTTTTTAAACTTGTACTGCTCAAGGTCCTGGACCCCAAAGAGATTTCTGTTTGAACTTTAAAAAAATCCTAAAAATCAAGGCATGAACGGATCTGCTTCATACTTGGCATAGCTATATCCCTACTTAAGAGCTACCATGATGCCAGGTTTCATCTCTTTATCTTTAAAAATGAGGGAGATGCAAGCATTTTGGTTGATTTATTAATGTTAAAAGTGAGTTCAACACATAACACTAGCTTTGATTTTATATTGGATGTCAAGATGGTATAACATTCTGGCTGATGCCAGCTTGGTTGTCAACTGTATAATATCCAGTCATCCGTTACACAAAGCCATGAAATGCATTAAACAAAAAACCTACAGTTTACAAAAACAATGTTAAGGCTGTACAGATTCCAACCAAGCACCAAAAAGCAGGGAAATTGGGAGTTAAGGCTCACAAGCCTTAACGCCACATCCTCCCTAAGGAGGCAGAAAGTGCAAGTGAAATTCTCATTCTCCCAAAGCAGATAAACCATGAGGACAGGGTGGAGAATATGATATGCAGAGGTGACTGTGGGGTTGTGGAAAACTGATCACGAACAACTTAGGGCCACCTACTTCTCTTTTTTTGTTTAGAGCAGCCCTTCCCCAACCTGGTGCCCTCCAAAGGTGTTGGACTACAACTCCCATCATTGCAAGTCAGTATGTTCCATGGTCAGGAAAGCTGGGACTTGTCATCTCAAACACTTGGAGGGCAGCAGGATGGGGAATGCTGTTCCATACCCTCACCAAATACAGGGTCTGCCCAATACTTTTCTCTCACACACATCTCGCATATAGCAGCACTCTTGATAACAAAAGGGGCACTATTCATTACAGATCTAGAACCAGAGCATGTGCCAGGCACTTCCAACTTTTGGTCAATATCCTGCCTTTCAAAGAACCAATGTTTTTTTTTCTTTAAATGTATTTATAAAAAATATACTGTTCACTCCCCACAATCCCTGCACAATACATCATCTCATCAGAGCAACAGTGGAGCAGAAGAGGTTTAGTTTGGCTGTCTTGAACACCTTTCAGATGAGATTAGTTTGCAATCCTATACCTCTTGGGAGAAAGCTTTAGTGAATTCAGTGGCACTGGTTTCTGTGAAGACATGTATAGGAGTCAACCTTCTCCAGCCTGGTGCTCTCCAGATGCGTTGCACTGTAACTCCCATGTTATGTGTTATGGGGAAGACAAAAATCAATTCATACTTAATTTTAAAATAATACTTACGCATGAAAGTATTAGGTGGTAGCTCTGTCTTTGATCTCACACTGCTGAACAAGTAAAAGAAATCCTTTATCTGATATTCAAGAAACAGACATCCTATGCCATGTGTTGAAAACTAATGTTGATGTCTGAAGGGCTATCTGGATTAGGTATTGAAGATTCATTCATTGTTGTTTCATTTGGTTTTGACTGTTTATTTAAAGTGATGCAGCTCTTTTGTAGTTCCTTGATTGATCACATATCTTAATGCTGGAAAACATCATACTTTAGTACAGATGTGGGCAGAAAATAGATCTATCCTGATGATTTGGACATCAACTCGCGGCATTCCTGATAACTGCCCATGCTGGTAGGGGCTTTTACAAGTTGAATTCCAAAACATCTGGAGATCTACATTCTGCCTTCCCTTGTTCTTGAACAACATTCCCCAACCTGGTGCCTGTCAGATGTGTTGGGTTGCAACTCTCAACATAAGGAGATGCTCTAAGAAATGAGAAGTAGCTGGTCCTAAGTTGTTCATCATCATTTCCCACAACCCCACAGTCACCTCTGCAGATCAAATTGCATATCTAGATTTTTGAGATGACAAGTCCCAGCATTCCTGACCATGGGACATACTGACTTGCAATGATGGGAGTTGTAGTCCAACACCTTTGGAGGGCACCAGGTTGGGGAAGGGCTGCTCTGAACAAAGAAAGAGAAGTAGGTGGCCCTAAGTTGTTCGTGATCAGTTTTCCACAACCCCACAGTCACCTCTGCATATCATATTCTCCACCCTGTCCTCATAGTTTATCTGCTTTGGGAGAATGAGAATTTCACTTGCACTTTCTGCCTCCTTAGGGAGGATGTGGTGTTAAGGCTTGGGAGCCTTAACTCCCAATTTCCCTGCTTTTTGGTGCTTGGTTGGAATCTGTACAGCCTTAACATTGTTTTTGTAAACCGTAGGTTTTTTGTTTAATATGGATTCTAGATCAAGGATAGTTTCCTTTTTCAATTACATTTCAAAATGAATCCTGCTTTCTATGGCTAGATCTACACTACTGCTTTATACTGGTATTGAAGTGCACGGATAATTGTTGGGGCACATTATGCATTCCAACTCCCACTTTCATAGAAGATCATCAAACAGGGAGAAATCGCGTTTCCTGCTGTTGCTTTTTCTCCTGCTTCTGTCCCACAACAGGGATGAACAACTTCCTCTTTCTTCACATGGGGCGGAAAGAGGAAGCAAGTAGTGACCACGTGGCCCATTCAGTGGGTGTTTTTATTGCGCTGCTCCTCCTGCACACAGCAGGAAATGGTGGCAAGTTTCATTACACTCCAAAAATGGGATTTCCCAGGTCTTTTTTTGTGACAAAAAATGAGCAGAAGGAGTGAGAGATGTGGGAGGCGGACAGTATCATCAAAAGGACCCACAAACATCCGTGAGTGGCCAGTAACAAGCGTGCTATAAAATGCTTATTTGATGACGCGCATAGTGTTTTTTCCTGCTTTCTATTCCACATTATCCAAAATACCACAACAAATGTCACTGTGTGTCCCACAAGGTATAAATGTGCGAAAGGACTATAGTGTTACCATGATGATGGTAATGATTGGAAACAAGGTGTAGATCTGGCCTCAATTTGGTTGCAAGATAGACACAGGAATAATCCCAAAGTGCAGGGACTAAAGTATTGCAGTGTTGCAATAATGACTCGGAACACAGTGGGGGCAGGTAGAGGAGTGAACAAATTTTCCAATTAGACAATTCTTTGACAAAAATGAGGCACTGTGAGCGAATCAGTTCTATTGATAAAGGGTGAGTACTGTCAATCTGCAAACCTGGTGTATAAAAACAACAAAACCACAGAGTTCATTTGAAGGATCTGAAAATGTAGCTCCCAAGGACAATTTTTGAAATCCAAATATTTTGGGTTTTGAAAATTTGCTTTCCTCTGCACCACAGACCAGATTTCTTCATAATTTTGCTTTTTGTTTGTTTTGTTTTTGTCTGTGATCCCATTTTTACTTTTTTTTGGGGGGGGGCAAAGTGATACCCAACAGATTTTCAAACATTAGTCATTTCCCATTTTTAGACGATGATACTCCTATTTATTATGTTGTAACAAGTCCCAAGCAGCTCAAGTCATTCTGGTGGACACCTTTCTCCTGGAGACAGACCCAAATGTCTTCAGAGCTGAAAGTGGCAGGATGGGGGCGTGCTCATTCCATGTTCATCTCTGTTCACTGGCTCTGCAAGTTTTTGTGGTGCTTCAAAAACCTACAAAACCTGTTTGAACGGAGAAGACAGTGGGAGAAAAGAAATGCATATTACAGACTGGGAAATGCTTACAGGTCATCTTATTATATATTGTTATAGGTTTAGGGTTGGTCGAAATAACATTTCAGGGGTCCTTTATAGCCTAGTACCTCAGATTACAAAGAGATTCCAGATCTCTTTCAGCTCTGTAATTCTTGACTCCATGTTTTCTGTAAATTGGGTTATCAGTGTGGATGCCTTGAGGCAATACTTCTTAAGGTATTTGACAAACCAAAATTGATAGCTGGTAACATTCTGGTTTCATTGGGAGCTCAGGTGGTTGAAGAAGGCATTCTGCCCACTAGACAAAGGGAAGGGGCTAGTGAGTCATGTAGATATAACAAGAAGTCCATCTGCTGCGGGAACGGGTTCTAAAAACGTGGCAGAGAGTTGACTTCTGCAGGAATCCCATGGGACTCTGGGTTCCAGAAATCTAATGGGAATCAGGAATCTGTGGGTGTATTAATGTTATGAACCCTCATCTTATGCTCAGCCTGTATATATGTGTAAACAAAACATGTATCACAGAAACACCATAAATCTCAAGTGTCCTCCTTCCAAGGGAATTGAACCCTGGATAAACTCTGGAACCCCTGAAACACCTCACTGCTCTGAATAATATGTTCCAATGAATGTCCAAAATGTAATGCCATTTGATGTGCACATGTGAATGCTGGCAATTCCTGATTGTGATTGTCCAATAACAAAGATCTGTTTCCACACTTTTTTGACCATTGGTGACTAACTGTCAACATTCACCAGTGGATCACTGAGATTTCAAGCATTCATCACATTCAACATTCACATTTTAATTTTGATATCTATCAAATCTTAGACATTCACAGAAATCTATAAATAAGGATGCATATAATGAAATGGAAATGGAAGTCCTGATAATCAGAAAGAAGTAAACCCAATGCACTTACATTCTAGGGTTAATCTCTCATTGATCTAACTAGAACAAGTTCTTCATCTGAGGGAAGTTCTTAATTACTGCATATACTGAAGGACTGTGTACTGCCTTTAGTAGCTGTTACTTATGGATTTATAATGCTCAAGGTGTAATGTAAGAGCATTGGCATAGATAAGCTAGGCCACAGAAAACCAAGTTTGTTATAAATACAAAAAAAATCAAGCTTTTAAATTAATATGATAATTTTACATCAATGACTCACCAGATTTTAAAAAAGAATCATACAAACATTTCATCAGAAAGGGACAGAAGCAGGATGGAAAATGGCAGGATAAAAGAAGAGCTGGGGCAGAATTTTGTGGGTCAGGGGCGCAACCTGGGAAGGTTATGAGATTTTGCTACAATTTTATGTGTACACTTACCTGGGATTAATTCCCACTGAACTCGAAGGGGCTTACTTCTAAACAGGGGGCAATCCTATGCATGTTTGACATAAAAAAAATCCTACAACTCTCAACATGTCCCAGCCAGCCATGCGACCTTATTGGCTTTCCAAATCCCAATACTGGTAACATAATTATTGGTAGAGCAGTAAAATCCTGATTAATTGACAACCCAGCTTTTATTTAAGAGAAGCACAATTATCTGCTGAAATAGATGGGTTTTGAGTCCTTTCCTAACCTGGGACCCAACCACTTCTTCTTTGCATTACTATAGAAATGGAAAATCAATGAAAAGAGGAAAGATTCTCTACTTTCCCTTTCTCACAAACTTTGTGGCTTGGATCCAACCCTTGCTGGCACTAGTTGAAATTTCACTTGCACAATGCGGGAAGGTGACTAATATGGTGCACCAATTTCATTCAGTGGTCCTGATCCACTGGAGTGGCTTTCCCAAAGGGTGCAAGGGGTATCAGCCTTCCTCCTGCATGAATGGAAGAACCTCTACTCACACAAGCAGTGGTTGGGATCCAAACCTATCTTTTAATTCTTTTGTAGCTCCATATCTAGGCATGACAATAAGACCCCACGTATTCCTACCCCATTCCTTTGGATCAGTTCACACAAAAAGGATCCTCCTATCACCACAACACCGTTAATCAATTCTTTGGGCCAACAATATGGTGGGCCAGTTAGGAGACTAGTACAATAATCCTTCTTTAAAAGGAAACATAAACATATCGTATGGTGTTTAAGAAAAACAACTTATATGGTGGATGTCTTAATCAAAGTCTTATATAATAGTTCCATTTTGATTTATTATGTATAACTTAGGAGCATTGAAAGCTGACTTACACTGAGTAAGACCACTGGTCCATGTAGCCCAGCATTGTCAAACCTGGCTTTCCAGTGTTTCAGGCAGGAATTGACCGCAGAGCCACGGCCTTCCAACTTGTTACAGTCTGCATTACACAAATGCAAAAAAAATCTCCAAAGAGGCATCTCACTTGGTGGGAATCAAGTAAATATGATTTCATAGAGAAAGCCTAGTACTAACATTTCTAACATTTTATTAACTTAGGCCTTATCTACACTAAGCAGGATAAAACACTATGAAAGCGGTTTGAAAACAGTATATGGAATGTGTCCTGGGCCCCAACAGTTGTCAGTGCACTTCAATACCATTATAAAGCAGTAGTGTAGTTCCTGCCTCCAACTTCAGTCCTATACACACTTACTTAGGAGTAAGTCCCACTGACATCAATAGAACTTATGTCTGAGTAGACATCCCTAGGATTACACAGCTGTTCTTCAACTTCTTGGTAAACTTGGCATTCTAAATGCACTTACTAGGTGAATGCGCTGAATAGCAAACCATTCATGTATTTCAATGGAATTTAATTCCAAGTAAATGTGTTATGACCATCAATGGTGGGGGTATATGTGTGAGGGGACAGCTAAGTTTTCAGTCTATGTAAACACAATAAAAAAACTCATAACATACTCTGGACTATATTAAAAAGATCTATCAACCCAAAGATTTGTAAGCACCTTGAGGCAATGGCATTTTTTTTCTTATGAAATTTTATGTAGACTGATCATATTATACAAATACATACAAACAACAAAATAAAGACAACTACCTTGTGAGTTCAAGTGCTCAGCTCCACTTTTCCTGGCGTAGCCACCAGCGTCCTGGATTGGGTGAAGCTGAGGCAAATGTGAGTGCTTGGCTGCCTTATGCTTGAGGACAGATAGATCTGGGTAAGATTTAGGTCTCTGGATCATGATAACCTTAACAGAAATAGCTCTGGACAGGTAATAGGATTACTATAAAGGAATTAGCAAATGCTGTTAATTAGCCTGAGCCAATGAAACTCCAGGCTTCTCAGAGGTTTAATGGATTTTATACATAGATATAATTGGTAAAGAAAACACACACACCACAAACTGACCAATGGAGGTAAATGGATAACTGCAGGACATGCTGAAGTGCCACTGCATAATCTCTAAAAACACAATTGCCAGAAAACAGGAATTGAGCATAGCCTCTCATTTTTTTGTTGGTACAACACTTGATTTCTTATTAGGTGTAGAGGTCACTGTTGTACTCTGCATTGTATCTATTATTGTACCTAATACCAGTGGAGGCTGGTAGCTCTGATGTTGGGGGGGGGGGGGCTGACTGAACTACTATTCTGTAGTTCAGTCAGAACCAGCCAGAACTCTAAAGGAGCTATCCAAGGTGCTGAACCTAATTTGGGATTGGGGTTCAGCACCTTGGACAGCTCCATTAAAGCTCTGGCTGGTTCTTGCTGAAATTCAGAATGGATTCACAGCCCCACCACTGCCTAATACTAACTACACCAGCTTCTCTGGCACCAGACAGCATATTTCTCTCTCAGGGACTGACTTTTACTATGCTTCTAGTAAATGACATGACTACAACTCCCATCACCCCAACCAACATGTAGTCCAATACATCTGGAGGGTACCAGGTTGGGGAAGGTTGATTTAACATTTTAACTACAGAAGTATAATAAGTATTTATAATGATTAAATATGAAAACGTACTTCCTAAATGCAAGGGGGATATTTTATTATGTCACATCATATTTCAAAAAGTCTTTTTGCAATTTCTCTTTTAGCTAGATTACACTTTGTCCAATTTTGCACATTGTATAATTTATCCTCAGGGGAGATCAGCCATTAACATCACCTTTTGAACTAGGGAAGGTTAGATGAGGATATGTTGTCCATGTGACCAGCTTACAAGAGGTCCATCCATAATACCTTTTTGCTGCACTATAAACTCTGGTGGGGAATTTTTCTTCTTTTCAGCCCTTTACAGATTTGAGCTCAGTGCACAGCATCTAGTTTCTTTCTGTGTGGTCACTGAATATCATGCAGATTGGAGGAAGGGCTGGTGCATATATTCAGGTCTCTGATATGTAGGATCTGGGTGAAAAAAGGATGACTAGTTCTCAGAATGTCCTGTGATATGTCACTAGCTGAATGCTTGCTTTAGAGCAAAATATGTGCCTCCTGATTGCAACCTACACTTTGAGGCAACCTTACCTTATGTGGTGAAATATGGCTTTGAACTTTTTACTACTTGCTAATAAAATAGTTCTGTACAGGCATCTATAACAGTCTAACTTGCTGTTAATTTCAGTTTGTTCTTCCTAGTGAGCTGTGTTGCTGTTTTTAGATCTTAATCCAATTTTCTGAAACATCTAATTTAATCTAGCAATGTTTAAATACATTGGGTTGAATTCAGATTTAGTCATGCTTTGAGTAGACCCATTGAAATAAATGAGACTTCATGTAGTCTGTAATTTAGGTACCATTGATTTCAATGGTCTACTTGAAGCATAGCTAAGGCTGTAATCCTATACACATTCACCTGGGAGTAAGCTCCACTGATCTCAATGGGACTTACTTTTGGATAGACATGTGCAAGGTTGCACTGTTAGTTTGGATCCAGCCCACTACACATTTTATACTTTGATTGCATTGTCTTCTGTACATTGTCCAAAATATTATTTTGGAGTTCTAGTGATAAGTACATTGATGTGAAATCAAAGCTGAGGGTTCTTTTCTGCCATGAGTAGGACACATCTTGACTTTTGCCCTACCATAGTTGTGAACATGTCTATTTTGGGATGGCATTTTCTCTTTCTGCCAAAATAGTCTTGTACCTTACAGCACGAACTGGCTTTAATTTTTGCTTTTGGGGATAGGACAGTAACATAAATCCTCCTCTCCATCTGAACCTTCTAAGGTTTTGGTATCCATGGACAAACTGCAATCAAAGCAATTGTTTAGAAATTAAAAAGTGATCTCTCAATTGGATCCATATAACAGTTTTCTCTTCAGTCCACTACTCAAGCCACTTACATTATTGGAGGCATAGTAGAGATCAGTAAAATAAGGATTCTGTAAAGTTAAATGGAAATCAGGGGGTGGGTTGTTATAACCTTGTTAAAATCGAACAGGTTTCATCAATCTTCCTGAAAATAGCCCATGCCGAAATGAAATACCTATTTTACATAACCTGAAAATTTCAGGAAGATTATAGAATCATCTTTCTATGCCCCAACTTTTATGTTCATTGAACCCAGCTATATTTCTATAGAGGGACACCCCTTTTTGCATTCTATGTTCTGTTATACCTTAAAGAATATTAATTCTGTCAGTAATTCTTTTTCACCTCAACTTAGCACAGTTGCACATTCCATGAAAAAGTTTTCACAAAGTCCCCCTAAGTGTTTGTATGCATGTGTGTGCTAATTAAAATTCCTTTTTTCTTCCAACAAGAAGTTCTCAGACTTCCGAAGACCACTGGTGTTTTGCTGCACATTAAACATTTTACAGCCAAATATTGTTGGCTTCTTACACCATCCCATTCCCAACTTTCATCTTTAAAGAACAAAGACATTTTTCTTTATTTGCTCTCTCATTCCCAGATCATTTTTGAAAGGTTCACTACTTCTCATTTCACTGAGTAAAGAATATAACTTATGCATTAACTGGAATTCCACACTTGTGGATATCCAAACTGTCTCCCTCATTTCCCTTCAGTCTAGGAACAAATCCTCTCTATAGGAGAGAGGTGAAGTTTGAAAGCAACTTTTCTCTTATTCTCTGTTTATTTTCTCATGTATATCCTGCCTTTTAACCTCATGGGTCCCCTAAGTGATTTCTGGCAGCTTTCCTCAGCTTTTCGGGAACTCAGGTGGGTTATGTTGACCAATTTTGTGGGAGGGGATACACAGAAACACATTTTGCTTTGGAAATCACTTCTTCACTTCGAATAGGTCTTGGGCCACTTGGATCACCTCAGCTCCAAATCAGAGCCTTGCTCCGAGACATCTGAAGCTTCCTATGTCCCCATTAACTACAGAATTGCAGAAATTAAGAACATAAGACGAGCCATGGTGGATCAGACCATTCACAAAAGTGGCCAACAAGCTTCCTATAGGAAACCCACAAGCAGGGCATGAGTACAACAGCACTCTCCCACCTGGGTTCTTCAGCAACTGAGGTGCATGGGCATACTGCTGCTGATCTTAGAGGTAGCATTTAACTGTCAAGATTAGTAGACATTGCTAGCGTTTTCCTCCAGGAATTTGTCTAACCGCCTTTCAAAGCCATCCAAATTGATGTGTATCAGCAGCTGAGAATCAAAGTTGGTGTGATTGCTGAAATAAAGAGGGTAGGGCACCACCCTCTTGTTAAAAGTTGTAGGGAAAAAGATGTGGTTAGATAGAAAATTATTTTCATCAGCCTCCAGCCATTGCAACCAATATATACAAAATGCAAACAACTAAACCAGGTGTGGGCAATGTCTGTTGTTGGGGGACGTAAATTCTCTTTATACAAGTATACCACATGAAGAGACCCGCATGGTGTTGGAAACCTATTTAAATAATTGGGATGATCCTTCTCCACCGACCTTTTTTCTTTTGGAACATGTTGACACCATATTAGGAAAAAAATATTTCAGATTCTCCAACCAATTTTTTCTTCAGATTAAAGTAGTAGCTATGGGGAGCCCCTTTGCCCCCAGTGTAGCAAATTTATTCATGGCATCTCTGGAAGAATTGATCATCTGTCACCCACAGAACAATCCATTTTATTATGATATATTGTTCTATAAAAGATTTATTGATGATATATTTTTTTTATTTTTTCCAACCCATACAGATTTACTGAGTTTTTCGGCTGGATTAATACGGTGCATTCAAGCATAACATTTCCTTTCAGTTTTGACAAGAATGAAGTTTCTTTTCTGGACACAACAGTCTATCATTGTTCAAATCAATGAACATTGAAAAATTCATTAAACCCACTGACAGAAATTCCGTCATTTATTATTCATCTTTTCATCCTCTTCTTTTACGTAAAAAAACTACCGGTTGGTCAACTTCTACGCTTCAAAAGGAATACCTCTGAATCAAAAAACTTTCTTTATTATAAAAATAGATTTTGCCACCAATTATTGGACTGGGGTTATCCACTCCCTGTTATCAGGGAAGCTAAGAGGCGGGCAGATTTCACCCCAAGATCCAAATTATTGTCAGTTTCCACTAGACCTTCAGATAATAAAATTACATGTTCTTTTGAACATTCACATTTATCTAATGCTATCATAAGATCGCTGTGGAAACACTGGCATGTGGTGAGCCAGCTCCCTGGATGCACCAGCAAACCACAATTGGGATTAAGAAGAAGCAAAAATTTACGTGATAAATTGATACATTCTGATATTTATTTTTATTTTTTATTTATTTTATTTATTCCATTTATATACCGCCCCATAACCGAAGCTACATTTAGATGACTACATTTAAAGCACAGGATGAAATTAGAGGACACTTTAACAATTCAAACAAAGGAATTTCAACATCCTATTGACAATCGAGTATTCACTTTACAGCATTTTTCAAACTGCTTGACCAAATGGGTTATTTATATTATTATTTGTCCATGTAATTTGATTTACGTTGGAAAAACTACATGCTGCATTAGGACTACGATCGTTGAACATTGTTCAAAATTAAGACACCATGTTTTAAAGGCACCACTTGTCCGGCATTTCATTGATCACTCTCACCATCATGATGATTTCAGATTCCTGGTAATTGATAGGATCCATACGCGCAATTATAGTTGGTGTGATTATGACAACCTACTGCTGAAAAGAGAAGCCGAATCGATTTTTAGATTGAATTCCACACAGCCTAATTGCCTGAATGTTAATATTGAATACTCACCATATTTGAAATAGTCTTTGGCTGTTTTCATCTAAGTAATCAGTGTTTACTGATAAAAAGCTGTAGCTATTCATTAATCAGTGACCAGCTGCATTCTGCTCACCACATCAGGAGCTTCACTATGCCGGGATTTCAAGGTTTGACTTTTGCTATTTGATTCAATTGAAGCTTTCCACAGAATTTTTTTTTAAAACTTCATGAGGAATGACTTTCTTTTTTCACAGCAATAGCCTCTAAGTTGGTGCTGAGTCCATAATTTTCTATATTTGGATATTTTAAAAACTATACAAGACTGAATGTGTAACCTCCTTCTGGGGTAAAGTTTAAAAATCCACAATTAAAAATGTATCTGTTATCATTTTGTTTTATCAGCTACAACATATAAGAGCCTATCTGAAGAAGTTTGCTTCACACGAAACAGGTGGATAACCGGAAGCCTGTTGTATTTCTTGTATTCTTGTTGCAAATAATAGCAATATATATAAAAACAGTTTGTTTTGTAAACTAGGGGTGTGCACGGACCCCCCGGATCGGATCAGGGCCCTGATCGGCACCTCAAATTTTGTCATGGATCGGTTCGGACAAAATCGGAGGCCCCCCGGACCGGATCGAGTCCGATCCCGATCCAAAAATCGTAAATTTTTGGATCAGCCGCCATTTTTCCCCCCATAGACTTGCATTGCAATGCAAGTCTATGAGGAAAAAATGGCGGCGGGTGGGTGAGGGGGGGCCTAACTCCCTCCCCCCCGGGGCCGTCCGCTGTGGATGGCCCCGGCAGGTAAGCCCCCTCCCCCGCGTTCCCTACCCCCTCTGGGGCCATCTGCTTCCATCCGCTGGCGCCCGCGGGCGCCCGTGGATAGAAGCGGACGGCTCCGGGGGGATAAGCCCCCTTTCCCGCCACTGCTTACCTTTTAGGGCCGTTCGCTCCCATCCGGCGCCGGCGGCTACCGCCAGCCGGCTTTGCGGCTTGCTCTAGAGTAGGGTGCCGGGTGATCACCCGGAGCGCCACCCTGGAGCAGGCCGCGGAGCCTGCTGGTAGTAGCCGCCAGCACCGGACGGGAGCAAACGGGCTGGAAAGGTAAGGGCCCCCCTCCTCCCCTCCATGCGCCCCCTCCTCCCCTCCGTGCGCCCCCTGCTTACCTTCCCGGCCCGTCCGCTCCCGTCCGGCGCCGGCGGCTACTACCAGTGGGCTTCGCGGCCTGCTCTCGAGTAGCGCGCCGGGTGATAACATCACCCAGTGAGCCACCCTGGAGCAGGCCGCGGAGCCCACTGGTAGTAGCCGCCGGCGCCGGACGGGAGCGGACAGGCCAGAAAGGTAAGCGCCCCCCTCCTCCTCGCCCCCCCGCTGTCCACTTTCATCGGCGCCAGTGGGGGCCCGCCGATCCACCGATCCGCCGAACCGGTTCGGAGCCTTTTCGGATCGGTTCGGACTGGATCGGCAGAGCCAGCTGTTGGATCGGAAATTGGATAATTTATCCGATTTCCCACTGGACCGGACTTGGATCGTGGATCGGGTCCGATCCAGTGCACATCCCTATTGTAAACCATAGGTCTTACTGCAAGTACTAGCAATATATAAAAAAGAAAAGTTTGTTTTCGAAAACTTTCATTGCAACATTAGTATTGCTAAATAGTGTGTTTGAACAACATCAGTGTTTGCTTTTCTATCATGGACTGTAGTGTTTAAATCATTTTGTGTAGCTTGTTACAAGCAAAAATTATATGTACAGCATTTTCCAATACCATACAGTCAATAAAATGTATTTACCCCAACTTTTGAAATCATTTCAGTGTTTTGCAGTTGCGTGCCTTGTGCATAATACAATTGTTTAGTTTGTTAACTGCTGCCTTCTGTTTTTGTGTTGTTGGGGGGACATCCCACCCCACCCCAAAGTCCTGTGGGGATTGCTCACTCACACCACTTCTGCAATCCCAGTGATTTCTGCTGAAGAGCAATCCGTGCAGGAAAACTTCTCAGCCATCTCTGAACTAAACAGACAATATTATCAAATGTCAAAATATTATGAACTACAACTCAGAACACCTACTTTCTCTGCTCCTAAAGCAGCTGCTAAACATTTTGATGACTTTACTGTCACCAGATTGTCCTAATCTATAATGAGAAAAGACACAAAGAAATCAGAAGAATGGTCTAGGAGAGATAATAATAGTAGAGTAATTAACTGTTTTTGCAGATTTCAGTAGAACAAACAAAATAGGGCTTTGATGTTACCATTTCCACATGGCATATGCAATTTGCAGTGGACCTTTCTTCAAATAATGCTGAAAGTAGCACATTCAGTCATGCTCTAGAAAAAGCTGTTGAATATTTTAGAATTGTTAGACACCGATGCTGGTGTATCAGAGGATTAGATGGAAAGCAGTCATACCAGTGACCTTTTTCCCCCCATGGCAGACAAATTAGTCTATCGTTTGACATTTCTGGCTGCCTCAGTCTCCTTTCTCTCTAGCTTCACCGATAACAAGATTTAATGGTAGTTGTGGTGAAGGACCAAAATAATTAATGGCTTTCATCCAATTACTCATACGTTTTTACATATTTATCAGTCAGAGAGAAATAAAGGAAGCAGGACAGAAGAGGCAAAATTCAACCAAAGGCAAAAACTAAACTTCCTAAGCCAACCCTATGTAAAAATGGAAGGAATACCAGCTTAAATTTTAATTGGCATACATTTTAATTGGCATCAGCCCAAATTTGAATCTCATAAAATAAATCGACTAAGGATTTAGTCTTGAAAACATCAAGTGCTGAAATTATAACCTTTTGTGCAAAAAAGCAAAACAAAACAAAAACCACGAAAAATGTTATATTCTGTAGAGGTTTTTCCACCACATATTCTTGTTGGGCTATTCATGCTCCTGATGATTCTTGTTTAAAAGAGTCATTTTGTCCTTTGGAGCTTGGACTCCATCTCTGCCTCATATCTAGGTTCTTAGGCAGGATGATATCCATGCATCTAAGTGGGTGGGATTTCTGCCCCACTGAAGCTGCCATTTTCAACTCCAAAACTGAAGACGAGTATATTTGGTGAAGCAATATTAATGTTTGTTGGCTCAAACTCTCAGTAATCTTGTAGAGCTGTAGGAAGCTTAGATCAAATTAGGATCTTATAGTATCAGTTAGCAGTGTGCCTTGATTAACTACCTGAAAATTATCCTGAGTGTAACTTTGTGTTATTGCTTAATACCAGGCTTCTTGTGTCTTTCATTTGACCTTTCTAAACCTATTTCAGGACTTTGTCCAAAGCAGGAATTATAACGGATCACCATCTGCTATAGTAGAATAAATAAACCATTATTATGTTTGAGTGGAACATTTTGTAGTGCATATTCTGGTTTCTAATTGTTCTTGTTTTCTTGAGGGAGAGATTAAGGATGTCTGTCTGTACAATTGCCAGGTTACAGTTTGTATATATGCATTTGTGCACAGTGGTCCAATATAAATATCAAAAGAATCAGTAGGAAAAGTAAAAAACCAGAGCAGAGGGCTCTTTTCCAGTTGAGAGCCTCTGCAATTCACAGAACCCCTAATGAGAATTCTGTAGAGTTTTATGTTAAAAGTAGACCATAACAATATAAAATCTAATTACTAGGGAAGTCATAAAGTGGGCTGGTGAGTATCTCATATTATCCCAAGACTCACACCATAAGAAAGACGTTGCTGATGTTAGACCTCAAAGGCGCAGACTGAAATCAAATTCGCCAAACCACACATGAACTCTACTATTTGTAATGTTAAATACCAACAACAGTTTCCTTTGACTGTTGTACACTCTACGTTTGGGGAGAAAATGCAATTACGTACCATACATCTTTGTACAGTCATCTCTATGGGAGTTGTCTGCACCAAAATGATGTGTCATTTGGCAGTTACCCCAGATTGGTTGAATGCTTTGACATTCACCCAGTCAAAATATACTTGGTCAAATATGGTCAAATAAAAGTCATGCATTTAAAGCATTCCCAAGTAGTTTCTGTGTAGTGGCCATATTGTGTTCACCAATCCTCAGCCAAAGGGAAATAATGGAAGCAGAAATGTTTAAATGTATATTATCAACATCAACATTTATGAAGAAAAAGCTAATGCCACCAACTCGTTGCCTATATTTCACTACATATCTATACTGACCAACCATAAACAAGGAATCAACTTCCTCAATTTGTTCATAACTCTTTCTTCGAAACAACATGCTATGTTAAACATGTAGTGCGCAGGTGAGCCTCAATTCTTTCTTTCTTTCTTTCTCTTCTAAGTAACCAGATTGGGAGCATTGCACATGGGTAGGGGAGGAGCTACTACATTTGCCCCCTGCAAGGGGGCTAAAAAGAAGAGGAGATTCAAAAGAGTGTGTGTGTGTGGGGGGGGTTGTGTGTGGGTTGGAAATATTGACACATGACAGGACCACAAGATATGTGTTGCAGGCTGAATTTGGCTTGGCAGCTCACAAATTGTACAGGCCTAATTTAGTGACTCATTAGTCCCAAGAGTGTGATAATGGATGATGTAAGCAGATGCTACGGGAGCTACAATCATTCAGCTAACCCTCCTGTATTGCATGATTTGGGAGATGGTTTGGCATGTCTTGATTACAAATCAGAAACAGAATGCCAACCCAACACCACGTTAGTGCAACGGATGAGCTTATAAGCCCTACCCTCCTGTGTTGATTGACAATGCCAGGGCCCACCCCTCCCCTGGCTTCTGGAGACCAATGAGAAGTCACCTTCCGCCTGGGAATGTCCCCAGGGCAGCGCTGGAGCACAGAGAAACATGGAAAGAGCCATGCTGAACTTGCTCTGGCATGAAAAATCAGGCTGAGTCCCTGACTTTTTGCTGTGCATCTTCATCTCTTTGCCCCATGGTGGCAGCGACCCAGTGGCTGTGTCATTCCCAGCTACTGTGGGGCAAAGATGACTTTAAGACAGCCCCTCAGGCTCCTCACAGCATAATTCAAGCTGCAGATTATAAGAACTTTGAAAATAAGGTCTGGTGCCTTATTGGCAGAGCACAAAAAATGGCCAATATATACATATATGATGAAACAATGAGAAAAAATGAATTTGAATATAAGGAGGGCCCTGGAGTGATTACATTTCCCTAGTCGCCAGTAAATATCGTAGGAGACTATCATCCTGTTAAGAGTAATTCTGCAGACATCTCTTATCAAGTAAGAATCTGTATATTGAAGTCTTCAGACTGTGTATGCTGCTTACCATCAGAATAATGAACAACAACTCCCAGATATCTACTTTGACCTAAAAAAGACTTACAAAAAGCTTCTTAGAAGGAAGGAGTATGAAGCGGACCGGGAGTCATGGCAATTGCTAATAGCGGCCTCAATTACCAAAAAGAACAAAGCTTTCTGGCAAATAGTGGCAAGCGCAACAAGAAATGGGTGTGGGACTACGCCCAACCAAATAGCAGCACTAACCTGGGAAGACCACTTCAAATCCATATTTAACAAAGCCCCCGAGCAAAAATCGCGCCCTTTTATTGAGCCTAACGTACCGACATGGCCGGAAGTAGATTTCTCCTTAATCGAGAAGCTGATCTTCAAATTAAAGGCCAGCAAGGCTCCAGGCCCGGATGGACCTAATACTGATCTGCTAAAGAGCAATCCAAGGTGGTGGGCATCATTTTTAGCCCCTCTTTTCACAAAGATAAATAACTCAGGACAAACACACCACTCTGGCGGAAAGCAGTGATAATACCAATCTACAAAAAAGGCCCCAGAAATGACCCAAGCAACTATAGACCAATTATCTTACTATCAGTTGTAGGCAAGATCTACGCTAGCCACCTAAACATGAAATTGCGAGAATGGATCACTGATAGAAACATCTTGGGGCAAGAACAGATCGGCTTTCAACTGGGGAGCTCTACTAATGACCATTGTCTTACCCTGCTGCATCTGGCACTTAAATATACCAACACTAAAGGAGGCAAACTCTTCTGTGCCTTTATCGACCTAAAGGCTGCATTTGACTCGATACCATGGGCACGCCTATGGTCGAAGCTGGAGAAATTTGAAATTGAGGGCAGGCTACTATTTTTGATAAAATCATTGTACTTTGATTCCTCAGCCCAAGTCTGCAGTGGCACTCAGGGTCAGGTCACTAACGAATTTATCCTCTCTCAAGGAGTTAGGCAGGGCTGTGTGCTGGCCCCTTCTCTTTTCAATCTCTATCTGGCGGATCTCCCCACTTGGCTAGCACCAGTCCAATCTCACCCCCCCAAATTAGGTCACTTTAGAATGAACCTTCTTCTCTATGCCGATGATGCAGCCCTGGTTTCCCAGACATGCCTAGGCCTTAGAAGATTGCTCAACAGCTTTGCAGAATACTGTGAGGTTAATGGACTTACCATTAACCATTTAAAATCTAAAATAATGGTCTTTTCCAAGAAAAAAGCCCGCTTTTCCTGGAAAATGGGCGGGCAGAGAGTCGACCAAGTCGATTGCATCAAATATCTTGGGTTATGGTTCCAGGAGAATTTGGGCTGGAAAACGCACATAGACTACATTAAAGTAAAAGCTGAGCAGTCAATGGGAGCGCTATGCCACTTTTTCTATCAAAAGGGAGGAAGATTTCTACTGTCGGCAATCAGAGTATTTAGAGCTAAATTAGTTGCCCAAATTTTATTTGAGGCACCAATATGGTTCCCCCTGAATAAGGGTTTGATTGAAGGCATACAGACGTCATACTTAAGGCTCTTATTTGGCACCCCCAGATGTGTAGAGGGGGTGGTTTGCAATTTAGAAGCGGGTCTATCCTCTCTGGGCTCTATAGCTTGGACCCAAGCAATACAATATTGGCTCAGACTGTATCACGGCCTCACCCCTAACTCTTTAGTGTCGCAGGTTCTCCTGGGCACTTACGATTCTCAGTGGGTGAAAGCGGTAGCCCAGAAGACCAACTCGCTAGGGCTCCCTCTCCCTTTTCTACTTAGCTCGGATATTCGAGTAGCTAAGAGAATTGTGAACCAAAGATTGAAAGATATAGACCTCCAGGAGATGAGGGGAAATGCCCAAGGCCCATGCTCCCCACAAGTTTTGACAGCAGAGAGGGAATGGACTACCTGAAGTGGCTAATAGTGCCCAAATACAGGAGAGTAGGGTGACCAGATTTTGAGGATCAAAATCCCGGACCCCCCCGCCCACCCAAAACAAACCCCCCCACGCAGCCCCCCCGTGCCGCCCCCTGCCCCTCGCCGCCCGCCCGCCCGCCCCTCGCCGCCCGCCCCGCGCTCCTTACCGGCTGGAGCGTCTGCTTCCCTCCAGTGCTCGGAATCTACTGAGAAACAGGCTTCCTGGCCTGTCTCTCAGTACCACGCCGGGTGATGACGTCATCACCCGGCGCTACTGAGGGACAGGCCGCGAAGCCTGTTTCTCAGTAGATTCCGAGCACCAGAGGGAAGCAGACGCCCCAGCAGGTAAGTGCCTCGCGCCACCGCCCACCCCGCACAGGCCGCCCTCCCCACCCGCGCCGCGCTGCCCCCCTCCTCGCGGGAGGAAAACGAGCTGTTTCCCGGAGGTTGCCCCCTGGGGCCCGGTCGGCCCGGTTTGGCCCATTTTTCCCGTTTAGGACCGGGAAACCCCGGGGGGTCTGGTCAGCCTACAAGAGAGCCTTCTCTCTAGCAAGATTCAATGCCCTCCCCTCAAACTTAACGTTAGGAAGGTTCAAGAAAATTCCAATCGAAGAGACAGTTTGTCCTTGCAACAATGTAGAGGTTGAGTCTGTTGAACATATGATGTTGGAGTGTATCTTCTATAGAGATGACAGGTTCTCAATAATTGGCCCAATAATCAAAGATTTAGCAGGGAAAAAGCCGCACGAAACAGTAACCTTTTTACTACAGGGCAAGGACAAATACATCACAACTCAGGTAGCTTTTATGCACCCATTAGTCCAACAACCATATTTGGGTTAGAACCTGAGACCTACGTGTCAAGAAGAATATGTAGATATTTTGGAGAAAGCATCAATTGTCAACTTCTGACTGTTCACAGTGACTGGTTTCCTTGTGGAAATGGATCCTTGGACTGAATGGAAACATGGGCCTCATCTACACCAAGCAGGATATTGCACTATGAAAGTGGTATATAAAAGGCAGGAGCCACACCAAGCAGGTTATAGTGGTATGAAATGGGGCTCCAACAGTTGTCAGTGCACTTCAATACCACTATAAAGCAGTAGTGTGGCTTCTGCCTCTTATATACTGCTTTCATACCACTTTCATTGTGCTATATCCTGCTTGGTGTAGATGAGACCATGGTTTCCATGTATTGCTTTAGTTGATGCTGAGGAAATATAAGCCACATGGGCTCTGTTTATTTAACATCTACTAAAGGTGATATAAAATGGTACTGGTCTTTGTTGAGATCAACACACATTTATCACAGATATGGATTTAATGTTATAGCAGCTTATTTGATTTCAAATGCACTGTTTATTTTCAGATCATAAATAAAATACAAGGGTCAAACATATATAAATAAATAAATAGAAAAAAAATTGCTGGTCTGTGACCGTAATAAATGAATTGATGATGACAAATAGAAATTAAAGAGATGGGATCCTTATGCAGTTTGGATTTAAGGCCATTCTCTGCTGTGAAGAGATACAAGGTACTACTGATTTCACGACAGGGGGATGTTTGGTTGGGGTGTGTGTATGTGTGTGTGGATTGCATCTGCTCCCCCTCCCCCATTATGCCACTCCTTAAGGATGGGTGGGGGAATCCACAAGGCTAAGTAGCTGTAACTTAGGGAAGCACCTTCTTTCCCCTGGACAGGACTAGGAAAGGAGGAGATTTATAAAAGCCATCACTTGAGAAATTCTGGCTGAATCCAGGACCTTTTCAAAACATCTAAAAAAAACATTGCTCATTTGAAAGGTACAATGCCTCTAAATCATTTGCCTGACCAGAGTCTCGTACGTGTCTGCCAACACATCATTTCAGATGGTGTTTGAGAAAGAGAGAGGAGTTCAAATAATGTGAATCATAATCTACAGTATCTGTTTGTTTGGCATTTAACTGATTCATTCATCTGGGAAATGTTTCCCGCTCAGTTTCTGTGAAAAATTATACATCATAGGTGTTAAAAACGTTCTCACTCAGCAATTGACTATAATTTTCTTGGATGAAAACATTTCCTTTCCCAAATGTTGTGACTGGACATTGTAGAAAAGGCAATTTTATATGTACTATTAGAACTACTTAATTGTGTCTGGTTGTTTTTTTTATTTTTAGCAAGTATTTTTAATATGTTTGGGAGAGCCAGTTTTCCCAGTTGGTGAAACTCTCTCAGACAGCAATTTTAAGTTATAGTGTTTTTCTCAGCAGAAAGAACAGATTATGAATCATGATAAGTTAATGCTCCTGTGAGCCAAGAAAGGAACAGCAGTGGGTAGGCAAAAATAGCTATAGAATAGCAGCAGCCCATTGCATTGGAAACATGGAGCTAAGCCCTGATTGTAGGGAAGGGAGAAGTGAAAATTGGGGGCAGGGGGAGAGTTAGGTGCCCACCCACCACTTATCTTCTGCAAACCAATGTGTTCTGTCGATAGCAAGTAACTTCCCCCCTGGGTTACTTGAAAGAATGGCACATTTCACATGCAAAGTAGAATTGAATTAGAATAGGACTGCAATCCTAATGATGTTACTTGAAAATTAAGTGCATTGAAATAAATAAGAGATACGTCAGAGAAAATATGTTTATTTATCATTTACTGCATTTATATCCTGCCTTTTTACCTCCAAGGAACCCAAGGCAGTGTACATGATCTTCCTCTCCATTTTATCCTCACAACAACCACCCTGTGAGGTAGGTTGGGGTGAGAGTCTGTGACTGGCCCAAAATCACCCAATGGGCTTCCATGGCCGAGTGGGGACTAGAACCCGGATCTCCAGACTCCCAGTCCAACACTTTAACCGCTACATCACATTGGCTCTCTGGTTTAGGGTAAGAGTGTTCATGTGAGATACATTATTTCTTTTTCAGAAAGAAAACAAGTGGGACAAAACTCTTTCTCCACTGAAATGTACTTTGGTTACTTTGTGATCCCTCTTCCAATTTATTTTTTCTGGTGCAGCCACTGCCTTGGGATTGGAGATGGAGTTAATGTGTGTTCAGGAGACGGTTGTGCAGCCCTGAAGCAGCTCAACAAGCTTCACTATTAGTTTTGTTTCCTTTGAACATCCTTAGCTTTTATGCGCCCATTAGTTGAACAACCATCTTTGGGTTAGAACCTGGGACCTACGTGTCAAGAAGAATTATTTATCTTACAGCCACCCTCAGAGAAGCCATAGATCAGCCTTCCCCAATCTGGTACCCTCTAGGTATTTTATATTTCATCCCCCATCAGCCTAAAACAGCATGGTCAGGAATGTTGGGATTGTATATCTGGGGGCACCAGGTTTGAGAAGGCTACCAAAGACTCACTTTGTTAATCCTTAAAGATGACTATATGGTCTGGCCCTTGACCACAAGAATGGCCATCTGACAATGGAGACCAACCTTACATATACAACTTGGGACCAGGATACCTGAGAGAGCACTTTATTCCTTACCAACCTGCCCGGTCACTGAGGTCATTAGAGGGCATGCTCCTGGTAGTTCCACATGGACCTATGACCCGATTGGTGTCCACCAGGAGAAGAGCCTTTAGTGTGGTAACCCCTTCTCTTTGGAACTCCTTGTCCCTGGATGTCAGGCATGTGCCAACAGTATGTTGCTTCCAGTGTCTCATGAAAACAACTCTTTCACAGGAAGCATTCCTCAATTGACCAGCCACTGTTTTTATTGGTACTTTGTTTTAAATTGAACAATTTCAATTTGCTGTTTTAATCTTTTTATCATTTAACTGTTTCATTCCTCTATTCACCGCTCTGGAATCTATTGTAGATATGGAGTGGTATAATAAATATTGTAAATAAATAATTAAATAAAATTCAAAGTTGGGAGTTGGTTGGTCATCCCTTTTTGACTGCCTTCCTGTTGACCGATTCTCATGAAACGTATTTCATTGGAAAGCTCTTGACACACAGACTCTATGAATAACAACTGTTTACTATAATAACAAGTTGGAAATTTATTTATGTCCATAAAGCTTTTTTAAAAGAAGAATTAGGCTGTCTTCTATAACAATGTACTATAACGTTTTATTTTTAATATCGAAATATGTCAAGTATAACTTTGACACACTTAATTACAAATTGGAGCAAAATATTAACACAAAAAAGTCTCTGTGTACCTTATGACCAACCATAGGTGTAGGTCAAAGTACAATGATATGCCAGTAACAAATGGCCTACAAACAAATCATGAAGGGATTAAGAAACACCTACAGTTAAAAGTAACCCAGTCAAAGTTTAGTTGCTGCTCAGAAAGTAAATCTTTAGATGTTCAATTTAACACAGTAACATTTATATATTCTATGCATTACTAACTTGCCTAGACGTCGAATGCTTCCCGGTAACCAGCAGGTGCATCGCGAGTACTAATTCAGTCCCTATACAATTAGCTTTGCATCCCCCGCCTGGATGATGCTATGCCTGCCTCAGTAATCCTGCATATTCAGGTGACCCATCAGCCTTTTAACAACAGCAAAACTCTGGATGGCCTTCCATCGATCAGTATCTCAAACCGGCCCAGGTGTAGGAGGCAAGCTGTGCCTGTCGGCATGCATCCTGCAACCAATATTGGCAGGTTTGACATTGGCAACCATATCAAGAGTTGCAAACACTGTGACAACTTGCTTATCAATGGCAAATTGTCAACTCTTTTCTGCCATGGCGAAAAGGTTTCACTACCATCACTCATCTGCAACATTGTCACCAATGGCTCTGCTCTTGGCAAGCAATTCCTCAAGGACGTTTGCCTTAGGCTTTGCTTCCTTCTATGCACCACTCAAGACAAGCACAGCCTCAAGGTCCCAAACTGTTTGTGTTCAAGGTGCAAGGCTTAGTTTACCATCTGATGGGCACTTTGCGGTTGGATGAAACTCCAAGCTATGGTAGGCTGACCATCTGAAAAGGAGGACAGGGCTCATATAACTTTAACAGTTGTAGAGAAAAGGGAATTTCAGCAGGTGTCATTTGTATGCAATTAGTTCCTGGTGATATTCCCTCTTCATCACAACAGTTAAAGGTGCAGGCACTATACTAGAGTGACCATATACAAAAGAAGGCAGGGCTCTGCAACTTTAACTGTTCTGATGAAGAGGGAATATCACCAGGAACTAATTGCATACAAATGACACTGATTGAAATTCCCTTTTCTCTACAACTGTTAAAGTTATATGAGCCCTGTCTTCCTTTTCAGATGGTCAGCCTAAGCTATGGCCAGCGGTACATTCTTGACACCGACGAGGTCACTACAGCTTGCCTTGAAAAAGCAGAGAACAGCACCTTGCTGTTGTCACTCACTAACCTGCTACTTAATGTTAACTCATATGCCAATGAGTACAGGAATGTCAGTAAAATCCTTGAGCATGAGAATGCTGCAGCACTTGTTGATGGACGTACTCCAATGGATGTATCAGTGTGTTTCCATCATGAAGGCAGGATGATGAACACTATGGCTCACTCTGGATGCTATGATGTTCAGTGTGTCTCTGAAATTGCTGCTGTGTTTGTTACCTCGGATGACTTTCCTCCAGCTGATTGTTGCCTGATAGTAAGGGGACCCTATGAAAAGAAGGACAGGGCTCCTGTATCTTTAACAGTTGTATAGAAAAAGGAATTTCAGCAGGTGTCATAGTTGTATGCATGCAGCACCTGGTGAAATTCCCTCTTCATCACAGCAGTTAAAGCTGCAGGAGCCCTGCCCTCTTGACCAGATACAAAAGAGGTGGACAGTGCGACAAGATCTCCTACGTGGAGAGTCGTGCCGGCCCTTTGGTTTACCTTTGCTGCACTTTCACAATGAAGCTGGATGAGGTCCTGGCATTGCGCATGTTGCAGCAAGGCAAGCCAAGTTGGCATCTATCTGCCATGGACAACTCTACGTTATCCTGAGTTATATGTGCCTATTGGCAAACCTCAAGATTCAAGTCGTTGATCAGTCAGAACAAGGATGTTACAGTGGCCACCCTGGAGTTTACACCAAGGACATTATCTTTAAGGAAGTTTTATAAAGATAAAAGATGTAACACTCTGGAAGTTTCAGTAAATGCAGTAAGTGAAGGTAAACCTTTTGTTAGATTAGACTTTTCTCCGCAAATTGTGTTCACAGGTAACCAACTTGAATTAACTATTTTTTTAAAAACAACAACAACATTTGTATCCTGTTTTTCCTCAGAAGAAAGCTTAAATTAAGGCAAAAGCCTAAATGAACAATCTAAAATAAATAATAATTAACTTTCATCTAATGCTTGAGTTATTGGGGAGGAAATAGGGGTGGTGGTGATGAAATCTACAAGCCTTATTTCCTGACCCCCTAATTTTAGATAAATCATGATCCTGCTTATCTTCCAAAATCAGCAGCAAAGAGGACTATTATGAAACATAAGGGTTTCAGGCCACTTGTGCCCCCTCTGTAGTTCAAACACTGTTTACCTCTGTAAAGTGTTGGAGGGTATATGGTCTTGGTTGTTGCTCCTGCCTTGTAGACCATACTGTCTTTCTTGGTTACGAATGTTTGGTTGACTCTCTGCATATGACACTTGGTCACTTGGCACCGCCCATTGCCACAATTGGCATCCTCCCTTACATCTGATTCACACTTATGCCTACTTTCTGTGCTATCCAGGATTCTGTCATGAATTAAGCTGATCAGATATCACCATTGTGTTATGCAACCAGTAACTCCTGTAAATTGTTTTGCAGCCACAACTACTGGCAAACCGATGTATCTTCTTATCCTTAATTACAGACATGAATGCACTATATGCAAGTCAATCAATTCCTTTAGGAAATTCCAGCTATGCAGTGGATGCTGCAAAACTCCTCTTTGACTGTTTTGTTATGAAATATATAATTAGCAATGATGTTTACTTAGGAAATCCTGAACTCCATTTCTAAATGTTAAAGAGTATGCTTTCAGTTAATTTAGAAGCTCAATTCCATCTAAGAAATAGTTTACCCAATTCTGCCAGGGGTTTCCTTTTATCAAATATTTATCTGTTTATCATGCCATAGCTAGGTAACGGGCACACCCCATGCAAAACCATCTCTCGTATGATTTTTTAAAAAGTATTTGCATTTATATATCTTGTATGTTCTGTGCAGCAGGTTCTTTAATGACTCACACCATAAATATTGGGTACATCTTTGCAAAACAAAACACACACTAAAATTATGGTGCAGTCTCATGCCACATCTGCTTCAACATGAGTAAAGGACACCCTTTAAAACTAAATTTTGGATGGTTCAATGGAATTGTGTGCAAATATGTAATAGCTGCTGTTAATAGCATTGTTGATTGCACTGAAGAAATTTGGGAGGAAAGATTCACCTGGATTCTCATTTGTATATCAAAGCAGAAAGGTTTCAAACTCTGAATTTTTGAACAAATATCAATATTCTACGTAAAATTTCACCTTCATGCTGGTAATGATTGGTAAGATTGACTGTTAGCATTCACATTTGGTGTACCAGCAAAATAAACAGTGTTAGGTTGATAACTATCTAGTGAAACACTTATTTATGGTACCGTTTGTAAAACAAGACAAAATCCTGTCAAAGCTAAACACTTTTAAGCCTACTGATTTTAATCTTGAAACACTTAAATACATGGGGATGGATCCAGATTTATGCTGAATTTACTGAGCTGACGGAAGTGGATTTACCTGCTCCCTCCTTCCCACAGCACCAATTCCACCCCCCTGCAAATGGTACACAAAATTGTGTTACTTTGTGCATATTAATTTTGATTGGTGCAAAAACATGGTTGGAGGGAAATTGCCATTAAAATCTCCAAATTTGCTGACTTTTCCCACTTACTGCCAAAACATAGCTCTGTGAATTTATAGATTGAATATTCACTGGAAAATCTAAAAATATGCTGACTACACACAACATTTGATACCTGCATTTGACATCAGATGACGTGTATGCCTGTTTTTACTAGTAGTTAATTATTATTTCTTTTTTAAAAAAATGTTAACCTTGACTTTAGTTTTAGCTTGATGTCTTTCTGACTGAATGGGAATATTGTCGGTCAAAGAAAAAACTTAAGCTGCTCATATTTTAATTTATTTTTTATTTGTTCCACACCTTTCTACAAAGTCAAATGAGTCATATTAGAGAAGAAATACCGGCTCAAAAAGTATCTATTTTTATGTTTCTACTTAAATTTCAGGTTTAATCAAACTCAGTTTAACATTTCAGCAATGTGGCAGAAAAGAGAATTCAATGCCAAATGAAGGATTTATTTATCTCGGAGCAGTGGTCAGGACTATTATTTGATACTTTTGTTATGCTGAAAATAGGGGGGGGGATTACACACTTGCAGCTCAGCCCTATGCTTTGTGTACTAAGATGTCCCACTGAATTCAATGAAATGTAGTCCATAGTATATCTTAGGGCTGTGCATTGCTTCAGGCCCAAACCTCAAATCTGAAGCAAAGCAGACCCTACATTTTGCACATAGATAGCTACATAATTTTTCAGCAGATTACCTAGGTTTGTTGCATAACAAAGTTTATTATGGGATATCATTGGGGGTAGGCTGACCATCTGAAAAGGAGGACAGGGCTCATATAACTTTAACAGTTGGAGTGAAAAGGGAATTTCAATCAGTGTCATTTGTATGCAATTAGTTCCTGGTGATATTCCCTCTTCATCAGAACAGTTAAAGTTGCAGAGCCCTGCCTTCTTTTGTATATGGTCACTCTAGTATAGTGCCTGCACCTTTAACAGTTGTGATGAAGAGGGAATTTCACCAGGAACTAATTGCATACAAATGACACCTGCTGAAATTCCCTTTGCTCTACAACTGTTAAAGTAGGGTGACCAGATAAAATCCAGGTCAGGGCTCATGTAACTTTAACAGTTGTAGAGCAAAGGGAATTTCAGCCAGTGTCATTTTTATGCTATCAATTCCTGGTGCAATTCCCTCTTCATCACAACTGTTAAAGTTGCAGGGGCCCTGCCTTCTTTTGTATATGGTCACTCTAGTATAGTGCCTGCACCTTTAACTGTTGTGATGAAGAGGGAATATCACCAGGAACTAATTGCATACAAATGACACTGGCTGAAATTCCCTTTTCTCTACAACTGTTAAAGTTACAGGAGCCCTGACCTGGATTTTATCTGGTCAGCCTATGTTAAAGTTATATGAGCCCTGTCCTCCTTTTCAGATGGTCAGCCTAATGGGGGGAAAGGATTCACCGCTCATTTAGGGCTGCAAGGATGGAAGTTAACATTGCCCTTTGGGATATAGATCTATTTTAGTGCATCATCTTTGGTAGAAAAAATGTTGAGTGTGAAAATTCAAGAAAACAGAGTGAAAAGGCATAACCTACCACCTGCCTCGTGAAATATGGATGGAAAATTGCCAATTTTGCCAGGCTGGGAGGGAATAGGTTAACTAGCAGCTAGTTTGAAATCCAGCAAGGTCAATCAAGAATTGGGGAAGATATGAACTCTACACCTCCCATAAAAAAAGACCCCATTTGTTTGTGTTGAGGGAGGATGGAGCCTTGAGGATTTTATTTATTTATTTATTATATTTATATACTGCCCAATAGCCTGGACCAAGCTGCTCTGCTTTTGCTACATGCCTGGGCAGGGAGGTTGTTAAGTCCCTGACAGGCCAGAATCCATGGTTGATAGGCTGTACCTAACTTAGCGGGTCACAATTTGTGCAGGCCTGTTAGAGAAGAAGGCTCAGTAGATCACAATGCAAATCTTGGGCATGTTTGTTTGTATTTATGAAGCTAACTGCAGTGATTGTCAAGTTTGGTGTTAGTTTTAAAAATGGAGGCTATAATAGGCTGACCATATGAAAAGGAGGACAGGGCTCCTGTAACTTTAACAGTTGTAGAGAAAAGTAAATTCAGCCAGGGTCATTTGTATGCAATTAGTTCCTCGGGAAATTCCCTCTTCATCACAACAGTTAAAGTTGCAGGCACTATACTAGAGTGACCATATACAAAAGAAGACAGGGCCCCTGCAACTTTAACTGTTCTGATGAAGAGGGAATTTCACCAGGAACTGATTGCATACAAATGACACTGGCTGAAATTCCCTTTTCTCTACAACTGTTAAAGTTACAGGAGCCCTGTCCTCCTTTTCATATGGTCAGCCTAGGCTATAATACAGCTCACACCACACTTATGAGGCACACACTTTTAACTGGACTAAAGTGTGCATAATTGTGGGTTGAATTATTGCCAATTTAATCAATATTTTACAATCAGAAGTGCTAGATTTGGGGTGGGTGGGTGTACAGTAGAAGACAGCAGGGTAGAACAGTAGTAAAGTGTTGTGGCATAAAATATATTTTCAAACCAATATTCCATAGAATTTCAATGTTTTGTAGCTATTGTCTGATTACCCTCCTTTGTTTTAGTCTAGCACGAGAGGGGAGAGTCGTGGAAGAATACAACTAGTGCCTTCCAGGCGAATCAGTCATCTCAAAGGTTGAAAGAATGATAGAAAGCCTTTAGTACTTTGACTTGTGAAATTCTAAGGGAATGCATACAGTCAATATTCTACCTAATTATTTAATAAATAGTAAATCAACTCCTGCTGTCTGGTGCTCTGGTCAAGGCACTAGTATAACTGACAACCACTAGGTGCTTATTTTAAATGTTTAATAAAATATTGTTCATTAACATTTAATCTAATTATATACCTTTGCACATATTAGGACACTTGAATTTGGCTTCTGGTTATTCTTCATTGATTTATCCTGGAACACACCCTGTGAAACCATGGGCACTTTCATTACAAATATTCTGATTATTATTCTGATTATTATTGTAATATTTATGTTTATCCCACCTTTTGCCCAATGCTGAGCCTTAAGGTGGCTTTACAAAATCAAAACATATACAGTTAAAACCTATAAATAGAATTATGTAGAAGTTTAAAATATAATTAAACACATTTAAATATTTAAAACATTTTAAATACATAACAATTTTAAAAGTCCTAGGCATAGATAGAGGTCCAGATTATTCGTCAAAGGCCTGCCGGAACAGAAACGTTTTTGCCTGCCTCCGAAAGCACATCAAGGAGGGAGCCAGTCTAGCTTCTCTGGGAAGGGAGTTCCAGAGCACTGGAGCAGCCACCGTGAAGGCCCTCTCCCACGTTCCCACCAGGTGTGTCAGTGATGGTGGTGGGACTGAGAGAACGGCTTCCCCTGAAGATCTCAGAGGATGGGCAGGCTCGTAAGGGAGAATAGGGTCTTTCAGATAAGCTGTACCTGAGCTGTATAGGGCTTTATAGGTCATAACCAGCACTTTGAATTGTGCCCGGAAACAGACTGGAAGCCAGTGGAGCTCTTTTAACAGGGAATATGGATTTCGCTTCACACTCAGGTCATGCCCAGATGCCAGAATTCTGAGTTAAATTGTTAGTTACCCTTAAAGTGTGATGCCTTCTTAAGTGACTAATTAGTTTCCTTGTGTGATTAAAGTCCTGTTAATGCTCACTGAAAATTGATCCAGACATACCTTGAGGTTAGCCAACATTACATCCTTTCAGTGTTAATCACACATTTGGAATTCTTAATACTTTGTTACAGGAATATTTTGAATCACACTTGTACGTTATTATAAGGCATGCTGATAGTGTATGCTAGTACAACACACCTGTGCATTTTCCTTGTGTGTGTTCATGCTTTTGTTATATTCCATGACCTCTAGAAGCCTACACAAAGTGGCAAAAAATCCTCAAAACTAGGAATTTGACAGCATAAATGCAGAATAATGTCATTTTCAAGCTACATTCAAAAAGGAAGGCATCTTGAGTTCCTACTCAAACAAAATTTTATTTGATGTGAAGGGAGAAAAGAACACAGATGCGCAAACACAGTATGTCACATAGAATATTTTCCGGCATTACCGCACTTATTATACAATTGACAACTTCATGTGACTTATCAGGAAAGAGATCCTCATTTTCTTCATCTTTGAAACATCAGTGAATACTCTGTGAAGAGTAGCAGCTGAATCTGTGAGGAGTATCTTTGGCAAGGTAACCTTGATCAGGATTTGGGGTTCTAGAGGAGCCTGGACTTTACTTTTCATATTGTTACCAGTCACTTTTAAATCAGCTATCATAGTACAACTTGCATGACTTGACTTTTGTGCTGCACTGATCTTGGAACTGCACATTTCCCTCCTGAAACTGCACATTTTGTGTTTGGCTGCACATTGAAAAAAAAGCCTTGTTCTGTTATATGAAATCTTAACATTACAGTTATTGGAAGGGGCCTGTGGGGAACTCTTATTTGCTACATTAGCTCCAGTAGATGGTGCTGCTTGATCATTGGAATTCATCTGGTTATTCATGGGATGGGATATGTAGAAAGAATATGAATTCCATGCAGCATTTGCATTAAAGCTTATCTATGAAACCCTTAAGAAAGGTATGAAGCTGAGAGACAATACAAAGTCAGGATACAGTGGTTCCCACAAACAAACACTGAAAAAAATGTTTCTCTTCATCTTTATTGTGATGAAGCCAACTATTGTCTTACTAGGCATCTTGCACCAAATTTGCAGTGGTACATTTGTTGGCAATTGCATGCTAGGGACATTAAAAATGCTCCTCATTTTATTAGAATTAATAACATAAAGATAAAAAAGAGAATAGTGCTTGTGAAAAAAACTACCAATGAAGGAATTGTTTTGTTATTGATTGATTTATTATTTGCATTTGTGTTCTGATTTCCAGTTACAATATGGCCCCCAAAGTGGATTGTTTTACTTTGTCTAACGTTTACAGTATAGGCAAGATTTTGGAAAATTAAGTTGAGGATAAAATGTGAAAGCTTGGCAAATAGAAAGAGAGAGGGACTGTTCCAAATTTTGGGATGAAGTTGGTCAAGTATACAAAGGTAGAACTGTAACCAGCAGGTTCATATATCCAACTGTGAATATTCCTTAAAGACCACCCAGTGCTAGTTAGTAAGTCTGGACAATGGGGGGACTATCTGGCCTTTGAGGCCTAATTATAAAAGCCCTTTGGGGAGCAGTTATTATGTCATCATCTTTGGGACTCATTTTGGGGTGTGAAGGCTGGCTTTGGTGCTTCCAGATGAGGCATTTATTTTAACGTTTAACCTTGTATCTTTTTTCTTATCACAGAAAATTTGTAAAGGAGGAAAACATGGCATGTGGCACCATGTCTTTTGATGGGTAACGCTAGGTGCCTTCTATATGGCAACAGCCTCAAGCACTGTATCCTTCAAGCAAGGAAGTAGTGGCAATGAGAACATCTGCCAAGGAAGATATCTCCTCCCATCTTCTTGTCTCTTGTGGTGTTCTGCTGTATGGTTAGAGCCAAGAGGAGAGATGTCTTGGAGGCATGGAATCCTGTTGAGAAGATGTTCTCTTTCTGCTGCTTAGACTGATTTGTCTGAAGTACCACATGATTAACCGTGTGTGTGTGTGTGTGTGTGTGTGTATGTGTAGAGGGGTAAAGTTGGGATCCCAGTAAGTGGGGAGGCTGATCTGAAGTGGAAGCTTATTTGGAGGATCAACCCTGTGTAAGACCTATGGTAAAAGGTGTGAAAGAATTCTAGAAGCATCACCATTACCCAGAAAATATTGTCCAATGCAACCCAGGAACCCAAATTGACTTGGCATAGGGGAAAGCAGGATACTGGGTGGCAATATTGTTACATTTCCTATTTAGTGCAGAGTGAAGTAAGAGTCCAGTATAGGGAAAAAATATGATGTTCTCGGTACTATCAAAAGTTGGGGAAATGCTGGAATTGACTAAACTATAATCAGTAAGCTGCATGAATCATACTAGATGGGGGAGGGGGAATCTGCCCCAAATTCGTATGCAGCCGTGGGCCACATAATTACTTTGAATTCGGTGTATGTGCCTCTTAACACAGCTGCCTTATTATATCATTGTTTTCCTTCCAAGCATTCTGACCACCCATTTCCTGTTTTTCCAGTGATTCTATCAGGGGCAGTCCCAGCTGGAGAAGGAGGCATGTGGATTTTTTTTAAAAAGTGTACTGTGAATTAAAATTCCACAACTGCAACATAGCCTGCCTCAAGCCACATCTTCCTACGCAAACCCTACTCTTTAAGTAGTAATGTCACGGGAATGGTTGCGCTTTCAAGTGAATTACTGCTGGGGAATCACTAAATATGTTCGGGGCTAGTCCTCTTTCTGATGGGGCAATCCTATTCCAGATACCCACTGGCTTGAAAGATTGCAGGATGTGGGGGAAGCCCCGCTATGCTGGGGCAACACCAGATACATCGGTATGACAAACACACCAACGTAAGATCCCCAATATACTGCTGGAACACTCTGCTGGTGTATCCACTATGCCAGCGGAGGATGGAGTTGTTGGTGGGTGCAAAAGGATTCACCTAAGCTGAACCCTATACTTATTCATTTACCAATCATGCCTTTGTTGATAGCACAACTTTATTCAATGGGACTTACTTAGGAGGAGAACCATACGATTGAACTGTCAGTAGGGTGTCAGTATTACTGTCCCGATAACCCAAAGAAATATTACTATCTCTGCATTACTTACATATAGGCTGACCAGATAAAATCCAGGTCAGGGCTCATGTAACTTTAACAGCTGTAGAGAAAAGGGAATTTCAGCCAGTGTCATTTGTATGCAATTAGTCCCTGGTGATATTCCCTCTTCATCACAACAGTTAAAGGTGCAGGCACTATACTAGAGTGACCATATACAAAAGAAGGCAGGGCCCCTGCAACTTTAACTGTTGTGATGAAGAGGGAATTTCATCAGGAACTAAATGCATACAAATGACACCGGCTGAAATTCCCTTTTCTCTACAACTGTTAAAGTTACATGAGCCCTGACCTGGATTTTATCTGGTCACCCTACTTACATATGAAGTCTGTGGCTGAGAGACCAGTGTGAGCTGTTGTATTGTACATTCCAGAAGGCATGTATTTGATCAGTGAGGGAATAGTTAGATGAACTCAAAGATACCTTTGAGCTTTGGAAAAAGCCTATTTGGGCATCCAGACACTTTCCGTAACTAGTCAACTGCAGATTGTCAGCATGACACATTAGGTTGCTGCACAGAGCTGGAATCCGGTGAGGAAATACAATCATTCTACATTTATGTTTTTCATTTTAGAAAGTTTCCTTTTTAACAAATAAGGTTAGGGAAGTTGGAAGAGAAAAGCTAGTCACGCTAACTTTCTCTTTGGATTTTCTTTGCTTATGTAAGGTCTTATTTATTTTGCCTCATGCGTGATTCATTCCTACGAACATCCTGAAATTATTCCAAGGAGTAGTGTGTCTGAATAAAAACGGGTGAATTCAATGCTGCACGTCTTGGATGTCAATTCTATGAATATGAACATGGTTACTGAGTACTTAAGAATTTCTCCAGGTTAGGCCACTGGCCCTGGATTTCTGCATAAAGATCTTCTTAAGTAATTGTGTACAATTGCAAAGTCATCTATAGCATGTAATTGGAGGTCTCCAAAGTGACCAACTAAAGAGCACTGGGTTTATAAAATTTAGGAGACTATGGCTGCATTCGGACAATACATTAAGCAACTGAGGTGTGGGGGGGAAACAATCGTCAATTGTGTTGCTTATTGTGTTGTGTGGAGGGTAACATGCCGCTCACAAACTACTGATGGTATGCTACTCTGCTCCAATAAGCAGCTGAGAAAAACAACTGGCTTGCAAGTTGTTTAGATCGAAGCCAGTTGTTTAAAGTGTTGTGTGGAGGGGTGAGTGGGTTAATGGCGTGTGGTGAGTGGGTTAAAACACAAGCCCATAGAGACAGGCAGCAAGAGCGACCAAAGCGGCAGCTGCCACTCTGCTACAACTTGTGCAACTTGCAGAGGCTGCTGGGATAGAACTGGGAGGACTGAGGGAGGAGGGAGGGTGGGAAGAGGGGCGGGGCTGTGTCAGTCAAATGCTGGGTTGACTATTAGTCCACTCAAAGTCAGCCCCAACCACCCACAGTTGCGTAGGAATATGTTGTGTGGGGAGTACCCACAAAATAACCAACTGTGAGTTGCATACTCAACCCACCATTGACTAATGTGTTGTCCGAATGCAGCCTATGACTATCTATAAGCCTACTCAGCAAGCACAGCAAGCAAGGAATCCTAACTTTAAGAATGATATCATGGCACCATGGTTTCCATTTATTTCCTGTGTTAAAGCTCTTCAAACTTTTGATCAAATTCCAACCAAGCACAGTTGCCTATATGTTTCTGATTAACACATATACACAAAAGAACACACACTCGCACACACTCCTTTTGTGTGCTCTATGCACTGTACTTTTATTCTTCCATTAGATATTGAACTCCTGCTTAGGCCGTTTTACTGTACATGTTCCATAAACATATTGGTTATAGACTAAGAGGTTTCATTAGTGAAACTCTTTGTTTCTTTAGTAATCTCGATGTATTATTATGTATGTTCTTCTTTTCGTTGCATTTCATTTTGTTAACTTTAGTTTGAAATAAAATAAAATTTCATGGAAAAAAAATTCTGAAGTCAATCAGAACTACAGTAATTTCCTAAACCAATTTGCAGCCAGCTAATCTCCTCTAAACTCCCTCCTCTGTCAACTGACAAAACTCCCATCCCCATCACTTTTATTCCAGTCTCTCTTCAACTTTTTCCCTCCCACAATCCACATTTAACAATCCACACTCCCAGTGATCTCCCCTCTGGTCCCCTTCCCTCCCAAGACAAACTCCAAACATTGTTCATTTAATTCTTTAATCGTTCAATTCTCAAAGTCTGAAATGGGAATGATAGAGTTCCTAGTTTATATTCCCATTGCTGGCAACACAGTGAAAGGGTACTGTCCCTTAATGATAAGGCGCTACAGAGCTTCATTTATTCTCTCTCCCCTCCCCCATGCCACCCACCATTAAATGTTTAATACAAAGTCATGACGATGTCATGAGATTACTGATTACTGTGAAGGCTTTGGGCTGAAAAGGATTTATGGGGCCCAGAACAGCTGCTTA
Source organism: Anniella stebbinsi (assembly GCA_029215795.1). NCBI lineage: Eukaryota > Metazoa > Chordata > Lepidosauria > Squamata > Anniellidae > Anniella > Anniella stebbinsi. The sequence continues at coordinate 118,796,162 of JARDYH010000004.1, read as the reverse complement.
AAGTCCTTATATTGGCCAGGGATGCCAGCCAGATTCTTTGTCATGCAGAAGGGCCAGTGGATTCTTTTTTCAGTTTGCCTAACCAGGAAATAGTTGGATCTTGCTTGAAGGTTTGAATAGGGATGTTGTAATCTAATCTCTCTCTCTCTCTCTCTCTCTCTCTCTCTCTCTCTCTCTCTCTCTCTCTCTGTGTGTGTGTGTGTGTGTGTGTGTGTGTGTGTGTGTGTAAAAAGGAAAAAGAAAGAAAGCAGTACTCATGCATAGGGCTAAAGTGGAAGATGTGCATTAGTGATAATTGATTTAAAAACTGACTTAAAAGGTGGTGAAAAATATGGCAAGCTTATATGAATTACCCTTTTCTCTGCCCGCACAATGAGGTTATACCCTTTAGTATGGGTAGAAAATAGCAGGATATCGTATCTTAAATAACAGTGGACATTTGGGGCAGCACCCAGCACTGCCCTTGCACTAGCAGGAAAGACAGCTAGCGCAATGGGAAACTAGCATTTGATACTGCAACCAGCAACTAGCCCAAAGTAGTGTTTTTGGACTGGGATGGGTCAGCGGAGGTCATGGAAAGGGGCTCCACTGGCACTGACTCGTCCTGTTCTGGAAGTGCTAGTCTGAGTTAGTTTCCAGGGTTGTGCTATGAAATGCTAGCTTCCCATTGCGCTAGCGGCCATTCCCGCTAACACAACATGATTGCTGATGGAACAGTGTGAGCATTGGATACTGCCCTTGATATCAAACATCTACACTGGAGCCAGTTGATTTCTCAAGGCCAAATTACACATTATATGCCAATGTGTGCATTGAGGTCTGCCCCCCTCCCCCCCCATTTTTAAAACTAATATATATGAAGAGCTTCAGAAGTGGCTGGTTTTGAATGCAAGAGGGGTGTGAGGAGGGAATGCTTAGCGGTTTCCCCATTGGGCAGTTTTCTTCAAATTGACTCTCAGCTGTTTCTCCCCCAAGGGTTCTGGACACGTGCTAATAATAATTTATTTATGTATTTATTCATTTATTTATTTATTACCCGCCTCTCCCTCTGGATCGAGGTGGGGTACAACAACAAATACAAAACACCATAAAATACACATAACTATTTAAAAGCATGTAAAATGAATACATTATTAAAAGGCATCTTAAAATTCAACTGAGAAGGCCTGCCGGAAGAGATCAGTCTTTATGGCTTTCTTAAATTCTGGGAGACTGTTAAGTTGATGATTCTCTCCTGGCAGGCCATTCCACAATCTGGGAGCGGCAGAAGAGAAGGTCCTCTGGGTAACAGTTGTCAGCCTAGTTTTTGCTGACTGGAGTCAATTTTTCCCAGAGGACCTGTGTATGGGGGGCGGATTGTATGGGAGAAGGCGATCCCGCAGGTAACTTGGACCCAAACCATGTAGGGCTTTAAAGGTAATAACCAAGACTTCATACTTTGCCCAGAAACTAATTGGTAGCCAGTGGAGTGATTTTAAAGCTGGTGAAATATGGTCACTCCTAGGTATGGTCACTCCTGGCTGCCATATTTTGAACTAGCTGAAGTTTCCGAACTAGGCACAAAGGTAGCCCTATGTACAGTGCATTATATGTAAGCTTAACCTTACAAACAGAAGGATCTGGAAACCTGATGTGTGTAGAAGAGCTGATGGTTGTACCTCAATCTGAGGTTGAAAACCTGTTTTTTATAAACACCCGTGCCTTTGTTTTGCTCTAAATTTCCACCCTTAGTTGCTTTTCATGATGATGGTGATGATGCCATTAGAGCTTAGTCAAAATTCTGACTTCAAATGAGAAATTTAAAACAGAAGAGTGCACACATACCCATTGGTGTACATAATGGAGGCATTATGTACACCAATGGGTCTTTTATTATGAGGATCCTGCCAGCCCCAGTTCAGACGCCATGATCCCATCATCCGTGGTGCCGATAGACGCAGCCATGGGGCCCCGTGTGTACTGCATGCTTGGATGCTTCTGATCTGAACTTCGAATTTAGGCAAGTGTAGGCAGGACTTTACAACACCACTTTCTTCTTTAGATTGGCACACAAAGAATATTGCTATGGTTACGAGAGAAAGCAGTCACAAAACACTGTGTGTAAGCCACGTAACAAGGTATGCTGGGAAAGGAGGAATGTTGGAAGTCTTTCAAAGGAAATTATTTTTATGACTAGACCATATGGACACCAGATTCTAATGACGGTATGTGTAATGACAAGCAGTCATAAATTGAATAAGATCATTCAGAGAATTTCTGAAAAGCCAAGCTGTTTGCACTGGCATGTTATTATTCCCATTATCTGTTTTTAAATCAACTTCTATTCCAATCTCAACTTTTTGCTTTGTTTTTATTCTAAGTTAAATACTAATGCCCAGAATTTAACTATTTATATTCTTAAAGCTTCAACATGTTTTGCTGGGCTTGTAAAAAGAATTCAACTGGCATGACCGCTCAATCCAGAACCTTGGAATGGATGCCTTGTAAAACATTTAAACAGAAAACTAAAGGCGTTTCATTTAAAAACCTGGCACTGAACACACGTTTTAAGTTCCAGCTTTTAACTGGAATTTCACTGCTTCACTGTAAGCTTCTCCTTGCCCCTTTGCATTTTAAGGTGTTCACTCAGACTCATCCCAGCTAGCAGGAAATACAGGAAATGCTACCGTAATTGCTATCATTGATTTTTATAAAATAATGTTATGAGAAGAATCCTTGCCCGTCGGCACATGCACCCAAACCACTGGGAGCTGCTTCCTTGTGATGTTGTCCTATAGGGGTTGTAGTGTTTGTGATAGACCCATTCTTTGAGCCAGGCCAGGAATTATGAATGACCTGCAATTAAGAACAGATAATCCATTCCAGGTTTTGTAGCAGGGGGGCAATGCAAAGGCCGGTCTGCCTGTAGCTGCCTGCAAAGAAGGAGCACTACAATAAATGTCTACCTCCTAAGTTTTGTGTGGAACCAGATTCCTACTTCCAAGGGTCCCAGGTCTGTGGACACAACAGGGGTGACTAGAGCATTCACACACATATCAACATTACTGTGTGGAATAGCACCACGTGCCTGGGCGAGAGAGTGCAAAGAAGGCCTCAGCCAGGAGCAATAAGGAATAGGCTGACCAGATAAAATCCAGGTCAGGGCTCATGTAACTTTAACAGTTGTAGAGAAAAGGGAATTTCAGCCAGTGTCATTTGTATGCAATTAATTCCTGGTGAAATTCCCTCTTCATCACAACAGTTAAAGGTGCAGGCACTATACTAGAGTGACCATATACAAAAGAAGGCAGGGGCCCTGCAACTTTAACAGTTGTGATGAAGAGGGAATTTCACCAGGAACTAAATGCATACAAATGACACTGGCTGAAATTCCCTTTTCTCTACAACTGTTAAAGTTACATGAGCCCTGACCTGGATTTTATCTGGTCACCCTAATAAGGAATGCATTGATCACTCCAGTGGCCATGTATGAATCGGCCAAAAAAGAGGACATAGATTTCCAGGCAATGCGTGCACATACTGATTCATATGTGTAGACGCAAATTTAGAAATCAATATTACCATTTAAATAGAAACACAATATATCTCATCATACTGTGGAATGCTGTGGCCAGCCTGACCTATATGCCCCCTGTCCACTCTGTTGTCCACATTGTAACTTTGGAGGGGAAAAGTTCTTATGGCTCTTTCTTTTTAAACTAGGATTGGACAGGGCAGCCCTTCAAATAGAGGATGCCTTCAAATAGAGGATGGCCTGCCATAAAAGAGAACACATGGGGAGACTCAATTATCTTTTGCTAGTGAGAATTCCCAGACAGACGCTTAGGAACAAAGGACTTGGTTTTGCCCAATTTCACTTATTCATTCATTTATTTCATTTCATTTCTATACCGCCCAATAGCTGAAGCTCTCTGGGCCATTCACAAAAGTTAAAACTACAAGGTACAGTATAAAATATAAACTATGAAAGCTTAAGACCACAATATAAAACCACAATATAAAAGTACAACCAGAATAAAACCGAGCAGAATTGCAGAGATTTAAAATACAGATTTAGGCAGCTAAAAGACTAAAATGCTAAAACACTGGGAATATAAAGAGGTCTTCACCTGACGCTAGAAAGAATACAACATAGATATCAGGCCAACCTTTCTAGGGAGCTCATTCCACAGCTAGGGTGCCACAGCAGAATAGACTCACTTCTTGTTGATTGTTGGTTTTGGACATCTGTACAGTTTTGCACCAAATATCAAATATGCTTTGTAAGTTGTTCAAGCAGTTCAAACCCTGAAACCCCTGACTTAACATATGTGATAGTGGGATGAGTGTTCATATCATGAAGAGTCCACATGATACCACTTTCAATAGTTAGGTATCGTGTCTATACAACATGTCTCCAGGCCTGTGGCTATACGAGGTCGCTTTGGCGCCTTGTTATCTGGTAACCTGCAATTGTGCTCTTCCAGGGTAATACCCATGGAAAGGAGCGCAAATGCGAGTTTTAGTTCTTTTTGGTTGCCCCCTCCCTTTTTATTAGTAAATGTGCAATTGCGCATTGATAGAGAGGCGCGAAGACAAACCGTCACCTCTCTGCTTTTCCCCCGGTGCACCTGTGGTCAAGTTCTATTTTTTAGTATTATTTGTTTTGTTTTTAAGAAGGAGCTGGGAGGTTCAACATCCTAGGGCGGCGGTGGCAATGAGGGGTTGTGAGAGCACAGCCCCTGCTCCAGCTCAGCGTACCATGCGCCATTGGAGATGCAGCAGGGCAAGTGAGGGAGGGACGGACAGAGGGACGGGGCTGCTTCCCTCCGACAGGCAAAGCAGAGCACAGGGAGGGGATGACTGAAGACAGAGAGGGAGTGAGGAGGGGGAGAGGAAGAGGGAGCTGAGTGAGTGCAAAGCGGCCCAGACAGAAGGACTGAGTCAGGGAGGGGGAGGGGGAGGCAGTGGGGGGGAGGGTTGGAGGGGCATTTATTCATTTTTGTTATGCATGAACTGCCCCCTCACCCTGTCCTTGTGGGTCGACCATTCAGGGGTCACCATCGGCTGAGGCACGCCTCTGACGCAGCTCCGAAGCAAGGTGACAGACGGCAGCTGCCGTCGTCGCCTTGCTCCAAGATTTTAAAAAAAGTCAGGATAAGTGCCAGACATTTTTAAAGCAGAGCTTCGGGAGTTTGCTCCTGGATGGCTTCGGGATGGCAGCTGCTGCCACTCCAAATGCACCCCGGGGCAAACCCCTCAGCAAGATGTACCCCAGGAGTGCCATTTTGGGCTTCAGGGGAATAACCATCACAGGAAGGCTCAAAGGCATCATGAACATCATGGATAAGTCCATGATTAAATTGTAAAACAAAACAGTGTATTTTAAAGAACAAATTGTTGCATTTTTTTATATGTTCTAATAACTCAAGACACTGGTGCTCCTAAGAAATAATCATACATGGGTCTGAATCTGACCTGGATCCTATATATGCTACCCTGAGCTGGTCCAAGATTGCTGAGGCAGAACAGCAAATAATGTAACCTCCCTGTGCTCCCGTCCCCTACAAGTAGCAGTAGTACCCAAGACTGGCCAAGTTATTTTGGCACCTGAGGCAGAAAATCCCACAACCTTCTCTCTCTGGCAGTAAAAACACAATAAAACCAACCAACTAACAGCTTGCTGCCCTGTTGTGATACCCCAAATTAGCTGCTCGAAGCAGCCACCTCAGGCGAAAATGGTGAAGTGTGAGAAAATTAAAATTAATAATCTAGCTAACACAACGTTTGTTGAAGGAAAGAGGGAGCTGCCCTTTTTAAATGGGACTTATATGTTCCATCCTGAGATATGAATTAAAATCTAAAGTACTTACTTAAAGGGCTAAAATGTGCCTTTTCAGCTCAGCCTCATGCCAGTAATTCAAGTAGGCTTGGAAAGTTTCCTCAGAAGATGTTTCATTACCCATTAGTTAGTAGAAATCATATATAGCTATAGCAAGGGAAAGTTCATGATTTCTCAGAATGAACTGTCATGAAAAATAAAAGTTATCATTATAGAATATCAGAAAAAGAGGGCAAAACTTTGATCAAAATATCTGATAAGAAACAACAGGTTGGCACTTATATTCATTAGTGCTTGCACTCAGTTGTGACGTACCTACTAGGGGTGCAGGGACCCCCGGATCGGGACCTCCAACATTGTCCTGGATCGGTTCGGACAAAATCGGAGGTCCCGTCCGATTTTCGGATCGGCTGCCATTTTGGGTGTTTTCGCCATAGGCTTGCATTGGGGGAAAGAAAGCTTTTCCCCAATGCAAGCCTATTTTGAAAACATGGCGGTGGGTAGGTGAGTGGGGGCCTAACTCCCCCCTCCCTGTCCCTCCCCTCTCTCACGCTCCTTACCTGCCGGGGCTGTCCGCTGCCACCCCTGGATGGTAGCGGACAGCCCCGGCAGGTAAGCCCCCTCCCCCTTCGTGCTCCTTACCTGCTGGTGCCGTCCACTACCGTCCACTGCTCCGATCTACTGAGAAACAGGCTTCGCAGCCTAGTTCTCAGTAGAGTGCCTCACCCAGTGCTCTACTGAGAACTAGGCCACGAAGCCTGTTTCTCAGTAGATCGCAACTCCGGAGGGAAGCAGCTGCCCTGGCAGGTAAGTGGGGCCCTCCCCCTCCTCCCCCTTCATGCTCCTTACCTGTCGGGGCGGCTGCTTCCCTGCGGTGTTTGGATCTACTGAGAAACAGGCTTCGCAGCCTGCCTCTAAGTAGCGCGCCAGGTGATGATGTCATCACCCGGCACGCTACTGAGAGGTAGGCTGCGAAGCCTGTTTCTCAGTAGAAGGGGGCAGTGGACAGTAGTGGACGGCCCTGGAAGGTAAAGAGCATGAGGGGGAGGAGGTGGTCCAATCCTCCGCTCTTATCCGAACCGCATTGGGTCCTTTCGGATGGGTTCAGATGAGATTGGACAATCCAGAAGCTGGGATCAGAATTGGATCATTTTATCCAATTTCGGTCGGATCGGCTCCGGATCGTGGATCGGACCCGATCCTATGCACACCCCTAGTACCTACTCCTGTGTTTTCTTCACCATTTTGACTCCACAATTCCTTCCTTTTCCCCTACCAATTTGGAAACCATTTCTATCTGACAAACTGGGGTGTAATCTACAAAAGCTAATGCTACAATAAATCTTGAAGGGGTAACAGGAAATGTTGCTGTTTTTCTGAGGAAAAACAAGTTAAAACAACAATAATAGACCTTTAAAAAAATATTTAGTTCAGGATCCTTTTTGCCTAAAAGCATTTCAAGTGAAAGAAGCACTAAATGTGATAGGGCAGCTGTCTAGATGTCTTTCCTGTTCAAATATAAATTGGGGTGGGGGGGAAGGGATGTACGAGAATCCTGTGTCTGCTTTCAAAATGGTGAACATACCCTGTTCATAACCCCAAATGTGAGCAGAAAAAAGCCATTCTCAGAAAATCTTTGCAAATCATTCAACAGGTGCTCATATTCGGAAACATGAAAATTTTGAAGAGAAAAAGGTTTGCGGTTGCACAACTTTTAAAATGTGCCATTTCATGCTTTTGTCTAAGCGGAAACTTTTGCAACTTTGGGAACTGATGCAAATTTGAGATTTTGGGGGGTAACTTTCATGTTTGATCACATTTGTTTTGTGCAATTTTTCAGTGTGTCAAAATGAACAGTGGTCACAAGGAGAGGCGAGCATCAAGCTGATGTTAAGAGAATCTTGGTGAACTCAAACATTACTTGTTTGCCCATCCCTAGATGGGGGCCAATTGTTTACATGGACCATGCTACCCCAAAATACTTTGCATTATAACAGGGGTAGCTTACAACAATATATTGGTGCTGGGAAAATCCATTTTCTCCCCAGCTACTGACTATGATGATTGCAGCTAAGCTCAGAAGGAACAGGGAATTCTGGGATGGGGTTGGGGGTGCATATGATGCCAGCATCCATGCTAATCAGAAAATACTGATGCTGCACCCCAGAGAGCTTTGGCTCCACTACACCACTGGTAAGGCTGGAGCCAATGAGGCTGCTTCTTTGGGTCTTTCTCAATTCAAAATTAGTTCTTGACCAGAGATTTTCACACCGACACCTAAAGATGCCCATATGATTGCAGCAGAGGAAAGCTAACACAGACCCCCTATTAGGCCATCTGTAGCAAGTGATTCAGAGAAAAGCCAGGTCTTCCTGAATGCCTGACTGTACCACGGGCTTGTTTCCTTCTGGTGCAGACCTTAAAAGGGCAGGGATAGAACAGAGAGATGTTTTTATGGGCTTTGTGTGTAGCACCTTGGGAATGCCTAGTTCATTACATTCCCCGTATAAAAATCTGATGATGTGGCTTTCTGTGTTTTCTCATTTACCATGAGGACAGTGAGAGTGCCATAACAGTAATCTGTGGGCTGTTTTTCTTATGATTGAGCTTGTATTGTTAATTGTGTTTCCCTGTTTGCTTCAGTTTTGTTATTATTGTTATTATGTTTGCTAATTTTGTGTCTGTATAAATCATTGGGTATACACTTCTTAAAGAAGGTGACTATTAAGTCCACCAAATAAAATGCCTCCCTTAATATGCACAATCCCTAGTCATTCTGGAGGGTCACCACAGCATCCCCACCGTTCCTCAGTGGGAATTCTCTTCCTCTAAGGCCTTTCTTACCCCAAGAACAAACCACCAGGGCCAGATCTACACCAAGCAGGATAAAACACTTTGAAAATGTTTTGAAAACTGTACATGTAGTGTGTCCTGGGCCCCAACCGTTGTCACTGCTCTTATAAACTGTTTTAAAGCAGTAGTGTAGATCCTGCCTCTGTCATCCCACACACTTGGTTTTGCTGCCACTGGGACCTTTATGGCTCAGGCCCAATCCTTACTCAGTCCTCTCTCTCTCTGTGAGGACACATTGGCTCAATTCGGACGACACAATAGTCAATGGTGGGTTGACTAACCCTAACCCTAGGGGGTATTCCTCACACAACATGGTAATAAATAATCAACTGTGGTGTGGATGAGGATCAGTGCTGAGTTGACTATGGCAGCATTCAGATGACACAATAGTCAAAACAACTGATGATTGTTTCCCCCACACCAGTTGTTTATTGTGTCGTCCGAATTGAGCCACAGACTTTATACTTTGACTTTATATTCTCCCTTTATCACCTCCCTGTTACACAGCCACAACCAGGAGGTATAGGGTTATTTATTTATTTATTTATTTATTTCACTTGTATACCGCCCCATAGCTGAAGGTCTCTGGGTGGTTTACATAAGATTAAAACAATTAAAAACAATATACAAAAATTTAAACAGCAAAAACATATAATACACACACAATATACACAAACATTTAAAACCACAATAATGACTTTAAAAAGCTATATGTACTTAAGAAAGCTTTCTTAGGTACAATAATGCATTGTTGAATAATCAAGTAACTCTTCAATGGTTCTATTTATATAGATTCTTTCATTGACAATACCCCAAAATCGGTTTCTCAAACAATCCTTGCACAATGACCACAGATGTTCACTCTGTCAGTTATCAATCGTAACTCTGATTTGACCCCTCTTCCATTAAAGCCCTTTCTTTCGTTCATCTTATTTCATCCCTGTCTGACTCACACAGACACAACACCCAGTTTCTATAGAGCACACACACACATTTCAGCCCTCCTTCTCACCCTCTCAGCCAGTCAGCTTGCTCCTGCAAATCCACCATTCTCACCCTAGAGATACTTACCAAACCATAGATTTATAACAAGAATACAAAGTTATAAACATAAGCTCAGCATGGACAGACGTGCCACATCACAGTCACCATGAGAATACTATCCATCTGATTACTCAGGCAGAAACCTTTCAGATTGGCATGGATGGTGCTTAAATACACTACTGATGAAGTTTAGAAACCATGACATAAAAACAAGTATTTCAATATCAGCACAGGAAGTGGGACATTTAGATACAGCCAATCTATGAAAAAGGTCTGCATAGAATAGACCTTCCATTGTGTTGGAGAGCTATAGCTTCCAAATTCTATAATTTCCAGATTTTATTTTTTAAAAAACCAGAATATGCTAGAAAAGATTTTAGATTTACCAGCTAATACTGGTCAAAGCTTTCTCAAATTATTGTAAGCAAAAGCTGATTGGGGAAAAAAGAAAACCATTTGTGTCAGTACAAAAATCTGGAAAGTTGTATGATAGGATGACCATATTTTGGAAACCAAAAAGGAGGACAACATGGTCATCCCCCAAGGTGGTATCCCCACCAACATGTCTGGCCCCAGGGGGCACGTCCAGCACCAAGGAGGGGTGTCCACCTGAACATAGCCTTGGTCACATAAGGCTCCCTCTACAAGGATTCGCTTTTGCGCCCGGTTCGGTGATTATGCGCATTATCGCAGACGCGCATTTACTCCTAATCCCTCTGCACGGGAGGCGGCGAGAGGCGGCGAAATGCATTAATAGATGTCCAAAAAGCGCTTTACAAGAAGTTAATGCGCATAAGCGCTTGTTCACACGGGAAAAATGCGCTTTAACGGCCGGAGCAAAATAAAACTCGCGATTTAACGCGCATTCGAAAATGCGCATTATCGGAGAGATAACGCGCCTCTACGCCCGATTTGCGCTCCGTTCTTGTAGAGGTAAAATTTTTAATGAACCTTCAAAGCGCATTAAACCTCTCTTGTAGAGGCAGCCTAATTTTACAGCACACAATTAAGACAAATCTGTTCTACTTAACATCTTGATGTCAAAATCACTGAAATAAAGATCAATGTATCTGAAATTAACTTCACTTACTCCTACTTTTGTAGTGTTTGCTGTGCTTTGTAGCTTTTGCTATACTCTGTGTGATACATTCTGCCCTTCCCTCAAATATCTTTTCTGACCGTATCCTCACTCTGCTGCAAAATGCTGCTGCTTTCAACAGGGCTTTCTGCAGGCTGGCTGGCTTTTTTAATTTCAATTTTTTAAAAAAACCTTGTGTATGATTGTCACAAGTTTCTCTACTCTAACATTAGGGTGGGTGTTATGGGCGGCAGACACTACTTCGCCTATTCACACTTCTCACTTTTCTACATTGGCTTCTCAAGGCTTGTGCGTTGACACCACTTCTCACATACAGATTTTGAACTCCTGTCTACTTTCTGCACAAATATATGACTCTGAGACCCTCTTTCTAATGCCCTGCATTGCCTGCCAGCACCGAAGGGCTAAGTTACATTAGGTGTTTCTGGTTTTTTTGTGCAGCCTCTGTTGTCTCTCTCTCTAAGTCATTGCAGCCAAACCAAAGCCTCCAGCCTCAAACAATCCCCCCCCCCCCCGTGCCAATGTTTCCTGATGGTCCAGCCGGGCCATACACTTGTGACCAGGGGTATTGCTTATTGTTTGGTCATATCTGGTGACTCAGAGAGACCCTCGAGAAGGATTCACTTTGGCGCCTGGCTGCCCGATTATGCGCATATTCGCAGAAGCGCATTTACTCTTAATACCTCTGTACGAGAGGCAGTGAAGCGCATTACAGGATGACCGAAACGCGCTTTAAACTTGCTGACATGCGGAGAATCGCATGTTTACATGGCGGTAAGGTGCTTTAACTGCCGCCGCAAATTAAAACTCACAGTTTAATGCGCATTCGATAATGCACATAATCGGAGGTTTAAAGCGCCTCAGCCCCCAATTTGCGCTCCATTCTTGTAGAGGTAAAAATTTTAATCAGCCTTGAAAGAGCTTTAAACCTCTCTTGTAGAGGCAGCCTTACTTCAAAAAACTTTACCGCCAGCCACCTCCACCTCCTCTCCTCCTTCACACCTGATTGACCCTGATGCACTCTTAAAATAGGGTGGCAAGCCAGTCTCTCAGGGCCAAGCTACTGGTGAATCTAGGTTGCCTTCAGCCTCTCTCTGCCTTATGCCAGCCAGCCGATGTCTCCAGCTTCCAGTCTCAAACAATCCCCCCTCTTTTTGCCAAAGTCTCCCAACAGTCCAGCCAGGCTGTGCACTTGTACCAAGTGGCTGGGGTAAGGTGCCAGCTTATAGCTTGGTCACATCTGGTGACTCTTTTTTTTAAAAAAATAACTCTGCCACCATCCACCTCTGTCTGCACCAATACTGGACTCTGAGATGCTCTTAAAAAGCTGTGTGGCACGTCAGTCTCTCAGGGCTCAGCTACAGACATCTCTGAGTTGCGTCTTCAGTCTAACTTTGTCTCTAAGAGATATGCCAGCCAACCGAAGCCACAAATTTATCTATTGTTCTCTGACACACACTTCAAACATTCTGCATTGCATGCCAGCAGTGCAGACAGAGCCTAGCTCACAAGTGAACGAAGTGAAAAAAAGGGAAGGGGTAGCAAAGCAAAACAACAACATGCCAGGTTCCAACATCTGCATCAACAGGACATCTGCAAAGATGAGAGCCTCTCTCTCGACTGACACCTCACTGTTGGTCGTGAGAGGATGACCCTTCATCGCCCATGATGTGGAACTCTGATAAAAAGGCCTCTTGCCTGTTCCGTTTTGCCCTGTGGGCTGCTTTGACTGACCTCTCCTTTCCCACATTTTGATCTGTGGATGCCTTGCCTCTGCTGAGCTTCAGGTGCCCAACAGCCACTAAATCTGCAACAGGAAAGGTGCCCCGCTTGCCCAGCACTTCTTAGCTAAAAACTTGAGATTCCCTTGAGGCCAAAGGCTGAAAATTCTCAAGGTGCAATGCCCTAAAGAGGAGGTTTGACAACCTGAATTTGAAGGATATGGCTCCAGCGGTTTTAAAATATATATATTAAAATCTCAAACATTTACAAAATTCCTAAAAATCAATGGATGAACAGATCTGCTTCAAACTTGGCAATGATAAAGCCCTACTTGAGATCTATCATGGTGCCAGGACTCATTTCTTTATCTTTAAACATGACAGTATTATTTTAAAAATAATTATTTTAAAACCTCAAACTTTTTTTAAAAATCCCTAAAAATCAGCGGATGAACAGATTTGCTTCAAACATGGCAAGGCTAAAGCCCTATCTGAGAAATAACCTGGTGCCAAATTTCATCTCTTTACCTTTAAAAATGACCGTATATCTATATATCTATATATCTATATATATCTCAAACTTTTTTAAAAATTCAAAAAATCAATGGATGAACAGATCTGCTTCAAATTTGGCAACACTATCCTGGTGCTATGTTTCATCTCTTTATCTTTAAAAATGGCTGAGCTGTAAGCGTTTTTGTTAATTCTTATTAAAGTAGAGCTGCCCTTTGACTGGGGAGGATAGGAAAAATCTGGATTTTTCATCAAATTTCATAATTTCCCTCCTTCCCGGATTTGTTACCAAAAACCCTGACAAATCTGGGTTTTTCCTGTCATGTGATCACCCTGTGATGAAATCTAGGGCTTATTCTAGACACAGTAAAAAAATAAATAAATAACAAAATAGCATGCTGTTTTCATATGCATCTTTGAAGATGCTCTCCCACAGGGAATGGAAACTAGCAAACCAAAAAAAAAAAATCACAATAACTTGAAACAGCAAAACCAAGTTGGTTTTTCTATATGCATTTTCATGTACCCCAAGGCTTAATTGTCATTATCTATTTGTTTGTATGCCGCTTTCCCACAAAATTGTACCCAAAGCAGCTCACAACAGCATAACAAATGAACAGCAGTAAGAGACCTCTCCTCTCTTAAGAAGCCAGGGGGATGGTGTCTCTGCATTTGTGTAGCCCTTGGGTCAGCACTCAAGGCCGGGTCCTGTGTTTAGGGGTTGTTTGTTCTTCTCTTATGGTTAGTCTTGGCTCAAGCCCCTACCCAGGAAACCTGGAACACCAATTTAGAGATGCCTGAGTAGCAACCTCACACACTCTCCTGTTATTTATTCAATCTGAGTGCAAACAATAAATCAACAAGAGTAGAACAACATAGAGAACAACCTACTTTTTTGGTTCAATGCATCCCACTCCCTTCCCAGGGTCTAGATAGGCCAATGGAAGTCCGTGTCCTGTATTGCTAATGAATAAGGATCCCCCAGGCACAAAACTAGAGGGCGTAGCAATATGTTGGACCAGCAGGTGGTAGCAGCAGGAACTGGGGTACATTGCAATAAAGGGACTCCACCAGCAGGTGGCAGCAACAGGAACTGGGGTGCATGACAGTGAGGGGTCCAGCAGCAGGTGGACTTCTGTGATTCGGCAGCTCCAAGAGAAAGGTAATAGCTAAACTAGCTCCACTGTTCTAATGTAGCACTAAGCCTCCCTTCCTAGTAGTGATTTCAGCCCAAAGTGATTTCAGTGATTCAGCTTAGGTAGGCTGACCATATGAAAAGGAGAACAGGACTCATGCAACTTTAACAGTTGCAGAGAAAAGGGAATTTCAGCTGGAGTCATTTGTATGCAATTAGTACCTGGTGAAATCACCTCTTCATCAAAGCAATTAAAGTTGCAGGTACTATACTAGAGTGACCAGATACAAAAGAAGGCAGGCCCCCTGCAACTTTAACTGTTGTAATGAAGAGGGAATTTCACCAGGTACGAATTGCATACAAATGACACTGGCTGAAATTCCCTCTTCTCTACAACTGTTAAAATTACATGAGCCCTGTCCTCCTTTTCATATGGTCAGCATAGCTTAGGAGGGTTACAACAAGGCTTAGCAATTCCCTGTTGAGGCATTCAGCATGGGGTTAGCTCAGCTGTTCAGTCTTCCCTTCTTCCAAGAAGGAACAGTCTTCACTAGGCCACAGAGTTAGCTCAGCTCTTTGTCCCATCAGCGAGGAACACCTTCCAGCAAGAGACAGGTCAAGTTCACCACTTCTCTTCACAGGGGAACCCATTCCTCTCAACCTCCTCCCCCAGTCACTTCCTGATCACAATCCTTACCTCTGCTCTCCAAGGCTCCTTGTCAAACAGGGCGAACCAGCATCCAGTCAGCACCCATACTGTCGGTGACTGACAGAGATGGAAACACAAGTGTCCCAATCCCCCCTTTTGTTCCTTAACTTATTCCAACACTCCCAGAAAAGCATATGCACACCTCTATCCAACATGCAAATGAGCTCCTCCATGCTGAGGTATGTTTTCCCTGCTCCCCCCACAGGGGGGTATATGTTCTTTTCTCTACTGCTTTACGTTTGGATTGCTGCTATCATGCCAAGTCTGCTTTCTTCTCAGCAGGTCCATCTTTCCAAAGACTTGGTCTTTGCGACAGATGGTGGTTAGAAAGAGGGAGCATTCTGGCATGCGAACAGTAGTAGAAGGAAGGGTTGAAGCAAGAGCTCACCTGAGGCTGACCCAAATTTGAACTCAAGATGGTTCAAAAGCCCCAAATCCAAATAGGGCATCAATCCCTGAACTTCCTCTTCCAAGCACTCTCAGGAGAGGAAGTAGTGTGTCTTGCCTGCCTCTGTCCCCCCCCCCCCCAAATCCACCTGCTTCATGCTCAAATACATTCTCCCTAACATCTTTTTCCTTCTACTATCTTCTTCTTTACGAGAGTCCTTGGTCAAATTATCATCCTGGATTAGGGTGACCAGATAAAATCCAGGTCAGGGCTCATGTAACTTTAACAATTGTAGAGAAAAGGGAATTTCAGCTAGTGTCATTTGTATGCAATTAGTTCCTGGTGAAATTCCCTCTTCATCACAACAGTTAAAGTTACAGGGGCCCGGCCTTCTTTTGTATATGGTCACTCTAGTATAGTGCCTGCAACTTTAACTGTTGTGATGAAGAGGGAATTTCACCAGGAACTAATTGCATACAAATGACACTGGCTGAAATTCCCTTTTCTCTACAACTGTTAAAGTTACATGAGCCCTGACCTGGATTTTATCTGGTCACCCTATCCTGGATTCCACAGCACCCAGCATTTCTAACACTGGGTTCATTGTGGCAGGAAGAACCCCCCCTCCCTTTTGTCTCTTGCCACTGTTGCTATTTCTGTCAAGAAGAAAAGGGAGGGAGTGCAGTGGGGCACTGAGTGGGGTGCTGGGAGAGGGTGGCAGAGTGTTTGACACCCTCCAAATACTTGGAGAATCTTTCTAGTTTTCCCTTAATTTGAGTCGGGTGGGGGAGCTTGGCGATCCCCTATGCCAAACTGAGGAGAACACTGGAGGTAGCTGAGGTAGAAGGAGATGAGGAAATGTGGCCAATTGGATCATTCATTTACTGTTCTTGGCTCTGTGTTTGCCTCCCATACTATTGATTGGGACTTCAGGATCACCAGCCCTCTGTTATTTTACCTTAACCCACCCCCATGCAATAAAATCATATTCTAGTAATAACTTCAGAAAGTCAGTAAGTTTAAAACCTGGCCTAACAAGAAGGTTTTTATATCCATGAGGAAAAAGATTCTGCCATCGTCTTCATCTGAGTCTCCGATTTCTGCTCTGGCTATGTCCCAATCTTCCATATTCTACCTTGGTTCTGCCAATTCTTCCACCCTATTCTCACCCTCAGGGCCTCCACAGGAAGCCAATATTTTTGGAACCAAACGTTTAGGTAAATTTACATGCTTTCCAGCAAGATTGAGCACTGGCTCCTTGCTTTTTAGAACCTAGCTGCAGAGTGTATCTTCCTTCTGTTACTGATAGCTCTCATAATCAAAGTGATGTATAGCATGAGGTAACAATGCAATGGACTTTTGTATTGTATCAAGAGTTCGGAAGAAGTATGACTGCTTTCATTTATTTATTAGTAAATATGTATATACCACTTTATGTAATACAAATACATATTAAAAATCACAAATATTAAAAATCACATTTAAACACGCTATTGAGAAGAATTCCAACTACATTAACAATACATAACAATATAAGGAACAATCAGATGGAGTGGCGTATAATTAATTCCTAGGCTGACCATATGAAAAGGAGGACACGACTCATGTAACTTTAACAGTTGCAGAGAAAAGGGAATTTCAGCCGGAGTCATTTGTATGCAATTAGTACCTGGTGAAATCACCTCTTCATCAAAGCAATTAAAGTTGCAGGTACTATACTAGAGTGACCAGATACAAAAGAGGGCAGGGCCCCTGCAGCTTTAACTGTTGTAATGAAGAGGGAATTTCACCAGGTACAAATTGCATACAAATGATGCAGGCTGAAATTCCCTCTTCTCTACAACTGTTAAAGTTACATGAGCCCTGTCCTCCTTTTCATATGGTCAGCCTATTAATTCCAAGCCACAGAAATCTTGGGTGAACAAGTCCATTTTGAGGAGGTATTTGAAACATACCACATTTTCGGCCTCCCAAAATGCTCAGGGGAGGCTTTTCCAGAAACACAAATTGTCAGCTTTTAGTCAGCTGACAATTTTTCACATTTATTTCCAGGAAGAAGCTGTTGGATGAATGTTGGTCTCATTATATTCTTAAAAAAGAGCAAGTATAGTTGATGCTTAGATTTATCAAACTAAATCACAAGACATAGAGTAGAACCTGAGCAATAATGATGACATTCAAATGCCTGTTTTTTGACCACCCTGACTTGCAGGATTAGAGCCCATTCTCTTTGGAAACTGGGAGGAGCAAGCGCACTAACAGCTCCATCACACTTACTTTTTTTCCAGCTATACACCCGCAATTTTGACCTCTGTTTCATTAGCTCAACAAGCACTGGTCCCTTTCACGATCGTTGCTATACCGGGGGACTCTCTTTTCACTTGTTTGCTCTCCCGTTATTGCACCCACCGCACCCCACCCCACCCCTTCTCCTTCCCCTCCCCCTCCAGTTCATTGGTTCTTGTTGGGTGATGGACATGGGAGCCTCCCCACTTTGCTCTGGCTTTGTTGTTTAGCATTTTACCGATTCAACATTTAACAATCTGGGTGCCATTTCTGCAGGCAAGGAGGGTGGGGTTGGAGCAGCAAAAGCCCGTTTGACTGGCTCAGCACAAGCCTGTCTGTTCAACACAGTGTGCTGGAGGAGGAGAACCGCCCCGCCCTCCTCTTTCATCAGCAAGCACACGTTCAAAGCACACGCCTCCAACAAAGGACATCTCGCAAGGATGCCAATACGCAGGAATGGAAGAGCGCTTTAAACCAGCCTAGAGGAAATAAACCAGTCTTTCCCTGCTCTAGGAAAACACGAAAAATGGAGGGGAAAGAGGCGGGGTAACTGCAGAATAGGCATGGCGTCATGTGAGTACCACACTGCAAACAGCAAACCAGGCGAGAGTGCCAATAAAATGCTGGTGTGATGGACCTTTAAAAGTCAGAAGCAGTGGAGGATGTGCTAGCACCACGCTTGAACTATCATGAGGCTCACTGGGACATCTAATAGGTTAATGGTGTTTTCTTTTTCATTTTGGTTGTTTGTCCTGAGAGATTGATATCAAAAAGAAGATATACTTCCTGTTTATTTGCTTCTGGATGAGTTTAATTTGTTTGCTTTGTTTGTTTTTGAACAATTTGGAAGCCTGGAAGAGCTTGTGAACGGTGACGTTTATTCCTCTAATTATAGATTAATATAAGGCAATTTGTAAAACAAGCTAAGGGCTAATATCTGAGTAAAGCCCATTGGAAAGCTGACAGCTGATGAGGATGAAGCTTACTGTTTTGTTGTTGTTGATGGAAAATAGATAGATTACTTATCTAATAAATGACTAATAAAAGAACCAAAAGAACCACTGTACTGAAATATTAAGACCTAGGGTTATTAGTAGATGTGCAAGCAAGGATTTAAAGTTCATCGCTCCTTACATTTAATAAATTTAAGGTTATGAAGACATTACATAACTAATCCTGTCATAGGAAAGTGAACAGGAAAAGTGTAATTGATACAAGCCCAATATCTATCTAAATTTCCTTTTCTCTTTGTAAATTTCCCAGTGAAAGTTTCAGAAAGATCATTCAAGAAATAGCAAATATAGTTTGCAGAAGTTTATCTGGGAAAGTAAGAAAGCAAGACTGGAAATAAGTGCTCTAGAGAAATCTAAGAGTACATGTAGGCAGTGTATTCCAAAACTTGCATAATATTATTATACTTCAATGTTAACATGACTTGATTACAGGATGAACAAAGAAAAATGTATTCCATGGCTGAAATTTGAGAAAGAATGCATAGGTTTTCTTTGGAATTTTGTTCACAGTTTTATAAAAGTACACACTCACATCAAAATAGAACCGTGACTGTGAGAAGATAGAAATTATGTGTAAAAGCAGTAATAACAGTATGGGATAAATGGGGGGAAACACTCAGTTTTTAGAGTTGTTGTCCTGCTTTATTTACAGTGAATTCTTTAGGCTAGGAGACAATTTAAGAAATTAATTAATAAGTTAATTACTTTTCTGGAAGTAATAAGGAAAGGGAGGTGTTTGTCATTATTGGAAATGACACAATTATCAGGGGAAGAATTTTATTGGTTTCAGTTTTTTCAATTAAGGGATTTTATTAACCAGAAGTGATGAATAAGAGAATTAACTTCGGAATTATCTAAATTTGAAAGATTAGTATATAATCAGAAACAAGTAAAATGGTTGCTGACACAAATTTTTCAATTTTAATATTATATAGTGATTTAAAGGGTATAACTTCAAAAAGAGATGGAATTGGGCTTTTTAATTTCACCTGAAGTAAGTATCACCACTCATGATCCTGCATTGGCACTGTGTATGAATTGAAGAGACAACTATTATAACACTTTATATTCATGATATGTGACACACTATTGATTGTGTAAGGTTTATAGTAACACCCAGGATAGATTTTGGAGATGTAATAAATCAAGGGCAGATTTTATATACGTATGATGGACTTGTCCGGAGATAGAGAATTTCTAGAGGAAGATTAATACTCTGTTAGTCTAATGATTAAATATAATAATAATAATAATAATAATAATAATAATAATAATTTTATTTCTTACCAGCCTCTCCCTCCGGATCGAGGCAGGGAACAACATCAGTACAACAATATAAAATACATAAAACGGATTAAAAGCATATAAAATTAATACATTATTAAAATCAACAAAATCTTAAAATTCGACTGGGTAGGCTTGCCGGAAGAGTTCAGTCTTTATCACTCTCTTAAATTCTAGAAGACTGGTAAGTTGGCAGACCTCCTCCAGCAGGTCATTCCACAGTCTGGAAGCGGAAGAAGAGAAGGACCTCTGGGTAACGGTTGTCAGCCTAGTCTTGGCCGACTGTAGTAAGTTCTTCCCAGAGGACCTGAGCATGTGGGGTGGATTGTATGGGAGAAGACGATCCCGCAGGTAACCTGGACCCAAACCATGTAGGGATTTAAAGGTAATGATCAACACTTTGTACTTTGCCTGGAAACTGATTGGCAGCCAGTGGAGCGATTTTAAAGCTATTTATCTCTATCTCTTAATTGTTTTGTTTAGTTATATGGATGGCAAAGTTAATTTGAAGGACAAGGAGGTAGTATGGGATTTATTATGTAACAGCAGCCAGTATAGTGACGAAGCTACACAACTGTCATTAAGGGAGAGACTGGTGAAAATATGGAAAGTGGCAGAAATTTCCAAGTCAGCCGTTTGTTCAATTGAGAGAGGCTAATCAGAAGATGGCATTCTTTGAAACACGATGGGAACCTTTTATAATATTTGAGAAAGAATGGTACAACTTAGAGATGGACAGGTACAGAATATTTCAAATGAATTTAAACATTTAAAGATTCAGTAATGTTAACAGAACGTCAGGAAATAGGGATTCATCCTGCGCTGGATGGGGCTACACTCTCCCTGAAGAAACTAACTCAGTTTGTCTGTCCCAAACAAACTAATCAACGTGACAAGAAAGAGCAAAATAGATCAATCAGTAGATGGAGAAGTTTCAAAAGCTATTAGATGGCCTGTTTGCAGGAATGGACTGCAACCTTAAAATAATACTTAATGTTTATATAGTGCTTTCAAGTATTCAAAGCGTTCCACTGGCACTATCTAGTTGTAATCCTTACAACAAACCTGTAAAATAAATCCCTCATATCACTACCTCTCATACTGATGTGAGGCACTGAGGCTGAGAGAGAGTAGCTTGTCTAAGGCCACCTTGTGAGTTCATGGTAGAGATAGGATTCCAATCAGGAGCTTCCAGATTACCTCATATTTATGGGGGGAAAGCAAGTCTATAGCTTTTTATTAGTTGCCCAGAACAGAATGAGTCATGATAGAATTGCTTTCAAAATGTTTTATCTCTATCTCTATCTCTTTCTCTTGCATAATGTTTTACCCACCATTATCCTTGTTGTGGTGACTCACTGGAAACAAAACAAAACCCACCCACGACTTCAAAGAAAGAATCCAATTGTTTTTGTTATTTTCCCCAAAGACGTTCAGTATCCTCAGAAACAAGGATATGCTGATTCAAAGTCAGCTAAATTTAATTCTGAAAAGCGAGACCGTCATCTGTTTTAATTGGAATTTGGAATCTATCCAGAGTGCAAATGAAATTGATGATTTTCCAGCACTCAAAATTATATATAGACAGGAGCTCTCCCCATCAGAAAACCACCGTCTGTCTTTAAATCATGAGAGAAATGATAATAGAGAGGGCAGGGCAGGCCTGTAGGGTTGTACCTCTAAAAATCTAAATTGTTTTTATAAATAAATAATTAAAAAGCAGCTCACAATATTGCCTTTAAATGGCTTGCAAATTAGTTGGACTCCCCCTCCCCTACTTTTTGGTGCCCCCCCTGAACTTTTAGGCTGGCTTTGGGCCTGGGACAGGGCTAGTGTACTCCACCTCTTCATCTGTTTATTTTACTCATTTTTAGAACGTCTAAATGGGCAATAGTCTTTATTGAAAAACACCAGGGATGGAGTGAATCTTGCAAATATAAAGACATGTATATGGGGTTGCTAGTCACCAGAAGGACTCCTGTGCCTCTGACAGTTGCCTGACAAACAGCAGGGCAGGAGGTGGAGTGTCTTCCCAAGGCCTCATTTCCCTGTGAGGGACACCTTCGCCGGTTGCATAGCTCTATCATGATGTTTGTCAGGGTCCAGGAGCTTTGCCTGGAAAAAGCCGTTCAAATAGAGGACACTTTCAAATAGAGGACTGTTGTCTGCCAGCCCTTCAAATTGAGGACCATCCCCTGCAGGACACACAGCCAGCCTAATGTGATATGTTGCATTGATTTTATTATATTGTATTTTTATTACTGTACACTATTCTAGAATCCATTGAGAAGAAGAAGTCTAGAAATCCAAGAAAGCAAGAAAGCATGTTTATATCCTACTTGACTTGTGGTTTATCGTAATTGAGTGAAGTTCCCATTTTCTGTCATGGCAACATGGATGGGGCAGTTACCATGGAGGGTGGAGGCTATTATGAATTTCTTTTTTAATCCCCCTTGAGCACAAAGGGGAGGACTTTCCTGTGCCACAACTGAGGCTTATGTAACATTGTGCTGTTGATGGGGGTGTAGTTGTGGCTTTTGTGCATGGCTGGTGTCAAGGGTAGGCATGATTGGGCACCTCCAAGGAGCACACTTCGGCAAGGACCCAAGAGCCCCAGTGTGGAAGCCCATTTTAATTGGTAAAGAGTGTGAATTAAGGCAAAGCGACAGCTTGTAGCACTTTTGCTTCTAGTATTTTAATTGTAAAATGCAAACCTAAAAAGATACAGTACAAAAATACAGATGCAAAAGAAAGACAAGATCATTCATCTATTCTATTTGTTGAAAGATACCTTAACCCATAAATCGTAAGCTGAGAAAAGAGGCATGGAATTTATCATTCCAAATCATAATATTTTTTTAAAACATAGTTATGATGCATGCTTGTGATGTATAATATGCGCTTTTCATCATCGTTGCCGTATCTCACCTCATATAAAGCAATTTGAATGAGGATGGGGCACATCTCTTTTTAGAATTGAGATTTTGGCTGCAGTAAGAATATTAATATAATAATAATAATAATAATAATAATAATAACGATTTATTTCTTACCCGTCTCTCCATATGTCTGCATGTCATTCTTCTCCACAGTACGTTTTAAATAAATATTCCATAATTTGGTCAATATAAAATCATGTCAGCCACTAAAACTTATTTTATATTTCCAAAATATGTGCATTTAAAATCAGCATGTGGTTGCCCACAATTCCAATAATCATCCAAAAAATTATAAATCACTTTTAATTTATAAGGGTAGGTACCATTGATGTACTAAGAAAAACGAGAGCCAAGCTCTGGTGCTGTATGAAAATATTTCTTTAATCTTTAGTCTTATCCTCAACCTGTTCACATTTCAGATTGAGGATAAAACTAAAGAATAAAGAAATATTTTCATACAGCACCAGAGCTTGGCTCTAGTTTTTCTTCGTTTTAGGGTGCTCTTTTCCCTCCTCTTTCCATCCCCATTGATATACTGCCTTTAAAATGTAATTCATGATAAATTTCCCATAATGTATTTATTTATTTAATTTATATATTACATTTCTATACTGCCCAATAGCTGAAGCAAATTTGCATATTAATATAAATGTCTCTTTGAGGTTGCACCCACTTACCTAGGAAGAAGCCTCACTGAACTCACTGAGACTAAGAGTGTCTCTATATTAAGGAGAAATCTCATTGCTTACCTGGAGCTTTTGTGATTTCTGCTTTTTGGTGCAATTATTATGGGCTGGATTACACAGGCAGAGAGGGTTTGAATTGAATTGAATTCTTCCCCTCTGTTCACTTCAATGAGACAGCGCCATCTAGTGGCAGAAAAACCCACTTTTTAAAGGATGTTACCTCTTTAAAAGTGTTTCTTTTCATGGTGGAATTTCTAGGGGATACCACAGGAGATGTCCTGGTCATTCACAATGTCATGTAAAAGTCACACAAGCTTTTGTGAGTGGCCAATCATTAGCATGCAATTAATCACTCATTTAGAGGAGCCTTTAGTTCACAGTAGACACGTATAGGAACATGATGTGTATATATCCCCCGGCCCAAATGTATGGACATTTTGGTATGATGCAAATTTATTTAAATTCAGTAATCTTCAAGTGATGTAATAAATGTGCTTATAAACCATATTGCTTTCTACATCTATTATGGAAGGGATATCTAGGAGGTTCTAAATTCCTTTTTGAGTGGTGAGCATTGATCAGACTGCTCCTGAAGAAACCTAACCTAGATGCAGAATATGAAGACAACTATAGGCTAGTTGCTAACATTCCTTCCAGGGAAGTTATTTGAAGGAGTTGTCACTGATCAACTCTAGTGCTCTTGGGTGATACTGATTTTCTGGATCCATTTCAGTCCAGCTTCAGGCTTGGTTTTGGAACAGAAACTGCCTTGTTGGCCTGTGAGATAACTTATACCCAGAGAGAGGGACAGAGGGAGTGTGATCTTTTCATTTCTCATGGACCTTTCAGTGGTTTTCAGTGCTATCAACAATGGTACCCTTCTGAGTTGAGATATGTGGGCACTGTATTGCAGTGGTTCTATTCTTACTTGGATGGTCAATTCAGATGGTGATGCTGGAGAGCTATTGCTCTGTTCTATGGGAGTTATGCTATGGTGTCTCACAAGGCTCTATTTTATCTCCCATGCTTTTCAACATCTACATGAAGATGTTGGAAGAGTGCTTGGTAATAAACTGGATGAGGACCAGTAAACTGTAGTGTAGATCCTGTCCAGGTCACTGTTATCTGAGGTCCCTAATATTATTATCTGAGGTGTCATTGCCAAAAGAGGCAAGCCACATAGCTACAAAAGAGAAGGTCTTTTCAGAGATGACGCCCCATCTGTGGAATGCTCTTTCCAGAGACGCTCACCTGACACTGATATTATGTCCTTTTGGGCACCAGCTGAAGACCTTTTTTATTATTATTATTTTTCCTGGAATTTTAGGAGCTGTTTTAGTGTTTTTAGATCTTGACACTTATTCCATCACTGGTTTTTCTTCTGGTTTTATTATGTGCTTCTACTTCCTCTCTCTCTTGGTTTTTAGCTGATTTCTGTCATTGTTATCATTGAGTTGTTTCATCCTGTTTTTATCTGATTGGTTTCAAGACTCTTTTTTATGTTTCAAATTTGCACAGTGCACAGAGAACATCAGTTAGTAGTAGCATTAAAATAGAATGAATGAATGAAGCATATACTTTAGGGAGCAATCCTATGTCCCCTAGACAGTTAGGGTGCTCATAGACAGTGCTCCAAGCTGGGAGCCAGGAAACCGCACTCCCCCCCTTTCCCGGCCCTTTGCAGCCAGCACAAAGTGAACTCAGCGTGCTCAGTAAATTGAGCATGGAGAGGGTGAAAAGGGGGCCATCCTGGGGGTGGGGAGTGGAGGAGACTGCAAAAGCTGGTTTAGACAGCTTGTACTGTGTGGTGCTCTGAAGCCCCCCAGCTAGACAGCTAAAATCAGCCATGTAGTTAAAAGGGCTGGGTGAACAGAGCACAGAGGCTTCTGTGCTGCAGCTGCTCTGTATAGGATACTCGTATGTCTCTGCATTCAGGGGTTTACGAATACCCAAGGCGCAATCCATAGGATTGTGCCCTAAATAGAGTATGCACACACACTCACACACAAGCTTGTTATGATATCTGTAACATGTCTACTCAGAAGTAAGTCCCACTCAGGTTATTCCCAGTAAATATGTATAGGAGTGCATTGTAAATGTGGGGTGACTGTGTGTGTAGGATTATGCAGCAGCGAGCCTGGGTACATTCAAGAAGAAACCAAAGCCAATTCTTGCTCCATGATGAGCATCATGGAGCAAGGATGTGTTTTAAGGATGTTTCTAGGATGTTTTAGGATGTTTTAATGCAGTTTTAATAATATGTGTCATGTTTTAATCAGTTTTATGTATTTTATCATGTTGTTGTTCCCCACCTCGATCCGGACGGAGAGGCGGGTAAGAAATAAATTGTTATTATTATTATTATTATTATTATTATTCCTTATGACACACATTTATAAAACCCACACATTTTTCTTTAAAACAAAATCTTGGGGCACACTATAAAATTGCGCTGTGCAAAAGCTGTAAGTCATGGGCATAGTTTTGTTAGCCAGCCTTACCCTGGGTTAGGGCCACAGAATCCTCAGCCCTGGTAGCTAAACTCCATCTTGTTCTTCAGCAGCTCTCTCATATATGCAAGAGCATGAGGTACAGACTGTGCTTTGGTTGTCTGGCACAAGGAATGTGTTTCGTGCCAAGAACAAGGAGTTATGATAAGGAAGGGGCCAGTACGTACCACCCATCTAGAGCATTCCAGAAAAGGGTGGTGAAACTTTTTTTCCTTTGGTTTATGTCTGGTTTGAGTGGTTGCTGGGGATGCTTCAAGAAATCTAGGGAATCATGATTTGATTTAACCAAGGGCTAGGAATATTACGGGAATCAAGCCTGCGTATTCATCATCGCAACTATGAACGTCAAGAATACCACCCTGAAGAGTGCCCACACTTAGTCACTGGGGAAGACGTTTGAATGAGCTGACTAGCTGTAATTGATATTGTAATAATTACACATTGGCCTACTAAACAACTGCTTTCTGGCAACTCTTTCATCACCCTATAAATCAAGGTAACAACTGGGAGTGTACCCTAACTGCAAGTTTAAGTGCATTTGGATCTCATCCAGTTCCTTTCTATTCCAACCCTGCTCCCATTTAAGTGGCCTTTTCGTGAGTGACATGACACACATATGTTTTGTTCTCCTCTGTCTAAGCATGAGCCAAAAATGTCTCATATGAACCATCCCTTTAGGTCAGAAATGGGTAACTTTCAGGGGTTGGGGTAGCTCCCCTCAAAACCCACTATGAGCTGCACCCAACCCTACTGCAAAATTTGCTGCCGCCACTGAATCTGCTGCAGCAAAAAACAACGACAACACTGATTTAGTGGGGAAATATAGTGGGGGCAGCAAAAATGGCCATGAAGGGCTCTACGTGGGTCATATGTTGCCCACCCCTGATCTAGGTGGAATTGCACATCACGATAAGACAGAGTAGGCTGACCAGATAAAATCCAGGTCAGGGCTCATGTAACTTTAACAGTTGTAGAGAAAGGGGAATTTCAGCCAGTGTCATTTGTATGCGATTAGTTCCTGGTGAAATTCCCTCTTCATCACAACAGTTAAAGTTGCAGGCACTATACTAGAGTGACCATATACAAAAGAAGGCAGGGCCACTGCAACTTTAACTGTTGTGATGAAGAGGGAATTTCACCAGGAACTAATTGCATACAAATGACACTGGCTGAAATTCCCTTTTCTCTACAACTGTTAAAGTTACATGAGCCCTGACCTGGATTTTATCTGGTCACCCTAACACAGAGCTGCTGCTGAAAACAGAAGCCCTATATCAAGTTTTCCCATTTGCCATACATAATGTGTGGTGAAGCTCACCCTTGTATTGACATCACAATTTGTGCAGGGAACAGACATAAATAGTGCATATCATGATATCAGGATAGAGATACGTTTGACTAAGCATCACCAATGGAGAGGGGAGAACTTGATACCAGCCTGCTGTTTTCAGTGGCATTCCTGCAGTCATCATGATATGTAATTCAGCTCTCAGCTCTTAGTCTTCTTATTTCAGTTGTTGTTGTTTTAAATGTAACACAAAGTAGAACAATCTCCTAACAATTGATGTCTAAAAAGAAAAAAATGATTGATACAATTTTTTGGGGGGGGAATGAATCAAAAGAAAGAAAAAATAGAGATAACTGAATAAATGAATATACTAATTAATAAGTGTTCTGTGTGATCTTCATTTGTAGTTATAATGTCCAAATGCTTAAAGCTGAAGCAGGCATATATTGTTGTAAGTCCAGTTGTGACATATTTTGAATGAATCTCCACCCTATAGCATAAAAAGAGAGCGATTCTGTTTTTCCTTGGATTAGAAGCAAACCGTGAGTTATTTTTTTTTTCTGATAATGCTGCAGACCATATATTTGGGCACTCTCATCGCTTAGACATCACTTTTCTAAACTTAAACAACCCCTTTTTGGTCTTTTCTTAGAGGATTTACTCTCCAGACCTGTGATCAATTGTCTTGCTTTTCATTGGTTTCTTTCCCTGTGTCCCCCCCTCCCCCGGTGTTTCTCTATGCCTTTCTTGTAGTGTTGTAACCAGAAATGAACACAGCGAAGATCTGGTCAATGCTGAAATCACTGGAAGGATTACTTCCCATGTCTGTCTTGAAATTCCCTTAGTAATGCAACTCAGTGCATTATGTATTTGCAGCTACTGTGCTGCAAATACAGCTATGGTCCCCTCCACAAGGATTCGCTTTTGCGCCCGGTTAGGCGATTATGCGCACTATCCCTGAAGCGCCTTTACACCTAATACCTCTGCACGAGAGGCTGCGACAAAAGGCGCTTCCCTCCCCTCCCCTTCCCTCCCCGCCGCTCCCCAGCTGGCTGGCTGGTAGGCTGTGGGCAGCAGGCGAGTGCTCCTCCTCCTCCTCGCCTTCCTTTACCCCCTCTTCTTCCTCCTCCTCCTCCCGCCGGGCCCCCCGCCGTGGGTGCCGAGCAGGAGGTGCCCCTCTTGCAGGGAAGGAGTCGCAGGCGGGCGGGCGCGGCTGCTTCGTCTCTGGGCGCCCGCCCGCCCGCCTGCGACTCCTTCCCCGCAAGCACCTTTTGACAGCCTGATCCCCTCAGCAGGAGCCGGAGGACAGTGGAGAGAGAGGAGTGCGTGAGAGCTACTGGACGCTGCCAGGCACCTTTGGCTGCCTTGGAAATGTGGCTGCTTTCGTGACTGGAGGGAAACTGGCTGGCGACTGGGGGCTGAGGCGGTGGAGGAGGAGATGCAAACAGCAATACCACTCGAGAGGGGATGGGAAGCTGCTGCCGCCGCCGCCGCTCCTCGTGAGTCGCGGCAGGCTCGAGCTGCTGAACTGTCCCTTCCGCTCGCCAGAGCAGCAGCCCCCTCCTCATGCTGCTCCGGCGAGCGGAAGGGACAGTTCGGCAGCTCGAGCCTGCCGCGACTCGCGAGGAGCGGCGGCGGCGGCAGCAGCTTCCCATCAAAATGCGCTTTAATGGACGGAGCAAAAAAACCTCGCTATTTAACGCGCATTCGATAATGCGCACAATCGGGGAGATAACGCGCCTCTACGCCCCATTTGCGCTCCGCTGGTGCAGAGGTAAATTTTTTAATGAGACTTCAAAGAGCATTAAACCTCTCTTGTAGAGGCACCCTATGACTTCAGAGCTTTCCCTGCATCCTGGGCAGACATACCTTAAGCAGCCCATCAGTTCATGACCTTTCACTTATTTTTATTACTATATCATTTTTATTACGCATGTATATCTCTATCTTAATCATTGTAAACCTCCCAGAAAGGTTTGGCTATGGGGGTGGGGGGGGGTAGAAATGTAAATAATAATGACCACCACTGACCATGGAAGTTAAAGAACTATGGCAACAGGAAAAGGTCACAATTATTCCTTTAGTCACATCAGTCACTGACATCCCATCAAAAAACTATACGGAAAACCTTCAGAAATTGGGCCTACCACAATACATGCACACCACAATCCAGAAAGCAGTCATACTTAAAACATGCTCGATTGTCAGGAAATTCCCGAATCAGTAAAAGACAGTATGACTTGGCAAAGCCCGTCATGTCTTTCAAGAAAAACCGCCACAAGCGAGAAAAGATAATGATGATGATGATGATGATAATAATAATAAATTATACTCCAGTTTTCCTTATCCAAAGACAAACCTAAAATGGGTCTCAAAATATAAAACCCACAGCAATAAAAAAGAACAATAGGCATAGAAAATACTATTCTGTATTAGCAACAAATTAACAAAACCCATAGTGTGACAACATCAGATTAAAATCTAAAACCAAAGCCAAATGAACCAAAATATTTCTGAAAGAGCCACGTTTTGACCAAATGACTAAAGGAATAGTGTTGGGGCTTGGCAAAGTTCTTTGCGGAGGGCATTCTACAAGGTTGGCATCACCAGTGTAAAGGTTCTTCTCCTAGAGGATGTCCATCAAGCTTAATTCAGCAATGGCACTCGGAAAAAGGCTTCTGATGTTGTATGTCCACTGGGAAGAAGGCATTCATTTAGCTATGAAGGTCCTAAGCTGTTTAGAGTTTAGGGTGGAGCCATGAGTGAGTGGTAGAACACCTGCTTTGCATGAAGAAGGTCCGTGGTTCAAGCCCCAGTCTCTCCAGGTAGGACTAGGAAAAATTCCTGCATGAAATCCTGAGAACTGCCGGGATTGAGAGTGGGTTTAGAGCCATTTCAGAATGATGGACTCCTTGATTAAAGACAAATACATGGGTTATCCGAAGTGGTATAGGTTGGGGGGTGGAATTTGACATATCGTTTTACCCTCTGTGGCTGATTATGGTCTTAAAAGTATACAAATATTATGTCAATTTCATTGTGTGTGTGTGTGTGTGTGTATGTGTATTTGAGAGAGAGGAAGCTGAAGTTAGTTACTAATTCCTAGTTGTTTATTTATGTGAAACTTCAAAAGAGAGCACAATTGGTAAACTACATAAGGATCTAAACGTTTTCGCTTGAAGAAAACAACCATTTTCTCCCATTAAAACAGCAATTTTTACACAAAACGCATTGATGCGTGATGACCTCGGATGCCATGCACCCACAGAAAGCATTGGGCCAGGCAGGAGTCAATGCCAACTTGTAGAGGACACTCTCCTGGTGAATGGGTGTATTATTTGGGGGCGGCTCAAAGGTTAATTTGGGGTACAGAGATGTGTTTTGCGTAAAAATTGCTTTTTTGATTGGACAGAATGATTGTTTTTCATCAAGGGGACAGTCACCAGATCATGGAGATATATGACATAAGGTAGCTCTAAGCATAGTATACGGTGCAAGAATATTTAAACATTAGACTGATCGCTTCCGGCAGGCCTTCCCAGTCGAATATTAAGTCTTCGTTGATTTAAATAATGTATTAATTTTATATGCTTTTAATCAGTTTATGTATTATATATTGTTGGTATTGATGCTGTTCCCCACCTCGATCCGGAGGGAGAGGTGGGTAAGAAATAATAATAATAATAATAATAATAATAATAATAATTATTATTATTTACTGATTAAGCTCTCTTTTGAAGTTTCATCCAAATAAGGAGCTTGAACACATTAACGAACTTCAGCTTTGTGTGTGTGTGTGTATGCGTGTGTGTCTATTGAAAATGGTTTACATTTTGGACCTTTGGCCTTGATGACCTTTTCTCTCCTTCCTCTATAACAAGCTGAATAGTTAGCAAAGGAAAAGGAAGGTCAAGGCAATTGCCCAGGGACTACTGCAGCATAACCATTTCCTTCCGGAGTTTTACTACATTCAAGTGCTTCTGTCTAATTATTTCCTTTACTTCAGACAGGCAAGTAATGAGGTGGCAATTTTACAACTGCAAAACTTCTTGTAATAATGGGAAGTAAAAAAGTCTTTTGACTTCCTGCTTTATCCTCTTAACTGTGAACGGCACTGAAATTTACTTATTTATTATGTTTTTATCTTGATCTTCCACTACATCATTCAGGGCAAAGTACATGGTTCTCCCTATTCATTTTATCCTCATATCAGACTTGTGAGGGAGGTTAGGCTGAGAAATGGTGACTAGTCTAAGGGCATCTTGTAGGCTTTGTGCCCACAGGGATATGAACCTTATTCTGCCCTGCCTTAGTCTGGCCCTCTAACACTCCTTCCCCATAACAACCATGGAAATATTGGCTCAGTTCAGACAACACATTAGTCAATGGTGGTTTTAGAACTGTACGATGGAGTTTTTACACCATCGTTGAGAAACATGTTGTCTGGTGGGAAAACGCCACACAATGGTGGAGGTTTTTTTGGAAAACACTCCATGCAGAATATCCACGCTGTGCAGAGGAGAATTCCTGCACAAACATTGTGTGGCGTGTTGTGTGGTGGGCTTCGTGGAGTTTTCTGTTGCATTGCATTGACTTTTCCCACTGGCTACAGAGGTCCCTGGCAAAAGCAGCAAAATGAGTGAGTGCCATTCTAGGAGACCCACCACAACTCGTGGGGGATTTTTTTTCGCAGCAATGGTTGACAGAATACCATCAGGAGGACCTGGGGAGGAGAGAGGGTGGAGGAATTGACAATCAAACGTCACTTTGGATATTACTCAACTCCACGGTAACTCACACGGTAACTCACACATGTTGTGTGGGGAGTACCCCGTAAAAACTCAACCATTGAGTGGAGTTTTCACATTGTGTTGACTAATGTTGTCTGAACTGAGCCATTATGAGCCTTCTTATGATAGCTAAGGCAGTAATAGTCCAGTTGTGGTGGTAGGGGAGGCCTCCAAACATTTGTGAAAATATGCTATTGTAAGGGATTGGGGTTGGTCTGAATGACCTTTCAGGGGTCCGTTAAAGCCCAGTGTAGGGTGACCAGATAAAATCCAGGTCAGGGCTCCTGTAACTTTAACAGTTGTAGAGAAAAGGGAATTTCAGCCAGTGTCATTTGTATGCAATTAGTTCCTGGTGATATTCCCTCCTCATCACAACAGTTAAAGGTGCAGGCACTATACTAGAGTGACCATATACAAAAGAAGGCAGGGGCCCTGCAACTTTAACTGGTGTGATGAAGAGGGAATTTCACCAGGAACTAATCGCATACAAATGACACTGGCTGAAATTCCCTTTTCTCTACAACTGTTAAAGTTACAGGAGCCCTGCCCTCCTTTTCATATGGTCAGCCTAAGCAGGAAGTTAGTCTGTGTTGGAACGGGGTTTGAGTAGGAGGCAGAGACTGGACTTTGCTCTAGGCAGGAACCCTCTATGGTACTATCAGTTCTCCTAGACACTTTTGAGATCTCCAGATCTATTCATCAGGAGAGATGATGAAGCAGATTTTTGCGGGGCAGGGGATGGGAATATTATGGAACAATGTACATAGAGGCCTGCAAAAAGTGTTCATGGTTTGCACATTTTGCTCCTACCCAGAGATACCCATTCTAAGGGGCCAGTTTTTCCCATGGGGGTGGGAGAGGATGTCCTCAGAGACCAATGATCTGGTTCACAAGATCATTCTGAGCCATGGTGGCACTCCTTTTGT
The DNA here is from genome assembly GCA_029215795.1 of Anniella stebbinsi. Classification (NCBI taxonomy): domain Eukaryota; kingdom Metazoa; phylum Chordata; class Lepidosauria; order Squamata; family Anniellidae; genus Anniella; species Anniella stebbinsi. The sequence goes on along the minus strand of JARDYH010000004.1, from coordinate 118,763,157 downwards.
AACCCAACCCCCACTTATAGATTGTCATGTCATCCGAGCCTGGTGAGGGTGGGTTGTTGTTTTGATTAAAAACTACCCACGCCCTAAAACAGCCCATCGGTTCTAGGTGGTTTGTAAACCATGCCAATGACCCACGCTTGCCAAATTTGGATGACAAGACAACCTATAAGTGTGGTGGGGTTTAGGTTATGTCATATGCCACACTCCATGGGGGCTTATTATGCCACTGTGCCTCAAAATGATTGTGCCGTTATTTCAAATCTGTATCTATCGGCTATGTCTTGTTTTCCCTTAATTTTTGCTCTACAGGAAGTGCAGGGTGAGCATGATCCAGATCTTGAAAGCACTCCTACTCCCATTGCTAGGGTCCTGATACAGATTGGATCTTCTAGGGTAAAAATGGGGGTGAAATCGAAAGATGTGGCTGCTAGATACGGATTTGAAACAAATGCTTGTTTTGGCCCTCAGTCTGTTGCAAAAGCAACAAACAGTCCTGTGGCCCCTTGAAGCCCAATGTACTAATTTTGGCATAAGCTTTTGTAGATACCGCATCTGATAAATGGACAGTGTCCACGGAAGCTTAGACCAAAATATAGTTGTTGGCCTTTAAGGGGCCCATGAGATATGCTTTACATACAGGCGGAGTAACGAGACTGATCTTGCCATGAGGAAACTGTTGCTCCCTCCACCACCCACACTCTGAAGCAAAGCAAGACATGCGGTCACAAAGGATTATCTTGTTTTATTTTCTGTAACATTGCCATTCTATCTGATCCGGGATTCTGACACAACGCACAGCAACATCACCATTTGGAACAATGTGTTCATGTAAAAGAAAATATTTGTTCTACACCATTTAAAACATAGCAAGTGCAAAGAGAGAGAGAGAGAGAGAGAGAGAGAGAGAGAGAGAGAGAGAGAGAGTTTGTGTGCGTTGTAGACTAAATTAAATGTGTCTTTCACCGAACACTTTATTTTTGTCCCACCCTTGCTCAAAAGAGCTCTTTTGTAGAATAATAAACCTTTTATTGACTGAGCGATCGCTGTGTTATGATACATTGTTCCAGAAGAACAATTTTATCTTGAAATGTATTTCTGCGGGTGGGGAGCAGTTACATTTCCAGACAGCTCTCTGCCATAGCTGTGCTCTGGGATGGGTGTAAGCGAAGTGAAATCAAACTACAATTCATGTGGTGAAATATGGTAGTATCATAGAATTATCTATTTGGAAGGGATCTTGGAAGTCATTTAATCCAACCCTGTGCTCAATCTGGGGTCTGCAGCGCAGAATTCAACTACAGCAGCCTTCCCCAAACTGATGTCTTCCAGAAGTTTCTGACTACAGCTCCCAGGATTCCTGACCATTGCCCATGCTGGTTGAGGCTGATGGGAGATCAAGTCCAAAACATTTGTTGGGCACCAGGTTGAGGAAGGCTGAACTGCAGCATCTGCTATCCAGCCTCTGTTGTTTCTGTGTATACCGCCACCAATATTAGGTGCAATGGAGGCTTGGTGGCTCCAATTTCAATCAGGCTGTGATTCCTTTCTGGGTTTTAGTTGGAATTAGCCAGAACTCTAAAGGAGCTATCCAAGGTGCTGAGCCCATTTTGGCGAATTTGAACTGGTTCTGACCAAAACCCCAAATGGAATCACAGTCCCACTGAAATCAGAGCCACCAGCCTCCACTGACTACATGTCAGTTCTACATGTTAGAAAAGAAGTCTTGGGGGTATTTAAACCCATTGGAATGAATGGGAGTTAAGTTAATTGTGACTAATCATTTCAATGGGTCTGCTCTATATAGAACTAGCACATATCCTTGCACAGCAGTCTTGCTTTTCCCAAACAGTTTGCCAAGAAAGCTCAACACACCCCAAAAAACAACCCCTCCAAACCCCAAATTCATTCTGAAATGAGCCAAGGGGATTTCCCACATCACTGCATGCAACTCAGTCCTATGTATGTTTACTCCAGTTATATTTTTCCAATAGTCTGTGCTCCTATTAGACTGCATCTTTAGTGTTTAACTTTGGCTGGATCTTGGTTTACTCCACAAAGACCCTCACAGTGCCTTACATCAGAAGAAATATTTAAAAATTAGAAAATCAGTTTAAGACATTTCAGGCAAAAATAAATAAATAAATAAATAATCCTTGCAAGTTGTACACTTTGAAGGCAGCAACACAATTAATAAGCTCCAGGGCCACAGGAAGCTTAGTGGAAAACAAAGATTTTTTACCAACCACTTAAGGGTCAAAAACAGACATTACTTTAAACCTGTATGTAGTTATGGTGTCTTTTTACATTTGTTTTACTCTAGAATAGGCACATTAGGATAGCCTGGCATGGGAGGTAGGGGAGTTTAACCCCCCCCCCCCCCCCGCTCACATACACACACTATGAGTAAACATGAAAAAAAAAAACAAGATGCAGCTGCTAGGGCTAAAACAGACATTATTTTAAATTGGTACTTAAGTGATCATTTGAGGTCCCATTTGGGAAGGAATTCTGTACAGGTGCCACCACTGAAAAAGCTCTGTTCTTAGGAAAGGACCATCTTATAGCCAACAGTACAAGGCATCCAAATAAGTATTTCTCCTGATGATCATAATTCATAGGAAGGCAACATACTGGTGTTTGGGGGAGGCATTTCCTAAGCTCACCCAAACCCAGTCCATTTTAGAGATTTCAAACCAGCATATTGAATTGGAATTTGGCAACAACAATATGGCAAGCAGCATAGATTGTAAGGAATCAGTGCCTGTGTGTGTTCTGCAGTTATCTTCAGATGGGAGTTGAGCTCTGCATTTTGGGCCAGTTGATGGACAGCTCTGCCTGCAGTCACATTGAGAAGTTTCCAGAACATGAGAGACAACAGCCAAGTCCTTTGAGTTGCAGTTGGTGAATCACACAAAGCTGAAAGAACACACTGTCTAAAAGCACCAGCACTTCCCGGTCATTCCAATATTGCAGGCCAATGACCCCAATGAGCACAGGCATGTAGCCTATATCCAAATGAGTGGACCTTTCCATCATAAGAACATAAGAAGTGTCATGCTGGATCAGACCAAGGATCCATCTAGACCAGCACTCTGGTCACATGGTGACCAAACAGCTGTCGACCAGGGACCGACAAGCAGGACACAGGTGCAAAGGTACCCTAATGCTCATGTTCCCCAGCAACTGGTGTACATAGGCATACTGCCTGTGATATTTGAGGTAGCACATAGCCATCAGGACTAGTGCCATTGAGAGCCTTCTCTTCCAGGAATTTGTCTAACCCCCTTTTAAAGCCATCCAAATTGGAGGCCATCACTTCATGTTGTGGTAGTGAATTCCAAAGTTTAACTATGTGCTGTGTGAAGAAGGGCTCACCGATCAGCTTCTTGGGATGACTCCAGGTTCTAATATTATGAGAGAGGGAGAAAAATGTCTCCCTATCCACATTCTCCACACCATGCATAATTTTGTATGCCTCTATCATGTCTACCCTTACCCTCCTTTTTTCCCAAACTAAACAATCTCGGCTGTTGTAACCTTCCCTCATAGGAGAGATCCTCCAACTCCTTAATCATTTTAGTTGCCCTTTTCTGCATCAACAGCTCTGTCTTGTCTTTCCGTTTATTCACTCATATCCAGTCCAGTTTTGACCTCAGGTAGTCATTCACCGAAGAAGCAACGATGTCAGTAAACCTCAGGCTATCTTGAAGTCAAGGGAAGGAAATATATCTGGATGTCATCAGTGTATAAATGATACCACACTCCAAACCCTTGGATTATACCTTGTATTTAAAGGACAGGCAAAGAACCATGTGAACTTCAGCAGTAACTGCATCTGGTGTCACTTTGGATATTGTGTATTCATTTTTTCATGCAGATCTTTTACCTCCAATGTTGAAACCAAAAGGAGGGTCATGTGGGTTCAAGTAAACCTGGTTGGACTTGTTTCACTGTAACCAATGTGAGTGTTTCTCTTTCTCACCGTGAAAGAATGGAAACCCACACATGACTCTCAACTGCATCTGATTTGCCTTGTCTGTCTTTCGTGACCTCTCCCCTGTGGAATTTTCAGTCCTTGTTGTTCATTGGACAAGGAAGCTGATAGTAGCTTTATTATCAAATAGTTGGACCACCCACCTCTGTACTAGGGAAAGCCACAGTGGCAGTCCATTGGCTAACTTGGTGTTGGGTCTGGTGCTTACCTTACTGTCTGTTTGCGGGCAAAGGAGTCAACAGAAGCAAAGTCATACAATCATCTACTGATGACAGGTCCAAAGAAGACTAGAAACAATAACCTTTTAAGGTCACACTGATTGTTGTTGTTTTTAGTATCCATAAACAGACATCTCGAAATTAAGCAGCAGCATGTGTCCACTCTTGCCATGTAGATTTCATAACTGAAATCTGAATGTGGTTTCCCCCTACCCCCCCTCCTTCAACGTTTGAACTAACAGTGCTTCTTAACTCACTGACATCTTTGGCTCCTGTTGATTTGGGCAGATATCAAATAGGACACCCCATAAGCTGTCGATTGCCATTGCACAGAAACTATCATATGTATAGTAAAATGCTAACTATTATGCCACAGCAACTGAGCTGCTTTCAAATACTAAATCTCAGGCACTGGCCATGCCCTTTCAAACTAATGCACCCACTGGCCTCATACCTCTGGTGGCCACACACTTGATATTATTGACCATTGGGTGCATTTATTTATTTATACATTACATGTCTATACAGTTTAATAGCTGAAGCTTTCTGGGTGGTTCACAAGGGCACTGTGTGTTGGTGTTGGGGTGTGTGGCCAGTACATATGATCCTGCATCACCTCACATGTTCCCTGAATGTCGAAGGGGGTGCATTTCCCTTATTTCCCTTATTTACTCCATGAAAACTGCACAAGTCATACTACAGTGGACTGAAACAGAGTGTCACTAGTGGTAGCAGGAATGGGCAACTTGTGACCCTCCAGATGTTTTGGCTTACAATTCCCATCATGCCTCACCGTTGGCTGTGTCGGCTGGGATGTTGGGACTTGTAGGCCAAAACATCTGGAAGGCCACACGTTGCCTGCCTCTGGGCCTGAGGAACAAAGGCTGCTGGGCGTTTGCACCATCTCAGTCCCAGGAAGAGCACCTGCAAGGGTACTGGACATAAATCCGTCTTAACAACTTTGCCAAACTTATCTCCCCCTCTTCATGCTCCTTCCCTTGTGAGTCTTGTTTGTTAGTTTTTATGTTTAGTCAGCCCGAGGGCAGAGCCTGTGTCTTATTTTCATTTCTGTTCAGCCCCTGCCTGTGGCACTGTGTGTTTAATTTTAATTGCCGTGCACTTCTTTGAAGACCATTTCTTCTTTGAAAGCAGGATAAAAATAGAACGAATAAGAATAAAAATAGGAATGCATTATACTCCTTCTCCCCAGAATAGAGAAATGAAGTACAGGTTTTCCTCTCTGAAGTCTTACACGTGGAGTTGATTCTTTCAGCTCCAGTCCGTGATTCACCCCCTAGTGGGTAAGCAAACCCGAGGTTAAAATGACATTGGGGTGGTTATCTATGGGTAAACTGGCTTTTTCAAAGTATCCTGGACGTTTGACAACATCTAGAGAGCAATCCTCTGCTTTCAGACCAGAGCACCCTGATATCAAAGGCTCTGATCTCTCCATATCCCTGCTGAGCACCGTTCATTGTGTCTTCTTTTCACACAGAGAAAAAAGTTCCCTCCCATTGGAAGGAATTGCATTAGACTAGCTCCTGGTCTGCTCTGAAACTATTACCATGTCGGGGGCGGGGAGCAGGGTGATTGGGGCCTGGAGAGTTCCAAAGCTTGCCAATCCATCGCTGCTCTCTCCTCACCCCCTGGCACCCCTCTTTTTTCCAGTTCAGAAAAGGGGGCCACCGTGGATGTTTCCATGGTGGCTGGGAAAGGCTGGGGCAAGAATCCAACCCTCTGAGGTTGGGGCTATGTTAACCTCAGAGTAGGACATCTGTTACATCCTGATTGACCCTGGGACACTGTAAGTCTCTCCCTTAGTTATCTTTCGAAAGAGAGAGAGAGAGAGAGAACGTGGTTATGGTTTGGAAATGCTTTGAAAACATGGATTCTTGGCAGAATAATCCAACTGAGGCAGGGAGGAGAGTGAAGTAGTTGGAAGCCTGCCACTTCCAAAACCCTGCTGATTCACCTGAGCCTGGGAGGGAGATGGGGAACATTTTCTCCCTATTTGTTATGTTGGGTCTTTCTGTTAGCATTTCCATTGGTTTCATTGGGGTGGTGCTGGGTGGTTAACTATGGTTGGTATAATTGATGGGCCCACTCCTAGGGGAATGAAGGAGCCTTGGACACCCTCCCATTTCAAGGCCCTTCCACCAATGGAAAAGGAACTATGGTAGATCTGTGCCTTCAGAGCTCACAGCAGGTCTAACCTCCCCTCTCAGGCAGATGTGGCCAGGGCCAGCCCTACCATGAGACAGAGTGAAGCAGTGGCTTCAGGCGGCAGAGGCTGGGAGGTGGCAGAAAGGTATTGGAGGAGAGAACTGCCCTGCACCCCCTAAGCTAACTTGCTGCCTTTGGGTGTTTTGGAGAATGTTCTCCCACTGCCAGTGTCAAAGGAAGATTCATCTGTCAGTCCAATCAGCTTTTGTACATGGATTGGGGGAGGGGTGCCCTCTTGTCCTTCTCCTCAGGCAGCAAAATGTCTTGGGCCAGCCTGGATGCCCTGTCCACAAAAGAACGGAGGGCGGAGAGGCACCTCCACTCCATCCTGACCCCCTCTAGCCAGCAGATTTGAGACTAGGATTGTTCTCTTAATTGTTTATTTGTTTACAACTTTGTATTATTGGTCCAATATAATCATATCAGGAAACAAAATCACTATTTAAAAATTAAAATATAAATAAAGCTTATGGCATGAGTCCTGTAAATAGCAATAGAGTGAAATAGACAAAAGTACCAGGATGATATTAGAGTAATGCCCTTGAGACCATAAGCCAGTGTGGTGTAGTGGCTAAAGTGTTGGCCTGGGAGTTGGGAGATCTGGGTTGTAGTCCCCACTTGGCCATAGAAGCTCACTGGGTAACTTTGGGCCAGTCACACGATTCTCAGCCCAACCTACTTCACAGGGTTGTTGTTGTGAGGATAAAATTTAGTGGAGGAGGATTATGCACACCACCTTGGGTTTTTTGGAGGAAAAAAGGTGGGATATAAATGCAATAAATAAATGGATTGATGTGTAATTCACTCCCTTTTTTCCCTTTTTTCCCTTTTTTCTTTTTCAGTTAGAATGTTGTAATATATGAAACTGAGGCCTTTGAAGTATGTAGTTACACTATTTTTGTTTTTGTTTTATTGTTTTATTTTATTAATAGTTATAATAAAAATTATAAAATAATTAAATAAATTGTTCTTTCTTTCCCATTTCAATATGATGGTGTCATAAAAATGCATAAAATATTTTCCCCATTTGCTTGATGGTGTCCCATGTGCTCCATTAGTGCTTTCAGATTTAGTAAGAATTGATCATGCTTCCCTTCTAATAGCAGCCAGAGCTGCAATTAATGTGTTCCAAATCTCCCTGACAGTGAAGTTATACATAAATGGCAAGCCAAATGATTATACTTTGATTAGAAATGCATCTTGAGAATTTGTTGAATATGGCAGGGTTTACCCCATAATGGATAAGCAAATTCAAGCTTGAAATGGCATCAGGGGCAGTTATCTCTGGGCAAACAGGCTCTTTCAAAGTATCCTGGATTTTTTATTTTTTATTTTTTTGCAACATCTAGAGAACAATTCTATGCCAAGGAATACAAAATCAAAACGAAAATGAAAGTCTACTACAGCAATAAAAATGGCACAATGAATTAACTGTGTTAAGAATCTTTTTGAACTGGAAAGTATTTTTTAGCACTCCTTGAGGTAGGAATATATTTTTTCTAGCATTTTTATGATCAGTTGTGGAGCTTCTTCAGGCTACATTATTCATACTGAATACTTCATCATTTCTATTGACATTTGGGGGGACAGCCCAGGAAAGGTTAAACAGGGCTGCTAAAGTTCTGTTGCTTTCAGTCAGACTTGAAAATGTTCAACTCTGGATGGATTCTGCCTATAGGGTTACAAGCATTAAACAACTTAGGTGGCAATCCTATACACACTTACCTGGGATTAAGTCCCATTGAACTCAACATACATAGGAATGCACGGTTGCAGTCCAATTCTTCTATGCACATCCACACGGATGGACGTCCCATTGAGACTTACTCCCAAGGAAGTGTGTATAAGATTGCAACCTTAATCAACTAACTTTAGTTGATTAATTTTAATGAATTGTCAAAATTTTAGAACACATTCCTCTATTCTTTTAGGGTATTTTGGTTTGGATGCATTATTGTGATAGGAAATGTAGAAAAAACGATTCCTTCTTTAACAGTGGATGGTATCTTTTATTTATTAAATTCTAAATTGACTCACAATTTTTGGTTTGCATTTTGCACATTTTCATATTCAGAAATATAGGGTTGTTGTTTTTATTGGGGTGGGTAAGCTTGTTGTGGAAATTCTACTGATATGTATGCATTTAGTTCCTGGTGAAATTCCCTCTTCATCACAACAGTTAAAGTTGCAGGCACTATACTAGAGTGACCTTATACAAAAGAAGGCAGGGCCCCTGAGAGTAGTGAGGAAGAAATAGTTCAGACCGCAATCCTGTACCCACATGTATGGGAGTAAACCACATTTAATTCAATGGGAGTTACTTCTGATAGACAGATATAGGATTGCATGGTAAAGCTGCTGTCAGGAAATGTGCTAAATCCTAGATCTGTAGAACCCAACTTCCTATGGCAGGAATTTGAAGGCTCAAGGGGAGCGGAAAAGGTGAGGTTGGCTCAGAAATAAGCTATTTTTGTGGCTTGACTTATTTTGGGAGGGAAAGGAACTCGATTTATATTTTGATTTTTGGGGAGGTAGCAAAACTTATTTATGAGCCAATATGAAGTGTGGCTGGGGAGGGAGATACTCCTATTCATCTGTAGTTGAGTCTCAATTTGGCGGGCTTTTGGCATGTCATCAACTAGGACGTATTTATTTCAGCCATTATCATTTGTAGAGATGATGTAGACAAAGAAAGAAACATATTTTTCAGACTTATTCAGAGGTTAAAAATACTATATTCACTTTGTCATCCATGATGGCAATGTGAGGCAAACATATGAGGCTCTCAGAATATTTTCTCTACAGACAAGATTGCCTTCAGCTGCTGGGTTTTATAGCAAAGTAAACAGGAACGTCACTATTAGCATATATTGTAATGACTGAGATTAATATATGTTTACAGTTGTAAAAGTCATTTGAATTATTCAGCAGTGAACATATACAGCCATTCTAGACAAAAAGGAAAAAAAATGTTTTGATGCTTGCCGATGAACTTTATAAATTCTTTCCAGTGTGGGGAGTGATTTTTCACACAACTGCGCAAAGGTTTTCACAACAGAAAACAAACAAATCTACAAGTCCAGATTATACCCATCCAAGAGTTCTTAAAGAATTCAAATGTGAAATTGCTGAACTGCTAACAAAATATGTAACATGTCGCTATGCTCAGTTGCTGTACCAGAAGACTGGAAAGGGGAAAATGTAATAACCATTTTTTTAAAAGGAATCTAGGGGAGATCCTGGAAATTACAATCCAGTTAGCTGAAAATCTCTCCAGAGTAAATTGATTTTATCTTTTATTAAAGATAAAATTATCAATCATATAGAAGGAAAAGTCTTGTTGGAGAAGCATCAGCTTGGATTTTGCAAAGGTACATCCTGTCACAATAACCTTCTTTGAGAGTGTCAACAAACATGTGGATACAAAGTATTTACTAAGTATTTCACCACTTAGCAGTCATGTGATAAGAGGAGAGGACTTCTTATGGAAAGGGAATTGGTTCAAAAGCAAAGAGTAGGAATAAATGGACAGTTCTTGTAGATATAAATATTGTGGTCCCTCACGGATCTGTGTTGGGACAAGTGCAATTTAATTTGTTCATAAATTCTCTTCAATGAGATGGCCAAGTTTGCTATGCCACCAAACTATTTAGGGTGGTTAAAAAAGAGATACGAAAAAGATATCTTCAAACTGGGAAAATGGGCATTAAAGTGGCACATGCAGTTCAATGTAAGCCAGTGTAAAGTGATGCATGTTGGGGCCAAAAGACTCCTAGCTCTGCATATACATTGATGGCATCCGAGCTGACAGTGACTAACCAGGAAAGCAAGTTTGGGGTTGTAGTGAATAGCCTGATAAAAATGTCAACCCAATATGTGGTTGCTATGCAAAAAGTGAAGTCCAGGTCAGAGATAATGAGGAAACAGAAAATGAAATGGCCAATATCATCATGTTTTATACCTATGCTGCAACCACACTTGGAATAGCACAGTCACTGCACCTCAAAAAAGGATATTGTAGAGCTGGGAAGGGTGCAGAAAATGGCAACCAAAATGATCAAGGGGTTGGAGCAACTCCCCTAGGAGGAAAGGTCATAATGTGTGGGACAGTTTAGTTTAGAAAGGAAGGCAAGTATGGAAAGACACGATAGGAAGGTTCAAAATAATGCATGGTGTGGAGAAAAGTAGATGAAATGTTTTGCTTCCTCATAATGCCCAGGGGCATCCCATGAATGGTGGGAGATTGACACAGCACATCCTTAAACTATGGAATTTGCCAACACAAAATGTGTTGATGGTTTTAAAAGAGGGAAAGACAAATTCATGGAGGATAAGACTATTAATGTCTATTAGTCATGATGGCAATATATTAGCTCCAGTATAAGAGAGAATATGGAGAATGTGGCGGCGGGGGGGGGGGGGGGAGTACGTTGTGCTCATGTCCTGCTTTTGCCCTGAGCCTCCAGAGGGGGCATTCAGGGCCCTTCTGCCTCTTCCTATTGGTCCATGATGGCATGGTGAATCCATAGAGGGGTCACTTGACCCAGTCAGGTGACCCAGTTGACACTATCAACTGATCCTGCCATCTGGGGTGAGACTTCTGGAGGGGGACTTCTGACAAGGGTGGGACTTCTGGTGCCTAAAGAGGGTGGGGCACCTGTCACTTTTGAAAAAAGGTCGTGATTTAAAGTTTGATGTGAAGTATCCATTTTCACTACTGCCACTGTAGGAACAGAATGCTGGACTAGATAGACCGAGTGAGCCCTTCTTTTTTTATTAAGTAGCTGTCATCCTCCATTCCCTCAAATATTGTATGGCACACAGTTTCTGCTTCCATGTTTTAATTTTTGTTACTTGGTTTGTAAGTAAGTTTTAATTGTAAAATGAGTTTTAAATAAATAAATGCTGGAAAATTATCCCACTGCAATAGGGCTGTAGCTCAGTTGTGGAGTACAAAATCTACATGTAGAATGCCCCAGGTTCAATTCCCAGTATCTCCATCTAGGGCTGGGGAAGATTCCTGTCCAAAACCCTAGAGAGCCACTGCCAGTCAATGTCGACAATACTAAGATAGAAGGGATAGTGGTCTGACTTGATCTAAGGCAGCATCCTGTATTAAAACACATCAGACCATACATACAGAGATGTGTCCATCCATGTGTTGCCAGGGGCAGTACGCAGTGAGCCTCTCTCGGCAACTGATTCTAAAGCTGTGGTGCCACCACTAAGAAATCCTTACCTTGCTGTACCCTGCAACTGTTTATATCCCTCAATGGATGGACCGAAAGTAAGGCTGCCCAAGCCGATTCACATGGGCAGCCTTAGGATAGAGCCACTGAAATGAATGGGATGTTAGTTCCACTCATTTTAATGGGTCTATCCTAAGTAGAAGTAGCATTGTATACTACACTGTGTTTCTATCCTCCCATTCTTATTCTAGTTATTCAGCAGAGACAAATGTGGTAGATGATTCCGGTTAATTATCATGCTGTTTCAGGCCTTGCATGGTCATTTTTTTAAGGCATGAATTCATGCAATAAATACAAGCATTTTCTTCAGAAAGCCACCTCATTCTGAGCTTAACTGCATAAATAAAGAGGGAGATTATGATCAATGCATCTATTTCAGTCTCTTCAATTAGATAATGTCTTAATAATGAGCTTTTCCCACATCAAAGAAGAGTTCATAATAGCCTAAGGGCTGGCAGTTTCCAAGAATCCCATACTTCTGAGACCTAAGGGCAAACAATTGGGAAAGATTGCAGCTGGTCTTCATTCTAGGTACTTTCCCCATATTCTACATAAATACAGTATGGCATAGTGCATATATATGTATTGTATGGGAGCAGAATCTCAGGCCCAGGGGATCCCAATGAAATGCTCTAGAGTATCCCAGAAGTAGGGTGACCCTATGGAAAGGAGGACAGGGTTCTTGTATCTTTAACAGTTGCACAGAAAGGGGAAATTCAGCAGCTGTCATTTGTATGCATGCAGCACCTGGTGAAATTCCCTCTTCATCACAACAGTTAAAGCTGCAGGAGCCCTGCCGTCTTTTGTATCCGGTCACTCTAGTATAGCAGAAATGAAAATCCAAATGGAGGAGAGCATCCAAATCAGGTCAAAAAATGGGGAGAAGCTGACTCTCAGGATGCTAAAATACTTTATTTCAAGGCCCAACGTGTTTCGGCCTGTGTAGTTTTTAAGGCCTTCTTCAGGGGGCTGTAGTATTAAAAATACATTCAATTATGTTTGCATGGATAACACATAATATAGATAAAGTAATATATATGTTTAGAGGTTAGAGTGACCAGATACAATAGAGGGCAGGACTTCTGTAGCTTTAACTGTGGTGATGAAGAGGGAATTTCACCAAGTGCTGCAGGCATACAAATGACACCTGCTGACATTCCTTTTTCAATACAACTGTGATGACAGTCCCTGCTTGCAGGCTTACAGTCCATGAAAAAATCTCTTCGTAGAGTTTAGTCAATTTCCTTTTCAGAATCACATTCATTCTTCCTACCTGTCCTGATGACTGGGGTTGGTAGGGGTGTGTGCAATTTCTACGGGGTTCCCAAACATGCAGCTAAGTTTTTCCTGACATTTGGTCTTCTATGACAAGTAGGTATTTAAACCTATTTTATACAGGCATATCTGCAAAATCAATCTGTAGGGCTTGGAACAGCATCTGGTCTCATGGCCGCTCCCCTTTTTGGCCCTGCGGTGTTGGCCTGACATTCCCGTGCCTGGGGCGGACCAAACCTGATTCACAGTCTCTGCCAAGGCAGGGAAGAACAAGCCGGTCATCAGGTAATTTCTATACAAATTGCAGCTTTTTTCTTGGAAACTTTATGGCTTTTCTCAGTGAGGGCTGAGAGGAGGTGTAGGGTGTTTTCTTTACAGGTCTCTTTATCTGTGCACAGGTATACTTAAAGAAGGCATTTGACAAGTCAATAACAGAAAACCAGGATACATACAGAATGGTTATGGGGTTAGGAACAACACGGAAATCATGCACTAATACAGAATTTATGGCTGAAAAAATCTTGCAGTGAAGTGGAAAACTGGTTTTCTATTGGGATGGCACTTCCCAGGCTTTTTCACAGTGAGCAGGAGAGTTTTACATGGGCTAGTCCTTGGATAGATGCCTTCCACTGCTGCCCATGAAAGTGGACACTGGGATACCTGCGAAAGAGGAGCTCCCGGCTTGTCCTTGAGAAAAAACTGGGCTTGCGCTGGCCAAGACACCCACTTGGGAGTTATGCTTGGTTGATAATTCTTGTGACACGGTGACGAGAGATTTTCTCTTGCAAGAAGAAAACTCCATCTGGAGTGTTCCACAAGAAACGCAGCGGTCAAGGCAGGAAAACGCCGTCCAGGGTGCACTGGTCTGAGATGTTCAAATTGCACAGGAGGTCCCTTCCCAGAAGAGAGTTTCAAGGCTGACAAGGAAGGCATGCTCAGCTGTGAGGGGGCCAAGGGTATTCGTGACAGACAGAAATGCCATCAGCAGTAATAGTTTGCTTGCACAGAGGAACAGAAAAACAATCTTTAGAAAGCATTCCAGATCCCAGAAAGCAACTATTCAGTCTGTTAACAGAAGCTCTCGTGCTTGTGGTGACAACAGTAGGGGAATACACATACACCAACCCCTTGCGTCAGCTAGGGACCAATCAACTTCTCTCTCGAGCTTTGCTTACTCAGAACCACTTCCTGTTGAAGTTCCTTTCGGCAGACTGCTTTGCATCCTGCTTCTTCTCTGCTCGCCTGCTCAAAGACTTTCCTTTCACAATGTGGTGGCTCCCCAATTGTGGAACGATCTCCCTGACGAGGCCTGCCTGGCGCCAACATTGTTATCTTTTCAGCGCCAGGTCAAGACTTTCCTCTTCTCTCAGGCATTTGGCAATATCTGAGGAGCCTGGGTTTGTTTTGTTTTGTTTTTGTAGTTTTTGAAGTGTTGATGTGGTTTTTAAATGTATAGATTGTGTGCATGTTGTATGTTTTTGCTGTTTTAATTGTTGTATATTGTTTTTAATTGTTTTTAATCCCATGTAAACCACCCAGAGAGCTTCGGATATGGGGCGGTATACAAATGTAATAAATAAATAAATAAATAAATAAATGCAAGGCAGGTAACACAAGTAGACGACATTTTCAAATTCTTTCCTTCTAGTTTACACAGAACTCTCTTTGCTTATAACTCTTTCTTCCCCTGTTTCTCTTAACAGAATCTGAATGTCTTACACCTTCAACAGAGCCACATCTCATGAACACGTACAAGGATTATATAGACTGACCATATGAAAAGGAGGACAAGGCTCATGTAACTTTAACAGTTGTAGAGAAAAGGGAATTTCAGCCAGAGTCATTTGTATGCAATTAGTTCCTGGTGAAATTCCCTCTTCATCACAACAGTTAAAGTTGCAGGGGCTCTGCCTTCTTTTGTATATGGTCACTCTAGTATAGTGCCTGCAACTTTAACTGTTGTGATGAAGAGGGAATATCACCAGGAACTAATTGCATACAAATGACACTGGCTGAAATTCCCTTTTCTCTACAACAGTTAAAGTTACATGAGCCCTGTCCTCCTTTTCATATGGTCAGCCTAGATTATACATTTTAGACTGAAACATAACGCATCCAGCTGAAATGTCTTTGCACTTCTATCTTAAAGGACACAAACATAAATGTACAACACAAGATTCTTTTTTCATTCTCTCATTGCAACATTAGCTGTTAATTCGAGTCCTTTCTAAACAATTAAGGTTAATCAACACCATTTCCTTTTCCTTTCCAACTTGCGGCAAACTGCTTCAGAATGTTCTCAAAACAAAAGCTTCTTAAAAACCTCTTACAACTGATACATACACAATTGTGTGCTGTCTCTTCCTCCTTCTATTTAGTCTCATACATTTTCTCTTAATCTGCTTGTGGAGGAAACGCCTTTCCCACATTCTTATTTTGCCAATAGTTCTCTCATACCTTTACATTTATTTTACAAAGATTTAATTTTGACCACATTTATGTGCTTGAGGACTCTTGAAACCAATTAAAAAATGCATCTCACTGACCTGGCAGACGTCTCTGCCTTACTTTGGCTATTTCCCATTTTAACCAACTATGACTGGTCTACAGGGGTTCCTTTTTCATGGACAGCACACTTGGAACCGGAGCAACCTATGGTACCATATCTCAGGAAGTGTAAAAGGCTTCAAACACTCAGGACTTTTTCAGGGTCACTTTTAAGACTAAGTGTATTTGTTTGCCATAACACAACATCTTGAGGATTAAACAGAATAATGGAAAGTGACTTCAGCAGGCATGGCCTCATGGCCATTAACTGCCAGTTCTCCAGGCCTGGGTGGGGACACTACAGTTTGGACCAATGGAGCCATTACAGAAGGACAAGGGTGGCTATAGGGTGGTGGCATTGGAGGTGCCTCAGGAATAGCAGCTGCCCATTTGGAATTTTTCAGCAACCTTGTTTCTTCTGCAAGTCTCACTTGCCCATAAAAACAAAACAAAAAATCCATTTGCAAAAGTGCCCTATCTTCCAATATTATTCTGAGATCTCATAAAGTTAAAGGATCCTATTTCTGGCAAAGTAGGTGATGTTATAGGCCAGAAAATAATCATTCTTTTCTGTGACAAACCAGAAATACCAGGTACAGTTTTCCATATTTTGAGCATTACGTCTAATTAACTTCCTTCAGGTATACTTTGACCAGAACTCATGACTTAAATTCTTAACAGTATTATTCAATAAGAACACTAAAGTATTAAATACTTTTAGAATTATATCTGCAACAATAACACAATTTTTACCAGAGTCATGTAAAACAGAACAGTATGCCAAATATGGAAACTCTTCTTTCAGACTAACTAGACCAGAGGAAACTTACCCTATTTATTGACTGCTTCCTTATCGTCTCTCCGTTGCTCCGCCACAACTCAAAAGAATCACAAAGGTGAACTCACCTAGTGCTAGCTGGGTTGTTTTGAACTTCAGGGGAATGCTACAAATCCGAGCTGGAATAGTCCCGGCGGAGTCGCCAAAATTGTGGTAAGCATAGAATAAGACCCATGCCTCGATTCTTTGTCCAGCCATGAGCCAATAATGGTCACACAAGCAGGTAAGGTTTAAAAAAAGGCTGAACAGCTGTTTATTGAGACTAAGAAATGAATCTTACAGGAGATTATATACATTTTCAGCAAGCTTGGTACTTTTCTACTTTACTCCCTCCCACCTTTGGGGCTGGGGTTCCTAGTCCCATATACATTTGGCACTTCTGTCTGCTTTTGTGAAAAACAGGATGTATTTTTGGTTTCCGTTAGCTACATGGTTTTGCAAGTATTGCAAGTGCCCCCTTTTTAGAACCCCTTGCTTACGCAGAAATCATCTGGTTTGAATATACCAAGTAGGTCATTTCAAACCCTTGCTAATGACATTTTGAATCCTTTCCCCGAACTGGGTGAAGTAGCAAGTTCTAGTAATTGAGGCCCTCAGCAGTTTTAAGGCATACCTTGGGTGAACATTCTATAAGCCTTAAGAAATGGAAATTCAAGGTGGCTTTACTTTGGTTGAAGCTAGACAGCATATATAAGCGATTTCTTATCACAGATTCTTGCTTGATAAGAGATGTCTGCAGAAATACTCCTAACAAGATGATAGTCTCTTACGATAATGACAGGCGACTGGGAAAATTAATCATTTTAAGGCCCTCCTTATAGTCTAATTCATTTTTTCTTTCCTACATTTTTTTTTCATTTTTGGGGGCTCTGCCAGGTGCTTCCATGCAGCGGTGATAAGTGCAAGGTCTCAAAATACATCATTACTGCTATCCTTATTGCTATTATGTGGGAGTCACTCCAGGTAATTGCTGAGTCACAGGAGTGGCAAAAATTCAAGATCTAAGTTCAAGCCACTGGGATTCAGAGTTTTTAAGCTCAGGATCCATTCAATTTCCTTTCTCAATAACAGTTTATTGTCTTGTGTATTCAGTTTTTCCAGAGCCAAAACTTTTAAGTCTGTAAAAGAATGATGTTGTGCTGAAACGTGATCTACTAAAGGAGCACCTGATCTGTTGTTCTTTAAGTTGCTGAGGTGCTCTCCTATACATTTTGTTCGGAGGTGTAATTGTTTTGCCAATATAAATCTTTGGGCATTTACACAGGATGGCATACATGACAAATGGAAAATACATCATCGATATATTCCATTTGGCGGGGGATAGGGAAGATCTACAACAGTTTATAATGTGGGTAAATTCTAAGAATGACAATATTAAATTTGACATCCAATTCAACACCAGAGATATTCATTTCCTAGATCAAAAAGTGAAGAAGGAGGGTGAACACCTTATCACTTTCATTTATCAAAAACCCACTGATGTTTCTAGATATCTTAGATACGATGGTTCCCATCCCTATTCTTTAAGAAATAATCTCCCATATGGATAGTTTCTAAGACTTAAACATAACTGTTCCAAGGTATCGGATTTCAGACTGTCTGTGCAATTAAAAGAAAGAGGGTATCCCGATGCTATAATCTCACAAGGCCTCAGAAAGGCAGAGGCTAAATCACAATCACAGCTTTTATCAAAAAAAGAATATAACAGTCCCAGACTGAAACAACTGCAGTCTAATGGATGTCCATATAACAAATCATCTGCAAGGAAGCATAAGGAGACACTGGCACATTGTCCAACCTCTCCCAGGAGGCCAGGAAAAATCTATGGTCTCCTTTAAAAGAACCAGGAACATAAGAAAACTTTTGATCAGAAATGAATACAAAGAACATGGCAAAAGTTCATCCAATTTTTTACCCGGTGCTTCCATGCCCAAGTGTCACCATCCCTGTGGACACTGCTGCTACTGTAAATACACCCTCAAAGTCACAGAATTCAAAAATCCATCTCAGCAAAAATATTTCCTCAAACATTTCACCACTGGCAACAATACTTTTGTCATCTATGCCATCCAGTGTAAATACCCAAAGATGAAGGCCATGCCCCCTTCTCCTGGCCCTACCCCTTCGCCCAACCCCTATTGTTTGGTGGTATCCTGGCTTTTGTGCAGTTTTCCCCATTCTAAATGGCTGAAATGCCTCTCCTAAGGCTAAAGCCCTTTCTACACCATAGGGGTGTAAAGGGAAGGCAATCCCGGAAGTACGTAATACACAGCATTGGTGCACAGGGACCAGCCGGGGGGCATCCCAGGCAAGCAGCCTGGTGTAGAAACGGCCTTAGTTGCTGACAGTAAGAGCTTTAAGCTAAAATATGCTGGAATTTTGGGCCCTATTCCTTTTGCCTTCAGCCTTGCCCACTAGTGCAATGTGGCCCCCAAGAGCTTCTCCAAAATGGGATCTGGCCCTTGAGTTGAAAATCGTTCTGCACCCCTGTTGTATGGTGAATATTTGCTATGTGGGGTGTGGGTTGTCCCATTGCTTTTGTCACCTCAGATCTCCTATTTAAAGTTTTCTCGTTATGGCTAATTTGAGTCTGGGTTGTGTTGCCCACCATTGACCACCAAGTCATGGCACTGGGATGCTGAATTGTGCTCCTAGCTACACCTTCTCATGCACAAGAGTTACCATATTTGTATCTGTGAGCTGTCAGAGGGTCTGCACCTTTCCTCCATGTTGCTCAAGGAGGTACATGAAGTTTGTAGGTGGTTGCTCATCTAGGCACTGACCAGACCAAGATTTGCTTAGCTCAGCCTTCCTCAAGTTGTTGTCCTCCAGTTGTTTTGGACTTCACATCTCATCAGCCTCAGCTAGCATGGACCAATCACCAGGATTGCTGGGAGTTGTAGTCCATTTGGAGGAAAGCCTCAGCAATGTTGCTCCATCATGTGCTATCAGAGTACCCTGATTGGAGCAGCCTTCCCCAATCTGCTGCCCTCCAAATATGTTGGACTACAACTCCCATAATTCTTAGCCATCATGACCACTGTATTCAAGGTTAGGAATAGCACAGATATGAAAAGGCAAATAATCTGTCAAACAGTAGTTGAACACAAAAGCATGCAATATTTTATTATGCAATAATTATGCAATCCTATTCATAACTATTCAAGAGGTAAGTTCTATTGAGTCGATTGGGATTTACTCCCAAGGAAATGTGTATATGATTGCAGCTTTCATGTCCAAAACAGGTGCCGTCCTACGATGACAACCAGCTACAGACTGAAATTGGGTACAGACTGTCCAGTTGAATAAACTGCATTGAAAGATGTATTTGTATTGAATTCTATTTGTGTAAGAATCAAAATACTCCTGAGGAATTTAACTCTATTAATCAGACTCCTGTCCACCTGTAGGAAGAGATGTATACATCCCCCGTCAAATCAGGACCTAGTAGTTGACCATTGTCATAATCTTGGACAGCAGCTCTGACTAAATGAGCTGAGTCTGGTCATGGAAGCTGTGAAGGCCTCCACACTGCTCCTGAGCAGGAACTAGTTTGCCTGAAAACCCCTGAACAGGAATCCCACAGACCTGAGCCTAAAGTCCCTATGGAACCAACCGCCATCTCATATGTGGTTCCATGCTTTGCATTGCTGGATCACCAGCAATGATCTAGCAATGAGGAGGAAGGAAATAATGGAGATAGAGGTTGTCCCTTTACAGAGATGGGAATTTAAAGAAGCATGTATGTACATATATGTTTCTCACACTTCATGTGTTTGCTGCAGGAAACAGTGGTGTAAAATAATGTAAAAGTGTAGAATTGTGCATCTTGTGTTGTGAAATGCACAATAAGCACATGGCCCATCAGTTTTGCAGTCCTGCTCATGCTGATGGTTAATCTTTCTGGCCTGTGTGACAGAAGGTGTGTGGCACCTCCACTGAACTCTATTTCACCCATAGAGACGAGTCAGCTGTTTCAAGAAATCCCCACAATCCGTGATCCATTACTTGAGTAATTTGCCCCCTTTCCCAATCTTTCTTCATTTTTAAAAATTAAATATTCTCACTACATTAAAATAGCATTTTGATGTTATGATACAGCAGGAAGGGGCTCTGGAATGTCTGATGACTGGATCTTGTATTCAGCACTTAGCCACTCGTGCAGATAGACTGTACTACAAACTTGTAACCTGATAAATGAATGATTGGCAACATTGACGTCAGTTGCTACTTGGGGAGAGAGAGGGGATCCAGGCCAAAATGTGTGCTGATTCATGAATTTAAGATGACTCAAGTGTGGAAGTAAGAGTGGTTCCTAAATAGATTGTACGTATAAGTTAATTTTTTTCCTAGGGTGGATTGAATTGTCTGGGAGCTACTTTTTCCAATAAAGTGTAATCCGAACAATCTATAATAAGCCACCAAGCCAGTGACTCTGAGACAGCAGATTGTGTGTGTTTGCTTCCTGTTCTTTGTCTTGGACTCACCCTTCAAATAACTGTTCCAGGGAGTGTCCATTGTTTAACCGCCCGCAAAGGGAACCCTGCACATCCTTTCAGCAGAATAGCTATCTATTGCCTCTAAGCCACAGTGATTCCAAAACCGTCCTCTTAATAATATGTAGTCTTCTCTTTACCACTAACTCGCTGTTTGTTTAGGTCTCAGCCTAATTTCATGTGGCCCTTGGCCTAATCTCCAAAATCCCTCTGCATGCATTTGGTTCAGATGCCTGGCAAGAGCCATCTCTCCCTTCCCTAGCAGCTGGGCAGGCAGGATGGAAGAGGGAGGGAGGGAGAGAAAGGGCGCGGCAGAAAGAGAGAGAAAAGAAAGCAGAAAAAGTAAAAGAGGCAACGAATCCACTATTGGCTCTGTCCTGTTTAGTGCAGTTCAGTGCCACGTGGCCCCCAACCAAAAGCAAAAGTCTTCCTTTGGAGATGTTAAAGCACTTGTAACATTCACTTTCAAAGGCAAAGTGCACCGTTGTTTGCTCTCATATCTTGAGTTTTTAACTCCATGCACATACACAAAACCCAGTATGAACAAGTACATTGTAGGCCTGAAATTGTGGTTCCACGGCTTCCTTCCACCCACCCCCTTTTTAAGCAAGTATGGCTGCAATGGGATTTCTCTGCCCCTTCCCCCACCCACACCAATGTGCATTTAAAACCAATGTTCAGGGAATTTAGTACAGAATAATTAGAAGTACAAAGACCTTTTCAGTAAATGAAGACATGCTGAATTGCATTCACTCTGTGAAACACTTCTCTTCAATATAATCATATTCAGTCACTGACACGTCAATTTGATTTACTGGTGTTTCTTTTTTTTTTGGGGGGGGGGTTACTGGTGCCCTTGCCTGAGCAGGACACAGGAAGCCTGAAGGGAGGTTGTAAGAACAGAGCGCTGCACTTGAGACTATATTTAATGACACTTCCTTTTGCATGCGAGTGGCAGCTATGCTGGTGGCCTGCTCTCTTCTCTTTTGGAGAGAAAAACATGGCTTTTCTTTAAGAAATTAATCAAGCCCAGCCAGTTCCATCAAATCACTAGCCGAAATAGGAACATCGTGAGCCTCTACAATGCTTCTGTTCTCATAGCTGTCAGGGTTCTAGGAAGACATGCATCAGCGTGAACATTCTTTCTCTGTGTGTTCAGCTCCCAAGCGGTTTTGTACGAAGCGCTAACCTTTTTCCGCAGAGTACTAACTTTGTGTGTGTGTGAGTGTGTGTGAGTGCGTGTGTATGTGTGCAAAATGCTTTTTGTGCAAAGTACTAACCTTTTGTGTCCATCATTCCCATCGCCAGCATTCCCCATAGTGTGCTCTGAGTGTGCAGAAGGTGAGGATGAGGACAGAGTGCTATAATAACATATGGTGTCAGTGTGCTGTATGTGGGTTGGTGTTCTGATATCATATACTCTGTGGTGGTGACATGGAAGCAGCATCAGGTAGTGATGGGAGTTCAATTTAGTTGAATGGGAGGACTATGGCAGCTCTGTCATTGGCATAAAATTCTGCCATTGTGTGTGTGTGTGTGTGTGGATATTTAGGTGTCTGAAGGGGGATAGGATTTGGCATAAGCTTACTCTTCCCCTATCCCATCCCTGTCTCTACCAAGTTTTGGCCACTACACGGCATTCTACATTTGGACTAGGCGCAATTTAGGTGGTCAGATGTGCAGATCCTATTTAATTTCTCACTAGTACGCTGATGTCCACCCACTGGAGCCAGGTGTAAAATAGTGGATCAGGAAGGGGGTGGACGCATGGGCTGGATGAACAAGATGCTCCTGAGCACATGCCTCAGGAGTTGCACCAGCATATCAGAAAAACTGACATGGCAATCTCGTTATCTGAGGCCTAGCTAATGCAGAGGCTTCATAGTGCCTGCCAATCACAGGGGCCAAGTTTCCTTCTGGGTCTGAAAACAAGCACACACAGCTCCAGGTCACAGACTAACCTCAGGCCTAGATTCCACCTCGGAGTCACTGACATGTAAACAGGATTTGGGTTTGTTGAACCCCTTGCACTCATGGCCTATTTCTAGATATATCCTTTCTCTAAAGCAGGGTTGAGCAACTTCAGGGGACCCAGAGGCCACTTTTGACCCCCCACCCCACCCCATGGGTGCACTTCTCCACCACTAAATTCAGTGGCAGCAAAAACAAAACGGCAATTTGCCAGCAAATGACAACAGCAAATTGTTACAGAGGGTTTAAAGGACGGATTTAGCTGCTGCTGCTGCTGCTGCTGCTGCTGCTTCTTCTTCTTCTTCTTCTTCTTCTTCTTCTTCTTCTTCTTCTTCTGAAAATGCTCCCCCTCCCTTTTTTGTTGCCAGTTGCTGCTGCTGCCAGTTTACATAGCTTTGACAAGAGGGACACACCAGAGGGCAGCTGCATGCGGCCTGCATGTTGACTATAGCAACACTGTTTATTTTGGGTAGCTACAGTCATTCCATCCAGGTAGCAGGTAAGGTAAGGCTGGAGATGCAGGACCTTGGATAGCTCCAAGTAGACAACTTGCCCCAACATTGACTAGAAATCATTTAAGCCCTTATATGTGGGGTGGGCAACTTGTGGTCCTTCAGATGCTTTGGCTTACATCTCCCTGCATCCCTCACCATTGGCTATGCTGCCTAGGGCTGATGGGAGTTGTTGGCCCAAATAATTTGAGGGCCACAAGTTGCTACCTCTGCCTGATGTGCTCCTTTTGGAACAGAGTCTATCCCTTCCATACTTCACCCCACCTTCTCCCACCAGGTAAGCTTGGAATTTAGCTGCAACTGTTTTTGACATAAGCTAGTTTGCGCTCAAGAGTGTTCAGGATAAGGCATGGCATGCTGAAGTATCCAGCAGTCCCGACTCCTCTCCGCAGGGCCAGCCCAAGATATTCTGATGTCTGAGGCAAAGGAAAAGGAAAAGATGCCCCCCCACACCTACCCTGGTTTCCATCTACAGAATCTGAGATGAATGGCATCTAAACCTTACTTCGATACTAGCACTGGCACAACTTGAGGGTAGGTAATTAGTTTAGTGGGCATAGAAGTCGCTAGCTTAAGGAACTCAAGGAAACAGTGCCCCCCCAGCATCTGCCACCTGAGGCAGCTGCCTCACTCTGCTTTACGAATGAACCAGTCCTGCTTCTCCAGTTAAATGCATGCTACTTTTGCATGAAGTGCAATGCAAGGGGTGGTCAGGCTT
Source organism: Anniella stebbinsi (assembly GCA_029215795.1). Lineage (NCBI taxonomy): Eukaryota > Metazoa > Chordata > Lepidosauria > Squamata > Anniellidae > Anniella > Anniella stebbinsi. The sequence continues at coordinate 118,739,116 of JARDYH010000004.1, read as the reverse complement.
GAAGGATCTACTTTGTTTTTCATGAGGACCCTGATGTCCACCAACTGCATCTAGGTGCAAAACAGTAGCTCAGGAACTGGTATGTGTGTGTGTAGGGGACATAGAATGGTGCTACACATGCTCTCCTCAGGAATTTATTTTCACTATGGCAACTGGAGCTCCCACCCAACTTTTTTTGCCCTTGCATCAGCTCCTGTTCCCTGTGCCAGTCTTTCTTGACTTTAGCTGCCTAATTTGGAAGGGGAAAAAGAGGCCTTTTGGTACCACTTTTGTTCAACCATTGGGAATTGGCATCCCTCGCTAATCTGTTGCAAATCATCTGCAGATCTCCTAGATCCTGGTCCATCTTCTGCCCACCCCTGACCTTGTGTACATTGAATGCAGCTGGTAATTTATGTGTTAATATTTGTCTATTGTCCTAGCTGATGGACAACCAAAGAAATATACTCTTTATACGAGTGAATGGTCCCAGCTTTACACAGGTGGAAATAGCCCTTACATTGATACACTGAAGCCTTCAAGCAAACTTACACAGCTGTCAGGGTTGGACACATTGTGCCCACCCCATCTGAGTGAAGCCATGCCCACTGACACCCATAGGCACAGGGAGGGGTCTGTCACTGAGGGCATTGCCCCACACCAGCGGGAGGGTCAGGCATATAACGATGTCCCTTGACCTTCTAATCTGTTGTGGCTTCAAACTGTATGGAGTGCAAAGCTAAGTGGTTAGTGAACTCTGCCTCTAGTGACTGAACATCTCCCTGCAGACTTCAGCCACATGGGCACACTTCAATTAATTAATGGAGTTTAAAGTGGTGTTTCCAGCACTTTCTGTTCACCACTTTTATAAACATGTTTTTCCAATGTGCATCTGGACTTTTTTTTTTTTTTTAATGCTAGACAAATTGAGGCCCTGAAGTTATTCAGTAGTAGGCATTTGCTGAACATTTAAGGCCAGACCAAGCATTACCGCTGAATTTTGCAAAAGCAATCCTGCTGATATTTCCTTCTCAGTAGCAGAATTTGCCTCATAAAATATTTGCCGGTGACTAATAATAATAATAATAATAATAATAATAATAATAATAGCTACATGAAGCAACGTGAATACCAGTGGGAGGGTGGGTTGTGTGACTGACCCCATACCTGAGTGGCTGAGATTTGTACACTTTATTGAGGAAGACATTAGTCGTTCGATGCAGCTGTTTAAATTCCACCGTGTGAGATTGGTCGTGTCCCCAAGTTACACATTAATAGTCAAGGAGTGATCGCTTTCCTGATATATGTTACAGTTACGGATGGTGCACATGAGTGGTTTTAATGAATGGAGCCCAGAGTGGCAGATGGTGAGCTGACGCAAACACATTATGTGTCTATGACAAAGGTTTCCAACTGCCTTTCCTCAGAGCCAGATTGGATGCAAAACATCACGGGGACCTGGCCGTACCTATGAGAGGAGAGATCCTGTTCTCGTCGGTGCATTCTGGTTCGTGCCTTCCATGCGTGCCGCTTTCTGGTCGGGCAGTGGCTAATGGAGAGGTGCCAGGGAGCTCAAACTGAACTTGAAGCAGTTCCAGCTCCAGTTTCTTTGAGGGCCTTTGGATAAGGCCGCCTCCCTCAGTGAGTCAGCCTCCTCACCCCCATTGACACCAGCTGCTCTGCTTCTCCTCCATTTTCTCACCGTTGCTACCCATTGCTTGCTTGTCAGGCAGAGAGCCAGGGAGCAAGTAGGCTGTGGCGTCTCCTGCCACTCCATCTCACCACCACTGTTCTCTGGGCCAGAATGCGAGGCAGGTGAAGGCCGAGGAGCAAGTCCAGGGGGCTCTTGTCAGTGGGCCCCTGCTGGGGTGTGGGCCTTGGTGGGTGTCCAACCATGCCTACCCTTGATGCTGGCCCTGACTGCAAGTCTTTGCCTTCAGCAACCCAGGGGCCGTTCACAAACACCTAAAAAAAAATACCAGTGGTTATAGGGTGTCTAGATTTTACTATATTCAGCAGTATATAAATGCCACAAATTATTATTATTAATAATAATAATCATAATAGTATTTTTTTTCATCCTTTGACTAATTCTATACAATTTTGCTCTTAAAAGGAAATATTTTGAGCACCAGGGCTATGTACTATGGAATTTTCCTTTCACTAGGGTTAGATCCTATTCAGATACAACACTAATCCAGCCTTCTCTAACCTGGTGCTCTCCGGATGTTTTGCACTCAGCTCAGCCCCACCTAGCATAGCTCACATGGCCAATGGTCAGGAATGCTGGGAGCTGTATCTCAAAACACTTGGAGGGCACCAAGTTGGGGAAGGCTTCCCTAAACCGTTGTTTAGCATGAAGAGCACAAGAGCTTTGGACTCTGTTGTTCCCTCCTTTTCTTTCCCTCCTTCCTCCCCTTGTTCATGGTGACTGAATACTTTTCTGTTTTGACAGGAAATGATCATTTCATCGAAACCTTGCAAACCAGGGTTGGCACAACTATAGCATGCTCACAAATTAGGACTGCAAACCTGGCTTCCAATTCTGGTTTGTGGGCAAACCACTTTCCTGGGTTGCGTAAAACAGCAAACTATGGTTTGTTGCAAGTCAGGAATGAAATGTTGTAACTTTTGTATTGCAAAAGCAGGTGAAAGTGTGTGGACATGAGGCTGGGGTGATGTGGTTGTTGGACAGTGAGCACTGTCCTCCCATGTGCTACTTGCTTCACACCACCTCAGTCTATACATTTGTAAATAAATAGACAGTACAAAAACAACACAGCCCTACAGTGTTCTCTCTTTATAGACCCTATAAAGCTGAACTTTGGACTTTCTGCAGGAAAATAGGAAGCATCAAACTATATTTTGGGTCATCTTAGTGTATCGCTATTACATCTTAATCTGCTGTATCTACTTTTGGTTTTGTAGCAAGCACTACACAAGGAGCATTTCCTTTCCTGTTTGTCCACTATATAACCTCTAGGTGGCACTGTGGTATAGCAGAATACTTAAAACACAAAAGAGGAAAATATGCTTTCTTTCACTTTCACAATTAAATGCTGCATTTTCCCTTCTCTAAAAAAAAAAAAACTCACCAAAAGTGCTGGTTTGACACAGAAATGAATCTGGATGGTCATGGCGTCATCTATAACTGTGGGTAGGGAATGATGAGCACATAATAAAGACCTTATGTAGAAATGCAATTAGCCTCTGCATCATGCAAAGCAGAATAAAAAATAGCAGGAACATAAGAAATAGAAATAATGATAAAAAATAGAGCAGTACCTCTGGTCCAAAGTTCTTTCTGTTCTCAAAGCTGTGCACAAAGTTCCCATTGCTCTTTTTCTTTGGAAATGCTGCAGCCCAGCCAGAGCTATGCTGTGTGTGCATGTTTCTGCTCTTCATGCATCTTGACTCTTACAGGGCAGGACTTTACTACTCAGAAGCAAGTCCCAATAGGACTTACTCCCAGGGGTAACTGTCTAGAGCAGTGGTCACATTGTGATCAACCACTTTTTACGAGGGCTGTGCATCACTTCGCGGCCACTTCAGCCTGAATCCGGAGCAGTATAGGATCAGGCTGAGGCACCCCAAAGCAGATCGAAATGGGTCTGAAAGTTTTGAGGTGCCTTGGCCCAATTCAGGGCAGTGGTGAGCTGCTGCTCCCATCTGTAAAGAGCCATTTGTGACCGTAGATCTGGGAAAACTACAGAGCCCCCATCTTCCAGTAAAATGGCAGCTTTAATGGAGGACACGTGGCTAAGGTTAGTTCCATGGGTGGTGGGGGCAGCGGTTCTGGGTTCTGGGGGTGAATGGGGTAGGAATGGGAGAGGGAGAGGAGACAGAGAGAAAGAGAGAGGGAGGGAGGGAGGAGGGTACACGGATTCCAGGTTGGCCTTGCGTAGGCTGACCATATGAAAAGGAAAACAGGGCTTATGTAACTTTAACAGTTGTAGAGAAAAGGGAATTTCAGCAAGTGTCATTTGTATGCAATTAGTCCCTGGTGAAATTCCCTCTTCATCACAACAGTTAAAGTTGCAGGGGCCCTGCCTTCTTTTGTATATGGTCACTCTACTATAGTGCCTGCAACTTTAACTGTTGTGATGAAGAGGGAATTTCACCAGGGACTAATTGCATACAAATGACACTGGCTGAAATTCCCTTTTCTCTACAACTGTTAAAGTTACATGAGCCCTGTCCTCCTTTTCATATGGTCAGCCTAGCCTTGCGCCTGGGAACCCACAACGGCCAAGCTGTTTCGGGGAGGGTGTCCAAAAATCACTTCAGAATCGAAACTGGAGCAAGTTGGCCTGGTTCCAAAGTGACCTGAGTTGAATCTGGGCTGATTCAGGGCACCCAAATTGGCCTCCAGAATGAGTCGGGGGAGCTGTGCATAACCCTACTTTTTACCTCAGCTAACGAGATAAAATGTTTGCCTGGCTTGAGTTTCAAACTGCAGGAATGTTTTTTGGAATTGCATATTTTCCTGTCTCTTTTCAGAGATCCTGTGACTGAGTGGTGACAAGGTCTGGGCACCAGACCTATCAATGTAACTAGACCTAGCCTCTTAGAAATTTATATACCAGATCGACTTCTCTGTTGTTTCTCAATGGACAGTCCTGGTGTCCAGACAACGTCTTTCTACTCACAGCTGCTATTTTCCCAACAAAAGATATCAATATTTTCCACTGTTGTTCAGATCTCTCAAGCTGGTCCTGAATCACTTGCTACCTCAGCGAGAAAAGCGAAGCTACGTCACAATCAGAGTGATGATAGGCAGGGTGGAGAATGACGCCTGGTGTTAAAGGAAATTGGGTTAAATTTGCTGAGCCAAGTGTATGTCTCAACACTCCAGTAATAGGTGTGACTGTGGATGAGCAGAGAAATGGGGAACTCTGCAGCTGAGCAGCTGACAAATGGGAAATTAAGGAGAAACCGCAAATATAAAATACAAATGGGTTCATCTTGCCTGGACTCTTGTCAATGCTGCATAGTTATTAAGAAAGAGATGTAATGCAGCAAATGTGCAAACAAATCCAGCCCTCCAGCCATTCAAAGGTAGCTATTATGCATTCCCCGTTTGATCATATCGAGCTGCCCTGGGGAGTCCACTCATTGTTCCCTCAAAGCAAGAACGGCTTATTCTGACTCTCCAGGTTCTCAACCTCGTGATCTTTTTTCAAGGGAGTCACATTTTCTGGAATCTTCTCTTACTGAATCTGTAAGGGAGAGATGTATTGCTTGCTTTCATAATCAGAATTTTTTTTATCATCTTTGACAAGTTTAGGTGTCATTCATGGCATTTTCCTACATGGGTCTGTGGAGGGAGGGACTTGCTAGGTCCAAGTTTTAGCAAGTTGTAGTTAGGTTTATTAGAATTTGTTTGGAATGTTCGTGCAAGCTTATTTCTGTTGGGATTTTTTAGGGAAAGAGGTCACTTCTTTTTCTGTTTTCTGGCAGTAAGCTGTTTAGAGTTAGGGTTAGGGTTTAGAAAGGTGGGGGCTTTTTGTTGAAGAAGTCATTCAGCTTGTAACGTCATCTTGGTGAGCTGAGTAGTGCCCCTTTGTTCGGATACAGGCTAGAGCTTTGTCTGTTAAGTAATTTTGAATAGGCTAATATTGCTAATATTATTTTTCGATTCATGGCCCGAAATCTTTCTCTGTTTAGATTTATTACTGTTTGAGACTTTGAAAGTATTCTGCATATATCCTTTTTTCATTTGGACTTTAGATTATTAAGGACTTTGCTATGAGGAGTACTGTGAGGCTTTTCATAGACTTGAATTCGCATTTGCTGTGGATAGTGTGTTTGTGGTCAGGTCAGTGTAGCGGCAGGCTGAGAGTGACCGTTAGACCTTTTTTTTCTGTCAATTCAGGTGGTGGGGCATTTTCTGGGCTGAAGTACAAGCACAGGATTCTTTGTGCTTGAAGTTTTACTTTTTTTGTGATTGTGTGTGTTATCAACTGCTCAGTATAAGGGTAGACTGTGGTTCATTTTTATTGTTAGACCTTTTCCTGAAGACTCAGGTGGCAGGGAGTTCCCGATGCTAAGTACAAGCACGGGAGTTCTTGTGCCTGGGATTTTTACCCATTCTGTGATCTTGTTTAGGCTTTGGCCATGTTCCCTGAATTACCAACATGTGGCCATGTTTGGACTAGGTCCCTTGGGATAGTTTATTAAGCCTTTCAAGAATGTCCCATTGTGATTGCCTAAAGTATCATATCAGGAATATTTCCCCTCCATTGGTCGGGTTTGGAACCTGTTTTTAGAACTATTGAAATGGCAACTGGGAAACCCGGTTGTTGTTGTAGTGAGTAGCATTTTGACTGTATGTTATCTTCAAGCCTAAAGCTTTCTGACCATTCATCAGTTTTAAGTATTTTTGAAGGGTGTATCCATTAAGCTTTTCACCATGGGATTTCCTCCAATAAAAGAAGTCTCACTGATTGGATGTCCCATGTCAGTTTGCCAGCATGTGTGAATGCCGGAGGGAATGGGAATCCACAACATGTACATGACCCATGTACATTGTCATTAGGGATGTAAAGATTTTGTAAAATGTACCCACACATTGTAGACTACCAAATGCGATTTCTTCGATCATCCGTTCACTGGGATCAGATATTTTTCAATTTCTTAAATTTGTGCAAATTTACACTTGCAAAAATGTGCAAATCCCCCCAATGCGCAAATCCTCCTTCCAAAATGTACAAAACCCCTCCCCCAAATGTGCATTTTCATGCTTTAGCCTATGGGGAAAATGCACATTTTTGGCTGGTGTTTTTTTATTTTACGTATTTTTCTAGACTAGATTTGTATAAAATCCCAGAAAGTTAAAAAAAAAAAAAAAAAAAGGCAGTCCGCAGGTCTGCAGAATTTGTGCAATTTGGGAAAAGCCAGTCTGCTGTGGAATCCACAGGTCAGATTCTGAGAAATCCAAGCTCATTTAATTTTGTTGTGGATTTCTCTGACATCTGTAAATGTAATGTGTGTAAAGCATGTGCCTATTACATGAGTTTGGAAGCCTCTATGCCCTGTAAACATTTTCTCATGGAAGTTCATTTCAGAGGAAACTATGAAACTTGTTCTTTAATCATTGTATTGGAACAAAGGTATGTATTTTGCAAGCTTCTTTATACTGGGCCTGTTGGCTCGATAGAACAGCAGCATATGTGGACAGCTGTTTTGAATAATAACAAACCACGGGCTACGTGAGGGTTATTGTTTAACTCTTGCATAACTCCCTGGGTTCAGACAACACAGCAAGCCATAGCTTGAATATTCAAAACCTGCCTGGCACTAGGGGTTCCCTAGCTGGGAGAGGGATGCAGGCAGATGGGGTTCTTTTGGGACCATATTTGTTCTTTGTGGCCTTAGAAATGGCAGCATTCTCTGAACCATTCCAGCACCGTGTCTGCAGTTTGTTTTAATCTCAGAAAATGACTTTGTGTGAACACGATCCCCCCTCCCCACATACCAATGCAGGAAGAATGTTGTGCTTGAAGTGGCTTAAAGTTGCTGTGCTTAGGTTCCTTAATGTGCAACCAACGGTTTGTTGAAAATGTGTTCAATTATTAACCAAAACATGAGAATGCATTGGCTGATATCTTTAACAGTCGTATAGAAAAGGGAATTTCAGCAGGTGTCATTTGTATGCATGCAGCACCTGGTGAAATTCCCTCTTCATCACCACAGTTAAAGCTACAGAAGTCCTGCCCCTCTTTGGTATCTGGTCATTCTACTATAGCTTTAACTGTGGTGATGAAGAGGGGATTTCACCAGGTGCTGCAAGCATACACATGACACCTGCTGAAATTCCCTTTTCTATAAAACTGTTAAAGATACAGGAGCCCTGTCCTCCTTTCCATATGGTCATCCTATATTACATGTATATTACATCAGAGAGGATGTGGCTAGGAAATTGATGAAAAGGGGAAGTCTTGCAGGAGATGCAAGAAAGGAAGTAAACAAATTCAGAATCTCCCTTTGAGCAGAAATGTGTTATGTCAAAGGAAGTCAAAGCCATTATGAAAGTGGGGAAGAAAAGGGGGGGCACTTCCTCACCTCAGCCAAGTTGAACTGAGAATGAAATCTAGATAGATGATAATATAGATAAACAAAATGACTATTCTGAAAAGAAGGCATGCTTTTGATTGTTGTTATTTGCATCATTTTAAAGAGGTTAACGGTGCAATCCTCTACATGTCTACTCAGAAGCAGGTCCCATTGACTTCTGTGAGGTTAACTCCCAGGAAAGTAGTTATAGGAGTGTAACCTAAGGATTTCTTATATTGAATATCTATCTATCTATCTATCTATCTATCTATCATCTATCAAAATATTTTCTTCAGAAAAGAGCTTCAGACTGAGGCTGCAGTCCAAAGCACACTCACTCAAAATCGTGGCCCCCGGGCCAACTGGTCTCACTGGGGGGGGGGGGGCCTCTGCCCGGCCCTGCCAGTACCCCTTGGTTCTTGGTTGGCAGCTGTGGGGATGAAAAGGCAGTTTAGGCTCTGAGTTATTATGCATACAGCTCCATGTATAATTGATTTTAAGCCACTCAGAGATAAGGTATCTGAGTTATATATTTTCTTCATTTTTCCTGGTGGCTGGAAAAGTTTAAAAAAGCCCCTTGCCCTGTAGCGGGAGGGGAAAGGTGCAGCATTTAATGCACTTTCAGAAGAATGTACAAATACGATAAAAAGAAGAAGAAAACAACTGAGTTAAAATGATTAGCCAGCAGGACAAGTCTGAACAAAGAAGGAAGGCACACCTATGCTCCTGCCTGTTTATGTCTTCAATAAGGAGAGACGCCTGGATACCAATGAGGAAAATACACTTCAACTGTCAGCATGAGAAAACAAACAGAATATCTATGGGCTAGGCTGGATATTCACCTCTTCCTATTCAAAGACCGAGAGTGTGGGAGCAGCCATAGTTTTGTTCTAGAGCAACTGCTTTGCACGCAGAAGGATCCAGATCCTTCGGTTAAAATTACCTCCTTCACAGCCCAGCTACTTCATAGCACAAGAGCTTCTCCCAGATAGAGTTCATTCATTCATTCAATTTCTATTCTATCCAATAGCCAAAACTCTCTGGGCAGTTTACAAAGATGAAAACCTTAAAAATGCTAGAGCAGCGAGTTACAGATCAGTTCAAATATTTTATCCTGCTTGGTTCTAAAATCATAAAGTTGCTTCAAAAAATCAGACAGATCAAATATTCAAACAGTACAATTCCAGTTTCTTTGGTGCCTGTGCAAGAGAGTACATTGCACACAAACAGAAAGCAAATAATGCAAATCCAACATTCCATAGTTTTGAGCATTCTTGCCCATTGCACCATCTCCAACTTGCCTATGCTCAAAGGGAAGGAGGATCCCTTCCACCAAGAAACTGCCTTATTCATCATTCAGAAGTTCTGATTAGCAAACTAGCTAAAAGTGGGCTAGATGGAATGGCTATTAGGTGGATCCATAGTTGGCTATAGAATTGGATTCAAAGAATGCTTATTAATGGCACCTTCTGAAACTGGGGGAGGTAATGCAGGGATACTGCAGGGCTCAGTCCTGGGCCCAGAGTTCTTTAACATTTTTATTAGTGGTTATCAGGATTTTCAGATGACACAAAATTGGGTGGGATAGCTAATACCCTGGAAGACAGAAACAAACTTCAAAGTCATCTTGATAAGCTGGAGTGCTGGGCTGAAAAACAACAGAATGAAATTTAGTAGGGATAAATACCAAGTTCTACACCTAGAAAAAATAAACCAAATGCACAGTTACAAGATGGGGGATATTTGGCTTAGCAATACTACAAGCAAGAAGAATCTTGGAATTGTTGTAGATCACAAGCTGAATATGGGCCAACAGTGTGATGTGGCTGCAAAAAATGCAAATGCTATTTTGGGCTGCATTAATAGAAGCATAGCTTCCAAATCATGCAATGTGTTGTTCTTCTCTATTCAGCACTGGTTAGACCTCATGTTGAGTACTGTGTCCTGTTCTGGGCACCACACTTCAAGAAGGATGCAAACAAGCTTGAGGGGATTCAGAGGAGGGCAACGAGGATAATCAGGGTCTGGAAACAAAGCCCTATGAGGAGAGACTGAAAGAACTGGACATGTTTAGCCTGGAGAAGACTGAGGGGAGACATGATAGCACTCTTCAAGTAATTGATAGGTTGTCACACAGAGGAGGGCCAGGATCTTGTCTCAATCATCCCAGAGTGCAGGACACAGACTAATGGGCTCAAGTTACAGGAAACCAGATTCTGGCTGGACATCAGGAAAAGCTTCCTGTTATAGCAGTACGGCAATGGAACTAGTTACCTAGGGAGGTCATGGGCTCTCCCACACTAGAGGCCTTCAAGATGCAGCAGGACAGCCACCTGTCAGGTATAGTTTAAGGTGGATTCCTGCATTGAGCAGCAGGTTGGAGTCAATGGCCTTATAGACCCCTTCCAACTCTACTATTCTATGATTCTATGAAGATCTAATTAGACAAGACCAGCACAAGCCCAAGGCAGGAAATATGACCCCCCCCTTTCAAAGTTGGGTTCTCTGTGTCACAATGAGAAGCAGTGAAGGACTTCTTCTCAACCTTTCCCAATATCTATCCAGGGATGGCAGATATCAGGTTTGTGGGTTCTACTTTCCCCCACCCCCAGAATCCTGAGATCTACCAAAGTCTTGTACAAAAGACATACATTTCAAATGAAAGAATTGTAAGCCCAGCAGCTTGCTTTAAGTACCAGAACTGAATGAAGTTCACAGTTTTTCCAGTGCTTCCAAGAAAAATCTGCTCCTGGTTAGCCCACGTTTTCATCTCAGCAGTATAACTGTAGAGGTGGTGCTACTATTAAACAGTTTGGAAAACCATTGTTGATCTATGGCAAGTCACTTGGAGTTCTACCTTAGGCCTCTAAGTGGAGGATAGGTTCTCTTTTGCTGCAGGTGGAGTAAATCATTTTACTTTTTATGTGCTGTCTTGGTACTGGTGTTTTAAAAAGCACAAAATATTATGGGTTGGATACAGACTTAAGAATAGACCTATTGAAATCAGTGGAACATCAGCTATTCTTGATGGATCTACTCTTAATTGTTTAAGCCTGGATCCAACCCAATGTTTATTAGGAATTTTAGCAAGATTGACCATATTCTCCATAGCACACCCGTTAATACTATGAAATGCCTTTGTTTTGTTTAGAACTATTTCCTTGATTAATCTTTATTTTTCACACATGAAAAGAAACAGATATCAAGAACGGAGTCCTTTTACAAACTAGTTTCCTGAACTCAGCAAGTGAATTACTGCATTATCATCACATCTCACACTTTTGTGCATCCATACTCTGTGGGTTGAGTGTGTAGGCTTGTTCACATTCCTACCAATGCACACGCAGATGCAGAGTTAAAAGGAAGAACAGTGGTCCTCTTGGTGGAAAAGTGGTTCTGTTGCTGGAAGCTAGCAGGAATCAGGCAATAAGGAAAGATGGATGAAAAAGTCCAACGGTCTTAGGACTGGACATAAGAATAACCCTGCTGGATCAGACCAAGGGTCCATCCAGTCCAGCATGATGTTCACACAGTGGCCAGCCAGCTGTTCTATGGAAAACTCACAAAAAGTAGGACACTGCCTTGGATACTGGAGGTAGCACATAGCCATCAGGGCTAGTAGCCTTCCCCTCCATAAATTTGTCCAATCCCCCTTTAAAGCCATCCGAATCAGTGGCCATCACAAATCAGTACATCTTGTGGAAGTGAATTCCATATTTTAACTATGTGCTATGTGAAGAAGGACTTTTTTTATCTGTCATGAATCTCCCACCAATCAGCTTCATGGGACGACCTCAGAGGAAAGAAGAGCAGCCATCTCTTGAGCCAGGTGTTAGGGCTGGAGTACACATTTGGCCATTGAAACTAGCCTTCGCAGCCCAGAGGCCTCCCAATGTGTTGGGACTACACATGAATGGCCAGGCTGGCTCGGGGATGATAGGAGCTGTAGTCCAACACACTGGGAAGACGCCAGGTTGGGAAGGTCCAATTTCGACTCTTCCAAAAACAGCCTCCTCAAAGTGACTGATACCCTTCACCCATGTCATGTTTGGAAGTATTCATGTTTGGAAGTATTCAAGGTGGCAATGCAGTATGGGAAAAAGCAACTCCCACCAAATGCTTTTCTTAAAATAATTTATTTTCAATAATCTTAGTACTGTGTACATCATGGAATGTAACAATAGATCTTAATACATTATTAAAATAGATCTTAATATATTATTAAATATAAATAAGGCCACAGTTCATAATTTAATTGTAAATTGAGTGCCAGTTTGCTCTCCCACCCCACCTTCTTCCCTTTCCCTTTCCCTTTTGCATCATGTCTTTTAGAGGTGATGCTTGCGAACAGGGAGTCTTGCTCCTGATCATCGTAAGCTATTCTGGGAGCCTTTGGGGCTGAAGAGCAGAGGTAAAAAAATATGAAGCCTTAAAATAAATAAATGCTTCAATCCCATTGAAGGCAGTGAAACATCAAGTACAACGATCTCTGGACAGGGATCACAATGAATGTGACTTTCATCCTGTGCATATGCAGCAACTATTCAAACACCCAACCAAGTCCAGCAGGCTGAGATAAATTACCACTGAAGAATTGGAAATATTACCAGAACATTAAAAGTACAAAATTGGCCTGCTTGATACAGTAGCACAGAATATAAAGTGTAGAGGAAGACATGATTCCAGAGAATGGCATCCTGCAGTGAACTACTGCCAATAAACACACAGTTACAAGTAGTGTACAAAAAGTCCTTTCTTTCTTCCTTTCAAGTAGAGGCCCTGCCCACAGACTCACAATCTAATTGCAAGGCAGACAAACAAAAGGAAGAGACAGTACTGACTAGGATAGGACAGTTAAGATGCAATCCCATGCATATTTAGATGGGGAAGAAACCCTACAACTCCCAGCATGCCCCAGATAGCATGGGTGGCTGGGGAACACTGGGAATTATACAAAGAGGACCATCCCCTCCATCTTAAAATCTTTGGGCAGAGCCCAGAAAGTATGCTGGGCCAGCTCCATGGGAATTGTGTAAGAGCAGCAATAGGAAGCTCCATGGGTTTTTGATCACATCTTCTGTGTTACACAGACTTCTTTTTCCAGCTACCAATACATTTTTTGTTTTTTAAAACTCTTCAACCTACAAAGAATCTTTGCACCAACCACCAAAGTAAGAGTACCAGTTAGTTTTAAAGCCGAGAGCAAGCAGCATGCTGATCTGAGTACCATACCAGTCTGCACACGTTTCTTGAGAAATTATAAATAGTTAACATACATAGTACAGGAAGAATGTTGCATTTTTCAAGTAATCAACCAAGTAGAGAGACTATGATCTACCTTAAACCCTTCTAACAATATTAACAATACCCTTATAACAGAAATCTAGTGTAAAGATCCCAACATTGAAATTACCTTTGCATATATAAAGTGCTGTGTTAAAAGAGATCTAGATTTCAAGTGATAGTGACACTGAAATTCAGAAACAGTTAATGCCTAGATTGAATTTAGAACTCACACACTTATGGGAAAATAAGTGTGAATGGATTTTAGTGTTGTTCTACAGTGCCTCTTGTAGCCTCTCCATAGCCAATTAAGATGATGCATTTTATCCATTTCCATGAAAGAGAGACTCAACAAATTAAGGAAGTTGCAAACTTGGAAGGATGGATTTCATTATTTGAATGCTTGCCAATCTTTACTTTTCTCCAGGTTGCTAGTTCTCGAAATGCATTTGTTTTAGTTCAAAATAACTCTTCAATCCTAAATTTGGCTTGGATCATGAATAATAAATTGTAACTGTTTACCTTCCTATCATCTGTTATCTGTTTTCCTCAGTCGCCAGTGAACACCATGAGAGACTATCATTCTGTTAAGAGTTTTCCGCAGACTTATCTTAGCAACCCCCTGAAGAAGGTCTTTTAAAAATATCACATAGGCCGAAACGTGTTGGGCGTGAAATAATAAAGTATCTCAGCATTCCAAGAATTGCCTCTCTCTTCTTTTTTGACCTGAGTGGATGCTCTCCTCCGTTTGGTTTTGTGCTACCTGATGCCCACATAAAGGCACTAATAAACTTGTCATTGAAAAGCATATTGATTCAGCTGGAGTACTATTCATTTAAATAGGAATTGTGTGGAAACCATGTCCTATAAAGCCACAGGAGAATATGTTGGTTTTTGTAACCAGGAAGAGACTATTTGTGAAATAAAGGAAGTGTGAAATTAACTGCACAAGTCAGAAAATGATCAGCCCATTTTCAAAATTTTATGCTGCGTCACGCAGAAAAGCTAGTGAAATTAATTTCCCATTTCCCAACTTTTAGTCAACACAGAGCCCAGAGCCCAATTTAAGTATTTTTGCATCCTATCAAGTTCCATGCCAATAGGGCTAACTTTAGCTAGATCATAGCTACCCTTTTTGTCTCCCATTTATTCTGTAGGGTACTACTGAAAATATTTCTGCAAAGGGGCAGGTTTTGAGAATACAGATTTCTTGTGATAAGTTTTGTTTCCCAAAAAAATATTTTCAGGCTTTGAGTGGGTGGCACTTAACCCGGTTCCATATTAGTGTTTGCATTCAAGTTTAAGCAGTAGATCTAATGCCCTTTATCCATTTTGGAAAAACATCTTTCTGGTTCAGAAGGTATCATTAAAAAACAGGAATCCTGTCCTGCAACACCAAGCAGAACTCCTTTAAGTCCCCATTTCGGATTCAAGTCTAAGGCACAGACAAATCCATGGTGTTCTGTTTGAAGTATAAATATTAAAATAGATAAATAAAATAAATAAACACAAACAGTTCTTCTCTATAGTTCAGCAGACCGCTCTTTCAGTAGTACAGCTGGGCTGATCTCATCCATTGACGTGCTGGAGGTGCTGATGTTATTTGTCACTATTGTTTCCGGGTTCAAGACGTGGAAAGCTGTGGGAGGACAGCCCTTCACATTTTTGCAGATGAGGCTTTGGATGGAGGCTGTGTTCACAATGTCAAAGCCCACTTTGCCCCCAAAAGTGCTGGGCTTCCAATACTCGGGGGAGCAGATCGCATTTCCCATGAGACCTTTCAAGGAGAATGGTGCCCCAAGTTCTATCATGGTCTCACCAAAGATGGCTCCGGGACGTGGCTTTTCTAGGAGAAGGCCTGGGTACAGCTCCATAGCTTCAACATCTCCATACAGCTCTTCAAGTTCTGCAGCCATCTCTTTTTCTCCTGTTAGAAATAGGTAAAGAGTCATAAGTTAAGAAAGCTCCGATGCCTGAAAAACACATCTTGATCTTTTACTACCCCAGTTTCTTACAAGCTTGGAAGTCAGTCGGTGTTTCTTCTATCATTAGCTTCTGGGTCAAAAAAAGGATCTGCTTCATGCAGAATCAGGCCAGGAGAAAAAGAGAGACTGACAGATCCCCATCTCCCTTGCTGTTACCGCTGCCATGGAGAGGAGGAAAAGACCAGGGCAAAGAGGAGATGGAACTTGATTACTGTTGTGGAAGGATGCATCGCAGGAAAAGCCAAGCCAAGAAAGAATCAAGGCCCAAGTCTACAGACACCTTCGCAGGGGAAGTTATATAAGCAACACAGCAATTTCCTCCCCTGCCAAGAAGTTCTGCCTACTTGCCAATGAAGCCACAGCACCTGGTTTCATCCTTTCAGTAGGTACTGCTATATCCCTTTTGAGCTCATCACTATACTTGTGCAGGCTACAGTTTCACAGACTTTGCAATGATAGTTGCAGTCCTTCAAAAAAAGTTGCAGTCCTTTTGCAGTCCAGCAAAAGGCAAAACCTTTCTCAAGAACTCATAACGTTCTTATTGATATATTGACGTTTCAGACTAAGTGGTGTATCTGAATATGAATATTTTGAATATGTATCTTAACCTTTGTAAGCCCCCTTGGAGGCTTTTGGGGTGAAAGGCAGCATGGAACTGAACTCAAGCCGACACAACCCATGGGAGCATCTAGGGGTTTGTTTGTTTTTTGCTGTGTATTTGCTGCATATCCCAGACCCTTGCCCTTTGCAATCCCTTAATTGGAGATGCCAAGAATTGGAGTTGGACCCTTCCATATGCGAAGGATCATGTCTACCTCTGAGCCAAATGACCCTGCCTGCAAAGAGAAGCTGCTCCCTTACACAAAGGGAAAGGAACCTCTCACCTGTAAGTTCTTCGAATGATTGAAAAGGCTTCAAGAGAAAGTGCCTCCGGTACTGATTCAAAGATCGGTATCTCAACTGCCGGCTATGTTCAATGGAGGTTTTTGCTACTTTCAGCACTGAAGCAGGAACATTTCTACCACCAGAGATCTGTTTTTGAAGAAATGGGAATGATATGAAGAATTGAATGGTGGTTCAGTACAGCATATGTTAGTCTAGCATACAAATCATTATAATGGTTCTCTCCAGTTGTTGCCCCCTTAGTCCCAAAAGAAAAAGGGAAAGACAGGAAATGCAACATAGCTTATTTCTTTTAGTTCCCCATATCTCTTCTTCTGGCAGAATACAAAGGGATTATAATTTTTGATGCAGAATACAGAGAGAACTACATTAGCCTAGGTTGACTTTAGAGATTCTTGCAAAGTTTCACATCAAGGTCTAGTTCTCACAGAGAAAGAAAACCTTACTAGGGAGAAGGCTAAGACAGAACTAGTTTTCTATATGAAGGTGGATATTTGTTTTTGTCTTTAAGGAGTATTCCATCAATGATCCCTTGTCTACAATCTCAAGTGGTATAACCCAGACACAGGTCTACCACCTCCGTGACAGAGGCAAACCTTTACTGATGACATTAAACAATTGTGTGGTTGCTATGGAATCAAATGGCATTTGAACACTGGCTAAATTTGGCTTCCCTTGCTATTTGTTACATGTGTATCCCACCTTTTTACTTCTAAGGAACCCAAGATGGCTTACATTACCTCCCCACCCCTACATTTCATCCTCACAACAACCCTGTAAGGTACATTAGGCTGAGAGCCAGTGACTGGCCAAAGTCACCCAGTCAGCTTCATGGCCAAATGGAGACTAGAGCTGGGTCTCCCCAGTTCTATCCCTACTCTCTAATCCTTACACCACATTGACTGGGAATGATGGGATTTGCAGTCAAGCACAACTGGAGAACACCAGGTTGGAAAAGGCTGCTTTAGAGGGTTGAAAAGTTGAGAGAAAAGTAGTCTTACCCTTCCAGCCCTTTGGTTGGAGAAAGATTGTACCATGTGGGACAGGCCATGTTTCAACATGATGGAGTTGTTGTAGATGAACTGCTGATGAGTATACTCTTGGTCCTGGATTTGAAAAGTATCAGGCAGAAGAGGATGCCAGTGGTAGAGTGTGTTAAACTCAGCTGCTATTCTGTTCTGATACTGGAATCTTTGGTTGAAGAGCAGCTCCGGATCAAACTTCAGCTTGAAGTGGTAGCCACTTAAGTGCTGCACGTAATCTTCAATCACAATCTTGATTGTCTCGCCTGTTTTTGTTTTTTTAAAGAAACACACAATAGTCAGTCTTTGTTTTGCTTCCTAGACGATACCAAATATATAACTCTGCTACTCCAAATTGGCTTGTTCAACCATCCCTTGTGAAACTGTACACTGCCAGTTCAAAGTCACATCTAAGCAGTGCTGGATTTAGGAACAAGCCAAACAAGCCATGCCTTAGGGCCTCTAGATAAGTTGGAGATGTAAGATAACTAAGATGAAATCACTTTGACTTAAATATGTTGGAAAGTCTGGGGAGATTTACAGCAGAGTTGCCTCTGAATCTTGATATGGGTTAGGGCCTCAGCATGTCATAATCTGGCCCTGCATCTAAGAATCCAAGAACAACCTTGCTGGATCAGACTAATGACACATCTTGTCTAACATAACATTTCCACCAAGGGCTAGTCAAATGCCCCTGGGAAGGTCAGAGTCAGAACACAAGGGCAACAGCCATACTTTGGTAGTTTTGCTTCAGTGTTGTCTAATTTAAGCTATATTGCCCCCTTATATGGAGGTTTTATTTAAACATTGTGGCTGATGGGTCTATCTACCATGAAGTCGGTGCCCTCCAACTTCCATCTGTGTACGTGTGTATCTGTGTGTGTGTGTTAATTATGTCCATTTCTCATGTTTACCTATCAAGATGAGCCTGGCAGTTTGGAACAGTTGCTCATCATCCCATTCCGGATGCTCTCCCTTAAGAATGTCACAGACCCGGTTGTGTTCCCGGAGCCATATTGTAGCATACATCATCAACCCTGGAACCAAGCCAAAGACCTCCTGTCCTACAGAAAATTTCAGGTGCTCCGGGATATGGGGTGGATACATCATTTCAGCTTGAGTTTCTTCAACTGTGGGTGGATACATCTCTCCATCAATCATCTGTAATTAAAACAATACATGAGAATTGCAACACAGAACAAAAGTCTATGATACTGGATTTCAGCTTCAGGTCTCAATCTAATGCAAAGGTAGTGTGCTTAAGCTTAAGTTTGTCAATTTCAGTGGATTTCAAGTAAGTTTTATGTTGGACTGTGTGATCTAAATGCACATTTGATTCAGATGCACATTTACAATTATGTCACAGTTATCTATCTAGTGCAGACAGGGTGCCAAATACCATTACAAAAAACAGCCCCCTGCTTATAGCACAGGGAATGTCCAAGCATATATTCTCAAGGAATGTCCGAGGTATCCAAACCAACCTGAAATTTTAGTTTCCCATCCTTAAGTTGTCTCAGTTTCAGCTGCCTTTCTAAAGTCTCTCCATAGACATGGCTTAGATCAACCTGTTAAGAAGAAAAGACGAAAAAAGGAATGTATAAGTAACATTAGATAGATCTAACTTCTTGTGAAGTTCAGTAGGTTGAGACTGAGTCCTAAAATATTGGTGTCACCCAGAGAAAGCTGAACATATTATAGATCAGTCCTCTCCCTGTAATATTCCCAAACATCATATAGTACAGTGGAAGGGAGAGTTACCTCCACTCATTCAATGGGAATCCAATAGTTCACTTTTCCCAAATAAAGTATCTGGGGACAATTCAGCCAAAGTTAGACACTTTGAAACCAGTAAGTGTTAAAATTTTGGCCAGGATTAATCAGACCAAGTCAGTTTTCCCTCCAGATGTGTTAGACTCCATATGTGTTTGACTCCAACTCCCATAATCTCCCAGCCAGCATAGCTAAGTATTCTTGAAGTCTTACCCCATGCCCAAGACCTCTGGTGAAGGCTGGCCCTTTATGGTGGTCTGTCTTGAAGAACTGGTGAGTAAAATGCTGGGCAAAGAAGGCAAACATCATATTTGTGCCTTGAGGGTCAGGAATGAATTTTCTCCGCAGCAGGAATTTCTCCACAAGGATCTTGGAGTTGGGAAGCTCCTTTTTGCCTGTAAAAAAGAAAAAAAAACCTACAGCAATGTAGCATAGAACGTTGATAGCTCCCTTACAGGTTAGAGTTAGTGTAATGATACTATTGCACACTAGATCTCTCTTGGTTTAAAATAGGCATTAGTTTGATTGTCAAGATATCTATCTATTTATCTTGCTGGCAGATTTATGTCCAATTCCTTGGGATTGTACAAGTCTCCTTTTCACAGTTTGTTTAATAAACTAAATAAAGCAAAACCTTTCTGTCATAGGAAGCGCACACTCAATATCCTGCATTTCCCCCTTCAGAAAGTTTTCAAAGTTTATTACATTTCTAGACTGCCCAAAAGCCAAAGCTCTCAGAGCAGTTCACAGAAAGTAAAACCCTAAAATGCAACATGATAAAACATAATATAAAACCTTTGCAAGCTGAAGAACAAAATAAAGCCAGATTCAAAACCAGCAGCAGGGAAAGATCTAAATCCAGACTTTTTTTTTCTGTGTAAACATGCCTTAGGATTGCACCCTCAAAAACAAAAGTGAAGGACTAAAAAGACTGGGATTTGTAGCCCCATTCAGGTCTCCACTCTATATGATTAATAATTGCTTTGTGAGCATCTCTCCCCCTCCCCCACCACCACTGGGGGAGAACATCCCTACAAGACTTGCTGCACATGCCTAGGTTTTTCTGCTGCGATTTGGAACACTGATCATGGCTTCAGACACACAGGATTTGCCATGTATGCACAGCTATGCTTCACCTTTGAGAACACCCCCTTTCTTTCCATCCACATGCACACATGTGTATTCCTCCTTACCTTTTACACCCGTTGGAGTAGGGCAGTCATGTTCTACTGGTGGCAAAGTTCTTGTATAGTAGGAAAGGTTGGAGTAGGCTTCCCAGCTTTTGTAACTATATTGGCTATTATATGTCGGCGGGCTATCAATTAAGTGGGATCTTGCTAAAAGAGGGAGGGAAAGAAAAGAAGAAAGTGATTATGTTAGTGCTGAACAATTCATGACCAAGCAGCTAGATATCTGAATAAATGAATATTTTCTGGTACAATAATATGTACTCTGACTTCAAGGTAGATTTCATTCACGTGTTACATCTTTAGTGTTAGTATAATCCTGCATTAGACCTGAATCGAGATTCAATCTCAGCTCCCTGGGTGGCTTTAGGCAAGGCATTTACTCAGTCTCACCATCTGTAAAATGGGACGTAGTAGTAGATACCTTCACATGACTGTAGGCAGTGCTCTCTAAGCAGATCTTACGAATTTTTATTAGCAATTATCCTGATTCCAGAGAATTTCTCAAGGAAAAAACCTATTGGTTATCCATGAAGAACTTTCCACTTATGCCCCTTTGTAATCTATGGCCACTGTAGCATACTCATCTACCCTATTCAGGAGAACTTCCTATGGAATTAACAGAAATCTTACTGTAGGTTTTGAAGTAGTTAACTGGGTACTCTGTATTGGACACATGCTATATTAAGAGGACTTAAGGAGCAATCCTATGCATGCTGGCTGGGGCATGCCACGAATTGTAGGATTTTTTTGTCTAAACATGCATAGGATTGCACCCTTAAGCTGTTAAGAAAATAACAATGCACTCCAGATAAAGCACATAGCACGTAATCACAGCCAAAGTTAAAACATTATTGTACCCTTATCTTTCAGAACCGCTGAAGACCTAACTTCCATTCTTTTCAGCCATATCTACACTAAACACCTCCATCAGCTATATATCAGTCTAACTGCCATGGCTTCACTCAAAAAGTCCTGGGAACTGTAGTTCAATTAGGGTACTGAGAATTCTCTGTTAGAGAGTTTCTCCTCACAAAACTACAGAATGCATAGAACTTGAACTAGCAGTTAGAAAGCTTTGTAGAAAGGCAGTATACAAATATCATGAATAAACAATTGAACAATTTATTAATACTGCATTAGACTGCAGCTATTGTAACTGGCACAAATTATTCAAACTCCTCAGATAAATATTTGTCTCCAAGATTAAGGCAGCAATCCTATACCGACTTACCTGGGAGTAAGCCCCATTGAACTGAATGGCACTTGCTTCCAAGTAGATAAGTATGGGATTGCACTGTAGGAGTAGTAGAAGAGATGGGGAGACTTACACGTTAGTATGTATCTCATGATGTAACTGTGGATATATGGAATGTTATTGATGATATTCCAGACGATTTTGAAGTGAGTGAGTATGTAGTGAACTGTGTCCGGAGTAGGCTTCAGTTTTAGTCTGAGCCAAGTAAAAAATTCAGCTGTATGAAAACATTAAGAAATAAACACATAAAATGTCAATGTTAGAAACAGAGGAAGTTGCCTTATACCAAATCAGGCCATCAATTTATCTAGGGCCAAATCTACACCTTGTTTCATGTCATTACGATACCATCATGGTAATGCTATATGCCTCTTGCACATTTATACCTCATAGCACACAGTACAGCTATAAAGCAGTACTGTAGATCTAACCTAGCTTAGTATTGTCTACACCAGCAGTTTTCTAACTTTTTCTTGGTCAGACCACTTGATGAACAGCCATTTAGTGATCATTTTGCTCTACAAATTAAAGCACAGATGTAACTCATTTTAATAATTATTATTTTTTTCCGTGCCAGCATCAACATCCAAACCAGTGCTGTATTATGGAAACCATGAGTTCAAAGCCACTGCTTCATTGGCCTGTTTGCTTATCTGGCCCTGGGGTCAAAGTGTCCTTGATCTCAATTGTCCAAAGGAAATACGTTAAGCATAGAGGCAAATACAGATATTCTCAACTGTTCCATAACCTTCCACAGAGGTCCATCAATCTACACTGACTGACCCCGGTTTTCCATCCAGAGAGGCATCTTCCCATCCTTACCTGGAAATGCCAGGAATGGGAATATGGGAAGCTATGGCACTTCTTCCAAGTGTGAGTTAAGCAAGTACAACTTCCTGAAATACTTACGTGTCATGCAGTTTTCTCCAGAAAAGCCAGTCCGTGAACAGTCACACTCATATCGATCAAAACCTGCTGACATGCATACTCCTCTGTTTTGGCATGGATTTGAGCAACAAGGGTTAGCTAAAAGGGAATACAGAGATATGCTGTAATGATCTTTTTATTGTGTTGTTATTCTTTTATTATATTTGTTCACCGCTCTGAAATCTTTGGATCAGTTGTATATAAATATTGTAAATAAAATAAATAAAATCAAGACCTATAGACATTAGCTCAACTAGTGCATGAACCATCATGGTAAGGATGTAATGGCTACAGCAGGTAATTCTTTTTTTTAGTGGAATTGTTTAGTAGGCCTTCCTTTTCTGTCTCCACCTCAACGCTTAAGAGTTCTCCCCATCAGGTTAGTGGGGGTGAGGGAACACTTGAGAGAGAGAGAGGTAGATGGAGTATGCAGAGCTATCTTCTCTAAGTCTACTCGCTGCATGGAATTGTAGCCTCAAAAAGGAGAAACAGATGACGGCCATAGGCAGCTGAGGTAACTGGACATTATTAGCTCCAGTATCAAACATTTTAAACCTCTAGCTTCTCCCTGACTCCTAAATAGATACACTTTCCCTCCTAAAAGAGAGGGGACTTTTCAGTAAACCAAAATACATGTGAGTATACATAACAGAGGGTACAGTAATTTGTTGTCACACTCTGTCTCTCGCATTGGGTATATTTACAGTTTTGCTTGTACAAAGTTAAGGCACAGTTAAATAATTTTAGATCCTGGATTTACAGGCATTTATTTATTATTTATTTATTATTAGTTATTCATTGCATTTTTATACCACCCAATAGCTGAAGCTCTCTGGGCGGTTTACAAAAGTTACGAAATTTCACTGTGAGTCTTGCAGCTTTCCTCATCCTGCACTACCCACCTAACCCTGCCCAACTCCTTAAAATACCTTTTGCAGACAGCTATGTCAGACAGCTGCCCCCTTGCCAGCAGATGTTTTAGAACATAAACCTCTTACCTCAGAATTAAAAAATATTATTGATGATAATTTAATAACAATGATAATTTTCAAGCACCTTCAGAATTTAAATCCTGAGTGCATTCCAAAGAGAAGAAGAAAAAGAATCCAAAAGCACAGTCATTTACAGGCATCCCCCCACCCCCATGGGGCCAGATCTACACTAAGCAGGATACCACACTTTGAAAACGGTTTGAAAACTGTACATTCTGAGTGTCATCACACTGGAGGTTTAATGCACATCTGCTGCGACTCTGATCCTCTTTTTCAGTGCAGGGCATCGTCCCGTCGTGCTATTCTCTCGCCCTGAGCGAGTCCAGCTCTGAAAAAGTGAATCAAAGCCGCGGCAGATGTGCATTAACCCTCCAGTGTTATAAAATGTTTTAAAGCAGTAGTGTAGGAATAATTACAATCAAAAGCAGGGGGGGGGGGAATCCCAAGGGACATCAGAAAGAGCCAGACGCGCATTTAACATCACAACTCTTAAACTTATTCACGAACTGCCCCACTGAGTTCAATGGGGACTTCTTCCTCCCAGGTCAGTAGGTACAGAACTGGGTAGCCCAAAGAAAACACCCGCCGGCGTTTTGTGGATGGTCAAGAATGAGGGAAGAAGACAGGCGGGAGGGGAGCGAGCAGAAGCAGCACTAACCTGCCTGGCTGACAGCGAAGAGAGCAACCAAAATTATGCAGAGCACCATCGTGCGGGCGGAAGGCAGCAGGCTCGGCATCCGGCAGTTCAAAATAAGTGTGCGCTCCTGGGACGTCTGAACGTGCGCCGGGCCGTCTCGTGTCTGCTGATACGTTGGCGTGAAGCTTCCAGCCACGTCTGCCTTTTTATCACAACTGGGTCTCTGCCTTTATGGAGAAGTCTGCCGACGAGTCTGTGAGTCAAGGCTTACGCAAGAAACGAGTTCCGCCCATGACGTCTGCTTTCCAGCCCAGCGGCCCTCAGCTGGCTCACCCCAACTTTTCCCGTGTCGGGGAAGCACCTTGTTTCCTGTGTCCCGAGAGTGGCACAACTGCTTTAAAACGGCTTAAAATGGTTTATAAGAGCAGGGACAACTGTTGGGGCCCAGGACACACCCCAGATACAGTTTTCAAAATGTTTTCAAAGTGTCCTATCCTGCTTGGTGCAGATCAGTCCTGGGGTGCGAGTGAAACCCACTATGCGCCCCACAAAAGAGCAGAGGATGCTTCACGTTGAGGCTGCGGTCCTCACAATGATCTGGGAATGACTCCCCCACTTTGAAAGCACCGGGGCTTACTTGTGAGTAGAAACGGCTAGGGTTGTGCCGCACGTGCGCTTTACCTTCAGCTGACCGTGCGGCGAGCAGCACTGGGCTGACGGCTGAGGATCTCGCAAGCCGCCGAGACCGGCGGCTCCAGTTTCGGTGCGGCTGTAAATACGCTCTGGGTTTCAGTCAGAACCGGCTAGAACCCTAAAGGAGCTAACCAAAGTGCTGCAACTGTTTTGCGAGGACAGGGTTCAGCACCTAGGATAGCTCCTTTAGAGTCCTGGCTGATTCTAACTGAAACCCGGAATGGATTCACACACACACACACACACACTGAAATCGGAGCCACCATGGCTCACAGGCCTGTTGCTAAGAGGGGGGCGTGAGAATATGTATTTCCTGTGAGGAGCTTCGGCTGTTTTCACCTGCTTAGTTTATATATTTTATATAAGCTTATATGTTTTAAATGTTGCCGAGTGGCAATCCTGAAATCTTATGGACGCTTCCTCTCTCCCGACCACTTTTTGATGGCTTTCCCTTCCTTCTTTAGGGTACTCATATACACTTGATCAGGGAAACTGTTCTCTATTCTTAACTAATATTCATCTTCACTTTCTTGACTCTGAAATGTCTCTGATTATTTTTCCTCCCAAAACAACAACAAGAACAAAAAACAACCCTCAAATAAAACATCAGTATTCATTGGCTTTTTCTGTTACTCAAGTTAGATTCACAAACCTCTCATGCAGGCCTCTGACATAATAATTACAACAACAACAACAACAACAACATTTAAATGGTCCGAGTGTTTCACTTTCAAATTCACTGTCATTAGCCACAAAACAACCCTGCAACTAGACCAATATTATTACCCCCATATAGCAGATATCTTTCCTCTATTTGATCTTCTCTTTGTTTGTTACATTTGGATCTTGCTGTTCCTCCACTAGATGTGATATTACAGCCATTTGTATTTATTGATGCTCCTGCCCCATTTATTCATTTATTAATAGTAGTATTACATTTATATCCCCTGCGTAGGCCTAAGAAATAATTCCCACAGTTCCATGTAAGCATGCATAGGATCGCAATCTTAAATGGGTATTTTGTTGTGCTTCTATGGGGACAAATCCATAGATTGGCTTTGGAGTTCCGACCCTTCCTCTGCTTGTACTGAGTTTCCTGGGTGAATTAGTTGTCTTTTGACTAGCCACACCCCATCGGCAGCCTTTGTGGGACTAACTGCATCCTCCATGGAAGCCATTTTGAGGAAGTGCCCATTAGCAATTTCTCAAATTCTCAAATGTGCCTACGGGTCCAAAATGGTTGGGAACATCTGAATTAACACTACAGAAGACCTGCTCATGGTGGAGATGAAAACTGCTACAACGGGATAGTTTAGTCTATTAAATGGTTAAGTGGCCATAGACAAACTCACAGGACTGTAAGGAGTTTTAAAAAACCACCCCGTCTTCAGTATGATGAATACAATGAGAGAATGCTACAATGAAGTGAACATTGGACTGATTCAAATATTGCTGTGTGTGGTGGAGTGGTGCACCATCTTACATGCTTTTAGGATGTCAGGACATGTATGACATGTATGACATAGACACTCCACACACAGAGACCTGTAAAAAGTTTACTTTTTCCTCCCCTGTTTGAGGGGAAGTATCTTGTAAATGGCATGGCCATGATTACAGACCTCCATGTGAAATCTAATTGTACACTGCTTTTGCACTAGAGTACATTGCTGCTAGTCTGCACTGGGGTATTGCTTCAGTGGAGTTTATTTTCTCCATAGCAGAGAATGTGGAAGAGAAACTTGGAATTTGCCCCAAAGACTCAATAATCGGTTTCATCATTTCCTCCACAATCATCGATCACATTTTATTAGAAATTCAGTCTAACTGGAAAGAACAAAATTACTTCAAACTAAATGCAATTTAAGATTGAATGTTATGAGTTTTCAAGACATTTTTCCTACAGCACAAACCTATGTGTTTCCTCAGAAGTAATGCCCAGTGAGTTCAATTGGAGTAAACTCCCTGTTGAGTGGATATAGGATTACAGTAACTCATGCCTAGAGTTTGTCACAATATCACTAGAGTCTAATATTACATCAACAAAGTGTCACTGATAGTCGACACATGCTTAAGAATAAAGCAGTCAGGTGGTGGCAGAGCAGAATTGGGGAACTTGTGGCCCTCCAAACATTTTGGCCTACAATTCTCATCAGTCCAAGCCAGTAGAGCCAATTTTGCATGGTGCGGAGAAAGTGGCTAGGGAGACATTTCCCCCCTCTCAATACTAGAATCCAGGGTCATCCAGTGAAGCTGATTGGTGGGAGATTTGGGTCAGATAAAAGGAAGTTGTTTTTCACACAGTACATAGTTAAACAATGGAATTTGTTACCGCAAGAAGTAGTGTTGTCCACCAATTTGGATGGCTGTAAAGCGGGATTGGATAAATTCCTGGAGGAGAAGTCTGTCAATGGCTACTAGCCCTGATGGCTATGTGGTACCTCCAGTATCAGAGGCAGTATGCTTATGTAAACAAGTTACTGAGGAACCCAAGTGGGTGGGTGTTGTTGCATGCATGTCCTGCTTGTGGGCTTCCCATGGGCAGCTGCTTGGCCTCTGAGTGAACAAAATGCTGCACTAGATGGACCCTTGGTCTGATCCAGCATGGCTCTACTTATGTTCTTATGTACAGATACTGAAAAGACATAGATTCAAGAGTGATCTCAGTTCTCTGAGTGCTAGTCCTTACGTAGCCAAAAGAGCACCATCCATGTACAAGTCACTGGGGGGGGGGGGGGGCGGGGAGCATCAGCAGGCTCAGAAGGAATCCCAAGGTTTGCAGAAGTACAAAATTTCTTTAGAATAGGGGGTGCAGAACCTCAGGCCCAAGTCTCAGGCCCAGTCCCACTCTCTGGTGTTATACAGTTGGCCAAGCTTTCTTGTCCCAGCCCCTCTCCTGTGACTACCAATCATTGGGTGGTTTCCAGCTTTTGTGCAGTTTTTCCCCTCATTCTAAAGGTTTTAAAAGCTCTCCTAAGGCTTAGTTAAGGGCAGCAAGAGCTTTAAACTAAAATATGCTGGGATTTGGGGTACTTTTGGCCCCGTTCCTTTCCCCCTGACCACTGATCCTTGGGTGGTTTCCTGGCTCTTCTGCAATCCCCCCCCCCCCCATTCTCAATGGCTTATCTAAAGCTTAGTTGCTATCAGTACGAGCTTTAAGCTAAAATATGCTGGGATTTTTATTTTTTATTGTTTTGGATTTTTGGCCCCAGATCCTTTTCCCTGACCACCAATTCTTAGGTGGTTTCCCGTCTTTTGTTGGCGTGGCTTTCCCAAGGCTTAGTTTTGATTATAACTTATTCATTTCGATACTGCCTCTCTGAGCGGTTTCAACAATTCATAAAAATACAAAATACAACATAATAAAAACAGCCTAAAAACTTTAATATAGCAAAATCAAAGCAATGTAAACAGCTAAAATAAATTTCAATAAACAATGTTTTTTTCCTAATAGATCAGGGGAGGGGATGTCTATATGCCAGCGCGTTGGAAGGGATCAGCTCAAAAGCCCGTAGCATCGCTGCTGTGAGGCTAAATCGATAAAGCTAGACGGGGCAGAAGGGAGCACGGGCTATCTGGCTTGAAAGCCCATAGCGCCGGCGCCCATTCCTTTGTGAAGCCCGCCCCCCTGCTCTGCATTCCTGCACTTACCCAAGCTACGCCCACTGGATAACCTGGAGCAAAGGTAAAAGTTGTGGTGAATCCCAATGTGGCTGTGAGTTGGCAGCTGCATCATTTAAACAACGCAGTGCCACTGTGCAGCTACTGCAGGGTTAATAGAGAGTAAAGACACATGCATACCATTCTAAAACAGCAGACATAGATTCTTCATCTTATACCATTAAATGCTTGGAAGCAGAGTGTGGTCTTTACTTGGTGCCAAAAATATGACAGTGTTGGTGCCAGGCAGTACGAGCTTTAAGCTAAAGCATGGTAGTATTTTGGTATTTTGCCCCTGCCCCAGCACTGGAATATGCCCCACCCCCAGAGCTTCTATGAAATGGAATTTGACCCTGAAGCTGGAAGAGGTTCTTTTTTGAGGAACGGGGAAAGTGGGGGGAAACCTGAAACCAGTGAAGACTGAAGAAGCTAAGTGCCTACAGAATGCTGACTAATTGTTGTGGTGGTGATGGCAGGATGGAAAACCAGATGGGAAGGGGAATGAATGGAATCATGTGTTAGATCTGGGTTCTGGTTCTGCCAGGTCTAAGTCATCAACCAGGTTCTTTTGGTTGTGCAAGCCACTTGTGCAAAAAGATGACAGTTCATTGACAGAAAATGGATGCAGAACATATACATGCAAAGAAAGTTCACACCTCCTTCTAGCTAATCAAGCTCTCATAGCTGAGTGTCTATCGGGGGTCCCAAGATAGACGAGAGATGCTCCTTGGAGCCACAGCAGGTTCTGCAGGCCAGTTGTGCAGTTCCTCCTGAAGCGAGGCCAAAGCATGAATCCTGTTGATTGGATCCTGTAGGCTCCTCTGCTAGATACCTTCCTCCCTCTCAGGAGCTGGCAGGCTACATCCCTCCCCCATCTTAGAAGAAGCAGGAGGGCTCCCTCTTGCAGGTTCCCAAAGCATCTCAGCTTGGGAAATTAATTGCCTTTCTAGTGCCTGGTTAGGAGTGAAAACCTCCTAGCTCATCTTGAGATAAGATTCTATGAGAAAGGGTGACATAACTATGAGAGGGCCCATCCAGGGAATGAGGCCTACTCTTGTCAGCTCAAGCCTGCTAAAATCTATTCACTGTGTTAGGCAACAGGGGCTCCTAGCAGCATTTTGGAAGTCTGTGAAGTCCATATTTCTGCTCATTAACGAACTCACTACAAATCTTGAACAAGAGCCTGTCATTCTGCAACATGTGGTTGCAGCTTGTTCTTGGTCTTCTGGATTCCATAACAAAATTGAGTCCTCCTCACATTTATTTATGCATGTTATCTAACCCTGTGCTGATCGTTTGTAAAACAGCTAGAGACTTCCTTTCTGAGCAATAACTAAACTTTTGTTGGGTTACATTTAACTGTAGGCATCTCTTCGTTCTTAATGGTTTGTTTACAGCCCGTATGTCAGTGGCATATCATTGTACTTTGGCCTGCACCTCTGTTCATATAATGAAAAGAGACTTTTTGTGTGTTCATAATTCAATTTGCTCCAATTTGCATTTAATTGTATTTGTTTCATTATACTTGACATTTTTATATTAAAAATAAAACTTTGTAGTGCATTGTTATAGAAGATAGCCTAATTCTTTTTTTTAAAAAAAGCTTTATGGACATAAATAAACTTCCAACTTTGAATTATAGTGAAAACAGTTATTTGCGGACCCTAAGTATGAACAGTTTTCCAGTGAAGTGTGTTTCATGAGTATCGGGAAGGCAGTTAAAAAGGGATGACTAACTAATTCCTGGCTTTGAATTATATATATATATGTTTTATCATGTTGTATTTTATGATTTTAATAGTTGTGAATTCCCAGAGAGCCTTGGCTATTGGGCAGTATAGACATGCAATACATGAATAAATAAATAAATAAATAGTTGTTTTTATCAAATTTTACTTATGGTTGTAAGCCACCTTGCAGGCCATTTTTCTTGGTAGACAGGAAGAGTAATAATAATAATAATAATAATAATAATAAATTTATTTCTTACACATCTCTCCGTTTGGATCAAGGCAGGGAACAACAGTAAATATAAAATATGATAAAATACATAAAACTGATTAAAAATATGGCAAACATTATTATAATAGCAATAAAACATCATAAAACATCCTAAAAACATTCTAAAACTCCACTGGATATGCATGCTGGAAAGACCAGTCTTTATAGCTTTCTTAAATTCTAAAAGCCTGTTAGGTTGATGAGTCTCCTTCGGCTGGTCACTCTACAGTCTGGGAGCGGCAGAAGGAAAGGTCCTCTGGGTAACAGTTGTCAGCCTAGTCTTGGCCGACTGTAGTAAGTTCTTCCCAGAGAACCTGAGCATGCGGGGCAGATTGTATGGGAAAAGGCGATCCTGCAGGTAACCTGGACCCAAACCATGTAGGGCTTTAAAGGTAATGACCAACACTTGGTATTACTTTTGTCCTATGCAGAATGTAGTGGGGCATTGCTGGCAAATTATGGCATATATCATCACATTGGAAGGTGAGCAGGAGTATGGGCAACTGATGTCAATATTAGTGTTGCCAGGGTAGATAGGTTGACAGGGTTGACATCTGGGCCTGCCACAGGGTCTTGTTCCTTTGTCTGTATCTCCATTTCAGGTATCCATTTCAGATTGGGCAGCTGTCTGCAAACAAGTACCCAAGGCCTGTGAGAAGGAAGTGTCATGGTCAAGAATGGATTGTAGATCACTGGTGATACGTTTGAATGGTTTTAGCTGAGGATTACAGGTGACAACATGTGGCGTTCTGTTGTTTTCTCCTCTGGGTCTGTTCTGTAGTAGATTATTCTGGAGTATTACCTGAGTATTAGTCTGGCCATGTTGATCTGGTTTTTTCCCACTTCAATGGGTTGATGTGGTAGTCTGAGAAATGCCTGATTTAGATCCTTAAGCTGTATGTCTCTGTTTGGCAATTCTAAGCAGATGAAGCTATATCATAGGCTTAGCTGTAGACCATGGATTTTGTGGTGTGTTCTGGGTGGAATTTGGAAACACGTAGGTATGTGTAGAGCTCTGTAGATTTCTGATAGGATAATGCTTATATGTCCATTACGTAGTTGCACTGTTGTATCCAAAAAGGTGGAAATTATGAAAGTCCTGATGGAACTTCGTCAGGGCCTCTTGTCCATCAGTCCAAACAATAAAGATGTCTTCAATGAATATTAGGTAGACAAGAGGCTTTTGGGGACTCTACAGAGCGTTTACTAATACTTCTAAGATGAAGGAAATCATCGTAGGACAAGCTTCCTCAACCTGGTGACCTCCAGATGTGTTGTATGGCATACTGGCTGGGAATTATGGGAGCTGCAATCCAACACATCTGGAGGGCACCAGGTTGGTGAAGGCTGTTCTAGGACAAGCCATGTGAAGCTATCAATGTTATAATAAGGATAGTAAATGACATAAAATGTACAATATGACACCCTTTGTGCATCTGGGTTTTTTCCTCTTCTTCTGGGTGTGTACACACACACACACACACACACACACAAACACAGGCAGCAGTTGCAAGTAACCAACTGAATTAAGTCCCCTCTACAAGAATTCGGTTTGATGCCTGGTTATCCAATTATGCACATCTTCTCGCTATCGCTTTTACACCTAATCCCTATACATGGGAGGCGGTGAAGCGCATTAACGGTTGCATGAAACAAGGTTTAAAGGTGTTTAATGCGGAGAATCGCTTGTTTACATAGTCATAAGGCACTTTAACTCCCGCGGTAAATTAAAACTCACTATTTAACACACATGCGAAGATGTGCATAATCGGAGGTAAAAAGCGCCTCGACCTCAAATTTGCGCTCCGCACTTGTAGAGGTAAAATTTTTAATCCACCTTGAAAGAGCTTTAAATCGCTCTTGTAGAGGCACCCTTAGATGCTGAAAGGCACACAACTGCACAGAGTATAAATGACCACCAAGGACAATGGGGGCAAACTAACATCATGTAATATAATGTAAACACAAAAATCACAAATCAGAAGTGAGAGAATTACCTTGTTGTTTTCCAGTTTCAATTCAGCATTTCATTGCTACAAATGCATGCAACTGTTGTTACATATCTAAACTCTGTTTAAAGTACTGTTGTCAACTAATAATTCTCACTTCTGATTTGTGACTTTTGTGACTTCACCAGGAGTAGATACTTCTATCTTGGGTAAAGCAGCCACAGAATTCACAGGCTTTTATAAGTTCTTTATTCATGGAAGATCTTCTTCTTCTTCTTCTTCTTCTTCTTCTTCTTCTTCTTCTTCTTCCTCCTCCTCCTCCTCCTCCTCCTCCTCCTCCTCCTCCCTACTACTATTTTTATTCTATTCCAATTGCATTCAACATTTTTATTGAGAAAAAAGAATCCCACTCTGTTAAAACATCTTCATTCTCTCCCTTCTTTGAATAGTGCCATCTTTCCCCACAATAGTGCACACCACACACTCCCTTCCCACCCACCCCTCTTTTTGCCCCCCCCCCCCGAATACCACAGGTCTCTCTTAGGCAAGATCTACACCAAGCAGGATATAGTACTTTGAAAGCGGTTTGAAAACGGTATATGGAATGCGTCATGGGCCCCAACAGTTGCCAATACCGTTCTAAACCGTTATAAAGTAGCAATGTAAATCCTGCCTCATTTTCGGTTACACATGGCTATAGCAGCAACCCTAGTGTGCTTTTTAATTCATCCCAGTGTATGATAGTGGCCGTTGCTCTCCTAAGTAGTTGAGGTGGTATGGTTGAGTGGATTTTAAGGGGAACCCACTGAGGTATTGAATAGTTTTTAATATTTCAATGGACAGTGAGCAAAATGTAATCCAAAGATTGTTATTGCCCCCTTTGATGCATTTTAAATATACAATTGGACAAGAAGATATAGTACAGTAACAAACCAAGCATTTGTTGCACTCATATCATTTCAACTGGGTCAGCAGTTCAGAATATTTTAGCCTATAGTCTTTACTGTCCAGCAAATCACATTTGCTGGACAGTAAAAGAATACTATTCCTTTGTATATTATAGAATTTGGTGCTATTTATTGATGTTTGTGTAAGGGAATATAAAATGAGTGTTTATTCTAACCAAACACCAGGCTGGAGTATCAGAGACGAGTGAAGTTTGAATTTGAATATTCTCAGTGGCTACTAGATGTTTGGAAAGATAATTTGGTAGGTCAAGCTTCATGTTTAGGGTGTCCATAAAGAAAGGAGGACAGTGCTCCTGTATCTTTAACAGTTGTATAGAAAAGGGAACTTCAGCAGGTGTCATTTGTATGCATGTAGCACTTGGTGAAATTTCCTCTTCATCACAATAGGTATAACTTCAGGAGCCCTGCCTTCTTTTGAATCTGGTCACTCTAGTCGAGCTGTAAGAAATATAGGGAATCTGACAGGATGCCCTAATTCAGCCCTGGGATTTCTTCAGGTGGCCTTGGGATCCCTCTCTGGTATATAGGGTAACCATAATGGAAAGGAGGACAATACTCCTGTATCTTTAACAGTTGTATAGAAAAGGGAATTTCAGCAAGTGTCATTTGTATGCACGCAGCACCTGGTGAAATTCCCTCTTCATCACAACAGTTAAAGCTGCAGGAGCTATACTAGATACAACAGAGGGCAGGGCTTCTGCAGCTTTAACTGTTGTGATGAAGAGGAAATACAGTGCAGTTTTGGGATTTTTGGGGGGTGGGAAATACACTTTTCTCCCTGTGTTGTAGCTGCATTTTTGTTGTGCATTAAGTTGCCAAAAGGTTTGCTAATTCCTTGCTTCCATAATCTTAACAATGCTTATTGAAAGAAATGCCTGGTTCTTACTATACTTTGAGCTAATCTAATATGGATCTGAATTTAACGATTTTTCATTGTTTCCATGTAGACAGATACGATATTTGACCAGAAGACAGAATTTGATGTGTTTTTGTATAACTTTGGTTATGCAATCGTATAATATACTAACGTGGTTGTCTGAATTCTGTAGGTTTCCATTAAGCCCAAACATTCATGTGGAACTAATGAACTATGCCTAGACCTTTATGGGTGCCGCAATAACAGTACTATTCAAAGCAGCTGTTAATAGTTAATTGGAAGCACTCAAGGAAGACAAAGCAATGGGGGAAACAGTGAAGGAGGTTTCAGTGAAAACTGAGAAACTAGTGGCATGGGAGAGAAGCTTTAGAAGGTTTTCTTAAGCACTCTAAACAGTAATTAGGTCAACAGGGTGTATCCCACTTCATGGAGCCTTCCTCTCTGTGGATGATGGGAGTTGTAGTTCAGCACGTCCTCTGAGGGAGGTTTGGAGGATAGCAACAAGGGAGAAGGCCTTTTTGGTGGTGGGCCCCAATTGTGGAATCTTTGCCCAGGCACAGGGAGACAAAAGATGGTAGAACAGAGAGAAGGCAAGAGTGTGTAAATTCAGTTACAAATCAGTATGCTTTGGTTTAATGTGTAAACTGACAGGGTTCTTATGTCAAAGGTTTTGGGGAAGAGGTGAGTTTGGAGGAGGAATTTGAAGGAAGATAGTATCGCATAGCACAGGGCAGGGATAGGCAATCTGGTGCCCTCCAGATGTTTTGGACTACACCTCCCATTGGCCTGCTAGCTGGGGCTTGTGGGAGTTATATTCCAAAACTTCTAGAGGCCCTCTGGCATAGTGAGTGTACATGGGGAATCAAGGCTACAAACCCCAAGGGAACTTCTCTATATTTAAGACTTAGATACAAATGAAAATCTGTTCTTGAAATTTATCTTTCTGTTTGGCTCCTAAAGACACAAAGATGCTCTGTCAAGACCTTGATCCACATGTTCTGGTTTGGTAGAGGAGGACATCTCACATGGAATAATTAGCTACATTGCCAACTGTAAAGGGTTTAGGTAGCAATACATTTTCTTCCCTGCTCAGGATGGAGGGATACCACTGGGAAAGGATCTATCTGTCTTTTGTACCCAGTGCTTATGACACCTTAGCCCCTTGCTGATATGCACGCTGGAATGAGGAAATATATTCATGCTGGCAGGAATCCATGCCTTCCTTTTTACAGGTATAGAGGTATGACTTTTATATGATGGCCAGATGCAAAAGAACACAGAGATCCTACACACTTAATAGTTCTCCAGGAGAGGGAATTTCAGCCGGTGTAGATTGTCCCTCTTCTACAAAAATATTAAGGGTGCAATCCTTAAATTCTACAATTCGCAGCATTCCCTAGTCAACCATTATAGTAAAAGCTGGCTGGTGAATGCTGGGAGTTGTAAAACCTTTTTGTCTAAATGTGCATAGGATTGCACCCTAAAGTTGCAGGGGCACTGGTCATTTTTTTGTATCTAGCCACCCTAGTTGACTGAGAGGAGTTCCAGATAGTGTTGAGATGGTAAAAGTTGTATTTTCTTCAATGGAATGAATTATTATCAGCCTTATTAAAATAATTCTTCCAAATGCTTTATAGTGTTAATATTGTCTGTTGCATCCTCATAACCATTCTATGAAAGTGCTATGAAAGATTTCCTCTACTTGACTGAAGGCAGAATGATTCAACATTATTTCAAATTTCTTGTGCAATTGTGGTAGAAGAGTCATAATGGGGCTTTTGAGGAATGGCTAACCTGCATTATTTCTTCAGTCTGTACTTTTCCAATCCTTTGTTGCATTGTATCACAGTTTTTTTAAAAATAAATAAATAAATAAGTAAATACCCTTCAGGTATAGAAGATACCCACTGTTTGACTTTCAGAATGAGAATATAAATCAAAATACATATATTTTATAGGGCCACTAGGAGGCAGGCTATTGTCTTATGTTACTGTAATTCAAAACATAAGAATAACATGTTAAAAATGAATGTAATATTCTTTATAAGATATAGTTTGTGGATTTTTTTTTTTTTACAAAAATGTGTTGCTTGTTCGATACAAATATCTGGGCTTATCCAGGTAGTGTAGTGCCTGAATAATTAAGGTATAACCCCATGTCCTTGAAGTGTGTGTGTGTATGCATGCAGTGTTATACTGGGACGTGCTATAGCTCCATGGTAGAGCACATGCTTTGCATACAGAAGGTCCCAAGTTCAACCCTTAGCATCACCAAGTAGAAAAATTCCTACCTGAAACCCTGGAGAACATCTGCCATTTGTTGTGGACAATACTGGCCTAGGTGGGCTGACTCAGTAGAAAGCAGTTTCCTGTGTTCTTTTAAGCATTATTGAACAGAGAAGGAGAGACTATGAACTAGACAAGGAAGATAGTGCTAAAAGCTAGCTGTAGCCTGGAAGGAATATTTGGGGGTGGAGATATCTCTTTCTGAAGTTCTCATACAGGACTATTAATTTGCTGGCTTTCGGAGTTCATAAGCCAACCTTCCCCAGCCTGGTACCCTTTAGCTCCCATCGGCCCCAGCCAGCAAGACCAATGGTCATGAGTCCTGGGAGTGGAAGTCCAAGTCATCTGGATGGCACCAGGTGGGGGAAAGCTATTGCCTTCACCTATGCTCAACTTGCATTGTTGTAAATAGCCCCCAAGTATTACAAAATCCCATTTGTCTCCAGGGAGCTTTCCTTCCGAAAGCAAATGCTCCCTCTGGGATGTCTCACCATTTGGAGGAACACTATATATGAAGGATGATCAGATACAGTGGGAGTGGCTGTAGCTCAGAGGTAGAGCCCATGCTTTGCAAGCAGAAAGTCCCATGTTTGGTCCCTGATATCTCTGGGTCAGGTTGGAAAAACTCCTGCCTGAAACCCTAGAGAGGCACAATACTGGGCTAGATGGACTTATGATCTATCTCAGTATATGGCAACTTCCTATGTTCCTAACAGAATACAGGACTTTGGTAACATTAAATAGCAAATGCAGGTTGTCATGCAGAGATAAAGGGCCTTTCTACATGACGCTTTTATCCCGCATCTTCTGCTTCCACTTCCAGATACTTTGCAATATTCAGATTGGGTCCTTTACATGTGCTTTTTTTTTCCAGGTGGTTTCTTTCTCTGCTGTTCTATATGTTTTATTACACAGCCACTACATGATGCAGTGGTATAGCAGGATTGTGCAGCTACACAGAGCATTTCATAGCGCTGTTCAGGATATACCAGACTTCTTTTGATCTAACCCCACCCCCTGTGATAATGGTTACAAAGCACGGGAGAGGCCTTGGAGGAGGATGACATTCTGAAAAGGACCAGTAAAGTTTTGTGCTCGTGAGCAATCATGAGCGCACAATAAAAGCCTTGGGTAGAAAGGATCAAAGACAGTTGCAGTATCTGAAATTTCCCACTTTTACAAGGCTATTGGAGTTTCAACAGGCCTGTCTTCCTGAGCACCTAGTCATCCTGCAAGCTTTAGTATGATTTAAGTAGGGTGACCATATTTTGGAAACCAAAAAGGAGGACAAGATGGCCGCCCCCAAGGGGGCGTGGCCTTGGTCACATGTCTAATTTCATACCTCACAATTAAGACAAATATGTTCTACATAATATGTTAATGTTAAACTTACTGAAATAAAGAACGAGTAAGACAGTCAATGTATCAGAAATTTACACTTTCTTTTTGGCATTCTGAATGCTTTTCTACGAAGTTTTTACTGAATTATAGACCAGAACAGAATCTAAAAGACAATAAAGTAAGATATCATTGCGCATCTCCTACAGTTAAACCACCTTACTGTTGTGAAATGCAGTCAGTTGGGAAAAAAGGGAAAAGAAGGGGCAGGAGTACATCACCACTTTCCATGTTTATCTTACAAACACATCCCTTAAAAACAGAAGTGGCATATGGAAATTCTCTGATGTAAGTTATGGATGACGAAGAATGTAACTTTTAAGCATAGTCCACAGTGAACTAGGATTTCACAGCTAAAAAAATAACTAACATCAGAGAATCACCATGCCAGTTTCCCAATCCACGCATCACACAATTGACAACGCAATTCTTCCAAACATCCCACCTCCCTTTGTAGCTGAGATATCATAGTTCACTGTGGACTATGCTTAAAAACCAATGGTGCTGCTGATGGTGAGGAATCCACCTACCTAAGGCAAAAATAAAAATTCATTCACACACATACACACCCAAGGTAAAATATTAATAATAATTAATAATAGTAATAATAATCCACACATACCTCACACATGCTTATCACAGGCAAAAAAATAATAATAATTAAATCCTCACCCCCTGCACACTCACCCAAAGTGGAAAAAACCCACACCCTCTCCAAAACAATTAAAAAAAAAACTCCCCCCACACACCAAAGGCAAAATAATAATAATGATAATAATCCATAGCCAGCTACCCAATAACATTCATCAACATAATAAATCTACACACAGACATGCACCCCCCCCCAAGGCAAAACATAAAATCATATAAACAATACAACATCTACCCACATACTCACCCAAGGCATAATAACAACAATAAAAATAACAAGAATACAAATCCACACACTCACATGGGCAAAACCAACCAAACACCTATACACATTCAACCAAGGACTGCCCACTCCCTGTCCCCTGCCCGCTGCACCCCCGCCCACCCTGCAGGACCTCCACCTGCCTGCATCACGTACTGCTTGCCTCCCGCCGGCCCATGCCATGCGCCCTGCTGCCCGCGCCACATCATTCGCACCGCTTGATGCCCATGCCGCGCCCACCCACCCAGTACCATGTGCCCCATGCCCAGCACCTCGCGACCCACCACAAGCGTTCCGCACCCTTTGCACCACTTGCAGCCCATGCCGAGCCGCCCACACCCGCCCATCACCACGTGCCCCGCACACACTTACCCCTTCATCATGGCCTGCGCTGCTACTATTGCCTTCACCATCTGGTTGTTCTCCCACAAGTCTCCCGAGAGCAGGACAAGACAGGGAGAGAGTTGGGAGGTATGACGTCCAAAATAAAGGGCCGGATCGCCGAGAGAGAGGGGGGGGGGGAGAAAGAGAACCCTTTCCCCCCCCCCCTGCAGCCCTCCTTCTCCATGATCCAGACCTTTAGCAAAATAAAGGGCTGGATCGCAGAGAGGGAAGATGGGGGGGGGGATAAAGAGAGATCTTTCACCCACCCCAGCCCTCCTTCTCCATGATCCAGACCTTAAGCAAAATAAAGGGCTGGATCATGGAGAGGGAAGGTGGGGGGGGAGAAAGAGAGCTCTTTCACCACCACCACCCCCCCGCAGCCCTCCTTCTCCATGATCCAGACCTTTAGCAAAATAAAGGGCTGGATCGCGGAGAGGGAAGGTGGGGGGGGGGGGAGAAAGAGAGCTCTTTCACCCCCCCCCCCAGCCCTCCTTCTCCATGATCTAGACATTTAGCAAAATAAAGGGCTGGATCACGGAGAGGGAAGGTGGGGGGGAGAAAGAGAACTCTTCCCCCCCCCCCGCAGTCCTCCTTCTCCATGATCCAGACCTTTAGCAAAATAAAGGGCTGGATTGCAGAGAGGGAAGATGGGGGGGGGATAAAGAGAGATCTTTCACCCCCCCCCCCCAGCCCTCCTTCTCCATGATCCAGACCTTAAGCAAAATAAAGGGCTGGATCACGGAGAGGGAAAGTGGGGGGGGGGGAAAGAGAGCTCTTTCACCCCCCCCCCCCGCAGCCCTCCTTCTCCATGATCTAGACCTTTAGCAAAATAAAGGGCTGGATCACGGAGATGGAAGGTGGGGGGGGGAGAAAGAGAGCTCTTTCACCTCCCCAGTCCTCCTTCTCCATGATCTAGACATTTAGCAAAATAAAGGGCTGGATCGCGGAGAAGGAAGGTGGGGGGGAGAAAGAGAGCTCTTTCACCGCCCCCAGCCCTCCTTCTCCATGATCCAGACCTTTAGCAAAATAAAGGGCTGGATCGCTGAGAGGGAAGGTGGGGGGGGGAGAAAGAGAGCTCTTTCACCCCCCCAGCCCTCCTTCTCCGTGATCCAGACCTTTAGCAAAATAAAGGGCTGGATCGTGGAGAGGGAAGGTGGGGGGGGAGAAAGAGAGCTCTTTCACCGCCCCCAGCCCTCCTTCTCCATGATCCAGATCTTTAGCAAAATAAAGGGCTGGATCGCTGAGAGGGAAGGTGGGGGGGGAGAAAGAGAGCTCTTTCACCCCCCCAGCCCTCCTTCTCCATGATCCAGATCTTTAGTAAAATAAAGGGCTGGATCGCTGAGAGGGAAGGTGGGGGAGGGGAGAAAGAGAGCTCTTTCACCCCCCCCCCCCCAGCCCTCCTTCTCCGTGATCCAGACCTTTAGCAAAATAAAGGGCTGGATCGCTGAGAGGGAAGGTGGGGGGGGGAGAAAGAGAGCTCTTTCACCCCCCCAGCCCTCCTTCTCCATGATCCAGATCTTTAGTAAAATAAAGGGCTGGATCGCTGAGAGGGAAGGTGGGGGAGGGGAGAAAGAGAGCTCTTTCACCCCCCCCCCCCAGCCCTCCTTCTCCGTGATCCAGACCTTTAGCAAAATAAAGGGCTGGATCGCTGAGAGGGAAGGTGGGGGGGAGAAAGAGAGCTCTTTCACCCCCCCCCCCCAGCCCTCCTTCTCTGTGATCCAGACCTTTAGCAAAATAAAGAGCCGGATCGCGGAGATAGGGGAGAGAAAGTGAGCTCTTTCGCCCCCCACCCTCCCTCTCCAGGATACCGTCCTTTAGAACAACGTGTGCCTGCACTTCCAGGTACGTGTCATCCAGCCTTTTCCCCACACCGGTGCTTTCCTTGGCCTGCGTGATCACGCTGGCCAAGAACAAGCCCTGGATGATGGGAGGAGCTGTATAATGCATACCCAGAAGTACTGCACGTGTCGTTCTAGCCCCTTCCCAGCGCCAATCAGGGGCTGTTCTTGGCCTACACTATCAAAGAACAGGCCCCAGATGGCGCAGGGATCTGCCTAATTCCCGGACTTTCCAGGAAATCAGCTGATTTCCCCCCCAGACGCCATTTTGGCACCCCGTTTCTGGACTTGTCCGGAGGAAAGAGGACGTCTGGTCACCCTAGATTTAAGTTATTTTGATTATAATGATACTAGAATTAAGGTTGAGGGAGAACATGTGACCTTTACATGAAGCA
This sequence comes from Anniella stebbinsi, assembly GCA_029215795.1. Lineage (NCBI taxonomy): Eukaryota > Metazoa > Chordata > Lepidosauria > Squamata > Anniellidae > Anniella > Anniella stebbinsi. The sequence continues at coordinate 118,697,756 of JARDYH010000004.1, read as the reverse complement.
TTTTTCAATAGGAATGTGCTGGTCCTTTGTTTACATATGGATAGGCTGACCATATGAAAAGGAGGACAGGGCTCATGTAACTTTAACAGTTGTAGAGAAAAAGGAATTTCAGCCAGTGTCATTTGTATGCAATTAGTTCCTGGTGAAATTCCCTCTACCTCACAACAGTTAGTTGCAGGGGCCCTGCCTTCTTTTGTATATGGTCACTCTAGTATAGTGCCTGCAATTTTAACTGTTGTGATGAAGAGAGAATTTCACCAGGAGCTAATTGCATACAAATGACACTGGCTGAAATTCCCTTTTCTCTACAACTGTTAAAGTTACATGAGCCCTGTCCTCCTTTTCATATGGTCAGCCTACATATGGATGCCTTCTCTTCTATTCTAAATCTCCCGTAGGTTTCATTTCTCTGTTAAGGACATTGTTACAAGAGTAAGAGTATCTGGGTGGAGGTCAGCCTTTCCCAGCCTGGTGTCCTCCAGATGTTGTGGACTGCAATTCCCATCAGCCCCAGCCAGCATGACCAATGGTCAGGTATCGTGAGAGTTGTAGCCAAGATATCGGAGGGCACCGGGCTGGGGAAGACATTAAAAACATATTGTGAAGGGAGCAGATCTGGAACGGGATGTATTACATTTGGCAGTTATATAATTGCCTAGAAGTATTTGAGTTGTGTTGTTGATACTTTGAAGATTCCCAGTCTCTTGTCCCCTTAAACACAACATGACACACATAAAAACGGGCAGAGAAGATGCAGTCATTGTGAAAGCTTCACCAGTGGAATTTGGATGTTGCATAGCTCTTAAAGGTAAAGGCACTAAAGCCCTGCTTGAAAAGAAAAATAGTAAAACTACTTCCTTTAGAAGCCACAGTGTCATGATTAATGCCAGTTTCTTGCACGGATCAGACAAAAAAAGATTAGGATTGGCAAGATTAAGGCCTGGGTTTCCTGCTTCACTCACCCTCTTTCAACACTAAGGAGTTAATTACATGTTACATTACTTGCAGGTATTATAAAAAATCCCAGCCATGGGGGTGGGGGGAGGAGGTGGTTCCCACGAGGAATGCAGGGTATGGGGTAGAGAGGTTTATCTAGGGTGACCAGATAAAATCCATGTCAGGGCTCATGTAACTTTAACAGTTGTAGAGAAAAGGGAATTTCAGCCAGTGTCATTTGTATGCAATTAGTTCCTGGTGAAATTCCCTCTTCATCACAACTGTTAAAGTTGCAGTGGCCCTGCCTTCTTTTGTATATGGTCACTCTAGTATAGTGCCTGCAACTTTAACTGTTGTGATGAAGAGGGAATTTCACCAGGAACTAATTGCATACAAATGCCATTGGCTGAAATTCCCTTTTCTCTACAACTGTTAAAGTTACATGAGTCCTGACCTAGATTTTATCTGGTCACCCTAGGTTTATCCCTTCCCTCCCTAGACTCAGTTTTGATGAAAATTGCCACCTGCTACAATTAACGGTAAACTCCCCCCCCCCAGCTCCCATTGGCTGTCAATGGAGCTGTTTTTTCTATCTCTAACTGCAGTGCCCTGTGTGGGGGCACTTCCAGTGGGATTGAAGCTGGGAAACGAAAGGTTCCTTGTCCTAAATGCTGCAGTTCTGATGGGAACCACTCCTCAATGCCTAGGATAATTTAAAAATAAATCTATGGAAAGCCTGCAAAATTTATAGGACAAATTATTGCCCATAAAATCTCATTTTTCAAAAAATAAAAACCATCAAAACAGCACAACTAACATATTTGAACAAGAAGTTGAAGCTTCTTTTATCCCAGTTTGCTGCTTGTCCCAGCCCACAACTTTGTCAGGATCTACAGAATGTTAAATATGAGTTGAATAATATTCTCTCTCAGCAGGCGGAATTTGCTTTAACCTGTTTACATCAGGTGTATTGGGAAAATGGCGAGCATCCAGGTAAGATTCTGGGACATCGCCTCAAGCAGCAAAAGCATAGAAATGTTATTTCATCTAGAAAATATGAGAGTTATATGTTATACACCTCCCTTGCAGATATAAAGGTAGATTTTTTACAGCTTGCATAGCATGGGCAATGAAATATTGGAGAAAGACCTAGACACTTTCCCCCTTCATTTTGATCTCCTGTGTCTAGGGCCTCATCTACAAGAATTCACCTTTACGCCTGGTTAGGCGATTATGCGCATATTCGCTGAAGCGCATTTACACCTAATACCTCTGTACGAGAGGCGGCGAAGCGCATTACTGGACGTCCGAAACGCGATTTAAACTGTTGACATGCAGAGAATCGCTTGTTCACATAGTCAAAATGCGCTTTAACGGCTGGAGCAAAATAAAACTCGCTATTTAATGCACATTCGATAATGCGCATAATCGGAGAGAAAATGTGCCTCTACGCCCGATTTGCGCTCCGTTCTTGTAGAGGTAAATTTTTTAATGCACCTTGAAAGAGCTTTAAATGCCTCTTGTAGAGGCAGCATAGATCTTTCTCAAAGGCAGTTTCTTTCCGCTCCCTTGCATATGGAGGAAATTATGAAAGCCATTATTTGTATGAATACTGAGAAATCACCTGGCCTGGATGAGCTTCCAATTAAATGGTATAATTTCCCCCTGCAATTAGCGTTCCACAAATACATTGCTTTTATAACCATATTTTTGAATCTGGCTCTCACCCTTCATTAAATGATCACTATAATCCCTAAACCTGGCATAAGATTTTTAACACATATCTTTTTTTTGGCTGGTAGACTTCAAGAAGCCATTACAGCATTATTTTGAACAGATCAAGTGGGATTTAGCAAACATAGACAGGGTCTGTAAGCGTTTAACTGCGATAGAATGGACCAGGCCTCTGTCGTTTGTTTGAACGCTGAAAAGGCCTTTGATAAAATTTATTGGCAATTTATTTTTGCAACTGTGATTAAATTGAGCTTTCTTTTAGAATTTTCGAGGTGGATCAGAACTCTATATTCATTTCCAAGAGTGACAGTTATGACTAATGGTCTTTTGTGTGTGTGTGTGGGGGGGTCCACTTGAGAGGGGAATCAGACAGAAACTTCCACTTTCTCCTTTGATAATTGACTTACGTTTGGTACCTCTGGGTTGTGTCATTAGACAGAATAGCAGAATTCTTCGCTTTGTGCTTGATTACACAGAATCTCAAATCATTTTTTTACACTGATGATCTTTTATTGTTTATTTATGAACTCCAGTCATCTGTGCAGACTTTGATGCCATTGATTAATATGGTTGGTAGTCTGATTATTTAATTAATTGGTCAAAATCTATATTTCATAGTGTATTAGCAGATTGGCAATTTTGGTCGTGCCTGAATATTATTACTTATCTTGGAATACTTATTCCCAGTGATATATATCAAATGGTAAAGCTTAATTTGAATAAATTGATTTATTAAATTTCTCAGGATTTAGATAGATTGAGATTTAGATTTAAAGCTGAGTTTGTGGGCTAAGGTAAGACACTCAAGATGAACACTTTACCTCGGATTGTTTATGTTATACATGGGATTCCTTTATTTATACCTCACAAATGTTTTCAAAAAAACAATACTTTGTTTCATACATGTTTGGGGGTTCTTCTCTGCCACAATTATCTTTGAAAAGAACGCAACTTCCAATTAAAGAAGGTGGATTTGGTTTTCTGGATCTTGCTCTACATCATTGGGCTTATCTGGTGACTTGTTCTGAATTTTGGCCTTTCTCATTTACACTGGATATTCTGCCTTAGTCAGTTTTGAGATCATCATCATGAGATCTTCGTGTCTGGAGCTTCTCTCTAAATGAATAACATTAGGTGCTAGGCAGTTTTCTACTGGAACAGTCATTAATGTTTGCTGATGTACATGGTCTTTTAAATGATTGACCTTCTCCCTGGAAATTTCCAAATGGTCAGCATAAATGGATTCCCTGCACCCTTTTGACATCCAAAAGGCTTATATTACAATATTAGAAGGATAAGTGCTCACCTCCTATTATGCAATGGGTCAAGGACCTCACAACGCTTTCAGTATTTGAATGGGTGGCATACCTTCAAATGGGTACTTATTTGAATATCTGGTCTGCTTTTGTTGAAGCTTTTGTGTAATTGTTAGGAAGTTGTATTTTCACGTATATGCATTTCATATATATTTATTGATATGAATATACAAATCTATCTACGTGTATATGTATATATACTTTTTTCTCTTGTAATTTCACATTTTTTTAAAAAAATAGTCAAAGAGGATAATAAATAAGCAAGCAAATAAATATTATTGGAATTTTTAAAATAAGAATTCAAAGTCTGTTGACACGTGTAATTAGGCCCTGAGCGACTTTAATATGCCTGTGCCCCTCCACACCTCCTGGGATAATCACCTTGCATTTTACTGAAACCGCAGGACAAGGATGTGTGTGCTCCATTCAAACTTAGTTTACAATGGAACATTCATTATTTTCATAGGGAAATGTCTTGCAAATTATCTCAAACTATGTTCTCATTTATTTTCAGCCCAGAGAAAGAGACGTATACCAGAGAAAAAAGTGCTGGCAAACATAGCTGAAAGTGAAATGTTATCTTCTTTCTCTTCTCATATGAATGTGTTTAGTTACTACAGAGGAGGTTAAGGTTGCAGTCCTGAACATGCTTACCTTGACACACCAAGACTTACTTCTGAGTAAACATAGAAGTGTTCTTGACAACTTTTAAACTCCTGCTCCTCTACCTTAACTGCCAAAAATGCAGACATTAAGCAAGTGCAGCCTTTCCTAGCTTCACCCTTCCCACTTACTTGATTAGCATGTTTTTAGAGGCATAAGAGAGGGGCAGCCATGTTGTGGTAACCCTCTGGACTTGCTTTCCTGCTATGATGCACAAATGTAAGCTTTCCAAGAGGCCTGGAATTACTGTAGATTTAATCCTGTTTGAAATAGCCTTGAGGATTTGTAGCTGCTGAAACAGTAGTCTGTCTGCCTTCTCCTCTTTTCTAATTAGGATAATCCAATACAAATGAGGACATGGCAGTGTAGGTGCAGGTTGCCACGCAGGGCTGAGAAAAGCAGGTACCACAAGGCAACACCTGCACATGAGATTCTGCCCACAGATCTTTTCTGCCACATCTACTTTGGCCCTCAGGGCCCAGGGTTTTGATGTCTTTCCAGGTTCCAATGTTACTCTGCCCACCCAGGCAGCCCTTTTTTTTCTTTTTTCTTTTTTTTAGTGACGGGTGCTTCCTTTTCCTCATTCAGCAGTTATCTTAGCTGCTTACAGCCCAGCATCATGACAGGTTTGTTAGATGGCATTGAAGCAAGCTTTTTTAAAAAGCATTCTTTTCCCATACAATCCGCCCCGCACGCTCAGGTCCTCTGGGAAGAATTTATTACAGTCAACAAGAACTAGACTGACAACCGTTACCCAGAGGACCTTCTCTTCTGCCGCTCCCAGATTATGGAATGACCTGCCGGGAGAGATTCGCCAACTCACTAGTCTTCCGGAATTTAAAAGATCTATAAAGACTTATCTCTTCCGGCAGGCCTACCCAGATGAATTTTAAAGTGTTTTATTGGTGTTTTATTGGTGTTTTAATGATGTACTGGTTTTATCTGCTTTTAATCAGTTTTTGTATTTTGTGTTTGGTGTTGTTCCCCGCCTCGATCCGTTGGGAGAGGCGGGTGATAAATAAATAAATATATTATTATTATTATTATTATTATTATTATAACTCCTATCATTTTCCTTGCTTTTCTCTGGGAATATCCTGAGAGTCCAGCCATTACAAGGGCCAGACTACTGAAAAAGCCAGTGTGGCGTACTGGTTGGAACATTGGACTGGGAACAGGGAGATCTGGCTTTGAATCCCTACTCTGGCATGATTGTTACTATGTGACCTTCTCTCAGCTTAACCTACCTCACAGGGTTGATGTGAGGATAAGATGGAAAGAGTAGAACCTTGTCTGTTACCTTGTACCCTTTGGAGGTAGGATGGATAAAAATGTAGTAATGATGTAACTCCAAAAGAACATGCCTCTAAACATAAACCAGGAAATGAACTGCATTCATTAGGATACCACCCTCCCCTTAAAAAAAAAAAGAGAACTCTAAGCTTCTTGTGTTCAACCATGCTCCTGAGAATGAGTTGGCAAGATGAGAAAAAGAAGATTTGGCCAAAGATATTCAAAATCATTCCAAGAATGATTGGCACAAGACATCAATCGATTTATTTTGACTGCATCTGCATTAAAGAAAGAGCTTCAGTGCAAAGTGTGACAACTGGAGAATGTGAACTGGGAGAAGTGTGTGCATTTTCATCTTGTGGTTTGGCCGAGCCTACAATATCTTTCCCTTTTCTTAGTATGCATATGATCTTTCCCAATGTGTCGGCATGGGCAAACTTCCTGTGTGTCCATGGGCAAAACTTAACAGCATCTATTGTGTAATGCTTCTTGTGATTCACTGCCTGGTTTCTTACTCATTTGGGGCTTGCCGTTGCTTGCACGCAAAGCTTTGATTATGGGTTAGGTAGGGTGACCAGATGGAAAGGAAGACAGGACTCCTGTATCTTTAACAGTTCTGTAGAAAACAGAATTTCAGCAGGTGTCATTTGTATGCATGCAGCAGCTGGTGAAATTCCCTCTTCATCACAACAGTTAAAGCTGCAGGAGCCCTGCCCTCTTTTGTATCTGGTCACTAGAGATACAGATTCTTTGCCATGTAGTGGAATAACAGCTGATTATTAATTACATATTTTGTTACATATTTATACTGCCCAACAGCCAAGGCTCTCTAGGCAGTTCACAATTAAGACAGCCCTTAGATGTTTGATCACACTTGGCTAGGATCAGTCATGGTTCCATGGCAAAGCACAATGCCTTACACACATAAGTCCCTAAATTCAGTACCTGGCATGGTCAGTTAAAGAGGAATTGGGGTAGCAAGGCTGGAGAAGAAGCAAGGCTGCTTCCAGTCAGAGTGGACAGTGCTGGGCTACACAAACCAATAAACCATGAGGCAGCTTCATATGAACTAGAAGATGAAGAAGAGCTCTCTCATCTGTATTATCCTACCAAGCGATCAGGAGAATTTCACCACCCCTCAGGTATGGAGTAAAATGGTAAGCCCTAGCCATGCCTTAGATCATGTGAACTGGATGCCTGTGCAGTCGAATGTCGGCATGGAGCACCCAGTTGATATGGGAAGCCATCAGCATGGGAGGGGAGAAGAGAGGGTTCGCAGACATGAACCAAAGCTAAAGCACTGTGTTCCAAATCTCCCATCTGCAACTAGCCCCATGTTGAAAAGCAGTGGATAGTTTTGGTGACTGCTGATTTATGCTCATTGCCGTGGTACAAGGAAAGGTTCCTGGAGCTTTCTTTCCCCTCAACTCCTGGCAAAAATCATAGTGTCACCGTAATTTATTGTTTCCGAGAGTTTTGGCTTCCAGCTATTTACATTCATTATGTTTTAAATACCACAGGAGACTGAAATGTTAATAACAAGAGCTAATTGTCCTTTACTAATCTAGTGGAACAACAAAATGTTAGACATATACTTTTCCGCAGGAAACCCATAAAGTTTTAGAATTTCCAAATGCTACGTTGCTCGTTAAGAGTTGTGTTGTGTGTGTGGCTGTCAGTCAAATAGAGGATAGTATACTTCCAAGAGACTAGAGCCTATCTACACTACTGCTTTAAAATGGTTTATAACAGTTTTAAACCAGTTAATAACCGTTATTAACCCGTTTAAAACTGTTATAAACCGTTTTAAAGCAGTAGCGTAGATAGGCTGTAAGAATATGTAGCCTGCTGGTTTAACATTTTCATTATTTTCCACGAGGATGTCTATTGTAGAAAGAAAACAAAGCTGACCAATAATAATGGGGGAAACTTTTATTTTATTTATTAGATTTGTATGCTGCCCAGTTGGCAAAGACCTTTGGGGCAGTTTACAATCATAAAACCAAACAACAACAAAAATACATTAAACTAAAAATACAACAATACATTTATCAAAAGGGTACAATATTATGCATGAAAAAAATATTAACATTGAGTATTCAGCAATAAAATGAATACAGCAACAGATTAAAGATTACTGCACTTCTGAGACAAATAGTTATTGCACATGTTCTCAGGGTTAGGGTAGATTTTTTGTTTGTTTGTAGTTTTTTCCCCACTAGTGATATAGACCTTTACATAAACCCCAATTTTGGTGTTTATGGCTATATTAAAATTCACAGTAACATTCAAAGGTCTTCTTTTGAATATGTTCAAGGGGCTCATCAGACGAGCGTTTTATAGCACACTCGTTACTGGCCACTCACGGATTTTCACTGTTCCTTTTCACGACGGCGTCTGCCTCCAGCACCTTCTGCTTGTTTTTCCATAACAAAAAAAGACCTGGAAAATCCTTCCCCCCCCCCCCCGATGAAACTTGCTGCTATTTCCTGCTGTGGGCAGGAGAAGCTGCATGATAAAAACGCCCCCTGAATGGGCCACGTGGTGGTTGCTTGCTTCCTCTTTCTTCTCCGTGTGAAGAAAGAGGAAGGTATTTGTCTGCATTGTGCAACAACAGCAAGAGGCAAAGCGAGGGCAGGGAAACATGACACCGCCCCCGCCACGTCTGATGACGCTCCAAGAGAAACTTAGAAGACAGTCGTTTCTTTTAAAGAACATTTGCTGTGATTGTCTTTAATACTTCATACTAACCAGACTGGCTCTGAGAAAATAGCATGGGGTGCTGATACATGTTACTAACTGATACACGTTACTAGAGGACTACTAATGGTCCTCGTAACCCCACCCCCCACCCCCCATAAGCTTTTACAGCCAGACACACTTGATTTGGCAGATTTGTTCTAGCAGATTAGTGACGATCTGGTTCAAAATGGATACTGAGAACGAAGGGCAAAAAAAGGAGAGAAGCAGGTTCTCAGAATGCTTATATTTATCTTATACTTTATTTCCAAGCCCAACGCGTTTCGGCCTATGAAATTATCGTAGGAGACTTGAATTGAAGAGAGCTGTGAAGACTGAAGATGTTTTTAATAATGTATTTGTTTTTATTTGTTTTCATGTTTTATCTATTTTATGATTCTTGTATTTATATTTATTGTTGTTCTCTGGATGGAGAGGCGGGTTAGAAATAAAATAAAGACATAAAATAAAGAAATCTTCCTGTTAAGAGTATTTCTGCAGACATCTCTTATCAATCCCCTGAAGAAAGCCTTAAAAAAAACAATATAGCCCAAAACGTGTTGGGCTTGGACATAAAGTATCTTAGCATTCTGAGAACCTGCTTCTCTCCCTTTTTTGCCGTGAGTTAGATGCTCTCCTCCTTTTGGTTTTTTGTTACTGAGAATGAAGACATTCAGTCAAATGTATGTGACTTTGTCACACATGTATGTGAGTTTGACTTTGTTCCAACTGGAATGTAAAACTAGACCACCAATATCCGGGTGGTCTTAGCAACGTTACATGCATTTGGGTGCCATTGGCATAAAAACTAACTCATTGAAATGGATAGTTTGCATGGAATAAAATAAACGTGCAAGCAAGAATTGGCAGGGATTTAGTATCTTGCTTTTATTTTTTATTTTGTAATTCTGAGCTAACCTTTCCTACAGGTGTTCCTGTATTATGGGAAAACAATGGTGTTACAACAAGCCCTGAGAAAGCTGGATGTAATGGAAATCTTTTCCTTTCGTTTGGCACTAGAAGATGCACTATGTGTGTAGGACATGAGGTCATAAATCAAAATAGAAAAGACAGCTTGAATCCTTATCTTTTCAGCAACAACTACATCTCCCTTCCTTTCCCATCAGCTAGTATTATTTACCCAAGGAACTCTGCCTAAGGAAAAGTCTGTTTATTGGTTCAGGTCAAGTGCTGCGCTTTCCGGTTTACTGAAGCCAGTTATCACAATTTTACTCTCAAATATTTGGTAAAAACAACAGGGGCTGTGCTACTGGGAATGGACCATGGCTCGGGGCCATGGCTGAATGGTAGAGCATCTGCTTTGCATCCAAAAGGCTCCAGGTTCGATCCCTGGCATCTCCAGGTAGGGCAGGAAAAACTCTGCCAGTCAGTGTTGACAAAACTGGGCTAGATGGAATAATGGCCTAACTCAATATAAGCTTCCTATGTTCCTAACATGACCCATGATCTTATTATTTTTGTACAGCCTTTGCAAAAGTAGGGTTGTCTCGAGTGCTCGACTGAGTCCAGGAGTCCCCTGGGTCTGCCACCCCAGACCCAGTTGAGTGCTTGCGAGGCTCCTATGAGCGCTCAGCAGCTGTCTGCCTTCGCTGCTGAAATTGCGTGCTTCTCCCACTGTGTCAATGGTGGCTGCCATTGATGCAGCAGAGGGAAGTGCGCAATTTCAGTAGTGAGGGCAGAGTGCTTGATGGGACAAACTGTGCCTTAAAAGGAGCTCGTGTGGCCCAGAGAGCAGGGGCAGATGGTGGGGGTGATGGAGCGAACGTCCACCGAGTTGACCATGAATGAATCAGCCCACCCCCTAAAAGTGAACGCTTAGTACAACTACCATGTAAGCTTATCTTCCCTTTTCCAACCCTTCACTACTGGGCCAAATCATATTCTAGAACTATGCACTTTATCAATCGCAGGCTGGTTTATTTATCTCCCGTGAGCTTGCTGCATATTTCACATGGAATTTGGTTGAGGGTAGACACATCACTGTTTAATGGTTTGTCTACTTCAAAGCATTTGTTAAATCAGGCAATAAATAAATCAGACAGATTTAGGGGCATCAGATAAGAAATTGTGAATGGGATTGCCCCTTTAATCAGAAAGGGAATAGAATGCACCAAGTGATGGCTGAGAAGAGAAGCCAAGCCGTGCGCCAAAGACGATACTGTTTTGGAAATTTGGTATCTAAATTTGGCATCTGTTTCTTTCCACTGAAGGCCACAGCAAGCCGTGCTAAGCTTTGAATGTTTTGTCCAGTGTGATCAGATGTCTTTAATGATCTTCCTCCTGAGATAAGGAACTGTGGGCTTTTCTACGCCAGGCTTTTTATCCCACAACGTTACTGGGGCTTCTGTTTCCAATTTCATTGCAGGGTTAAGCTTGGCTTTTTAAAAGCACTTCCCCCTTTTTCCCCCCAGGGGTTCCTATATCTCCAAGTTGTATATGTTTCATTATACAGCCACTAGATGGCGCTGCAGACCCTGGAGGTTGATGATATAGTCATGTAAAGGACCTGCAAATTTCTGTGAGTAACCAATGTCGATCGCAGGATAAAAGCCTCATGTAGAGAAGCCCTGTATAACTGTTCATCTTGACATCCTCTGGAGCTGGTGATGTATGGGAGATTATCTAGCAAATGCAGTAATGGTTTATATTTAAGGATGCACAGCTGTGCATCTTTAGTTAAAGTTCGAAAGGAAAAAACAGGTTCCACTATGGAAAAGAGGAATGGGGGGGGGGGTCATTCTAACCTTAGTAAAACTGAAAAAAAGGAAGTGATTAATACCTCTTTGCAAGAGGGAGTGGTCCCAGGCCTCCTGAAAGAGGTGACAGTGAGACCACTCCTAAAGAAATCTTCCCTGGACCCTTTAAATCTGAATAACTACAGGTCAGTAGCAAATGTTCCATTCCTGGGCAAGGTCCTGGAGCGGGTGGTTGCGAGCCAGCTCCAGGCACTCTTGGATGAAACCGATTATCTGGATCCATTTCAGTCGGGTTTCAGGCTTGGTTTTGGTATGGAAACAGCCTTGGTCACCCTGTATGATGACCTATGTCGGGAGAAAGATAGGGGGAGTGTGACTCTGTTGATTCTTCTGGGATGACTGGCTGAGTTGGGAGTGGGAGGCACTGCATTGCAGTGGTTCCGCTCCTACTTGGGGGGTCGGCTCCAGAAGGTGATGCTTGGGGAACATTGCTCGGCCCCATGGATTCTCCAGTATGGGGTTCCGCAGGGGTCAGTCTTGTCCCCCATGCTGTTCAACATCTACATGAAAACGTTGAGTGCAGTCAATCCAGAGTTTTGGAGTGCGTTGTCATCAGTACGCTGATGACACGCGGCTCTTTTTCTCCTTTTCATCTTCATGAGGTGAGGCTGTGGATGTGCTGAACCAGTGCCTGGCTGCAACAATGGACTGGATGAGGGCTAATAAACTGAAATCCAGACAAGACTGAGACGCTGTTAGTGGGTGGTTCCGCTGACCGGATGGAGGGTGGTCAACCTGTTCTGGATGGGGTTGCACTCCCCTTGAAGGAGCGGGTTTGTAGCTTGGGGGTTCTCCTAGAACCATCTCTGTCACTTGAGGCGCAGGTGACCTCAGTGGCATGGAGTGCCTTCTACCAACTTTGGTTGGTGGCCCAGCTACGTCCTTAACTGGACAGGGATAACCTGCCTTCAGTTGTTCATTCTCTGGTATCCTCCAAGTTAGATTACTGCAATGCACTCTACGTGGGGCTGCCTTTCAAGGTGGTTCGGAAGCTGCAGCTTGTGCAAAATGCAGCGGCCAGATTGATAACCAGAACCAGTAGGTTCTAGCATATACCTACTCTGGCCTGCTTGCATTGGCTGCCTGTATGTTTCCGAGCCCGATTCAAGGTGCTGGTTTTAACCTATAAAGCCTTACACGGCTTGGGACCACAATACCTGATGGAACGCCTTTCCCGACATGAACCTACCTGAACACTACGTTCAACATCTAAGGCCCTCCTCCGAGTGCCTACTCCGAGGGAAGCTCGGGGGTCGGCAACAAGAGAGAGGGCCTTCTCTGTGGTGGCCCCCCAATTGTGGAACAATCTCCCTGACGAGGCCCGCCTGGCACCAACATTGTTATCTTTTCAGCGCCAGGTCAAGATTTTCCTCTTCTCTCAGGCATCTGGCAATATCTGAGGAGCCTGGGTTTGTTTTTGTTTTTGTAGCTTTTTTGGGCTGTTGTAGCGGTTTTAAATGTACAGATCGTGTGTATGTTGTATGTTTTTGATGTTTTAATTTTTGTACATTGTTTTTAATTGTTTTTATCCTATGTAAACCGCCCAGAGAGCTTTGGTTATGGGGCAGTATACAAATGTAATAAATAAATAAATAAACTGCCATCTGGAGCGAAAGCAGCAAGCAGCAGCATCTGTGAATTTCTGGGCTCTCTCTCTCTCTCTCTCTTGCTCTGTGTGTGTGCGTGTTTGTACGTACATGGACAAGCAATCCCCTCAGCATGGCCTTACCCTACCACAAGGAAGCCATAGAATTGAATGGGAGTGAAACTTTAGTTCATAAGCAGGCCTGTCTTGCTGCCTGAAGTTTGAGAAGCAGACTCAGCCTGGTTCTTGCCTCCTTTTTCAACAGAAGAAGAGTCCTCTTTTCTCTTTTGAAATGTATTTTCCCTTGGCCTTGAGACCCTTTTGGCTATATTTTCCCAGCCCAGTTTCTCTGACCCAGGCACCCAGGTGTGTAGTTTTCATCCCCTATTTGATTTTGCTCACTGGTGAAGGTTGGGCATCACAGCACTTTTCATTCTAATTTATATTCTACACTCTCTACTTGGATTAATTTTCCCTATTTGGACTTTGCTGAGTTCTACACCCTGGATTCTAGGAGAGATCTCTTTCAACTTTCCTCTGGATCCATGATAACCTGGTCTTCAGACCTCTCCTTGGAATGGGTAAGTATACATTCCTTTTAATTCCCCTCTCTCTCTTTCCTTTTTTCTAAGAGTTTGGACCACACTGCTATAAAGCTGAAAGCTTCAAACACTTCATTTAACTAGTTTGAGCCAGTTGTAAGTTTTAAAGCACAACTTTGAAACCTGGGTCTACAACATTGTTTTCAGCCTAGTTATAGTTTTTCTAATAGACCTTAGCAATAGCAACAGATAAACTGCATTGTGGGAGAAGATTCGGAAGATTTCACTCCTGTATTGCAACTGTTGCGTGGGAGGAGAGATGGGAAGTTCAGCTTTTCTTACTCTTGCATAACAGCAAAAGCAACCTAAGATCAAATCTGCAGAGAAGCAGAGAAAAAGGAGACTATTTCGGAGGAGGGACTTCCGGTTGCCTTGGAGGAGGAGTGCAGCAGGCAGGTCAGCTCCAGTATTTAGTTTTTAGCTTATTTTAGTTTTAGTTTTAGTTTTTATATCCATTTTATTCCGCTATTCCCCCAAGGACTGGCGTCTATATATATTTTTATACTGCTACATTGCTGTTACTAAATAGCAACAGTAACAGCACTGTTTTTAACAGCTGCTGAGAGCATTTTAATCTAACTAATTGGTTGGGGGAGAGCCCGGACACCAGAAGTAACAGATAACCGAGCCAGCCAAGGTTGCTTATATAGCAACAAAGTGATAAAGTAATAAAGAAGGACAAAACAAGAACTTGAAAGGGAAGGCAGTAAAGTAAAGTAAATGAGCAGAAGGCGGCGCAGAACGTGGGCTGAGTGGCTGCGTGGAGACATAACCTGCTGAGATCATTATTATTCCCTAAGCACGTAAATATGGTCCTCACAAGAGGGGGCTATAAGAAAGCAGGTCAGCTTCCAATAATAGAAGATGTGGCAGAGTATATAAAAACATTTAAACAACTTAAACAACCTAAAATCACCAACTTTTTCCACTCTGCCTCCGCGACTCATAAGTAGTCTGCAGTAGAGACCAAGGCATTAAAGGTAAATTCCATGGACTGGTCAATGGGCCCTCACTGCTTAATGCGAGATGAGGAGCTAGGCATCACGGATGGAGGCAGCCTGGCTGACGAACTTGCAGCAGCTGAAGAAGGAACAAAGAGTGGAGAGCCTTCTATATTAGGTCTAGAAGACTCCCTGCAAGGTCCCATAACTAGCCATCTGGGAGGCATAGACTCAGCTCATGCACTGGAAAAATCTGAAACTCCTACAGTATCATTCCAGTATGACGGCCAAAGTGATTATGACAGTAACAACGTCTTCTTCGGCGTAATTGAATATATGTTTAACCAACAGTTTGGCCGGTTTCAGAATCTATTTATGTCCTGGGCTGATGATGTTTCTTTAATAAAGCAATTTCTTTCTGAAAGCAAGGATCTGCTGACGACGCTGACAATATTTGCTTTGGGGTTACCGAATACAGAAAAGCTTCCCCAACATGGCATCAGCAACTGTAAGAACCTGACTACAGGCTGCAATACGCTGCCTGCTTCGCTGCTGTGTGCAAGCAAGACACCAACTGAAGGGAGCAACCCCGCACCTTTTGGAAACATTCGATCAGAGAGCAAACTGCCAGTACAAGTTCGAGGAAAAGGCAGCACTAAATTGGAATCTAAACAGGCCAGATACTGCAGACCTTCTAGAGCTAAAGCTAGAAAACCAGCTATAATCCTCAAGAAAAAAACAAAAAATCAAACAAAGGGGTCCTATACTAGGAAAGCAACAAAAATGAATTTCAACAGACTTTTCAAGTTGCTGGAGGTGTCAGAGTCGGAAATGAAGAGAAGCAAGGCAAAGGAAAGGAATGAAGCCGGGCATACAAAGGCAATACAACAACCTATACGGTCTCCGTTAAGCTTAAAGCCTTTGCCCATTGTGACTGGGGATTTGCAGTCATCTAAAATAGAGCCTCAACTCTTAACCACACCAATTTCCCCCTCACCTAAACAAGCTTACATTGTTCCAAATGGGATGCACAAAATAAGGAACAAAATTTGGCAGCTTCAACTTCTAAATCAAAATTTAGTATTTTTAAATTACCCAAAACCCAAGGGGGCACTGACACAGGAGGCCCGTATTGAGCATTTGATAAGGATGCTATGTGAAATTACTCAAATACAGCTGGATAAAAAATCAGTCCTTAAAGTAGAATATATATTTTTTAATTATATCACTGCACGGGCGATTATAACCTTCGCTTCAGCAAATACTGCTAATCGTATCTATCAATGTAGTGAGTCCCTGTCGAAATCTGGGCTGATGGTCTGCAGACATTTCATGGACCTGAGACTGTTAGGGCTGATGGGAGTCCATTCAGCCCCATGTCAAGTGCACAAAGACCCCCTATTTAGGGATACGATTAATTTAAACCTCCCTTCTGATTCACTTAATATAAATGTAAATGCAATAGAATGCAGTAAAGACTCAGTATCAGCAGAGCACAGATGGTCCCCGCCCCCTAAGTCTGAGACACCGTCGGGTGGGGAGTTCACTCGTGATGAGTGGAAACTTATCAACAGTTTTGAGAACCTCCCAGCTATCGAACAGCAGCGTATTCTGAGAAGATTGTCAGCTCTTATGGACCACTTGGCCCATAAAATTGCCCAAAATACAAGATCCTGTCCGGAAATTGGGCTAAGTTCACAAGAATTCGTACAGGACAGTGTAAAACATCAGACAGGAGAAATCAGAAGTGAACTCTCGTGGACAGCAAAGGAACTGATCCCAAGGTTAGGAGGTATCGTCCCAAGCCCAAGAATAGAGATTGGCAATAATAGTAAAGAAGCTATCCCTGCTGCTCACAGGTCACAGAACATACAAGTACTAGCAGAGGAGCCTCCAATATATAGAAATCCTATCATGACTTTAAAAGAATCCAACAAAGAGGTGACAATAAACTCCATCAAGCCAAAGAAAAAGGACAAGGGAGCAATCCACCCCTCCTCTACTTGGAGAAATGGATGTGTTATGGACAATATGAATGGCCAGCTGGATATAATATCAGAAGCAGACTGACATAAGGAAGGGGCAATCCTCTCCATGCTAAGGCTTGTGTCTTAGAATGCTGCGGGTTGGGGGTCAAAATGTAGGGTTCGATCTATAATCAAATATTTTACTATGTTTGATATAATATGCCTGCAGGAAACTTGGTGCAGGGATGATATATCAGTCAATGGTTACACCTCCTATTCCATGCCAGCAGTGCATGGATGAGGCAAGGGGAGAGACTCTAAGGGGCTTTGTTGTCTGATTGCAGCTTCGCTTAAGGCAAAAGTGATTGACCAGAGGAATTTGGAGCATACAGCTCAAGCTTTGATTCTGGAACTTAGGGCAGCTAATGTAACTTTCCTCCTGCTAAATGTTTATATGACACCCATATCCTGTAGGGAGACCATTTCCGTACAGTGGTATAAATTTGAGGGTTTCTTCTTGGAGCTAAGGGAAAAATATCCATCCGCTCATCCTCTTTTAATGGGGGACTTCAATGCGAGAACGGGATCCCAGCTGGTGGACCATGAAGTTAGTGGAGTTGACCTAATAACTGGCGGGATACAACCTAGAGCCAGAATTAGACACTCTAAAGATCTCTCCACCAATTTTCCCGGCAAATGTCTGCTTCAATTTGTGTCTAGGAACGATGTGGTCATAATGAATGGTAACTCTCATGATGATAGATGGGGTGAGTTTACCTTCGTTTCATCCAGAGGGGCCAGTGTTATTGATTATATGTTAGTACACAAGTCACTATTACATTTATGCAGAAATTTTAAAATTGCGGAAAATCTGGAAAGCGATCACCTTCCCCTGGAACTCATGCTTTCCCTCCCTGGCATGCTTCATGCAGAAGTAACTGTCCCATCAATGTCTGGGCAGTATTGCAGAATGGGTCAAAGGAAAATTATCTGGTCTAGTAACTCCACTCTGCGGCTTAATCAGTTGAAACGCTCTACTGAATGCACATCACTGACTGAACAGCTGCTTTCGGCAACGTCTACCGAGCTGTGTATCTCGGCTTTTGAAAATCTCATGAATGTTCTATCTGCTGCTCTGGAGAGCAGACGTAAGCCAATGGCTCCGTCTGATACCCGGTCCAGCAGATGGTTTGATAAGGAGTGTGCCGATGCGAGGGAGGGGCTGCGTTCAATCTATCGAGAATACAGGCAGAATAATGAAAGGCAACTCCCAAGCTCATACTATATTAAAAAAAAAAAGCTACAAAAAACTTGTGAGATCGAAAAAATATCAGGCAGATAAAGCTGAGTGGCAACGGCTAATAGGGGCCTCGCAACTAAAAAACAGCAGTACCTTCTGGCGGATAGTGGCACAAACAAATAGAAAAGGTAACGGAGATTTGGAATGCCATATCTCTGCAGACAGATGGGAAGAGCATTTTCGTAAGTTATTCAATGGGGACCATTTGTTAGCCCCATCTCCGGTACCACCCCCTAATATGTCGCATTGGCCCGATGTAGAATCTGGGAGTATAGAAGAGTTGTTAGCCCAGCTGAAAGTAGGAAAGGCCCCTGGTCCCGATGGAATCCCTCCGGAAATGTTAAAATGTAATATCAAATGGTGGGGATCCCTATTGGCAACCTTATTTACCAATATAAACAAGTCAGGCTTAATCCCGCAAGTTTGGAGAAGGGCGTTTGTAATTCCGCTGTATAAAAAGGGTCCAAAAAGCTATCCATTTAATTATAGGCCTATTAGCATACTTTCTATCATAGGTAAGGTCTACGCAAGTTACTTAAATGTCAAACTCACAGATTGGGCCCATAACAGCAATGTTTTAGGCAAGGAGCAGATCGGGTTCAGACCTGGCTGCTCCACAAATGATCACTGTTTTGTGCTGTCTCATCTGGCCCTTAAATACACAACTCCAAGGGGCGGTAAGCTGTTTGCAGCATTCATGGACCTTAAGTCAGCATTTGACTCAATTGATCGCTCCCGTCTCTGGGAAAAGCTGAAACAACTTGGTATAGAGCAAAGGCTGTTATTTTTTATTCAAATGCTGTACTCTAACACCAATGCTCAGGTCTGATGCAGCAATCAGGGGCACTTTACGAATGAATTTGCTGCAAACAGCGGGGTCAGGCAGGGTTGTGTGCTTGCTCCCACTCTATTCAATCTATTCCTGGCTGACCTTCCACACTGGTTGGAAGCAATCCAATCCCACTCTCCCAAACTAGGAACATCTAAAGTGTGCATTTTATTGTATGCTGACGATGCAGTGCTGTTATCGCAGACCCGCCTTGGACTTAGGAGGCTTTTAAATGGATTCAAGGACTATTGTGATCAAAATAACCTACTGATTAATTATCAGAAATCCAAAGTTCTAGTCTTCGCTAAAAAAAGAAAGAGATACATGTGGTCTGCAAGGGGTAATAAAATTGGCCAAGTGGATGCGTATAAATATCTGGGAGTTTGGTTCCAGGAAAATCTCAACTGGTCCAAACAGATTAAATATGTAAAGCTAAGAGCAGAGCAAATGGCAGGGGCACTGTTAAGATTCTTTTTTGCAAAGGGGGGCAAATTTATACCAGCGGCCATTCGAGTATTTAAAGCAAAAATGGTGGCCCAGCCCCTATCTGGTTTCCTCTGTCAAGGGCCTCATTAGAAACCATCCAAACAAAATTCCTGAGATCAATCTTTGGAGTCCCAAGATGCGTGTCAGGAGCCGCCATTAATTTGGAGGCTGGTTTAAGCTCTATGAGCTGTATAGCATGGACACACACACTAACATTTTGGCTCCGTCATCTCCGGGCACAACCGTTTGAATCTCTATCAGCCCAGGTTCTTTTGGACCATTTCCAATCTACCTGGAGTAGGGCCGTGATGTGGAAACTTTCATCTCTGGGCTTGTCACTTCTCCACCTACTAACTTTGGATCCAGGCAATGCTAAACAGATAATCAGGCAAAGACTACTGGACATGGAGATACAAAATCTACGTGGGAGTGCCTTGGGCCCCTGCTGTCCTCTTTCTTTGGGTCTTTCAGACGCTATGCCTAGTGGGAAAATGGCCTATTTAGAGTGGCTCAATATCCCCAAATATAGACGAGCCTTCTCTTTGGCCCGTTTTAATGTCCTTCCTTCTAAGTTGTTGGAAGGAAGATACAATAAAATCCCTGTTGAGAGAAGGCTTTGCCCATGCAACAACTCTGAGGTAGAGTCCTTAGAACATGTGTTGTTTAACTGCTGCTTTTATCAAAATGCTAGGATTGCCCTGCTGTATCCTCTCACACGGCATCAGGTGGGTTGTTCCAGGGAGTCATTAGTCGAGTTGCTTTTGAAGGGTGTAGATAAGTGTATTACAGTGCAAGTTGCGAAATTCCTATCCTCTGCGATCCAAAGCACAGCCCTAATTTTAATGTCCTGATGTAAATAATTTTGTACGTGTTGCATATAGTGTATTACTTTGCTGGTCTGTTTGACTGTAAATAAAGTTCTTCTTCTATAACTGCAGTGTATTTTGCATACTGTACACATGTATTTTCTTTCTAATCGTTGCATGTTTCACTTTTCATTTCATGTATCTGATGTTCTTTTGCATTTACTTTTCTTCATAAACCATTCATATCTTAAGACTTCTTGTGTGTCATGTTTTCATTAGTTTAACAAGTTAAAAGGGGTATTCACTGTTTTCATGCTTATGTTTTAAAATCTTTTTTCAACAGACCTAGTAACTTCAAGAGTTACAGAGTTGGGGAAAATCCTCAATCTCTTTGCTATCAGAGGCACTGAGTAAGGGACCCTTGGAGATAATTTAGACTGACCCCAACCACATAACTAGAGTAATCATATGGAAAGGAGGACAAGGCTCCTGTATCTTTAATAGTTGTATAGAAAAGGGAATTTCAGCAGGTGTCATTTGTATGCATGCAGCACCTGGTGAAATTCCCTCTTCGTCACAACAGTCAAAGCTGCAGGCGCCCTGCCCTTTTTTGTATCCAGTCTATACCAGAGTGTCATTTATTAATTTGAAAGGTAGGTTTAACACATAATACTAGTTTTGATTTTATATTGGATGTCAACATAGTGTAACATCCTGGCTGATGCTGGCTTGGTTGTCAACTGTATAATATCCCGTCATCCATTACACAAAGCCATGAAATTCATTAAACAAAACAAAACAAAACAAACTATGGTTTACAAAACAACGTTAAGGCTCTACAGCTTTCAACCAAGCACCAAAAAGCAGGGAAATTGGCCTGCACCAAAAAGCAGCCTTAATGCCACATCTTCCCTAAGGAGGCAGAAAGTGCAAGTGAAATTCTCATTCTCTCAAAGCAGATAAACCATGAGGACAGGATGGAGAATATGATATGCAGAGGTTGTTAGAAATGCCCATTCTGTTTTAGAAAAGGACAACACAATCTGGAAAGTTGAAAGCGAGTTTCTTTATTGCAAAGCCTTTTGCAAAAGGGGTGTGGCTATACAAGCTTGGCACACACTGAAAATCATAAATCACACAGCATTTATTCCCTGTCCCCCGGCCGGAAAAGGTCCCTCCTCTAAAAGGTTACAGCCTATCCAGTACACCTGATTATAATACTAAAATCCCCGCCTTTGTTTATCTCCAGCCGTTCTCCTCGCGGAAATGAACGGAAACGTGAAATCGGGACTCCACACTCACTTCATGTGTTTTTCAACACGTCTCATACACACACAGACTTCTTCACTTGCAATCTTCCTCATCCACCAAGGTAATACTTAATAGCCGATTTTCTTACCTTGGTCTTGTATACAAGAGTTGCCTGGATGAGCCGCGGTTTTCCAGGGTGTGCCCTGTCGTTTTGACAATCTCCAGCAACAAAGAAACTGCTCCCACCAAAGTCCAGGGCCTCAGGAACGTGTTGCCAGTCCGCCCCTGGTCACAGTGGCCTTCAAGGAGGCTGCTGAAATCAGCAGAGGCGCCTTCCTCATTGTTGGCCACTAGCGGTCAGCAGCTGTGATGGCTTAGGTTTCCTGGTCAATGCACCATCTGTTAGAAATGCCCATTCTGATTTAGAAAAGGACAACACAATCTGGAAAGTTGAAAGCGAGTTTCTTTATTGCAAAGCCTTTTGCAAAAGGGGCTATACAAGCTTGGCACACACCGAAAATCATAAATCACTTTCCCCCGGCCGGAAAAGGTCCCTCCTCTAAAAGGTTACAGCCTATCCAGTACGCCTGATACTAAAATCCCCACCTTTGTTTATCCTCCCCTCTCCTCCACACTTTTACACCCACACATGTATTTACCAGAATCATCTGTTTCCTCTATAATTGCAAGCAATCTTAGCAAAGCTTGACCTACTGTCATGGTCTAGTTATTTCTACCTGTGTTCACGCATCCGCTTCCAACCACAGCCACCTGTGTTCCTACTTGCATTAGCTAAGTTCCATCTACTAAATGAAGTCTCATGACTAAAACAGTGAGTGGAACAATTTCCCCATGGTCTTGTGTCTTCCTTCACGCTTCAAAGGCCACAGACACCTGACAATTCTGCTTCACTGTATGTGCCTATCTTTAGCTCATGCTCCTCTGCCCCTTTTCTGACTACTGTGCATTTGGCATCTTATATGTGCCTCCTAAATTAAAATTGCTTTAGCTTATTGATTATTGGATTAAATATATGTGCATAGGCTTTATATGTGCTTACTGGATTATATATATAATTGCTTAGCCCTGAATGTTACCTGATGGAAAAGCAACATTTCCCACAAGGTGACTGTGGGGTTGTGGAAAACTGATCACGAACAACTTAGGGTCACCTACTTCTCTTTTTTTATACATTTGCCAGCGAGTGAAGAGTTCTTTTATATCCTTGATTAAAAAAAATCAATCTTGGAGAAGAACCCAAGAAGGGCTGCAATGCCTCATTTATATTGAAGCTGAGCATTTCAGATCACTGTCAAGACACGACATAGAGAACATCTTTGTTCCTATGGGGTGGCAATACGTGCAGCATATGCGAATTCACGTCCAGCAGAACTGTTCAGGGTGGTGAGGGGTCTAACCCAGGCACCTTCTCCCCTGAATCCGATTTTAGAGCCTTCGGTAGTTCGCTGTGATGCCTTTAACGATCATTTCACAGATAAAATCTCTCGGATAAGAGCCGACTTAGATGCCATTGTTATAGCAGAGGCTGACAGTGGAGTGTCCAGTGACTCTGCGAGTAGGATTACACTTGATCAGTTTCAGTTGGTGAGTACCGAGGACGTGGACAAGGTACTTGGATGTGTGAGGAGGACGACTTGCCCTCTCGATCCCTGTCCTTCTTGGCTGGTCGTCCAGGGAGGAGATGCAGTTAGATCACATTTACAACATATCATTAATGCATCTCTCAGGGAGGGGAGTTTTCCATCATGTTTAAAAGAGGCAGTGGTACGGCCGCTTCTAAAAAAGCCCTCCCTGGATCCCCTGGACCTTAATAACTACAGGCCAATATCAAACCTTCCATTTTTGGGCAAGGTGATCAAGAGGGCGGTTGCCTTCCAACTCCAGGCAGTCTTGGATGACACTGATTTTCTAGACCCATTTCAAACCGGCTTCATGGCAGGATACAGAGTTGAGACTGCTTTGGTTGCCTTAGTGGATGATCTACGCCTCAGTATTGACAGGGGGAGTGTGTCCCTGCTGGTACTCCTGGACCTCTCAGCAGCTTTCGATACCATCGACCATGGTATCCTTCTGGAGTGCCTGGGGGACTTGGGGGCACTGTGCTTCAGTGGTTCCAATCCTATCTCTCGGGCAGGTTCCAGATGGTGATTCTTGGGGATAGCTGCTCTTCAAAAAAGGAGTTGCTATGTGGTGTACCACAAGGTGCCATCCTTTCCCCAATGCTGTTTAACATTTACATGAAACTGCTGGGAGAGATCATCCAGAGGCATGGGGCGGGGTGATATCAATACGCAGATGACACCCAAATATATTTCTCTATGCCTTCAACAACATTGTCAGCTAAGGATAGTGTGTCTCCTCTGAATGATTGCTTGGAGGCGGTAATGGGCTGGATGAGGAAAAACAAACTGAAGCTTAATCCAGACAAGACGGAGGTGCTCGCTGTCAAAGGCCCCAACCTGGGTTTGGAGGTGTGCCAACCAGTTCTGGATGGGGTTACACCCCCCCCAAAAGACTGTGTTCGCAGCCTGGGGGTACTCCTGGATCCATCGCTCCGAATGACAGCTCAGATAGATGCGACGGCCAGGAGTGCCTACTATCAGCTTTGGCTGATACGCCAGCTGCACCCCTTCCTAGAGTTGGAAGTCCTAAAGACGGTAGTGCACACGCTGGTAACTTCGAGGCTTGACTTCTACAATGCGCTGTACATAGGGCTACCTTTGTGCATAGTCCGGAAACTTCAACTTGTTCAAAATATGGCAGCCAGGTTGGTCTCCGGTACATCTAGGGGTGACCACATTACACCAGTTTCAAAATCACTTCATTGGCTGCTAATTAGTTTCCAGGTGAAGTATAAGGTGTTGGTTATTACCTTTAAAGCCCTACATGGTTTGGGTCCAGGTTACCTGCGGGATCGCCTTCTCCCGTACAATCCGCCCCGCACACTTAGGTCCTCTGGGAAGAACTTACTCAAGTCAGCCAGAACTAGGCTGACGAGTGTTACCTAGAGGACCTTCTCTTCCACCGCTCCCAGACTGTGGAATGGTCTGCTGGAGGAGATTAGACAGTCTTCATGAATTTAAGAGAGTCATGAAGACTGATCTCTTCCGGCAGGCCTATCCAGATTAATTTTAAGATGTTTTTAATGATGTATTTTCTCTTGTTTTTTTACAATTTTAACTGTTTTGTGATTCTTGTTTTTATATTGTTGTTGTTCCCCACCTCGATCCGGAGGGAGAGGCGGGTTATAAATAAATATTATTATTATATTATTATATTATTACTGAGGGCCAAACAAAACTTTCTGCATCACACATAACTGGCTTATGTATATTATTTATTTAAAACATTTCTTGGCTGCCTTTTACAACAGGAGCCATCCCAAGGCAGAGTACAACAATAAAACACATAATAAAAACCGATGCAATAATAAAACAGGGAAAAAAGGAAAAACTACAGCAAGTTACATACAGCTTACTTTTCATAATCTCACATAACAGAGCTTATTTGAGTGTAAGCACAGATGGGACTTCCCATTTAGTTCCAAAATTCCACCCCCCTGCACGGATGTCAAAAATAAGAAAAAAATGTCCTCATGGATTCCAATGGAGACATTTTTTTCTTTTTTAAATCTCTCTCTCTCCCCAGTAGGGTGTATATGGAATTTTGGGTTAAAAACAGGAGGGGAATGCTTAAATTCCCCCTCCCGAATAAGTCCTTATACAAATTAGGCCCATAAAGGCTTACATTCAAGTATGCTCTGCTATGTGTGTGAATAGCAGAACATTTAGCTTGGCCTTGAGATTCTAAGTTCACACCAAGGAATTAAGAAAGCTTGGTGTCATCACTAGCTTTTAATCCACCTCATTCTCAAGAACTTTGGGGGGGGGAGTAAACAACATATGTTCCAACCCCCTTATTCTCAGGGGACAGAGTTTGACATATCTCTTCTTGGGGAAGAAAGTTTTACAGGTATGGGGCAACCATCAAGAACATATCTACATTCAAATGTACACAATGTTACCACCAAGAAAACAAGTGGGAAGGGGTTTAGAGATGGGAAGTTACCTGTTCAGGAGCTTGGGATCTGCCTCTTTCAGAAAGATGAACCGTCCTGACAACCTTGTTTTTGCTGTGTGTGTGTATGTTTTAAAAATAATAATCAAGTTCTGTTTTAAAAAGATCCATTCAAGGTGGAACAGAATATTTAAACTACCAGTTGGGGGAGCCAGATATTGCTTCTTCCAGATCTCCTGGGTGGACACCTTTTTTCAACTTACTTTCCCTAAAACAACTGGCAGGTTTGCTCTGCGTCTTGACTCTGCAGCTTTCCGCTACTTGCACTTCAGAGAGCAGGTACCTATTCTATGAAGTACATTGTGTTTTCCTTATGGTTGTATATGACTGAAACAGAAGAGGCTGAAAGGTTTATTTTTAAAGAACTTCTCTTCCCAATCCATCATAGAATGGAATACCCACAATGATCAACGATCTAGATTAAAAACAAACAAACAAACAAACAAACAAACTATGGGGTCTAATGTATTGATTTAGGCAGAATTCAGCAGGGTGCCACTTATGCCCCTGCTGATTCTCTTCTGCCTGCCAATTCCATTGCGCAAGTGGTCCTCACCGCTTCTGCAATGGCGATTTTTATTATTCTGGTGCAAACCGATATGAGTAGAAACACTGGTTTCTGGAAGGAGGCAGGTCAGCGGAGCTCTTCTAAGGGAGATCCACTGATCTGCCTCCTTCCAGATATGAGGGTTTCTGCTCGTTTTAGAGCAAAATCCTGTTTGCTAGACACTTCCAAGTTTTGTTTTAAAAACAAGGTGTGCACTCCCTGCCCATGTGGTTTTGAAGTGTTTCCCCCTCTACTGTTGAATTTCAGCATCATGGCCCAAAAAATTGGCTTGTGGGGGGGGGGCGGGGTATACAGCCTTTGTGCTACATTTTGCCTATCACTGATCTATAGGAAACCTCTGAGTGAGATCATTTGGAGTTTTGAGCCTGGGTATAATTCATATGCTCTCTCTCTCTCTCTCTCTCTGGTCCCCTCTACAAGATTTCAGTTTGATGCCCGGTTGACCAATTATGCGCATCTTCTCCCAATTGCTTTTACGCTTAATCCCTCTGCACGGGAGGCGGTGAAGCGTATTAGCAGTTGTATGAAACACGCGTTAAAGTTGTTTCATGCGCAGCATCGCTTGTTTACATGGTCATAAGGCGCTTTAACTCCCGCGGTAAATTAAAACTCGCTATTTAATGCACATTTGATAATGTGCATAATCGGACAGAAAAAGCGCCTCAACCCCCCCGATTTGCGCTCTGTTCATGTGGAGGTAAAATTGGTAATGCGCTTTGAAAGAGCTTTAAATCGCTCTTGTAGAAGCACCCTCTCTCTCTCTCTCTCTCTCTCTCTTCCCCCCTCTCTCCCCTTTTTATTAGATTCAGTTGATGTGGTGGAAGTACTGAATCTTTCCTTGGATGCAGTGAAGGACTGGATAAGAGCTAACAAACTGAAGCCCAGTCCCAACAAGATTGAAGTATTCTTGGTGGGTGGTGAGGTGCAGTGTTTAACCTGCTTTGGAAGTGCTTTCACTCTCACTGAAGGATCAGCTTTGCTGTTTGGGGATGCTCATTGATCTAGGTCTGTCACCAGAATCCCTAAGTGGCCTCAGTAGCACAGAGCTTCTTTACCAGCTGGTGTGCCAGTTGCAACTTCTCCGGGATAGAAAGAGCCTGGCTGTAATTATCCATGTTCTGCTACCCTCCAGATTAGACTACTGCAGTGCATTGTACATGAGCCTGCCTTTGAAGACTGCCTGGAAACTGAAGGTAAAAATGTAGCTGCTAGCCTACTATCTGGTTCAATATAATATTAATTATTGTTTCAAAATACAGTTTTAGGTAGGGTGGCCATATTTTGGAAACCAAAAAGGAGGACAACATGGCCGCCCCAAAGTGGGCGTGGCCACCCAAACATGTCCAGCCCCCAAGGGGTGTGTGCCCACCCAAACATGGCCGTGGACACATGTCTGATTTCACAGCACACAATTAAGACAAACCTGTTCTACATAACATCTTAACATTAAAATCATTGAAATAAAGAACAAGTGAAACATTCAATGTATTTGAAATTAACTTCACTCACTCCTACTTTTGTAGCTTTTGCTGTACTTTGAAGCTTTTGCTATATTCTGTGTGATACATTCTCTCCTTCACTCAGATATCTTTTCTGACTGCAAATCCTTCACTGGATGACCATAGTCTCACCTTTCCTAACATTTAACACTCTTTCCCTATCATCTTTCTCATACCCATACTCACAGATTCAGCATACTGCTACCACTGAACAGGTGCAGAACTATGCACCCACCAGAGCCTGGCCTTGTGGATCATGCAACCAGCAGGTGCACTTCAGAAAGATGTTTTCAGAGCCTAGGAAATCCAGATATATTCAAACAATGTAGGCTGACCAGATAAAATCCAGGTCAGGGCTCCTGTAACTTTAACAGTTGTAGAGAAAAGGGAATTTCAGCCAATGTCATTTGTATGCAATTAGTCCCTGGTGAAATTCCGTCTTCATCACAACAGTTAAAGTTGCAGGCACTATACTAAAGTGACCATATACAAAAGAAGGCAGGGCCCCTGCAACTTTAACTGTTGTGATGAAGAGGGAATTTCACCAGGAACTAATTGCATACAAATGACACTGGCTGAAATTCCCTTTTCTCTATAACTGTTAAAGTTACATGAGCCCTGTCTTCCTTTTCATATGGTCAGCCTACTAGAGTGACCATATACAAAAGAAGGCAGGGACCCTGCAACT
The DNA here is from genome assembly GCA_029215795.1 of Anniella stebbinsi. Taxonomy (NCBI): domain Eukaryota; kingdom Metazoa; phylum Chordata; class Lepidosauria; order Squamata; family Anniellidae; genus Anniella; species Anniella stebbinsi. The sequence goes on along the minus strand of JARDYH010000004.1, from coordinate 118,669,678 downwards.
TTAACTGTTGTGATGAAGAGGGAATTTCACCAGGAACTAATTGTATACAAATGACACTGGCTGAAATTCCCTTTTCTCTACAACTGTTAAAGTTACATGAGCCCTGACCTGGATTTTATCTGGTCACCCTATCAAACAAGCCCAAACAAGCCATCTTATGCACTCACATATTACCTTGCTCCTTAGTCCAGACATTGCTGCTCACATCCCTTTTTGGAAGCAAAACCACTTCTGTCCCCCTATCCCAGATAAGGGACCTGGGCCAGCTTGGAAAAAGCAACAGGTGAGGAAAGCCTCTGGCACTCCTTTGAACATGACAGCAGCCAGTATACCTGCTCACCCCTTGCCAGAAGCCTCACAGTCTACATGGCAAAATGCAGTGTTTGGCTGCTGGGCGCCTCTACCTGCCCAGTCAGACACCAGCTTACAATGGTGTTGTTAAGCAATTTTGGATGCTGGATGTAATGGTCGTAGAGCCCCCTTTATATCTTAAAATGAATCATTTCAATTCCACATTGCACAACTGCTACATTTCTGATGCTAGAGCAGTAATAATAACTTCTGGTTTTTCAGTGAGAAACTAATCTAAAAATGTGTTATTACACCTCAGGTTCATTAGCCACATAAACAAGCCAGAACAGAACAGATGCCCATTATCACAATGCTAGACAATAATCTTTCCCTCCTTTTATCCAAATGCCTTCTGAATTTACACTGCCTCAGTGTGCAGAGAACAGAAATCCCATTCAGGGATCCAAAGAAAACTGTCCAAAGAAACCTCAGAAATAAGTCCCATTGATTTCAATAAAGCTTACTCCCAGATAAATGAATATAGGATTGCAGCCTCTCCACATCTGTTGGAAAACATTGGCAATGTAAAATCCAAGCAATCTTTAGTATTATTCTTAATGGAAAGGTAGGTGGAAATAAAATAAATCCTTTACTAACTGTCTAGGAGGGAAGGGAACAGTGAAAATAACACTAGGAAATGGCATTTGTTTTCAATGAATGTTTACCGGTTTTGGTCTCTGGTCATTTTTGCATTTTATTTAAGAAACTATATCTTAAAAAGAAAGAAAAAAGAATACCATGACAAAGAGAGAGAGAGAGAGAAAGAGAGAGAGAGAGTTTATATAGGTAAGAAACTACCAAGGGTCATAGAGCCAAAATGCAAGTGGTGTGTATATTATGCACACTTATCTGACAAGGATAATGAGAATCTTTAGCTTGTCTTGTGTGGATGAGCTTTTTGGCATCTTTGACATTTAATATTAGGGACAAGGCTTCACTATATAGGAAAACACTCTGTTCTGTCATCTTCTTTTTTTACTTTACATATAACTAAAAATGCTGAACGTGTATAGCTGTAATAATAATAATAAAAATGCTTATACTGTAACAGTAAACTGGGTGCTGTTTCCTCCTCTGGGGCATATATAGTATGAAGGTTTTAATTACAATTAAAAAACCAAAGGAGGAAAGCATCCAATTCAGGTTAAAAGAAGGGAGAAACAAGTTCTCAGGATGCAAAGGATTTATTGATAATCAATAATTATATCCAGACAACCTGTTTCTCCCATCTTTTAACCTAACAAAATGTTTCAGTATCAAACACATTTTTTGGTTTTGGTTTTTGATTAGTTACATTCTGTTAATAATGGGTAAAATAGGGGTGCACTGAGTGAATAGATAAGTGAGTTACTGCTAGTTGCAGTGTTGGATTAGCTGGAGCACAATTAAAGTGATTAATGTGGTTTGATTTTTGTTTTTGAAGGGACTACAACCGATTAAAAACCTCTGTGCCAGCTTTTGCAATATGCGAGACGGAGCTAGGGAGTGGAATTAAATGAGATTTTTTGAGCAGGTCGATGGGGGTTGCAATCAAGGTGAATGAGAGAGATGGGGGTGACTATAGGAATAGGTAGCGATGCTGCTGCCTCATCCTCTCCTCCTCTTCTCCCAGTGTTGGTGAAAATATATTGAAAAATGGGGGTGGGGTGTATGAAGGAACACAAAGGTGGAAGGATGACAGATCAGGGGTGCATCACAAGATTCACTCCTCCTCTTCCTCCTCAAACAGCTGACCCCCGAGTATGACACAATCTTCACTGAACACTGTAGCCTTGCATCATGATGCTGTAGGTGCTGCTGCCACCTTGTCCCTTGTACTTTCGCGCCAAATCCGCACGACGGGAGCATCAAGCCCAGGTGTGCACACCGCAGCTGTAAGCTCAGGGCTGGGCAAGGGCTTACAAGTACAGCCGCAACATACCTTCTTCTGATACTGGTCTGCCGCCGCTGCCAGTCGTTCTCCTCCTCCTCCTCCGCTTTTCCGCTGGACTCCAGTGCTGCTCCTACTGGTTCCTCTTCAGTTGCTGTTGGTGCCGCTTCCTTCTTTTCTCTCCTCCTTTGCCTCCTTCACTTCCTCTGTCCACCTTCTTCTTCTTCTCCTCCTCCTCCTCCTCCTCCTCCTCCTCCTCCTTCTCCATCTGTCCTATCCTCCTCCTCCTCCATCTGACTTCCTCCATCTGTCTTCTTCTTCTTCTTCTTCTTCTTCTTCTTCTTCTTCTTCTCCTCCTCCTCCTCCTCCTCCGCCGTTGCCGCTCTCATCGCAGCAGCCTGGGCCCTGCTGCTGCTTCTGTTCTAAAAAGCCCCTGATTGGCCCGGGGAAGGGGCTAGAATGACGCGTACCCGGAAGTGCGGGCGCGCGCCGCTCTGGCCTCTTCCCTGGCCGATCCAGGCCTTGTTCTTGGCCAGCGCAACTGCGCTAGCCAAGAACAAAACCTGGGTGGTGCAGGGGAGGAGGCCAGAACGACGCATACGCGGAAGTGCAGGCGCACGTCGTTCCAGCCTCTTCCCCGGCCGATCCAGGCCTTGTTCTTGGCCAGCGCAACCGCGCTAGCCAAGAACAAAGCCTGGATGGCGCAGGGGAGGAGGCCGGAATGACGCGTACCCGGAAGTGCGGGCGCGCTCCGCTCTGGCCTCTTTCCCTGGTGATCTGGGCCTTGTTCTTGGCCAGCGCAACCGCGCTAGCCAAGAACAAGGCCCGGATGGCACAGGGGAGGGGCTGGATGACCTGTTTCTGGAAGCGCCAAAACACGTCTTCCAGCCCCTCCCCTGGGCCAATCCAGGGCTTTTCTTAGCCGGCGCAAACGGCGCGGGAGATGGGTGGCCACGGAGTTTGTGCTGATTGCACAACCCAGCACGATGGCCTCTTGCTTAAGGCTCACAGGAATGGAAGTTGTGCTAGATGACTGCCGCTGGGGATTGCAATGGGGATTGAAAGCCCTGGTAAGGCGCGGGAGAGGCCCAATTTTCCCGGACTTTTGAAGATATTTCAAAATTTCCCCCCGGATTCTGATTTGGCCCCCTTTTCCTGTACATGTCCGGGGGGATCCGGACGTCTGGTCACCCTAGTTTAGGATACCTACTGAGCTCTATCTAAAACTATGTGATCTGTCAAACCACAATGTATTTCCTTGACAGCAAACTGCACAAACCACAAAAGTTTTAGATCTCAACTTGTGTCTTGTCTTGAATAGAATAGACAAATACGGAGCTGGTGTAGGTACTCTACTGACTTCGAGACTGAGCTATAAATCATGAAAGTCCTGGGTTTGAATCTTGTTTTAGGTAAATAATTCTTCCAGCCCTAGTCCTTCTATCTGCAATAACAAGAATACACTGACTTACTTTACAGCGTTGTTTTAAGAATTACCTCTAGATAATGAATGTGACATGCTCTGAACATTTGGAAGTGTTATACAAATGTGAAGTAGAGTTCCTTCTATTTCTGATGATAAGGTGGGAGTGCCTCTGCACAAGAGGGAGGCATGAGCAGACCCAGAGGGGGAAACCCAAGTTTTACAGAGATACAGAACAGTTAAGAAAAATCCCTAAGGTGAGGAAGCCTCAAAACAACCCAATGAGGATCTAGTGGCACAGGATGCTGACTTGAGTATTGGGAAGAGGAAAGGAAAATCCATAAGGGGGAATGGAGATTCATTGAGAGGGGTTGCATGACTGAATTACTGGAACAGTTAGCAAAGTATTCAGTACTACAACATCTTCTTGTAGCTCTCATTACGATATTATTATTATAGGCTGACCAGATAAAATCCAGGTCAGGGCTCATGTAACTTTAACAGTTGAGGAGAAAAGGGGATTTCAGCCAGTGTCATTTGTATGCAATTAATCCCTGGTGAAATTCCCTCTTCATCACAACAGTTAAAGTTGCAGGGGCTCTGCCTTCTTTTGTATATGGTCACTCTAGTATAGTGCCTGCACCTTTAACTGTTGTGATGAAGAGGGAATATCAGCAGGAACTAATTGCATACAAATGACACTGGCTGAAATTCCCTTTTCTCTACAACTGTTAAAGTTACATTAGCCCTGACCTGGATTGTAACTGGTCACCCTACCGGGTTAAGGCGCTTTTTATCTCCGCTTATGCGCATTATCGAATGCACGTTAAATAGTGAGTTTTAATTTGCTGCAGAGTTAAAGCGCCTTACGGCCATGTAAACATGCAATTCTCTGCATGTAAACAACTTTAACGAGTGTTTCATACAGCCCGTAATGTGCTTCACCGCCTCTCATAAATAGGTATTAGGAGTAAATGCGCTTCTCCGTATATGTGCATAATTGGGCAACCGGGCGTCAAACCGAAATCTTGTAGAGGAGACCATAGATATTTAGTGCAAGTGCTTACAAGCTCCCTTCCACCAAGCAACACCCTACACATACTACAGGTGACCACCAATCAATTTGAGGCAATCGAGTTCACAACTGGATCCCACAAGCATAGGGCAAGAAGTAAAAATGCAGGCGGAGCAGGTAACTTAAGCAGTTGGACCTGCCTCAGATGATAAGTCATATGTATAACACACATGAAGTCACTATAAATTAACTATTGTACAAATGCACCTTGGCTTTTTTTTTTTTTTTTGCTCCTCAATGCGGTATTCGTTCCTCTCTTGCTAGATAGGCATTGCCACTCAAATGTACAACCAATTCGTGGACCTCCCAGATGGGTAGGCAAGTGAACAGGTAGATGGGCAATGGGCTCAGGTGAGTAGGGTTGGCACCAATGCTGCTCCTGCCACCATCCCAATCACAAGTCATGTGGCTAGACTAAACAGACTTGGAAGCCAAGATAATTTGCTGCCTGATATGGAATCCCCCCCCCCCCCAATCAATCAAGATGCATAGTATCCAGGGCTGGTTGAGTTACTTTGGCACCTGAGGCAGAAAATCCCACAATTTGCTGCCGTTTCATGCGCCCCAACTCAGCTGCCTGAGGTGGCCACCTAACTTTCCCTAATGGCAAGGCTGGCCCTGTTCCACCAGCTGGCCTATAACCCCATCTACTCTCCTTCTTGTTAGCCCCGTCTGCTAGTCACCATCCCACCATGGAAGTCTGGGATTAGGACTAAGCCAGCCAGCCAGGCTTCTCCTTACCACTATTAGTGGGGATTATGAGGCCTAGTTGAGAGAAGACAGAGGAGCACTACAGTGGGGATATATGAGAATTCCAGGTGTGTGTGTGAAAACTCAACAGATTTTTCTGTTTAGGCCCTGGCAGATTTTATTCTGTTTATCCCCTGCTGGCATTGACTCCAACTGTAGCAAGTCGATCCAGTAAACAGATTCCATTTCTTTTTTAATGGTGGCAATTTCAGCAAATTGGATTTTTTTTTTGGAGGGGGGGGACTTGAAATTTGAACAAATGGTGTCATATTCCTCCCTCCTCCCGGCTTTCACCAGTGCACAAGAGCACAGATTCAGCTGTCCAATATGTGTAGCCTTGCCTTGTGAATTTTCTTGTATGTTTCAACTTTCAACAGGAGCACTGAAGTGGAGCAGGTAACATACAAGAAAACTGACAATGCGAGATGGCAGAGAGGCTAATTTGTGCAATTCAGAAACACTAAAGAAGAAAATGCACCAAATTTCCTCTCCATTTACTTCCCACCTTAAATTTGTGCAAATGTAGAAGCTATGAAGTAAATAGAGGGGAAATTTATGGATTTAGAGGCTGGGAAGTAAATGGAGGAGAAATTTGTGCAGGGTTGTAGAGGGTTGGAAGTAAATGGAGAGGAAATTAGTGCAAATTTAGAGGTTGGGAAGTAAACAGCAATAACTACTTTGAGAAGGAGCCACAACAGGCGGGAAGGGAGGAGAGCCAATAACTCCCTTTCTGGACTTGCTGGAAACTCGAGGAGGTGTTGAAAGGGAGAAGGACGCTGATAAGTGTCAGTTCAAACTAAATAGTGAATTATATTGCCAAATGGGAGATACTGTTCCCTCCTCCCATGACATACCTCAATCCTTCACAGCTGTGTTCAAATTACCTTATATGCAGTCTAGCCTTGTCAGTTTCCTTGTATGTTACTTACTCAGCTTTGTGCTCTTGTGGACAGTTGAAACATATAAGGAAATTGACAAGGCAAGGATACACATATCAGACAGCTGAAGCTGCACACCTTTGAAAGACCAGGCGGAAATTATAATAAATAAATACTCCATTTACGCAAATTTCAAGATCCCCCATCCAAAAATCCAATTTGTGTAAATTGCTATTTGCACAAATGGTGGGACCCCCCACCTCCAAATGCACAAAACATTTTCAGAATTGGGGAAAAAAGTCTGCTAAAGTCCGCTATCAGTTATTGGAAATGGAAACACTGCAAAATCCTGTCAGGCTCAAAATGGAACAGAATTCCCAATATCATACATTCTTGCGTTACACCTATTTTAAAGTTTGCTTGTGCAGTACCATAGGCTTCCAGCCCTCACTGAGCCCAACATACATGAGGGCAGGCATGTACAAAATAATGTTAAAAGAACAAGTGAGATCTGCAATAAAATGTGCAGTGTCTCCTCCCTCCTAAAAGGAGCAGCCCTTTCCTAATTACTGCTCTACAGTCTCTGGCTACTGAGCACGTTCAGTCCTCATTGTGCTGCTTTTTTTGAGAGGGGGATGGGTTGCCCCTTTAGGGACTTTTTAAAACTATGCTTTCTTACGTCACAGTTTGCAGTTCCACACAAGTGTACCCCCATCTTGCTTCTCGGTGGCCCTGTATTGGCTACAATCCTGCCGACGCTCATAACCCGAGTTCACGATTAGAAGGTGTGATTAATGGGTGGGAAACTGAAGTGATGGGAAAATAGCTTCCCAACCCTCGTTCGGTAACTGTTCCAGAAAAAGAAAGGGAAGACAAATACTGACTGGCATGCTATTCCCTTGCTCTGGATAATGATCTAGTGCAGGCTTGTTCCATTGGTAACTCTTAAAGCCAAAGGCAGCCCACCAACTAAGTATGACACTCTACCAGGGGGGCTCAATTAACCTAAGGGGTTTGTTGCCTGCCTGAGTAGTAAGCACAGGTGAGTGTGGAAGTTTTGTTGTCAAGCATTTGACAGGCCGAGATATAGGAATGCTGGGCTGCATTTGGCATTGTTGGTCAGAAGTGAGTCCTCATCTAGGTAACGGTGCATGCTATGGAAAAAAATGCTTTCAGTCATTTAAATTAAAACTGTACCTTTTAAGGAAGCCAAATATGTATGCTGTTACTTTTTAACTGTAATACAAGCACCAGGAAAGCCAAACACAGTATTTCAAAAACGAATGACCTGTGTGGTAATTAATAAAGTGCCAAGGGACTGCCAAAGGTCACACAAGGTTATTCATATTATTTGTGAAATAAATAGGAGCTAATAAAAGTTGTGGCCAACTTTCGCTGTGGAAAGTCTACCCAAGCTCCGATGGATTAAATCTGTGTGAAAAGCTACATGTAAAATGCACATGTAACAACATTTTAATGGTTTGTGTTTTATGATGTTATGATTTTTGAAATTGCACACTGCCTTGGTGGTTCACAGTAAAAAAAAAGGGAGAATAAATATTAACACTAAGTTAGGGTGACCAGATAAAATCCTGCCTTCTTTTGTATATGGTCACTCTAGTATAGTGCCTGCAACTTTAACTGTTGTGATGAAGAGGGAATATCACCAGGAACTAATTGCATACAAATGACACTGGCTGAAATTCCCTTTTCTCTACAACTGTTAAAATTACATGAGCCCTGTACTGGATTTTATCTGGTCACGCTACACTAAGTAAATTAAAAATATTTTAGTAGTTTCAAGTCTGTGGAATTAGGGGGTTGCATCCACTTAGGTGCAACCTATGGGATCTGCCTTGGGTATACATAAGCCTGTGAACTTGGAGGCTTATGTGTATCCAATGCATTTAAGTGGAGGCTTTAGGGGAGGGAAAGGAGGCTGAGTGGACATAGGATATTGCGTATGGCTGCCATGCTGGTCCCCTTAGGACAGCCCCCTTCCCCTTTCTCCACACTCCATTTGCTGAGCGTTCAGAGATGTGGGAGATGAGAAGGGGAGCATGGTTTCTTGCCTCAATTCCAGGAAACCTGGGGGTGGGGGACAGGATTGCTCTCTTAGTTGAGCTTGGAGTAGACCCATTGGAATCAGTGGGACAAGTTAGTCATAACTAACTTAAGTCCCATTCAGTTGGATCTACTCCAAATATGACTTACTCTAGATGTGTTGTAAAAATCTGAACAGATCTGTAATTTTCACCCCAAAACACATCCATTTCCGCTGACACACATCCTACATGTGTCCGCTGACATGCACACCCAAATCCCCATTCCCCACTGCCTGTCCATTGTATCAATTTCTGCAAAAGTCAAGCTGTTTGCAAGTGATTTAGCAGTGCAAGAACTAGGAGCTTATCAAAATCACCATTGCTCCTTCTTCTCCAGGTCAGGCTCCATTATACACAATCAGAAATGTACACACCAGGAGTGTGACTCATCCAGATGTGACCGTGGCACACCTGGAGAAGGACAAAATGACCATATAAGGGAATGATAGAAGTGGAGGGATGTTGCAAAGCATCTCTGGGTACAAGTAAAATAGCACATGGCAATGCAATGCCACATCTTGCCACTACTCGAGACTACTCGAGAGTAAAATAGGGTTAGCCAAATGATGTCACTGGGGCTATAAACCAATGGGATGAGAGTTGATGATGTGTAACATTTAGAGTATAAAAGCATTGTTTGAACCTTGGTGTGGTGTGACTCTGGAAAGCAGCGTTAGCATCCAGAGGTCACCTATTCTGCGCAGAATAAAATCAGTTTCCAAAGCTTCAAGAGGTCTTTCATCAAGTGTTTCATATCTGGACTTTGGACACTTGGAAATAGCATAATTTATGCAACAGATGCAATCCCTAGGTAGCTTTCAAACATAGAAAACATTGTACCTGTAAGCTAAACACCTAGCACAAATTGTAAAGTATATTTTGCAAAAATAAAACTGGCCCTGTGACACTGTTGTTGTTTTTTCCAAGATACAAACATTAATGCAATGGAGATTTCTCCTAATTTTTAAAATTCAGTGTGTTACTCTGTGAAGAGCTATAGAAAAAAAGAATGATTGCTCTACTTATGAAAATTTTCATTAAAATGTACTTAAATGTTATTTGAAAGCTGCAGTTCTGGGGGTAAAATTCAGCATAAGTCCTACTTAGAGTTGACCCATTGAAATGAGAGGGTTTAAAATTAATCATGACTAACTGAAGTCCCATTCATTTCAATGGGACTACTCTAAGTAGGCCTTATGTTGGATTTTACCCCTGGAGAGAGATGGAAAGTGCCCCCCTATTACCTGAGAAGATTATAAGACAGTGACCGTAGCCACTGCAGGTTGATCTGCAAGTGTTCAATTGGGATTTCCCTCTCCCTTGTCTTTTTCAATAGCTCTGCTGTCACCAGGCAGATGCCAAAATCCTCTCTGATGCCTAAGTCATATTATATGGGAGCTTTGTTTCTCCAGCTATTGTCACTGACCTCGACTCTCCCTTCCTTTCTCAATCAATCTGCTGTTGTTTTGTAGGTCACAGAACTCTTGCTTTGACATAGTAGGCCTTTTGAGGATGAGTCACGTGCAGCCCTTATTTGGATGGGAAAGGAGGGACACAAGGGGGGGAACCCTCTCCCCACCCTATCTTTAGGCACTCTGAGGTCATCTGAGGTCATGTTCCTGGTGGTTCCACATGGACTTATGGAATTCCCTGCCTTTGGAGGTCAGATGGGCATCCATGGTGCATTCCTTCTGGCGCCTCCTTAAAACGTTGTTCCAGGAGGTTTTCCCTGAATGACCAGCCATGGTTTTATCTTTAATTTGTTCTTTTAAAAATGTAATTTTCATGATGTTTTATTCTCTTTTTATTCTTTATTTTGTTTGCTCACTGCTCTGAAATCCCTGGATGGGGAGCGGTATATAAATATTATAAATAAGAAATAAATAAACTCTGCGGAAGGATGGATGGTGAGGAGCAGAAGGCAGAGAACAGCATACAGGGGGAGTGTTATCACATGACCTCGATCAGAGGCACAATTCAAAGTGCTGGTTATGCACTATAGAGCCCAATATGGCTTGGGACCAGGCTATTTCAAAAGACTGCATTCTCCCATACGAGCCTATCCAACTTTTAAGATCTTCCAGGGAGGACTTCTCTTGACCCCCTGCTATTAGAGGGATGTTGATTGGGGAAGTGAGAGAGGACTTCTTGGTGGCTGCTCCCAGGCTCTGGAACTCCCTGCCAAGGGAGTTGGGTCCCTCTTTGCTGTCCTTCCGTAAAGGCAAATACATTTTAATGTACACTGGGCTGCTGCGTAAGCAGGTTCTAGTGGGTTGGGGGCTGTTTTTATCTCTTTTATTGTATTTTTAATTGCATTTTTAAAACCTATTCGATTTTATGATAGTTTAAGCTAAGTTTGTTTTAATCTTGGTTTCTTATTATTGTTAGCCACCTTGAGCACCGTGTGTGTGTGTGTGTGTGTGTGTGTGTGTGTAAAGGCAGGGTGTAAAACAAATAAATAATATCAACAACTAAACACACATGTACTTGACTGACATGGAAATACCAGGATCTTGGCCAAAGGCAAATAACAAATTTAAAATATTGTAGGCTGACCAGATAAAATCCAGGTCAGGGCTCATGTAACTTTAGCAGTTGTAGAGAAAAGGGAATTTCAGCCAGAGCCATTTGTATGCAATTAGTTCCTGGTGAAATTCCCTCTTCATCACAACAGTTAAAGTTGCAGGCACTATACTAGAGTGACCACATACAAAAAAAGGCAGGGCCCCTGCAACTTTAACTGTTGTGATGAAGAGGGAATTTCACCAGGAACTAATTGCATACAAATGACACTGGCTGAAATTCCCTTTTCTCTACAACTGTTAAAGTTACATGAGCCCTGACCTGGATTTTATCTGGTCACCCTAAAATATTTATAATCCGTCGAACATAAGAGTGGAAGATCTCTTGAAAGGTCCTGTGGAATTAAAAAAAAAACTTTCTTCTGGTGCCTTTAAAAGTGTGGAAAGACATTGTTTGGAATTTGCAAAAAACAAAGCAAAGGCTCTTTTGGCCCTTAGAAAAAGGGTCACTGCGTACAACAGGGCTTACTCAAAGCTTGGGTCGGATTGCAGTCTCAAGAGTTCTTACAATATACATCTGTCTTCATTTTTACTTAGTCTTTGAGTAAACTGCATGCAGTTCATATACACACTACATATAAAGGTTTTCCAAGAAAACCCAACCATCTGTTTCTATACTAGAAAACTCTGAAAGGGGTGATTTGGAGTGAGAAAGAACCAGGGGTTTTTTTGTGTGTGTGTGTGTGATTCATTGTTTTCCAATTCTTGCTCAACCACCACATAATTTACATAATTTGCAAATTGTTTGCATAATATGCAAACTACATCAGCCAGATGTGTGGAACTGGAATACATGATCCCATATTTTAACTGAGCCGTGCTTGAAAGCAAGGAACTGTATGCAATAATGGTTTTACAGTTTTGCTCCCCTGAGTCCTGGGAATGCAACAGGCAAAGGTCAATCTCTGACGTCAATCAGGGGAGCCTGAAGGCCTCTATGAACCTGACCCACCTGTTACACTCCTAGGTGGCTTGGAGCCAGCCATGCCAACACTGTAGTGCAGGGAAATCCCCGGTTTGTTGCTTAGGTCAGCATAAAGGCTGCCAGATGGGCCTGAACCACTTAAAACTAAATTATCTGGGTGAGCATCTAGTTTCCCCTACTGCAAGCTTGTAAGTATTTAAAAAAGAATCCCTACGAAAGCAAATCAAGTCCACCATTATTATATCCATATCATGTGTAGAGGAAGATGTGTGTGTGAGGGAGAGACTGTGGCTCAGAGCTTATGGTTTATATCAGCCCTGCACAGTAGCTCAATGTTGTTATACTCACATTCAATGTTATTATACTCATAGGCAAAGGTAACAAACTTTTTAGTGGCCGTCCCCTACCTTGGAAAGTGCATCTGGCTTCCTGACTGGCAGCTTTCCAATGGGGCCAAAAACCTGGTGGTTTGAATGAGATCTGGAGCTTGTCTATACACCCTGGCAGGATCTACACGTCCTCGATGCGCCCTCCCTGTGCCACAAGCTGCTTTGGAGCGCTTCACCCCGCCTAGTGTGGCTCAAGCCTCAGAGACTCTGCCCATGCCCGCGCCGCCGCCGCCCTTTCATCCAGGCCGGTCCTGGGGAGGGAGGAGGGAGGGGGGAGGGTTGTAAACAAAAGCCAGCGATTGGGAGAGGGATTTCCAATTGCTAGCTTTTGTTTACAACCCTCCCTCCCCCCTCCCTGGGACCAGCCGGGATGAAAGGGCAGTGGCGGCGGCGGTGGCGGCGAGAACGCGAGCAGAGCCTCCGAGGCTTGAGCCACATTAGACGAAATGCAGCACTCCAAAGCAGCTTGTGGCGCAGGGAGGGCGCATCGAGGACGACGTGTAGATCCGGCCCCTGTTTAGCCTTGTGGTGGCTGTGAAGTGGTGCTGCGTTGTTTATATGATGCAGCCACCACTGGGTTTTCCCACGAAGCTGCACTTTTAAGAAATTGCTGATTTACCATGACTTTTCCCTTTGTTTCAAGGTTACCAGCTTCTTTGCTCTGTCTGTCAGAGGAAGTAAAGGGGAAGTAAAGGCTAGGTAACTATATATAAATATTTTGTGTTACATTCTAAAATAAAGTATTTCACAATACAAAGCTGTTCAATTTTTCGAGGAAAAAACAAACGATCCTCAGGAAAAAAACCACATTTTTTCCATTGAATTTTTCTGTTTTTTTCCCAGGCCTTCAAATCTCTATCCAGCAGCATGGATAGCTCCTTTACAGTTCTGGCTGGTTGTGACTGAAACCCAGAATGGATTCATAGCCTTACCAAAAATGGAGCCACCAACCTCCACTGCAAATCAACAGGATAGTATCTCACTCCCGGAAGATTACATCAGATAGATAAGAAAATTTCAATGCTATGCTGGAGGGTTTGTCAGGAGGTGGGGACATATTTCCATATGTGGTGGACATGTGAGTATGTACAAAAATTTTGGAAAAGAATTTTTAAAGAAATAAGTGAAATACTGGGTAATAATATGGAAGCAAGTCCAAATCTATCTTTACATTCGATGTTTGATAAAGAATATGGGAATAAAAATATAAGAGAATTGATTAACAACCTCCTGACACCTGCTAGATTAATGATAGCTAAGAATTGGAAAATACAAGGGGATTATAGTATAGAAGAATGGTATAAAGGGGTGTGGGATATTGCAATTAATGATAGATTAACATGTAAAATTAAAGTGAGGAGGGGATTATCCCAAAAGAATGATTTTGAAAGTATTTGGGGACCATTTATAGAATATGTTTTAATAAAGGGGAGAGGATGTACACCTTCAAAAGAAACGTTGCAATTCTGGAAAAAATATAATATATTAGAGCAATGAAGGTCTCAAGGGTAGGGGAGCATGGGGGGATGTCTAGGTTTTGTTTATGTATTATGTTTATTATATGTTTATTATATGTTGAAATAATATTTTTTTAAAAAAAACCAAATCAACAGGACATAATTTGTGAAGCTGCAAAACTAGAAACTTTGGAGATGACAGGGACAAATGATTTGTTCCCATCCTGACCTTGACAGGAGACCCTCAAGGTGGCAACTTTCTCTAACAAGTCTAGGCCTGGACTGAAGCCTTTTATGCCTCCATGGCCAGATCATCACATTCCTGGCTCTTCTTCTTTGAGGAATGAAAGGCCTTAAAGAGGCAACTGTCTTGGATCATTCCCCCCCACTCACCCCAGGCTCATTTCTTATGATAATGGGCCAACATGGGGATGTGGATCTCTGGAGTGAAGAATGTTGGCTCCTTGGAGGAGTGGGCTCCAAGTACATGGACTTCAGAGGCCCTGAATTCGATGTTGTTGGCTTAAGAGCCTCCTATCTGACTGGCTCTAGCGCAGGCCCAGTTGTGATACTGGAACCCTGAAGGGCCAGACTGAGACCCCATGAAGGCTCTTTTTGAACAAAAACATAAGCTAGGGTGAATCACTGATCCAAATGGTCCCATGCACCCACTGGCTCTGGGCTCGGGACTATTCCCTTGGAAATAGCGGTGGTAGAAGACTCTCATTTTAGAGCACTTCTTACACAACTAATGTAAGCCCCCTTGCAATTGACTTGGAATTTGCATGAAGAAACTGGAATTGGCTGGAAATTTAACATTGTTTCTACTCCAATATCTTGGCAGGTGTCGTTTAGCGGTGTTGTGAGAAGTTTCTGGGCTGTTCACAAACTTGAAACGTGGACTTGAAACATGTTTATATTGGCCATGTAGAGAAGCAGACAGTGCCTTGATGTGTATGCCATTGCTGGGGCAGCCGGGCATGATGATATCAGTAAGTTCTGTGTCATAGCACTGGAATGAAATGGCAGTGAGCAATCTTCAAAATTCCCTGCCAGCAGTACCTGTGATGTCTGCCCACTGTTTGTTCATTGCTTCCCCACTACTCAGCCAGCTTCCTTCCTGTAAAAAGGCAGATGCATTGACCCTTTCTTTTTTAAGCTTCATCTTAAAAATAAATGAAACAGAAAAAAGCAGAGGGGAGGCAGAGATGCTGCGGTTAAAGGGAGTGGTAGAAGCAGATCTATTATTTGTTACTGCCTGGAACAAATGATTCTGGATCAATGGTTCTGGATCAATGGTAAAGCTACGGGGCCAAAATCCCCCTCTCCCCAGTGACCATTCAGAGGACTTCTTTAGATTAAAGGGAAATTGTGCTGCTTCCTGCTTCTCTTGGAGAGGGGTGATCATGTGGTCTATAATTGAAAACTTCCCTTCCTCTCAGTGCTCATAGCTTTGAATAGGACAGCACCCTCTAGTGGGTGCTTTGTAGCACAACTTCGACTGCCCATAGTAGGAAATCCTGATATATTTCAGAAGAATCAGGATATCCAGGTTCTTTTCAAAAACAGAATAACCAGGGGAAGGTGGGGAAGACATACAGGAGGTTGACGTCATCATCAAAAAGACCCGCAAACTTCCGTGAGTGGCCAGTCACGAGCGTGCTTTATTTCACTCATGTAAAGTACCCCTGAGTCACAACTGAGGAGGGCACCAGAAGCAAACTTTGCTTTATTCCTGTAGACATAATCATGATATGATTTAAAATGAGTTTCAAATGAAAAATTGCCCACGCTGTTCAGAATATTTCTTTTCAGTCAGGGTGTACCCAGTTGTAATTTTTACTTTATTTCTATGACCTATCACAACTGTAGAAGGAGTTGTAAAGTACGGAATGGGGGGATGAGACGGTGCGCAAGGGGTGGGAAAAAGAAGAGAAATGTCAGTTGCGTGCCTCACAATGAAGTAATACACATACCTGTCTAAAGCCCGCCCCCCCCAATGAGTTTACTAATTCCAGAGCCTAAAATGACCTAGCTGCACCATTGTTTAGGATGCCCTGCGACAATGGGCCGAACAATCCCATGCATGTTTACTCATAAGTAAGTTCCACTCTATTCAGGGTGCCTCTACAAGAGGCATTTAAAGCTCTTTCAAGGCACATTAAAAAAATTACCTCTACAAGAACGGAGTGCAAATCGGGCGTAGAGGTGCGTTATCTCCCTGATTATGCGCATTATCGAATGCGCGTTAAATCGCGAGTTTTATTTTGCTCCGTCCGTTAAAGCGCATTTTGACTGTGTGAATAAGCGCTTATGCGCATTAACTATTTGTAAAGCGCATTTTGGACATCTGTTAATGCGCTTCGCCGCCTCTCGCCGCCTCTCGTGCAGAGGGATTAGGCGTAAATGCGCTTCTGCGATTATGCGCATAATCGCCTAACCAGGCGCAAAAGCGAATCCTTGTAGAGGGGACCTCAGTTTGGCTTTTCCCCTTGTCAGTGTGTTTAGGATTGCAGCCTACTGCAGTCGGTCTGTTCAATGCAAAAGGTTGTCAAAAGCCAATCGGACTTTATGTTTCTCCTCCTTCCTTAGGAAGGTAAGGGAGGGAGCAGTTTCCCTTCTCCGCCAAGGCAACCACGCAGGGGAGAGATTTGCCACAGCTTGCTTCTGTCAGCTTACATAATGATGTGCCCCCCTCCCGTTTCTAGTGAAGACTAACATCTATTCTCCAGCTGTGGAAGGAAATATGTTTGCCCCTCCCAGATTTGTTTTCCTGGTATGGATGACGGATGGTCTATTTTTTTTTTAAAAAAAACCAAATGTAATATTTTCCCACAAGAGTCAGGTGTTTCTATTAGGGGTGTGCACGGACCCCCCGGATCGGATCAGGACCCGGATCGGGACCTCCAATTTTGTCACGGATCGGTTCGGACAAAATCGGAGGCCCCCCGGACCAGATCGAGTACGATCCCGATCCAAAAATCGGAAATTTTTGGATCGGCCGCCATTTTTTTCCCCATAGACTTGCATTGCAATGCAAGTCTATGAGGAAAAAATGGCGGCGGGTGGGTGAGGGGGGGCCTAACTCCCTCCCCCCCCGGGGCCGTCCGCTGTGGACGGCCCCGGCAGGTAAGCCCCCTTCCCCGCGCTCCCTCCCCCCCCTGGGGCCGTCCGCTTCCATCCGCAGGCGCCCGCGGGCGCCCGCGGATAGAAGCGGACAGCTCCGGGGGGGGTAAGCCCCCTTCCCTGCCACTGCTTACCTTCCCGGCCCGTCCGCTCCCATCCGGCGCCGGCGGCTACTACCAGCGGGCTCTGCGGCCTGCTCTAGAGTAGCGCGCCGGGTGATGACATCACCCGGCGCGCCACCCTGGAGTAGGCCGTGGAGCCCGCTGGTAGTAGCCGCCGGCGCCGGACAGGCGCGGCCGGGCCGGGAAGGTAAGGGCCCCCCTCCTCCCCTCCGTGCGCCCCCTCCTCCCCTCCACGCGCCCCCTGCTTACCTTCCTGGCCCGTCCGCTCCCGTCCGGCGCCGGCGGCTACTACCAGCGGGCTCCGTGGCCTACTCTAGAGTAGCGCGCCGGGTGATGACATCACCCGGTGCGCCACCCTGGAGCAGGCCACGGAGCCCGCTGGTAGTAGCCGCCAGCGCCGGACGGGAGCGGACGGGCTGGAAAGGTAAGGGCCCCCCTCCTCCCACCCCCTCCTCCCCCTCCCCGCTGTCCACTTTCATCGGCGGGCGCCTGCTGGCGCCCGCCAATGGAAGCGGCGGTGGGCGCCAGTGGGCGCCCGCCGATCCGCCGATCCGCCGAACCGGTTCGGAGCCTTTTCGGACCGGTTCGGATTGGATCGGCCGATCCAGCTGTCGGATCGGAAATCGGATAATTTATCCGATTTCCCACTGGACCGGACTCGGATCGTGGATCGGGTCCGATCCAGTGCACATCCCTAGTTTCTATTATTGGTACTAGAGACTCCTAGCTTGCTCTCCCCATTTGGGCTCACAGTGCATTTTGCAGGCAGGGCTTCCATGGGGAATTCTATAAAATATGGGAAGGGGGGAGTACAACAAAACACTGTGGCGAGTTAAATTGTGTGGAAAAACATACAGCGCTGCACCATTTCTTTGCAGCGCCCTACCCAAAGTCTGAATTCAATTTCGAGGGAAGCTCTTTGAGGCTGTATTCCAGTGGCGGGCAGGACAAAAGTGCTGGGACCAAAGTGCCAACATATTTTAGCTTAAAGCTCTCACTGCTAGTAATGAGAGAGGCTTTTCAACCTTTTAGAATGGGAGAAGAATGTGCAAACGCTGGAAAACTACCAAACGATCAGCAGAAAGGGGTTATGGCCAGGTAACGGGTGTGCGGTTGATTGGGGAACCCCACAGGGCAGGATTGGAACCCCTGGAGGGGCAGATTTGGTCCACAGGCTGAGGTTCTCCACCCCTGTATTAGAGACTCCCCCCCTGCCTTTGCAGCTTAAAAAGCCCTGGGGGGGGGGGTGATTAATTAAAATCACAGGAAGCATTTTTCCTCCTATCGTTTAGCTTCAAGTGGGCCGATCCTGGAAAAGCTTATCGCACCCTGGACCTGCACACTGCCTCCCAGGTGGAACTAAACATGCTCGCTCCTCATTTGGCCATTCCCCCCCCTTTTCTTCCTAATGCAATTTTTATTCCTGCTCACCAGGCTCTCCCCCCCCCCCCCTGCTCCAGGGAGGCCCCTTTTCCTTTCCTATTGGTCAGCATGGGATCACCCACTTCACTATTACAGGAAATTATACAGACTGTCTTATGATCTTGGCCTGTGCGCTGCTAAAGCTTCGCTGTCTGGCTTTTCCTTGGATGGAGATTCATCAGCTTCCTAACTTTGGGGCAGTAAGTTCTGTCTAGTGCTTGACCTAAACCTACATCTTGCTTGCTCAAAATCATAGCTTCTTGTCCCATACAGTGGACCAGACTTTGCAACCAGGTGCCCTGCAGATGTGCTGGTCGAACACACCTAGAGGAAACCAGGTAGGCTGGTTTGAACAACTGTTCTCTCTTCCTTCTCAGATTTTTAAACCAAAATGATATTTCCCAGAATGCTGGACTAGATGGACCCTTGGTCTGATCCAGCATGGTTCTATGATCTTAACTCTCTCCGGACCTTCTAGCTATTGTTGTTGAAGGGGGAACTTCGTATCCCTATGCTAAAGCCCAGGCTCTCTATATGCAGTGCAGCCCGACCCCAATATCCCATCAGCGTCAACGAAGCGCCTTCCCAAATCGAGCACGGATGCTAGGGGCGCATCCCTTGAGGCCGAGCCGAGTTCGGGGGACGCTTCAAGGCGACGGGCGCAGGGGACTGCACCCAGTCGTAGCGCAATCCGGATGGGCCCAATTTAGACCCCAAGGCGGGAGATCAATGAATAGGTCGCCGGTGGGGAGTGGTTCTGTCGGAGCGCTGGTTTGGGGCATGCGAAACCCCTTTTCCACGTGGGCTGTTTTCGAGATCGAAACGCCCTGGGGGCGAATCTACCCTGCTGCTTTAAAGCGCTTTGTAACACTAGTGACAACTGTTTTGGAGTGTGTCCGGGGCCCCAATGGTTCTCACTACTGTTCTAAAGCACCGGTTTATAACAGTACTGACAACTGTTGGGGCCCAGGACACACTCCAAAACAGTTGTCACTACTGTTATAAAGCGCTTTAAAACAGCAGTGTAGATCCTGCCTGGGTCTCTGGTTACCCACGCTTCCAAAAGGCTGCGATCACAGGTCCACCAACTTGCGAGGCTGATCGCGTGGAACAAAGTGGGGCTTCCTTCCGAGAAGAAGAACATAAAAAGAAATAAAGAAAAAGAAGAGAGCGGGGGGGGGGGGGGAGGATCTACACTGCTGTTTTAAAGCGCTTTAAAGCACTTTATAACAATAGCGACAACTGTGCATCTACAAGAGTGATTTAAAGCTCTTTCAAGGCACATTACAAATTTGACCTCTGCAAGAGTGGAGTGCAAATTGGGGGTTGAGGCGCTTTTTATCTCCGCTTATGCGCATTATCGAATGCACGTTAAATAGTGAGTTTTAATTTGCCGCGGGAGTTAAAGCGCCTTGTGGCCATGTAAACATGCGATTCTTCGCATGTCAACAACTTTAAAGCGTGTTTCATACAGCCCGTAATGCGCTTCACCGCCTCAAAGTGAAATCTTGTAGAGGGGTGTGTCCTGGGCCCCAACAGTTGTCACTACTGTTATAAAGCGCTTTAAAACAGCAGTGTAGATCCTGCTCGGGCCACCAATTGTTCAAAGAAGGGAGTCGCCAGCGGGAAATGGCCCAGCTGCCATTCCCAACGCTCATTTCTCGCACTGTCGTGGCTTGTCATTCTACGCGCGGAGCGACGGGAGCGAAAGCGGAGCGAGCTCCGCTCGGCGCGAACTTGCTCACACCACCTTAAAGCGCCGGAGCGGCTGACTCCCGGCTCCGCCCCCCTTCGGCTCCAATTACAGCGGCAAAAGCTCTGCCAGTCCAGCCCGCGCCGGGGCGGAGGGAAGGAGACGAGCAGGCAACGCTCGCAGAAGAGTCCGCGTTGGAAAGCGAAGTGTCGTGGGATGCGCGTGCCCCGAAGGATCTAACGCCTGGCCCTGGAAACTGTAAGCCATACCTACGCATCGTGAATTGGAGGGAGGCCAAGCCTTTGTGTGTCCTGGTGGGTTAGCAAGAGCAGAGGGCTCAGATGGGGATGGGACAGAGAGAGGGTCCGATCTGGGGACTGTGTGGGGTGAGCCAGCTAGCGAAATGAGGAAGGAATTTGCCCAGCCTCTTTATACTTGGAGAAAAAGAAGTCTTCGTTTTGCAATACCAACAAATCAAACTGTTCTCCAGAGGTAGTTTGCCGGATTGTGGCTTCTTTCCCTCCCCCTTCCCACCCCTTTTGCAATTTTTAAAACTGCAAGAAAAAGAGAGGCGCTTGCTTGCCCGCTGAAATCAAAAGGAGAATGCGCGTCTGGAATAGTGGCGTCATTTTTGATGCGTGTTGTGCAACTTCGCTTGAACTTGCAGGGGTGAGAAAAAGTTTCCTCCCCGGGGAACAAAAAGTGAAAGAGCCCTTTGCAGCTGATCATCCCGGTGCTGGGGGTGATTTCTCTTTCCACGTGCTTTTGTGGTCGAGTCTATCAAATACGAATAAGCGCCTGAAGGGAATGTTACCGAGAGGCAAGGCAATGGTATGCAATAGACTTGGAATAATTGGCAGCAGGCTTCTGGCCGGTAGATGAAAAAACAACAGCAACTTCAAACTCGATGTAAAACTTCCAGATGCAAAATAAATAAATAAATAAACGAAAGCTAGGATATTGTGCCAGCAGTTGAAAGGCTTCTCTGCGATGATGTTTTTGTCATTGAGGCTGAAATCTAGTGCGCACTTACCTGGGAGTAAACTGCGTTGGACACAGTGGGACTTACTTATCATAAAACATGTACTTGATTGGGAACGTGAAGCACTTTCTCCCTCTCTCTCTCTCTCTCTCTGTGTGTGCCTGTATTGTTTGATATAGAGCTCTGCTTACTTAAGCATCAACATAATTTGTCATTTGTTTGTGTGTTCCTTTCCTCAGTTATCTGTGACTCGGTTGTACTGCATTGCAGGTTTCCCTTGTTTGTCCTTGTACCTCTTGATAAAAATGTCATGTAATCTAGTGCTAATATTTGCACCCCCTGGTATTATAAGAAACGTTCAGCTTGCATTTTAGGAAAAAAACTTGATCAGAGTAATGTCAGAGAGCAACGAAGTTAATGCGTAAAGCATCAAATGTTTTCAGCGCAGGACTTAATCTGAGCCAGGGTGCTTAGGGCCTTAGAACCTAATGCTTGCTCTAGGCCCATCAGAAATGAGATAGCAGTACATTTCTATTATGGCCCCCTCCACAAGGATGCGCTTTTGCGCCCGGTTCGGGGATTATGCGCATTATCGCGGAGGCGCATTTACTCCTAATCCCTCTGCACGGGAGGCGGCGAGAGGCGGCGAAGCGCATTAATTGATGTCCAAAAAGCGCTTTACATGTAGTTAATGTGCATAATCGCTTGTTCACACGGCGAAAATGCGCTTTAACGGCCGGAGCAAAATAAAAGTCGCTATTTAACGCGCATTCGATAATGCGCATAATCCGGGAGATAACGCGCCTCTGCGCCCGTTTTGCGCTCCGCTGGTGTGAAGGTAAAATTTATAATGAGCCTTCAAAGAGCATTAAAGCGCCCTTGTGGAGGTAGCCTATTATTATTATTATTATTATTATTATTATTATTTCATTTTTATTTCACACTTCTTCCAAGGAGCACAGGACAGTGTATGTGGTTTCTTCTCTTACTCATTTTATTCTTGCTACAACTCTGTGTGGTAGGTTATGCTTAGCTTTATGGCTGAGTGGGGATTCGACCCTGGGCCCCTCTGGTCCTAGTCAGACATTCTAACCCAGGGCTAGGTAGCTTGGTGCCCTCCAGGTATTTTGGGCTACAATTCCCATCATCCTTGGCCATTGGCTCTGCTGGCTGGGGATTATGGAAGTTGTAGTCCAAAACATTTAGAGAACACCAGATTGCCTACCCCTGCTCTAACCATTATACCACCTTTGCATTCATTTCACCTTTAAGCTTGTGCTAATTACTTATTTACTTATTCACAGGTACTGTTATTCTGTAGGCTGAGACTGGAATATTGAACAGAATGAATAACTGCATGCTTTATGTTTTTATTGTTAAAAGTTTATGTAATTTCTGTAGGCTCTCTTACAGTTATGAAGTTCGGGCTGTGATTAAGACCAGAATATTGAATACAATTGACTGTATACTTAATTTGTTTTATTGTCAAACACTTAACTTCTGTGGACTCTCTTAACAGTTATGAGGTTGGAACTGTGGTTCATTAAAAGCAGAACTGTTGAAACATCAGGATTGCATGGGAGCCCTGCCCCTTAATCTCAAATAGTTATTGGTTACCCAGGCCAGATCTATACCAAGCAGGATATAGCGCTATGAAAGCAGCATGAAAGCAGTATATGGTATGTGTCTATGGGCCCCAACAGTTGTCAGTGCACTTCAATACCGCTATAAAGCAGTAGTATGGCTCCTGCTTCTTATATACCACTTTCATACCGCTTTCATAATGCTATATCCTGCTTGGTGTGGATTAGGCCATAGTAAGAAGACCACTCTGTACATACTCAGGAGCATTCGTCCCTCCAGGTATAGACAAATACTGTCTTAGTGGACACAGTGGCGATAGGTACTGGTGCTGGTGAGAGCTTTGGTGGCTTTTAGAAAAGGACCAGACAGTGTTGAAGAGAATAGGTCTACCAAGAGCTAAGCACTTAAAAGATTTGGGACCAATGGAAATATGTTTTTCTAATCTCAGTTGCCATGCGTGGGAGGGTTGGAGGGTGTGTTGCAGTATACGGAAAGGACGGGTGGGTGTAAACACTTTCCTTCCCAGCTGCAAACCCCTTGAATATTGCCCCTTGCATATCAGTTAAGCTGAGAAAAAGAAACTTGAATTGGCACCAATGGACACGGATCTCTGGGAATAGATCTGGGACCATGGGAAATAGATTCAGGGCTGGGCCCCTATGCTGTTGGCCGCAATGACAGCTAAAAAGAACAGAACACATGTGTTGAGAGGCCCTGTGTCTTTGAAAAGCACACGGTAGGGCCAATCCACGCGGGAGGGATATTGGCATCGTGACTAGCTTTGCGGGCTTCCTGACGGCCAAAAGGATACTGGGCTAGATGGATGTTTGGTCTGATCCAGCGGGGGCTTTTGTATGGCAAGTACTAGGCCCTGTCACTACATGATAAAATGAGAGGTGAACAAACTCTGCACAAAATGGACATGTGGTTCTAATAGAATTCCTTCTGGCAACCCACATGAGTATTAGTCAGTGACATCTTATGTTCTCCTGGAGGACACTAGCCTGGAGGATAGGAAGAGTCTAGCAGAAGGGAGAACTGAAGCTGGAGGCAGATGAAGATAATGTTTACTTTCAGAGACTTGAAGAGGGTATGCAAAAAATATAATAGTTGCCTGTAATCAGTGTACATTCATCCCGTCGCGGCCCTTGTTCACAGGTTTTTGGTGCACTTCAAAAATCTGCAAAACTCCTTTGACCTCAGATGAAAGGGTGGCACCAAAGAAGTGAGAGTGTACACCAGGGATGGGGAAATGTCTGGCTCGCCAGAAGTTGCTGGACTGTATCTTCCATCAGCCTTCATCTTTGCCTATGCGGGCTGGGACTGGTGGGAGTTGCAGTCCAACAATGTCTGGAGGGCCACACATTCCCCATCTTTGGTGTACAGCATGGAAAACTGTGTTTCTGTCACACCGCTGTCAATTAAGGACCAAATGAGGCCTTATGAGGGAAACACAGGGATTCTGAGCCAATGTTTCCCTTGTAATGTTAAGTGCAGAGTGGGTGTAGTATTTGAAGGACAACATTGGGATGCAGAAGGGCGGGGAGAGCTTACAGGGCTGTCCCAAGATAGTCTGCTGCCTGAGGCAAAATATAAGATGTCCCCTCACCCTCCAGTCCATGTAAATAGCCAAGTGAATCGCAGTCAAATTATTTCTCCAATACTGGTAATGAATGGTGTCCTCTACTGCACCTGAAAGTATCAGGCTAGCTTAGGGGGTGGAAGGCAGGCCACCTGGAACAGTGATCTTTCTTCTTCAACACCTTGCTGACCCCTCCTAGTATCTGCTGCCTAAGGCAACTGCCTTAGTCTGCCTCGTGGTAGGGCCAGCCCTGGGAGCTTAACCCTTCCTTCATCTGCTAGTTCCCCTCTAAAAATGTCCCTTTCTTGGCTTGTTTTAACTGATTACCCTCTTTGCTGTGAACCCAGGGGCAAAGCATTTGCAGGGGAGAATTGGCTGATTAGTGCTAGAGGTTTTAAGCACCCTTACACACCCACCCACCCACCCCATATTTGATATCCCTATCTCACACATTTGTTATTTCTACCAAACTCTTGTCTGTTTCTACCTAGAGTTAGCATAAAGCCAGGGAGAGTAATGTATTTAGGGTGTAAAATTCTTTGAAAGGATGGCACACAAAACAGCATTCCTTATTGTCAGAGGAACTGACAGGACTTTGTGGCTGAGTCCTGCATTGAATGTGCAAAGCTTCAAAGAGGTTCTGTCCCTTTTGTAGCTGGGTTAGGGCCCAATCCTATGCATGTTTAGACAGAAAAAAATCCTATAACTCACAGCATCTGCCAGTCCTTCTGGTTGGAGTATGCTGGGAATTCTAAGAGTTTCCCCCCTTTAAGGACTGCACCCTTAATACTTGTTGGCCCCCTCTAGATGGATTCCGTTTGACGCCTGTTCCTCCGATTATGCGCATCTTCTCGGAAGCGCTTTATTGTAAAGGCTTGTATGCAGGAGGTAATTGAGCACTTAACAGGTGACCTTACCGATTGTTTCAAATGCACTTTACAAGTCGTTAATGCGGAGAATCGCTTGTTCACATAGTCAAAATGCGCTTTAACGGCCGGAGCAAAATAAAACTCGCTATTTAACGCGCATTCGATAATGCACATAATCGGAGAGGAAACGCGCCTCTATGCCCGATTTGCGCTCCGTTCTTGTAGAGGTAAATTTTTTAATGCGCCTTGAAAGAGCTTTAAATGCCTCTTGTAGAGGCAGCCGTTGCCTCTTCCCAAGGACTCCTGGGAATCACAGTTTTGTTGGTGGACGGTTAGGGATGTTCATGTACAAAGCAATTTCTTATGTCCTAGTAGGCTTTTATGGACGAGATTCACGAATCACATAAGCCAGTTTGTCCCATGGAGTAAACATGCTTTAAGTACAGGTTTATTGCCTGATAATCCTCTTTTTTGAAGTGTACTGATAACTCTATTGCCATTTCAAAAAAAAAAAGTTTGGAGTCTGTTGACTGACTCTGCTCTTTTCCCTTACTGCTTTGAAATAATTTCTTATGAAATGAAACAGTAAATGAGTAACCGGTTCATTCTGTTAAGCAAGAATCTTACAAAATTTCCTGCTGTGAAAATTAGGTGATGGAGAGAAAGGCCTCTCTCAACAATAGCTTTTGATGGTTCCTTAAGGATATCAAAGCAGCACACATGAAGGAGCAATCCGATGAATGTTTAGACAAAAAAATAATAATCGTACAACTCTCAGCATTCCCCAGCCAACTGAGGAATGCTAGGAATTGGTTGAGGAATGCCAGGAATTGTAGGATTCCCCCCACCCTGTGTAAACATGCATAGGATTGCCCTCTAAGTCATTTTTTCCCTCAAATTTTCAATTCCCTCCACCAAATTACTGTGCCTTCTAGAACTGTCTTCCAGGGTTGCTTCCAGCTTGGCTTTTATTGTACAATCGCCCTGCCTCATTCATAGAATACTTAGGGGGACCAGACATCATGGTCTTCCATTTGTAACCCTTCCATACTTTTGCATCTCTTCTTCTGTCTCTTTTCTTATCTACAAAAGCCTGTTAAGGAGGGAAATATGGAATAGTTGCAAAATGTTCTTTGTTTGGTACAGCTAGGAACCCTCCTATTTGGAAGCACAAGGATTTTCACATAGATGCAGGAGAGTACATTACAGAATTACACTGGTTTAACAAAAACGGGCAAGCTTTCAAGTTCTCCAGTACTCTTTATCGGTTACAAAAAGCCTTGTATCATTTAGCCTGATGAAGAGTTCTGCACATTTATGTGGAATTTGGGTTGGTTTAATGGTCATTCCTTCTTCTTGGGGAACCATAGGAATTGTAGATCTGTGTGTATGGGTGGGTGGGGATTAGAGATCTCTAGTACATAATTTGTAGTATCCTCACTAAACTATAATTCCCAGGAACCTCTGAAAGAAGCCATGGCTAAAACTAGTGTATAATTTATACACATTTGTAACTTAAATCTGCTTTGTGTGAGAGATGTCTCAGTTCACCCCAAGGACACAGCCTGCCTTGGGGGAATACTGTTCTACAGTTTGAATATTTAAAGCTAGGAATTAAAGAAAATGTCTAACTCATAGAATTGTTGGCATTTCTCAAAATGTTTGTAAAAACAGCAGATATCAGGCTTAAAATGTTGGTGAATAACAGACGCTCTTTTAGTGGGCACCCTGATTCTGAGTTACTGTGCTGTGAGGTATTAGCTCAAGCGATTGTGTTTACAGGAGAAGTTGCAGCCATCGATGCTGCTGAGAGTGCTTTTGCCTGGTGCCACTTGAGATGGATCTTGGACAGAGATGGAGAAGGGGACAGCTCTAGTTTCTGTGGTGAGCAGACTTCATTCTTGCATGGCCATCTACTTCCTCCTTTGGAAATAGAGTCCATGTGATCAGGGCTGGTGTCAAGGATAGGCATGGTCAGTCACTTGGTCAGGGTCCACATCCCAGCAGAGGCCCATTGACAAGAGCACCCTGGACTTGCTCCTGCTCTTCATAATTGCAACTTGCTTGTACACCTGACTTGCCCAGACAGTGGTGGTGGTGAGAAGGATGCCCTCCCTCTGAAGGAGCAGATGTGTAGCTTGGGAGTACTCCTAGATCCATCCTTGTCACTGGAGGCCCAGGTGGACTCCGTGGCCCAGAGTACTTGTGGCCAGCTTTGGCTGATCTGCCAACTACAGCCTTTCATGGTCAGGGACAACCTAGCTACTGTAGTGCATGCGCTGGTAACTTTCCGTTTAGATTACTGCAATGCACTTTACATGGGGCTGCCCTTGAAGATGACTTAGAAGTTGCAGCTAGTGCAAAATGCAGCAGCTAGACTGCTGATCACTACTGATCAGGAGAGGCCGTTCAACCTTTTACAATGGGGAAAACACTGTAAAACAGCTGGGAAACTACCAAATGATAGGTGGTTGAGGGAGAGGGGGTAAGGCCAGGGGAAGGGAGCATGGCCATATGGGGAACCCTAGAAGGGCTGGATTTTGCCCCCAGGAGGGCTGGATTTCACCCCTAAACTAAAGAGTCAGAGCTGCCCTACATTGACTAGCTAACAGGAAATGGGCATAATGCCCCCTTCTCTGTTCTCTAGATTCATTTATGCCTTTTGAGGGAAAGTGGTGCAACTGAATAAAGCCAGGAAGATGTCCAACAATCCAACAGCAGAATGGTGTATGCACCTCCTTCCAGTGTTCAAAATACATTCATTCAGTAAAAATCCACGGTTTACACACAAGTCCATATGTTGACTCAGAAGTAAATCCCACTTTGTCCAGTAATGCTTACTTCCAAAGGAGTGTGTGTAGGATTTCAGCCTTAGAATTTCTGGAAGTATTCTTGTCAATTGGCACCACGCTACTAGATTCCGTAGCTAGCATGAGCTAGGCAGAACGAATAATCCTTGAATGAGATTTATATCTTAGCTCCTACTGGTGCAAAGAAATGGACCAATATTAGTCTGAAAAAATAAGCTGCAGCTGGTTTGATCATTAGTCATATTCTGTGGAATGAATGCTTTGTATTAGCCGCAGGTTACAATAACTTGTTTCAGCTTAGCTGTCTTATCTTTCTTGGCATATTTATTATCACATTTCCTTATTATTTTATGAATCAAAAGAAATTCTTTTTGTATCCAAATATACCAATCACGAATGCCAAGAAGCCCAAAGAACAGAAAACATCAGTTAAAGGCCGTTTTTACTCTGGCCTTTCCCCCCGGGGCTGTCCCTGGGTGCTCCCTCTGCATCCAAATGACACACAGGGAATCCCAGAGGCAGTGGGGGAGGGGGCGGGCATGGGTTTTCCCAGGGATAAAGAAACCCTGGGAAAACCTGAATATTCCAGTGGTCCTGGGACCGTCCCGCTTGGTGCCCGCTTACTTGCGAGTAAGTGGGCACCAGAAACGGGCACGGAGCCACGCTGCGCAGCTCCGTGCCCATCAGGGGAGAGGGGGGTTGCAGCTTTGCCATCCATGGGATGGCAGGGGTGGGGGGTAAGGGCTGCGTTTTCAGGTGGATTTTTTTTAACCTACCTTTTTTGATGGAGCGGGGCCTCATTCTTGTGCGAGTGAGGCGGCCGCAATATCCCTGCTTCCTCCCCGGATGTCATGCACCACATCTATATGCTGGGGGAGGCTCTCATGATCAGAATATCGCAAGAACCTCCTGGAATGCCGGGAGGTATAGAAAGGGCCTAAGACAGAAAGGCCTTGTTGAATCTTGACAGATTCTGTTGAAATCCAGTTTTCTTTCGTAAGAATAACAGAGGCAAAAATTGTTAGTTCTGAACAAAATGCCCCATTCTCCCAATACAGATATGACTAGGTTTCCTCTCTGGCCCCATTTTAGTCGTTACTCTGGTGAAGAGGGCAAGTGTATATGCAGGGGCCGCAGGGCTAAGTGTGTATGGAGGGTAAATGTGGACAGAGTAGCCACAGGTCTGCAATTACACTTTTTCCCCAGGCTTAGGGTAACCATATGAAAAAGAGGACAGGGCTCCTGTATCTTTCACAGTTGTATAGAAAAGGGAATTTCAGCAGGTGTCATTTGTACGCATGCAGCACCTGGTGAAATTCCCTCTTCATCACAACAGTTAAAGCTACAGGAGCCCTGCCCTCTTTTGTATCTGCTCAAGAGGGTAGGGCTCCTGCAACTTTTACTGTTGTGATGAAGAGGGGATTTCACCAGGTGCTGCATGCATACAAATGACACCTGCTGAAATTCCCTTTTTAATACAACTGCTAAACATATAGGTGCCTTGTTCTCCTTTCCATACGGTCACCCTACTCATGCTGCGTATGCCTGCTATTCATGGGCTCATCTGTAACTTCTCCAGCAGGCAACCATGGTGTCCATTGCCTGACGTAGAACCCTGGAAGATCAAGGTTCTGTCTTGCATGGGAACCTCCAGGAGGGAGCTGAGGGCGGGAGCAGGGCCCTTCTTCCACCAAGCCCTACTGAAAGGCTTCACTGATGAAGCCTCCAATTTCCTTGACTGTTGCCACCAGCAGCCATTCAGGCAGGCTGAGCTGAGGGAGGTTAGAGGGAGAACAGTCATTCCACCAGCCCTGCAGATTGAATGAATTCCAACCCCGCTTCCTCCTGTATTCCTTTTTCCTCATGTGTCGTGTCTTTTCAGGGGGCTCTAGGTATCTCCAAATCTTGTGAGGGAAATGTAAGGTGCAAGTTTGAGTCTTGCTTCTCTCTCACAGGAATCTGCCTTACCCAAACTAGGACTATAGGTCTGTCTAGCTCAGTAGTGTCCCCAGTGGGATTTCAGTCAGGAGTCTTCCCTGCCCTATCTGGAGATGTGAGGGATTGAACTTGGAATCTTTTGCATTCAAAGCATGTGCTCTACCACTGAACTGTGGCCTGACTAGGATCATGTTTACACAGTTATTTCATTATATTGCCTTGTAACTATTGTGTAGTGACTTGTAACTGACGATTGTCCCCCCCCCCCCCCCGTTGCTTATTGTGTGGTCCGAATTCAGCCCATGTCTACTCAATGGGTCGACATGCAGCCACTGCAAGAAGGCTACAAAATATTGTGTTGCTTTTGGCTTCAAGATGGACGTCTTCTGTTAAGGTCTTTGTTTTCTGTTTGCAAATATTTGTATCCATATGCAAAGCAAGAGGCAGTTATGTATCAATATTCTTCCCTGGTTTCCTAGCTGTTTTGACTAGGGTGTTAGTTCCTTATGGAAACAAAGTGAGCTCTTATAACTGCTCAAAGCTATAAATATGGGCATGTTTATAGCAAGGAAATTGTGATTATGTGTGTGCCTGGCCTTTTCCTGTTACTAGTGCCGCACATGTGCTGGATAAGTGGATGTATTATCCAAAAGAACTAATCCAGTTTACACACTTAGGGTGCCTCTACACGAGAGGTTTAAAGCTCTTTCAAGTCTCATTAAAATTTTTACCTCTACAAGAGCGGAGCGCAAATTGGGGGGTAGAGGCGCATTTTCTCTCCGATTATGCACCTTATCGAATGTGCATTAAATAGCGAGTTTTCCTGCTCTGCGGCTGTTAAAGCACATTTTGACCATGTAAACAAGCAATTCTCCGCATTTCAGCCACTTTAAAGCGTGTTTCAAACAACCAGTCGGGCCACCAGTTATGCGCTTAACCGCCTCCCACGTACAGTCGTTATCATAACAGTGATTGCGAAAAGATGCACATGTTTGGACAACCAGGCGCCAAACCGAATTCTTGTAGAGGGGGCCCTAGCCTCAGGAAGAGCACTAGATAAACTGTAACCACAGTTCTCACTGCAACCTCCAGCCTATCTTAAATAGCAACAGTGACTTAGCTGATAAGGCCTATATCCCTATACCTTTATGCATGCAGTGGAAGCCATATGTAGGCCTCCAACTCAATTTTTGCTCAGCTAGCCTATTCTGGTTGCTTACAAGATTGTTTCTAGCACACGAACAGATTCAGGGCTGGACGTCCTCTCTATCGCCTTCCACCGGGCCAAGAGCTGACAGAAAATGTTCCTTCCAATTCACTGTCCCGTATAAATGTTAATGATTTTTCGAGAGTATGAATTACGTAAAAGCATCAGGGGGGCTTACATGGGGTTAGCAGCAGAAGAAGTGGCGGCTTCTTTTTCCCCACTTGCTTATTGAGCAAGTAGCGGTGGCAGCAGAGCCCTTTTCAGTGGTTGCCATGTTTTCCTCTCACAGTGCCCTCAGATCAATGCTACATTATGATCTAGTGTTGTTCTTGGAGCATTGTGGGGAAACAACATGGCAGCCCCCACTGGTGGTCATCGTGTTCTCTCCCCCTCCACACACACACACACACACACACACACACACACAAATGTCGTTCTGAGGAAGCATCATAGGAAAATACATGGCAGTATAATACAATGTCTACTGGTAGGAGAAACCCCACTGCTACCACATGTAGTAGCAAGTTAATAATAAAAGAAATGAGATCACTGCTTTGACAGTACCAGCCAATAAGCCTCCTGAACTTTCAAATAGTTTTGCCCCCCCAAGCCGCCTCCCCCACCAATTTCACCACCTCGATTTCACCATCCCCAACATTGAATCGAAAGTTCTCCTGCCAGCTGAGTTTGCATCTCTAATTACAAGCTAAATCATTTTGCAAAGAACTGTCACTATTTCAAAGTATGTGCTTTTGCTCTTCCAAAATTTTAAACTGCTAGTCTGTGCTAGCAAACACATCTAAGAAAGGGAGAGAAATGTGCAGTCCTGTCCAATTGTTTTTTCTTTGCATGTCTTTTATTTTTATTTATTTGTTATTGGTATATAGTCTCTTACCATTCAGGCTAACAGTTTGAAAAGGTTGAATTTTAGGTATTTGCTGTAACAAGCAGATCAAAAAGAAAGAAATCAGGCTTAGCTTGCATGCTCTCTCCCTTTTGTTTTTAAGCCTTTGAATTCCTGCTAACTCTGATTAAGCAAAGGTAACATAATGGTTTCCACCCATCCACAAAATGCTTTTTCAGAGTGATTTGCCCAGCTTTTTGTATCTCCATGTTAGAATGTCTACTAATCACTCACACAAACTTTAAAGCAGGGGTTTTGAACCTCTTTCAGACAGAGGGCAGATTTCCATTTTGGAGAAGCTTTGGGAGCCATGTTCCAACAGTGGTCAGGGCTGAAAGGCAAAAGGGGAGGGGCCAAAATGCCAAACAATGCCAGCATATTAAGGTTCTTACTGCCAATAATTAAACCTTAGGAGAGGCCTTTCAACCCATTAGAATGGGGGAAAGCTGCACAAAAGCCAGGAAACAACAAAACAGTTGGTGGTTGGGGGAAAGGGGGTGGGGCCAGGGGAGGTGACATGGCTCTCTGGGGCACACCCCAGAAGGCCAGGCTGAGTCCCTGGGCCTGTGGTTCTGTACCCCTGCTTTAAAGCCTGCCTGAGTTTTATGTTGTCAGCTCATTCACTTAAGACACAGAAGAAGGGAGGGTTACTCACCAGAGCAGGAAGGGGCAGTCACCCTGGCACCTTATGGCAAGTGGATTTGTTGATGGCAATTCCAAGCTACTGTGATTTCTCTTTCACACTTGCCAGCCTTGGTGAGGGCTGATGAAATGAAAGTGTGTAGTCAGAGAAATAAATTGTCTAGCAAGCACACTCCGAAGGGCAGTAACGCTCTGCTGCCCTGCTTCCTCTCTAGGACCTACTCCGCGTACACAGTAGGGTGTTCACTTGAACCCTCTCACACATTGAGAGGATATGTGAAGGGCTTGTGGAGTCAGGATGTATAGCCTTATCTTTCACCTCCATGTGGGTGCCACCGGCTGCACATTCAGTGAATATGTGAAGCCCTGCATGCAGTCATCTGTATGTGTATAGGATTCCTTTGCAGAGCATGAACACAGGGCGATCCTGTGACAACCTCACACGTTGGATGACTGAGGGGGGTTATGTATACACCCCTAGCAGCATCCAGAAGACTCTTCTTCCTAACCTTCCTCTGTGTGATATTAGGGCATCTGAACCAATTATTACCAGACAATTTATCATCATCATCTCCACCACCACTATCACAACATTCCTTTCTTCATTACAGAATAGAATATGTTGACTAACTCTGAGCTCAAATCTATTGTCTTGCAAGCAGACTTTAGATGTAAGCTGGGTATCTGCCCAGGTTTAGAACAGTTAGTTAGCTTTAGCAAAATTCCTAATTTTAGCTTCTTAGCCAGCAAGCCAGGGAGACATTAGCTAGATTAAAATATACTGAGCAGAATCAAGATTTCAGTCTACCTTAAAGTATGACAGTATGAAAAAGGCTTTTTAGATATTATTGCTTGTAGGACACATGCATTTAGGAGTATGCAGTAAATGAACGCCAATAATTTCCATTTTTTAGAATTTCAAGAATTGGTAGGTATTGTTTGGATTTAAATACTCCAAGGTGTGTGTGTGTGTGTGTGTGTGTGTGTATGCATTTCACCTACACTACTGAAATGCCACAGGTTGTCCAAAGAATTTATTAACAAGTCTGGGCCCATAACAGGAGTTGATTGCTTTGCTGTGGCTCTTCTGTTCCTGATGCTGTAGTCAGCAATAAACACTTCGTAGTGCTAATGGTATAGCAGGTACGGGTGAGTTCAGGCCAGAGCTGCTGTATTTAAGATGTTTTTAATAATGTATTTTTTATCTGTTTTAATGGTTTATCTATTTTATGATTTTTATATTTATATTTATTGTTGTACCCTGCCTTGATCTGGATGGAGAGTTGGGTTAGAAATAAAATAAAATAAAAATAAATAAATATTTCCTGGAGTTTTTTGTGCAACACTAAGCCCTTGTGGACTTCCTCTTTTATCCAAATGGAAGAGCGTTCAATGTTTACCAGGTTAAATGGTGCCTATCCTATTTCTGCATGTTGTTGCAACAACCCAGAACCTTATTATCCAGTATGTCTGGGGTCACCATAATATAAAAATACTAATTAATTGTTGGTTATATGTGTCATTTGGTGGCTGGATTACAGAATAACAACCCTTTCCCTACAAAGTGTAATCATGATTCAACCCTGAGGTTAACATTTGGAGTCTGTCTGGAAGGGAGGGGAACCCCCTTTCATTTCTAGACAGAAGAGTTGATCTATCCCAAGTCTGAATTATGTCTTTTGATCTGTCTTGTACTGAGACTTAGTATTAAGATATGATGAGACATGAACTTGGAAGAGAGTAAAGTTGGGATCCAAAGAGCAATTTGAGTTCTGTCCAAGGGATTGAATGCGCTCAGGTTTTTGGTTTGTTTTACTCCCATTCCCTGTTTGAACAGCGACCCCCACCATGCCATATACTGCTCCTGGATCCGTCGCTGCAAATGACAGCTCAGATAGACGTGACGGCCAGGAGTGCCTACTATCAGCTTTGGCTGTACGCCAGCTGCGCCCCTTTCTAGAGTTGAAAGATCTAAAAACGGTAGTGCACGCACTGGTAACTTCGAGGCTTGACTTCTGCAATGCGCTGTACATAGGGCTACCTCTGTGTCTAGTCCGGAAACTTCAACTAGTGCAAAATATGGCAGCCAGGTTGGTCACCGGTACACTTAGGGGTGACCATATTACATCAGCATTAAGATCACTCCACTGGTGCCAATTAGTATCCTGGTGGTTATTACCTTTAAAGCCCTACGTGGTTTGGGTCCAGGTTACTTGCGGGATCGCCTTCTCCCATACAATCCGCCCCGTACGCTCAGGTCCTCTGGGAAGAACTTACTACAGTCGGCCAAGACTAGGCTGACAACCGTTACCCAAAGAGACCTTATCTTCTGCCGCTCCTAGACTTTGGAATGGCCTGCCGGAGGAGATTCGTCAACTTAATAGTCTTTTTGACTTTAAGAAAGCCATAAAAACCGATCTCTTCCTGCAGGCCTACCCAGTCAAATTTTAAGAGTTTTATCTGTATTTTAATAATGTTTTAATTAGTTTTATATTTTATGTCATTTGCATCAATGCTGTTCCCTGCCTCGATCTTGAGGGAGAAGCAGGTAAGAAATAAATATATTATTATTATTATTATTATTATTATTATTATTATTATTAATCATTTTTGAGACTTGTGATGAAGTGGAATGTAGTCCACCAAGGGTTATGCCAGAATAAATTTGCTAGTCTTTAAGGTGCCACAAGACTCTTTGTTGTTTTTGCTGCAACAGATTAACACAGTTAATCTGGATATTGTGCAGAAACACTAATTAATATTTTCATAACTGTTCTCAAAGCCAGTTTGAAGTAGTCAGCATCCTACCCTATGGGGTGACCAGATGCAAAGGAAGGCAGGGGATGTTTTGGTAAGTTCAACTCGTTAGAAAAGCTGCATCTTCCAAAATTCTTCCTGCACAACAGAAACCCTTTCCTTGGCACTTTGCTCCACCATTAGTGACACAAAGGAAGGCACAGACAGCTTACAAAACCAAGAAGAAATGTGCCCAGTCAATGACATATCTAATCAGGGGATCTATTTCATACAGTGACCAACATCTGTTTAATCAGAGGTAAGCACTTAAGACACTCTGAGAGTATATAATTGTGCAATACTCCATCCAGCAGAATGTGAGAAATCTGGCTTCAGTATTGACCCCTTCAAACTGTTATCAGTTCATGCTCTTAGTCAACAGTTGTGACTGTAGGAGCCAGTCAAACTGGTTAAGTTGCATTCTCAAAGGATGATGAAGGCAAGCGGCCTTAAAGATAATTGACTTTAAGTTTTGATTTGTTTTTAAAGAAAGCAAGCTTTAAGCAGGTCTACAAAATCAAACACGGCACCAGAGTCATGTATTGTGGACCATTAGGTATTCCACCCGCCTGATTTTTTGTATTCCCAAGGTGGGCAGCGAAAAGTTTTTTCGAGCGGCCTGGTTTGGCATGGTGGATCACACTTTGAGTGGCTTCTTTGTACTTAGTTCCCCTCGTCTTGTAATGAATGACTGAACAGGGCTCCATATATCCCCCAATCTTGAGAGAGAAATGCAAGGTCTTCGTTCTCTCTTGCAGGAAGCTGCCTCATACCAAATCAGATTGTTGGTCTGCTTAGGTCAGTATTGTCTGTAATAGCCTTCCCCAACCTGCTACCTTCCAGGTGTAATAATAATAATAATAATAATTATTATTATTATTATTATTTATTACCCGCCTCTCCCTCCGGATCGAGGTGGGGAACAACATCATCATAAAACACACAAAACTGATTAAAAATACATAAAATCAGTATATCATTAAAAATACCAATAAAACACCAATAAAACACTTAAAATTCATCTGAGTAGGCCAGCCGGAAGAGCTCAGTCTTTATAGATCTTTTAAATTCCTGAAGACTGGTAAGTTCACGGATCTCTCCCAGCAGGTCATTCCATAATCTGGGAGCGGCAGAAGAGAAGGTCCTCTGGGTAACAGTTGTCAGTCTAGTTTTTGTTGACTGAAATAAATTCTTCGCAGAGGACCTAAGCGTGCGGGGCGGATTGTATGGGAGAAGGCGATCCCGCAGGTAACCTGGACCCAAACCATGTAGGGCTTTAAAGTACAACACTTTGTACTTTGCCCGGAAACTAACTGGCAGCAAGTGGAGAGATTTCAAAGCTGGTATGGTCACCCCTAGGTGTACCAGTGATCAACCTGGCTGCCATATTTTGAACTAGTTGAAGTTTCCAGACTAGGCACAGAGGTAGCCCTATGTACAGTGCATTGCAGAAGTCGAGTC
Organism: Anniella stebbinsi; assembly: GCA_029215795.1. Taxonomy (NCBI): domain Eukaryota; kingdom Metazoa; phylum Chordata; class Lepidosauria; order Squamata; family Anniellidae; genus Anniella; species Anniella stebbinsi. The sequence continues at coordinate 118,632,735 of JARDYH010000004.1, read as the reverse complement.
TCGAAGTTACCAGCGCGTGCACTACCGTCTTTCGGTCTTCCAACTCTAGGAAGGGGCGCAGCTGGCGTATCAGCCGAAGTTGATAGTAGGCACTCCTGGCCGTCGCATCTATCTGGGCTGTCATTTGGAGCGACGGATCCAGGAGCACCCCCAAGCTGCGAACACAGTCTTTCAGGCGGCGTGTAACCCCATCCAGAACTGGTTGACACACCTCTAACCCCAGGTTGTGGCCCTTGACAGTAAGCACCTCTGTCTTGTCTGGATTCAGCTTCAGTTTGTTTTTCCTCATCCAGCCCATTACCGCCTCCAAGCATTCATTCAGAGGAGACACACTATCCTTAGCTGATGCTGTTGTCAGAGGCATAGAGAAATATATTTGGGTGTCATCAGCATACTGATAGCACCCCGCCCCATGCCTCCGGATGATCTCTCCCAGTGGTTTCATGTAGATGTTAAACAGCATTAGGGATAGGATGGCGCCTTGTGGTACACCACATAGCAGCTCCTTCTGTGAGGAGCAACTATCCCCAAGCATCACCATCTGGAACCTACCCGAGAGGTAGGACCGGAACCAGTGAAGCACAGTGCCCCCGAGTCCCAATCCCCTCAGGTGTTCCAGAAGGATACCATGGTCGATGGTATCGAAAGCCGCTGAGAGGTCCAGAAGTACCAGCAGGGACACACTCCCCCTGTAAATACTCAAGCGTAGATCATCCACTAAGGCAACCAAAGTGGTCTCAACTCTGTATCCTGCCCTGAAGCCGGTTTGAAATGGGTCTAGAAAATCTGTATCATCCAAAACTGCTTGGAGTTGGAAGGCAACTACCCTCTCGATCACCTTGCCCAGAAACGGAAGGTTTGATACTGGTCTGTAATAATTAAGGTCAAGGGGATCCAGGGAGGGCTTTTTTAGAAGCGGCTGTACTACCGCTTCTTTTAAACAAGATGGAAAACTCCCCTCCCTGAGAGATGTATTAATAATATGTTGTAATTGTAATCTAATTACATCTCCTCCCTGGGCGACCAGCCAAGAAGGGCAGGGATCGAGAGGGCAAGTCGTCCTCCTCACTCGTCCTAGCAGCTTGTCCACGTCCTCGGTACTCACCAACTGAAACTGATCCAGTGTAATTCTACTTGCGGAGTTGCTGGATACTCCATTGTCAGCGTCTGCTACAACGATGGCATCTATGTCGGCTCTTATCCGAAAGATTTTATCTGTGAAATGGATGTTAAAAGCATCACAGTGAACTACCGAAGGCTCTAAAATCGGGTTCAGGGGGGAAGGTGCCTGAGTTAGACCCCTCACCACCCTGAACAGTTCTGCTGGACGTGAATTCGCAGACGCAATGCGTGCAGAGAAGAAAGCTTTCTTCGCTGCGCATATTGCCACCCCATAGGAATGAAGATGTTCTCTATGTCGTGTCTTATCGGATATAAGTCGAGTTTTCCGCCATCGGCGCTCCAGTCGTCGTCCTTTCCGCTTCAACTCCCGGAGATCGTCTGTATACCAGGGCGCCCGATTAGAAGCAGGTTGGAGAGGTCGTTTGGGGGCGATCGTGTCGATAGCCCTAGTTAGGTCTTGATTCCATCTATTGACCAGGGCTTCTACAGGATCGTTGACGATACCAGCCATAGAACCCTCCAAGGCCTTCTGGAATCCAGAAGGATCCATCAGCCTTCGAGGGCGGACCATCTTAATAGGTCCGCCACCCCTGCAGGGGTGGGTGGTAGCTGTGATACTAACGCTGACCAGAAAGTGGTCTGTCCATGACAATGCAGAGGTATTTGTTACCTCCGCCCACAGATTTGTCTGTTCGGAGCTGAAAACAGCATCTAGGGTGTGACCTGCTGAATGTGTAGGTCCAGAGACCAATTGGAATAGGCCCATGGTTGTCATGGATGCCATGAACTCCCAAGCTGCACCTGACAAGCCAGCCTCGAATGGGATATTGAAGTCGCCCAGGACCAAGAGCCTGGGAGAATCCAACACCAGCTCCGAGACCAGTTCTGTGAGCTCGGTAAGGGAGTCTGATAGGCAGCGGGGTGGCCGGTACACTAACAGAATCCCCAGTCTATCCCTGGCCTTCAGACTCAGGTACACAAACTCGATGTGATTCAATTGCCGGACAGGAAGTCTGGTCAGGTTAAGATTTTCCTTGTAGACCACAGCTACTCCACCCCCCACCCCCCGCCCACTTTCCCTCACCTGCTCGCTAACACAGTACCCAGCTGGGAGAGCCTGGGCCCATGTCGGCCCACTGTCATCTCCCAGCCAGGTTTCGGTGAAGCATGCCAGGTCGGCCTCCTCATCTATAAGGAGGTCATAGATGATAATTGTTTTGTTTTTAACCAACCTGGCATTGTATAGGAGCAAGGAGAGGTTCTGTGGTTGGCGTGGTTCATTCTCCAAGTTCCCCGGGGTAGCAGGGCGACCAGAAGGCAAGATGGGTGTTTTAGACTACAGCTCCCAGAATTCCTGACTACTGGCCTTTCTATTTGGAGAGCATCAGGCTGATCTGAACCAATTTTTCATGAACTTCCACATCATGGAGTGTTCCTTCTTGCACATTTAGCTTGAGGATTCATGGTTCATTGCAGGGGGAGGGGCTGTTCCACATTTACCCCATCACCTCCTTCCTGGTATTGGGTTGAGCCCTACTCTGGACACATTTTTGAAGTTATGTAAGGACAAATTTATATTACCTTAGCAGCATGGATACTGTCATCATGGCACTCAAAAGTGTTTGGTGTCCATGCCCTTCTGATAATGTGTAATATGTTTTGAACAAATGGACCAGTATTGCTCCTCTCTTTGCTTATTCCTAACCCAAGAATTTCCATTGATATTTACCTTTTCCACCCTTATGAGAACTTTTAAAGGATACATAGAGATTTAGTGATGTTTCATGAAAATAACACAGGCTCGCCTTTAAATGGGAACTCAACTAAAGCTGTTGTATCATATACAAATAAAATTAAATTACACAATCAATGGAAGATCTGAATGCTGCATGACGTCCAGAAATCTTTCTTCTATTGTTTTTGTTCAAGCTCTGCTGTGAGGAAAACAGTGTTCATCTAATCACGTTGTGGCTAAGTATCACTGATTTACATTACACGTTTGATCCACATAGAGTTTTGCAAGCATTGTTTTTGTTCTCATAGCAACCTTGTGAGATAAGTTACTGCAGTTCCCACTTCACAGATAGAAAAGGAAAGTGAGAGAGAGACGCTGAACCAAGGCAGTCTGGCCAGTCCTACAGGGAGATTTGAACTGGTGTCTCCTTAACGGCCATTTAGTTTGTTCCCCAAGATGACTTGGTCTGTGAAACATATCATTAGTGCATTCTTTGAGAAGTCATTCCAGTTGTGTAATACTAGCAAACAGCCATCATTACGACATAGAGCTGCCTCCATCAACCTGGTGCTGTTCAGATGTGTTGGATTACATGGCCAATGCTGGCTGAGGATTGTGGGAGTTGTCATTCAACATATCCGGAGGGCACCAGGTTGAGGAATGCTGATGTAGAGATCCTTGGGAGGAATACAGCACATCTGCATACTCTGCAGCTTTCTATTCCTTGCAACTGTTTGTGTGTATGTGTATTTCGGCACCACCCAATAACGTTTTTGCCCCTTCCCCAGTAGGTTTGCTGATTTCGTCCTGTGCATCTTGCCCTATTACAATGTTCCCCAATGTGGTGCCCTCCAGATGTTTTGAACTACAACTCCCATCATCTGAAATAGAGGGATGAGGGCACCAGCTTGGGGTAAACTGCTCTATAAGAGAATGGGACCTATTGAGGACAAACAAGACTCATTCTGCAGAGCCTTATCTCTGGAGTGTGATGCTAGGGTATTATATGATAGAGAACGTAGTGATAAGAAGGCATGTGGCAGAGCTTTGAATCAAGTCATCTCTAGTTCAACTCTCTGATGCCATGAACTCAGGAGGTGGCCTTAAGCAAGCTCTGTCTCTCAAGACTCACCTGTAAAATGGTTATAGTAAAGTACTGGCTTGCCTTACTTGGTTGCATGCAAAGCTTTGTGAACACTCTACAGCAGGAATGGGCAATCTCTGGAAGTCTGGAGGCCATTTTTACACACACCCCCCGGCATGAGTTGCAGTCTGCAGTGCATCCTCCGCCCCATTAAAGTGCTGAAATTGCCAGTTTGTTGCCGGATTTTGGTGTCAAAGAGCACTACAATGGTTAAATTTAATTTGTTTTCAATTTAACCATTTAGATGCTCCATGGTGGCTACAGTGCGCCCAAACAGCCACATTTGGTTTGTTTGCAAGCTAAATTTGGGTATTCTATAGTCACTCTAGGCACCATAGTGGGGCAGCAGTGGCCACATATAGCCCCCTGGCCATGTGTTGCTCACCTCTGCCCTACAGCATGACTATGTGATAGAACTAAAAAGCTGGCTCTTGTATAGTGATGTGATACTAGTGTATTTTATTCTACAATGACAGAGCCTGTATGATTTGGGAACACCACTGTTACAGCCACCATTGGAACAGTAGAAGACAATACTGACATTTGACAAAAGAAGCCTTTGGCAGACACATGGATGGAGTTTTCTGTCCTGGGGTGCATGGCTAGTAACTTTACATTGCTTATAGAATGATCATGAAATCTTTCAGAAGATCATTGTGAGCTTGTGGATAATCAACCTGTATGTGGAACTGAGACTCTTGAATTTTATTCTAATGACATTTCTCTCCTTATGACCTAGAGAACTTTGGGTGTTTGGCAGTATAGAAATGTAATAAGTTACTGTAAATAAATGTAACCTGTAATATGTGGCCATTGATAGGTGTGACCTTTGAGGCAGTGCAGTTGAGTTGTCAAGCCAGCTCATTGATCAAGTTGGGAGAGATGGCCCAGCTCATGCTCAGCATGCACAACAGCTTGTCAGATTATGTACTACTGTGAATCACATGCAATGCCATCACTGGAGGCATGTTGCACAGGCACTGGGCTTCTATGGTGATGCTGAAACATGGTTTTCCTCTCTACAGATTTGTCCTTGTTATGGGAATACCTGGTAGAGTCTGCTACTTCTGCTGTCTTTACATTTAATTTAAACTTCACTAGTAGTTTATTTCAAAATATTATTCTAGCATTATTCTACATGCACACACACACACACATTTTAGACTGTCTCCAGTCTTCCGGCCCTTTTCCTTTCCAAAGATGTACCCATTTGAATGTTCCGCCTTTTCTATAAAGTCTTTGCTTAAACCCAGTGCCTTCATCTCCAAACCCAACACAGTACATGTCATTGCATTTCTGTATGATCCTCTTGTTTTCCCTTCTCCCCTTTCTTCTATTATTACTGTCAAAGTTTAGATTGAAAGCATTTCGGGGGAGGGATTTGGCTTATGTCTGAAGCACGGATGGAGAACCTCTGTCCCATGGTCTCCCCTCCTTGCCCCATCCCCTGCCCCATCTTACCATCCTAATACACTGACTAGGATTGTGTCTGCAGGTGGGTGGCTCTCTTTTGCAATAGGATCAGATTAAATGGCATTTTTGGGGGGTTTCTTTCAACTCTGAATCTACATGGTGCATCCACGTGAGCACAATGCTTTAGAACAGAATGCATGAAGCATGTAAAGAGTTTAAAGAAGATGTTGAAAATCACCTTTATACAGCCCAACACTTGCTTTCATCTGAATACAGCTGAGCTCCATGCTGTGGTAGCAAAACATGGTTGGGACTGTCTTTTAAAGAAAATAGTATTTGCTTAACCACCGGAGTCTAGCCAAATATATATATATAGAGAGAGAGAGAGAGAGAGAGAGAGAGAGAGAGAGAGAACTACAGTTGGATTAAACTTTCAATGAATTCAGTGAAAATACATCAATCCAGATGCAGCTGGAACTCTGAATATTTTTTTTATTTTCTTTGGTAGCTTCAAGTTTTAAAGTAATAAAAAAAGGATAGCCACCGTAAAGAATCTAAACCAGAGCTGGCCAGCTCCCATTTTTTTTGGAGCAGTGGTGTCCCAGGGTGGAGAGTTCAGCAACCAGGATCAGTTTTAATGTGTTTGAGTGAAATTGTACTATTGTTTTGAAGCTGTTATCTGCCTTGTGAAGTGAAGACAGGATATACATTGAATAAATAAATGATAAGTGTGCTATCTCTGTTCCCTACAGAGATATCCCAATGACTAGCATGTTTCTCATATTTATGAGGGGAACAATGGGAAAACCTTTTATCATCTAAGAATATAAGAACAGGAAAAAGATCCCTGCTGGGTCAGACCAAGAGTCTATCTAGTCCAGTATTCTGTTCATACAGTGGCCGACCAGCTGTCTATGAGAAACCCACAAGCAGGACATGCCTCTGATCCTGGAGGAAACATGTCACCATCAATACTAGTAGCCATTAATAGCCTTCTCCTCTAGGCATTTGTCTAACGTTGACCTCCCTGTGCTAACTCCAGAACCTTCAGATATGTGTGCAGGTACTGGAATCCCTTTGGATGGCATACTTAGAATTATCTATTGTATATGATGCTTAATATTTCCTGAAATGTATATTTTTACGATTTTGCGTCTCAGCTTACAGCTTACAGTGAAGAGATTTGCTTGTTTCCCCTTAATTTTTCCATTATTTTTAAAATGATGCCTCTTTGCAATGCCATTCAACCACCAGAACGTAAAACCATGTGTGACGCATTACTACTGTTTGTTTCACGGTAATAATAAAAGCTTGCGAAATATGGAAATATTGACGCAGCACAGAGCAACAATGGTGAAAGACAATATAAGCTGGCAAAGGGTGTCAATAAAGAGACGAGAAGAGCAGATCTAGTTCCATTCCATCTGGTCTAGCATCTTGTTTCACACAAAGATCAACTAGATGCCCCTTAGGATGCCTGAAGACAGGGCATGCAGCAATAGTCCTCAGTACTTTAATAGGAAACCACTTGAGCCTTTGTGGCACACACTGCACTAGCTAAAGAAGAAGAACAAAGAGATGAACTTTTACACCACAGGAATACAAAAGAGAATGGTACAAGAAAGTACCTTAAATGCAAAATATCACTTTGCTATCCCGTCTGTTTTGGAGAATGGCTCCTCCTCAGGGAATTACAATTACATATTATTTTCAGTGTTAATAATATATTTAAAACATCCATTTACTCATAATATTAATTACTGTGAAGAGACTTTGCATTTTCTAAACCCACAACTGCAACACCTCAGATCTCCTTTTCAAATGGCAAACCCATTTCTCAAAACATGAAAAAGGAAGCATATTTCTCATTGTTTTTTTTTTTTTTTTTGCAGTTTTCCTTTCTCAGATTTTCAAACAATCAGTGTGAGAAAACTGCAAGTCAGACTAGTATCTAAAAAATTAGGATGGGCAAAAATGTAGGAAAGAGGTTTTAAGTACAGAATGCGCTATGCTTAAGGCCATATTAGCTGTGATGGTAGCAGCTGTGTTTGTTCATGGATCTGCCCCATTCACCTATAAAGGAGGAGATGGGTGGTGCCAATTTTATTTTAATATGAAAGAGGTGCACACGGGAACTTCTGCTCCACTGTTCTTGCCTTATTTCACTTCAGTTCATCTCCCAGGCATTTTTCTCTCACCTTGATTGACTTCTGGTATCAGAGCCGAGGGGGGGGGGGGAGCGAGGAGCTGCTGCTACCATATCTTATTTGACCATTCAGCGTTCTGGGTCTTCAGAATTTCAGTTTCCCAGTAATCTAGCTTTCAGTTTTCTTCATTTGTCAAAAAGCATGCCTCATGATTTTTTTTCACCAATGGTGCGCATGCCTAGACAAGTGTTCAGCCTGACACTGCTCATGGATCTGGCCTTACAGGCTACAGCAATGGCTAAGGATGCTTTCCATCAGTTACATTTGAAATGCTGGCTGTATTGCCTCCTAGATGATCAGAGCCTTGCAACAGATGAGACTTTTCTTCCTCTTCCTCCTCCTCCTTATCTGCAGGAGTCCCAATTTTGATACATCGACAACTTCATCCTCTCCATTTTTAGTCAGAGCTCCATCAATTTGAGATAGATCTCAGAAGATTATCTGTAGCTTAGCTGAGCTAAAGCTTGCATTCTGTAAACCTACCAACAAAGAGTGGAAAATAAGACACTGGGACATGAATCCACAATGGATTTTATGGTAGGATGCCAGGTATGAATTCAGCCTGCGAGCTACCACCCAACTGTTGCCAAAGGAAGAAACTGAAGGTGGACCAGCCACACCATCAAAGAAGCTTACTTACATGGATAAGTCAAAGCAAATTGGCTGTGCTCCCTAAACCAGCCTTCCCCTACCTGGTGGCTTCCAGATGTTTTGGATTTCAACTCCCTTCATCCCCAGCCATCACTGTCAGAAATGCTAGGAATTGTAGTCCAAAAATCTAGACTATGTCACTTAGGGGAAGGCTGCCCTAAGTCTTTTTAAAGGCTTCTAGGTTAGTCATGATCCAAGATATAACTAGTAGACTCTACTCTCACTTTCCCTTATGGGCCATAGATTTACTTTGCCCTAAGAAGAGCCATGCTAGATAAGACCAAGAGTCCATTTAGTCCAGTATTCTGTTCACACAGTTGCCAACCACCTGTCAACCAGGAACCCACAAGCAGGACATGGGTGCAACAGCACCCTCCTGTCCATTTCCCCCAGCTACTTGTCTATATAGGCTTACTGCCTCTGATATTGGAAGTAGCATATTGCCATCATGTCTAGTAGCCATTGATAGCCTTTTCCTCCAGGAATTTATCCAACCCTCTTTTAAATCCATCCAAATTGGTGGCCATCACCACATCTTGTGGTAGTGAATTCTATAGTTTAACAATGTGCTGCGTGAAGAAGTACTTCCTTTTATCTGTCCTGAATCTCCTGCCAGTCAGCTTTATGGAATAACCCTGGGTTCTAGTATTATGAGAGAAGGAGAAAAATGTCTCCCGATCCACATTCTCCGCACCATCCATGAGTTTGTACACCTCTATCATGTTTCCCCTTAGCCTCCTTTTTCCAAGCTGAACAATCTCAGCTGTTGCAACTTTCCCTATAAGGGGAGATGCTCCAGCCAACTGATAGTTTTATTTGCCCTTTTGTGCACTTTTTCCAGCTCTACCATATCTTTTTTTTAGGTGTGGTGACCAGAACTGTACATAAGTTTTCTAAGTGTGGTTGCACCACAGATTTGTATTAAGGCAGTGTGGTACTGGCAGTTTTATTCTTAATTCCTGTTCTAATTAGGCCTAACAGGGAGTTTGCCGTTTTGTTTTTGACAGTGGTCACACATTGGGGTGCCCCTTTCTCTGCCTTTGCTTTGGCTTGCTCTGCCCTAAATCTCAGAAGAGGATCTTGGTGCAGCCCAGGAGTGCTATGGGGGTTAAGGGGCTGTGATATCTATTATACCTGGAGATGCACTGCAGAATAGCGAAAGAGAATTTTAAAATTTGTTTTATTTTACAGCCCTTTAAAAGAGCACGTGAATTCAATTTGGAGCCTGTCTGGTGTGAACAAACATTACATCTAGAGGTGATAACATCCATTGTCTCCTGGCCCAGACTCAGTCACTGAAACGAAAATGTCCAGTATAGATCCTTATCAGCGCATTACGGTAAGTGGATCTGACTTTTTATTTCCATTGCCCAGAATAAACTGCAATAAATTATTTTAATGATGCTTGCAATTTTAGGAACTGCACAGTGTAACGGTTTTGCAGTGTACCTTTTAAGGGGAAAATAATTTAAGGGCATTGAGCGACTGGCATAAGGGCTAGAAATCTCTAGACCAGCCTTCCTCAACCTGGTGTCCTCCAGTTATGTTGTATTGTAAGTCCCATACATCCCAGCATGCTTGCTGGGAATAATGGGAGTTACAGTCCAAAATATTGGAAGGGCACCAGGTTGGAGAAGGCTGATCTAGCCCATAAGGGCTAGAAGCTTGTTAAAAAGGAAAAGTGAGAATGACAAAGTCTGCCCTGGATGCCATGGGGTGTTAGAGCTGTAAGGCAGTGCGACAAATTCACTAAAGCTTGAATTGCAAATTAGGGTAATCAGTTGGTGGGCTGACAATAAGCAAAGACTTCCGGACTCTGGAAGGGCATTTTGCTGTTCACATTGCAAGGAAAAACCTTCTTCCTTTGACACGTTTTATGAGAAAGGCTTGAAAGATTTGTGTCAAAAGTTACAAATGACATTCTTTCTAGCGAAAAGAACAAAAGAAACCATCATAGCTGTGGTCCCCAAAACTCCAAACCATGGTTTGGAGATCAAGAATATGCTATGAGCTTGAAGGCCTCTTCCCTGCCCCCCTGCCCCAATGCTGATTTCCTCCTCTCTTCTGTGGTTTGCTATGACTGTGGCTTGCTGTGATGTCTGCATCAAAGTTAGCGCTACCCAAGGTGTCTTGAACTATGGGTTGCAAACCCATTTCAAGCCCTGATTTGGGATTTTTTTTTTTTGGCCATTTATGGTTAGGGCTATCCATAGCTGCCTCTGATTCAGAAGCAAACTGTGGTTATAGCAAGCTATCGAACTGAGGGACAAATCCCTCCCAGGGAGGGGAGCAAGCAGCAAATGAAACCGCAGTATGTCACTGATGATTCATTTCATGCATTTATTTCTAAAATGTAATACTCTTGTCACTAGCCCAAATATTTTTTTTCAGCTCCTTGAAAGTATGGTAAAATGCAAACTATTCCCTTAAAATAAGGAACACAAGAACATCAATCATATCACACATTACCCACAAGGAATATGGTGTGTGTGTGTGTGTGTGTGTGTGTGTAAATAATTAGGGAAATTTTCTTCCTTCCAGGATACTATACACTGTTAGGGACTTAGACCTTTTCTACATTAAGCTTTAATCCGCTGTATCTACTCTTGGTTTTGTCTCAGAACAGAGGTCCAAGTACCATATGAAGAGCATTTCCTTTACTGATTTTCTCTTATGAAACCTCTGGATGGCACTGTCGTATAGCAGAATAGTGCAAATCCACCAAAGGAAAAAGCATTTTCTTTCACAAATAATAGTGAATTTTCCCTGATCTAAAAAAACTTGCCAAATGTGCTGTTTAAAAAGAAGTGAAACTGGAGGCTCACAACAGCATCTAAAGAACCTGTAAACAACCATTAATAGGGAATGATGAGTACACAGTTAATACTTTGTGTAGGAAAACTCTCGGTCAGGTCAATTTTCTCCTGCTTGCCCCCAGCCCTTTCAATTGATGCTCAACTATTGTCAACTTCCCATACCTCCCGGAGGACGATAAGCCTGCTCTGTTCCTGTTTGTCCATTTTCCTTTTCCTTTTTTCTTATGTTTTACAAACAAATACTTTTTTCTGCATATTTGGGAAATGGCTAAGTATGCAGAAACCCTTACCTTGTCAGTAGATGGGCCTGTTTCACTGTTTTGTTGATAGCAAACTTGGGGGTCCCATGGCCATTAGAAGAATTCATGGTGATTGGCCAGATTCCTGGATAAGGTGCAGTCAGGACGCCACTACCAAGGCGGCTTAATTCCTGGTTGCCTGTCGCTGCGCTCTGGATGGTGAGTGTGCTTGCTAAGTAATCAACTGGTTGCAAACCAATCCACATCTTTAAAAAACAAACAAACAGTAAAAATCAATTGATAGCCCTGTGTAAAAAACTTTTGTCTTCCCTCTGTGAAAGTAAAATGAATCAGTTATTGTTAATGTATTATTATTTTTAATTATTTGTGAATTAAGGCATTTAGCAAAATAGTTTGGTTGAGTTCTGCCTGTTTCAGTTTAAACAATTGTGAGCAAATACTTAACAATTACCATGAAAATTGCAAACTTAGCCCTTCTGCAGAAAGTAATAGATGGGACCCCATTCCCATCAGAACAATAATACAAAATTATCTTCTGCCATGTGTTCAGATACTCTGGAAATAGTTAACAGCCTGAATTTAGAGGTGGTTACAAATATATTGGGCATAATGCTGAACTAGTTCTGCTGCTAAAAATATCCTACTGGGCTTCCTCGAAATGATCGTATCTGCTCTGTGGTTTTGGGGTTTTCCTTCATAGTCACATCCTTCTACTGTACAGGGCCTCGGAAAAGCAAGTGTTTCACCACTCCATTGCATTATGAATGGCAGTGTAATGCATTGTGTATTCTTTTGGTGGGTGGAGGGACTTGAAGGGGAATATTGCAGGTTATCTTGCAGTAATTGGCACCATGTCTGTAAGAGGTTGAGATAAAGCTGGTACCGCCACCTCCTGGATGAAATGAGGTGTAATCATATTTGAGATGTGATCGTATTTGAAATATGTACAATGAAATCCAACATTTCAGCTCATTTCAAACCCGTCTACTGCAAAACTGAGCCTTTATAGCAGAAAAGCAAGATACATCATGCGTGGCACATAATCCCTAATAACTCAAACATGGCATGGTGGAAAACAGCCACCACCAAGCATGATAAGTACAGATCTAATACAATTAGTCACAACCAAATTGCACCGGATGGCAGAAATTTCAGCAACCAGCTGGTATTTCTGCTTTTGGGCTCTTATGTTCTGCTGAAGATTAAAGTCAAAAGGAGGCCACTGTCCTGATAATTTTAGGGTCTAGTCACTTAAATAGTTTACAACTGGGGATGATGCGCATGGACCAGTAGGGAAATCCTTACAAATTGATCCAGAAATTTCATCCTAACCTCTGCATGCAAGGGGCTTGGTTATCACTACTACCATTATTATCTCAGCAAAGAGAACTGGTCCATTTGGCTCTTCCAGTCCTCAGCTGTCAACTATCAGCAGACATTCCAACTGGCTGCAGAAGCAGAAGAGATGAAACTGCTAGGCTAACGCTGCTGAGAGACCAGCTCCATTTGTCGTCATAACTTTAAAATAATAATAATAATAATAATAATAATAATAATATATTTATTTCTTACCCGCCTCTCCCTCTGGATCGAGATGGGGAACAACATCAATACAGACAATATAAAATACATAAAACCCATTAAAAGGATATAAAATTAATACATTATTAAAACCAACCAAGACTTAAAATTCGACTGGGTAGGCCTGCCGGAAGAGATCAGTCTTTATAGCTCTCTTGAATTCTAGAAGACTGGTGCCTGAGTTTGCTTCTTTTCCTCTTCCATCCCCAAACCCTTTTCCTCTTGTGTGGTGTTCTTTCAGATTGCAAGCCTGCCAGCGCGGGCTTTCTTGTTTGTCATTCATCTTACCTAAGTGGCTCTGGGAGCCTCTTTGGTGGTTGAGTAAAGTAAAACCCTTTTAAAAAGTAAATAAACCTAGCCACCCTGTCATATAAACATTTTAAAGGGCAGGGTTTTACTCACTCCTATGTGTGCAGAAGGGTGAAGTACAGAAACCAAAATCCGAATCAGAGGTACATGGCTGCAGACAACAAGAAAATGATCTTGTTATGTACTGCAGTGCACTCAAACACACCCCTTTTGTTTTACTCAGCAGTTGGTATCTGGGAAAACTGGAGAGAAGTCATTTTCGGGTTAAAGGTAATGTTGAGGCCTCCATGTGTATCCTTTCTGAGTGCAATTACACAATACAGCTGGAACAAAGCTGACAGTTAACATACAACAGAACCTGTATTTATCTAAATCTCACTTGCAGTCCTATGTATGTTGTCTTAACATAAGCATACTTTAATACTTGTGATTGTTAAAGAGTAGTAAATAGCTACATCCCCCCCCCCCCCCCAGTCTCTTAGTGTGTTCTTCTGGGTAGGGGGGACAATTCTGTCTTTTCGAAAAAAATATTTTTGAGTACTCAAAGAAATGGATGAGAAACTTAAGCAATAGGTGTAGAGACATGTAGGCCAAAAGACTATGTTTAAAGTCAGCTGGCCGAGGAAAAGGAAGGCCATGGAGAGCATAAAGAGAAGGGGTGGTATGATTAAAATGGGAAGCAGAAGTGTCATGGAAGGCTTAGAGCATGGGTGGGGAATCTTTTTCAGCCAGGGCAAAATGAGAAAGTTCACAGGGGTCACATTCCATCTGTGGGCAGGGCCAGATATGATTATTACCATTTTAATCCTACTCAGAAGCAAGCAGGGCAAGTCTTCTGCTTGTTAACTCTGAAGTAAGCAGGACTGCATCATTTGGTTGCACTTTCAAATATCCCAAATACCAAGCCTCTGCATGACTACTCACAAGTAAGCAGGTCTCCTGCTTGCAAAAGGAACAACTTGATTTTATGCAAGAGTTCTCCTGCCTACAAAATGCATAGCTCACAATCTTTGCAACAGCTCCATTCTTTGCAGGGTAGTTAAAGGCTAATTGCTTTTAAAATAATCTAATCTCAGATCAGTGATCAGCTTCCTAGGATGGAGAATCCCTCCATCCACCTGGAGTTTCTCCATCCCTGAATTAGAGGCTATACCAGTCAGGAAACTAGGCAAACATTTTTTGGGCCTGTTTAGACAGCATACTAAGCCATGGTTAGGCTGTTAACCCTTTTGCAGCAAAAGGTTAGTGAACATGTTTAAACTATGATTATGTAGCCACCATGGTTAGGAATAGTTCACATGACACTCTAAGTTATGGTTCACACAACACGCTAAGCCATATTTAGCTCAAAATGCTTAGCCACTATGGTTTAGCGTGTCTTCTGAACAAGGTCTTAATCTTGAAGATGGCTCAGGCAGAGTCTTAGTAGGTGAACTGATTTTTCAGGTATTTACTTATCAATTTGGCGATTGTACCTTCTCAGAACTAGGAAGAAGATGTCATCAGTTTCTGTCCGGTATTCCACATTTAGTTTCAACAGAGTACGATCTGGGCATTTCATCCCCCCCCCCCCTTCCCATACGGTAGCAGGAGTGTGCTGTGTGTTTTCACCATCAAGTTTAATGTAAACACTGTCTCCTGGCTCAAAATATGGTAGCTCTCGCTTTGAATTGCGCTGGCTGTAGAAACGTTCAAAATTTTTCTTAGCTTGGTAATCTAAAACAGCAACATTTTCCAGGTCAGGTCACTTTGGAATGAGATTTGTTTATAGGATTGGAATAGCTGTTCCAATGTGCAATCCTTTTGCAATTCTACTGGACCATATCCAGTAGTTATCAGTGGTGTTGAGGCCTAGTTTAAAATGATGTGGGTCATTCTGACTGCAGATTTTCCTTGCAGAGTGTTACTGCTCTCTTTGCCTCACTATTTCAGGCTAGTGGAGGTTAGTGGAAACAAGGCAAAAATGGGAAGATGCCCAGAATGTTGCTGTGAATTGGATTGCATTTGTGAGTTCCATCTGGAATGTCAAAGTGAATCAAGATGCTCTTCATCAGTGCAACAGTGTGGTGGCAGGTACTGTCAGGCAAGGGAAGTATCTTGATATATCTTGCACAGCGGCCCATGTCAAACAAATACTGCTAACCTCCCAATGCACACACGTCCTCTGCTAGCCTTTTCCAAGGTTTATCAGGTAAGGATGTAGTGATGAAAGATTTCATTTATTAGGTGAAATCCAACATTGCAGCAGTAAACATCCACTAGCGCAAGTGGACATTCTCCCTCCCACCTCCCCGTTGCAGCTCTTTGTACCACCCGAAAATCTGCTCCGGAGGGTTGCCCAGACCACTGGAGCAGAATTTGAGGGTGGGTGGGGGCTGCGGGGGGGGGGGGGGAGGGGAGTGTGCTTCCTTTTGCTTCTGCTGATGGAACTGCTTCCATCAATGGAACAAAAAGTGTTGTATACAGCCCTTTGTGCTGATTTATTTATTCTGCAGGAGTCACCAGATATGATTTTGTTCTTTATTTCATTTACAACACTAGACAACCACACCAGGCTCAAAGGATGAATTCCCCGCAGGCCTTCCATCTCCCCAGCCTTGCAGAGGTCTCAGGATAAAAATTGCAGTGGATTCCCGTTCCCTCCGGCATTCACACATGCAGGCAAACTGGCATGGGACACCCAATCACTGAGGCTTCTTTTATTGGAGGAAATCCCACAGTGAAAAGCTTAATGGTTACACACTTAAAAAATACTTAAAGCTGATTGATGGCCAAAAGCTTTAGGCTTCAAGATAACATACAATCAAAATGCTACTCCCTACAACAACAACAACCTAGTTTCCCAGTTGCCATTTCAACGGTTCCAAAACCGGATTCCAAACCAGACCAGGGGAGGGGAAAGATTCCTGATACGTTCTTCAGGCAATCTCAATGGGGAATTCTTGAAAGGCTTAACAAACCATCCCAAGGGAGGTAGTCCAAACGCTGCCACACATTGTTAATTCAGGGAACATGGCCAAAACCTAAACATGATCATGGGGTGGGTAAAAATCTCAGGCACAAGAACTCTCGTGCACGTACTTTAGCACCGGGAACTCCTTGCCACCTGAGCCTGGCAGAGGAAAAGTCCATTAGTCAAATCCCAGCCTGCTGAACACTGAGCTGACTGCAAACACACAATCCAGGGAAGGGAAAATCTCAGGCACAAGAAGTCCTGTGGGAACTCCCCACCACCTGAGCCTGGCAAGGAAAAGTCTGATGCTCAATCCCAGCCTGCGGAACGCTGAGCTGACCTCAAACACACAATCCACAGTAAACGCAAGCTCAAGTCTATGAAAAACCTCACAGTACTTTTCATGGCACAGTCCTTAGAAATCCAAAGTTCAAATAGAAGAGAGTCCACGTACAGAGTGCTTTCAAAGTCCCAAACGGTGATGGATCCAAACGGGGAGGGATTTCAGGCCATGAGTCGAAAGATGTTCCTAGCAAAGGCTCCTCACCTTTGCTCCAGCTTATAAAGGGAGATAAGGACTTATTCAAAACCACTTGACAGACAGGGGCTGAGGCCCGTAACTCATGCCCATGTCCAAACATGGCAGCACTGCTCAGCCCACCAAGATGACAGTATAATCCGAGTGACTCCTTCGACAAGGGCCCCCACCTTCCTAAAACACACTTCCCGGAGAAGTCTAACAGCTTCGAAACCGAGCTATTCCCGTGAGAACTGACAGAGACAAACTTGCACAGTCATTCCAAATTAGTTCTAATTAAATCTACCTACAATCAGCAAGGCCAAGACTTATACCTGACAAATATCAGGCAAGGCCCTTTAACCATCCAGTCAGCTCCTCCAGGATGGGTGGAGCTGACCAGACTATAACTTCAGCTGATTTTTATGAGACAACGTTCTCTTATTGTCCTAGAAGGAGACAATTCCAGCCAGCAGGAACTACCTGGAGCTATCCAAGGTCCTACATTGTTCCTGCTTTGAATTGCCTTCCTGCTTTGAACTACCTGCTTCCCTTGTGAGCCTCAATTAGCCACAGAACAGAAAACTGGGCTAATTCTGATGTTAAAGTCTATCCTAAAATACATGACTGGTGCCCATTATTTCCTTAGATCTGTAGCACAAACAGGTGTTAACAGGAAGTTTCAGATAATTGTCTAATGACATCTCTTTCCCAATCTCCTTAGTTTAATATAACTATAGTCCCTTCTTTGTCTGCTTCTTTGATGATAACTTACAAATCTGAAGATGTCACGGAGGGCTAAATGTTTTTGTCAAGTTACATTTCACCATGGATGACCTGGGGATTTATCTATATTTGCTAAATCCATTTTCCATTCAAATGCTGCAATTAAAGGTTCCATTTGTCCTGGAGGTGTAAATCATTATGTAGGGTGAAAAGATCTTGGAGAATAAGTGTACGTAGAGTGGGTACCATGAAAATGATGTGCCAATCTTATTGTTCTGAAGAATTGGAATAAATCCAGCAGAGTTTGTACTAAATCATGATGCAGGATGGAAACAAAGGACATTCCCTTATTTAGAATTCACATTAGCCTGAGTACGGTAATGGACTGGATGAGGGCTAACAAACTGAGACTCAATCCAGACAAGATGGAGGTACTGTTAGCGGGTGGTTCGTCTGTCCGGCGAGGTGATGTTCACCCTGTTCTGGAAGGGGTTGCACTCCCCCTAAAGGATCGGGTCCGTAGTTTGGGGGTGCTCTTGGATCCAGAACTGTCACTTGAGGCACAGGTGAACTCGGTGGCAAAGAGCACCTTTTACCAGCTTAGGCTGATATACCAACTGCGCCCTTATCTGGACAGAGGTAGCCTAGCTACAGTTATCCATGCTCTCATAACCTCTCGTTTGGATTACTGCAATGCGTTATACATGGGGCTGCCTTTGAAAATGGTCCGGAAACTTCAGCTGGTACAAAACAGGGCAGCCAGATTGTTAACGGGGACTGGCCAACAAGACCATATTACGCCAGTCCTTTTCCAACTTCACTGGCTGCCGATCCAGGTCCGGGCCCAATTCAAAGTGCTGGTACTAACATTTAAAGACCTAAACGGTTTGGGGCCAGGTTATCTAAAGGAACGCCTCCTCCTGTATGTACCTGCCCAGACCCTAAGATCATCTACAGGGTCCTTCTCCGTGAGCCCCTGCCAAAGGAAGTGAGGCAGGTGGCCACTAGGAGGAGGGCTTTCTCCGCTGTGGCACCCCGGCTGTGGAATGAGCTCCCCAGAGAGGTTCGCCTGGCGCCTACTTTGTACTCTTTTCGTTGCCAGGTGAAAATCTTTTTATTCTCCCAGTATTTTAACAGTTAAATTAACTCAATTTTAATCCTTGCTGTTTTGAATTTGTATTTTAATCTGTATTAATTCCTGCTGCTTGGTTTTTTTCTGGTTGTGTTTTTATATTGTATGTTATTTTGTGTTTTTAGATTGTGGCTTGTTTTATATTTTTAAAATGATTTCATGGTTTTAATTGTTGTGAACCTCCCAGAGAGCTTCGGCTATAGGGCGGTATAAAAATGCAATAAATAAAATAAATAAATATTCCCTAATGTGAATTCACATAGACTAGAGCAGTGGTCTTCAACTGGTGAGTCGCAAGCCAAAAGTGGGTCATGGCAAAGCTGTTGCCACCATGTTGAGCAATTATGAAAGTGTGAAAATGGGTCCCGTGTCTGGATCAGTTGAAGATCACTGGACTAGTGGATAGCTTTGCAACCACCATTTCCATTTCATTAACGTTTTGTGAGGTCTAGTATCCATCTACCTTTTCCTGTCTCATTTTGTTAATATTTCCTAGGAAGGGACTTCATTATCACTCTTCATATTCACCAAAGCATCCCAGTCCATAGGTTCGTGCAACAAATTGTTAACTGTATGATTGAAACAAACACTTTGGTTTTTTGGTTTTTTTTGTATAACCAAGGATACACTGTGGTATTAGAATTAGGGGTGTGCATGGACCTCCCGGATCGGATCGGGACCCGGATCGGGACCTCCAATTTTGTCACGGATCGGATTGGACAAAATCGGAGGCCCCCCGGACCGAGTCCGATCCTGATCCAAAAATCAGAAATTTTTGGATCGGCCGCCATTTTTTTCCCCATAGACTTGCATTGCAATGCAAGTCTATGAGGAAAAAATGGCTGTGGGTGGGTGAGGGAGGGCCTAACTCCCTCCCCCCCGTGGCCATCCGCTGTGGATGGCCCCGGCAGGTAAGCCCCCTCCCCCGTGCTCCCTCCCCCCCGGGGCTGTCCGCTTCCATCCGCTGGCGCCCGCGGGTGCCAGCGGATGGAAGCGGACAGCCCCGGGGGGGTAAGCCCCCTCCCCCCTGCCACTGCTTACCTTACAGGGACGTCCGCTTCTGTCCGGCGCTGGCTGCTACTGCGAGCGGGCTTCGCAGCCTGCTCCAGGGTGGCGCGCCGGGTGATGTTATCACCCGGTGTGCCACCCTGGAGCAGGCTGCGAAGCTCGCTCACAATAGCAGCCGGCGCCGGACGGGAGCGGACGTCCCTGGAAGGTAAACGTGCTGCGGACAGCCCTGCTAGGGAAGCCCCCCCCCCACTGTCCACTTCCATCGGCAGGCGCCTACTGGCGCCCGCCAATGGAAGCGGCGGCGGGCGCCAGCGGGTGCCCACCGATCCATCCAAACCGGATTAGAACCTTTTCGGATTGGATCGGCCGATCCAGTGGTGAGATCGGAAATCGGATAATTTATCCGATTTCCCCCTGGATCTGATTCGGATCGTGGATCGGATCCGATCCAGTGCACATCCCTAATTAGAATACTCTTCTTTATCTGATTTTTTTTTAAAAAAAATAATGTTAACAGAGTCAGATTTCATAAATCTACTAAGTTAAAACGGATCTCTTCTTAGAAGACATCATCATCATAATGGTACTCAGTCCAAATCTTTGCCTTTTATCAAGGTCATCAAGGATGAAGGCAAAGACATTTAGATACAGCAGTACCCACCTGATGCTCCACTCTCTCGCCAGCTGGTGGTAGTTGTCCATTCCCTCACATCCCAGAGCAGAGTTGGGCAACTTGTGGCCCTCCAGATGTTTCAGCCTACATCTCTTATCAGACGTAACCAGCATAGCCAATTCTATGCCCAAACATCTGGAGGGCACAAGTTGCCCAACCCTGCTCTAGTGACTCGCTCTTGACAACCTCTTGCCTGAGAAGTAAGAATTTTGAAAAACAACAACAACTGAACACCATTTTATTGCAGGGCTCCACTTGCCACTCCTAATAGCAATCTCAGGTTGCTGAGTAGCAACTGGATTGTAGCCAAACCAAGGGCCCATGAAAAGCAAGAAGTTTGTATCAGCGTTTGGAGAAATACAAAAAAAAAAAAATCTTTTAAAACCCCGAAAGTGCGAAAAAGCTAAAACGACAACAACAGCAACAATACTCAGCTCAAGTAGGAGTGAGCATTCGCCGTAAAATTGGAACGTAGACTGTCAGTTGGAAAAGAAAACAAGGAATGTGAGTGGAATGCCCTGTTTGAGGTAAAGGCTGATTGGAGCTCTGAACAGGAGGGTGAAATTGTATTACAGGTTTCATTAGTAATAATCCCTTGATCTCTGCAGCGCTGTCAGTGACTATAGGGCTGTTAAAAATGTTTCATAAAAGACAGCTCCTCCTGTTCCAAGGAGCTGACATTGTCCCCTTTAGCTTAGTACTATATGTATTTGATCATATTTTATATTTGCTGTTGTTCCCCGCCTCGATCCAAATGGAGAGGCGGGTAAGAAATACAGTTGTTGTTGTTGTTGTTATTATTATTATTATTATTATTATTATTATTATCTACTCCCCTCAAGCAAAAAAGACTATGTTGGTCCATAAGAAAAAAAAATCCCAAATCCACAGTTGGGCACTACCTTTTATTAGAACCAACCAAAATGTCACAAGACAGTGAGCTAGCTTTTGAGAACTCTTTATGAGACTGATTTTTATTTATTTATTTATTTATTTGTAAGACATTCCTTGGCCGCCTTTCAGGGCAGAAGCTTTCCCAAGGCAGCTTGCAGCAATAACATACATAAAAAGAGTTAAAATATTTTAAGCAGTGAAAAATTCACCACAGTAATATAGCAATAAAAGCCAATAACAAAATCACCAGCAGCCATAATAGAAACAGCAGCCATAACAGCAGTTCAACAGGGTTGCTGGAGGGTGTAGAGGGAGGAAAACGCTGGCTTGATTTTGAAACCACAAAGCCTATATTTGGCCATTCGTAAGATGGAGTGTCTTTGGAGGCAATGGAGAATAACATACTTTGGATTGCACCATGATGGTGGCTCTCCAGGGTCTCAAACTGGGGTCCTTCCCACTCCTGCTGCCTAAGATCCTTCAATTCAGGGCTGTTGAACTCATTCAAGCCCAAGAGCTGAATTCCATTGCAGAGAAACTCACGGGGGCCATGTTCCAGTCATGGGCAGGGATGAAGGCAAAATGGGAGGAGCCAAAGTCAAAAGGGACAGGACCAAAACCACGACCATATTTTAGTTTGAAGTCTTTCCTGCCAGTAACTCAGCCTTAGGAGAGGGATTTCAACCTTTTAGAATGGGGGAAAAACTGCACAAAAGCCAGGGGACCACTAAGCAATGGGTGGTTGGGGGGAAAGGGAAGAGTTAGGGTGGGTGGGGCCAAGGGAAGGAGGTGTGGCTCTCTGGGGAACCCAGGAAAGCTGGATTTGGCTTTCAGGCTTGAGTTTCTGCACTCCTACTTCAAGTGGAGATTTAACCTGGAACCTTCTGCATCCAAAGGATGTGCTGAGCTCCTGATCTATGGTCTCATATAGTGTAATGGCCAGGAGACAGAACACTGGATCAGGAAGTCCCCGTTTTAAACCTCTCCTCTGTTATGACTTTAGTAGGTGGCCTTGAGCAACCCACTGTTCTTTCAGCTTCAGCCCTCTGATTTTCCAACTGGGGGTGATAATAGTGGCCTACTTTGGAATGTAGTTGTAACCATTGTTGACATATCATTGTGTGCGAAGTGCTCTCACCACTTGTCTAAGAGCTGTGTACGTGGTAAATACAGATTAATGACACCTTTTTCATTTTGAAGCATGTTTTGAGGAACTGTCCTTTATGAAGGAAGATGTTGAAAACAAAAATATTCTTGTTCCTAAATATCTACTTACATTTCCTTGCCGCTCCCAAGGAAGTAAGAGAAAAATGCAAGCGCAGACTTGATACGTTCTATTTCAGTGCAATGGCTTGGCATTTTTGCCATGGAATAGTGCAGATACTGTAGAAAATGGTAAGAGAAATCTGGAATTTACCAATAGGCCTAGAAAGATCAAGTGCAGCTTACCTTTCCAAACAAGCTTTGTGGCTCCTTTTTTATCATGTAGTGATTGCAACGTTAGAAGCAAGAGCAATATTTTTTGCTTGCCTTTTTCTTTCTGGGGAATATACCTGTCTCAGTGCTTGAAGGGAGAAGAACCGATTCTTCTGATTTTACAGAAGTGTCCCTTTCTGATTGCCCAGACAGAGGTGACTCTTACTTGCCACAGGCAACCGAGCCAGTGGCCTTTACAAACCCACTCTACATGTAAAAGCTAATATACTAATATTCAAACCAGCATCTCTTCCAAACTGCTTTTTTATTTGAACCTCAATATGTTATTTTTCATGAAGCCATCTTCTAGTTAACAGCTGTTCTTGAACTTGATGTTAAAAGAGCAGAGTGTCATCCGCCAACTCCAAATTTGTGAAGTATCTCCTGATTGCTGATTCATTATAACCCTACAGAGCTCCAAAATATAACCTGCCAAGGTCCAAGGAGGGATTTCTCAACACATTTCTTTGATAAACCATATTATGAGAGATTGTTGACTGCACAAACCTGAACTTCCCTCTTTGCCAAATCCCATATAGGTCAAGTAGGATAATGAGATCTACTGGCGGTGTTTGGACAATCGCAATGGGGGAAGAAGCCCTCGTGGCTCCCCCCCCCCCATGCACAACTGGTATTTGCATAATCCCCTGCAATGCAGCGTGAGTTGGTGTGTTGTCTGAACCAGGTGTGCATCATTGACACGGGTGGTCCCGTAGCCATCCTACAACCTCTACTGCACATTGGTTCAGGTGACATGTCTACCTGTGCTGCATCACAGGGGGTTATGCAAATAGTAGTTGGGTGGGAGTGGGGGGTGGGAGAAGCCACTATGGCTTCTTTCCCTGTTGTGATCATCTGAACCCAGTTATTGTGTCAAAAGCCACAGAAAGGCCTGGAAAGATCAGCAGAATTCAATTTCCTCTCTGGACACTGGTGTCCATCAGGACTGTTACCAAAGCTGCTTCAGCTGCACAGCCAAATTGTAAAGTAAACTTCTGGGCAGAGCATAGGCAGGTAGAGGTAGAATAGGTGTGCAAAGGCAGAACCTGGTAGGGCAGGGATGGAGCCAAGAGACAATTCACAGGTTTTGAGATAAGTCAGAGTTTGTCCTGAAAGGTCAGGGCAAAACGTGGGGGATTATTGTTGGAATCTGACAGAACATGCAGTTTAATGGTTGTTTTAGGCACCTGGCTCTGCTCTTAGAACTCTCCCACAGTTATCTATCATTGCTATAATGCATATATGGGCCCGCTTTTGAAAACTATTTGGAAACTTCAGTTTTACTTTTGCCAGGCTGTTCACTGGGACTTTTCAGTGGGATCATATCTCACCAGTATTGAAAGAACTTCATTGGCTTCTGGTCCATTTCTGAGCACAATTGAACGTGCTGGGGCTTACGTTTCAAGCCTTTTTTTAAAAAAATAATTTTATTAATTTCAACATATAACATAACAATACACAATACAAAAGCCTCAACAACCCCCCGTGCTCCCTACCCCCCGAGACTTTCTAACCCTATTGCTTATAAATTTTCCCAAAACTGCATTGATTCTTTAGACAGTGTATAGCCTCTCCCCTTTTCTAAAACATATTCTAGAAACATAGCCCAAATCCTTCCAAAATCATTCTTTTTAGCCTTGTATGGCTTAGCGTTCAGGTACCTGAAGGAATGCTTGCTCCTATGCCAACCTGCCTGTGCATTGAAAGCCTTCCTCTTGGTTACTCCACCATCTGAGGTAAGGTAGGTAGTGGCATATGAGTCAATGTGGAAAGGGTTACACGAAGGTAGAAACTTTGGATATAAAGTGTATCTGCCCCGCACGCTCAAGTCCTCTGGGAAGAATTTGCTACAGTCGGCCAAGACTAGGCTGACAACTGTTACCCAGAGGACCTTCTCTTCTGCCACTCCCAGACTGTGGAACGACCTGCTGGGAGAGATCCACCAACTTACCAGTCGTCAAGAATTTAAGAAAGCTATAAAGACTGATCTCTTCCGGCAGGCCTACCCAGTCGAATTTTAAGACTTGGTTGATTTAATAATGTATTAATTTTATATGCTTTTAATCAGTTTATATATTATATATTGTATTATATATTGTTGGTATTGATGTTGTTCCCCGTCTCGATCCAGAGGGAGAGGCGGGTAATAAATATATTATTATTATTATTATTATTATTATAGTAGCCTGAATGTAGAGCCATTTGCAGATGTACATTTGCATATTATATGTATTTTGCAGGATAGCATTTAGGTGTAATTGTGCCTTTTCCATGGGAGGGAACTGTAGGCACAGAGTGAAGTAAGGACTCTTGTAAACTAACTTTCGACTTCCCTAGCCTGTGCTGTGCTTTTGCTGACTAATGAAGTGTTTGAACTGTGCTTGAGGGCGAGGAGTGTTCATTCATTGAAGCTAAAATTAAAGGTGCAAAGGTGTGTGCATGCGAGGCAGAACCAGCTGTGTAAGAGCGGTTACAGTCCGTTTGGCTCAATGTCATCCATCCGTCTGAATTTGCAGCAAAGCTGAAGAGAAATTCGCTTCTGATTCAAGATGCTGTGTCTTCCAGTGCGTGCTGCTTCATTTGTTTCTTGTGAGGGGGGGACCTGGGGAAATATTAGAGAAATTGAAAACTGGTTGGAGAAAAATTGTTTTCTTTATTGCGTTGCGGTATTATGTTTCCCTAATCAGCTGCTATTTTGGCATTCAGGTGGAACACCAGTATTCACATACATTTACTGTGACAGTTAAGCAAGCCAAGAATGTCACCAAAGGGGCTATTGGAGATATGCGTGAGTATCACTTTAACTTTGTTCGTGTTGTTCTTTGTTAAGTTTAGGTCTTGTTGTTGTTGTTTTGGCCTAAGTAACACTTCTTTCCACATGAGAGGGTTCTAATCTGTTATTTTATTTTATTTTAATCGTCTTGTTACTTTTATCTGATTTTTCAGTGATAGTCAGCCCTTGAGGAAATACAAGGTTTTTTAGTGGCATTTTTTTTTTGTCTTGGCTGAATTTCAAAAATGGCAATTTTATTGTTTATTTTATGCTTGCAAGTGACAGGCAGTGTTTGTTGCCTTCAGCAACTAGAATTAGAATTGTAAGACTGACTTAAAAGGGGCTCAGGCTGCTAGCTTGCAATCCTCTTATCTATTTACTTGCGGTTAAGCCCTTTTGAACTCAATGGGACATACTCCTTAGCAGATACTTCACTGTCAGCCTATTGAAATATAGAGGCTATTTGGAAAAAGTAAGAAAAATATGCAGAAGTTCTGCTGTGTCATTAAGCAAATCAGGAAGTAGAAACAGAGACCAAAATGTATATTTGTTCTGCAAAAGCAATATAGTTCAAGCTTTGAAATTAATGTGTGATTGTCTAATAAATCAAATTGTCTCTCTTTCCCATCCATTCCCATTCTTAGTCAGCAATACTACAGATTCTTACAAAGGAAATATTTAGCTATTGAAGTTTGAAATTCTTCTGGCTTAATACTGCTTAACACTGAATTTTCAAGATGTGTATTTGTGTGTGTGTGTGTGTGTGTGTGAGACAGAGAGAGAGAGAGAGAGAACTGGTGAACATGTTATGTTGGTTCCCTCTTAACTATGGTCAAGACATTGAGCTGGCTTTGGAAATGCTGGCTTATGCATTCTGAGGGGCTTGTACATTAAACAAATAAGCTTGCTGTGTGAGCACAGAATGAAGCAAAATTAACCCCTAGTCGTTGTGTGCTGAATGGTAAGCTGAACCATTGGTAAAGTTATCAGATGGCTGCTTTGAGGAAAAATGTCAGTAATGATGCACTTGGAAGGCTTGCCTTCATACTACAAGGGGCTGCATGAATTGGTCCTCAGAATCAGTGCTGGCTCTAGGTTTTGAAGGCCCTCAAAGGGCTCCCCATGCCCTCAGGGTGCCTGCCTTCTCACCACCATCGTCACCAGGTCCTGTTGTTCCTCATCTTCTTTTTCATCATTGCTATCATTTCCTTGCATGACAGGCAGAGGCCCAGTGAGGAAGGAGGCAGTGGCATATCCTGCTCCTCTTCCTCACCACCACCGTTGCCTGGGCCAGAACAAGAGGCAAGCGAACAAGCAGGTTGCAGTGTTGAAGCGGAGAATCAATTCCAGGGGGCTTTTGTCAGTAGACCTCTGTTGGGGTTTGGCCCTTGGTAGATGCCCAACCATGCCTACCCTGCTCAGAGCCAAAAATCTATTATACCAAGTGCAATATGATGTATGAATTCAAATTTATTATCCCTTAAGCTGAGGGAACTAGAGTTGAATGTGCTCATTTTTTAGCCCTCCTCTTCAAACAATACAGTAAAGCTACCCGTTCTCCCTTTTCGCTAGATTCAAGATTGTTTAGGCAAACAATGTAGCAACTCATTGTGGGCCTGACTGTGTACGTGTCCATGTGCATATTTAGCCAATGGAGGTTTTCAGTCAAGATCTGGAAGTGCATCATCTCAAAGACATTGTATATGTTTCTAAATAGTTCAGATGCTGTATCTAGTCATATTTGTTATTTATGTTGATTTATTTCCAGTCCTGTCCTAATAAGGTCAGGGCTGGAGTGGAGAGTTGGCTATGTCAGGGGCTTGCATCTCTTCTGTGCCATGGCTGGCCTGACTGTAAGTGGTGAGATGTGGAGACTCCACACCCCCTCACTCACTGCAGAGGTAGCGAAGAGAAGGAAGTAGAATGGAGCAGAAGGGAGAAGTGGAGGTAGGGGGGAAAGAGGCCTGGAAGGATGTCATAGACAGCAGAAATCCAAGGGTGAGCGGATGGGTGGTCACCCACCATTGCCTCTGGCAGGAGGCAATTTCAGGACACAAGGAGGACTGTGTGAAAGGAAAGAAGAATTACTGCAGGACTGTAGCAGATACTTCAGAACTCTAGTGGGCAATTCAGTCAAGCAATTAAGTTAAAGGGGTTGGGGTTGTAAATCCTTTGCTTTCTCCCATTATAGGCAGATGGCAAAAGCCGTCTTCTGCCCCTCATCCCTGATACAGGGTGGTCAGATTTCCAGTGACAGAGCTCCCACCCAGGGTGGGGTGAGCAATGTATTGTTGCGTATGGAGTGTAAGAATCATATTGCACTCCCCGCAATAGGTTCTTCCCCCATTCACTCTTTTTTTGGATCCTCCCCCAACTCATCTTCATGACGGGCATTTGGCTAGCAAATAGATGTAAATATTTCCTTTTGTCCTCTCAGCATCTTTGTGCAAGCTAGTGACTTTCTGGAGGCTCCTATAATCCAAGTCCAACATTCTTTCCTGGTGATGGTGAACTTATTTTGGTCAAGGCGAAAGTATGAGTCAGTGTCTCTACTCAGTGTATGAGCCAGTGTGTACTACAAAACATATATAGCCCCTTTTACCTTCCAGTATTTTGCCTCTAGTCTACACTGAGCTATGCAGAGAGAAGCAAAAGGGAGAGGTTGGTGGAGTGCAGCCCTGACTTTGTGCCATGGCCAGACCCATAAGAAGATCCATGCTGGATCAGACCAAAAGTCCATGTAGTGCAGCATTCTGTTCAGACATTGGCCAACCAGCTGCCTATGAATGTAATAGCTCCAGTCATGTTCTGCAGCAACCCGGTATACATAGGCATACTGCTTCTGATGCTGGAAGTATCATATAACCATCAGGACTAGTAGCCTTTGATAACAAAGGTTATGGCTCTAACAGTCAATGTTCAACCTGCAATCTCTCTCTGTTCCTTAGTCACTTTCAAAGAGCTAGAAAGGTTATTGAATCAGCTTTCCTGTAATAAGGGAATATATCCCTAGTGAAATACTCAGAGTCAATATGGAGGAGTGGGTATTGTCGTGTGGAAACACAACAGGTATATATAGCCATGATTTATTAATTTTCCTGGCCTCATGCTTTGCAAGTAGAGGCATACAAGATAGAGGTGTACAAAATTATGCATGGTGTGGAGAATATAGATAGAGAGATATTCCCCCCCCCCCCCTTATAATACTAGAACCCAGGGTCATCCCATGAAGCTGATAGGTGGGAGATTATGTACAGATAAAAGGAAGTACTTCTTCACACAACACATAGTCGAAGTATGGAATTCACTACCACAAAATGTAGTGATGGCCACCAATTTGGATGGCTTTAAAAGAGAGTTAGACAAATTCCTAGAGGAGAAGGCTATTTATTTATTTGTTTACAAAATTTGTATACCTCTCCATATCTGAAACAGATTCTGGTGCACTGAACATAAAAATTAAAACAGTAAAAGATACAAAAATTAAAACCCTATTATTATACTAAAAACAAAGCACAGGATGGCAATAAAAACCTTGGCTGTCAGTCAAGGAATGCTGGAATAAGACTGTTTTCAAAAGGTGCTGGAAACAACACAGCATTGGTGCCTGCCTAACTTCCGGGGGCAGGGAGTTCCACAGAAACGGGGCCACCATGCTGAAGGCTCTTCTCCTGGTGGACTCCAATCAGGCCAAAGGTATCAATGGCTACTAGTCCTGATGCCTCTATGCTACCTCCAGTAGCAGAAACAGTAAGCCTATGTACACCAGTAGCTGGGGAACATGTGTGGGTGGGTACTGTTGCATGCATGTTCTGCTTGTGGATCCTGGTTGGCCACTGTGTGAACAGAATGCTGGACTAGATGAACCCTTGGTCTGA
The DNA here is from genome assembly GCA_029215795.1 of Anniella stebbinsi. Lineage (NCBI taxonomy): Eukaryota > Metazoa > Chordata > Lepidosauria > Squamata > Anniellidae > Anniella > Anniella stebbinsi. Next base: position 118,603,464 of record JARDYH010000004.1, on the reverse strand, counting down.
TCTAGCATGGCTGTTCTTATGTCTTTATGTAAAACAGGAGGGCTGTACTTTAATCCACAAAAAGGTGTCAGAAATGAGCTCTCAAATAGGTCCATGGACCTATCAATCACACTGATATCCTGGCAGATAATTGGCACAGGATATCCTGTGCTGATTATCTGCAGCTTAAAGATTGAAACATGAGCTGAGGGATTTTTGTTTCCTGAAAAGCAAATCGGATTTAGAACTGGCTAACCTAGCTGCTTTGAATTGGTGCAATTAATGAGTATGTATATAAAAAAGGTTGAGCTGGATGAAGCTTGTGTGGATATAATGGCAGCTTCTGAGACAATTGATAGGGAGGAATTATGAGAGAAATTCTCAAAAACAAAACACAATGTTGAACACAGATTACTGGCAGTGAGTCACATCTTGCATTTAGGTTATCACTGTTAAGATCAGAACGACTGTCATAGGGTTGATAATCAATGGCATTTCCATTGTGAAAAACAAAGCAAGCTATTTCTTGTTTGTTTATTTTTTTTTAATCATTGATACCGTTCCCAAATTAAACAATATAGGTTTTGTCCACATGTTGTTGGAAAAATAAATTTGTGAGTTTCACTGATAATATAGTTCTCCTCTCCCTTGCTGAGGTGGCTTTGTTGCCCCTTAGCTATTCTCTCCATTCCTGTCACATAAATTGATCATCGATTTCACCTTAAATACATGGAGCATATCTTTCTTTATTTTAAAGATATATAAAACCACACCTTTCTCCCAATAATGGATCACTGGGCTGTATACAAAATAATAATAACAATAATAATAGTAATTGTAATCTACAGTGCAGTTAAAAACAATATAAATAGCAATGCAATAAAATTGAGAGAGTAAGTATCCAGCTAGTTGGAAATACAATCGTTTAAAATGTTGGGCAAATAAAAAGGTTTTAACCAGGCACTAAAAAGACTGCGGTGTTGGCACCAGGCATATCTCCCTCAGGAGGCATTCGAAAGTCTTGGCATCGCCACAGTGAAGGCTCTCTCTTTTGTAAATGCATAGTTGGCTTCTCCGAAAGCTGGAACATGGTGAAAGCCTCCTTTGATGATCTTAAAGCATGGGCAAGTTGGTATGGGAGGAAGCGCTCCTTCAGATAATTAAAGCCGCTTAGGATTATAACGTAAGCACCAGCTCCTTGACTTGGGCTCAGTGGTGAATAGACAACCAGCGTCATTCCTTTAGAACTGATGTAACATGGCTCCATCTAACTTCCAGATTGGGAAAGTTTGGGAGGTCTGGGTTTGGAAGGCGAATTATAACACATACCCCCCCCCCCCCACTCTCCGGATGCATTGCTGAGAAAAAACTTTGCATTGAAAGAAAAAAACACTCTGCATTGACTCCAATGGATACTTTTTTCTTTCTTCACCCTCCCCCATGTGTGTGGGGATTTTGGAGGGAAACGGGGGGGGAGGGGGAGGCTTAACCCTCTCTTCCTGGAGTGTGTTGGTCCTGATCTGAATCGGAGTCACACATACTTACAGGAGAGATTTTGGAAAAAAGAAAGTCTAAGTTTCAGCGATAAGCTGTGCGATTAGCATAATGTGTAGTTTGGCTCCCAGTCTGTTTCTGGTCCACGTGAGTTTCAATTGGATTCAGTCATATGCACATTTTTGTTTTCAACTTTCTCTAATATATGTATTTTTGTATGCAACCTTTGAACCAAGAGCTGGATTGCAAAATTTGGAGAACTGTGTGACCTGAAGGATAACTACATTATTTGCATATTAGTTGTGGACATGCGAATTAGGTAGGCTCACTTAAAAATAGAGAGCAAATGAAATTCTCCCCCATCCCTAATATAGCTTATCAATTACTGTAAAATTGAACAGGTCAGATCCTTCCATTTTCTGGGGCGGTTATTCTCAAGACGGGAAGTTGAAAAAGACACTTGGATCTGGTTCAGCTAAAAATGGAGTGGTTGCTCTCAGGTATACTGAAATGTTGGCTTTTCTTTTGGGGTAGGCAAGTTCCAGTGATGTGAACATCTTGGAGACCAAGTGATCTGCCAAAATATGTTATCAAAACCTGTGGCCTTTATTGAGCAATAAAACTGGTATTTTTCAGAACGCCATTCTAAAATAAATTTCCTATTAGTAGGTATTGTATTAAGACCAGAGGCAGGATGCTCCCAGTAGAGCTAGGTCATAAGAACATAAGAAGAGCCAGCTGGATCAGACCAAGGGTCCACCTAGTCCAGCATTCTGTTCACACAGTGGCCAGCCCTGCTGCTCATGGGAAACCCACTAGTAGGACCTGAATGCAACAGCGCCCATGTTTCTCAGCAACTGGTATACATACACATACTGCCTCTATTACTGGAGTAATACATGGTCGTTGATAGCCTTCTCCTCTAGTTTTCTCCTCCTGCTCACCCAATTACTCTCCTTCTCTTGTTTCAATTTTTGACTCAAATGAACTGATATGCCAGAAGCCAGGCTGCCAAAGCTCTCTTTATGCGAACAGTCTCTGTTCAGCTATATCAGTTCAAGTACCTGGACCAGATCTACACCAAGCAGGATAAAACACTTTGAAACATTTTGAAAACTGTATATGGGGTGTGTCATGGGCTCCAACCATTGTCAAAACTGTTATACACTGTTTTAAAGCAGTAGTGTAAATTCCAGGAAGTATTTTAATAGAACGCAACAGAAGACGGCTAAGCTGTCAGGGATATTTTTGTACAATGATCCTGGCAAATGTAAAATCAAGCACCTTAGTATGTAATGATCAAAATGCCATCATAACCTGGAAAAATACATACTCTGTATTTGTCTAAATTTAATTTATGGAGAGACTGAATAATAGTGAGATTCCAACAAATGACGATTTTACACAGGTTGGTACCGCATTGTGTTTTTCAGTTTGTATTGTCATATAGCTGGGAGGGAGATAGCGGGAGACATGCTTCATTTCTCTGTTGCTGATAGGAATGTGATTGTGAGCAATGGTCTAATACACAGAAAATAGAATTTATTTTCTCTCTTGATAATATGGAGAATATTTGTTCTGCGGCCATCTTTGCCCTGGCAGCCAAGAGTTTGAGTTGCTTGTAGCAGATTGCAATTTAGGGTGCTTACCATTGAGTATTACTTGAGCCGTTGTTGGATTACTATTACATACTATTTATTTATTTATTTAAATTTCTTGGCTTCCTTTCAGGGCAGAAGCCCTCACAATACAACATAAAAATGGATACAATATTAAGAACAATAAAAACAGCAATAAATATTAACAATAAAAACAGCCCGCAAGGATGGTGCATGGTCGACTGCTGATGGCAACTTGTTCCAGAGGGGTGGGGCCACTGCAGAGAAGGCCTTCTGATGTGTGGTTGTCCACTTAACTGCTCTCACAGGTGGACAAATGGGAAGGGCCTCTCTTGCTGATTTTAAAGTATGGGCAGTCCTACTACTTTGGCTTGATTTAGTGGCTGACCCACTTGACTGTACTGTTTTTAAGTTTTGTTTTTGCTGTTTTGTTATGGCCCACGGCTGAAACAAATTAAACAGGTGGTCAGTGCTATAGTTTCAACATGCTGGGTGCCTGCTTATGCCAGCATAATATTAGTGTAACTTAGGATCCTATGCACTTCTTGCACAAATGTTCACCCTCACTTACACAAGCAGAAGCCAGAGAGATACAGACAGTGGAAGGGGATATTTTGGGGATATAGTTCAGCACCTTGGATAGCTCCTTTAGCATTCTGGCTGGTTCCGACTGAAATCTGGAATGGATTCACAGGCCCACCAAAATAAGAGCCACCAGCTTCCATTGGATATAGGGCCAATTCCCATTATTTAACCCACAATGAGCTTGACATGTGTGGATGCCATTTTGAATATGCAACGCCAGTCGGGGCGATCAGGGGTTGTGGCATATCGTGCAAACCCTGTCCTGATTTAAGAAATAGCTGAATTTGCTGTACTGGACTTGCTGGGAAGACTATTGAAAGAATGCTAACCCACCAGCCTTAAAACGATATAAGTTGTCTTATGAAATGCAAATGCTAATTATCAATGATGAACAATTAAGAATTTGAAAATGTAAATAAGTAAGGAGTATTGTATTAAATAGTATTAAAGAGAAGACGTCACAGAGACACAAGCAGATTCACAATGAATTCTGAGTAACGGATATACAAATAATGGTAATGTTGACCTGGATGGTATCCAAAGAGAAAATGCTGATTTAAAACCCTATTGCATGGGCCAAAAAAGTTATTTCAGCAATGAATAATTGTGAAACAGTATTAATTCAAGTCAAAAGTGTACTTAAAGTTTTTTTCTTATCAATTAATAAGCAAAAATAATTGTGTAAGGTAAACACATCAAAGGGCTTGATATACAGATGCCTAGAAAAAAAATATAGACTTAAGTTTAATTGGCAAATTTTAAGTAAGGAGTTGTCTTCTCCAAGATGTAAATCAAAATTGATCTCATCTCGCCTGAAAAGTATACATGTAAGCCTTTTATGTATGTTCTATGTATTTAAGAATGTTTAGTAACAATGAAATAATTAAGACTGTGAGCCCTAATTATGGGAAACCAAATAATATTAGTTATTATTTATTTTTTCTGCACTAAAAGGGTATAAATATACGCTGATTTTAGAATGCAGGAGCTTCTTAGTAGGACATTCCAGGCCTATGTACCTGTCTGCTGAATAACCTATTCAATACTGAATGGGGAACTAGCTATTAAGACTAGAATTCAAAGAACAAGAAATATTTCAGAAATTCTGTTTCCTTTTTAGGCTGTTAAGTTCTTTAGTAATGCTCTGATGAACAACAAACTCTTTTTATATTCAAGTTATATTTGATGTGATGTTACAAGCATATTTCTACTGAAAATAATAAATGGATCAAAAAAGTTGTTCCTTTATTAATTCCTGTTAGTACAAAACCAAAACTGAATCCACCTAAAACAATTTTTGGCGTACTCTTTGTATAGAAGTATTTTTATCTGCTGTAGGAAGTAAAGAGGTGGCTAAAAGCTCCCAAAGGACTGAACTGTAGACAGATAGCTCCGTAACACCATAATTGGTTATTTGAGGTTTAAACAGCTCTCGAGGGTTGTGCGATGGTTGTTTGTCTCTTGAATACCCCATGCACCCTTTCATATGAGGTATGCTTTGCCTGTCTGGGCTTTATGTATTGTTGTAAGTGTGCTGTGATTGGGCATTGGGTTTGTGAGACTCTTGTGCTTTACCCTGTGAGTAGGCCAGGAAGAGGTCAGGGGCAGTGTTGTTGATGCTGTCGTTGTTTTACTCTCCATTGGGTTAAATGGGAGAATTATACCACTTCTGTTGTTGAAGTAATGTCATGCTAGTATAAGTGCTAGGAAGGGGTCTGGAGGAGCAAAGGATTGGTGTAAGTCCATTCTCCTGCCATACCCCTATTATCAACCTGTTCTGGCCCCTTTACTATCGACAGTGGAGATTTGCCAGCCTAGCATTCTGTTGGCCTGTGTCTGGAAATCTTCCGGTGTAGGGCTAGCGGTGTATTCAAATTATGTTTTAGTGCAGGGAGGCGTCTTGTCAAATCCTAAAACTCCTCATATTTGGAGCTTAGCGTTGTGTCCTTAACTTCACCTGCTGGTTGTGCAAAATAGCAACTATTTAGCCCAGAATTGCAGGGCATCTCTGCAGGAACGAAACAGCAATACGATCTGTAAGAATTCAGTTGAGAGCAATTGGCCATATGATTCACCTCGAAGTTTCTGAAGACACTATTATTGACACTTCTGTCTTTATTTTATTATAGTTGACACTCCTGATCCCTACGTGGAGATCTTCATCCCAACAGCCCCAGACAGCAGAAAGAGAACGAAACATATCAATAACAACGTTAATCCGGAGTGGAATGAGACCTTCAAGATAATTTTGGATCCCAACCAAGAAAATATCCTGGAGGTACCAACTCTAATTGTATTGGTGGGCGGACCATATACAGGCCTGTTTATATCTTGTGTTAAAAAATAAAGGCTTTTTTTGTGGGAGTGGGGTCATCCAAAAACATTCACGTCTAGCCCAGAGAAGCTGCAGTGTAGCATTCAAAATACAGCATGCAAACTTGTTGACTTTTATTGGAAACCTCCTATCCATATTTCAGTTGATTTTTTTTTTAAAAAAAGAAAGGAGCGATGACAGGAAGCAAGGAAGCTTGTCTGAGGGAAGCAGAATTAGTATGCCTGAACATGAGGAGAATCTGAGTGCATTGACACTGTTTCTGCAGAACCCTGAAGCTTCTTTCCCATATTGTCTGATGATTTCCTGACATGGATTTCCTGAATTTACAAGGAACTAAGGGAGGACATTACAACAGGCAGGAGAGTTCAGCAGGAGGTGAGCAAAAAAATCACTAGACTAAGGCCCCCTTCTTCTTTTTTTTACAGATGTGATAAATCTGTGTTTGGGCGGTAGCCCTTCAGATTACAGACGAGGGTTCATGTGACTGAATGCTTCCTCCAAATTATTCTCACACGTACAAAACCAGTGTGTCAAGCTCAGCCAGAACCCTTCTCCTTGACATCCAGCTTTCTGTGTGGAAGGCATTTGTTTGTATGGAGGAACATTCAGTCTTGTGAGTCCCTTCCTGCAGTCTAAAGTGATGATGTAGCCCAGAAACAGGTTTGTCACATCAGTGAGAACTAGGCTCAAGGCCTGAGTGTGAAGAGGGGAAGCAGCATGTGAGAAGTTTGGAGAAGAGGGAGTGAACAGGGGAACCCAAGAGTGGGGATGTCTTGAGCAGCTAGCTCTCTCACAGCCTTGGTCACCATTTGTAAAATAACACTGACCTTAATTATAAGGATAAATGAGATATGGAAATTTTGTGAGGCAAACTTCTAGGGCTGAACCCTTGAACTTTTTTTGGAATGCCACAATTGGAACACATAACACAACAGTAAAGAAGTTAGCATCTCTGAGAGCCTATTGAGCATTGTCCTCTTCTCTCACCATTGTGTAACCACATCTACCCTCCACATTTCTAGGATATTGTGAAAGCAACGTACAGAACTGATAGACTATGGTGATTGTGGCCCAAAGGGATCAAATACATTCATGTATAGTTATAGGCATATCTGTGTTGTATGTGAGCTGGCTTCATTCCATGTGAAAACACCAAAAGAGAGGGCTGAAATGTATATGTGGAACATAACCTGGTGCTTTCAGCCCAGTAATATCTGGTTTTACTTCTCTTTACTCCTGTTCTTAGTAGGCACTACGTTATTTCCCCATATTCTTGGTTATTCGGAAGAAATGAGAAAGGGATTTTGCCATTTCAATTGAATGAGTCATTCACTTGCCGCTAAACTTGGGTCTGCTGAAGCTATTTCCCGTTATGGCGAGTAGCTGGATAATTTTTAAATCAAAACCTGTTTTTATTTTATGAAGTTGTCTTTACATTTTAATGTGGGTTCATGAAGTCATTACAAAAATATGATTTTATGAGCTGGTTCTTAATGTGTAGTGGCCCGAAAGATTTTGCAATATAATCTAACTAAAGCCAAGGGAAAAAATTACAAGAATATCTATTCCCTAAAGGTGAACACATAACAACTGGTAATTTAATAAGTTGCTTTGAAATAACATGCTTGGCTGGTTGTGGAAATATGTGATGAAAATTCTGAAAACTGACACTAAAGATCCATTTTCTGCAGTCTAGACAAAAGAGTATATTTCAAAATAATACAAGTTCTGCTGCCCAAACTTATTTTCCTCTTAATAGCAGTTTGTAGAATGTGTACGATCATTACTTCAAAAGTCAATGCCTCGAAATACCTAACTTTACAGGCCTACCATCTTTCACTTAAATTATCTTTTTAAAGTAAATTTGCTAAATAATTTGCTCTTCTTTTAGCTAGATGTAATGACAAACAAAAAGACAACATCCATATACTAGCTGGCAATGGGGGAAATAAATTAATGTTTGATACACGGCTTAAATGTTTTATTGTTGTAATCCGCCTTGGATTGGGAGGGCTTCTGCCCTGAAAGGTGGCCTACAAATGTTTTAAATAAACAAACAAACAAACAAACAAACATCAGCCTCATGATAATTCGGATTCCAAATTCAATGGATGTGAGGATTCAGAAAGGCCAGCAATACTCATCATGGCCTACAATGAAGCAGACCAAAGTGCACCAAACTAAGCCCTGAGTCCCACCATTCCAGCAGGCAGTGACGAGGTCTCAGCTAGCCAGGCTTTCAACAATGGTGCTGGGATCAGTTGCTCGGACTAGGAATGGCTCAATTTTGAACCGCTTTGAGATGAATTTGGATCTCATCAAAATGGGATTTGGTCCCCCCCCCCCTGCTTCTTTCCAGCCTCCCTGCTTATTCCCCCTTCCCAAGCAAAGAAAACTGTTCTTTGGGAAGGAAGAGGAGGAAGCCAGCAACAAAGAGAGCTTGAAAGATACAGCTGAGCTCCTTAAATGGAAATGATGATGGATAAATCAAAGGAGAATTGAAGGTGGTGATGTGATTTTTAAAAAAAGTCTATGTCTTTTGTAGATCACTCTTATGGATGCGAATTATGTGATGGACGAGACAATTGGTACAGCAACATTTCCCATATCGACTTTGAAAGTGGGAGAGAAGAAAGAAGTCTCGTTCATCATTAGCAAAGTAAGTTCCATAATTCTCCTGGTTGAATGTCAGTTCTGTTGCTGTCAATGGCAAAAGTGTCATCTGTATTGTGGTGGGCTAAGAATGTATAATGAGCTCAGTAATTCTAGAGAAGCAGCTCTTCCTGACAATGGAATAGTCAGGAAGACATGTCAGACAGTGGTATTTTTTCTGATAGTGTTGAGATTAAGTATGATATGAAGTATTCTGCAGAGCAAAAGTCTATAAACAGATTCAAACAATGATTGTAAGGTAGCGGCTGACATTTTGAGAATGTGACTCAGCCACCTCCAAGCTTCAGTTTTCTATGAAGTGGTGAATTCTGATAACATCTGTATTGAAGCACTTACATGATCAAAGCCAAGTGGCATTATCTCAAATAGGAATTTACCCTGAATTCCAATTCACACAGCTGCAGAATGCACAGTGGTGGCAGGATACATTTGAAGGCAAAAGCCATGTGTTGAACTCCACATGGATGGATTCCGACACCTAATTACAACCCCAGCTTTTTGAGCATGTATCAAATTTCAAATACTCTTAATTACAATAGTTTAGACCTGTTCAAGTTAAAATACTCAGACAAATTTACAAATATCAGGACACAGGCTACAATTCCTTCAATTTAACTAATATAGTCAAACAACTTCGCTCTTGTTCGCATGGCGATTAGAAAGAAATTAGCGACCTGTTCAGTGACATGTGGGATCTTATCTGAGAGACAGTTGATTAGCAATCTTTCATCTGGATGGCCTGGAAAGTTGGTCAGAAAAGGATAAATTGTACAGCATCTCAAGTAAGAGTAAAAACTACAATATAATAGTACGTGTCAGAGTTTTAGGGACTCTTGCTTTGCATGGACACAATCTGTTTTGAAGTAGAATTTTCAGAAATCTGCCCTGGAGTACTACTGTTGATAGAATGTTACACAGTGCTAAATTAATCAGACTACTAAGTAAGCTGAATTTTGTTGTGGTTGTTGATAATGAATGTGTAAAAAGAAATCTTGAGCTTCTTAACAAAAATGTGATGCTGTTGTAACATTTCTTGTTTAGGTGACAGAAATTATTTTGGAGGTATCTCTTGACGTTTGGTGAGTGATCTTGACACATTGAAAACAGAAATAAGGAAATAATTTCAACAGAATGGCTCTGAAAGTGTAGTGTATTTTTTTCTTGTTGCTTGGTTATGATTTATATTAATCTGTATCTGTTGGCATAACTTTAGGTTGAAAATATCAAATGGGAAATGGACATGATCCAGCCAAAGTCCCATTAATCACAAGAAGATACATTTGACCAAGTGCTTCATGGTTGGGCAACTTCTAGGGCGACTATGTGAAAAGGAGGATGGAGCTCCTGTATCTTTCACAGTTGTATATAAAAGGGAATTTCAGCAGGTGTCACTTGTATGCATGCAGCACCTGGTGAAATTCCCTCTTCGTCACAACAGTTAAAGCTGCAAGAGCCCTGCCTTCTTTTATATTTGGTCGAGAGGCAGGGATCCTGCATCTTTTACTGTTGTGATTAAGAGGGAATTTCACCAGGTGCTGCATGCATACAAATGACACCTGCTGAAATTCCTTTTTCAGTATGGACACCCTAGCAACGTCTGGCCTTCCAGATGCTTTGGACTACAACTTCCATGATTCCTCACTATTGGCTAGGCCTTATGGGAGTTGTAGGCCAACACATCTGGAGGTCCAGAAGTTTGCCTGCCCCGCCATATAAGTTTATTCAGAAGTAGACTGAAATCCTATATTCACTGATCTGGGAGTAAATTTCATGGAACTCACTGCTTATTTCTGAAAAGACATGTACAAGAATGTATTTTTAGGCTGCAATCTTCTATGTCCTTACTGGGACATAAGCCCTATGGAACACAATGAGATTTATTTCTGAGTAAACATTCAAAACATTGTCCTGTTAGTTTCATATTTAAACGAATGGGACTTGAATATATTTCCTTGGCTAAATTCTACCCAATGTACAATACTCTAAAAGCAAAAATAATACTCCAGCAATAATCAGTGCTGCAATTCTCTTAAACGTATAATCAGAAACATTGGAAATCTTCTTGATTCCAACCATGCACTGGAACATTGAATGTGACATCTAATGTAGGACCCAGAAGTCTTAAGGGCAATTTCTTGTCTGCACGGTGATAGAGAAAACCCAGATATAACAATGATAAGCCCAACATCCGCTTCAAACACAAAGGCCCAAGCCAACACAGTTAAATGTACTTGGCCCATAGTTTTTAGTAGGCGTAAGCCTGCTTAACCCTGTATTGT